>JARFIY010000359.1:2676666-5353333 GCA_036346155.1 Sinelater perroti
TTTACTGAATTCTGCTCCATTAACTTATTTGCACTATTGCTCTAAATACCCAACGTATTAGCTTGTCTGCCAGCGATCTTATTGTTTCTTTAATAAGATCCTTAAGCATCAATTTCTGCCACTGCTACACTCTAACAATTTTATGTAGCATTGAATCCCAAATAAAATTCTCCATTTCCACCTTTTCTGAATCGTGACAAATGAAACCAAGCAAGATGTAATCAAAGTGAGTATAATCGTAGTATCAAACCCAAATATCAAAGCCTCCGAATTACGTGCCTTAAAAGCTCTGAAAAAATAATAATATTACATTTTTACAGACAGACAGTGATACTAAATGCAGCAGACTACATCGTCAAGTTACAAAATTTACTTGAATGCTATGACTATCGCCACGTATCTGATAAACCTACCTTGAAAAGAAAACCAAAACCCTCATTACTAATTCTACCATCTGATGCTAAAAAGCTCCTCATATTCCAAGAAAAATTCTCCAGAATTCCTAAATTGTAGTCTTCCAAAAATGTATAAAGAGAATATTCCTTTGCATCCTATAGTTAATGCTTTTGGTTCTCCTACCCATAACCTAACTAAATACCTTGCCAAGACTCTGCAACCTCTTACTGAGAAGGCATCTACATCCGAAACTCCTATCATTTCCTAGAAATACTCATAATCTATCCTGTACGCAAAAATCCAAATCCAAATCCCTGATACCCAACAATTATTGAAGTATATTGATAATATTAATAACAATATCTTTTCCTTAATTAGTCATGCCTACCCAACACTTATTTTACTGCCAAATTAACGGTGCTCTCATGGGTTCCTCGATTTCACCTGTCATCGCTAACCTTTTTATGACTGATTTTGAAACAAAGGCCCTGACCTCCTTTCGCCTTAAACCTACCTGCTGGATACGATATGTCCATGACACTTTTGTTATCCGGCCTCACAGACATGATACGATTCCAGAATTCTTTTCCCACCTGAATCAAATTTACACCAATATCAAATTTACCACGGAAACAAAATAATTCCATTTCCTTTCTAGATGCTCTTATAACAAGAAACCCTTTAAATGATAGCTTTCATTACGCTGTCTATAGAAAACCCATTCATACTAACCGCTACATCAATGCCAAATTTCATCGCCACCCTTCCCAAATTCATTCAGTTGCAAAATCCTAATCACCAGATTAATCAGACTTTTCGATATAAAAAACTGCCAAACTGAAAGTAATTACCACCACGTTACTATAAAATGGATATTATAATAAATTCTTATCCTATATAATAAAAAATATAAAAAAAATTAACTCTAATCCTTACATCAGAGGCATCACCGATAAAATAAGCCGCATACTAATGAGGCAAAACATACATACGGCCTTCACGATCAATAACCAAATAGCTAGGTTTATTCACTTAGTAACGGATCACTGGTCCACTGAATTCCAAGTTTATGAAATACCTTGTGGAGACTGCTAAAGGACCTTCATAGGTCAAGCAAATTGGCAAATATCTAGTTAAATATACGACCACTTTCTGGCCGTACGGAAAGGCGATAATGGTTTGGCCACAAAATTAACTTTCTCCAGACAAAAACCATTGCCCCCAGTTTCCATCTAACCAGCAGATTTATATATAAGGCTGATAGGTTAGGATCATAGCCAAGGTTTACCCATCATATGGAAGCCCTCATTACCCCGTACCGTCAATTACGCAATACCCTTAAACCGATAAACTTTCCCCAGTGCATCTCTTACCAAACAACATTCCCGTGAAACTTTTACTTCCAGCCCTTTAAATGGCAACGTACGACACACGAAAGGTCAGTCTTACTCAAAGACTTGTAGATCTCCTTGTGAAGTAGGCAGATTGAGACCCCAAATAAAGAGTTAAACTCTTGAAAATGGCATCAAAGTCGATGTCAAAACGTTAAAATTTTTTTAAAAAACCACGCGGTTCAACCCGTGAACTACGTTGTTTAAACATAGTTAGTCGCGGATATATAAACGCGCGGTTTTAGAACATATCAGAAGGTCCTGAAAGGTCTTGAAAGTATATGAATAATTTCTTTGTAATATGTTATTTCTGTTACAATATAAATGTAGAAATTTATTATACGTCGATGGATTGTTAAATGTGCAATTTCAAAGTTTAATAGTGATAAGCAACCTGTTCAAAGTTTTTCTGATTGAGCTTTTCAAATCCTGGTACTCTAGGATATAGTTTACTCAGCCCTAGATTTGACCATTGTATAAAACACAAGACTAGTTTGAATTAGTAATAAATTTTGTAGTCTCAAATATTCGAAATGTAATAGATTTATACAGTACCTTCCAGTAGTTATTAGAAATTATCTTTGCTGTAGTATCTATTGCAGTTCTTGAAAGTAACAGAATTGTTTGGTTTTTGAATTAAATTATTATGACAGTCACCCCCAAATTTTCTATGGTGGTAAGGTCGATAGCCAATTAAAAACATTTGTTACGTTAAACGTAGCATATGTAATAAATATTAGCGTTATCTTGTTGAAAGTATTACCTTGTTCGAATCTGTCATAGACTTACTAAATTACCAAATATAGTCTCCCTCTTATGCAATCACAGTTTTCCACCGCTTAAATATTATGGTAACTTCCTTAAAGAATCACTTTGCAAACCTTCTAACATTAGATTATTGATTGCGTTAATGACTAAATTTCAATTTGCATGGCAAATCCCAGATACGCGAGTTTGCAAAGGCACAAAACAGTCAGAAGTTACAAGAGTGCACTTCGAGTAAATACTTAGTAACGAGCTTTGCTTTGGGTAGTCTGGCATTATCATAAACGATAATAGGGGATCTCACATGTTTTCTTTCCACCCATAAGGAATAACTTGTAGACCTCTTTAGTGAGGGTAAACTTCTCTAGACAGAGATACCAAAAGCCATTCTATCGAAACCTATTACCACAATTAACATTTTTTTCTTATCCTCCTTGAACTCTTGATTTGATTCTTGTTGAGCGGTTTCAACCCCTTCTAGCTATTGAGCAAACTTGTTTTTAGGTAGGAATTCGTAGAGGGATATCCAACTTTCATTAACGCCCCGTTTTAATAGGTAAGGTCGATTCGAGCTTGCCTTTACTCTTTTGTTAAATTGTGAAGGACGAGTTTTTCAACTTCTTTAATCAGACACAAATCCTCAGTGAACATCCTACAAAGACTAGTTTTGTAAAAATCAGCGTGTATGTCCAGTTTGGCAACTGACAATGGACTTGTTTTGGCTAAACACGCTTTAATTCCCTCCAATCGTTGGTCTTTATCTGGAGTAACAAGATAAGCTCTCCCTCTGGTCTCTTCAATTACACAACACTCTTTGTTTATGTTGGCCACCTATTTTTTCACATTTTAGATAGAGAATGCTCTTAACGGCATATTTTTTTTCAGCTAATCATAAATATATTCTCATGACCATTCGATTATGCGTTAAATTTTGATGAAAGACTATTGATCTTGGTTATCGACCGATATATAAATTTTTTTTATTTAAACAACCAGTTACTTTGATCACTTTAACTGTGTTTAATTGTTAACAAACGCGACCCTATATGTGCCAAGTTGCACTTCGCTGAGTCAAATGGTTCATAATTGGACATAATTTATGAGTCTATCTTAAATTAATTACGTAGTAAGTGCTTGATTTGATGGGATTTAAAAATGTGTTTCTTACCTGTTCTAGAAGCTGTATGTACTTTTCCAATTTATGCATGTATATTAGAATTACCAAAAAAATAGGTCCACTTTAAAATATAGGGTGGTGCAACCAAAACGCACGATGTTAATTGTAAATAAAACAAAAAGTTTTTAGAGAATTATCTTAATATTTTTTATTATGATAGAAGGATATATGACAATTATGTGTGAAACAAAATATCGGCCAAATGCTCGCCACGGCTTCGGTGGTATACCTCTATCCGATGGTCCATATTTTCAATGACTCTGAGACATAATTGAGGTTCAATGTCATTAATGTGCCGAATTATCTCATCCTTTAGCTCTTGAATTGTTCTTGGGTCAGTGACGTACACTTTTTCTTTTAAATATCCCCAAAGAAAGAAATCCAACGGTGTCAAATCACATGATCGTGGCGGCCAATTAACATCGCCACGACGTGAGATAACACGGCCATTGAATTTCTCGCGCAAAAGAGCCATTGTTTCGTTGGCTGTGTGACAAGTGGCACCATCCTGTTGGAACCACATATCGTTCAGGTTCATATCCTCAATTTCTGGCCACAAGAAGTCGGTTATCATCTCGCGATAGCGAACACCATTCACGGTAACTGCTTGGCCGACCTCATTTTCGAAGAAGTACGGCCCGATGACGCCGCCAGCCCATAAACCGCACCACACAGTCACTCTGTGTGGATGCATCGGCTTTTCAACAATCACTCGTGGATTCTCATTTGCCCAAATGCGGCAATTCTGCTTGTTAACGAGTCCACTGAGGTGAAAGTGTGCCTCGTCGCTGAAGATGATCTTTATTCAAAATTCGCATTAGTGATGTTCGTGAGAAGTTCAATTGTTGGGCACGACGAGTCGAGGTTGACGGCTCTTCTGCCACACTATCGCGCACAAAAGCAATGTTTTCCGCAGAATGAACTGGGCGAGCATGCACAGGTGTTTTCACATTTCCTACAGACCCGGTTTGCTGAAATTGGCGCACAATTCTCCCGATCGTGGACACATTTGGTCAATTATGCTGACCAAGAGAATCACGAAGTGCACGAAATGCATTTTGATTTGAACGCCCATTTTCGTAAAAGGCTTCAACAATCTTAGCGCGCTGCTCAATTGTGTACCTCTCCATGGTTGAATTTGTCAAACACTGAAACAAAGAAATGTCAAATTAAGTTGAGCAAAAAACTTGACGTTAAGGTGTGACTCACAATTAACATCGTGCATTATGATTGGACCATATAAGTCTCCTGATGTATGACCGAATAAACATCATTTTTTTATCATCATAAAATCATGTTTTACGTATATCATGCCAACAATAGGAAAACTCATTCGACCCATATAAAGTGAATTTTTTCCTCACTGAAAATAACAGTTAAAATTTGACTTTTAATATGTATGATAGTGCTACTCTGTTGAATGCTTTGATATCAACAAAGTCAAGACATGTAAAAGTAAAATACGTACTATAATTTTAACTGCACGAATTATCACAAATATCCTTTGCTGGTTGGAGACCAGCACGCGATGACATTAATCTTAAATGCTACTAATCTTCAAATCACAGTATGCAATTATAACAGCAAATGCCTATCTACACATAAAATCCACAATTAACATCATTATTCTTTCCCCCTTAAGGTAAATATTTCTCCCAAAAATCTCAAAAGAATATATCACAAACTTTCAGGGACATAACATGTAAAAAATCAATTATAAGCAAATTAATTGTAAAACAATTGATTAAATTGCCGCCTACTTTACCAAAAACTATCAAACATTTTTACGAGAATGATAAAAACAAAGACGGCAACGGCTAAAACGATAAAAAAACATAAATCGTAAAGAATTCTAAACCACCACCCATCTTTATAGACAGCGTCAAATACATCAAATCCCTAACAAATACACTAAAAACATAGGTAAAATAGTTAGATCCTTAACCTCCTGCAAAATAAGCAAGTCAAGTTACAGTCAATGTTCCACGTTTATTATCAAAGTTCTGGCAAAAAAAACATATTGAAATTCAAACCTGTCAGATCAAAACTGAAAAGTTTTTCAGAGTGTTTTATTTAATATGCACCCCTCAGTAGAACTGATAAATAAAAAAGCTGCTGGAAAGTCGGTGATAAATATAAACATCCAGAATATTTTGGTCTTCTTCTCTTATTCCATGCTGATCTAAAATAAAGCCCCAACATTAAAGATATCTATAATACAAAGTCGGCCGAGGAGGTGTTACGTTTTTGAGATGGGTATAACATTGGTGGTAGCCGAACTAGCGCACGCGTAATTGTTGATACACGCTTCTTAGTTGCCATTTCAGTAGCTATGGAGCCGTGCATGACTGAGCAACTCGTATTTGTTTACGAGATCTTGATTGCAACAGGTCATTCGGTAGTGCAGATGTAGCAAAGATTCCAAACTTACTTCAATATTAGTCGGCGCGGTGCCATCCCAACAATACTGGAATAGTTTAATAATTTCAGAACAAGAAGAACTGAGAGACCTAGAACAACTCGAGGAGATAATAAGACCTTTAAGACACTAGCAAACATTGACAGGCTGTGGAGAACAGCTCTTGCCGTTTAGCGATATGCTTGCGTTTTGCGCGTGTCTCACAGGTCAGTTCGCCGAATTTTGCACTTTGACCTCCACATTTATCCTTACAAAATCATGGTAGTTTAAGAACTGAAGAAAAATAGTCATACATAGTCAGATACGGTGGTTTATGTTTACAGAAACTATGTTAGAAGCTTTGGCAATTGACTGTATTCTGATAACGAGTGACGAGGCTCATTTTCACTTATCCGGTGCTGCAAATAAAATTACCGGCACTGGTTGAAAAATGATCTAAGGCTCGTACATAGTAAAAGAGTAATTCTGTGGTCCGGAATAATCCGATTTGATATAATTGGGTCTTACTTTTTTTGTTAAAATGGACGGACGGTCAACTCACAGTGTTATTTTACGATGTTGTGAGAATTTTTGATGCCTGACTTGAGAAGACATCGGATTACCCTCGATAGGGTTTTGTTTCAACAGGATAGGGCTATTTGATATAGTTCAAAGAAATTCATGGCTTTTTTAGACGACCATTTTCTAGGGCACCTCAATTGATTGCGCAGAGGATGAGAAGTGGCCTCCTCGATCGCCAAATTTTGCATCGTATGATTATTTCTTATAGGCCTACCTGAAACCTCAAGTTTGCATTGAAAAACCGTGGACCCTTAAAGCTCTTCCGGATGGCATTACTCTAGACATTCGGGAAATTCTACGCGCTATGTTTGAAAGGTGTATGGACAATTTTTCCACCCGTCTGCAACGATGTCTGGACACTTGGATTGCGCCATTTTCCACACCTGAAGTACATTAATTTTTTTTATGCTTTATGTTTCATAAGTGGCATTATATATGTAACTTATGAAAAAAAAAAAAATTTGTTTAAAAACATCTGCATTAAAGTGTTTTGAAAAACGTAACACCTCCTTGCCAGTATCTATGCAACAACTCTTGAACACAATTGTGAAATTTGAACTTTCTCATCCTAATAGGTTCATATCACCATGCATGAAATATCATAGATATGGGCACACTAAAGATATTGTTATAGAAATCCGGAATAAGTCAAATACACAGATGATCACAAAACTAAAGCATGTGAATGGAAAGGATTCAGAAACTTCTTCCTTTATTTTTCTAATAAGCAACCAATAGTCTAGAGAATGATAGAGAAGATGAAAATTCGAATTAAATTTCCTCACCGGTATAAGCAGTAGAATACAGCAACGGATAACTCATTTAAAAAGACAGAATTAAATATTGATGGATTAGCCGAATATATCCAAAAAGTCAAATATCTGCTTATAAACCATCATATTGAACTAATGTTCCCGATTACACCGTTTACAACACAAAGTACCCTAGCGAAAATTCTAAAGATGGTAGCGCTATAATTATAAAGAATCATATATAACATTATAGACTGTCAAGGTGTTCTACATCTCATCTGAATGCAATCAGCACTTTAATTGAAGATAATAATTGAAAAATTACGCTGTCTGCTTTATAGTGTCAATCACGAAACAATGTCAACACTAAACAGTTTCTAAATTATTTTACATGCTTAGGTAATAGTTTTATAATAGTAAATAATTTTAACTCCAAAAACGTACACTGAGGATCAAGATTGATCACTACAAAGGGACACCAACTGGTACAAATCATGCAAGAAGAAACTCATTCTATATATTCTTCCACAGGTGAGCCAACATTGGCCCTCAGGTAAATAAAAAATACTAAATCTTTTGAACTTATGCGTATTTAAAGGAATAGCTCCAAATCACATGATTGCTAAATCCTGTTTATACTTTTCCTTTGCTTATAGCCCAATATTAATTACTGTCAACTTGCAAGTAAGAAAAAGCAACTAAATGAGAATTATTCAAAAAACCCGCATAAGTCTAAACTTGCCCTAAACCTCGAATTAAAAATGTAAATTAGACGAAGCAGTATAATATTTAACGTCAATCCAAGAAACTGCTTGAGAAGTAACTCCTGACGCAAAAAAGACTACCCAGGAGTTACTAGAATAATAATAATAAAATAATGTGGTAGCTCAAGATGAAGAAATGAAATATGCGAGAGCTGCAATGAATACCAGGGTATTTTATAAAGAAATAGAAAAATAAAAATTTGGTTTTAAACCAAGATCGAAGTATGTAAAGATGAAGGAAGGAAAATTAATAGGGAAGTAGGATGGATACGATAAAGCGATGAAAACAGTTCTTAGAAAAATTATTCAACTCGAATGGGGACAATACCCAAACAATATAGAAAACGTGGAAAGATCTAAAGGAAATACACCCCATACCTACCAGAGAAGAGGTTGAATAAGTTATAAAATCACTAAAAAATTCTATAACCCCCACCCCTTCCAAATTCGATAGTGGCAAAAATGTGAAAAAATGGAGGACCGATGGTAACGGAAGAATTACATAGGTTAATAGAAAACTTTTAAGACAAGAAATAATACCACGACAATGACAAGTAGCTGTTATCTGCCCGATACATAAAGGTGGCGACAAGACGGTGTGTAATAACTTTACTAAAGGTAGACTACAAGATATTGAGCAAATTGACAGAAAGGAAGCTGAACAGCTGGACGGAATCAACAATATGTAATTACCGGTGTGGTTTCAGAGTGAATAGAGGGACGACTGACCAAATATTTTCTATTAGTCAGATTCTGATTCAGATTCAGATTCTGAAATTTTTGGAAAAATAACATAGATTTACATTGAATATTTAATTTTATGAATTATTTACTGACATCTTTTTTTCCAAATAGCATGTTTTTGAGGTTTGTGCTGGTTTGAATTTTTTGTAACATAAAAGAGCATTTTAGGAGATTCAAAATGACGTTATAAAAAATATTACAAAAGGAGTACATAAAAATCTCATAAGCATATAGTTCATTCTGTAAAAATATTGAAATAAGTAAAATAAATCCAAATTAATTAGCATAATTTGTATGCGGTTAATAACAATAATTATAATTTTAAATTCATTAAAATGATTAACTTTTCCGTTTTATGGTTCCGAAACCTTGGTAAACATACGAGGTGTGGCAGAAAAGTAATGAAACTGGCAACACTGCAAGCGATCTGGCAACGCTACGCTGTTGCCCTTGATAGAGCACGTGTATAAATACCCTCCAATAGCTCAGTGCGAGTTTCAACTCGTTCCGTTAACTACGTAATTTTTGTGACCGCTATTAGTAAAGTTGTATTTTGGTTGTGCGTCACTCAAAATGGAACAGCGAAATTTGGAGCAACGTTGTGCCATTAAATTTTGTGTTAAGCTTGGAGAATTGGCAAGTGTGACATTTAAAAAGTTAAAACAGGCCTATGGGGTACATTCTTTATCCCGAGCTCAAGTTTTTTTCTGGCACAAATTATTTTGGGAAGGCAGAGAACACTTTGAAGATGAATACCGTTCAGGGAGGCCCTCAGATTCGAAAACCGACGAAAACATCGAACGCGTGAATACTCTTGTGAGATCAGACCGTCGTTTAACATTAAGAATGTTGAGTGAACAATTAAATTTGAACAGATTTACCGTTCATCAAATTTTGACTGAACAAAATGGTGCCAAAAAAACCTCACAATGGAGCAGAAAAACATTCGAAAAAGCAAGTGTCTTGATGTTCTTGACAGAATCGTTAATGAGCAAGAATCATGGATTTTTGAATACGATCCTGAGACCAAGAGGCAAAGTGAGGAGTGGCACACTACAAACTCTCCTCGACCAAAGAAACCTCGAATGAGCAAATCAAAGATCAAATCAATGCTGATTTGTTTTTTTGACAGAAGGGAATCGTCCACAAAGAATTTGTTCCTCCAGGACAAACTGTTTTTTATAAAGACGTTCTTGAAAGGCTCAGAAAAAGGGTCATTCGCGTGAAACCAGACATTGCAGACAAATGGATCCTCCATCATGACAACGCCCCATGTCACATTGACCTCTGCATAATAGAATTTTTGACCTCAAAAGGCATTCCTGTGGTCCCCCCTTCTATTCACCTGACCTAAGTCCCTGTAACGGACATAGTGAAGACCATACCGGTCTCGATCGGTGTGCAGCTGCCCAAGGAAACTACTTTGAAGGGATAATATTGATGTTTGAAAAAAATAAAAACTTTGGTAAATAAAAAACCAGTCTCATTATTTTTCTGCCACACCTCGTATTTATTTGCATAATTAGAAAATTTAACTAGTACTATTGTGGTAACTCGAAGAATGCAAAGACTAATTTTTAAACTTTTGACTATAAATTTAAGAATTTTAAGAATTACCCAAATTATGTAAAGATAGATTAACTGGATTACATCCTCAGACCAAGTTTGAAGCTCAAAAATTGTTTAAAAGTGTCCGTACCTCAATACTATTTACATATTGAATATTAAAACAAGATATGTGTATCTGCCCAAAAATCAAATACTTGTTTTTATTACACTTTATTCTAGTGTAACGGGTGAAATCACAACTATTTTCGTCGGAGACATATGAAGTTGTACTTTCGTAAGTGAAAATCATTGATAAATATTTTGATCTGAATTTGATCTTATTGCCTGCCCATTTAAATATCGAAATATAAAAATGTATTCGTTTCGTCGGGATTGTACTATAACATGTAAACACTGATCGTTTGTGGCTTACTAGTCTCTTTAACTATTGCTATAGTGTGTTCAGAATTAAGTAAGAAACGTTCGCAAAAGTAGCCGTTTTGCCATTTGCGGCCAACACAAAATTTACGAAAACAAGTAATTCTGTTTATTATGATCAAAATATTCCTATACAATTAACATACCAAACACAATTTTCCTCAACTATTTCATAACAAATTTCTGCTTATTTATTAATGTAGAATTTATTTTGTTTACAACAGCGCACAACCTACTTATTTCCAAGTAGCTAAGAAATGGAGTGCCAAGTAATTAGCAACAACAAAAAAAAGTGGAAGATAATATTATTTCCATAACTTTTTCCACTAGTACTATCAATAAATACGGAAGAAATTGATGAATCAAAAATAAACAAAAATAAAATGAATGTGATAAGCACTTTAAACCACCGCTAACATTTATTCCAGGGGTTAAGCTCAAACAGTCATTAACTGAATTATTAGCTGACTGTACGTATGCATTAGAATCCTTAAATAACTACCCAGTAAAAACTCATCTTCAAACAATTGAAAGCTACACATTACATAAGTCCGGAATGAAAAAGAAATAGAATTCCACATTTACTATTCAAAACAAAACATATTTTGTAGGATAGTTCTAAAAAATATTTATTCATCTATAAATACAACTGAACCAAAAATTGAACTAGAAAATTTAGTAATCAAAAATAACAATATACAAAGAAGAGTTAATAAAAAAATTACTCACGCTTTTTTACGTGAGCTAAAAACAAATCATCATAAAAATAAATATACAAAGTAAATTGTTTAATGCATTGCATAGTCAAACTAAAGTCACCCCATCACGAAGTAAAGTGCTTTAGTGTCTAAAATATTAAAGACAAAGAGTTGCCCGTTAAAACGTATTTTTGACGTCCTAGGGTGACAATTTTTAACCCGTCATCCCTTAAATTTTTGCAAGGTGACAACCAATACATTTTTAATTTGATCGGATTTTCCCTGGATTGGAAACAGAGCAATTTAACTCAGCCCCCATTCATATTAGACATAAGCGTAAGCCGCCCATAAGAAATACGTAAAGTTAAATCAATGCAAAGCTTATGCGGTTGTTCATAATACACTCTCGTAATTTTTACGTTTTACTTTACCTAAAGTTGAAATCGGTTTTACTTTACCTATTTCTTACGTTCATTTGCAGTAATTTTTAATTTCTCTCTAGATTAATGTTGGCAGCAGTAACATAATGTTTGTTTTGATTCTGAAATTGTATAACCTAACTTTAGTATAGTCGACTTTTTGGGTTCGTTTTTACAACGGATGGAGAACTATTAATTAAGTTAGTAAATGTGCATCTGCGCCTACACTATAAAAGGAATAACAGGTACAAAGGCAACCTAATTATGCAAAATACCTCGAAGAATATTGTTGCCGCTACTTTGCATGTGCAACTTTAAAATGTTTACATAAGGCTTACGTGCATTATACGTATTTTTTATGTGTAGAATATGCTTATGTTTATTACCATCGAAGCTGAGCTCGGCGGAAGCAAGTCAAATTGTGCTTTTTGGGTTTCGCAATAATAATGCCGTCCGGACATTCGGCAAGGAGCGAGAGCGGCTCCGACGTGCATGCACGAACGCATGGATGTCCTCGTGTAAAGTAAGCGCTCAGAGTGTTTACTTTACGTTCAAATGTATAGCATATTTTTGTTTACAACGCACGGATCTTCTTGTGTAAATCAAGAGGCTAGAATCACTCCACATTTTTTGGTTTACTTTCTGTTCAAATGTATAGATAGAATGAGATACGTAAATACGAAAGTTTTGCTACTATAACCCAAGATGTGTGAAATGTGGTAGAGAATATCTAACTAGCCAATGCTAATAAAAAGAGAAGAGTAAAAAAAATGAAATGTATGAACACTGAAGCCAACCTCCCTGCGTAGTGTATAAGAAAATCCAAAAAGGACACTAAGAGAACAATAGTTAAAAACTGTATTACCGCAGGCACTCGCAACAATTAAATTTATGGTATAATCTGGTACATCCTATGCTAAATTAATCAAACTAATTAGATGGCAAATTATCCACAAAATGAATAAGATATTAATCTTACAAATATGCTGACTAAATTAATAGAAAGAATGGATACCTTTTTAAATCTCTTTACTAAAATGATCGTTAAGATGCCGTGCGGATAAAACAATTTATCGGGGATGCAAATAGCCTAGCTAAATATGGACAAGAAATAAAGCATTTCTAGTAAATAATGACGCACTCCATAACTAACAATTATTTCAAAGTCCCAAAAATGCAATATATCATAAAAATATCAGTAAACACTGTGATTTACATAAAATTAGCAAATATCATTTAGTAGCAATCAACTCTATAATAATAAGAGATAACAATGTACAATATCAATCTACTGACGTACTTACAACATATTACCAATAGATATAAAAAACATTTCAGATCTTCTTGGCTTTTGTGTAACCAAACGCTTTACACAGAACTATTTTGATATAAAAAGTAACTATGAATTGTCTTACGATTATTTACCAATAATTGCCTCGACATACTATTAAATAGTCCCCGCTTACAATCTGGCAAGAAAATAGATTGAAAATTATTTGGAGGTTTGTTAGACCAAAATTGTCGACGCCAGAAGGTGTGAATGCAGTAGTTAAATATCTAAACCAATCGATCCAAAAAGCTACACAGAACGTAAACTCTACCGATGAGAACTTTTATAAAAAAGGAAATCAGAGAAAGACTCAATCTAAGAAAGCAGTGACAAATTATGAGAGGACGAGAAGACAAAAGTGAATTAAATAAGACCACCAAACAATTCACAATTATCTTAAGTAATAAAAAATACGGGTATTTAGGACTCCAAAAGGCCACAAAAATATTAAACAGGTGCAGGTATTAAACAAGTGGTTGAACCGAATTCATCGCACCTTGATTGATAAGAAAAAACAAAACTTTCAAATTACTAGAGGCCCCGTACCAAATGGAACTACAATGACAGACGTAAATTTAAAGAAAGCCCTACGATATGACTTAATAACTGGAAAAGTTCTAAAAGAACTTATAAGTGAAGGATGCAGAATTATTACTATGATTTTCAGTGACATTCTTAAGTTAAGCTATTATCCAATACAAATAACATTTATTCTAAAATAAGAAAAAATCTCGAAAAACCAAATTTTTACCGATCTATCAGCCTTCTTTCAACTGAAAACTATTAAAAAGAAAATTAATCCTCCAATATATGTTTTGATTTAGAGATCAATCTACTATTAAACAAGTCCATCGAGTTGTTAAAAATAGGCAACACTTAAAGACAGAGAGATAATGTTTAGAAGCCTACGGCACAATGGGTTGTTGTGTAACAACAAAAGAAAATTGCCACATAATGGATATATTTTTTTAAGTAAAATTTCAAGGCACTCAAACAACTCTATTTTTAATCAAATTGGATGTCTCATATGGCAGTATTCTTGGGTCAGTTTTCTACCTGTCCAGAAAATTAATCTACCGATAGTTAATTTGACCTAGCACGACCTTTCTTACATTTAGCAAGGATTTATTAATAGTGTTCCGTAACCTCCAAGGGCATCGAGAAACAAGGTTCTTCAAAGTTTAATTCGTGCTTGACTTAACTGCAAAACTTAGTAGAATCTGATGCTTGCGACATATTTGGCGTTTATCGCTGTCAGAAAGCTTTCTGGCGATGCATCAAATCTTCTTCTAACTATAATTATTAGGGTCTTTGACAAAACGGTGGCAGATCTGTTGATAATGCGCCCGATTTCTCTGTTATTTTTTCCGATGCCTTATAAGCTACAATTTGACTTTTTTCATATTCGGAAAGCTTTGAACCTTTAGCCATTGTTCTAAAAAGTAATAACAAGTATAACTAAATTGATATAAATAACAAAAAAGCTTGCGCTAAGTAAAGAAAACCAACTGCCTTTAAAAGGACTTGGAGTTTTCACTATTGGACGGACTTTCAGAGTTTGAGTAAAAAATTTTTTAATTTTTTTTCTAATTCTAAATTTTTGTTATAGGATGCAGTTTTATACTGTTTTCTACTATATAAAAACAGTTATAATAAAAAATTTAATATCTAGAGTCATAAACTCGCAAAATGTGGGGTGCCTTTAATAGCATTTGAAGGAGTGTATAGAAAGCTCACCCTGAACAGCAAACATGTCCATCTGCCACTTCTCAACTAAAACTTGAACATAAAGTCTTGCTTTGTAAACCCATAAAATTAACTTTGGACTACAGCTCTAAGAGTTCAGCGAGCATCTCGAATATATAAATT
The DNA here is from genome assembly GCA_036346155.1 of Sinelater perroti. Lineage (NCBI taxonomy): Eukaryota > Metazoa > Arthropoda > Insecta > Coleoptera > Elateridae > Sinelater > Sinelater perroti. Next base: position 2,691,938 of record JARFIY010000359.1, read on the forward strand.
GTGCAGAAGGTTCCCTTAAAAGTACTTTGATCAATTGACGACCTGCTGTGGTTTGTGCCAACAAAATAATTCACCGTGCCCTGCAAATATATAGTGTAAAAAGTATGATTACATGTTATAGTGCTAAGTACAAAAAGCTCCTATAAGTTCGCTTTGCTACGTTTGCTGCTAACCTTTGCTAAAGTGTGAGGCTTTTATTCAAAATAAAAGAACATCGAATTATTACAAAATACACAAGTAGTAATTAATAGACAGGCATTTTATTGTCAAATATGGCGATAGTCGTATACCGTTATTTCCAATACACGTAGGTGTACCTCAGTACTACTGCTTTCACTGTGGTAGCAACATTTGCAGACGACACTGTGGTGGTTTTTTCACATCTTGAACCCCGCATGGCGAGTAAAAATCTACAAGAACATTTGCAAGAGTTAGAATCTTAGCTCAATAAATGGCGAATAAAAGTAAATGAAGGAAAATCTGTGCAAGTAAATTTTGCCCTGAGAAGAAGTACCTGCTTTTCTGAACTGCTTAATAGTACACCAGTACCGCAAAACGAACATGTAAAATACTTACACCTAGAAAAACAACCGACTTGTTAGAGACATATTTTTACGAAAAGGAAACGGTTGGGTCTTAATATTCAAAAGATGGTTTGGCTTTTAGGCCAAAAGTCTCAACTGTTCATTAATAACAAAATTTTTCCCTATAAAACCAATATAGAGTTACGGCATTCAACTCTGAAGAACAGTAAGCGTTTTTAATCCAAAGTTTCACGGTCTGTGGTAAAAGCTTCCTAGTTTATCCTAAACGATGTTATTCAACATGATTTAGGCATTCCCTCAATCACAGACGAAATACAGAAATATAGTATCTATTATGCTACTCACTTTCCAGCTAATCCAGCCTTTCCTAGAGGAAGACGATGGGCAGCTTAGACTAAAACTCTTAAAACTTTTCTACCTCTATGCCGCTTTGAGCGACAATATATAATGCGTATTGAATAAATAATGAATAATAAGTATAGTGTAAACTTAGGAATGCAAAACTAATAAGTTACTGAATGAAGTTACTCTCATTTGTTTGTTTCGCACATGTCGTTGTTGTTTTTGTATGTATGTATTATTGTTAAATGGCATACTGTATGTTTCTGAGAGACGGATTGCAGAAAAATAAGTAAATTAAAAGAAAAACGTTTGCTGCTAATTTGCAGGACGTGTCCACCAGAAAAAAATAAGACATAATATTCTAGATTTCCAATAAATTTTGATATATATTATAAATATATTCTGTTTGCATTAGATATACAGAAACGTTTGGGGCGGTATGAAAATTGTCTTATTTACATCGTAATTTTTTTCATTTCTTGCATTGTCTGCGATTGTCGGATTTATTATCAGGTCTCTTCTCTAAAACTGCTGCTACACGTGATGTATAAACATCTTCTTCATTTTGCCCTTATTAAGCTTATTTACTACATTAATTTTTGTCTATTCTTGGGATTCTTTGGGCGTGCCTATTTATGTCTCTTTCTCCCCCTAATAGTGTATCACAACGTATCAATAAGACCAATATACACTTCTTCTTCTTCTTCTTCAGTCTTCTGCCACCCACTCCTGAATGTAGGCCTCACCCATTTCTTTCCATCTGTGTTGGTCGCTGGTTTGTTTTGTCCAGTCCCTACCAGCTATCTTCCGAATGTCATCCACCCATCGTTTCTGAGGTCGACCTTTTTTTCGCTTAGTTTCACGGGGGCGCCATAATAGTGATTTCGTTGTTCATCTCTCACCCACCTGTCTCGCGATATGTCCGGCCCATCTCCATTTGAGGCTTGCTATGCGTTCTATGACGTCAGTTATTTTGGTTCTTCGTCGGATTTCTTCATATCGGATTTTATCTCTTAATGATATCCCCAGCATAGCACGCTCCATAGCTCTCTGCAGCACTCTCAATCTATTTGCATTCCGTTTTGTAAGAGCCATCGTTTCCATACCGTATGTAGTCACTGGTAGGATACAAGTATCGTGAACTTTACGTTTGAGGTTGATTGGTACATTTGGATTCCTTAGGATATATGACAATTTGCCAAAGGCAGAGATATTCGTCTTGTAATTTCAGTACCTTGGTTTTCTTTTCCTAATTTGATGATGTGTCCTAAGCATATATATTCTGTCACGTTCTCCAGCGTTTGGCCGTCTACTGTAATTTGCATATTGTATTGGCTCATGATTTTAGTCTTAGCAGGATTTATCTTCAGGCTTGACTTTTCTGCTGCTTGTTTGAGTTCTTGCATCATGGTTTTTAGTTCCTCTGGGTCTTCAGACGTAATCACCACATCATCAGCAAAGCGTAGGTGACTGAGGAAGCAACCGTCATTTTTTAAACCCTTCTCTTGCCATTGAAGTTTCTTAAAAACATCTACAACTAGCGTGAAAAGTTTTGGGGAGATAACGTCTCCCTGTCGTACGCCTCTCCTGATGTTTATTTTGTCAGTTTTAAGGTCTTGATTTATTTTCACGTGCATTGTTGCCTTTTCGTAGATGTCTTTTATTATAGTATTATATCTACTGTCGATTCTTGCGTTATTTATTGATTCTAATATATGAGCCTTACTTATAGAATCGAATGCCTTGTAGAAATCTATGAAGGCTAGATGTATGGGCACATTATACTCGGTCGTCTTCTCTATGATAGTGCGTAGAGTCTATAGTGCTATATCCTTTGCGGAAGCCCGCCTGCTCCACTGGTTGGTAGTAATCGAATTTGTTTGTCAGGCGGGTGGTAATAATTCTCGTCAGCAGTTTATATAGTTGTGATAATAAACTGATTGGGCGGTAGTTCTCTATGTTAGTAATCGCACCTTCTTTGAACAGGAGTATTGTTTCTGTATTGTGCCATCTGTTAGGCATTCTTCCTTCTCGTAGGCACTTGTTTAGTAAAATATGTATTGCACGTTCGAGATTTGTTCCTCCAAGTTTTATCATCTCTGTTGTTACGCGATCTTCTCCGGGGCATCTATTGTTTTTCATTTGTTTATACACTACTGATTATTAAAATTGCAGCACCATTAAAATGAATTATATTGCACTAAAACTTTCATACTAAATTAAGCATACTTTAATCAGAAAATGATTAAAAAGAACTTTGATAACCATAAGTTTATGTCCGTCCGAGATCTGGCTGTCATTTCTTACAGTTAGATGTGAGGTTTGAGGAAAGTAGTAATACCACGTGTAAAATGGGTATAAAAATGTTTTTAGTCATTTATATTTGGCATATACGGTACGAGAATGTTTCGTCCTCAACAAAGGGTGCATTGGTTTCCATGAAGAGGGTCTTTCTTTATGAGAAATAAACTAAAGCATTGGTCGCGATAGCCGCAATGTGGCGTAAATATAGAAGTTGGTGAAGAAGGTACTCAGTCGCAAAGACCGAGCTCTGTAGCAGTATGCAGGATAACCAACCGAAAAAATCATGTATTCAGAAACTTATAATTACAGATAGTAATGCGACTTCAAGTACCTTAGCGCCACAATGGCGGATCATTACATCGTTCCGATTGTATACCTTCTCTGTTTGACGTCGATTACTTGCAATAAAATTAATAGCGCAATGTCGTTTCTTACGACTATCTCTGACATTTTTGCACTAGAAACGAAGACTACAAGCGACTGTCGCCACACAAATTGTATATAATTATATTTTCTAATGAATCAAGATTTTGTTGAAACCATGGTCGAATATTAATATGCCGAAAATGAAAATAAAGGGAGTAAGAAGATTGTAGCTAGGGGTCTTATGATGTGGGAGCTATCAGTCATGATAACAAGTCACTTCTAGTCAGAGTTAGAGACAATACTGCCAGTCAAACATGCAAGCTTCAGAGGGATCACCAAGTAATTTTTCAATAAGATAATGTTCGGCTACATGTGGTACGGAACACTAAACTTCCTTAAGCAAAAGACCAAAAATATTTGGGATGTCGTTGCACGAAGGGTACAGCTATATCCACGACCCCTAAGCATCTGGCTAAATAATGGGAGCGTGCCAATAATCAATGAAATGCAGTCTATCAAGACACCCTTCGTTTATTACTTGAGCTCAAGATGGGACCATATATAATTAAATAAATGTAAATGTTTATGGACAAATGTTTTGTAAATGTAATTATTTATTTGTCTTATACTGTTAAAGGTGTTAATTTGTATTTTTGGCTAGTGCTGCAATTTCTAAAATCCAATTTTGACCCGATACCTCTGTTTAAGTTTAAATATCGTTAGTGAGCCGTGTTAAGGGTTGCAGCTGTGCTCAAGAGTAAAGTATTTAAAAAAGTATTTATTCATTCTGGTTTTAATCAGCAAACCGGAAAATTCCGCTTAGTGACCGCTGAAGTTAACATTGTAACTCAATAATTCTCATCTTACTAAAATTACTTAATATATTACTAATGTAGTCCAGCCCGACCAAGTAGGGTTTTTATAAAACCTAATTTATATCACTACATTTTTTAGTGGTATAATATTTCATTAATTAATATTTATGAATGCTTTACCGAAAGCTTGGGAAGAACAAATAATGGATCTAAGTAGTAGTGATGAGTGATAACGACGAGAAAATAATTAGCTTATCCGCGCAAAATTGCGAATTGTGAGCATAAAATGTGTTGATGCGACAATTAATTGTTTTATTGTAAATGTTTGTTATAACAAAACAATATATACACAAATCGAAATAATTGCTAATAGACTAGGTTAGAAACATTAGCAATAGAATAGTACGCTTTTGTGATTTATAGTTTATTAAGTAAATGTGTTGTAACAAATGTATTGTTAGAAGAAACTACCCAGCGATGATACTCTTATTGGTTTCCTTTAATGGTAGAATCGTCATAATAAGTCGCGGGACCACGTTTAAGTTAGTCGTCTGGTTGGGAGAGGATCGTTAGGCGCCTGTTACACGAGGTTATTACCTAATGATTTCGTTAGGAATTTCAAAAGGAATACTGAGGCCTGTCCAGCAGTGTGTGGAATTTCTTAGACTGGAGTACTTTCAACCCTCTTGGCTTGGCATACCCGCAGGATTAGATACCAAAGTTCCGTATTGGTTTTAATATAGTTTTATGTAGTATTATTGCTAATTGACAATCTGGGCTTCCTACCAAGAAGCCAGTACATTTCTCGATGGTTCAGGACTAGTTTTGCCTGTATGTGCTTTTTCCATGCGAGCCATTAATATTGACCGGTGAATAGATACTAGTTTTTAAGGTAAATGTAACTTGAGTTGACTTAGACTGGTTGATTTTAAGTCGCCATTTAGCACACTAATCACTAATACGGTGAAGATGATGTTGCAAATTAGCAAATGCAACACCAGCATTTTGTGTCTAGATGAGATCGCAGTATCGTTAGCAAAAGTCATCACAACAGCGTTATCGGTTTCAGGTAAGTCAGCGGTGCAAATTAAATACAGGAGTGGACTCAGGATGCTACCTTGGGGGACATCGGAATAAATAGGATAACCTGAAGACAGTTCGTTGTCATTTTTAACATAAAAATATCGATCTGTTAAATAGGATTTCAAGAGCAGGTAAAAATAGTTTGGTAGCAGCAGTTTTAATTTACAGAGCAAACTTGAACGTAATACTTTATCAAATGCCCGAGATACAGCAGTTCTTATTTTCCGGACTTTTGTTGACAATCCTGTGAATCTACTGTCTGGTGGAATGGCTTTCGCAAAATATAAATTGATGTAGTGGCAGTTGGGTAAAAGTATATGTTTCGTCACGGAGTCTTTTGGGGAAAATTTTTCGAATACTTTAGTTATAATCGACAGGCTTAGGTACCATCAAAATGCGTATTTTCAGAGAATTGGATAATAGAAAACATTAAGCATGCGATTATAAATAGTTGTTAACAGCACAATAGTTTTTTTATGAAGCATATTTAGTACTGTTCCTGTTATCAGATTATATTCTGGCACTTTATGTTGATCTAGTTTACGTATTTTAAACTGAATTTTAGCTAGCGAGATAGATTAATAGGTAATGACATCTGTCGTAGCACGGCATCGGAAATAACTGGCTTAGCTACGTATAGAGTAAAGACTGTGGTTAGGTGTTATGTAAAGATTACTGTCTTTTCCTTATTACGTCTTACCCATTGACTATTCGCTTTCTTAATTTCCCACTAGGTCGTTTGGCAGGCTAAGAACGTTTAAATTTCTTGGCCTCTCTTCAAATTGTGTGATCTTCTTGTTTTAAGTTGCGGATACATTCAATAAAGTTATCATTTTCAATGGGAAATCTTCGTGTTAAACAATTATAAGTTAGTTTATCGGCAGCATTATGAGTTCATGTATTGATTTTAATCTTATTGTTGTACTGAAATATTGTTCGGCTGCAGCAACTTTAACGATATTTTCTATCATATTGTTATAATTACGCACGCCGTAGATATATATCGGAGGAAGTATTGAAAGTCTAAATTATCTTCGTTATCTTGAGAGCAACTCTGATTCTGATCCGAGGTCAATACGCACGCGCTTGATCATATCACACAGGTACTTCGTCGCACGTCTTTATACTTCAAAATTCAAATAAAAGCTGAGTAGGCCTTTAAATGCTTATTTATTTCTGAGCTGCTTATAATAATCAAGTGTGAGATAAATTTCTTTTGCAGTTCTGTTAAAAGAATGCGAGTAATATATAACTACAACGCGGTTTGAAATTATTATAATTTACGTTTGGTTATAAATTGTAAACTTAGCAGACTCTAAGTCAATAAATAAAAAATTTAATTTTAGAACTATTAGACTCAACTAAATGTACAATAAATTATTTCCAAGCCTCTGTAAAACATTTTATCTTAATGATATCTTATTGAATTAAATCTCCATGTCTTGACGCAATAAGTTAGAAAATGCTAATTGATAATTACTTGAAGAGGTAATAATTTTCACGGTTGAAACATTAATGTGTATTTTTAAACTTCTTATAACGCGTTGTACATCGGTAATAAATAAAAATATAATTAGTTATTCACGTTAGCTGCTCTTATTGAATATAAACTGCGCCCGTCGTTTTTATTTCCGTTTTGCATGGTAATATGCAATTTGCAACATATTATTCCGTGCCGCATAAACACTTTTCACCTTTTTGATTCTCTTATCGGCTCTTTAGATTGGTGGAAATTGTTTTTCGCGATTCAGAACGAGACGTGCAAACTTTGAAAAGTGCACAAAGCTGCCTGATATTTTATCACTTGTTATATACTGACGTTCTAAATCAGCAAAACAAAATATATAAATAGTATAGAGGGGGAAATAGCAGGACAGTTAATTTTCTTGCACAGAAAATAGTAAATATGCACATATTAAACCAAAAGTTAAAACCGGACAGACCGCTTCCTCTTGTACTATTCTGGTCAATAAAAGTACGCTTTCTAAAATATGTATTCATAGTAAGGGCTCAATAATATAGCAACATTTGGATACCTAGTAAAACTTAAATAAAGAGTATATCTTGTTGTTGTAAAGCTCGCACAGTTATAGAAAATATTTAACACTTCTATTACCTTATTTCTCCCCAGTATGTTATTATTGTCTATTTTTTACCTCATTTATTGGCAACAATAAAGAGTTTATGTTTGTGTCCGTCATATTCCGATTGATGTATATACAATATATGTGACAAGTGTTTTATGGGAAATGAATAGTTGAACTAATTAGGTTGATTTTTAGATACTATACGGTTGATTTAATATACGAGGTGCGATCAAGTTCTAAGGTTTCCAAATTTTTTAACCCGAAAACGTCTTTAAGTTCGGTATGAATACCGAGTGTCATTTCAAAATTATGAGCAACACCAAAGCTGGCGAGTTTGAAACACCTAACACTACTGGGCGAAAAACAACGAGAAGGGCAGCGTTTGACAGGGTAAGGTTGAAAGCAATAAAAAAAATAGACGAAATTTTTTCTGCCCCCCGTACGATACAAGGGAGGGCGGGAACGACGAGTTAGTGCACGCGGAGTGGTCTTGGAGAGCGCGTGTCATTGTAAGTAGCGTGGTTTGAGAAAAATAAATTACTGTTTTGTGTAGCTTCAAGCCCTGTGGACAATTTCGGACTATTTAGGGATGTGTACCATTAAATTTGGGACACTAAAGTTGAAAATACGAAAAGAAGCGCAACGCAGGTTGAATTAAAGCAGACCCAATCGAAAATGCGGAGAAGTGGCAACGCTACCGATTAAAGAAGAAAGCCAAATGAGAAAAGGTCATGAGGGAAAATAAAGTTATCACAATCGTCGATAAATGGCATCAAAATTTCGGCGCGTCAACTTTGGCGAGATCCAGTGGTGTGGGGAATGGATGTCCCGCAATGGAACAGCCAATGGACGAAGACTATTCTGAAGAATCCGACGTCCCCATATATAATCAACTTGGGTTCTGTCGAAGTCAACGCGCTTATGAACAACAATATTTTTAGTTTCATTAGTCAAAGCGACGTTTTCACGGAAACCTCACTTAGTAGCCCCGACTACTACCAACCCATTTTTTTAATTTCTAAAAAGTACTTGCTTAAGGAATTGAAACTTCTGTTACTTTTCAACGTAATCTCCGTCTAGAGGTATACGTTTTTCACAATGTCATCACCATGATTTCACGGATGTTGACAACACGTCTCTAGGGGTGTGTTTGTCCAGTGGAAAATCGCCGATGCAACAGAGACTCGATTGAAAAATGAGCGGCCGCAAAGAATGTTTTCATGATCGAAAATTCATGACAGCATCACGTACAAACACGCCCTAAGGCAATGTCACACGCGCAGCTTTGTGCTCGTCAGTCAGCATTCGTAGAATCCACATTGAAGACACTTTCAGCATTTTTAGGTGATCATGCAAAATTGACTATACAGATCCTATAGAAATGCCAAATTTAGAAACGATATGACGTACATCTAATCAACGGTTTTCTAAAGGGTGGTCCAACCATAATGCACGATGTTAATTGTGAGTCACACCTTAACGTCAAGTTTTTTGCCCAACTTAATTTGACATTTCTTTGTTTCAGTGTTTGACAAATTCATGGTACATGGTGGAGAGGTACACAATTGAGCAGCGCGTTAAGATTGTTGAAGCCTTTTACGAAAATGGGCGTTCAAATCAAAATGCATTTCGTGCATTTTCGTGATTTTTTTGGTCAGCATAATCGACCAAATGTGTCCACAATCGGGACAATTGTGCGCAAATTTAAGCAAACCGGGTTTGTAGGAAAAATGAAAACACCTGTGCATGCTCGCCCAGTTCCTTCTGCGGAAAACATTGCTGTTGTTTGCGATAGTGTGGCAGAAGAGCCGTCAACCTCGTCGTCGTGCCTAACAATTGAACATCTCACGAACATCACTGATGCGAATTTTGAATAAAGATTTGAATTTACACGCTTACACGATTCAATTGACTCAAGAGCTGAAGCTTACTGACCATTTCAAGCGTCGTCAATACGCCGAATGGTTGATTGAACAGACAGAAATGAATGGTGACTTTACAAAGAAAATCATCTTCAGCGACGAGGCACACTTTCACCTCCGTGGATTCGTTAACAAGCAGAATTATCGCATTTGGGCAAATGAGAATCCACGAGTGATTGTTGAAAAGCCAATGCATCCACACAGAGTGACTGTGTGGTGCGGTTTGTGGGCTGGCGGCGTCATCGGGCCGTACTTCTTCGAAAATGAGGTCGACCAAGCAGTTACCGTGAATGGTGTTCGCTATCGCGAGATGATAACGGACTTCTTGTGCCCAGAAATTGAGGATATGGACCTGGGCGATATGTGGTTCCAACAGGATGGTGTCACTTGCCACACAGCCAACGAAACAATGGCTCTTTTGTGCGAGAAATTCAATGGCTGTGTTATCTCACGTCGTGGCGATGTTAATTGGCCGCCACGATCATGTGATTTGACACCGTTGAACTTCTTTCTTTGGGGATATTTAAAAGAAAAAGTGTACGTCAATAAGCCAAGACCAATTCAAGATCTAAAGGATGAGATAATTCGACACATTAACGACATTGAACCTCAATTATGTCTCAGAGTCATTGAAAATATGGACCATCGGATAGAGGTATGCCACCGAACCCGTGGCGAGAATTTGGCCGATATTTTGTTTCACATATAATTGTTATAGATCCTTCTATCATAATAAAAAATATTAAGATAATTGTTTGAAAACTTTTTGTTTTATTTACAATTAACATCGTGCGTTTTGGTTGGACCACCTATATTACAAATGCCTCCACTCGCGCAATCTAGGTTTTGGTCTGCCTGGTTCGTTTCCGGGGCTGCTTCGGTCCATTGTCACACAAATCTTGACCTTTTTTGAACCTTCGCACCCACAAATACATATTTTTAACATTCATAACGTTTTCACTGCATGTTTTACTCAATTGACGTTGAATTTCAGTGGGATTTTTACCACGTAAAAGGAGAAAACGGATGATCATATATATTGTTCTTGAACACTAAACGTCGCCATTTTAAGTATACAAAACAACACTCACTGCAATGACAGCAATTTGACCCGTGCACATTTTATGATGATCTATATTACAAATTTAAAAATATTTTTTGTGTCTTCTAAAATTAATCACATCTTTCTACTTTCACTGTTGGAAAACATTGGAAACTTTAGAACTTGAACGCACCTTGTAAGAACAGATTTTATATTATTTAAGAAGTTTATGTATCACCTAATTATTTTTTTTTATGAAACTGTACATGATTGTCCCCGTATCAGGAGGACAGAAGCAGTTCTTGTTTTTTAAAGATCAGTTTTAAAATAATCAGTAATAATATGTAACCTGGACATACTAAGGCCTAAAACTAAAAAAATATAACCGACCTTTACACTTTTGCATAACAACGTTAAAACGTCAGAGAAAAATAAAATCGAAGTACAGAAATGTAGACTTAAGTATAGCTATCGAGATACAACATTATTTAGTGGACCTCTGAAAAAAAAGAATAAAAATACTTCTATAACATAAGTTAAAATTTTTCTAAGTTTTCTTTAAAAGTTTAGCTCTTTGCTTGGGATTTTAATCTGCTTACTCCTCAAAGAGATCTATAAATCTTTGAATAATAATTATCTTTTATGTTTCCTGCTTTACTATTTACAGGACTAGAAGTTAAACTCAGCGGGGTTGCTAGATCCCCAACTGAGCGCCTCCCCAGGTGGCGGATAGGGGAACGCCTGCTAGATATAGCGGGTACCGGGGAAATAAAATATTCGGGGCGGACCAAAACTAGCAACAATAATGACACCGATAACGCCGGTATAAGTGGTCTCCCTCAGCAGCCAACGGTCTGACAAGAGCGGATGAGTAACTGAGGTCAGGGCACTCTCTTGTCCCAGGGGAGAGAAATCGCCCCTAAAGGCAGAAGAACCAAACAGGTCAATGGCAGGGGAATGCAGAAGGCAAGGGGAAAGCACTGCATTAAAGATCCACAAGGATTTCCCTAGTACAATCATCATGGCAAAGTTCAAATCGAAATTTTCCGGAGTTAATAGTCTCCCAATCGGATCTCCGGGGGAGACAGTTTTGAATGAAGCTAACAAGTTAAACAACATAAACAAGAGAAGAAAAAAGAACATCCTTAAAATCGGAACGTGGAACGTAACCAGTATGTACGAACCAGGTAAAGCCCACAATGTAGCGCAAGAGATGAACAGAATGAAACAGTGAAACAAGATGGACAAAGGAAGGAAGATGTCAAATTGGTAGCCAACATATAATTTACTACTCAGGTAGTAAGGACAATCAGTACAGACACGGAGTGGCAATCATGCTAAGGAAACACTTGTCCAACTCAGTCATAAACTTTATTCCGTTCTCTGAACGTGTGATGCTATTACAGATAAAATTAGAACACAGGAAACTAAATTTAATACAGGTTTATGCACCCACGGCGGACAAAGAGGACGAACAAATAGAAATATTCTATGAAGAAATCGACGATGCCATTAAGCAGACAAAAAGTAGAGATATTACAGTTCTATGAGACGACTTTAACGCCAAGGTTGGGACAGACATGGTGCAAAACGTTGTTGGAGATTATGCCTTAGGGGAACGAAATGAAAGAGGCCACCGACTTATTCAGTTCTGTCAAGAGCATGAAATGGTGATTACCAATACTTTATACAAATTACCGCCAAGAAGATTGTATACTTGGGTATCACATCAAGACAATAAGGAAAAAATTGTCCGTAACCAGATAGATTATCTACTAATTGACAACAGATACAAAAATAGTATAAAATCAATAAAGGCATACCCAGGCGCAGACGTGAACTCGAATCATAATCCTATAATTGCAAAAATGGAAGTTCGGCTTAAAAATTGCCAGCAACATCAGTTCATACTCGTATTGACTATAAGTGCCTAGAAAATGAGGCGTACAAGGAAAAGTGAAAAAGGATATCGATAGGAATCTGAAAAGCAGAAGAACTTCTCCAGATGATATCAACCTAAATTGGCTGTCATTCAAATCTTCTTTAGTAACACCAACAGAAAAACATTTACAGAAAAGAAAAGAAATAAAAATAAGGGATGGATGACAGAAGAAATCTTGGCACTTATGGACAAACGAAGACATAACAAAACAATAAGAACGAATACAGAAACACACAAAAGAAATTCGCTATAAAATTCGACAGGCCAAGGAAGATTGGTTTACAAAAATGCGAAGAGATCGAAAAACTAGAAAAGATCACGACGCACATAATCTTCATAAAAGATAAGGGAAGCAACAAGACTTACAAGAAAACAGGAAACCATGTATTTATTAGACGAAAATGGGAAAATAATAGCAGATGTTGAGAGAAAAATAAAATTGTGGAAGGAGTATATAGAAATACTATTTCAAGACAATCGGGTGAAAGACGAAGGGAAGATAGAAGAAAGTGGCCCTGATATAACTGTAGAAGAAATAAAATATGCCATAAAAAATACGAAAACCGGAAAAGCACCTGGACCAGACAATCTCCCAAGTGAAATTCTTAAGCTGCTAGAAGAAGAACATATTAATAATATTATTCAACAGTATATACACAACTGGCATTATTCCGGAAGAATGGTTGATCTCCACATTTGTAGCCATTCCAAAAAAGAATAACGCCCGACACTGCAACGAGTATAGGACAATTAGCCTTATGTGTCACACACTAAAAGTATTTCTTAAAATTATCCACCACAGATTATATAGAAAACTAGAGGAGCACATAGGGAACACACAATTCGGGTTTAGGAAGGGACTGGGAACGAGAGAAGCATTTATGGCATATAATATATTAATCCAGCGGTGTCTTGACATGAACCAAGACGTCTTTGTCTGGTTTATAGATTACAATAAAGCATTTGACAAAGTAAAACATGACATCCTAATGAAATTGATGAAAAATAAGAATATAGATACAAGAGACCTCAGAATTATTGCCAATCTTTACTACAATCAAAAAGCGACAATACGTATAGGAAACCGAACATCAGAAGAAATCGAGATCAAACGAGGGGTCAGACATGGTCCTATCACCAGTTCTATTTAACTTCTATTCAGAACATGTAATAAACGAAGTATTAGAAAATGAAACGGCGGGCGTGGGAGTTAATGGAATTTCAATCAATAACATCAGATATGCGGATGATACCATCATAATCACAGAATCCCTCGAAGACCTGGAAAGAGTAATGAGAAGAATCGCGGTGGTTAGTGACGAAATGGGACTAAGCCTAAACACAAAGAAAACAAAATTCATGATTATCTCTAAAAGAAACTACTATAACGTTAACTTAAATATTCAAGGAGAACAGATTGAAAGAGTAAAGAAATACAGATATAAATAAATATAATAAAATAATAAAAATGATAATACCAGCGAAATAACCTCTAGGATAGAACAAGCAAGAAATGTATTCTTAAATATGAGAAATGTCCTATGCAGCAAAAACCTCTCCCTAACACTTAAATTACGAATAGTAAAATGTTATGTTCACTCCACACTTTTATATGGAATGGAAGCATGGACATTGAACAAACATCTTATGAAAAAATTAGAAGCATTAGAGATGTGGACATATAGGAGAATTCTGAGAATCTCATGGGTCGAAAAAATAAGGAATACGGATGTCTTAAACAGAGTGAATAAACAGGAAACGGAAATATTGCATGAAATTAAACGGCGCAAACTTCAATATTTGGGACACGTGATGCGGGGGGGGGGGGGAACATTATTATCTGTTGCAACTTATCATGCAGGGAAAAATCAAGGGCAAACGTAGTGTGGGAAGAAGAAGGATGTCGTGGCTGCGCAATCTTAGAGAATGGTATAACTGTAGCTCCAATCAACTCTTTAGAGCAGCAGTTTCAAAAATGCAAATTGCTAGGATGATTTCCAAACTCCGTAGCGGAGATGGAACAGAAAGAAGAAGAAGAAGTTAAAGTTCCAAGGGAGATGTATTAGGTTGAGGAAAGTTTGTTGATTTCTTAATGTTATGTAATTATGAGGTAATAGAGGGTTTCTATATGACAAGTAAGCGTTGGCTATTGTCTCTTCTATTCAGAAATTTCGGGTGTTTTTTAATTTTAATTGCCTAACGATATATAGGGAAATTATCGCTCTATGGTGGGGTCCTGTATGATTATCAGTGTTAGGAATGATCGAAAAAGTTTCTATTGGAAACATTGAAGTATTTCAATATTTGAAGTTTTTGGACAGCCTTAGATCTGTACTCCGTAAGACCAAACGGAAACTAATATTACTCTATATAGTTTCACCTATAAAAAATAAACAATCATGTATATCTTAATAGCCAATGGTTTATTTTAAATTTTATGTTGAGTTTATTTCTTTTAGTTGTAAAGTGTTTTTCCAGATTCCATAATTGTAGCCAAGGTTGCGTTGTATCTGGAGCGCTTTTACCTTTATTATTGTCTGTTGCATATGAGTCTGGAACCAAAAGTGGCTGCATTGTGTTTTCTTGATGTAAAAGATTTAAGGTATACATTTAATATAGCACAGGGTTTTCCCACTTTCATGTCGTGAATGGTAGGATTATTTTGAACTTTCATTTGAAAATGTAGTTTTTCCAGGTATAATTTAAATAATAGAAAATATTGGTGAGAAAAATTCGTCTTGTATAGAAGACAGAGATGCCATACTTCATCGAATGTATCACTTATATCTAGGAAAACAACCGAACCTAATTTTTTCATTTCACAATCCCTCTCAATAGTATCAATGACTGTATTAATTCGTTCGAGAGCAAAATGCTTTTCACAAAAACCATATTTATATTGTGGACTTACCTCATTTTCTTCTAGTATGAGTTTTAGTGTTTCTTTTATTATTTTCTCTGTAAGTTTAGAAATTATAGGCGGCAAAGATATTGGTCTGTAAGATGTTAGTTTATAGTGGTCTTACAAGTTTTTAAATTAAAATTACTTGTGCAGTTTCACTGGGTTAGGATTGCTAAATTTTCTCTCAGTTGTACTTTGTATTCGTCCCATACTAAATGTTTGTTATAAAGGCTGTTTTTTGTTTTTTTATTACTGCCCTGTTTATGAGCAGATAATTTCTATTTTATCAGAAGCTAAATTGTAGAATATAGTCACATCTATATAGTTAGAAAAGACTTCATTTATAACAAATAAATCGAAAGCATCCGTGGGTTTGTTTAAGTTATTTGGCCAGTTACTTTGGTTCAGGCAATAATGTGAGACTAGAAAATCCAGCCAGCTACGCTTGGCTACTATAGAGAATGCTAGTGTTACGAATTTTCCGTAGCAATCGTTACTATTGTTGCCCTCCAACGATTGTGCCAGTCACGAATTCCGTCTCACTCTGGGCGTTGATGTTATGTTGATATTACGAAATATATAGCAACGATCGTTCGTGTATTTCCGTGTAGCCCCGAATGCGTTACTCTGGCAACCAATGCTTCTCACACGGCTGGGGATCGGGACCTCCGCATTGTGCATTAAAGATATTTGATAATGTGCAATGCTGTTTTCTTCTTGTTTATCAGTTTCGTTTAATTTAATATACTACTAATCAAAGGTTTTCATCTCTCCCCAGATCACTTCTCTTCTTTTCCTATCTTTTTATGTATATTGTAAACTTCGTCTTATATAATCCAGCTTCACTGTTCTTATTTTAACCCTTATTTTATTTGTCGTGAGCCACATTTCTTTTTCGTGATTTCTAATACCTTCTGTGATTCTCTGATTTTTGAATCTTTCGTGAGATTCTTCATTACAGATTACACCACGTAACGTTTTTGTTACTCTTTTTCCCTTTTTTCTGCACATACTCTTATTGTTTTGTGTCCTATCTGTAAGTTAGGTGCTACTCCCCCTAACAAACATGTATTCAGTTTTCTTAAATTTTATTATGAGACCCCACTTGTATTTTTCTTTTATTTTTATAGCATGTATATTATAACTTCGTTATTTCTTGCCAGAATTAACTGATCATCGACAAACATTAGTGAGTGTAATATTTTGTATCCTATCTATATATTATTCTAACGCTTGTTCAGACATAGTACGGCCTTGTTTTAATAATTTACACTCGATTTTATTAATTTACTTCTTATTATAATTTGGGTTTTCGTATTTTGTTATAATGATTTACTTACTTTAACCCACTGATCTTTAATCCTCAATTTCTACATTGCACCCAACAGTTCTCTTGGACAAATATTGTATGCTTTCTTTAGATCTACAAAAGTTATATGAATTTTAATATTTTTTGTTCGGTTCTTCTCGATAAGTGGATATTGTTCATACATGACCTTTACGATCTACATATATTTTATTCTTTATTGAATTTTTTCATATGCTCGTCCGTATTATTTTTTATAACTCTTTCTAGTAGTACCGACATACATGGCGAATGGGGAGATGACTGTAAAGCTAGCTAAAGCAAGCAACTGCTCACCATGAAGCGCGTTTTAACTGTTAGGGAGGCGTGTGCTTACAGAACTATGACCACACAGGTCCACCTTGCTTATAAGGTTGCAGGACATGGCAGACAAGAGACAGTTGCAAAAAACTAGATATGAGACGTTCTGGAGTGCTAGACTTAAGCCAGGCTGAAGTGCAGGTAAGCTTGCAGAACCCAAACCTGGGGCATCCTCCGGATCGAACGCAGTAGTTGGAGCAGCTTTCGTACCATAACGGAGACGAGATCCAATACCACCGGATCAAGATCGCGAGTGAATGCTCGGTGTTTTATTTTGTGCTAAAAGTGCTTTAGTGTGAGTTCGTGGCTATTAGGAAGTGTTTAGGATATTTTGATAGTTACAGAGATGTTTGTGCGACATTCGGGGCCTTAACCGGCATGCAAACACCGACTCGCTTACAGCTAGAGTTTTAGACGGTCGCCAAGGACGTTTTACTGAACGAGGCGAGCGGACCAACTGGTAAAGAAAGCTGCAGAACTCCAAAACACCCCGGAGTTCGCCACCATCTCGAGGTCGCTGGTTAAGCATAGAATCGAAACTCGGACCCACGCAAGATGGAATGATAAATGACAGATGGTATCGACGAGGGCCTTGACTAGAACGTTTATCCCGTCTGTAGAAGTGAGCGAGTTGGAGGACGAATTTATAAATACAAACACTGTGTAACTGATAATAGGACACGGTAATTTTATTTCGAGAGAATAGGTAAATTAGAAGACGAAGAAACCTTATGCGATTGCGGCGAAACAAAATGCGTAACATTGTGTTGGCTGTAGAAACAACATCGAGCACGAGTCGAGAGAGAACTCAGTAATGGGGAACTGAGGTAGCCACGATCTCTATAGGAGGTCACGGTCTTAGCAGAGTACAGGATCTGGTGGTGGCCGTTTACCGAGTTTGGGGCGACAGTCGAATGCTTAAAACTTACAGACACTTAAGACCGATGTGACAAAGATAAAACGTGTACAACGAGGTCTACCGGGTGATTTCCGTTTTAATGCTGAACCAGTCTGTCGAAAATTGTGTAACCACAACTTCATGACTTTCTTGGTCGGAACTCTTTCACGACGACCTACCCCAGAATGTTTAGGAAATAGCCACTGCATTACAATCGCAGAATTAATACACCTTTTTAAATAAACCTCTAACACAAACGTTTGGTGTTTACCATTCCAGGTTATGATGGACACTAAAATGGCTTGTTCTGTGCTGCTCAAAGATGTATGTCTCGAGCGCCATCTAACAATGTATTGCACTCACCCTTAATTTCATAGTATAGCAATGTAAAAAGTTATGGTATGTAATATATCAAAATATATGTCGTTTGTTAAAAATAGACAATATATAATCATTCGGTAACCTAGCAATAAAGCAGACCATCAATTTTGTTATGTTTAACGAGGAAGCTCGACAAAGATGTGGTATAATGCAGATGGCGAAACCTTTTTCATGTTTTTCTTTTCTTGGCCTGAAGATGACGCCTGGTGGGTGGACGCGGCGGTAGCGATGATCCGGCGATAGAGACACACAATGCGGCACCTGTGTACATTCGTCATCTGCTGTCATTAATTAAGAAAGTGGGCACGTTCATCTATCAGCATCCGCAGCAGGTACACTACGTAATGACGGGGCTCAGTCGCCGTACGGAGTTGCTGCTAAAAGTGCGCGCCTGTTATTAAATGGCCACGTTGTTAAGAACCTGACGGCCTGTGTCGTGCAGACTTGTGCCCCTTACGTAATAATGGTAGTAGGACGGCCTCTATTGAATAATTCTAGGTGAGGTATTCTTTTTGGAGACTTAAAGATTCAAAGCGTTGAACTATGTAGGTAAGAAACTATGTACTATGTATGCGTTTTGATAAAAAAGTGGCATAGTTGGCTTAAAATCATAATTATATCTAAATTACCTATTACGGGTATTGTATGGATACGATTAAAAATTAAGTACTAGAATAATACATTTTATTAATAGATTTTCTGGTATCTACTAATACATGTTTTATTAAAATATGTGTGTATTGAACGGCAGACTTTACTAAAATAACCTCTTTTAAGTTGTCATTTATTTCATTAGTTACATATATTTTAAAATGATACAATTTAATAATAGAACTATTTTTCAGTTTTCAGATAATAAAATAGGGGTCAGATTTATAATAAATTTTGGAATAACTTCTTATATAGCGTTATATAAAAATATCAAATAGAGCAGCTTACGTTAAAGTGAAAATATCAAAACATTGAAACCTGAAAATGATTCAATTATACGTCCCAAGATCAACAGCTAAAGATAAAAACATATAGATATCTTATATCAAATAACAAAACCACCGAAAATATAATTTAACTATAGGAGATTTCAATGCCAAAATTGACAAAAATGTTATGTACAAAACAAACAGTTTTTTTTTGATTGGGTAGAAAAGAGGTAAAACAGAGGACAAATACTTATTAATTGTCTAGAGTAATAAACCCCATGTACATGGACAATTGACACATTCTTTTTAAAAAATGGCAACAGAAAATAAACTTGGATAGCTCTTACAAAATAAACTGTGTGTTATCCCGTAATAAAATTAGTCAAGAACCTCGGCACAGCTAGCTATTTATAAACTAGTCTAAATATAGTATAAAGTAATGCGTGCAAGACTGCTAATTAATAAACAACTATACCGAAATAAGATAGTAAGAATAAAAGATATATAACTAAATTGGAAACAATTAAGCAAAAAAAGAGATAAGTATCAATAGTAGTTAAAGAAAATATTAGAAACAGAAAACAATTACATTAACAAAGCATAAATAATGTTAACAGAATAATACAATAGGCAATATTAACAGCAAGCTATAAGGTAAAACGAATAAAACCAAGGAAAAATAAAGTGAGAAAGCTAAACAATTTTTCGAAGAAATGAGAGAAGTGTTAAGAAATAATCAAAGAAGTATAAATAATAACAAAACCATAAATAAATCTATTAAAAAAAATAAGAAATAAAAATATAAAAAATAATAAAAGAAAATAAATACATTTAAAGTGCAAGAAGCTCATTAAAAAAGAATAAATAAAAATATAGGTAACATTAATGACAAGATTAACTATAGAAAGAAGCTCTTAAAGATCATACTTCTATGCAGATCTGTATGAACAAAATAAAATAACAGAGAAAATTGAAAAAACTAAAAGAAGTATGTACCGGAAATAGACAAAGAAAATCTTAAAAAACATGAATAAAACAACCGAATTACTACAAGAACGAAAAGAAAGATTACTCGGAACATTTAAAATACCATTAAATCAGGCAAAAGAGTGAAACGCTTTACCAACAGAACCTCTGTTGTAGAAATTATACAAATTAATGGTCAGAATAATAATTACTAGACTTAATAACAAATTATAAAGTTAACAACTAATCTAATAAGCAGGTTTTTGCCAAGGATATTATCTACTACCCGTAAGGACGTTTATAGAAAAAAGAAATAAATACAAGCTATACTACTGTGTCTAGCCTTTATAAGACACCAACAGACATTTAAATTACGGGCAGTAGAAAAGACAATCCGGAAAAGTCTAGTGATAGCAGATATGTTCAAATAATTTATAACGTGTATCTAAAAGTGAAAATACTAGTACAATTCTAAAAAAGTACAAATAAGTCTCCCCGTCTTTTATAAAAAATTGGGCATTTATTGTGAAAGAACGGAACCTTATGTTTTATTCAAAGTATTGTCCATTGCTAGCCATTACTTTTTCCCATCTTTCTGGCAGCATACGGATACCGCGTCGGAAGAACGCTTCATCTTTTGAGGCTATCCACGAATCGACCCAATTTTTGGTATCTTTATATGATGTGAAGTGCTGCTCAGACAGGCCATGTGCCATCGATCGGAACAAGTGATAATCGGAAGGGGCAATGTCTGGTAAATACGGCGGGTGGGTTAGGACTTCCAAATTGGCTGTTTCCAAGTAGGCTTTGACCGGCGCCACAACATGTGGACAAGCATTATCATGCAGGAGAATAATTTTGTCGTGTCTGGAGTAGTAGTGGGCGCGTTTTTCCTTGAGTGCTCGACTCAGTCTCATCAATTGTGTTCGGTAGAGAGCCTCAGTAATTGTTTCGTTCGGTTTGGGCAACTCGTAATACATGACACCGAGCTGATCCCACCAAATACATAGCATGAGTTTTTTTCCATGAATATTCGGCTTGGCTGTTGATGTTGAAGCATGGCTACGTGGTCCCCATGATTTCCTCTTCTTTGGATTATCGTAGTGGATCCATTTTTTATCACCAGTAACTATACGATGCAAAAAACCCTTTCGTTTATGCTTGGCAAGCAGCATTTCACATGTGCAAAATCGGCGTTTAACTTTTCTCGGATTCAATGCTTCTCAGTTCATAGGAACTTAATTTCTTTGCTTTTGAATTATTCCCAACGGTTTTAAACGATGTGAAATTGCTTGTTGAGTCACTCCTAATGTAGTGCAAGTTCTTCTTGCGTTTGGCAGGAATCTTCGTACACTTTGGGCCTTCGCTACGTTCTTTGTCTTCGACGTCAAACTCACCGTTCTTAAACTTATGAAACCACTCACGATAACTTCTCTCAATTAAAGCAGCCTCACTATATGCTTCTACAATCAATTATGCGCCTCAGCTCAAAAGTTTCCGAAATTGACGCTTATTCGGCTCAAAATTGGACATTTTCGCACAAAAAACATTATGTGATGCTAATCAAAATTGCTAACATTTTAAGATTATGCTATTGCCAGATATCCAATCTTATGTTATGACGTTTTACATCTGACAATTTCACTGGTGGGGTCATCTTTTGTCAAACGGCGGAGACTTACTTGTACTCCCTTTATGATAATACGTAACTCATACTAATAGGAACAGGAATGCGACAAGGAGACTAAATGAACCAAAGTTATTCATAACAACTAACTAAAACGCAAAGGTCCATGAAAAGGCAAATGTTAAACTTCATGTTAAAGAATAAGTATGGAAGATATTAGATTAGAGACACTAAAGTAATGGATGTTGTAATACACACAACATTTTTAAAATAGAAATAAACTGGTTACTCTATGCAGCAGAGAAATAATAGATCGACAAAATGTAACAATAGAAACCATGAATGAGGAAAAGAGGAAGATGTTTACAATTAAGATGATCGGATAACTTAAAGAGTATCTTCGGATTTAGTTATGAAAATTACAGGCCGAAATAACCGTAGGCAACTTAAAGAAATATATAGATGGATGGATAGAATATATTAAGATGTCGGAGTAAAATAGACACTAAGTGAATGTTCCTAATTCAATGCAGTTATGTTAAGTAAATTCTACAAAAAGGGGTAAGCTGGTTGCTGTTAATTAACATTCTTAAATATTTTTGGGCAATTTAGTGTTTTTGAGCCATGGGACCTTCACCTGGATATAAAAATCTGAATTATTTCATCTGACGGCATATTTGCGCCTGATCGTGGTGCTTTGCAATGAAAAATAAGTGCGCGCTAAAAATATCTTTACCAACAATAATTTGGATTATTACTCAATGTAGAAAAAGAGATGAATAATTAAAATTCCTAAGATACATCCTCCCATGACTTTTAAAACGAAGAAAACTAGCAGGAATAAGAGAGACTGTTAAGAGCCTTCGAAAGGCAGTGTCAGAAAAATATTTACATAATATGTAGTTGTAGAAATGGACTAAGTAGAAGCTCTCCTTGATACTGTTCAAAAAAAGTATCAATGGAATTGGACAACAGAGATTTGTTTTTGACCGGATGACATTGCGATGGTCCTTAATTTTTTTTGGATAAAAGTCAATCGGCTCAATTTGGCGGTTAAACTAATTATAGAAGTGTTAATTCAATGAATTGATTGATAACTCCTTTGACAGGATTTTTTCGTTAAGAGAATGATTTCGTAGAGCATGCAGTCCCTTATCATATAATAGGCGTTCCGCCGTTTTCCAATAGATGGCTTTAGGCGATAAGTGATGGTAAAAGTAAACAAATGTCGACGTTATACTATAAGCTTAAGCTTTGTTAACATAACCCCATTGAAACATTAGTCGATTTGTGTCCGTATCGTAAAGTTATTCTGGAGTGAAAATGTCAGTTTACGAGGCAAGTTCTCGTTTTAATTTTTTGCTTCGGTGTGGGGAAATCTGCGGCTGAAGCTCATCGAATGCTTTCAGATACTTAAAGCGAGACCGCTATTAGTGAAAGAACGTGTCTTGAGTGGTTTCAACACTTCAAGAACGGTGATTTTGAGATCGAAGACCGCCATACCGGTAGAAGAGAAAAGGTTTTCAAAGATGCAGAATTAGAGGCATTACTTCATATAGACTCGTGTCAAATGCAAGAACAATTGGCAGGATCACTAAGAGTGACTCAACAAGCTATTTCAAAACGCCTCAAAGCCATGGAAATAATTCAGAAATAAGGAAATTGGGTGCCATATGAAATGAAGCCGAGATATGCTGAACGACGTTTGTTTGCTTGTGT
This sequence comes from Sinelater perroti, assembly GCA_036346155.1. NCBI lineage: Eukaryota > Metazoa > Arthropoda > Insecta > Coleoptera > Elateridae > Sinelater > Sinelater perroti. The sequence goes on from JARFIY010000359.1 coordinate 2,715,465, forward strand.
ACATCAGATGCTTGAAAGGCAAAGACGGAAGGGGTTTATGCATTGCATTGTGACTGGAGACGAAAAATGGGTTCAATACGATAACCCCAAGCGCAGAAAATTATAGGGATTTTTCGGCCATGCTTCCACGTAGACGGCCTAACTGAATATTCACAGCTCCAAGGTCATGGTCTGTATTTGTGGGACCAGCTCGGCGTAGTGTATTATGAGCTGCTAAAATCGTCTGAAACGATCACAGGTGATCTGCATCGAAAGGTATTAACGCGTTTAAACCGAACAATGAAAGAAAAACGGCCGGAATACAACGATAAAGTGATTTTGCAGCATGACAATGGTCAACTTTATGTCGCAAAGTCGGTCAAAACATACTTAGAAACGTTGAAATGGAAAATCCTACCCCACTCGCGGTATTCTCCAGACATTTCTCGCTCTATCACTTGCTTCGATCAATGACATACGGCCTGGCTGACTAGCACCTACGTTCTTATGAAGAAGTCAAAAATTGGATCGATACGTGTATCGTTTCAAAGGATGGGCAGTTTTTTCGAGGCGGGATTCATACGCTGCCCGAAATATTGGAAAAAGTAGTGGCGATAGGCAATGTTTTGAATCGTAAATGTATAACAAGTTTTTTACAATAAATCCTTGAATGTCGGAAAAAAACGGCGGAGCAAAGTTGTACATCTGTTATATTATTAATATTTATTGTTTTTCTTTTGTCTGTTTTGTCTAATACCTTAGTGTATCTGAGAATCTTTATTAGAGAATCTTTTTTTAGTGTCTCTAGAAGAGGAACTTTTTTTAAATTTAAGTTACCTATTGTATAATATTTTATCTACCCCTTCTATGGTTCTTTTTGTTTTCTCTTTTTTATTATTCTATTTGCACATTTCTAGATATTTCTCAGGTTTATAAAGCTTATGAAAACTTTATGAATTATTAAAATTTGTTCAATATATTTTTGTAAAAATTTAACACGTACCTTGACTGTGCTTGATGAGCTTTTATTGCTGACCTACTTAATAATGAGTAAAATTTGGACATTTTAGATACATCCAATTTACAGATTATCATTGACTGCTTTTATTTATGTGAACAGGAAGATAGTGCACAAGGCTTTGAAATTTTTGAAGAATATTTGAAACAATTTTTATCTTTTAAAATATCAACATGATCTCTTTTTTATTATAAAAGTTGCAACCAAACCGCTTAGTGTAAATTCTAATGATTTTATACTTTAATTCGTTTTAAACAAAGTTTTCGACCACTACATTTACAGTTAACGTTAAAGCTTATAATGATAATAGTAGTGCTTGTAGAATCCAGGTGATTTAAAAAATTGCCAATAGAGAAGATTTTGTATTTAGCAGCATTCAATATTAATTTAGTTAAACATGGTAAAAGTTTAACAGAGCAGACAAATGTATTATTATTGCTTTTCTAGTAAAGCAACATATTGATATTATCAATAGATTAAAAAATCTTTACGGAAGCAATTAAATACCAGTTGTAATTAATGATAATAAGTTAGTTTTTTATGTATTTCAGACTATTCTTTCCGTGTCGTTCATAGCTCAATTAAACTAAATTAAGACTAAAATTACTTTTATTTTTTGTACGCATAAAAGATCTTGAAAATAAAAAATAAATTGTATCTACCACCTAGATACTGTTATGGCATTTTATAAACCTTAATGTTTTAATGACTAGAGATGGTGGTATAAATTGCTTAGGAAAGAAAAGTTAATTGGTTATTTCTTTATGACTGAATTAGTTTTAGAATTATATAGGCATTAAAGTTGTTATTAAACTTATTAATACAACAAAAATGCAAACGGTTGTATTGTTTACGCGTTGCGTAAATGGCTAATTACTGCGAATCGCTTTGTGCTCCAGCGAGGATTAAACAGCAAACTACAAATTGCTGCACGTGTTCATAGACAATTTGTACTTCAATATTGCGTTAACAAGGGAAAATATTCACCTGATTGTAAAATAGCGGCTATTTAAAATGCAGACTGGTCGCGGGTTCCCTAACGAAGCGGTGTCAACTTTTTATAAATACTGCCTTAGGTAGGCAGGTCGCAGCAATCATTTATCGTTTAATGGATAACCAGGGGATGCAATTAGAGCTCTATCTGCTGGCAGATGTTTTGCAAATACCTAGATACGCAGTTGTGTTAGCTTCGTTATTAATATCTTAGAATAATAAGTTGCTAGGTAGTGAAACAGCATGTGCTTCAGAGATATATAAAATTAATTCCCATCTACCGTTGCGGCGTAGAGATTACAAAATAACAATACATTTGGCCAATACGTAGAATATAAATTAATTGTACTTGTTAAAGAAATAAAAAAGAAAAACTTAAATAAAAAATAAATTAATAACAAAATATTCAGTGTGAACAAATTTACACCACACTTTCTTGTCTCTTGCTATTGTTTTTGCTTCCGCTCATGATTTCCCCTTTTTTGTAAGTTTTTTTCCTATATCGTTATCCTAGGTTCCCTGCAGTCTACCTCTTTTCCTTCTCCCTGTGATTCTAGCTTCCAATATTTGTTTTACTATTCTGTCTCATTTCATTCTTTATAGGTGTCCCCACAGGCTTAGCTGTCGACTTTCTATAAATTCCAATACCGATTTGAATTCAAATGCTTGTCTTATTTGGTTACTCCTCACTCGATCTCTCTCTATTCTTTTTTTATTCCTGTTGGTAGTGTCCATGATTCTCATCCGTATGTCAATATAGGTCTATTATTTTATAAACATCCAGTTTCGTTTCCTGTGATATTTCTTTTCTACTTATAAAAGTCTTATTTATCGCATAATATAGTTTGTTATTTTTTTTAGTTTTTTGTATATATTTATCTCTTGTCTTTCCCTCTCATCAATTATCACTTCCAAATAATTAAACTGTTGAACTTGTTTGATCATTTTCTCATTTATTTGTACATTTATAGGTTGTCGTCTTTTGTTAGTGTCATTATTTTGGTTTTCTATACATTTATTATCATTGTTTTCAGGTTAAAACATAAATCCATATCATCAGATTTCTTTCTAAGTCGTCCTCACTTCCAACCATTATAATCAAAGCATCAGCAAATGCACATTGGGATACACATACATGTAGTTTTTAAGAGTTTATTATTCATAAACATTGTAAATAATATGGGGTTTATTACTCCTCCTTGTCTCAACCCTTGGTGTAAATTCGCCTGAGTTACAGTTGTTACTGATAACATGATTTTTTGTAGTTCTATAAAGTTTTTTTTTTGCTATTTTTAGTTTAGGACTCACTCCTACATGTTTTAAACTGTTCCATATTTCTTCTTTAACAAATGCATTTTCTAGATCTACAAAAGTAAAAAAAGTTGAGAATTTTTGTGATTATAACTTTTGATCAAGGATCAGCTTCCAAGCTGGAGGCCAGCTTCTATTTGTCATTTCTGACATCTGCCACGCCTTATAATTTTTGATTTGTGATAGACAGAGAAATAACGTTTTCAGTATTCAACTAATGACCATAAGCCAAGTCCAGGCGCCAAAGATCAGCCCGATCGGAAAATCTCGAGACCGGTTGTACTGGAAGTTGCCGCAAATTTTTCGGTTCCGGCCGCCAATTTTTTCCGCTATTCACTTTCATTTGAATATAATTCACTGTCATTCGCTTCAATAAAATTTTGTTAAACCCTGTAGTTTAGTGTCATGCATAGGGCCCTCTTTGCTTTACCTGTAAAGCAAATTTTCGCTTGTGTTTATTTATTTTACTCACATCGCATTAATACGTTAATTTTTTGCCACATTTCCTCTACTGTCATCTGTTCTGAACTTTCCATTATGTTTTGAATTTTGACATTTATTAATTCTTCATATATAGCTGCCACATCTATTTCTTGTAATTTGTATGTCTTCATTTTTTCTTGTTGCCTTCTGTTATCATCCTGTCTTGTATCTTCACGCTATTTTTTGCTTTTTTAATCGTTCCTTCTAGTAGGTGGTGGTTGCTATATATTTTCAACCCGCTTCTTACTCTTACATCTTAAACTGCTATTCTATTATCTCTTTCTGTTAATATATAATCTATTATATATTTCTCATTTCTGCTTGGCATTACTGTAGTAAATTTATGTATATCTTTATATTTATAAAAGTATTAGTTATTATTAAGTTATTTATGGTACAGAAATCTATCAATCTTTCCCTCTTACTGTTTTTTCTTTTTCTCCATGTATTACTATTACCTTTTCCGTTATATTTTTTATTATTTCCACTTTAGCATTAACATCTCCAGCTATAAAAATTGTGCCTGTAGTGGATTCTGTGATTGTTGTCAAATCTTCCCAGAATTTATCTTTCATTTCTTTTCTTGTTTTTATTAGGCCTGTATACTGCAGTTATTGTTATTTTTTTTCAAACGAAATATCTAACGTCAATATTTGTTTCGGTCATAAGTGGACTGCATCGTAATTTTAAAATTTTAAACAAAGGAACTTCAATCAAAAGCCAAAGTTAAAAAACTCACATTTGGAACGCTCTGCTGTAGGATTCGGCCCCCCGTGCTGAACTCCTGGGGAATCAAAGAAGAGGAAAAAGGGTGTGGGTAGAAAAAAGACAAGTTACTCCAGTCTTTGCTGCGGGGCCGATCGGAACCGCCTTTTCTGGTGTGGGCCCTCTAACTTATTGTGACTAGGTTTTTCTTGGTTCCTTGCCGGGTCAGATACAAGAAAACCGAACCGAGTTATTCCGCCAGCAAAATTTCAACTCCCGAAATGCAATCGGGATAGTACTCAGAAATCTGCATCACACAACTGACACTGATCAGTTTAAGGCAGCCTTAGTAGTTACTGGACACACACGAAGGAACATTTTAGATTGCAAAATCAAGTAAACTGAAGAATACAAAAATCTAATAGTCCTCGAGCCCAAGGAAAACAATAAGAAAATTTTTAAAATGGAGTACATTCTAAATGCTAAAATACAGGTGAAACCACCACATAAAAAATACATTAACGCAATGCAAGAGATGCTAATGCTGCGGACACACACGCAACTTTTGCACGCGTCCAGACAATTATAAACGTTGCCAAGTGTACATTGAAATACTAAATCGAATATAAATTCAAAATCGAGAGCAGATAACCAACAACCACAAGTCACACAAAGGTTTGCCTTAGTGCCATTAGACTTTAAATGTAATTACCACTCACAATGTTCAATAACTGGTGCTAGGGTCATACAAGCAAGCAATCTCCACGAATCAAAATAGCATATTTATTAATCAAAAAAGACTTATATTCCAATTTATGCAGGAAACCATTACGAACCTAAATAACGTTATAACGGATCTTTTACATCAAACAGGGAAGTGAGAAAAACTATAAAGCCATTTAATAAACTTGCTGCACTTAGACAGCAAATTACCAATAAAAATGTTTATATAAGATCGTTGCATGGAACGCAAATGGCCTGATGCAACATCGCCAGAACATACTACTCGTTTCCGAGGCGCATATTACTGCTTGCACTTGTTTCAAAATACCAGGCTATAAAACTTATGACGCACAACACTCGAATGGTAACGCTAGATGCGGAACTGCAATCATCATCAAACAAAATATCAAGCATTATATATAAACAAATTTAACAGAGATTTTCTGCAAGCCACAACACTAAAGGTACTGTCCCTTTGGATATAAATCAAATAAAGAAGGATTTGAGGAATACTTCAAATCATTAGGTCCCAGATTTATTTCCGCCGGTGATTATAATGCCAAACACCTACACTGGGAATTTCGACTGATCTCCCCAAGAGGAAGAGCCTTACAAACAGTAATGCAAGAAAGCACCTAGATCATGCCTTCAAGGGTAAACCTACCTATTGGCCCACTGACTTGACGGAAATCCCAGATTGTCTAGCTTTCTTCATCACTAAGGGTATTGGACAAGACATATAAACGTAGAAGATAGCTATGACCTTCGCTTTGATCATACTCTTGTTATATTAAATATAAGTACTTCCATAATTCATAAAATTCATCATCAGCCTGCAACCGTCCATCGTTGGACGTTGGCCTCTCTCATTTGTTTCCATGCATTTCTGTCTTGAGCCTTCTGGATCCAATCTCTTCCCGCAAAGTCTCGGATATCGTCGCTCCATCTTTTTGGTGGTCTTCCTACACCTCTTTTCGTTAAACGGGGCCTCCATATCAAGAGTTTTGAGGTCCAGCGGTTTGGTTCATGCCGTGCTATATGTCCCGCCCATTGCCACTTTGCTTGAGCTACTCTCTGCATTATATCGGGTATTTTCGTTCTACGCCTTATTTCCTCGTTTTTCAGTCTATCTCTTGGACTCACTCCCAACATTCTGCGCTCCATCGCTCTTTGGCAAACTCTTAGCTGCTCGGCGCTCTTCTGGGTTAACGTCACCGTCTCTAAACCATAGGTTGCCACGGGCAGTATACATGTTTCATACATCTTTCTTTTCAGGCTATTGGGAATATCGGAATTTTTGAGAATATGCTGTAGCCTCCCAAAGGCTGACCAGGTGGCTCTTATTCTTCTTCTAATTTCAGATGTTTGGTTTTCCTTTCCAATCCTAATTGAATGACCCAGATAAATATATTCGTCCACTCTTTCCACCGGTTGATTATCAATAAAACAACTGCATCGCTGTTTGTCATTATTTTGTTTTATTTATATTTATCTCCAGCCCTACGGTCTTGGATGCCTCATTCAATTGTATTAGCATAACTTCAAGTTCGTCAATATTGCTAGAAATCAGTACGATGTCGTCCGCAAATCTCAAGTGGTTTAGCAGACATCCGTCAATGTTAATACCCATCCCTTCCCAATTCATTTGCTTGAACACATCCTCCATCGCCGACGTGAACAATTTTGGAGACATTGTGTCTCCTTGGCGGACTCCTTTTCAACCTTTATTTTGTTAGTTTGAAGGTCTTCATCTACCTTTACGTGAAATGTAGCCTCTTCGTAGATGTGTTTAATTAGCTGCAGTATCTGGAGTCAACTCTTGCGTTATTTAGTGCTTGGAGGACGGCGTGTATTTCAATTGAGTCAAACGCCTTTCGATAGTCCACGAACGCCAAGTGAATGGGGTGTTGTATTCCGTTGTCTTTTCAATTAATGTTCTGATGGTTTGAATGTGATCCATGGTACTGAACCCTTTTCTAAAGCCCGCCTGCTCTACTGGCTGGTAGAAGTCTAATTTTGAGTGAGGCGATTTGTGATGATTTTAGTCAATACTTTATATATGCACGAGAGTAAGCTTATGGGGCGGTAGTTTTCAATATTTGATGTGTCCCTTTTTTTGAAGAGAAGAATTACCTCAGCATTATTCCACGCCTTTGGTATCTTTCCCTCAGTCAAACATTTGTTTAGTAGCACCGTGACAATATTTTCTACTATTTCACCACTCCATTTTCAGCATTTCGGCTGTTATCCGGTCTTCTCCTGGCGCTTTTCTATTTTCAGTTGCTTGAGGGTTTGTTTAACCTCAAGTCTAGTTATCTCGGGTATTTCCTCGGAACCCACGTTAGAAATAGTTTTATTAACCGAGCTCTGTATAGATATGTTAGATGAATATAGCTTTGTGTAGAAGTTTTCTATTGTATGTACTATATCTCTTCTGTTTGCTACTACAGTACCTTCTTGATTCTTTATTTTTATTATTTTCTGTTTACTCTGTGATAGTTTCGATCTTAATACCTTCATATTTCTGTTGTCCTCTATTGCTTCTTCAATTTGTTTATTTCTATGTGCTCTTATGTCCTTCCTAATCATCACTTTGACCTTCTTGTTAATTTCTTGAAAATTTTGGGCTTCTCTATTTGTTCGTCTTCTTTCTTCTATTAAATTCAGGGTTTCTTGTTTTAGTTTGCTATCGCTAGGTTTCTTATTGGCACATATTTTTTTAACTGATTCGTGGATACTATTTTTAATTTTTCATTTAGCGCATCTATGTATAGGTTCTTTAGCTTATCTGTAGGTTCTAGTTTTCGCTGTAGTTGTAATTGGTATTTTTCTTGATTGAGGCTCAATTCTTGTATGGTTTGAAAGTTTTGTTGGTGTTGTAACTTTTCCTTTCCAGTTTCGGTTTTATTTCTAGCACCGACCTGACTAATCTATGGTCACTGCCTGTATTAAATCTATTTAGCACTGCTACGTCCGTACATAGTGTTTTGTCGTTCGACATGATGTAGTCTATTTCGTTTTTGTTTTTGGTCGGGACTTCTCCATGTCCATTTTCTTTGTCTTTGTTTTTGAAGAATGTGTTTAAACAGTATAGCTTTTCGCTACTGAGGAAGTTTGTTAACATTTCGCCTCTGGGATTCCTAATTCCCAAACCATATCTTCCAATGTATTGGTCGTCTTCAGACAGCTTGCCTCCTATTATTGAATTGAAGTCTCCTGTGATAACGGTGTAGTATGTTTTTCTTGTCTCCTAGCGCGTGTAATATCTTCGTATAGTTGCTCCACTTCTTCATCGTCTGAGTTTGTCGTCGGTCATATACGTGTATGAGTTGCATATTATATCGTTTGTTAATTTTCAGAGTAAGGTATATGACTCTTTTGACACTGCTTGAATTTCGTTACTAGGTGTTTTATCTTACGGTTGATGATAAAAGCTACCCCGCCATATTTATGGTCTGTGTCTGAGTTGTTCTGGTATAGGACGTGTCCTGATTTCAATATTGAGTTCCTTTCCCCGGGTAGACGTGTTTCGCATAATCCAACGATATCCCACTTTATTTTCGATAGTTCCAGTTCTAGCTCTTCTCTGTATTCTTCTGTTCGCATTGTTCTAATGTTGTATGTTGCTATAATAAATTTTTTCGTGTTTGTATGTCTTCTTTGCTGTGGTCTAGCTTTGAAGTTTGTCGAGTTCTTGCCCCCCCCCAGAATCCTTGGGGCTGACTGATCAGTGTGGGATTGTGAGAGTGCATCTCTACCCACCTGGGGTATTCCTGTTTGTGAATTCGACGTTTCCATCCTGGTTTAAAAGAGAGGGGTTTGGCATTTTATCGCCGCGCTTGCCGAACGTGTTGGCGAGTTTATTTTCAGCCGCCCACTATGGGAACAGACGCTGTTTGCAGCCGCCCTGCTCCGGGTCAGACGCTGCTTACTAATTCATAATTACTAATTCATAAAATTAAACCAGTGCAACTACATAATCACTTAACTGATTTTTTTGGGAGATGCTCGAAGAAAACATTTCTCTAAAGATAAAACTAAAAACAACTGACGACATCGAAACGGCAGTAAAAAAAATTCTTGACTGCAATACAGAACGCCGCTTGGAAATCAACACTTACACTACCAGAAAACCACAGGAAGAAGGCTGCCCAATGGAAATCACAAACAAAATAGTAGAAAAGCGAAGCAGAGTGGCAGAGAAGACGCTACCGTACAGAGAAACAACGTTATAACGCTGCAACAAGAGAACTAAAGAGAATGCTGCAGGAATACAGACGAGATTTTTAAAAAATTCATCGATGATCTATCGGCCACGGAAGCAAGTGATTGCTCATTGTGGAAAGCTACCAAATGGTTAAAACAGCCACAAAAACCCGTTCCGCCGATCCGAAACAAAACGGAACTTAGGCGAAAAGCGATGCCGAGAAAGCTGAGGTATTTACCGATCACTTTAGGCAAGCCTTCCAACCGATTCCTGGAGTAACCGGAACTGACGAAAAAGAAATGAACAGTTTTTTTGGACGCTCCATTCCAACTTACGTCTATCACAGCCATTAAAGTGAAAGAGGTGAAAGAGTCAATAAAAAAATTTCCTACAAAAAAATCACCCGTGCGACTTAATAACAGGCCAAATTCTAAAGAACTATCACCTAAGGGTCTCATATTGCTGACATTTATATTTAACGCAATACTAAAAACTGCTCATTTTCCAGCACAATGAAATGCTGTTGAAATTATTTTAATCCAAAAGCCTGGCAAACCACCCAACTTAGCAAAGTACTACAGACATATAAGTTTATTAGCCATAACTTTGAAGCCATTCCAAAACTTGCTACTCAAACGACTAATGCTAATTCTAGAGGAATAAAATCTCATATCAAACAATCAATTTGGCTTTTGACAAAGTTTGGCACAAAGGCTTACTGTATAATTTAAAAAAAGTAGTTACCTGATAACCCCTACCTCATATTACGTTCTTATTTACAGGACAGACTCTTTCAAATTAAATACGAAGAAAAACTTACTAACCTAATCCCTATAAGTTTCGGAGTGCCCAAAGGGAGTGTTTTAGGAACAGTATTGTACCTATTGTATACAGCAGACTTGTCAACCTGTGCGGAGGTCTCAATCGCAACGTTTAATGACGATACTGCGCTACTGGCAACAGATGAAGATTCAGTAAGGGCCTCCACCAAACTACAAATCCATCTTGATGTTATCTATGACTGGTTTCAGAAATGACAAATTAAAATTAACCAAACCAAGTTCGTACACGTCACATTTACAAAGAGAAGAGACACTTGTCCATCCATCGCATCCAACGGAACGGTAATACTATACTTTGACAATGCAAGATACATAAGTATCCACCTTGATAGAGGCCTAACCTGGAGAATCCACATACTGGGCAGATATTCTCAATTTTTCTTTCATTCATTTACAAAGTAATTTTTAAACCGATATAGCCGGGGGACTGCATCATCCACTGACCTAGCTATAACAGAAAGATTTCGAACAAAACCCTACGCACCATGCTATATAAGCAATGTAGACATTTACAGTGACCTCAAAGTGCGTTCTGTGAAAGAAGAAATAGTGAAAAGTAGTGAAAGTTACATCGCCAGTCTAGCACTAAACTTATTGGACAACAGTGTCCACAATCGGAGGCTTAAGAGGCAGTATAACTCTTGACTTGCCGTTTAAATTTTAGTTAAAGCTCTCCAGACTAAGATTTTTCACATAGCTACTCTTAACTCTTTTTAAATGCCCTGTAAACAAGGGCTTATTTTGTATTTTTTTAATTTTATTTTCTTATTTTGAGTTCGGCTTTTTAATTTTTAAATAGTTGTTTCTACCTTTTCATTGAGATTTTTATTGTTATTTTTCCTACTACGCACATTTCTAAACATTTATTGTACCTGAAGTTAATGTAAGTTATTTTGTACTTAGCAAAAGTTCTTTTGAAGAAAAGTTTATATTATATCAAAAAAAGAATGAGAAACAAAGTAAAATAACGATTAAAAAACATAAAAAAGTTATAAAGTTTTGTAACGTATGGGGTGGGAAACTAAATAAAAAGTAAAAACTAGAAAAAATTATAGCAGTAGAAAAATCACAAGAATTAAGTATTAATAAAGGATTTTTAATGAAGAACAAAAATACTTCAACAAAATGATAAACTAAATGAAAACCTCGCAGAAATAGACAAAAGTAAAATAAATAAAATGTGACGTTTTATTAAACATTAAAATAAAAAGATCGATACTTATGTAACAGGGCAAAGAGAACGATTTTCAGGGGGGCAGGTGCTCCGAACGAGGGTGCCAAACTCATTCCTCCGAACACGATTTAATTTGTCGTCGGAGTAATAACGTGTTTGTTTTTCGGTGATGTTCTGGATGGATTTGCCACGGTTTGATGGGTCGCCGCCGGAAACAAAGCGTGCTTATGCAAATGCGCCCTGAAAATAGAAGATTCATCGGATAAGGCCGCAATGTACGCCGCGGTATCGGCTGTGGGATTAATTTGTTCGGGCGATGAGCAGGTGAATCGGCTTTATCGTGGCGGAAGTGGATTTCGTAGGAGCAGTTCGGCACATTCGTCTGGGAGCGGCGGGCCCGACGCGGCGCTCCATCCCGCGCCGTTTAGGGCGGCGGCGGCGAGGGGTGGCCGATGTCATATCTGCGGCCGAGATCGGGGCGACAGCTCCTCGTAAAAGCAATCCGACCGAAAAATGACTGAGAATCGAAGTCGATATACATATTTATGAACATGATGTATTCATAACATGAACGATTTTAATTGGTTTCGTGTAATTAATGGCAGCCGAGACGAGAACAAGTTATGATAAGTTACCGTGCGAGGTAGCCTTTTATTTTCTCCAATATTCCTACCTATAATTAGTGAGTCTTCGCAGCCCGGCCTCGACGCTTATTCGCCCTCGGTTTATTTTCATTGCAGCGCTGCGCCGCTGCCGTTCCTTTAATGGTTTAATGAATACAGAACTAATCGCTACATTGGTAAAAAATGACAACGAGAACCGATGCAGGTACAATAAGAGGCCTCGGCCTGCCTTCAAAACTTATCGGGAATTGACGGCTGCACAACAAGCTCACCAACAGATGGATGGTTAACCTTGCAGTGCCGTTAATATACATTTCGGTTGTTTGCTATCTGCTTTCATCAAAATAAAAAAACGAATCTACAACTGCAGAATGGTCGCAGTGGTGTGCATATCCATCAGCTTTTCATTGGGCATAAAATATACATAATTTGCATTCTAAAAAAGGTAAATGCCTAACATACAACACCTTATAAAAACATTAAAAACAAATTTGATTGGATGAGAATCAAATGTATGCTTTTCAGGAACATAAATTATAATGTTCGTTAGTCAATATCGTGCTTCTTGATTGGATATGTATATAAGAAATAAAAATGCAAAATTAATTAAACATTAACCTTCTATTTTTTGTATCCATATTAAACAGATCTACTTATCAAAAAACAAAAAATTTGTCCGGTATTTTGGCAAAACACAACTCTGAATTTGATATGTAATCGTTTCTACTTTTATTGATAAAACTGGATAGCTTTTACCATAATAATTTGACAGTAAAACGTATTCTTGCCCATTATGTATTTTGTTATCTTCAAAAGGGCAAAAATGCTTGAAAAACTAAAGGATATGCATATAACAAATTTAATAAGTTAACAAACGTCCCAAAAGATAACAGAAGAATTGGTTGTTAAAACTTATTATAAAAATAACGAATCCACAACAGAAATATTCTGTAAGTTAAATACAATTTCTAAAGAAAGTGCAATTTTTCCTGTTGTGGCTAATTTTGAGAGAAATAATATATTTAACCAAACATTTACACGTTTGCACTGTGCGTATTGACACCACGATTGCAGCTGTTCAAAAAAATGTTGGTACAATCCAACCACATCGCCTCGCCAACGTGCTCTGTAATTGAATCTGTCTCACAAGAGTCTTTACAACAATCTGACAAATGATCTTTATTTACACGCCTATAAAGTATCTTAACGCATCTAAAGCCAACTGGTCATGCTTCTCGTAGTCGATTCGTTTCTTGGATGCTTGAACGGTTAAACAAAAGTGCTGATTTTTCACTTTGTCAATTTAATAGTCACTTCACCAAGCAAAATTGGCAATCAAATCCTCAAATCATTCATTAGGCAGATCAACATCTAAGAAAAGTGAATGTTTGGTATGGTTTTTGGTCAAGCGGTAGTAATTTGGCCTTATTTTTTTGAAAACAATCAAGGAAATTCACTAAGAACAATCGAAATTTGTTATCGCAGCATGATTAAAAACTTTTTATGGTAAGAATTGATTGTTTTTAATCTGAATAATTTTTGGGTTCAACAAGACGGTGCTACGTCACACACGGTCTTGGAAACAACTGACTTATTGAAATCAAAATTTGATTTTTTGAAAAAAAGATTTATAATTACCACAATATCTTTTCTAGTTTATTCTAATCATTCTTTGTTACCACAATATTAACTAGAGAGAATTTATACATTTAGATTTATTGGATTTTTGTCCTTTACTTTTTTAAATAACCAAAGCGTATATTATTTAAGTATCTATTTAAACTTATAAAAATAAGAGGTATTTTTGCGTTTTATATTTATTATTTTCTGTTGTATATTAACTCGTTAATATTTTTTGTGGTCTATAGTAATAAAAAATTTGTATGACTTTTAATTTTTGTAGTATATCAAGAAATTATCAATGTAAGGTAAGTAAAATTTAAAAAAACAAAAATTGTTTTGTTTGATAATACTTTGACTAATCTTTTTGTAGTTTAGTAAATAGTTGTTTAAAAATAAATTGAAATCTATACTCTAAACCTATGTATAAGATATTAATGTTTGAACAGTTTAGAACTAATTAAGCTGCTTTAGGTCAGCCTTGTACTTTTAATATTACCATTTAATTTATTAAATGCTGATTAACAGTCATCTATATCAGTGTGCTACATTTTATTAAATTGCTGGAACCTTTATACATGGAAAGTCACCATATTTGGTCTCTCAAATGTATGTGTACAATATGTACAAACTGTATGTATCAAAAAACTTTTCTATCACAGTATCAACTTTAGTCACAAATGCCAAAGCAAATGTTGTAACAGTGAATATTTCTTTCTCTTTCGCGCATATAAATGATAGAACAGTAACAAAATCCGTATAATTACAATTTCTAGACTAATTAAAAAATATAATAATGAAGAATTAGATAAGCAGATACAGAATTAGAAAACAAAAACCCAACTTAGACCAGAAGCGTCCCATAAAACAAAAAAAAATGGAGCATTAAATAGTTAGGCAAAACACAACTCTAACAGATACCGAGCATTGAAAAGCAGCACGAAAGATCGTTAGAAAAGCTTTTTTTTATAAGGTTAAAATTTTTTGTCTGTTGAAGGACTGAAATACGCAAGAAATGTGAACCGGTAGATATTCCTCTACAAATTAGTGGAATGTACGGTGTCAATGAAATAGTGAGAAGATGGGTTGGATGATGAGAAACGGAATGGGTAGCCGACTGCCGGTACCGATGATTTGATGCAGTGTATTAACTAACAAATTCGTAAGAATTTACGATTTTGTCTTTAACAAATAAATTTCCGAAAATTTCGAGAATTGTTCTTTATGAAATGAACACGCCTCGTAATTTTATTAGCTACATTGTCAAACAAAACTGTAATAACCTGTATAAAAATATTAGCCTACAAAATAATAGTTTCATAATTTTTGTTAGAAAAATTGTCAAAAAATAATTATTACTGAAGTAGGAAACATTTTTTTGTTTCGAATTGCTAATTTACAATCTACTCTGTAGTCAGTAATAAGTAAATAATATGACAAAGTAAGTATTGACATGAGGAGGGCACCATCCAGCGACGGGTCACCAGGAATCACACAGTAAGGTCTCCAGGCCGAAGTCTGTTTAATCTTCTAGCTTCAGGCTGTTGGGAGTAGAGATTAGTAATCAGTTGACTGGGATGTCCCAAGAAACGTGCTTTATTTTTGGCAGCCGAATTTCTGATGACTTCAGTGAAGAAGGGAATTTGGAGGTTCGAAGGGTTTTCGATTGGTAGGACTAAAGAATTTTTGTGTTAGATGGTGTACTCCATCACCAGGGCTCGATGCTGTAGAACCATACATAATAGGTGTAAGGATGTCTTTATAAAGCAAAAGCTTGTTTTCTATGGACAATTGGGATTTGCGTCCAAGCAGCCAATACATATTTTTAGTCTTTATATTTAATTGTTGTCTTTTGGCTTTGATGTGAGTTTTCCAGGTAAGTTGCTGGTCTAAGTGAAGTCCAAGATATTTGACTTCTTATTATAAGGATGCGTTGGTCATATTTGGTGACTGGAGGGCAGGTGGGGTGTTTAGTAGTAAAGGTGATTTGAGAAGATTTTGTTTATTTACTTTAATCCTCCAGCGATCAAACCAGCTTTGTAGGAGGTTTAAGTGGAGCTGAATGTGTTCAGATGCCTGATTAGCATCATTATCAGAAGATAGAGTTGCTATATCGTCAACAAAGGTAGCAATAAGGGTATTGTATGTTGTTGGTATGTCTTCAGTGTAGAGGTGATAAAGAAAGGGACCAAGGCGACTGCCTTGCTGAGTTAACAGGATAATAATTTGACAATGTGTCTTGGTATTGGAATTGGTAGTATGTTTGAGTTATGTAGGATTTAAGAAGGAGGAAAATTGGATGAGGAGGCTTTTTCTTGATTTTATAAAGCAATCCAGAGTGCCAAAGTTTGTCAAACGCTTGTCATATATCTAAGAAGACTGAAGCATACATTCGTTTTCTCTCAAGGGTTGCTTTGATGGAGTTAACTATGCGATGACATTGCTGGATTGTAGAGTGACCTTTTCGAAAACCAAATTGGTGATTGGGGAGTATCTCCTCAATGGGAGTTTCTTTAGTGATACGGTGGAGTAGTAAGTGTTTTAAGATTTTTGAGAGAAGAGACAATAAGCTCATCGGTCGGTAAGAAGTGGGTTCTTGTGGAGGTTTACCTGGCTTTGGAATCATAGTTATTAGTGCGAATTTCTATTGGGTAGGAAAGTGAGAGAGGGTGAGCATGCAATTATATATTGTAGTGATGAACGTCACAGCTTTCTTAGGAAGATGCTTTAAAATGTTATCTGTGATGAGGTAGTAGCCAGGAGCTTTAAAAGAGTTGGTTAGGTTAATTTGTCTGAGCCCTTTGGCAGGAAAAATTGATCTCAAGGGTAAGGAGTTGTCCAGGGAAGGTGAGATATTCTTCGATTTCTACGTCAAAATTAATAGTTAGATTGTAAAGGAGTGAAGACTTGTTCGATGTGTTCTCCAAGAGTATTAGTTTTTTTGATATTGGATCGAACCCAATTTTCATTAGGTTTCCTTAACGGTGGTATTGGTGTAATAGGCTGTTTGAACTTTTTAGTAGCTTTCCAGATAGTGCGATTGTCGGGCGATGTATTGGAGTGGTAGTAATTGAATGTTGCATTTCTGTTATCGTAGTGTTATTAAGTCTGTGGGTTGCAGCACTCAGAGCAGTCTTATCTAGAGGGTTTCTAAATATTTGCAACTTGGCGCGGCTCTGCGTTTTTAAGTAGGAAACATAAAATATTAAAATTACTAGAGCTAGTGTTGCGGCTGAAATTATTTAGAGCTTTTAAAAATTATGGGCTCTTCCCCGCGAAACTCTGGTTGTATAACAGACTAAAACGCGCGGTCAATACGTGTGTACAGATATATAGTCCTATGTGATTCCACCAAATGGTGTTGGGATGCATAGAGAGAAAGGTAATAAGTGTATTGTGCAGTGTTGGGAGTTCGGTTATAGACAAAGCGGAAAATTGTGGAAGCAGATAACCTAGGACAGCGATGGACAACGTTGTTTCTTTTTGGTGAGAGGGAATGATTGTTTAGTATATCCGTATGAGTCACTGAGTCATTTTATTCACTAGAGAATGCAGCAAGTTTGTTTCGAAAATATGTATATTATCATCAACGACAAAAATCTACTTTCTATACTCTTATTACTCTGCAGAAACAATGCGAACATTTGCTGTTGTTGAAGATAGTTTTTGAGTGTCTAGACATAACGGACAAATCATGGTTCTGTCACAAAACGCCGGAAAAGATATGTTAATTTATAGAATGGCAAAGTATTAAAAGCAATTATCCAAAAAAAGCCAGGGTTGGGATTGTTTATTCTAAAGCAAACAATTATTTTTTTGGGGGGAATTAGGAGCGAGTAATTGTGAGAGCGCTACTACGAGTCATTGAAGAAACTCTGACGACGTACTTAGTAACATACTTTAACATAACGATGCGTAGTCACATGTCAGTCTCTACGTCGTTACCTTTCTACGGGTACATTGTTCTGCTTTGCACGTCATACCAGATCTTGGACCAAGCAACTGTGCTTTGCTTATTGCAATAAGAAAGAGTGTGTGGTAAGTTTTCCAACGGATGTCCACCAATAGTGCCTTAGTATATCCAAAGAATGGTTTGCAGCAGTTTTACGGAAACTTGTAGGGTGACGGCAAGAATGCATAGTCACTGAATGGAAATATCTCTAATAAAATTTGTACTTTTTTTTTAATGTAACAGATAATAATTGTATAACTTTGGAACTTTCTAATTGTAAGTATTAAAATAACAACGCCTACGTTTTATTGTGCTTACACAATAGTGCATATTTGAACATTAATTGTTTTTATATTCTTATGTTTGTATTTTAATTTTTGATCAGTTTCATTTCAGTATCCAAGATGCTTTTGATCTATTTTTTTTAATATAATAGCTTAATTCCGTTTTAAACATTAAGTAAAACAAAGTTTTCTAGAGATTGAATATGTCGTATGGTACATTATCTATACGTCCAATAGTTCGCATAGCGGATGCACTTGTGGTTTTCGTACTTTGCATTGGCGCACATTTTATGATTAATTCAAGTGTTTTTTTTTATTTTACTATCTTGGCAGTTGCAACATAAATTTTCTTTTGATTTATTAGCCTATTAACAATTAGATTTAATTGTAATAATTTATGTTTTATAAGTTAATTGTATGGCAATGATATGAAAAAAGTTCATCCAGAGTTTTTACCCCGTACCTTGGCTCTAAGCTCTTTTTAGGTTAATTGGGCACTTTTTCTTGTTTAGCATTCTGGTGGGAGGAGGATATGCTATAGTATAGACCCAAAAATATTTGGATGAGCACGTAAACGTAGAAAGTGACTGATACTTCTTTTCAAATATTTTTCTTGAACTGTGGATAATTCGACAACTCTATGTAGTGTCAGATTGTCAACTTGCAAAAATTATTAGTATTTTAGACTGTAGACGTTGTATGCTGTTGACATTGGAGTTGCAAAAATAGCCTCAGTTCAATGCCATACCTCCAGATCGGTTTCATTATTTTCTTGTCGAGACGTACCTCGTCTCCTAAAGGTAAACATGAGTTTCTACCGACCACCCAATACATTTTTTAATTCGTAAGTCAGTGTCTTTACTCTTTAGTATGCGGCGTTTCCATGCAAGTTTCTTGTCCAAATTAAAACCCAGATAACGTGCTTCATTTGATTCTGGATTCATATATGTTGTTGACGCGCTGCCGGGCATATCGTGCGACTTAAAATAAAATTTACTTGAATATTTTTGCTTTATTAACTTAATTCGCCACTTAATTCTTTATGTTTCTAAGAGGGATAAGTGATTTTGAAGATTTATTAAGCCCATGTGAGAATCTATATGAATTGAAAGGACAGTGCTAACAGCAAAATTGTTTGTATACGTTTCAGTTGCTGTAGATATATATATAGAGCACTGTTCTTTCAAATCATATACATATATGTACAGTATATAATAACAGTATATGTAACAGTATATAATATGTAAATGGAGGTCTCAGAACAACTTCTTGGGTAATTGGGTAACTGGATGAATATCAGAATATTATTGATCACATTTTATCTGGAAGTACCTATTAAACAAATAAGAAGAAAAAATTTATTTCGGCAGAGTAACTTAACCTAACACAGGAGGCTACCGTGCCGTACCTCATTACATACCTGTTTTATATCTAAGAACACTGCCAGACTTAATTTTAAAAGTGGCTGCAGTTATTTGCAATACTATTGCACTGCTGTATGATTGAATAAAACTTCCTGAACCTAAATTAGTAGCCCAGATTGCAGTTTCATAAAAAAATTAATTAATAGTTTCTCTAGTAGTTTGGAGGTTTGAGCCAATAAACTTATTAGCTGTAAGAAGGAACGCTTCTAGCAGGTTTTCCTGATTTTAATATTACTATTATATATGCAAATGTTATATAGAGTTCAAAGTATTTCTTAAGAATAGTGTACCATTTCTAGGTCATTCTAAGAGCACTTTTCCCGTTAATAAGTCGTAGCCAAGAGCTTTCTTTCGGTTGCGATGTTTAATTTACCTATACACCTTCGTAAAAATAATGTTTCTAACAGGAAATGATAGCAGCAGCGGTGTCTCTAGAAAATTTTACTTTACTTTAATTCATCATCAGTGTGGGATAATGTTAACAGTGAAGGTGAGCAAATAACTAGGTTTTTGTTTAGTCCACTCAATATTTGGCTTTCTTAGTAGAGGACTTTGTTGCTTGTGGCCTTGTATTTCCTTTAGCAATGTTTCAGATACCATTATATGTTCGTGATAGTGCAGTGATTAAAGTTTCTTGTTTAATATTTTTATTTTGTTCTTTATACTATTTACTAACCTATTACATACTGTTTTATCGGATGTATTGCGTGATATGTGTCATTACATTCTTGCTCTACGATTTTGCCTTACTAGCTTAAGTATTTCATTGGAAGCATTTATATATTGTTCTAATTTATTAGTGATTGTAAGCGTAGAGTGCTATGTTGCATATTAAACAGTAGCTTCCTCTAACTTATAGAGAGTTAGACTAATACGGGTTAGCTCTAAATGTTCCCCAAGCTGTTTTATAGTTATATATTGATAGTCTAGCAAACCTATGAGAGCCTTAACCTCTCAGTTTGCAGGCCGTGCTTCCACGCGGGGAGTTTAAAGCCATATTATTTTTTTATTAAGTAATAATCTAAGTGACTTAAATTATTGTTGCACTAATTATAGCTGTGATTGTTTTATGATTGGGTGATAGATCATGGTTGCTAACGATGCTATTTATCATAAAAAATTCCAATAAATCGGGCATTTTCTCGAGGCTTGAGAGTCAATGGAAAAACAATCGTAATTTTCTTCACACATAAGATTTTATAGTCATCTGTTTCTAGTCATATTTAATAGGAAGCTCCCTACCGCATATAAAGTTATTACTAAGCAATTGAAAGAGTTGCTTAATAATGTTCTCGGTCATTTTGTGCTTAACTGTGCAATAAATAACAAATGTTGTTATTGGGTTTGGTAGTTTATAAAAGATAATTATAGCTTATACAAAAACTCTTTGATATTGTTGTAATTCATAGTGGACGATTGAGTTCCTAAGTTTTCTATGATAATACTTATATATATTCTTAAGTATAATCTAACTTGGTCGTCCCAAAATTCAGGAAAGAAGTAATTTTGATAGAGAATACGAGTTTTTAATTATAAATTGTAATTTTTTATTGATTCATAAAGTATACAGTATAGGGTTACGTATGGAATAGAATACCTGGTAAATGGCCCCACGACTTTATTGGCACATGCGCACTTTTTCGTTGAAATTTTCCATAACCGTTTTACATAAATGTGGCTGAATATTGTTGATACAGCGCTTAATTTCCTTCTTTAAGGCGTATGGCACGTGACACCGTCTTGTTGAAACAACATGTCGTCTACATCCATATCTAGCAATTTAAGCATAAAAAACTGGATTATAATGTCGCGATAGGGAGCACCATTAACCGTTATTGCCTGATCAGCCACATTTTCTAAGAAGAATGGGCGATGAATGCCTACAGTCCTAAATCCACGCCAAACAGTGACACGTTGTGGATGCATCTGTTGCTCAACAATCATTTGTGGATTTTCTAAACCCAAATTTTGACGCATAATGAAGCTTTCAAGATGAAATTGAGCCTCATCGCTGAAAATAATTTTGCTCGAAAAATCAGCGTCCACTTGTTTTTCCGTAATCCATTCAACGAAGTCTCTTCGCTATGCGGTTAGTGGGCTTTAGTTCTTGAGTCAATTGAACTTTGTAAGCATGAAGATGCAAATCTTTCGTGAGAATACGCTGTAGAGAGCTTCTCGAAATTCTTGACCACGGTGCCGAATTGATGTTCTTGAACTATCAGCAACACTCTCACGAATTGTTTCGATGTTTTGTATTGAACCACTTGTTGAAGCGTGGCCAGAGTGCCTATTGTTAATGATTGATCTAGTCTCCCTAAATTTTTTAATTAATCTCTGCACACTTGATGAATTTAAATCACTATTCCGACCATATTTTGTACGAAAATTGCAAATTCTAGCTGCCAAGCTTTCATTATTTATAAAATATTGCTTAACAATGAAAACGCGTTGTTGTTTCGTGTTCTCCATTTTTAATAACTCTCAACTGTCACCTGTCACACTGACTTTTTTTAGTTGGCAACACTTTACCGCACCAATGGCGCGAAATTCAAATCTTGCGTGCATTTTCGGACACCCAATAAAAGTGCATTTTGAAAAAATATGTCAACATCATTTAATTTTAGAAACAATATGGTTTCATGTATTTTATACAGAAGGCCACCAGTATTCTATAAGTTTATTCGTAATGATTTCGACATTAACGAATGTGTTTATGCATAAATAAGCAATTATTGTTGAACAAGACGGCGAATCGTTGTTCGTTTAAAGGGTAAAAATTGCTTTCTTTGAGTCGAATCAATTTGCAGGCTGAGAAGCGTTTGACAATAAACTATTTTGACAGCCAACTGTCTTCAAAATGTGAGCATTTTATTTGTTTTTGTTATTTGTAATGCGTTTCATACTCCTATCAAATAATTAAACGATCCTGGTAGAATACACCATCTTAAGTGATAACCAGCTACACAAAAAATATTTACTGTGTTGTAATGTAGTAAAGAAAATTTACTCTAAAATATTTTAACGGTTTAAAAGGTATTAAAATAAACATAAATTTTAAATGGACACACGTAATGCTTCCGAAGACCTCGAATTGTATCTCTAGCACGATTGTTCTATTCAACTGGTTTGATAGCCAAAGTGGTCAAATTAGTTTACCTATTAACTATAAACATAAATTAGGGAGACACCACATCTGCTTTCTAACTCCCATTCGAAATTTGTAGCCTCGTAAGCCTGTCCATCATTTTTAAGGCGTCGCTTAGCATATCAATGGGAAAACGTTTACATTTACATTTTAAGCCGAATGACCGCCTAAACACCTCCATTTATATCGGTATAAATCACATTGTCTGGCCGACAGTCGCCGGCCGGAATGCAATTTAGCAAACCAAATTATCAGGTGAAAGAAAGCGATGCTCCGCGGCAACTTGTCGCATGTTCGTGGGTTTCCAGCTGTCCTAGGCGCTCGCCGTTGCGCGCTGTCCTCAAATGACGGCTGATGAAATTATAATGAAAACGCACACACGAGTGGATATGTAAATGGCCCGATCAGGTGCTAAAATCTTTATGGCCGCTATGTAGGTGCAATTAACGAGCACTTAGCTCCTTATCACGCCAGCCGACGAGATGCTATCGTCATCTCGCTATTTGTCACACTTCCGTTGCTAGTGCGTTTGAAGCTGTTCGGTAAATACGGGATGTTAGACAAAATAACAAATTAGAAGTCATAATATAATCCTTTCGGTAAGTAAATAAATTACTTGATACTTAAAATGGTTAAAGTCAAATGCTTCAAGTACTATGATTTTGTTTAGATGTTTGAATATAATAATTTTATTATGTATTGCTGAAATACTTTTTTATTGTTTGGAATTCCAACCGCTCGTTTGAGCTCTTCAGATTTGTTATCTTCGCATTGCAGTTTGTCACTCTGCAGTGACTTCTCGCTTTGCTTGCTATAAGTTGGATGTCATGTTTTTCCATTCCTTCCAATCTTAAGTATTTTCTTTCGCTCTAGTTACTCTCACCTTTTTATTGTGACCTGATCTTTCCAACGGAGTTTAGGTCTTTCACGCTGTCCGATGTTGGGTGGGTTCTACTTCATGATTTTATATCGCTTCATTTGCTTTTCTTTGTATGTGTCCGTACCATTTCATTCTCTTGGTTCTTATTATTCTCGTTACAATCTTATTTATTAATATTTCAGAATTTATGAGCATTCTGTATTCTTCGTTTATTTTGTTCTGGTCCATTATCTTTCTGATTATTCCTCTTTCGAACACTTTTTTTTTGCTCTTTATTTGTTAGGAAAATCGTCTGTCCTGCATATGTTACTAGGGATCTTATAGCTGATTTGTATAGCATGAGCTTTGTCTTCTTACTTATCTTTTTACATTTCATTATTTTTTTGTACTTGATATGCGTTATGTCCTACTTTTATTTTTGCGTGACTTCTATGCCTGTATTATTTTTATTGTTTATCATTACCCCTAAGTATCTGAAGTTTTGCACTACCCCGTATTTATACTTGCTACTTGAATATCTTTTTCTTCTTCTATTTGTTCTCTTTTTCTTGTAATTTTAAAATATGTTGTCTTTTTTTTGGTATATTTAGAGTCCTATTTTTTTTGCTGCTTGGTTTATTTTATCTATAGTCTCTCCTAATCTTCTTTTATCTCTAGTTACTATCGCTAGATTATTAGCATATGCGATTATTTGCACCATTTTTTGAATAATCGATCTCGTTACTTCACATTCATTTATTATTTTTTCTACTGTTATATTGCATAATGAATAAATTTGTAGATAGCTCATCTTCTTGTGTCACCTAGGATTTATATCTATTTCTTTTGTTATTCCTTCACCGGTTTGTATGAATGCTTTAGATTTTTAGTTATTTTAATTAAATTTCTTAGTTTTTTGGAAATACCCTAGTTCTTTGCATCTTTAATTAGTGTTTTTCTTTTTATGCTATCGAAAGTTTGTTTGAAGTTTATAAAAAGTATGTGTAATTCGTTACCCTTTTTTTGATGATTTGGTTAAGTTTATGAATAGCATTTATTGTTAATTTTCCTGGTCGAAATCCACTTTGGTATTCACCGATGATCCTTCCCGTGCATTATTTTGGTCTTGTTTGTATATTGTGAGTATCTTGTACATTATGTTCACTAGCGTTATTATCCTATAATTGTCGCAGATCATTAAATCTCCTTTTTTGGGTATTCCTACGTTCTATTCTTTTATTATTGTTTTATCCCATACTTTACTTATTACTTTGTATATATTTTTTCTCAATTCTTTTTCTCCATATTTTAACATTTCATTGCATATATTATCTGTTTCTGTCGCTTTTAATTTTTTCAATTCGCTAATTATTTCTTTTACTTCTTTTTTGCGGTTTCTAGCTTAGTATTGTCTTCCTCATTTTTTTGTGATTCTTCATTATATTCTTCTTCTTTCTTGCTTCGTTTAATAAATGTTTCTCCCAGGTTTCCTTATCTATTTTTGTGGTTATGTTCTTTCTTCTTTATTGTTTCCTTAGGTGTTGGTATAATTTGGTATTATTCTTGTTGTCTTTCTCTAAATTTTTTTTAATTTTTTTTTGATATTATATTTCTTTCTGTTTTGACTTTATTTTCTTATAATTCTCGGGATGTTCTTGCTTGCTGGTTCCTATCAACTTTATTTTTGCTTTCCTTTTTTATTTTATTAGCTCTTCACATTCTCTATCAAACCATCCTTGTTTTCGTTTTATTCCTACTACCATCTTTGCTGATTTTATAATAATTGTTTTAATTGTTCTCTATTCATCCTCTATATTTTCTTCTTTATTTTCTTTTTGTAGTAAGCTATTTATCTCATTCTCGTATTTCTTCTTTCCTTCTTCTTTCTCTAAATTTTCTGGGTCCCATTTCTTTTTTGTTTGCCATTTATTTTTTTTTGGTCATTCTTTCCGCTATGACTAGGTTATGATCGGTTTCTATGCTTGTCCCTCTGTATGATCTTACATAATTTATCATGTGCTCTCTTTTCTTTTTAATTAAAACGTGGTCTATTTAGTTGTTTTTATTTTTTTCTGGTGTATTTATGTTGTTTTGCGTAGTTTTAAAGTTATAGGATGTTTAATAATAAATTAAGTTTGTATAGTACAACTTACACAATCTAATGTTATAGTTGAGTCAACAAACATTGAAGTGAAAATATTTATTTGTCATTTCTAATATTAATGTGTCAAAGCATTCGTTTATTAAAGTTTATTGCCAGCTTCTGTTCTTCAAAATAAATTACACAAATGCTGAAATGTGCGACATGCATTTTGTTTACAGCCTTGTCAATGGCAATTCACGTGCAAATGAAGAATGATACCCGAACCGTGTAATCCCACATCATTCCATATTTGCCCGTATTAACCAACTTCTTAGTCCAATGGGAAGTTTTAAAAAACATATGGCTGATAATAAATATCATCGCATAGTTAGAACTCCACAAGTTGAATAAATGGTGCTAAATGAAATTGAGGAACTTCCTACTACAAGCACTAGAAAAATTACCTCTGCCTTAAGAATAAGTCAGCCCACAGTTTGAAGGATATTGAAGAGTCAACAGCTGTATCCCTATCACATTCTACGAGTACAGGCACTTTTGCCAACCGATTTTCCGCAAAGATTTGCACCTAATCCTCAGTTGTTGGCGCAAGTATTCTATCACTGACGAGGCTACCTTCTCTAGAAGCGCTATTATTAATTTTCATAATAAACACATATGGGCCGAAGAAAACTCGCACAAAACATTGGTTGTCCATCATCAACACTAATTCTCAGATAATGTATGGGTCGGAATAGTTAAACATCACTTGATATGTCCACATTTTTTGCCAATGAAGATAAATGGAGAAATACACCCCCATTTTCTTGAAGAGAAACTGCCACTGCTGTTAGAAGAAATTGCATATAATTTAAGATTACAAATGTATTTTATGCACGATGGTGCTCCAACACATTTAAGTTTAGTTGCTCTGTGAGTTTTTGGACGGTCCACGTCCAAATCGGCCTCCAGACTTAAATTCTCTATATTTTTTTCTTTGCGACTATCTTAAATCACTAGTTTATACGACTCCCATTAAAAATTTTGAGAAACTCAGAAATCGCATTGTTGCATCATTTGAGACAATTTGAAATAAACCTGGTATTTTTGAACGTGTTTGCCATTCATTACGACGGAGGATAGAAGCCTGTATTGCGGTTGGCGCGACCATTTTCAACAATTTCTATAAGTTTCTTTTGTTTATTACCTACCCTTTATTGTATAAACTCTTAATTTATTATTAAACATTCTGTAACTTTACAACTCAGCCGTTTTCGACATTTATTTATATGCATTTTTATAATCAAAATAACCCCATGAATCAGCCCTTAAAGTTTGTCGGATATATTTAGAATCACCTTATATAGGTTCGCTTGTGTTGCTAGGTGGGATAATCTCATAATATTATCCGTTGTTATTTCGTGGATTCTTTGCATTCCAGCAACGCCTTTTATAAAATCTTCTTTTCCTATTTTTGCATTGAAGTCCCCTATTTCAAATTAATGTATAGTGCTTTGGTATCTTCTCGTATGTTTCTTCCAGTTTACCTTAAAAAGCTTTTTTTTTTTTGTTGTTACTTTTTCTGTAGGTGAATAGGCGTTTACTATGGATATATTCTCTTTGGCTATTCTTCCTTCACCTTCCCATCTTATCTTTGTAGTGCTATTATGCTTATTTTGTATCGTTTCATTTCTTTTTATATTTCTTTTATTTTACTCATTTCTAATAATGTTTTTATGTTCCATGTTCTTAGTCTTACCTTATATTGACTTTTTCGTTTTTTATTTTTGTTTGCATCCATTTTCCTTGCATTATTTGCTATTTTCTTATTTCTGTCTCTTTGTTCAGTTTCTTGTTTATTTTTATAATTTATTTTATGTATTTTTTGTAATTCGTTTCCTTACCCATTGTCATGTGTGTCGTCATTTTTCTGTTTCTTATCTTTCTCTATAAGTTTTTTCTTCGTTCTTATCACCTTCTGGAGATCTTTTATTTACAGTTATTTTCTGATTGCTTTTTTCATTTGTGATTTCACTTGCAATTTCTCCTCGTTCTCAATGTCTTTGGCTCTGTATTCATCATTATTAATTATCAGTTGGTTGTATCTTATTTGGGCTTTATGTTTTTTATTTCTGCTTCCTTCATACGTAGTATTAGTCTGCTTTTTTTTGTACTTTTTTAGAATAGTCTTCATTAATACATATATTTATACTCTAGAAATTTTGCTTTTTTTAATATGTTTGATTTTGTACTCTTTCGTCAGTTTAATCAGTATAGGCATTGCTTTTCCTTCTTTGTATTTCCCAATTTTTATTTCATTTATGCCCTCCTTTATATTAATGTTTACTCTTGTCTTGTTTTTTTATTATTGTTGGTATTGTTCATGATTCCCTTTATTGCTATGTTTTTCTTCCTTATCTCTCGTTTTAAAATACCTATTTTCTCTTTCTGCCCCGCGATCTTCTCGACAAGCTTTTCTTTTGTTTTAATTCCTGCGTAACATAATTGTAGCATGTTTCCACCAATTTGTTCAAACATTTTTTTACTCTATCCATTTTTGCCATCTTTAGTCTTTCACTGTTTGTTTATTTCAAACAACTCTAATCTATTACGGTTGTTCGTCTAATTACCTGTTTAATTTCACAGCGCAACAGACTAGGGGCCGTTCGATCCGTCCGACCTTCAGCCTTTATCCGTGATTTGTTTATTTCTTCAAATTTATTTAATTAATTATTTATTTTAATTTACTACTATTTTACCTACATTTTATTTTATCTTGCTTAATTTATATATCAGTTTATTCTTTAATGTATTGTGTGTTGCCCATCCTAAGATTTTTTTCCTTGTCTTTCTTTCATTTATTTATATTTTCCTTATCACTTACCTTCTATAGCAACATCAAATTTGCCTCCTCATTTACACATTATTTAACCTCAAAATAACTTCATCAATTGAAATAAATTTTATTTCCTATATTTTTAACTCATTAATACTCGTTAAAACCTCTGCATGCACGCACAACACATCCATCGATATTTCATCCTACACAAACTAAATATAAATCTCAAATAAGCGATTAGAACATACTTCTTAATTTAGCTTCTTCTTTCAAAAGTTTCTAATCTATACACCAATTTTAAATTTTAAAGCTACATTTCTCGAGTTGAATGTACAGGGTGTCCAAAAGTCGGGAAATATTTCATTTGGTCACTATTGTCTACTACAGTGTCCGAATATATATCGGACGTCATTGATGTGAAGGACAGACGATAGGGTTTTGTTTACATTTGATGACCATTCGGTGAGATGTCTTCAGATCCGATCACATACACTGTTCTCGAACGTGTGTTTATTGTCTCGGCGTATTACTCAAATGGTAAATCGCCCACTATGGCGCGAACCGGTAGTGTCCTCGACGACAACGACTCCAGAACTGGCCGACCAGTGACTGTCACCATACCTGAGAATGTGGAAAAAGTTAGGGAACACTTCGAGCAGTACCCGACAACCTCAACCAGAAAAGCACCCCAATAACTGGCAAACACATCAGAACCGCTGCAAATTAGCCGAACATCAGTGCAAAACATACTCAAAAAGTTGAATATGTTTCCTTACAAGATTCAAGTTCAACAACCACTCACTCAAGTGAATGTTGACCGGAGATTCGAGTTCGAGTCAAAGCAATCACGCTTTGGCCTTAAAAGATGACAACACTTTGCACTTCAAACACATCCATTTCACAGACGAGGCTTACTTTCGCTTGGATGGCTATGTGAATAAGCAAAATTACTGATACTGGGGCACACAAAGTCCATACCTGGCTGCAGTCAAGAGTCTTCACCCCCAAAAAGTCAGTGTTTGGGCAGCCATATCATGGCGTGACATTATTGGACCGTTTTTTCTCACCAAATATGTCGATGAAAATGTCTACCGAGACCAAGTTCTCATTCCGTTTTTCGAAGAGGCGAAGAAAAAGAAAATGATTAACCAATACTGGTTCCAACAAGATGGCGCGATACTACACCGAACACAAGGTTTAAATTTTGATTGAATCTTCATGATGTCATGATGCCTTTGTAAGAATTAGATTACAAGAATAGTTTTGAATAGATTAATTTTTTACCATTATCACTAGTTCTTTAAGTTGTTTTACTAATTTATTGAATATCCGCTTATCGTTTTCATCTCGAATGATTTGCCAACATTTTATGGCTATTTGTTGTTAGGATCTTATTTGTTTTATTGATATTGGGCATTTGTCCTAGATGTATGGGACGTTTCTATTTAGCATTATTTGGCAAGCAGCAGTTTGGATAGATATAGTGTTAGGTGTTCCATTGCTCTATCTATATTCAGTGTGATTTTTAATGGAATATCTAATGTGACTAACTCGTCTAGTTTATTGTGATACAGTTTCTAATTAATCTTATTATTATATAACAATGGTTTATTTGAGTTTTACAGTATACTTTTATGCATGGTTGAAATGGTATTATGATTAAAGATTAATTCAAAATAGGGATTAATTTCTAATTTTGTGGTTTAAAGAAGTTCATGATATAAAAGTCGAGTAAATATGTAAAACCAATTTTTATCAGTAGATCAGTAAGTGGGTAGACTTGAAAATATCTACAAATTAACACAAAAGGCCCAAACAAAAATGTATTAACGTAAAATGTGCAGATTTGTTAAAATTGTATAAAAGATAATGTAAGAATAAGAAAATTGGCAGAATCTTTTGAAAGATGATAAAATAAAAGTATTTGTTAAACTTTCAGAGTAGAAAACAATTTCAAAAACCCTTTAAATGTGTTTGATTGAATATTTTTGTATTAGGATGTTCAAAATTAATGAATGCAAGAGAAATATTAGTAAAATCTTAATACAAAATTCATAAAAGAAAAAAATTTCATCTGAAACCATGATCTAATTGCTTATATAATAGGATACAACAATTGTATTAATTAAATACAAATTTTGCAATAAAATAATTAACTACTCTTACCATTAAACCATTTTTAATTTATATTTGAATATAATTAATTTTTTTGTAATTCTGAAATTGATATCTAGTGTAAAAAACTATTTTTATTTGATATTCAACTAACTGCTTTACAAGGGGACGCGGTGACTCAGATGGTTCAACCAGTTGGCTCTGTCCTCTAACCGGCGTGCGCGAGTTCGAGTCTTGCTCAACCCGTGGGTGTGTGTGAATGTCCTAGCATTTAAATGCATGTTACTGGGCACAATAAGCCCTAAGGCTGCAGTGCCTGTAAATGCACAAAAAAACTCCTTTACAAAGTAGAAAAATAACAGTAAAAATAGTATAAGATGTAAATAAAGCATAAGGAAACTTGGACAATTTATACCCTTAATACTAAAGCTTTATTTTAAGGATTACTCAAGGATATTTGTTTGACACTTCATTTTAAAGAAAGTAAAGTTTCAATAAATTTTTAATATAACATTTGTGCATAATTATATATATAAAAATTATGGTGCTGCTGCTGCTGCTGTCACACAGGTCAAAGGTCAAATCGTTCGTGCCTTTCCGTGCCGACCGAGCGCCTCGAAGGACAAATTTCGGCCCGGCGACAGGCGCGACCGAGTATTATATTTCCGGAACCGCAAGCGATGGAAAATTTTCGTTTGAGAGCGGGAATAAAGCACTTATATATAAAAAATTATGAGTGCTGTCACAAGGTCAAAGGTCAAAGGTCAAAGTTCAACTCTAACTGGGTATACGTAAATGCGTTGTCATAACGGCTACGTAAATTATGTCAAACAGAGCTTTTAATCGTGTTTTATTTATTTTAAAACTACTATAGCAATCAAGCATGTCAGAGTTGGACAAGCTCTAGGGGGGCCGGTGCCAGACCTCTAATTATTAAAAATCGTTGGCTACTGGTTATTTGGGAAGTGTTCTATTTCACATATGTATATAGGGTGTCCCAAAAAATATACTTGCACTTTAAATGACAATAAATTCAATGTTTATTAACTTAGAAGCAATTCCACGAATGCTATCCGGGAAAGTACGTAAAAGACAAAAAGGACAAAACTTTCGTTCCGAAATTATATGTTAAGTTTAATAGATACCAATTGAACATCTTAAAATCTGCCTGTTGCTTTATACACTACTAAAATTCACCATGCTATAATGTGTGAATGTTCCTAAATGTCCAATGATTAGCACTGGACATTTAGGAGCATTCTCTTTTGACCTAATTTTTATTGGTGATGTTTAGCTAAACACTCCACAGAAATCTGTCAGTCTACACGGCGAAGAGTTGTGTGGTCGTGAAGAACGCAAATTTACTTTCAGTAAGATGGAGCACTTCTCCACTACTGCAGTGATGTAAGAGCGATCGATGCAATTTTTTCGAACAAATAATTTGGATATTATTATTGAATTACTAGGGCATTTTCCAGACTTCTCCCTAGGATTTTTTTATGGTGATACTTTAAAAATAAGGTCAGTAACAATTGATAAGCTAAAGTTAAATTATCGAATTAATAAAAGAGTAAGTGCATTTTTTGAGACACCCTGTATTTTCCAGCCTGCTTCCCGGATCAGACGAGTGGGCGACTTTCGAATTATTATTAAACTAGGTAAAAGGGGATGACGCAATAGTTATTTATGTTATTATTTTTTCTGTAATAAAATTGAGATTACGTTTTAGCTACAAACGGCAGTAAATTGTTTTGTTTTTCACTTTTTATTATGATCTTCTAACTTGTATAATAATAAATCAGCATGTAGCTCTCGTGCTATTACGATCACACGACAAAAACGCCTAATAATTCGTCTTGTAAACACTTTTAAAAAAAGTCGTGAATGTTACATCAGGATTTTTATCTTCTTATGATTGTGTCCCGTTTCTAAATTTATTACATAATTTTTTCATGTCGTAATAATGTTGGAATAATTTTTGTGTGAGGAAGTACGTAGTATCTATCCGTTGTTTAATTGTTGTTTTGATACTTGTGTGTGATTTGCACTGTTTAAAAATTCATATTATTCTGGTTGTAACATGCACAGATTATAATTTTGCAATTCAGATAAATTAATTCATTTTAATGCATTCACATAAATATTTATTTGAATTTAGATGTAATTGTGATGTTAATGGGATCAAATGGTTGATAAATATCAAAATAAATACATTTTTATTGTTAAAAGGTAAACAAAATCTAATATTAAAAATTTGATAACCTTGTCTTATGTCACCTTTTTATCTTTTCCAAGGTTTTTTCTTAAGCTCCTGCCTAGTCAGAGAGGCCTATATACAACATCAAATGGAAGAGGTCCACTAATAATAAAAAAAATAAGAAATCAAATATTTTAGATTTACTTTAAAATTAAAAAATTTAAATTCAAAATGTTTGTTTATTAACTATAGCATTAAAGAAATTGTCAAAAAATTGAACACTCTTTATTTTTTCAGACCTTAGGGGGGGGGGGGAGTGGAATTTCCCGGGCCTCTAGTTCCTAGGGATCCGGACAGATTACAATGTATTGCTTTTTATTTTAATAACATTTTTATTTTTTGCGCCAACGTACACAATTTAATTCTGTGCAAATTCAAAGATATAAATTGCTGATGTACAGTTGCGTTGTTATCTTTATATTTGCGCGGGAAGCAACGACGGGACATATGTTCCTCATCTATCTATTTATACATTTAAATAGAAACTAAAGAAATAAATATGGCGTGTCGTAGGCTCTTGATTTACGCAAGGAAGTCCGTGCGTTATAAATAAAGACAGCCCATACATTTGAACAAAAAGTAAACAAAGACGGCTGATATGTAATTTGGCGGACCACGCTCTAAGCGCTTAATTTACATGAGGAGATCCACGCGTTCGTGCACGTAGGTTGGGGCCGCTCTCGCTCTTTGCCGAATGGCCAAGCGACTGGGTTATCGAGACGTTGCCTTGCCAAACGCAAAAAGCGCGTTTGCTACGGCCATTTGTTTCCTTTCGACGAGCGGAGTTTTGATTGTAAGTGCCCATTTATAATGGACGTAAGCATAAGCCACCAATAAGAAATACGAATAATGCACGTAGGTCTTATGAAAACATTTGAAAGTCGCGCATACCCAAACATAGTAGCGGCAGCATTATCCTTCCAGGCATTTTTCGTAATTATGTGGCCTTAATATCTGTTATCCCTTTTATGGTGTAATAACAGATGCATATTTACTAACTTAATTCATAGTTCTCTATACGCTCTAAAAACGAAGCCAAAATGCGGACAATACTAAAGTTAGGGTATGCAATTTTAGAATAAAAACAAACATTATGTTACTGCTGCCAACATTAATCTAGGGAAAAATTACTGCAAATGAACGTAAAAATTACGAGAGTGATTGATTCAATCTTACGTATTACGTATTTCTTATGGGTGGCTTATGCTTACGTCAATTATAAATGGGTGCTAAGTTAAATTGTTCCACGTTTCTGATCTAGGAAAAAACCTGGTTCCATTAAAAATTATAAGTTCGTATCTTGCAAAAATTTGAGAGAAGGCGGGTAAAAAATTGTCAGCCTAGGACGCCAAAAATATTCTTTTGGTGGGCAACCCCTAGTGTGTTTACATGCAACAAGTGGCAACAATTTAAATAATTGTATGGCTTTTTTGTGTTTTTTATTTCGCTTAATATTACAATAAATTTTTAATTAGTTACATTGTTAATTGATTGTCAAAAAATCGTTTATATAATCTATGAAAGACGCCCCAAATTTGTGACTTTTATATTGTGTTCGCGCCAATCTCCAATTGTCTTTATTTTAATTTTTAAATTAGGGCCGGCCGTATTTTGGTTCCCTCTTGTATATTTTGGATTTGAGATACCGACGCGAATTTGCACGATCACGAGGAGCGCTGATATATAGGTCGCGGTTTGGGCCGCGGGCCGCGTTCGCCTTTCCTCTACTTTCGGCTTTGTTTTTGAATTTAGTTTTATGATAGTTTTTTACTAAGAGTTCGTCGGCGTGTTTAATTGGCAGCAGAAGTTTCATTTCTGCGATGCCGTTTTGTTAGAAGCTAATTTTGTGGTAAAATTCGATATTTTTCCGACCAGATTAACCTCTTCCTGGAGATCCTTGTTTCTTGATTGGATTTTGGGGTTGAAATTTTTGCTGGTAAAACTCGGTCCATTTTTTTCTTTGCTCTGACTCAAGGAACGAAGAAGGAACATTTGCACCAGGAAAGACGCTACCGTTCGGCTTCGCTGTGAAGATTGGAGTAACTTGTCCTATCTTTTTAGGAACCGATTTTTGAGGGAAAGCGTCGTTTCCACAGGTTAGCTTTTGTTTGAAGTTCTTTTGTTTAAATTTAAAATTACTACACAGTCCACTTTCCGGCTGCAACATATTGATAAAGTGTATAAATATTTATTCTTAATACTTTAAATGTCAAATGCTTTTATTAACCCACCAAACTCCTCAATCTTATTTAACCATTATAACTCGGCCTCTTCTTTTTATTTTATCTCCTGATTTTCAGAAAGTAGATATGTATGTCCATGTTGTTAAGTTGTCCGAATACATGTCCTTTCCAGCTCCAGTTCAGCGCTTTACAGCTCTTTACCGCATCCTCTACCTGAGATATGCCCCTTATTTCTTCTAATCGTATCCGATTCATTAGCCTGATATTCAATATTGACCTTTTTATCCTATGTCAGGTTGTCTATCTTTTGATATTCTTTATTAAAAATTTATGTTTTGGCTCCATGCGTTATGGTAGATAAAACACACATACATACACACATAGATGGTAAACACTTTTTTCTATATATTTATGTTTTCTTTATTTCCAAAAATATTTTGTAATGACTATCATTTCTTTTAAGCTAAATTAATGCTTCTTAGTATTTCTTTTTTCTATTTTGTTCTTTAGTAAAATTGATCATTCCAAATACATAATTTTTTGTACACAATTTCTTTATTTTAAAATTAATTTTTAACCAGGTTTTTTACTTTCTTCTAAAAGTTTTCGTTACATGACTTTTAGTGGCGACCTACTTTCTGCAAATGAGATTAAGTTATCTACAAATTTTAGGTTGGAAAGTTTTCTTCCCGCTGTTTGTACTTCTCTCTATTTCCAGATCAGCTTTCGACAAATATCTTCTAGTACAAAGTTAAACAGACTGGAAAGTAGTATATTCCTATGTTTTACTCCTGTTTTTATTACAGAAGTATAACTAAATTCTTGCTTTATTCTGATTACAAAATTTTGCTATTAAGTTTATATATTTGAACGGAACCCTCTAATTTCTTAAAGCTTCTATCATGTATCTTGACTGATCAACGTTGTTAAAGGCATATTTAATTTCTGTCATATGCTTGTTTATTTTTGTTTTAATTATTGACTGTATATATTTACTGTTGCTTCTGTTCTTTTATCCTTTTTGTTTATTATTGTAGCAAAGACTTTGTATAAGACTGAAAGTAAACTTATATTGGCTGTTTTATGTTTTTTCTTCTTCTTTTTTATGTATGTGATAGTCAAGCATTTCCACATACCGGAATTATTTTTAGAATTGCATTCAGTGTTGTCAACAGTAACTGTCTGTTGTTATACAGTTTTGATCTGATTTAAATTCTAGCTCCTCTAAGGTAATTGGCTCGAGTTGTAGTTGCCATCATTTTTGAACCTAAACCTGAGTAATTTGCTCAATTTTTTTTCGAATTCTCTCAAATGTTTCCTTACTTTCCTCTTTGTCAGCTTGTTTAGTGCTCTACGTTCTATTATGTTCCTATTTCCTGACAATGTTTTATTCTGTTTTTTTGTAATAGATCCGTGACTTCTAGGCAAAGTTTTTATTTATTTTTTTAATTCTTGGTTTAGTGTGCTTACTTTGTCCGTCACTTATTAAAAATTCTAGTGTATTGTATATTTCTTGAACCGCAAAATTCTTTTTAATCGTCTATAGTATCTGATTTTATTAGGACTGCTATTATGGCCAGTGTATGATGTAAACTAATTTAAAATTGATTATATACTTTAACATTAGTTATGTATCCTTTCATTACTTACTATATAATCTATTTTATTTCTGTGTTGTCTCTACGTACATCTTTTTCTGTTTATGCCTTAAAAAATATGTTTATAATATAAAGTTTTTTGTTATTGTAAAGTCCATCAGGAATATTTTTGTAATATAATGAAAATACGGAGTGCTTGGCCTTATTTCAAATTGTTTTTGCGTCTTGCTGTTATAATATGCATGTTACCTTAGAAAACATAAAATATATTGTACCACTGTAAGATATCTTGCAGGTCTAGCGCCATTTTTTATGCCTGCATGCTTCTTTATGTTATTACTTTGTCGCCGTTCTGCTAGGTCACCATACAGGTCACTCTATATCGTTTTTATATATTTTTTTGTGTTCTAGTTTGTTTGATTTTGGATGTGGATATATGTGAAGAGTTTATGATTTATGCTTTTCGTTAGCTAATAATTAAAAAGAGATCCTATTGCTAAGAAGAAACGGTAATTATTATTAATGCTTACAATATTATCATCAGTACAATTATGTATGTATGTATGTGTATAACGTAACATGCATATATCAGAAATATGGATAAATTAATGTAAAGAATCCCGAAGTTATTATCGAATTAAACAAGTTGTTTGACTTGGGTTACTAGAAAACAATAAATAAACTTGGACGTGGTAGCTCTAGCGATGTCAATCGAATAATCAATTAAGAATCGTGCACGCAGCTACCTATGGTGAAAATAAATTGATTTAATAAAAAGAATTATAAAGTTTTGTACAATACCAGTAGTAGTGTCCCAAGCTGAAAGATCATTTAATCTATTTGCGAGAGTTAAAAAAGTGTTAAAATCTAATACGTGCCAAAACCGTCTTAACAGTTCGACCACTTCGATTATCAAAGCGACATTAACTAGAGTGATTTTGATAACATAATCCAATTGTTTATTATTAAAGAATCTTTACTTAAGAGGTGTCATTTTAAATTCTGCGCTACTTTTTATTTGTTAAGGTTAGAGATGTCATTCTTTGCCACGTATGGTAAATAGTAAAAGCTATATAGACAGGCGATTGCAGAACGAATTAAAATTGTGAGAATTAACTATAAAAACTCTTTATAAATAGCGTATACTTTTCGCCCAAAACGAAGCGTCTTATCGCACACAATTATAAAACTAATAAAAAACTGAGCTGTTGACTTATGTTTTGGATGTGAAGAAACGAAAAGTGCTCGGCCAGCCAGATTTGTTGGAAATACCTCCACTGCAGCTAAAAGTATTGTAGTAGATCCGTATTTATCGATTTCAAGAGATGTATAGACAGCAATTAGGCATTTAAGAAAATGGTTTGCACCGTATATTATATAAAGTCCAATTGACAAAAGAACTTAGGGCAGTAAATAACAAACAACACCGTAAGTTTTTTATTAGGCATTGAAGATGAATGAAACTGACCTCTATTTTTTAGGAAAATTATTTTGACTAAAGAAGCCCATTTCCGCCTTACTGAGTATATAAATAAGCAAATCTGTCGTATCTCGAAGTCTAAAAATCCGGTAAAATTGTCGAAAAATCTCTTCATCCCCATGAGTTTCAGTTTAGAGCGCTTATTTGGTTGGTGGCGCCATTGGTCTGTATGTTTTTAAGAACGAGGCTGCTGAAACTATTTTAGTGAATCGTTTGCATTATCGTAAAATGATGATTGACTTTTTTCATAACTAGAAGTGGATATAAAAGAGTACGGCCTTTATTTCTAACAGGGAGCCACATGTCACACTATTTGCGAAACAATTACGTCATTAAGTGATAATAAGAGGTCCTGTATTTAAAGTCGATATTTGAATTTGAAAAAACTGATGTTTGTCCATCTCTAATATGAAACATTTCTTCAAATGAATAGTCGTCTGTAAGAGCCGAGGGCCGCTTGAAAAATATTGTTTTCCATGATTTTGTGCTCCGTATATAAATGAAAATATTTTTATAATTCTCAAAAACAACGTTTTTATCGTTTAAAATGACACCCTTTACAGACGCCAAAAAGACTAAACTAAACAAACCTTTTTCATGTTGTTTACAAATTAAATTGTAGGCTAATTTAGAAAAATGGTAATTTTTAATAGATGTTTTAATAAACCATTTCCACTAGCAAAGTAATATAATAAGACAAAAAATGTTATATTGCTATTTTGTGTCTATTAAAATGGTACAAGTACTTATAATGTAATAAATTTACAAAAAACTTCGGTTAATCGCAATAAGTGATTTTGGTTCTCAATAGGTGTAGACTATAGTTACGTCACTACCAGATAAACAAATTTAATTTAATTTTAATTAAAATACGCTTAGATAGAGTTATTTATTTACAATAATTTATTTCAACACTAGTAGTAGATTTATGTGTAACTAATTGATTTTGTTATTATGATAATTTGGCAAATAGCTAAAATCTTAATAAAACAATAATGAGTATAGCAAATCTACAATATAATGTAGCTAGATAAATTAAGGGTTTTTTAAGGAAAAGAAATAAATGTTCCATTTTAATTTTAATCAAAAGATTATTAACATTTCAAAATACCATAATTTTAAATAATAGTCGTATGATTATAATGCTAATAATGAATTTTCAATTGTTAATAATTATGTATTACGTAGACAAATTTACAATAATATATAAAACAAAGTTGTCATATTAAAATAGAAGATTATAGTTACGCTTAGAAAATAAAAGCACATATTCAACAAGCACATCTACACGAGTTATAAATAATAATAGTATTATTTTTTAAATTTAAATTGCCCCTAGTAATGCATATGTAAGAATTATTTACTAGCAAATATAAACGTCTAATTAAATTTAGGAAAATACTTTTGCGACGTTTGTGGGTGTTTTAGAAGTTCCGGATTAAAAATTCTTTATTATGTTGAAGAATTTATAAGTAACAATTATTAGAGAAACATTTCGGAGGCAAAACTGTTTTACTGATAATAACACGGTATTCTAATAAATATTTTAAATTTATTAAATGCTTTTCTACTTCACAAAAATTGAATATATTAATTGTCTAACTTTTCTCCATAATGATGTCTGTCCATATTCATATATAGTATTTGTCGTATAGTTACAGTAAAGTGCAGAAAGTTAGTTTTACAATGTACTGTAGAAGTCCCCGTTCTACTGACAGAACATAAAAATCGGCGATGTCGCGAGGCACTGCCTTTTTTGTGTTTTAAGTCCAGAAAACAGTTTGTAGGATTTTAGAAAAGAATAAATACTGTTTTCTACCTTTCATCTTTAGATCTTTATTTCTCTTTTTTTTTATGCATACACATAGAAAGCGAGAGGTATCATTTTGGAGATTAGGTAAGCAGCTGATTTTTTATACATTAATATCATAGAGCACGACAGCCGCGACGGAAAGGCCTCGGCCTGGCAGACTAACGCGCGGCGGGCCCTGGGTTCGACTCCCAGGTCAAAAATAACGGCAAACATCGAGTGCTCTCCGGCCATCATACAAACACCTTTGGCGGTCGTAAAGCATTCTCTCTTCTAACGGGTCAGACTAGCCACCTGCCCGGGGTACCCCAACATGCTCATAGTACTCAGAAAGTGTAGTTAGAAACAGGCTAATAGCCTATATAAGAGTAGAGGAAGAAGAAGAAGAAGAAGAATATCATAAGTCAATGAAAAACAGTTCACTTAAATTGCCCGTTTGTTATCTAAGTATAATATCTAATTAACTTTAGACCGCTAATTTTGCTCTTTATAACAAAGTGGAAATATTATATAAATATTTTTTTTGATGTAACAATCTATAGCGTAGCAAATTTGAGGAGGGGAGGTTCAAATATCCTTCAATAATTTATTAATACTGGAACTATAAATAGACAGTTTAGGTAAGAGAAATCACGAATATGTTAATGAAAACTGAATAACACGTACATTTAGTATGTGTAAAAATAATCTGTTGAAAAATTGTGTTTCAAATGAAACATATCAAAGATAAAAACTGCTTTGTCAGCAGTGATACTCCAAAAATGTTAATCCAAAGCGCTCTTTTGAGATGTAGTGACATATTTTAAAAACTGATCATGAGTAATTCTTCTTCTTCTTGCGGTTCCTATCCGTTCCGGATGTTGGCAACCATTTGGGCTATTATAATTTTGTTGACTGCTGTCTTGAATAACTGTGTTGTGGTCATAGAAAACCATGTTCGCAGGTTTTGAAGCCATGATATCCTTCTTCTACCCGGACCTTTTTTGCCTTGTACTTTTCCCTGCAGTATAACTTGAAGTAGTTGGAATCTGTTTTCATTCCGCATAATGTGTCCTAGGTACTGGAGCTTTCTTGTTTTTATTGTAGTCAGTATTTCTTTTTCTTTTTTCATTCTTTGCAGAATTTCGTCATTCCTGACTCTCTCTATCCATGACACTCTTAACATTCTGCGATAGAGCCACATTTCAAATGCCTCCAGCCTTTTTCTGTTGTTTTGTCAGGGTCCATGACTCTACTCCATAAAGAAGGATAGGGAAGACGTAGCATCTCAGAAATCTCATCTTTGAATTAATTGTTAAATTGTGGCTTTTGAAGATGGTACTCATTTTGTTGAACACGGCTCTAGCCTTTTCAATGCGGATCTTTATTTCCTGTGAGTTATCCCACTGGTCATTAATGGTGCTACCAAGGTAAGTATACTTTTCCACTTGTTCTATAGGTATATGGTTTATCATGAGTTGACATCTGGGGATATTATTTTTACTGATGATCATTAATTTCGTTTTGTTTATATTGATGTCTATGCCCTGTCTCTGACTACATTCTGTTACTCTGTTTAATAGTACTTGTAAGTCCTCTAACTTTTCAGCAAAAATGACTGTGTCGTCTGCGTACCTGATGTTATTTAATCTTTCTCCATTTAAGAGAATCCCTATATTTGTGTTTTCTAACGCTTCTCTGAAGATGTATTCTGAATAAAGGTTGAACAATAGCGGAGACAGTACACAGCCCTGTCTCACCCTCTCTGGATTTTATATCTTCGATGTTTTCTTCTTCTAATTTCATTGATGCCGTCTGATTCCAATATAGATTTATAATAATTCTTAGATCTTTTCGTCTAGTCCTATGTTTCTTAAAATATCTATCATCTTTTGATGTTGGACTCTATCAAAAGCTTTTGAAAGTCTATGAAGAGGCATATACATCGCAGTTTACATCCCTGCAACGTTGAATTAATACTTGAATGCTAAATAGGGCTTCGCGTGTTCCGACTGCGTTCCTGAATCCAAACTGTGTAGGTGCTATTTGTTCTTCGCATAGTTTGTATATTCTCTTATGAATTATTTTTAGAAATGATTTTAATAGGTGGCTCATGAGGCTTATTGTTCTATACTCGTTGCACTTCTTAGCTCCTGGCTTTTTAGGTAGTAGAATGAATTCAGATTTAAGCCATTCTATAGGTATTTTTCCAGTGTCATATATATAGTTGAATAGATCTGTCAGCCATTTCACGTTTTCTTCATCTAGGAGTTTCAAAAACTCTGTCTGTATGTTGTCTGGGCCAGGTGCTTTGCCTTCCTTCATACTTTTATTGCATTTTGTACTTCTTCTACTAGTATTTTTGGTCCGGTTTCGCTGTTTATCTGGAGAGGTTTTGGTCTATTATCGTGAAATAGCTGTTCTGTATATTTTTCCATGTTTCACTGATTTCATTTTTATTGATAATAATTTTCCTTCTTCATTCACTAGTTTGTTCACAGTTCTCTTTTATATTTCCCAGTCACCTCGTTAATTTTCTTATATATATTAAAATTGTCATGTCTCGCTTGTAAGGTTTCTATTTCCGCACATTTTTCTTTTACCTCGTTTTCTTTTGCTTCTCTTATTTTCAATTTTATTCTTCTATTAATGGTATTATATTCTACTGGATGGCTTTTTGCAGTCTTCTTTTCTCCATCAGTTGTAGGATTTCATTTGTCATCCATGTCTTTTCTTTACGGTGTCTGGTTTTAAGAATTCCTTTTGATACTTTCCACAGTGTCTTTTACTTTTTTGACCTCCTCTTCTATATTTGATATATTGACCATATGTCTATTTATGTTTGTGTTTAATCTAATCTCGTCGTTTAACCTTATCTTTGCTTTATGTTTTATTAGTGGTTCTTTTAGTTTTCTTACATCATACTTATTAGTACCTTTCTTTCTTATTCTTTTAATTTAACTTTAAAGGTGCCCACTAATGGGATGTGGTCTGACTGTATATCTGCACCTGGATATGTTTTTACACAGGTGCAACTGTTTCTGTATCTATTTATCAGGATAAAGTCTATCTGATTTCTAACAACGTTTTCCGGTGAGTCTTTAGGCGATTTCCACGTGTAAAGTCTTCTTGGTGGAAGTGTGAAAAATGTATTCATTATTGCTAAGCCTTGTTCTCCTGCAAATATGCTTAGTTGGTTTCCACGCTCATTTCTTTCCCCTAACCCGTGCGGTCCTATGAAATCACCTTCCGACCTTTTCCGATTTTTGAATTGAAATCTCCCATTAGTATATTTAGATCTTGTTTTGGCAAGTTTTTCAGTATATCTGCGATTTGAAAGTAGAACTGTTCCATTTCTTCGTCTGTGTGATTTGTCGTTGGAGTTTGAATAATGTTTAATGTTGTAGGTTTAGCTTTTATTTGTAGTAGCATGATTCTTTCTGAGATTAGTATAAAGCTTGTTACACTTTCTGCGATTGATTTACAAACTATGATTCCTACACCATGTTGATATTTCTCATTTGATGAACCTGAGTAATATACCCGATGTTTGTTTATATCACAGTAACTTGCACCAGGCCATCTCATTTCGCTTATTCCCAGGATTTTGATTTTCAATCTTTCCATTTCTTGGGTAGCATTGTTAATTTTTCCGGTTTGCGCCATTGTTTTTACGTTCCATGTACCTATTTATTTCTACCGACTGGTTGTTTTTCGATTTCTTGACTTCGTTCATAACCGCCCCCCCCCCCCCCGGAGATCCGATCGGGGGACAATTTTGTTTTGAACATAGCCTTTTCATGGTGATACTAGAGAATATCCTTAGGATCTTTAATGCGGTGATTTCTCCTTGTCTTCCGCATTCCTATGCCGTTGACTCTATGTGGTTCATTCGCCTTTGGGGTCAATTTCTTAGCCCCAGGGCAAAGATGTGCCCTTCTCTTATCGACTCATCCACCCGAAGCTGTTGGTCAACAAGAGGTGTCCGTTTATACCGACGGTTTTTCGGATCAATTTCTTTTTGCTAGTATTGGTCCACCCCGGGTATTTTATTTCCC
This sequence comes from Sinelater perroti, assembly GCA_036346155.1. Taxonomy (NCBI): domain Eukaryota; kingdom Metazoa; phylum Arthropoda; class Insecta; order Coleoptera; family Elateridae; genus Sinelater; species Sinelater perroti. The sequence continues at coordinate 2,759,206 of JARFIY010000359.1, forward strand.
CGGTACCCGTCATATCTGACGAGCGTTCCCCTATCCGCCACCTGGGGAGGCGCCCGATGGAGGACTACCAACCCCACACGGGCATGAGTAATTAAAATTATTATAACGAGGGGAATCCCCTTTAGATATTTCTACCTACAATGCTTAGAAGCCGCAATCTTCTCGGTTTACCACATGGTGCGTAATCAACAAATTTCGGATTATATATGCTGTGTCTTTATAGGCAGAATAATTTTTTTTAGTATTAATTACTCATTTGTTTATTTTATTAGCCCTTCCTTCAAATCACTACATCATTGACAGCAATAGTATAGTTAGAGTTGAACTTTGACCTGTGTGACAACAGCAGCAGCAGCACTCATAATTTTTTTTATATATATAATTAAAAAATATAAAAAGCAGACAAATATAGCTATTGAGTGCCTAAGTACTATTTTTGTAAAGAATGATCTGAACTACTACCTGCATAAGTACTACAAATAAACAGATCAACAGATAAAACCAAAATGAAGAAAATAAACGCATGGACAAATTTTGAATTGAAATTGATTAAGTCACATGTTATATTGTGGTAATATTTTTTCTTATCTACTGTTAATAAAAATAATAGATTATAAGCTTTTTAACATAGAAACGATTCGAGAACGATCTTCTTCCGATATCCTAAGTAAATCGATTCGAGCATTTGCATCGCAAATTTTGTTTAGACTTAATTACCTCGGGGGCTTCTGAGATGTTCGGCAATTTGTCCTTTATTTATAGTTTCCCGTTTATGTTCTCTAGCATTAGTCCGGTACATGCTGATCGGTTGATTTCGCGTTTTTACGGCGCACCTTGTTACGACGGCGTTGTTATTTCAAGCGCATGCAAAGTGCGAAAGACATAAAAACGCAATACATAAAGTTATCTCAATTTATAATCGCCCAAAGCAGACTGGTCGTTGAACACCAAGATCGCGGCCATTAGCGGCGGCGCGGAAGCCAGTTTCCCCGAGAACCCGGCAGGAGCGGCGGGCGTCGGCGGCGCACGCCGCTCATGCAGCCGAATGTAATTGAGAGAAACATTGTTATGCTGGAATGTGAAATTTTTCAAATCTCATTATGTATCGCATTAAATTTCCAGCCATAAAGTTAATTTATACGGCGAGCTCGCGGAGATTATTAAAGATATTAAGCTCGTAAGCTCCCATTGGACGATACCTGATAGGTTTCCTAAACATTCAGAGACCTTAAACCTGTTATTATAACTCAAAACACGGACAAAAAATACGGATCGTCTGATGGGTCGGGGATATTGATAGGCAGCCGCGGTAATGATGTGGGCCTGGTGCCCCGGGGTCACGGCCGCGGCCGAACATGGCCGTGCTAATACCATGCCGTCCGCGGCACCTTCACCCACGACGGCAACCGATCCGCACCTGAAGGCCCCGTCAAAGACAAAAGATGTCGATGACCACGTCGCAGGGCTCCGCCGGATCTCTGCCTCCACCGGGGCTATAATTATGCAAGCTCGCGTTAGCGGCTGTCCTTATTCTGCTCTTCTGGGTTCCCGCGAGCACTTCGGCTACAGGCGCACAAAAAAGTAATCGGGCGGTTTTGGCTTTTTGTTGCGCTAGCAGTAATATACATCCTTTATTCAAGCAATTTAAGTCGCGCATTTTTACGCATTTAAGCAAGTATCTGAAAACAACTAAAAATAACTAAAATCCAGGGGCAAGATACTTTTCGATTAACGACTCTAAATTGAATCAGTTGTTTGTGAGCAAATAATATTTACTGAGAAATGCTTTTTAAATTTCAATAAACAGAATTATTTGTAACGAAGTCGATGAAAACAAAAATTAGATAATTAGGAAATTACAGTCTGAAAGACCTTAACTTGATTTTGATTAACAAAAAAGATTGGAACAAAAATATAAGCACAATTTCGCTTTCTATTGAGAACATCTTGGCATTCGTATTGGTAAATGAATATTTTAATATTGGAAATGCTCTTTAATTTTTTCTAAATAAAAGTGTTTGATAATTTTATAAACTTGTAGATAATCACATACAATATGAAATTTATTATAACTTTAACACATTTTGAATACTGACTGAAAGACTGATAGAATATCAGTTACCGTTTTCATTAGTATTAATATTCAAATTACACTCCATTTATTAACAAATTTAAGACTTATCAAAATAAGAACAATATGGTTATATAGGGCCACAGACGAAGTTAATACACATAGGAGCGTAAGGCAGGGAAGCCCAATTTCTTTAACATTTGGAGTTGTAGGACATTTTTAAGAAACCTTCTTGGAATAACAAAGGCATAAAAATATTCAGAGTAACACGAGGTCAGATAATATCAAATGATATCGTGTTAATAGCAGACAATACAAAAAATTTATAGTAAATGTCAGATGAACTAAGTAATGAGGATTGGAAAAATAAATAAATTAACATGAATGACTAACGAAGTTCAGTCTGGCACTCTAATAAAACTTAGAAACACAAAAAGTGGAAAATGCATCTACCTTGGACAAGAAATAAGAATGGGAAAAGAAAATCACAGAGCAGATTGAAGGCAAATTAAGTCATATAATAAAGATTGATATTTTACAGACACTAAAGGTTTGTATTACCGTATGGAACAAGCTCGGGCCCTCAACAAATCCATCAGCAATAGAATGAGCCTCAAATAACGGGCTATGGAAGGTAAAGTAATCGAGGTAACCAAGATAGACAACACATGGTTACGTAGTGTAACAAAAGTAGAATATATTAAATAACACCGCAAAACAGAAATGGAAATACGCCATGTACACCATGTAGATCGCAAGATAAAAAAAACATTATGAAATTGGGAACAATGGGGTTACAGACAATCTAATGATATAAAACGTAAAGCTATCTTTAAACAACAAAAGATTTGAAGTGGAATTAAATTAATTTATTTTTCATGATTAGACAAAAGAAGTCTGTAAAATAAGTCGAAACAAGTTTTAAAGAACTGTTATTACAAAAATTGTATTTAGCACATTTAAAGTAAAGAAATGTTAAAATTTTGCATGCTGCTTTTTATCTTTAACCAAATGCTGCTGATAGAATATATGCTTCTAAACCGTTACTACAAGTTATTGATTTAGAAAAAGTTCTAGAGTCAGGCTAATTAAACTTTAAAAATTATGATATTTCTAAACTATAATGGCTAACGCATTTTCGAAAATTGAACTGGCATTTCTTTAGGTCTATAACGTTTATTTGATGAACAATGAAATACAAAAAGTAAAAAGGGGCAGTTAAAAAAGAAAAAATCTGATCAAGACTAAGGACTTTCCATGGACAGAAATTTACAAATAAAAAGTTTGGGGAAAAACATAAAAAACAATAAAAAATGGAAATAATTTTATAAAATTAAAAATGTTGGCAAAAGACAATGATTTCGAATAAAAAAATAGTTAATGTTTCTCAATCATCAACTATTGCTCTATACACGTTGAAAAGACTTAACAAAGTATAGAATAATGGTGTGGGTGTAAAGCAAATATTTAGTAACGCATCAATCGCACATTAAGCAATTTTTGTAATATTAAAAGATTGATTAACCAATAAATATAAAACTAAAAAGCATCAATCATCAATTTCTAAGGCAGAAGAAATTATTGGTTTTATTTAAACTGTAAATAACTTAACGCCAAATCCTCACTAATGCTTATTCTTTTGCCACTTATAAACTTAAAAAATACTACATTTGCAAAATTAATACATTAAAAACTCTAATATTAACTAATTTATAATAAAAATAAATACAGAAATATGTTATATAGTATTTTATAGTGAGTACAAATGGCGTAACCTTAAAATCTAATATATTCGACTTTATCGCATTTTTCTATTTGATTACACTCTTAAATGTTGAATCTTATAATTAGGACGGTTAGGGGTAGTAACCACGTTTTGCGCTATTTACTGAAATAACTATTCGTAGTGCTTTTTTCCTACTTTTTGTATAATAATTTTAATATAGTCTATTTGCTAATTTTTATTTTTGTTAAATAATAAGAGAATAAATTGGTCTCAGATAATAGTAATTGCACTATTACACAATACAGATTTGGTAGTATACCATTAAATGTAAATAATAGTTCTATAAACAAAAATAAAATTAATTTTAATCCGCCAGACAGGGGAATATTATTAATCAGTAACAGTTTGTCAGATGTATTCATCAACGTTGATTCTGGAAATTTAATTTTGTTAATTACTTTTGCATTTTATTGTCTATGATTAAGATGTAATATTAAGAATAAAGGTAATATTGTATTCATCTTAAATTCAAGTTAATTCGTGGTAATTCTAGCTTAAATTTAATATCTTTGATTACGTTGATTCTTAAAAGATGAAAATCCTGAATCGGTTGTCTTTTAATTAGTTGAATAAAAAGAGCAGCTAATTTTTTAATAGAAAATGATTATTATTCACAGTTTGTAATTTTCGTATTATAATTTTTTACTGCCAAAAACTCAAGATAACATATTTATTTTAATAAATTTGTACATCGTGATACACCCAAAAGTTTTATTTCCTTTTTGATTTGATTGAATTATATTTAAATGGTAAATGGCGCAAAATTTCTCAATCGTTTTATTTGTTGTATAACGTTCGAGCAAAACGGAATAAACAAACAAAACAAACATGAAATAGAAATTTTATTCTTGCAGTATTTTTACAAAATAAGTGAAAGGCATATCCAGCAAATGCCTTCTATTTTAATAAATGCAAGCACGTGCTCTTATAACCACAGTTTAAAAAACACTTGTTAGTGTTTTTCGGTTTATTGCAGCTATTTCTTGGCGGACGCGCTATGTACATCACCCTTTTTTAAGATGAAGTTCTAGTGTTGTGGGCATTATTTTAACCATGCTGGAACCATAAGTTGTGGTCATCGGGTAACTGTAGTAAGAAAAACAATTTTCAACATGCAACGTCTCCCATTGATTGTCTGAATTGTTCGAATTCTAAAAAAATTGACGTAATAATGCGGGCAGATTATATGACATACTAAACCAATACCCGGGCTGCATACAATGGCCTCTTTTTTGTTATGCTAAGCTTCTCCTTATTCCAAAAACAAAAATTTTGCTTATTAACAATTCCATCTAATAAAAATGTACTTTGTTGCACGTTATTAAAAGCATACTGAAAACGCGATAGTTGATCATCAGGTGAAACAACTTGGACTAAATAAATTTTCTATAGAAAATAGCATAGGCCTCGCTTCAAGACTCGTCAATTGAGAGAAGCCGTCTTCTGGTGGATTTAGGGTTGATTAGCAACACTTTGCCATTCATACTTGATAATATTTACTGATTAAACACTTTGTGATTTTCTTGTGTGTCTAAATTTCGTCCGCATCGGAGCCTGCGCCTGAACTGCACGACCACGCTGGCGATCTGAGAAAAATTATGACAGAAAGATCATTTTATGAACAGCTTTATCTTTTAAAATTAATAAAAAAATGAATCGCAACAAAGGCAATTCGAGATTATTATGCCAAACTTAACAATGAAGATTGTGTGGGAAAATTTGGATTGGGTAAAATGTTAAATTAGATGTACAAAAAAAGAATTAATCGTTAGCAACACTAAAAAAGAATATTAGGGTAGTTGAAAGATAACTAGCTTTAAAAATTTATTATAGAACTTGTAATATCACTGGAGTCATAATAAGAAGAGTCTGTAAATAGACGATAGTAAATAGAATTTAATATTTAGTGGCGGCAGTGCAGGAAACGTTTACCCGCAGCTCCCAAAAATTAACTAGTGGACTAACAAAGCATGCAATATGTGCAGTGTTCCACAAATAATTAAATTACATATAGGGACTAAAACCTGAATACTGTGACCACAAAATAAAATTTGAAAAGTAATTCTCGTTTAAAAACATTCTCTAAATTGACAAAGCTATAGTTCATGTAGCCAAACGTTATAACAACCAAAACTAGACGTTGGTGATTTCAAAATAATGGTTCAGAGGATTTCATCTTGATCAAAAAGTTCAGATCTCACTCCATGTAATTTTCATCCGCGAAAGAAAAGGTGTGCAGAACAAATAGAGGACTTAGAAGAACTAATTTGGAAATGTCCTAAACGAGTTTCTTCAGAAGACTGTGTATCCCAACCCTGGCTTAGAAGACTAGGTGATCGGTATCTAAGTTTTAAATTCAAACATTTTTATATGTAGTAAAATACCTGTACACATGTTATTAATAAATTTGTATTAATATGTGAATTTTATTATCAATTTTTAATACCTAGTTACTTTCTGCCCATCTGTGCAAAACACTAGGTGACTAGAGTAATAAGAAATCGGACTGATTACATCCTTACTAATAGAGCTTCCGAAATATACCTGTCCGGGAGTAAATATTAAACGTATGTTAAATTAAGGGAAAGACAACAATAAACACAAAATAACTGTTTAAATATTTGAAGATTATAGCAACCAGAAATTAGAAATATTATAATTAGCAATTATAATTTAAAAATTCTGTAAATTGCAAGAAGAGCATGCAAGTCTAGATGAAAGAGCAGTAGACTTAGAATTAAAGAAATGGTAATGACAACTTAACAAAAAAGCATTGGGAAAATAGATAACACTAAGTAAGAAAGGTCGCCAGCGGTTGAGGCGCGGGCTGAGATGCGGACGGACCTGGGTTCCATTCCCGGAGCTCTCATATGCCTAGCGGGTGGCCTGCTCAGCCACTAAAAATAATTGAGTACCTGAGTTTCACTTCGAACAAGGAGTAATAATGGCGCGGGGCTTGCCACATCGCCCCGCATCAGAGATGGTGCGCGACGATCGGGCACAATGGACACATGAGAGCCTCAACCTTCTCATTTCGTAAGCCGTGCTCCAACGCGGGACGTTAGAGTCTTACCATTAATAGAAGAAATGCAAAAGCAAGTATAATATTAAATATAATTAAACAAAATAATTAGGAGTACAATAAGAATGGCAAAGGAAGACTGGATGTGTGGAAGATTTTTTAACCATCTAAGTGCAATGATTATAAATTTGTAAGTCTCAGGAGGCAAGGTTTGAAAATTATATATTCTAGAATATATATATATATATATATATATATATATATATATATATATATATATATATATATATAAATGAGATTTAAACATCAGACACAACTTGAATTTAGCATTGGAATGGGTACCAGAGGAGCAATTGTTTAAAACACTACTAAAAATATATTTAGATGTAAATCAGGACTTATGCAGGTGCTTCATAAATTACAATAAAACGCTTTATAATACAAAACACCAGAAACTTCCAGATATGTTGCAGAAACTCATAATACACAGATATGAAATCTCTACTGCAGACAAATTGTTAAAGTGAAATATGGCAATACTCAGAAAAGTCGGTATTCAGAAAAGAGTTAGGCAGAGATGTATCCTTTTACCATTTTTGTTTAATATTTACTCAAAATATATAGTTCGAGCCGCATTGTAAGTAAAGCTAGCGGGAAAGTAATTAATGATAGAGCTATCGTCAATACTAGGTGTGCAAACAATATAAGTAGCAGTAAAAAAAAACTTGCATAAACTAATTGATAAAACAGCACTAACACACTATACATAAATATTAATAAAACAAAAATATTAGTAAGATTCAAACGGCTTAAATGTTTAATAGTTCAGGACTTAAAAGTAAAAGTAATCAGATGCTACATGTTCTCGGTAGTGTAATATAAACTTGAAAGATGAATATTAAACAAAAAAACAAAGAGACTGCAATTTTTAAGGGTGTGTGGAGACGCCTACTAAAAATTTTAGCAAGGAAAAATAATTGGACGGAGAAGGGTCGGTCCACCCATTATATTTTGGTTACTTAACCAGAATTATTGATTTGGCTTTTGATTATAGTAATCTTTAAGTAAAAATGGCCATGTCGATCAGCAGAAATTTTTCGTAGCATATATGAACATACTATAACTATATATTATAAAAGGTGTCCCAAAATTAACGCAAGATTTGAATTAAATAGAAAACACAGTTTTTAGGCTTGTGATTGTAATTTTTTTATTGAATCATAAAGTACATAGGATAAGGTTATTTATGGAATAACACATCGGGCAAATGGCCTCCACAGATTTGCATACACATACGCACTCGTTTGTCGAAATTTTCCATGACCATTCTGCATAAATGTGGCTGAATTTCGTTGATGCAACGTTGAATCTCCTCCTTTAACGCACGCGTGGTTGTGGGCTTGTTGACATAGACCTGTGATTTTAAATAACCCCATAAAAAGAAATCTAATGGTGTTAAATCACACGATCTAGGGGGCCAATTCTGATCACCGAAACGAGAGAGTACACGACCTGGAAATGTCTCATGCAGTAATTGAAGTGTTTCACGGGCTGTATGCCATGTGGCACCGTCTTGTTGAAACTACATATTGGCCACATTAATATCATCCAGTTTCGGCAAAAAGAACTGTGTTATCATGTCGCGATATCGAGCACCAGTAACAGTCACTGCTTGACCAGCCTCATTTTCAAAAAGGTATGGTCCAATTATGCCTCCAGCCCAAAATCCACACCAAACAGTGACTCGTTGTGGATGCATTTGTTTTTCGACAATCACATGTGGGTTCTCAGAACCCCAAGAACGGCAATTTTGGCGATTAACAAACCCATCAAGGTGAAAATGTGTTTCGTCGCTTAGGATGATTTTGCTCGAAAAATCAGCAACCATTTGTTGATGCTCAATAATCCATTCAACAAACTCTCTTCGCTGTGCATGGTCATTAGGCTTCAGTTGTTGTGTTAATTGAATTTTGTAAGCATGGAGACACAGATCTTTAGTGATTATACGCTGTAGAGAGCTTCTTGAAATTTGTAATTCTTGTCCACGACGCCGAATTGAGGTTCCTGGATTGTCACCGACACTCTCACGCACTGCTTCGATGTTGATATTTGAACGACTTGTTTTTGGGCGACCAGTCTGTTTGGCGTCTCCAACGGATCCTGTCTCTCGGAATTTTTCAATTAATCTCTTCACAGTTGACGAAATTAAAACACTATTCCGACCATATTTTGTATGAAATTTTCGAACAGCTGCCGCCAAGGTTTCATTATTTTTGAAATATTGTTCAATAATGAAGACACGTTGTTCTATCGTGTAACGCTCCATTTTTACTAACCCTAAACTGTCAGCTGTCGATTTGTTTTTGTTTTAGAGTTGTCAACACTTTACTGCATAAATGGCGTCAAATTTAAATCTTGCGTTAATTCTGGGACACCCTTTACTTCTACTAAAGCTTGATTATATATTTTTATGATTACACTATGTATGCCCAAAAATAGAAACAGCTATGTTATATAACTGCCAAGTGTTTAATAAGAAAGTAGTTCACAAGTTACTTAATTGCTGCTGCCCCACTTTTAGCATGTGATAATGACTTCAACGCTTGACATTCCCCATTCTGGTGCAATTACGGAGCAACTAGTCCCAACCTTTTTTAACGGCGCGGCATTTAGCAACAAAACTAATTAACTCTGTTTTGGATTAGCCGAGCCCAAGTACATCGCTGAGCGATTGTAGTCCGTTTGAAAGAAGGCCGGGCTCGGCCGCCGAATGATCTGCCCGCAGCAGCAAATTAGTTACGGCAGCTTGATTTATCTACTGCTTACTTTATCTGTCCATAATCCATACCCTGTAATTAATAATGGTTTCCCAAACGAAGTTTCCATAAATATCCGTTCAGCGCTGACACCTGTCCAATATCTGTCATTATTACTGTCTGCATCCCGTACTGCAGCGGCAGTGGCCCCGGATCCGATAGACAATTACTTGATGACATACTGACCTTTGGGAATGGTACTAGATTTATCGCCGCCTCACTTCGTCTGCAAGCTGCTGTTTAGAAAGGTTTGGAAGTGTGAAGTAATTATAACGGAATTGAAACAGTTTTTTAAACGAAACCCGCCTGCCCCATACTTGTCCATTTTTAACTTGCTCAGGTATACGAAAAAGCGTTTTGCTGCTAGGAACCAGTTACGAATTTAAATTTTAATTTACTAGTTACTTTTCCAATCTATAATTTTTTCAGTGTTGTACGGAAATTGAAATGTTTAACCATCTTCCATTTGTGTTCCTTTATTAGAGATATTTATTATTATTTATAAGTTTATTTGAAAGTTATTGTTAGTGGTGGGTATTATTTTTAGTGTTATTATGCACATTGAACGGTTCGGATAGTTTATTGCGTTTTAAATATGCCTATAATTTTATTATGTTTGCGCAAAGTTTTCATTTACAAACAGAATTATAGAAACTTGCGTATAAAAAGACAAAAAATGTTTTGACTGTAAAATATTCCCTAATATTATTACTAAGAAAGTTTGGAACTTTAGTTTTTATATTACAACTTGGGGCAACTTTCTTTCAGCTAATAATTAGCTATGTTAACATGACAACTGCGATTTTAAAATACTAACGGTAACATTTCAGAACATTTAGAAAATGATTTGTATGGCGCTATAAACTAATGATGCAAAAACTAATAAACTCAACAGGTATCCAAAACAAAGACACACAGGTGCAGCAGTTTTAATTACTCTAATGTGCTGTGGTAACAAGTGTAAAATACAAATAAATTACACGATGTACTATTTTTTAAAATAACACACACACACAAACACACACACACACACACACACACACACACACACCCACACACACACATTCACATTTCTTTTAATTCTTACCTACACTTGCACGCACGCACTGATTTATACATCATCCTCATATAAACTGCTACACGATTCACACATTGTTTCTATTTTTATACTTATCACGTTCAAAGTCATAGCACATCACACCACACGCCACGCACACGCACACACATTATCGAATTGTTCTTTTTAATTCTTTTTTACTTGAAATGATTTATACATCATCCTCGTATAAACTGTGTAAGATTTTTATTAATTGTTTCTATTTTTTTTATTACTTTATCCATTCATATAGTGAAATTTGTTTATTTGTATTTCCTCTATTGTTTCTCTACGACTGCATTAGATTTATTTATCGAAGTTTTATCATTTCTTTGACTCCTTGGCATTACACTGCTTTTTGGATGTTTCAGTAATCGCTCTCTCTTTAGTTGGTCAAACGTCTGCTTGAAATGTATGAAATTGATATGCATCTATATCATATTTGCAGCTTTTTCTGTTATTTGTGGCAATATATGGATTGCATCAACCGTTGATTTCCCTTTTTTGAATCCATTCTGATAGTTACCTATACTGTTGGCTGTGTATTTTTTTGGAATTCGTTTTTTATTATGGCCGCTAGCACTTTATATGTTACATTGAGAAGTGAAATGCCCTTGTAATTCCTGAAATCCGCCATATCATCTTTCTTTGGTATCGAAATAATGATGGCATCGCCTTTTTTCTTCATACAGTTAGGATTATTTTAAAATTTGTTTGTGTAGTTTTTCCTTACTTTCTCTTATTAACTCGCTGTTATCTTGTCACATCCTGCAGCCTTTGTTTCTTTAATTGTTTAATTACATTTTTTACTTCTTTGTATGTTGGTTCCTCTGTGCTCTTCACTTTTTAGTATCTCTTTTGTCTCTATATTACTCTTCCCTTCCTCTTTCTTGTATAATTCTTCGAAATGTTTTTTCAGGATTCTTACTTGACCCTGAGCATTGCTTTTTTTGTTTGTTTTTAATTTTTCTTATAAATTTGTATAACGCTTTAGTATTATTGTTTCTACACTCTTTTCTATTTTTCTAATTCTTTTTTATCCACTGTTTTTTTGTTTACATAGTTTTGTGGTTTTTCTTTTGTTTTCTCCAAAGGCGTTTACGTCTTTTTCTTTTTGAGTCTTTAGCCATCTCGCTCTCGTTTTGTCTTTTACTTCTACTGCTGTCATGCATTCATGGTCAAACCATTGTTTATTTTGTTGCCTTAGCCTATATCCTATTGGTTGCTCTGCTGCTTTACTTATGCTATCTTTGATATTTTCCCAGTCTTCTTCTATACACGCACCTCCTCCTTCAAGCAATGTTTTTCTTATTTCTAATTTGTATTTATTTTTTGTCTCGTCTTATTCTAGCTTTTCTACATCCCATTCTCTTTTCATTGTTTTTGTTTTGTGTTATAAGCTTTAAGTTTATTTTGGAATTGGTCATTACCAATATGTGGTTTGAGTCAATGTTCCCTCCTATATATAATCTTGTGCCCTTTATCACCTTGATGTCCCTTCTCTTTACTAAAACTATATAATCTTATGATTTTGTTGCGCATAAACTTCGAACTTGTTAGGCACATACCTGTCGCTACTACAAAATTACACAACCATTCTCTATCACTGTTTGTCTCCTCATGTATTGTGTGTATGCCTGTTATTCTGTAACTTTCCTCTTTCCCAACTTGCGCATTGAAATCTCTTATTATCATTACTATGTGTTCTTTAGGCATTCTTTCAGTAATTTTTTTAGTTAATCATAGAACACTTACTTTTTGTCTTCTTTTTCCTTTTCTAGTGGAGCGGACACATTTATTATTGATAGGTTTCTCATTTTAATTTCTAGTCTTGAGCAAGACATTTTCCCTTCTATAACTTTAAATTATATTACTTTGTCTTTTATTTTGCTTTATCTCTGCTTAGTAATCCATCTTTTTATTAAATATTTTTGGTAAAAATTAAAGTTGATATACTAGTGTGCCTCTTAAGGAAAGAGCATACTGTCAAATGGCGAGGTTAAATGGTTCGCAAGGCTCTAAAAAAAGTTGAGCGACAACCTTTGAAAGCACAGACTTTAGTGCTAAAGTTTGGTGCATTATTAATATCTGCCCGAAGGATAAACGATTAACCAAATCTTTTACCTTGACGTTATAATTTGCAGATATCTGAACAATTGTTCTTATTGCATGACAATACTTGTACATAATGTTGTATCAATCCAGATATATTTGGCCAAACTTCATATATTTTTTTAAATTCTTATCATTTCCAGGCGTAGATAGTTCTAATAATCTTTAAAACCATGAGAATAACTTGTGATTTATCGTTGTATATTCAATATTGCACTTAATAGTCAACAGTATGTGGCACATGTCGGAAATGATACCTCGTTGCGCTTCGCTGCTTATATAAAACCAAACTAAAATTCCCACAGGACTCCAGCGCTATCTAACACTCTTTTGAATGTGGTAGAAAATTCCGGAATAACGAAGAAATAAATTTCGTTACTTAATTAACGAGAGTGCAAGCAACAAAGAACAAAATTGTCTATTTGGTCGTAGATGTCACTTGCATAAGAAAACAAATCGAGCTACTTGACAACACATATTCGCAGTTACTTTGGACGTCCAGTCGTTATTTTATTATGAATGAAGTTCAGTATAGTGAAAGGCGGTTCTTGTGGTTCTTGTTAGTAGAGAGTTTTGCTTTAAAGAAATTTAAAAACTGTTTTAAACCTAACGAAAATATAATAATAAATATGGTTCTTAAAAAGTTTTACAATAAGACATAAAAGTAAAAATTTCAAGACTACACTTGTCTTAATGGCTTATTTTAAATATGTACAAAATTCGTTTAAATTAAAATGCTGATTGTTTTACAAATGCTTCAGCTCTATTAAAGGGTTAAGACTTAAATTTTATATGATTAGAAACAACTTTTTATTAGTTTTTTTACCTTTATTGTTAGATTTAAACTCAGCGCAAATCATTGTATTTTTCTATCCAATCAAATTTTTGTTTTGTAGCAACAGAGTTAATTTCACCCAAAAAATTATAGAACAGAAAAATGTAATTTTATCTGCTTGTGTGGTGTATGTTTGTTGTTCTATTTTTTAATTTTTCATTTTTTTGGTAGTTCCATTTTGATTACCTTTAAAATATTTGTCATCTAAATCTAATTAGCAGTATGTAGGCTGTTTTAAATGAACTATTTCTAATATAATTCTAACGGTAATGAGTGAATGGGCAGCATTAGATGTCAGATAAACATCAACAACAAGGTTTTGAACAAAGCAAAAATAGCACAATTATTTTTTTCTAGAATGTTGGAATTGTAAAAAGTTTATAGAGATGAGTCTGAATTTATTTTACTAACCGATGTTGAACTTCTATTCGCTCTTGTTAGTCTTGAATGAAACGATCACAATCAGATGCATTTTTTGTGTGTAAGCCAATACAGTAAAACTAGAAAACTCTACACCACAATGTTTATTAAATGAGTAATATTTTTGTTATAAATATGATTTTTTAGGAAACAGACTGCCATAGCAAATTACTTTGAAGTATATGTTATGTGGCGACCTGCACTAAATATTATGTACAAAATTACAAATGGGTGAGTGCATAAGCCCATATTTAAATTTTTAATACATAATACAATTTATATAATATAAAGTTTTTTGGGGATGCATATGTTATGAGAATTGTATAAAAAAAATCAAATATGTCGTTAGTTGTATCAAAATCGTTTAAATACATTACTGTGAAGCTAAATCTTAAAATTGCCCAAATTTTGACTTGCACTTCTACTTTTTACCAAAGAAAAATAATCCAAAGAACTGTACAGAGCATAGAATATATTACCGAAGAGTCATATATTAAAAGTCTTTCTTAAAATCATTTATAAGAGAATACACAAGAAACTTGAAACAGGTATCAACGATATACAAATAAAATTTAGGAAGGAATTAGGAACGAGATAGCCCTTATTTGAAATTAATGCAGTGAAGTTTAGACACAAACCAAGACCTTTACGCATGCTCGATTTTGAGAAAGCTTTTGACATGAAATGTTAAATGAAATACTGAAAAAGAAAAATGCCGATGGTCTTGATATAAGAATAATAGCGAAATTGTACTGCCATCAAACAGCTACAGTAAAAGTGAAAATGAAATAACAGAAAAAATTAAGATGTGCCGTAGTGTCCGTTAGGGATGTATTTTTCTCCGATTTTGCTTTAATGTATATAATGAAGCAATATGTTAGGAGACTTTAGAGGAAGAAAAAATGGGAATAACTGTAAATAGTGAAATTATAAAAAATGTGCGATATGGCAACGATACGATTATAATAGCAGATAAATTGAAAAACCTGCAGCGTTTAGATGAAAAGACAAACTAACTGAGCTTAGGATAATTATGCGCTAAAAAACTTTAATATATGCATTCAAATATGAACTAAAAAACCCGAAAATATGCACTAAATAGTCAACTAACTGGCAAAAATTATGTCCATTGATGTTTATTTTCTATTTAAATTCTACAGCAAATTTACTAAAAAAACAAAAACACGAAAAGTTAATAATAAAATTATGAAACAAATTATAATCGCACTTAACGACATGATACCATAAATTTTCGAAAGTAAAGTTGCGTCTGTTGTTAATCAATATTTTTTACTGCGAAAAAATTCTTTTGATATACACTACGCTATTGGTACAAATATTAAGTTTACAATATCCAAGGCACTTAAATGTTCATTTCTTGCATCTAAAGCTGTTTTATTTGCAACACTTTGCTTACATTCTTTAGTTGTCGGTAGCCCATATTTTTTGACAGCAGTTTGTTTAATTTATGCAAACTTTTTTTCTTGAGTTAATCATGTCTTTAACCATTTTAATGCTGTCTTGTAAAAATATTCTTTTCCTATATAGTTTAGAGATTGCAATTGAAATGCAAGCTGAATTAGCTCGAATAAAAATCAGATCTTCTCTAATGCATTTTTTCTCAGAATATTTTATGCAGAAGCAATGCTGTGTGGTCTTTCAGAGTTGAATTAATTCACAATTTTCTTAACAATTTTAAAATTGTTGGCGTGATACACAGAAGCGTCGATCCAAGTTCCTCATCTTGTAATGATTGGCGCTGGTGCAAGTAAGACGCCCCTCGCCATTTTTCGAAATTTCTGCACACGACACGGTTATTCGAGGAAAACCTTTTTTACAAATGAGAACGTTAATATTTAAATCAAGATTGCAAACTAGGTCAGCTACGCGGTGTAAGCCATGCACTAAACGAGTCACATGTGTCATTTTTGGGTACAAAACTTGCATTACTACAAACCACTAGAGCTTTTTGTATAAAGTTCAAGACGGCTACAATAAGCTTAGAGAGTCGTTGAAAAAGCAGCAATTACTGATGCTTCACTTTGTCCAACACTTTTAAAGTCAGTAGATGCGATTTATTTTTTCTTTCGTTAGCCCTAGTATACCAAATATAAAATTTGCTGTGCGTCTTTGATCTTCATCACGTGTTTCATTCCACGACACCCAAATACTATGATCTTTTACTTTTTTTCTTAATTTATTTAATGCTGCTGTATACAACAAGAAAACATATTTTTTTCTTTAACGTCGACTTATCTGGTATGTTTTGTTTCACACACTTTTTCAAAAAATTTTATAAAATTTTATTCTGTTATTTAGCCAACGAAATGTCAGTGCAACTAAAAGTCTTGCAGAGTTCTTTACTGAATTCTAAAGTTTTAGGTCCAGGTCTTGCCGAATTAATTAAATTATATATTAATACTTGCCGATGATTATTCTCCATTTTTATTTTTCTGTTAATGGCATGTTTTCCAGTTTGGTGATGCTGCGTGACTTGCAACTTTTTGATTGCTGCAACAGGAACTTCACAGCGTTTAGAAAATAACAAACATCTGTTGCGAAACCATCATAGTTCTTCATAAAATTATTTAAAATAATAATTGATCACGTTCCTCCTTTCGGCTCTTGACGATGTTAACACAGTTAGAACTAGAAGACGACTAAATAAAATTAATTAGTTTTAGAATTTTTCTGAATTTCTTAGTAAGGCAAACCTTAGAATTTTAATTATTATTATCCTAATTGTCTATTGTTAGGCAAACCCTATAGTAGAATTTACAGTGAGTCCTTGTTAAAGTGAAATATTTTAGAAATACTCTGATTATACATGGTAACCCTGTATTAACACGTTTCTGCAAATGTTGTAATTGTTGGTATACAACCTTCTGTTCAATGAAGCATGAAATGTGTTTTGACTTGTCCTATTGTGGATTCTGATTTATGAGTGTATGTCGTTCTCTATTACCACTATTGATATACATAAATTCAAATAAAAATTGTAAAATATATCCTTAAATAGGAGAATGCTGGAATATGCATTCAATGCTTAAAACAGCCAAAATATGCATTTATTAATAAAAATGTGCATATCCAAATATACAAATCTAGTAATAACTATGGCCTTAATAAGACAAAGCTAACGATTATATCAACGAAACTAAAGGTTGATGACAATTTGACAATTTCTAATACACGAATTGAAAACGTCAACTGCTATAACCTCTAGGAGCGTAGATTACAGAAACTAGCGATCAAACTAAAAATTAAAACAAAAATAGAGATAGAAAGACAAGCGTTTATAAAGTTGGAAAGTTTGCTGTGCTGCCACATTTCGAATACATATGTTAAGATGCTATATTTTTCCACATTGGTATACAGTTCAGAAGCGTAGACATAGAAGAAAACAAATATTAAGAACCTTCCGGCCTTTGAAATGTGGTGCTATAGAAGAATATGGAGAATTACAAGAACAGAAAAAATAACTATTAAGTAAAACAAAAAAAGAAACAATTAAAAAGAGGAAATTGGAGTATTTGGGTCACATATTGAGAGGTGAAAAGTACTCATTGCTGAGGCTAATAATACAGGGAAAAATAAAAGGTGTAAGAAACCTACGGCGAAGAAAAACATCCTGGTGGGGATTAAACTAAGTGCAAATAAAAAGTTAATAACGTGGGAAATAGATTAGTTCCACTACAGTGCACATACATACAATATCATAATTAATAAATAGATAATCTTAGGCCAAACGAAGATAGCTAATACCAAGAAGAATCTAACGATCGCTTGCCTAATAATTGAAGAACCTTCGAGTTACCTAGATACACCAATCTTAAATTTCCACAATTCTAAGATTTATTAACTTGCATTTTCTTATAAAATCGACGGCCATCCGAATCATTCCTGACCACTTTGGAGCGCTATTTATGCGCCAAGTAAAACGAAGGCGACGTTAACGCGGCCATTGCTTAAAATGTCGCATTAATATGTATGCAGAAGCGACTGATCAGATTATCGTCCGGCGCTCGTTATTAATATAAAATTTATACTCGGCGCAATTTGAATAATTAACATACGCGACTGCTCACTTAGCTGCAATTTTGCGCGGACAATTATTCCGTTTAAGTTTGGAGATCGACAGATAAGTCGGCCCGGTTTTTGCGCGGCCACACTCTGTAGCTTAACTGTAGGAAGTAAATATAACTTTCATTATGTTGGGCTATTGATAATCGAATAAAAATTAAACATTTTTAGTTGCCATCATTTTGAAGCGTTGACTGTTGTAATGCAAAATGGTGTTGTTGGTTGCCTATGCGACCCATGACCCTTCTGAAACTTAAAATCACACTACTAGGTTTTATCTTTTAAATATTTTTTAATATTGTAACGAGTAATTTATTTGTTTTTTATATTAAAATTGCATATTATTAATTAAAATGTTATTCCAAAACAAATTAAAAAATATTTCAAGAAGCTATCTATAATTATGTAAAAATATGGTATAAGCAAATCCGTAATACATTTTTATATTCTTAATATGCATACATTTTAGTTAACTCGCAATAATTTAGTTTTACTATTATGCAGTTTCATAGAAATTGTCAGATTTTTGATCGGTCGTGTTATGTTTATTTAGATTGGGTAATTTTAGCTGGATAAGTAATTGACAATTTTTCTAATTTTGACTACTTTTAGTGCCTATAACATACATATTGCATCTTACAAAAATGCTGTCGATAAGGGGTATCTGATTATCGACGGCGACAAGAGAAATTAAACAGCGGTAAGAAAAAATCATCAAGCATTGGACGAGGATGTCTGCGACGAACGAATGGTATCAAAATTTTAATAAAGGACATTTTGAGTTAAAAATAAAGCTCATGCACGACCGACCCCTGTCACTGGTAAAAAAGAATTATGGGTAGAAGTCGAACAAAATTCATTAACTACTATTGAGTGCATAGCCGAAAATTTCAACGTATCTAAAGTAATCATAAATCGTCAGTTTCATATTACTGGAACACATGACAAATGGGTTCCGTATGAATTAACTATAAGTGTCTTATTCTTGCTGTTCAGAAAATCAAGAATTTTTAAACTGGTTGGGACTTGTAACAATATATGGGTTCAGTAAGATAATAGGAACGAAGTGAAAAGAAGTTGAGCTACGAAGAAACTCCCACTACAACGCAAAACTTCACGTAGCACGTTCGTTACTACGAAAATTAATGTAGTTGGGTTACAAAGTTTTTCTCTACACACATTTCACAGAAATATTATTGCAATTGCTGCATTTTTACATAATTAAGAATATAATTTCTCTTTTATTTTTTTATAGCGACTTTCTTGTCTGATAATAATTCAGTAGTAATCAGTTACATGGTAAGCATGCACTCTCCTTTTTACCATTTCTGTCCACTCCATAGTTAGTAAGTCATTCAATTATTAGTCGGATAAAGTAAAGTAAGTTCAGAAAGTGAATTTTAAAAGATCGTAAAACCCTAATATCCATTAATCATTTTACTTACCCACTTTTATATCGAGATATATAATTTTACTTATTTTTAAAACAGATCCATCCCCGTTTAACTTACTTTGTTAGAAACTCTTTGAAATTTGTTGAAGTATTTCAGTTTACGGTCTCATAAAAACGCCTTTTATTATCTTTGCTGGTGAAAGGAGGTAAATTTGTTTGACAGATACAGAAAACGTCTTCCTTTTGTGCTCACGATGCATACAAATCGTTTAACAACGACTAGCTTGATATGAAAAGGAAAAACATACTTTTATGAAATATCGGACTCATGCATTTCTTCCATTTTTAGTCATTGTATACATAGGAGTTTGAACACTTCTTACAATATCTCTTAAGTTTCTCAGCTGTAGGCATATAAAGAACTGAAACAAAAAACATTTTTTACTATTACGCAGTAAAAGCTCCTTTGGACAAAATTTGATAATACTTGGTTATTAAAAATTTAATGCGCAAAATTTGAATAACGAAATAACTCAGATAAATTTAAAATTGATTTAAGAAAGCACACATCGAATTTTAAAATTCCAAAACAGTCAAGCTTTATTTATTATGAAACTGTACATTTTGGGAATTCTAACTGATTTAATACCAATTTGGAATACTTGAATATGTCCAGTGACCATTCAAATGACTGTTTGAATTGCAAGAATTGAAAATAACCCAGTTTTAACATGAAATCCAAAACATTCATTGTCAGCAATATCTTTGCAGGAAATTACCATTTTGTCAAATTTTTCTACATTTACATTTAGTAATGTTTGTAAATGAGCGTAGAAGTTGTCATTTCTATAGTCAAAACCTACCAACTTTGATTTACTTTAGGTTAAATGGTCAATTAAAACACTTAGACTGGTATAAGATTGAACTACTTGCTTCATTATGCAGGCAATTTGTTTGTTTAAAAGATGATGAAAAATAGTATTTAATTTGTTTGAATTTTTGATGTTTTTTAGTTTTGAAGGTAATTGAAAAACTTTCAAAACGCGTCACTGAATTCAGCGTAGAAGATAATTTTTGGCAGACCGCGTGTCTTAGATTTTCTGACCCTTTACATTCGTTGGATAGAAATAATAATCACTGACTTGGTGTTACTCGTTTCTTGACATGGATGTAGCAAATAATACAGAAAATTTACCTTTTGACCAATTAATAATTAATAATTAACAATTGTGCAACAAATGCTTGGCGTGTGACTCATCTAATTTATATCTAGCATAGACGTTTTAGTTGATTTCTGTAAGCACGGTTGTAAGACAATCCCGAGAAAATATAAAGTGATTAACATAAACGAGAAGATATTCCGCAACATAATAAAAACTTTATGCATAACAGTGTTATAGTTAAATGTAGAGTTTAGTTCAAGATAAAGGAATTCTATTTTACTAACACTAAGATGCACTATTTCTTGCGTTGGCAAGAGTGTAAA
Source organism: Sinelater perroti (assembly GCA_036346155.1). Lineage (NCBI taxonomy): Eukaryota > Metazoa > Arthropoda > Insecta > Coleoptera > Elateridae > Sinelater > Sinelater perroti. The sequence continues at coordinate 2,780,326 of JARFIY010000359.1, forward strand.
ATGCACTAACATTTAAATGATCTTATAAACTTTTCTATGGGTAACTAGGTATGGATCAATGTAACTTGATAAATACAATTTTTTGCTAAGGTAATTTTCGAAGGTGCTATCTAGCTTTAAAACTAAAGGGTGTCCCAGAATTAACGCAAGATTTAAATTTGACGCCATTTATGCAGTAAAGTGTTAACAACCCTAAAACAAAAACAAATCGACAGCTGACAGTTTAGGGTTAGTAAAAATAGAGCGTTACACGATAGAACAACGTGTCTTCATTATTGAACAATATTTCAAAAATAATGAAAGCTTGGCGGCCGCTGTTCGAAAATTTCATGCAAAATATGGTCGGAATAGTGTTTTAATTTCGTCAACTGTGAAGAGATTAATTAAAAAATTCCGAGAGACAGGATCCGTTAGAGACGCCAAACACACCGGTCGTCCAAAAACAAGCCGTTCAAATGTCAACATCGAAGCAGTGCGTGAGAGTGTCAGTGACAATCCAGGAACCTCAATTCGGCGTCGTGGACAAGAATTGCAAATTTCAAGAAGCTCTCTACAGCGTATACTCACTAAAGATCTGTGTCTTCATGCTTACAAAATTCAATTAACACAACAACTGAAGCCTAATGACCATGCACAGCGAAGAGAGTTTGTTGAATGGATTATTGAGCATCAACAAATGGATGCTGACTTTTCGAGCAAAATCATCCTAAGCGACGAAGCACATTTTCACCTTGATGGGTTTGTTAATCGCCAAAATTGCCGCTTTTGGGGTTCTGAGAACCCACGTGTGATTGTCGAAAAACAAATACATCCACAACGTGTCACTGTTTGGTGTGGATTTTGGGCTGGAGGCATAATTGGACCATACTTTTTTGAAAATGAGGCTAGTCAAGCAGTGACTGTTACTGGTGCTCGATATCGCGACATGATAACACAGTTCTTTTTGCCGAAATTGGATGATATTGATGTGGCCAATATGTGGTTTCAACAAGACGGTGCCACATGCCATACAGCTCGTGAAACACTTCAATTACTGCATGAGACATTTCCAGGTCGTGTAATCTCTCGTTTTGGTGATCAGAATTGGCCCCCTAGATCGTGTGATTTAACACAATTAGATTTCTTTTTATGGGGTTATTTAAAATCACAGGTCTATGTCAACAAGCCCACAACCACGCGTGCATTAAAGGAGGATATTCAACGTTGCATCAACGAGTGCGTATGTGTATGCAAAGCCGTGGAGGCCATTTGCCCGTTGTGTTATTCCATAAATAACCCTATCTTATGTACTTTATGATTCAATAAAAAAATTACAATCAAAAGACTAAAAACTGTGTTTTCTACTTAATTCAAATCCTGCGTTAATTTTGGGACACCTTTTATATTAACTTTTAATATTAAACCTTTTATATTAAAAAACTTCACTAACACTAACGGTTTGACTTAACTTATTTCACATTGCATTTTAATAAAAGAAATATATTTTGCAAGAGTTTGTGTTTTAGTCTAATATTCTTGCCTACAGTGCTATAGATTCTTAAGTATTATATTATGTCGTTAAAATACTTTTTTATTTTGTTTTTGATAAGAATTCCTATAACTTACATATTTGATTCTTAAAGTAGTTAAGAGTTGCTTATAAATCATGGCATTTTAATGTGGAAACGCTAGAGTTTGTTTATTTGTGAATTAGAAACTGTTTGCTATATTTAATAGGCATAGATAATAATTGGTCTAAGAATTGTTACATAAACCAAAAATCTGCTTTTATGTGTCATCCATTATAAGATCGATATCCTTGGTTAAGCTTTGTGTTAATGTTAGACACCCATTATAACTTTTTTTAAATCAAAATGTAAAATAAAATATACATTCCATAATTGTTTGTATTTGGCCCACTAATACTAAAATACATTTGCTTTTTCTGGGAAAACTCTACGTGCTAGAAAAAAGTGGTTTTCGTTTTCAAAAATAAGTGAGTAAGTTAAAACAATTTTTTGAAAATATTGTTTTGCAGGCCTGTGAAATCTACCAAATGGTGATAAAAAATGTTCAAATGGGTAATTTTAAATCACTTAAATCATTTGTAATATTTTTATTATATAAAGTGCTAGTTCAATCATACAAATAATCAAAGAACGTGGCACGAAAGATTAGCTTCCTAATTTTTTGTGCATGGTAGTTAAGTATTACAGTAATTATAAGTGTTGGTAGGGTTTAAGAAAAATAATAATAATAGGTCCCCGTAACAGGCCTTGAAGGCCCTTTGGGGTCGTAACAGGATAGGTCAGCTACAATCTAGAGCCTACGGTACACAAAGGTAGCAACCTGGCTAGCTCTAAAAGTTTGTTGTTATAAATATTATTTATAAAATAATGATAATGTGAGCTGAATTTAATTAAATGAACAGTATTTTTACAGTCCAATACTATCTTTGTCTACTATATTTTTCCAGACTAACAGTAAAGTTGATGCTAACCCAAAATATTGTATTTTAAAATTTGACTTCGTCGCTTAGGCATTGGTATCTATCATAGTATGGCAATGTCATTCTCTCCGTGAATAAATGGGCTCAAGAACGTTAAGACATTAAATAGTCTCTAGATGAAACTGACCATCATGTCAAGAATTTTCAGCTTATTTTCACAGACTCTCCCGGCGGTAATTTTGACTTAATTGGTAGCTAACCCTATTTGCTCTTGCTGATCATGAAGCTCAAAAGATCGTTGCATTATTGCAGCCTGCGAGTTTCTAAGATTCTCGCATTTAAATCTAGAGCCAATTGGTGTACGTATGAATAGATTATGAGAATGGAATTCATATAATTCTTCAAATAAACGATGGAGATTAAATCTTAGCATAGTCTCCTAAATAGTGATTACTGGTTCGCTTAACATATCATGCATCAAAATAACTGCAAAATTGAGTGCACCTGATCTGACAGCGGTGAAACTGCTTTTTGGTGAATTGCAAAATGATAGGAATCTGCATAATACACCGTTGACAAAGAACGTTATCCCGTGCATTTTGCCTTTCTGGGTTAAGAAACTAGGTCACCATCGAAAGTCACTAGTACTCATCACATTGCTATTCGGTGGGGTTTCTCTAAGGGTAGCGAATAGGTGTGGTATATTACCCGTTTCTATTTACTACGTGGTTCCTTAAAAATCAGTAACCGTGCAAAGTAGAACGTTATAAAGTTCATATATTTTACTTTTATGAGACCTACATATTTGCTTTCTTGTTGGAAGCCACGTCTAAATAATAAACCTTAACATCTCTCTTTTTCTAAGAATTTAGGTTTTCCAGAAAAAGAAAATTTTGTTAACAAGAACTCTCTTATCATGAGCACTTATATACATATTTATTAGTTTTTCTTATTGAATCACATAGTGACAGAAGTGATTATCACTATTGATCTCAAAATTTAACTACCATTCACTATCAATTTTAAATTAATAAAATAAGATAATATTTTAAAATGTATTTTTTGGGAAGATAGAGATGTTTTCTTTCTTTCTTTCTTTAGCCTTCTTTAATTTATTTGTGGATTAGGACTTTCTTTTGTTCCTTCTATCTTGTCCTATTCTAGGCGATTCTTTTCCATGTGAGACCGGAGTAGAGCTTCACATAGTCTGACCATCGCATTTATGGTCTTTTCCTTGCTCTTTTGCATAACCATGGTCTCCAATCTAGGACTCGTGTATTTCAACTGGTATCTTTTTGGTAGGCGTTTTGTCCTGCAAATTGCCACTTCAGTCTGGCTACTTTCTCTTTTATATCTATAATTTTTGTTTTCTCTCTTATCCATGTGTTTCTTTTTTTATCTTTTAGAGTTATTTGTAACATTTGGAGCTCCATGGCTTTTTGGATCCTTAAGAGCTTCTCTACATTTCCTTTTGTCAAAGTTCAGGTTTGAGCTCCATAAATCATAACAGGTAGTGTACAGCTATCGAATACTTTAACCTAAGGTATTGGTATAACTTTTAATTCTTCACTATATAACTTAATCTTCTCAAGTCGGCCCAACCCAGTTTGGTTCTTCTTGCAATTCCTATTTCTTGGTTTGCTTTATTAAATGTGAACTTTTGTCCTAGATAAACTTGTTTTATATCTTTTTGTGCTATTTCTATATTCACTTCTTCTTCGGAAATTTTATAATTTTGGTTTTTGCAGTGTTTACCCCAACTTCTTAGAAGTCTCGTGTTTTAGATGATTCAAAAATTTGGCATTTATATTTAGTTAGATGTAAAAATTGTAGACTTGAGGAGGAAGATCTAATATTTTATTATTTAACGCAAGTATCAACTATTTATTTTCAATGTCAAATAATATTAAATACAACATTTATTCCAAACATATACAATTGTAGCGGATCTGTGTAGGTCATAACAAAAATATTTTAATATATGTGGAATATGTAAAAAAAGAATACGATAAGTGGTTGTAAAAAAGTCTAGAATTAGCAATAACATTATTATTCGTGTTACTAGTCGATCTTCAACGAGAACTAAGCAAACAAATTCAGAAATAAGAATTGTTAATAAGTACAAGATTCCGTCAAATCCTGAAGCTGCAGATCAAACGAACACTAAACACAAGTCAAAAAAAAATACGGTACAAAATATCCTCTTTCATACTTCATTGTCACGGCAATAAAATTCTTGTTAGACCTAGTAAATTTCTGTATAGTAAAAAATTAGTTATTATCAATCAACGTAAGTCAATAAGGTCAAAGTACAAAACTTAGGATTGTTTTGGATGCAAACAAGCTAGCGAGATACACGTATTGCTTGAAAGAAGAAAAAACTTTTACAGTTGTTTTACAATACATGTATCACTCTATAGATGCACATCTAATTAAAAAGATCCTAAAAATAAAAAGCTTCACACTAGTAAATAATACTAACATTATCAATAAAAAAACTAAACTAAAGAAAAACTTGTTTTTTTATTGATACCAAGCATAATATAAGCAATAAACAAGAACGGTGTAATACCGTAAAGGAAACTTTCTACAGCAGTGCGAAATCGTAACGGTCACTTCCGATTTGCCATTAACCGATTTGGCTGAAAGTCAATCACATGAAAGATACTGAACTACGATGTGTGTATATCAAGTTTGAAGTGAATCCGCTAAATAGAACGGAAGTTATAGTGTCTCCAAACACACAGGCAGACAGGATGATAATCTCATAAACTTTTTACTATAAGCTCCGCTGTAGAAAGTTAATAAATATTTAAAATTCGACACATTGCAAATGCAATAGTATTATTTTGAAAATCAATAAGAAAATAAATTCCCTAATGTAAAAATTGTGTTTATTGACATAAGCACCAGATTCCTACGTTGTGTTAAATGCGCCAAACTAAATAATTATCGTACACGTCTGACAAATCGTAAAGCTAGTAAACCAGAAAATGCGTATTGTGTAGCGGTGCTATTCTACAAATTACAAAGGTTACAAAGTTCATTAAGATATTCTGAGCAAAAAATTCTAACCACGCCAAATAAATATATTCTGTATTGAATAGACAGCAACCCACACAATCGTCAATGCAACAAACACTACATTATCAATCGACTATATACCAAATATTACAATTCCAGGCCACAGATTGGCAATCAATGCGCAGAACAAAACCATTTTTTATAGTAGTTTATTATTAAAAACTAACATAACCAAAAAGCTCTTGAATCTTCTCAGGCAACCCACCAACTGTTCGAAAAACAAGCAGGTCTCACCTTTGTAATAGTTTTTATACGACAAACTATCCAAACTCAACAACAAATTATCAAAGAGCTAACAACGGAGATTAAAAATTTAAGAGATAAGCTATTGAGAAATAGAAATGGCTTTAAACTATAAATTAGCCCTTTGAAAAGCCAATAATGTTTATAACCACAAGTAGAATGTAATATTTTTCTCGCACAATCACATCGATATTTTATATCAGAAATTTATTTTTCCAGTAGAAGTCCAACTATGCTATCTATACTACAAACTTATGCAAACATCACAAACTATCTAACTTGTAGAAAATCTATCGACAGGCAACCATCATAAAAATTGAAGACTAGCTGCCCGCTAACGTTGTAAACAGTTCATTATCTGCCAAATTATTTTACCAACAAAGGGGGTTTTATCAAATTTTTCGGTCATTGGATGGTAAATTCCACCTCTTTCCTCCAAGTAGGTGGTCTTATATCAGGTGCTGCAAAAACTTCAATTGAATCATCTATCTATTTAAGAATCCACATATTGGCACACAGATGTAATTAAAATACAGAATTTGTTATAAAGTTTTCGTTACTTAAGGCATTGCTTTAGAATATCAAGATGTTTATGCATGTCTAGATCTGTACTCTGGCCAAACATCTGTTATATCTACTGTAAGCGGTTTTATTATTGTTGAAGAGAAGAACAAATTGATATTACTTCCAAAATGTACTTAATACTTAACATAAAAATTTCTTTAAAAACCATGGGTGAGTTTGAAGTGGTTGTTCTACTTACTATAATAATCAGTTTAAACAGTTACACTTGAAATTCCTTCTGAAAAGGCACTGCTCAATTTTTGCCATAAAGAAAATAGCTGAAAAGAGACGGTTTAGTAAAATTTGGTAGATTACCAGATATCTTTAGAAAAAAGGTAATATAATTAAGCTTCTAGTGAATTAAAAATTCTAATCAAAGACCTTCATAACAAAAGTATCTAAGTACATTTCAAAAACTTAAGTGCTATAGAGGACACAAATTATTCTTTTTGGAAGGCGTTGAAGAGAATCAAACATTAGAGACGGTCAGTTTCTTTCCTATTCAAAGAAAACGACAGTTAGACAGATATATGCTTAGAAAAAGCTGACAACATTATGTAATATTTAGTGTAAGCATTTTAATTTCTACATTTATTTTTAAACTCCTACAATTATACTGGAAATTAAGAATACGCTAACTAATTGCTATTCGAAAAAATTTCTTATTCTTTCTTATTCTTTGATATCATTACAGATCACTGTTAACATCTGTCTACTATGTCATACTTAATTTTGGTTATTACCCAGCACCATGGAAGATTAGCCAAGTAATTCTAGTCCACAAACTTGGCAAACCACTTAGTAAAGTAGCCTCATACAGACCTATCAGTTTCCTACCCATACTTGGAAAATGATTTGAGAATCTGCTAACATCTATTGTAAAAAATCTTAATTTTATTCCAGACTACTATTTTAATTTTAGGAACATTGTATCATACATTAGATCCATCGAACAGTAGACTTTATAAATCCAAACCTGCGAAGAAGGAATGCAGCTTTCCATGACGATATATAAGTATTGCATGACTGTTTCCTCTATAAATTAAAAGTTCTACTGCCTTATTTACACTACATCATTGTTGATTATTATTTAGAACATTTTCTTTTGCACTTTTACCCAGTCCACTCTGTTGTGCCTTAGGGCAACGTATTAACTTCTTTTATATAGAGTAGAAGCGCTAATGTTTTTGGTCTGACTATTCGACTAATAACAGAAACAAAATGGTGGTAGGTATCTTTGGTTGAAGGTTAGAAAAAATTTCAGCATCCGATTTGCCTCAATTGCGTAACAATAGTCACTTGAGATGTTAAAAATCGAGTAGTGAGCTGTGCTTAAATTTCTCTCTAAAAAAGATTTTAGTCTCAGTTATATTAAACAACGTTTAAATGGTGTGAACGGTAAGTCTTCGCTTTCGTATCCCACTGTGTGGATTGCAATAGATAAAACTTTGTTTAGACTTTGAAAAGATTACAGACAATATTCTTGCAGGTTGGTCAATTCAAGTGCTCTCGGAAGAAAATGTTGCCCTCATTGAGCATAAGGTGCTATTAGGGCTTTTTAATACAACCGTGCAACGCATTCTTCATAAGCATCTTTATATGAATAAGATTAGTGCTAGATGGGCATTCCGAACTTTATCAGAGGTTGAAAAACAATAGGTGACTTACTATAAACAATTTTCAACGAACTTAAAAAGTTCGTTACTGAATTCTATATGTCTGTCGGTCTGTCTGTCGCTGTCACAAAATTATGGATTTTTTAAAATTTTCAAATGGATTTTTATAGGAAATTTCAAAATCGAAATCAACAAGTTTCTATCTCGAATAGTTTTCGAGATATTCGACTACGAATTTCGGGAAAATTTTCGACATTACGATTTTAAATGTGATTCTTATAGGAAATTTTACGCTGAATTCGAAAATGAAGAAATAATTCTATGTCGAATAATTTTCCAGATATTCGATTTCGAATTTTCCCGAAATTCGAAATCGAAATCGAAAGGTTTTTTTAAGTTCGTTCTAGGATTGCTTACAGAGCAATCTCTTCGCCGGCCCCATGTTTAAACTTCTAATGCAAAAATAAAAAAAAATTTAACCCACTAATATAAAGGATGAAACCATAGTCCTTTACTATGGTTCCCTAGGAAAAAAAGAGTAAATGAAATAGTGCAGACCAAATGAAAAACAGCCAAGAAAGACAAAGGTGGTCCAATCGATAGAAAGGGTTATAGCAACGATTTTTTGGGATTACATTGGTAAGCGAAGAGTATTATGTCAGCTTACTGCATAAATTGCGGGTCGTTATCTAGGAAAAGAGGAATAGCACGTTGAGTTAAACTGTCCGCTTTTTGCACGATAAGATTGAATATTTAGGTTGCTGCGAAGAAATGTGGCTATGAGAAGTTTTACCACCCATACTACAACTTTCAGGGACAACTCTCTATTTTCAAAACTAAATAAAAACCTTTTATGGCCGATAAAATTTCAGACCATTTTTCCAAGAATTTTGAACTACTAATTTCCAAATATAATCAAAGTGTTGACATACATGAACATTAAAATTAGAGAATGCTTTTAGTCTAAGGTACTGTGTGCTTTGTGTGATGCTTTTTACTTTTTTAAAAACGTAGACAACTCAAGTGATCTAAAAGTAATTTGATGAAAAATACTATAATAAAATGCAGGACTTGTCTGGAAAGTATCGGAAATGTTTTTAGCCATCCAGAACGTGGTTTTCGGCGCAATAGATAGTGGGAGGGGGTTCTAAGGTAAAAAAATGCAACCCGGGTCAGTTGCCTCCGAGCCTTGAGAGAGGGAGGATCGCGCTTTCCTCAATTCGTGTTTTGGTAATGTGTCACGGACTTGACATGCAGCGTTCATGAGTGTCAAACAAAAATCCGACATAGACACTTTAAACCTAATAAGGGAAGTTTATGGGGAGGAAGCCATGTCAAAAAGAAAGATTTTTTACAATGAACCCAGCCACATGTCGCTGTTTATGAAGGAATTTTTAACCAAGCAAGTGGCAACGTTGCCCCTACTGCTCTACAGCCCACACTTGGCCTCGCCCGACTTATTTCTCAAATTCAGCCTGAAAGAAACCCGTTTTGGGTTGGTGGAGAGGGTCTACACCATCGTAACCAAAGCCATAAACAACATTTTAGTTTCTGTATTATAGGAAGTCTTTAAAGTGTGGCAAGCATACTGGTAACACTGTAGATGCAGGAAAAACTATTTTTAAAAAAATTAAGGAAAATAAACAATTACCTGCAATACTTTTGTTTTTATTGAATTATTCCCGACACTTTCCGGACAACCCTGCATAATTTAGTTGTTAAAAAACTATTTTATAGGTAACCTCAGCATTAAGATTAATAGAACTCTCATGTCATCCTTATAGTACACTGCTAGATTAAGAAAATAATTAAAAACGAAGTTTTATATAAAAAAAAGACTAATAAAAATAGAAACGGGTAGATTTATTTATATATTTGAACAGAAAGTAAACCAAGAAATGTGACGTGGCCTGAATTCTTGATTTACACGAGGAGGTTCGTGCGTTCGTGGACGTACGTCGAATGGACCGTCAATCTCCGATGGATCTGGAGCCGGGTGGTGGCGGCTGCGTCATCGGGCCACTGCTTTTGATTGTTGTTTGCTATATAAGAAACGCGTATTAAATATTTGAGGGGCTCAGCTTTGGTTTGGTTTGCACAGCACAATTGTGCGGCCTGTGAATTGGGAACGCACGCGGAATCATTCCCGAACGCGAAAAGCGCCTCTGCCAATTTGGTTTGCTTCCACCGAGGGGAGCTTCGATTGTAAGTTAGATTGTTCCACGTTCCCGATCTAGAGAAAAAACGTCCCTACCTTGCAAGAATTTGAGGGAAGCCGTGTAAAAATTGTCAGCCTAGTTCGCAAAAAACACCTTTTTGCGCACCCCTCGTTTTTATAATAAATGAGAAGTCTAATAAGGTGGCGTATTTTTTTTACAATTAAAGTTTGACTTAAGAGTAAATTTTTATTTTAAAAAAGGAATAAAAATTTTAATTTAGCAAATGAAAACTAAGAAGGATTTTGACACAATTTATAAAGAATTTACACCAAATTTAAAAAAGGAAGGCACAAGCAGTATAATAGCGTAGTATTATAATTTCTTTAAGAGTAAGATAAACGGTTATTTAAGAAAAGTGCAGCCTGGCTTCTAAAGCAATCGTCTATTTGCTTAAATAAACCTTACACTTTTTATTGATCAGTGACACAACAATTTTGCAAATTATAAAAATGTCTAGAAAAATTAATTATAAGTTACATCTTAATCGCCAGAGTGGTCCAGTGGTTGAGGCGCGGACTGCGGTGCGGACGGACCCGGGTTCCATTCCTGGAGCTCTCTAATGCCCGGCGGGTGGTCTACTCAGTCACTAAAAATAATTGAGTACTTGCGTTCACTTCAAGCAAGGGTTTTAATAATGGCCGTTGTCTGTGGTGTTTGCCACATCGCCCCCTACCAGAGATAGTGCGCAATACCGGGCACAGTGGCAAACATATGAGAGCTTCAACCTTTTCAAGTTTACAGACCGTGCTCCTAGGCGGGGCTATAGAGCCTTAATACCATTACCAAGTGACACTTTAGAAGTCCTAAAGAAAACGTAAAAATAAAAGGCAAAATACATAAAGCTAAATGAGCCTTTCCCAAGGAAAGCAAATTTAAAATATCAAATAATATCGCATATGAAACTTCTGAAGACATTCTTCTAAAGTATATCATTTTATGGAAGCGAATCTTGAACGACAGTAACTAATAAAAGGAAGATATTAGAAGCTTTTAAGATGTAGTGTTACATACGGATGTTAAAGATAAAAGTATTGGAAAAAGTTGGAGAAAACCGAACTCTAATAAAAGAGATAGAGGAAAAAAGAAACCTTTTGATTGGATATAACGTATGTCATGAGAGAAACTCTTCAAGATAATTGTAGAATGAAGAATTGAAGTAAAAATACAGCAGTTAGATCCCGAATATTAGTTATAATAAATTAAAAAGATTGGTCATAAACAAAAGAAAAGCTGCATGCATTTTAAAAATATGCACTAACGTGGAATTGGTAAACCGATCGCAAAGGTAACATAAAGCGAGAAAATAATGGTAACAATTAGCCAAAAACCGTGTTCACTAGCGTTGTTCGTTAAAGTACCCATGTTGAAGATTTAATATTAACACAAGAGGTACAAAATTGAATACTATAAAGAAAGAATTGTACCAATAGTCTAGATTATGGATCTTACAGCAAAACTAGTTTTAGCAGGTCTCGCGTACTACATATATATGTATATTCGTGTTTGATAATGCCATTAGGGTCACGATAATTATCTTTTAAAGCATTTAATTTTTAGGTAACTGCGGGCAGTAGTTATCTGCAACAAGCTCTGCGCTTATTTAGCTCAATGGCGAAGCTCCAGCTGAGAATAATTTCCTGCAGAACCCACTAAACCGCCCTGCCTTGTTTATTAGAATATAAAGATCAGCGTAATTACTTTTCGCACTTCAGCTTTATGATCGCCGCCGCCCATAAATAATGCAGCAATCGCCATGCAGCCGACCTCAAAATTCGCAGTCGCTGAAACGGCGCGCGGCCCATAACTCGGCTCGCGGGGCTAAGAGCTTAAGTAGGAACTAATTAAAACTAGGAAAAGTACAGGGCGTGTGTATAGGTAAGCAGCGCCGCGAGGGGATGCATTCGGATTTATGGAGCAATTAGCACCCCGGCTGGTAATTTATACATGCAATAACCCACCGGCGTCTGCGGCAGCCTGCGCAAACACGTCTTATCTTGGAAACGGACCCAGAATTTGATACACCGGAAACCGCGCGGATGAGCCGAACATAGCGGGGAGATGACAAATTTCCTGTTCTATTTTTTGCCGGATGGCATGTTGGCGTAGGCCGAAATATATGTAGGTATTTCGAGTGTAATTTTAAAATACAATTTTCCGACATCGTGCTTTGACATTTTATCCACATAGTAATTAGCGTAAATTTATTACGAAAATGATTTAAGGGTACCTTAAACTTTTAATCTACACAGAAAATGAAATATTTATCAACTATTTTTAAATTACAGCATCACTAGCATCATTGTGGTAATTTTCTAATCCTTTAGTATACAAAGAATTCGACAACTGTAGCCACTGCGGTATACCTCTAATGAATTTCTTTCTTTCAAATACTTTTTAATAGATCCAAAAAATGCTAATTACTATGTCGGGTCAGGTTTAGCTCTCGGAAAATAAACTTTACATAAACTTGGCTAAAAATGAAATTGGTGTGAATTATTATTTTATTGATATTTTTTTTATTAATTATGACGCACTTGGCGTACACATTGCGATTAGTTAATACTATCTAGCAATTTGGTTTTAATTAAATCTAAGGCTTAAATTTGAGCAAGTCTTAGCGTTTCGATGGACGTACTCTCATTGGCGCGCTCCACATATGTTTGAAATACTTTTTTCACATGTTTTAATTGCCTTTAATTTAACTTAACTACACTTACACTAGTTCAAAAGGTTTTTGCCTTTCCAACCTCTGAGTAAGTCCACTGTTGTCGAGTAGTTGTAGCACTTCGACATTCTCATGTCTATGTAGTCTCTTTTCATGTTTTTTCACAAACCGTTTAATTTCCTCGCTGACCGTATGCACTTTTAGGTCTCTGTGGATGTACTCATTTCTGATGTACTATGTTTTTGAAAGGTTTGTATAATTTTTATATTAGCTTTCTTTGTGCATCCCCAAAGTTGCACACCGTAAGTCCAGACTGATTTTAGAATTTGTTTATACAACAACAGTTTATTATACAGTGATAATTAAAAATGTCTTTCTACTAGCCACCACATTTTTTTAAGTCTAATCCGAAGTTCTTCGCGTTTTTTCCTTCCACTTCAGTTTGGCGCCGAGGTATGCCCAGGTATTTCGCTATGTTAGTGTTAGAGATTGTTTGTTGATTGATTATTTTAGGTAAGTAGTCAACTCTTTTGTTGCTGAAGTTTATGTGAGTAGACTTTTCTTCATTTAATATAATCTACCATTTTTTAGTCCAACTAGTAATCTTGTTGACGTCTGTTTGTAGTTTATTTTTTTTTTTTTTAATTTATTTATAAGTTTACAATCTGTCACGTACTGACATTCAGTAATTGGTTCGACATTTGATATAAGACATGTAGAAAAGTTTCCAACAAAAATTTCCTTATTCTAATTCTAATACTAATACTAATACTAGCCGGTTTGGTAATGACGGAATGAACAGTTAACTTTGACATCACATAACATTATGCGAAACGGTTTGGTTGGTCTGTTGGCTTAAATCTTTTAAGTCTGGGTTCTTCATCGACAGAGTTTAATAGTTCTTCAACCAGCGAGTTAGGGTGAGCAGTTATTTTGTCACGGTGGCGAACACTGCACTTTTGTATTTCCTCGTCCATTGTTGAAATACCTAGGTCCTGTCGTATTGTCTCGTTCGGAACGAACCATGGGGCGTCTACTAAAGAACGTAGCACTTTCGATTGAAATTGTTTGATTATGTCGATATTTGATTTACTTGCAGTTCCCCATAATTGTATGCCGTATGTCCAAATAGGCCGTATGACAGATTTGTAAAGTAATATTTTACTCTCCAATGACATCTGAGATTTGCGGCCAGTCAGCCAGTACATTTTCCGAATTTTTAAACTCAACTGTTTTCTTTTGGTGAAAAGGTGTTTTTCCAAGTGAGGCGCATTTCTAGGTGCATACCTAAGTACCTAACGGTATCGTCTTGCGGTATTTGTTTGTTATTTATTATAACGGGTGGGCAGGTATTTCTTCTCAGCGTAAAAGTTACGTAGACTGATTTGGTCTGGTTTATGTGGATACGCCATCTTTTGAACTATACTTCTAAGTGGTGCAAACATGATTGTAGATAGTTGGACGCCATATACGGATCGGAATGCGATGAGAGAATTGCTGTATCATCCGCGAAGGTAGCAACCGTAGCTCCCGGGGAGGTAGGTAGGTCAGCAGTATATAGTAGGTACAGGAGCGGGCCCAGCACGCTTCCCTGAGGGACACCAGCGTTGATAGGGAATAAAGGGGTAAAAGAGTCTCTGTACTTCACTAGGTAGTGTCTATTGATGAGGTAGGACTTTAGTATTATGTAGTAGTCTGGCGACAGGAGTTTCTTTAGTTTAAATAGTGCCATACTCTGTCAAAGGCCTGCACAACGTCCAGAAATACGGTTGAACAATATCTTTTATTCTGGAAGTCTTTTAGTATTTTGTCTACAATTCGATGGATTTGTTCAATTGTACCATGTTGTTGGCGAAAGCCAAATTGGTGGTTAGGTATAATGTTGTTTTCCAGCACTATAGGCATTAGTTTCAGCAAAAATAGTTTTTCAAAAACCTTTGATAACAGTGGTAGGAGACCAATTGGTCTAAAATAAGATAGCTCATCGCTCGGTTTGCCCGGTTTGAGTATTGGTATGATTGTTGCTACCTTCCATTGCTCAGGAAAGTATTGTAGTCTTATCACAGCGTTGAATAAGTAGGTAATGTATTTCTGGCCTTTCTCCGGTAACTCTTTAAGAACTTTCCCGGTAATTAAATCGTAACCAGGGGCCTTTTTTGGATTCAGTTCGGTTATAATTATTTTCTTGACATCATTTACTGTAAAAGATTTAATTGGTAGACACATTTGAAAGCGTACATCGAGATATTGATGAATCTCGTCTTCTTCAGTTGGAGTTGATTGCGAATCAAATGGTTTTTTGTTAAGTGGTTTGCAAAGGCGACAGCTTTGTCAAAATTACTTCTGGCCTAGCTGTTGTTCTCTAGTCGTATCGGTGATATATGTTGTTGGGGCTGCTTTAATTTTTTTGTCGCTTTCCAAAGCGAATAATCTGTTGCTTCAGTCGGAGAAAGACGCTTTAGGTATGTTTGTATCGAATTGTTTCTTGTATTGGAGAGCAAATTTTTGAGTTCTGTTGTAAGTCAATTAAGCATTCTTTTATCTTCAGGGTGTTTGGTTGTTTGCCACATTCTTCTTTGCTTGCGCTTTTCAGCTATTTTCTTTTTACTTCAATCGGACATATTGGGCTTATGTTATTTAACATTTTCTTTGGTGTTGATTTCCAGGCTGCCTGCTGAATTACCTTATTGAAGTTTTCCACTGCTGGTACGTCTAGTGCTAATGTTTCATTTACTATTTCTCTGTAATGATCCCAGTTCGTGAATCTGCTGCTAAGAGTAGCAGAGATCTCTTTTTGCAGCACCTGTGTAGACATTGTCACTATTATTGGTGAGTGGTCAAAGGACAGATCCAAACACGACTCTGCTTTGCAATAATTTGGATTGATGCTCCTTAGAATACAAAAGTCTAACAGGTCTGGTAATTTCGCCATGTCTGAAGGCCAGTATGTTGGCTCTCCCGTAGATAGGTACAATTTTCTGCCTTTAGTGGTGGTTACTCTCGATCCCCAATACTCGTGTTTGGCATTAAAGTCTCCAATCGATATAAATCTGGTACCTAATGTTTCGAAATATTCATTGAAGTGTTCCTTCTTAATGTTGTGTCTTGGGGGGCAGTATGCCGCTGATATGTTTAATGGGCCTTTCCAATTTTCGGTCGTAATTGTAGTTGATTTTAGATGGTGTGGGTTACATTTTGGTAATTCGTAGTGCTTGATATTATTTTTAATTATAATTGATGATCCAGCTTGAGCGGTGCCATCTGGATGTTGTGTGGCATAAATAGTGTAGCCTGAAATCTTTAGGTAGCTCCTGTCCGTGTAGTGGGATTCCGCTATTAACATGACGTCAATTGAATGTTGTATAAGAAAAGCTGTTAGTTCATCTTTATTGTTTGTCAGGACATTGGCATTCCACTCAGCTATCTTAAGCTGTAGAGCCATGGTTGGTTTTTGTGACAACGATTGTAAAAAGATTTAGTAAGGTTCCCATTTGTTCCATTATTGTTTTTAACATTTTTTTTAGTTCAACGATAGCATTGAAGTTGATATGTTGTGAAGGTTGTTGTTGTTGATCCATACTATTACCAGCGTGATTAGTATTTCTTACAACTTGAGCATAGGCAGAGTTTTGTAAGTGGTTTTGCTCTGACCGCTGTTTCATATTTGGTAGTACTTTGTTTCGGAGAGGCGGATACATTTTTTGTTGAATTTCTTTGTAGATTTGACAGCCTCTATAGTTGGCTGGATGGTTGCCATTACAGTTAACGCATTTCACGTTACTATCTTTCACCTTCTGTGGACATTGGGAAGTTGGATGGCTATCAATGGACTTCACACATCGCGGGTCTCTACTACAGAAGTTCTTAGTGTGCCCGTGTCGTTGACATCTGGCACACTGCGGTACCTCGCGTTTAGCAATTGGTGGTTCAATAGTTACTATAGTCTGGTAATATTATAAACTTCTTTATTATTTTCCGTAGCTTTCAGTTCAACAAAAAACATGGGTAAAGGGGTTTTGGTAGTTCTCTGGCGCATATTTACAATGCTCATGACTTCATGTCCTTGTTTTTCAAGCTCTTGCTTTATTTCGTTTAGGTTGGTTGATGGGTGAAGATTTTTTAGGACTACTCTAAAGTTTCGCTCATCTTTCCTTTTGTATGTGTGGAATTGTGTGTTTTTTTCCTTTAGGGCCTTAATTATGACAGTGTATAATTCAGTGGTTTTCGGTAAAATTTTGACCTCATCGTTATTGAGAGTTTTAATTTCAAAGTTATTTTTTGCTATTGTTTTTAAAAGTTTGATTAGGGGTTGTATATCTTTGACACCTGCTATATAGATTGGTGAAGGTTTGGGTTCTTTTTTGCTTCCAGTTGTGCTGCTATTCGCTTCTTCTTCTACTGTATCTTCACTTAAAGCATATCTATTAGAGGGGTTTGCAATTTTTCAGGATTACGCAGTCGTTTTTTACTTTCAACTACGAGCTGAGATACCCGGCTTGTTTGAGTCTGATGATAAATTGGATTGTTTTGATAACCTGAACTTGAACTTTGTGGTTGTGGAGTATTGTTTACTTGCAAATTCGGATAGAGATTAGTTATTGGCAGCTGTTGCGGGAGTTGATAACCTTGTTGTGCATACTGAAGTTGGTAGTTTTGATCCACTTGCATAGGTACAAACTGTGTGTTTTGTATATTAGGTGTGGCTTGTTATAATAAGCCATAATTAGTTGTATTTAAATAAATAAATTTAAATGTAAATGTAGATTAAATGAATTTTATATTCACCTCGACCGTGAGGTCGCACGATTATCTTTGTCGCCCGATACCACTTGCACTCGGTGTTGAACCTTGCGCTTAAAAAAGGGTGCGGCTCCGCCGTAGCGATATCCGGCACGCACGTTCACTCGGCTTGAAGGCTCGGGCCGAACTTGTAGTTTATTTGTAGCTACTTCTATTTTGTTGCTAGTGGCTATTAGTGCAGTGTCATCAGCAAATGTGGCTGTTGTCACTCCATTATTTGTAGGTATGTCGTTGGTGTAAAGTAAGTACAGAACTGGCCCAAGAACGCTTTCTTGCGGTATACCTGCAGCAATATCTCTTAGCTCTAAGTATTCCTCTCCACATTTTAGTCTGAATTGACGGTTGGAGATGTATGATTTCAGAATATAGGTCATCTGTCTAGGCAGGTTTTTAGCTATTTTACACTCGAGGCCTACGTGCTACACTTTATTAAAAGCTTAGACCACGTCTAGAAATATAGTAAAGTATATTTCTTTTTCTTTTAAGGTTCTTTCAATAATATCGGTGATTCAATGTACTTGGACGATGGTGGAATATTTATTGCGAAATTCAAACTGATAGGTTGGAATTAGCTGCTTTTCTTCAATAATTGGTTTGAGGCATTTCAGGAGCAGTTTCTAGAGCAGTTTGGATATGGCTGGTAGCAGTGAAATCAGTCGATACGATGTTTTTTCATTGGGTGACTTACCGGGTTTCGGTATAATAATAACTTCCGTAACTTTCCATTGCAACGGTACGTATTTTAATCGTAGTGCCTCGTTGAATAGATGCGCAAGCTTCATTATACCCTTTATCGGTAGATCTTAGAGGAGTTGTCCACTTAGTAGGTTGTAACCTGGTGTCTTTTTGGCACTGATATTCTTTTGTGTCTCGTTCTCAATTTATGTTGAAGTTACTGACACGACTCTCTTTCCCCTGTTATTTATTTCCGGTAGGGTCTCATTGATGTCAGCTGGATGTAGTTGGAAGGTGTTTACCAGGTTTTCAGCAAATATTTTTGTTCCATCTTTATCTTTTTTTTGCGCATCCGCCAGTATTTTTACAAATGGGTGGATTTAGTTTTTTGATCGTTTTAGTTTCTTGGTGGCTTTCCAGAGAGAGAATTCAGTGTCTTTATCGACTGATAGTCCTTTTAGGAATTTAGTGAACGTTTTATTTTTAATGATATAGATTTCCTCTTTAAGTTGTTGACAGCTGATTTAGCAGCCTTTTGTCTATTAGTGCTCTGTTTTGGTGCTCTTTGTTTCACTGAAAGAAGCTCTCTGATTTCTCTAGGATAGTTCACAACCAGTGTTTTATTTTTTGTTGCAGGGATATTGTTTTATGCGGCTTGCTACAGATCTACTATAAACCGCTCTGTTTTCTTGTCTAACTGCTCAATTGTTCTTAGTGGGATATTTAATTTAATACGTTTTTCTATTTCTATTCGGAAACCATTCCAGTCTGTTCATTTATTTATTAGTGATGGTGGTAGCATTTGGTTATAACTGTTTCGCTTACTGTCAAGATAATTGGAGAGTGGTCTGATGACAGGTCATAATTGTCTTCAATACTGATGTAATTTGGAGAAATTACCTTCAGAATAAAGAATTCAATTAGATTTGGGATCTTATTGCTATCTGTTAGCCAGTAGATTATCATATGGTTTGCCAGTAGATTATCATAGGAAATTGGCTTGCTTTGATGGTGATAAATCTTAACCCCCAAAAGGTATGTTTAGCATTGAGGTCACCTCCAATTACGAAATGAAAATAGTTTATATGTCTAAATATCTTTCCTTAGTAAAATGAGTTGCAGAGATCAGACAAACGTCTATTTTCTAATAACAAAGGAATAGCTCTAATTCATGGGCATGCTAGAGTAGCCTGTGTACATTCCAGGCTACGGCTCAAATACATAAAGCCATTTTTATTTTATAATTTTAGCTGCTGCCTTATTACTGGTTTCCAATTTTTTAACTCTATTAAGGATAGATTCAATAGACTTCTCTTGTTTGTTGAGTTTTCCGAGGATTATTTGTAATGTTTTGTTAATTGTGGTTAGTTTTGTTTCCTTTTTCATGGATTGTTATGGCTTTACTATTAGTGCAAAGCTTCTAGAGTTTGAGTTGTGCTGTAGTGCTGGTCCAGCCGTTGGTAGCGTCGGGAGATTCTGTGTAGTTTTCTTTGATGCTGCTTGTTGCGCAACTGCTGTTCTTGGTAATTGGTTGTTTGTTTTTCATTTTTGAAGTTTTTTCGCAAATACACATCCACAGTAGTTTGCCGGGTGTGCTTCGCTACAGTTTGCGCACTTGGGTTTAATTAATACTGATACTAATATTTACTTTATGCACAATAATTTGCTTAATATGTCTCACCGCTAGAAGAACAACTCAACAACACAAAATAAGCTATTTCTCAAAAAGTTAGAAAGACAAAATTGTTTATTAGTACAAAATCCATTGCAGTTTTATTATAATATTTGGACAAGTTATAAGTTGAGAATATCAATGATAAATACATAAGTAATTTTACTGTTGTTTATCACAGAATTGCCCCAAGACTGCAAAATAGTTTTTCCCTTAGTTGTACTATTGTTCTTGTCTATGGATATTTACATTTTCCAGACTTATGTCACCCTAAAACACAAGATTGTTTATAAATAATGTATTTTAACACAATATTTTAACAAAATGTATTGAACATATGTTATATTTAAAAAAATAACATTGGAAATTTTTTCAAATTTTAATAATTTTTTCTGAATTGAGATATATGCTTAATTTAGCTGCAGATTTGTTTTTCAGATTCACAATTTGCAGCGTAGTCCCTGTACAAGTCAGAGATGGTTTTACCTTCATTTATGTACTTTCTTTTAGTCTGTGCCCATAAACGGCGGTTTTTAGTTCTATATATTGAGCCAATATGATTTTTTACATCACTTGTAATTAACTCTTTAATGCGTTCGTAATTTACGTGACAACCTCAAAATCTTTTTTATTAAAACCATTTGCCGTTTTTACAATTACCGTTCTAATTGGTCTACCGTTAATATTCATAGTAGCTTTAAAGAGAAATTTACACACTCTGATTTGTTGGCCATCTATTTCAAAATAAAATACAAAGTTGCGGGACATGGTACTTTCTGGTTTGTTATGACAATAAAAACGTTTTATTTTGCGAATATGTATTTTTTAAAAACATCCTGTTGAATTTTTTGATCAATTTTACTCAGACGTTTCAGTTTGCACTTTTCGTTACACAAAATATTTTTTCTGCTCACTGTAGTATCAAATTCTATTTGTCTACTCTGCACCAACTATTCAGTGTAATTTAGCTTTTTTTTCCATTTATGTAGCTACGGTATTTGTTTTCTAACTTTTTTGTGCGCTTTCATTGTTATTAACAGCTATGTTTACAATTTCTGTGTTAGCGATATCTATATCATTTGAGTCACTGGAGGCAGTTGTTTCAAACTGAAAATCCGGATCAATATTGCTATTATCCGAATCAAAGTTAATTATTATTGTTCGGAAAATTTGGTTTACCTGGAGATACTGCTTCCACAACCTCAAACACATTCCATATACTCATTCTGAATTCTATTCTGCCTCTAACAAACTGCAATTAGCTGTAGCATTCTTAGTTTTCTAATGATACATTTCTGTCTCAGCTGCTTTACTTTTACACTTCCATATTTTGTGTACCCGGTATTTCCATAATGCACCAATCAAAATTATTTTCCCCTATTATTGTAGAGCTACGTGTAATATTTTCAGTATGAATAATTCTCAAAACATTACATTCTCCCTTTTTAATTTTCATTAGATGAGCGCTTAAAACAGTTTCAACTATCTTTTTAGCCTTCTCAGACGCCGTTTTTATATTCAATCTAAAAGAAAAAACTAAATTCAGAATCAAAGTTCAAAACAAAGCCGAGCTTTCTCGAAAACAATGTTATAACAAAATGGCACAACTACCTAATTTAACATTAGAAAGAGAATCATTAAAATTTAGCCTAAAATTTTTATGTTCTTACATATAAAGGTTTATTCAATAAGAATGATATGATTTCGAAATGAAATATCAATCTGGCTTAAAATGCTATAATTGCCACTAGTTGTCATTTGTGTTTAGTATAATATGAAAATTAATGCTTCAAGAACGTTTAGTTATTGTCCAAAAATATTATGAAAATGGATGTTTTTTTTATAAACACTCAACGTGCTCTTTGCGAAATTTGTAATCCACATAATCGCCTTTTTGTGCTTGCTCATCATTAAAAAATTTAAAAGAAATTCTAGTTTTCGCGATGTAAAAATACCAACGAGACGTCGAAATGCAAGAAATGTAGAAAATATTGCTGCTGTAATAGATAGCCTTGCATAGGTCCAAAAATTAGGGCTTAAAAGAATAACAACTTGTCGTGTTTTGGTAAAAGATTTGTGTTTACACCCGTATAAGATTGTGTTGACCCAAAAAGTGAAGTCAGTGGATTATCGTAAGCGCCGTGACTTTGCTGCTTGGGCTTTAGAGCAACTTGAAATGGACCATACGTTTGGCCAAAAGATTATCTTCTTAACTCATTTTTGCTTAAATGGATATGTTAAACAACAAAATTATCATTTTTGGTGTGAGAACAATCTACAAGACATTTACGAGAAGTCCTTGCATCCACAAAAGGTCACTATATGGTGTGGTTTTTGGTATGGTGGCATTATTGGACCATTTTTTCCAAAACGAGATAGGAGATGCGGTTACAGTGACTAGTTAGCGGTACCGATCGATGTTAACAGCCCAATATAAATGAAATTGATTTGGAGGACAAGTGGTTCCAACGTATTGCAAGAAAAGTTGGTGAAAAAGTAATTTCAAGAAATGCAATTGTTAGTTGGTCTCCAACAAGTTGTAATTTAACTTATTTAGATTGTGGGGTTATTTGAAATCTATAGTCGATGCAAACAAACCTTTAATGCATTAATATTAAACATCGAACGTTGCGTTCGTGACGTTAGATCCGAGTTATTGCACAGTCATCGAAAATTGGGTTCATAGAATTTGCTCGAGGTGAACGGCTTTTGTTCTATGGTCGCTTTTTGCTATTTGCGACTAATATATATTGTACAATATCTCTTTTAAATGATATTATAAAATTAATTTTATTTTTACGCTTTCCATTGTGATTAATTTAGGTCCAAAACTGTGTCACCGGAAAATTTGTAAAATAAGTACATAAACTAAGAATCTTATCAAAAGAAGAAAAAAATTGTTAGAATAAAAGACAGCTTTAGAAGGGCAAGAAGAAATGAACAGAAACAAAAAAGTTATATAAGATGTTATAACAATGAATTAGTTAAAACTACATTAGAAAGTGTTTAGAGAAGAAATTGTAGAACAAAAGAAGGAACATATGAAATTCAACATAAAAAGCGTAGTGTTACCACAGAAAAAATAAAATTATAAAAATAATAGGAAACTTTTATCTACAACTGTATAATCCGAACATTAAAAAAAATCTAATTGGATATTTTGAATCTTAAATCTAAATAAATTAAGAGCCATAAAAAAAATAAAAAACCCGAATTACAATGGCATCATTCCAGAGTTAACTCCAGAAATCAATTGAATACATGCACCTACTGATAAATAAAAGTATTATCCACAAAAGAATGCCCAATAAATGAAATAATGCATCAATAGTATTATTGTATAAAAAAGCAACAAAATTGATCTAAAAGGTATAAATCTATTAATCTATTAACACATCTATATTGTAACGTGTTTGCTCAGGACAGTGATGAATAGCACGCATATAAATTTAGTTAAACCACTTATTTAATTTACTTACAGCAAACTTAATTATCTACGTACACTAACACAAGAAATTACTACATAAAATTACATACTCTGACTCTATTTATCCATAACACAATTTATGTTGCACTAGCACAATTTTTTTCTCTTGACTTTTTCAGGCTGCTTGCTGCGTGCTACTTATATTTGCAGCACTTGTTCTAGATTTTTCTAATGGTAATGAAACCATCTTACACAAACTGGAAATTTTCCGTATTATTCTAGTTCCCATACATGTACAAGTACTGCAAGTCCCATGACAGCCGTTCACATTCGTCGCTATACCATAACGGCTCGTTGGCAACCCCGGTATCAGTCGCAAACGTTGTAAAGCAACGGTGCACTTATGGTGGTGTTTGCAAAATTCGTTACAATATGAAATACTAACTAAATTATAAAATAGTAATCTGGCTAGTAAATTTCTACTAGCTACTCAAACAGGTAGGTTTCAGAAAATAATTCAGTTCAGCATATAATTGCACTCATAGTACATATAAAAATCTTTGTAACGTTATAAGTAGAGACAATGATTAAAGCACTCAGTAATTGTCAAATGGATTCTAGGTATGTTAAACATATCTAAGAATATTTACAAGGAATTTTAACTGTAACAACTAAACCAATAAAAACAAATAAGGAACCGAGACAAAAAGATGTAATGTCACTTAAGTTTTTTACTACCATGCTGAAAGGTATACTCAAAAGAGTAATTGGAAAACCAAAGGTATGAATGTAAATGGTAAACTATTAAATAATCTGCGTTATGCATATGATGTAGCATTTATAAATAATAATCTTGCAGAGCTAAAATTTATGCTAAAAAAATTAAATGAGCAATAACAAAATAAACACGGTGAAACGAAAATACTACTTTTAATTTCATATGAACCAACACGGCAAGTAAGAATAGATAACAGAGTATTATAATATAGGAAAGAACGTGTATACTTCGAACAAACCATTAAACATCGCAAAGAAAATTAGACTGCGGCGCTAAAGGGGAGAATTTAATTGGCAGGGGTAACATTTGGAAAGCTCTATTATATACTCAAGGATAGAAAACTATTTACACACCAAAAGTAAGTATTCAATCAAAGCATAATTCTAGTAATTTCATAAGATAAAAAAACCCGAGAGTTTAGTAAAAAGTATTACGGAAAAAAGCTTAAAATGCCAAGTTAGAGTGAACGCTAAGATGCTATTTATGTACATATGTCAAAGTAAGGAACTGTAGCAATGATTAGCCTTCACAAGGCTAAGATAATAAGTAATGGGAAATGCTATTTAAAGATCATAGAACCTTTAAAGTATTGAGCTTTGGTAATTATTTTTAAAAAATACATTTAAAAGCTGTAACATAAATAAACTAAGTGGATAAAGCTAAGAAAGATATAAAGATATAAATAAAAATTTCATGTACTTTCAAATTTGAGATAAGAATTAGAAGTACAATACAAAAAGAAACGAGGAGTAAATTTAAAAATATATAGAACTCGTGAATTAATATTCTATGTGTTAATAAATAAATAGAACAGAAAAGTTAAATTTACTTTTATCCTTCGACTCATTTCATATGACACCTAATTAGAAGGTATGCACCCTTAAGCGAACTATCAACCTCCCCTAAGCGGGCCGCATACCGATTTCTCGCGCGGCCCGCGTACACGCGAGTTCATAATCTAGCACGGTGTGTTCATGTATCATTGCATAAAGTGCAGCTGTTATTAGAGTTATTACACCTTAATAAACTCGCAGCCCGGTTCCGCCGCTGCGACAATTGCTGCGTTGTAGCCGATCCGGCTTGCGCGGAAACACATGCATCGTTTATCATCTGCAGGTTCTATTGCAGCTTAGCAGGATAATTCTATTGCGAGCAGAAAATTGGCCAAACTGCGGCGGCTTATTAAACGGGCTCAGCTCGCGCTGAAGGATGCATAGGCTGCCCTGCAGTCTGCGGCGCAATGGAAACATATATTTCCTCTAACACTTCTTAAGCATTTTCATTAAACAGTTATGGTGTGCATGAGTTGTCTTTTTATATTACAGCAATGCATGCTGGTTAACCAGTAAGCACAACATCCCTACTGATTGCGCTGCTGGATTTCCCCCATTATTTCTCCTTTTTGTTTGTTTAGCACGCAATTCGCGCTTAAATTGTTGATTAAAGTGTTATTAGTTTACTTTATAGTTTTCCAATTAGAGAATATTTAATTGGAACCCAAGTGGGTTGAATCGTCACCTCATTTAAAAGATATTTTAAAAATTTTATAGAAGAGTATTTAATAAATGCAAATTATATACAGATGAATGCATGAAGATTCTGATAAAACTAATGTAACCAAAATTTAAAAAATGTAAAAATTAGGATAATTTTTATTTTCACTTAAAATAGAAAAGCAATTTTAGAAGTGACAAGATAAAGTACAGTACAGAGAATTTTAATATTAGAAACAAAATAAGTCGCTTGCTGTAGTAAAGCACAACTGGCCCAATACTGTTTCAGTAGTAGGCACTACAATACACTATTGTTGTACAACGAGAAAAGAAAAGATTTATATAGTTTAGCAAATAAAATAAATATGGATATGATAATCATGTAGACAAACATAAAAGAAAAATTATTTTTGTGCAATACTCAATAAAAAAATTCTAAATAATTAAATAAGCAGAAGTATACTATAAAAGTAATGAAGTTGTAATGTTAGAAGCTATATATCTGATAATCTATAAAAAATGTTTTAAAAATAGTAATAATACGTTAACAAAATATGAAGTGAGTTCGAAGGGTGTGTAATAAAGAAAAAGGAGTCAAACAGTAGAAACAGCAATAGAATAACACATCTAAAGACATACTTTAAAATTAAAATGCAAAATCGAGAGCTGTCTTAAGGCGTCATGCAATTAAGAACAGTTGTTATTTACAGTGTTTGTTGTAAAGTTAAAATGTTCAAGTCTTTTGAAAGACACGTTGACTGTAAAATACGTCTTGTTATCTTTTTATTTAACGCAGAACATCTGATATTGTCAGATATTAATCAAAAAATTAGTAAAGTATACAATAAATATGCAATAAGTAATTGAATGGCGAGAAAATGGGTTCGACAGTTTAATAAAGATCGAGAAAATGTGCATAATGAAGAACGGAGTGGGCGGTCATTTGTCGTTACTGATGATTTGACGTAGCTTATTCACGAAATAAATCGTGAAAATAGACGATTTACAATTTTGTCGTTATCGAATGAATTTCTGTAAATTTTGAGGGCTATCACAAGAGGCGTTATTTAATTCGGATGGTATAGAGAAACTAGTACCACGATACGACAAATGTCTCAGTGCTAGTAGTAGAAAGTTTATTTTTAGCTTATTAAAAGTGGCAAATTGTCAAAATCTACTAAAAATGTTTTCAAGATTTATTCACTAAATGCGCTATATATTTTTGGTACAGATATTTTTCCCACTCTTACATTCAGTCTTTATTTATAATAAAATAATTGTTTTATTTGATTTTATTATGCTGCTTTGTAGCTTTTTTTATAGAACTCTGTTGTTTTTCTTTTCTATCCTTCTGTAGAACCATATACTCTTGTATGTCGTTTGTTTTTAATAATTCCGTAGTTCGTTTCTTTATTTTTCATTTATGATAATGGGAATCCACACTTGCTCTTCTAGTTTAGAGAACACCAGACCATATTATTACATTACTTTTGGCGTTTTTTGTTTTTATTTATCCTTTTTTGTTTGAAGCACCATTTGTGTCGTTAATTTAAGTTTTGTCTCAATCTATTTTTGTTTTTCCTCAATTCTTTCATTCTCTCACACCGAGATTTGTGTAAAGCTTTCAAGTATAGTAATTTTCGTTAAAAAGGTTGCCAGCCTCTATGATGGGGCTTTTTATCATTCTCTGGTCTAGATCCGTCATGTTTTGCTTGACAGGTACACTTCTAGTAGGTTGTGGGTTTTCACGACACACGACAATCTTAGGTAGAATTGAGCTACGGAAATCTTGGTATATCTATTTGTTTCACCTACTTTTCAGATAGCTCTCTATTTTATACATCACTTAATCTAAAGTCTACGTCCACAAATGCTTTTTATTTTTTAAATTTTTGTAAATACTTTTAACTAAAACTGATCTTGTATATAACGCGCTGACATTCCACTCTAAAATATCATATAATTCAAGGCTCATTTTTGATCATCAGTACGCAATACCTTTAAGAGTATTTTTGAAGAGTATTGCAACATTATCTCTTGCCACTAATTTATTACTCATAACAGGAAAAAATATTTTTCTTACTCTCCTTATAGGTAGAGGGTCAAACATGAGACATGATGTCCCAAAAGAAACGCAGCATTTAATGTTAGAAAAAAAGTTATTATTTATTAATTAACAAAGTTATGAAATTATTTTAAATTAACATTGCAATTAAATGTGGAATAGGATATTTGAAAAATGTCCTTCAGGGCCCATTTGACACTCTAAATTTTCGAACGCTTTTTCGTATAACTATGTCTTAACTGTATCGAATTTTTCTTTTAATTCGGGAATTGTTCTTATTTTTGTAGCATAAACTTTTGGTCTTCTCGAATTTCCAGAAAAAATTCCATCGCAAGATCTTCGCTGTTTTGGGAGATAAGTCGCTCATTATATACTCGGCGTTTCAAATAGTCGTCTAGTTCTAGTTCCTGGGTTAGTTAAATTTTGAGTAGGTGTGGATGCAGATCCTTTGTTAAAATTTGCTGCAGGATGCTTTTTGAAATGTTCAGTTGCAGTAAGTGAGATCACTGAGGTAACACTATTGTTGGTAGTAGTAATGTTTTCAGCTGAATGGTTGCCTAGGATCGAATCTTGTTTAATTAATCTTTTCACTGTTACTTCGTTTGGTACATTTCTCCTTCTAAAAATCACGTAATTTGCGCAAAACTCTTGTATTGAATTTTAACAATCGTGTTGTGCAGAAGAATCTTTATTTCAGTGTTCTTTGATAAATTGTCTATTGTATATGCGCATCTACCACACAATCCACAAATGCTGAAATTGAAGACTTCTATGAAGAACTCGAAGCAACCATCCAAAGCATTCCTAGCAAAGACCCCGCCATAATATGCGGTGATTTCAACGCCAAGGTAGGAAAAACAAAACAAGACGATCACATTAGACATATAGTAGGTAAATTCGGTATCGGACAGAGGAACGACAGAGGAGAACGCTTACTAGAATTCGCAACGGGAAACGGTTATACTATTATAAATTATTATACTGTATTTAATCATCACATCAGAAGATTGTACTCATGGAAAATCCCAGGAGAACCAGATTGACTATCTCTTAACAAAAACTCGATGGAGGTCCTCCTGAATCAACGCAAAAACATATCCGGGTGCAATATGCGACTCAGACCACCAACTACTAGTAGCAACGATACATATTAAAGTTAGAAATGCTACTAAACAGCAACATAAGAATGTTTTAAGGATAGAAAACAAAGATCATTTTCTCAATCGATTAAAACTCAATGAGCCAAAATATAATACCAACTCATCTACCGAAGAAATATGGAAGCTGTTGGAAGCAGCCAATACGAACGTGACCAAAGCGACCCAGACTAAAACACTGGATATCCGACAACACGCTCAAACTAATAGAAGAACGTAAAGAAACAGCAAAAACTGGATTACATAAAGACGAAGATAAGAACAACTAGCAAAGGCTAAACCGCAAAATGAAAAGAGCATGCAAACAAGACAAAATCAACTTCTTGTTCTTCTTCTTTTAGCCTGGTATCGTCCATTTTTGGATATAGGCCTCTCCTAACTCTCTCCATCTTTGTCTGTTTTGTGCCCTTTGCATTCATCCTAATCCAGCAGTTCTCACAATATCGTCCTTCCATCTCATTTGTGGCCGCCCACGTTGTCTTTTTCCTTCCCATGGTCTCCACTGTTGTATGATAGCATTCCATCTCCCATCTCTTTGTCTGACGTTGTGTCCCGCAAACGACCATTTCAATTGTGCAATATGTGTTGCTACAACTTTAAGTTTCGTGACTCCTCTTATGCAAGCATTTGTTTTCCTGACGCTTAATCGTATATTTAGTGTACCTCGCTCCATGACTCTTTGCGTTTTTATCAGTTTGTCCATATTGCTTTTAGTCAGTGTCCAGGTTTGTGAACCATATGTCATAATTGGTAAGATACACTGATTAAACACATTGCTTTTTAAGTGTTGCGGTATTTTCTTATTTTTTAGTATGTATGACAGTTTCCCTAAAATCAACTACTACTCTGAGATATGTAAACAAATAGAAAACCATGCAATCACAAATGAACCTGCAGGACCTCTTTCGAAAAATAAAATTTTTAACGCGAGATTTCAAATCCAAAACCTGCGCGATCGAAGATTAAAAGGGGCAAACAAAAACAGACATACACGGCATAACAGAAAATCTAAGCCAACAAGAAATCACATACACAATAGACAACCCGATATATTAAGAAGCGAAATACCATCTGCTATACATAAATTGAAACCAAGGAAAGCCCCTGACCTAGATGCAATAACAGCTGAGATAATCAAACCAGAGGACCAAATAGGAATTGAAGAGCTATACACCTTATGCAACAAGATATGGTACACTCAACAATGGTCTAAGTTATGTTTATAACGATCCACAAAAAGGGTATTATATCACACACCAGCAAGATCCTCCTTGACATAATTAACAAAAGACTCAAAACTCATTTAAATTTCCAAATAACAGCGGAACTAGCAGGTTTCATGGTAGGAAGAGGAACTAGAGATTATATAATGAAACTGAGACAACTAATAAAAAAAGCTAGGGAATTCAACAGCTCCTTATACATCTGCTTCATTGACTATCGTAAGGCATTCGATACAGTTAAATGGCACATGGGAAGTATTAGACGAAATGGGAGTACCTCAACTTATAATATCTCCCATAAACAGCTTATATAAAAATAGCACAGGCAGAGTCAAAGTGAATGAAATGCTATCCGAAAAATTCAATCCACAATGTGGGGTAAGGCAAGGCTGGATCCTAACGCCGCAGCTCTTTAACATATATAAAGAATTTATAAAGAGAAGAGCCACATAAAACTTTGAACGTGCTTTTTCAATCAACGGACAAAAAGTAAACAACTTAAGATACGCCGATGATACGGCTCTGCTCGCAAGTATCGAAGAAGAACTATAAGACATCATAGAACGGGCAGAAAAAGAAAGCTTTAAATTAGGATCGGAACTAAACATATCTAAAACAAAGATTTTGATTATAGACAGACCACATAAAACAGACCCAACATACAAAAAATAAACGAAGTAGTACAACAATACACATACTTGAGTTCATTAATAACAAATGACGGTTCAACAGAAAAAGAAATCAGGAAGAGATGTGAAATGACTAGAACGGCTATGAAAAAATTAACAAGAATGTGGAAAGACAACAACATATCGAAGAAAATAAAAACAGACTGATACAATGTTTAATCTTCCCTATACTAACATACGGCAACGAATCCTGGACTCTCAGACAGACAGAGAGGAAATGTGTTGTCGAAGAAGGCTAAACATCTCGTGGACTGTATATCGAACAAATATATCAATATTCCAAGAGCTTAACATTAGAACACGACTGTCGAGCGAAATACAACACAAGAGACAAAGATACTTGGGACATATTATGAGGAAAAAACCTAATAACATGGAAAAATTAGTAATACAGGAAAAGGTAGAAGAAAAAAGATCCAGAGGTCGATTATCTATCGGATGGATGGATCAAATCACAAAGCTAACCGGAAAATCTGTGCGGAAAGAAGCAATTCAAGATTCCGCAGTGGCCACTACATTTCTTACTGGGTATTAAGACCGAGGAGGAGAAGGATTGTATATGTTACAATCCATTAAAGATAAATTAGGTGTCAAATATTTGGCTTTAAATACATTTCGGCTTTAAACTTTTTCTTAGTCGGTTTGGGTAATTTTACACAAGTTGAATATATTTTGCGATAAAATTATTGTTGTCCCTTGCTTTTTTTGTTTCACTACACTACCTGATTTATTAAATTCTAACAATGTCATATATTATATTTAATATATTGATGTGCAAATGTAAAGACTATATTATAAAAAATAAATAGAAGGCTAGACTTCAATTATGAAATATATATAGAGATACAATTATAAAAAAAAAAGTTAAATAGAGATGCTTAGTAGAGAATGTGCATCGATAAAACCACCAATTTTGGAAATATAGTAGATTCATAAGTGTTCTCATATCTTAAAATAACTGTTTTCAACAAATCGGGGCAACGCTTCATCGTCTTCCAGGTTAGCGCCCAAACATACAGATCATTCCGAATCAGAAACTTTATCGCCGTAAAATAAGTCATTTGAGGGGACCACAACCAACTTCGGCCATTTATATTCGCCGACCTATATTTCAGCAGCGCCCGCGCCGAGCCCAGCGCCGATTCCTTAAAGAGCCGCGTCCACTAATAAAAAGTTTTATGAATAAAATTGAACATTCGCGCATAATTCACGCAGTCTATAATAAAGAGCTCTATTAAGTTTATGGACTTGTAGGGGCGGCCCGGAAGTCTATCATAAGTCGCGGGTAGGGGCAGCCCAGCTCACGCTAGGCTGCGTCCCGGCCGATGTGCACCTTCAAGCTAACGAGAAATAGATCACCTCTAACCGATTAATGGCAAGGTGATTAGCCGGACGTGCACGGGCCCGGCGGACTCATTAGAGTCTTATGGAGCTTAGCATCCGAAATGACTTATGATTTGGCTTCTTGTGTGAGTGAAAAACTCGATGGAGACTCTAAGTTCGCCGTAATTAACAAGCAACTTTAATTGCTTGTGTAATAACATACAATTAAATCTAACTCTTAGCCGTGTTTGCGGAGTTACGCGAAGAAACTGCTAATGATAGCTTCGGTTGTTTGGAATTAAATTATTCATCTCCAGTTTAATTATGATTTAAAATTGCATGTAGTTACATTTTTAATCGTTTGAAGATTTAAATAATTAATTAACTCTGCATATAATTAGAAGTGTTTAGGATACAGCACTAAATTAATCTTATATGACACTAATACTCAGCTTTACATAAAAAAATCTAGAACTATATTTTAGGCAATTTATATTACTCATAAATTTTGTTAAAATTTGAAAAAGGTCAATTGATGATAGAACTCGGAAATCCGTGACTATATTACATGCAATCTGAAAATAAATATTAATTATGATACCATTAAATAAGAATTAGTTATGTTTCGGTCTCTAAACCCGGATTTAATATAGGTGGCGAGTCCTCCACTAACCAAATCAAATAAGACCTCACCATTTTGCTATCTGTGCTGATATTGTGTAATGTGTGACAAAAATAAAAATATAATAGTACAGCGACCCAGAGAATAAAGTCAGAACTTGACGACTTAGGATTTGATTACTCTTAGGCGATACAATTACGAATAATATGGAATCCGCCAATTCAGGCGCAGAAAAGTAAATGCTTATTGACACTACAGTAATGATTATATAATTAAGTAGGTTATTTTATTTTAAATATTCATATAAGCCATTTATGTATGAAAAGCAATATCACTCAAATGTTCACCACGACTGGCTTTACAGACGTCGACACGATGGTCAAAATTTTCGATAACATTTTTACATAGTCGCTTCATTGGTATTTATCTTGGAAATTATGTTGTTCTTGAGATCTTGGATGGTGTATGGTTTATTGACGTGGACTGCTTTTCAGATATCCCCACAAAAAGTCTAACGGCGTCAAATCGCACGAACGGGCAGGCCAATTGACATTACATTTCTCGAAATTAAAGGTTTATCGAACTTCGACTGCAATAACTCAATATTCGCACGTGTTGTGCGACATGTTGCGTCATCTGGCTGAAAATAAACATCTTTTATGTCAGTTTGGTTAAGTTTTGGAAAGAAATAATTATTAATCACTCCGCGGCATCGCACAAAATGCACAGTAATCCAATAAAAAAAAACAGTCCAATAACACCTTTGACCACAAGGCACACCAAACAGTTACTTTTTGAAGATGCATTGGTTACTCTTCATATTCTCTTGGATTCTGATTGGCCCAAATGCGACAGTTTTGCTTATTCACCATTCCATTCAATTTGAAATGTGCTTCATCGTTGAAGAGATCAATTGCTTAATGTTGGAAGAGCCAATCAAAAGTTAAAATGGGAAATTAGCATAAGTTCTTGAGTCAATTGGATCTTGTAAGCGTGAAAATTCAAAAATTGTGTGCGTAATACGGCGTAAACTAGTCTTCGTAATTTTGGGTCCTCTTTCACACTCTCCTTCAACGCAACGATTTTTGCCGGTGTGTAAACACTTTTGGGTCGTTCACTCTTTGGCATATCACCAACAAAACCAATGTTCTAGAATTCTCGCACCAAATGATTAATGGCTATGATTATGGACGGATGTTTTTTATTTTTTCACCATTTTTATAGTGTTCTTTAATCACTTTAACGTAGTCTTCAACCGAATATCACCCCATAATAAAAAGTAGCAAAATGTAAACTAAAAAAATTACACTGAGTTGCCAAAAATCATGGCAAAACGAGTCAAATTGACATTTACTTTTCTGCCTCCCTATTGGTAGACGCTTTATATAAAAACTATGGTAGAGCCAAAAAAGGTCGCTTGGTTCAACAAAAAACATAAAGACAGCTTAAATGGCTGAATAACAATAGGAAAGCAGGATATAAAAAGTGAGTAAGTGAAAACATCAACAATAAACTAATTTAAATGTTTATTGTAAAATATTTTAATATTAAACACTTAAATTATCAGATTTGAAGAATTCTTTTAAAGATAAAACTAAGTTAATACTTTAATTATCGTTATCAAGCGTTCTCGCTTGGTGTCTATTTTTAATATAAACTTTTACCCCTTATTTTGATGTTGCTCTTAAGAACGCACATAGAGTGAAAGGCAAATTCCAAATTTTTAAATATTTGTTCCTGTTCTTTGTTTGTTGCTATTCTTATGGGAAAATATCTTCTTTTAAATTTAAAAGGCAAATATATGTTGCCTAACACCAAGTCTGCCTTTGGTATAAATACCGCAATTTATTGTCAAAGTAAAAATATTATTGTATTGTAAATTTTAAGCATTTCGATTCGCTTAAATTTTTTAATGAAAATCTGAAACAAAAATACACAAAAAACTAAAAAAATGTTTAGATTCTCCTAACTTAGTATCTTGGACAATGAACACCATGCTAATGTTATGCTACTGCTGCAAACCAAATCAAAAGATATATAAACATATTTTAGCAATAACACGCTTATACATACACACATGGTGCTTGACAATTCTCCCAGGAAGCCCATACCACCATGTTGGATAAAAAATTTGGAACAAAAAAGGTTAGCGCTACAATTTGGCCGATTTTATAATTACCTAGTAATCACAGTTAATAAGCCTTCCAATAACAAATTACTCTTTGCGAGACCCAGTGTAGGCACTTGTGTAGCTAGTAGAGAAGAAGAAAGAGAAAGCTTAGCTCCATCAAACGCTTCGCTCGTTTTTGAGTACACTGCGAGCAGTAGTTCATCTCTGACCGACTTATTATCTGTGATTACTAGATTATTATGCAAATGGTCAAATTATATGTCTTTTTTGCTCCGGATCTAACATGTGGTATGGGTTTTCTGGGACAATTGTTCAACATCGTTTATACGAAGAATAGGAATAGATTAGAAGCTAAATTATTGAATACAAAAGACAACTAGTGAGACCGCAATGGCCTTGGAATAACGTTATAAGAAAAATACTAACAAAATAGGAAAAAATATGGGCTAAAGCAAAAACATCGACAAGAAACAAGAAAGCGTAGTATAGATTTATGTACAGGAAATAAACTGTTATAAATTATTGATTTTAATTTCTACTTAAAATTTTAATAAAACTGAACAAGGACAACAATTGGTTTATTATTATTATTTATATTTAGAATTTTAAGTACTTGGCATAATTGTTTTAGAAGAATATTTAGCAATTAAACACCTTCGTTGTAAGCCAGGTTGGCAAAAGTGAATGACAATAAACTATTGAGTAATAAATAAATAAATAAAATAATACTCCATGATCATACAAAAAGTGATATTTATTAGAAAATCACATAACAAAAACACAATATTAAAGATGAAACAGTATTAAATAACGTGTTGGAAACGACCGTAGAATGGTAAAAACAAAAATAGAAATATTTAGAAAACCCGACAAAAATCAGTCTCAGAAGTAAAGTAGGTCGAGTAGTTTACAAAATTCTACAAATCCTTCGAACCAAGATATAAAACAACTCCACCAATTCTTACATATAAAACATAAACATTTACTAAAAACAACTCAGATATTTACAAAAACTTAAAGAAATGTAAAAAAAATATAAGTATCGCCCTGAGATACCATAAAAAACCGGGAGGATATAAAACATAACTAAAATTGTTGATGTAGCGGAATTGAGTCGGGCACAACAAGTGGATACATGACGGGGTACATGATGACAATTATAGAAGATCTATATCAAAAACTGTTCAATTAGATGGAAAGAACATTAAAAATTCAAAAAAAAAAGATCTACAAGGGTTAAAACAGTAAGTATATGTTTCAAGATTTTACTGGTGTACTCGCGGGTGTATAGATTTTATTGTCAGCGATGTGGAACTTGTAGGATAACTTTAGCAGCGCTTGTTGTGTTGATAGTTTGAACGCGATAGTTTATTAGCAAAACATATATCTGTGACCTCATTTTTTATCTCGGGCTAATTTATGAATCTTATTGTGCTGAGTCGTTTCTAGTAGACCGGGAGTAGAATGCACTACTTCTTCGTTGACACTGGAATAAATTGGTTGTGGTAATCTATTACTTGGATGTCTTTCTTAAGTTGACACGGTCCTGAAAAACAATGTGGATTTTTCGCAAGCAGCTTGGATACTTTGATGACACTGTCATATTTAACATATTTAATCTTTAATCACCTCCTCTGCTCTTGCATTGAAAACAATATTACACTACACCATCAGCTAACATATTATTCTTCTCATCAATGAGTATGCACGTGGTGTGGCTAGAGCTAATTTATGAAACCGAGTCGTGGTATAAGCGACATTATCTACTTTCGTTGCATGGGGTTTTAACAACAAAACAGTATTACGTTACGTTTTTAAAACGTGTGGAGATAGGTAAATGATGGTGTTTCTCAATAACCATTTCTATAAAAATTTATATAGGCACCGAAAGAACTACTATTTATAAAGCTATTGGAGCTGAGATTCAAAATCTACATTACAGTAGAAATGCCAAATAACAGAAATTAAAATACCGGCTAGATAATGTTCACAATGAACACTTGTAGAGTTGATTACAGTATCTGCCATAAATATTTTTACATTCTGCGTTTTGAGAATACTTTAGCCAGTCGTTATCGTTTCCCATAAAATTATCACTAGATATTTTCGATGATATTACCGACCATTATAACTAAAATCACAATTTTTTTCATAAATATGAATTTATCAGTAAAAATTATCAAAACAATTACCTTACAATAACAATTTCACAGCTCTAACATAACAATATTTAATATTATTAATATAATTACAATTACAATAATACAATTAATAAAATTGACTCAATATTTTGTTGGTGGTAATTGCCTTCCATTCATCCTTTAATTGGACAAACTTTTGGTTTATATTCACAGCTTTCAATCGAAAGTCCGGTGACTGCGATGTGCACTCCAGATCATTTACTTTCCGTTGACGGAACCAATCGGAGACAAGGGCAGAAGGAAACTTTGAATCGTTGTCTTCCTGCTGGGACAGTTTCATGCTATGAGAAGTATCCAGTTTCCTGTTTATGTCAATGGAGTTTAGACGAGGGTTAGCCTGCAAGGTACAGACTCATCCACTACGGACAACAAGAAGCGGGCAGTTGATCATGCTATTAGGGCGGAACGACGCATAACCATTCGTGCGCTAGCAAAAGATCTCGACATCAGCTTTGGTAGCGTGCAACACATTATCCGGCAGGAGTTAAGCTACCGTAAGATCTGCAGCCAGTGGATACCCCGAGCGTTGAATTCCGAACAAAAAGCAATCCGGATGGCTGTTTGCCTGAAGCACCTGATGCGTTTCAATGTTAAAGGCAACACGTTCCTTAAGTGTATTGTTGCAGGAGACGAAAGCTGGTGCCACCACTAGGAACCGAAAAGCCTCGACGATGCAGTGATGTCGTCCATCGTCCTCTCATCCCAAAAGGAGTTCAAGAGCCAGCCATCTGCTGTAAAGATGATGCTCACCCCGTTCTTTGATTACCCAGACCTATTGCTAATTGATTTCAAGGATCCTGGCGTCTCCATCATTGGGGTACAGTACTGCGAAACGCTGGAGAAATTACGGCGTGCAATTAAGGCGAAACGTCCGAGGTGCTGCTTCATGATAACACACGTCCCCATACCGCAAATTTCGTAACGCAGCAGATGCGCCAACTCAAGTGGGAGACACTCGAGCACCCGCCTTACAGTCCTGATCTCTCCCCATGCGATTATCACGCCTTCGGACCCTTAAAAAAGGCCTTGAGGGGTGTGATTCCTGTAGAATGTGGATGTGCAGCAGGCAGTTACGGACGCGCAGCAGGACACGGTGTTTTACCAAACGGGTATCTTCAACCTGGCGCGTCGGTGGGATGATTGTCTCAATGCTCACGGCGAATATGCCTGATTGGTATACCGGAAATAAAGACATGTTTAATTATCACCTTACACTTTTTTGATGATTATATATTTTTCGATTATTTACGAAATATTTTGGTTACAAACTGTTTAATAAATTCATATTATACAGCATAGATGGCGCGGTCACAGATCTGTGAATTCGATATCACATTGAATTCGATATCGCTTTCGAGTTATAGAATCGATCTCCTGGACTGTACGGGCTTCGAACGAAAACTTTTTGATCGCCTCTTATATATCTAGTACACTAAAAGTAGTTCTAAAGTAGCCTGTATGTATTTTATAGCTCTGTCTATATGTAAAAAACTGTAGCATTAAGATCATACTCAAGTTAGTTACAACGACTTTTCGGTAGTTACTACCACAATTTAAAGCAAGTTGTTCGAACATTTTAGAGGATAGAAAACTAAAAATATTGTAAGAAATCGAGTTTCTTTTAAATTGCAATATTTCTTATTCAATTTTTAAATTGCTTAGCAATAAGATTAGAAAAGATTGTAAGCATTTTGTTTACTTGGGGCCTTGTTGACATTAGAAAGGTTTTTTCTCGATAATCTTTTGTTAGAATAAAGTGGGTACACTTTTCATTAGAGGTATTTTTCTATGCTGTTTACATACTTTAGTCATCTCTCCAATAGCTCCCATAAAGCTCTACAAACCATTCTTACAACCTTCTTATCGTGCACAGCCGCTTTTATTGCGTCAAACAGAGCTTAATCGCTCGGTGCAAAATTTGATTAATATGGGGCGTGAGAAAGCATGGTGTATCCAAAATCTGGAGAGAGGCAATGGTGTACTTACTGGTAATGTTTTCATGAGAAGATAGTTAATCTATCGGCAAAATTCTTTTCTGATTCCAATAATCAGTCGTTATTTATTATAATAATTACTGACTGCTTTGGTCTATTGCGACGGGGGCTCTTAACGAATTGGTTTTCCATAGACTGGCGCTGTAGCCAGATACTCAAACAACGTTTCCAGACATATTTGACATATTTACATACGCTTCTACTTTAGGAAGCATGGAACACCCATTGTGCACAGATTTTTGTTATCTTTAAGTTCTTATGAATGACTTTTTACATCCAGTAATGCATCAAATATCAATTCAGACACGCTCTGATGATGCGCATATGTGCTTCTTTTGTCTTTTTCAGCACGGTATTTGCTACTTTTAAAATTTGATAATTTTGTATGGCTGTTAAAAGCAGTTGCCCCTCCCCCCTCTTCAAAGAAACTATGCCTTTTAGCGCTGCCTATGATAGCCTGATTCCATGCTTTGTTCATAACTGCACTCGCAGCACTGCATAAATGATTTACTGTTTGCCTTTATCTGCTGACATTGCATAGGAATAGTCGTCATATGCACTAGGCGCATAATTTAATCTGAGATCAGCGGGAAATATCAGTTTTTATTAAACTCTCTAAATATGTAGCACAAATTGAGGATGCAATAGTAATAAAGAATCTGTTCTGCTATAGTTTTTTTAAAAAGGTTTATTTTTCGTAAACTTTGATCAATTTTATTTAATTTTTAGTTAATAATTTTAAGTTTATTGAAAGATCAAATAATGTGCACAGGGAAAACTATATCAAACGATAGAATAACGATACAAATAAATAGTTCTTAAATAATATTGGGAAAAATAAATAATTTATTAAATCAAGTATTTACTTATTCTAAAAATAACTTCCTCTATTATTGTATTTTGAAGCCAGCGGACGACCCGAGTTCTATTCCCGGAGCTTTCTGATGCCTGGCGGGTGGCTTACTCAGTCACTAAAAATAATCGAGTACCTGGTACTAATGGCGGTCGCCTAAGACACGGCGCTTGTCACATCGCATCAGATATGGTGCGCGACGACCGGGCAGAGAGAACGAACATATGAGAGTCTTAACCTCTTAATTTGAATTATTATTATTATTATTATACTTTGTCATTAGTGCAAAAATACCAGAAGACATTGAAATCTACAAAGTATATATTTTTTAAAGAGCAACAGAAGTAGGTGCCTTGTTTAACTGTAAGAGATATACTTCTGTGTAGAACACAGAAAGGTTTGTAGTGTAGGCAAAAAAAAGATTGTTTTTTAATTAGAACGCAGACGATATAAAAAAGTAACTAAAGGCAGTAACTTCTTATAAAAAGTCTAGGTTAAGTAATAAACACAGTTGTATTAGTTTTGGTTTTATATTACGTAAATGCAGAGGTTTCCTAATTTATTTGATTAATTAATAAGATGGTCACTTTTTAACGCAAAGTATAATTTTTGTTCTTTTTTTAATTCCGTGCATTGCAATTTTTACTAGGTAGTTGCAACAGTTTAAAACCTTAGTAAAAATCTGTTGACTATACTAACTTTCTTTGTAGCAGTTATATCTGGTTCTAAAAAATTACGAAGACGTATGGAATGTTTTTCATAGAATAGTTCGCACGATTGCTTCTTTAGTCAATATTGCGGTGTTACAGCAACAGTATACTTGTCTGCTGCTCAACAAGTTATTGTAAAGTTTCTCATGAAAGAAGCCAATACACAATTTCAATATATTGCATAATAAATAAATTGTGGGGAACTTAAGTAGCTGAAAATGGAGATCAACTACATTGTTAGAGAACCAGTCCGACTGAAGAGAGTACTCGAATTGTTTGCCGCTTTTTTAAGAATAGCAACCAATTACAGGTTGTCGAAACTATTGCTCTGACTTTTGCACAGAATAAAACACGTATATCGTCGAAAAAAAAACACAATTTCCAATCCGAGACATAATTTTCCTTCACAACAACGCCTGGCTACATATAATTACCCATTTGACAAAAAATTAAGAATTTGTTCTGAACTATATTGGAACACTCTCGCTAAAATCGAAATTTTATCATTCTGCTATTATCATTTGTTTGAACTATTAAAAGAAAAACTTGCAAGTCAGAGATTTAACGACGAAATTGCTGTTTAAAATTAATTGCATCTTTTTATTTACTTTCACTGCGGAGAAAAAAATTGAAGACGTTAGAACGAACACACCTATAAAAATAGCTTTGTTTTTATATTTTTATGATGCCTAAAAAATTTAAGAAAATAATTCTGGTTCATATTGGAGTTGCTCACGTAATTGATATTTAA
This sequence comes from Sinelater perroti, assembly GCA_036346155.1. Taxonomy (NCBI): domain Eukaryota; kingdom Metazoa; phylum Arthropoda; class Insecta; order Coleoptera; family Elateridae; genus Sinelater; species Sinelater perroti. Next base: position 2,821,709 of record JARFIY010000359.1, read on the forward strand.
TTCATTTGTATTACAAGTATTTTACAATGCTGCACCAAATATGAACTAAATACTTGTCACTTTAAATCTTTCTATTTTTTTTAAATTTGTATGCAAACGTAGTGAAACATAAAATAAATGCAGCGTCCCCACATTTCAAATTTCGAAAATCCAGTTACATTATGAGCAGTGTCATAAATATGCCACCCTACAGATTCATTCCGCGACAATTTTTGTAACCTCGCTAGAGCAGTTTATTAACGCTCTGAAAGCGACTCTAATTTAGACACTAACATGCTCCACTGATTAGAACTGTTTGGTACGAAAGCATTGCCGTGGGCTATTTGGTCTAAATATGGAGCGCATCCGTTAGCCGCAAATGAACTTAAAATTTTAATTAACTAGAGGATTTGGCTGAAGGCCTTAAAGAGCTTCATGTAATGGAATACTTGTTTACCCACTTATGTGGGAAAGTAAATTTGCAGAAATGAAAATTTATGAAGTGTCGATTCAAACTGATACGGCAAGATTCCGCTGGATTTTGCAATTAAAGGGAAAAAAGTCTAATTATTTTTTCCCTTAACAACGCATTTCATATTTATATTTATTTTCCTAAATAAAATAAAAAGAATTAACATGAAGCAGGAAGATCTTCACAAACATCTTTTATTTGTGCCTTCATAAAAAATACAATAATTGGCCTGAAAGAATGCCGACTGTTGTAACGTCCACCTTACTATTAGAGTGAAATATGAACGTTTTAATAACAGAGCAACATTCAGATGAGGGTTGGGCCGATCTAGGAAGCGTCTCGAACCGGAAGTTGCAGCCGCAGGGCTCGTCGGTCAAATCCCTTACGAGGGCGCGCACCTTTGTGCGACTGGTCCTTGATTTGGTCTATTGTCTCTGCTTAACGCTAGATACAGCAGGTGTTGCAGCACAAACGAGCTTTCTTCTGTTATGAAATGATTTAAAGGTCTACTTCGTTTAGAAAATTAACAAACCTGGAGGTAAACTTTTTCGGATGAAAATTTTACTTAATTTATTACATGGGCAAGGTGCAAGCAAAACCACAATAGTTAAAATTAGTGTCTTTGGAAAAACAGCTGTCTATTTTGTTAAACAGTGTTTTGTCAATTTTAAATTTAAAAGTTTAATGTAAGGCAACTTATTTTTTTAGTTGGGCAAATGCTTATAAGAAAATTGAGAAATATTAGGTTATTTAGTATGTACAGGGTGGAACAAGAGTCAATTTTATTCACTTTTAGGCATAAAAATTTGTAAACTCATATCCACTACAAATAAATGATTACATCTTTTAAAGAGCCTTAATTTTTTGCTTCACAAGAACGAGATTTTCGAATATACGCTCTATTTCAGATGTTAATATCTCAAGCTGTAGTTGTCTAATTAAAAAAAAATGGTTGCCTTTGCTGGAGTTCAAGGACTATTAATGTAGATTTACTTTTTAAAAAACTCCATAAAAGAAGTTTGAGGCTGCGGTGGCCTGATTTTAGTTCTTCGCGAAATTAATTTGTCTCCAAACATATCTCTTAACAAGCAAATTATGCTTTAGCAGTATGACAAGTGGGCCCATTTTACTAATACTACATACCAGGTCTTTTACCGTCATTCCATTACCGGCGTCATCTTTCAAGAAGTAAAGTCCAAAAATAAACTGTGAAGAAACATAACCTTGCACTTAAGTGGGTGAAGTTCATGTTGGTAAACATCTCCTGAATATTTCTTGACGTATAAACCTGCAGTTCTGTTTATTAACATAACCATGGCTGAAAATCTACGGGCCTTAGTTTGTAGACGGACTTTGTTTTATAGAAATATAAATTTAACAATTTTAAAATGCGTTACACGAATGTTTGGGTCACACCGCATTTCTCGCTCTACTTTCACACTTTCTTCCTCAGGGCTGATGTTATCCTGTTTCTTAGCAGAACGTTCTACTAAACGTGGACGATCATCCACACTACCTTGTACCATAAAACCTCCAACAAATGATGAATCGTTTATTTGTTAGGTCTATTTTTGACATTAAAATATCGACAGCAAATTCGTCGTTTTCAAAATAAAATTTGACAAATTTGGCTCGCTGTAAAATACATAGTAAATTCAACAAATTCAAGCTACAATTCCTAAAAATAAAAAACATTACAAGACAATTATTTAAACAGTTATAAACATTTGAATTTCCTACGTGCCTATTGGGGTGCCTTATATGCAAGCAAGTTTGTAGCACATACTTACGTAGAAGAAAACAAGTCATTATGATGTTCGTTTTTATGCTTCAAGTAATAAATCATTAGATTAGGTGCATATCAATAGAATGTTTGAGCAAGAAATAAGCAAAACAAAATTTCAAAAATAAAGTTAAATATTTATTGTAAATATGACTATATTAGTATTGATTTTTTTCGAAAAGGGTAATAAAAGTTATGTTTATTTCTTCAAAAATCGTTTTAGATCCAACGTCCCTTGTCTTATTATGCTAATTTACATTAATCAAAGGAAGGTCTGACTTCTTTCAGGGCGGTTTGTTTAAAAATTTTACGTTTGTAGTATATTGCGCTAAACTGCCTCTCAGATACCGCTACATAATAGCCAAAGTTTCTTTAAAATGAATTGGTCATTAAGAAACCACCCAATTCTAGCCGTGGTTGATGTGTGGAATGTCGCTCCACCCTGCTGAAAAATTTTATAAAATTTTTTTTGTTGTCTTTACGATCTTACGAAGACATTGAAGATCTTATATGCAACTGTTGTGATGGTTTTATCAAAGCAGAAACCAATTATGCGCTGCCGGCATATCCAAATTTTAACAACTAACGTATCCCAAACGACTTCTCACATGTAGTTGAGAATGTTGAAATTTTTCTGAAGAACTGTTTGAAAACATCAAGCATACGTTCGGTTTTTTTAAATCGAGGACTACAGAAATAAGCATACCTCATTTCTGTAGTCTGGAGTGTTATGCATCACAGCACGCCTGCTTCTAGAGAACCCTGATTTTAGCGAAAGTAACTCTCTGGGAGACGTTAGTAATCATTCTTTTCCATACTGGATCATTTCCTTGGCTTCTTGCGTGATGTTCAATAAAGTCCCGTTGGTATCCAATCTTCTCGGAGATTTCCTTGATAAATGTTGAGCTTCCAACTTCTCCAAGAATTGCTGTTTAAGATAACTTTCTCGATTTTGTTTTCTAATAAGTCTCTGTTCTAGACTATAGCAATACATTTTTCACATACACAAACATTAAAATAACAAAATAAAGCAGTAGAGAGACACGCCCAGTAGGAATCTAGTTGGCGGATAGCAACAATTAGATCCCATATTACACATTATTTTTTATTTCCACATAACAAACTTATAGTTGTTTAATTGCGTTGCTTATCTCTAATGGCATTAAAATTATTCAAGAAATGCCGAATTTCAATTATAGTATACAATTGTATCTATCGAAAAATATGCCAAATTATTAATAGTAAAGCTACTTTTCTCATAGACGATATCCTGAATTGAAGTTAAGACCATCAGATGGCTAACTGCTAATTAGAGTTTGCTTGAACTTTTAGTTTTGCTGATCAAAAAGATTGATCTCTTCATATTCTCTTACAAAAATTTGACTTCAATAGAATTTTTATGACTCATTACTAAAATAATAAATTTTTGAATATCTGTAGCAATTTTAATAGTTTTCAATAATCTTGTATAATGAAATTAAGCCTTTTGATTGGTAAAAGTGTGTTTTATCGGAAATCAGAGATTTGTGGAGATTTTCTGCGCTTTAAGTGCTTTTTTGATTATTTCACCTTGTGTGGGCTTTATTAAAGGAAGTATTGGATCAAAAAATATTTTTACCTATGGTACATACTTTCGCATGTTTCTTCTAATTTATTTAAGCAATCTTGTATTTACGATATTCTGGATAGTACGATTTAAAAACTATTTGGAGAAGCCCAATCCATTTGTTCGAAAAAGTCGCAGTGAGATGAGCTCTTACATTATAATTGTCAGGTCCTTTGAGAGAAAGGAGGAAAAGTATAGAATGTCCCGGGTCTGTGATTCTTGGGAGCCCGGACGCTTTTCTATATATTGTTCTTTATATTGACAAAGATTTGATACAAAAATTTTGTTCTACTCGCATAGTCTTTGCAAATTCGATAATCACGTACTAACTACATGTACTTAGTCTCCGATGTCTGATTGCCAACTGACCCCGCCAGTGAAGTCGTTTTCATTCACACATGTTGTATTACAGTCCGCTCTCTTCGGGTAATAAATTACATCGTGGCTGCGCCGGCTATTTTTATCGTATTACGGTTAGCTAAATGTTTTCGAGCAGAAATTAGTGTTGTTTAGAGCATTCTGCAAAATCCTGTGTATTGGCGTAAGTCTTTTGGATGGTCTCAAATTTCTTCCCTTTTAAATGTGATTTAAGTTTTGGGAATAAACAAAAGTTAACCAGACTATCAATCGCCAATCCTTGTGGGCTGCAGCCTGTTGGCCAGTATTTTTGGATTTTCTGCTCGTTGATACTGTTTTAGAACGTGGTTCACTTTTAATAGATCCCTAACCGTCTCTGAATCGTTTGTTAGATACAAATCTTTATTTTTGCTACACTTATTGCGTCATTCCCAAAAACATTCTGAATCATCCGAATCGCTTAATGCAGATTTGCCCCGTCCAGTGAAGTCATTCCCATTATCACATGTACAATAGTGTTATTAACATTGTCTGCCATTTTAGAGACAACAAAGTACAAAGGGTGATAATTGATTTATTATACGAGTTGTAAAACTTGTAAAAGTGATTTGATTTCTAGTATAATATTACGTAAAAATTGTTTGATATTAATATCGTGCGAAGTTACAAAAGACAATGTTTTAGGAGTTGGCTCTCAACGCTCCTGATGGTGGTAGTAGAGATGCTCCAACTTTCCAATTTCTCTGTTACCAGCTTTTTCTTTATTGTCAATTAAAGAATGGATACATATCTTATAACACCTTGCTATATAATTGATTGCAGTTATGCTTAAAAATTGGAGCGACGATTGATATAAGTGAACTACTTACATAATTAATTTTGCAATAAAAACAGTGCAAATACCTTTGATCACCAATATAATTTGAAATATGTGCCCATCTTGTTTTTAGCTCTTAAAATTAACGGTTTCCCTGATGAATAGGTGGCTTAAAACGACGAATTGTAATAGGATGTCTTCGAAAGACTTACATTTATATTAATATTATTCGATACAATGTTCATATAATAGTTAAAGCAACATAAAATAAAAAATAATTTTGAGTAATATTATATTATTACTTACAACAAATGATAATAATGATAAGAAGAAAATAATTAAGTGTAGCCTTATGTCCGGCTAATACCGTTTAAAGCCACGTAAGGAGCGGGAAACGTCTACAATGACATTGACGACAAACAGGGAAATTGCAAATACCCATAAAATATAGAGATATACAATTTGAGGAGTTTCAGAAATCTTCTCCAGCATTTTTGGAGCCACCGTTGAGGGCGACAGCACGCGAGCCGGAGGCGATCGTGCGCTGAACAGGCGAGCCGCGATTAGGTCTTAATCCGAAGAAACCACAACCGAATACATATCACAAGATTATAGGAACCAACATCTACACAACCTAAAAGTGTTGCAAGTGTTTCCCAGGAGAAACATCCGCGGATCACCAAAGCAGGCACAGTACGGAAACGCATGAAATGGACCAAAAAAGCCAACAAATTTATAATGTTAATTATCACAGAATCACTAAACTAAAATCCCACTGCACAGTTCATCGAACCAAACTACACAATGAGTTCAACAGTAAGTATCTAACCGCGAACGTTACATAACGGTTATTCGATCAAGTACGCGCAATCATTAGAAATAACCTCATTCCGCCACCATTAATTAACCAAATAAAACTAAAAGTTCAATTTAAATTACAAAATACAAACGAATACAATAGTATCGACAACAAGAGTACGGACACAACAAACAACAAAGTAGTTGAATCACAAACATTAACATACAGTGATAGAAATACAAAACGCAGGCAAAGAGCAACCGAAATTGTAGAAATTGAAAGAAAGTCTAAAAAATACTTGTGGAATACAATGAGACCAGTGATAGCACCCTTAATGCTGGCATTTTACCAAAACAGCTGGATCAAATAGACAGTTTTGAAGAAATTTACACTATTATTGCGCTGCATTAACGGCTGCAGAAGCGAGTGGTTCCAAAACGTACTCTAAAACGACGGATATCAAAAGAAATAATACGACCAACCAATGTGAAAACGGCAACTTTGGGCCGGAATAGAACGCATCAGATAAGACATAGCATGTCTGCCTAATTTCACGAAAATCCAACTAAGTCAACACTGTTAAGTATACACTTGTAAGGACAACATACACATCACAGTCACCATATTCTTAGATACACTCAAGTAAAAATTAGCAGTAATAGCTGGACGACTAAACAGATATCGAATATGTACAGAAAGGAAAAACCAGAATAATGAGTTCTTTAACAAGAAAATTTTTTACAGAACTATCAAGACGGAACGTATTCAAAAAGGCAAAAATATACATTGAAATACCATCACACCAAACCAAATTTCTGGTCTAACTTGTGGTCATCGGTAGGTCAACACAATACCGACGCTTCTTGGATAGACAATGAGATTAGAATTGTAGTAACATACAAAAAATAAAAGATACCGATATCACACTTAACATATTGCAAAAGATAATTCAGAAAGCCCACATCTAGAAATGTGCACGAAATGACTGCATTCACAATTATTTGTACAAACAATTCACCTGCACGCACACCTACTGGCTTGCTTACTTTAATAAATGTCTAAAGAGCCCTTCTAAAATGCCTTCATTTATAACTAAAGAAAACCTATCTTTTACTTATTGCTTGTTTCCAAACCATGTACAAAATTATAGCAGGATATATTACAAACATTATAAGCAAACATACAAAAGCCAACCATATATTCACAGAAAAACAAAAAATATGCCAAAAGGTGCAAAAGTATACAAGGAACAGCTCATAATAAATGAAGTCATATTGAGCCAGGCAACGAAACTTGTATACTTGCTGTATTGACTACCGTAAAGTGTTGAATTCTGCACCCCATTTATGACTGATGAAGATACTCGAGATTTACAAGGTAAACGAAACCGTAAGAAACTGTTATTCATCTGGGTGACATTCATTCAAAACCAATAAAAATACAATAATAATTTTTTTAGAAGATTTGTTGAGCGTTGTGCTTAGGTTGTGCTTAGTATTAAACCCACTTTTAAAAGCGCTAAATGAATCAAGATACAGTTTGCAGCTAAGAGTGTAAAATCAAAAGTAAAATCTCACATCCACTCTAAATGGATGACATCAAAATAAACGTCGCTACAGCTAGACAATTACAAGTATTAAAGTTTGTAGAACTGTTCACGATTGACATAAAAACGGAAATACAGAACTAATCTCCTTTAAAACATATCGGGGCAATATAGAACCCATGAAAGATGGCAAAATTACAAATATCTCATAGAATAGAACACACTACAGTTATGAAACCAATTAAAGATGAATTTACCAAGCTACTAATATTAGCGTTACAGACATTTCTGAATGCTAACATCCTTATTAAATGTGTAAACACCTACGTCATTCCCTCGCCAACATATTCTTTTGGCATTATAAAATTGACCCACACAGAACTTGAACAGATGCAACAATTACTAAGAACTGAAATGACAAAGTTTGACAAACATTACAAAAACGCCAATGTTGAAAGGATGACTACGAAATAGCAAAAATGGACTCGGGTGGACGGGTGAAATTATGACCATCAACGTAAAAAAAACTCCCATCTACATGACGTCGTCTGTACAAACCTGAAAAAATTTGGCATATTACAGGAACATACCCCTGTTTAGCACAAAACAACTATATAAAACCAAGTTTTAAACATAATACATCAGAATTTAAACTAGACTATTACAAACTGCAATACCATATTACAGGTACAGTCCTGAAGCTGGGATTAAAAACAATCGTTACAGGCTGTACTACGATAGGTCAATACTATCTGATAAAAGCATCGTAACAATAGACTCGATATTGGTTTTCAAGATAAAGTAAAGAAAAAACCTTTCTTATAGACATATTTGTACCTAACATTCATAATACAGTAAGCGCCTTCCAAGAAAAGGAACGAAAGTATGCGCACTTGAAAAACGAATTGTTGCGCATATGGAAAATGAAGACCGTCAAAGTCATACCGATCATTAGGTATATCTAGCATAGGAGTAGTTCCTAAGTTTGCAAGTATAGTCAGAAAATTTTTAGACGTCCTGAAATGGCAAAGACCCGCGCATTGTAGCAGCTAAACTTTCGTAACGACAGAAAAAGAAATAATAATAATAATAAAATAAATTTCTTAAAGATACATAAAAAAATTAACACTTTATACATTATAAGTGTCATCTAGTTCAAAGCGCACTGGGGTATAAACTATCCAATACCTCATTACCCTTCAATAGGTGTTAGACCCAATACTATGTACTGTCGACATCGTGTTCTGCAGTGAAATCGAAATGGCACTCAGTTCCGATATTACTTAATTCTGTGGTATGCTGCAAGGAAAAAGGGGAAGATAAGAGTCTGGGAAAGATGTTATCTGGAGCCGACGTTTCGGCTGCCACCAAGCGTTCGCCTTCGCTCGTCGGCGACGGCCGGCTGATAGTGAAAGTGCGGCGGGGTGATTTACCGCCGGTTTCGGATATCGGGGTCATTAGCACACTCGCGGCAGCGGATTTATGGTGTCCGCCGGAACCGCGCCGCCAGGAGCTGCCTCGAAGACGGCCGGCCGGGCAGTCGTCATCGTAGACTGATAATGTATGCAGATTGTAATGGCAAGGTGGGTCGGCGCTGCCATGTTGGCGGCTGCCATTGGCTGCCGGTGGCGTGTGTAACTGTCGGTAAGCACGGTAATTGTTAGGTACCCACCCACCCACACGGGCCCCCTTGTCTTGGCTCCCAGCCTGCACGCACTCAACACTTGCACTGCGTGCACCTTCGCCGCCGGCCGGCCGCCACCGCACCGGCCGCCGCCCGCGGGTGGGTGGGCCTGATTTATTCCTGGACGCTGGAATTACCTTCCGTGCCATTAATCGGCCGCAGCGGCCGTTTTTATTTACAAATGCGGATTCGGCAGCGGTTTATGACGGCGATGGCGGTGTTGCTCCAACGTAACTTTCAACTCCGAAATCTCTTTGTTCCTTTAATTTTGCTTGTGCAAGAAAAAGTAAAAAGAAAATTCCACGTTGTAACCACGAATTGGCAAGCAATTGTCAAACATTCAATAAAATAGTGCAATTTAACATGAATATGAACCATGGACAGTACACATGTCTTATTTACAGATGAAGGTGGTGTACATTTAGAAAAAATCATTCAAATCTTGTCTTCTTGTGTAATATTTCTAATTTAAAATGCAATTTTATACTTTTTGATATAGTTATGTCCTCAATTTTGTTTCTCTTGCTGATTTTGTGCTCTATACTATCTAATTTACTAAATCATCATGAAATGACCAAAAGTTGTCCGACGCCAAGAAATTAGTTAATTATTTATAGTAAAACTAAGAGATGTCGAAGCAACTAAGAATTTTCAACCAACCTTTTTAAAAATAGCTATCCAGTTTAGTGAAATGAATAATTTGTAACACAAAGTATTTGCAGTATTTGCATGCACGTACTCATTCGATTTTCATTAAATGGCGGAACAGTTTGTTGGAGGTTTGTGACAGGTCTCGCGAGTTAGCTTGTATAATTCCTACATTAGTTTCGGTTCAGCAAACGTCCATAAAATTCAGAACTAGCTAGTTACGTATAACGTCAAACAAAGACAACATCATAAACAACTCGGATCTCGCACTAACAACGCCACGGTTCAATTAGCCGCCTAAACCACGTTCACATTTTTTAATTAGACTTATCAATCATTAACCATGTACATCTTTCACGAACTCTATTTTATAAAGTGAAATGTTGTGCAGCTTAAATATTTTACTACTTCCAGAATGTTTTGATTTTCATTCATGTAATTTTTAGAAATTTTTTAAAATTATTTAGTTGGCCAATGAAGGCTTTGTTTATTTTTTTCTAATTTGTTTTATGGGAAATCTGTTTCTGAAATTCTACTTTCAATTTTTATTTTTATTTCTCTATAAAAAATTGTAGAGATTTTTTTAAATGATAAATTTTTTATTATCACTTTCTTAAAGTTTATTAGAACACATCTTGGTTGTGCATTATAAAAAATAAATTTCTCATCAAGTTCACATATATGTAACTAGTAGCTATACTCGGTAATGCTATAATTTTTAATGTCTAGCGTAATTTAAATTTTCTCCCAAATATACGATTTTTCACGGTGTTCATAAAATTTGAACGAATGTGCTTCAAAAAAACATTAAATTGCATTTATTAATGATCAACTGAAAAAAGGAGAATACAGAAAATATTAATACATAGTTTAAAATAACATCAGATTTTTAAAATATGTGATTGATTGTAACATTTTATCAGCTTATGTTAGTTGTTACCAGATGGCGATGCGGTTAGCTTAGTTTGTCTAAGGCAACTAAGAATTGTTTAATTTATTAAGTAGAAATTAAAAATCAAGCCTATATTTAATTTTATTTTAAATGAAAATTATAACTTATGCGACATTACTGAAAATGGTAAACTAATCAAATTTTTGCTGGCCTACCAGTCACGAGTTGTTAGAAATCGTATGCATTTTAATTCTTTAATTATTTAGCGTCCCGTTTGTTCTCTTAAGTTTCTCTTTAATATAATCGCTTGATGGAAGAAAGCTGGGAAATAATTTTGTATTTCGCAACTGACGTTTCAAAATAATAGAAACACTCAAATTTCGAAAAAAATAATCAGAAAACTTTAAATGTGTGAATGAAAAGTAATTGGAGCTTTTGTTTTGGTTTCTTAACGTTTTAGTTTTAAAATTCTGCGAGGATTGTACAATTATTGTTCTAGTAGAATCTGCTCCACAATCCTAAGTGTGCTTTGTAACTTATAAAAACGCAACGAGGTCTGTTTCAGATCAAAAATCCGGTTACTCAATTGTCAATTTTTTTTTTATTGTAATATCGCATGTTACTCCGCTTTTTATATTTTGCACGCGATTCACATCAACGCTCTCATTATTGCTACATTTCTTTGTTTTAGAATGTCTTCTTCAATTGTTATACTTATAGATTAAAAAATCTTTAAGTTTATAGTGGCAAACTGACACTGACTTCAAACAATTTATAATTTGGCAAGTTTTTACAACTGTTTTAAACTTCATTTTTACACTGTTAACTTTCTATTTTGATTTATTTTTGTAGGTGTACAACAATTGTTACAAAAAATATTTATTCTTTGAGTACATATATAAAGAGCGGGGCAATTTGAATTCCGGATTTCAACTTCGTGTTTTTTAGGCTTTTGTACATATAAACCACCCTATTGCGGACAGTCTGTCCGTCCGTCTGCCTGTTCGTCGCTTTTTTCAGCGTCCTATATTTTCGTGTGGCTTTGACAGTGCACCGGACGATAGCCGTAGCGCAGCGGCCGACCGGCAGGATAAGCGGCGGAAAAATTAACGCTTTGTAATTGCATCTTGATATTACCAATGATATGGGCTTAATTTGTTAAATATTAAGACAATGTTTGGCGATATACTATTTCAACACTTATGTGGTCAGTAATTACATTGAAAATGACTGTCAAGCTAACTTTTAAGACGTTAAAATGACATTTGCTTTATCACATCTTTTTTGGCTGGAGAATCTGTCAAAACGAATTACAGTTTGTTGCAAATTTGTGAAAAATTTATTTGTATAAAAGCTTGTTTTTCCTATTAGTAATTACGCCAGCGTGGTTCTGTGGTTGAAACGCGGGTTGCGGTGCGGACGAATCCGGGTTAATTCCCAGAACTCTTTGATGCCTGGCGGGTGGCCTGCTCAGTCACTAAAAATAATTGAGTACCTGGCGGTTTTCTAAGGCGCGGTGCTTGCCGCATCGCTCCGCATCAGAGATGGTGGCGAGCATATAAAAGCCTTAACCTCTCAGTTTGCTCCCTACAACCTTGTCATTATTATTAGTAATTATTAAACATATGCAAATTTGGTAAAAATTTTGCAGAGACGATACAAAAACCCAGTAGATTTTAGGTCGAAATAGTGCACTAAAAAAAATTGATAAAACCTGATTGGTAATGGAAAGATCTCGCAGCAACATAGGGTAAAGTTCCGTAAGAATATTGTCATAGACCAAATGTCTCTGTAAATCCAAAAATATCGACTTGGAATTTGCGTAATAATTTTTCAAAAAAACTGCGTGTATAATGAGCTTATTATATCGAAAAAAAATTAAAATGATGTAAAAGTTTCAGCTTGCTGATTGTTCTCACCGTCGACCATTTCTTATTTGGTTTTTAAAATATTATGAAATAGATTCTTAGTTTCTATCAAAAATTTAACTTGACGGGTTTTTCAACAAAATTGTACCAAGACAGAGCCATTTGTCGTAGAGTTTGGGCAATATTGAAGTTATGTAAAATCTAAAGTCTACGTCTGCAATTCACAAATAGTTAATGACCTCAAGAACGAAACCTGACCTGTTACCGATGAAATCGATAAGAACATTTGCGAAATTGGAACCGAAAATTTTGCAGAAAGCACAAAGATTTGTAGCCGAAGCCGAAGTGTCATTTGTCAGACATAATTTTACATATTTAATCGGAGATTGTATATTTTAATACTCATAAAAATCCAATCTTAATATCAATTTGAAAATAGTTTTATTTAAATCTAAAATATGTTTTTAATTTGACCCACCTTTTAAATCGAAATTCTACAATACATTTAAATTGTATGAATTATGTTAAATAGATACATGGTTGTAAAGGTATTCTCTAATAATAAAACGTTGAGTTAAAATGAAACGGTTATACATTTACATGGAAGTAAATATATTTAAGTATTTGTTGTATTTTGTTTGTGGACTGTCCAAAATGTTTAAAAATATTTAAAACCTGCTTGCCCATTACCAACTCGAAGCGGAGTTTTTAATTTGTTGAACAAATATAGTGTGCTAATTTTCAATTAGAGTTTGTTTCATTATCGAAAGAAGAAAAAGTGACACTAGTAAGTAATATTCATAAAGGCATATTAGAAATACTTGAGGACCAAAATTGTGTATGAACAGGTATATAAAACATTAATAACATTAGAATGAGTTAGAAAACCAATATAAAAGCAAGTGAGAGCAAAAAGATCGTGCTAAAATCTTAGGAAGAATGCGAATTTTGAAGCAATACAAATATGTAGCAATCAATTTTAAATTCTTGAACGAAAGTGAAAATTAATTTTTAATTTTGTTATCTTCTAAGGGGTTAATTGACCAGCCGCAAGAATTATGAGGAGGAACAAATAGTTGGTTATATGACTCGTTTCGTTCGTCTGTAACAAAAAAGTTAGTGAACATTAAAGGTTTACAAGACAGATGAAATTGGAAAAGTATAAGTTGAATATTGTAATAGCTACAATATATTTATGACATAAGAGAAAAATTGGGATCAAATACTAATTATAAAATTTTTAAATTTGGTAGCGGACGATTCATACCAAAACAGCGCATATGATTTCTAATTCGTAAAATTCATAGGCGACACTGAAAGAAAATACAATTTATTTGTTTTTTGTGTGCCCTGGTAAGTAATTTAATTTAAAAAGACAATAATTTTTTGTATAAGTTTTATAAAATATACTTGCTCCAATGTCTCTACAACTTGACGAGCTCTTCGAAATTCTAAAAATACTCGTTTATGCTCATTCTTCGTTTGATCCAAAATTTTGTTTAGTCAATTGTAATTAGATGAACTGAGACTGGGGGTAATAATTTTAAACCTTAGCTCTGTTAATTATTGCTTAGTAACATGGCTTCTATGTGCCAATGCGTTGTCGTAATGAAACGACCAATTTTGTGTCCATTCTAGAACGTTACTCCGCGATCGCTGCTTTTGATTTATTTGAATGTGCTGCCTAATATTCTTTATTAATGTTTTTTTGTCAAAAAAGGACGTCGTCATTTTCTCAGCAAATAGCAAATTTTTGTGTTTTTAGGAGCCGGTTTACGTCGTGTAGCCTTCTAATTCTACTGTAGTTTTGCTTCCGGTCCTTGCAAACAATTGACTGATTATTGAATACAAATTTACTTTTGCTCTAAGTAATTCATTAAGGAAAAACAAAATAAAATCGCAATAGAGATGCACTTAGCCGTTGCTAACTCGTGCACTTTCACTCGTCTATCGCATTGATTCCCAAAGTGGTCCAGGTGGACCCCCAGGGGTCCACGGGAGACTCGACGGGGGTCTACGTTGGCGTGACAAAAAAATGGGGGTTCACAATTCGTAAGCGGGGGTCCACGAAAATTTATCTGGTTTCGATAGTGAAGAACTAAAATGTTGGCTGAGTTCACCTATCAATGTAGGCAGATAATATTTTAAGAAGCTCAGCGACTGTTACTTGTAAAAACTTGCATATTCCATATTCAGTACAACGTGTCGAGACTTGCAAAGCGCTGCCGCTGCCGCCGTCCGCAACTAAATGTTCAGACGTGCAAAGGGACGAAGTACGACTTGTGGTGTGTGTGTGCTTGCAATCTTGCATGAACGTGTTTGATTCTTCACCAATATAAAAACGATTGCCACGGATAAACGTTATTCATTTGTTTCCCGAATTTCGAAAAGAAAAGTAAAGTAAAGGGAATCGATGTTAGTGTTTGCCATTGTCGAAAAGTAAGTACTTACCTGTCTATTTGTGATACATACTTTTATTTTATTTATTATTTATCTATTTATTTTACAATTTATTGTACACGTAAGTAAACAAAAAATGGACAAATTACAAAAAAATACGTAGGTACAAAAGGTGATGCTTATTCCTAAAAGAAATATCTTCCAACCCACCTGCGATAGGAGATATATTTATGTTGTAATAAGTATATTTGTAATGTTTGCGTGTAGTAGGTACGTATTAAAAATTAAATACTGAACAGAGTCATTATTAGATACTTCCATAAAAGAACAGAAAGCCGAGAAAGGTTGAACTTCTTGTCCCTACTTTATTAGTAATTTTTTTATTACCCGACTGTGTGGTGGTTCACTAATAATTAAATGCATAATAATTCATAAATTGTACGTGTCTTTATATACTACATACTCGTAACGTGCATCAAAGTAATAAATAAATAATTAAAATCGCGAAGTTTTGATATCAAAATATTATTTACAAGTATTTTCTATCGAATTTACAAAAATATATCAAAATATAATTAATGAAAAAATGTTTTACATTACATTAAAATCGGTTCAACCGTTTTCATAAAACTCAATTATTGATCCTAGCGATTTATTGCTTTTAATAATTAGAATCAGTTTGCCGCCGGTACTTTGTTTATTTCATTGCAATAATCAATTAATCCTGTTAAAATAGCCATATCCTGTTAAGTAAGACCGCCTTAAGATTACTACAACATAGTTTTTTTTTTATTTACAGGTAGGTAACTGATACGAAACATGGCTGAATCTAAGAAGAAAAGTCGACAGCACAGTGTTGATTATTTAAAATTTGGTTTTCTTCCATCAAAGGCAGACAAGCGATTGCCCATATGCCTTTTATGCAACAAATTTTTGAGCAATGACTCTATGAAACCATCGAAGCTCGAAGATCATCTAAGAAGGTGTCATCCTGATAAAATAGGTAATGATTTGAAATATTTTCAAACGTTTAAGGAAAAATATGAAAAGAGACCCACCGTGCACAGTATGTTCGCTTCAACGTCGGAAAGTAACGATGATGGTTTGCGGGCATCTTACAATATCTCATTACTTATAGCGAAATCTGGAAAATCGCACACTATTGGAGAACAGTTAATTTTACCCGCTGGCGAAGAGGTTTTAAAAACTGTTCTGCACAAATCTCCATTTGACAGACTCAAAAGAATTCCTTTGAGTAACAACACTGTACAAAGACGTATTGATGAAATGAGCTCTGATATTGAAAGTGTCTTGTGTAATTATCTGCAAACAACTCATTTTTCTATTCAACTGGACAAGTCAACTTTACCTGGTAATGAAGCATTATTATTGGCATATGTTCGATTTGTTATGGACGAAGAAATTTATGAAGAGTTATTATTCGCGAAAACTTTGGAGACGGACACTAAAGGTGAATCAATATTTAATGTCCTGAGTGATTTTTTAAGGAAAAATCGATTCCATTCACAAAAGTTATTTTGGTGGCAACAGATGGAGCTCCTGCCATGGCCGGGCGATGTCGTGGGTTTATAAGCCATCTTAAAAGAATTATAACAGAGGTAACTGCAATTCACTGTGTCATCCACCGACAACACCTAGTAGCGAAGAATTTGAGTGCTAAATTGCACCAATCGCTTCAATTTGTGATTAATGCAGTTAACAAAATAAGAGGCAATGCATAGAATACGCGTTTATTTGCACAATTGTGCGATGAAAATGATGAAAACTTCCAACGATTGCTCTTACATACTGAAGTACGCTGGTTGTCGAAAGGTGCATGTTTAACAAAATTTTTCTCACTTTTTGAATCAGTTTTAGAGTTTCTGGAAAGTAAAGATCCAGATTTAAAAGAAAACCTGATCAATTTGAAAGCAGACATCGCGTATGTGACATATTTTTTCAAAAAATTTAATGACATTAACTTACAATTACAAGGGGACAGCCTCAATTTAATAAAAACAAAGGGTGTAATTTCAGATTTTCTTTAAAAATTGAAATTTATGAAGCAAAATATTAGTCGGCGCGAATTTTCCCAGTTTTAAAACTTGTCACAGGTAGAATGCCTTGATGAGGATATTCACACATACGTTCAACATTTAATTGCCCTGCATGATGACTTTAAAATCAGATTTGAAGATATTCTGACGATGGAAATACCACCATGGATCATAAATCCACTTGATGAAACGGAAGTGGAGAATGTGATATTACAAGAGGAGCTACTCGAGCTTAGCACTAATGAGGAACTGAAGATGAAATTTAAAAGAGGGTATCAAACATTTTGGCTGCAGGCAGAAATACCCGAAAAATATCCTGGACTGTGGGGAATTGCGAGTAAGCTTTTGATAGCGTTTTCCTCTTCATATCTTGTCGAGAAAAGTTTTAGTGTCGTTACAAATCTTTTAACAAAAAAAGGAGCAGATTGAATATCACAGAACGGGGAGATTTGCGGTTATTCCTAACAAAACTGAAGCCAAATATTGATAATTTGCTGTCAATCCATCAAGTACATCCCTCCCACTAAAATTATGACTATTTTGTGAATGTCATTGTAGAAGTTATGTTACGTTATTAATATTTTATTTTAATTATATTACGATTGTTATCATATTACAATGTAATATGATAACAATAATAATTAATAGTGTAATAATTACATATTTGAATAAATACAACACAAGGAAATATACTATTTTTATTTTTCTTTTTCTTTTTACCACTCCGAATGGGGAGTTTTCTAAATAAAATATGTGAGAATTGATTGGTTTCTTGTGTTGTGGGTAGATGTCAAAGTAGTAAATTTGGATGGAATGACTTTTTTGATTGGCTAACTTTACTTTTTTGACATCCGCTCACAGCACAATCAATTAATTAATTAACCAATAACTCAGCCGCAACGCAAATTTCCATAGTTAGATCTAATCTTCACATTTTTTTCGAGTTTTGGGAATATGGTAGAAATGTAGCTGCAGGGGGCCCACCGGAACCAGCAAAACTTTCAAAGTGGTCTATGAGAAAAAAAAGTTTGGGAGCCTCTGGTCTATCGGATGACATCAGTTTTCGGGCTGTGAGAATGTGATGCGTTTTTGATTGTCCAGTTAAATAGTTTCATAGAAATGACACAAATTATTTAATTGAATGCAAATTCTTTATAGATTTTCTTCAAATTTAGTTGAATCAGATAATAAATTACATTATTTATTTCGCGCTATTATTAGAAACGCTTGTATCCAAACAACTGTTAAGCAACAAGTAAGTATTGAAATGACTTGTAACCCTAGAATATTTTTGTATAAGGAGATGCAACCCGTTGTCATACTACATATGTACGTTTGTTTGATTTTATTTTTCAATGAAAAATAAGCAATGTTACAAGTTTGTATCTTTCTATTTTATTATTTTAGCGTGTTTTTATCTTTATAAAGGCGTAATAAATGATTATTTTTAAAATTTTAAAAATAAAAATTATTTTTAAAAAGAAAATTTTAGTCCACTCCTACTATATTCTACAATCTACAAATAAAGACAAATTACGTAAAGAAGAAAATAAGAATTATGAAGTAAAGGCGTTATTATTTCGTGTTTTTCTTTTCATAATTTGTGATCTACTTTAGTTTTCACTTTTAATGCATTCTCATTCTCGTTATTTTTTTCATAAAAGTCCAAATCCTTCAGGTGCTTTAACCTTACGTAAAATGTATATTACCTTATGAAATGTAAAACAATTCACTATTATATTTAAAATGGGAGATTTTATTTTTACAAAGCATTTTAAATTATTCTGTTTTGAGTATTTATCTTCACATAATTTATTTGCACACGGTTGGTGGTTTCTTTGTAAAGTGTTATGAACCTTAGATTCGATATACTAAATTACAAAAACCTGCCAGGGGGAATAACTTATCTAATTTATAATTAGCTAGATTGATGCTATCTTATACTGGCCATTAAGTGTCCACGTTGGTGAAACATTATATTATGATGCAGTTAGTTCGAACATATATTCTTCTTTTTTTTTTGTTTATAAACTTATTACTCTAAATATGCAGCTTCAGAATTTTAATATAAATGTAGTCTGTGGCAACAAGTGCACAGAGAACTAATTTATTCCTACAATTTTATATTTGCCATTTTACTTAAAGTATGGGGTCTAGTTTTGTAATTTTTCATAACCTTTTCTATTCATCTCAGCAACGGTTTTACTAATGGGAGAATATTGAGAATATTGTAATAATTTATAATCTTATATTATAAACAAATACATTAAACTTTTAATAACATTACAATATGCTAAAAGTGTTCTATGTAATAAAAGCATATCCTGTGTTGTTTACAATGAAATTTTTGTAAAATAAAAAGTCATTATAATTTGCAACTCACAAGATTAAAATAGAAAAATGTTATTTTATTATGTTAATTTTCTAAAAAAGATTTGAATGTTCCAAGTTTCTGTAGCCCACAAAAATAATCTTGAATATATTTCTTATTTTTAAATATCTTAATGTTACTTAACAAATTTTTGTTCAAGGTCTCTTTGCATTATGATAATTAAGGTTTGCCAATAAATGGGGAATTACTACATGTACGGTATTTAAACCTATTATTATGCGTATGTATAACGTTGCCTTTAATTTTTTACATATTAACCATAATTTGATTATTTTATATTTTATCATTTAGAAAATCTTAAAAAATAGACAATTTTTAAGCTTTTGGATTTTTTATTCACTTTTTAAATAACGTTTTAAAGAAAGATAAAATAATTTAATTTTTCAAATACATTGCAAATCTTTATAGAGGATTATTGGCAGTAGTTAACTAGAATTAGTAAGGTGCATCATAATTAAAAAAATGTAGAATATAGCTTATAAAAATTGTAATTTGAAACGCTTTTGGATTGTTTAAGATTTATAAGTTCTTTGTCTTATGGTGTTTAAACAGCTTTCGTTCTTTTACAGAAAATTTTAAATAGAATTATTGATGTTTTTCTTCTTTATACGTACTACTTGTCTACACTGTCTATTAAGAAGAACCAAAGTTTCTTAATAATTAATAAAGGCTAAAATTTATAGTTGTGGTCATAACCAACCATTGTGACTTTTTACTCATAATCATACGTATAAGAATTAAAAATAATTGGTCATATTTAAATTTAGCTGCCCTTCCCTTCCTATACATGCAACTAATAAATTATAAATATGTTTCAGTTCCTTTTTTAAAATAATTATACAATATCACAATCAACTTTATTAGCAATTATGTGGCTGTCGGATTAAATTACTTTTAAATAATAGTATCAGTAGAAAATACAAACAAGTTTTAGTAATTTCGTAAAGAAACTTCTTCAATAGTTTATTAAATTATTAAATTTAACAACGGTATGCACATGTAAAAGATGTACACTATGTATGACAAGAAAGTGACCGTCGTTATTTGGTAAAAAAACACCATAGCGCCATTCATGTTAATTCGTTTGAATCATTATTTCTTACTCTTTTGTGCAGTATAGAGTTTGCCGGCACTTTGTGTTATTAATGTAAGTGAATTAGTTATCCTTCTAATGGGTATAAAATTTCTGAAGCGATACGAGGCAGTGTGTTTTAGTGAATCATGCGAAAGTACCGAAAGTGGTGTAGAAAGCGGCTGCAGCATATATGCAGCAGTCGAAAGCATTCATTAAGAAGTGGGTAAGACGATATTAAGAGAGTGGGAATGTATACGATCTGCCGAAGTGGGCAATAGCCCCCGAAGAAGATTAAAGCGGTCTTGTGTCTCTTTAAAGACAGTCAGGCCTTTTGCTGCGCTGTGTCCAAAATGGAGCTCCGAATGAAAGAGATTCAAGTCTCTGTAAATACGATTCGAAAAACAACTGGCGCAGACAAAGACAATTTGGACAAAGATTGGGGCAATGTTATTTTTACGGGCCAGCCTTCCTTCTCACCATAGTTTTTCTTATCGAAGGCGTGGCTGCTGAAATATGATAGGATTCTTCAGTGCGCAGCCAGACATCTTATAAAAGTACATATTTGAAGATGCTTCTGTAAACACGGTTTTGGTTGCGTCTTGATGTTTACGGAAATTTAAATTTCGATAAAAAGTTCATTATCTACCAGAAATGCATACTAAAGTCTGCCGAAAAGTATTTTGATTCTAACAAAACAAGTTGGGTGCTGTAAGAAGAAAATGACCCTAAAAAGTGTAGCAAACTATGCAGTGCGTGGAAACAACTAATGTTGCTACGATGAAATGGTCGGCAATGTCCCCAAATGTTAATCCAATCAAAATGTGTGGTCGTACATAAAAATTTATGTTTAAAGAAAAGCTAGTGTGCAAGGCGAAGGAGCTGTTATATAAAAATTAAGAAGATATGACTATCTTTGCCAAATGATTATGCAGGAAACCTCGTCGAAAGCATGGAAAAAGGTGTGAGGCTATAATCAGTAATGGAGGCTATCGGACCAGAGATTAAGTAATTGCCAATAGATCATATGGTATACTTTAATAAAAGAAAAAAACATTTGTATTTTAATTTTTTTTAAGATTACAGCGATCGCTTTATCGTTGAACAGACTGTACTCATACCTTTACTAGAAAATATGACTGACAGATTTCACATTTTCCAGATTTTGTCTATTTTATTTTAAAAACAATAAAAATTCTTAGGGCATGCTTAAGAATTAGTCGATTAGGTTACTAAATTTTTGCTTAATTTTTCTATAAGTACTTAAGGTGAGTACGAATACATCTTTACGTATGAATTTTTTTTTAACATTCTAATATTATGAGCTTTATTACATTTTCCTGTTTTGTAGATTTTTTTCTTAAATTTAAGTAAGACATTTATATAACTATTTTTACTTTCGTTTGTTGTTATTTTCTGTAATGAAAATATGGTGAACCCTTTCTTATTTTTAATTTATTTGTTGTTGTAGTACATTATATAAATTTATTCATGTAAATGGTTTGGTGATTTATTTTTATAATCATTCCAAAAATTGCTACTGATCTTAATGTATATGTTAAATTAAATTGTCCGAAAATTACTGATGTACTGGATAAAGTCCTTCAGCAAGTTTAGTGATTTGACGGACAAGTAAGTTGACTTGTTAAGACAAACTGTTCTTTTTACAAATATGTTATGAACAGATTTAGGATTAAAGGAGAGTGCTTTTATGAAGCAAACGACGAGCTCCAAGAAGTTCCAAAATATGTCCAATTACGTATTCATCCATGTAGTAGTTTTTAACAAGTCATTAAAGCTTACATTTGTATTGTAAGCAACTTACAATACCTAGTACCTTCTGGAATATTGAATTTTATTTTTAATGCATGACAATGCTGCAAAAACGAGAAAATCACTTTTTTGGAATTTAGGGTTTAAATTATTTGGATTACAAAATTTTGATTAAATCCTCTAGCAAACGTATTGAAAAGCTTTGCATAAATAACCGTGCAGGTAATAAATGACAATGTTTCTTAAATTAATTATCATTATAATAATTAAAGTGCAATTCTTGAAAAGATTCTTAAAAAACAATTTGGTGTATCCACGTCTTTAATGTAAGGCACATTATTATTAAGACCCTTTATTCTCAGAGAACATGGGGTAAATTTAAATATACAAATATATGCTTACATACAAAACTAGTTGTATATTGTTAACATAGTTTTTTCGCTGGTTCTTTCACTGGCAATTATACGCAATTCTGCAACAGTTTTTCCATTTTTTCGGGTACTGTTCGTCTCTAGGTTATACGCGGTATTCCACGAAAACGTAATCCTTGTAGATTCTATTCTAACGCTTCGTGACTAAGTGCATTTCTTGGTTTTCGTAGTGTGTGACCCAGCCATCTAAACTTCCTTCTTTTAATTTCTGCATTGATGTTTTCTTGAGCTGTTCTTTCCCATAAATTCACATTTGATGTACGTTGCGGCCACCATATTTTTAAGATGTACCTTAAGCATCTATTTACAAATGACTGAAGCTTTCTTTCTATTAATGAAGCAATATACCGTGTTTTTAAGATATACAGTAGTAAGAATTTAACAGTTGCATTGAAAACTTTTGTTTAAATTACCGTGTTTATGCAGTTTGTTCTCCAGATTTGGTTCGTATTTAAAAACACAATCCTGGCTATGTTAACTCTTTGTTGGACATCCGCTACTGTATCACCAATATTTGAAACCACACTATCTAGATAGTTACATGCATTCACTGCTTCTCTAGGTGACCGATCTACTGTTTTATTATTCACTAATCCTTTATTCATTATTAATAACTTAATTTTGTTTTTATTAATTTAAAGACCTACTTTATTTGATTCTTCTACAAGACTATTTAGTTTAAATTGCATATTATGAGTTTCACTTAATAAGACACACATCATCTGCGTATTCCAAATCTTCACATTATACCTGGTATTCCCTGTTCTATAGTTCTTTTTAATACTAAATTTACTACTTCTAGAAATAACAGTGCTGATAAAATACACTGTTTAACATCAGTGTCTGCTATAAAATACTTAATTGTCCTTTGTGCAATGCTCCCCAATTATAGTCGGTGTATCCGTCTTTAATTAGACGAATTAATTTTTCAGAAAGTCCTTTACCGAGTCAAATGCTCGTTTATAATTTATAAATAATAATTGCAGTGGCGAGTTCAATTCAAGAGATCGTTATGTTTATATTATCGACACAAGAGTGGCCTCGTCTAAAGCCGAATTATGCTGTAGAGGGTTTTACTAATTTTGTTTAACATAATGCATTACAAAATTCTGCTTGTTATGTTCAAGAGAGTAATACCTTCCACTCGGACAGAGATTATTCTTTTTACCAGATCTTCTCAAGTGATTCAGTATTTATTTGCAATTTATTGGCTTTAACTGTTGGTGGTATTTGGATATTTTTGCTCATAATGTTCATAATCTCTTCAAAACATTCTTGCCATCGTTTTAATTGTTGGCACATAAAGTAATTTAATATTTTCACCAGGTATGATAATAACTTAATTTATTAAATATGTACAATATGAGTAACTCATTATTTTTCTAACATTTAATGTTTCAATTTTATAAATAGCACATATTTATTTTTATATATACGTGTTGGACTATTAGTTATTAATGTGTATTATTATTTTAAAATCACAGACATAACAACATTATTTTTATTATATGTGCTTTCACAATATTATGCCAATGCTAAAAAAGATTTATTTTTAAGTATTTAATTATTATTACTTGAAATAACTAACTGATGTATACAAGCACTGTGTTATGTGATAATCAGTTTATTAAGATTAATCCAAGTGCTCATCAAAAGCTGTACATCATCTTTCAGTATAGCTAAGTATCAGTCAATGTACACTGTATCTGAAATAAGAAAATAGATTACAAGTTGCGCGACACTATACTATAACTTTAAAGCAATTTTGCGTCTTTTGAATAGCATCTCCATGATTACCTCATAACTGTTGAAGCTTCAATGAGAAGGTGACAAGTAGAATTCATTCTCTTCGCAGCACTCTTAGCAGCATATTTAATTATAAGGCAAGCCCTATGCTTGTAACAAAATTTTTCTTGTAGGTTATTTGAATTAAAGAACAAGACAAGCAAACAATTGTAATGATTTGAAATTTTTCCCCACATAAATTAGTTTCGTTACTTCAAACAGCGTTGTTAAAGAGTTGAAGACATTTTGAATCTCAAATAAGGATCCTTTTCCTATGCTTTATCTTTCGATTGTAATTTTTTGTATGATAACTTTCACAAGAAACTTGAATTCTTAATATTTTAGGACAGACATTTGCTTAATCTGTACATTTTTTTCTTAGTTAGATATCAAAGAATAGCCTCTTATAATAGATTGCGTACCCATCAATTTAGAATAAGAGTTACTGAGAGTTACGGTATCTACTAAAGTTGACGATTTGTGAGTCATTATACTATAGACTTGTGATCTTACCAGTCTCCCATCGGGCGCTTCCCCAGGTGACTGATAGGGAAATGCTCATCAGATCTGGTGGGTACCGGTGAAACAGGGGCAGACCAAAACTGGCAAACGGCAGGCAGAAATATTATATATATTAGTGTTGGAGTAAGGCTACTGAAAATTGATTTTTTTTAGAGCTTATTATCGGGCGCCTATGGGCGAAGCGCAACTCCCTACTGGCCATAACACCCTGGCGCAGGAAACAACGAGATATTACTGCGCTATTCTCTCTACATATAGCAATTACGACAAGACAAAATATAAATGTGGCCTCTAGTCTGTGTTGGGCTTTAGATGCCCAAGAAGTGCTAAGAATCCCCACGAAGAAGAATTATGATAAAACCTATCGGAATATGAATATAATACAAAAAAAAAGAATGTAAAAAGCATGTATATAATGGGCAAAACTTATAATGTAGCCCAAGGAATGAACAGCCTCAATGAAAACATCCTAGGAATATCACAGACTAGGTGGCTGGGATGTAGTAGATGTAATATTGAAAATAACATCCTGTATTACTCAAAAAACAATGGTGTTGTCATTATGGTTAACAAGGACACAAATAGATCTGTAACTAACTTCGTACCTCACTCAGACCGCGCGATGCTCGTATAGTTAAACGTAAAACCAAAAATATCAACATCATTCAGATATATGCTTCCACAACCGATAAACCAGATAATAATGTGCAAAAACTTTATGCAAATTATGCAAATAAAAAAACATAAGTCACACAACTTTAATGCCAAAGTTGGTCAAGGCAAAATAACAGATATCATGCGAGAATACGGTCTAGGCGAACAAAATGACAGAGGAGAACGACTCGTACAACTCTGGCAAGAGAAAAACATAATGATCTCGAGTACATAGTTTAAACTACCACCTAGGAGAGTTTACACTTGGACATCTCCACAACACACCACTGCTAACATTGTACATAATCATATAGATTACAAGAGATTTAGAAACGGGTTAACATGAGTAATAACATACCCTAAAAGTGACGTAGTGTCAGACCATAACCAAGTTGTAGGCAACATTAACATACGCTTTAAAAAGATACGGACCCGACAAGATAGAAAGTCTAATATACAAAAACACAACAAAAAATTAAAATGTGAACTAAATGAAAATGAAAAACTAAACGAGACACAAAAAATAATAAACAGTAGCATTACTAATAATACAACCGATAAAGAATATATAAATTTCGTTTGGGTGAAACTAAAACAATAGATGGAAGAAGAGGGCGTAGTCGTAGAAGATGCTTCTGATTGAAAAAAATCAGCGACTGAACACATATGACATGAGTTAACACGAATTAATTAAAACTGGTAAAAATCGAATAAACACTGCCAAAATTGTTGTCAATATTCATTAATAAATACGGCACTCTAAGAAGAAGAAGTTAAGTACTAGAACAGAATTAATAAGATAAATCGCTGGTAAATCTTCATTCTTCTTAATTCTACATGAAGTAAGGTAGCAGGTGAGGAGTAGATATAGAAAGATTGTACTAATTATAGAGTGATCTAAATTGCAGTTTAGGAATTCAATTGCAAGGCGTTCGCGTTCTGTAAACGTTGGAAATTTTCATTTGTGCAATTAGTATCTAAACACATGGTAAAGTATATCAAAGACTACTAGAAACACCGTACATTTGTGAACTGGCTTCTAGAGAACATAACAGCAAAAAAAAACTAATTTAATGTGATTGAACATTTTTCTTTAAATGACTTTGCAAATCGTTATAATTGTCATATCTGGGATAGTAAAAATCCACGTGCTATTCATCAAAAACTAATGTATCTGCAGAAAGCCACTGTTTGGTGTGCATTTTAGACTTCAGCATCTATTGTTCTGCATTTTTTTGAGATCGTAGCTGGTAATACTGTTATAATAATAACTCTATTAGACCTTTTTATCTAGGGCTATTTGAGGGACAGAGTTTGTCAACAAATTTATTACAATTTAAGGGCTAACAAAACATCATAGTGTAATTGCTGAAATAAGAGCCGCATTTAGGCAAAAGCATTATGAAAAACTTTACTAAAATAATAGTAGTACTTTACTTACTTAATCCAAAACCTTTCTACCTTTCGGTGTAAGGCTATTGAGCTGAGTTGTGCTTTATGGATTCGGGCTTGTCTTGCACAGTTCTCTCCACTTTTTTCTATCCTTTGCTGTTGTGCGAATTTCTTCCCACTTTATGTTTCTTGATTCTGCTGCCTCTTTTAGTTCCTCCTTCCATGTTTTTCTCGGTCTTCCTATCCTATTTTTCCCTTTTGGTCTTGCTTCAAACACTTTTTTCACTGTTCTGTTTTTGTCCATTCTTATTATATGTCCCAACCACTCTAACTGTCTTTCTTGCACTGATACCGCTACCGCTTTAGTTTTTAAATTTTCTAAATGTTGTGCTCCTGATGTGGTCTCTTTGTTTTGCCCTCTATTTTACGCAGGAATCTCATCTCCGTACTTTCTACCCTGCTCCTATGTTTATTCACTGTTGTCCATGATTCACTGCCATAGATGAGTATTGGTGTTACAACTTTTTTGAATACTTCTACTTTTGCGTCATTTGGTACTTCCTTTTTTCCTAGAAAAGAGGACTTTATGGAGTTAAATAGTCGTCCTGTAATTCCTACTCTTTCATTTATCTCGTCATCGAGTTTTCCATTTTCCTGTATCCATACACCTAGGTATTTGAACTTCTCTACTTGTTCCAATTTTCTTCCTCTATATATATCGATGTCTTCTCTTGTCTGGTGCTATTACCATTGTTTTGGTTTTATCTCCGTTTATCTTCATGTTTTTCTTTTTAGTTCTAAGTTGTTTACATTAATATTTTCTTGTAGGTCTTTCTCACTTTTTCCGAATATAACCATATCATCAGCAAAAAGTAATTCTGATATGTAGATTTTTCCATATTCCAGCTTCCTACATGGTATCTTCTTATTTTTTCTTGCATTCTTTTATTGCCTCATCTAATACTAAATTAAATAGCAGGGCTGAGTACACATCCCTGTCTTAGGCCTATATTGGCCTTAAATTCCTCCGACTGCTCGTGTCTCGTTCTTATTATGTTTCCGCTATTTTCGTATAGTGCTTTGATTGCTGCTACTTTCTGTAATTTATGTTTGCTTTTCTAGACACTGCCATATTGTCTCTCTTTCTATTCTGTCGAAGGCCTTTTCCAGATCTATAAAACAGAAATGTATTTCTTCCCTTTCTCTATGACCTTTCACTTAGCTGTCTGATTGTAAATATATGGTCCCCTGTCCTTCTCTAAACCCACTCTGGGTGTCTTCTATTGTCTTATCTAGTTTGTCTCTGAGTCTAGTTTCTAGAATCCTTGCGAATACCTTCCTGGGATACTTAGTAAGGAAATTCCTTAATTTTTTTTCGTGTTTATGCAGTTTGTTCTCCAGATTTGGTTCGTATTTAAAACACAATCCTGGCTATGTTAACTCTTTGTTGGACATCCGCTACTGTATCACCAATATTTGAAACCACACTATCTAGATAGTTATGCATTCACTGCTTTCTAGGTGACCGATCTACTGTTTATTATTCATTAATCCTTTATTCATTATTAATAACTTAATTTTGTTTTTATTAATTTAAAGACCTACTTCATTTGATTCTTCTACAAGACTATTTAGTTTAAATTACATATTATGAGTTTCACTTAATAAGACACACATCATCTGCGTATTCCAAATCTTCACATTATACCTGGTATTTCTTGTTCTATAGTTCTTTTTAATACTAAATTTACTACTTATACAAATAACAGTGCTGATAAAATACACTGTTTAACATCAGTGTCTGCTATAAAATACTTAATTGTCCTTTGTGCAATGCTCTCCAATTATAGTCGGTGTATCCGTCTTTAATTAGACGAATTAATTTTTCAGAAAGTCCTTTACCGAGTCAAATGCTCGTTTATAATTTATAAATAATAATTGCAGTGGCCAGTTCAATTCAAGAGATTGTTATGTTTATATTATCGACACAAGAGTGCCCTCGTCTAAAGCCGAATTATGCTGTAGAGGGATTTACTAATTTTGTTTAACATAATGCATTAAAAAACATCCTGTATTACTCAAAAAACAATGGTGTTGACATTATGGTTAACAAGGACACAAATAGATCTGTAACTAACTTCGTACCTCACTCAGACCGCGCGATGCTCGTATAGTTAAACGTAAAGCCAAAAATATCAACATCATTCAGATATATGCTTCCACAACCGATAAACCAGATAATAATGTGGAAGAACTTTATACGAATAAAAAAACTAATCAAAAACATAAGAAAAAATTAAGTCATTATTATTATTATGAGCGACTTTAATGCCAAAGTTGGTCAAGGCAAAATAACAGATATCGTGCGAGAATACGGTCTAGGCGAACAAAATGACAGAGGAGAACGACTTGTACAACTGCAAGAAAAACATAATGATCTCGAGTTCATAGTTTAAACTATCACCTAGGAGAGTTTACACTTGGACATCTCCACAACACACCACTGCTAACATTGTACATAATCAGATGGATTACAAGAGATTTAGAAACGGGTTAACATGAGTAATAACATACCCTAAAAGTGACGTAGAGTCAGACCATAACCCAGTTGTAGGCAACATTAACATACGCTTTAAAAGATACGGACCCGACAAGATAGAAAGTCTAATATACAAAACACAACATAAAAATTAAAATGTGAACTAAATGAAATGAAAACTAAACGAGACACAAAAATAATAAACAGTAGCATTACTAATAATACAACCGATAAAGAATATATAAATTTCGTTTGGGTGAAACTAAAACAATAGATGGAAGAAGAGTTTGATCGTAGCTCTTGTAGTTCCTCCTTCCATGTTTCTGGTCTTCCTGATCCTGAAAATTTCCTTTTGGTCTTGCTTCAAACACTTTTTCACTGTTCTGTTTTGTCCATTCAATTATATGTCCCAACACTGTAACTGATCTGAATACCGCTACGCTTTAGTTTAAATTTTCTAAATGTTGTGCTCTGATGTATCTCTTTGTTTTGCCCTCTATTTTACGCAGGAATCTCATCTCCGTACTTTCTACCCTGCTCCTATGTTTATTCACTGTTGTCCATGATTCACTGCCATAGATGAGTATTGGTGTTACAACTTTTTGAATACTTCTACTTTTGCGTCATTTGGTACTTCCTTTTTCCTAGAAAAGAGGACTTTATGGAGTTAAATAGTCGTCCTGTAATTCCTACTCTTTCATTTATCTCGTCATCGCAGTTTTCCATTTTCCTGTATCCATACACCTAGGTATTTGAACTTCTTACTTGTTCCAATTTTCTTCCTCTATATATATCGATGTCTTCTCTGTCTGGTGCTATTACCATTGTTTTGGTTTTATCTCCGTTTATCTTCATGTTTTTCTTTTTAGTTCTAAGTTGTTTACATTAATATTTTCTTGTAGGTCTTTCTCACTTTTCCGAATATAACCATATCATCAGCAAAAAGTAATTCTGATATGTAGATTTTCCATATTCCAGCTTCCTACATGGTATCTTCTTATTTTTCTTGCATTCTTTATTGCCTCATCTAATACTAAATTAAATAGCAGGCTGAGTCACATCTGTCTTAGGCCTATATTGGCCTTAAATTCCTCCGACTGCTCGTGTCTCGTTCTTATTATGTTTCCGCTATTTTCGTATAGTGCTTTGATTGCTGCTACTTCTGTAATTTATGTTTGCTTTTCTAGACACTGCCATATTGTCTCTCTTTCTATTCTGTCGAAGGCCTTTTCCAGATCTATAAAACAGAAATGTATTTCTTCCCCTTTCTCTATGACCTTTTCACTTAGCTGTCTGATTGTAAATATATGGTCCCCCGTCCTTCTCTAAACCCACTCTGGGTGTCTTCTATTGTCTTATCTAGTTTGTCTCTGAGTCTAGTTTCTAGAATCCTTGCGAATACCTTCCCTGGGATACTTAGTAAGGAAATTCCTCTGTAATTACAGCATTCTCTTCGGTCCCCCTTCTTATATATGGGTATTAAATAATAGCAGTATGTCACGAAAGTCGTGGACAGACATTATATTTGATACACAACCTGTTGAGTCTGTACTTTACATAGATAGGAATAGAACTCAAATTGTTCTAATATTTTGTGTCTTATTCAGGAAAAACTGCTTGAAATCCAACTTGAATCACTCTATATATGCGTTTTCCTAAGAAACAAAAGCTTCAATCAATGTTTACAATGGTGATTTGTACTTAAAAGGTTGACTTTAAATGTAAAGTATATCAAATTAGAAGGAACTTCATAATTAGCTTTTCGATTATCATTGCTTACCACCAACAGCCATATGAGTCCAATAAAAGTCAAACGGGACGTTAGACACCCAGCCGTCTTCCTAACATGAAAATAATACAAAGTGGCAGTTTATCTGTTTACAACTCGTTTATAACATCCCATGACGCACAGCGATTTTTACCCGCGCCCTAAATGGCGGCTACACGAGAACCTCGCCGCAATTAAAAGCAAGCAGGCATTTGCATACCGAAGAATCCCGGAGATTACGTTTGGAGATTAGCAGAAGGAGATATTATGTTTATGCGCGTGCATACCTGTATCAGCTTGCTGTAGGTGCTGGCCGCTATGATGGCCGGCGAACATCACACTTGGGTCGTGAGATGCGCGCACTTGCAGCCTCGCCCGTAATTAAAAACTGAATCTCGGGAGATTAATAAGCCAGGCGTGCACTCAAATAATTAACATTCGAAGCTCATTTGAAAAAGCTGTTGAATCCGAGCACGCCTTTATGGCTAATCATAATTTGTAGGCGTTGGCTGCGTGGCGGGCGAACTTTACGCGAGCGCTCGAAAACCGGCGTGTAATTAATGTGTCACCTGCTAAGCAGCTGAATGCACTTTACCGAGCGCAAGTTGTGATTAACGGTTTCTTATTATGCACTTTTCTGCACATCAGATACCATTTTCAATTTGTTATTGAATTTTTAACTAAAAAGTCAGTTAAGAGAAGACAAACTGAAGTACAAAAAGATAAGTTACTATTCTATAAACTATTTTTTGCCTTAATTAAACTTTTTTTAAAAATAATAGCTAAATAATTGGATAATATTTAGTATGTACTAAGCAAAACTTAGCATAATTACTTCAATCAATTTGTTGCTACAATCAATGTAGCTATGTTTAATTTTCAACGAAGAGTCAGTCAAGTAAGTCCATTCAACTTATTAAAGCTGTATAAGTTTGAAATAGATTTTTGCTAAAACTATACTTATATTTGTCTTATACTTGTCCTTTTTGAACTGGTGTAACTGTCAGAAAAAATTAGTAGAATTGAAATAGATGTTCCTAAGACATCTTATTGTGCACTTTCTGATGTATTGTTTCTCGAAAGTTGATAGCAAACGTCATTTAGTCGGAAACACTTTCTTGGTTTTACATAAAAAATAGTTAATTAAAGTTTGTGAAATTGATATATTTAATTAATCAGATATATCTTCAATTCTCAACTTATAGTGATGTATAGGTTTCGATGTATAATATAATGATAGAGAACTGAGTCAATTTGTGACTATACGTACACCGTTAGATGGTTAACAATCGCTAACAAAAGAATTACAGAAACAAGCAATTTTAGACATTATAACAAATTGTGCTTGTGCAAGATAGTGGCTAATGAATAAATTAATTTCAATAATCTGCTACATAAAACCGCCATAGATGATAGAATGAGCCAGGTAAAACTTAATGTGGTTTTTTATAATTTGATGAGTCTTAGATATCACAAAATTCTACTAAAAATACTTTTGGAGTGACAAAACCGTGAATGAAGAATATATCTGAACATTTTTTATGAAATAGAAACAAATCTTAGGGCTAAGACACCAAGAATTAAATAAATTTTATAGTACTAAGTTTCGACTTAAACGAAACAAAATGAAATGTGGCAAGTATAAAGATAAAAATTATTTATAGTTATTTTTAGTCTCTTTCATTTGATCTTTATTGGATTACACTATATACATCTATATGCCAAATTTGAGAACTGTAGATATATGATAAAAATAAAAAATATTGAAAGTTGTTTTCTCTTCTTTTTGACTGATTTTTCTCATTCATAAACTTAAGCTAAGATATTTACTTAAAAAATATGTGTACAAAATTTTATTTAAATGTGACATTCATACCTAAAAGTTCAAAATATAGGACATAAAATATATAATTTGATAGAATGTTAACGAATAAAAGGCGTTAAGATGGTATCTTATAACAGGTAAAACCCACAAAGAACTTTTTGAAAATATTATAAGAATAATAACTTCATCATGGAAGGTGGCCTATACTATATTAGTAGTAAAACCTGGTAAAACTCCCGAATTCCTTCCGATCAATCGATTTGCTAGAAGTCATGTCTAAGATATTTTAGAGGCTTATACTAACAAGATTAAATCCAGCGTTAAAATAAAGAAAACTAGTACCCGACTATCAACGTGGCTTTAGAAAGCACCATGAGACGATAGAGTAAATACACGGAGTAAGTAGTACATCAGATAAATTCAGACCTTAAACAGAAACAATTTTGCACAGTTGTACTTTTGGATTTGCTCCAGGCATTCAACAAGGTATGGCACTAAGGGCTGCTGTACAAAATCAAACATTTG
This sequence comes from Sinelater perroti, assembly GCA_036346155.1. Classification (NCBI taxonomy): domain Eukaryota; kingdom Metazoa; phylum Arthropoda; class Insecta; order Coleoptera; family Elateridae; genus Sinelater; species Sinelater perroti. Next base: position 2,855,295 of record JARFIY010000359.1, read on the forward strand.
CTGTATAATAGATATTAATTTATTGAAATTGAACCCAAGTGGTAGACAATTTACATTAAACACATTGATGAATACACAGATTTGTTATATATGCAGTCCAGGGTGCTACAGGGAAACGCCCTTGGATCAGTATTTTATCGCTTTTCATAGCAGATTTACCAATATTTTCACTTACATCAACGTTCTCTGACGACACGACCTTGCTGGTGTCGAATAAAGGTACAGAAAGGGCTCTAGCTGTTCTTCAACATCGCGTAAACAAAATCCAGAGTTGGCTGATTACTTGAACAATAAAAAAAGAGGTAGATGCCTGCTAATAATCCTAAATAACCATAAAATACATCAAGCTACTCAAGCTTAAGTATCTGGGAATCCATTTAGACTGAATATTGGTCTGCAGGAACGCATTGAAGCAAAAAAATCTAAATATAAAACCCAAAACAATATATTGGTTTATCGGCCGACGGCCTAAATCCATTCTAAAATCAATTTAGAATTATGAAATTCATCTGTGGGGTTTCGCATCAACCTTCAATATTAAAATTTTGGGTAAATTCCAGACGAAGAGTAAATGCCCTATGGTTTGTTATAAATGCAATGATTAGAAAAAACTTATAAATTTCTGCCATGACAGAAAAAGGGCGTAAAAGTAGTGAGAAATACAATGCGCCCAAACCGATTAGCGCGTTACAAGTTATCAGGCATAGCTCACAGATTCTAATTGCAATGTATCATTTACTAAAATAAATCTATTGATAATACTTAACACTTAACGTTTATTTAAAAAAAAATAGCATTTGAAGAGGTTCAAAAATGGATGCAGCCTCCGAACAATGTAAGATAAGAAATTTGACAACTATCCTAGTTAAAAAGAAATTATAGAACTTTAAGGATCAAATTGAACATACAAATGATAAATGCAATAATGTAAACAGAGGTACATTAAATCTAGAAAAAAAAAATTAACGAAACAAATTCTAGAGATAAAAAATTAAAATGCATAATTAACGAAATAATAAATAGCAAAGTCTAAGTGTCGACGAAATCAAAGAAGAAATTACTAAAGTCGCAGGAACAGCATTAGTAAGACGAATTTATAATCTTATTACAAAATATGAAAAAAAAGATATGCCAAAGACTGATATGAAACCATCATACAGAGTCATATACATGAAAGAGAACAATCTACTAAAGAAAAGTTATAAACGTCTCTTTCTTGTAAATGTAGTAAAAAAATTTATATTATTTTATATTAAGCCAAAAGAAAGATAGATCAATACCAAGCAAGTTTTAAGAAAAAATATTAACATATTTCATTACAGACGAATACAAAAACTGTATAGAATAAAAACGATTGCAATAATTTCCTTCTAATAGATTTTATACAAGGATACGACAGAATCGAAAAGTCCTAAAAGCTCTTAACGAAATAAAATTTAGACAAGAAATTAGAAATAGCTGAGATGACTTATAAATACAACTCGGGTAAGAAATAAACGAGGTTTTTCAAGAAGTTTTAATACTACTACAGGATTAAAATAGAAGGATCCTCTATCTTCACTGTTATTTAAAATAGTTTTAAAAGTGCTAATACGAAGTCATAAAAGTAACAATTATATTATTTCAATTTTATCTCATTAATATTCAGCTTACGCTAACGACGTAATATTAAAAGCAATAATGCAAGAAGAATTAAAAACCTTACTGAGAAACAAACGCAAGAAACAAACCGAGGCCTTGCAATAAAAATATAAAAAAATCGCACAGCATAAGTTTAAGTACACAGAAATTGCGATATGTTTGAAAGTAAACATGAATAATATGTAAAAGTGAATTAACGGCAAAAACAGAAACATGTATGGATTTAGATGTGCGGTTCTTTAATATCTTTCTTAAAATCCAAAATACTTCGAAAATGCTTAAAGTAAAATTATATAAAATAATAATCAGATCTGTAGTAATAGATTTTAACAACACAGATTTGCAATAAACTGGAAATATGGAAAAAAGATTCCAAAGCAAATATATGTTAGAATACAAGAATTTAAAGTTTGGAAACGAAAAGAAAATACGAAACCAGGGCTTTAGAAAAAACTCAAACTAAATTTTGTTATAAGACAAAAGTGTTTTTGTAAGATAGGACATACAATCAGGAAGAAAGATACGTATCTAATAAATGAAACATTTAACAGAACGAAAAAAAGATCGATTTAACATAATCTGGCAGGAAAATGTAAAATACATTTTAAACAAATACAAATTTTAAAATGGAAAATTTTAGCGCAGGAGGAAAAACTACAGAGGAAAATAATATAAGTTATAGACTTATATGTCTGACTGTTAGATGCATGGCGATAGTCCAATGATTGTAGAAAGTTTTCTATTTTAATAATATAACCTGATGTATATTTAGATTACTCTAGCATGGAAAGCTATGGGTTTTTGAACATAACAGATCTTTCCTACCTAAATAAACTTTACACCTCTTTTGGGCACCTTTATAATAAATATTTCTTCCAACAACAGTTTCTGTCATTTCGTCCACAGGAAACTTACCCATAATAATCTAAACGTTAAATCTCATCAAGTTGCTCAAACACCTATTAACAGATTTCTCAAATTTTCTACTAAAGACCGAAAAACTGAAATTAATACCATTACTAAAATCCCAAATACAAAACGTATATTACAAAAAATTCTTGACCCACGCCATTAAATTTGCAAAATATCTTGTGGTGATTGTGATAAAACCTACATAGATCAAACGAACAAATAAAGATCAAGCTGTCTATACGAACATTCTCTGGTTGCAGGAAAAGTACTGACCAACCATAATAAAGAAAGTGGACATAAATTAATTTTTTCTAATTCAAAACACTGGTTCTTATCTCCATCAACAGAATAATTCGTAAAACAATTAAAATAGAACACTCTCAATACTTGAATACTACAGAGAATGTACCAATGTTTACTTATTATTTGAAAACCACTAATTACCGCAGGTCATCATTTACATAACTCTTCCAAACAAACAAACTTTTCTCGACCTGTGAAAACATGTTTTGCCAAACACTTACTTAGCATTCAATAGCGAAGTACAACATGCCGAAAAGCAGCCTTTTTTGGCTCACAGTTTGCCTTTGGTAGTGGATAGATCAAGACTCTGATTAAAGAACTAATTCCAAGCTGTTGAAAACATACGCGCGCGCGCGCATTTATATATATATATATATATATATATATATATATATATATATATATATATATATATATATATATAACAAGGGCGCACGCATACACACCCATACAAACACACGCAGTACGTTGTCTATAGCGATTTTTTTCATAAAACGTTTTTGTCGAGTACGTTTTGACGATGATTGGCAGTAAGGTCGAGAATACAGTGTGCGATTCCGAAAAACCTTTCGCTGGAACAAAGGGATAACCGGAAGAACAGAACAATTGCCTCCACTTTTTGGAGCGGTTTGAAAAGGACTTTTTTTCTGAAACGTGTCAGTACTGGGGACGAGACTTGGGTGTATCAGTAGGAACCCAAACAAAGCACCACAGCCCCTTTATTTACCCGATTTATGTCCTCGTGACTTTTTTCCCTTTCCATGTGTGATGCACCTTAAAGGACGTCATTTTGGGACAGTATCAAACGTTGAAAAGGCCGTAACCGACCAGCTGAAGACGATTCCAGTAACCGCGTTTCAGCACTGCTATGACAAGTGGAAGAGCTGTCTCCATATGCATTATCCCTGAAAACATAACAAATAAAACCAGACAAGACGCAGATAAAGTGCTACGTAAAACCGTACTGCCAAAATTAAATATCAAAACTCTTAAGTTACCTGCTTTAAAAGCTCTAAAAGAAAGTAATAGCATTATAATTTTATAGGCAGATAAGGGCAGCGTTACTGTGATTCTGAAAACATCAGATTATAATGATAAGATAGAAAATTTCCTAAAATAATCCGGCTAGCGTTATGTACGTAACAATCTTAAAAGAAAAACCAAAACCCTTATTGTTAATTAAAAACCTACCACCCGAAGCTAAAAACTCTTCATACCCTGAATAAAATCATTTATAATTCCAGAATTACATGGCCTCTTAAAAATTCATAAAGAAAATGTTTCCTTGTATTCCATAGTGAGTGTATTTGGTTATTTTACTCACATCCTACATAAGTATCTTGCCAAAATTCTTTAACCTCTTACAGCGCAAGTCTTATACTACCTCCAAAACTCCCACTAGTTCTTAAAAATACTCAAAACTTTTCCTATGATACTGTGGTCAGTTTTGGTATCATCTGCTTTTTTATCTATATTCTAATTCCTGAAACCTTACAGTTATCGAAATCAACTTACAATGTAAAAAACGATGCCCTCTCTTCAATTAATCATAACTTATTCAATACCTATTTTATCTATCCAAATATGTTTTAACGCACTAATGGTGTTGTTATGTATTTCTAACATTTAGGTGTTCTCGCAAATATTTCATGGCCGATTTTGAAACAAAAGTCTCCACCGCCTTTTACCTTAAATCTGTGTGCGCGTGTGCGCGTGTGCGTGCGTGCGCGTGTGCGTGTGTGGGTGCGTGCGTGCGTGCGTGTTGTGTGGGTGTGTGCGTGCGTGCGTGTGTGTGTGTGTGTGTGTCAGTAAACAGGATATCTTGAGAACCGTAAGAGCTAGAGACTTGAAATTTGGTATGCAAGTTACTTGTATGTAGAGGACGCAGTGCGAAGCTTTTGGTAAAAATCGGCCGAGTCGTTTTGTCGCAAGGTCGCAAAATCGGTTGCAATGCGGTCGCGAATCTAAACGGTTTAAGATACAAAAAATTTATGAGAGTAAAAATGATTTGTTATCATGAGATAAACATGAATTTAAAATAAAAATTGGTAAAATAGGAACTCGAAAAAAATTGAAGCTCATGATTTTTATTATACCGGGTGTTCATAAAATGTTTCGGGAAATTTATATTACCGGGTAGATCAGAAATCACACCTAAATGTTAGAAATTACAATGAAATTTTTTGATCCGAGGTCAGGGGGCCTCTAGAAAGGAGCACGCAGGCGATAATGGGGAAGGCCGTGCGACCGAGCTCGCACGGTTACCTTCAGTGACGTAACAAACTTTTAAGTACTAGTCAATTATTGTCTTGTACTGTTTATTTAAATCAGCTTTCGAGTGTTGGACCCGCGCCTCGTCCTTTTTTAAAATAACAACGGGACGAGAGCAGCGCAGGGCCGAGACGATAGACCCGGTATAATATATAATAATAATAGGATAAGGAAAGTCGTGTGATGTTCACACCAGATTTTGTTAATGTTATTTCAGAAAAAAATAGGGCAATATTAAGCTGTATGCAAGAGCATTTAAAAATTAAGCCTGCATATAAAACAAACACTGAAAAATTGTAACGCAGATATTTAAAGAAATTAAGAAACACTTAAGAAATAAAAAAATAGCTGTAAGAAATTCTACGTCCAGCGATAAGGCAAGCCCTGCGATAGGTCACTGAGATGTTAAGGCTCTCATATGTTGGCCCATTTGCTTGGCAATTTGGCAAGCACTATGCGTTAGACGACCGCATTGTTACCCTTTGTTCAAAGCAAAAGTAAGTACTCAATTATTTTTTATGGCTGAGTAGGCTACTCTTTAGACATCTTGAGTCCAGGATTAAACCCGGGTCCGTCCGTACCGCAGCCAAGCGCCTCAACCACACGGTCACACTGGACCCGCTTAAGAAGAAAATGTTTTATTATGTTATTTATATGCCATTTAATTTGATAATAGTAATAGATTTACTTTTAACATAAATTAGGATAGCAGATGCTTCATTTAAGAAAAAATATAAATTTAAAATACAATGATTACACGAAAACGGACCGGCTGTGAACAACAGTATCGTTGTAGATTTGATCTATATCTTTGTTAATATAACGTAGAAAATCTTTGCTTACTATAATAAATTCTAGATAAGATTTGTGTATGTATTTGTTTAGTTTTATTACTATTATTTTCCTCTTTGAGTACCTATGTACCATAAAAACTAAGGACATCTTAATACATCACACATGCACGCTCTAGCTTGTGCATACTGCTGGTTCTAATAAAATCATCACTACAATTTGCAACAAGAGAAGCAAATTACACATGGTGAATTATAATTGTCTGAATTGTATATTAAAAAATAGTAATGGTAAAAAAGTTTTTTGACCAGCTAATATTATGTTAAAGACAATAAAAAATTTACTATAAACCATTAGAAAATATCCAAAATAAAAAAAAACGGCTCATTATTAATCTTTCTGCAGCAAAACAAATAATGGGTTGATACAAAAGTTTATATAATTTTTCCAACAAATAATAACAGATGCTTAATCAAAGCAATCTCCATCGACTTCAATCACTTCCTTCCACTTTTCCGGAAACTTTATGTTTTACCAGCGGGAAAATTCGGCGTCTTTCGAATAAAAGAATTCTTCAGGTGCTTCACCCATTTCATCAATATTTTCAAAATGCTTTCCTTTCAAGAAGTGCTGCAACGATTGGAAAAGATGAAAATCATTTGGGGCAAGATCCGCAGAGTCAGGCGGGATATTGATACGCTCCTAGCTAAGTTCCTGAATCTTTGCATTTGTCAATGGCGAACGGTGGAGTTTTACATTGTCATCCAAAAAAATAACTTCAGCCCGACGACGCAAATTCAAACGCTGATTTAACTTATTGAATTGGTTGTAATAGACTTTCGAATTGACTGCCACACCTGGTTCTTAAAGTTTCCAGTACTCAACTCCAAAAGCGGACCAAATACAGAAAACGTTGCCTTCTTGTAACGAAAATCCATCTTTCATCACCCGTAATCAAACAGTTGGCCAAGAACGGAGTTTCATTTTGACGATCCACCAAAGTTTGCGCAGCATTCACTGTCTTTCTTTTCTGCGCTTTGGTCAATTCGTACGGCCTCCATCGTGTCTTTTTCCAAACTTTGCCAAGTTCTCGCGGGATTCGGACAATTATCGATTGATCTAAATCATCGGCCAACATTCGTGTTTTTCAATTCTCCCAAGAATGGATCGGTGGAACGGCCTGAATACGGCAGATCTTTGATGCCAGAATTGAACTTTGCAAACCACTCCTTGCATGTTGATCTTCTAATCGCCTTTTCACCATACGCCTTACAAATATTTGCTCATTTTCTATTGAAAATATAGCAACAGACGTCTAGTCAGCTCTGTACTAAAACAAGATAAAAATTTATACATCAACATGGGGACAAAAAACGAGTTTTCAAATGGTAGCAAGAATTTAAAAAATTTTTAAGAAAAATATTTTTTTTATAATATACATAGTTATGGAAACTTTTGCATCAACCGTATACATTCTATAGGTTTAGATTTTATTTTGAGCATTACCCTTAACTGTTAGCAAATAAAGTTCTGATTTATACGCAGAATTACTTTCGAGACCACGAATCTTCAAGGTTTGAACGGTGTCCAAAAGTAAAATGAATAACAAATGAAAGATGTAAATACATAACAAAATTATTTTTATAAATTACATCTAATATAAATTAAAATTTAAAATTTAAGATAAACAATTTTTTTATTAATAAAATTGTTCATATGTTTTCTAACACATATTTTACCTTGTTTCAACTATTTTTTCCTGTTTAGTCTGTTCTAAATAATGTTCAGCTTTTTTATGTTATTAACGGCTTTCTTATATTCTTGAACTTTGTCTTTAAAATGATCCAATAAAGTTCTATCGGTCGTAAACATTGAGCAGCTAACCTGATTCATTAGATACTATTCTATAGTTCCTAGTCAAAATAATGTATTATTGGCATGCTCCTTATGAAATTCAAATCATTGTTATTTAGCGGTTTTTGATGAAAGATTAACAGTTGTAGAAAATTAAATGCTCTGCTTATTACATTTGCAAATGACTTGTTAAAAAAACTTTTTTCCATATTTCTCAAAACACATTTTACATTCCTTTGTAGGAACTTTCTTTCCTGTGATACATTGTAAAAATGATAAACCAGAATTAAATTTGATTCATAAGGAGTAATAGTAAAACGCTTAAAAATTTGTTTATTCTAATTTTATAAAATTTATGTTTTGTGCTTCCATACGTTTTTTATTATTATTATTATTATTAGCGCACTACCGGCACTGCAGCAACATTGGCTTATTGTGCCTACTAACATGCACATACTTAAAGCTAGGACATCACATACAAAAGAACTTTATAGTCCTTGTCAATTGGTAGACTTATTCTCCAATCATTCACCAATTTTGATCTCATACAATATCCAAGTGTTAAGGCAGCAAAAGATTTTCACATTTCAGCACAAGAAAACACAAGAACAATTTCTAATATACAGATATAGACATATTTATACAAAGCTGTAGAATACCTTAATCTAGTAATAGAACAACCAACATGAGACTATAATAACGACTCTCAAAATGGCAGGTTCTAGAAACTATTCCTACAATTGCTAAACGGAAAACAGTAGATAAGAGTAAATTAAGGAAAACTTGATAAAATAATAGTCAAAGAGTCAAACCAAAATAATTATTGCATAAACAGAAGAAGTAGGAAATTTAAGATTGCCTGTTAAAACTGTCGTAGAAACTAATTATTTATTATAGAAGGCCACTAAGAATCTAAAAAGGCCACAATTAATAATTTTGCTTATTCGCTTACTAAACGAAGCGTAATCAAAAAACCTTGATGAAGAAGTTAGCGATTTGATAAATGTATTTCAGTAGTTTTCTTCAACTTTCTTTGGGATTAAGACAAATTAATATATTGAAGAATTTATCCAAATTGAAGAAAAAAAAATTAATAATGTTAAAACATCTTGAACAAGTCTCTATATTACGATTTAGTAACATATAAAATATACTTATAGAATTACCAGAAAGTGGCTTAGCATTTTTAATATTTATTATTAATTATATTTTAAGATTGGATACTTTTCCTGAACAATGGAAAGTGCTTAAATAATAATAATAATAATTCTAAAATCAGGCAAGAACCATAACTTATAAATATATTTAGACTTTTCTTCATAATAGTGAAAATATTTGAAAAGCCTACACTGCAGGTTTAATATTAATTTTTCAAAGAACAAATGATTTACTTTTCGCACCAATTTGGTTTCAGAGGAGGTCATCATACTTTAGGACATATTAACTGAGTGGTTATTAAAATAAACCTGTTTTACGACGTTTATGAACATTAGCTAGGAAGCTGTACAAGATAAGAAGCAATTTATATTTTGGTTACTACAACATCCTGAATTTGTATTTAACAGATTTTTTTATCTCAAATTTTAAGGATAACAAACAGCACTGTATTCTTTATATTCGGGCGTGCCCTACATTATCATAATCACACAAACAATGATAACTACATTTACCGATAACATTGTCTTGTTAGCTTCTCATAGCGTCACTCGAACAACATTCCGACTTTTTCAATTCCATTTTAATAAATTCAAAACTTTACAAATCCAGGCTAACGAATCCAAATCTGTATATGTAACTTTTACTTTGCGTAAAGAGACGTGCCTCCCAGTTACATTAAGCAATCACTAACTTTCGCAAGAAGATGGTGATAACTATTTGAGCATATACTTGGATGGAAACCTAAATTGGAAAAACACATTTGGAAAAAAATAACTCAGCTCAGCCTGAAGTACAAAAAATGCATTAACTGTTATGAAGAACTGCTAACTCCTAATTAAAAATAAGTAATTGCTTTACGAAATTGCCATGATACCAATATGGGCCTGTGGTATTAAGTTATGGGAGTTGACCATCAATTAAAATTTAGAGATCGTACAGAAAATTTAAAGAAATGTAATGAGGAACATTATTAACGTATTCAGATAGTGCCTACCTAAGTGATACAAAAAAGTATATTCCCCTAATTTTTATGATAAACATAGCGCACATGTGACATGCAGTCAATAGGCAAAATACGTTAAAAGATTAAAAAAGTATGATTCATTAGTAATAATTGGCTTAACATTCCTAAAAGGAATTTAGTCGCCCATTTGGGCTTCCCATATTTGTTTTTCGGGGTAGATTAGTCCCCTTGTTGTTCATCAAACTTAAACTTAACTAAAACTATTACTATATCACCACAACCCTGTGTGTGTCTTTGCCGCTTTAACTGTTTATTTCCATTTCCTTTTGTTTCTTGCCCTTTCTTTCTAATTTTTGATTTTCAATGTCGTTCTTCTTTTTTATTCTTACATGTCCCAGCCGTTCTATTCTTCTAGAGTTGATTAATTTTATTATGTCTTCACCGTTCATTTCTGTAACTATTTCATAATTCATTCTTTGTCTACTTTCGTTTGCATTAATTTTTATTGGTCCTAAAATTGTTTTTAGTATTTTCCCCTCGGTTTTCTCATTTGTTCTTCCTCTTGTCCTGTTAAGTACATCGTTTCCATAGCGTGTCATTACCGGTCTAATCAGTGTCTTATATATTCGCATTTTTGTACATTTGCTCGCTCGCGCTCGCTCGCACGCACGCACGCACACACGATATATATATATTTGTATTTTCTCTCTTATTTCATTTTTTTCATTTCCTTTTCCTTTATCGTTGCTCCTAAATATTTAAATTTATTCACTCGCTCCAATATGTATTCGTTGAGTTTTAAGTTTCTTTTTGTTCCTGCTTTATGTCTACTATATTTGAAATATTTTGTTTTATTTTCATTTATTCTTAGACCCATTTATCTTGCCCTTTCATTTAGATTTGTAAACATCTCTTTCAGTTTTCTTTCCGTTCGGCTTATATAATTCATTAAATATACTAAATAGGTTTAATTAGCAAGTTAAGCAAAAGTATTTTCTTTGGAGAAAATGGAGAAAATGTTGTGTGACAAATGTAAATATTTATTGATAAATCTTTGAAGAACATAGATTCACTTAAAAAAAATTCTTCCGTAATGAAGAATAACTGTATTTTACTCTCATATAGAAAGCTAACGCTACGGATTTTATAATTAGAGTAGGCATTTTGATTATAAAACTTCTAAAACGTTAATTATTCACTATATTGTTATTAAAGTCTTAACAGCTTGTACCAAATTCAGTTTGAAATATCACCTTTTACTATGATTTGGTAAGTAGTGTTTGTTAGTATTCTTCTAGTAAAGATAAGAGCTAATTCAGTTTATCACAAGTTTATGTACATTAAAGTATATAAAGAGTATACTAATTTTTTATTACATAATTTGATTTCTAAACATTAAAAATTTACAATAACAGTATCTAAATTGGAGTTTTAGAAAAACTTTTAAGTAAAACTGCACAAAAAATATTTTTGTAGACGAAAAAATTCTATCTAAATAAATTATTATGAAAACAACTATCTGGTTCTTGATATTCAGTGTGAACACGATGAATACAGTCTATCAAACGCTTTAATACCCCAAGATAATATTTATTATTAACCGTTGCAGTACTTACTTGGAAAGAATATTTGTAGATAATGTCTTTGAAATCGTAAAAAGCAACTACCATTGTTTTGATTTTATGTTCTCCAAACGAGATATTTTGGATTTTCCAATTTGGTGACCTCTATTCAGCATATTGACATTTTACCTCTGTATCGCATTGAAAACACCATGCCTTATTACCAATAACAATCATTTTTAAGGTGTTCTCGTTTTTTTGAGCATTTTTAACAAAGTCTTTGCAATACCCAATTCGGTACAGGTTTTAGTCACCCGTCAATCAGTGTGGAACAAACTTACAAACAATAAATTACTATTTTCGGTATTCCAAGTTTTGTTTTCATAAATCTCACTAAAGAGTTTTGCTAAAGCTTTAGGAAATCACGCATTCTTTTAACGTTTTTTCGGTCATAGTTCCAATTGTTAATAACACTTAAAATCATGTATTTGTAAACAGTTCTTCCTGAGTGATTTTAATCATTTGGAACGTTTTTGTAGCGCTTTTGTCGTTTTCAATATAGAACTTAATGTTGATTTTTTATTCTTTATCATTTTTCGACCGATATATACAAACTACTCTCACCTAAAGTGATTTTGGTTTTCAGCAAACTAAATGTCATATAATCTTTACAGGTTATTATTATAAAGGCTGGATCTTCATAAATCAATCTCCCACCAATAAATAACGCCAATAATTTCGTTAAACTAAAGCAATTTCGGTTATTTTTAAGATAGAGAGTGTTTCGGTACAATGAATAAAATCTCCTTTCGTTGGGTGGATACATTCAAAAAAGAAAGAATTTGCATCAAAAATTCTTTTTGTAGGCTCAGAAGGCGTTAACTCTAGAAATGGTTAATAGAATCTAAGACAATTTCATTTGTAGGTAAATGGTAACAGAGATGGTAGACATATTTACAAAGCGACTTAAATTTTTACAACTTATTTTCAAAATAAGTGGCGCGTTTGCTGTTTGAGGAGAACAAACGCATTTAAAACTAATTTCTTTAAGGTGGTATAGATAACTTTAACAAAGCCTCACAATTTTTTTATATTATTGTGATTAAAAATAAAATATATGATTGAAACAAATTTTTGATTAGATAAAGTAAAAGAAGTTATGCCTGAACATTCATAAAAAATATATATACAGTAGAATTGAGAACCTCCTTTTTTAAAGACGGTTAAAAAAGCCAGTAAATAAGTAATTTTCAAAAAAGGTACATGATGTTATGTGTTCTCGCGGTGCTAGGTTATTTTTGGAGGTTAAAACTCTATACGTTTTGTCCATAGCTAAACAATCATCTAAACATTTTAGACAGCACGACTTACCAAAAGACTGATCGCAAAAGTCTTCAAATTTATTTAAATGGTGTATTCAGAAATGTTAATAGCACACGTGTATCGAATTAAATAGAAAATAAGTAAAAAAGTAAAGAAAAAACTTAATTTAAAATTTTATTTTTATGGCTAATTCACCTTTGCATGTTAAATGCTCTATTTAAAATATAAATTTAACAACAGATGAATGTAAGTCCAAAAACCAATTAATCTAACAAACTAAAAAATATTTAAAGATTGATTAAAAAAATAATGTAAAGAAAGTAGTGATAACTAAGCTAAAATAATAAGAGATAAATTTTAATAAGTGTCAACTAAATTCAGTAAAAAAACATGCATTTAGTAAAACGTTGATTTCTTGTGCTAAAATAGGCGTTTTGCTTTTATTCTTATTTAATAATAATATAACTAACATTAATAACAAGCCTAGCTTTGTTTATACTTACCTGTATAATCAGATAAATAATCTTCGTTAGATAAAAGCTAGATTTGTTTTTTACTTTTATAGTTTTTAACATCATTTTCTTTTTATTGTGGTACTTATTCGTTCGGTTATTGGCGTGCTTTGTCTACGGGAGCACGAAAAAACCTACTGTGCTATATAGAACCATACACGTAAGATTTTTAGCGGCCATATCCTTCTTATTACAGGTCTTTTCTTGTTATCTGTTTTGTCCTGAAAAATCACTTGTAATAAATTATAGTGTTATTGTTTCTTATGATGTGTTTCATATATTCTAAATTATGAGTTTCTATTATTCTTACTTTCTAGGACAATCTAAACCGGGCAATTTAAATAGTTTTTACATCTTCAGTCAATAAAATCCTGATTTTCTCTATTCGGCTTTTGATCCCTGGTGAATGATTCCACGTTACACTTATTGTTGTTCCAAGCTAAGTATATGTCTGTACTATTTCTATTTGATGGTTATTTATCAAAAGTTGGATAACATATATTTTGTTTTTTTAAATTCTGATATTCAACAAAGTCCAAATTTTGGCTAAGCTATGCCAAACGATACATTATTTCTTAAATATTCTCGAGGCTGTACGCAAACACTTCTGTTTATCGGCGCAATTTAGGTTATTTATATACTCACCATTAATCCTGATTGCGTCGTTTACGTCTTCTAATGCTTCTTGAAGGGTTTAACCTGAATATACATTAAACAATTGTGGCAACAACACACAACTCAGTCCGGCTTCTCATTATACTAGAATATCTTTTGACTCTTTTCTTAGAATTCGTATGGATAATGTTTGGTAGAATATAAATTGTTGATAATTTAAGTTTTATTCATCTACCCCATTATCCTACTGTTGTGTTGTGTATTATCAAATTCTTTTTTATAAACAAAAAATGTGCAAAAATATCGTATTTAACATCTTTACATAGCTGAAAAACATGGATACTAAACAGAATCTCTTTAGCACCTAATGTATTACAAAATTTAAATTGTGTGCAGCTGACATGTTCCTTTAATAAATCATTTTTAAGAAGAATTTTAGTAGGTGGCTTATAAGATTGATGGTAACGTAATCGTTACACTATTTGGCATAACTATGAAAATAAATTTCAACCACTGTTTTAGTATCTCTCTAAGCAATTATGTACAAGGGGAATCGGAAAGTGAACGTAATTTAGAAATAGGGTGGTAAAAACAAGTGGGATAACGGATAACTAGGCGTACACAGCATTCTATCGTTCAGTCATATGGCAAACAGCAGCGGCGAGGGTAGAAGTATGGTGGAACAATGCACAGTAGTGTGTTTTCTGTGAGCAAAAGTGTTTAAACCTGGGGAAGTACATCGCCGAACGTTGGTACTGTATGGAGTACGCATTATGCATAAACAAAAATTCTTAGAATGGATAGAACGTTTTAAGGAGAGAAAAAATAGTGTAACAGATGGAAGTACGGACGAACACATTCAGAGGGTCGATTGATTACCACATTTTCGACATTCTAATTGAAACAATGCGCGGTAACAAGTAGCTCGGATAGTGAAGTTCAATAAATGGTGCATACAGAGTGTCATGAGTAACCGAAGAGCTTCCTTTTCGAAAATACAATGAATCTCGTTAAATGATATCAAACATACGTATTTGTTCTCCATCGGTGAAAATAAAATTGTTATATAAAAAATGCTTTTACTTTTTGATTTATCTACTTATTATTATTCATACACATTCCATGTCCGGTGTAAATCACATACAGGTCGTCTCTGAATCGAGTAGGGATTGCCGCATACTGTGTGTGTGTGAAGCCGGATGGAGAACCTCGACTCCAACATGGCGGGTCCCCGGGTGGCGGATAGGGGAAGGCTCTACAGATATGTACAGTAAGTGCAGAATGCACCCGCGGACCAAACGAGGAGTAACGTCTGACCTATAGTAGGCGGTTACAAAACAGCGTCTGTACTCCAAAGGAGCGGCTGAACATAATCCTGGTAGAAGGTATAAAATGCATACACCAAGATGCTTGGCCAGCAAGGTGTATTAGGCTAGATTCCCCCAACATCATGACAATAAGACGTAGAAGAAGAAGGCCCTCAGTCCCCAGCTGTCTCCAAACTCCTGCCCAAGGCAGCGGGCAGAGCAGGGAGGAGATAGAGGGTGCTAAGAAATAAAATGGGACGTAATTGGAATAAGTGAAATAAGAAGGAAAGGAGAATAATGTTTGAAACTTAAATCGGGATACATACTATTCTATAAAGGACACGAAGACATAAGTCAAGGAGGCGTAGGGTTCCTTATAAACAAGAAAATAATAGGAATAGTAACACATTTTAAGGCGATTAGTCCTCGAATAATATACATAATACTAAAGATATCAGAGAAGTGCAACTTAAAAATAATACAAGTGTACGCACCCACTAGCGACCATGAGGACGAAGAGGTAGAACAACTTTATGAGGAAATAAATACCTGTATTGCTGAAAACCATACAAAACACTTACTAATAATAGGGGATTTCAACGCCAAGTTAGGACCAAAATAAGAAGAAGGAGAAGAATATATAGGAGACTACGGGATAGGAGTACGAAATGAAAGGGGGGATATGTTAATAAACTATATGGGACAACAGCAAATTTATGCAATGAATACCTTCTTTAAGAAGAAATTACAAAATAAATGGACGTGGATTAGTCCGGATGGACAAACCAAGAACGAAATAGATTTCATCTTATTCTCACACAAAAACATAGTGCAAGACGTATCGGTAGTGAAAAAAATAAATACCGGAAGTGATCATAGGTTAATAAGAAGTAAGATTGTTATCAATAACAAAGACGATAGATATAAAGCTATACAGAAATCTAAAAACTGGACAGAGGGAAAACATATAGTAGCAAACAAGGAAATATACGAAAACGAATTAAACAAAAAATTAAAAGAAGTAAGTATAGTAGCGGAAGATAACTTAGAAGAAAGAAATAAGAAAATAACAACGGCACTTAAAGAAGCCTCGTCTAGAATAAAAATATCAAAACCAAGAGATAGCCAAATAAGCGATAATACAAAGAAGCTAATGGAAGAAAGAAGGAAATTGGCAATCAACCGGGAAGAAAATATAGAGCCTCTAAAAGAAATAAGCAAAAAAATAAGAAGAGATGAAAAAAGATTTAAAAGCATGGCATGAACTAAAAATTGAAGAAGCACTGATTAATGGAGGAAAAACAAAACAATGGCAGAAAGAAAGAAGACTGGGGGATACAATCATGACATCGCTAAGAGACGCAAATGGAGCCTTAATTATAGACCAAAATAAAATAACGCAAAAACGGAACAGTTCTACAAATGTCTATATAGCACAAAACCTGATACAAATATAAAAGATATAGAAAGGAAAATACTAAATGTAAATTCAGAAGACATTCCTGATATTGAAATATACGAAATAGAAAAGCTTTAAGACAGACAAAAAGAAATAAGGCACCAGGCGAAGATGAGATACTCCCAGAAATGCTAAAAGAAGGGGACAGCCGATATTACAAGAACTAAAAGTACTATTAAACCAATGCCTGCAAGAAGGAAAATACCTAAAGAATGGGATAACGCAGTTGTAATATTACTATTCAAAAAGGCGACAAACATAGATTGGAAATTATAGACCAATCAGTCTATTACCACAAATGTATAAATTGCTGACAAAGATCATTACGAATAGACTGGTTAACAAATTAGACAACTACCAACCACCAGAACAAGCAGGATTTCGTAGCGGCTATAGTACCCAAGACCATCTACGAGTTATGCGAAATTTAATAGAAAAATCAAAAGAATATAACTTACCATTATGTCTTGCCTTCATAGATTTTGAAAAGGCATTCGATTCGGTTGAACACTGAGCCATAATACAATCTCTACAGAACAGCCGCGTAGATTACAGATGCACGGAATTAATAAAATATATATATACAAACGCTACCTGTACAATCAAATTGCAAAGTACTACCAATCCGATAAATGTAGAACGAGGAGTAAGACAGGGACACACTATCTCTCCAAAATTATTTACCCTATGTTTAGAAGATGTGTTTAAAAAATGCGCTTGGGAAAATAAAGGAATAAGAGTAGATGGGAAAAGATTGAACCATCTACGATTTGCTGATGACGTGCTCATATCGGACAATGTAGAAGAATTAGAAGAAATGATAACAGACCTAAACGAAAAGGCCAAAGACATAGGATTAAAAATGAACAGAGGGAAAACTAAAATAATGATAAACGCTCTAGTAGATGAGATAGTTGATATACTGATTGACGGGGAAACTTTAGAACAAGTAGGAAGTTATATATACCTTGGACAATACATCTCACTACAATCGGATAATCAAACAAAAGAAATAGAAAGGCGAATAAAACTTGGTTGGGCCGCATTCGGTAGATGGAAAGAAATATTTAAAAGTAACGGACCAAACACTAAAGACTAAGTTATACAACCAGAATATAGTCCCTGTTTTAACCTACGCAGCAGAGACATGGACGTTAACGATAAAAAAATAAGCAAAAACTGAGGGTAGCGCAGAGAAGAATGGAGCGGGCAATGCTGGGAATCAGTCTAAGAGATAAGATGACAAATATATGGATTCGAAATAAAACAAAAGTAAAAGATGTAATAGAACATATATTTAAAGGGAAATGGCAGTGGGCCGGACATATTGCCAGACTAGAAGATAAAAGATGGAAGAAGAGCATGCTGCAGTGGAGACCAAGAATAGGCAAAAGGCATAGAGGCAGGCCCCCCCCCCCTCAGGTGGACTGACGACATCAAAAGAGTAGCAGATTACAATTGGATGCAGAAGGCGAAAAACAGGGACCAATGGAAGATGCTTGGAGAGGCCTACGTCCAACAAAGGACTGAGTTGGGCAGATGATGACTTATTATTAAATAATTGTGTTAGTTGTCTATGCCTTCTGTATCAAGTAATTTAAGAAATTCACTATAAGTACCATCTAAGTCAGGAATTTGCCTTTATAATTTTATATATTATTATTAGTAGGTTTTCTAGACAGTTGAAGTCTGCAGGATGTCCCATTCCAGTAATTAAAAAAGGACAGTTATGTAGATTTTCCAGGTGTTTATTTTCTCTTCCCAAGCGCAATTATACCGAGTGCCTAGCCTATTACCTCTACTTTCCAAAATTTTCGAAAGACTGCTACTCAACCGAATTCAAACCATTGTAGACCACGATCATCTATCTGCTCCCTCCACACCAGTTTGGACTTCGTTAATCCGATTCAACAACAAACTAAAGCCATAGAATAGTCAAAAAGCCTAGAAACAAAAAACATATGTGCAACAGTCTTCCTAGATATAAAATAGGCATAACGTGATAAAGTCTAGCATACAGGGTTAATATACAAATTTAAACTACTTCTCCCCTGGGAATTGTACCTATTACTCAAATCATAAATAACAGACAGAACATATCAAGTAAATAGTTTAGTGTCTGACCTGCAACAAATTACCGCTGGAGCTCTACAGGAAGCGTAGACAACACAGTCCTTGCTACATTCACAGATGATACTGCTGTCCTGTCAGTCGATCGTTCACCTGAAACGGCCATAGAACATCTTCAAACTCATCTAACTACACTACAAGATTAGTTCCACAAGTGGAAAATTACAACAAACCCAGGCCAATTTGCGCTAGTAAATTTTACCCCAAGACATACTAAATGCCCGCAGACGAGAATCGGCAACTTACACATCCTGTTTAAAACAGAGGTAAAGTACCTCGGTACGCGTTTAAACCAAAAGCTCACCTAGAGCTCACATATTAAAAAAAAGAAATTGTCTAGACCTCAAGATCAAACAAATGACCTGGTTACTAGGAAAACATTCGCAACTCTCCTTGGCAAAGAAAGTGTTAATCTAGAAAGTCATCCTGAAGACCGGTGTGGACATATGGAGTCCAGCTATGAGACTGCACGAAAGCGTCATATACAAAAATTATTTAGCGCTTCCATTCGAAGACACTCCGGATGCTAGCGAACGCCCCATGGTACGTTACCAACGAAACCGTCCACATTAAGTTAGGAGTACTTTACATAACAAGTGAAACCAAGAGGCTTTCTACTACATACAATACCAAGCTACATGGTCACTCAAACGACCTCATAAACCAACTTATCCGTCAACCAGAAGTCACAAGACGACTAATAGACATTGGCCGCTAGACCTAGTGTAGTAACCTAATCGGGATCGAAGAACCTCCATCAGGAGATTGGTGCTGGCTAATGCTCTTCTGGTGACATTTTTATTGCTATCAAAATTACTAAATACTCAATATGTTAAGAGTAGATTGTAATTTAACATTTAAATTTTTTTTTCTCTTTTGCTGTCAATAATAATTTTGTCGTTTTTAGAACATAGCGGTATTAATATCCTATATTGGCTCAATATATATCCCAGCTGTTTCTTCGATTTTTTTGTGCATACTAAACAAATCATATTTTTGCTCTGACGTTTCTATTTATTTCCTAGCATTGGTTTTTGTGTTAGTTTTTCCTTATTATCTTTATTTTTCGCTTCATTTATCTCCAAATATTTTTATATTATGTTATGTTGTTTTTTGATTTTTCGTTTATTACCACGGTCATTTCTTATACCTTAACCGAAGTCACCTATAAATTCACCGCATTTTTCTTTTCCCAATTGTAGCATTTAGATTAACCGTCATATCAAATTTATTAGAAGTGTTTATATTGACTTATTCGCAATAGGAGCATATATCTAAACAATATTCAATTTGACATGGGTGTTTATCTAAATAAATGCCTAATATTTTTTCGAGATGGGCGTAAAGTTGTGACACGCTTTTGTATCTCCTGAGACACACCATACTTACTCTATATGTATGTTGGTTCTCCATCTTTCTAGATCAGTAAATTAATTTTGTTCTGAACATTGATTTTACATTCCATATACATATTTTTATAGCCTCCTGGATAATTTTAATGATACTTTGACTTTTTTGTGCAAGAATTTTCTTGAGTAATAACCTAAAAAGTTCTGCAATTTTTTCCTCTGTCGGATCTTAGATTCCAAACTCCATATAACGAGGCCGTTTTGTTATATAGATAATATAAGATAAAGTTCGATCATTATGGTCAACAAAGTTATGTTGGTCTTGAAAGCCCTCTTTCTGCCGTGTTACAAAAAATCTATTGAGCTTGACTTTATTTAAAACCAAATCTGTAAAAGAAAAGTACTCTTTACGAATCCTACTATTTTTTATGAACTTTTGTTAACTTGCTTAGGGTCACAATTGACATATAGGTATCATTCTCAACTTTACCTAATTTCTTTATATGATAATTAGATGTAGACAATGTTTTAGTAAACAAGTTATTATTATTCTAATTACTTTCTGCTACGTTTAGATACGTTTTTTCTTTTGTTTTAAAGATAATGATTTTTATTGTTTTAATATTAAAGTTTCAACCTATTGTAGTATTCTTTTTATTTATTTAGTTTTTCCTATATTATCCTAAGAAATGCTAAAAATGTTTTAAATGTTTATATTTTTTCTTTGTAATCTATCGTCTAGAGTAGAATTTACTCATTTTCTTTTGTCAAATTTTGAAAATATGTTAATACACATTTAATGTTTTTAAAACTTCTTGGCTGTGTGATATCATGTAGATTTCGGTCAATTTTAGACCGTTTTCTTGTACATATTTTAACTTAAAAAATAGATTGTAGAGATTTTGATGAATTATAATTTGATTTCTGTATAGCTGTCTATGTTTAAGTTTTATTACATCAGTGTCGATTTTTCAAAATATTGATATATCCAGCTGTAAAAGATTATCGAATTTTAAATTTTTTTTTGTTTTATTGTTGGGAGTTTTGCTTATTTATATTTATGATGTTATGTTGGATTTGCGGGTTCGAATCCTGCTCTCGCCAATACGATCATTGGCATTTTTAAGGCCCAGCTCGACTCAGGCTGCAAATAAATGAGTACCCTAGAGGTCAAACTCTGGGATAATATTAGGCGGTCGGTACGTAGCGCTAGCTACGTTACTACCCTTGTGTACCGTAGGCTCTAGATTGTAGCAGACTGTTACGACCCCATAGGTCTTCGTGGCCTATTACCGGGAACTATTATTATTATATATGTTGGATCTTAATTTGGTTTCACACAATTGCGTTTAGCATGTCATTTTTTACAAATAAATTAGTAGGAGTACGAGTTATAATGTAAACTGTTATTTGGCGTACGTGTTACCACATTAATTGCTACTCTGCACTTTTTATAACAGACACTTTTTTTTATATATTCGTGCAATATACTACAACATCTTAGCTGATTATGAGCCTAGGCTACCCAATAGATTACATATTATCAATGCAAGTTTTCGGTTGAGGTCTTTACATTTTGTTATATAACTTTAACTGTACATTTGCTACGTTTTGTTAATATAGAATTATTAAGCACTTTTTTGGCCAAAAACTACTTCGAAATGCTTTCTTCCAACATGAAAAGAATATCGGTTTTAAATTTACCCCTTTTTTAGAAACAAGAATTACATTATTTGGGTTTACGTTTAAATTTTTACCTCACGCCATGTTTCTACAGTCTAGGAGAATTTTGTACTTTGTTAGATGCTAGGCGTTGCCCGCCAAAAGATATTTTTGGCGTCCTAGGCTGACAATTTTTCACCCGCCTTTCAACAAATTTTGGCAAGGTAGAAACGCATAAATTTTTAACTGGATCTGCTTTTTTCTTGGATCGGGAACGTGGGACAATTTAATGTAGCGCCCATTCATAATGGACGTAAGCATAAGACGCCTATGAAAAGTACGTAATACGTAAAGTTCAAACGTAAGAAATACCTAAAGTTGAAATCGGTTAAACTTTACGTATTTCTTACACTCATTTGCAGTGATTTTTAATTTTTTCCTGGACTAATGTTGTCAGCAGTAACATGTTTGTTCCAATTCTGAAATTGCATAACCTAACTGTAGTTTTATCGACATTTTGGCTTTGTTTTTACAACAAATAGGGAACTATTAATTAAGTTAGTAAATATCTATCTGTTCCTATACTGTAAAAGGGCTAACAGGTAGAAAGGCAACATAATTATACAAAATGCCTGGAAGGATATTGCTGCCGCTACTTTCATTGACCATGCGCAACTTTCAAATGGTTACATAGAGTTTACGTGCATTATACGTATTTTTTATGTGCGGCATATGCTTATGGCCATTACAATCAAATCTCAGCTCGGTGAAAGCAAATAAAATTGCCATGGCAGACGCGCTTTTTGCGTTTGGCAATAATAATCCCCGCCCGGCCATTCGGTAAGGAGCGAGAGCGGCTCCGACGTGTATGCACGAACGCACGGATCTCCTCGTGTAAATCAAGAGTCGAGAACCACGCTACATTTCTTTGCTTACTTTGTGTTCAAAGTTATAGATAGATAATCAAATAATGTTTGCCAAGATAGTTAAATAGTTTTCTAATTTTCCTTGTATTATATGACTTTTTATAGTCATCATTGATATTTCTCTTTAAATCTACAGTGATTGTAAACTTTGATAGATTAGGAGGCGCTTTCAAAACTACTTTCCATATCTAGAAAATAGTATAAGTTACATCTAATTTTTCCTATAATTTGCATAATTTACAAAACCTTGTTCTATTGATAACAATGCTATGATGTTGAAAAACTTGGGTAGCAGTCTTCTTCATACGTGAAACAGATTACCGGACGTATTTTGAGTATTCCCTAAAAATATTTATCTCATTTATGGTTGCTGATGCTTTATGGAAATATTTAAAGTATAAATAACTTAACAGCTTATTCACTTTTTTGAAATAAAATTTTTTCTAAAAAAACTTCTTTTATGTATTCCTAACCGGCATTTCTTTTATTGTTTGGTACTCCCAGTTTTCTTTTCCGGAATGCTTATGGAACCTGAGAACTAAACTGCTACTGGTTATTTCATCGGTTTGTTTATGCTTGGTACTTAAGGTATTTTATATCACATGTGGCAGTTATGTATTTCTGAAGTCTTGAAGCTTATGCTGAAAATATTAGAACTAGATTTGCAACTTAAGATATGCGTATACGACATAGAAATTGTAAATGGAGTTGGAAATTGCATTAATACGTGTTATTGTCATAGTATGGTAGTGGTTATGGTGGCGTGGGCATGATCTGGATATGCGCGTCGTTTTTTCTCAAAACACGGCTTGCGTCGGTCGCGAAAGTAATAGAAACATCCCATCAAACATGATGACCGGATTATGGCGATTACGGTGATCACCGTGTTTAATAAATACGGCAGGGGTGGGGCGGTGATGTAATGCGTGTGTGGTCGCGACATTGAAATGCAATGTTTGTGCATTTATATTCATCACATAATACGCCAATTTGAATGAATTATGAACACAAACAAGCGACGCAGCGCAGTGCAGCGCGGTGCAGCGCGACTTGCTCCGTTCTAAATTATTCATAACGCATAAATTTATATTTACATGCAGGCCGTCCTGTATTTGGATTGTTAACATAAAGCTGTCAATAGTTAAAATCGCATTCATTAGTGAGTGCGCCGGGCCCGGCCGCCGCCATTATTCCGGAATAACGACGGCCGCCAATTCTAAATTATTCCTTGTTGCGTTTTTTGGCGGCCGTTAATTACGGCGCTCTAGCCGGCCGGCCGGCCAGGACGAGCCGGGACGAGCTTTATTTATTTATGCGCGGCCGTTTTTGTCCTGGCTCCGATTACGGACGGCGCAGGAGGTGTTATGATGGTCGGCGCGCCATCGGGGCCCGGCGCAGCGGCCCGCGTACGTCCGTGGGTGGTGCAGCAACTGCATACGTCTCATAACATGCGGAGTTTATTGCCATTGTCCAGACGCTGCCCCCGAGCCATCGGCCTCTTGCATATTTCATTCGCTTTTGCATTATCATTTAAACGGCACGGCCGAACGGCGAACGGCGCGTTAGTAACCTACTACAGCCATTGCCATGTTAGACCATCAATTATGTGGCGCGGTTTTAATAATGGCGCGAAAATTACAGGCCGACGGCGGCGAATGGCGGATGGCGGATGGCGGACGGCTATAGCTGGCGCGGGTTATTTGTGACGTGACGTGTGACCGATGGGCTGGAATTCGGCCCGCGCTACGGGAAACTGCCGGAAAAGCGCCGCGTGCCGAACGAAACGGGCGTCAGCTCGTTTGAAATGCGTGGGCTGGAATTAAAGAATCTATTCAAATTTGCCCCGGCCGCGGTAGTGACCCGATTCGCAAATACAATTTTCGTTTAATTGGATGATACTTTGGTGATGTTCATTAAGTCTCCACAAAGAAACAAATTTTTACGTTATTTTGAATATTGTGTTGGAAGATATACCAATTATAATAAATATAACGCAAATAATAGCAATTTATCGCCACGATGTTGCACATTTTAGTACGATAATATATTTGGCAGTCCTGGTAAAACTATCGACTTCATTCTGAGAATAAACAAGTTTTCTAACGGCTCATTTAAACTGATTCTTAAAGATATTTTCACAACAAAGAGATTTAAAGTAAAATTTAAAGATTTTTTCTAATAAACTTATTTGAGAAGAGTATGAATGTTTTGTAGTATGGATGATAACTTCATCTTGTTGAAACTAATACATCTTCAAAAATTTTATAATTTTAGTAATGAAAATGTAGGCCTTAAAGGGAGTACAAATAAGTCTCCGCCGTTTTTTATCAAAAATTGGGCATTTATTGTGAAAGAAGTATTGTTCATCGCTAGATGAATGATAGACTTGTTCCCATCTTTCTGGCAGCATACGGATACCGTGTCGGAAGAACGCTTCATCTTTTGAGGCTACCCACAAATCGACCCAATTTTTGGTATCTTCATATGATGTGAAGTGCTGCTCAGGCAGGCCATGTGTCATAGATCGGATAATCGGAAGGGGAAACGTCTGGTGAATACGACGGGTGGGGTAGGACTTTCCAATTGTTTCCAAGTAGATTTTGACCGGCGCCGCAACATGTGGACGAGCATTATCATGCAGGAGTAGTTGTGGCCGCGTTTTTCCTTGAGTGCTCAGCTCATTCTCATCAGTTGTGTTCAGTAGAGAGCCCCAGTAACGGTTTCGTTTCAACACCAAGCTGATCCCACTAAATACACAACATGAGTTCCATGAATATTCGGCTTGGCTGTCGATGTTGAAGCATGGGCACGTGGTTTCCACGATTTCCTCTTCTTTAGGTTATCATAGTAAATCCATTTTTTATCACCTGTGACTATATGATGCAAAAAACCCTTTCGTTTATGCTTGGCAAGCAGAATTTCACATGTGCAAAATCGGCGTTTAAGGTTTCTCTGCTTAAATTCATATGGAACATAATTTCCTTGCTTTTGAATCATTTCCAACGATTTTAAATTATGTAAAATTGAATGTATGTGCGGGGTCTTATTGCGTTTGGGAGGAATCTTCCTCCAATAATGCTTCCAATTCCGCGTCTTCGTACATTTTTGGCCTTTTGCTAAGTTCTTTGTCTTAGAGGTCAAATTTGCCGTTCTTAAACTTATGAAATCACTCACGACAACTTCTCTCACTCAAAACAGCCTCATCATATGCTTCTACAAGCAATCGATGCGCCTCAGCAGTAAATTAAAAGTTCCTGCAAATGGCACTTATTTGGCTCAAAACTCGACATTTTCGCACGAAAAAAATTATGTGATGCTGATATAAAATCGCTAATATTTTAAGGTTGTGGTAATACCAAATGTCCAACCTTACGATATGATGTTTTACATTTGACAATTTCAACCATAACGTACTGGTGGGGCCATCTGTCAAATGACGGAGACTTATTTTTACTCCTTTTATTTTCGTGTTATGTACCTATCATATGATTGTTTATGTTATTGTTATTTATTTTAGTCAATTAAAGAATTATTTTCTTCAGGTGCCTACCCGTTAACGAATATTGGCAACCATCATAGCGGATTATACAGGTACTGCGACAAATATTTTTAGATAAAAATATGAAATCTTCAAATTGCAAGAATCAACTTGAATTAGGTGAGTATTATTTTGTATTGGGCAGTTTAAGAAGTCAATACGGTGCGGATGCAACGAGCGTGCCCGTTATAAGCGCTATACATTTGGCCTTCTAAGCTATTATTAGCCTAGCTGTGAGTACAATACTTCCATTTTAATATTTACATACAAGGAACAATACGCTAAAAATCGAACATTACCAAATGAAACCAACATGCAAAATCAAGCGCACTTAAACGCAATGCCTATCACCTATCACCACCTATAAACGAGGTGCAAAAACGATACCTATGGATATCAGAAGACTTGCTAAACAAAATAAATTTAACTAACTACCTCAACAACGAGAAACGGATGATACTAACCAAAGCCAAATAGAATATGGGTATCACAGCTTACCGCTACTATCCCGGCTAAAGCAAAAAATGCCACCTATCTACCTGCATAATGCAGTAAATCATAAAGCCCTGGTGACAGATATCGAAAAGATGGCAAAAGGCAAGTTCACAACAATGTGTAATATAAATACCACACACTCATAAAATTTTACACTGAAAATAAAATTCCATATCTTTCATATTATCATAAAATTCATACCTTTATCAATGATTATAAAAAAGTATTTCAATCACTAACTAATGAGGAAATAAGCGCAGCACTACGAGTATGAGCAGTTGAATTAACCAATAATGATAAAGCAAAACAAATATTTAAATGTAAAGTACTACACTACTCCTTGGTAACAATAGTTAGAAAAAAGTCGGTAAACCTACCGCAGTGTCATAGACGCGAGCGCTATGGGCACACGAAAAACTACTGCACCCTTACACAGAGATGCGTAAAATGCGCAAGAGCTCATAATCCTATGGAATGTTCTAAATAGCGTAAAGATAAACTTACATATGCCAACTGTGGGGGTGACTATGTAGCAAGCTATCGGCGATGTAGCTACCATAAGAAATTACAACAAAAACGTGCAAACAACAATCGAAACATCAACATAAATGTAAACAAAACAAGATCATATAATGCATACTTCAACAAAACACAGAACTTCGCCAACAGAGTTAAAAATCTCTATAACATCGGCCTTTTCTCTGAAACTGGCACGTCAAACCCGTCAATAACTCCTCCCTCAGCAAATACGTTTATCAATGTCCTAATAGATCTGATAGCAACTTATCTGCTTTAAATTAAAACGCTAATCATGAATACTGTACCTCTACTCTTCAATGGACCATAATCCGTTAAAACTCCTAGAAAATATAACAATCCTAAACTGGAACGTAAACGGCATTATCAATCAACGCTCAGTTTTTGTAGCCTTTTTTTCTGAAACCCGTTTAACTAAAAATACCCGGGTACAAAGTATATCGTAAAGACAGAAATGCTAGGGTAGCCTCTGGAGAAGTAGCAATTGTGACCAAACAAGAACTCGAACATAGCCATATTTCTGACCTTCACAATCTTAAAGGGACATTCCAATGTGAACGTAAAAAAAGAGCGTATTTCAACAATTTTTTTCTCGGGAACTATTGAAAATCATTGGACAAACGTTTTTTTCCCTTAAAGCTATGATCAAGCAGAGTAGAAAAAAATGTTTTTTTTCATGAAAAATATTCCTTTATTTATTTATAATACAACACAGCTATCTTAAAAAAAGTTTTCTGCTGGTGCAGGTGATTCTGGCCCACCCGGTGATCTGAAATAGAAAATCTAAGAAGTTTCTTAATCTATGTCATCGCCCCTATGGCCCGAACCTCCACTTTTTTATTTTATCGGTAATTAACAAAATGGCGGCGTTTCTTGCAAAAGTGTAAACAAAAACACGTATTTTGCATCATAAATCAGGTGAAATTATAAGTTAAAATCAAAATATCAACAAGTTGGAGGTTCGGGCTATAGCCATGATAGTACTGAATATCGTGTTAAAATTTGAAGTTGATACGCCGGGTGGTTTTTGAGAAATCACCTGCACCAGGTGCAAAAATTTCGTTTCGAGAAAAACGCGTTTTTGAAGGTGAAAAATCATATGGTACGAGTCTATGAATTTATCTGCGCACTGACAAACTAATCTGATTTTAAAACCAAGTCCTTGTTGACCATATTTCGTAAAAGTAATGTTTGAATCACATTCTCGACAATTCACGATAGCTTAGAGTGATGAAAACACAAGAGCAAACTGGAGAAAACAGTAAGTGTCAGAGTCGCTTTCACTTAGAACGAAACTGTCATCTTGACTCCCTCTCAATTTATTTGCTGATGTACTAGCAAAATCAGTTCTAGTATCATCTGAATGTTGATTTACACGAACTTTTCTCTTTTTAGCAGGATAACTAGGACGTCCTGAAGATGATCTACGCTGCTTCTTATCCCTTTTTACTTATCCAAGTTCTGAAAAAAACGACGCTCTTTCCACGACGAACTCTCAAATAATACTGGTCGTTTCACGAATTCGTCACTTAAAATCATAAAAAGGACGTCTCTACTGTATCAACTACTATATCAACTGCATTATGAGCTGGAAGTATCGCATGTTCAACACTATATTAAAGAAAGCATCAAAAAGTTCCTTCTTAATATAAGTGCATGCAATGGAGCACTGTACTGTAACCTAAGTGAACGCAATACCTACGTAAGAATCAAACGAAAACTTCCCCAACATATAATAACATCTGAGAAAGACAGTAACTAAATTAACATTATCAGAGAAAACGGGACGCAGATAATATTCTCGAATGTTAATGCAATACAGATGTTAAGTGTATATAGTTATTAGTAAGTGATTGTTAAAAGTGTCATGTATAACATCTATAATGTAGATCAAATTGTTAATAAATTAAAAAAATAAGTCAATTTTACTTAAGTATTTTAAAACGGATATTTATAAGTATTGTTTTATAAAAAAAGCAATGCAATTAATTGTATAAAACGCGTTTTTACTTAAATTCATTGATCAAATATAAACAATAAAAATATTTTTATAGGTGGAAATAATGCAGCGCTAACTAAACACTAAGACAATTTATAATTGAACATATTTTTTTTGAAAAACTTAACGATCAATTAATTAACGCATAATTTACATCATTTCAAAACTTGCCTTCGAAAAACCTGTACCCACAAATGAAAACGAAAGTAATTTAAATTGGCAGCTACCTAGTAGTATGACAGTGATATGTTAATACAATCATTTATCATTACAGCTATATGCCAGCCGTATAATTTCATAATTTATAATTGAAGTAATTACCCGCATTTGCATTATTCGCATATGAATGTCAAGCAACTATGCAGTTTTTGTTGCCTTTGCTTACGGCTACCGCCGGTTTGATACCAAAGCTTTCTGCTGCGGCCGGGGCTGTTGCCGTTTCGAAAGGGCTCATTTCCCCACGGCTTCGGCCAAAAATTGCGCAATTAATGCGGCGGCCGCAAAAACGGCGGTTACGCAGTTACACCAATTACAGCGGAGCCGTGCGAGTGCACAGCAATGCATATCGGGGCCCAGCTTATAATTGCAATCCAAAGTACGGAGCTCATGTGGGTCATTAATCTCCCGGCTACAAAAACTAATTAAGCTATTCATTCCATCGGCACCGCTCCCAGCTTACGGCGGGGGGAGCAGATGCGTCCGCGCTCCGCGATTAAATGCAATGCTAAATCGCCTACTTATTAAACGCAAAAACGAACAGGCGCGCGCCCGCGCGCTTTCCTGTGCACACAAATCCGTAAAGAGCTTACGGAACATCCTTAAGTTTGCGAGACCCTTCAGAAAAATGCCATTTTACAAATGACGACCTAACCACAGAAAAATGTTGTACAAACGCCCCTTTATAGTAGTGTACCAAAACTGGAGCTGCCCTCTATTCAAATCAAATACTAAATGAATATTTTTATAATCTAAGCTTGAGCTACCAATGCAACATCATGAAGCATGTAATACAATATTTTTACTTTAGCAATTTGTCAATTTAAAATAATTTCCTACATATATAACGCAGCCACTGCAAACAATCGCATGTACTGTATACCGTGTTACTGTTTCACCCGATCAGATTTGATCCCACACATCAAATTATTGATTTTGATCACAAAATAACAAATTTAATAAGATTTTATTTTTCCTTATTTTAATAAATTTTGTCAAGTAAGAAATTAAACTTATATTCTCAAAACTGTGGGGGTATTCCATAAAAAGTGGGCGAGGTTTGTTTAAATATTTACAATTCGAGCTATGGGGCAATAATATTAATAGAGGCCTGGCTCCGCCCGGGCATTCGCGACTCTGAAATTGTTGATTGCGATCAGTATTTAATTTACAGAAGAAACAGAGATATCAGTAACAACATTTAAAAAATGGCTGTGGCGTTTTAGTTGCTATAAAAAATCAACCATAGCGTTCAGGATTATCACTGCGAACTCATTAACCTGGAAGAATTAATTATAACCATACTATTTGATAACGAGACGTTACGCATATCTATATATCTCCTAAATCACCAAGGGATACGTACTCTAATTTTTATAACCACCTAGAACATATCACGACCAACAACAACATTAGCAACATCTGTGCTATAAGCGATTTTAATTTGCCGCAACTACATTGGCAAGCATCAAACGCAAATATTACTATTGATACATCTCAACCTCCCTATGAAACTTGTAAACAACTTGCCAATTCAATGTCTTCTCTAAATGCTCATCAGTATAACTCGCATTATAACAATAACAATAAATTACTTGACCTTCTCATCTGTAATAAAGAATGTACAACCTCGAAGCCTGACATTCTCATAAATAACATTGATAGACACCATCCTCCATTCCAGTTTACCATTAATATTAATAATAAGTCATCATTAAAAAACCAACCTATTATATATCATAATTATTACAAGGCAGATTACGAGGCTAAGGATATATTCTCTATAGACTGGTCAAAAAACCTTACTCCAGATCAGTTAAGGAAGCTGTTGACTATTTATATGATATTTTATATCAGATTATTGAGTTTAATGTCCCAAAAAAGAAAAAATATTGCAAATATCCTTGCTGATTCTCAAAAAGTCTCATAAGCACGCTTAAGCGGAAACAAAAAATGCTAGCTAAATGGAAAAATTACGGCTCATTTCGAGATTATAGAGAATTTTTACTTACACCAAAAATACTGAAAATTCTTTAAAAAGCAACATTAGATTATTTTTTTATTAACAATTGTAAATTTACAATCTACTTTACATTGAGTATTAAGTAAATGTGATGACAATAAATAAGCAGTGTTAAGAAAAACCATTCAGCAGTATCACTCTTGCAGTAATCCTATTGATTTAGGGGGTTCTCAGGTCGCAAGGCCAGGTTCTTTTTAGTCGCCTCACTGGGAGGACGTTGGTAGACAGTTAGTGGACTAGTTCACTAGGATGATTACTAATTTTTTCTTGATAATGCGAAGTAAATCGGTGAATTTCTTCAGTAATAAAGGGAATGCTGAGATTTTCATGCAGTGTCTGATCAGTTACATACCATGGTGAATTCACTATGGCACGAGGGGTTTTTGATTGAAATTGTTAAATCGTTTTAATACGAGTAGGTTTGGGACCTCCTCATAGCTGAATCCCGTACGTCCAAACGGGCTTTAGGATAGTTTTATAAAGCAGCAGCTTATTTGATATTGACAGCTTTGACTTTCTTCCTAATAACCAGTACATCTGGCGGAACTTCAGGTTTAATTGCTGGCGTTTGGTTTGGAGATGTTTTTTGCATGTAAGACACTGATCAAGGTGTAATCCTAGGTATTTAGTTTCTGTTTTCGTGGGAATTTCTACATTATCCAAGGTGACTGGCGGACATACGTTGAATCGAGTAGTAAATGTTATTCGCACTGATTTAGTCGGGTTAATTTTAATACGCCATTTAGTAAGCTATTCGTCTATGGTGTTCAGATGTTGTTGAGATTTGCGGCTGCTAGATAGGGATCTTCGTGCGTCGATAGCATGGCGGTATCATCGGCAAAAGTGGCGATAACTGTGTTTGTATCTTCAGATAGGTCAGCTATGTACACTATGTATAGGAGGGGTCCGAGAATGCTACCTTGTGGGACGTCAGATTTGACAGGGAAATAGTTGGACAATTCATTATTGTATTTAACTGTAAAAATATTTGTCAGTAAGATAGGACTTAAGGAAAAGATAAAAATAGCTAGGGGGAAATCTTTTCAGTTTATGAAGTAATCCGGTATGCCAAACTTTGTGGAACGCCTGTTCAACATCTAAAAATACAGCTCCACAGTACTTTTTTTCTTCAAGGCTCAGTGAAATTTAATTTATTATTCTGTGCACTTGCTGGATTGGAATATGCCCTTCACGAAATCCGAATTGATGGTGAGGTATATGTAATAAGATATCTGTATCGTTCAGTAGGCGTTTAAGGAACAGTTTCTCAAACATTTTTCCTAAGATGGACAAAAGACTAATTGGCCTATATGAAGTAACATCTTCGGGTCGTTTACCAGGTTTAGGGACCATTATTATTTGCGCGTGTTTCCATAGGAGGGGGTAGTACGATAGGCTTAGCATTCGATTATAAATAGTTGTCAATAATACTATCGCCTTTTTTGGGAACATCTTTAGAACTTGGCCGGTAATAAGGTCGTAACCTGGTGCTTTATGGTTGTTTGTTTTATTTATCTCAAATTAAGCCTCTGCGGTTGAAAAAGATCTGATAGGTAGCTTCATCTGACATGGAACGTCTTCTTCTTCTTCTTATAGTCCTTCTCCTTCACGGAGGTTGGTTATCATCATTCTTATACGGATTTTGTCGACGGCCGATCGAAATAGTTCAATGCTGCTGCAATTAAACCAATCTCTGAGATTTTTTAGCCAAGACATTTTACACCTACCAACATTTCTTTTACCCTTTATCTTCCCTTGCATGATGAGTTGGAGCAGTGCGTATTTGTGATTTCTCATTACATGGCCTAAGTACTCTAGTTTCCTCTTTTTTATTGTATTTATTATTTCACATTCCTTGTTCATCCTTGTCAAAACTTCTCTGTTAGTTATTCTTTCAATCCAGGCTATACGCAACATTCTGCGGTAACACCACATTTCAAAGGCTTGTATTTTGTTTGTTTGTCTTCTTATGTCCAAGCTTCTACGCCATAGAGCATGATATTAAATACATAACAGCGAAGCATTCGTATTCTGAGCCCAATGTTTATGTTTCGGTTGCAAAGTACTTTCTTTAATTTTGCAAAGCAGGATCTAGCTATTTCTATACGAGTTCTTATCTCCGTTGTTTGATCAGCTGTTTGTTCTATCCACGTCCTGAGGTATTTGTATTTCATTACCGTTCTATTAATATGTTTGCAACTCTTAAGTTTTCTTGAATGTGTGGAGTTTTGTAACTACCATCCATTTGGTTTTATTAAATTTATTTTTAAGCCGTAGTGGTTACAGCGATCACTTACTTTTTCAAGCAGATGTTGTATGTCAGTAAGGTTGCTTGCTAAGAGGATTGTGTCATCTACGTATCTCATATTGTTAACTATTTCTCCATTTATAATAATTCCCGCAGATTCCTTATCTAAGGCTTCTCTAAAGATGGCTTCGCTGTAGATGTTAAACAGAAGTGGAGATAGGATGCATCCCTGTCTCACTCCACGGCGTATCTCAATGGAACGTCTAGATATTCTTTTATATCCTCATCATCGATGTCGGAATGATGTGGTTGGAATATGGTAGATAAGTGTTCAGCAAAGGTATCAGATTTTTTTTTGTGGGATCTAGCCCAACTATCATCAAGTTTTCTTATCGGCGATATATTGGCTTGTGGTCTTTTAAATTTTTTCGCTGCTCTCCAAATGCTGTGATCTTTGGGGTTGAGATGCATAAGATAATGAGTAAAGGAGTTATTTTGGACATCCAGAAAGACCGCCTGAAGGCGTTGAGATAATCTGTTGTAGTTTAGCTTGGCTGCGGCGTTACGAGTTCTTTGCCATTTAGTTCAAGCGCGCGTCTTTTTTCGGCAAGTAGTTCTTTTATATAGAGTGATATGTTATTTTTATGATGTACTTACTCGTACTCAATGGGCGTAGCTTCCCAGGCGGCTTCTTGAATGTGAGTAATAAAGTTCTGTACTACTTGATCTACGTCTTCAAGTTGTTTTATACGCACTATAAGATCTATTTTGTTTTGAAGAAATTGTTGGAACATAAGCCAATCAGTTTGTGTTGATACTAATCTGGGATTTCGTTTAAAATTAATAGGGTTGATACTTATGTTTAAGATTACTAGCACGTGTTCTTCAGAAAGATCGTTACTTGGTTCAGTCAGCACAGAATTTGTAGATGTGAAATGTAAAAATCTAACACATCGGGGAGTTTGTTTAAGTCTGCGAGCCAATATATGTCGGTTCCCCAGTGCTATAAGAGTTATAGTTGTCTGCCATGATTGACCTGAAGAGGTTACGACCTTTTGTTGTTATGGGCCTGGAACCCCAGTGAGTGTGTTTGGAATTCTAGTCGCCCCCATCAAATAAAATAAATAAATAAAATAAATCTGTTTCCCAGAGTATGAAAGTATTTAGTGTACTCCTCTGTAGAAAGAGTATGTTTGGGAAGGGAATAAATTGCAGATACAGTAAATGACCACTGGTATGCATTGATTTCGACGTTAGCGGCTTGGAGTTTTGCGGTTTGAAAAAGGTCGAGTTGATGATGTGATATGGAGTTTTTGACTATTACTGCTGCCCCTGTATATGCAGTACCGTCTGGGTGATTTGTGTTATAAACGGAATAACTTGGAATACGTATCACAGTTCTATCAGTGAAGGGTGTTTTGGAAATGAGTAACACATCAATTTTATTAAGGTCTAGAAAGGTAATAATTGGTTGTTTATGGTTGAGAAGACCGTTTGTGTTCCAAGTGGCTATGCGTATTATATTAGTCATTGGTTAATTTAGTAACTAAGATTGACAGGAGATTAAGCATGGTGTTATTTTGATTCATAAGCTGCGCAAACATATTCTTGAATTCGTTTAGGAAAGCTGTTAGTTCTCTTCCGGTGTCAGTATTACGAGATTGTACAGCCATAGCATAGGTAGGGATGTAGTTTTGGGGGATCACGTTATGTGGTTGGGTTGATGGCGCATGGAGCGTGTTTGGTGGTTGCTTAATATTTCTGTTTCGAGTTGGATTATTAGATGTTCTGTTTCTTGCTTTTATTATATCTTAGTAAACAGAACAGCATCTGTAATTTGCTGGATGATTCCCTTCGCATAATGCACACTTAGGTGGCATAGTTTTTGGTTTTCCGCACATTTTTGAATTATGCTGTTTCCCACATTTAGCATACCAATACTGTCTGGTACAGTAGGTTTTAGAATGGCTATAATTTTGGCATCTTGTACAATGGATAATACCAGTTCTTTTTTGTGTGGTGGTTCTACTTTGATTTTGCTATAGCAGAGAAATTCTATGTCGAAGATTTTTTTATTGGTTTCACTTAGGTTCAAGATCTACATAGAAAAATAAGTACTTTATGTCCTGCTTGTTCAAGTTCAGCTTTAATGTCCTAAGTGGGTACTGAATGATGTAGATGTCTAAGAACTACTCTATATACGCGTTCATCCTTAGGTTGGTACGTGTGGTGGATTACTTTTTTCATCTTTTAAGTATCTGATGAGTCGTCGGTATGTGTCTGATGTATGTGCGTTAATTTTAACCGTATTATTTCCTAGCGTTTTTGTGTAGAATTGTTCAACT
Source organism: Sinelater perroti (assembly GCA_036346155.1). Taxonomy (NCBI): domain Eukaryota; kingdom Metazoa; phylum Arthropoda; class Insecta; order Coleoptera; family Elateridae; genus Sinelater; species Sinelater perroti. The sequence continues at coordinate 2,891,436 of JARFIY010000359.1, forward strand.
TCGGCAACTGCAGAAATATGTTGTAGTATTTGATTGAGGTGAGTAACACTGTATGTGTAAATTGGTGGTGGCTTAGGAGTTTTTGTAGAGTTGTCATTGCTATCTATTTGCATTGGATTTGTCGGGTCCTCCTTTGAGGATTACGCAATAGGTTCGTATCTATTATTGTTACTGGGATAGAATTAGTCTAGCACCATACTTTCAGTAGATTTGTTGACTCTTTGCCTTTTTTGACCACCTGCCATGGGTGAATACTATCTGCTATTTCCTGGGTTGCATTCTCGTCAGTGGAGGCTGGGTTATTTGTTTCCGTAGATAAACATTGGCTTGTTACTTTTGGGTCATAACCGGTATAAGGAGTGTTCATGGCTAGATTAGGTGAGGAGGTTTGGTATGTAAAGTTAGGTGGAAAGGATTGCTGACTACTTTGAGGTAATTGATTAATTTGATATTGATTTGGTGGCTAACTTGTAGGTATGTTAGTGACATATCCGTAATTGGTATTCAAATTACCCGCTGGGAAAGGAAGCATAATGTTCCATTTGTTGATTTAGTTTAAGTTATTTAAATTTAAAATTTAAATATTTAAATAAAGTTACACTATTTAGTAAAGCGTAAATAGGTGCGCTTATCACTATCGTATGCACTTGACTTCTCAGGACCAGCGTGTGTTCGAATGTTTCAGATTTAAAACGCGTTTCCAAAAATTATTTGTTTCAAATATATGTCGCACAAACGCTGGTTGCCGCACGACTTTAAATCAGAATTATGGATACATATAACAATAACTTCGTCTTCGTTGATATTAATAGCACCAAACCTGTTCAGTACAAACGCAATATATACGATTTACTGAAAAAATAATAAAAAAAAATAATAATATAAATAAAATTATACCTTGTTATCGTTCTAATTTTAGAAATCTTAGTGAGAAATGTTGAGGAACAATTGTATGCCTATTATTATTGTTAAGTATACTATACACAATTGTATCTGTTTTTTTCTGAATAAAAAAAATAGTAATCGTAACATCATCTAACATTACTTGAAAGACAAGAAATTTGTATATTTTGAGAAAAGGGTATATCAAAGTATCATTAAATTTTGAGTACTATTTTTTGCGAATTAAAGGATATTTTTGATAAAAACATTTTGTTTAAGTCTCGTTATGCATACACTAACAGAAAAGCAACAATACGACCAACTCATAGACATTGATGTTGGTAGGATATTGCTTAACGAGAAAAAGGTGCATTATGCTGCGAAACTGTAACGGTATGATGTAACTGACATCAAATTACTTTTTAACATTTTTGCTTTAACATCATAAAAGGCAACAAATAATTAAAAGAGGAAGTTTTAATCAAAGGAAGAATGTGCCACTTTATTCCATTTGGAGTCATATGCACTGTAGTTAAAGGGCACTATAAATGCTCAAGAATTCATCAATGTTAGGTAAAACTTCTTTCAACCGAATAATATGTATCTTTATCTGTCATGTATTATATAAACAAAAAATTGTATTGCAGTTTTAAAAAATTTTAAGCTCATCCGATTCATTTTTCATTCATTTCCAGAAAACAAGTCATGTTGAAACACTATCTTTGGTCACGTGTCAACTCCGCATGGAATGAAATACTCCAGGATACTATCGAAAAACTTCTTGAATCGGTAACTCGATATATTTGGTATGTTATAAAGAGACGTGAAGGTGTAACTAGAGATCGATTTTTAAAATTTTAAAATTTTGCTTTGATTAAATTTATATTTTTTATTAGTTATTTAACTCTGAAATAAACACACATCTACTAAAGTTTAGATTAAATACAGTAAGTTAACTCAACATTTTTAGTTATTTCGTAATGCTTGTCTAACTAACGGAACTTTCAACAATTATTTTAGTCATCTAACTTCTCAAACTTTTTATAATTGAAAAGAATTTAATATCTAAACATTATGGTTTGTTCAACAGCACTATTACGGTTATCGAAACAGGTGTTTAAAACACGTTGCATATGTAGTGTTAGTATTTTTTGCATAAAAATGATTTCTAATCACAAATGAAGAATAGCTACATTTAATAAGCTTAACTAGATCTGAACATTTTTAATTACTAAATATGAGAACTAAGCTAATGGATGTCTAAAGATTGTGTTGTTAGAGATAAACATAAGTAAGTTAATACATAAGTGGTACTTTTTATTTGGGCAGAAGACTAATAAGTCAGATATGCAATAAGAGAAGAATGTAGAATTTAATTTTAAGAAACGAAGACGTTAAGATACGTTAAATTGCGGTAGATGTTGAAACCTACACGAGTGGTATAAGCTATAGTTATGGAAAAGTTGAAATTATCGATTATAAATAAAAGAAAATATTTACAGAATAAATGGAGTATTTAATTGTGGTGAATGAAATATAATAGATATAATACTAAAAGACTTCACTGGAAAAATTTCTATAAGCATTGAATCAAAGAAGACTGGTATAACATTTTTTGGTCTTATGAGTCAAAATGTAAATTTGGCTTGGAGTGGAAACTGCTAATAAGTAAGTTATACAATCGGGTGAAGTGCTAGAGAAGGAATTCATTTATTTTGATTTATATATTTATTTTATATACATTTATACATACTAAATTTAGAAGTTAGGAAACCATATCATTACTGAAGCGTTTTTATTATTAAAATATCAAAAATGTCTTAGGTCCATAAACCACACTTTATGTAGCCTTATCTCTGTCTCTGGGGAATTGATTATATCTGATATTAAATCATTTTTAAAATATTTTATTTGTTCAAAGTAGAGAGTTGACAAATTTTAAATTTCCTTGTTTATAAACGGAATATTCAGGTCATTGTGCAGGAGCCCCCCATGGAGCATTTATAATAGAAGGTAAAATTTTGGATTGTATCCTTTGTACAATTTTTGAATTTTAAGGTTTTGTACACCCCCATAATTATATGTTATAGGTCCAAATAGGCTTAAAGATAGATTTGTATAATAGCAGTTTATTACATATTAATAATTTTAATATTATTTTCCCATAAACCATTACGTTGCTCTGAATTTTTAATTAATTTGTTGATGTTTTGACATGTTTCTTCCAAGTAAGTTTTTAATCCAGATGTAAGTATTTTACTTCATTATCTACTAGTACTTAAGTGTTGCTATAAAAAAATGAAAAGCATACTGTGCGTTTAGTAGTGAAGGTAACTTGTACTGATTTTTTCTTATCTTTATTTTCTATTTACTAAACTCCTTTTGTAAAATATTTAAGTGATGCTGTACATTCAGTGATACGAGCACTAGGTTAACGTCTACTGATAACAAAATAGTATCGTTTGCAAATATTGCTATAGTGGTATTATTTACTAATAATCTAACGTATAAATAAAGAAGAGCAACAGACCCAACACAGGGACTCCTGATTTATGGTAGCTAAAGTAACTGGAGTTTTTTTTTATCTTACTTAAAAATATTGTTCTGACATGTACGATCTGAACAGATAGTAATTTATGTAAAAATGTAATGTACAAGACAGCACACAAATTATTTTTTTCGAGACTTTTGATGATAATATTGACCACTTTATATGTTTGCTGTACAACTGAGTAGCGCTCCCGGAATCCAAATTGATAGCCTGCGTAATTATCAATAATTCTAAGTCAGTTTTAAATTCTGCTTATGAGTAGTCTTTGAAAAAGAGGGAGAAAATAATTGGAAAATACAAGCTTGTTTTATTAGTTGGTTTTGCTGCCTTGAACATTATAATAATATAAATAAATTACTAGCTTATAGGGAATATGATAATTTCAGCATACTTTTATATAGAGTTGTTAGTAATACTACTGTTTTCTTGATAGATGATTAAGAATTATACTTGTAATGACATCATGTTCAGGTGCCTTAAGTGGATTGATTTTTTTAATTTCTTAAATATTTTTTGGGGTGAAACGCTTGACGTTATGTAATTGATTTTGAGTCCGAGTGATATAAATACTAGGACAAGATATTCTGCAAAAGTTTTTAGCTTTTTTGCATCGCTTTCAGCCCAGGTTTTATTCAGTTTTCTAATTGAAGGTACAGTTGTCTTTAGTCTTTTAAAACTTTAGAGAGTAAATTTAGGTAATATTTAAGTTGCGTTTTTGGCTTCACAGCGAGTTTTGTGTAATATTCGTTTCAGTTTATTGTATATTAATTTGCCTCAACTATTTCGGGATCTCTGCCATCTGCTACGAGCTTTTCGCTTTTTATACACCTACCCCCAAATGTAGAGATGTATGTTGTAATATTTCTTTGCAAACTTCTTGGATTAATGTGATTATGTAATTAGTAGCTTCATACAGTTCATTAATCTCTTTAATCCCAAGAATTATCTATATAACTATAAAAAAATCTGGGTTATAGTGATGCTAAAATCTTAACATATTCTTCTTTCGATATGATATATTTAAGTGGACAATAGACAGATAAGATTGTAAAGGATCATGACTTGGTATCTATCTTGATATTAATTGATTGTCTCTTTGTCCGTTGGTGAATTAGTTTGTAATGGAATATTGCATTGCAAATTTTGACAGCTGCATTATCTTGTGCTGTATCATCTGAATGAGTTACGTGATAGACTTTATAATGTACTATTTTTAACCTTGTTCTTGAGGTAAAAGGTGCTTTTAAAATTAAGGCGATATTTTTTATTGTAGTTGGAGAAAATTTTCTAGCTTTAGTTTATGGTTTAATATGTCATTTACTTATCATAAAACTATTTGTAGGAGTTGCTCCGTTACTGTGTTAATTTACTTATTAGTGTACTGAGCATATTTAAAATTGGGCTGTTTGGATTAATCAAATGAATGATTATTGCTTTAAGATGTTCTGCCATGTTTGAATGGTTCTTGTGTTGAGTAATTGCTTGAGAATATAAAGGCCGACTGGGCTTATTAGTGGTTTGAGCTTATTGATGAATGAGACATATTAGTGGTTTCTTCCTATTTTTTTGTAAATTTATGTAGATATCGCATTCTTTATAGTTAGCTAAATTATCGCTTTGATACGATGCGTATGTCGCGGGTATACTAGCTGTTTTTTGCAGTCCGTTGCATTATAACTGTCTGCAGATTATATACATGTTAAATAACACGTTTTTGTGGGTCTATATAATTGATATCGGATATAGTGCGCTATTGCATTTTTCTTTCTTCAGGATTCTGTCAGGATTATTTAGAAATTTGATATTATAAATACTTTCATTGTTATCTCGAGATTCTACGTTTATAAAAGACAGCGGTAATAGTTTCTTATTTTTTCAGTATCTTTTTCTCTCTCTCTATTTATGTGGCGATCAGAACAATGTTTAGATTCTATAAGCTAACGAGCTGCCGGCCGCTAGGTGTACCAGCAGGTAAATAACATGATAAAATTAGGATTAATAGATGCAACTTATGTAACTTAAGTTTAAGTCTTATAAACTGTCTTTGTTAAAAGAACTTGAGAACTCACTTACACTCACACTAGGTTTATCGGCCACAATTTTTTAAGTCTTTTATTGATACTTGGTTCCAGTAACTGTTACAGTAAGGGATTTGTATGAGCTGTCGCTTTGGCTCATAAATGAGGGTAAATATTACGTGTACCGAATTGTTCTCATTTAGTTTAATATTCCACTTGTTTAATATCGGTTGGGGTTTAATAAGTGAATCTGAATATAATCTGATCCTATTTGAGGGTTTTCATGACGACAAAATAGCAGTATTGCCTGTAAATGTTCCTGTTGTAGCATTTGTGTTATTGGCAGGTCTGATATGTAAAGAACGTAGAGTAAAGGCCCTAGCATACTACCTTGCGACACTCGGGAATTAATTGAAAAATAATCTGATGTTTCTTCATTTACTTTGCTTTGAAACGTTTTCTGACTTAAGTATGATTTTAGTAAATTGTAGTAGGCTGAAGGGAATGTTTGTTTGATTTTGTAGATTGATCTAAGATTCCATTCTTTGTCAAATCATTAACTAATGTCAAAAAAAAGGCTGAGCAGCATTGTTTATTTTCTAATCCTTTGTTTATAACTTGTGTAATTTTATGGACTTCCTGAACCGTCGAATGAACGTGGTGAAATTTAAACTGATGATCTTAAATCCAATTTTGGGGTTGAAGAACTTTATTAATTCTACAAAGTAATAGTTTTTCCAACAGTTTAAAAATTATTGGGAGTAAGCTTATAGGACGATAGGAAGCTACATCTGTTGGTTCTTTCCTTGGGTTACCAATCATAATTTGTGCAATTTTAAGACGTTTTGGCCAATATTCAAGGTTTAGTATCACATAATAAATGTAAGTTAACAATGCAATGTTTTTTCATGGAATTTGGCTCAGCATTTTAGCTGTTATTAGATCAATACCGGGAGCCTTTTTGTGATTAAGCAATTTTATCTTAGAAGTTATTTTCTTTAGGGTAAATGGTTTAATATTCGATGTGACTCTAGACATTTAGAGGAAGGAACAGATTTTGTTTAATTTCTTAATCTGGTTCATTGTCCAGTGGTTTAAAAACTGTGGCCAGATATTCTGCGAATAGATTAGCTCTTTCTTTATAACTCTGCCCAAAGTTTAGCTTTATTTCATTTTTATTGGTGGTTTAGGCTTTCTGGAGTTTTTGATTGGTTTCTATATTGATTTATCAGTTCTAGTTAGTGTGGATATATATTCTTCAAATTGTTAATTTCTTACTTCTTTGAGTTTTGTTTTCAATTTATACTTAAGTGATTATAAGCATTTTTATCGGCGAGTGTATGATTGTTGTCCTCTATTGTTTTATGCAGTTTTCTTCTTTTAGTTGTTATTAAACGTGAGCCCAATCTATTATGGTTACTATTATAGTCTCCCCTGGCTATCAATTTTGTTACTAATATTTGAAAGAGTTGTTCAAATTCTGCCTTTTTTATATTGTGCCAAGGTGGGAAATAAACTGCTGATAGTGTTAGTTTATAGAACAAAATTGTTACTTTTGGTCTGGTTGTCTGTAAAATGTTTTCTTGATATTTTAATTTTTTATGATGTTGAATAGAGCGCAGTACCTCCGTGTGGAGTAGAATTAGGATGATTGGTATAATATGTTTCATAATGAGGTATTTTGAAATATGTTCTTTCTGTAAAGTGCGTTTTACTTATTAGGAGTACATCAATTAGATTATTTGCTAGGAAGTTTTTTATTTCTTCTTTATGTTGCACTAATCCATTAGCGTTCCACAAAGCGATTAGTAAGAATTTACTAATTAATGAAGTTTACTTATTAACGTTGTGAGCATGTTTGATACCATGCTATTTTGCTATATAAGTTTATTGAACATAGCTTATCATTATTTAGAAATTATATTTTTTAAATCTTTTGTTGTTTCACTGTTATTGCTTAGCGCGTCAGGATTGTTGGCTACAACGTTAGCGTAACTTCTAGATTGCTGACAAACATTGTATGGTTGTGGCTCCAGTGTAATGTGTAAGCTATTGATTTGATGTAGATTGGGAATAGTGTTTACGTTAGATGATGGTGCTTTTAGAGCTCTAGTCTTATTTCTAAGGTTATTTCTGTGGATTAGCTGTTGGTAGTGTTCATATCCTTTCTAGTTAGCCAAATGATCTCTTCCCCATAATGCGCATGTAACTGGGGTGTCCTTCGTCTTTTAACAGCTGATAGTGCTATGTGCTCTACCGCATTTAACGCATACAAATGGCTTATTAAAATAAGTTTTTGAGTGACCATATAATTGGTGTCATGTTCTAAAAGATATTTTTATTTTTATTTTGAGTTTTTATTTTATTTCCGGTATTTGAAGTCTTTCAATTTTGAACCCGTCTTTATTATTACTTGCTGGTCCACAAAGAAAATATTTAAAGGTTCCTTGGTTCTCCTGTGTTTTGCATTTCTAATGTTTCTAACTTTATGTTCTTGTTCTTCTGTAATGTCATTTGTGCCTATTGTGCAATATATGTATTTAATAATGACTTTGTAAAATCGTTCTTCTTTTAATTGGTATGTATGAGGTACATTATATTTTTTAAAGTCTTGTAGTTTTCTTTAACTGTCTGTAGTACTGCATTTTATTTGAATAGTATTGTTAGTCCGACTTTTGGAGCTATTTTATTCGTTTTCTAGACAGTTGTTTATTTGTATTATTATGCTTAGATAATTTACCACTCCGTAAACAAATATTGGCGAGGTGTTATATTTTTGTGCTGATATTTGTCTGATTTTTCTGTACATTGTCATTGTCATTAGCTACTGGAGGAGTGTATTTGTTGCTTAGTGCTATGTTGTTATCTACTTCTTGTTATCTTTCTACATTTAGTGCCTTATACTTTCTGCCACAGTATATCAGTAGACTGTTCCATCTCGTTTTGTCCATCTTCACTAGTTTACGACATTCTCAGTAATTCTTGATTGTGGTGCGTTGGATTTATACTTGCAGTTTATGACGAGTCATAGTACCGTTGCTGTATTGGACCCATTGGAGAGACAGCGCTAAAGAATGTTTGTTGCGGTATTATATTTTGTAATGTGTCATTGTAATTTATTTATTGTAATCGAATTGTAAATGTACGTCATTATTAAGATGTCTCTGGCGTATTGTGAAAAAAGATGTGCGTACATGTTCTCACCAGAGCTGACTCCTTATGCACTTTGCTTTATATTCATTTAAAATGTAATAAGAATAATAAATTTAAAATTAAATTGCTAAATAAATTTGCCTGACCTTAAGTAAGACTGAGGCTCCGCCGTTGCGGTAGCGCAGGTGCCCAGGAGAGCTAGCCACGCACGTTCGCTCGGCTTGAAGGCGCGGTTTGAACTTTTCGGTATCTAATGCTTCATATGTTGTGGACTATATGTCCTTTTTATTCCTTTATGTCTAACTTTGAGATTAAATGGAGCAGCTGTCGGATTACTATCCCATACGTGCTTTCTTGTTTGATTTTAATTACCCGATTAGTTTTCGGTAGGAACCAGGCGTGTTACTATTAATTTTAATTGCATTGTTTGATTGGGTTTTTCTTGTGGATTATTCTTGTTTTATAATGCTAGGTAGGTGGTCGACCACTTACTTATAGTTAGTCATACGGTAAACTAATATTAATGGAGTTTTTAGTTCTTCTAGATCTGGACTTTAGATTGTTGCTGTATTGTGATTTTCATTAGTTATCACATCTTTGCCATCATCATATAGGTTTTGTAATTTTTCACTTGTTATAGGTATTAATAGTGGGTGGCGCTATTCCGATTCTTATCTCAGGAGATATTTTCAATAACTTCTCTTTCTTAACTGATTGTCATGCGAATTTGTTCAGTTTTTTACCATCTCTGTCTGCGCAATATTTGTATCGGATTGTGTATTTGTATTGGTTGTGTGTGTTGTTCTTAGGTGATAGGCTTGTTGATGATTTGTTATTTGCAATATAATGGAGTTGTTATATTACCATTGTATTAATTTGTTTATTTATAATCTGTACCTCTCGTACTGTTAGATATAAAGGATTTATATTAATTATAATTGCTAATTTCAATTTATTGTTGGCAGTTACATCATTGGTTGCTATAAAATTGGAATTTTCCACGTGGGTTGTATTGTTTGTTCTTGTTCGTTTAAGTTGTAGGATACTAGATAATAATTTAGGGTTATAAAAACATTTTTATTTTTTTTTATCGGTTAGGTTTCTTGTCTTTTTAGTAATATAATTAAAATAACACAACAGTTCATTTTAATCGCCAATTTATAACTAATAGCACTTTCACTTTAATTTATTGCACTCTTTGAACGCTCAAATTCATCTCAATGTAATGAAAAAATTCTCACATCTTTGTTTTGTTACACTAAATGAAAAACTTTCGGAGCATTATATATATTTCAGAAACAGTCACAAAAGCTAGATTTTGAATTGCAAACTAAAACAGGTAAAAAAATGCACACAAAGTTGAAATATACTTAGTTATTTGAGTAGTAGTTAGAATTTCAAATATAACACAAACATAGTTCTTTAGTTTTATTATGCTTTCGGAGAATTATCTGCTAAAATTAAAATTACTTATTAAATATGTAAATAGAGGTTTTGTGGTCCTAATTCAATTTGCACTAGGTTAGTTGTCATGCAACTCACATACACATCAATGTAGATCCGGCTTTACCACCCTTGTTTAAGCGTTATTTTCCTACATGTAATTATAATCATATTAACATTATTACTTTATACAACAAAGCGTAATAAGCGGGCCTTAACTGATTGAATGTTCTGTAATAAGCTTACTCTGGTACCTGCATAATTTAACTATAAATGCTAATATATGAGCTTAAGCTAAAATATGCAGAATTTATTGAGAGTATTAATTCGATTAAAAATGGCAAGCTTGGATAAGTGTAATAATAACAATAATTAGTTTAATACACTAATTGAAAAAATAGAATTACATATTTGCTATTTATAGCTTTATATTGTTGATATTAAAAAAATTTACTATATACTATGTGATCATTATTTTGTGTGAAATAAAATATACTGTTAGACGAAGACATAAAAAACAAATAATAAACAATGTGGTATTACGTTCTTGGGGGGAATATTTAGTACACGAACCATACAAATAATAAGTTTACCTTGAGGCAACCTCATATTTTAACAAGGAGGTTTTTAAAGCGGAAGAAATCGGAAAATATAAAAAAGTGTAGTGATGATATGAGAACCCGACTCTCTTCAATGTTGCTTCAAACAAAAACGGTTAAAATTCCTTACGCTATACTTTATAGTTAAGGTTTCAAATACAAATGTAAGAAATGGCTGATCAAGAAGACAGGAAAACAGATATATGGTAACACGAGGAATGTAAAATAAACCAACGATCAAACGTAAATTAAATTCCTATTATCCGTCTCGTGTAAATTTCCCTTTCTTTATTTCACTTGGCAACTTGACGTCTTCAACTTTCTCTTTATAACGTTTTATCAATGTTTCACCTATTTATTTTTTAATCGTTATCGATTTACCATTTTTATTTTTTATGTATACTTTTAATATGAAATGTTTTCTTCCTTTTAATTCTATTTACTATTATTTAGAATTATTTTTGATTATTTCTATATATTAGCTCTACTTCTATTTTAAAATTTTACCATGCTGTTATTTTTATTTCTTTTATTATCTCCACGTGCCTTTTTCACGCGTTCTCCTTTTTTACATTATTTTACGTTTTGTTTCACTAATAGTTATTTTAACACTATTTTTCTTTTCTAAGATGAACATTTTTATCAAAAGTGTATTGTTTGTGCTATTTCTGCTCATCTCTATGCTCTTACGTATTTTACCTTTGATTTTGCATTCCTGTTGAAAGTTATAGACTGTTATAGTTTTAATATTCCTCAATCCTTGTGTGTATGTTCATTTACGTTGTTGTACCTAAATACTAAGTTATTTAAGACTAGTTGATTTTCTATGTATAACTGTAGTATTCTTCTTCTGTTATTGTTATTTTTCTATCCATATTTATGATTTATTCCCGTTTTTGTATTCCATTGGAAATTATCCCATTATTATCTCGTGTTTTGTTGTTTTTAAAGCTTTTCTTATTTCTTTTTGATATGTATCTAGTGTTGGTGCGTATAGATATTCGGAATCACACATTTTCTTTTCGGTAGCGCTAGACAAACTTTTATTATTTTCGTATATGGCTTCGTATACTATAAATATTTTGTAATTCTTCGCTTGTTATTATTTTTATATTTATCACTTCTATTCCTAAGTTTTTAGTGTTTCATTATGTAATAGTTTTCCATTTGTACCTTTTGTTTTTGTAAGGCTTACGTCTACTATTTGTGTATCATATCTCGCTATTTCTTTTATTATTTCATGTTCTTTGTAATTTAGGGTCTTTATCTTTTATTTATATTTCTATTTTCAATTTCTTTTTATTGCTTGTTTTGCTTCATTCTTTTATTAATTTACCTTTAATCGTTGTATGGTCTATTGCTTTCGTCATAATAGTTTCTTTATTTTTTCCTTATTTAGTTTTTTATTATGGATCTGTCTACCTTAGCTTTCTCATCGCGAACCAGCATTTCAATCATACTTTTTCTTCTCATTGTATTTTCGATTTGACACTTTCATCTCACGTCTTGTCTTCGTTCTTCTCTTATAATATTTTTTAACCCCGCTTGAAGTTTACTTTCTTCTAATGTTGAATCGTTTTTAATATATACATTAGCTCTCTTTGGTTCTCTAATCATTATTTCTTTTTTTATTTTATATGTTGACATTTATGCAACTATAATCTGTTTGTTGTATCTTCTTTTCCTTGTGCAGTTATGTTTTACCTTTATCTCAATTTCACCGATAAATTGTTCTAATCCATTTACTTTCAGTTCCTTTATTACTATAGTCTTTCTGCGTTTATCTCTCCCTTGTTTTTCTGGTGTGGTTTCGAATGTGCATATTTTTTATTTAAGTTTTTCTTTTTTTTTCTTTGTTGATTCTCCTATTCAAAGACTTCTATTAAATTTAATATTTTTTGAATAAGACTATTTTGGATGTTTCGCATTATTTGTTTTAATTTCCTTCTTTTATTTTCTTCCCTTTCCTGTTTGTTCTTATGCTTATACGGTGATCATATTACTTTTGTGTTGGTTCTAAACATTTTCGCATATTCCCATTTTCATTTTCTTTTTCTCTTTATTTGTTCTTTTAGGCACTTTTCGTATAATTTTCTAATTTTAGTTTTTAGCACTTTCCCTGTGCTATTGGAAGAATGCTTCTTTTTCAGATTTCTTGGAGATTGTTTGCGTGCGCCATCTATGGCGATGTTGTTTATCAGTTATTGTCTTTATTTGCTTGAAATACTCTAGACATTTTGTTTTTTTGCGATATTTCTACTTTTTCTCAATCTATCTTCACTTTTGAGTATACTACACATACCTTCTTACTTGTAAGTTTGTTACTCTTTGCAATGAATTGCTTTCCTCGTGCTCAGTGACGGAACCATATTTTAAGTCTTCGCGTATTCTGCAGTCAAATAGTATTACATCTATAATAAGTATATGAAAATGGACTACAATCAAAACTAAACATTTTATATACATATAAAGTGCTGAATTATTGTGGCATTAATCATGTAAAAAATATTAAAATATAAAAATATCTTTAAGGTATAAAACAAAAATGCTTTTAAAAAACGATATACGTATATAAACAAGTAAGAATATTTATGTTACACACACTTTTATAATAAAATATGATAATTATGAACATTATGTGATTGATTGTGGTCTTAATAAAAAAAATTGGTTAGCTTTATTATTATAATGCAATATAAAATACTTTACTTACTTACTTAATCCTTATGCCCTTTTTACCGTTAGGTGTAAGGCAGGTGGGAGAAGAGTTTGTTATGTTGCTGTATACTTTTCTTTCCATAGTTTTCTGTCCTGGGCTAATTGTTTTATACCTTCCCAGTTTATTCCCTTGTTTGCCGCTGCCTCTCTTATTCCTTCTTCCCAGGTTTTCCTTGCCCTTCCTCTTTGATTTTTACCTGGCACTCGCGATTCATACACTCTTTTCACTAATCTGTTTTTTGGCATACGACACACATGACCAAACCACCTTAATTGCCCTTCTTCTATTTTTTCCATTATAGGTTTTATGTTTAAGTCTTGTCTGTACGTTTCATTTCGGATTTTATCTCTTTTCGTTTTATTTTGTATCCTTCTTAGGAACCTCATCTCCATTGCATTTAGTCTTATTTTATGTTTTTATGTCAAAGACCACGATTCACTACTATACACCACTTTTTTCACTACTTCTGTTTTTATTTTTCTTGGTACTTCTTTCTTTCCTAAAAAGTTCGTTTTCAGAGTATTGTAGATTCTCCCTGTTTTCTCCATTCTATCATTAATTTCTTTATCTATTTTGCAGTTGTTCTCGATTATTGATCCTAGATATCTAAAACTTTCTACCTGTTCAATTTGTTTTTCTTGTATTTTTATTTTGTGTGTTATATTCTCTCTTGCACTACCATACTTTTAGTTTTCGCTATGTTTATTTTCATGTTTATTTTCCGTAGCTCTGTTTCTAACACCTCTAGGTTGTATTGTAGATTCTCTTCTGTGTCGGCTATTATCGTCATATCGTCAGCGAACATCAGTTCGTTTATTTCTGTTTGTTCCATTTGCCAGTATCCCAATTTTATCTTCTTCATCTTTTTCTTTGCATTTTTCATCGCCTCGTCTAGCACTATTGAGAACAGCAAGGGGCTTAGCACGCATCCTTGCTTTACTCCTATTTCTGTTACGAACTCTCGTGACTCTTCATTGTTAATCCTTACTACGTTTTTATTACTTCTGTACATTGCTTTTACTATTTCTATCGTTCTTTCCTCTATTCCTCTTTTTTCTAGTGCTTTCCATATTTGTTCTCTTTGTATTCTGTCAAAAGCTTTTTCTAAATCTATAAAGCACATATGTGCTTCCCTTTTTTAATAAATTTTTCGCTGATTTGTCTAATGATGAATATTAAATCTTGTGTGCTTCTCCCCTTCCTAAAACCACATTGAGTCTCTTCTATTGTATTTTCTATTCTGTCTCTTATTCTTTTCTCAATTATTCTGGCCAGTATTTTCGCGGGGACACTTATTAACGTAATTCCTCTATAATTACCACATTCTCTTTTGTCACCTTTCTTGTGTATGGGGAGTATGATTCCTATATTCCAATCCTTTGGTATTATCATTGTCTTCATTATTTCATTTAGCAATTCTGTATATTTAGTTATTCCTTCATTTCCCATAAACTTTATCATTTCCGGTGTTATTTTGTCTCTTCCTGCTGCTTTTCCTAACTTAATTTTCTTTATGGCCTCCCTAACTTCTTTCTCTTGTATTTCTTCGATTTCTTCTCTTTCGTCTAGTTCTTTCTTTTCATCTGTTGTACTGTTTTCTGCTTTTGTTAGTTCTTCGAAATGTTCTTTCCATCTTTCCATTATTTGATCTTCTTTTGTTATTATTTTTCCGTCCTTTCCCTTTATGTTCATCATATTATATTCCTTTTTCTTCCTAAGTTGTTTTAAGGTTTTTTCTCTTTGATCTTTGCTTTTATATCTTCGTTCCACCATGCTGTTTTCTTCATATTTTTATTAGCTATTTTCTTTGTCCCGCAACTCTCTCTCGAAGCGTTTAGTATGGTATCTTTAAATCTTTCCCACTTTTCTTCTACCCCTTTTGTATTATCTTTTGCTCTAAATTTTTTGGTTATAATTTCCCTATATCTTTTTTGGTTCTCTGTTTCTTTTAGTTTATATGTTTTTATAGTTTCCACTGATTTCTTTCTCCTCTTATCTTCTTTTTCTTCTTTTTTATTCTTTAGGTCCATTTTTACCAAGTAGTGGTCGCTTCCTATCTCTGCTTGTCTTGTTACTTTGACGTCTTGTACCTTTTTCAATTTTGGTTTACTTATTAAGAAATAGTCAATAATTGACTTCTCGTTCCTGATTTCTACTACTCTTGTGAATTTGTGTATATCCTTATGTTTGAATTTTGTGTTTGCGATCACTAAATTGTTTTCTGTGCTGATTTCTATGATTCTGTCCCCGTTATTATTTCTGGTCGTTTCTCCTTCTTTCCCTAAGTATTTTTCTATACCTGTATTCTGTTTTCCTACTCGTCCATTTAAGTCTCCCATAACAATTACATTTTCTCCTCCATTATCTATTTCTCTTTGTACTTCCTCAAAGAACTTATCTTTTTCTTCTTTTCTAGCATCTTCGTTTTCTCCGTATGCTATTATCACACTCCATATTTCTTCTCCTATTAGCTTCATTTCTAATCTTAAAATCCGTTCATTTATATATTCTTCCTTTATAATGTCTTTTAGCATGTCTGGATTTATTATTAATCCTACCCCACATCTTGCTCCTTCCGTTTCCTTCACTCCTGACCAAAATAGCCAGTATCCTTTATGGATTTGTTTCATACCTTTTCCTTTCTTCTTGGTTTCTGTTACTCCTAGGATTTTCATTTGATGTTCTATCATTTCTTCTACTAAATCTTCTCCTTTGTCTTTAATTCCCCTCACATTCCATGTTCCTATTCTCAACTTTTCCTATTGCATTTTGCTTATTTTCCTCTTATCCTTTTCGCGTTATCTCCCGTCCGCCGGCCGCGCAAGGCAGGGAACGTTTGGCCTTCGGGTTAAAAACTCTCTTCGTTTGTATTCTTGATTGTTCCTATATACACTGCCCTATAATCGCTCCTTATTTATAATTATCTACTCACTCTTATTAAATTGCTAATAATGTTCACTTTCAGATTCAGTTAGCTACACTTCACGAAAAAGTCGGTGTGACAAAGCCCGCATTCGAGTATTTTATCGCCACCAGCCAATTTCGCGTCTATCCGCTTTCGCTCCACAAACTCAACTCCAATATAAAATAACTAATCGTTTTTACAGTTTTCTTTGATGATGCGCTGTTTACAGTTTGGATAATTTAGTTGTTTTGTTTTTATTTTGATAGTTATTCTTTGTCTAATTTATTGTCGTTTATAAAGTTATTAATTTTTTATATTTAATATTTTATTTATATTAAATAAAAATAAATCCAGAAACGTGATAAAAAAATGATATACTTCAGGACGAGAGTTGATACTGTTGTGTTGTTAAATTGACCTTTAACATATGAGTATTGACCACTTTAAAGTTTTTAGAAAAAATATGTTATTTTACCACTAATTGAATACTTGAATAGCATGAGACGAATATGGGCTTATAATAGAAAAATTTTCCAAAATATGTGCAACCTTAATTTATTTCATATACATATTACAATATAAAAGTATCTATAACGCACTTTAATAAACTTTTGTTAAAGAAAGGTTTTCCTTAAAAAAGGTCTTGCAGAATATTTAGAAAAACAATTTCTTTTTTAATTCTTTCATTTTGCACAGCAAGATCATTCGAATAACAGCAGCAGTAAAAACCGTTGAATATATTGGTATTTATTTCTCTTGAAAAAAAATACTACTTTTAGTTTCTCTGAATCTTTTACTGAGGTTTACAAATGTATTTTCTTTGTCTTGTGCTACTCATTTCTGATTAACTTAGCACCACATTTCCTCCTAAAAAAATATTTTTGTTTCTAATGTTTCCTTCGTTCTAGGGACGTAGTTTTTGGGTTCCAAAAGATCGTTTTCATACCCATAAAATAATTTTCTAAAATTTTTTTTCTTCGGCGTTTTCTTGGTTTTTACAAAACTCAAACGTCATAGCGTAAATATTATCTTTAGCCCATAGTTATAATTTAATGGCCACTCTGCAACTACGCCAAAGTATTGATCATGTAAGCATAACTTCTTAACATTTTTTCTATTTTTATACTATGACACAAAGCCGTCTGGAATGTAATAAACTTTCTCTAATTTAGGCACCAAGTTTTTCCCAGACATTACTCTACTCACGTCATCACTATTATAAAAGTCTTTTATTGATCGTAAATTTTTCGGATTTGAAATTTCTAGTATTCCTTTTTCCTCCATAGCTCTCTTATCTTTCTTAGCTAAATAATTACTTTTGTCCAACTCTTCTTCAATTTTACTGCAAAACCAACTTTTAGGTAAAATGGTCAAAATTAAAAATTGTTGGTCTTTATTTATATGTTGAAAATTTTCCTTCGGCTAACATAACATTTATCTGAAACCACTCACTGCTTTGAAAACTTTTAGAACTGTTAGATGATGTGTTGTACTTTTAGATTTTTCTCTGCACGTGTTCGTTTTTTACAATTAAAGATTCACCCAGCATCATAAGGAATTTATTTAAATTGTTTCGTGCACATCTCTAAACTCCCTTTGTCCCCAATCCCTAGTCACAACTAAACGAGATTTTTACCGCCGCCCAGCATTCCAATTTGAACCCTTGTGAGAGACAGAGAGTAACTAGCCGTCAGCCCTAGGCTGATCAGGTTTTGTACAATCCGATAGCGCGCTTTGATTGCGCGTTGTCGATTGCCTTTTTTGTGTGTTCCGCACCCGTATGTGGTGCTGCAATACATCTGGCCAAGTAAGAACGCCGCCAAGCCAAAGCATGCTGACATCCGCCGCCCAGAGAACGTTATGTGTGGTAAGTCTCTTTTAGTTGTTTCGTTGTGCATTTTATCCCAACACCACTTTTTCCTCGTAGTCTAGAGAGTTCACAGCTGACCTGCCGCCTACCGTATTTAATTTATTTAATCATATTTTGTATTGCTTTTTATCAATTTCTTTGTTTGTTTCACTCATTTTTAATGTTACTTTGTTATTAATATTTATTTGTGATAAATATATAGTTTACACAGATCTGTTTTTTTTTGTTTTTTGAGCTAATCCTAATTGTGCTTAATATCAAACATAAATGTTTCAGCGATATTTGGAAATTAATAAACATATCTTATGTTTCTGTTTCTTTTAGATTTTCAATATTCGAACATTTCGGTATTTCTTCCAATGTTTCTCTATTCTCCTTATCTAGTTGTTTTCAGCGCTTTTTACAAATTTTCCAACCATCTTTGATTCCAAAATTTAAGTCGCATATCCACTTCGTTCCTTTTCTTAACAATTTAGTAACCTGATGTTCAGATAATTTAAATGGCACCTAGCTAAAAGTTTTTTCTATTTTGTTTAATTTGTTGAAACACTTGAAAATTTCGGAAGAGAACCGATATGATCGTTGTCGCGAAAAAATGAGAACTATTCCAAAAACGATTGAAGGCTAGTTTTTTACAAATAGTAAAAAAAACTATTTCAATGGCAACATAATGAAATACATTTATAAGTTCCAAGAACAATGTCCGTATAAACGATTATTCACATAAAATAATAAAAATAATTAAAAATTTTATGGAAAGCAATTGCATAAGTATGTATTTTAAAAATAAGTTAAAAAATGGCTTGTTACTGCTGTTGGAATGATCCTGCTGCAAAAGGACGGAATTAAAAAAATATTTTCCCAAATATTCTGTTAGCAACTTTTGACTTCCATATCTCTGAAACTATTAAAAAAACAAAAAAAATTATTAAATTATAAACCCATGCTCATCCCATGATAAAATTTGGTATTCAAGTAATCAGTTAGTGGTATAAAAAGATTTTTGTTCTGAAAAATTTAAAGTTATCTTTTCTGAGATGCCAAAAATCAAATTAGTAGGGGGGGGGGGGTCAATGATCCCAACAGAATAACAGCACCGAATATTATGATGATGTACATCATAGGAAAGCATAACTTTTCAGCTTCCTATATGCGTTTAATTTACCTTTCTAGATATAAATTTGACCCAGATATAGACATTTAAAAGTATTGAAGTAGGGCCGATTTTGACGAGGTTTTTGATTTTCAAACGGCCGTAACTACGAAACCAGTATTCCATAAAATTAAATTTTTTTTATTCTCTTTCCGAGTGCTACCAATATATAAAATTTCATCAAAATCGGAGATATCATATCCAAAGATCTGGCGATTTGGTATGAAATGCTTCTGCTACTTCTTAATTACAAACAGAGATTGACTATAAATTAATTTGTCGGCTTACTGTTTTGTAGTCGCTAGTTGTTGACTATACCAAAATTTCTTGATAAAATTTTTGAGTTATTTGTTTTATTTATAATGTTAACCGTTTTTTCGCCTACAACTTTTAAAAATAGTAAAAAATATAGAAGGCAATAGTTTTCTAAATGTTTATTAGTAATTATTAATACAGTTATCCTAATTAAAATTTTGTTAAAGAAAGAGTTTAATAAATATTGACAAGAACCGCACAAATGCAATTGCAATAGTAGTGAATACAATTAGTAATCTAATTGCGTGCCGTTAGCTTGGGTTATGCTTCCAAAGAGTGAATAGTACGAGAAGCGCCCACGCCGGCGTTGCGTGCGCGAGCTGCGCCTTCGCAATCAAAGCGGCGATTAATTGAACTGCATCACGAAATAAAATGTTTGTGTAACTACGTATAATTAAATAATTCGTTTAATGCCGGGCTTTATGGCAATAATTAGCGTAATAGTTTTATATGCGTGTTGGCAGTTGCTTCCGCTCGGTGGCCATAAAAGCCGCCCGTCTTTAGATGTATCATATATACAGGACCGATAAAAACTTAATTCGTGTTTTATGGGCCCCACCCCGCATTAATGGATAGTTCTTCCACGAGGAAGTCTTTGCTTGCCGAGATTTACTGCTATATCAATCTGATGCTTATAATATGCGAGGCAATTGTGAGAACACAAAGAAGGTTTTATTTATTTTTTAAATAGCTTTAATAATTATTACTGTTCCTAGTCAAAGTAATAAGGTTTTCTAGATAATTTTTTCCTGGTTTAGTTCACATTACATTGAAATTATACAAATTACAATGTTATTGCTTACATCGTCAATGCTTTTAAAAATAAAATGTTGAAGACAACCATAAGTAAAAATTTATGTTAACTTATAGTACTATTTATATAATTTCTTTTGAATAATTTCTCATCGAAAAGCACGATTTCAAAAACCTTTATTATTGATTATTACTACTGCTTATTTTAATATCTTAACGTACTTATTAATTATTTGCTATACCAAATCACATATATTGTAATTGTATAAAATATATATTTGTTTATATAAGGTTTAATTGGTTTTCTTTATCTTATTCGTTTTGCAAGTTATTTTTTTGTATGATAGCAGTTTTGAATGTTTTATATGTACAGGCATTGGACAAAATAATGAAAACACTTGTCTGAAGTAAGACATACTTTCACTGTGCCTGGTAACACTAAGCACTACGTAAATCAACCGCCTTTTGTTTGTTGTAGGTAGTATGGACTGTGCACTAATAGTAGAGCGAAGCAGTGTGATTATGGATGTTGTGCAAGTGTGGTGAGTGACAGTATGTCCGACCTGAGGGAGTTTCAAAGAGGTCTAATCGTTGGTTCCTTCTACTTGGAGCGGTGTAACACAAGGCTCAGTCTCAAAAGTCATGATCGCATACACAGTGCACGGTAAAACAGGGCCGGTGAAGCAAACATAACGGTTGAAAAACGAAACTGCAGGATAAGGACCGCCGGGCCTTCAAGCGTATTGTAACATCGCAGAAAAAAACAACGGCCAAAAAAGTGACTATAGAACTTAATCAGCACCTAAATATCCCAGTGCCATCCAAAATAACAAGGCGGGAACTGCACAAAAAGGGTATCCGTGGCCGTGTTGCTATTTCTAAGCCTCTAATAACAGATACGAATGCTAAAAGGCGATGTGCATGGTACAATTCCCACAAAAACTGTACGTTGGAGAACTAGCAACGTGTCGTTTGGTCGGACGAGCCACCATTTACCCTCTTTCTCACCACTAGACGCGTATTTGTCAGGCGAACATTTTCTGAAGCATACGATACGGACTGTCTCCTTCTGACTGAGAAGCATAGTGGCGGCTTTATTATGGTCTGAGCCGATATGTCATAGTATACGGCAGCCCCTCTTGTCACCTTACACGGTCGGCTGACAGCAGCAGTGTCTAGACAATTCTTGAATAACCAGTTCCACCCAATGGTGCAAACTATTTCTAAACGGGAATGCCATATTCCAGAATGATAATGCCCCCATTCACACCACTGGTCCTGTATAAGAGTGGTTCCCAGTACCTAGACCTAAATATTATCGGGCCTTTGTGGTTTTGAAAAACAGGGTTTGGCGTCAATTTACACTTTCTTAGTCTCAATCTGAGGTGGAGGTTGAGCTGCATGAGCTTGTATTGGTCTATTCCTTCCACAATTCAAGCTGTATTGCGTGCTAAAGGTAGACCAATACCGTATTCGTACAAGATATTTGGACTTCAACAAGTGTTTCCATTATTTTGTCCAATACCTGTATCTTACTATGTAAAATCTGCTTAGTAAAGACGTGGTAAAGAAAAAAAAACTTATTATTGTTAAATTTCTAGTAATTATATTAGATATAATTAAAACTAAAAAGCACTTCATGAATAATGAGTCTAGTCGCCACCTATGTTTGTAATAGACAGGTATCTCCGAGACATGCATGGTTTTCACTAAAGAATGGCATATTCATATGGCAAAGATCACCAGATTCAGCGATATAGGTTGTTCACAAAACTTTCTCTTGGTGAGCGACCACACATTTTTATCGGGTTTGCAACGGGTAATTCTGATGAGTAGTTGAGTTTATCGGTATCATTTTTTCTTTCCAAGTCATGTAGATCCGATTTCGATATTTTGTATCGTTGCGCTCTTGAAGTATATAATTTTCAGACTTAGTTATAAACGGAATTAAAACTTTATGATAAATTTTTAATATTTTTTCGCGTTCAGGTTGTCAGGAGAGGGATAAAGTTTTCCAAATCCTTACTCCGAAAAGCAGCCCAGAACATGTACATTTACTGCGTGTTTAACCGTTCGTTGGACAAGTTTTTTGGTAGCTGTAGACCAGAATCCTTTTATTATACAATGTGCCCAAAAAGGAGATTCATTCGTAAAAATTACGATACTCTAATTACGATCTTTATTTCTATGTACTCAAGCTAGTCAGGAGCTTACACGTTTCTCTAATAATAGTTTTTACTGCGTTATCGCATATCATGTGCACGGAGATAAAGTTGAATAGTTTAAATATTCACTCCTTCATCGTTCATTGACAACATTTTATTGTTTTGAAATAGGTGCATGATTATTTTTACATTTTTTCTTTGCAGATTTGTGCCGCGCCAAGATCCGGCAAATCATAACGTACAACGTTTTGTACACTGTTAGACAAACGATCTTAATTTTTCCAGGTATTTAGCGGCATAAAATTGCGACATTTGTTATTCTTCTTAATTGAAACAGCAACTCATACTTTAGCTAGAACGCACGAAAGAGAAAGATGGCATTTATCAACGAAAACATTTAGAATCGTACCTTTTACCATCTGTGGATAAATCCCTGCTGTGCCGTTATTAAACAGACTTTAAATGTATATACAGTTAAGTTTATGTTTTGTAAACTAAATTGCGCAAGAAAGAAAAGAATTTAAGACACAAAACATACTCATAAAATGGAATCTTTACTATCTGACATGCGATATGCATATCATGTCTTCAAAACAATCCCCAAGATTTTATGTATTTCTGCTGCTGTCTAATATTATTGATGCTTGGCTAATTCTAGATCGATCTTTTTAAATGTGTATACAACTACATTCTTTTCATGAATTTAAAAATTCCACCCACTATAACCAAACAATTGTTTTGCAAAGTGGAGCAAATAAGCCAAAACTACAATACTGTCTCCCACAAACAAATCTAAAGTTGTTAAACTATTCCCCTCTAATTCCATTTTTTTATTTTTTGACACAAAAGTAAAATGGGCAATTTATAGCTTCTCTAAAAATGTCTAAGATTATATAAAATTCGTGACTAACATTTAAGATATAAATTGTTTTCATTGCCTGGAAAAATATATATGATTTTTTTTCAAATTTTAATTGGCACTTACTTTTATGTTGCGGATTAGGACGTCACTTGAGGTATAATAAAAGTGTAAGTTCAAACGTTTAAATGTGGCGCATACGAACTTGAAGATTTACTTTACGAAGAAAGACCTAATATGGTGGAACTGTTGAACTCAACTTGATTACTAAACCCCGGATGTTTAGGCACTAAAAATAATTAAAAAAAATTCGAAAATAGTAATTTAAAAAGATGAAATAGGCATTTTGAGAAACTGAATAGGCATTATTGTTTCAGTGATTTTATTATACAATTTACCATGTAGAGTGCATTTTTAATTATGCAATAGTAAAAAAACATTATAAGAATTAAAGCTACTAAAAAGATGTTTTCTTAAATTCTCTATTGTTAAGGATTGTGTCCTATCGAACAATAAATATTTTAGTTAAGAAAAAGATCTCTCTAGATCTACAACTTCAAAATCTTAATTTATAGTAAATGCAGTTTCACATTTTTTCTTAATGTTGCTTGAGACACTACATGTCTCGTATGGTATTAATGGAATCAACTAAAGTTAAGTTCCTGCTTTTTAAATTTAGTATTGCACTAGGAATCACAATATAATTACTTGAAGTAAAGGTCAGATCATTTTGTAATTTTTTTTCTCAAAAAGTTTCTTGGCTGTTTTGATTGATGCAGCCGAATCTTCGTCTAAACTTTTTTTTGTAAAATTGGTAGCGTAGTAACATGCAGCTAAAATCTAGGTACTGCATCTAGTTAATATTTGTTGAGGTGGTAAAGCTGTTAGGTGCCATTTTTAAAAAAAATGTGTTTTTTGAAAAATCTTTTTACTGAAGGTATGAACATATATACGTCGGAAAATTGTTCACGTTTTTCCTCTGCCACATGATGTATTTCATGGACTAGGCATGTTAAATGCAACATAAATGGAAATAATACTTTCAGAGGATTTCCTGCTTTTTTTCATGTATTGGGCAGCATCGCTTACGAACATAAGGACGTTGTCATAAAGAATTTTCTATGGCCAAAGTAGTGGCAGG
The DNA here is from genome assembly GCA_036346155.1 of Sinelater perroti. Lineage (NCBI taxonomy): Eukaryota > Metazoa > Arthropoda > Insecta > Coleoptera > Elateridae > Sinelater > Sinelater perroti. The sequence goes on from JARFIY010000359.1 coordinate 2,915,962, forward strand.
GAAGTCGCGAATAATTGTGCTATTGTAGTGGTACTTGTTCTCTCAAGAGATTTGGCATTTAACAAATAAATTTTAGATGCTTGATTTGGCTCTAAAGATCTAACAATTACATTGGCGATGTGCCTGCAAGATCAGATTGTGTTGATACAGAGAAGCTAAAGATTGCAATTTCCAACTTACCTTCCTGTAGCTTCTGTTATCTCATCTATTGATACCTAAATCTTTTTGTCTTTTATGTTTCTTTGAATTACATCCACTGTGGATTCGTAAGCTCTGTCGAGATAGTTTTTTTCTGAGCGTTGATTCATTTGGTAAATTTTGTTTGATATGCTTTACGAAAAATGAGCGCAATGACGGATTTTGTAATTTCCTTCTAGCACTCACAAAGGCTTTACATAAGTCAAATGAAAACTCGGATTGGATGTTGACACTTTCTTTTTGATTGCTCTTTTATGGAAGAGTCCTTCAGTGTGTTGAGTAACAAAAGACTTTTCTTGAAATTCACTGGTTTTTCACAGATATAAAAAAGCACAAAACTATCAATTGAAAAAGTGTCACTTCAAAACTCTCGCACAAATTTATTTAATTTGTCGGTGATAGAAGAACGCACTTTCGGCAGTGTGGCAGAAACAAATCTTCTTGTAAGAATGAATGAAAACGAATGGAAATCACCAAACAAAGTAGGTATTAGTACTAAAGTAGGTATACATTTTCAGGTCGAATTCTCGGTAAGGGATTAACGGATTTCCGGAAACAAGTAATTAACGTAGGTAATAATTGGATGGGATTTTTGTTGCTGCTGTTTATTCTATGAAGAAACAAATTTATGTGACTAAATCGGCAGTTATAAATAAAAATAGTCAAAATAAGCATGTATAGGTCTGAACATTCAGGCTTTATTTATCACACATAAGTTACCAAATGAAGTTGTGCTTTATGGCATTTTTACATTACCAAATTATTGACAAACCTAAAAGAAATATTAATTGTAGACTTAAATGCGGGCATAGAAAAGTGTTAAACTTTCTCACTAACTTTTTAAAAATCTTTTGATTAAACAATCTGTTGCTTGTAAAGAAAATTTGATCTGCTTCCATAATTGAAACATGTGTAAGCAATTGTTAAATTTAAGATAAACTCTAAAACTTATTCCATAAAGTAATAAATAAGAATATGTAACAACAAAAGACCAAAATTTGGAGATTTGATGCAACTAAAATCCTGCTTTAGTCTGCCTAAAGTTTTGATTTTTTACAATCAGATTTTTACTTATTGTGGTCAATAGCTGCCCTTTTTTAGGGTAGACAGTTTAAAAACATTAGGAAAGTAGAAATTAGAGTAAAAGATTTTTTGGTTCGAAAGGCAAAGTGCGATATAATTCCTGAATACAAGAATGCAAACAGTTAATCATAATTAAAAAAAATTGAAAATTCCTAACTAATATGATGTAAATTTAATGAAATGCTCTCCGTATGTGTAATATAAGCTGAAATACTTAAACTTTGTTTTGTTGTTTGTTAGATATTTTGAAATTATCAAGCACAAATAAAGAACGTGTATGGCTGTAGTGTTGTAAAGCAACCAATTGAAGTTAAATAGGTAAATGGAAAACGGAATGTGCAGAATTTTTACGTTTAGTATTTCTGCTAACGGTAAATTTATAAATGTTTAATATTCTTTACGCATGTTGATAAATAACAGTTTAGTTCATATATAATTCGTAACCCCTGGCAGTTGTAATGTTGACCGCAAGCAAGCATAAATAATACCGTCGTTGCTGGTTGCTTTATGCAATTGCTGCATTTGCATTTGAATTGTTTACTGAGCTTGTCGCAATCATCCTAAACAAGACGGATGCGTAAAGCACCCGTTAATTCTCGCATAAGTCGCGGCATTATTTATGCATTGCGTATTGCAGCAACTAATACTTTTCAGCCGCAAATGCGGCGTACAGTTAAGCAGAGGTAACTGTAACTGACGGTCTGCAAACAAGCACGAAACACTTCTGGTGATGCATGCGTCCTTTCCTGCAAGACAAATGCCGAAAAAATGCTCCATGCAACAAGACCACTGAGCTTACGGGATTACGGTACGTCCGCGTCCGCATAAATTCTGCTCAAGTGGATAGTTACCCGCATGATTTATCGCTAACAACGCTATTTGCTCGACTTCGTAATTAAACAAACAGTAAATTGCTAGCTAATAACGCGCTATCTCAGATGAGCGAGATCCGGCGCTTTCCGCACGCCGTCCGTCAATATCTTAATGCCTACTGGCTGTCGTAAACGGTATAAATAAATAAATTGATATACGTTCCTTTGGAAAACAGTAAAGGATGCCGTGTTGTATAAATGGGGATGAAAAGTAATTTCACTTCAACTTATTATTGCTCGTAACTTATACGAGACTGGAGACATTAATATTTTTTTTATTTTTAGTTTTTTTATGATTAAATTGTTTTTATTATATATTTTTAAAACCTTTTCTATTTTAAATTACTTGTTCCATTTTTAATTATAAAATTCATATATCTGCAGCACCAGCTTATTCAAAAGGTAGTGATGTTATCATTACCCTTTTTTCAGTCATTAGATGACAAATACCAACGTTCAAAAATTTGAAAGAGTTATTCATATGAAGTATTACATTGCTATATGATGAAACATGCAAAAGTTATAATTGGTGAATATGATAATAAGCGCAGCATTACAGGGTTGTTGAGGTAACTCTGGAACTTTTTCAGGTTGTGTTGAGACAAAGCCGAAAGGCCGTTTTATATTCGTGCGTAATACTCTATTAAGTAACGTAAATTGTCAACATCCGATTTTCCACAAAATGAGGCGAGAATATGACTGCAGAACTGCCATACTCCGATCCCTTCAGGAAGTTTAAGTTTGAAAAGGAGGTAACTACTGGTAGGGCAATTCATTCGCAAGAGAAGTGATGAATTCGTTCGCTAATTGAATAATAAGATAGATCAGGATTATAGGCGGAGCATGGCTGACTTGGTAAAAGAAGTAGGCGTGGCAAGGTCGACGATTAGTCTTGCAGTGTACTAGGACCTGCACTACAAGTCTTTCGTTCTGATCAACTGCTAACTGTTGGATGAGAAAACAAAATGGACAGGTAATTCCAAGCACTGCTAAGCAATATCAAGCACAACAAAATCACTTTGTCGGGGACAGGAAGGTGAATTGCCAAAATGGCTATTTTCTCTGCCAAGATAACTCTAAAGTGCCTACCGTTATATATACAAAGTTTTTCGCTTCTGTGGTGGTGTTGAAGCTTTTGAGTACGAAGGGGATATCATCAAGTCCCACTTCTTTTAGAAAAGCTTAAAAGTGACCACTGACAGATATACCATGTGCAGAAGACAGTTGTGAAGTCCTGGGTAGAAAAGGTGGCTACTGGGCGGGAGTATATATTTCAGCAAGTCTCCGCTCCAGCCCACAAGCCACGGAAGACTAAGCATGTCTATATAATAATTTGTATTACTACTAGATATCGACCGTGTGCCCATTCTCTAGCTCCGGCTGTAATCTCTCTGACTACTACTTGTGCCTCTACCGTGGAAGTGATTGTGCATGACACATATGCACAAAGAGAAAGTTGTGTTGGCCTACAGCAGGTTTAAATCCCGACTTGAGAAGGCCGTGGCCGCTTCTTACTCATATATATAAGCTGTTAACCTGTTTCTTACCACACATTTCGTGCGGTACTATGAGCCATGTTGGGCGTACCCTGTGCTAGCCTAATCTGTTAATTTAAAAGAAAGAGAACGTACTTCACATCAACCAAAGGCGTTTGTATGATGGCTGGAGAGCATTTGGTGTACCATAACTTTAGACAGAAAATGATTTCTTTTATTTATGTTGAACGTTACGGTTGATAGTAGATACCTATTAGTATAAAGTAGAACTTTCTTGGCATAAATCCCCCTTGCTATTTGAATTTATTTTAAAAAATTTAATTTTAATTGCCAGCAATTGCTTGGTGCAAAAAAAGAAGTTATGGTACTTGTAAGTTGTGTTCTGTTGTTTCTAATTAGTAGCCCCTAAGTATTACAATTTAAAAAATAGTAACTCTGTTGTAACGTATAAAATTAGAGATCAAAGAAGTCATAACAAATTTTGGTGGTCAATGAATAACTTTTACCAGAAAATTTTCCGGACTGGGCTCTTACAAAATAATTTATTCAATTTATTAACTAATGGCATTAGTTCTTACCAAAATAGCCCCCTTGGATATCTATGCACAGCTGCCGTACTGGTCATTATTTATTTGGTAATAAATAAAACTTCGCTCTTACTATCATGCCTTTGTTTCGACCAAATTCCAAATTCCATTTGGTTTCGGTTTCAATAAAATCGAACAATTGATTGAAAATAGTGCTGTTTTGAAAAATTGTGCCTTATGATCTTCAAGGTTTCTCGATTTAATAGTATAAACGTTCTTCTAAAAGGTTAGTTTAGGAATAACGTGTACTGCAGTCGAATTTACTGCAAAAACTGAAGATCTAAAATTAAAGTGTCAATGTTCGTATTGTAATAGGTCGAGTCAATTAGAACATCCTTAAGTAGCAATAATATTCAAAAAACATTTGTACTCAAATCATCAACGGCATATTAACAATAATAAGTGTAGTGAAAATATTCTGTTATTTTTAAACTACCCTTTAGTGTGATAAATATTAAACACAAATAAATTGCAATAAATTACTACAACTAAAATAATAGAACTATTTAACATTATTTTTTCGAACTAATTAAGCAATTAATATAAAGTCAATAAATGATAACATTTAAAATAGTTATACACTGGAATTGATTTTGCTCAATGCATGTATAACAAATGTATAATATTACTTGGAGATATCGATGCTTGTGGAGGTTAGCAAAAGCTACCATTTAAATCTCCCTCGTATAAATTTCGCCAAGGTGTGAAACTATCGAGGGCAAACAGCCGTTCCGCCGGGACTTTCCTGAGCAGAACGTAGCAGCGCTATGTGTTTAGCTGATGGTTTATAGGCACCATAAAGACAGAGGGCAAACAAAGCAAATGCCAGGTATTAACGTTATCTGCCGTCAGCTACCGAATTCCGTGAGAGGCGCTGTTTGCCGGAGATATGCGAGCTGTAATTGCTTAATAAAATGCTTGGAGTCAACACGGGACCACTCGTGGGAAAATACCCTTACTCATATCGTCTTACGCAATTCTGTTATACCGCATTTATTGCACTTCCCGGGACGATAGCGAGGGTTGCCAACCCCGAAACTCCAGGAAATCCTGGAGAGCCGTTATGCTTCCTCCCTTTGATGTACGAGGACGCTGCGCAACTGATTTAGGTGAAAATAATGCTACAACAAACTACACACTTCCTTTGCCTGTTTTTGTATTTTATTTACCCAAAAAAAATTTTTTTAAGCTTGCGAAAAGAATGTATATAATAAATTTTATCAAAATTGAAGCAAAGTGCGGCACAATCTTTGTTTCATACATTTTAAAAAGTCTTAAAATTTGTAAATACAATTTGCAAAATCTGAAAAAAATGTATTTAATATTATTTTTATATATTTCTTTCATTTTGTAGGTAGTGTTTCTACGAAATCTACTGCAAAAACATTTTAATTAAGAATTCCAAACAATTACAATGTAGTTTTTAGTTCATGCTTCCAATACCACACCCCTCTCGTTCAGAACTTAATAAGTCGTTATTTTCATAATATTAGAAAATTATAAAATCTTGACAGACAGGTTCCACCCGAAGTGACAAAATGTAACTAGATGTATAGATTAAAAGTGGTCCATTCTTTGCTACTTACTAAGGCATAATTAAGAACTTTTTTGAACTGAATTGTAACCTGACAAAAAGCAGTCCCATCAACGCTAGGAAAATTAACGGAGCTATATTACGAAGTTCTTCTTTATTTAGCTTATTTACCTTACTTCACCAAGAATTTAAATTTTTTCGGCCTTCGAAGTTTAGTGTAACTATACCAATTTAGGAATATAAACTTTATTTTTAGGGATATAGTGCAAAAAGACATTTAAAAATTATATATCTAAGATTTTGTATATTCGATCAATTTACTCAAGCAGTACCTTCAGTAATAGAACAACTTTCTGCTTTTTTTTATTAAGTGAGTAGCGCTAATAATTTAGAGAAAGAAATAATTTCTAACAAAAAGTTCATTAGTATACAAGGGTTAAAGAAGAAGAAGGGCGAAAGAAATTTGGAGGCACTGTGCTAATCAACTTTAAATATCTTCTCTAAGAAAAAGTATATTCAAAAATAAATTGGGATAAGCCCCAATTGTAAAACCAATACTAAAATTGACTACATATTTAGCAAATAAAACATTATCAGGAACGTTGACATTATTAAAACTTTTAGTACTGGCAGCGACCATCGGTTAGTTGGAGCAGCCGTACATATCAACAATAAATTAAAATGAGCTCGAAAAACTAACAAAATAAGACCGATACAAAAAAATCAGAAACAATCCAGATGAAGAACATACAAATATACTCTTAAACCAAATTAAGAAAATTGTGGATTCACATTTCCACTATCAAATACTCAAAGATATCAGTTTTTAGAACAAAATTAATATGGCAATCAATTTATCCCGAAACACCCAAATGCATTTCAAAACCAAACCATAATGCAACCCTCCTATTTAACCAATCCTCAGACATCTTATTCGCAGGCAATGCAAAACAACATAAACCAACAAAGACTGACAATCAACACATCTCATATATAGACAACAACTCACAAGATATTAGTAATACAAATTTAACAATCGAGGTCGATGAAAATAGTCAAGAAACAAATTCACAGCAAAGTAAAAATTCCTGGCAAACATTAAAAAAAGAAAAACTGAGCAAGTCCGTCTGTCCGTCTGTCCGTTTGTCCGTCTGTCCGTCTGTCGGTCTGTCCGTCTGTCCGTCTGTCCGTCTGTCCGTCTGTCCGCCTGTCCGTCCTTCCGTCTGTCCGTCCGTCCGTCTGTCCGTCCTTCCGTCTGTCCGTCCGTCCGTCTGTCCGTCCGTCCGTCCGTCCGAGCAATAACTCGAGAACGACTGGGAATTTCCAAATTCTGTTTTCACCAATCGACAGGTGACCAAAAAGGCTTGTTTGCTAGTGATTTTGAAACTAATTGGTCAAAGGTCCGCTAGACTAGAGGGTTCTCAAATTTGGGAGACTGCTTTGCCACTTTGCTATGCGTTGCAAGCTTTGCAGGTTTATTATATTAACAACCGCAGCTTAAAATTCCTAAACCTCCCGATATATATATATATATATATATATATATATATATATATATATATATATATATATATATAATATGGAATAAACAATTACAAACAGATGACTAAGAGCCTTACTATAGTTATAGAAAAGGAGCAATATTACGCAACATTAACTAATCATACTATCAAAGTGAATACTTTGACAATGGAGTCATACAGAAAATTAACAAGACACCTTAAATATGAGAAAGTAATATATCATACGTATTAAATGAAGGAAGAAAAATCCTTAGAGTAGCCATTTCAATTTCAATCACTCCATCCCACCGAAATGGTAATTTAAAAATTAGCTAAAAAGGGACACAAAGTTCGTAATGTCATAAAGATACGCCACAGAATTTCCAAGCAGCCGCTATATCCATTTATAATTGACCTAGAAGCCAACAAAAACAATAAAAATATTTGACAACATTTATAAGTAACGTAAAGGTCTCGATAAAACCACCAAAAAAAAAGAACAACACCACAGTGTGTACGCTGCCAAGATTATGATCATATTAAGACGTATTGTATGAAATAGTGTAGGGTAGTGTTGGAGAGGTAGTACCTTTTGTTATGGACGGTTACTCCAAGCGACATAGTCAGGCGGAGGTTCATACAACTGGTCCTCACGAGACGCCCAACTCTCACTTGTTGGCTCCAAGCCCCACATCCCGGTACACCGTATTGACCTACGGGCTACACCAAGTGAGGGTACCCAGATATGGGAACATTGATATTGGTCAACCGAATAAGTAATCCGGTATAAGTAATTCCCTCTTGATAGCCAACAGCTTCGGGTGGAAAAGCTAATAAGATTAAGGTCACCTTCTTGTCCTAGGATTGAGAAATCGTCCTTAAAGACGGAGGAACTGCAAAGCAGTCAACGGCAAGAAGATGCAGAAGGCCACGGGGAACAACTGCATTAAAGACTCACAGGAAGAGTACCCTAGTTCAATTATCATGGCGAACAAAAACAATAATCAAAGATTTACTGATCACAGGAATCGGATACCGAGATCCGGCAGGGGAAGAACAACACAATACTACAAGGCTTTCTCGGTCGTCATCCAGCGAAACCCTTTTAAAAACAACAGGAACAATAAATAAAAAACAGCCTTACGGATTGCAACGTGGAACGTAAGAAGTTTGCTCTCTGCAGGAAAACTAGACAATGTTACACAAGAAATGGACAGATTAAATATAAATGTACTTGGCATTAGCGATACACAATGTCAAAATTCAGGAAAATGCCAAAATCGAAATCAAGGGGTACTTTATTATGTGGGAAACAACAAGACAACCCATCGATACGGAGTTGGGATTATAATATCAAAGAAATGGAAACATTCTGTAATTAACTTCGTTTCCTTGTCAGAACGCATAATGCTTTTACAGCTTAAAGATAAATACAATACAATAAATCTTATATAAGCCTATGCTCCAACATCCAATAAAGATGATAAGGAAATCGAGGAATTTTACAACAATTTAGAGGAATTAATCATAACAACAAATAAGCAATACATTAATATTATAACGGGAGACTTTAACGCAAAAGTTGGTCAAGGCAAAGTCGGGGAACATGTGGAAATTATGGACTGGGAATTAGGAATGAGAGAGGCGATCGACTGGTGCAATTCTGCGAGAATGAAGACTTGGTAATAACTAACACCCTTTTCGAGTTACCCCCTCGACGACTGTACACGTGGACATCTCTACAGCACACAAAGGACAAAATAGTGAGAAACCAAATAGATCATATTATGATTACAAAGAGATACCGTAACGCTGTTAAGTGTACCAAGACATACCCTGGAGCCGATCTTAACTCGGACCATAACCCCGTAGTTTCTGAGATCCAAATAAAACTAAAAAAGATATAAAAACCGATCACAAAAACATTAGATCTAAATAAACTAAAGAACGACAGGATACAACAGGAAACAGAGAAAGAAATAAATAGAAATCTCAGAAAAATACATAACTAAAGTGCGAAATACCGATAATATAAATGAAAAGCTTTTAATATATAAACGCAGTTATTAAAACAGCAGGTGAGAAACATTTGGCCAGAACTTCAAAGAAAAACAAAATATGGATGACGGAAAACATATTAATGCTAATGGACGAAAGACGAAAAGTAAAAAACCAATCGGAACAATATAAAGAAATCAATAAAATTATAAAAAGAAGTATTAAGGAAGCAAAAGAAGCATGGTTAAAAGAACAATGTGAAGAAATGGAGAAATATGAAAAAAGTTACGATTTGTTCAATATGTACAAAAAAGTAAAACAGATAACAGGAACCCCAAGAAGATAGCAAGTGGGCTTACTTAAAGACAAGAATGGAAGGATCATTACAGACCTAAAAGGTAAAATAAAAAGATGGGCCGAATACATTGAAGAATTATTTGAAGATGAAAGAAAAACGACCTGTCATACAAAAAATGAAACCGGACCTGAAATTTTAAAAAACGAAGTAGAACACGCAATCAAAATCTCTAAGAAAGGAAAAGTAAATGAACCCGATGAAAGCCCCATAGACCTATTGAAGCTTCTGAACGATAATTCTCTAAAGATAGTACTACATCTATTCAATACGATATACAACACGGGAATCATACCGCACGACTGGCTTTTATCCACATTTATCACGATCCCCAAAACAAGAAACGCAAAAGAATGCTCGGACCATTGATGAGCCATCTATTAAAGATATTTCTTCGAGTTATACATAATCGAATCTATCAAAAATTAGACGCTGATATAAGCGAAACGCAGATGGGGTTCAGAAGATGACTAGGCACCAGGGAAGCACTCTTTGCCTTAAATGTGATCACACAAAGATGCATAGACGGCAATCAAGAAGTACACGCCTGCTTCATAGACATTGAGAAGGCCTTCGACAGAGTGCGACATGATAAACTTAAAGACATACTAGAAGATAAAGGCATTGATGATAAAGACCTACGAATCATCCTTCACCTATATTGGAACCAAAAAACTAACATCAAAGTGGATAATGAGATTTCACAAAAAATTGAAATACGAAGAGGCGTACGACAAGGATGTATATTGTTGCCGCTGCTCTTTAATGTCTACAGTGAAAGAATCTGCCAGGAAGCACTGTCGCAAGCTAAGGAAGGAATAGTAATTAATAGTGAAGTCATAAACATCATTCATTACGCAGACGACACTGTACTGCTAGCAACAACATCGGAAGATCTGCAATGTTTACTTGATAACATGAACAAGGCATGCGCGGACTATGGGATAAAAATCAACGCCAGGAAACACTCAGATCGAAAAAGTAGATACTTACAAATATCTGGGAGCTTTAATTCACGAGACAGGCGATCAAAGCAAGGAAATACAAAGACGCATAGAAATTGCCAGAACAACTTTCATAAAAATGAAGAAAATGCTATGTAACCGTGATATAAACATTACATTAAGAATACGAATGCTAAAACATTAAGTGTTTAGCACCTTGCCCGATGGTGTCGAAGCATGGACCCTAAAACAAAACAACATAAAGAAGCTAGAAAGCTTTGAAATGTGGTGCTATCGACGGATATTGAAAATAAGATGGATAGACAAAATAACAAACATAGAGGTAATACGACGCATAAACCAAGAACCAGAAATTATCCGGACAATAAAAAGAAAAGTTGGAGTACCTAGTCACCTAATGAAAGGACAAAATACATATTACTGCAGAATATAATGCAAGGAAAATCAGGACGAGAAACCAAGGCCGTAGAAGAATGTCCTGGATGGAAACTTGAGGGAATGGTTTGGATGCACCACCAACGAACTATACGAACAGCTGTAAAAGATTAAAGTCGTGATGATATCCAATCTCCGATAGGAGTGGCATAAAAGAATATAAACCATAGCGTCAAACGCGCAAACATAAGAGAATTTAAGAATATTTGGTCAGACAATTTGCTGTCTACAGTAATCAACAAAATAGCTTTAAATAGTATCGTCTTTACGTGTGGCGCTTTGGAACCCCAACGGCATCACTAGCTATATTCCAAAAATACAATATTTCTTAAGCTTCAAAACATCAACATCCTATTAATCTCAGAAACTCATTCCACTACAAGAACAATAATTAAAATACTTTATTACACTACATATTTTGCTTACCACCCAGATAGTACAACTCACGCTGGATCCGCAGTGATCATTAGAAATACGATTCCTCACTATTAGTTAAAACCAAAGGAAACCAGCAAAATCCAAAGTGCTATAATTAAACTAGAAGTATTGCCACTTGTAATTACATCAGTTTATAGCCCACTCAGACATTTTATCTTTCTTGAAGAATACAAAAACCTTTTTTAAACACCAGATAAAAAATCCATCGCCGGAGGAAATTGGAACTCCAAACATACTACTTGGAGCTCAAGAGTCAGCGGACGAAAAGGATGTAATCTCCGAAGAGTAATCCAACTCCATAATTATAAATACCTTTCAATAAAGAAACCAACGTTCAGCGACCCAAACAAACTGCCAGATCTACTCGATTACGCAGTTGTCACGACTATAGCAAATACTTACTACCAGGCAGAATACAACCATGACCCATCTACTGATCATACACCAGTCATTCTAACAATTAGCACTACATCATAAGGAAAAAACTTTAAAGCTATGCACCAATAATACGGATTGGAAATATTTTAGAAGACATCTAGCATGAGAGGTCAGTCTTGACATTAGATTAAAAGATACCTAAGACTTAGACGAACAGTTCACTATTTGACTACAAATATTCAAGAAGCTGTTTGGCACGTTATCCCTAATTCAACAAATATTTAGGCTACAACAAATATATAATATATAATATATATATATATATATATATATATATATATATATATATATATATATATATATATATATATCTACCCTAATTACAACAAATATTTAGTCACAAATTATATAATATAATAAATATATATATATATATATATATATATATATATATATATATATATATAAGAGACCTATCGTAATGATTCCTCCTATTAAAGGAACAGATGCTATTTGGCAAGATCAGACATCGAGAAAGCAAACACATTTGCCGTTCACCTCACAAAGGTGTTCAGTACACTACAACTCCAGGACAACAATGATAATAAAGAAATAGAAGCTTTCTAGATGTAGCATGTTAATTGTTATCGAAAAATTGAAATGAGCAGAGATAGAAAGAAGGAAGTCTGTAAAAATTTTGATTGAAGAGAAAAAACATCTTATTGGTACGTATAAGATATAAAAGCAAGAAAAAAGAAAACAGTAATATTGGTAATAAATACAACTGTAAGGGTCAAAGGGAGGAGTCTTTGGACCTGATGGTTGTTGGAAAATATCAAGTGTAAAGTCCGGCTCGGATCATTTGGCTTGAGCTTTTATAGAGTCCAATAGCTTACAAAGTGTACAGTTGTTTGAACGTCGCGTCATAAGTGAAAATGCAGCGCATAAAAATTTAAGTTAAACTTGAAAAATTCGCAATCTAGACGCATGCTATGATATGAGAGCTTACGAAAAAATGGTTTATTGCAAGCACAAATGTTTAGGAGGTGTTCAAAAAAGCAACCTGTAGGGCGTCCATCAATGTCTCATACTTCTTACAATGTGGCTAAGAAAAAAACGGTTTTGGATTCTGAGGGACATCTGAGTGTTAGATTGATAGTAGGTGAAGTAGGACTTCTAAAATCCATTGAGCATGGAATTATCGCGATGGAAGTGCAGATGCAAAAAGTTTGAGCTGAATTGGTTTCCGCGGTTTTGACCGACCAACAAAAGATTTTTCGTAAGCTTTTGGATATTATAAGAAGTAAGTCTGAGTTTTTGGAGAAAGTGATAGCTGGTAGTGAAACGTAAGATTTTGAGGAAATAAAAAATAGAGCTCTGAGTAGCACACTATCAAGTCTTTTCGACCAAAGAAGGTTCGAAAAAGTAAATCAAAGATAAAAGTGATGTTTTTTTTGACTCTGAAGGTATGTTCTATAAAAAATTTGTGTCATCGGGACAGAAGGTCAACGCTGCATTTTACGTGCAAGTGTTTAAACGGCCAAAGAAAAGAATCGCGCACGTCTATCCAAATATCGTTAGCACTTGAGTTCTTCGCTACAATGTTGGTGAGGGAGTTTTTGACGAAACACATGTGGCAATGCTGTACCAACTTTCTAACAGTTCTATCTTGACTAGGACCGACTTTTTCTGTTTTTCTGATTCAAATTTAGCTTGAAAGGTTGTTAAAAATATGTAGGGTGCTGTGACAATTCCAGTTCAAGACTTGTAGGTGAGCGGGTGAGCATTTATATTAAATTTAAGGTGAAGTCCAGCTTACTAAAGAAAATAAAAATGTGATCCTGTTAAAATATTTGAATGGAATAGTCGGGAATATCGCCGAAGACAAATTAATAAGTAGTTCAGCACGTTCAGATACATTGGAATAGAAGATGAAAATATAATGATAGGCCCAAGAACAAAAAAAAAAAAAATAAATAAAATAAAAATAGAAAAACATCTATTTCAGAGAAAATGATAAAAATCCGACAAACCAGCAAAGCTAAAATGTATTTTATTGAAAATAAGTTTAAAGAAATCGATACAGACTTAAAATGTAGAGAAAGCTTGCAGAGACATAGAGAAACTTCTCAACAAACATAAGACATTGGTGCTAAGTGGAAAATGTACATAGCTGTGTAAAAAAACAAATAAAGAAACTTTCGCTATAGAAAAAGAAGGAAAGGTAATGTGGAAACAACTAAACTGTTAGCATAACAACGGAGAAAAACTTAAAGGCGACAAGTTTGGTTTTATGACATACAGCGGAAAAAATTCGAAAATACAAACAAACTTACAATGCAATCATAGATAATGAAAAGATTGTTAATGTGTTCTGACAATACTTGTTTATATATATATTTTAGCGCTTCAGACCTTCTAGGCCCATGGCTTCTTTGCCCTTAAGGGCTGGTATTTTCTATCTGTAACACTATTTGCTTCCATACATTTCTGCCCTGTGCTTTTTGTTTCCAACTCTTCACTCCGGCTTCTCTTAAATCTTCTCTACCGCTTCTAGCCACTTTTTCTTAGATCTATCTCTCTTTCTCTTCCCCCCTTTCGCTAATAGCATTCTTTTTGTTTTGCTGCATTCTTTCTATGTGTCCTAACCACCTGATCCTTTGGGCCCTAATTCTTTGTACTATTGTGGGTTTTCCATAGACTTTTATAATTTCTTTATTTGTTCGTCTTCTCCAGTTTTTTTCGTTATCCTTGATTCCTCCGTAAATACTCCTTAACATCTTTCTCTTCCAAGCTTCCAATTTCTTTACCTCTTGCATGTTCATTACCCAGAGTTCCGAGCCGTACAGGACTGCAGGGCACACTACCGTTCTATACAACCCTATCTTAGCTGTCAAGGAGACGTATTTGGATTTCAGCAGTTTTCTCATTGTTCCAGTTGCTTTAATTCCTTTTCCTAATCTCTTCTCTATTTCTATTTTTCATCACTTTTGTTGGTTATTGTCACTAATAAATATTCAAATTGCTTAACTTCTTCAAAGCAATACGTCTTTACTTCTGCCGTAGTAACTTCTAAATGTTGTCCTCTTACTTCCCGACCATCTGTCATTTTCATGTGCTTCGTTTTGTCGGTATTTACCTGTAACCTATATTCTCTTGCTTTTCTTTCCAAATTGTTAAATACTGCTTTTAGTTCCTCTGGTGATCTAGTGATTAGCGCAACGTCGTCAGAAAATGCAATACATTGGTGCTTATTTTGATATATAATTAATGTAATTTTAATTTTACTTTTCCTTATTATGACTTCAAGTACCATATTGAAGAGTGTTGTCGAAAGTGGGTCTCCTTGTCTCAAACCTGTCTGCACTCTTAACTCTCTCGACAGTTTACCTCCCACCATTACTCTGCTTTTCGAGTTATTCACCGTCATACGGACTAGTCGAATTATTTTCTCAGTAATATTGAATCTTTTCATTGCGTCATATATTTTTCGTCTTATGATCCTATCATACGCTTGTCGAAAGTCAGTGAACAGAATGTACAATGGTAAGACTTGTTCAATACTTGTTTAAGGCTTTTAAATAGATTAAGGTTAAATACAATGATATAATAATAATTCACAATCTGTACAAAAAATAAACAGCTACAATTAGATGTGAAGAAAGTCAGCCAGAAGTTAATATCAAAAGAGAAATGAGATAGGGATGAGCACTATTATTACCCGTATTTAATATAAACATACATAAAACATGCCCTTAATTAAGTGAGAAGTAATACTAATGCAAAAGTGACAATTGAAATATGTAAACGAAAAGTAGAAGATTTGGAAATATAGTGTTACTTAAAAAAAAGTAAAATAGACTAATAAAGTGTCAAATGAAGAAGTGCTGAACAGTATACGACAAGATAGAACCTATAAAAACACATAGTAAAAAGAAGGTTGGGCTTAATATGAACCATATTACGACACAACTGTCTATCAATAATTATATTAGAGAAACTAATAACAAGAAAAAATGCACGGGAAAGACCAAGGATGGATTACTTAATGAGCAATTATCGTAGCTGTAGATAGGTTCGATTTAGTGTTTCAAAAATATGTTGCAGTTTTTGTTCACTTATAATATGAAATACAGGAGTTTGAAAAAAGAGAAAGTTAAAATTTGCTTAACAAAAGCTGTCTTCTTAAGATGAACAGATAGAGACAAACAGGTAGACGGACAGATGGTGCACAAATAGAAGAGTGGCGATATTTTATTTCTGAATGTGAGGCGCATCGAGATGGTAACATCAATATGACTATCGCTTATCAGCGGTAGCAATCTGCGGCATTAAAACGTCGAGCGGAATATTAGCGAATGATGGATCAAGGGCGGTTAAGGACGCCTGGAAAACAGCATCCGCCGGCGAGCAAATTGTTCTTCAATCGGCAGGATGCAAATCTTATATAGTATAATTATGCGCGGTCGGGAGCGGGTCCGGGTAAGTGACGGTTTCGAAACAAGCGCGGGTAGGATTATAAATGTGCACATTGTGGCCGCCAGTGACGGTGAGGCGGCGACGTCAAGAGTTCTCGTCAGCATTGTATGTAAATCCTTCGCTATCTGCTCTCCATAAGAGGACTTACATGGCCTTTGAATATGTATTACATTTACCGATCTGCCGCGGAGGATAACATCTGCTTAACGGTAAAAATGGCAGACACGCGTTCCGAATAGGCGGCCGCTGGAAAAGTGCGCGTGGATCATGATATCATAGAAACCTACAGGGTAACCAACAAGCGACAACACGGGAAATTTTAAATTCATGTTTTACATAATTATTTTTTATAAGTATTTGCAATTAAAGTAATAAGTTTTAAAAACGTGAATCTTTATTGAGGAAAACTATCTGATATTTAGATGCCTCTTAAAAAGTAATCATTTAGGTTAATATAAAAACTGTAAGATTTAATGAGATTCGTAGTTTGTCTTGCTACATTAATTATTACAAAATATGTGTATGAATTTTAGTGTCGCATATTTACATAATTTATGTCAGAGTATATAAAACCAGTTTTATCATAATTTATTTAACACTTCTACAAGGTGGCGCAAAACTGGCCACTCGGTGTTCTTTAGGCTGTAATTTTTTTCATGAATACAAAACTTTAGTTCTGCTTTTGGATTTTGTTTATTTGATGTCTTAATTTTTTCCCATTAAGTCGAGAAAATGATATCGGCCAAGTGGCCGCCGCCATACAGGCCCGATTTATGGCGTTTTAGGTAGGCTCTTGCATTCTTGACGGATATTCTCTTTGAGGGCTTCAAGAGACTGAAGCTTGTTGACATAGACTCGCAACTTCAAGAAACCCCACAAAAAGAAGTCTGGAACGGTTCAATCGGGCGATCTTGCCGGCCAGTGCAAATCACCAAAACGAGAGATTAGGCGACCCGGAAATGCAGCCCTCAGAATTTCGGTTGTGGCTCGTGCAGTATGCGCCGTTGCTCCATCCTGTTGGAACCACATATTCTCCAGTCCCAATTCATCCAATTGAGGAAGGAGAAAGTCATTGAGCATGGCTCTGCAGCGCTTGCCGTCGACAGTAGTCGTTTGGCTCGCGGCGTTTTCGTAAAAATAAGGCCCGATGACGCCTCCAGCGTAAACAGCATACCATGCAGTAACTTTGAGAGGGTGTAATGGCTCTTCGTGGGCTATACGCGAATTTTTGGTGCCCCAGAAGCGATAATTCTGCTTATTCACATATTCACAGAGATGGAAATGGGCCTCGTCGCTCATGATGATTTTCGATGAAAAGTTGTCTTCCCCGTCGTCGAGATTCAGGATGGCTTGAGCTTAGGTTACACGCACTTGGCGGTCAACGGCTAACAGATGATGCACTGTTTGCACTTTGTAAGGGAACATCTGCAAGTCATTCACCAAAATTCTCTGTAAAGACCGCCGATTGATGCCCAATTGCGTGGCACATCGTCTGGTCGATACTCCGGGGTCCTCTGCGACGTCTTCAGTCAGAGCCGCGATATTCTCAGCAGAACGGCTGCTTCGGGACTGGCCAGACCTGGCAGCATATCTTTTAGGCGAGCAGCTAAACGCCGTAGTGTTTACCCAGTTGGTGTCGGACGACCGGGAAATCTGTGCCTAAATTCACGCTGCGCCAACGCCATCGACCGCAGAAAAATCGAAACAATTATTCCGCGTTCTTGAGGAGTATAGCGATTCATGTCTTGTTGACCTGTAATTTGTATCTGTTTATTTCACAAATGTCAAAGCAGAACTGACATTTGCCGTCATTTGCAAAAATTATAGCATCTTCCGATTGGGTGATGACTTTTGCGCCACCTAGTAGTACATCGCAGATATTGCCTCCTTGTAATCCCATATAATAAATTTATCGGATATGATATTAAGGTCAAAAGAGCTTTCGGTTTTAAATAAAATGGTTCACCTGTTTTACCAATGGCCTAAAGGCATCACTTTTTTATGAAATTAATGTTATAGAAATATGTTAATCTTACAAGCACATTATAACACATATAGGGTTCTAGAAAAGTTTACTCATATGATATTAGTGTGTTGTAGCAGGTTCAAAGTGCACTGCGGGCTGGAAGATGATGCTTCTAGATTAGGACGTCTATTCTTGTCTGTCGTGGAAGAGTAATCACTGCTGTTAAAAAATGCTTCAGTCATTTGTTTTCTTTGGGTACTTTATGCTTTAGCAGACGAGCAGATAATCTGGCGTATTCTGTAATGCCGTGAGATGCACATTAAGTTTGAAAATGGAACATTTGTATTAATGACATAATAACAAGTACGAAGAACGGGGTAAAAGAAGGTACTCATTTTATTGAGTAAAAAACTGAAATTTGTGCCTCAATTACATTTAATAACAGATAATGACAATTTCGTTTGTACAATTCTTACAATCCCACATTTTTCTATATATTATTCTCTTTGACCCTTCCATATATAATCACTTTTCTTTTCCCAACCTCTAATTTACTGTCGTTTTCCAACTATTTTCCATTTAAAGTTCAGTAACAAATAGTGGTTTTATTACTAATTTATATAGTTGTAGTTTCAATGGCCGCGTCGATTTCTTTGACTGGAGAAGATCTTTGTAACAACCTACGTATTTTGACTCCTTTTTAAGACAAATGCCTTTAGACATACAATACTTTCCAAATTCTGCACCTTTAAATTTTAATTCATACTCTTCTTGCTCTTGTTTTCTTCCCAGTTCAGATTTTGTTTGGTTACTTTAGAAATCCACCTTGCTAGAATTACTTTCTGAACGCACTTCCTATGTTTTTGAAAGTCACCTACAGATGCTAAACTCTGGTATAAATTTATTTTTGTCCTAATTCTGCTTTTTTAATTGCGATTTCTAGGTTTATGGTACATTAAACAAAAGGGTTAATAGTAGATTTCTTTGCTTCAGTCCTTTATTGCTTCAGAATTTACTGGAGATTTGATGGCCTGATCTTAAGATCATATCTTAGACTTCTTAAAACAATAAAGAGAACATAAATTACACCACCCTTTTTACTTTTACTGTTATTTCTTTCATTCTAATTTTTTTATACCTTACGCTTAACAGTAATATGGATCTAAAAATTTCTACTAAATGCATAGACTCATTATTTGTAAATGACTGCTTTTCTCCATTCACCTTACATCTATTTTTTTACCATATGGTTTTTATAAGCTTGTCAACCATACTTAAAAAAATCTATTTCCAGTCGGTTGATAACTTGATGTTTGCTATTTCCCATCTTGTTTATTAAATTAATCATTTTTCTGAGAGTTAATGTTCTTTTTCTTTTTTTTTTGTTTCTTTTTACTTAATTTTATTTTTTTTAATTTCATGCTATGTAGATTTTATTTTCTTATATAATAGCTTCTATTCTCTATTTCTAAAACATAATGTTTTTTAGCCCTCTACAGACATCACTAGTTATTTTCTTTCATAATCTTTTTTTATTTCACCTATTGTTTGTTTAATGGTATTATCTTTCTTTTTCTGATATGTAGGTTTAGCTTTTCCTATTCCTTCTTAATATTTTAGCTGCACCTTTGCTGTTTTACCCTTTGGCACCATCAGTCTGGCTTACTTTGTTTTCTTTGCTGTTTTTTTACAGTTCTCGTCAAACCAATCTTTTATTTTGCATAAATTACTACCCTACTTTTTTTTACTGATTCTCTTATTGTTAGTTTCATAAAAATTCGATTGTAATGCTTTTGAGTTTAGTAATTTTTATATTTCAACTGCTTGGTTGTCTTTTTTGTAAGTTAGTTTAGAAATGTTTTTCCTAATTTTTGCTTTAACTAGGAAATGGTTAAAGTTAATATTTGCCGCTCTACGTACTCTAATATTTTCCAAACAATATATTTTTTTTTAGTAAGTACATGATTACATTTACGTAACCACATGTATGTTATTATATTTAAGTTGGTTGTTTTGATCATCATGTTTCTTATTGCCCAATCTATTTATTTTTGTTTATTATTATTTGTCTTATATCGCAGATTTTGTTTCTATTTATATGAACCTAATTGTTTATTTATCATTAATCACGGAAACCTTCCAGTCATTTTTATATCTTCTTCTTTTTCTTTTTCTTGTTCTTTTTCTTCTTCTTCTTTTTTTCTTCTTCTTCTTTAACCTTTAATGCGCCCAGAATTGAGAATAAGTATCCCTTAATTCTCTTCATTTTGTTAGATTTTGAGCCGTTCTTGCACAGATTAATCCCGCTAGCTTTTAAATATCATCATGCCAACGTGTTTCGGCCTTCCAACCCTTGGCCCCCATTTCATCACTTTGCTATTTGATCTCTCGTCTCCACCCGGGCAATGTGTCCTGCATAGTCCCACTTAAGACGTAAGGCCGTGTCTTTAATATGACTATTAATTATTTTTATATATTTGTTTCTTTTTCTGTCCCACAATGATAGAACTAGCATCTTCCTTTTTATAGCTCTGTGAGATGTTCTAAGTTTATTTACCGTTTGTTTGATGAATGCCCAAATTTGTGAGCTATAAGTAATTGCTGGCAAAATGCACTGGATATATAACCTTGTTCTTAGGGTATTTTTTTGTTTGTTAGGATTATCTTTAATTTTGTGAAAACTGCTCATCTGAGCCTTATTCTTTTTGAATTTCGACATCCTTGTTTTCTTTATTTAGTGTCACTCTTTGTCCTAGATATGTATAGTCTCTTGCGTTTTCTAATTTCTGCTAATTTATTTTTTTTTGGTCTTCTAGGCACATGGTTTTGGTTATATTTTTAATTATTTTTAGTATTACTTTGTTGATTCATCTTTTAATTCTGTTATTATTTTATTCATAACGTAACCATTTTTGAGAACAAATTATGTCGTCGGTAAATCTTAGACCTGTAAGTCTTTCTCCACTTACATTTATTCCTCGGTTCTCCCAATTTAATTTAACCTCTTAACACTTTTTCCAATACTAGGATAAACAATTACGGTGATATTGCATCACCTTGTCTTATTCATTTCCGCATCACAAAGAACTCTGTCGTGTCATGGATTTTTACTTCAGCTTTAGCATTTTCGTATATGGTTTTTATCATGTTTGCATGTCTATGATCCACATAGGCTTCGGCCAGTTTGTGTAGTATCGTCGTTCGACTGAGTCAAATGCCTTTTCGTAATCAATTAAGGCTATATTTAAAGGCATATTATATTCTAACATCTGTATTAAAATTTTTACAGTCAGAAGGTACTAAAAATCTAATCTCACAGATTAATAGTCTTCAAGCTATTTACTTATTCTGTTTGGAGTTACTCTTGTAAACTATTTAGAAGTATGTTGTGATAGGCTGATTGGTCTATAATTCTGCATAAGGATTGGGTCTCCCTTTTTAGAAAGTGTTACGATAATTGCTTCGTTTCATTTTTCTGGTATGTTTTTTTGTTCTATACGCCTGTTATAAAGTATTTTTAGCTTAAGAACGGTTATGCCTGCTGCTTCTTTGATCATCTCAGTTATTATATCGTCATTTCCCGAAATTTTATTATTTTCATTATACTTAAAACGTGTAATATTTTTTCTTCGATTATTTTCGAAATATCTTGCGATCCAACGTTTATTACTTTTCTTATTTCTTGTCTTTCTGGAGGTTGTTGCATCTGGAAGTTGTATTTGTTTTTGTAGAATTCTTCTGTTATGTTTAAAATTTTGTCTCTGTACCTTGTCTATTGATTGTTTGAGTATTTTATTTTTCTTCTTCCTTTTTTTAAGCATCTCATGTTTTGGTAATTTTTTATTACATTTTCTATTTTTTTTTGTAATGTGTGTCTGTATCTTTACATATCATTCTTCTTGTCTCTTTTCTGACTTTCCGGTATTCTCTATATAGCCGTTTTGTTTCTTCTTTCATTTAATTTGTTTCTTCGAATAGATTGCTCCTTTGTCTATGGATGTTTTTTTGTTATTTTGGTTGCTGTTTTTTAATTTTTAGTCAATTATTTGGAAAATATATTGACATTGGAGAAATTCTGCGTCTCTTCCAGTTTATTGCAATATTAGTTTTTCTTCTCTTTAAAAGTACATTTATTTATTTTGTTTGTTTCTTTTTCTTGTGTATGTTATTGGTTTATTTATTTCTATTTTACGATCTCTGTAGTGGATGAAAGGGTGTAATCTATTTTGTTTCTGGCTTTTCCGTCTGTGTTTCTTTGGGGTTATTTTACAAAACAAGTATTTATTGCATACATTGTTTGACTTTCCAAAACATTACAGTCTGTGCCCTCTTTAATTTCTTTCCCCTGGTCTATGATCTCCCATGCACGTTTTGTCTTGTGATAGCTTTTTTTCTATGATTGCGTTAAAGTCACCAATTACTAAAGCATGGTCAAATTTATCTTAAATGTCTTTGTACATGATGTTTACTTCTTCGTCATCATGTGTCGATGTCGACGCATATATTTGGATAATTTTTACACCGCATTTTTTGATAGTTGTAGTACCAAGTATGCCACTCTATCTATTCTATTGTAATTTCGGACATATGTTTTTAGTTTTGCGTGTATTAAGAATCTTATTCCTCATTGGCTTATACTTTCATGTCCTTTATAGTAAAAGGTATTTTCTGATTTTAACGCCTGCAAGTGTTCTCCATGTCTTCTGACTTTACTTAGTCCCAAAACGGCAAATTTTATTTTACTTAATTCATTTTTTAAGTTGTGCAGTTGTGTTTTAGATATTAGCAATCTACAACTATATGTTGCTATGATAATATGGTATTTTTTTGGAGGGGGGGTGTATTACGTATAGTATATAAACTTTTATTTTTTCAGAATTTTTGAGGCAGTCCTTCCTTTTGAAGGAGTGGGATTTGGGACTTCTGTTCCTACTTAATTGGGGTATTTTTCCATTTTTCTTTAAATTTGCCATACTTTTCTCGGGAGGGTTGTAGGATTGTTACGCTACACTATCCTACTGTGGGTTGGCGAGCGTATTTAAAGCTGCTCTCTCTGGGTCAAACGCTGCTGGTTACCATATGAGTCATTCAGTTCAGTGTTTGAGGATTGCCTCCTATAACCTCTCATTTAGTTTAGTCTGTGTGCCGCAGTGTGACCGCTTAAATAATAAGCTTCTTCGAGCCATAAATAAAAGTGAGATTTTGTTTGGACGCTATAACCGCAGGATGACCCGTAGGTTCGACAATCCTGGGTATAAAGGGTACTACTTCTAGACGTAAATTTCATACATTTCTGTATTATATTCTTGCATTTTTTCTTTTTTTCTATTTACCATTAATAGCATTCTGCTTTTCTTTGTTCTTTTACTCTTTATTTTGTTTATGTTTGCACTTGTTTTCTCCACTCTAGGTTTATCTTTTCTCTGCTTGATAATTTAGCTTTTATCAGACTTTATTCTTCTTCTTTATCTGACTAATGTATAGTTAACTCATTTTATTTGTGTCTTTTGGAACTTTATTGAAGTATTCTTCTTTTTGTTGTTTTTTTCTTTCCGTACCACGTTTGTTATTGCGTCTTGTACTTTTCTATTTTTCTTTGTGATGTCTCTATAGATGTACCTGGGTATTTTTACTTTTGCTTATTTTTAATTATTTTCTTTTTGCTTCGTTAGATGGAAATGCTTTACAATTACATTAATATCTTGTGGCAGTGTGTTTTTTTTTAATAGAACAGCAAGAATATAAACTGTCTTTCAAACTAAAAAACAAGTAAATGGCCATATAAGATGGATGTTCAATAATTTTAATATAAATTTCTCTTAGTACTTTACATTTGCTACAATAGTAAAGAGACGTTTACACGACAAAAGATGAATCTCAAGTTCTAAAAAGTTTTTAATAAATAATACCACAGTATTACAGTTGTTTATTCTTCAGAACTAGTAGCTCTAATTGATGCTGTATCTCTAAATATTATAAAATAAGGTCAATAAGCTCCCTTTGTTGCATATTGTTTCCAAATGGTCAATATTGGTAATATTAGGGATTATTTTTAACCTAAAATAAAATTTTGCTATTTGTTATAATTTTAGATGAATTATTTGTTAAGGTGTAAAAATATATAATTTTTACGAAAGATTTGGTATATTACTGTAATTGTATTTATTATTAATTTGTAGTATAAGTTACATTTTATGAGGTTGCTAATTAACACAATTTTAACCCATGCTTTTCATTATCTACTTCTTCTATAATTTTCTAAATCATCTACAAACAGTGGTTCGACATGGTTTCTATTTCTAAATAACAGAATAAGAGAGATGAAATATAAAATTTAAGTAAAGAATTTAATAAAAACACTCAGATATAAACTCAAAATTTATAAAAAAAAAGAATTACAAATAACTAAATCAAAATGGAAGGGAAAAAAAGAAAAAAGCTTGAAAAGTAGATTTAAAGTAAAATATTTGTTTTAAAATATATTAGTCTGGAAAAATCTACTTTGTACTTTTTTGTTAACGCAGATCATTATTATATTATATATAATTATTTAATTGATATATATGTATTTTGCAATTAGAAATAAAAGGTTTATATTTTATTAAATATAACATTATGACCACTCATTTTTAAAATAATAAAATGATTTTATCTACTTTTCTCAATATTTAGAAAATTTATGAATTATTCGACGATTAGCGGCTGGGAATGATTTCCGAACTTCCCGAAAGATCATTTATTATAGTCGACGATAGTCGATGCCAGATACAAATTAGTCGAAAAATGCCCCCAACCGTCGCCGTCATATTGTGCTAGCCAGGTCGAACTTGAATAACGACTGACAAGAACAATCAGTTTTTGTCATTACGTCAGCTTTTCAATTAGAACCCGGTAGGTTTTTAAAGTCTTTATTAAAGTGGAACATCATATTAATGTTGTCTTAATTAAGCTACGGACCTTTAAGGAGAAGACGTAGAACAAGGCGCTCGATTAGGTAGCACGTTGTATGAGCAAATCAGTAAGAGCGCATTAATTAATTAAATTGCATAGATAAATTGTTATTCCGTTTATTCTACTTATGAAAAGTTAAGTTTATGTTTAATACTCTGAACCAAATAAAATATTTTATATTTAATTATTTAAGTTATTTTTACAGTTTTCTTTCAATAAATGTAATAAAATGGTAAATAAATTTTTTCTTTTATTTAATGACATTTTTCCTTTAGTAAAAGAGATTATTGATATTTTTGAATAGAAAAAAACAAAATCTACATTGTTTATAACTTTATAGGTTGAAGCATAACTTAACATATAAATGTTCTTTAGATATGGAATTTTGTACAAAAAATTGGTTTATAACTATAAACATGAATTAGTTAGTCAATTTAGAATTTGCCATACTTTTGACACCTACATTGTGCCAGCTATTTGCAATTAGCTTTGATTAAATATTTTATCATTTTATTTAGCTCTACTTTTGTCGAATTAGTTCCTATGAATAAAGTATGGGGGCTCTTGATATCCAATTATATTGTAGCAATATACAATACTACAATTTTAGACACTGAAATGTTTAAATTGCAATATTTAAATTAGAACTATATAACCATAATAAAAAACAATAGAAACTATGTAATAAATGGCAACCCTTTTACATATTTGTATTTGTTCTTTGCTTTAATTGGATGTGTAAAGGTAATTCGATCAGTTTGGATGCGCTTTTCAGCACACGCATTGCTGGCAACCACGTTTTTGAATTATTTCTCACACTAAAAGCTGTAATGCATAATTTACTTTAAATTATCTCGTTTGACATGTACATAACTTCAATTATGGTAATGAAGCAAAACTTTACTATCGACTAATTTGGGATTTAAATGTACAAGAGACATTTTCGAAACACAAATTTCATTCTCATTAGCAAATCAGTTGTCAAAGTTGAATTAAAATTACATTATATATTGGGGGCTAAGTATATCTATATCAATCTATCATATAATTTATGCAGTAGTTACTAGTTTGTTTTTAATGTATTATTAATTTTTTTGTGGTAAAATTTACAAACATAACACAATATGAAAAATTAGGAACGATGTAAAGTCTACTGTAAAATTTTATTTAGTTTGAATAAAATTGAAACCTAGAGAGATAATACATACATATGTAGCTTACAATACATTTTATTGTACAAAAAGTATTATTAATAGATTAATGCATTATTTTCTGAACATACCGTATAATTCAAGTATTTATTTTATAAATCAGTTGCCAAATCAGGAACCTTTTAGACATTTACTTAAATTACTGAATTTACAAACTTGATTAGTAGTAGAATTTAGAAGAAAGTTAAAAAAATGAGATAAAAGCAGATTCTTTGCTGATATAATCTAAAAATTATTTGTAACTAAAAGAAAAGATCTGCGGAGAAATGTCGTGTTTGGGAATAAGTGGTTGCCACTGACGCTGCAGCGAGAGCAGGTGTTTGACTTTTATTTTAAGGTAGAGGTAACACAATAGGGAGAAATTATAATGCCAAAATCAGCCATAAAGTCTTATTGTTTTAATGTTAAAAAATGGCTTTTTGGAGAAATCCTTTAAGAACTTCGATGGAGTTGACTCTAGATAGCGCTTATTAATGCCATATACGTCACTTGTATGATAAGGTGTCAGAAGCACATTTCGGGTTTGAAAAGACGTACCAAAAATTTCGAGAGCAATTCTATTGATTGAATTGTAAAGAAGACGCAGAATAGTGGTGCTGGAATTGTAAATCGTGTATGTCGGGAAATAGCCCTCAGGAAAGTGAATATAAAGCAACTCAATGTAAAAAGTCCAGGAAAAAAAAGAAAAGTCTGTAATCATAAACAGGCTACGGCGACAAAAATATTCTCGTCACTGTAGGTTATTGTACCGATGCGTTTGAAGCTCATACAGTACTAAATCAAGAGTCATCTAGGGTTTACGGCTACTTCTACTACCACAACAGACGCAACCCTGGGGTAATATGGCAATTTATTCACAGCCCTTTTACAAGTGCTATAGGTCATCGTGGTTATGAAATATATACAAATATATAAAAATAGGACGGCCCTAAGAAGGGAGTAGTATAACGACCGACCTTTGACAGTTGGAAATTGCTGATAGAGCTGCAGGCAGGAGCGGATGCGAAGTAGGGCGTTGACATCCAAGGAGCTCGAACGAACCTTGAGAATTCTGGAATTTGTGCGCAACAATTGAAGACGAGAAGCACTCCAGAAAGCAGTTACCTTGAGTTACAGTTTGTATGGTGATCTAAATGTGTTGGGGAACAGAATGATCTATGAAAATAGATATTTAGTGGTAGTATTAACTAATTGGATGTTTTATTTTGTTAGATATAAAGAGCGAAAGCGGTAAGTGTGGTTACTTCTATATTAAAGTTCAAATTGGACCATATCGAGTGGATAAAAATTAATAAGGAAACAGCACTTTAATTAAAGAACCACATTGAAAAGCAGAAAAAAGAGAAGAAAGAGCACAATAGACGAAACTATAAGTAAAAAACCCCACAATTAATAATATTATAGGTTATGGAAAATTAAAATTAAAGTGCATTTTTGCGTGCAAGAACTACAATAAGAGCAGATAAATAAAAAGCTCAAAAATGCCTATTTCGAAGCCAACTGGGTAGGCAATTCAAAATACAAAGAAAATGATAAAGGGCTGCATAAATACAAACCAGAAAATAATAATTAGCAAACCAGACATAGAAAACGTAGCGAAACTGATAATGTGCTTGCTTTCGAGGAGTCGATTTGGCCGGCCCTATTTTCGCACTCTTAAGATAATCGCTATAAAAAGAATAATATCGACAGTCTTTTTAATAAGTCTAGAAAGACAGACAACACCCCGCCAAAATGGGTGGACCAAAGATAATATAAAAACAGATAAAGGAACTGATGGATTTAATGAGAATTCTGGTGGGGGACCTAAAAGAAATTAAAAAAGATTACTAAAATAACAATGAAGAAACAAAAATACTGCGTGAATAAATAAGAAACCTAAGAGATAAACAAAGATATTATAGAACTAATGGGTGTTAACGAAAACGTTATAAAAGAAATTGATAGACAGAAAGCGAGGATAGCAAATGAAAAAATAGAGAAATTGGAAAGAGAAAACAGAAAAAAATATAATGCTCTAAAAGATAAAAATAGAATCAAGCAATCCAAAAATGTTAAAAGAAGAAATGGATGGAAACTTGGGTGTAACATTGAAAGCACAAATAGCAAGACAACTAGGAGAAAAACTTGTTTGGTCGAGCTAAACAGCATGAGAGACAAGAGCATGGTAATGATTAACAATAACAAATTACAAAGCAACGAAGAAAAAAGTATACGTAAACGATAATCTGACAGCAGAAGAAAAAAAAAGATACAGGCAGTAATCCGAAAATGTGCCAAAAAGGAATCAGCCAGAGGCAAAAAAGTCAAAGTAGGCTACCGGAAGTTGATAAGTGAAGAGAGAATCTGGAACTAGAACAAGAAAACCTGAAAACTAGAGAAGCCCAATAAAGAATAAAATAAACTAATTCAAAGACCTTCAAAAAAAGGTTAATGGAAAAATGTGAAAGACAAGAAATCAGAAAAACGGCCGACGCAATAAAAATAAAAAAAAAATACTAACAGACAAAATCCAAAAGGCAATAAGGCTAATGAAGAAGAGTAAAAAGAAACTGAAAAGAACAAGAGAAAATACATCAAGGAAAAGATATTTAAATTAGCAATATGGAATATTAAAAGTATAAGTGGAAAAAAAATGAATTAACATAAGAATTTGAAAACTTTGACCTAAATATACTAGCGATAGGGTAGACAGAGCATCGAGCTAGATGGTAGACATTTAATAATACTGAGTAGAGTAAGAGAGGAAGAGAGAGTCAGAGGAGTGGGTTGCCTATTTAGAAATAAATGGAGTAAATACGTAACTGTCTGAGAGCGTATTTCACATTCTGAAAATAGAATTTAAAATAAAAATAAAGAAATTAATTTTATTCTGGTACTATCTGGCTCAAATGAAAACGAAACGGCGACCAAGAAGAAGAAATTCTGTGAAAGAGCTACAGAGATAATAGAAGGCATGAAAGGGAGAATAACAGTACCTAAAGACCTTAATGGTAGAGTGGGCAGACAAGATGGCAGTTCAAGAGATGTTATTAGAAATCAAGGAGAAGAGACACGAAATCATAATGGAAAAAGGATAATCGACATCCAAAACAATTCTCTAGTAGTAAATGGATTTTTTCAACATAAGGATGTACATAAATACACAAGAGAAGTTAAAAGTAGGGTGAAAAATTAATCATAGATTATATACTAAGCCAGAAAAACGATAGACAGAAAGAAAAGGACGTGAGAGTTAAAAGAGTGGTAGAGATCGGCAGTAACCACTACTAGTAGAAACTAAAATAAGTATAATGATACCAACACAAGAGGATTGATAAAAGATATAGACACACAAAACAACATACAAGGCGCAATATAATTGTGCAAGGTAGCACGAAAATATAGAGATTAGAAAAAGTAGAAAGAAAAACAGAAAAGTATAAAGTAGAAAAATGCTGACAGCAACATAGAGTAATACACAAAGAGAAGATGTCAAACCTAGGTGGGAACGGTATATTAGTATATACAGCTAGGCAGGTATGTGGTATAACCTGAATAAACGGAAATAAGCATACAAATTAGAAATGATGTAAAACTCAAAAAGAGCAAATGGAAGCCATACTTAAATGAAGGAACGAAGAATACAGGGAACAAAGAAAGAAGGTTAAAAGTTTCGTAAACTTTGTAAAGGAGAAGTCATGGGAAGACTAGGACAAAATGGAAAAAAAAACTTTTATATAACTCAAAAGCTCTTCTACAATATTTTAAATTACGCAAAAGTGGGAGGTAAAAAAGCTGAGATTAAATAAATAAAAGACAAAAACGGGATTGTATTCACAAACGGAAACCAAATAATAGACCGATGGAGACAGTACTTCAAAGAACTCCTATTTATGGGAGGGGCGAGGTAGTAGAAAATAAAAATACAAAACAGATGAATTGGCAAAAGCCACAAGGGCGCTCAAAAAGAAAAACAGCGGGAAACGCCCAAATAATAGGCAAAATGCTAAAAAATGTGTGCCCAAAGAAAATAGAGTTGTTGACTTCAATATACAACCAAGCTTGAATGAAAGGGAGAGTGGCAACGGATTGGAAGATTGGTATCCTATTACCAATTTTCAAGGAAAGGAGATAAGCGGGAGTGTAAAAACTACAGAGGGATCACCATACTGATTATACCACCACAGGTGTATAATCGGATTATGGAAAAGAAACTACGGCGATAAATTGATAAATTACTAGAGCAGTCACAGAGTGGATTTAGAAAAAGGTGTAGTATAAATGACCACATATTCACACTCAAACAAATCACAGAAAAGTTTTTAGCAAGAAATATTGAAAAGCATCAGGTATTCATAGACCTCGGAAAAGCCTTTGATCGAATCCAGAGACCTAAAGCCCGGAAAATGCTAGAAAGAAAAAAAGGTGGTAAGTAACCCAATAGCAGCTATAAAGAGTCTCTAAGAAAATAAGAATTATATAAGGACGGACAACAGGCAATCTCAGAAGTTCCCAGTATACAGTAGCCTAAGACAGGGAGGAGTACTGAGTCTGATACTCTAAAATTGGTTTTGGACGACATAATGAAAACTGTAAGAGAAAAAAAGGCAAAAATGTACATCGGGCATAGACACATGAAACCAGTGCGCATAAATAAATGCGCGTTCGCCGACAAACTAGTAATATTTGGTAAAAAAAAACTTGAAGGTATGGAACACAGCATTAGAATTAAACAACATAAAAATTAACGAGAAAAGAACTAAAATAATAATAACAGGCAAGAAAACGTTCCAGCAAATATCAAGTTAAATGGAAAGACACTAGAGCAAGTAGAGACGTTCAAATATCTAGAGGTAAACATAAATAACAAAAATTACCACAATGCAGAAATTAATAAGAGATTGGATAAGGCGTCTAAGGTATTCCACAGCCTCAGAAATGCGTTTATAGCAAAAAGAGAGATATCAGAAAAAACTAAAATAATAGTATATAAAAAAATGTTTGTACTAACACTCACTTTTGGATGTGAGCATGTAGAGCAAAATATAGAGATGAAGTATCTTTCTAAATTAGGTGGCGTTAGTGAAAGTTTTAGATTTTAAGTAAGTTATTAGAAGTGATTAGCACTTCTATAATATTTAACTACTGCCAGCCACTAAATTACTGGTGTTTTTAAGACAAATATAATGTATTCACTTTTAATGTTAGGATTTTAACTTAATTGTTTTGAATTATGTTATGATGCAGATTCCTCGTCATTTATCTATTTTTGATTATAAATTTCTTTAAAAACAATTTGCATTAGTAAAGGTAAATTGATACAACATTTATATTGAATTGCTCTCGGTTGGCCATATTTTTTGACTACTTCTAACGTCACACCCTTCTAGTGGCTGTATTATCGTACCGTACAGTATTCAGAACAATTTTATATTCTTTTGCAAATACACCAGAAAACAAAGAATTATTAGTATTATAGAAGTGAAAATGAAAAGAGCATTTAAATAGTATGTCACATTAAGATAAAAAACAGGAAAGAGAGAAACGTAAAAAGTAGTATCGTCTATAGAAGAAAAACAATGTCTCAAAAGGATGTCTAAGACGTATTATTGTGCAAAAATAAAAAAAGCTTTTATAGAAAGAAAGGAAAAGCCTCAGTGTATAGCAAAAAACGGGCTTCAAAATCAATTTAATAAAAGTAAAAACCAAAATGCTGTTTAGTGGCATAAAAAGGAAATATTTCTAAGATTAAAATATAACATGAAGGCACATAATTATTTCCGTAAAATGAAGATGTCATATTTTACTAAAAAAGGATTATTAATCGTTACAAGAATTAAGTTTCCAGGAAAACGACGTATTAAGTGGTGTCATAAAGAGTGTTTTGTAATAAATTTAAAAGCAAACACCTACGTAGACTATGCCTTACAGCTGTTATAATGATAATCTAGTTTTGCACGAGATAATTTTATGAGTCTTATAAAGTAAGATTAGAACAATGAAGAAGTGAAACACAGAATACGTTGATGTAGGTTTAAAAGATAAATGAAAAGATTGCTAATTATTTGATAATCTGATAACTGCGAACTGTCCATTACTAAAGCGGATGTATATTATGCTACGGTAATTAATACTTCCCGAACAACAATGCTTGCAATGAATTTTACGCAACCATTGTTAGCGCTAATACAAACAATTAGCAATTAATTCTGATTTGTCTTACAAACGCAACGGGACGTCTTCTGCTTTAACTGGAACTTTATCGCTAACTAGAGAAAGGAAATACCCCGTAGTGTACAGTACCACTTTTGGTAATTGCCCAAGCATTGTTACGTCCAAACTTGACTAATTTATGCGCGCCAGTTCGGATCAGGCGCTGGTTTCAAATTAACATTTTATTAACTAGTTATTATGGTATATCGTTAAACTTCTGGTGCATACATCTTAAAGACCTCAGACTAGTGTCATTCGACTCAGATTGAAGAGTAGAATCCGAAAAACTAAGTGTCATCATCGGGCGCTCAAAGGTTAAAAAGTTATAAGCCTTTAAAAATAGTAGATACAGACTAATTTACTTTAATATCTAGGAGGCGTATATGTGAAATAATTAATCTACTTATAATTATGGGCCCGAATGGATTAGATATGCCGATGCCGGCCGCTTCGGGAGCGGACAAATCGTCCGGGCTAAAAAATTAAGAAATAGATGCAACCTATTCGGGGCCATCCCGAAGCGGCGCTACGTTTCCTGCCGTCCGAGGGCTGGATGCGATTAGGCTTTTAGGCAGGGGATGCGCGGCCCATTATTCAAATTGATCTCGGGAAGGGTCCGACAATACATTTAGCGTTAACTGCATGGCGTGGATCGCGAAGAGGCGAATTATTCAAAACAGTTGTAAACGAAGAAAGGATTGATATACGGAATGCTCGGATAAATGTATTCATTAAAGCTATTTACATAGACTACATTTCGCCGGCTGAGTTAGAGTCCTGAATTAGCATTTACAAAATAAACACAACCATCAATTAATCTGCGCATTAATTAGCATACGCATTAGCGTGGCCATCCTGCAACTGCGAACCTTCCGAATTATCGCGCGGCTATCTGCGCCATCTCGGCCGTGCGTCATCGTCACTTTTGTCATGCCCGACGTGCCTTCGGCTGCTGATTTTTGGGAAAACGGTCACCACTAACACAGTGACTGAAATATCTCTAAACCTTGTGCTACGTAGTTACAATAAATCAGCAAAGCTTATATTCATTTTAAGACAACAGGGCGAACAACTAATGCTTCGTTTGATTAACTTCATATATTTTTAGTACAAAAAAAGTAAAATTATTGGGATCTATTGCAAATATGTTGCGTGTATACTTATAGTGTTTTAAAATATAGTCTAAAAAAATTTAAGAAAGAGCGCATAGATGTGTATGATAAAAAGTAATAAAGAATGATCTTAATCTTCTTGTTATTTAACAATTACTATTTTTCAGAAATTCTGTAATAATACCCTACATAAAGTGTGTTTTTATAGAGGTATAGAACTTTGAAATGGAATAAAACAAAGATGAATTTTTTAAATTGACATGAAATTTACTTTATTCGAAAGATAATCTTCTGGCATTATAATTTAAATATGACTTCTGGCATATGACCGCCACGGCTGGCTCGGACGTAGTCTAATCTGGAGGTCCAATTTTGATGACTTTTTCCAACATTTGTGGCCGTATATCGGCAATAACGCGGCGAATGTTGTCCTCCAAGTGGTCAATCGTTTCGGGCTTATCGGCGTAGACTAGCGACTTCACATATCCCCACAGAAAATAGTCTAGCGGCGTTAAATCGCACGATCTTGGAGGCCAATTCACGGGTCCGAAACGTGAAACTATGCGGTTACCAAACGTTTCCTTCAATAAATCAATTGTGGCACGAGCTGTGTGACATGTTGCGCCGTCTTGTTGAAACCACAGCTCCTGCACATCATGGTTGTTCAATTGATGAACGAAAAAGTCAGTAATCATGGCTCTATAGCGGTCACCATTGACTGTAACGTTCTGACCAGCATCGTTTTTAAAGAAGTACGGACCAATGATTCCACCAGCCCATAAAGCACACCAAACAGTCAGTTTTTCTGGATGTAACGGTGTCTCAACATACACTTGAGGATTACCATCACTCCAAATACGGCAGTTTTGTTTATGGACGTATCCATTCAAACAAAAGTGAGCTTCATCGCTAAACAAAATTCGCTTATGAAAATCGGGATCAACGGCAATCTTGTTTTGGGCCCATTCACCGAATCTACGCCTTGCTAGGTGATCGTGTGGCTTCAATTCTTGCACAAGTTGGATTTTGTAAGCACGCAAACCAAGATCTTTCCCCAAAATCTTCCATAAAGTCGACGGACACATATCCAATTCCTGTGCACGATGGCGGATAGACTGATTCTACGCTACGCTCTACAGCAGCAATGACTTCTTCTGTACGCACTGTACGACGTCTCCGTGGATGCGTATTATCATTTAGAGTAAACGTGGTGCGAAAACGTTCCATAGTTAATCGAATTAATTGCTCTGATGGACGATTATGTTGACCGTAAAATGGACGTAGTGCTCAATACGTATTTCGAACAGAACCATGATTTTTAAATTAAATTTGCACAATTTGGAAGCGTTGTTCAGGCGTCAGTCTATTCATGTTGAAATGCCAAACCAAACTAAACAGAAATCACTTGACAGCTGACAAAATGGCCTCCAGTTAAAAAAGTGTTGCCAACTTAAAGTTTTATACCTCTATAAAAAACACCCGTTATACGTTTTTTAAATTTAGATTTCCACTTTAACAATTTGGATAGTTAAAAGTTTACCTATTAATAACTCAAAAGAAATTTTATGTACAATATAACTCTTTACAATTATACCTTCTATTCAGGTATTACCAAATGCGATTTTTCAGGCGTTATAGTTGAGCACCCGAATTCTACAATTCACAAAATTATTATATGGATAAAATACATCATTAATTCTATTTATACTCAAAAGTAACAATCTTATTTAAAATCTCAAAATATTCCATGAAAATTTTTGTCATACAAAATTATTTTATTTAGCCTTCTTATATGTTGTAGCGGACACTGAGCTTTTATTATATCTTCCGCTTTTCCAAATATGAGAAAAAATGCTAGAGGTCTAGAAAAAATGGTTTACAAATAAATGTGCAAAAGCACAAGAATTAAAAACAAAACAACATAAATCAACTTTTATAAAAAAAAGTTAAAGAAATAGCAGTATAAGAAAATTAAACAAAAATAACATCTTATTAGTCAAAAACGATAAAATAATTCCTAAGAAAGAAAATCAAAAAGATGAAAATAATATATTTAGGAACTATTTCAGGGCGAGAGACAACACAAGAAAACGCAGAATAAGATAGCGGCCGATGTATAACAAAAGAAGAGGTAATACATGCAATCAAGTTGGAAAAATGTAATAAACCCCCAGGCCCTGACATAATTACAGTTCAGATAATCAAATTAACTAAAGAAGAACAAATACACGTATTAGACCTGTATATAACACAAAAATAATTTTTGCAGAGCAGCTTTAATCAACGTTTGTAGCTTTACAAAAAAAAAGGCAAATGCAAAAGAATGCAATGACCATAGGACAATTAGTTTAGTGAGTCACACCCTTAAGATATTTCTAAAGATAATACATTAAATAATTTTAAAGAAGTTAAAGCAGGACCTTAGTGAAACCCAGTTTGGTTTCAGAAAAGCAATGGACACAAGAGAGGCCGTGTTTTCATTTAATGTGTTATCTCAGAGATGTATGGATGTCATTGAACTAATACATGCGTGCTTCCTTGATTATAATAAAACCTTTGATAAAGTTTGCTATAATCACCTCATTCAATTACTTAAAGACAAAACCATAGATATGAAAAATAAGAGAATAATACTTCATCTACATTTTAACTAAACCGCTAATGTAAAAGTGGACAATGAGCAATCAAAGAAATTCAGATACAAGGAGGAGTAAAACAAGGGTGCATACTCTCGTTTCTGCTCTTTAATCTATATTCAGAGAAAATAATCAAGAACGTCTAAAAAAACATCAATCGGGATATGAAAAATTAGTTACCGAACAAAGTTGAAACTTCTCAACGCAATCTCTGTCTAGACGTATACATTTTCTGCCATGATTCCATGGCTGCCGAGAACACTTCTTTAGGGGAGCGTTTTGCCCACTGGAAAATTGCTGTTGCAAAAGCGATTCGATTGAAAAATGAGCAGTCACTGATAGTGTTCTTTACAGTCGGAAATTTATGTCGTGACCGAAGCTGCTTTGATTTATTATTACACGACTCTTGGCTTTCTTTAAACTTTGGCATGTAAGAACTCACATTTTTAAAATCCGTAACACCTCCACCGTATGTCTTACTCGATCGGCGATGAATTTCCATGTGCACTTCACCACGCAAGAGGAGAAAATGGATGATTACACGTTGTTCTTGAATACTAAACGCCGCCATTTGTACACAAAACAACACGCATTGCAATGGCGGTAATTCGACATGTATATTATAAATTCTACTTACTGCGAGAAAAAATTTGGAGACTTTAGAACTTAAATGCACCTTGTAGAATTTGAATAAAAGAACACTATTTTGCACACAATAAGTCTTTGCTTTATATTCTTGAGTTTCTTAAGTTTAAAAATAACATAATAATGTAATACAGAAAAACTACCAAGAAAATAACTTATATATGAGAACTTTGGCTAAAAAACTTTGGAAAAATGTAAATAAAAACAAAACAATTTTTCTAGATCGAAGGCAACTTTACAGTGGATTTATTAATGAACTCTGTAATTAATGGAACACTTAATTCACTGTGATTATTACGCACAAACCAAGGGCAGTTGATGGCGATTCTAAGCACTTTGTTCTGGATTGTTTCGAGTTTTTTCATGTTTGTCTTTGATGTGTTGTACCATATTGGACATGCATACGTAAGAATTGGTCTGAGGATTCCTTTGTAGATAAGTACAGCACACTCACGTCTAAGGTGAGATCTGCGGTTTATAAGGGGATATAATGCACCCAGTCTGTTGTGGCACTCGTTGAGTTTTTTATTGATATGAAACCCCCAGTTCAGTTTCGCGTCTAAGTGCACGCCTAAATATTTAACAGCTGAGTCCTTTGGATTCCAATCTATTTCGTTATTATTTATTTTTATTTTTGTAATTTGCTCATATCTCTTGAGGGTAAAAATTTTTGTTTGACATTTATCAGAATTTATTTTAATTTTCAATTTCTGAAACCATGCACATAACGTATTTATAGAGTTTTGTAGGAGTACGATTTCTGTGTCAAGACTGAGGCTCTGTGTAATAATTGCAGTATCGTCAGCATACATGGCCAGCGTTGAGTTGAGATCTGTAGGTACGTCGTGAACGAACAGGTTGAATAAGGTGGATCCCAGAATACCGGCCCGAATAGGTTTAGAACTAGATAAGGTTGAGCTTATGCGGACTCTAAAAGTTCTGTTAGTGAGA
The DNA here is from genome assembly GCA_036346155.1 of Sinelater perroti. Classification (NCBI taxonomy): domain Eukaryota; kingdom Metazoa; phylum Arthropoda; class Insecta; order Coleoptera; family Elateridae; genus Sinelater; species Sinelater perroti. Next base: position 2,953,949 of record JARFIY010000359.1, read on the forward strand.
AATGAGTGAATGATTTTGGTTAGGTAATTTGGAATGTTTAAAAGCCCCATTTTATATAGAAGTCCATCATGCCAGACCTTGTCGAAAGCTCTTTCCAAGTCTATAAGTACAACCGCAGTGTATTATTTCTTTTCAAACCCTCTTTCAATTGATTCACTTATTCTGAGAAGCTGGTGAGAGGTTGAGTGATGGGTTCGGAAGGCAAATTGAAAAGGAGGAATAGTATCATTTTGGTGGAGGTAATCTAGTAATCTGGAAAGTATCACTTTTTCAAAGAGCTTGGCCAGGGTTGACAGGAGGCTGATAGGTCGGTAACTGTCAGGGTTTTCCTTCGGTTTTCCTACTTTATAGATGGGGAGCACATTTGCAGTTTTCTATGCTGTCAGAAAGTATCCTAGTCTGAGACAGGCGTTGTATATTGAGGTTAAGTGGGCCAGAGCCTTTTTTGTTAGGTGATTTAGCATTTCATTTGTTATAAGGTCGGGGCCAGAGGTCTTACGCTTAGGTAATATCGTTATATAATATTTAATTTCTTGGACAGATGTAGGAGCTATTTCGTGGTTATCCTGTAATTGCATATTTGCGATTGCGCTTGTTACCTGCCTTTCAAAGTGTTCCTCTTGTTCTACAATATTGGGCGTAAATGCCTGTTCAAGATGAGTTGCTAATAAGTTGGTTTTTTCATCATCGGAGGAGTATCTGGCGTTATTTGATATCATAGCGTACAACTCGGTTGTCTTAATAAGCGTTTGGTAGCTAACCGCATAGATGGGTCACCAGGTTTAGTGTCTTCAAGGTAAGAATTGTATCTTTGGATTCTTAAACTGTCAAGTTCATTCTTTACTAAGTGACATAGTTGGTTGTACAGTGTTTTAAGCTATGGTAACCGGTGTCTTTGCCAATCCCTTCTGTATCTATTCTTTCGCTTAATTAGATCAAGTATGTAGTTGGGAGTTCTAATATGCTCGGCAACTTTCCTTTGCTTCCATGGAGTGGTTGTTTCTTGTATACGTGCTTGCAAGGTTGATGTGTATTGTAGAACGGCATTGTCTATATCCGGGTGAAGTTTAGGTGGTCCCACCCAACGGAGTTTTTGATCAAGGGTCGACTGAAAATTGTCCCAATCAGTTTTACCATGCGCTAAGCTAGGCGGTGGAGGTATTATTTGAAGGGTGTTGTGGAGGTTGATGATGACAGGAAGATGATCAGAGTCCAGTTCGGATGTCACAGTTTGATACACTGAATAAGTGACATTTTTATGCAGTATAACATCTAAGATGTCAGGTTGATGGTCTGTTCGGTATGGATGGTAAGTGTAGTCGTCAGGGGCTGATATTAATATACTGTGTTTGTCCATAATGTTATGTCACTTGATCCCGTCTGGATTACTAGCACGGCAACCCCATATGGTATTTTTAGCATTTGAGTCTCCTAAAACTAACGTGGGCTCGTTGCTGCTGAACAATTCACCAATTTCGTCTTCAACAAGCCTTTTATTTGGAGGTTTGTATGCAGATGTAAGAGTTAAAGAGCCACTAGTTTTCATGTGTATTTTGATAGAAATGGCTTCTATGTTTTGAAGATCACCCATATGGAGGACTCCGTCTGATGCTTTTACAGCTTCTCGGTCTTTCCGATATACGTGATATCCAGGAATTCTGAATTTTTCGGTGCTAACAAAGTGTGTCTCTGTGATACACGCGATATCAATGTTGTGTCGTGTCATGAATTCTATAAAAGTTGAGCGTTGAGATTTAAGACCATTGGCATTCCAATTTTTCACTGTTATATTATTTATTAACGGAGGATTATTTTGATCCATTAATTAGCAATGTTGTTAATAACGTTGTTAGGAATGGCATTATTTTGTCTAAATGGGGAATTAGCAGTTCTATTAATTTCTTAAGTACTGTGGAGATAAGGTCGGTTGATGGTTGCTGTTCGTCGGGAGTGGAAACGTTGGGTTTGGATACAAAACGTTTTGGAGGTGATGACTCATTAGTCGTAGTATCTTGTTTGTCTATTACTGCTTGGGCGTATGATCTGTTTTGAGTTCTATAGCTAGAGTTTCTTGTTTGGTTCAGGGTTACCTTAGCGTAATAACTACAACCTTTGTAGTTAGCTGGGTGCTTTTCTAAGCAGTTTACGCACTGAGGATCATCTCCAGGTCGTTTAGGGCATTCGGTAAATAAGTGATTGCCAGTGCACTTCACACAGCGCGCTTGCGAGTGGCAATAGTTACGTGTGTGGCCGTACAGTTGGCATTTTTTGCACTGGGGAATTTTCTTCGACTTTCTTCGTATCTCTACTTCTACTATGCTGTGGTTTAGTTTTGTTAGTTTGAAAATTTCATTGCCTTCTTGGGTGTCATCGAGATCCACCGCGCATAGTGGGATCAGATATCTGTCTTTGTTGTATAATCTGGCTACTTTTTGTATCGGATATTTTAGAGTTGTTAATTCGTTTTTGATTTCATCTTCCGTAAAGGAGACAGGGACGTTTCGGATTATTACAGATAAGTTGCTAACTTCTGGATTTTTAAATGTGTGGTAGGCTAGATTGTTCTCGCTGTAATATTTAGTCATTACTCGGTAATCCTATATACTGGTGAGATTTATTTTTAATTGTTTGTTTCTAACTACTGTGGCAAATTCACTCTTAGCTTTTTCCTTAAGATCAGCAATTATTTCTTAAAATTTTAATTTGTCTGCATTATGCAGATAAATTGGCGAGATTTTTATTTTATTCTCCTTAGTATTTACAGATTGGGACGGAGCGGTAACAGAGGTATCCATGTCATTTATTGCTGCAGCGAGTTTACCTTGATGAATGATTTTACTGGCATCCTCGATTTGTTTTTTCGTAACGTAAAATTTATTTTTGGTTATTAGATTTTCGGGTATAAATAAATATTTTCTATTCGGTTCGGCTACAGGTGGCGATAAGGTAGAGCTGGTTCGTTTAAGATTAAGATTGCTCATCTTGAATAAAGAACCCCTCCGCAGGGTTCTCGTTGGTAAAGTCTTTGTTTTATTCAATGGTAGATTTATGCGTTAAACTAAATAAATAACAGCAAATATCGTTACCATATAGATTTGAGGCGGACGATCTCGATTTTATCACTCTCGATAGCGTTGTCGCTTGCACTTCTTGGTACTTTTTTATGCTTTGAAAGCCGAATCGACACTCCTGTTCCTATCTGGTGCCTCGAGAATATTTATAGAACTTTTATGACTCTAAATTGAAGAAGGTAATACAAAGCCTACATAAAAATATAAATAATACCTAGAGAGATCAAGTAAATAAACTATATCGTCAAAAACTACAAAAATGGATTAAACATGCAGCTATAAGATTGTACAATCAACCCTATACGTGTATATAACTTCTTGTACACGGACGACATACTCAAAATGTCAAGAAATCCAGTAAAGACGGACGAATAAATTAGAAATAAAAATAGGGTTATCAGGAGCAACAAAGTTTACTGTTATGTTAACAACATACTAATAAGGAAAAACTGAGCACTAAAACAAAAACACACTTATATAAGATGATTTTCACATCTACATTATTTTAAAAACATGGGGCCGGCGAAGAGATTGCTCTGTAAGCAATCCCAGAACGAACTTAAAAATTCTAAATCGAATATCTCGAAAATTATTTGACATAGAATTTTTCGAACTTTCAATTCGAATGCACCGTAAATTTTCCTATAAGAATCCATTTTCAAATTTTAAAAAATCTCAAATTTTGTGACGGACCGACAGACCGACAGACAGACATATAGAATTCAGTAACGAACTTTTTAAGTTCGTTGATAAAAATTAACGGTAGCTAGAACGAGATAACTAAAATGGGTAATAGAAAAAAGATAAGATACAAAGTAGAACAACAAAACAACTGTAATGGTATGACGATACGATCCGTATGGAGGACGACAGATATCCAAAGAAGGTATCTGAAATGATAGATATAGGTCAAAAATCAAGAGAAAGACACAGTTAAAAGAAATGGAAAGACCTAGTGGCAACTAAGAATCCTAGCTAGAACAAAAGTGCTCTAACACTGTGAGGTAAATGGAAGAAAAGAAAATGCAAAACGATTTATGTTATCACAGTTTATCCGAAGAAAATGGTAATGAAGCTTCTTGAGAAAAGTGTAACGGCAGTATTTTTAACTACTTAGGCCTAAATAATTAAGCAACAGCTACATAAAATCAATGTTTTTTTCTTCTTCACATCATATGTTTCTTTCATTTTTTCATGCACTTTTTCTATTGTTATTTTATTCTTTACATAAGCTTTTTTCTTATTTTGCGATTTCTTAATCTTCCATTTATTGTTTTTAGCCCATTTTTCTTTTTTCTCTTGATATATTTATCCACTATCAGTCGAGTATAGTTACTTACGACGCCTGCTATTTTCTTTTGTTGTGAACCTTAGTTTAGATTGGTCGGTACATTTTTGTTTTTAGATATAAAGCTGAGATTTCTAAAAACTGCCTGTAATAGTTGTGTTATTCTTTTTATGTAAGCTACTTAATTCTCTTTGCAAATTTTGATGATATGGCTAAGATATGCAAATTACATATTTTAAAGAAACTTATAAATATAGATATCTTTTTAGATTTGGTCATTATTTTATCTTTGTAAAAATTTCTTGTAAGATCTGTTTTCTTTGATTATTCATTTAAGTTTTATAGCATATTTTTCAATTCTTGTACATTTGTACTAATTATAATTATATTGCCCGTGAAGCTCAATTGCTTTAATTACATGCCATATTAAGGCCATTTTTTCACGTGTTTAAACACATCTTATATGTGTTTCTGTTCTTTATCTGTCGAAGAGCATATCTGATTTTAGATATTGTTATTTTGGAAAATTTTTTAAAGCCAATGTTAGTATGTTTTTATACTTTCCATAAAATTTTCTCGTCGGTCCTTTACTTTTATTGCCTTTTGATTTTAACACTCTTCTGCTCTGTAGCTAGCTCTTAGGTCTGTTTAGGGGAATATGTTTTTAGTAAGTAATTCTTGTTCCATAGGTTGCTATGGAGCAAGCTGGATTTCGGAAGGGATACGGCACTAACGAGCATTTACAGAGTATCAAGCTGCTAATTGAAAAATGCACTGAGTATAACATCCCACTAATACTAGCCCTTGTGGACTATGAAAAGGCTTTTGATACATACTATCGAACTAAAATTTATCTTTGAAGCTTTAGACGACTACCGCATTGACTCCCGTTATTCGCAATTAATCAAGAATATATATGACAAAGCTACCATCCACATTAAAATGGACGGTGTAACAAATAAAATTAAACTAGAAAGAGGCCTACGGCAAGGGGATACTCTTTCTCCGAAGCTGTTTACTTTAGCATTGAAAAATGCTTTTAAGAAAATTAATTGAACGAATGAAGGAATCAACGTGGACGGAGAAAATATAACAAATTTAAGATATGCGGACGACATAGTATTAATAGCCAAAAACATCGAAGAAATACAAAAGACCATAGAGATACTCAACAGGGAATCAAAAAAGGTAGGCTTAAAAATGAATAAACAGAAAACTAAGATCATGTCTAACACTCCTTGTGGTACAGAAGTTGAATTAGATGTAGAATCATACATATACCTCGGGCATACGTTAAAAATGGGAAAAGAAAACCAAGAGATTGAGATTAAAAGACGTATTAAATTAGCCTGGTCAGCATTTGGAAAACTTGCATCTATACTAAAGTCGTCAAAATGCAACCGCAAATCCAAAGCTAAAGTTTATATCACCTGTGTACTTCCGATATTAACATATGGCATTGAGACGATGGTTTTCACAAAAAGAAATATTCGAAAACTACAAATAGCACAGAAAAGTATGGAAAGGAGAATATTAGCATCACATTGGAAGACAAGATAAGAAACACAGAAATCAGAAAAAGAACAGGACTGAAAGGGCAGCAAAATTAAAATGGAGCTGGGCCGGACATGTGGTACGACAGGGAAGAGAAAAATGGTCCGAAAAACTACTTGACTGGCGACCAAGAATGCACAAGCGTAGTATCGGCTGACCACCTGCTAGGTGGAGCGACGACATAGCACAAGTAGCAGGAAAACTATGGAGACGTACAGCAAGAGAAAGAGAACCATGGAAAATTGAAGGGGAGAACTATATCCACAAGTGGATCTAAAAGTCTGAAGAAGAAGAAGAAGTAATTCTTGTATTTGTTTCTACGAGAACTCAGACTAATCTGTAATAAATGACCATTCTGAAATGATTTAAGTGCCAGTTTTGCATATGTTTTTTTTTTGATCGCTAGAAAGTATATACCTAAACTTTATTTTATTTCTTATTTATCCGTTTGAACTGCATCATGTCCACTTTCCTTGCGTCTTAAATCCGGTAAAAGATCTTAACACAATTATAAGAAAGTTTGATAACATATCTCCTCTATTTTAAAATCTTTAGCGTATTTGTTACAGCCTGCTGGTTTCTTTCCTATTTTAGCGTTGAAATTACAGGGGGTTATTGTGTAATGAATTTTTGAGGTGGTCTTCATATAGTTGCTTTATGATTTCATTGTCTCCATACATAGCAGAGGATTAAATATCATGTCTGTTTAGTTTTAAATCAAGTATATGACTCTGTCAGTGATCGTACAATGTTTAGTCAACAAGATGTATTATAAATTTTTATTTTTTGAGTTTAGTCTCGTGTACACTTACTACATCGCATGTTACAGATTTAAGTTCTTATTATAGTTTTTCTATAAGTTGCTATGTTGATTTTATATATTTTTCTGTATTTAGGCCCTAGTTTTTTGCTTGATTGATTTCTGCAGTTTACATGAAGCTGACTCTTTTGTAATTGTAAGAATTTGTATTGTATGCTTTATTCAGTTGAAAACTCGTCTCATTTGTTTTAACTTCCATTTATTAGAATATTAGAGTCTTAGAATATTGCAATATTAAAATGCATTTATTTATATTCTCCTATCTTGGCTAAACTAGTATGAGTAGGATAAAAAATTTGGGAGATGATTACTTCCCGTATTAGAAAGTGGGGGGGAATTGAAGGTCTCATAAACAAGATCGTGTGCACGAAGTAGACCTAACCTCCATCGAGATCGTAGGAAAGTGTTCACATGCTGTCATAACTTAGTTGTCGGGAAGGGGTGACAAATGTGATTTTGTTGGCTTCTTGTTTTTAAACTATATAAGTAAACTATAAAGTCAAAAGAACCAAACAAACCAAAAAAATTATGAAATCTGATCATTAGTGCGCGTTTAAATTTCGCAGTGTAAACATCAACGATACACACGCTGCGAGTTCAAGTCGAGTGTATTGTTCGATAACGCGGCTGCGGCCGCCCTATCTCGTATTACGGTTTATTTAAAGTTATCTACAGTAAGAAAGAAACACTCTTAACAACAGGTAATTTCATTTTAAAGTTACTACAATGTTTCCATCAGAAAATGGACCTGGCTTTAAGTAACTATTCTTTAAGCCAGCCCATGTATACAGAGCCAACCTCAAACAAATGTCTAACCTACGCAATTTCCAAACATCTTACAAAACCAACCCTTTATAAATAGTCAAATATTTTACACTATACAAGCAAGTCAACCTCTATCAGGACCAAGCAATTACTTCCCCTAAATCAGGAACAATTCATGGCAATGCAGTCATCAGGGGTCCATCCGCCTCACAACTTCCAGCATCTAATTAGATTAGTCTCAATTACAGATGACAAAATAGAAGTTAATATCCCTTCTAAAGAGAACCCCTGGCAAGTTACTAAGACCACGAAACGAAGAAAAATTAGAAAAACACAAGACAATAAATCCTCAGATACGTTACCACTTTCCAACAAATACACCGTACCAAATAATTCCCAAGATCAAATCTCTAAAACAAAACACCAGAATCCGATAAATCGCCCAAACTTCCTTCAATATTCATTTAAGGAGTCCAGAATCTACCAGAAATGCCAGTTTGGTAAACAACACAATTGCAATTACAACTAATACTTTAGACGTGTACAGAAAACTACCACATTTTATGCGCGATAACAACATTATTCATCACACTTATCAACCAAAAGATAAACGGGCATTTACAGTAGTCATTAAAAATCTCCATCACTCCATTCTACTCGAGGACATAACAGCTTCTTCTTCTTCCAGTTCCGTCTCCTATCGGAGGTTGGAAATCATCACTGCAATTTTCACCTTGCTGACCGCAGCTCTCAACAACTCCTGAACTAAACTAACCTTAGATTTCTAGCCAGGAAGTTCTCTCTTTTCCTTTGATTTTTCTGACTATAAGCCTAGTAAGTATTTTTCTGTCCTCAGGAAGTTCATTCGCCCTAGCACTATTCTAATTTTCTTCTTTATAGTTTTATTATTTCACATTCTTTCCCCATTTTTAGTAATACATTTTTATTTGTTACACTCTCCGTCCATGATATTTTCCACATTCTCCTATAACACCACATTTCAACAGCTTCAATGTTCATAATGTTTTTCTGTTTTAGTGCCCATGCTTCCACACCGTACAATAACGTGGAGAAAACACAACAGCGTAACATACGCATTCTCAGATTTAAATGAATGTTTCGGCAACATAGAAACTTTTTCATTTTAATAAACGCTTGTCTGGCTATTTTACTCTTGCTTTAATTTCTCTAGTTTGTTCGTTTGTTTCGGTGAGCCAAGCCCAGATATTTGTATAACAGCAGATATTACCAAACACGGACACAAAATTAGCAACGCAAAAACAGAATCAAAAAGGAGCCAATGAACTTCTTCTTTGCAAATCTGGAACCATCTGATAACAATAAAGACATATATACCATTCAATACATACTCTACAATCGCATAAGAATAGAGCCGTCAAGAATAAGCACAAATATAGTACAGTGCATGCGCTGCCAAATGTATGGTCATACTAAGGCATATTGTTCCTACTCGAAAAGACACGTCAGCAACGTGTGCACTATGTGGAGGTAACCACACGGCCAATTATCGAGAATGCGCACATTACCACAACTTATACAAAATCAGAAACACCACCACTAGATCATCGACTCTCCACTCCACCCATAAACAGACAAACTCACATATTCAATCTTCCACATTGACCTACCTACGCTAGTATTACAAGGCGCCGCGAACCCCTCCCCAAACACTTCTCTGAACAGTCCCTTAGCTTTACTCTTAACAAATTCCTTGAATAATTAATTCGTGTTCTCCCAACTCACCAAACAAAACAGCATGGTTCTAAACATGCTGACAGTGCTAATTAGCAAACAAAACAATGGATAAATTTCTCCACATTGCACAGTGAAACGCCAATGGCCTGTTAAACCATCGTGACGAAGTAATTCTATTCCTAAAACACCACTTTATCGACATATTGCTAATTAGAAAAACACATTTCACCAAAAAATCGTACCTCAAAATATCCAAACTACCAACTATATAACACTAACCATCCAGATAAAACTGGACATGCAGGAGGAATTGATCAAACACCACATAGCTTACCCTAATTAAGTGAATAATTCAGGCCCGTCCACTAGTCCCCTCCCTTTATGAAGACTTTGAACAATTCTTTCGCACCCTAGGTCCCCCTAAAAAACTTTGACATTTTCGACACCCTGGGTCCCTTAATCACCACAAAAAAGCAACAGGGGTCCCGTTAATCACCACAACAACAAAAGCATCTATCAACAAACACCGACATACTAGCCATCGGACCTCAACAAAACACCTCGACATCCTAGACCTTCTTATCATTAACGGCAAACCCAACCTCCTAGACCTTTTATATTAACGGGATTTATCATCAATCACACCAAATCATAGGAACTATCAGCATCTGTCACACCTAATCTCCCAAACGAATTCATAACGCCAATCAGAAGGGACAAATATCGCAAATTCTCCACTAAAGCATCGATGGGAAAATTAGCCTAAAATATCCACAAAAGCAATCGTCGAAAGTTACTAAAATATTCCACTAACATCAACAGTACAGCTACACCTCCAAGATACAGAAAAACTGGAACATCCACCTACCTCCAAGATACAGTAAAACTCCTAGTTGCTCAAAACAGGAAAGCCAAACCTAGTTGCAAAAGAGCCATCATCCATCAGATAAAGCCAAAGTGCAAAAAGCCATTGGTAATCAGATAAAGGAAAACTCAAAACCCTTGAAATGAATCATTTAATAGGAAACTCAACCCTTAAACAGATAGGACAATTCAATATGGACACCAATCAAAAGATTCGGACAATCAATTCCAAACCTCAATTCTTCCAAAAATGGAATCTGCCTTCACCAATTGGTGCCAAGATCGAAAAGGCAAAATTGGTCGCAATCGATTAACAGGAAATTTCAACCACACGATGATCTACCGATGTATTTGACCACACCTTATCTACCACTTGAAATAGGCCGACCTCCCATACCACAACTATATCTGAGATCCAACGATTAAGGAAACACCAGGGTCAGACCAAATTACACCTAAACTGTTCCGCAGCTCCCACCAAATGAATAAGCGTTCCGTGTCCCATATAACAATTAGTGTACTGAATCGTATAAGGTAAGGAATTCTAGTTTTATAATGTGAATAACTAGCTAAAAACGTAGTTATCTAACGATAAGGACCTTTTCATGGCGTGATGAGCGTGTTCAAATCTGAGGAAACTTGGACGAGTGAATTCAAATCGAGGAATTGGGAGTGAATTCAAGAAAATGCGCGTATTAGGAATTACTGCAAAAATTCCTAATAGCCTCAAAACTTCCATCCTAACATTTTTTTTTGTCTTATTCGATTTTTCAAAGACTTAATTTTTATAAAACATTTTTCTGTGTACTTCGATTGTGCTACATAGATAGTCATCTATATTTTGATTTTTACTTTTTTTCTCATTTTTAATGAAGATTATAGATTTGCTGGATGCGTCTACTTTGGTTAGAGACATATTAATTTTAATTTGGCACCGTATCGTTAGTACGATAAAGGAGGTAGCCGAGCGCCTTAATATTTCCGCGTCCCGTGCATGGGTTATTAATAGCGGCGGAAGACATCGCGGCTTTATTAAAATAAAATGCGACTCGATATAGTCCTTAATAGCCGTTCGAACATGACGGTGTTTTTATACACGACACCTGTTTATTTATTGCCAGCCATATTTCAGCGTAATAAGGAAGAGGCACGGAATCCGCGGCGCACAAATCATCGTTATATAAGGAAACCGTCAAAAAGCGATTCATTGCCATGTAAATACCCATAAAGAGCAGCCGGCAGTCATACGCCGCGAATGTCATGCGGAGTGACAGGACGGCGGACGGACGGACGGACGGGTGGCGGCACTGGCATGATGTAAGCCACCTGAAGATTGATAGCTCCGCCGGAATCGGGCTAATTGGGTGCTGAAACCGTGATTGATGTAAAAATAATATGTGAAAATCACGGTGACTGGGAACAAATTGCAGTGTTTTTGACTACCTGTGGAGGATTTATGTAGCGCTGTGGGCAGTGCGTGCTCGGCGCGGCGCGGCGCCCCTGCCCGGTCACTCGCGGCTTCTGGGGCTCTTCCGCCCGGCCACGGCGAACAAAGGACCCCATCACTCTTGCCCAGCTCGCGTGTATCTCATTTCGATGACTCCAGATAAATAACGCCGAGAAGCGGCCACGTAGATGTCTATCTCTCCTCTTCCATTCGGAATTGTGTTACTAATATACCGGGACTTCGTGCGCTCCGATGGAACCATCACTCACTACATCGAGGATTCTTGGAGACAACCTCTTAACGATCGGTCATTGAATGCCTTCCGTCGCGATAAATCACTGCCGGCCGAGGAGCTGAAAAAACAGGGCCTGTTTCGTCCGCTTGCTTAATTTTGGGCATCGGCAAAAAACAAAAATGGATCAATCGTGGATTCGACGGCGCGTGTGGACCAAAAAACCGTTCGAGAGGTTCGCTGATATCCGACCACATGCAATGATCATTGCCTTTGCCATTACGGTATTGAAGATGGTTTATGTATTTATATCCACCAACTGGATTAACGTTTGTCAGTGTTATTATTTATTTCAAATGTAACGTTTTATTTTAATATAAGTGGTGCATAACAAGACCATGCGTTGTTTAACATAGTACTAGAACAATTTTAGAAACGTGCCTTGCTCTGCATGACCACTTGGATCTGTCGAAATGAAATGAATATGCTGTTATGAAGATAACTGTGATAATAAATAATAACGCGTTCATCGTGTATGTACAAGTATATTCAATTTTTGTAATAATTTTGCTGGGTGTATTATTTTCGATTGCTATTAACTCGGCAATTTAAAATGCCCAACACCGTGAACGTTCCACCAAACCAAAATCATGATTTTTTTTGCCAAAACGACTTTTTTGAGTAACTACGAGTGAATTTTGGTCACGAAGAACAATTAACAAAGTAAACTCATTTTTCATCACAAGTGATGATGTGCTTCCAAAACCAAATATCTTACTGACAGTTCTCGTTTTTAGCATTAGTGAAATAAAACTCAAAGTATAATTTTGTCAATTGCCATCTAGAATCCAAAGATACAGATTATCACTACACCACAAACACAAAAAATATTAAAATTAAATTTGTTCAAGTGTCAAGGAATATTTTTACAACCTAGTAGGTGTCAAAATTAAAGTAACGTATTGTTTGAAAATTAAAAAACCACTGAAATTATAAATTATTTTTTTAATAATTTTTTATTTTATTGTTGTACAAATAGTAGGAGAAAGGTCAGAGGAATTCAATATGAAAAGAGGGATAAAGTAGGGGGACAGTTTAATTCCACTGTTATTTGTGATTATGATCGACAAAATACTAAAACTAATCAAGGTCAAATAGAGCTAATACGGTGATAGCATATAAGAACCTAAATCCCACATCAATAAGCAGTTTGGTGTACAGCAGACGATGGGGCATTAGTAGACAACTCTAAAAGATAAATGCAGATACTACTAAACAACTGGATCAACGAAACAGAAAATATAAAGACGAGAATTAACGAAAACAAAACAAAAGTGATGAGGAATCAACAGGTAGTAAGAGATTATATGCAAGAACTCACCAGTAGAAAGCGTAACAAACTTTGACAAAATTGATGCAGAACTTACCAATAGAGCAAACTGTTGGCAAATGAGAACGCAACCATATTTATTGTAAGTTGGCAACACATATATTCAATTAGGCTCTCTGTCTCTATCTATGATTGACTTGTACGCTTTTAACCTATAAGTGAGTAATACACGTTCGTTGCATCTTTCTAATAAATCGTTTATTTATTTCCACATAATATCAACATGGTAGCAGAGCGTGGTTGATTGCTACTTGTGGAAACAGAAGAAAAAGTAAACGCAGTAAAAACTAAGAAAACCGGCCGTGTTTTTGTCCGATATACATTTTGAGGTTAACCGGAGCGGCGTGCTCGGTCAGAAATCACGTGTAAATCATAATTACGCAAAGAAGATGTCGAATTCAGGTTACAATCCATTTCATATCGACAGACTAGTTGGAAGAGATAACTATGCCAGTTGGAAGTTTGCAGTCCAGGCATATTTCGAACTCGACGATTTATGGAGTTGTTCACCGGTACCAAACAAACCAAAGTAAAGAAACCAAGACGAAATCTAAGTTGATTTTATTACTGGATCCTATCATTTACGTACATGTTCAGAATGCAACTACTTGTAAAGAAGTCTGGGAGAGTTTGGAACAGGCTTTTGATGACAGCGGGTTGTACATGAGAGTAGCCTTGTTGAGGGACCTGATAACAACTACATTCGATTCTTCTCGAAGCGTAGATGATTATGTGAATAGAATAATGGCGACTGCCCACAAGCTCAGGAATATTAAGTTTGACATTGATGCTGAATTGCTCGGTACACTAATGTTAGCCGGCCTCCCTAAAGCTTATAAGCCCATGATTATGAGACTGGAGAACTCTGGCATCAAGATAAGTGCTGATTCTATTAAATCTAAACTCCTGCAGGAAGTTCAATGCTCTGATAATGTAGCATTCTTCACAAGGAAAAAGGTCATTCAAAGAAATCAACATGATTCAACAAAGGCCTACAAAGGACCGCGATGTTATAATTGTAACAAGCATGGACACTTTTCTGAGAATTGTCGTGCTCCAAAAAGGAATAATGTAGAAAATACAGAAGGAAATAAAGGTTTTGTTGCAGCTTTTCAGCATCTCCTCAGACAATGAATCCGGACCTGTGGTATGTGGACTCGGGTGCCTCCATGCACATGACATATAGACGTGATGGATGTATGATGTTACAAGTCCACCGATACCCACCATAACTGTTGCCAGTAAGACACCGCTACCTGTGGAAAGTATGGGAAAGGTCAATTTATTGCTAAATGGTAATAAAGAAAGCAAAATTCAGGTAAGACAAGTTTTATACATACCTAAACTTGCTGCAAACCTCCTGTCAGTCAGTGCTATGGTGAAAAATGGCTGTAATGTAAATTTTAGAGATGAAGGTTGTGATATCTATGATAAAAATGGAAAGCTCCTGTGTTCGGCCACACTAGTAAACGATTTATATTTGTTAAACACACACAGAGAGGTATTTTCTAACCTGTCTTGTTCAGATAACTTAAATGGTTTGGTTCTGTGGCATAGACGCATGGGACACCTGAATTTTTCAGATGTTAACAAGCTGCCGGAGTGTGCTGAGGGAGTTCAGCCATTCTCAGACAAAAATAAAGGTTCTATTACTTGTACTACCTGTCTCTCGGGAAACAAACCAGATTGCCCTTTAACAACATTGGTTCAAGATCTTCACAACCTTGCAGCTGGTCCACACTGATTTATGTGGACCAATGGAGCAAGAATCTTTGGGAGGTATGAAATATTTTATTACTTTTATCGATGATTACACAAGACGAGTTCATGTCTATTTTTGAAAAATAAATTGAATATTGCGGAAGTTTTCAAAGATTACAAAAACAAAGTAGAGAATGAACATGAGAAAAAATAAAGGTAATTCGTTCTGATAATGGAAAAGAATACTGCAATAGAGAATTTGAAAATTTCTTGAACAAACATGGGATTGAACATCAAACAAGTGCTCCGTACTCACCCCAGCAGAATGGTCTTGCTGAACGGATGAACAGGACTCTGGTGGAAAGAGCAAAATGTATGTTGTTTGATGCTCAGCTTGCAAAACAGTTCTGGGCAGAGGCCCTTGCAACGGCAGCATATATAATTAACAGATCACCTACAAAATCAATTAATGGTAAAACTCCTATGGAGATGTGGACTGGTAAGAAACCCAACTTGTCTAATTTAAAAGTATTTGGCTGTGAAGTAATGACACAAGTTCCAAAAGAAAACGCCAAAAATGGGACTCCAAATCCAGAAAGTTACTGTTTGTTGGTTATTGTGAATCTACCAAAGGCTACCGAATACTTGATCCAGATACCAATAAAATCATAAAAAGTAGAGATGTAGTATTTCTAGAAAATATGGAAAAATATGATAATAATATATACTTACCTTGTACATCCAACAGCAGCAGTCCAGTGACACAGCCACTTGAAGAAACATGTAAGGAAGAATTAGAGGACAGCACAGACCATTTTACTGGTGAGTCAAGCGAGGACTACCAGTCTGGCGAGAATGACAATTCATCTTACATACCAGAGCAATCGATTGATCTCGAGTCACCAATAAGAAACATAAATTTACGTCCACGGAGAACTGTTCAGTATGCAGAAACAGATGACCATGATGTAAGTTACTTCTGTCCAATACTTAATTTAAATGATCCACATGCAGCAGACGAAGCATTATCATCATCTCATGCTGACCAATGGAAAAGGCTATGCAAGAAGAGTATGACTCTCTGATCAAAACAAAACTTGGTCACTGGTTGATGCACCATCTGGGAAAAGAGTCTTACCATGTAAATGGGTCTATAAAACTAAAACAAATGAAAAAGGTGAGATTATCCGATGTAAAGCAAGATTGGTCATCAAAGGGTGTACTCAGAGAAAGGAAGTGACTATGATGAGACATATGCTCCTGTTGTAAGATATACATCTGTTCGATTCTTACTTTCACTGGCTGCAAGTATGATTTAGAAATGTTTCAGATGGATGCCATAAGTGCTTTTCTTCAGGGTGACATAGATACTGAGATATACATGTCACAACCAGAATACTACAAAGAAAATGATCAAGTATGTATTTTACATAAATCAATTTATGGACTCAAACAGGCTAGCCGGCAGTGGAATCTTAAATTGAACAATGTTTTATTAAAATTGGCTTACAGAGATCACATGTGGATCCCTGTATTTATTATTTAGTAAATGAGTCTGCAACTATATTCATTGCAGTGTGGGTGAATGATCTTTGATATTTACAAATAATAAGGATAAAACAACAGAGATTAAAAACAAGTTAAAAGGAGAATGCAGTATGAAAGACCTAGGTGAAATGAAGAATTGTATCGGCATAAACATAAATAGGAACCGAGAGGCAGGTATGATTATGTTAGATCAAGAAAATACATAAACCTAGTATTGGACCGCTTTAATATGTCTGAATGCAAACCAGTTTGTACCCCGATAGAGGTGAATGCAAAATTTGAGAAAAATCCTGAAGATGGGAACAAAAATATCCCATACAGGAAAGCGGTGGGATGTCTGATATATCGGGCACATGTCACGAGACCTGATATCACCTATGCAATTAACAAGTTGAGTCAGTACTGTAATAGTCCAGGAAATCAACACTGGCTTGGAATAAAAGGATTATGAGGTATCTTCAAGGAACCAGGAACCTAAAGCTATGCTATGTCAAAGATGACTCAAAGGAAATAACTGGATATTGTGATGTTGACTGGGCGAGCGACCCAGTGGATAGACGATCGTGCACGAGTTATACTTTTCTGTTTCAGAATGCTTGTTTATCTTGGAATTCGTGTAAACAGCAAACCGTGGCACTCTACAGCGGAGGCCGAATACATGGCGATGGCGGCGGCAACCCAGGAGGCCCTGTGGCTGTGGCAGCTGATGGCCGAGCTCGGTCAAGGTGGAGACGGCGCCCTACTCATCCACTGTGACAATCAAAGTGCAATAAGACTGTCATCAACAGACTGTTATAAACCAAAAACTAAACATATAGATATTCGTTTACATTTTTTTAGGGAAAACATTGTTAATTCTAAAGTTAAATTTAAATTTGTAAATAGTTGCAACATGGTAGCTGATAACTTGACTAAAGGTACTACCTTTGAAAAACATTTGTTCTGTATCAGTAAAATGGGTCTGCGTTCTGTGGGGAGTGTTGGCAAATGAGAACGCAACCATATTTATTATAAGTTGGCAACACGTATATTCAATTAGGCTCTCTGTCTCTATCTATGGTTGACTTGTACGCTTTTAACCTATAAGTGAGTAATACACGTTCGTTGCATCTTTCTAATAAATCGTTTATTTATTTCCACATAAATATCAACACAAACAAATCAACGAAAATATACTGTGCGATAAACAAAACGGTTTTAGGCCACAAGAAAATCGAAATTATCTATGCACAGATAACTAAACCTTGCAGAAAAATACGAGGAAAAAATAAACGTAACGAAATGAAACATCTAAGAAAAATCATAGCGATAACCCAATGGGATCATGTGAGGAACGAGCCATAAGGAAGACCAATACTGCATAAAATAAAAAGAAAACAGTTAAACTGGTACGGGATATCACAAGAATGGAGAGTGAAGAATTACCAAAAAGATTAATGGAAATGGAAAAACCGATAAGATGTGTACCAAGAAGATGGTTGGATCAGATAGAAGACATAAGAAGATTAATGGGGAAATCATTAATAGAGATGAATAGTCTAACAGAGGACAAGGAAGGATAGAAGAACTAGGTGAAAGGACGGAGCCCACCTGAAAAAGCAAAATAAACGAAAAAAGAAAAAGAAGAAAATTAGGTTTTACTGTGGTCTTGGTTATATTATTATAAAATTTTTGTTTGTCGATCTAACATTAACACATATCCATTTTTTTCTTACTCAATTTAACATACGCTTATCTGTTAGTTGCTTTGAATAATTAGATTTCTTACAAATTAGAAAATTGCACCATAAAATCAAATCAAATGTAAAATTATTGACCAATAATTTACCTGTTAGAATAGACTGGATTTTTGAATAGAAAGTAGGGCAGTTATTTTAAATTATCAATAGCTTAAATACCAATTTCAAATAATTTAGACCATGGATGCATGCTAAAGACATAATTAAGGTATACTTGAATAAGAATGCTGTGATTATCAAAGAAAATCTTTTTTTATCTTTTACGGTGACGTAGGGTACCTAAAATTTTTGCTAATAAATTTAATTTAACATGTAACAAATTACATTATGCAAAAACAGAATATACTATATACACAATCTATTCAAATTAATATTAACATTATATAAAACAAATAAAAAACTTTAAGGTGCGTTTCATTAGCAGAACGTCTTGAGATAAAGCAAGCAAAATGTGCATTTTGGTTGATCGACAAATGCTGACCGACAAACAGAAGGCTGCGTGGGTGGCAATGACTCACAACATGTTGACACGTGATGGCGCCATGAATTCCCGACCATGAAAGGCACTCTTCGTGGCCGCTCATTTTCCAATCGAGCCGCTGTTATGTCAGAGATTTTACAGTGAAAAACATACACCTCTAATGAAGTGTTCTCAGCATCCATAAAAACATGACGAACGACGTAAAAAATGTATACATCTAGTACGTAATATCCACGTTGAGAAGTAACAAGAGTTTCAACTTTTTTGAGCAAGTACTTTTCAGAAAAAAAATTTAAGCGTATGTTGTAAAAGTAATGATGTGATCTTAAACAATTGTAAAAGAGAATAGATTGTTAAAACTACGCTTCAACATGTATAGAATAATTCTTAGCAGTTTTATTCTGTTGTTTATATAAATATTAAGTCGCCAATGAAAATAGAGACTCCAAATTGAAAAACATAGTTAAAAATTAAATAAGATGTACAAAAGAATTGATTTTTAAAAGATTTTCTTACGAAGATGGTCGGCGCAGTTGTAGAGGAAACGTCAAGATTTGGTATAGTTTTGAGATTTTCGAACAAAAGTTTTGTGTGCAGATACATAGTAACATATTTAATGAAAGTATAGTTGAATTTAAAAGTTAGTATTATAATAAGTATAATGTGATACACCGGTTAAAACATTTGTTTTCACGTATAATTTTAAGAATACCTTCAATGTTAATGAAAGAAGCCTTTTTTCTTGTAAATTACCTATAATTATAAAAGTTTAAATAATTCAATAATTTGAATTTTTTTGAAACTGGAGACTAGGCACTTGAAAAGTTAGTTAATGAAGTAGCATAAGTTTTGAGAATAAAAAACTAATTATACAAGGTTTGTATAAAAACTATCGGAAAAAGTTTTGGAAAAATAGATTTATTTGAGATATTGCTACAATACTTCAAAAGTCTTCAAAGTACATTCCTTGAGCGTCGACACACTTTTGCCAGCGGTTTTTCTACGACTCGAAGGCTCCCTGGTAGACGGATTCCGGAACGTCCCTAAGGGTACGCGTGCAAGCTTCTTTGACGGCACTTAAGGTCCCATGGTTGTGTTCTTTGAGGGAGGATTTTACTTTTGGGTATAGGAAATAGTATGCTGATGTCAAGTCGAGACTATAAGGGGGTTGGGGAATCAACCAACAAGTTGCAAAAGGTTTTCGCAAGCAGACACACACCTCTACTTATGGTCGTCTGTGAAGACCTTCGAGATGAGTTTAACGGAGATCTTTCGCGTTGCCAGACTTTCAGTGATAATGCTGTGCACTGTCCTCTTATCAATGCCAATTTCATCTGCGTCCATGCGCACACTTAACCGACGGTCTGAATTCAGCACTTCACGCACAAGTTGCACGTTGTCGTCGGTTCTTAAGGTCGACGGCCATACTGCGCGGAGCTTGTCCTCCACACTCTCTCGGCCATCTTTGAAGAGCTTGTGCCACTTAAAACAGCAGTTTTGACATGCTGTTATCCTTGAACACTTGGCGAATCTTTCCCAACATCTCCGTACCCGATTTCCCCAGTCCAACACAAAATTTGATGGCGTACGGCTGTTTAATCATTCGCTGCATTTTTCGCTTGGACCGAGTCACTCGACAGGGGTCCACTAAAAATACGATAGAACCTGAACGAACGCTCGCAGGCGACTGGCACTTGGTCGTCTTTCCCACCATTGAGCATGCGCGGTGCGAGCGCGCTCTGACGTACAGTCAGTCAGGAAAAATTGTTCCGATACTTTTTCTACAAACATTGTATTGCTGTAGTTTTAGTAACGCTTCATTATCCGGGTAAAAAGGATGAAAATAATTTAACTTATAAGTTTACCAACGATATTGTTATCAAAATTACAATTAATAGTTATTGGAAAAAACTAGATCGAAAAACAAGAAAAATCAAAGTATTTAGTAAATTCGTTAATAGATGCAAACAATGTAACTACTCAGCAGCTAATACTTCTACAGCAGTCCTTTCGCAGCAGGAGATTCATAGGTCACAATGCCAACGTTGGTTGAGTCTTCTAAAAGGTGAATAGGTATTGGACAATTGTTTTACTAGTGTATACCTCAACCTAATCTTCATGTATCGTGAGATTAAAGACAAGCCATGGAGCGTTTCACCATTGCGCAAAGTATTTTGGACTAGAACTTTTTCAGATAAGCCAATACATTTGGTAAAAATTTAAGTTTGCGTGAATATGATTTTTCGCGTGAAATTTAAGACAAAATATTTGGTTTTGATTTTAAATGGGTACTGTACATTATTTAGAGTAATATGTGGATAGATAGGCACTCATTCACCAAAATAAAATAGCGTTGCAAGTTTGCAGATGCTATTGTAGGATCATTATGAATTTATAGAACTTTGTTTCGTCTGATAATTAATATTCTTGATGTCATTTGAGTCGGGTATAATTATGTTTATCACCAGCATTACGAGTTCTTTGCTCTTGTTTATCAGGAAACAATTCTTTAATGTAGAAGAGGTATAAACGAGTTGTTGCGTATAACTGGTATCTCAAGAAGTAACTTCCCATGTAGCGTCTTAAACAACATTTATAAGGCGCACAGTTTTTTTTTTGCAAAACGAGAAATTAGATATTTTTTAATAATTTTGATGGTTAAGTTGCTTTGGTCCTTTGTGAACTTTACTTTTGCTATTCATCAGCCCTTGGTCCCTTGTAATTCCCTTGTAATTCGCGGTAATCGCCTTCAAATAAGGACATTTAACTAGTGAGGTTTGGAATTTATGTAGGTTCTTGTATTACGCAGATTTTCAAATTTGACACACATGTAGTGTTTGGTACAGTAGGCTTTAGACTATTCTTAGGTCTGATACTAAGTGCTTTAAATGATCTTTGTCTTTTTATGCGGGCGCTCAACCTTTATTTTACTGTTGCAGAGAAGTTTTATTTCATATATTTGTTTGTTATTTTTATTGTTACCAGATTTATATAAACCAGTGGTAATGATTCTTTAATTGTTTATTATTTCAGGTATTTGATGATCTGTCTTTCCAGTTTGTTTTTAATTTCTTTAGTAGTCACTGAATAGGGCAGATATCTGATAACTGTTCGAAAAGAGCGTTTGGCTAATAAATGAGAATTTTACGGTATCTATTGGATGTGTGTGTATGTTTTGTTTTCAGTGTTTTCATGTTGTTCATTTGCAACAATTTTTGTACCATGCACCATTGTAGATTTTTTACTATGCCGTAATAATTAGTAACACCTTATTTGTATAACGAGGGTGGTTTCGTTAGTTTTTTAGGATTACTATTTCTATTTGTTTGTTTGTAATTTGAGTAATTGTTAGGGACACTAGCAAAGGGTTTCTAGCTATTCTGTGTATTAGTTACTGTTTGGTCAATTACTTTCGGTTTGGTCGATTCGATCTTTTTCTTTTCTTAAGGATTTGCCATGTAAGTATCTGGTGTTTTTTAAAGAATTTGTTTGTCGGTTGGCTGTGCTCTGGTTTTATGTGGGGATATAGTAAAACGTTATCGTTTGATTATAACTAGGGGTTGCAATAATATCATTTAAAAAGGGTGATGTAGCTGGCACTGAGTTAGTGGTTGATTATTGATTAGATTAGCTACAAGTTCTTAAGTATTTAACTGACTTAGTTCGATTAAATAATTTAAATTGCATTTTTTTCTAATTTTTTTATTAGACATTGTGCCAGATCACCAGTTTATATGCTACACAAGGCAGTGTTATATGATTAATATATCAATATAATAGAATAACAGAGTGATTATTATCATCACTTATTAAATTAAAATTAATGTTAGTAGGTGCATTTTTGATTTCACACAATAGTTCATTTTGTCTAGTTTATCTAGTCATCATCACCATCACTATCACTTTGTGTTAGATAAATGTCTTGTGGTAGTTTTTGTTTCAGTCTTAGTTAATAGAACACTGCACCACCACAATTCCCAATGTTTGTCTGAAAGTTTATGGTCAATTTTTTGATGTATTCTGAGATCGTAGATAATCCGAGTTCTGTTGGTAACATACCAAGGGCATTCACTGAGATTCTTAGAATTTATTTTTGTAGTACTTGGATTCTCTGTACATTAGTTTTGGATGTATTTCCCCAGATTATACAGGCGTAAAGTACTAATATTTGTATTATTGCTTTATTTAGTAGAAATCTATTTAAATGTGTATATAAATATAATATTAACTTAAATTTATAATTTATCAAAACATATAAATAAATACAATTTTAAAAATTTATATGCTTGAACTAAGGCCAGCGCTCATCCGTGATATTCGAGAACCGCACATATTTATGCTCCCAAGAATGGACAGCCCAAGTTAAATATTCGGTTCAGAGTTTCGTCGACAATTGAAGAATAAATGAGTCAGTAATCGTTTTATCTAAGCGTGATGACATTCATTCCGTTTCACATAAATTAAAGTTGTGCCGCATGCGCCTACTAACGCGAAGAATTTGCCATGTAGCCCATAAAACACTGATAGGTAGTTCAAATTGTCTAATTACTTTAAGATTTTTAAGATTTAAGTGGTCCACCGTGCCATAAATAAAAAATTTAAAATTTTTATGTGCGATTTGGCAACAAACTGGTTCGGACGAGGCATTAACCTTTCAAATCGGTTCATAATTGCGGTTTTACGGAGTATAATTAAATGTGAAATCGGAGATGCAATACAAATATATGGGGCGAACGCGTCAACTGCCCCAGCGCCACCGAATGCGTCCGCGCGAGCGTGAAACACGACTTGTTCATCTCGTCGTTTCGGCCTCAAAACATTAATAAAAAAATGATTTGGGAACGCAATCTTACGTATTTTTTCTCTCAGCTTTCCAATGGTAGTATTATTTTGCGCGGAGACGCGGTGGCTCAGATGGTTCAACCAGTTGGCTCTGTCCTCTAGCAAGCGAGCGAGTTCGAGTCTCTCTCAACCCATGGGTGTGTGTGAATGTCCTAGCATTTAAGTGCATGTTAGTGGGCACAATAAGCCTTTGAGGCTGCAGTGCCTGTGAGTGCGCCAAAAAATTTTTGTGCGAATTTTTACTTATAATCGCTAAAAATGCGAAAGTTTGAAAACATGTTATATCTTTTTAGCTTAAATTTTTATATTTTTTGAACCATCTAGATCGAAATATCAGACATTTTTACATAAGTATAAACAATAAAAAAGGGTTTTTTTGTTTTTTCGAGTATTTAAACGATGCCGACGAACGCGAAGCACTTCGACACTGAACGATGTAAACAACAGTCATTTAATGCGGATTAACAATTGATGTCATAGATATGTTGATAGTAATAATTTATTTACTAAATAATTTTATTATTAACAATCAATAGATATTTATATGTTTCATAAGAGACAAAACTCCAAAATGCAGTTTTATGAAATTATAACTCATAATCGTATACGGAGCCCAAATCTGGGTGACAAACAAACAAAATGTATTATGAAAAGAAGAAAAGTTAAACTATATATAAACTGGCAAGAAAAACAAACTTGACTATAAGAATAATGAATAGGAAAATTAATGAAATACTAAAAAAAAACATCATAAGACGCATCTTCTTCATATATAGGCTATTTAGTCTGCTTTTAACCACACAATTCGTGCGGTACTATGAACCATGTTAAGCGTACTCCGGGTAGGTCGCTAGCGTAACCCGTTAATATAGAAGAAGGAAAATGTACTTCACGGCCACCAAAAGCTTTTGTATGATGGCTGGAGACCATTTGGCGTTTGCCGTTGCTTTTGACTTGGGAGTCGAACCTAGGAACGTTGTGTTCCAGGGTAGCAGGCCGAGGTCTTTACCTAGTGGTTATCGTGCTCTCATAAAGTTCATAAATTCACAAATAATTAGATTAGTTGTGTGCGAAATAACCTCCGAGTGGTTCCCACTAAAATAGAAATAAATGAAGACTTTGTAAAACAGAAAGATGAAGTTATCAAGGATTTACACAACATCAAAATAACTGAATCACCTTATGCCACGATAAAAGAAACCGCAGAAAAATTATAGTTACTCACCTGGAGTTATAATGCTTTCAGAAAAATTAGTTTATTTATAAATATTACATACAGATACATGATTTATTGATTTTTTTTATACCGCACTATTACATTTTCCTTACCTCAATTTAATAAATATGTGGTCTAATAAAAGTAAATAACTGCATGTAAATTTAATAAAGATCAGTTAGAAACTATAACGAGCAGAAATTGTCTTCATTTACACAATATTTGTAGAAAATTATAATTATGTTATATCAAACTGTTACAAATATATTACAGTTTTACCTAGAACTGGACGTTCAAATTTTGAATAACTGTATTCAATTTACTACAAATGCAATAACGTAAAAATGTAAGCAAAAATTGAAAATAAATATATTTTGATTATTTCTATCAAAAAGTAGTATATTTTCTAAAATTATTTCTAAGAGTACGTAATAGGTGGTCGTTTTCAATTTTTTTCTCAGGAATCCCTTTAAAAATGTGATAGAAACTAAAAAACCTGTGACTAATCCAATCTAAAATGTTCTATAGTTGTGTTAGTCCTGAGAAGAAAGCCCAGCATGCAACTTGATAAATTAGTTGTGATAATTAAAAATACCATTATCCACTATGAAACACAGCCTTATCTAACCGAAAAAATACAAGGTGCAGCCATAAAAGTTAAAGCCTTTCCCTACTCATTTGTTATATCAGCCGTGTACAGCCCGCCAAGACATGCCATTTCGTCTGATGAATATGAAAATTTTCTCAGATCCCTAGGTAACAAATTTATAGTAGGAGGGGACTGGAATGCGAAAATACAGTCTGGGGCTCTAGACTGTTCAACCCTAAAGGACGCAACCTACTAAGAATAATTCAGAGAAACAATTATGATTATCTATTAACCGGAAAACCTAACTAATGGCCTAGTGATCTACGCAAACTTCCAGATTTATTAGATTTTGCAATACTCAATCAAATAGCTAATGTATGTACTGAAGGGGAATCTAACTACGAGCTCTCCACTGACCACTCTCAAGTCATCATTACTGTCAGTACAACAATAATGGCAAAAAAATGCCTGCTAGATTATGTAATAAAAATACGGATTGGGATCAATTGAAGAACCTGTTGGAAGAAAACATTAACCTAACCATTAGAATTAAAGACAATCAAGTTCTGGATGAAGTAGTCCATTATCAAACGACAATGATCCAGTCAGCCGCCTGGTAAGCCACACCAACTATTGGAAATCTCAGTCCTAAAGCTGATAATATTCCCGCCATATACGAAACCTAATCAGTGAGAAACGAAGAGCTCGGAAAAAATGGCAAGTAACAAGGAACAGGCAAGATAAAACAATCTACAATAGGCTTACTCATCAACTACATAATACCCTTATAGAAGCACGCAATGAAACATTTAAAGAATACATTACAAAACTATCTCCTAACAATCATACAATCTGGAAAGCAACTAAGGAATTTAAGAGGCCAATACTAGCAATACCACCAATCAGAAATCCTAATGATAAGTGGGCCAGAATAGATAATGATAAAGCGAATACATTTGCAGAAGATCTCTATAATGTATTTTCCACCCCAAAACTACATGATAACAATGACGACACAGAAGTTCAAAATTTTCCGACTGCTCCATACCAGCTTTCGCTACCAATAAAACCCTTCTCCCCATCAGAAGTCCTTCAGTAAATTAAATTTACGAACACCAAAAAAGTCCCTGGCTATGATATGATCGGAGAAGAAGTTCTGAAGCATCTTCCAAGGAAAGCACTGGTTATTCTTACCACCATATTTAATAGTGTAATGAGGTTAAGTTACTTTCCAGTACATTGGAAGTATGCTCGGATTACTGTGATTACAAAGCCTGGCAAACCACCCATCTTCCTATAGACCTATAAGCCTTTTACCCTTAAGGTCTAAGATTTTTGAAAGACTCCTACTGAAAAGAATAAAAGAAACAGTAAATCTCAACCAGATAATCCCACACTATCAGTTCGGCTTTCGTGAAGCCCACTCAACGATACACCAATGCCACCGAATCGTCAATCAAGTAATAGAAAGCCTTGAAACCAAAAAGTTAACTACAGCTGCATTCCTAAATATAAAGCAAGCTTTCGACAAGGTCTGGCACACAGGCTTGCTTTACAAAATAAAATTACACTTCCCAAGTCCGATCTATCTAGTTCCAAAATCCTACCTCGCCGAGAGATCATTCCAAGTCATGATAAATGGCTCAACCTCTGATTATCACCAAATCCAAGCAGGAGTATTTTGAGTCCTTTACTCTACCTGGTCTATTCATATGATACGCCAACCACGCAGGACACTTCTATTGCCATGTTTGCCGATGACGTGACCATATTATCAACCAGTGACAAGCCCGCAGTATCTGCAGCTCACTTACAGCATCACCTAAACCTACTGCAAGATTGGACTCGCAAGTGGAGAATGACAGTAAACAGTGAGAAGTCAGCTCAAGTAACCTTCACTAATAAACGACTTCATTGCCCTCAAACTACTTTCAACAATATTGCAATTCCAATCAAGTCTGAAATAAAATATCTAGGAATGCACCTTGATGCAAAACTCAACTGGAGCATGCATATCAAAAATAAGAGAAAACAAATAGGCTTAAAGGTGAAGCAAATGTACTGGTTGATCGGAAGACGTTCGCAGCTATCGCTATCAAATAAATTATTAGTTTATAAGACAACCATAAAGCCGATTTGGACTTACGGTGTTCAACTTTGGGGCTGCGCGAAAGCATCCCATACAAAAATACTCCAAAGGTTCAGTCTAAAACCCTTCGCATAATGACTGATGCACCATGGTATGTAAGTAACGAGACCATCCATAATGACCTGAAGATCCCGATGCAAAAGCATACACCTACAACTTACCAGGACATGAAAACGACCTCATAGAGCGTCTCGCAAACCAGCCAGCCGTGTAAAACGGCTCAAGCGTAACTGGCCACAAGACCTAATTCCCTAAGCGATTTATGTTAGTATATTCTCCCCTAGGTTGGTGGCAATGGCTTGATCCTAGATCATGAGATTTCTGTATCTCTATATAAGATCAAATTTACTTATTACTCAATTTATATAACATGAGTAGATTGTAAATATGCAAATAAAAATGAAAAAAGAGTAATAAATTATAGTGTTACATATAAGATACTATAAATTAAATCCGTATACTTAAATGTAATTTTTTTAAGCTAGAGATTTTTGTTACTTGTATTGTAAAAATTTTATAAATTTCTATTTTTTGTTGTTTTATATTTTTTCATTAGTCTAGGTATTTCGTAAATAATATTTGATTTTAATATACAAGTCTTACATTTTTTTATTTTACTGTTATGTACACATCTGAGTTTTTAAGCATGACACTGAAATATATTTTTGTTATTTATATTTTAGAGTTCACATTAAGATATCTGATTTTCATATCTTACAACTAAAACATATAAGAATTGACTTATTTATTTTCAAAATCAGTGAAGTGTAAAGTTTGTGGTTTTATTTCACACATTTTTGGGCATAAGGGCTCTTCTAGTCGGCTTTCTCTTTCAGGAACTCGATTAAAGGCATGACGAAGTGTGCCGTCAGGGTGGTGCTTGTTTTAGGCCATCACGTCTCGTCACTAATCAATCCACTGTCATGTAGCTCACGTCTTGCTATCGAACAGGATTTGCGGGCCAGGATGCGAAGAATAATAGAAAATTATCGCTTCATGCTGCTAAACGGGGCTGCATTTGCATGTCTATACAAAAATGATAAGCTACTCGTATAACGCCCGACGGCGTTGGCGATTTATCTGGAGTACATGATTAGGGTTTAATGCGGGTTTATGTTATTTTACGTTTTATCCAGTAAATACTACACTTAAAAAAATATATTTTTAAATTTTAAAATACCAAAAATTGACCTTTAACATAATTATAAAAATATTCAAGCTTGAAACTATCTTCTATTACATATCTATTATGAAGTTTATTTTTCTGATTGTCAAAGAGATGTCTGTCGTAAACTGAATTTTCAGATAATATGCAAAAATTCATATTATATATGTACATTAATGCATTTATAAAGTTCAACTAAGCAATAGTAACAATCAAAAGTTATTTGTCCATGACTATAACGCATTTCAAATACGACCTATCTCCCTGATTTTTGGATATTTGTTGAGGGGTGACAAGTCTTTAAAATACCTATATTAAGGTATTGACATGACGATTTGGCGTGGAAAAAGAATTTTTTATCGACAACCTTGCAAGAAGACCTAATTTCAAGGGGCTCTATCATTTTTCTCGGGGCGAGAAAAAATATATGTTAGAGGAGCTTTCTGGAGCCAATTAAGCTAACAATCAAGATACACAAAAATGCAGTCTTGCTAAAAGACAATTTTTTAATAAAGCATTTAAAAAATGATTTTTTTGCTATTCATTATGTGTTATAGAAAGGCACTAATCGGTTTCTACTAGTGGCTAACCCTTTCGATTTATTAGTTTTTTTAATCAAACTACAAGAACTCTTTTCACGGCCATTTTTTTTAAACTTTCTTTCTGACACAAGGAGGATTGTCTCAAAAGCTTAAGTTTAAAAAACCAGACTGTTATGTTTCCTGGGAGATATGGCTGTTTTAGTTAAACATACACAATGTTGCGCGCGTAGGCCACGTTATGGTATGAGACATAATGATTCTGATCGTGTAGAGATCTTTGAGGTCACTCTAGAACTTTAGACAACGGCGAATTGTTCTGCTGGAGGAATAGGCAGCAGAACAATGACCAAAAGCTCAACTCCAAACTCGATAAACAGTTTTCATTTCGTTTTAACGTCCTTCAGTGTATACTCAACAAAAACGCCCAGATTTCTACTGAAACATGACATCGATCTGATTTTTTAAACTTAAGCTTTACTAACTACCCTTAAAAACGAGATATTTTAGAAAAAAATCATCCAATGAGCTATGAAGGACTATAGTAAAGGGTGTCCTTGATGTTAGACTTAAAAAGGAACAGAGAAATGACTAATTACTGTCGGAAAATGGCCAATATTTTACTGGAACACTTGTACACATCAAAAGCATCAAATGGTCGTATGGATAGAAAAAAAATCGATTTTTTTATAATAATAAAACTTGAATTAGAACTTCCTACAAGTTTGTGCTAAAAAATTCTCTTTCCGCCTCCCAAATGTGATATCAATACCTTAACATAGACATTTTAAGGATGTATCATCCCCTAATATATATCTAAAAATCAGAGAGGTAGCTCGTTTTTAAAGCGAGTTATAGTTACAAATATAAATTTTCAAAAACTTTTAACCGATACTGTATATATAAGTAGTATTTTTTTTACTGTTCAAGGTTATATTAGAGGAGGTTTCAAGTATTTACAGAATTTAAAAATAGTCTTTTTTGATTTTTATAAGAACTTTAAGGCTTTACTGTTGTTTATTATGTGTATACTTATTTTTTCAGAATTTTGTTATGGACAATTATCAACTAAACTGCAGGTATTTTGATTGTGTAGCTATCTGTCAGCGGAAAATATAAATATATAAATGAAATATAACATGTGCCTTAAACCTGTTCAATATAAATGACTATTACAGTTTTAGACATATCTGACAACACACAAAAAAAAACTTTATTTGCCGGTAAATTGACTGCATCATTTTATAAAATTGTCACTCTTAAGCTTTGTTTAAAATATGATATTGTAGGAAAAAAATAACAGAATTTTAACAGAAATTTAAATAGCTGGGGGAAGGTCAGTTTGAGAGCCGAGTTTAGATTCAAGGTGAGTGTTAATAAATGTGACAATAGGGTAATTATGAAGGTGGATAAATCTTAAAAAAAAAACTTTCTGCTTTTATTCATAAATGTTTCTAACAATAAAGTTTGTTTCTAATAGTACTTTATATAAGCATGTCTTACTAGGCGTTCATTAAAGAAAAACACATATTTAACATTTTTATAAAGACTAAGAATGAGCAAGATAAAGATAGAGTTAAAAGTTGCAATAAAAATATTAAATTATTTACAAAAAGGAAGGTCAACTCGTTGCTTTTATAGTATTCATGTCTATTTTTGATGTTTCATACATTCATAATTTTCTTAGGCACATTGCATCGTCACTTGTTATAAATCGATACTAAATATTAAAACGTTCTATTTAATCTTTTCTTTTTAACGAACTAAATTAAATAATCCATTTGTAAACACTAATTTGTATTTGTATTTTTGGCACACTCAAAAGAATAAAATTGGATTTAATTTGTTACAGATTTTTTTAAAGATATGTTTGTTATTTGTTACCAAAAAGAATCAATATCTTTGGTCGTTTACAAAATAACATACGTATTTTGGATTTATCATTCTCGATATAAGGGCAATTACAATTTACCTTAAAGTACAACAAATATTCTAATGAAGGTTTTAAATAATTACCAAATAGAAAAATAGATATAAACCGTGATCTTTATAGCAGTTGCTATTTATAGCAAAATGCTATTTATAGAGTTTGGTGCTGTTGGAAGACTAGTCCATCGTGTGGTTGGAGTTGAGAGACTCTTGACGTTTCGTCCACAATTGCGGCAGACATCTTCAGAAGAAAATCTTCTAAAAATTAAGACTGTCTCGTGTGTTTTCGCTTTTATACTCGTGCGAGTATGGTAGGGTTGGTGTTGGGGGTGGGGAGGCGTGGTTGACGTCACCGGGATGGTAGATAACGTGCGTGATTGGGATAGCTGCTGACGTCAATCAGGACGTTGCAGGTAATATTTCTGACCTCACTCGCTCTTTCGCCGTATCGCAGTCTGTTTTTTGCCCCTTGAGAGCGATAAACCAAGACCTAGGTAGATTGAATCCATCGTTCCTGTTAAAATTATTTTATATTTATAAATTTTCACCGCCTCTCTGTATGATCTCGGATGGTAATTCCTACAATTGGATAAAACTTGTGTTTGCCAAAATTCTATTTCGTAGTTAGGATGTTCTGCAACTGCTGATTTATCGGGTTGATTGAGGCGTAGATGACGTTTATGTTCCTTGATCCTGGTAGTAATCGTTCGGCCCGTAGTTCCAATGTAGACTTGCTTACACGAGCAAGGTATGCAGTATACCCCTGGTGTATCCTGTGGGTTTCTTGTATCTTTGGCTGGTCTAAGTAAATCCCGTATCTTGGTGGTGGTAGTGTAGATAGTTTCCACCTTGTGTTTATTAAGAATGTTTCCTATCCGGTCCGTAACCCCGTTGATGTAAGGTAAAAAAGCTTTGCTTACCGTAACCGATTTTGGTTGTGTTTTTCTTGCACAATTGTTAGGTTTGATTACTCTATTTATCTCCGTCCTCGAATAGCCATTCCATTGTAAGGCTTGTTCAAAATGTTTGAGTTCTTTATCCAAAAACTGTGGTTGGCATATATGTCGTGTTCGATCCAACAATGTTTTCACAACCGTTCTTTTTTTCCGTACACTGAGTGTTGTCAATATCCATTCTCCGATCTCAACACCTGTACGTTTAAGAAAGAAATCCTATCTTCCGATTCCAGTTCCATGGTAAACTGTATGCTAGGATGTATGGAATTCAGGTGCATACGAAATTGTGGTAGGGTCTCCTTTCCGTGTCTCCATATTACAAAGGTGTCATCGACATATCTTAGCCATATCGCGGGTTTCAAAGGTGCTGTATTGATGGCGATCTTTTCAATTTTCTCCATGTAGTAACTGGCGATTACAGGACTAAGTGGGCTACCCATTGATACTTCGTCTTTTTGTTCGTAATATACGCCCTGCCAAACAAAGTAACTGGATGTAAGGCACTGCTAAAATAGTTGTAAGATATCGTTAGGAAAAATTTTCTTTTGGTGGTCCAGGGCATCTTGAATCGGTATTATGGTAAATAGGGAAGTTACATCAAAGCCAACCATTAGATCTCCCCCCTGTAGTTGGATATCTTGAAGCTGGTTGACAAAATGTGTGGAGTCCTTGTGATGTAACTGCTGGTATGCCCAATGTACGGTTGTAACAGACTGGATAAGTATTTGGCTAACTTGTAAATAGAACCCCCGATAGCACTGACAATGGGTCGCAGCGGTACATCGTCCTTGTGTATTTTGGGAAGCCCGTATATTCTTGAGGGCAGCGCCTCTGATATTATTAGTCTTTTTTTGGTAGTGTCATCCAGAGAGGAACTCTTTATCAGTTTGCTCGTGTCGCGTAGTATCCGCGATGTGGGATCACGTTTGAGCACGGTGTAAGTGTTCACATCGAGCAGTTCGGTCATCTTCTTCGTGTACTTCTCCTGTGGTAGTACAACAGTAGCGTTACCTTTATCTGCTGCTAAAACAATTATGGTATCATCATTCTTGAGTTCACGTAGAGCGTTGGCAATATTTTGATTTTCTGGATCACAAATGTTCAAACCATTATGTAGAGTAAAGTTTAATTCGTATACAGAAACATGGGTACTAGAACGTAAAATCTGAATATTTTGTACGCCCTCATAAGTTCAAATAGGTTTAAGGATACATTTGTACAATAACAGTTTATTATCTATTGGTAATTTTACTCTTTCTACCATTAATCATGACATACTTCTAAATTTTAAGTTAATTTGTTAACATTTCGTTTTAACATATTTTTCCCAAGTAAGTTTTTGGTTGACATACAACCCTACGTATTGTACATTATTATTTACTAATATTTAAATATTGTTAACAAAAATGGCGGACATACTCTGCGATTTAAAGTGAAAGTAAATTGTACCAACTTCGTTTCGTTTACCTTTATTTTCCATTTACCAAAACAGTTCTGCAAAACCTTTAAGTAATGCTGTTAGTGTCTATTGATAACAAAGCAGAATAATATACAAATACTGCTACAGCGATGTTGGTTGCTGTTAGTAAATATCACGTGTAAATCGAGAACCGCAGCGGATCCAATATGTTCCCTTGAGGTACTCCTGGTTTTACTGGATGGTAGCTGAAGTAACTGCATTTTACTTAAAAGTATTGTTTTGTTCTGTATGAACTTAGCAGATGACAATACGAACTAGGCAATATGGTTATGATTATATGTAAAGACCAATGTGCCAGACTACCAAAAGTCTGGGCGACATCTAAAAACACGGCAATACACAGTTTGTTTTCTCGAAACTCTTGATGACACTGTTGTACAATTGAGTGAAGCTCCCGAAAGACAAACTGACAGTCTGGGAGAATTGTTGATAGCTTTAAATCAATTTTAAATATTCTCATTGTCGAAAATCTTAGATGAAACAGAAAGAAAACTAAATGAACAATGTGAGTTTGATTCATTAGCAGGTTTTTCTGACTCGAGCACCATAATAATATGGTTGAATTTCCAACTTTTAAGATAATATAATTTCTAATTACAGTTTTATATATATATAATATATTTTATATATATATATATATATATATATATATATATATATATATATATATATATATATGCTACTGTTTTCACCTGTAATTAGGTCATTAGGTAATTAGGTCAGGTGCTTTATACAGATTTAGTTTTTTTAATATTTTTTAAGAACTTTGGCGAAGTCCGATAGATGTAAAAACTTGTATAATATGCAAAATTTTCTGTGTTTTCTGCATCGCTTTTACCTTAGCTTCATATTACTACAAACTGCGTTCAAGTTACAAGGTCTCTAATTTTTTTTTGACAAATACCCAAGAAAATTAAAACTTTTGTTACTCCTCAACGTAATCTTTGTCTAGATAAACGCATTTTGCACACCTTATTTGCCATGATTGCGTGGTTGATGAGAACATTTATTTAAAGCTGTGTTTTGCCCACTGGGAAATCGCTAATGTAACAGCGGCTCGATTGGAAAACGTGTAACCTTAGTTTTTGGTCTCTTGCATATTATTTTCTCTTCATTTTTTCGGAGGCTTCTACCATTTGCTTCGTACTATTCGCTTTTCACACACCAATTGAGAGGGACAAGTTATGACATTTTTTTTACTTCTTGTGTGAATGTGCTTATTTGTCTAATTTCTTCACCGCCACTGTGTGTATAATTTTTGTCTTTTGAAAAATTATTGGTTGTTTGTGTTGTTTTTAAATGGTAGGCTTGCTGATAATTCGTTGTGTTTGAATTATAACGGAGCTGTTGCATATTCATCATGTTATAATAGAGTTGCTGAAATAGACTTTTTGTGGGCGGCTGCATTGTTGCATTGCCACGTTGCTTATTGTATTATTTGTTTTGTTCGTTTAAGTTGTGGCGTGGGGTCACTGTACAGTATTTTTTTAACTTATTTGCGATTGTGAAAACATTCTTATTTTTGTATTAATTAGTCTCTTGTCTCTTTGGTAATTTAATTGAAATAGCACACCAATTGAATATTTTTCAAATTTTTAGTTGGTTTTATGTATAAAAGATATTTTGAAGCTAACCAACATCAGTTTTTAAACATGGAGTAATCTGGAGCATTATGTTTAAAAATAATTTATCACATATCATCAAGATATTCAGTGCATTAAAAATAAATTCTTAGAATAAATTTTCTAGGTAATCCAAAAGTTTCTGTTACAATTACAGAACATTGGTTGAGTGGAGAGGGTAAAATACCATTTACTTAGAAAAATATTGATTCAGTCGAAGATATAAATGACATGGAAGCTCATGTATTTTAATTTAAAAAAAATTATATCATAGTACTATTAAAAATGAAAGTATTGAAAGATTTAAAGAAATATCAGTTATTAAATCGATCAATCATATATTCAAATACTAAAAACTAAAATAAGTCGGGGAATATTATTTTAGTTAATTTAATAACGATTTGTAAACTCAGCTATAAGTTGAATATGATAAACACAGAACAATTTTTATTTCTTTGTGATGATGTCTAGTGATATAATAAATTACGTAAATAATCTGAAGAATAATAAATCAGCTGGATTTAATAACACTGCAATTAAATTATTAAAAAAAAATCATCTATACCTACACCTTTAAGTCATATAATAAATTTGTGGAGTAGTACGGATACTTATCATAAACCTCTTGAAATAGATTTGATAGTTTCCTTAAAATGTTATTTAATTGAAATGAAAAATTGTCCCACAGCACTCATCAGTGTATCTAAAATGGTAGAGAAAGCAATTTGTAATCGCTTGTTAATTTCTTGAAAAAAAATTTGATATCAGATATGTAGAATTCTTATCGAAAAAATAAACGTACAAATATGGCTGTAAATCAGGTTGTGTTTTAAATTTTAAGTGATCTTAACCGCAAAAAGGATGTTTGGGCTTTGTTTCTTTCTGGAAATCAAAACTAGCAAATTATAATAAGAAAGTTTCCTAACGAAAACTTGTTTTAGTATGAGAAAAAAACTGTATACAAAGATGCACAATAAATTAGACATTCCTCTAATTTTTTGTTATCAAAAAAAGTAGTTTTCAATGCTTAATACGTGAGGTTTTCTTTAATAATCTACATACCTGGACCTTTCAAAAAAAATTCTTAGTGATTTCTTCAGCAAATCAAAGTAAAAATGCGCTAAATACACGTGAAAACAACGATTACTGATGCAAGAACAGTAACTTTAAAATTCTCTTAGTTTAAGTTTTTTCCCAGATAAATAACTAGACTAAATTTCTTATATTGATTTGCTTTTTATAAAGTTTAGTCAATTTATTTGTGCACCCTAGGCGTAAAAATATTTTTATATCTAAAAAATATTTTATTTATATATTACAATGTATACTATTTGTAAAGTAATATTATGGCAATTTTCAAAAACAACAACTATGTTGTGATTACAATACAAAACACAAGTATGAGTTGTGTTCTTACAAACCAAAATTAAGATCTTTAGTTACACTTCTAAATTTATACGAGTTTTATCTATTACGATATTGAATAAAAGTATAAAACTTACTGGTGTTACAAAAGCTGTTATATTGTCAATGATTTTTTATCATAAAATATTTTAATTTAATTACATTTATTTTGTTTAAAGATGTTTGTTTATTTTTTTTTTGTGCGTTTACAAAAGGTATCCCAAGAGCAAATGATGGCAAAATTATGATATTATTTTATAGGGTAAACGTTATCATTAAATATTGAATAGGATATTTGACAAATGTCCTTCACGTCTCATTTCAAACTTTCGAATTGTTTTCGCATAGTTTTCGATGACTTTTTTCCATAATGGTGCCTTAATTTTGTCGACAACTCGTCGAATTTTCTTTTAATTCAGAAATAGTTTTTAAATTTTGTAGCATAAATTTTGATCTTTACGCATCCCCAGAGAAAAGAATGTAAGGTATGAGGTTACAATATCTTGGTGGCCAGTTTACTTTGCTGTCTTAGGAGACAAGTTGTTCATTAGATTTTTTACATGTAGGACTGTCCTACTGAACCTACAAGTCATCCAAATTTATGCCCTCCAAATAAGGCTATAAAAAATCCACAATCATCTCACGACTACTGCGTTTCTAGCCTCATTTTCAAAAAAGAATGGTCCAGTCACTACACCAGCATAAAATCGACAACCAACTGTTACTCTCTGGATATGTAGCGGCGGTTTTTAAGTGATGCAAGAATTTTATGTTTCAAATGCGACAATTGACATACCCACTAAGGTGGAAATGCTCCTCGTCGCTAAAGATAATTTTTTCAGCAAAACTGCTGCCAAATTATTAATTTTTTCAGCACCCAATCGGAAAATAGTCTTCTGGCTTTAGTCCCTGAGTTAACTGTATCTTGAATATTCGGTGCGCGATAGTCAGTTGCAGTGACCGACGGAGCACTGTTTCTGTGCACTTCGTCACACTATCATTCGCTGCGGCAATGTTTTCAGTTGAACGATCGGTACGAGGTCGCCCAGTTTTTTTTTTGTCTGCAACCGAACTTATTTGCTAGAATTTTTTAATTAGTCT
The DNA here is from genome assembly GCA_036346155.1 of Sinelater perroti. NCBI lineage: Eukaryota > Metazoa > Arthropoda > Insecta > Coleoptera > Elateridae > Sinelater > Sinelater perroti. The sequence continues at coordinate 2,991,557 of JARFIY010000359.1, forward strand.
TTTCACAGTTATTTCATTGGTGCATTTGCCCTTCGTAAATGCCACGTGATTTTTGCGCAATTTAGGCAAAACATTTTACGTGCTTCTAACGATCATCACTGCTTCCTCGTCAAACAGCTCTCCATGTTAACTAACTTCAATATGTTTACTACAAAATGTCATTAAACATAACGTTGCTAATCTTGGAGCAAAATTGCCTACAATTAAAATTTGAGACACCATTTGTATAATATTTCTTTTTCTTTCTAGCAAGACTGATACCTATAGAACAACTGTCTTTTGAACATGCAAAAACCGTTTATTGAACTCCAAAGCAAGCTGGTCTCTTTAACCGTCTTAAAGTGTGCGCCTTATTTGTTCCCGAAAACGAAGGAAGTCATATGCCTTATCTCTTATAATTCAGATTTAATGTATATACTAATTCCTGTGGCATATCTATCTAGAGAAAATAAAAAACAAGAACACGATGGTAGTACTGGTATTCATGTCGAACCGTATTTTTGCCAAAAAAAAAGTAAAATCGTGAATAAATAAATAAATAGATTTAATGACTAAAACACAACGAACTTCCCAAATACAACCCACAACACCTTCAGTCTACCACAATTACAATCGAGGACTGGGAAGGACCTCTTAACATATCAGCGGTATACTGCCCCCCAAGACATAACATTAAACAGACCCACTTCGAAGATTATTTTCAAACACTGGGAAGCAGGTTTATATCAGGCGGAGATTATAACAGCAAACATGAACACTGGGGGTCAAGAACTACTACTACCAAAGGCAGAGAATTAAAGAAGGCAATCACCAGCAACGTATTTCACTTCTTATCCACAGGCGAACCCACATATTGGCCCTCAGATCTGACTAAAACATCTGATCTATTGGACTTCTGTATTTCAAAAGGCATTCATCCAAATTACCTCAAAGTAGAATCCTGCCTAGACCTCTCCTCCGACCATTCTCCAATAATAGTTACAATAAGTACACAAGTATTATCCAAAAAAAGTTCTCCTAGCCTTAGTAACAGATTCACAAATTGGAACCGCTTCAGAGAAATAATTGAAGAATCGTTAATACTCAAGATACCTCTGAAATCCAAGGAAGAACTCGTCTCTGCAGTAGAAGTTTTTAATCAAGCGATCCAAAAAGCGGCTTGGCAATCAACACCACCGAAAAGTTTAGTAGAAAATAATTCAACTCTCCCTCAGGAGGTCAAAGAAAATAGCTGAGAAACGACGACAACGCAGAAGGTGGCGAAACACTAAACATCCTGAAGACAAAAAGAAGCGCAATAAACTAACAGACCAACTCAAAAAACTACTGTGCAGTACTAGAAACAAATCGATTCAAAACTATCTGAGGCACTTGACACCTACGGAAAACACGGATTATTCACTCTGGAGAGCAACAAAAAAATTGAAACAACCCCAACAACACATACCACCTATCAGACCTGAAGACAACGCCTGGGCTAGAAATGACTATGATAAAGCTTGTGCCTCGCAAGACATCTAACGAAGGTTTTTAGTCCATTTGACACCCAAACCACACCAGACGTGGAGCAAGAAATCTATCAATACCTTGAAGCGCCATTTCAATTGAATCTACCGATCAAGCCCTTTAAAGCCAGTGAAGTCAAGGCTACAATCCTGACGAACTTAAATCCACGCAAATCCCCCAGGGTATGACTTAATTACGGGTAAAGTTCTTAAAGAGTTGCCAGAGAAAGGGTTTAAGTATATTACCCAATTATTCAAGGCGGTGTTGAGACTGAGACATGTACCAGAGCAGTGGAAAGTAGCCAGAATCATTATGATTCATAAGCCCGGAAAGCCAAACGGAGAACTGTCATCTTACAGGCCAATAAGCCTGCTACCAATTCTATCAAAAGTTTTCGAAAAACTTCTACTTCAGAAACTAACACCATCAGTTTGGATTTCGCAAACAACATTCCACCATTGAACAAGTCCATAGATTAGTTGACAGAATTCTGAAGAGCTTTCAAGATAAAAAATACTGTTCAGCCGTATTTCTTGACGTCGAGAAAGCCTTTGACAAAGTCTGGCACGACGGATTGTTATTTAAAATCAAGAAGGCACATATCTCACCAACAGGCATTTCCTAGTTAGGTACGGAGACGCTCACACATCGCTATCTCCTGTCAAAGCTGGTGTCTCTCAGGGAAGCGTGTTGGGACCGCTGTTGTACATCATATTTACAGCTGACCTTCCGACCTCAACAAGTACTACAGTTGCCACATTCGCTGACGACACAGCAATATTATCATCACATGTAGACCCAAACATAGCATCCGAGAAGTTATAGTCCCATTTAAATAATCTAACTGAATGGTTTAAAAAATGGCGTATTCATATAAATGAATCAAAATCAACCCAAGTAACGTTTACAACTAGAAGAGGAAATTGCCCCACTGTAATCATAAACAACAAACAAATCCCACAGAACGAAACAGTTAAGTACCTAGGTATGCACCTGGACAGACGGCTAACGTGGAGAAAGCATATATTTACAAAGCGTAAACACTTCGGTCTAAAACTCCAAAAAACGTATTGGCTCCTGGGGCGGAAATCACAACTGTTACTGTAGAGCAAAATACTACTCTATAAGACAATTATTCGTCCAATTTGGTCATATGGGATACAGTTCTGGGGAACAGCTAGTAGATCGAACATCGACATTATAAGGCGGTTCCAGTCAAAGGTACTGCGATGCTTAGTCAACGCCCCATGGTTTGTACCAAATGAAATAATTCGGCAAGATTTAGGACTATCAACTGTAACTGAAGAAATACACAAGTGTAGTGTTCGTTATCATGACAAACTTAGTGCTCACCAAACGCATTAGTAGAACACCTCCTGGATCCCGACCATGACGAGCCACGGCTTAAGAGATTCAAGCCTCTTGATATCTCACGATTCGCGTAAAAGTGAAGTGTAGTGCAATCAAACTGTAACGATTAACTTCGGAAAAATGTTCGCTGGAACGTTTTTCATCATGTCCTGTAATATATACTGTTAAAACAATTACTAAATGTCAATTTTATGACAGATTGTAAGCTACAAATAAATTAAAAAAAAAAAAGATTTAATGACAGTGTGACAATAAAATCGTTTTTAATTTAATCGAGAAAACCCAAAAAAAGACAATACCAGCAGAGGGATGTATAGAATATGAATAGTAGTAATATCGGCAAAATAATTAGTAATAATGTTACTTTAAGTAAAAAATGTTAGTCTCCCACGTGAAAGCATCAGCGACCATTAAAACTTTAGTTTAGTTTTTATAACGCGCACATAAAAGTTTTTATCTAAGTACATGCAAATGCAGTTAAAAAAGTAAACGATTACTTTGACTTTTACGTCTGAATCGAGATAGCGCGGCAGATAAACTTGTCGAAAAGCAAAAAACCAAGCATCAAACATTTAAAACGCCAATAAAATTCTCTCCGGCCGAGGACGTGGTCCCTAAGTGTATTAAAGAACTTTAGGTGGAGCGCTCCTACTTGGCCGTATCCAGTTCCGTCAGCCGAACAACATCGTAATCAGAAATTGAGAATTAATAGTGCCAGCTTTATTGGAAAAGCTTGTCGAGGTGATAAATTCGGGCCTGCCCGAAGGCGCCGATTTTGGAATTGCTGGCGTGGCCGCGTAGGCAGCGCCGTTTGGCGATTCCATGGAAAGGCATTAATGCTCGAGCAATTAATTGGAAAGATGTTATCGGCGCATAATTCGAGATTTCGGCCGGCGAGAAATTAATGAAACTGTCGCGCCGGACGCGGCCGGGCCGCCTTAAAGTGAGTGCCGCGCAAGGGGCATAAATTTGTTTATAGGCGATTTAATTTGGTGTGATGGCGGTTAATTCGTAATTAGCCCGGATTCACGTGTAGGAAGTTATAAATTGGGGCAATTTCGGCGTTAAATTTTAATTTTACGGGCAGATGTTGCCGAAACCTGTATTTCTTTTGCTTTTGGTTTTTCGTTTAGCGCATAACACGTGCGTGTGGGCCGTAATTTAAAATCGTCGAAAACGCTCGATTGATTGATAAACACAATCTCGTTAAAAAATATTTTTATTTTTTTTAAATATTTCCTTACAATCTCTATAGGTACTATAGGTATATGGCCAAATTATTAGTTACATTTCAGGTATTTACTAAATACAGGCATATGTCCTGAAACAGATATTTTATTTTTTGTTTAAAACAAAATATATGCGGCAATGTGACATATAAAAATTGTAATTTAATTAAGCAGTAATTTTTAATTAAGGTATAACTGGTACTATTTTGTAGAAATATATTTTATCTCTTGGTATACTTATCTTATAGTTGTACAATATAATAAAATCCTTTGTATTGAAACAGTTATTTTTGACCATTATTTTTTCCATGCGTTCTCTGTTGGATTGAGATCGGGTGAATGGATCTCCCAGGGCACGACAATGCTAATTACATACTGTAATATAAATTTTGTTTTACAGATACAATACTAAAAGAAGAATTGTTTTGTTGTATTTAAAATATATGTAGTATAAATAATAATTTTACAACCCACTGCAGTTCTGCGTTCCAGGAAACCACGTATTGAAACATTTTTGTACACCAACCAACCTTTGCCTATTGTGCCCCAGTTAAGCTGTACAGTATTTACCATATATGCCTATAAATACTGTTAGAATAATAAAATAAAATAATTAATTGTTTTTCCGTAGTATTTTCAGGATTTATTAAATGGTTATTGCTGAGTATAATTGCAACGGATTTATTTAAAATAATTTCAAATAATCAACATTAGGGTGTCTTTCTGAGAAAACTATGGCTCTAAAACTACCCATAACTTGTAATCTAATGGATAGACATCTGGGCTACCAGAAGGCCAATCCTCTGTTATAAAATAAGGCACGTTGTTGCTCAGCCAAGTTTGAGTTGACCGTGCTTTCTAGATGGGTGTAGTCTTGCTGAAATATCCAAGGCTTATCTTAAAAAAAACGTGTGATTTAGAGGTTTCATTAAACCTTCTAAAATACAAAGTTCTTACTCACCTTTTCCAAAAATGAATGTCAATTATTTCGTCATAGCAGACTCTGTACCAAACCATTACAACTGCTGGATGATGGCCTATCTAAACCTTTGGCGCGAACTGAGATGCTCCTTTAGACTCTCTAGCGTATACCCTGCTATTTTATTTATTGAAAGATTCCTGAAAATTTTTTTCGTTTGTGACCAAAATTTTTCTGTGGCTATCGCCATATGCAGTCCATTACTTCTTTGCCTTTCCCCTTATCTTTCTTTCCGTATGTCTTTTCTAAGCAGATAGTCCTATGTTTTATTTAATAATACGGGACACTGAAGTTTTCGAAAAAAAGCCTTCTCCCAACACATAATCTTTTGCTTACAAAGAAGATTTTCTTTAATTCGGGCACTTACGGCTTTGACTGCTTGAACACTCCGAACTGAACGTGATCCTCCAGTCTTATTAAACAATTTTAAAGCCTGGCACACATACGGCTAATTTCGAGAGGATGATTACACTTTTTTCAATCCTGCACTTACAATATGTAATGCTATTACAGCAATAAGCTTGCCTTTGTTACCCACTTGGCAAATAACCAAGCTTGACATGAAGCACAATGTAACTTACACCTTTAAGACTTGACAACTGCAACCGTTGTTTAATATCATAAATATCTCTATGCTGTTGTAAGGCAAAAGTAGGTTTAATTTTGTAACAGTGCTTATGGGAACACTATGTAATTTTCATTAATATTGTATAAGTTTTTAATGCTTTTAATTTGTTTATGGTTAATATTTCTACCTTGTTCTAGTATGCGGAGTGCAGTATCGACATTTAAGAGACAAATAGTTGTGTAAAAACGATTTCGACAATCCTCCATTAGCGATTTTCGTTTCCGGTAGAGTTTATTGTATTACTTTTTATGAAGCTTTGAGTAATAACACCAAAAATAATGTTCCACTTTTTGGATAGGTGTTAAATTAAATTTAAATTTATACAAAGTAAGTCTTGACAAAAAAAATTAGTTCTGTTGTACAGAAAATAATACACCCTCAAAAAGTCTACCAGTATATGAATGCTAAGCTGGATTCTACTCGTTATGATTGATTTTTCTATTTAAAACATTTTGCATGTTGATGTTCTGTTACTGTAGACTTCAAGATGTTTAAAATTTTGTTGATGTTGTCATTATTCTCAATTCGGCTCCTAATTCCACGAATAATAATAACATTGACTCGATTGTTTTTATTGCACCTACACAAACCAAGCAAAACAGCGAGGTCTTCATATTAAAATCAAACACGTGGGTTTAGTAGATGCACTCTTACGATAATAAAATTAAAAGTTTTAAACTAGTCAAAAATATAAGTATGAGCTGATCAAATTTAAGAGTAGTAAGCAATGGCTATTGAACGTTTGTTAGCATGATATATCTGCACCTAAATAATTTCCAAACTATGAGGTTAATTCATAAGTAGTTATATTACAAAGTGACCAGCAAAATCACTTTTCTTCTAATTAAGTAATTTAAGCTCATCATTATTAAACATTCTTTTAGTTAACAATTACCATAATTTTACTGCAAATTTATTATTGCTGAAAAACTAATACGATTGTAATTTATAGTAAAGAGGAAAAATAGTAAAATTCAAAAATTTTAAATCGTTTTTTGATTATGCTTAAATTAAATCGTAAAGATCTATTCAGTAGAACAACGACACTATCGAAATAAAAAAAACGTAGTTCCCATAATATATACTTTTTGTATGCCATTTCGTTTACCTAATATTCAGTTTTTAAAATCAAACAACTTACAAATAAAAGGAAAATCAAGCAGTACATTTGTTGCTGGCGATAAACAAATTTTTTCTATAATTACGAATAATACAATAATATTATCAGAAACCTTATTATGTGTTTTGTATTTACAAAAAGTTTTCAAACGTACAAGGCATGTCAAAATACATTTGCTGTTTTACACTGTAATTCGTTACTATATATTTCCCTTTTTTCCATTAAAGTAGTCACAAACTCGTTTACATTTTTATATCAAAAGGTAACTGCAGTTATTTATAGTTTTCGTTTTCTAGTTCAAATTAAACGCACTGCTAATACTAGCTATATGGTTCGTCTCGTACTTATTTAAACAAATAAAACATGATCTAAATCTAGATGACATCTTAAGATTTCTTGTAAATTAAAAGAAAACCTGCTCCTGATTTATTAAGTAAAAGTTAAAAAATTAAACTGCCTTGGTCAAAGTAGCACGCTCAATTTACTGATTTTAATGTTTGTAGATTCTTTGTTAGATGCTTTCTTTTAATTATACTGGTGCGATAGTTTCTATACCGAAAAATTATAATCTAACAATTTACTGTATTTTATACATCTTACTTGATAACATGATTCTATTAAAATGGTTTTAATTGGAGCCAAATAAGGAATAGAACTGCAGAAAGGAGTTTGTCTCTCTTTTTAATTTATTAAAGAAAAAATTAAAAAAATTTATTCAATTTACTACTATAACTTAAAGCTTTAATATATTTCTCTTTGCAGACGAAACTCCTGAAACAATTCAATATTTTGAAGTTTCCAATAGAAGCAATGCTCGAAGTACAATTAGAAAAACAATAACAGTAAACATAATCAGTTGAAAATTTAAGTTTAATATCGGAGATCTAATCATCCTTAACGATCACTTAAAAATATTGTAACGTAATGGAAATAGTCGAAAATAAAATATTAGTGTGCTAAAATTTATTTGTCAAAATTTTGAGCTTTACTATTATATTTTAGTGGAACGTATTCAATAATATCAGAGTTTACATAGAACCATTTTATTTATGTCTTTTGTTATTAATTTAACTTGAGTCTCCAAACCTGATGATTTGAAGAGTTGCTGACAGTTTGGGAGAAGTTTAGTCTTGATTTTAAAAGACAATTAATAGATATAGATAAGCAGTAACTTTTTGTCTCAAAATCTTGTTTACGGCTAAATCAATTCTGTGGTAACATGTTGAAAATTTTGATTAGAAGTTAAGTTATTATACACTAATATAGGTGTAACCTGCTTGAATAGTACTAAAAGCAAACTAATAGTTCTATATGATACAACTTTTTTTTAACCTTTTTAGGTTTTAGGGTTACTGTAAACTTCGCCTACAGTGAGTGATAAATGGATTGAGTAGTTCATTGTTTGCTGTTGCCGGCCCCAAGCCCAAATATAGTCGGATGGTTGTAGCTCAGGTTTTACAACACGTGAAAAATATATAGAATCAGAATAAATAAATCTATAATTCTAACAAAAGGGACTCAATAGGATAAGGAAGAAAACAGTTCTGCTTTTATATGAGAAGCTAAATGGTTCAACGGAGATAAGAAACACAATAAGATATGAATACAATAAAGGAAACGTAGCAAAATGATTCGTACACGTAAGGGGCCTTACAGCAAAACAATTAAAAGTAGTGCAAGAGATAATAAACCAAGATGTAATTATCTTAACCGAAACAAAAACGAAAGAAAAGGGAAAAGAGAGAATAGTGAACTATTTACACATGTGAAGTGGTGTCGTGAAGTACAAATATATATATATATATATATATATATATATATATATATATATATATATATATATATATAGGCAATTTTAACTATAGGACTGGATAAGCAAGAGATGATAAAGATGTGGAAAGATTTGGAAAGAATGTAAGGAATGGTAATCGTGATAGACTGATTCAGACATGCAGAGAACACAAATATAAAGTTATAAATATATTTATCGAACCCAGAGATATTTATAAATACGTACGGGAAGAAATGACAAAAGATAAATTAATTATAGATTTAATAGTAATTAAAAAAATGGTAGTGTGGTTCCGCATGGGAGCACAGCCTGCAAACTAAGAAGTTAAAGCTCTCATATGTCCGACTTCACTGTCCGGTCATCGCGCGCCATCTCTTATGCGGGACGATGTGGCAAGCACCGCACCTTATAGATAACACAAATTTACAGAATCATGGAGAATAATCAAGAATACACGCAGTAACACAAACAAATATACAGGTGATACAAATAGAAAAATAAATCGTACACTATTCATAACTATTAAAAATAGAGAACAATATATGAAAGAAGAAATGACAGAAGATACAGAATACACAGAATCAGAAATAAACATACCAGATATTAAAAAAGTTAAAAAAAAATCGAACAACAAAGCATCAGGAGCGAAAGGAATTAAAACAGAGCTGAAAAAATAACAAAAATATTTTAGAGAATTAAAAAAAACAAATATCATTAAAATTATATGCAAGGTGGTTCAACTATGACTGGGACTGATTAAAAAAAAACAAATTGCTAAATACTTACTTGCTCATGTCAGTCTTCAACGTACTTCCTTCCGAAGTCAACACATTTTTTCCAACGTTCTGAAAGCATCCTGGTGTCCTTTTCAAAAAAGGCTTTTGGTTGAAAGCGTATCCACTCTCCCTGAATAATTATCCTGGATGACGGCGTCATTGTCCATAAACCACATGCCTTGGAAGTCTGATTTAAGCCACTTGGGGCTAAATTGGGATTTTACAGCAGATGTAGCAGAAGGTTCCATTTCAATTTTTGGAGAGTTGTTTTAGCCCTATGGGGGCGGTGCATTGTCTTAAAGGAAGGCTACTCACTTTTCACATGTCTTCTACTTGGATCGGATCTTTGTTTTGGAGTCTGTTGTTAGGAAGTCTTAGTACTAAACTGCATTGACATTGACATTCTAGCATCTGTCAAAAAGTCTATATGGATAACCTCCTGCTAGTCTCAGAAGAACGTTGCCGTCACTTTTCCTGTCACACGGCTCTTCCGCGCTCTTTTGAGTTTGGGAGAGCTGGTATGCCGCCATTTGTGTGATGACTACTGGGACTCGGGAATGAAGTAGTGCACTTATGTTTCAACGGAGATCACCACAGACTTAAAAAATGCATCACTTTGTGATAGTGCTGGTGGTTTTTTACGATGTTTTCTATACTACCAACGCTGATAAACAGCATTGCTCCAAGTTTTTTGATAGTGCTGTGCCAATTTTCACAAATAAGTGCGTCTGCACGATCAGTTTTTGGCTCAGTGACGGATATATTTGCGGTTGACGATAAACACACGGGTCTGTGAGAGACACTCTCCCTTATACTGTTGTTGGAGTCTGTGGTAAATTTTAGCAGACGGGAAGTTTTATCTAAAAAGGAATTTGATGACAATGCGTTTTTCCACCTTCCACAGTACCTTCTGTTCGCTCATCACTCTAGTAAGCAGGACTGAACAGGTTCTAACCCGAGCATAAAAGAGGGTGGAAGTTGTGGATTTGACTATCTGAGGGTCGCACAGCTACTTCGCATTGGGGTCATATTTGAATCACCTTGTACATCATTTATATTTAAAAAATGTTAAAGAAGGATTGGAAAAACTGTCAAAGACTAAGCTTGATTTTAGTTATAGCTAGAATATCTGAAAGAGTAATTAAGAGTAAAATGCAGGAAAATATGGCAGAAGCAAAGGTACGACAACGCCTCGAGAGTAAAAAAATTGACCGGCACTGCTTAGACTGCAAATCCGAGAGAAATGGATCACATAGTATAAAAATACGAAAGCAAAAATAAAGATTCGAAAACTAATGACTCAAACCATTAACACACTACGAACGGGCTCAAACGGGGATATATAGTATCACCATTATTATTTAATATTTGTAGATGGAGTACTACAGGAATGGAATCGCAGGTGTATAGGAAAGGGGATGAAAATATTAAATAAAAATCATTATTATTTGCTGACGACCAAATGATGTCTTAAAATATATGATTAAGCTGTGACATAAATTTTAAAAAATGGCATTTTGGCAAGACAATATAGAAAAGGAAGACCACATCTAAAATAGAAAACATATGTAAATAATATCATGGAATAAAGAAATTTAAAGGTCGGAGACTGTAAAAATAGACAACTTTGGAAGCCCAAGACGCCTAAAGAAAAAGTCTAAAAGAAAAAAAATAATAAATCTGTAACCTTTACCTGAAAGTTTCTTCAACAATTTTCCAATTATCGGATCATACCTTAGTGCTTTTCTAAAGCTTTGCTTTTTCCCCAAAGCAATTATTCTGTACCAATAAAAATTTAAAATAATTTCGTATGTACCAGAAACGAACATTTTAAACTCATAAGTTGCTTGATTTAATCGTCGCTTGCCTACTGGTTGCCTCGTTGCAAGATAGTAACGTCCAAAATGTTGCTTACAAAAGAAAAACCTAAAAAATTAATGACGTACATTTAAAAACCAAAAAGTAATTTGGAATAAATACACAAGAAAGAGCATGCATTTGCCCTTACAGTGTTATTTATATTTTGTATCTGAATAAAATTTTAGTGCTTGAAAAAGAAGCTCATTAAATTCAATTAACTGATGCTAATGTATTCCAATCCAGATAAGTAAGCAATCGTCTATAGGTAACAGATTATGAGCTCATTTTTGCATCAAAATTTGGGATATTAAAAGGACTTTGCAATTAGTTTATCTTAATTTGTAAAATAAGCAGCATTTCTGCATTCAGATTAACGAGATCGTCCGAGAGTGGTCTTCGCCCGAGCGTTCCTTTAATTTATAACGAGAAAGATTCGAATTTTGTAGGATGGCCGTGGTATCGCATCGCCTGCCGACAACACGAGCCAATAAAACCAACAAGTTTATAAAAATTCCAGTCACACCGGTACGGGGCCCGAGATAGCGCCGATATTGGACTTTTTAATTAATCGGCCCGCGGAATTGCCGTAATCTTAACGATTGTGCAATTACGAGCTACAAACCGCACTTCCATGGATTTGAAGGCGGTTTTACGGCTCTTTTTGTATTCGAAGCTGCGCTATTCATAAAGCGCGCCTATCTGATCGGAGAGACAAGGGACAAGAGTTACGAGGACGGTGCGGGCCGCAGCTTGACGAGGTGAGATCTGATCTACGGAGCCGTCACCGGTGACAGCCGCTGCTGGGAATGAAAAATCGAACCACAATCCGGCTACGCCGTGGCCCTTGTACCGTTTGATAAGAACCTGCTCTCGGGAATTCACGGAATATCCGAATATATTTGACACATATCGCTGTACCTATCTCTACGAACAGCGTTTGGTAGCCACTAGCGGGCCCGTGTACGCACGACATTCACCTCGGGACCGGGAGTGGCTTTGACCACTTGTGGCTAAAAAATGGTCTGTTCGCGGCATTCTAATGAGCGCTGCCTCGACGTGAAAAGCGCACAGCACGAGGTAAACGATTCATATCCGTTGCTTCAGCCGTGAAACTCCCCCACTACGACAAACTTCTTGTACATTGTCTAAAACAGCAGATTATATTTATATTTTATGCGCGCCTTTTCCAAGAAATCGTCTAGGATTTCAGCGGTGTGCAGGAGAAAACGTATTTTTCTGAACAATATATTATATGTGCAAAATAAGTGAAAAACAAGGTCAAAGAAGCTCACAAAAATAAAAAAATTAACAAATATGACGTCTAAAAGTTAGCTTGACACCACATACGTCATTTTAAATTTAGTTACCGCCCACATAGCTATATGTGTTGAAATACTATATCGTCAAACGTTGCCTGATATTTACCAAGTTAAACTCGTAGAATTGGTAATATTGAGGTCCAATTACAAAGATTTAGTTTTTCTGCCGCGTATCCCGTCAGCCGGTCATTGCGCTGTGGCTATCGCCCGACGCGATGATCCTTTTTGGGCTACGCAAAAATACACGAAGCTGAAAAAAGCGACGGACAAACCGTATGCAACAGACCTTTTATTTTTTTATGTATAAAAACCTAAAAGTGGAATAATTGTACAATGATTAAGCTTAGTTTTACTTTGATTATCATTTTTGAAAAAGTGATGAAAACAATTATAATTATGTTTTTTAATTAGTTTAGCTACATATTTATAATCTGCTTTGACAAAAGTAATAACAAAGTTTAATAATAATGTAAGTATATGGTACTAAGGGCATGTAGTTATTAATATTTTTTTTAATAAAACATGGAAATTAGTTTTTGATTATGTATTGCAGTACCTCATGTGGCTACTGCCGATGTAATCTTTTTTCGGCTATTGGCTGGTTACAAATCTGTTCTACTAGGTGATTTGAATACGTCAAGAGATTGTTGTGATTCTTCGAATTTCATTGTTTATATATTCTTTCCAAGTCTTTGTGCAAGGTTTTATTGTTGATGTATTATGTGAGTCTGCTACCATTCAATTCATATTTTAGTATTTTATGGCTTTGCCCAGCCCCAAAGTTGTACTCATAAGACAGGTTTTAGTATGGATTTATATATTAAAACCTTATTTGTGAGTGAAAACTGCTAGCGACTTTCAAGCAGCCAAGACATTTGTTTAACATTAAGGTACGATTGTTTTCTTTTGGCTTTAATATGCAAACTCTAAGTGAGTTTTTAGTTCAAATTATATCTTAAAAGAAAATGAACTGATAACCTTATCAAAACTTAGAGTCTTCCATTGAGCAGCATTCACCAGTCCCATTCTCAAGGAACTCTCGATAACTCTACTAGACCAAATAAAACAGTAGCTCGTTGAGGATGGAATTTAGATTTCAGACAGTTTTGCTTATTTACGTATCTAGTGAAATAGAAATGGACTTTATCACTTTATCACTTAGGATAATTTTTTTGAAAAAATGGAGTTTCTTTTATCTCTAATACCCAATTAACGAATGTACGACGCTGATCATAATCTGCATAGTTTTTTGTGTCAGCTAGATTTTGTAAGGATTTACGTCCAAATCTTTGTGCATTACACGATGCAGACAACTTTGTGAGATGCCCAATAGTGCAAATGTCTTGAAATCGATAAATTCAAATATTTTACAACGTTCAGCCACAACAAACCTGACTGGCCTAGCATGTCTCGACTTCTTTGCTTGACTAAAAATTTTGACCGAAAATTGTTCGACATATGAATTGCCTAAACCCAGGTTTATATGCTTTTCTCATCTGAACAGTTAAACTCTCTTTTAATAACATGTGCTGGTTTTTATAGTTTGGTATTTAATTTGATGGCTTCATCACTAAGGTTGTAAGATTAATAAAAGCATCAATTCCTTATTTTAGGTATGACTATGAAAGGAACTAACCTTTAGATACCGGACGTACCTTACTGTAAATCAATAGAGGGTTTTTAGTATAAAACACTTTTTGTCTATCAAAATAATAAAAAAAACAATGTTAGTCCCATAAGTGTGTATACCCAACTATGTAGTTGAGCAGCAAATTTAAGGCTTACTGAGACCGAAAATTCAAACATTAGGTATGATCATTTTTTTTAAAAAGTGGAAGAACAAAATTAACTACTAAAGCAAGTTCTGGATTAGTATCTGAGTTACTGGTGACACCTGCAGTAGTGTTAATTGTTCTTCATTCGATGGTACCAAATGCAGTTTTTAATATGGCAAATCACTAAGTAGGCGTACATTTGTAATTAGATTGTGCAAATTAGCCAGTTCGACTACAAGGTACATTTGAAAAGTAATTAGACTGATTTTTTTGGTTTAAACAGAATGATGGGGGTTGAGTCTTTGAACCTGGCGGTTTGCTTGCAAATTGTATAGCTGTTTAAAACACCTGCCACGTGTTAAAATGCAGCTGTGTATATATTAATAATAAGTGATAGAAGTTGTGATACGAAAGCCTACCAAAAAACTTTATTGAAAATACTAGTGTTTGGATGGCACAAAACGTTCAGAGAACAAAGGAAAGAAGTTGTGGATGAGCGCTCATCAGTGTTTTATATTTTGGACTATGCGACTACACCAAAAGTGGTTTTAGATCCTGACCGACGACTGAGTGTCAGAGCGACAGATGAATCGTCACGACGGAACTGCAGATGCTGAAGGTTTATGCTAGTAAAATTGGCTCCCAAGGTTTTAACTAACAATTTTTTTCTGAGAAAGTGATAGCTGGCGACGAAACGTTTGTTTCTGAGTACGATCCGGAGATAAGCTCTGAGTAGCACGCTACCAAGTTTCTTAGATCAAATAATGCTCAAATAAAGAAGCCAAAGGTAAAAATGATGCGTATTATCTTTCTCGACTTTGAAGGTGTTATCCATAAGGAACTTGTACCACTCGGATAGTCGGCTAACACTGTGTTTTAGGTGGAAGTGTTAAGTAAGAGCGTGTTGGGCATAATTAGCGGTTGGTAACGAGTATTGCCCTAATTTTTTCATAAGTCACTGGAGAAAACCTTTGTCACAAAAAATGTAATCGGCATTAGATTCTTTCTAGAGAAACACTTAAAGAATTATGAGCGCTACGAGGTTGTGTTCCTGTGTACCTACTCAAAAGGTTAGAAAATGTCTCATGAAACGGCTGCTAAATATATGAACAGTCGAGAACATTCATTAACAAGTGGGCGGAACTATATAAGGAGACAAAAATAGTCGATGACTTGGCGAAATGTGGCTTGATAGGCAGTGTCCCCTAAAGTCGAAAAACAGATCGTAAACTTGTTTTCGCGGAACCCGGGCTTAACACTGCATCAAAGAGCAGCAAAATTGAAATAGAAAGATTTAGGCATATTGTACGTAGCTATCCGAGCCTATCTACGTGCGCACGATGTCAAATCCCGTAGTCCAGTGAAGAAACCTTTTTTAGGCGAAAATCACGTGACGAAGTAACTCGACCGAGACGGGAGAAATGTAATTTTTACAGACAAAGCTTCTGTTTTGGGATATGTTATTGTCCCACGAGCCTAATCAACCTCAAATAGCAGATCGTTAAACATCCAGTAAAAGTAGCTGCGAAACGTTGCATCTGTTTACGTTTAACCTAAATACTGCGAAAATGCTTGAGACTTATAAAAAACATTTGTTATCGATTGCCGAACGTTGGTTCATCAAGAAAAATGAAGATTAGATCGTGCACAAAGACAACAACACCAAATACTGCAGCAAGCTTTGCATCGAATGGAAAGAGCAATTTGGCATCGTTACATTCGATTGGTGACTGGATACATTAGTGATACAATAACATCTTTCTTCTGGTGGAGTTGAACGTACTCATGTATTTGAAAATGTTTTTAAATAATTTTTTCTCCACATTAACCCGAACACGCTTTTACTTAAGTAACTGTAAAACAATTTCACGCGTTCACCCGGAGATTAGCACCATCTAGGTTTTTCATCACTACAACATGCCAAGCTATACGTCATTGCTAATGAAAGTGTTTCTGGCAAAATAAATCCCAATCTCCCCACAGCTTAGATTTAACCCTCTTTGACTTCTTTTTATTTCCTTGGCTTAGTTCCAGTTTGAAAAGGCATCGAGTGTTCTGAAAAAATCCAGATCAAAACTTACAGCCAACTTACGACAACAGAATCGCTGATTGTTAAGTGTATATAAACATATCTTCAATTACATTAATTTTCTGGAATCAGTCTTATTGCATTTTGACATTTATTTTGTTGCAGTATCTCAACATAGCAAACTTTTTTTTTGAAAAAGAAATACTAACAAGTAAACGTGTTCTTTTTAATTACTCTTCAACGAAGTTAAACTTTTTTTAAATATGCGAATGCTGTACTTATACTGATATTACTCTTAAATATATTACTGTTCTATATTTGCTACAGATCAACGTATTACGTATCAAATTATTAAATTGACATTTCTGTGAAAGTAACAGATACCAGTTTATATAATCATTCGTTAGACAGAAATATGGGCGCGCGTAGGATACCGGACACATTAACATCAAGCTAAGAAACAGAATGCGCTTTAAAAGCTATTAACTTTGATAGCCAAAGATAAGTGGTGTTTCTGTTGTGTAAATAAGTCCAGTTAAATGACGAAAAAGTTAAGAATAAATATTTTGAAGCAAATTTAATAATGTAAATTTTAACAAAAAGATATTTTGTTATATAGTTTCAATATTTTTTTGAGACAAAGCACATCACATCTATTTTGCCTGCTAATCTTTTAATTAAATTGCTTTATTCATTTCTTAATATTTAGTATTCAAACATTTTCCTACTTTTGTTATTATCCAAATTGGAATTGCTCTTTTTTAGTTATATTTACATTTTATATGTTAATAAATGGAATTAGTAATAGCTCCAGTTATTTTAAGTTATAAGCAAAACAGATAAAACAAAATAGTCAAGTACGTGGCTATAAAACATCCATCTGTATTAAAAGTTTAGCTTATTTGAGTTTCTATTAAGAATGACTTTTACCAAATGTATCAGCATGTTTAGATGGGAATAGAGCACTGGTAAAAATTAAGCACAAATTTCGATTTTTCATTATTGCTTACAGCAGTGTTATGTTGAGAAGCAAGTGAATGTGTCATAGGTAAGTCGCTTTGTCGGGGTAACTTATTATGCATTAACGTGTCAAATGTAGTTATTTATGTTGAAAGAAGCATTATAAAAACCTAAAATTCAGATAATTAAACACATTAACAAAAATGATGTTCTAGGGAGAGGGCGGGCTGTGGTTAGGGAATCTGACAGCTGTAACGGACGGGGGTGCTCAAAAGCGGCGCAGGTAGGAAGGCGGCGGCGGCGTCCACAGAGATCGTCCAGAAGCATATAACCTGCCGTTATTTGTCAGGATAATGGCCAGGTCCTACGTATATAAGTGCAATATCATTGCCTTTAATTGCAGGGGCGCGCATTCGTCAGCCCTCCGAGCTGGTGAAATATTGCATTAGTTGGCGAGCGCTGATTGTGTGATAACATCACCATTTTTGTGGCCGCGTACGTGCATGCGCCAGCCAAGGGGAAGATAAAAATGTTAATAACTGAATTTCGCAGCTGGCTTGCCGCGAATTAATTGGTCGCCCTGATAATTGCGCAGCCGAATTCGCGTGGGCGGAAAATGCGCCTTTATTAGGAGTTAACCGGAAGGGTCGATATGTGTATAAGCCGCAAAAAGCTTCGACAGAAAATTTATGCATAACAAAAAGAGTAAGATGAGAAGTTTTACGTATTAATATTAAATTTATTAAGAAATGTTTAAAATGTGCAAGATTTTTTCATATCTATAATTTTTTTTTCCATTTTTCGTTTTTAAATTTATTACTTTAAATATAATGATAGTTATAAGTAAACTTAAATATTATTCTTTTATATTTTTACAGTTTTTATCCAATTTAGCAAAAGATACTTATTTTATCTAGCAAACCGAAACTTAAAACAATTAGACGATTTTTTTACCTACGTATATATATTTCATATATACCTCTAAATGTTCTAGGCAGATTTTTATAAAACACACGGGAATAGTCAATAAGGTGTTTAAAAACAATTATACCAGACTTTACTTTTGTTGTCTTTTGTTGTATGATGTCAGTAAGTCCAAATATCCCCCATAATGTCAAAAATTACTATATTCTACAACCTTATGAATGATATACTATAATCAATACCTACCAAATAATTTTGTTTCAGCATTAGAAAAAAAGGGGTATAGAGGTTGCGAAGGAGAGATAGCACATCTATGTAAGAACACCTGCAGGCTGTCGGGGCAACAAGCCTTCGATAGTTTGGTTAAAGCATATTTGTTCTCACTTGACACCAAACTCTCACCTATGGCTCCAAGTGGCTACCTGCAAGTAGCGGCCATACCCCGGTAACCATGTCAGCTCACGGGCTAAACTAGGTGAGGGTAACCAGATATGGTGACAACAAGATAGCGACTGTACCCAGACTGGGCGGCTATCAACAGAGTCTGTTCTCCATATTAGGAGCGGTTGACAGGGTCAGGGGAAGGCAACGGAATACCATTCCGTAGTAATTAATATTCCCAGGAAATTACTATGGAGAGAAATCTAAACATTACGGCCCCTAGTCCCGGGAAGCCTTTAAATGGGCAAGGGGTGCGAAGAATCTCCCGGCTCAACATAGTGAAATCTACGCTACGAATAGGAACCTGGAATGTCCAGAGCTTATTTGCAGCAGAAAAGCTGGATAATACTGTACAAGAAATGAAGAGACTTAATACACAAATCCTAAGGAATAGTGAATTGTGTTGGCCAAATTCGGGCATATTTAAACGAGATGACGGCACTCTCTACTACTCCGGAAATGATACAGACGAAGACGGAAATCACAGAAGTGGCGTGGGTATATTTGTCCAAAAGAACTATACCAAATATGTTACGAACTTCATACCCGTTTCTGATAGAATATTAGTTATCCAACTACAGGGATCACCATTCAAAATTAATTTAATTCAGATATGACGTTGAGGTGGAAAATTTTTACGAGCAATTAATAAATATACTAAAACGAACAAAAATAAATGACATCAACATCATTATGGGAGACTATAATGCTAAGATTGGAGCCGGAAAACGAGGAGATCTAGTAGGAAGTTATGGACTAGGACAAAGCAACGAAAGAGGAGATAGGCTATACCAGTTTTGCCAAGAACAAACAATGGTGATCTGTAATACATGGTATAAACTACCTAATAGACGCTTATACACATGTAAATCCCCTCAAGAGAACGCAAACAACGGAGAACCTATAAGGAACCAAATCAATTACATGATAATAAATAAAAGATTCAGAAACATCGTTAAAAAAATTGTAGCATACCCAGGAGCTGACGTAGGCTCGGATCATAATCCAATAATAGCCGATATAAAATTAAAACTCAAAACGGTAAAAAAGGCGTGTCTAATTCATAATAAGTGGGATCTTACAGTTATACATAATGAAAAAAATAAAAGAGAAACACTAACTACTCATTTAAAAACCAGTTTAAACAAAGTTAAGGAAGACGTACAGCCTAATGCTCAATATGATATAAATACTGAATGGAACAAAATAAAAGGCATTATACACCAAATATGTAATCGTGAACTCAAAACAAAAAGAACAAAAAAGAAAAAATTGATGACAAACGATATCCTTGAGTTAATGGACCAGAGAAGACAAAATAAAAACAACAAAACAAAATATAACAAGATTCAAAAACAAATAAAAAGAGAAATTAAAAAGGCAAAAGAAAAATTCTTCTTCTTCTTCTTCTACTCTTATATATAGGCTATTAGCCTGTTTCTAACTACATATTTCGTGTAGTACTATGAGCCATGTTGGGCGTACCCCGGGCAGGTGGCTAGTCTGACCCGTTAGAAGAAGGAGAATGTACTTTACGACCGCCAAAGGTGTTTGTATGATGGCCGGAGAGCACTCGATGTTTGCCGTTATTTTGACCTGGGAGTCGAACCCAGGGCCCGCCGCGCGTTAGTCTGGCAGGGCGAAGCCTTTACGTCGCGGCTGTCGCGCTCTCAAAGAAAAGTTGATGTCAGATATGTGTAAGGAAATGGAAGAACTGAGCAACAAAAATGATCACCACAACATACACAAAAAACTTAAAGAAGTGGCAGAAATTACAATAAAAAGACTTATCCAACCTTAACAGACTCCGCGAACAGACCAGTATTGGACGACAATGAGAAACAAGAGCAATGGCAGAATTATATAATGGAATTATACGCAGGTACTAGGGAAGAACTGGAATTACATCATAACTTAGATGAAGGACCAAAAATACTCAAGGCAGAAGTCCTACATGCAATACATTTTGGAAAAAACAGAAAAGCCATCGGGCCTGACGGAATTCCTATGGAAATATTAAAACTAATTGACGAAGACGATTGGTCCAGTAGTGAAATTATTTAAGAAAATATATGACACAGGTATACTCCCTGATGATTGGCTCTACTCCACTTTTATTCCTATTCCAAAGAAAACGAGGCCAAGAAAATGCGGAGATTATAGACTCATAAGCATTATGAGTCATTTGTTAAAAACGTTTTTAAGAATAATACATGCACGCATTAGAAACAAATGTGAACAAGATATGGAATCCTCCCAATTCGGTTTCCGGAGTGGCTTAGGTACTAGGGAAGCTCTTTTTGCGCTTAACGTATTATTACAAAAATGTAGAGACCAAAGGAAAGATGTTTTCGTCTGCTTTCTAGACTACGAGAAAGCATTCGATAGAGTTCGCCACGAGAAACTGATTAATCTTCTACAGACAGCGGGGATTGACTATAAAGATATTCGAATAATAAAGAATTTATACTGGAACCAGAAGGCTAATATTCGAATAGGAGAAACAATAACAAAGAACGTCAGCATTCTAAGAGGAGTACGACAGGGGTGCATACTATCGCCACTTTTATTTAACGTATATTCAGACTTTATAATTAAAAAAGCCCTAGATGACATAGCACACGGAGTTAAAGTCAATGGGACTCCGATCAATACCATCCGATATGCAGATGATCATAAATAAAATAAATGTCACCGGAGAGGAAGTGAGTTTAACAATCAATATAGACAAAACCAAATTTATGGTATTTAGAAATCAACATCGAAGCGTACAACTATAACTAAGAGACAAGCAATTAGGAAGAGCTGATAAATACAAATACTTCGGAAGTATATTAACAGACAACCTGAATCCAGAATTAGAAATAAAATGCAGAATTGAAACAGCACGTAGTTCCTTCCATAAACTAAAAGCACTACTCTGCAATGACAACTTAAACCTGAAACTACGGCAGAGAATCTTGAAAAGCTATGTGTGGTCTATACTACTGTATGGAACCGAAATATGGACTCTCAAGGTTGCTAGTATAAACCGTCTAGAAGCATTCGAAATGTGGTGCCACAGGCGAATGCTCAGAATATCCTGGGTGGAAAGAACAACTAACGAGGAAGTCCTACGAAGAGCAAGAACCGAAAGATAATTATTTAAAATAATAAAAACCAGGAAAACTTCGTACTTGGGACACGACTTGAGAGGGCCAAAATATAGCTTGCTGCAATTAATAATTATAGTAAAATTGGAAGGCCGCCGTGGAATAGGACCAAATAGAACAAATACTTTTAGAACAAATAACCATGCAGCAGAAATTAGAAAGAGGACAAAGTTAGTTTGTACTGCTTATGGGAATCTAAGAAATGTGATACAAGATACTCTCAACATCTTAATACTAGAGTGTTTAATCAATTCATTCTTTTAATACTCACATATGACGCGAAAACACGGAAACCGTGATGAAAAACCTGAAAGTTACGTAAAGAATAATGAAAATATTGATCTTGAGAGTGCGATTACAGAATAGAAAATCATTCGAATGGATTTGAGATAAAACCAAAGTTGAGGACGTGGCACGACGCATCACAACCTTGAAATGGCAATGGGCACGTCATCTTATGCGGCGAGAAGACAGTAGGTGGAGCAAAACGGTAACAGTGGGAGGCAAGGACAGGAAGAAGCAAACGATGAATACCGAGAACCAGATGGAGAGACGACATCAATAAGGTTGCCGGAACACAATAGATAGAAGCGACGCTGGATTGAATGACATGGCGACAGCTTGGGGAAGGGTATGTCCAGAGATGGAATATTTAAACGCTGGTGATGATGATGATGATAAAACAGCAGTAACTTTTATGATTTCTAAAAGTTTAATAATTGCCATTGGGTTTTCTTGTTTTAAGCTGCAGTCAGGAAATAGAAATTTGTGAGAGGACCTGCACGAGGTCTGCTGTTCTCAAAAATTTCTAAGCTAAAACATAATAATACAGCAAAAGGGATTAAAGATGTATTTCAGGTTATTTTGTAGAACCTAACAGGGCTTTCGTTATTGGGCTTATCTAAAATGGCTATAACACGCAGAAATAAGAAATAATGGCATCTAGCGGACTGAGATAACAATATAAGAGACTTCTTGACATAATAACAAACTGTTTTTCATTCACTTGCACAGACACTGGCCCAACTAACTGCAAAATCTTAGCAAACAGGGCCCAATAATTTTTTTGCGTTCTTTCAAGAGTCTACCCTTACCTAAATTAATTTTACTAGATAATTTTATAATGTTTTGCCTGAGCCTAACAACTTCAACAACAACTTATTTAAACACATTAAAAATCATTCAATTAATACTACTGAAATACCGCCTTACTCTCTTATGAAACTTTTTCCATTTTTGTATGTCATTTGCTGTACCATAAATGTGATCGCTTTGTATAAATAAATATTAAGATTAATAGATGATATCTAAGTCAACCATCAATTAAATGAGTTTACCTACAATATAACCATTGGATTTTCGAGAACGTCAACAAACCTCTCATAAACAAACCTAGCTATATCTAGAGGCATACCAGAAATGAAGTTTTCACCACCCTCCTTAAGTGATTGTAGTAGAATGAAATATTTTATCTTAAAATAATTTTATACGCGAAGCTATCACGTACAATTGCTGTAAGGCATATCATGTTCCATTCCATTGGTGTTGCAAAGTAAACTCATAACTAAACTCCATAATATAGAAATAAATTGTTCAAAAAACACTTGATTGGTATAAAAAAAATTTGTGCATCACCCTGCTTATCCCATAAAAGTGTCAAAAGATGTTGGTCCATCTGATCTACAATCTTCGATGCTTGTTTTTTGGTGTTCTCCTCGAAGATTGATGATTATTCTTTTTTCAGCTTAGCCCAACATTTTGGAGCTGGCACAACCAATTGATAGTTTTTTTGCAGCAATATCTCTTTTATATAGAAAACAACGCAGCAAACAGTTCAAATGGTTGATCGAGGAACTTACTAGTTGTAGAGTACTCACCCATTTTTAATCTGTTAAACCACTCCGCTGGGAATCAATGCGGCTCAGTATAAAAGTTTAAGTTATGTTCTATAGTAACGGATGGAAGCTGACTTACGGTTTGTCGTCTCTAGTGAATAGCCTAACAGTGACACCTTAACAGAAATGTTATCCGTTTTATGGGCCACCAAAAAATGTAGTATATTTTTCCTAGAAAATTTGTTTGGCCACAAGTTCTTCATACCCATTTTCAGCTCAAAGACCTTTGACAAAATGACAACGCCCACCTGCAAAATTTTAAAGAAATATAAAAAGCATTTAAGATACACTCTGTATGTTAACGTTTAATCATTACATTAAACAAGGCTTCTTCCCCCCCGCTTTCTCAAAAAAAGCTTGATCATCTTTATTATTATCGAAAGGTATGCAAAGACCTAACTATAATGGATAATCTTATACTTCTCAAAACCCGTATTTCAATTTCCACAAGTTTCCCTACTGTATTGCAAATATCTCATACTCCAATTAAGAGAGTTGCTGGAAAAACTGTATATTGGCCTAGAGTTACCAACGACGTTCTTAACGTAGTTCAGACATCTTCCCGACAGAAAAAGTAATGCAAACTGGTTTTATTCTTTTGAGTTTGTGGCAGCAGATTTTATTTATATATATATATATATCAAGTATTTTATTTTTATAGAACATTTTCCAAGATGATCCTTTATTGCTGTAAATGTGAAACTCAAGCTCAATTATCAACAAGATAATCTATTATTTAAAAAAATGGATGACCGATTTTGGAATCCACTGCAAACTTGTAAGCAACAACAGACCCTAGTTTACTTTACTAGAATTCCAGAAACAAATCTGTAAATGTAAAATTTAGCATATTACCTCTTTCCCATAATATTTCTAATTCAGCGATTTGCCCAATAGCAATATCAACTGACTCTTTTCAAGAAAATTTGCTAAAGCTATATAATGCCTCTCGTGTTGAAAAATGTAACCCTGCACAACTATTATTTAAAGCACCCATTTACTCAACTTTGTCTCTCTACGAAAGTGAAAATTTTTATCGACATTTGACATTTTTCCCTTAAATTTTTGCAATTCAATGGGGTTTTGGCAATTAAACACCACGCTCGCCGAGCGGCTTGGCGAGTGGATAGAGTAGAATGTACTTCACCACCAAAAGTGATGTATGATGGCCGGAGAGCATTAGATGTTTGCCATTGCCGGGGTTCGAACCCGGGATCGCCACGCGCCAGTCTAGCAGGGCGAGGCCTTTAGCCATTTTCGGAAAATTTCACAGTCATAACAGATGACTTTCCGACCTTAAGGCAGCACCAGAACATTCCATTACCTTCACCTTAAGCCATCTGTTTGCTACTCAAATAAGTATGATGTGACCCAGACTACATCTTGGAGGGAGCACATGGTAGTAATAACTTTACCCAAATTTAATGCTAGTTACGTAGTAACATAGAACTATCCATCTTGTGGGAAACAGAGGGAAAAAGGTCAATCTCACTTAATTATCTATTTGTCGATTTTTCCAAGTTTATGCGCATAATTTCCTTTTTTTAGTCTTTCTTAATTTTAGAGTTTAGTAAACAATAATGAAAAAGACTTGCTCCCATCATTCGCATCATAGTTAATAGCATTATATGTTTATTTGGTAACGGGAAAAAGAGAATAGAAATATTATATAGATGTTAGAACTCCTCATAAGGTATTAAAAATAACGGTCAATACTTTATTCATTTACCAGAAATCCAAAATATTCAAAAAGTTAATATACTGTATTTATCAGTTATTTAATAATAATAAAACTATATCAAATAAGTCACAAAGATATGGTTGCGTATTAATGTACCGCTGATAAAAAACAAATTTTATTGAAGGTATCAATGATATATAAATTAAATAAATCTAAAAATATTTTATAACCTGTAACAAACTTTAAGCAAAATATTTACCAGAATGCTGTTCAAAAATTGTCTCGGTTCTTTATCTGTTTATCTATAGTAAATTATGGTAAAATTGTGTGTTTTCAAAATATTGCTAAAAAAGTTTCTGGAAAAAAACACCATATTACGTTAATTATGGTATACTGTACCACAATAAAAAAATTAGTTGTTAACTGTAAAAATAGAACTAAAAACAGTATCGTGTTATTTCTTTTTCTGCTAATTGATTTGATGATAAAATATGTTTGTATTAAAAATGTGATAACGTAAATTATAAAATATTAATTAAATGTGTAAAACAGTTTCACGAACTACACATTTCAAAAATCTATCCAAACTACATTATGACTACATTAAACTTCAAGAAGAAAGTATGTTTCAAAACGTAAGTCAAGATCTGGCAGAAAGGCCATAAACGTAACAAAGGCAACATTTGTTGACTGGCACAACAAATTGAAAACAAATTTGAAATCTTAACGAAAATAATGGTTAGTAAATTCCACTATCACTAAAGTCATGTTATCAAAACATTAAGAATCAAATGTAATTTTATAGACAAGAAAAAGATTGAAGTAACTGAGAAAAAAAGGAAAAAGGATTAGAAATATATGTAAGATGCTGGAGTTTGTTGAAAAAAGAAGAAATCCGGAAAGGAATACCTTGTATGATTGGACATTTTATCTTTAAGGATCTTGCAACCAATATGCTTAAATCATTGTATTCGACAAAATCTTTGGAAAGAATGCCCCAATTTATTTTAAAACTTAAAATAATTCATTCGAATCTATTTTTGTAGAAATAACGTCTTTTCATACATAATAAAACAACTAATTTACAAAATATATTCAAAACAAAATTATTGCATATTAACTTGTAATTGTATTCACCCCTATGTCATCGAAGAAATGCTTAGAGTAACAAGAGGGTTACTCTTCACAACTGAAGTTATTCAGTTTTAAATAATCTCTTGTTAAGCTTATTCCATTCAGTCGAATTGTGTCTTGGTTTTGTTGTGTTCTTCAAAACATTCACTTCAATAAAATTATTTTGTCAGAAAAATGTCTTAATGAAACATTTACTCTATTTTATGGATTTTGGTTTTTACAATGTTTCTTGTTTACTTCATTTCTTTGAGGTTATTACGTATTTTCTCTTTCTAGGGGGGGGGGGGCTATTTTTTAAAGTACAAAATCGTACTTGTGAAACCATTTCTTTATGTCTTTTTTACAATTCCCTAATAAAACAGCTCTCGAATTTAACGTCTTCTTAATTCCCATCATGCATATTCTTTTGCATCTACCTATAACTTTTTTTAAAATGCTCTGAAATTTTCTTATTTGTTTACTTTTTTTTCTTGTAATTACCGTTTCTACTCTTTCTTTAAATTCACAGAATATTTTTTGTCTTTAAGTATACCAGTCAACACGATTTTTGTGACTCGATTGTGCATATGTGTGACCGGTTTTCCTAAAATAAAGAAAAAATTGATGGTATAATAATCCTGGTTTACTTTTGTGGTCAGAACACTGATGTTGCATGCGTTTTATGTTTGCTCCGGACGACTAATAATTTTTTTCGCCTAGGGGATCCGATGGGAGTTTCCCTACACGAAAAAGACATGATAGAACCGCCACGGAGCGAAAACGGTTTAAAATCGGTCTTACTGCATAATGAAAACCATTTTCCCAATTTTTCTTTTAAAGCTCTGGATAATTTTTTATTACTCAGCGACGTTCTCAACTTTGTCTCTAAATTTTCTAAAATTCTAAAATGTGCTCTCTCAATCCATGTTGTGTATGTACTTCTTGATCGCACCTTATACTTTTAAACACCTGCGCATTTTGCTTCTACAATCGTTGCTTTCTTGGCGATGCACCTAACTTTCAAAAACTGCCGCAAATTTTTGACAGCCCTCCTTTTTCCGCGATTGCTCGTAGTCTTTTCAAAGAGACTCGACTGTCAGAGGTTTACTATTATATAAAAAATAAAAAAATATTTTATTTATTTTTTTACTTTTATAGCAACAGATAAAAAAAAAGTTACATGCAAAATATATCTGTGCTACTGATTTCACAAATGATTTAATAATTTTTAATTTTTTAAATATTTATTAATACTAAAAAACTTATTAACTTAAGGTACTTTAAAAGGAAAGAAGAAAAATGAAATATATACAGGAACTTTATCTATTTACCCTATGCTGGTAGTGCTAGAGGTTGTTTCTAGAATGATGCTGCAGAAAGAATCTCCTTGAGTAATGTTTTACTTTGTAAGGAAATATTTGCAAAACAATATATTTGCGAGAAAGGAAAGAACGAACGCTCTAGTGAGAAAAGATCGAAAACATTTGTTCACTATGTAGGATACGTACATACGTATTATATATTATATATTATACATTATATATAAAAGTAGTATACTATAAATTTACAGTATCATGGTTAATCTTCGATTTGTTCTTTTATAAGCCTCTTTTGCAAGCCCATCAAAAATCTGTTTCCATCTTAACTAAAGTGTGTTCAATTTCTAAGGTCCCCAATTTTTTTTCAGCAGTGAGAGTAGTAGTAGTAGACAAATGCGTTAATTTTAAAAGACACGAAAAATATTTCTGAACTTGTACTATAGATGGCAGCACCATACAATGTACGCAGGTCTAATTACCACCATTGCAGAGAGTGTTGCTTTGTATACTTTATATGGCGACGTTTAGTGTTCAAGAACAACGTGTAATCCTGCGTTTACTTCTTGTACGTGGTAAAACGTGCCTCAATATTCATCGCCAATTGAGTGACACGAGCGATGAAAGTGCTGATGCGTTCGAGGGTGCGAAAATTTAAAGAAATTATGAATGCGCGCGTGGAGCAAGTTGTTATGAAAGACCGTTGATTAGGTGTGCCTGATATTGCCTCTAACCTTGGCATTTTCGCAGGATCTGTGTGGTCTATTTTGGATAATGACCTGAAAATGCGGAGAGTTTCTTCTAGGCGGGTCCCACGGATGGTAACTGACGAACACATAGCGGGTGGTTGTGTCTCAGGACATGTTAATACGTGATGCCGCCATGAATTTCCAACTATGAAGAGCACTCTCCATGGCCTTTCATTTTCCAATAGACCCGCTGTTGCATTAGCGATTTGCCAGTAGGCACACCCTAAAGACGTGTTTTTAGCAGCTATGGAATCATGGCGACGACATTGTAAAACTGTGTACGTCTAGATGAAGATAACGTTGAGAAGTAACAGACAACTTTCTTGGGTAAGTACTTTTTCAAAAAAAATTTGGAGACCTTGAAAATTGAACGCACCTAGTGTATATAAAGCAAAAATTTAGTTTTCTGCTCTTACAATTTTTCAGGTGATTTTTTTTAATCATTTTTTGTAGGTTACCACATACATATAGCAAACCTGTAGAGAACTTTGTACCTGTTAATATGCAACAGACTTTACCATCAGCTGTAGTTTCAAACTTACATTTTTGCTTGCATAGGTAAACTTAATGGTGTTTTCAGAAAATATGAATTTTATTGTTCTATAGAACCTAGTGGAAAGTAGCATTGCGTTTTGCTTTACGATTTTTGCCTTACATGTAGTGTAGCTATAAATAATTATGTCATATTATTAATACCAGTCGTAGTTAAGTGATTATAATTACTCTATCCAAAACTATTAGTTCGAGTATTAGAAAATTATTCAATCACATCTGGTTACAGTTGATATATGCGATTTTCTGTAATATTGAGGAGAGTTTGCAATCCAATTTTGGCCCCAGTTTTATAACACAAAATTAGACTTGACTTTGAATAGAGGGTACGTCTTTCCAGCACCATGTTACGCTTTAGGGTGTTTTGCAACTACACCAAATGTTAAAATTCGCTTAAAAAGTATGACATTCACAATATGGGAATTATAATATCTTATAATAGAATTTATGACAGTTGTGGTTTGATTTGCAACATAATTATTAAGCGGATTGTTACTGAATAAACGTTTCTGTACTGTTCCTGAACAAACACTTGCAACTTAACTTATTATTTCAACAAGACGGTGCTCCCCCATTATACTAAATGTACTTAGATTTGTTATTATTCCAAACCTGAAAGAAGATTGAGTACAGAAACTATTTAGTACTATATAATAACTAATAATTGTCAATAAACTACCTTATCTATATTACTTTGTATTAGTAAAATTAGATAAAGCCGGACTGTTTTGATGTACATACTATACGTGTCGCAAAATCTACGTTCCGCAAGATATATCGCTGGTTATTCCGTGTTAGAAAACTATATTTTATTTAACAGAACTTCGTGGTCTAATTGTTGTTTGCGGCAAATCAAATTAAAACAAAATAAAGCCCCTTAATCGCCTTAGTAATTTAAAACATATCCGTGCAGCATCAACATCGCCGCCGTCCATTAACAGCTTCATCTGCATTAATATTTATACGCGTTCGCCGCACTAGCCCAGATTTACATAACTTATCGTCTCCTAACAGGAGCTGAAGCAGCCTAAGTATCATGGATATATCATTGCAGCTCCGCCGATGATAAAATTAATCAGCGCGCGCCGCTCCGATCGGCTTTATTTATCGGCCGCGAAACTGCAAATAAACCGACAGCTGTTTACGGGAACTGAAAAATGCTTAATGGCATCGCCGGTGTCGAACATCGGTATGCAAATGCAGCCGCTCCATCTTCCATTATCGAATTTCGGGACATCAATGTCGAGAGCGCGTCGCCCGCGCTGGCCGATTTCCCTCGCAGGAAGAAAGTGGCGAGTGGCGCAGGTATGCGAAGCAGGTGACGAAACATTAAAAGCTGATGTAAGTTTGCTGGTGTCCAACGGTTCGAGATCCTCGATAAGGAGTCATAAAAATTAGTAACACACCGCTCCTTTATAACGAAGGCGATAAGCCCGGGTCGGGGTGGAAGTAAAAACTGTCGTACAAGGATACGGCTGCGCGTTCGAGTGTGTGCCCCGCATTTACATCCACACTAAATTTGATGCGGTTGTCTGAACAGGGACGTATCAAGGTGCACCATAAAAGGACTTATACCATATAATCTGAGGCTTGCTCTTGTACATGCCAGAAAGAAGAAGCAGATAATGCGTTTATGGGGGATGGTGTAAACATTTAGTTTTAACCAACTATTATCCATCTTTCTGTCACATTTTCATTTTATGTTTTATGGACATTTGAAGAAGTTTTGGTTAACTTTATCTAATTTTGTATAACTATGAGCAAGCGGATTGATTCTTCCTTATCGATATTATCGATTGAGATAACAGCTATCATCTTTGCGTTGATCATTCATTTATTTTGTACACTTGAACACTTATCAAAATAACTTACTTATATCCTGAAAAATCATTTAAGGTCAATCAATCCTCCGTTTGGTGCCCTTTAAGAGCTTAAAGCTTACATGTTTTTCATTTTTTTAAAAATTTTACTTGCTTGTTTAGTTTATATTGTATCTTTTTTGTTAAAAAATCGATTAAAATTTCTTTTAGAAATTTTTTATGTACCTCGACTTTATTATCAGTTATGTGATTTTATACAAATAACTCAACGTTGTAAAAAGTTTTCCATTAAAAATAAATAATGCTTACATTACAAAAGTATTTATTTTAAATAAATGGAAGATAAAGGTTTGCAATTTAATATATATATATATATATATATATATATATATATATATATATATATATATATATATATATATATGGTCAATCTTATGTTAAAGACTTTTAGAATGACATTTTTACTTTAAAACCATAAATGTTTTGCGAATTATTCCTGTAAACTTGGCTTTCAACTATATATAATAATATTCTAGAGATGTTAAACCACATGATTTTGGAGACCAATCATCCTCACCACTTTTAATATAACACGTCCCGAAAATTACAGCTCAATAAACCCATTGCTTCTTTAGCTGTATGACGCGTTGCACTATCCTGTTGGAACCACATATTCTGAATATTAATATTATTCAACCATAAAAATTAGTTATCGCGTTTTAATATTGAAGCCCAGTAGCGGCATTTCCATCTTCATCTCCACAAAGATATGGTCCTAACTCTAAAAACCACAGAAACTGTAACTTTTTGTGCATGTAAACCTTGCTCAAAGGTCAGTCTTGATTTTTATCTCTTTAAATTCTACAATTTTGTTTGTTTACAAGCCAATTAGGTACAATTGTGTTTTGTCACTGAAGAAAATTGGAAATTGAAAATTTATTTTAATGCAGTGTGAAATCAACGAAACGGTCGGTCAACTTTAATTCTTGAGTCAGTTGAGTCTTGTATGCTTTTTAGCTAAACCGTTTTATAAAATTCGCCATGTTGGAGTTCGAGATGCCTAGTTGCTATGAATTTTTTTAAGAACAAACTAGATATACGCATATTTGACGTTTTATGTCAACTATAGCACTAGTCTCTTTAAATTTGTTAATTATATTTCGATTTTAGCTTCAGTTGGTCAATTATGATGACCGTAAATATGGCGTAATTTGCAAAATTTACGAATTGTGCACGTTGTTCCGTACTATATGATGCTGTTTGGTAAATGACAAATCTTCTTTCCAAACGTTAATAAACAAAAATATGGCGCATAATGTGAAATTAAAGTGAGTTGTCAAAAAGGAAAATCCTTAACGAAAAACTCTGTCTATACCAACGATAGTTTATTTTGAATTTTTCTCATAATAACTTTTGAAAAATGCAAATATTTAAGTTCAAATTCATTTTAGTTCTTAAAGAGATCAAATTAAAAAATTTTAAATAAAAACATTCATACAACATAATTCTTATTTGTATCTATTTAAGATTTGTTTTAAATGTGTTCTAGTTTAGCTATTACAAATTGTCAAATTGCATAAGATTTTGAAACCAAAACAGAAAGTAATAAGATTATTTGGGGGCCATTGCTTCAATAAACAGAACTACAGAATCTACAAATATATTCTTAATTGTATATATCTACAACATATGATAAAATGGAAATATAACGATTTTTTTAACAATCAAACAAAAAACATGAAGAATCAATCTTAGAAATTTAAGATTTGTCGAGAAGAAATTAAAATTTATTTTAAATTTAAGTTAAAATACAGATTTAACCTGTGCGAAACATTTAGTTTTTATGTATAGTATATATAGTAGCAATCTTTATTCTTAAATTTCAAATAAATATTAATAAAATTGATTTTCTAGTTTTTATTTGGTATTGCTGGAAACGGGAGCTGTCAGCTACAGGCGTGCAAAGAAGATTTGTGATGTCGAAGGACAAGGAATGGTGAGCCATGCGAGTCTTTCGAAATGATACAACCGATTCGATTCTAGTTACTTGCAAACTGTTTTGGATGCTCCAACTTTATTAAACATTCACAATTTGTTAGCTGAACTTGGTGTCTCGCACATGACCGCACAAAAGTTAAAACTTTATCTTTACAAACCAACTGAAACACAAGTCGACAAACCAGTACAGCTTTGTCTCCAGCTGCACAAAAACCACTGGATGCAAGGTTTTGGAAACGTATCATTACCTGTGAGGGAAAATGGTTTATCTTGTTAATTGTGATCGTTCAAAAGGTTGGGTTCCTCAAGACCACAATCCGCCGCCAATCGTCCCGCAGAATCTTTTTGGTAAAAAAGTTAAAAAAAGTTAAGGTAACAATGACTGTATTTTAAAAAATAGTTGTTGTTTTCGATATTAATTTTATCATAAAATCTAAAGTTTATTTTTTATTCTTTTCTAGTAGTATATATGTGTGAGACAATGGTTTGAGTTAGCTTTCCCAAGAAAATATTTTTTTAAATTTCATTTGAAAGCGCAAAATCTTCATGTTAAGATCTTGTCTCTAGTACGATGATAGATACATACGTGGGCGCTTTACATACTGACCTAGTTGAAAATAATATATATTATAACATTTATAAAAACTCTTTTTGACGTAAATATAAAATTAAAATTAAAATATTGTCCCTTTAACATTTTCAAAATTATGTACACTAAACAAACACAAACAAATTTTGTTAAATTAGCGCAGTAATATATAAACTTAAGTCACATTTTTAATATCATAATCGAACTATTAGTGCTTTGATTAACTTATAATACTTATAGTGATTGCAAAGTATTTCAGTTTCTTATTAAATATTGCAATTGGTTTATATAATCATAATATTGTGGTTTAACTTTTTCTACATAAAGTCGCATCTATGATTTACCAGTGTACCAGCTGGTAAGTGATAAGCTATCGTTGTTACCTGGTAACTTCTTTGTCCTTTATTTTCTCCAGTAAACACGAAAACATATACAATACAGCATAATTTTAATTAGCAATGTGGTAACTACATTCTGAATGCTAAACTTTGTATCACTTTTTCATTTCGCAAATGTTAATTAACTAGCAATATCAAAATTTTTTATTACAACAACAGGAACAAATACAATAGACGCCTATAAAATTATAGAGACAACAAGCTTAAAATATTTATTTTGCCTACCAAATATTAGGTTGCTGTAATATGAATTCAGGTTTTTAGATTTTTTGTATTAAGCTCAAGTTTAACCCAATAAATCGTTATTTCAACTTGCAGTATTATATATCATTCGAAAGCTTATCTCATGCTCTTTCTAAATATTTGTTTGAAATTTATCGTGGATTTTTTTTTCTGTCAATAATTTGGCTTTCAATTGCAGATGTCGAAACGCAATTTTCGCTACATTTTCTTCTATGAGTTCAAGCTAGGACGTAATGCAGCTCAAACCGCTCGGAACATCAACGAAGTTTGGGGCGATGGAAGTGTCAACGAATGTACGGTGCAACGTTGGTATCAGAAGTTTCGTTCCGGCAGACGTCCATCAGTCATTGACAAGGAGCAATTGAAGCAGTTAATCGAAGCTGATCCTCGTAAAACCACACGAGAGAATGCTGAAGAATTCAACGTCGATCAATCAACCGTCGTTCGCCATTTAAATCAAACTGGAAAGACAAAAAAACTCGAAAAGTGGGTGCCGCACAAATTGACCGAACAGCAAACACCTCGTCGTTTTGGAATGGCGTATTCGCTCATTCTGCGCAACAACAATGATCCTTTTCTCGATCAAATTGTAACGTGCAATGAAAAGTGGATTTTCCACGACAACCGGCGACGTTCGGCTCAGTGGTTGGACCGCGATCAAACACCACAACACTTTCCGAAGCCGGCATTGCATCCAAATAAGGTTATGGTGACTGTTTGGTGGTCTGCGGCCGGTCTCATCCACCACAGCTTCCTGAATCCGGGCGAAACGATTACGGCAGAAAAGTACTGTCAGCAAATCGACGAAATCCACCGGAAATTGCAACGCACGTGCCCGGCATTGGTCAACAGAAAAGGACCAATCTTTCTCCACGACAACGCGCGGCCGCACGTCGCACAACCGACCCTGCAGAAGTTAAAAGAACTGGGCTATGAAACTCTGCCTCATCCACCATACTCACCGGACCTCTCGCCTACTGATTACCACTTTTTCAAGCATCTCGACAACTTCCTTCGCGAGAAATGCTTCAAAAATCACGACGATGCCAAAAACGCCTTCGCCGACTTCATCGCCTCCAGAACTCCGGATTTCTACGCTACCCGCATAAATAAACTTGTTTCACGTTGGCGAAAATGTGTTGATTCTAATGGTTTTTTATTTCGATTAAAAAACTTGTTTTCGAGCTGAGTTATGATACTTTAAAGATACAGGTTAAAAACCTGCATTTATATTGCATCAACCTATACAATAATTAAGAAAACAAAGAATATTACTTCCACAAGCCTTTAACCTATGTTATTAATGAGTCAAGGATGCAGAAGGATACTTCTTAACAGGCTTGCCATCATATGTTTACAGGCGACCACATTATGGTTAAAAACGCGACCTATTTTAAAATGCATAAGAAAATCAGAAAAACAGCTGGAATATACAAATTCAATATAACTGGCAAATTACATCTTCTTCTTCTTCTTCTTCTTCTTAGCCCGTTTCGGTCCATAACTGGACGAAGGCCTCCTTCATTGACTTCCACTTGGTCCTATTTTGAGCTTCCTGTATCCATTTCAATCCGGCCACTTTTTTTATATCGTTGTACCATCTATTGGGTGGTCTTCCTCTGTTTCTTCTATATTCCCACGGCCGCCACTGAAGCATTGTTTTTGTCCATCTAGTTTCTTGTGTTCTGGCAAGGTGTCCGGCCCAACTCCATTTCAGATTTGCTATTGCTTCAATAACATTTGTCACTTTTGTTTTCTCCCTAATCCATACATTAGTTTTTCTGTCACGTAGTGATATGCCTAGCATTTTTCGTTCCATTGCTCTTTGAGTGGCAAATTACATAAGGATAAAAAATTATTAATGAAAAGAAGAAAATGGACACATTGAAATTGTATATTTCCGAACTTTTTGACGACGATAGATCAGAACAACCTTTAGAGTTCAAGAATACAAATAGCCTGAGAATAACAACAAATGAAGTCACAAAGGCAATAACACAACTTAAAAACGGTAAATCTCTAGGACCAGCCAATATCCATACCGAATTCCTCAAGTTATTTGACGCAGAAGGCATTCAGTGGTTAACAGAAATATTTAACAAGATATATTCTAACGGGCAAATACCAAATGTATGGCTAAAATCTACATTTATCCTGCCACCTAAAAAATTAAACGTAAACAGGGTAGTGATTTCCGAACTATCAGTTTAGTGAGTCACCTCCTAAAACTCTTCCTAAATAAATAATACATCAGAAAATCCCCAAAGTGTGTGAAGCACAAATCAGTCGCACACAGTTCGGCTTCAGGAATGCGATGGGCACAAGGAAAGCCCTATTTAGTATCCAAGTACTTTTTCAAAGATGTAGGGGCGTTGATTGCAATATTCATGCCTGCTTTATCGATTATTAAAAAGCTTTTGATAATGTACGGCATAATAAACTTATCAAGCTACTAAAAAAAAAATGGTTTTGGAAGAAAGACATTTAAAAATTATAAGCAACTTATATTGTGGAACCAAACAGCTCCGAAGATATTGAGATCAAACGAGGTGTTCGATAAGAGTGTGTGATATCACCGATTCTTTTTAATGTATACTCAGAAAGAATTTTTCAAGAGAGGTTAGAAGACAACGACATTGGACATTAATGGCGAGTACCTAAATAACGCAAGGTATGCGGACGACACAATAGTATTTGCAGATAGCCTAGAGAATCTACAAGAACTAACGAACAGAATAGTAAAGGAAGTACAAATAAGTCTCCGCCGTGTGACAAAAGATGGCCCCACCAGTAAGTTTGGGTTGAAATTGTCAGATGTAAAACGTCTTGCACTTACATTAGGAGTGACTTAACGAGCAATTTAACATCGTTTAAATCGTTGGAAGTGATTCAAAAGCAAGGAAATTGGATTCCATACGAACTGAAGCCGAGAAACGTTGAACACCGATTTTGCACATGTGAAATATTGCTTGCTAAGCATAAATGAAAGGTTTTTGCATCGTATAGTCACTGGTGATGAAAATTGGATGATGGGGACCACGTGGCCATGCTTCAACATCGACAGCCAAGCCGAATATTCATGGAAAAAGACTCATGTTGTGTATTTGGTGGGATCAGCTTGGTGGCGTGTATTATGAGTTGCTCAAACCGAATGAAACCTTTACTGGGGCTTTCTACCGAGCACAATTGATGAGATTGAGTCGAGCACTCAAGAAAAAACGCGCTCACTACTACCCCATACACGACAAAATTATTCTCCTGCATGATAACACTTGACTACATGTTGCGAAGCCGATTAAAACCTACTTGGAAACACTCAATTGGAAAGTCGTACTCCACCCGCCGTATTCACCAGACATTGACCCTTCCGATTATCACTTGTTCCGATCGATGGCACATCGCCTGTCTGAGCAGCACTTCACATCATATGAAGATACCAAACAAATAAATGCCCAATTTTTGTTTAAGAAACGGCGGAGACTTATTTGCACTACCTTTAGAATCCAGCCTGACAAACGGACTTTCACTTACTTTAAAGAAAACAAAATATATGGTGATCTCCAAAAATAATAATCGTCCTGGCTAACTTATAATAAATAACCAACCAATAGAAAGAATACAAAAGTACATATATTTGGGAATAACAATTAATGAAAACTAGGACCATTCATTAGAAATAAAAGCAAGATAGAAAAATTTAGAGCCGCATTGTCTAAAATGTCAAAAGTATTCAGATGTCACGATTTATTTTTATCAACCAAAATCAGACTATTGTAGTAGAGTCTAAGACCTTGACGAAGGATTTTTATAAGAAACTTGAAGCATTTGAAATGTGGCTATACAGGCATATTTTAAAAATCCCATGGACAGACCATATCACTAATCAAACTGTTCTCGTAAGAGTGGGTAAAGAAAAGGAACTCCTATTAAAGATAAAAACGCGTAAATTGGAATACCTAAGGCACATTATGGGAAATGCACAGCGATACGAACTCCTTGAACTGATCCTTCAGGAAATGTGGACGGAAAGAGAGGTTATGGGACAAGGATAATATCGTGGCTGAAGAATTTGAAAACGTGATTTAATACAACAGCGGTCGGACTCTTCAGAGCTGCGGCCTCTCATTTATCGCGTCCGATAAGCGACCTCACTTGCGCTTTCTTACGTGTAGCGAATCGAGTGCGTCTTAACGCTTCGATAGTAAAATGGGAACTAACACTTGATATATGAAACCTTAAACACGAATTAAAGGTGGTCAAAGTCAATGACCTTCAATTGTGACAGATGATATCCGAATATCTTATCATAATCAACACTTATTTAAAGATATCAAGAGACTCTATATATACAAGATGTTATTCTAACGGTACTGCTCATCTAGGTTTTGTCTTCATGGTATAAATAATAATTAAACATTGAAAATTAAAAAAATTTGGTGTGAACATCACACGACTTTCCTTATCCTATTATTATATATTATACCGGGTCCATCTTCTCGGCCCTGCACTGCTCTCGTCCCGGAACTTGTTATTTTAAAAAAGTACGAGGCGCAAGTCCAACACTCGAAAGCTGATTAAAATAAACAGTACAAGACAATAATTGACTCGTACTTAATATTTTGCTACGTCACTGAAGGTAACCGTGCGAGCTCGGCCGCACGGACTTCCCCATTATCGTCTGCGTGCTCCCTCCTAGCGGCCAAGCGCTCCCCTCCCCCCTCGTCTTCCCGCAGTAGGCCAGGAAGCTCTCCGAGCGCGCTGTGATTGGTTCATTTAATTAAGTTTTAATCATCTATAACTTATTTACTTGACCTCGGATCAAAAAATTTCATTGTAATTTTTTGTTCTTCTCGGTCTGATCTATCCGGTAATATAAATTTCCCGAAACATTTTATGAACACCCGGTATATTAAAAATCCTGAGTTTCAATTTTTTTCAAGTTCCTATTTTACCAAATTTTATTTCAAATTCACTTTTATCTAATGATAACAAATCATTTTTATTCTCATAAATTTTTTGTATCTTCAATCGTTTAGATTCGCGACCGCTTTGCGATCGATTTTGCGACTTGGCGATCAAATGGCTTGGCCGATTTTTACCAAAAGCTTCGAACTGCGTCCCCTACCAACAAGTAACTTGCGTACCAAATATCAAGTCTCTAGCTCTTACGGTTCTCGAGATATCCTGTTTACTGACAGACCGACAGACACACACACACGAACCAATGGCTAAAACCAACTTTTTTGGTGTCCTGAGGCTATATTTCGTCCAGAAATGTGAAAAACTGGGTAGGTCAAATTTCCGCCGATTACATTACTTTCCGTACTACAGGATAAGGAAAGTAAAAATTGCAAACTGATTATCTACAAGCTGCTATTACAGAAAGAAACAAAAAATCTTAATTTCTGCTGTCTACTGTCTTCCACGTTATATTATTTAAAAAACAATTTAAAAAAACATAGAAAGGAAAATAATTAAAAATTTTTTTTTTAAAAAAGGTGCATAAAATTTCTATTTCACATATGTCTTGTACTGCTATACGCATCACAATTATACAGATAACTTCATTTTGCAGTTTAGATTTCCTATAATATTTGTTGTACAGGCAGGTATATTATTAAAAACATATACATAAATTTAAAACACTAATATTTAATTATACTTCTGAATTTATAATGACAAAATAGGACATAAATAATTTTGAATAGAAGGTGAAATATAAACAGCCACAATTTATTAATAAAGTAAGAAACGTCAAAGTTTAAGTTAATAAAAAATAAAGGTAAAGAAAGGAATATTTTTACAATGTCTTGAAAGAAGAGCAACATTTATTTATCAGTAAAATCCCCTTCTAATCCCAAAAAGTGACCATCATTTATTTTGGAATAAGCAATCTTGTCTGTGACTTTTTGAGATGATGGCTTTCGTTGTGCTGCCATTCTATAGACTAGCATAGTCTATAAATCAATTTTTTTCAGCGTACTGTGCGAGAAACATGATATGTCTTCTATGACCAGATAGAAATTCCACAAGCTATTAAGCGGTCAACGTATTGGAAAACTATTGAACTATAACACAAAAACGTTTTTATGATTTGCAAGTCTTTATGAATGATGTATGTAACTGCCAATGTAGCAGAATGTAGTAAGAAATACGTAATACGTAAAGTTGAATCAATGCAAAACTTCCGTAATTTTTACGTCTATTTGCAGTAATTTTTAATTTTCTCCTAGATTAATGTTGGCAGTGGTAATAAAATGTTTGTTTTGATTCTGAAATTACCTAACCTAACTTTAGTATTGTCGACATTTTGGCTTCGTTTTTATAACGGAATGGGAACTATTAATTAAGTTAGTAATTATGTTTCTATTCCTACATCATAAAAGGGATAACAAGTACAAAGGCAACATAATTATGAAAAATGCCTGGAAAGACATTGCTGCCGCTACTCTGTTTAGGCATCCGCAACTTTCAAATGTTTACATAAGACTTACGTGAGTTATACATATTTCTTATGGGCGGAATACACTTATGTCCATTACAATGGAAGTTCAGCTCGGCATAATCAAATTGCTGTGGCAGACACGCTTTTTGCGTTTGACAGTAATAATTGCCGCTCAGCCATTCGGCAAGGAGCGAGAGCGGCCCCACGTGCATGTATAAACGCACGGCACCTCTTTTTTTTGTTTACTTTCTGTTCAAATGTATAGATTCTATTTAAGAAATTCTAAATAAGAGGTTGAATACCACAGCGACTGATATGGTTAATGATATACCGTTAGAAATTGTTAATTTTATTTTGTCTTTTATTTTATAGTGGAGTTAAAGTGAATTCTGAAACGCTACGAATTTTTATAATCGACGTAGTTGAACCTATAAACTAAGTTGAATATATCACACGCATACACACGCAATTGTCTCTATGAATATAGAGCCTGGAGAGTCTGGAGTATAATGAGCCAAGATAATTTGGATCTGAATAAAACTTTGTATATATACTTGTTATGTTAATATTTTTGCAACTCGGTTTAGTTTGTAATTAGGAAATTAGGGATTAGGATGAGGGATAATAATTTTAAAGTATTTTTAATTTTTATTATTTTTTTACATATCATATTTAGCACATTTGTTTCTTAAATGTGTGATCTAAAAAACCTAAATGTGGGTACAAATTAATTGTAAAAACAAAACAAGAAATGTTTAATATTTTTATAGTCTTATAATATATGAGCTTATTAATCATTTAGTATTGATTTATGATTCTAGTAGGCTTAATTATCTATAAAATTGCACTAAAAATATTGACGTTTCTTTATCCTCCCTCCGAGTAGCTTTGTTTTCTATTTGACATGTCACATTTTGTGACAACACAATATTTTAGATTTTTGTAATAAAACATACTATTTATTTTTGACATAGAAATGATTTATTATTACTAATGATTATATTATTTTCGTTAATAACTATCATTAGTTACTAAAAAGAAATATAAAAACAAATAATGTAAATTATTGCAGTAGAAAATAATTTTAAATTATCTTTTGTGCATCAGCTTTGTGTAAATATGAAAGTATGTAAATAAATACGAATTGACGCTGCAATAAAAACTCTTTGTGCACAACGTGCCAGAGTGTTAATAAAATTCTGAGTAATAGTTTGCTTAAGCAATTATGACATCCAACACCTGCAAGCCAAACATCATACAAATTAATGAATGCTTTTGACGTATTACAGTAACAGAAGTATAATTATATGCGCTTAAAAATTTCGGCATAGGAATACAAAATTGCTTATGAAATATGCGTTGCGATAATTGTACATAGTTCGTAACTACTATATTAAAAACAGGTTTTAATTTATTTACATAGAATGTAAGTGAATAAAGACATTCTAACTTTAGTTGGCTAATATAAAAATTAGAATCTTAAAGCAATACGTCATAATTTCTACTTTAACCTGTTTTCATATAATCCTTATCCTTACAGTTACAAAATTTTGGTGGCAGCGCCATAATAGTAGAATCATGTATATAACTATTGGAATGATATTAGAGAATATATTTGAGAGATAAACTTAGCAGTGTATATGTGCACGGACATTTTGATATCTGAAAGAAATGAAATGCTTTTGTGTATCAACCAGTTAATGTCAGTTCTCCTTTACAAGGCGATTTAGTCGGAAATAAAAGTATCGTAGCGTAACAGGTATCTTACGAAATACTACGGACAATGCAATAAAAACCGGGATGAAAGCGCAGCTGATGTAAACGTCATCCTTATTACTGCAAGCACCGAACCCGAAGCAAATTGTTTTTATTGCTCTTAAAGTGTCCTGGCGCAAATCTCGGCGGGCATTTGCATTTCTATCCGCAGTTTGGCGTGTCGTCGGCGCGCAATGAGGCTCCTAAATGCTGTCATAAAAGTAAGTGTAACTGCTGCAGCTTTGTTTAAGCGCGAATTAATTAATTTATAGGTATCGCTCTTTAAGCAAGCTGGTCGGCGACGGCCATTCATGTGTTGCGCCACCTTGCAGGCCGTTAGCTTTATGCCCCGCGCGAGAATAAGGCCCTTTCGTCTCCGGTTCCTAATTATTATTGCCCCTATATGGCGTTAACGCGGCAGCTATAGTAGGTGTTAATTGTTAATTGCGCGCTTTGATGTAGCGTCCGCGAGCAGAACTCGCTTTAGTGCCATCCTGCATGATAATAACACTTAACGGTTACGAGGTCGTTTTCAGATTTAATTGCAATGCCTGCTACATATAAGGTAAGACGCATCACCTAACATAATGAAAGCGTCCTTCTAATTCACCATTTAAGTTTAAAATAAATTTTGGCATGTTTTCAGGCGTTGTACATGTTTTATTCCTTCAATTTAGTGCACAAGCAGCTTAGGTTAATCATTAGTGTTTAATTAAATTTTTGTTTTTATATTTTTCTCATGTTGAATTAATTTGCGCATGGTTATTATATTTAAGTCACTATGAATTACTTTGTTTTGAATACACCACGGGACTTTTACTATAATACAAAGCAATTTACCATGTTGTAATCTAAAATTAAACTGACAATTGGATGACAATTTTGTATCTTCTATAGTCTGTTTTGGCAGTAATTTTCCTAAAAAGTTTGATAAGAGTCATAAAAGGCTTACTATTTTCTCTGGTTTTAACTTTCCTAAAATTATGATTATGATAAATGTATTTTCTATAGGCTGAGAAAATATCGAATTTGTATTATGGCATTGAAGATTTGGGTTGAGAGCACGACAGCCGCGACGTAAAGGCCTCGGCCTGCCAGACTAACGCGCGGCGGGCCCTGAGTTCGACTCCCAGGTCAAAAATAACGGCAAAACATCGAGTCCTCTCCGGCCATCATACAAACACCTTTGGCGGTCGTAAAGTACATTCTCCTTCTTCTAACGGGTCAGACTAGCCACCTGCCCGGGGTACGCCCAACATGGCTCATAGTACTACACGAAATATGTAGTTAGAAACAGGCTAATAGCCTATATAAGAGTAGAAGAAGAAGAAGAAGATTTGGGTTATTACCAAAAGGTATTTTTGAGAACGTTTTTGCAACACTACCAGTTACTAAGTTGTAATCAGGCGCCCTTTTGAGATTAGTTTTGTTCAGTATAATACGTTCTACATTTGTGAGTAACACAATCAACTCAGCAACATGCTTGAGTTTTAAAAGAATGTGTATTTACTCCTATAGCATTCCAAGTAAAGTTCAGTGTACTGTTTGAAAGCTTAAAAACTGTGGTTTTAAATGATACCATTTTGATTGGAATCAAATCTGTTCTGACAAAGTTATGGGCCTAAGAACATGTGTAACACAAAAGAGTTGAAAAGGAAAAAGGTGGCTATAAAAGAAAAAAACTGAAATCCTCTGTTGAAATTAATTTAATGATTTTTTTAAAACACGGTGTTGCCACTTCTACTCCTAATTGCACTTTCCAAGCGATCAGTCATGAATCGGATGACTTTTCTAAAGCTGTCTTAAGGGATTGCTTCCCACTCTTCAATCAACTCCGCTCTCAGTTCCTTCACGCTCCCTGGTGCAAGATTTCTGGGCCGGACTCTTCGCTTAAGCTCATCCCAAACAAGCTCATTTGAATTTAAATCTGGGCTACGCGGAGCCCAGTCTATTTTTGGTACACCGACGTCTGCCAGATAGGTAGTAGTCACTCGCGCGGTGTGGCATCCCGCATTGTCGTGCATTAGCATAAAATCCTCACCAACAAATCTTGAAAACGGAGCAATATGTTCCTCCAGAATGTCTCTGATGTAGCGGGCCGCTGT
The DNA here is from genome assembly GCA_036346155.1 of Sinelater perroti. Lineage (NCBI taxonomy): Eukaryota > Metazoa > Arthropoda > Insecta > Coleoptera > Elateridae > Sinelater > Sinelater perroti. The sequence continues at coordinate 3,036,077 of JARFIY010000359.1, forward strand.
TAAACCTCTTCCGCATCTTCCACTAGGAACGAAAACCAACTCAGTTTTTTGTGCATGGATATGATCGCCCAGAACATGCAAGAGCCACCTCCATATAAAACAATTTCTTAAATACAGCAAATTGCCTCCCTAGCCTTCTATAAATCCGACGTCTCCTGTCGTTGCCATGTAGGCACATCCTGGACTCGTCGGTGAATAAAACCTGGCTCTAATGGCCAAAATACCAATCAAGATGTTCGCAAGCAAAATCTACTCGCCTTTGTTTTTGGATTGCAGTCAGCTTGGGTCCCCTTAATTGCCTTCTTTAGAGTCAGGTTCGCAGCCTTTAGTCTTCTTTTTACTGTCGAAGCACTAGCGACCACAGCTCTGACGCCACTTGGTTCTTGCTTGAGGTCAACGCTAGTCACATGTCGATTTCTGAGAGATATTCAGACGAGAAATCGATCGTCTCTCTCCGTTGTTACGCGTCTACGGCCGTCTCATTGTCGGAGGACGTAGCCACCGATTTTCCGGTACCAACACCATACTCTCGACACAGCTGACTGACTCAGATTTAGTCGATTTGCCACGGCTCTCTGACTGAGGCTCTCTCTCAACAATGCAACTGCCTCGACTGCTTTGGTGGCTGTGGTATCTATTTTCTTGCGAATCACTCAAGCACTTGCGTCACTTATGTCAACTTTGGATAAGTGACTGAGATGGATTACCGGATTGCAAGCGTACTGTAGGCCAATTGCAGTCGTCGCGCACCTGCATTTCAATTAGCAAGATTCATAAAACCTCGTACATGATGCATATTTTTTTGAATGCGTTATCCAATTAATGCAATAGCAATAGTTTTTTAAAGCTCAACAATAAAAATACTCCTTGCTCGTTAATATTTTTATTTTCATTTTTCCTTATACTTCAACAGGAGACGAAATGCGCGCGGAGCTAGTGAGTCAATTGTTTTGATCTGAAGGGTACTTAATTTTGAAGTATTGTTTTAATTGAAATCCCTCTATAAATAATAAGGATGGCACATAAAATCCTCTAGGCGCCGGTTTCCTCTGGAAAAAGGGACAGCCGAATTTGATGTAGAATCCGAATTCGCGATCAGAAATTTAAGAAAACCAGTGCAAGTGGCCTAAAAAGCCCTTTTTTATTTATATGCCAGTGGCTACATTTAAATGGGAGAGAAGGTAGGGCTTGCATTTCTTACAAGGCGCGAAGCGTCTCAACGCACATCGCTCGAAAGCTTTACCATCTCATGCATAGAAGTATGATTTAACAAGACCGAAAAGCGGCTTCTACGTTTTAATTTTTTATTAAATTAATTTAAAAGGCCGCTTATGCAGATAGCGGCCTTATTATTTTCCCTCCGGAAAAAACAAAAAGAACAGGCAAATTTGACAGAATCCAAATCAATGATCAGAAATTCAAGAAAACTAGTGCAAGTCGCCTAAAAATTAGCCCCTTTCACAGTTATATACCAGTGGCTACATTTAAGTATGAGAGAAGGTAGGGTTCGTACTTCTTACAAGGCGCGAAGCGCCTCAATGCACACCGCTCGAAAACTTTACCATTTCATGCATTTGCGTTATTTATGTTATAATCTAGTCATTTAATATAATATTTAAATAATAAAATATTTCTTCTCTTTTGTATAGACTTACCGAGAAAAATAAATTAAAGCTCCAGATATATTCCACAAATACAGTTGCTTCTTGATAATTAGTTTACGCCTATGTATCATCTTAACTTTCGTAGATATTACTGTTTATTAGTGCTGTATCAGTTTTCTAGATGCTTTCTTGTACAAGCTGCTGCAGGTCAATACAAAGATATTCTTGTAATCATTTTTATTTTGTGTAACATTTGTTAGTTTCCATCTTTTTTCATGTTTGTGTAACTGAAAGTGGTTTTTACATGTTTGTCATTTCGATCAAAACATGCCTTGCTATGCTGAGGTTGAGTTGTTTACGGCTATTTTAATATCCAATTCAGATTTCAATAAAGTGTTAAGATTAATTGGTTTATTCATTTTTGCTAAAAGCTTTTAAACTATACAATGACTGGCTCTTTTGGTTTAGTTATGTGTTCAGTTCAAATTACTATTGTTGAGGTATGATCTAAGGTAAGAACTAAACGAAACTGAATTAATATTTTTTAGCGTCTAAATCTTTACTAATGCATAAATCTACTATATTTGACATTTTGTTATTATCTGATTGCCAATATATTGATTGTTCTGAAGCTAACAGAGTTAGATTATTTCTTTGTGCAGCTTTTTTTTTATTTATAATGGTTAATTAACCGAGATCCTACTAGTAGCTAGTGACATTGAACTGCCTACCTACTAATCACTTATTAATCAAATTATTGAAAAATAATTTAAAATATCGACATTTGTGGTTGTGTTTATTGTGTATTTATTGTGTATATTGCAATTTTTCCCAATTTATACTAAATAATAATATTGGTAGCTTGTATATGTTATTTTTATACTATATTTATTCGCAATGTACTTGTCTTGTTTTGTTTAACTTTAATTACGTCAATTAAAAGGCGAACATTTTTTAATATGACTGGAAATTATTTAATGTGTCTTAGTGGTTTTATGTCCTTAACACCTCCTATAAGGATAGATGATGATTTGAGTCTTTTGATGCTTTGTTTTCTTCATCTACTAGTTTTTTATACCTGTCATTAATCTATAAAGTTTCACTTAACCAATAATTAAGGTGGATTACTTTATTGCTAGCACCTTATTAATCTCTATTCTTTTTATAAATTATTTATTGGTATTCTAAATTAAGAATGTTGTTTAACAATAAAAGATAATTAATAAGAGATAATAAATTAATCATTTATGAACTACTTTGAGGTTGACTGTAACACATTATAGAATTATGCGGGCACAGCTGATGAGGTAATGTTGGTTATGTTAACGCTGGTAGATGATTATACATATTGAGCTGAGTTTTAATCTCGTATAGGACTTGTTAAAAGTTTTATAGTTTATGTTGTATATAATTAAGAGTATGGCCATTTATGACCGCGCTGATACTACCGATCACTTGATATCAGGATCGCAATATTAATTAAATGTGACTGACTTTTCCGTGCCTACTTTTCCTGGCTGATGGTTGATTTAGCTTGTAATGTAAATAAAAAATAATTTATTTATAGGCAGTAGATGTCACACAAAATAATTGAATGTTGAGGGTATACATAACAAGCAAATGTACAAAGAAAATAAAAAAATCAGAAAAAACTTCTTGCAAATAATTACGTAAAATAAAAGTATTTTATTTTTTATGATTTAACTAATGCTATTTTTATTTATTAAAATCTCAACTGACTTGATTATAATCTTACTGGTTCAAAATAATATAGTAAGTTTAACCCAGTGTCTTTTAAGATATTTTATTAAATAAAATACTTTGGAAATATTAAAAAGTACACAAACTGAAAAATATAATATTGGAAAAAAAGTACACCATTTAATCATAAAAAATACAGAAAATTAAAAATACCAAAAAAGCACAAAAATAACAGAAGTAAAACGAGGATATATTTTTTTTTACAACTTCGGACTTAAGACATAGGTAAGTCACTAATATGACGTATATGGGATAGGTAACAAAAAGATAAGTGTTAGGTGTGGTTAAAAATAAACCGAAAAACAAGTAACCTTTACGCATTTGAGCATGAGGATTTGCCCCAGTTCTTATTTATGCCGTAATAATGTACTCTCAAGAATATAGACACGAAGTACGTATTTATCAGATTCATTTTACCTACATCAAAATTGCGCCACAAAAGCACTTTATGTAACACTGTCTGCATTGCAGGCCTGTTGCAATTTTTCTTGACAATTGGGTGTTGATCAAAGTACTTGAGACGCTTATACACTGGTTGGCAAGTAAATATATTTTTTCATATTTTATGTATTAATACAGTGATTTAGAATGTATTATTTGCAACATAAATTTACACTAGCTACTTAATAATAAATACTAGGTATTGTGTAAAGGATTTTTAGGGGCCTCAAATAGCGTGTTCAGGAAAGAAGGCGCGCCTAGAAACGACACAGTATAAGAGCTGCCCTACTATTCATTCGTGAAGTATGTGCAAGAACGAGCAAGTATTCAAATAATTATCATAATCTTCTGCGTTAACATTTCATTCGGTTCTGTTATATATTTGATGATTTAAAAATATAGTCATTATTAGTTCTTAAGCTGTCTTTAGAGTTCGTGGCGCTGAATTAAGGCGTGAATTGTACCGCTATGTTAATGTAGTGGGTGATGACTTATTAATTTTATGTGCAGAGCAGTAACGTTGGCGCATAATGTACGGAACAGCTTTGTCAATGCTACTGTGTAAATATTCGTGTTCTGGAAATTTCTAGAAGTCCTGGAAATACACCCTTGTTATCTGCAGATATTTTTTGAGTAGCTATGGTGCAAATTATATGTTTTTATCATGTTCTAATACGTAAAACACTTAGATTAATTTTCAGTTACTTCTTTTAACCGTTATTTAGTCATCTAACAGTTTAAAACTAATATCGTTTGACTTTTCATAACTCTCCATACCTATGACCTAAAATCTAGAAAACTTTATTCTGGCAGAATATTCACGAGAATGTTATAAAATACCAAAACACAGTTTTATGTAATGATAATGGTAAAATCATAAATATTTCAGTAAACTTTATTTTATTAAGGCATATTTAAATTAAAAAATAGAAATTATTATAAATAAATAACAAATAAATCAAAAATTATAAAATTAACATTTTTAGATAAGTTCCTTTATTGTAAATAAACTCAACCAACTATAGATAGTATAGACTGTATAAAAAATTGCAAGTAGAATATAACCAGCACGCTGATAGCTAAAGAACAAAAAGCTCATCTTAATATAAGCCAAGTAGTCGTAAAATACACTACCTAATATTTAATCTCTTCTTCAAAACTCTTAATTAAAAATAATTTTATTATTCACAATTTAATGACAGAGGTAACAAATAATAAAAACTAAAAAGTTTGCTTACTTATTTAATTGTGTGGGTAAACTGTTTAATACTGTAGTATCTGTTTTGAAATCAAAATTTATAATAATGCTCCTACTAGATGTAAATCGATCACTAGCAAAAAAAAGTATGCAACGAATTTAAATACTTATACATAGATATTTAGATATGATGATGTTAAGTTAAAGGTGAGATCATATATAGCTAAGATAACAAAAATAGCAGCAAGCCTAAATATTACAATTTGGAGAAATACATACAGGGATTGAAGTAAAAGCAAAAACTTGGACTACTTACACCGCAGGTACTCATTTGGACGTATCATAAAAGGGATTATTGGAAATATTTGAAATAAAAGTGCTGACCAAAATTATTGGGAAAAAGATTAATAGAAAATGAAAGACCGGAAAATACCGAGAAATTGATTTTAAGTAAAAAAACACCAACAGAATAAAAAAATCAATTTTATATACAAAGTAGGATAGAGTAGCATGAGACATATCACTAAGAAAAAAGAAGTATACGTACACTACCAAATAGTGCTTCAAATAAAAAAAAATTATCGAAGGCAAAATATCTTAAATAAAATCAAAGAAGAAAAATAAGAAACAAATAGCATAACTTATAAGATACTAAATTAGAAGTGTATAGTGAATTATATATATTTTTAATAACGTCTGGCAAATATACTGATGTCTATTACATCATTCTGCAGTAACTGTACGTTGACTTCTAAGTGCAATGTTTTGATTATAAAAATGATCAAAATACTTATTATGCCGATTTCCCTTCGATTGAGATAAAAATAACGTACTTTCATCATCACTATGTTGTACGTTACTTTAGATCCACCCCACCGTATTTTTTATCAGTTTTTGTACGCCATTCCATATGCTGTCGTTTTACTTAAATTATGAGGTATCCAGCGACAAAATACTTTCCTTACACCCAAATTTACATAAAGAATTTTTTTTAATAAAGTCAGTCTAAAGCCCAAGGTGCTACTTACAATTCAATGCATGACTCGTTCGTTCTTTTGCATCTTTCCACGTACGACGTCTATGCTCATTTTAGTAGTTGATTGGTCTTGCATTCAAATTTAAATTCGCTATACTATAAAGTCATCTAAATACAAAGTCGTTTGATGTTGAATAGTTATAGTAAAACATGGTTTTCAAATTGTTGGCTGTATTTATTTTTTCTGGAGAACATAATATTTGCAATTATCTTTTAAAATAATTGTTGCAAATTTAAAAGCTGCAACACAATATTTATTTCTTTGGCTGCGTTGGTACACTTATTCTATTAGTAATTAAAAAACTTAAAATTGAAATAAATTGGAAGCGCTATGATAAAAGAATATGACATTAAATAATAATTGATAAATTAGATTATTCACTCACACAAGGTTAAAGCAAATTAAAGCAATTTAAGATACCAACGAACGGAATTATCAATCAAGTTTAAATCATTAAATAATTGAATCAAATAATTTAAATTTAATGATAGTAATATATAGCGATTAATAAATAAGTAAAATCGTAATATATTAGTCATTACATTCAATTGAGGAAACAAGTTCGACGGCAGTGCAAATTTCACAGATGAAATAAGTAGAAGTAGAAGGGAATACGGCGAAAATGAAGAAACGGTATTTGGTACATCAAAAAGACTACAACATCTCAGCTTACAAACCACAAGAAAAGAGGTAAACATGATATCCGAAATGAAGATTGAAATGATGGGAATGAAGGTAGAAATTATAGAAATAAGTAAACAAAAAAGTAGATTAAAGACAATACAAATTTTTAAATAAGCAAATGAGAAACAAAATAGGGGAGATACAAGAAAAATTAAGAAGTTAAAAATTAGAAAAATGGTTTAAGGAGTTGAGTAGACGATTAAAAATAAAATAAAATAGAGAAATGCATTAACTAAATAAAATAAATAAAAACATTACTAAAAGAATATATAGCTTTATAGAACACGTAAGGATTAAGGCAAATATTGAAGCTTTATTGAAACGAAAAGAGAAAATTTACTTTTTGGCTTTGGAAAACCTGCAATATAAAGAAAGTATAAATGACAAGCTTAAAAAATAAAAGAAGATGGATAGAACTGTTAAAATAGGTTTTAGTGAAGTAACAATAGACAATGAGATATATCCAGTAAAAATATTGAAAAACTGAAAAGTAAAAAGCTAGAAAGGCAATCGAAGAATCGCTCGATGAACAGCCAATAAACACTATGTACCTACAGAAGTATCTAATGTTGAAGAAAAAGAGAAGTTTTATGATACATTGTATGGGATAATAAATGCAGTAGATAGAAATAATCTCTTTGAACAGAGATTTGAATACTAATATAAGTGCAGACAATGATCTTAAAATAATAGTTAGGAAGCACGGGTTAGCAGATCGAAATGGTAAGAGTGAGTTACTATTCGAATTCTACAGAAATCGAGGCCTGAGGATAGATAGCACAATGCTTACTCATAAATATTGTCACAAAGGAACTTGAATACTACCAGGTCAAAAGGCAAGTAGTCAAATGCGTCATAAAAAAGAGTGAAAACACGCTCTCCTATATGGGCGCAGTAGACGGAGCACAGATATAGATTTGATCACTTGCTTATTGCTAAAGTCCAATTTCAATTTATAAAATTCAAAAATAGAAATATTGGAAAACCAAAAAGTATTAATATAAACAAAATAGAAGAGACGGGTGTAAAAGAAAGATTTATTAGTAGTTTAGAGTAAGTGAAAAAGAAATTAATTTCGACACATCTATTAAAGAAATATGGAGAAATTGTAAAAGAACCATAACAAAAGTAACAAGGAAATAACAACTAACACAAGAAGAATTTAGACGAAATAGTTTAAAGTAAAAATTGATTAAAAAACTAATAGCTAAAATTTAAAAAAAAAGACAAATGCAGTGCCAACACAAAGTAGACATGGGTAATAACAAATGTTGGTGGTACATTTAAAAAAAAATTGTTAGGCAATACAAAGGGAACCGGAGAAACACTATTTAAAGATAAAAATGAAATATGTTTATGCATAATTGAGCAACAATTAAAATGTCGGAAAGAATAATTGGAGAAAGTAATAAATGTTGTAAATGATGCTTCTAATATATGGAAATGTCTGAACAAATGGAGAAAGGTAAAGCTGCAGGGATTAACTCAGTAACGACAGATACATTAAAGATTGATATGAAATGTGTAGCAGATTTTTCAAAAAGTATGGATTAAAGAAACACTCCCCATTCACTGAATGAAAGACGTCATTGTCATTAAGAAAGGAAATTTATAAAAATGTGAAAAATTAAATAAAGAGCATTGTTTTCGATCGTTATATTAAACAGAATTAACACAGTTGTTAATAATATAGTATGGAAGAAACAAAGTGATTCTAAATCTGGTTACGCATGTGTAAATAACATAAATACCATTCAAATAATAATAGACGTATTTGGACGGTATTCAAAAACATAACATTTTTAATTAAATAAGATTATTTAAATTATAAATGCAGGACATTACACAGGGGACAATTATCGCAACTATTTGAGAGAAAGATCTGGCTTAAACAGGAAAGTGTTTTATCCCCATTTCTATTTCTAATAATATTGAATTTTATATTAGCAAAAGCAAAATAAAAATAAAAATATGCAAGCAAATCCGAATAGTACAGGGTGTTTCGAAAAGAATCTAATCTTGAAGTTTTTGTACATACCAAATTATAGGTGCTCAATATGCCCCCCTTGGGATGCACGGCTACCATACTGTAGCGAAATTCGTCTCAAACTTTTGCGAGCGTATCTGGATCTACTGCTACCACGGCTGCTGTTTTGCGGTTTTACAGTTTAATCAGTGTAGTTGGAAGAGAAGGCACATAAACGCAGTCTTTCATAAACTCCCACAAAAAAATATCGCACACAATGAGGTTCGGCGACTTTGAAGGCCAGTGATGTAAAGCTAAACCGTTAGGTCTCATACGGCCGATCCGTCGTTGTGGAATCTGATTATTCAAAGATTCTCGAACTTCCAGGCCCCTGTGGTGATCTCTAACTGTGGGAAAAGCCAATATTTAAGCATACCTAGATATGTGATTCCCGTAACAGTGTTCCCTAAGAAGAAGAAGCAACTCTGCACTTTTTCGAGAGAAATTGTTTGGGAGAGTCATGCTGTACAATTTGATGCGGCTGCTTCGTACCCTATATTCTAACATTATAGAGATTTACCTTACCACCTAAATAAAAAGTGGTCTCGTCAGAAAACACTAAACGTGTTACAAAATTCTCAAAATTCACAAACTTCACACGTACTTGTTGGTTGCATGAAAAGCTTACATTGAATCATATACGGTTTTATAATCGAATGTCAAATGTTTAGTTCTGTATCGGCTTGGCAAGTGGATTTTTGGAGGGTGAAACTCAACAGGATGCGCTCCACATCTTCAGCTTACACACAGGGACAGCCACTGGATTTCCCTTTACACAGACAACCCGTGCTTTGAAATTGTTTATACCATCGCCTAATGTTCTGTGCAGTAGGAGGTTCAACACCATATTGTCGCCGAAAATCACACTGAACAGTTTTTACGAACTTACGCTTTGCGAAGCGTAGAACACAAAATGATTTCTATTGTCCAATCGCCATCTTCGACAAACATTGAAGTTGCAAGTGAACGAAGTGCTACCCATCGACAACCGCGTGAAACTCGAGAATTCCCTCTTTCTAACAGTACATTGTTCGATCAAAACAGATTAAAAAGTGAATAGTTATAATTTTTTAAATCGGATAATTTTTTTTAAACACTCAACACATTCTTTCCTTCTAAAAATTAACGGGTTAGGCTAGTCACCTGCCCGGGGTACGCCCAACATAGCTCATAGTACCGCACGACTGTGTGATTAAAAACAGACTAGCAGCCCACTTAAAAGAAAAAGAAGTTTGGTATATAAACGACTATTTTGTCAGTTGCATGACCTTCTTATATTAAAAGAATATTTATTTTGTCGATTTGAAAAAATAATATAATTTTATGTATGTGGTTTGATAGCACATTTGCGTTCCCGGCCGCTATTATTAGTGCTGCAGCCATTATTAAGCGAGTTTATTGATTACTGTTGCTAGCATGGATAGAACCATGCTATTCTGGTTGAGCAGTTGTGCAAACATATTTTTAAACTCGGCTAGAAAATTTGTCAACTTCTCTGTTATATCTTCGTTTGGTCTTCTACCTTGTTTTCTTGTGACTCCAAATCCACAAAAAATAACGGTAATGGCTCATTGCTTTCTTTGTATCGAACATAAGTAATATTTCTGACTGAGTGTCCTTTTTCTTCTAACTCTTTTTAAATCATTAAACCACTCTATAGGCTCTCTCCTATTTGAATGAATAGGTATGATAAATAATGTTTTCTTTGCGCAAGTCCCTCATGCATTCTTTTTCTTTTTTAACAACTTTCCATTCATATTTCTCTGTGTTTTTACTTATTTCAGACATTTCTTCATTCTCGTTAGTCACTACATGATCTGTGGTTTCTTCGTTTATGTTTTATTTCTTATAATTACTGCTAATTGCTTTGGATGTAGTTGAAATTAAACTAGGATTTGAGTTTTGTGTTGTAATCGTTTGTATTTTGTTTCGTCTACAGTTTGTTCAATTTGTTTTCTTAATATCTGTTTCAGAATTTTTGCCCACAATTGTCTTGATACATTATCATGTAAGTATTGTTACCTTATTTTTTGTAGCAAATCGCTATTATAAAATGTCTACCAATCCCCAACTACTTTCATTTTTTTGTATTTGTTATAATTCTTCTATTCCACACTTCTATGCATTTTTAATTTCTGCTCAGTTTCATACATATTCGCATCTTTATTAAAAAACAATTATTTCAATTATTGCCTTTGTTTTATGATATTTTTGCTGTAGCAATAGTATCAACATTATTCTTAATGAGGCAAAGTTTCCATATGCTTAAGAATAAGATTAGTTTTAATTTCCTTTATTAATTTTAAGAGTAAGAGAGACTTTAATGCATTATGTAAATATGTAAAAGAACTACAAACTTTCGTTTTCAGTAACTGCATTTTTTGTCAACTAAGTACATACTATTTGCAGAGTTTTAAAACTAGTAATTTCTTTAAGTTTATTTAACAGTTTCTTATTTGAAACTGGGTTAGTCGCTTTCTTTTTTAGTAATATCTCATGTTTTTTTAAATTACTAAAACTGAGGTATAAGTACAACTTTTAGCTGTTTGAAAAACAATACGAAAAAGTTCTTCAAAATCTCTTGTTAGAAAACTTGGTAGTTAGGACGTACACTCTGGAAGTATACAGACGTCCTCCATTATGTTACATTGGAATAGAATTATCACGTCGAACAAGCTTCAGTGCTTACCATCTTTCCTAATTTTTAAAATTTAAATGACTCACTATTTGCCTTAAATTCTGATAATTATTTTTGTTGTGGAACTGTTTTCCGTTGGCTACTAAAAAAAATATTTACACTGAGTCTTTATTTAAAAAATGAAACAATTGTATATATATATATATATATATATATATATATATATATATATATATATATATATATATAACAAGAACCCTGTAAACATTTCAGCCATTTTGGTAGCTTAGTTGTTGTTTGACAGTTGTTTGTATCAGTTGATGTCTTGGTTGGTGATGAGTATTTGAAACGACCAACAACTGCGACCTCCACCAATAACATTATAATGCCAAATGGCACTGGACAACTGTCAAATCAAGTTTAGAAAGATAGCAAAGGCTATGGGCATATCGAAAGAACTCGTGTCATATATTAAATAAATCATGTGGCATAAAAACCTGTCCGCGTGTTACAGCCAAAACAGTGGACTGCGAAGGGTGAGTCTGCTCCAAAAACAGCGAATACGATTTCATCGACCGGAAGGTGAGGGCGACTGTTTTTGGGATAGTCAGGGAATTTTGTTTATAGAATATTTAGGAAAAGAGAAAACAATAACGTGGTTGTACTACGCATTGTTATTGGACCAGTTGAAAACAGCAATTGCTAAAAAAAACGATCCCTTTTGAAACAGTGTAAAGTGCTCTTCCATCAAGAAAACTCGCCGGCTCACACTTTGACAATCGCCATGGCCAAAATTCATGAATTGCAGTTTGAATTGCTTGGTCACTTAGCATATTCACCAGATCTGGCCCTCAGCGGCTATTTTGTGTTTCTTAAGCTCAAAGTTTGGTCCGGAGGACAGAAATTTTTATCAAACGAGGAGGTCATTGCAACCATACACGTCTATTTTGCAGAGCAAGACGCCAACTATTATTTGGACGGGTTAAAGAAGTTGGAGCATGGCTGCAAAAAATGTATCGAAGTGTATCAATAGAAAACTACGTTGGAGAATAAAATTAAATTTGACAGAAAAAATACTTGTTTCTATGTTAAGCTCAAAACCTTTCAGACTGCCTACGTGTATATACATATTTTTTGTGTTAATCAAAGATGTAATGTTTCGATTTAATTTTACTTTTTAGACATAGAAATTTTAGGATCTTGTAACTACTGTATCACTATAAATTACTATGAATACTCCTTTGCATCGCTTACTTATAGTACCAAGTTATAGTAATATTAACATATATTATTAGAATATAATCGTGTCTTTCTTACCCTCCCTTTTTTTCTTAATATTTGCTTCTCTTTTTCTCAACTATTGTTTTACAGCTTCAAGTGTTAGATGGACTGTTCCAAAATAAAGCTTTCGTTTATCAGCAACAACTGACAATGACACTTATATTTTCATTAGTGCAATTTTCATTTATGTAATTTATTTTATTGATATGGTCAGCGTTCGACTAAAATTGATAATCATAGCAAAATTTTCAACATTTGCATTTCAGTATCATTCAAACATAATATGACTATTCACGGCTACATTGATTCCGCCATGCAAAATGAATGAAAGCCATACGATTACTATATGGCACAGCTTCAACATTTCGTACAGCATTAACACAAGATGACGTCGGTAGCAGTGGTGGCACGACAATTTATTGTAATGTCGATAATGCATTTTGCGATTAATTCATTGTAAATGCCTAAAAGTAGTATCAAAATACTAACTAAAAGTTAAAGTATTATAAATTGAGTAGCAATTGAAAAACAAAACGCTTTATACTGATCATTCTGGAGTATAGTCATTATCAACTTCAATTATTACTGCTCATTTGCTTGTCAAACTGTTGTTTTTAGAGGTAATCCTCGTTTTGACGTTGGCCATCAACTCATCCAAATCGTTATAGACATTAGTTGCTTATCACTTTTTTAGGGAATTACTAACGGGGAAATCCGTGAAAGTATCGACAAAAAAGTAGGACTGATAAGAAAGCAGATCTCATCTCTTGTTGGGAATGAACGAATATTACCATGTTGAAAGACGATCAAATTGGACCAAATGAACGTTGCTGTCAATATTAAATTTGTCATTTTAAAAAATGCCAGATAGTTATGTATCGACTAAATACGTACACTAATGTACGTACTAACCCTTTACCTTAATTTGTGTTACTAAGGACGATGCTTCTATAATTGCGTTAGTTATTTTCTTGCTTCGTTTTTCTAAATTATCTTTCTCGTGTAAATTGCTTTCTACTAATTTCTTTCTCAACTCTTCTGCTTATTCTTCTTTGTTTAGTGATATATTCTATTCTATTTTTTTGTTTCTATATATCTCCAATTCTCATTTCTTGTGTTAATATTTATTTTTCCTTTTACCAATCTATGGTCACTTGCTATATTTACTGTATTAACTTCTGTAACATCTTTTACTATTTCTTTGTGAGAAGATATGATGAAGTCAATCACATTTTTTGGTTCGCTCATCTGGGTTGCGCCACGCCCATTGTCCTTTTAGTTTGTTTTTTTTTTTTAAAAATTGATACCATATTTTACTAACTTGTGAAGCACACTTTTATAATTCCAAGATAAGTAGCATATGAATATTCGACAAGGTAATCTAATGCTTCTCGCTGTTTGGCAGATTTTACAGAAAACGTTAAGGATATGAACAGACATATTATCTTGTGGACAGTAGACAGAGAACAGAAAACAATTTTGTTAATTTTTATGTTATCTATTTGTACCCTATTCTCGCATTGAAGTCTCTCGTTTTTATCGATGTCATTTCGCTCTTTTTATAGCCATAGATAAAATATTTCAATTTTTTCGTTATCTTAATTTGATATATCGTCTGAATAGTAGATATATGTATTAATTATAAGGTTACTGAAAGGTAAGGTGTCTTCATCTTTTCTTGGTACGATATTGAGTCTGTGTGTTAAATGGTCTAAATTGTTCATATATCGGAACTATAATATAGAACGTTATTATTCGTAAATTAAACTGTATGTATAACGTGTTTTTGCACGTTGCATGATGTGAATGTCGTACTTAAATGGCATTGTATTGATGGTTGAGTGGATTAAGTCAGTCGAGGTTTCTAAACTTTCTGTATTGTCAGCTGCAACAAGTATGTGAATCAAACTAGTTCCACGTTGATATTTTTTCGATCGGGTGACGCCTGTTTCAAAGAGCGTGGACCCGGCGCATGGGTGCGTTCCAATTAAGCGGGCAGTGCAACAGCATGCAGGAGCCATCAGCCGCGTGAGAAAGGCGCTCGTCATGTCGCGCCGCCGGCCGGCAGCAAGATTGGGGATAATGGTTTATGGGTGTTTTGAGCGAAACGCCCGCTTTGATAACGATTCGATATTTGTAAAGGAGAGTCCGGCTCGTGATATAAATATTCATGTCCGCGGCAAGGGGGCGGCAGGGCGGGCCCGCGCGCACATGCAACCTGTACATTAATTACGGTCTGTCAGGGCCCCCCGCGGCAGGGCAAGGGCCACGCGGCGCGCCCCCCGCCGGGCGGCTTCCCTTCGCGCGGAAATTACTGAAAAATGGGTGGCCCCACTTGCTGACTGACTGCCTTCGGACGCTCGCACGGTGCATCCGCGTCACGAACCCCGCGCGGCACGCAACTCGCGGTCGCGAGGTGTCTCCGGCGGCGAGGGCGTGGGGCGGCAGGGACACGTGCAGCCTCCGACGTCTTCATCGGCGCGCCCGCCGCTATCGGGCCGTTAGATGTCACGAACACCTCATTAACACACCTCTAATTAGCAACCAATCGCTGCGGCCGGACTTCGCACGTGACTGACGACCAGAGATAACGCGAATTAGCCGCACCTAAGATAACGTCGGTGAGCAAGCGGCCCTTCAAAATTATGCCCTCGCAGTTTATGGCGGCGGGCCTTGCTCGCCGGTGTTGGTCCGCTTGGTCAGGAATTTCTTGCCTACCAAGCAAAGCTATCTATGCTCCTAATAGCACACCTCTATGATTAATGGCGGGGCTATAACTAATTTACAAGACCTAACATCATGATGTTCATTCTAAACCGAGTTGAAATGTTTTTAAAAACACTAGTTGATTGTAATTAATTCACAAAAAATTGAGTACAAGAAAATTTAACGGAACTTTTTTTATTTCTATTGTGTTTGGTGTACACTTCATTTGCAGTCGGAGGTATTCGTTATAAAATCTGTAATATTTCTTGTTTTTAGTTTTTTTATTGAGAAAAGTTCTGTTTCACATGATCAAAAATGTCTAACAATGGATATGATTTTTGACTACAGCTTTGGAGACGTTTATTTGAAATATATTATCACAGTACGAATTTCAATGTTTTAGTAGGTTCATTAACTTCTTTTTCTATCTCTCCAACATAAGTTTTATCATCCTGGACAGTTTCCCAATTTTTTTGATAGGGATAATCTTTCTTCTTTTATATAGTCGATATTAATTTTTAACAATTTTTTAATAAAATTGTATGTCGACCTACTAACATTAAAAATTTTCATTTTTATTAAACTTCTATCATGTAACTTTTATGAGTTGCCTGAAAACACCGGTAAAATAAATATATATTGTTCTTTTTTTGCATGTTTTTTAAAACTATATACAGTAACTCTTTTTTACAATTCTAAAGTATTGCGAATCATGTTCTCAACTCGGAACCTACTACAGGCCAACACAAATTCCTCCTTGTTTATATGTGTCATTACCTCCATAGTGGAGGCTCTTAAGCTCTCCAACGTGTTATAATGTTTCTCATTAACCTTTGCATCTAGGATTGTCACAAGTTGGATGGCCAATGGTAATACAAATTGTTGTATAGGCATGCCTGGCTCTTTTTTATTTCCTCTATTCAGGGTTTAACAACTGTCTCCAATACGTTGATATAGTTAGCAGCGGAACCATACATCCCCTTCGCTGCCCACAAATCTAAACATTATCACAGAAGAGAAAGAATTTGTATGCATGACGATAGGGATTTTAGAAACATCTTGGCAAACGGTCAATTTGGCGACTCATCTTCTAAATCCCGCAAAGCTAGCTCTGACGTGCTTAACATTGTTCAGCACAACATTTGTAGTGTAGATCCCGATGTATTGCTAGAATGGTCGTTGATCTCGCCACGCTCATTTATTTAGCCAAGTCAGTCATGTGCTGATTTTATCTTTTAATTCGCGCACAAACTCACCACTTCTATTGAAATGAGATTGCTTGCTGTGAGTTGCCCTGTCAGCAGTTGCCTCCTCTGGTGGTTAGATTCCCTGTACTTTTTAGATACGTCGTAAACTTCGGTCCTTTTTAGCCAAACCACACAATAACTTCTGCCAGCAACTTTTCTCACGGAGAGATTGGAGTATAGCAGCTATGTGGTCGCATTTTCGACTCATTTTGTCAACTACCGTATGTTGTAAATTATGTAAAGCTAACCTATTGTTAGAGGACCTTTCGACTTTCCTTCAATGCAACCTAAAAAAATCCGGATTTACTTTGGTGGCCTTACAAAACTATAACGATACAACAATAATTACAATTACTCTGTAGTGGTCATACTAAAACAGATTGTTAAGTACAAAATTTTTCTAAAAAAGCAAACTTTGTTGTTAGTATCATTATATTAGCTTTTAGCTAATTTATTAAATATTGATTCAATAGATCATATCAAATAGTAAGTGATATTACAAGTAAAATTTTCATACAACATAAAAAAGTTGGTTTAGATCGTTTATAGCACCTTTATTTACCTTTTTGAGTTCTACTACAAGGAACCTTAAAAAGTGTAGTAAAAATGGTATCAGAAATCTCAAAAAGCAAATAAAAATGTGTTGCAAACATATGTTTGGCTTAATTATGGGAAATTAGAATAAAAAACTCTTCTGAACCAAAGTTAGTCATACAACCTATTTTACACTTTAGCAGATACTGCCATTTAACTCAAGTATCGTAAGCTGAGTGCCACCATAATGTTTCAGTTGTATGTAACATTTTAAGTTTATTATTAGAGAGATAAATTTCACCAACTATAATTTCCATGCAGATGTAATTGTTGTTATTTTAGTTTAACGAAGATGGATAGTTTGTTAGTTATCCATAGTTTTTGTTAGTTAATTGTTGTGAGTTTACTACGAAAAACTGTTCTATATAACAGAAATTCAGAACCTGAGATTTTAATTTATACAACTCATAGTCATAATCTACAAAAATCAACATTTTGGGCTATTTAAATTTGCAATTCTTACACATAGCAAAAAATATTAAATTGATCTGCACATTATAAACGAGAAGTTGAAGCACAAACGCCAGTTGAGAGCATTTTCGAAAAGAAATACAAGTCTTTAAATACAACCACAAACCACCTAACAAAAAATACTGGATGTGCATTTAATATTTAAATGATCCGCAATAGGAAAACTGGTTCATCGCTATTACTGTTTCAGAATTTTAAAATCAATTTGCCTAATATCCTTATGTTGTTTATAGATTATTCAAATCTTTTTATTTATTTTCCATATATAACTTGGTTACAGCAATACAACTGTTCACATAAAAACATAAAAATGGTCTCTTTCACTTGGGTATTTTAGACAAAGCTATCTGTTCTAATAAAAAACTTAATATTACAAAAAATATTGGAGATAGTTCTCTTTATAATTAATATTATTATGAGGATATTTTTCGCTGCAATGGAAAGTGGCACAGATTATCCTAATCTTAAAACCAGGAAAATATACTGTAGAATTAAAATCCTATAGACCTATAAGTCTATTACCAATTTCATCTAAAGTGCCTGAAAAGTTTATTCTTTGAGAATACTTTCAATCTTTGAGAATAATGATGCAATTTTCAGTCGCCAGTTTAGATTTCGCCAAATGCACTCGACAGTTGAACAAATCCGTAGAGTAGTGAAGAAAATCAACGTAACGTTCGAATCCAAACAATTCTGCTCAGCAGTATTTCTGGACATCACCCAGGCCCTCGACAAGGTTTGATTCAAGTTACAAAACCTTTTCCCATTAAACTATTTTCTAATCCTCCAAGATAGACATTTCCAGTTTAAAGTCAAATTTAAATACCCTGACCTCTGTCACTCCAAGGCAGTGTACTTGGCCCACTATTGTACCAGATATATACGCCCGATCTGCCCACCTCGCCAGATGTTTTAATAGCTACCTTGATTCTGCCATTGCAAGCCAAGTCCGTCCATATAACCTTCATCACTCGCAGAGAAAATTGCTCCCTGGTTCATTTAAACGATAATCCGTTATCTCAGCAAGAAGAAGTAAAGTGGCTCGGTATGCACATTGATAGAAAACTTGCTTGGCGTAAGCACGTTTTACTAAGAGAAAGCAACTTGTGGAATGGCGCTCTCAAAGATGCATTGATTGATAGGACGAGTTTTGATAACAAAATCTTACCACACAAAGTAATACCAATCTGGACGTATGGGCTCTAGTTATGGGGCACTACTTCCAATTCGAACATTGAAATATTGAAACGTTATCAATCAAAAGTGTTACGAATGACGACCAATGCGCTATGGTTCCTACCTAACTCTGTCATTAGACGGGATAAGTATAATACTCGGCTTAGTGCCCACCCCAATGAACTAGCGGTGAACCTGATAAATCAACCCTTTAATTTTAGTCGTTTAAATATATGTGTCTCATAATTTATTAACGACATTTTAAATATTTTTGTAAGTGAAGTATTAAGTTTTAGTTATAGATTTTAATTTGGAAGTTTTGTTCCTTAGACAAATCTAGCTCTAGCTATATTCTATAAGAAGATGCTACTGAGCTTTCTACTACATATCATATTTTTATTTTATCACAAAATTTGATATAATGAAATTATTGTACTTAAATAATATATAAAAACTATTAATTATCCGTTGGCACACTCAAATTTGGTTAATTTTGATCTTTTTCGCCACATAGTATATAAATATGACCCTAAATAGTTATATCTAAGATCAAAAACATGAATAGATATTTTATTTACAATACGAATAAACGAACAAAACACACAAAATTTATGAATGATATATAATAAACAAACATTAATAAATAAATTTATGTTTCATGAAGCGATAGTCAGTTCTGTCACTTCAGTTCTGTCATTAAAATGGAGACCATACCTAGGAAGAAGAAACAGAGGACGACCCCCAATGCGCTGGACCGACGACCTTAAGAAAACGACCGGGTTAGCATGGATCAGAGAGGCTCAAAATCGTGAACACTGGAGAAACATGAAAGAGGCCTATGTTCAGAAATGGACCGAAGATGGCTAATGATGAAGCGATAGTCACTAATTTTCACACAAGTTTGAGGATACAATAACTAGTGATATACTGCAATATGCAATAAGTTATGGACGCCACTGTTCAAAGTGAAATAAGGCTGAAATTTTGTAATTCAAATAATTTGAAAAATCTTGAAGCAATTGCTCTTGAGTATAAAAATGCAAAATTGCGAATTATCGAGCAGTTTACGCTTATTATCATATTTAAAAAGTTTGACGGCCACGAAAAAGTTTACTTCAACATGATGGTGCCCTAAAAAGAAGTTTAGCAAACAGAAATTTTATTTTCACTAAATAGTCTTAGTTGTTCCTGTGACACGTCCCTTCTTCGGATCACACACAATTTCTTCCCTCTCAAACTTGTCGCGTAATTTCGTAATTGTTACATGTGATGGTAGTGCAGTATCAAATTCTGCCTTCCATCGTTTCTGCGCTTCTTTCATGCACATAGATTTCCAAAAACACTTTAAAATCTACTTCCGTTAGTCAAAAGAAATGTTACCAGCCATTTTGTCAATTGTTTGTCACTACTGACAACTGCAATGAAAACAAAAAAAAATAAACAAATGGCAACAAGCACTAATCACGACAGATCCAAATACAAAAAGTTCCATCAGGCTATCTGTAATAACACGTAAATTTTTCCACAGTCTAAATACGTATTTGTATACGGAATTCGTAATATTCTTAAATTTACCGACAAAATGCTTTTGATCCTGCCTGTACTACATAAACTTGCAAGTCTACAATAGGCGTCCGCCCATTTACAAAATAAATGAAAGCTTGCCTTTCTAAATTTTTTGTAAATTAAACGTGATATATATATGGATGATTCATTAAAAGCAAAAAGTGAAGGAAAAATATCCAGTTAAGCAGTTAGAACGAGCTTTTTTCAATAAAATAGTTTTAAAATTTGTTTTTATTTTTCGTAAAATGTAATTGTTTAAACGAAAAATCTTAGTACGCGAAACAATACAAATTCAACCATTTAGTTTAGAGCTTTAGCTTTAGAGCTCCGTATATCGAAAATCTCGTTTAAAATTTTTTCTATAGCTAATTTATTATATTTGAGATACTGATGTAACTACAAAAAATCCTATTATTTGGTTTCATTTTTGATATGCCATGTGTATATACTAATTAGTTGCAAGGTTAACATTAAATAAGTTCTCATTGAAGTTGAATTTGGTATTGTTTTCAAGTATACTTTTTTGTCTTCATTATTGTTGCACGAAATTATCTGCTCTTAGTATGCTGCTTTTGTCATATTGTGTCTTTTTGGTTTACTTATTGTTAAGGATTTGTCAATACTTTGTTAATTTTTAGTTTTTATAGGATTCTTATAAATTTAGCCTTAAGGTCGACTTTTTAGTATTTTAGCGCATTGTATATTTAAGTAAGTTTTTTCGTAATTTTTAATTTTTTTTATAAATAAATTCTGACAGCACTGATGAAATAACGTTACTATTAAAGTAATTTAATATTTTGTAACGAAAGAGAGAGTCGAACAAAAGTTAAAGTTGCATCTTGTACGAAACTCTGAAAATAGGAAGCATTTATAAAAAAATTATTCCGTTATAATTTATTCTGTAAAATTAAAATTGTTGTTATTTAGATGAATCCATATATTCTGCTGGTATTTTGGTTATTAGATATTAAATTATAGTAGGGCATCGTCTTTTTTATTTACCTCTATTGGATGTCATGGTATCTCTTTTTCAATTATATCGATATAATTTTTTTTTCTTGCACAATCAATTTTGGGTCGTGTTCCTAAGCTTTTCGAGAAATATCTTTTTCTTGTGACATTATTTAGTGTATGTTCTATTATTGCACCCTTACACTTCTCAATGATATTCTAAGTAATTTTGTCTGTAGATCGTTCCGTTTCCTGAACGGTTTCTCTGTAAATGGTCAGCGCACACAATTCCCAGCTTATAGATTCGTCCGTTGACCAGCCACAATACCCTTTCATTAGAAATAGTTCCTTTGTGTTATACATACGTTCGGTTGCGAATTCTGACAGGTCGAGAGACAGCGCGTTCAGGGCCCAGAAATTATTTTGACACGCGTTTGAAAGGCTTATGCAAAGCGAGGAGACAATGGCTAATGTACGTCGCATTGTGAGCGGATCGCTGACCATTTCGAGACCATTGATTTGTGGAAGTGGACTTGACGGGGACAAAACGGATTTGGCTCCTTAAAAGGATTACAATAAATTCCGAATCTTCAGGTAAGGCGGCGGGGCGGCCGGCCGGCCGCCGGCCCGGCACCCGCCTCACTTTCGCCCTAATCTCGGCGTTTTCAGCGATGGCAATCTCGAGCCGCTGCTGATCAGCGCGAGATATTGAAAGAAGTCGGCCGGGGATTTGCGGCCTTCGGGGCGAACTCCCCGGCGAAATGAGCGGCCGGATAACGACGCGGCCGAGTGAAATATGCCGCGCGTCGCCTTTGAAATACGGGCCGTGGACGATCAAATAATGGCCACCCACCGACGCGCGATAACGTATGGGCCCGCAAACTTGTCGAGGTGCAAATCTTGCGTTTTGCCATCATAAATCCCTCCGGGACGAATCGGATAAGCCGTGCATGTCCCGCTGCGTTACGGCAAATGTAGGCGAGATTAAATTACAGTCTTATAAACGCCCCTGTCAGGTATCGCGGAAGTGCTGGTTAAATTCCATTATTTCCATGTAGCATTTTTCATTGTGTTACGTGCTACCCCTTGCCGGGTATGCTAAAAGCCCCGCGGTATTGCGTTTAGACCGGCCCGCTGGCGCTGCCTTCCGAACCAAATAATCTTGCCGGACTTGGCTGAAAAAAATGGGTTCATATAAAACGCCAACTGAGTGCTGTACGTATATTGCCCTTACTCATTACCATAGGGAAACGGGTTCGCTTATCATTAAAACATTTTTCTGTTCAAACCAAAATTTGTTTTCAAATGGGTAAAGTCCAAGTTTAATGTACATTAAATATACATATTTAAATTAAGAAAAAATATTGCAAAACAAATATTTAGTCTATAACTATGATAAGGAAACTGCTAAGAGTAGTGTACTAATCTTAATTGAGGAACAGGCAAATTGGATAAGAAATTTCTTTTAATTTGTGTGTAATATAGTAAGACTAATTAAACAAAATGATTCAAGCAATTAGTTAACTGTAAATAAAATTGCACTATTTGACCGTAATGCAGCAGAAAGACGAAGAAACGAAACAAGGGCTTAATTAACCTATACATTGAGTAAGTCAGGATTTGAGGAGCGCAAAATTTTAAGTTGAGTAAACGATCAGAGAAATGTTGAATAGGTTTTAACTATTAAACTTAAAAATTGTACATTCATCGTTCAGAGACGTATAATAAATTTTTAAAAATATTTATATTAGAACAGAAATAACACGAAGAAATTATTCGGCAACTTTCCAGAATAATAGATTACGGTCCGTATCACTTCTAGCACCACCATTGAGCTAAAATCCCAGAACCTTCCGATTCGTTAAGGCAGAGCAGATGGTCATTTGTAGCAGTCTAATGGCAGAAGCGAACCACAATGGTGCAAATAAATTAGTATTGGTATAGTAACTGTTCACAAATGCGTTAATAGTATTATAATTTATAATTATTGTGTAGCAGAGTAGCCTTTGTGAATAAAGTTTAGTTTTGTGTTAAATCGTTGTTCTATTCACATTTTATTTATCGTAAAGGCTGAACCACGAGTGGCAAAGATGGTTGAGATTTGTTAAAAAGTCAACTAGAGCAGAATTCAGAAATGTTTTTGAATGGCAAAATGTGATCCAGAAAATATCAAAGCTAGACACTTTTTTCCCATGTACTATGTAGCAATCACAATTGTTGCCACCGACATTAGTGACTTCAAGCGCACATTTTGTGCATCAAATGCACAGTTGCAAGGAACTTTGAGCTCTGAAAATATTCTTAAAGAGTTAGATCTAATCATATCATTAGATGGCCCGGCACTAAAAAATGATTTTTGTGAGTTGGTGACCTACAATCTAAATGAGCAAAACAATGTCTTTGATTTTTAAAAACCTGAAAGACGGTAAGCTACTCATAAAAGGTTTTGTACCAATCGAATGTTTTATGAAAAATTAATGAATGCAGAGCACATCAAGCGAAATTGCTTGGTTTATTCAAAATCAACGGGATAATTTTGTGCGCCGTACTAATTTCATGAAGGTACGACGTTCCTAGCAACTAAAGAATTTGATGATTAAAAAAATAATAGATGATCATGACAATTTATTAGTAAAAGTCGAGTTTTACAAAGAGTGGATTGTAAAATAACAGGACAGTACAAGGAAGAAGCTTTGTATTGGCAAGATGCTTGTTCTCTTAAGAGAATATGTTGAAGTAGTTAAGTTTTTATCTTT
Organism: Sinelater perroti; assembly: GCA_036346155.1. Classification (NCBI taxonomy): domain Eukaryota; kingdom Metazoa; phylum Arthropoda; class Insecta; order Coleoptera; family Elateridae; genus Sinelater; species Sinelater perroti. The sequence goes on from JARFIY010000359.1 coordinate 3,060,214, forward strand.
CTATGGACAGCCAATGTGTTGCGATAATAAAATATTAGGCTCTGAAAGAAATGGTAATTGGTAATTGGCTGCGTGATACCAAAATTCAATCCTTTTATGCCAAATATCTATCAAAATTTGGAAATAAACGAACATGTGTTTTCTCATACTTATCAAATACAAATTTCAATGACTTCATTCTACATTACTCTTTACAACTAGTTGACTCTGCAACTGCAGAAAGCACCATGTACTTTGTTAATTTTTTTAGACGTTTTTGATCCTCTGATACACATTGCCCATGATAGTAATCAGCAAGCAAACGTGATACTAAAAAAAAGTTTTTAAATGGAACTAATGGTATATTTTTGGAATAATGTTCTTGAGACGTAAGTGACAGTCTTCAAGAAGAAAAGTTAAACAACACAAAAGTGATTATTCTATATAGTACTTTAAAAGCTTTTATAAACGCTCTTCGAAACAAAGATGAGTTTTCAAGGCTGAAAACGAAGCAAATTTAATATTTAAAACTGACGTCTAACAGAAAGAGAAAGCCGAAAGTTTCTTTCGGCGAAAAAGAAAATAAAAATTACGAATTTTTTGGGCGAGATTATTGTGATAGAAACGTCTTATACTGCAAATGATTTTCTGGAGCTTAACTTAATATGACAAAAATCTATCTCTTGAGAAACACAAGAAAACTTCGGATTTCTATAAGAAATCGCTCAAATGGAAAATGACAGGATACGGTAGAGAATAAATAAGCTATTGAAAAAGTATGCTTCTGATTTAAATAAAATATTCCTTGAGGAATGTGTGCATTTAGCCCACGTAAAGCCTACTTTTCTAAATACTGCCGTCATTTTAAATTTTTTTCCAAATATGCACTGGAGGACAATCCTTTCCAGTTCTTAAGAGAGCAAAAAACTTTGTAATAACAACAGAAAAAATCTGGGACCTTACAGTTTCAATTATTGGGAATAAGTTTCTACAGTCTTCTTCTTCATTGCATAATCCAGAAGTTTGCTAATCCTGAAGCCAAGAAAAGAAATATTTTGTAAATAAAAGCTTTTAGATGGAATGGACATTTTTTTAGTTTTCTCACTGATATGTAAAGGTATGTATATATTGTAGTGAAATGTATGTAACAAAAATTGAAAAATAAATAAATGTTTTGTTTAACCAATAAACTTCTTGGCAATTTTTTGGTAACGTTCCAAACAAACAAAAATTATAGGAAAGGCATGTGTAAAATTGTGAGTCTAAGGCGCAAAAACACTTCGTCAGGCCCTAAATAGAACACAAAATTCATTGGAATTAAGAACAACATATAAAGTTCATTAATGCAAGTGATTCGATTAGTACGATTAATTCAGACGTCTGTTATAAAGAAAAAAAAAGTGTACATAGTTTATATAGTTACCTTCAGTTAAGCAACTGTATCTTAAAATAATGTAATGGTATTTGTTTGATTCAAACATAATCTAATTTTGTATTGCAGTATAATTTTCCAATTTATAGAAATACAAAAAAAGAAAGAATGCAAGCAAACTTGAAATATTCAGTAGGTACGTGTGTTGCAAGATAACTAAAAGAAGTTCTGAAATAATGATTTAAGCTTAAAATTCAGCTGGTATTCAAGACGACCTTCGACTTTGATATTGATTGAAAACTTTAGTAGAAAATAATTTCTCAACACAATTCGCAAACTTACAAAAATTGTAATTGTAAGTGATGACTATTAAACAATTTGAAATAATTGGGAAAATTAGTAAAGTTGAGGAAATGAGTTTAACATTACCTACCAAGACACAACTTCAACATTACGTTGATGTATATATGTCATTGCACTTTGCTATCTTACAAGCTTTATTTTTAAAACACAATTGTTACTGGAAACACATAATAGTTACAATGTGGCAATGTCTCAAATATACGACGTTGCCTTAGCTTAAAACTGAACTTCATTTAATGAAATTTGATAAAATATTCAAACTATTAGAAAGTTTATGGTAAGCAAGTGGGGCGTTTGAAACAAGCTTTACACAAAAACCTTCAACTTTAATCAATTGCCAAGGTCTTATATGTAGGTAATGTTTGTTCACATGCAGATATAACTAAAAAAATGAAGGAATTAAGTTGGAAGATATCTCAACTACCTAACCTCTTCAGATCTTAACCCGTTTACTGCATTTGTAGAAGTTTTTAAAACTATTTTGATGACAAAAGCTTTACTTTTTAGAAAGATATAAAAAAAAACACTGAAAGATGTAATTTAGGTTCTGCTAAATAGATTTAAAAGTAAAACTTTTTTTAATTTTTATATACAGACTGTACACAAAGTACTCATTTCATACATAAAAGTAGTTTGCAAGCAAAAATAGTTAATAATAATTTATAAATTAAATATATTAAGAAGTTTGTTAATATATGAAAAATAAATAATGCAGGATTATTAAATACAGATTTTTAATTTGTCAACAATATGATGTGCTATGATGTTGAATATAAATTATTATTTTTGTTTTAATCCTTTTTTATGTTGATGAGTGACAAGTTGTACAAAAAGTTTATTTGTATCATATACAAATCATGCAAATTTTTAATTTTATAACTTTATACTCATTATAACTTGTTATAACTATGTTAATTGTCTTTAAAGTTTCAAAATACACGGAATTATTGTGAGATCTCTATCTTTTAAAATTTTTACAGATAACGAGCATATAACACAAGTAAATAAAAAAGAACTCTAAAAGTGTTATATCATTGTCATAGACATTTATTATTACAACTATGTATCTGTCACGCGACACACATTGTGGTGATAATCTAGCGCTTTCACGTCTACGTCATTGCAGATGCCACATTTTGCTTGCCAGACAATACTTATGTACATAATCAATTGGCTGATTTGCATCTAGGCATTTTGTATTGAATATAAATTAAACTCGCGCCTTTCTTGATAAACATTGTTCTACGGAAAGATGCAAGTTGTTTAAAGTTATACGAATTAATAGGTTTTATTTTATTAATTAAATTTTATATGTTTTTTAAGGTGTTTGTTGTAATTGAGCGCAATTTTTCATGTCGACGCAGATAGCAGATTTTAAAAATTTCATAGAGGAATGCTAACTTCTTAGCACCTATTCAAATTTGTAAGCGCCATCTGTCAAAGTTATAATGCGCTGCAAGAGGTGCCTGCTCTACCATTGTAACATAAAATAAAATGGTAAAAGCAACGTCGTGATATTGATTGATTTTCGACGAAAGACGTGCACGTGAAGCCCGGTAAATGATTTGTGCGGTTTTAGAGAAAGTTGTTGCTTCGTACAGTAATTGAAAAAGATCTGATGAAAATTTTGACTGTTCGTTTGAAATAGCCGCGGAAAGTCGAAGATGAGGAACTGTAACAACTTTTGCAAGGAAATTGTTATCTTACATAGAGGTCTTAAGAGAACACGGCAAGTCATTTTTAAGTGTCTACATACGCTGGAGATAATTTACAAGAAAGGCCATCAGAGAGAATGGAATAATTAAGCTGTGTACTAATTCGTTCTGCTTAGCACATTTTGCAGTGAAATATATATGCAGATATTTCTTGTTAGAAATATGTCAAAAGCCGGTTATAAAATAAATAGCAACTAAGTCGTTTTTATATTTATTCTAATTACAAATTTGGTTTAAAATATAAATAAAAAAAAGCACATTTTTTTATTTAAAATGATAAAATATATTTTTGAAAACATTTTCTCACATTAAAACGCACTTTTGCTATATCCTTGCTAGTGTCATAGCTCGGATGCGCTTGCTGAATTGTTTAGATGAAAAATATTTACGAGTGATTTCACATTGCTTCTGTAGTCAGATCATTGCAACATTTGTCAAATTAAATTAAACTAAAGTTATAACTACTGCAGTATACCGTAAATGGATTATTCCAATACTATAAATGATCAATTTCTTAAGATGGTTAATTGTATAAGAGTATTGTAGAACTTTTGTTGGCTATTGAGTGTTCCATCGAAAGGCCGTATGACTAAATGTCTTAGTTTAATTAGGTAAAATCCAAATGTTGAGAATATTAAATTATTTTAAATATTGCTTTTTACTCTTTTCAATATTTTAATTTATTTTGTTGTCTAACATAAATTATTTTTGTTTAGAGAAACTAACAGCCACAGAACAACTAAAATCCCTTGTTTCAGCAAGATAAAGTTTTTAAAACGCAGAATATAAGCGTGTTTTCTGATTGGACGTGCTTTTTTACAGTTAGTATTTATGATTATAAAATAGCATTTTAGTTTTAGTAATGTTAACTCACAATAAGGGCTTGCCGGTGTATAAAAGATATTTAATTATCTACTTAGTATGTAGTGCGTGACAAAAAAATTTAATTTTGCTTGTTATAGCAATAATAAAACTTTTAAATTTATTGTATTGCAATGGAAACGCCTTTACACTAGCTATATTTAATTCTAAACACCTTATTCTTATTTACCTTGTATTCTAAAGTTTGGGCTTTTTGTGTATTATTGAGACGAATTTGAGAGATAAAAAATGCTCTCAAATTAATACAAGCTAGATGAATGCTTCTGTTTACATTTTAGAAGTTTTGTTTACAAATGTCTAATTTTTGTTATTTAATTGCTTTGCCGTGTACGTTACATGTTTAAAAAAGAGTAAAATATGTCACATTTCGATGCTACTTCAATATTAACTGAAGCCAATAAATTTTGTAGACACTCAAGTGTTCTCATGTGGTTGTAAAGTTAAAAATTAACAACACAAACATTACAATAGATATAACAGCATATTGAAAAAAATTAATACTAAACTACTGCAATGAAGATATAGCAATTATGTCAAGTATAAAAAGACTTTAAAATAGAGTGCAAAATCTTTATGTGCCTAAACATCGCTTCAAATAATAACAGAAATAACAAAGGCAATTTGTAAGACTATTTTTTAACCGTAGATTTATAAACTCACGTCGGCTCAAAAAAGTTTTACTGGTTTGCAGAAAAATACCAAAAACATTGACGTTTGCACTAACATTTAGGGTTAGGATGTAGATGCAATTTCATTGTAATTCTGCTCCGTATTCACCAAAGCAGAATTATAGTCTAATAAAAGGCGTTAGGATAAAATTATTGGCAACTCAAATTAATCTTTTACTGAATTACACTTGTAAAACAATCTGTTTTGTTACAAGAAAAACTCCATGGCCTGAGAAAGAACATTTGCGGGAAAATTTTCAAATAGTACAAAAGTCACAATATAACAATGTAATAAATTTACAAAGAATAAAAGCGCACGTAGGAGGAGGTAATATTCTATTTGCTCGAAAAAAGTTTTTGATGACTACAGTATTATTTAAAAAGTTGAATATTGTACTAACATTTTCATACGAGAATTAACATCAATTTTACTTTAAGACTTTGTGTTTACAAAGTCTCACTTGCTTTTTGTACAGCTGGACACGGCGATGTTTCTGTTTGGTACCCTAATACAAAGTGTGTAATACCGACAACATTTTACCAAACCGTGATCATAAGTTTCTCGCCAAAACGACTATGTCGCGGCGAATTTTGGTTTAGAAGAACCCAGTGCTTGCGACGATTATAATTAATCCTCCTCTGTATGTCTTAGACAGTTGTTGTTGACAGTTTCTCTGTCCAATAATTGAGGATCAAAAATCAAAGTTTAATTTTGTCAATTGCCATCTGAAATCCAAAGATAAATATTGTTAATACACAAAAATGCATAATAATCTAATTTTTGCAAGTATTAAGGAACTTCTCTTTCTGAAGTTGAACTTTACAAATCGCGCAAAATTATATGAAGGGATTTTGGCCCTTTGATGAAACAAACTTAAATTTTGTTGTAATACATTGTTATTACTAGTTTTTAAACAATTGCCTTAATATCTACATCCTGCCGGTAGTAATACCCTAAATTACACCAATAAGTCTAATGCAAAGTTTTCGTTGCAGCGATCCAAGTTGTGAAACTCTCCTTAAAAGCTTATAAGGAGCATTAGGTGAAACATAATTTTTAACAACTGATATATGGGTCTTCATTCTTTTGTTATCAGTGGTTGTCTTCTATCATTAAGCCTATAAATATTGAACTAGCGTACTGCGCGAACATAGAACAAACGGAATCAAGGAAAGAATTTTTGTGAACCGCATAAGGCTTCGCATGATTACAACTGGAAATTTAAGCATCGGCAATGAATTTTGAGAGAAATTTGAAAATCAAAATCCAAGAGATGCTGAGTAAATCCACTAACATAAACAAACCGTAGATAGATAAAATAAAACACCGCTTTAATAAAAATAAAATGAACAACAGTAGAAAAATATTAGTGAAGTTTTGTTCTAATAACAGCTGAACATTTTCTACAAATCTAACCCGCAATACAAATTTACTTAGTTCAATACGAGAGGTCGGAGTTCAACCATAGACTTCTTACATAATATCTAACAGGAAATTGCAAAACTCGACTAAAAATACAACTGAAAAAGAAATTAGAATATAAATGCTTATATAAAATAAATATTGAGTCATTAGCAAATGAAAACAAAAGATCAAAGAAAATCTCTTTATGGCAGAAGACAGCGTAGAAATGAAACGGTAAAAGGTTATGACTAACTTGAATGAAACGACAAGGGAAGCCTTGGAATCTAGGAAAACAGGAAGAACCAAATCACGGTTCAGTTATGAAATAGAAGAACTAAGAAAAAATAAAAAGGAAGCGTATATCAAGTACTTTGTAATGAGGAACAAAGTTAATGGAAACTTTCTTAAAAAAAGAAAGACTAGTAGACTAATTTTACAAAAGAAATGGAAAGCAATTTACACCATGTTTAAAAAAAGCATAGAAAATGCAAAGAAGAAGAAGAAGAAAACAAAAAGCTGATGTATAGGTAAAATATAAATAATAGATGGAAAAACCTGAATAGATTATTTTAGAGACTTGTACTAAAAACAAGATGATGACACATTTGAAGACTCAACAGCACAAATACACATCCACAAAAGTGTAAAACAATAAGAAAATTACAAGGTAGGCCCAGACGGTATAACAAATGAACTCCTCGACGGAAAACAGATTTACTTAAAAATCTTTTTTAACTTGTGCTATATAAAGGTAATATACCAGAAGCGTGGAAGAGCAGCATTACGATACCTCTTTTCAAAAAGGAAAATAAGAAAAAACAGTTAAACAAACTAACAAAAATCAAAATAAGAATAAATATCAAATTCACAGAAAGGCTAAAGGAATAAAACAAGGTCTTCTGAGCACGATTTTCTTTAATCTAGTAGTAGACAAAATGATAAAAAAGTAAGAAACCCAAACAGGGGTTACAAAATATATGATAAACAAGTTTAGATCACGGAGACGATGCCGTCATAATATCGGATAATAGTGACAATTTCCAATAACCCGCACAAGCTTTACATCTAGAGACTCTTAAATATAGCATGTTATATTAACAGAAAAAACCTGGTAAACCCAAAAGAACCAGTTAGATATAAATTAGCCGTCAAGAACAAAATCATTGGACAAGTAACGTCCTGGTATCAACGTCTCAAGTGATAGGGTAGCCGGCGAAGTCAACACGCGAACTAACAAAGCAGCAAGATTGTTTGAATGTTTGTATGGAAAAACAAGAACGTGAACATATAATCTAAAGTCAAACTATATAACAACCTGTATATATTCCAATTATTACTAGAACATCGATCACGAAAAGAATGTTCCGCATGACAGAAATCAAAATATAAATAAAAACATATGGTGGTAAGATTCAACTTACAGGATGTTATAATCTTATAACATCCTGTAAGTTGAATCTTTGTAGAATTTCCTTACTTTGTGTTCTGTTGCTCAGTGTTACACATGGGCGCGAGAACACCGAAGAAGCTGGAATGACCATGTCACCAAAATCCCAAACAACAGGCTCAAAAATTGCACTACCCAACAAACCGGAAATTACCAGACCATCTAGTAGGCCCCCAAAAAATAGAATAATAGCTGGACGTCAACATCGCAATGTCAAGATTAAAAAACTAAACATAACCTCACTAGTTCTTAAACAAGAAGAAGAAGAATTTCGAAAATCATTTTGAAACTGAGAAAAGATTTCAGGTAAAGGACGATGTGTTATGTGCTTTTATGCAATTCAATTTTTCAATCTCTCTTTTAATGAGAAAATATAGCAGTTTTTGCTGATAATGCACATACATATGTCGTATAAAGCATGGGACCTGTTGATTAGCTTGTTATTTAAATATTCTATTACGCACACAGAAATTTTCCAGTGGCACAGAACAGAGAAAGGGCGAACAGATTTAAATGAATCAAATTAACCTGTAGGTTCTAGAGTCAAATATAGATGTGGTATTACTACAGTGATGATCAGTTAACGAGCATAATACATTCAAAGGTCACGTTTGCTATCCGAATTGTTCGTTAACTGATTGTTACCCGATGTACTTTGGCTGTAATTTTTTTGATGAATGTAAAACTTTGTTTCTGCTTTTGGCTTGTGTTGATTTGATGTCTTAATTCTTTTTCCATTAAGTTGAGAAAATGATATCGACTAAGTGGCCGCCGCCAGAATTAATGACCATACGGGACCGATTTATGGTATATTTCATCATTGTTTCCAGAACTTCCGGCAATAGGTTCTCGCATTCTTGACGGATATTCTTTTTGAGGGCTTCAAGAGTCTGAGGCTTGTTGACATAGACTCGTGACTTTAAGAAACCCCACACTCCGATCACTCACCGATAATTATAACAGCAAGCTCTAATATAATCTACAAAGACAGCCCTCCAAGGCTTACCAATAAGAAGACAAACTGGGAACTATTTCAATAATTACTAACCGAAGGCACCAACCTTGCCCTACAAATTAAAACATCTACTGAACTAGATGACGCAACAGAATACTTAACACGACTCCTCCAAAGTGCCACTTGAGAAGCTACACCTGCCGATTCCAATCAACACATAGAAAATGACAATATTCCTAGATACATCAAAGAACTTGTCATCGAAAAACGCCGAGCAAGAAGTAGATGGGAACCAGAAACGCTAATGACAAAACAACATACAATATGCAGGACTCACAATCTTCAAACTCCAAACGATTCATTATTATGTAACCCATTTATGGAGCGCTGACTGTTCAATATGGAGAGCTACAAGGAAATTTACGATCCCACCAATCAGAAAACCTAACAGAATTTGGGCCAGGACCGACACTGATAAAACAAATGTATTCGCAGAGCATCTTGCACATGTCTTTACAACACCGCAGCCAAATCTAAATGGTAACCAAGAAGAAGTTGAAGCCTTTCTACAAGCGCCGCTTCAAATGTCCTTACGTATCAAATCCTTCTCCCCGGCCGAAGTTCAACATAAACTCAAGTACACCAATGTCCATAAATGCCTAGGCTATGACCTAATAACAGGACAAATTTTACATTATCTACCCAGGAAAACAGTACTGCTGACTACCATCTACTACAGCATGTTATGGCTTTGTTACTTTCCCCTGAAAGACTACTGCTAAAAAGAATAGAAGAGACAGTCGACCTACACCAAATCATACCAACGTACCAATTCGGTTTTGGTAGGCGATACTCGACAATACAGTAAACCCACAGGATTGTTACCAAATTATGCAATCGCTAGAAGCCAAGCCATTCTGCGCTACAGCATTTTTGGATATCAAACAAGCATTCGATAGAGTATGGCATTACTATACAAAATTAAGACAGTCTTTTCCTATTACTGAAATCCTACCTAAGCGACAGAACTTTCCAAGTCAGAATCAACAATTCATTCTCAAACTATCAACCCATATCTGCTGGTGTACCACAAGGAAGTGTTCTGGGTTCTCTATTATATCTGGTGTACACTTTAGACGCTCCTACTACAGCCAACACAGAGATCGCTATCTTCGCCGATGACACAGCTGTATTATCTATTAATAATTCATTTCTCATGGCATCTGAAAACCTACAGAACTACCTTAACCTCCTCTAGGGATAGTACAGCAAGTGGAGAATTTCCGTCAACAACGATAAATCTACCCACATCACCTTCACAAACAAGCGAAGTACATGTCCACCAGTCATCATTAACAATACAGTTATACCAGTCTAACCAGAACTCAAATATTTAGGGATACATCTTGACCAGAAAATCACATGGAAGACTCACATAAAGGCAAAAAGAAAACATCTCGACATCGAAGTAAAAAAATGAACTGGCTTTTTGGAAGGCGTTCGCAGTTATCCCTCAAAAACAAAGTTCTCCTCTACAAAGCCATCCAAAAGCCAATTTAGACTTAGAGGATCCAACTATAGGGTTGCACCAAGCCGTTAAATACTAAAACCTTGCAGCGTTTCTAGTCCAAGACTCTCCGTCTGATGTCAAATGCCCCTTGGTACGTTACCAACCAGACCCTCCACGAAGACCTAGGCATCGCATATGTCTCCAGTGAAATCCATAGACTAGCAACTTCATATCAACATACTCTTGTGGGACACGAAAACAAGCTCGTTTATCAGCTATCCCAAGAACCAGTCGTGACAAGAAGACTGCATCGCCAATGGCCCCATGAGCTCACACATCAGCCCAACTAGGCGTAAGCCTTCTATTTGGGAGTAACATCAATGGATGGACCTCCCTCAAGTCTTCTACTTTATCACATGATTTGCTTATTAGCCACTTAGATTGTATAGAGTAGATTGTAAATGTGCACTCTTAATAAAAAAAAAAAAACAAAGTACTGCAACATTTGTTTGTTGTTCGAACATAATGATTGTAAATTGTTCGTTGCCCGATTTGCTCGCAATCTGAACTATTCGTTAATCGATTATCCACTGCATTCATATTAGGTAGGAATCAGCAGTGTTTAAATTAAAAATGAATAAAATATTGTGTAAATACGTTGTGTTCAATTACGATATAACACAATTATATAAAAAATGTTCAAACCTACAAAAATTGTCTTTATCTACAGAAATGGAACATTTGCAAAAAATCTCATGCAATGTAATTTACAGTTTTAAATTTTATTAATATTGCATATTTATATTTAAATTTTTGCCATTTTCATAGCTGTAACTCCAACAGAAATGTTATTTTATTTCTCTTGTCAACAAGTTTTTTTTTTTTTATAGAAATTGATTATTTTATTCCTTAATTCCTCCACTGTAATATATAAACAATGTCAATAAATTTATTCTGTTTCAGCCTCTAAAACTTTTATTACTATTATATAGCCGAACAAGTTTTCATAAAAGCATATAGAATTTCCCCGACTGAGCTTTTATGGCACAACGCCGCAGATAACATCATAATGAGCGGCGATCCTAGGATTTCCTAATAAAATAGGAAATATCGAAGGGGATTTTTATCAGCGGCTGCGTTAATTCGGCCAAATTAACGCGCCTGAGAATTACTCCATAAATTCCCATATTTGTCACTACTAAAGTAAAAATCCAACTTTGGATGGTTCCAAGAACAGATTAGAATCAACGGGAAGCCGGCAACGGCGTGATATGCGAAGTGCCTTAAATTACCCATCGCAGTAGCTGTTAAAGTGCAACTCGCTGTATTGGTTAGTATAGGCTGTTGAGTTCAACCGACGGATATAAAGTATAAATTTAAAATCAATGCCGGCTAATTTAAACACATTTTAAATTTTTTCGAGCTATAAAATCCGCATTCTGAAATAATTATAAAAAGTCCCATTCTATGTTAAAGCGAGCCTGGAACATCGGCAGATCTCTTTGATTGCGCGGAGATCCCGCTAGATATCTCCATGAAATAACGTTTAATATTAACAGCTCGATTATATGATAAATAACGCATCCGCACGAGAGCGTCGCGTTTTTCATCATTAGACAGCTAATGGCCCGTCATGATTTACATTTATTATTTGCGGCCGAATTTAAGCAGCCGATTAGGCATTAATTGATATCTCGGCGTCGAGATAAACGCTATCAGGGGAATTTATGTAAATACGTGATACGGATGCGGAGCAATATTTCAAGAAAAGAGCCAAGTAATGTAAAAAGCGTGTATCGCGCCGAGCTCACGTGTAGTGCTGGATGATATGCGAGATAATTATCTGAAGTCTTTATTAGTACCACGAAATTAATTAACGAAATTGCCTGAAATGTAAAACCTGTAGCACGGGCGCAGCGGCCGAATTATTAATGGGCGAACGAACAGTGACAAATATTGCGGTGTTTTCCTGCGCGCGATTTTATTTGCGCGGAGGTTAACCATCCGCACTTTATTTGCCTTAAAACGTTGTAAGCGAAAAGCTATTCTGGAAACATTGATCTTATTTTTGTCTCAAGTTGCTTCTTACTTAAATTATTCTTTATTTCTTGAAATTGTTGTAAATTAACAAAATATCATATAGACCAAGAGTATACTGCTATTTAAGTTAAAACTAAATAAAAGTGAAGATTTTAAGTTATATGACGAATTTCATTGTTATAAGTTGTTTTATTTTTAATTAATTTTTAGGTTAATTAAAATTTAGGTTCTATATTATAAAAACAGTATTTGCTAAAAGATATATTGCACAATGTAATAAACAATTAGCATAACAGAATATCTTTAAATATTTTTGTATTTATTGTTCGTTTTTATAAATTATTAGTTCATGTTCTTTTTAGTCGTCTGGGTGTTGTGTCCGGTGAGTTGGTTCACAAAGTGGTTGGTGCGTCCAGGTAGATTGGCTCGGTACTTTGCTTCTTTTTTAATAAAGAACACACCTAGGTCCTCGTGGATGGTCTGGGTGCTTACGTACCAAGGTATGGCTAACTCTAATATTGCTCTGATTCGGATTGAAACCATTGGATAATGTTTATAGTTTTGCACATCTTCATAATTGAAGTCCGTATGTCTAAATTTGTTGTAAAACGCTTTTATAAAAGAACACTTTTGTTTCAACTTTTATTATGGAGCGTCATCCAAGCAACCAGAACATTTCTTGAAACTATAGGTTAAGTTGTTGTCTTTTTATTTGTATGTGTCGCTTACAAGTGAGATATTGGTCCAGGTGGAGACCCAGATATTTCGTTTTTGTTTTTGCTGGGATAGGAACATGGTTGACGCGGACTAGAGGACATATTAGATCGAGTTGGTTTACTTCTATTTTCCAGCGGGTGAACCATTCACAAAGAGTGTCTAAACTTTTTTGTAGATGTTCACGGGCAGTGTTTGGATTAGTAGGTAGTCATTATGGTATTTCGAGCTTTGGGGATATCAGCTGTATACCAGATAGAGAAGGGGACGAAGTACACTCTCCTGAGGAACACCGGACTATATAAGGCAGAGTTGAGAGAAGGCGTTTTTGTATTTCACTGAACAGAAACGGTTTTCTAGGTAAGACTTTAATTAAAGGGTAATATGAACTTGGTAGATATGCTTTTAGTTTGTGTAACAGTTCAAAGTGCCACACTCTATCAAAAGCCTAAAAAACATCCATGAATACCGAAGTACAATATTCCTTTTTCTCAAGGCTGAGTGCAATTTGATTAACGATCCTGTGAGTTTGGTGTATTGTTGAATGTTCTGATGAGGTGATAGCAAGTCTAAGTCTTTTCGAACACTTTGCTTATTTGGGGAAGCAAACTGATCGGTCTGTACGATTTTCAGTCTTCTGGTATTATGACTATTTGGGCATATTTCCATACAAGAGGGTTAACATGCAGTTATATAAGATTGTTATCAAAACCACAACTTTTTTTGATAGGTTTTGTAGTAGTTGCCTAGTGATGAGATCATAGCCTTGAGATTTGCATTGTTTCAATTTACGTCATTTGACATGGTGCATCTAGAAGGTTTTAGCCTTCATTGTCTGTTTAATACAGAAGTGGATAATTTTGTTGAAAAATGGTAGCAAGTGTTCTGCAAATGTGTCTCCTATTTCTTGGTTAGTTAGAGCCCAGTGTCTATTTCCAGTTCTAATAGATGAAGTTGCAAGTTGTGGTCCCTTGATTTTCTGGCAGCCTTCCAAACTGATTGGCCGACTTTGTTCAGGTATGTGAAATATCCTTGAAATGTTAAATTTTTAAATTCAAGGATAATTCAAGCTAATTTAATAAAGGTTCGTTAATCTTCTGGGTCGCATGACATTTGCCATCTACTTCTGTCTGCTCCCCTTTCAGCTACTAGCTTCCGTATACAGGGTTGCATCCAGAAGTAGTAGAACTGTTTTTTTTTGCGCGCGCGGAGCGATGGAGGGAAGCCTGCAAGGCCGGATGTTATAGAGGGGAGCCTTGGGAACATGTTTCGATCTGCGGCAGTCGCCTGCGTGCGTTAGTTGAGTGTGGACCACTGTTTTAGTGACCTCCTGTTGTAACGCTTCGTCGTCAGTTGCGATGGAGCAAAATTTGGAGCAGCGGTACGCCATCAAGTTTTGCTACAAATACGACCCGGAAACAAAACGTCAGAGCGAAGAGTGGCACACCGCACAATCACCCCGTAAAAAGAAGGCCAGAATGTCGAAATCGAAAGTGAAATCGATGTTGATTGCATTTTTTGACCGGTGTGGCATTGTCCATAAGGAGTTTGTATCTCCTGGACAGACTGTAAATGCAAGATTTTACGTGGGAGTGCTCACACGGCTGCGAAATCGGATCACACGCGTGCGACCAGACCTGGTGGGGAAGTGGAAGCTCCACCATGACAACGCGTGCTACGGCGCGTGAATTGTGAGGGACCTCCTGGCCAAATTCGGCGTTTCCACGTTGCCTCACCCCCCCTGAAGCCCTGATGTGGCACCGCCGGACTTCTTCCTGTTCCCACGGATCAAGAGGAAGATCAAGAGGCATCGTTTCGACTCGGTGGAAGCAGTCCAAGCGGCAACGACAAGGGCGCTGAACAGCATCCCGGAGGACGACTTCCAGAAGGCCTTCGCGACCTGGAAGGCTCGCTACCAGAAGTGTGTGGATGCCCAAGGGGCCTGTTTTGAAGAGTATTAAGTCGATGTACCAAAATGTACAATAATTTAAAAAAAATCAGTCCTACTACTTTTGGATACCACCCTGTATATAGTACAGTGAGGTATTGTCGTTGTGGCGTTCTTTGATAGATTGATTGGGTGTGGAGTTCCACGCAGCTTCTAGAATGACAGTGGTTAGATGTTGCACTGCAAGGTCGAGATTTTTGGGTTCTTTAATGCGTAACCGAAGAGTTCAGTTTGCTTTAATATATCTCTGAAAAAGTTCCCAATTTGTGTGTTTTGTAATAAGTGCACAGTTTCTGCCTTTTTTAATCGTATAGTTAGTAAATGACAGAATTACAGCATTTAATTTCAGTGTAGTTTGAGGCGCTGCCTTTTGTAACGAAAAAGTCAAGGAAATCTGGAACTTTATTTGTTGGCTAATATGTGGGTTCTCCTGCGGATCGATGCTCATAGTTGTCGTCTGTCATAATATTTAAGATAAATAATATTTCGACCTTTTATTGTAATCCCCGGTGGGATCACAGAAAGTGTCTATCCATTACCCGTTACACAGAAGCATATGAAGAAGAGCAGGTGAGGTCTATGTCCAAGTCGACCGCGACAAACTGCTGATGATAATTATGATACTTGTAGATAGATGCCTTCTACTTTGTGTTTGTTCAGAATTTTTCCTATTAGGTCCGTAATTCTGTTAATACAGGGTATCCCACGAAGGTGTTCCAAGACTTCGGGTATAAATTCTTTGAAACATTTTAATTAAAAAATTTTCAATAAACATGGGTCAAATCCTTAACCTTTTTTTGAGATATAGATGAAGCAAATTAGGGGTCTTTGGTCATTTTAACTTTCGTTCCGAAGGAAACTAGATGTAGACAAGGATGATTACTTAGTGACATTGCTGTTATAGATTTAAAATTGAAATTTGTCTTGTTATAAATTTAATATCTTATAATATTTAGCAATATCATTAATAACTGATCTTTTAAATATATATTGTAACAAACTCTGGTAGAAACATTGTTTTCCGCTGCCGACATAATATCTTTTAGGCATTCGCCTGCTCCTGAAATACGTGTGCGAATTCAAAAGAAACGACCTTCTAGAAAGTTTCAGATTGACATCTCCAGATGTTTTGCGACCCCTCTGGTACATTCTAAATAAGTTTAAATATCTCATACTAAGGCGGCAACAGAATTTAAAGTGGCTATAGCAAAACGAGCGATTCTAAGTGCGAAAGTTATGCGAACTGACATAAATAATGTGTAATTTTACGATATCTACTGTATGTGTTGTATATATAAATAGTGTTGTGATTTGGACCACCTGTAAGTAAATAAATAAGTAGGTTAAATAAATCTGCAAGAATTATTTACTACTGACATCTACACTTAGTTTCCTTGGGTCCTAAGTTGCTTTATTGATATTTAAAAAATGGTATTCGACCTATGTTTATTAGAACTGTTTTGCATAAAATGTTTCAAAGAATCTATACACGAAATCTTGGAACATCCTCGTGAGACACCCTGTATATGGTAAACAGGCTTTACCTATCGTGACCAGTTTCAATTATGTTTTGCGTGCGCATGTGTTAAGTTTCAATGCTCTTTTTATCTTCCTCGTAGTCACTCTTTTGCGAGGTTACATATTCGCCATCCCGATCTACACAAGCGTCCTTTTTTGACTTGGATGGTGATTTAGCTGTTTCTTAAGGTATCGGCTCGTATGCGTGGGATTTCTATAGATAGGGTGTTGTAATTGTCTATTCTCCGATCTCAACACATGTACGTCTAGTAAATCAAGTCTATTGATAATTTCCAGTTTAATGGTAACACGCATAAACGACTGTAACAAATTGAAATATTTAAGAAAATGATAATGTTTCCTTATCATATCTCTATATCAGAAATCTGTCATCGACGTGTCTTAGACATATCGCAGATTTTGATGGTAATGTATTAATGGTAGTATCCGTGCTGTGGGATTGCGTATTGAGAACGGCCTAAGTATTCAAATAGAAAAGTTGGCTTATGTTCTGTTTGTAATCCTACTGTGACAATATAGTTGTGCCTTTATCCCCTGGTAAGATGATAATGGTGCTGTCAATTTTTAATCCACGAAGAGCATTGTAGCCCGCTCTCAAAGCAAGATGCGTGTGGCCTGAAGTCAAAGTTCCCCTGTTCTATCCGCTATAGCGGTCTAAAATCAGAAAAAATGGGGAAAAATCTCATTATTATCTTAATAAGTCAGAAATAACGTACATATCACCAGAAAAATAGTGAAAAAAATTAAATACATTTTGGGTGGGTTGTAAGGGGTAATTATTTGTGAGTGGCTATTTACACGTGTTTTTTTTCATGCAACTTGTTTAAAATAACTCATGAAGTATGGAAAAAATTATAAAAAAGTATCAAACTCAGGAGTGGCTTTGTAGGGGATAGTTTTTTAACAATGTGAAAATTCATATATATTTTCTTTCATGCATTATATTGAAAATAACTCACAAAATCCAAGAAAGATAATGTAAATAATAGAGTCCAGTACCAATAATTAATAGAGGTATATAACTTTTTAAGGCAAAAGATGCATACCTATAACCTTATTAATACAAAAGAGAGGAACTTCACTTATTCATCGGTATCAGTCGAGTCTGAGTGACTTGCACGTGGATTTTCGGAATCAGGATGTCTGGTCACATTCTCCTCAGAAGATGGAATTGTGGGTTCTTTTAAGAGCCTAAAGACTTCAGGTAACAATTTTGACTTATTCTTCTGACGAAGTTTACGAAGAAAAGTGATCAGTGGATCTGATGAAATAAAAAATTTATTGAATAGGTCTTAATTCGTCGCAACTCGAATATATATTTTTTAAGATTTTTATTTCGGGATTCTTGCACTTCTTCGGACAATTGACCTATCGGCAATAAGGCGAAATTAATAACTGTGGAGCCGTGAACTAAAACTTTATGGACAGATGCTGGCATATAATACCATGGATACGTAGACACTAATAATCGTGCAGTTCGTAAAGCATATTCGTGGAACGCATCAGTATCGACCTCGTATGAAATGATTTGCAGAATAACTGCAAATCTTTTAATAATATTTTCATCAATATGAGTTATTGAAGCCGATGTAGTTGGGTCCTCAAAAAATTTTCTCGCCGTGCTCCCATCGTTTGTTGCGCCACTACCTCCACTTTTAGGTTGATCAACTAACAGACCCATTCTAGTCCTAAATTTATTTTGTATTAATCTTTTTCTCTCTGTTATACTACTTTTATCTTCAGCACGTGCTTGCCATTTCTTAATATCTAAGCGATAGAATACGTGGAGCAAACATTCGAAGTATCTAATCCAGGCAAGATTTTTCCGTCTATTATGGACATAATGCAAGTATGGGATAAAGAAACTTTAGTTCCCTCTTCTTCAGAAGTCATGTCGTTGGTTGAAGCTTGTCAAACTTATTTTGTATATAAGTCATCTCATGCTGTGAAATGTCAGTACTTTCTTGCAAGAACTAAATTCGAAGGGGCCTACAAAATCTTGTTGACGATGGACGTGAATTTTGTCACAAGATTATTTTTCTTCTTGGCAATCGGGAACTATGGACGTTAAAAACAGTTCGTTATCTTTTAAAGCGAACTCCAAAAACGGAGAATGACCAATACTTCCATCGCAACCCCATTTTACCGACAGTACTAAACTTCTTACTGTTTCAGGAGCAAGATAATATTACGGGTTTTTGGATGTTCAGGATTCGGGAAACTGTATGAACTAGAAGGGATTGTACTTGAACTTCCATGGATTGTTCTGTTACTGTTAGGGTGTCGATTGGCGGATAACATCGGGCCTTAGTCTCTAAAACTTTGTGGTAGGAGGGGTAGATATCCGCATGTTTTTCTAAACCTTGCTGTCTAATAGACATGTACTGGCGTTTCGTTAATTTGGCTTCGACAGTTCAAGAAGCCGCCCGATCTGGCGTTAAAAGAACTAAGTCTTTTGATTTTTGTGCATCATGCCAGGCTTTACGAATTTTCTTAGCTCGAGTTGGTGTCGTGAACACAGCTTCAGTGATTATTTTGGCTTCTGAATCTTTTCCCTTATATTTCAAAACCAGTTTCGTAACGTAACTCAGTTCTTCCGCATCAAACTCTGTCGACAACTTCACGGCTCGTATTCTCTTGGTCTTCGAACTACTTTCCTTAAACGTTACCTTGGGTCGGCCACAACCCGATGATGTGCTTGGTTCAGCACATAACACAGTTTTATCAGGTTCTTCCGGTTCTTCTTCTTCGTCAACATCAAATTTGCTGTCAAGCCAATTTCCATGCTTCTGTAGGAGTCTTTTGCATTTGTCCAGTCTTGAAAAAACTATGTTGCAAAAGTCAATTATACCGTTTCTTATGCGAACGATTGCTTGCGCATTCCCTGCCTTTCTTTCTTATAGGCATTTTAAATTACAAAAATTAAAATTTAGTGATTGCTTAAGCTAGGGTAGTTTAGGGTATATATATGTACAAACCGATTTTTATATTATGTGGGCCTCTAGTTAATTATTGGGAGGGGTGAAATATTGTTACGCCACTAGGGTAGATATTGCCTAAAAGTTGATAGAGCCGAGATTTTTCAATACAACCCTTAAGTATAAAAATTTGTTAATTTTTAACAAATAAATTTTTTAGTTATTTTCTTCGTATAAGAAAGTAAAAATGCAATTGATTTCAAATGGAACAACTTCCAGCAAAAATGCATTTAACCGCGGCATACAGGGATACCTAGAGTGGCATTTGATGGCAAACTTTCTTTAGATCTTATAGAAGTTACAAAATGGCAAAGAAAGTAAGTTTATAAAAAATAATAAAATAAGGTGCTTTAAAATAAAATTTGTTGAAATATTTTCTATGTAAATAAAGCACTTGCTTAAAGTTTTTCTTGTAAAAATTACAAATTAGAAGCACAAATATTTGAAGCTCAGTCGCACATTGAAATTTGCCAACAAAGTGAAGTAAAATCGTAGTTTAACAATTATTCATATTTGAGGGGCCACCGCATGTAGATTTTTAGAACAAATAGGTCGATATTCCGGGAAATATTACCAGAGATCTACCTTAATGTACCCTTGAAATGTGACAGATTTATAACATACTTACAAAATTTGAATTTTACCCATTTTTTCTGATTTTGCACCATTGTGCGCTAGTAGCATTCGTGCGGCAGCCGCATTGCTTATATGTTCACTATGACGTCTTCAAACAGAATGGATTTAAGTACTGCCGCAAACTTGTCTTTTTTGTTGGGGTACGTATAACTCCAAGTTAAGTTAATATTCGGGAAAGTTTATTACCGTTCATTTACATCCTATATGTGTAGGAGCGCTTTTTTATGTAAACGCTGAAGCTTAGAAGAATGCCTGGTGGCAGTGAGCCCCGTGTTTTTCCGCAAAATGGAATAAGGTGTGGTTTACGATATCCCAGTTGTTTTTGTAAATTCGCCTATGCAGGGTAACATGCGTTTGGTTGTAGTATGCATTTGTTCTGTAACTAAGGGAGCTTTTGCTTATATTTTGTTTTTCGCTTTACACGGCCTTCTATTGCTGCTTTTTTAATTATATTTTGATGTTTGTCTATTCTTTTTCTGCGTTGCCAATTCTGAGAATTGTTCATATGTTCCGTTAGTCTTTTTTGATAAAGTGTTCTAACCGAGTCTTCTTGGAACAATTTTACTTTCCATTTTTGTTCTAATGATGTTCGTTTTTTATTTTTTTTTATTTTGCGTGTAGTCTTTATCTACATTTATTCCTCTAGATACTCGTATACCCATAAATAGTGTGGCAGTTTTTTTATTTGCTAGGAAATAGTAGATTATTGATTTTTGGCTTCTTGCTTCGCAGATGTATGTGTATGCTGGTTTATGTTTAAAGAAGGTATTTATAATTCTCATGTTATTGTAGCAGGCAAAATCTCTGGGCATTTTTCCACTTTGGTTAAGGTGGTTTTCGCCATTTATTCCAGTGATATTTTCAAATTTCTTTCTACCGATACTAGCACTGAGGTCTCCGCCAATTATTATGTAGTCACTCTTGTTTACTTGACTAAAATATTATTATAACTTTCTGAAAAAATAGTGCGCTTTTTTTTCTTTTCCTTCTGGGCATATGCACATACAATGGTCAAGTATCCTCATTCTATTCCGCATATTATGGTTGTGATTCTTTCGTTTATTAATTCGTACGATTTTATTTTTTCTTTCTATTTTTTATTTATTATAATTGCAATACCAGTTGCGGCTCTCGTATATTGTCTTACTGCTATGTATATTAACGTGTATTTTTCTAGATATTGGGTGCCTTTTAATTTCTTTTTTGTCTCTGTTATTAGGGCTATATCTATATTTTTCTTGTTAGTTCTGTTTGTAATTCCTGTAGTTTGTATTTTAATCCGTGTACACTCCAAGTGCCTATGAGTAGTCTTTTATTTCATATTTCTTGTCCTTAATTCGTTTGCGGTTGTCATATGTAAGCTTCATCCTATCCGAGGCTATTCTTTGTCGTGTATCAATTATTTTTGTTTGTAATTTGTGATTTTCCAATTAGCAAAAGGCATTTCTATTATTCCAAATCGTTGTCTATTTCATTAGTCAAAGTCGTAGTGTAAGTGGGTCTTTTTGTTCCCTGAAGAGGAGACCACACTTTCCAAGTATTCTGCTCTCGTTTGTTTCCAACCTGGTTTTCCACTGAGGTTGGTTACTCAATCTTCCACAAGGTTGCTCGGATTTCCAGGACTCACCAACGAGAAGGTGAGAGTCGGAATTCAGTAGGAGAGGTTGTCAGCGACAGCTGGAAACTTGCCGTATGTTTCCCATCCTACCTTTTTGAGCTCATGTAACAATAGTGATATGGGTTATTTGAGGGTTTATTTGGTAAATGTAGCCTATGTTTCTGTGACTCTTTAACACTTTCTTTTTAGTTACCACATTAATAAGAGCAATTACAATAAAGTCAGCTTCTCGGTTACTATTGCAAAAGTGAGCCTAATGGTCTATCTAAATGAACACGAAGAATGTTTGACTTAATAAATGTAATTGGCCACTTTGAAGCATTAACAATAAAATGTCGTTACGTCAACTTTCTAAACAGCCTCCGTATTGCAGCCAATAAAAGCAGCGAAGCGCTTATACCTACATATGTTTTCAATTAAATCGAAATAGTCCGTGCTGTTTTATAAACTGAAACGTGCTCAGCGAAAACAAATTTATATCCCGCAAGCCGTTGGATTTCTTTAAATCGCGCCGATTTTATTACCATTAATCTGCCAGGCTGCAGCGCTGCAGTTGGCCGCGAGCGTTTCCAGCAGAAAGCTCGTCACTTTTTGCTCTCAAGCACGGGCTTGCAAATCCGGCCCGTTCACGTCCTGGAAGAAAAATGCCGCCGCGTTCGCGGTTGTAGCCGCTCTTTATAGGGTGAAGACTGGAGAAAGGCGACGCGGAATAAATTCGCGGCTTTATAAAGGCCGGTCGCGCACCTTGAATGAGCGGCCGCTCGTAAAGCACCGGCGCTTATCCCGCGAGGAAGGCGATTCCGATTTTCAAAAATCGAGTGCCCGAATGAAAAGAACGGCGGCCGGAGTGACATAGGCCACGGCTGTCCCATTAGAGGCGCAGCCGCGCCAATAAACCGCGATCTTAACGAGTGCTGGTCCGCGCACTTTATGATTGCCGGTACTTTATGTACGCAAGTACCGTGCGGTTATTATTAGAATGTTTATGTAGCCTGTACATATGTAAACACCGCTAATTATGGAGGCCAGATCCTAATCGCATCTAAATTATTAACGACCACTCGTAATACTGCGTAATTATTGGAGTATCAGTAAATTTCAGGCGCTTTGCCGCATGTCATAACAATACTTACCTAATTACCTAGAACTAATCGACTCTTAGATTTGCCAACGCTAACGAGTCTTTGACTTACATGGGCAACCATTAGTGCAACAGGCTGGATTGCATATTACCACCTTCACCAGACTAGACGGAAATTTATATGAAAAAAGTGGTACCACATATTAATAGGAGTAATATTTTTTTTAACATCGCTTTAGGTACACTTTCTATTTCTAATAGTTAGAAGAAAAGTTTAAAGGTATTAAATAATTAACAGTTTATTATTAACGAAATAATTAAATAATAAAAGTATAAATTTGGGACTTGTTAAAAATTATCAAATTCTAACAAATGCCACAAAAAAATAAGGCAATGCCATGTTCATTGAGACTAAAAATAAGTTAATTTAGAGCCATAGAATATTTGTGTTAAGATATTGACACAAGTTTATTAAGAAAATCACTTAACAAAAATATATATATTCGGATCTATTTACAAGAGACTAATTAGATATACTCAAAAACGTTGAGCAAATTGGATGTTTTTTAATAGTTAAGGTAATGTGAAGCTTTCTAAGCACTTATCACAAATTTCTCTGCCTGAAACATTTTGCCATAAAGTATAAATACTTGCGACTGTTTTTTTCAAGATCAGTGTATATATTATATTAACTTCTAATTGTCTTTGCATTGAAAACAATAAATATAAAAACATAATAAACGCTTATGATTTAAAAGAAAGTGGAGTGGCGGTCTTTTCGCCCTTAAACCGCCTGTGTCTCGTGGCGGCATGCTGGTGGCTTTGATATCTGCCGCCACGTTTTGCTATCGCACACAAAACGGCATATGGGCTTTTGCTCAGCCGACGAGTCTGCATACGCCGTCGGCGGCACCCTTTGAGACGAAAAGTTCTGTCGAATTAAGATTTCCCGCAAATGATCTACCGCTAAGCCAGGCGCGAAGCCCGGAGAAATACTCGATCCGCAACGCGGCCAATTCGGTCGTGTTTATTTTACCCACATTTAACCACCCCGCAAGACTTTCGCATCGCATCCCGGTCAGTGCGGTCGTGTTCCAGGCACGAAGACATCGCAACAAGGTGGCCACCGTGAAACCAACGCCGCCGAAGCCCAAGCCGATTACAGGTGAGCGATTTGGCAATTGCCCATCGGTTGATATCGGTAGCCGCCTCCATCCGCTTTTGCGCCGGCCGTTTAAGGGACGATCTGGGCCTCAGCGTTTTACTTTTCAAAACGGGCCGTACTTAGTTCCCCACACCGCACCACGAGGGCACGGCTATTTACACGCCTGCCTCTCCAGAAAGATAAATTGTTTCTTTAGGAGAGAAATGGTAACTACATTCTTTAAGATCCCAGTCAAAATAATTATTTAGGTTTAAAATTAGCCCTTCTATAAGAATATAGTGAAATACGGTGCTTTAACTAGTATAAACTTAATGCAAGCTTTTGTATATATGAAATAATGCTAATTGTAAAAAGAGACAAATGATAAATCTTCTTGTCACCGAAATTACTTGATCGGCCACTTACTTGAAAGTGCCAATGTATAACATAAAAGGTTAGTTTACCAAATTTGGTAAAGCTGAAAAGACAGAAGCTTTTAAAATGCTCACCGGAGGCGTTAATATTAAAAATGGCCGTATCAGCAAAAGAAAAAGCTTATTTCGTGCTGGAATACGCAAAACAATTATCAGTAGTGGATGAAACAGTTTGAGAAGACAAGAAAAAAGCATAGGACAACTATTTGTCAAAGACCAATTGGTGAAAACATTCGTGCAACTTACCATTGGGGCCCCACCAAGTTAACGCATCGTGCTAGCAAACAACTTAACGTACACAGACACAGATCAGATTAGCTCAACCAACATATTCCAGAACGTTGAAGGTGTTCTTCTTTTATCTGCTTCATTGTATCGCCATGTTTCCGTTCCAAATGAAACAATATTGTTTTATAATTGTGCTGCAGATATTGTTTTTTCTTTTAGTTATTTCCTTATTCCATCACATTTCATTGTTTTTTTCCTTGTCGAATTTGCTTTCTAATCTCTTGTTCGCCTAATCCAGTTTTATTATTTTTGGACATTGATATTTTTTCTGAATTTGCTAAGTCTAGTTTAGTTTTTTAACTCTTCCATATACTTCCATATACTTGGTTTATTTAATGCGCTTGCTACTTCTCTAATCTTCATTATGAATGCCCAATCGCTTCTTAAACATTTATGTCTGTATTTTTTTCTCCGTGAATTTTGCTCGAATTCCTACCAACAACTTTTGCAATATTTTTTTATGTTATACTTGTATTTGTGAGATAAGTACATTACATCAACCACACATATGTGTTCTTTTTATACCATTTATTTTGAATGACCTTGTGTTATTCTATAAAAGAGACACAATGTAAAACTGCGTAATTTGTTGTACTTATTCTACACCTTTAAATTTTTAATTTTAATGGAAAGACAAATTGTATTGTTCTGATATATTGGGGTTTAATTCTAGATAGTGGATAAGAATACGTTGCTTTAATAATTTAGAAATTCTCATGGTATTCTCCAGCCCCCGTTTATAAATTAATTAAAAATAAGTTCATATTTTATGACAATGAAAAGCATAGTTATCCAAATAACACGATTTATTAACTTTAGAAATCCATAAGTTGGTAGCCCGTATATGCTGTGACGTTCTTTCATTTTCTAACCAAAATAACTTACTATGTATTTCAATAATTTTTTTATTGCTGATATTAAACATAAAATTGTTAAACCATCAGTAGTAAGCATGACCTGATATTTTTAATTGTAATGAGCTTGGAAAATGTCAATTTTGTCACAATAAAAAGTGATCGTTTTAGTACTAAGTCCGACAGGGAGATGTTACATTTTTCAAAACACTCTAACACAGATGTTTTTGCAAAAAAAATCAATTTTTATTTTTTTATGTTTACATATATAATGTCATTTAAAAAATATAAAGCACAAACAAAAAGAATGTAATTTAGTTCCTATCTAGGCATTGTAGCACAACTTGTGGAATTGCTCCAGTTTCTCGAGTTATGGCTTCCAAAATTCAATGTAAACCCAAGCTTTCAGGTAGCTCCATAAAAAATAATCACACGGTGAAAGATTTAGTAATTCAAGGAGCCACTCCCCGTGCAATGAAATGAGGGGCCCTAGAAAATGTTTCTTTAAAAGAGCCATGGAATGTCTTCAGATATGGCAAGTAGCCACAGCCTGTTGAAACCAAACCCTATCGAAAGCAATGCGATTTGTTTTAAATTCAGGCATTAAAAATACTCGCAACACCGTAAGGTAACGCTGTGAGTTGACCGCCACAGTGCGTCCGTTTTCTCGGAAAAAGTAGAGTTTAATTATGTCATATTGGGCCATTTCTTACCACACAGTTACTCTCTCATGTAGAAGCTTTTTATGGACTTCTCGTAGATTATTTTTTGATTAGTTCCAGCAATTTTGTTTATTTACAGCACTTCATAAGTAAAAATGATTTTCGCCACTCGTTATCAGAATACGGTCGTTTGCCAAAATTTCCAGCATCGTTTCTGCAAACGTAAACCGCCGTACATAGTAATTTTCCTTTAATTCTTGAACGCCAAGATTTTGTAAGGATGCAAGTTAAGGTTAAAGTTCAAAATTTGGCGAGCGTGTCGTACCGCTGAACGGTGAGAGCTGGCCTCCATAGTCTTTTGAATTCATTCGATGTTTTCTAGTGTTCTAAGGGTCCGATAATTTCTCCAAATTGCTCGAGGTCTCGTTTTGAAGTTGCTAAACCATTTCAATATTGTTGGACGAGGTGAGAGAGCATCTCGTCGATCAACATTGAAGTAAGTTTGAAATCTTCGCTGTGTTTACACCATCGACTGATCGGTGTGACTTTTTTGTGTGACTCTAAATATTGCGCAAATAGCAAAATTATTAGAAGACGTTTTGGCAATGTTAGGTTTCACGCAATATTCCGTAACTTTGATATCCTCAGTACATTGCTGATTTAGCCTTTCTCTGCTTTTTGTCTATATTATCAGATTAAAATATTGTTAAAAATATATTACTCAACACTCTATGACAAAGACTTTAAAGATCGAATTTTAACCAAATTGAGATGTCACCCAAGAGTCCGTCATTGTGGCAATATGGAAAACATTAAAGACATTGAAATTAATAAGATGAAATAATTATACTAAATAACGCAAAAAAAATACTAAATAAATACTTTGTAAATACAACTTCAAAGGTAAATTTTGATCTTTTGGTAAAAGTTGTAGTGGAAATACAACTAACGTAAGGAATGCAACTTAAGATTATCGATCCATTGGATTTGTCACTACATAATTTTCAATATTCTAGACTCAGGCTGCGGTAGTAAAAGTTTCAGCTGCATTAGAAATTGTTACCGTTACCATAAAGTTAACTTTATATCAATTTTCAACTTATAATATCTATTCAAAGCAAGTGAACTTTATAATAAAATAACATTTTTGTATTGTTCAAATAATTGTACATCAAAGTAATGCAGTTTAAAACTTATTAGTATTTAGCTGATATCATTAAAATCATGAGCTGTTTTTTTAAGTTTTGTACTTGTTTGACATTACACCACCTTAACAACCATATCCTATGTCTTACTTCTTTTTCTTTGCCTCATTTTATGCTCCATTATACGCTCTTGTTTGTACTAAACAGATCGAAAGTACAAAAAAGTAGCATATTTTGCTATGACAATTGCGATACTCTCAAGTGAAACTTGATTTGATTAATTCGCATGCTAAAACTATCTCTTCATAGTTAAATTGGCATCTGAATACTTTTCCCAAGTATTTTAAAAACATATAGAGGTATAAAAGAAAGAATATCAGATCAAACTGTAGCTTCTATGCAGGAAAATTAAAAATCGATTGAAATATTTCTGTATCTAACTTGGAAGTTAAGAAATCCAGATCATTTTGTTAAAAATAACAATTTCTGTAAAAGAGCTCTTTCGCTAGAATCTACTTAAAATCGTAAGACTAGGAAAGAACTATTTAATCTGGGTACTTATACAAAAATATCTTAAGATTGCACTTTCTAACCTAGACCATAATGCATAAATTGAAATTTAAAAAAGCAAAATGCAAGGTAAGCAAATTTCTTCACTCTCAAAAATGCATTTAGATGGTAATAAGCAGTTTAAAAAACAGTTTTTTAATATATCTGAAATGATTTGAGATACGGACTTTTCGTGTTTTAGATGTGGTTGTCACAAGTTAACTTTCATCATATAAATTCTCTTCTGTCAAATCCCAACCGTTAGTCTGCATGAGACGATTTTCCAGAACTAACGCTCCTAAATCATATTTCATTATCTCTTCCAAACTCTCACGTATCACATAGATGTAGTAATTTATAGACTAATGTCGTCGTCGTTGAATTTCTTCAGTCTTGTAATTTTCCTATGACATAATTAATTATCGTCTGTAGAATATTTTTTTTGCTTGTTTCCCACATCTTACTCCTTTTGTTTCTTCTTTCTGTTATAATTATTTATTTTTCTTTAAATGTCTTGAACTTAAAATTTCCGTTTTTTCTTTGATTTGTGGATTTGCTTCGTTTGGTTTTCTATGAAGACAAAACTTTTGTAGCTAAAGGAGAGATATCAACGACTTCAGTTTGTAAAAAACTGCCAGTTAGTAATTCACATATTTTGCATTGGATACTATGAGGCACACAGGTGAGAATTTCAGCCACAAATTCTATAAGGTCATGTTTAGATAGCTGCTTTTGGTGTCTTCTTTAATTGCTTTAACTTAACAATCATTTAATTCTACATCAGTAAGTGAAGATTAAAAATCGGTCTCTATAAATTTATTCTAGTTAATCGGTAAAACGCTTGAAACATTTTTTCTATAGTAGCACATTTTGATTATGTCATGCTACGTTATTTTCCTAATTGCTTTGCTTTGAGAGGTGTTTTAATTCTCATTGCGCGGGAACATTTTCGCTAAATAAACAGCCTTTAGATGACTGCAAACTTTCAGATCCGGTATCTGGAGTAGTTGACTTAAATTTAATGAAAGCGATAACAACTTGTATTTATTTTTCTTATAATATTCAAATGCTTTGAACGAACTATGATTTAAATAATTGTTCAGTATCAGAAGGCTTGGGACTGCACATGATAGTGGTAGTGTCAACAAAAATCTTTGTTTATTCGCCCGCTCTTTGAGCAGCACACACTACTTCGTTGAAATTTTTATGTTAATGTTGTAGAGACATTTTCAACTTTGAGAGAAAAATATAGAAAGTAAAAAAATGTTCTGAAGCGCTTAAGTGCAAACAAATGTAATATTCTTGCCTGTTTCTTCTGATATTGTTGTATTAACTTATTCCTGTCGCCTTAGGTGGTTTCATGTGTATTGTGTATTCTTTGGCAAGTAAAGTTATATTGTTTTATAATTAAATTGTTAAAGAAATTTCTCGCAGATTCTTCTTTGAACACATGTATCCAATTGGTGCGAGTTTTCTTTGCCTTTCTGAGATTTACAAGCGGATTTTTGGATTATTCTAGCAAAATTGTGATAGATTATATTTTCTTCTAAAATATTGTAAGTTATTTTACCGTTAGAATAGAATTAGGTCATAATATAAATGATCGAACTTTAACCGCAGCCGGCTAGCTACGCTCTTGATTTTTTTGTGAATGTCTGCTTAAGTATATTATTTTTTAAATTCTTAGTTTTCATAAGTAAACGAATTATAGATTCGGCAATGATAACTCACAACTTGCAGCCCATATTATCTTTCCAGACATTACTGTAGTTTTTGTAGTTAATCAAATTCACGTCTTACAAGTCATACCCTTTTAAAAAATAAAGCTTTTGTATTTTTTTATGTATATTGAGGGTACTTTTATACACCATGTCTTTAAAAATGTACTACCAAGAAATTATACTAAAATCAATTAAGACTTAATAAATAAAATTTGCTTTATAATACCTCGATGGCTAGATTTCAATTCAAAACAAATCTATTTTTATCACACATTAGTAAACAGATCAATAATAGTTTACAACTGTCAATACATTTCTGATTATATCAATTAAAACTTTAGAAATTAAAAACAATAAATTTTCAAGTATTCACAAAGTAATCCAAAAATAGTTTACCAGTGGGAATTACAGGTACACCCTGCTGATTGTTCTGTTTTAGCCAGAATGACGTCAAAAAAATTGCAGGGCCTTATTTATTCAAACACAAAGAGGGTACTGGAACAATCACAATTGTTGCTTGGTACCGTATGATAATATATAATTTTTTTGAGGGTTATCCGAAAGAATTATTTAGATAGACAATTTCATAGCAATCTTGTAGTTGAAGAATAACATACGAAAATAATTTCGAACATTAAAAAGAATTTAACAGCTACAAGAAATTTTCCGCCTTCATACTTTGCAGTTGTAAAAATAACGAAAAAATTAAAAAACACTAGTAAAGCCTTTTGTTCATCTTGCGCCATGTTATATAATATATTGAAATAATATATTTTTGACCAGTATTGTTTATGGAATTAAAACATTATTATTCGATATTTATTATTTCCCACATGTTTCGATTTCTTTGACGTTGTGATGTCGCAGGTTTTAAATGTAAACATAGTGATTTCTAAAAAAATAAAGTTATATAAAAGGTGATCCAAATTAAATTTTAGTATATTTTTTCTGAACAAAACAAAAAAAAACAATAGTAATTTTATTGCTAGCAGTGTAGACTTAGTAGTTACATATAAAACATACGAGATGCATTCAAGTTATAACACCTCCAATTTTTTTTCTTAAAACTAGGAACAGATAGAAACAATGCGGTTTGTTTCAAAATACGCGCGCACTCTTTGTGAATGAATGACAGAAATGGTAGAACTTCACGGTACATAGGACTCGAGCAGCAGCGGCGAGAGTGAGGACTGTTTTTGATACATAAATGGCGACGTTTTCATTACAAGAACAGAGTGTAATCATTCGTTTTCTCCATTAGCGTGGTCTGAGATCGATTTAAACTCATCGTCAGTTGAATGAGACATGTGATGATGTTGTTATGAATGTGTCTAATGTGCGTTTGTGGGTGGGACAGTACAAGGAAGGCAGAACGTCGTGTGACAACAAACCAAGACAATCTCGGCCTCGTACCAGCCGTTCTAACGACGCGATCAAGCGAGTGGAGAAACTTGTTTTGAAGGATCGCCAAATGAGTGTGGAACACATCGCCTTCAAAATTAGAATTTCCGTGAGATCTGTGCACACAATTCTACATGAAGACTTGAAAATGCGAAAAGTGTCCTCCAGATGGGTGTTAAATGCTGACAACTTTGAAGTGATTTCTCATGATTTCTACTCACCTGACTTGGCTCCTAGAGACTTTTGGCTGTTTCCAATGATGAAAGACACTGTCTGTGGTTGCAAATTTACAGGTTCTACCGCTATTGCATCAGCGATTTTCCAGTGGTCAAAGAAGACTCCTAAAAAAGCGTTTGCAGAAGCTATAAAATTACGGCATCGACGTGTGAAAAATGTGTACAGATGCAGGAATATTACACCGAAAAGTGACACAAGTGTTACAGTTTTTGTATGATTAGTTTGTGAGAAAAATGGTGTTATAACTGGAATGCACCTCGTAATGTTGGTCAATTGCTCTCCATGACTCCGTTGGCTTGTGATCATTCTTTAGCGAAGTTTTCTACGATGCTTTCTTACAAACGCCGCTCTATTTAAACAGTTATTATAGCAGGTTTGTTAGAATAAACACTATCGATTAAATAGCCCCACAGGAAAAAGTCTAATGAGGCTAGATCACAAGATCGGGGTAGCCTGGTCGATGTCACTCCTCTACGAGATAACACGACCAAGAAATTTGGTTTGAAGTAGTGCGTGTTTTTCGTGATATGTGGCTACATCTTGTTAAAACCACATATCATTCAAGTTCAAATCGTTGGTTGCATTGGAAAAAAGTTAATTAGCATCTCCTAACAATGTACACCATTAAAAGCAAAATGAGTTTCATAATTTATTAGTCTGTTTTTATAATAATTTTGCATGATGTTGATTCGTTGCTGCACAATATATGACACTATGATGATTTTGCCATGTGTACCTAAATACTAACTGTACAGATGCAAACGTCAAGTGTTCACAGAACGCAAACAGAGCGCAATTCAAATCCTAAAGAATAATTTGAATCACCTTATGAAAGCTTAATTTATCCCTTACTGGCTTGAGGTCCTCTGTCCCCACTTTTTTATAGCAAGAAAAAGACAAATTGTTTTTTCTTAAGCGTTACGTCAGAAAGTAAAAATCGAGCATGTACCATAAGAACATTAGACCAAAAATAATAAAGAGAAAGCACCTTAGTGTTATATTCTAGAGTCGCTAAAATGGCATTGATGAGGAAATTTCTAGTCACCCACACTAGTAACCAAATCAATTAATCTCGCTACACCCAAAGAAATATAAAATAAAATAAAATTTCTGGATGCAAAAAAAGCTCTGGGTATGGATCTAGTGACAGCAGAAATGTTAGTAGAACTGCCAAAGAAAGATATGATATTAAAACTTAAAAATTGCAGAGATAATTTTAAGTCCGTTAAAGATCTACGAGGGTCATTCAATAATTAAAGAGACAAAACTGACCTGACTTTTCCTACTTTTCAACATAATCCCCATCAACATTTATGTACTTGTTCCAACGGGTTACTTGCTTTTTTATACCGGCTGCAAAGAACTCTTTGTCTTGGTGTCGGAGCCAATTTCCCACAAATTTCTTGACATCCTCGTTATCCTGGAATCTCTTCCCACGTAATTCCTCCTTCAGTGGACCAAACAAATGGAAATCAGAAGAAGTACCTCCCAGTCCATTTTATCAATGGTTTCACGGGTTAATTGAGCAACGTGAGGACGTGCGTTGTCTTGCTGGAGAATCACATCTCTCCTCTGAGATCCACGACGTTTCTCTCTCATGGCTAGCTTCACCTTCTTCAAAAGCATATTTGAGTAGTATTTGCTGTTAATTGTACGCTGTTCCTAGAGATAATCGCAATATACCGCACCTTCAATGTCCCAAAATACTGTCAACATGACTTTCCCTGATGCTTGAGTTTTGAATTTTTCCACACTGATTCTTGACCACTTTTGAACTGTTCCACCCACTTGTAAAATTTCCACGGTTCATACAACTTTCACCATACACTTTAGTCATTCTAGAGTATACATTAGCTGGCTTTTCACCTTCAGCAATCAAAAAACGAATCACAGAACGTTGTTCAACCAATGTAGAATTTTCAAGAAGCCCCGACAACGTTTAACTTAATTTTAAGGTTATAAACAGAGCAATGTTGATCAATCAGCTGATTAGAACTCATTCTAGTGAGGCCAACTTAAGATCCTAAATGTATCAAACTTGTACTACCAACAGTCTTTTTCCCACTCCAATTTGTCTTTTTAATTATTGAATGGCCCTCGTAGGTAGTGTAAAATCACATCATCCCAAAAACTTATTGCAAATGTATCAAAATTATTTGAAAAACTAATACTTAAAAGAATTGTCACTGAATGGATACCCAATTTGGATTTCGTCAGGCCTATTCTACTATACAGAATTTCATAAACGACCCTCGTCAGTCTAAACAACAAAAAATACTACACATAATTGTTTTTAGATTTAAGTCAAACTTACATACTCTTATTCTTTATTTATGTGATCGAAACTTTAAAATATAAGTAACACGGGAAGTTTGAACTACATACCCAATCAACTCCGGGGTACTTCACAGCAGTATACCGGCTCCATTACACAGATCTCCAATTTCACGAAACATTATCTTTTGTGTTGATATTGTCATACTGATTAGTCATAATAGTTCTCCGTCTATTACAGGAGTATCTGCATTATCTAGAACACTGGTTTAAAAAGTGTAATGTAAAAATAAATGAGATAAAGTCTGCTCGTGTAACACTTACTTTAAGAAAGATCTATGTAAACCCATATATCTAAACAACATTGAAATATCACAAACTGCAACAGTAACATTTTTAAACAACCCGATTAGAGAGACCATAAATGTTGAAGATCTTTATAATTACTTCATTATAACACAAAAAAAGCTGCAAACAGCGTACTTAAAAGACAAATTAAACTTAAAGAAGAAACAAGGAAACTTATAGACAGAACGAGCAAAGAAAAACTAAATATGTCAGAAAAAGAGATAAAAGAAATTAACTAAGACATCAAAAAGCAAGTAAGATTAGACATATCAGAGTACAACGAAAAACCTTTTAGAGAAACCATAAAAGAAGCAAAGAATCAAATGTATTCAGAAGGAGAATACAAGAAGGAAGAAAAGAAATGGATGACAAAGGAAACGCTCTGTGCAATTGCTAAAAGATCCTAAAATATATTGAAAAATTCTACGAGGAACTGTACTCGTCAAAGATTTAAGAACCACCAAATAACCCAAACGAAAAATGATCACCATTGATCAGACACTATACAGAGGACATGCCCACAATTAGTAAACATGAAATAAAACAGGCACTAAAGCAAATGGAAGTTTATCTAGGTTATCTAGAAACACTATTTAACCCGTGCGTAGATACGGACACAACACCCGAATCATAGAAAAACGCTAATATTGTGCTAATTTATAAAAAAGGGAATAAAAAGAAGCTAAAAAACTATCGGCCGATCTCGTTGCTATCCCACATGTACAAGATTTTAATAAAAAATATATCAACACGAATAACGAAACGTCTAGACGAATTCCAGACTCCAGAGCAGGTAGGTTTTAGAGGAGAGTATAGCACCTTGGATTACGTACACATCGTAAGACAAGTTATGGAAAAAGCGCACGAATATAACCAACCCCTCTGCCTAGCCTTCATCGATTTTGAAAAGGCGTTTGCCACGGTGAAAACGTGGGCGCTGGTTAATGCATTAAAGAGATGCGGGATTGACTGTAGATATATAAATTTAATCAAGGAAATATACGAAAATGCGACAGTGACATTCCAGATATTCGAAAAGACAAACCCGATAAAAGTAAGAAGGGAAATTAGACAATAGATATTCTTAGATGCCATATCCCCGAAGATCTTTACGAACTTAGAATATGTCTTTAAAGCTTTGAAGTGAAATAAATTAGGAATTAATATCAATGAAAATATCTGTCTAACTTACGATCCGCTGACGATATCGTTTTATTACCAAAAAACACGGAAGATTTGACGACGATGATTAAAGACCTGCAAGAAGTAACAAGAAAAGTAGAACTAAAAATAAACATTACAAAAACAAAGATTATGGCAAACAATGACGGTATAGCACATATTTGCATCGAAAATGACTTAATAAAAGTTGTCAACGAATACATATACATAGAGAAGGGGACGCGGTGGCTCAGAAATTGGAAGGAAGGCAAAGTTGGTTGCTTATGGAAATCTAAGGAATGTGTTCAGAACAACAACATATCCGCAATGCCTTAAGACTAAACTGTTTAATCAATGCATTCTTCCCATACTCACATATGCCTCAGAAACATGGTGCCTTACGGAAACCATGATGAAAAACCTGAAAGTTACGCAAAGAATGGAAAGATCGATGTTGGGAGTGCGACTACAGGATAGAAAATCAATCTAATGGATTCGAGATAAAACCAAAGTTGAGGACGTGGCACGACGTATTGCAAACTTGAAATGGCAGTGAGCAGGTCATCTTATGTGGTGAGAAGACGATAGTTGAAGCAAAAAATGTAACAGAGTGGAGGCCAAAGAAAGGAAGAAGAGAACAAGGAAAACCGAGAACTAGATGGAGAGGCGACATCAATAAGATCTCAAAAACACAATGGATGAGAGCGATATCAGATCTAACGGCATAGCGAGAACTTGGGAAGGCGTATGTCTAGAGATGGAATATTTAAACATTGGGGATGATAATGATGCAATAGTAAAATATCTTGGACTCCAGTTAGACGCTAAATTCATTTGGAGAGAGCATATTGACAAAAAAAGGAAGCAAATAAAAAATAAAACAGAGAGATATTTGTTAATTGGAAGAAACTGTATATTCTCGATTGAAGACAAACTATTGTTGTACAAGTCAATAATCAAATCCATATGGACTTATGGTATAGTACTGTAAGGTTGTGCCATCAAAACCAATGTTGTAATAATTCAAAGGTTGCAGTACAAAATATTCAGAAAAATATTTAATGTTTTATTGTATATGACAAATGAAATGATTCACAAAGATTCGAAGCTAACAACCATAAAAGAAACCGTCCATAGGAGAAGTACGATCCACAATCACAAACTAGAAATACACGAATCCATTAATGCCTCTCTTATTAGAAGATACTACATTAGGAAAAATAAAAAGACCAGCTGACCTATCAATTAGACAAAGAGATCGCTTCATTGGAAGGGATGTCATTATGTTTTTGTAGATCTAAATACTTCATATTTGATGTCTGGGGAACTTTGTAGCCTTTTAGATAACTAATTTTAAAAATTAATAGTTAAATGAAATTTAAAAAGTTGCCTAAATCGTCGGAGAGGGTATCGTCTTTAACGATAATAAATAAAATATGGCGTGCGAAGTGCGATGCCGGCACGAACGGTGGAAGTAATATCCGCGCGCGTGCTGCAGAGTGGATGTCGTGATGAACAGCAACCAAAACAACGTCATTGTGAGCGGCAAAGATTCCGGCTTCCGTTGGGCCATCATTCATAGCGCGTTTCGCGACAGCGGCTACATTCGGCCGTTCCACGGGACACGCTGTAGCTGTCAGCGCGCGGTCGACTCCTGGACGTTGAAAAATGCATTCCGCACCAGGAGAGAAGGAACGCAGTAGCGGCGCTCCGGCCAGACCGCGCCGAGCATCATCCGGAGTGATCTAAATAGCTCGTTACCGGCTCAAACTACGGCGATGCTTAATTAGTGGCCTGCAGGAGGCCGTCCGTCGGCCGGACCGGCCGGCCTAGCCGTGCCGTGGAGGCGATACCATCTCGCGGATGCTTCCCTGATTTACGGCCGCCTCATGCGCCAAATATGGTGCAGTTGCTTTGTATTTAATTACGTGCAGGACCGATGTCAGCCGCGGTCCGTATTGCTTCTGCTACTGCTGATTGGACGCACCGCGAAGATTTATATCCGGGGAGTTTTGGCCGCGATTGCGAACGCTGCCGGTGCCGCTGTCTTCGGGACGCGAGCTCCCGTGAGTTATTGCGGGGTTATTAGGAGCACGACGGTGCGTTAAATCAAAGCGTCGCAGACGGATAGACAGCCGACTTCGAATCATCAAAACCGAATATTGAGATGTTTAGGAGAAAAACGCCCTTGGAGATGACATCAGAAAAAATGGGGCAAGTCATACGAAACTCAAAACTTTTTGGACATCTATTTACTCATATTTTGAAGATGAAAACCTTTTATGCACACTTGTGTAACGAGTGCATATAAATCCTATTGTTCTACCTTTTGCTGAAAATGTCAACGTTCTCTTCTCTACCGATCAGCCACTTTTTTTGTGGCGATAATACTAAAACGTCTTAGTATCATCAGAGTATTTATCTGTAGTAATTAAGAGGATCATTAAAGTTTTCTCAATCTAAAAAATCTAACAATAAATTTGGTATAGTATATAGTATTCTGTAGCCCTGTTATCATTTTTGATTTGTTAGGTTGTTTTGCACAGACATACGTAAAATTGGATTCATATCAAGATCTATCTTCCGATAACTCACCAGTGTAATTTGAAAGAAAATACCGACCTCAGAATAATACACTCGTGACCTCAATGAACCCCAACTTCAAGTAAGCCACCTGAATCAATTAATTTAAAAAACATAGGACGAGAAAAAGATAGCAAAGAACCATAACCAAGCAAAATAATTACACAAATTCTGAGAGAAGCATAAAATTATATATTCAGGCATTATACAAGACCTTCATCATGACACTCAAAAAAGTTTTTTATTACCATGATCAGACTTTTGAGCCAATTTTATGTTTAACGGTAGTTATAATATATGTTTGGAGTTTTGTTTACACTATAGGCCAACACTGATTATGACGTCAACTAAGACCAGCTATTCAATCTTAGAAAGGGTCTTTGTTTTTACCGCTTTGTACGAGAGAAGCCGAAGTGCTAGTCGAGCGCTAAATGCCTTCAAGGCCAAGTTTTACAAGCACTCTACTTTGTTTTCTCTACAAGAGCAAGATAAAAAATACCATGATAAAATTTGCTCTATAATTAAATTGTCTATTTTACTATATAATAATAGACTGAATGAAAAGTTTGGGAAGACAGGAAGTGTACTGAATGACAATTTGTCAAGAACGGACAGATCAGTCGTTGTGACCACTCCGAGACCATAGAACAAGTTTGGGAGTTTTATGAACAAATGTTCACAACTTCGGTCTCTAAAAGCCCACCTCAACTCGGTGTGAGTAAGGGCTCTATGCACACCATCCTTACCAAGAAATTAAGTCTATTTCCGTATAAAATTCAATTCCAAACGCCTCTGACTGAGGTCAATATTGGCAGAAGATTCATTTTTGCAAAAGTGATCATAGCGATGGTTTGGACCAAAAAGTTGAACATAAAGTACCTTTATTTCACGGATGAGGCTCATTTTCAATTAGATGGCTATGTCAACAAACAAAATTACCAACATTGAGGTACCAAAATCCCACATTTGACCGAAGTATGTCGATTGCACCAAAAAAAATTGTGTAGGGTGTGCAATTTTTCTTCATGGAATTATCGGCCCACTGTTTCTCACAAAACATGCGAACGAACAATAGACAAGTTAACCAATCTAGTTTCAGCAAAATGGAGCCACTACCCATCAGACTCGGGGCATTTTTAATATCCTCACAGAAGCTATTGGAAACAGGTTCAAAAATCTGGACGCCCCTTGTAAGCTCGAAGGTGGCATCGAGTGACCCTCAAATTCATACGATTTAAACTTATATGATTTCTTCTTCTAAAGTGATCTCAAAGATCGCATCACAGAAGAGGTTCTGGCCATTTCTACGAACATCAGAAAAACCGCAATTGAGAGTTTTGGGAAAAGAGTTGAAATGACCATCTCTAGCGAAGACACTAATTTTAAAAACATAATGCACTGAACTCCATTTATTCATCATCATAATAAAGAAATAATTGAAATTTTAACTTGCGTAGTTTTTTTTATAATAATTTTTATATTGTTTGCAGCACATAATAAAGGTCCTAAATTACAAATCTATCTAACGAAATATAAAAATACCATGTAAAAAGCTAGTAAATAATTTAAAAAATCAATTATCGCAATTCCGTCAATCAGAAAAAGAGAGGGGAATTCAGCAAGATCCAATAAAGGAAAAACAGAGGTTTTTGCCGAATACCTCAAGTAAGTATTTGCAATCCCTCAGCCTGATGTTAAGCATGATGATAATTGAGTTGAAGTCTTTATCAATGCTCCGTGTCAATTATCACTATCTGTAAAACCCTATTCACCAGCTAAACTAATAAAACAATTAAGGTGGTTAAATACTCGTAAAGCTCCTGGCTTCGATTTGATTGTATGTGAAATATACAACAAAATATCACCTTCCCAGAAAAGCCTCAATGCTGCTAACCACCATCTATAATAGTATACTAAGATTTTGTTACGCCAGAGTGATCGAAGCGGTTGAGGTGTGGACTGCAAAGGGGAACGGAACCGGGTTCAGTCACTAAAAATAATTGAGTACCTGCGTTTACTCCAACAAATGTCAACATTAACATATGAGAGCCTTAACCTCTCAGTTCGCAGGCCTTGCACACGGGGAGTTAGAGCCGTAAAAAAAGATTTTGCTGTTTTTTCGCACAATGAAAGTATGTCTAAATTATTATGATTATCAAATCTGGAAAACCACCAACGCAACCATAGTTGTACAGACCTTAAGCTTACCCATTATGTCAAATATTTTTGAAAAGATACTGCTGAAAGGAATAAAAGATACTACAAACTTACATCAGATAATTTCGTCATACTAATTCGGCTTTGGAGATCTTCCAATCATTCTACAGGGTCGTCGAATCATCAATAAAATAATGAAAAGCCTGGCAGCAAGGGGCGTATGTGCAGTAATGTTTCTAGATATGCAATAGGCCTTTGACAAAGTGCGGTACAACAGTTTGTTGTATAACCTCAAACAAAACTTACCAAATATGCTATTAAAATGAACATGAATTTTTCAAGTAAAAACGAACAGTTCATTATAAAACTACCACAACATTGACTGCGGAGTCCCCTAGGGGACTGTACTGGGACCACTTTTATACCTCTTATATACATCCTATACAAAAAATAAATATACTATCGCTACCTCTGCCGATGACAGGGCCATACTGTATGCTCACGAAGCATTTGAATTAGCATTACAATATATTAAAAATCACCTCAATTTGTTACAAGGTCGGTTTAGCAGTTGGAGGGGAGTAGTAACTTATAATAAATCTACCCAAGTAATTTTTACGTCTTATATCCTCCAACCACAATAAGCAATGCTCTTATTTCAGCCAAGACTGAAGTTAAATAGGTTGGTTTACTCTTAAAAAAAAACTTACTTGGAGTTCGCATATTACGACCAAAAAAACTATTTTATCTTATAGTTAAAGAAATGCCTTGGTTGCTTAGATATTGCTCACAACTTATGGTTTTATAAAATACCACTTTGGGGTTGTGCAAGGCCATCATATACTACAATACTTCAAAGATTGCAATTAAAAACCCTTCGCAAAATGACAGACACACCTCATACGTTAACAATCACACCCTCTACAGGTTCAGAATTTATAGACAATGAAATTCAAACAGTCGTAACCACACACCACAGCAACAACTTTGTAGGACATCTAAACCACCTAGTAGAACAGTTTGGAACCAGTCAGCAGTCGAAAGAAAATTATAACGGCAATGTAGATAGAACTTTTTTTTTGGGCGCACTTACAGGTACTGCAGCCTCAAGGGCTTATTGTGCCCACTAACATGTACTTATTCTAGGACATTCACACACACCCATGGGTTGAGCGAGACTCAAACTCGCGCGCGCCCACAGAGGACAGAGCCAACTGGTTGAACCATCTAGCCACCGCATCCCCGTCCATAGGACTTACTGCGATACGTGATGTAGGACTGACTTCTTCTATCTTTTACTAGAAAAAATAGTAATTGCTACATACCCTTCGAGCAACAAACACAATATTATCAAATTTACTTATTATTTTTGTCAAAATAGATTGTAAATATCTAGCTAAATTAATAAAGAAAGTTGTGTCTTACAAAAGACAGTAAATTTTTCTAGATCGATGAAAGCTAGATGTATTTGTAAATTAAATTGTTTTATTTTTTCTAGTATTTATCGATTGTACAGAGATCTTTTCTAAATTAGCTTTGTAATTTATTTTTTTTTAATTTTAATTATTTTTTCCGAAATTTTGTATCCTACATTGAATAAACTTATGATTCTGTAGTTTTTTGTATTATCTATAATTCCTTTTCTATGTATTAGTTGCGCCATACACTACAGATTTCTTGTGTCTTTTTTTGAAATTAATTAAATAAATCGTTGAAAATATATCTCCATATTCAACCCATTTGTCTCTGTAGTTTTCTGGTTTGTTATTTTTTAATACTTCTTCCAGTTTTGTTAGTGTCAAAAGGTTTATACGTGCTGCACGTGGTTCTCCTTATATGCCTTCTTTACAATTTTAGTCACTATATTTTCTTGTAACATAGAAACCATTTGATATTATTTATATTAACTGTATATTCCTTTGTTTAAATTCTTGATGTTTTCTTCGCTGTTCATATCTTGAAATTACCTTAGGTATGTGTCTTTATCTGTTTTACTGTTATTTCTAACTCGCCATTACATTTTGACATTTTTAATTTTTTTTAAAGCTTCTTCTGCTGCGTTTCAGATAGCTTCTTCTATTATTTGCCTTCTAATTCTATTTATTCACTTGGTTCTTATTGGAATAGGTATTGGTTTAATCGATTATTATATAATTGTCTAATGCTCTCATCTTTTAGTAGATCTATTAGTTTTTAATTTTTGTATAGTTTTGCTCCTCTACATTTCATTTTAGATACAATTCACTAGGCTATCGCTAACTGCAATGTAGTCAATTAGAAATCTCTTCCTTTATTTTTTGTATATTTATTTTTTCTTAAAGAATAGATTTGCCATTTTTATTTTATTATGTACGCATAGCTTTATGAACTGTTGTCTATTTATGTTGCACATTTTATAACGTACGGTCCTGTTGCATTATTTAAAATTTGGTTACCAAATCCCCAGCCAAAAATTTTGACTTGTTATTGTTTGTATTATTGAGTGTTTTTATGGTACGTAATGAATCAAAAATATATTTTTGATTAAATGAACAAATTTTAAAGGAGTAATCCATTTATATATAATTCTCCATAGTTTTTGTTTTAATATATTTAAAAGTTTTAATTTGACCAATGAAATTCATACGAGTTTCTCTGTTAAATTTACGATGTTCTTCTATTATTTGTTTTAAAGTGGATATGTTATATGTACAAGATCGTCCTGGTTTAAACATTTTTATTTTGGTATACACATTTTTTAAACAATTGTTAATAAAACAGAACATCAGTAATAAAGATCAAGCAAATGATTTAAGATCAACAAGACAATAAATAAGTTTTTCTGCGCTTGTGCATGTGTCGTTTATGTTACTGGCATCACTCTTTAATAAATGTACTATAAAACATATCATCATTATCATCATCATCATCATTAGCTTTCTTCTACCCATTTACGGATATAAGCCTCTCCCATATTTCTCCATTTAGTGCGGTCCTGTGCTAATCTGTTCCATGTTAGTCCCGCTTGCATTTTTATGTCATCCGCCCACCTTTTGAAGGGTCTTCCTCTGTTTCTATGTTCTCCCCATGGTCTGCATTACATCCATTGCCACTTAAGTCTTGTTATTCTTTCTATAATGTCCTCAACCTTTGTTTTTTGTCTAATCCATCTGTTGGTTTTGCGGTCTTTCAAGGATATGTTCAAAATTCTGCGTTCCATTGCATGTAGGTGTACTCGTAGTTTGTCTATCG
Source organism: Sinelater perroti (assembly GCA_036346155.1). Classification (NCBI taxonomy): domain Eukaryota; kingdom Metazoa; phylum Arthropoda; class Insecta; order Coleoptera; family Elateridae; genus Sinelater; species Sinelater perroti. The sequence goes on from JARFIY010000359.1 coordinate 3,103,253, forward strand.
TTTTTTTTGTCAACATCCACGTTTCACTTGTATATGTGGTTACTGGCAGGATACATTCATTATATATTTTTGATTTTAAGTATAGTGGTATATTTGATGATAAAACGTCTTTCAATTTTCCATAGGCTGCCCAAGATAATTTGATTCTTCTTTCGATTTCATCTGTCTGGTTGTCTCCTGTAGTTGTTACTATTTGACCAAGATATGTATGTTTTTTCACTTTTTATATAACTTTACCTTCTATTATTACATCCTCTTCATTAGTTTTATCGTTTGTGCATATTTTTGTTTTCTCCAAATTTATTTCTAGACCTTTTTTTCCGACTTCTTTCTGTAATTCGCTTAGCATTGTTTATTTTCGGCTATTACTACTACGTCATCAGCAAAGCATAGATGACTTAACCTTTCTCCTTGTATTAGGATTCCTTTGTTTTCCCATTCTAGGCTTTTGAATATTTGTTCGAGCGTTATTAAGAATAATTTTGGAGATATCACATCCCCTTGTCTTACCCCTTCCTTCGTATTTTGACTTTGTGTCCTCGTGCAGCCTTATTTGCATAGTTGCGTTGTTATATATATATATATATATATATATATATATATATATATATGTTTTATTAGTCTACTGTATCTATAGTCAATTCTTGCCTTATCTAGTGTTTCCATTACCGCCCACATTTCTATGCTATCAAAGGCCTTTTTGAAATCTACAAACCCTAGCCATAACGGTATATTGTACTCTCTAGTTCGTTCTATTAAGATTTTTATTGTTAGTAGATGGTCTAAAATGCTAAAAAAATTTCTAAATCCTGCTTGTTCTTTGCTTAAGTATAGTTCAAATTTGTTGTCTAATCGGTTTAGTAATATTCTGGTAAATAGTTTATATATCTGCGATAGCAAACTTATAGGTCGGTAGTTGTCTAGGTTTCCAGTTTTCCCTTTTTTAAACAGTATTATCACTATCGCGTACTCCCATTCCTTTGATATTTCTCGTTTTTCCAGATATATGTTGAATAGTCTTGCTAATTCTTTCCATAAGTTTGTTCCTCTTTCTTTTAGCATTTCAGTCATTATTTGACCTTCTCCTGGGGTTTTGCCATTTATTGTTTTTTTTGTAATGCATATTTTATTTCTTCCTCAATAATTGGTTATGTCTTCCGAGCCCACGTTTAGTACTTTTGTTTTTAAATATTCTTTTGGCCTTCTATCTTGTTTACGGGACTTGTAGAGTTCTTGGTAAAATTTTTGTGTTGTTTCCAGGATTCTATTTCTTTCGTTTATTGTTATTTCTTCTTTGTTTTTGATTTTTGTAATTCCCTTTTTGTTTGTATTATTTCTCCTAAATACTCTTATGCCTTTGTTTTGTTCCAGTATCTCCGTTACTTCTTTTTCTTTGTATTTTCTAATATCATCTTTAGTCATTTTGCGAACTGGTTTGTTAAGTTCTGCATATACAATTGTATGTCTTTTATTTTCTTTTATCAATGTTCTCCTCTGTTGTAGTAATTATTTTGTTTTATCACTGAATTTATCTTTCTTTCCTTGTGTGGTTTTTGCATACTTTTTTGCTGTTTCTACTATTATCGTAACTACTTCCTTGTTTATTTCATTTATCTCTTCTTGTTGTTCTCTTTTATTTTTGTTTTTGTTGAGTTCTGTTTTTAAATCTTCCTGATATTACTCGGCGTTTTCCTCAATTTTGTCATATCTAGTTTTTGTCGCTTTTTCATTATCCATTGTTTTCTCTCCATTGTTGATTTATAAGTACTTTCGTTCGTACTAGACGGTGGTCACTTCCCGCGTTGAAGCTATTTAATACGTTTACGTCTTGAATGATATTTTTATGGTCTGTGAGAACGTAGTCTATTTCATTACGTGTTTGTTCGTTTGGACTGGCCCATGTCCATTTCCTATTGGGTTCTTTTTATAAAAGTTGTTCATATAGTAAAGTTGGTGTTGTTCCATAAAGTTTATTAGCATGTTTCCCCTTTCATTACGTATTCCCACTCCATAGTTGCCTACAAGTTTTTCTGCTGTGTCCTTTTTTGTTCCTACTTTTGCATTGAAGTCCCCGGGAACTATTGTGTATTTTGTTTTGTTCTCTTCTACAGCCGTAGTTAATTCTTCGTAGAACGTTTCGATTTCTTCTTCTTCACAACTTGATGTTGGTGCATAACATTGTATGATCTTTATTGTAGTCCTTTTATTAAGCTTTACCATTATATACAACACCCTGTCCGTTATTGGTTTTATTACTGTAACATATGGCATTATATTCTTATTGATTATAATAGCTACTCCACTAAGTGCTTTGTCTGTTCTGCCTTTATATATTTAGTAGTTTAAGGTGTTCTTCTCCTTTACGTCTTGTTTCAGATATTCCAAGGATGTGCCATTTTATTAAAGTTAGTTCATGTAGGAGTTCCTCCAATCTTGCATGTGAGGCGATTGATCTTGCGTTATACGTCCCTACTAGTAGTTTGATTTGTTGCCTATTTTGTGAATTCTTGTTTCCCCCCCCCCAGAATCCTTGCGGATGCAGTATGGGATTCTGTACCTGTGGTCCTACCCATCTGGGGTATTTGTGTTTTAAAATTCAGTTTTTTCATTTTGAGTGAGTATTATTTCAGCCGCCCCTGACCTGGAGTACCGACGCTGTGAGAGTACCGCCTCTAAATTGAGGTACCGTCGTGTCTCGTGTTAGTTTTGGTCCGCCCCGGGTATTTAATTTCCCCGGTACCTCCCATATCTGGGAAGCATTCCGCTATCCGCCACCTGGGGAGGCGCCCGATGGGGGACTAACAAACCCACACGGGATAAAACATATAATAAGGCTTAATTCTTTATGTAAACAATTTTTCACTTACTGCACAAAGAAACTACGATATAAAAGAAGGAATAGAGAAAAATTTGGTACAATTCAGAAAATATTTCTTGTTAGCTGGTTGACAAAAAAGTGATTTGAAAATAATTACAGCATTCCATTAAAATAAAAGTTACAGATAATACACAACAGCAGCTCAAAGTAAAAGAAATATATTCGTGTATATGCGAAATGAATTACCAAAATATTATTTTAAACCATATTTAAAATTTTTATAAGGAAAGCTAAACAAATTTCTATTTGCTTTGAACAATTCACAGTTAATGTCATAGAATAGCAATTACATTTTTTTTGTTTATTTTATATGCTTAATTTACAACTAGCCCAAAGGCTAACAAGCAAATTTGATGCAATACGTAATTACTAAACTAAACTAAAATACTGACATCTGGAGGGAGTGTCGCCCATTGGCGAGTCCCTGAATATACTAATATAACGAGTACTAGTTAGTAAGGTCTAACGTTTTAAGTCTTTTTAATCTACGAGTGGTATTATTAATGTCTAGTAAATTTAGCACTAACACATTGGGGTGAGTTATTCGATTGACATAGGTGACTGTTCGCCTTTTAACCTCATCTCTGATCCGTGGAACTTTTAGGTCGTCATGAAGTGTTTTGTTGTTAATGAACCATTCAGCGTTGGTCATTACACGAAGAGTTTTGCTCTGTAATCTTTGCAGAATATTAATGTTTGATGTTTTAGCACTGCCCCATAGATGTATGCCGTACGCCCACACCAGAATTAAAACTGTTGTACACTAACACTTTATTTTCTAGCGATAACTTGGATTTTTCCCTAGAAGCCAATACATCTTTTTCACCATAGCATACAGTTGCCTTCTCTTTTTTGTAATATGGGGTTTCTATGTTAATCGCCTGTCGGGGGTCACACCAAGATATTTTACTTCCCGTTGGATGGGAACTTGTATACCATATAGTGTAACCGGAGGAGCAGAGTTGTGTTTCGTCGTAAACGTAATAGTTGTATATTTGGTTTCATTAATTTGTATGCGCCACATGTGCAACCATTTTTGTATTATGTCGAAACTACTTTGTAAAATTGTCGAAGCTTGTAGTGGATCTTGCTGAGAAACTAATAACGCCGTATCGTCGGCGTATGTGGCCATCATTGTGTTGCCATTACATGGTAGATCAGCTGTAAATACCTGGTATAGGGTTGGTCCCAGAACACTGGCCTAAGAACTCTTGCCATTATTGGGTAGAGTCCAGACTGGCTGTCGCCGTACTTTACTTGATAATACTTCTCACTTAAGTATGATTTAAAGAGAAGAAAGTATTGGTGTGGAAACAACCGTTTAATTTTTTATAGTAGGTCGAGATGCCAGACGCGGTCAAAAACCTGGCCGACATCAAGGAATACCGCAACACAGTATCTTTGTTCTTCAAAGTCCTTTTCGATTACATCTAAAATTCGGTCTATCTGTTCTAATGTGGAGTGTTGTTGGCGAAACCCAAATTGATGTTAGGGGATAAGCGACTACATAACACGAAAAATATCAAGAAATACTTTAAGTAAAACTGAAGAAGAAATTAGATAATATTAAAACTGTAGAAAGGCTATTTAAAGAATACAAATTTTTCAATACCATTATAAATTCTTTAAATACTTATAAAGAAAATAATCAGTAATGCAAGTATACATTAAAATTTTCGATAAATTAAAATTGAAAGTATGTCATATAAATGAAAAGCAGTTATTAAAACTGTTTAATCGTCAAGCTACTATTTGCACAACAAGAAATCAAGCAAAAACTAATTTAAATAAGAAAGATGTTTTAATAAAAATAAGAATTTTATAGTAGAAACGAGGGAGAGAAGAGAGTAAATCTTATGTCTAGTATATACGTTTAATAAACTAAAAATTTCAATGTACTATTTAGTTAATTTGTTAAATTGTTTTTAGTCAGGCACAACAAAGCGTTTTATAACTGTTTAATGATCACTGAATTTAAAATATCTAAAAAATATGACAAATTGCAGATAATAATTTTAATATCATTTTTACAATTTAACCATTTAATTTCGTAAAACTAAGCTAAAAATACTCAAAGCAAAAATATTGTCTTTTTAGACAGCACTTTGCTGCTTATTTAATATGCCCTGTACTTCATTGCATTGTTAATACCAAAAAGCTTTTATCTTCATTTTAGATAGAAACTATCGTACCATACATCATTAATCATCTACAATGTTTTAATGATGGATTTATTTAATGAATTTATTATAATTGTTTTTAGAAGCTTGCGATTAGTAATCAGAAAGTGTCGGTAAAACTAAGTTTGAAATTTGTATTTGAACAAACTATTTAAAGATGTCATGTCTGCTAATTTAAATAGGTGTAACTGAAATAATTAGAATAATTAGTTATTCAAAAAAAACCAAACAGCTAAAATAATTTGAATTTTTGAATAAAAGATATGTACACAAGTTTTCTATAGAGAACGACACAAGCAAATCTTTACGGTTTTAAGCAAATTTGTAATTTAAATACTTTAAATATTGAAATAAACATTTATATTATTGTTTAAATTGCAAAACTCAAAAAAGTTCTAGGCCTAATATAAAGTATATTTTCTTAATTATGCAATTCTGTATTTTATGTGAGAAAATACACGTAAAATGTGTTTTTGTCTATTTTCCAAGTTTGAAAAAGGAGTTCTTTGTTTTAACTGCATCATTTGTTTAGTAATTTATAAGAGCAAGCGTCTTAGGATCGTCCCGCAAGAGTTGAAACCGAAGTTCCAAAGCCAGTCGACGTTTGCCTTCAACTTCTTAGGAATCCACTTGACAGTTTTCTCTGGCGCCGAATTCTTCGCTGAAAAATGTATCTTTCTGTGCAATTATTCGTAGAGGCCGTTTTGAGAAGTGATGTTCTGCGTTTGGTGGAACTTGTGCATTAAGAGCTAGTTTCGGACGGTCGGGCAGTAACTAGGCTGTACGCGAGGCAATTCGATCAAGTGCACGACGTGGGCGAGCTTAAAGAGGCCATTCAAGAACTCCTTAATTTAAAAGATCGAAACTCTAGAAAGTTGTTAAATTAGTAGATTGTATTTTGAAGAATAAATATAATTAATACACCAAAATGTTTGCAAAAGCAGCGCGCTTCTGAATAGCACTAAAATAATGATACACCATTAATTAAATCTGGAACACAGTACAGATTTTTATTGCAATCTAGTAACAAGCTCTTGTTGCACATATACGCTAAGAAAAGAAAACGTAAAAGAACATTTAAAACAGCAAGTAAAATGATAATATCGGAACAAACGCGGACTGCGCAAATACACTTAGATTTACATTACTATAGCACTTAACAATGCAAAACGCCAAATATATCCAAGCTAATTAATAAAGCCATAAAATAATTTACTAATCTACAAAACGATACATTAAGTAAAAGAAAAACTATTGGCCTTCAACATTCATAAAATGGAAACCAATACATTAATTGCTCATAATTTGTTGTTAACCATGTTTTTATTTAAAATAATAATGACAACTTATGGCGTCATGGATAAATAATATGACCACATATATTTGAACAAGTCTTTATCGCAGGCATTTTAATTAGCACAGCTTCATATACGTGACACTGTACACCTTATCCAGCTGTTATACACCATACTATATGTTATGTCTATAAACGTTAATTAATTTAGTTACATTTTTTTAATTTTACAACAACCTCAAATTATGGGCATATCTGCTCAAAGTGGTACATATTAATTGATTTTAATATTTTAATGGACCTACAATTTCACGTCAAGGATCCAGTTTGTCATGTCCAATTAAAGCGTTCTGAAACCTGTTTCGGATCTCAAATTTCATCGAAAGTACTTGGACCACTTTTACTGTTTTTGTGTTTTCTTAATTTATATTTAACATATTATATCAAACAGTCAGCACAGTGTACTTTCTTTTATTATCTTAAATAATTAAGTTTACTCTTTTAGCATAATTCTAAAAGTTATTAAAAATTTATACTGTGGTGTTAAAATAAATATGGTGGTATAGCTATAAAAGTTTATATGCAGATTTATTGGTAGAACCTTTCTTAGTTAAAAGAGGACACAAGCACAAAACTATGAAAATATCTGTACTCATATATTCTTAACTCTAATTGTACGGAATAAAATTTTTATAAGCGAGTAATTATGGATCGAGAAAAAAAATAATAAAAAATAGTAAATAATGAAATTAATGACTAATTTTACGTAACAATAAAAAAAATCCAATGAGCATAAATAAAGCAGAAAATGTTCGTTACGAAAAACAGCAGTAAATATTACAAATAAATCATATTGCTTATTATTTAACAGGAAAAATTATTGAATTTTTATGCATAGTACGAAAGTGAGTTAAATATAAACTGAAATTTCTTTTTACATACCGTAAGCTCAACGGAGAGAGGGGCCCCTTTTGAACGTCGTAGGTTAAGACACTTGAAGGTAATTCTCTTCGTAGGTACCTTGCACCGTCGCTTCTTTATTAATATCACGATGTCGCAGTAAAAAATGCCTCATGCGTTATATAACAAATTATAAACTTTTTTAAGACAAAGGCGGTAAAAGAAATTTTGAGAAAACTTAAGACACAGTTTGGGAGCAACACCCTGGGACTGAATAATGTTTTTCATGCTCAATTTTTTAATTTTTATTACATACATACAATCCAATACAATGTTTACATACATTTACATTAATAAAATAAATAAAACAAACTTCCAATTTCATTTAAAACTTTTACATAAAAACATTTCTTTTGTTGTCTTTAGAATCAGCAACCACTGGACTATGTCATTGAAAATAACTCTGTAAAAATTGTCTCACAATAAAGAAATGTGCAAAACCCGTCATTTTTTCTTGTTCTAACTTTGATCTCAAAAAGTGTTTTACTCTCTTAAAAAATTCCTGTTTCGAAAGTGAAAGCAAGCTGTCTTATCTTTTATGCTCGATTTCAAATGCAACCGCGTGAACTACAACGTGACCCCGAGATCGCTTTAATAAAAAACACTTAACTGTCTACCAATAAACAGGAAACGAGTTCCGATTTGATTTCCAAAGAGTAAAGACGTGTGGAGTGCTTGGGAGATTTCCTATCCCGAACGAGTGTGACCTCCGGATCAAGTGCATTGATATAGTGAGTAAACTTTTACAATTATTTTACAAAATTCGAGTGATGGCTATTACTTCAGCAATCAAATCCAATATATAAATTACGTATAACATCCCCTAAATATCTATCCACAACAAATACCTCCCTTTCAACAAAATTTTCACCAATATTTACTTCACAAACACCAACGTTCGTAACGCCCACAACAATTCAAAACAATTTGACGCCTACTCAGTCACATGTACTGCATCAACCTCAAGTCAGCTATTGTCCAACTGCAATCAATTTTCCACCATTGCCACCCCCACAAGCACAACAGTATACCTCGTTGTATGGTTCGTGGCCTCAACCAGTAGTCCAAACACAAACTGAATCAACTCTAAATAATGCTACTAAAAAAATGCACAATGATGACAACATGTCAATTTCAAGCGAAAATTCTCAAATAATAGAACTAAATGAATTTCAAGAAATCAGAAGGCACAAAAAAAGAAAAGCTGACAGCGACTTGGTTAAAGCCACAAATGCAATTCAAAAAAATTCTCCTATCTCAACTAGTAATAGATTTCAACCCCTATCAAATCAAAAAGCAAGAACAAGCAATACCAGTACAGAACTAAGCTACAAATCCTCCATTCATACTACATTATATCAAAGTTATCAATCCATTGATTACTTTAATTGAAAAACATATTATTAAAAAGAACTACCATTATCAACTTCTCCAAGGCAACAAACTAAGGCTACAAATACATAACCTAGCCGACTAGAAAACCATACGAGATGTCCTAGATGCCAACAAAGTAGCCAGACATACTTATAGCCTAGAAGAGGAAAAAACATTCCGTGTTGTCTTAAAAAACCTACACCATACAACAGATTTATAATTCATTAAAGGAGAGCTAGCAAAACAAAACCATGAAGTATTGAACGTTATGAATGTTATGAATCGCGAGACAAAACAAAAGAAGAACCTATTCTTCATAGACATCAAGCGTAAAGAAAACAACAGAGAAATATTTAAAATCACCAGCATTGGTAATGCTATAGTCGTCTTTGAAGAACCAATAAAAAAGCGCAGATACCTCAATGCAAAAACTGCCAATGTTATGGTCATACACGCAATAGATGCACTAGACCAGCCCGCTGTGTCAAGTGTGCAGAGCTTCATGATTACCGCACTTGTAATAAAAAACGTGAAGATGGAAAACCGCCCAAATGCGTCCTGTGTCAAGGCCTACACCCTGCAAATTACAAAGGGTGCAAGGTGTACCTCGAAATATTAAACAGAAGATACCCAAACTCTGCAAACTCAAGCTATGCTTTACGTCTCCAAAGCCAACAGCAACAAAAGCAACATACACAACATCAACAGCAACACCAACCCTATCAACAAAAGCATCAGCATCAACAGAGTCAGCTCCCTCGGCAAAACAAACTAGAGCATCAGCAGTTATCCAGCAGCCACCTTCTAGCCAAAGACAACACTATCCATCTCAAACGCAGCCACAACCACATCCACAAAATCCAAAGGACAACAGTCCACAAAATTATAACCTCGCATCTATAATAGCCACACTTCAACAAACGATACAAGCACAACAACAGACAATTAACGAACTTACCACACAAATTAAACTCCTCGGGGAAGAATTAAAAAAATAAAAATGGCTCCGATCTATAAAATAGCTGAATGGAATGCTAACGGCCTTTCAAAACATAAACAAGAAGTAGAAACCTTTCTCCTCCACAATGAAATACATATTTTGCTTATATCGGAAACACATTTTACTAGCAGAACTCACTTCAAAATACACAATTATCAACTTTACTTCACAAATCATCCACAAGCAGACACTCATGCCAGAGGAGGCACAGCCACTCTAAGTAAAAAGCACGTTAAACATCACATGTTACCTCAATTTCAAGAGGAATTCCTTCAAGTTACATCCATAGAGATTGACGACTGGAATGCCCCACTAGTCATATCAGCTGCATACTGCCCTCCAAACTACGCTGTTAACAAACTAGGCTTCATTCAATACTTTGGAACGCTAGGTAGTAGGTTCTTAGCAGGTGGCGACTTTAACGCAAAAAATACTTTATGGGGTTCCCGAATCTCCCCACCTGGCAGAGGAAGGGTTCTACATCAAGTAATACAAGACCTCAAATTGGGATTCCTCTCAACTTATGAACCCACATACTGGCCTACCGACCCAGATAAACTACCCGACCTACTGGATTTCTTCACTATCACCTATCTTGAAATCACCTCATGCCTTGACTTAACCTCCGATCACACGCCAATTATAGCTACTGTGAGTAGCACGATCATAGTTAATGAAACTGACCCTAAATTGTACAACAAAAGAATTGACAGGAAGCTCTATCAAGAAATCATTTACAATCGCTTGGATCTGAAAATCTCGCTCCAAACTAACAATGACATTGAATTAGCTATACAAAAATTCACAAATATAATTCCAGAAGCAGCAGTGGAAGCTACACCAAAAATTGACAGTATAAGACAACAAGAAAGGTGTCCCACTATATTTAAAAGAAGGATAGCTGAAAAAAGACGTTTACGACGTATCTGGCAGAATACAAGATACCCATCTGACAAGAGACGCTTATCCAAGCTACAACGGAACTTAAAGTACTTATCAACGATCTAAAAAATAAACAATTCCAAGAATATCTCACAAACCTTAGTGCAACAGTAGACACAAATTACTCCCTTTGGTTAGCAACCAAAAGAATAAAAGCTCAAAAACAACCTATACCCCCTTGGAAACAAACGGACGGTACTTGGGCACGAACAGATCGAGAAAAAGCAACCTGCTTCGCCCACCACCTTTTCCAATCAATACCCTCTCAAATTTCCCCAGATGAAGAAGCAGAAATACATAATTCTTTAGATACACCTTATCAACTAGCATTACCGCTGGGCTGCTTTACAGTTAAGGAAGTGAAAAGAATGATCAGAAACTTAAACCCCAAGAAAGCTCCGGCTTTGACCTACTAACCGGCAAACTACTCAAAGAACTACCAGGCAAGGGCTTAGTGTTAGTAACCATGCTATACAATGCAGTTCTGAGATTGGGGTACTTACCAGTGTAGTGGAAAGTAGCGCAGGTAATTCAGATACTCAAACCCGGGAAATCCGCATATTAAGTTACCTCCTACAGACCTATTAGCTTGCTGTCAGTGGCAGGCAAAGTATTGGAAAAGCTCTTAGCTGAAAGACTAACATTCATCCTAGAAGATAGCAACATAATTTCTGGCCATCAATTTGGGTTTAGGAGGGAGCACTCTACTGTACAACAGGTCCACCGAATAGTAGATAACATAAACCAAGCTTTCGAAGAGAAGCAATACTGTACAGCTGCTCTACTCGATGAAAGCCAGACCTTCGATAAGGTGTGGCATGCAGGCCTCATGTATAAACTCAAAAAGTACTTCCTCATTCGCTATACGTTATTCTGAAATCGTACCTAGAAAAGCGATATTTCTGTGTAAAAGTTGGTCAATACCAAACAGAGCTCCACAAAATCAACTCAGGTGTACCTCAGGGAAGTGGTTTAGGTCCAATTATAATCCTCCTGTTCACAGCAGATATACCAACAAGTCCGCACTCCCTCACTGCCACCTTCGCTGATGACGAGACACACAGGCCCAGCAGTAGCTGCTCATCTTCTTCAACAGAGCTTAGATCAATTGACTCAGTGGACCAAAAGATGGCATATTAAACTCAACGAAGCTAAATCGTATCATATCACATTCACCAAGCGCAGAGGCAACACACCACAAGTTCTAATAAACTACTTCCCGCTAACCCAAGTAAATGAGGCTAAATATCTTGGCATACACCTCGACAAAGGACTGACTTGGAAGTCTCACATCTGGACAAAAAGAAAACAACTTGGTATATTATTCAGTAAACATTACTGGTTAGTAGGTAGGAAATCAAAACTAACCTTCACAAGCAAACTCCTGGTTTACAATGCGATATTCAAGCCCGTATGGACATATAGTATTCAACTTTGGGGAACAACATCCAACATCCAAATAATTGAGAGATTTCAATCAAAAGTGCTTCGGGCTATGTGCGATGCACCATACTTTGTGAGAAATGTAGACATTCTGAGTGATTTAAAAGTTGATACAGTAAAAAAAGTGATAGTTAAGTTTAGTGCGAAATACCTAAGTAAACTCGATCATCACCCAAACGCCTTAGCTCTTAACCTACTCGATAATAGTGAAACCCTACACAGACTAAAGAGACACAAATCACTAAATGATATACAGGGCCTTCATTATGTGAGGCAATTTTTTTTATTATCATCATAGTCAAACTTTTAGCCAATTTTATGTTTCACGTTAGTTATAAGTAAGTCAATGTTTGGAGTTTTGTTTACACTCTAGGGCAACACTAAATATGGCCTCAGCTAAGACCAGCTATTCAACCGAAGAGAGAATCTTTGTTATAACCGCCTTTTATGACAGAAACCAAAGTTATGGTGAAGCGTTAATTTCCTTCAAGGCCAAGTGAATAAGCATACTATCTTGTTTCTCTCTACAATAGCAAGATAAAAATACCATTATAAAATTTGCTCTATAATTAAATTGAATCTGATCGAGGTCAGTATTGGTAAAAGATTTACTTTTGCAAAAGTGATCATGGAGATGGTTCAGGCCAAAAATATACACATAGAGCACGCCCAATTGACGAATGAGGCCTATTTTCAACTAGATGGTTATATCAATAAACAAAATTACCGACATTGGGGTACCAAAAGCCCACATTTGACCAAAGTTCCTCGATTGTACCCAGAAAAAGTTAGTGCATGGTGTGGAATTTTTCACTATGGAATTTTTGGCCCACTGTTTCTTACAAAACATATGAATAAAGAAGTTTATTGCACAGAAGTTCTCGAAGAATCCATTCCAATTATGAGCGACTAAAGATAAGTCAACCGATACTGCTTTCAGCAAGATGGAGTCATCTCCCATTGGATTCAGGGTGTCTTTGATATCTTCACAAAAGTCTTTCGAAAGAGTATTATAAGATAAAAGAAGGTGGCATTGAGTGGCCCCCAAATTCCCCCGATTTAAACCCATGTGATTTCTTTTAACTTAAAAATGGCCTTACAGAAGAGGTTTTGGCCATATATGTTGCAGAACATTTGCAATTGAGAGTTTCAAGAAAATAGTTGAAATGACTATCTCTACATAATGGATTGGAACTCCATTTACTCATCATCATAATAAAAAAAATTGGGATTTTATCTTGAGTAGCTTTCTAATAAATTTTTTATCGTTTGCGTCACATGATAAGGCCATGTATTAATAAATATTGAAATTCTACCTTTTGTGTTCGAAGTTGTTGTCAAGATTGTTTATTATACGGGTATTTGTTTAATCACCAACCCCTTAATTGTTAGGAACATATTTTTCTGTAGAGTTTATACTCGCCCGGTTGATTTTGAATAAACTAACCAATTTCGCTTGATGCCTTCTAGTTTCATTACTTTAAATAAAACATCTAATTTGAATAATGCATTTTAAGTTAGGATTTATATTTTGCATCAAAATATTAAAAAATATTTTCGGTTTATATTTCATATACTTTTATAGTTAGGCGAAAATGAATATTGTTTTTAATTTTAGCAAATATGTAATCAAATACAAAAAATTATTTTCATTTGTTTTTAAATGTTTTAAGTACAATTATAGGAAATAATTTATATTAAAAATAAAGTTATTACATATTAGTTAGTAAATAACAGAAAGCAAATTCAATTAATTTAGTTTATTACTTAACATATGCTTTACAGTTTATTTTTGGATTATTTCTTATTTTGCTGTCAAATTTTACATTTTTTCAAAAAACTAGTGTCTGAAAACTGTAAATGTGTTTCTTTAGCGATATCTTCCCACAAATTATCAATAATCAATTCAAAAGAAATTTTTCAACTTGTTGAAGTTATTTGCAGTCTCAATTTAGCTTATAATGTTATAATAATAATTATAAAATTTTATGTTTATTATTTAATGTGTAATTTATCTTTTGTAAAATATAGAACATTACAATAGGGTCTCCTAAATAAAATTGAAATTGTATGCCATTTTTTCTGCAAGGTTAGCAGCGTTTTACTTAGTTAAACGTTATAGTAAACACTTTGCAATTAGTATATCTAGAGCATCTCTTAATAGAGAACCAAGTGATGATTATAATGGCCTATTACAAATACGAAGAATGCGTTTCCGAGAATGTGTGCAGATTACGTGGCATTTTCGGATAAGAAATGCACCAAATAGAACAATTGTGAATACACTAATTAAAAATTTTGAACTAACAGGTTCGGTTGCAGACAATTAAAATTAGACCGACCTCGTACCAGTCGTTTAGCTGAAAACATTGCTGTTGCAAACGATAGTGTGGCCCTACGTCCAGAAACTTCAGTGCGCCGTCGGTCACTGCAACTAAGCCTTGCAAAAAGCATTATGCCGTGGGTTTTAATAAAATATCTGAACCTACAATCATTAAACATTTAGCTAAATTAAGAGATAAAGCCGGACGACCATTTGAAACGTCGGGTATTTGCCGATTGGGTGCTAGAGAATCAAGAAGTTGATGGTAATTTTGCTATCAAATTATCTTTAGCTACTAGGCGCATTTTCACCTTAGTGAATATGTTAATAAGCAAGCTTGTCGCATTTAGGGCAAAAAATTCTTAAGTTGTTCAAGACCAGCCTATGCATACCCGAAAATCAACAGTTTGGTGTGGATTTTATGCTGGTGGAGTGATTGTGGCGTTCTTTTTTAAAAATCAGGTGGGAAACGTAGTGACTATGAATAGTAAACATGAATGTGAAATGATAGTGGATTTTTTGTAGCCTCATTTAGATCTAAAGGATTTGAATGAGTTATCCTTTTAATAGGATATCGCCATTTGTCATACGATAAGTGAAACAATCCAATTATGGGAGCAAAATTTAATAGAAGCAAATTGAACTGGCTACCAAATTCTTGCGACCTCATACCGTACGAGTTTTTTTCTGGATATTTGTGTAGAATAGAGTTTATATTACGAAAATAAGAACTATTCTTAAATTAAAAGCAAAAATTCGAAGTTATCGTCAAAATTAAGCCGCTACTATACGAAAAAGTGATCGGGAATTTTGTCAAATAAATTCTAGTATAAAATAAGCAATATTTACCCCTTCAGATGATGTGATAACTTAGTCATTTAATAAATAAATAAAGGTTTTTTCTAAAATTAAATTTCGTTTATACTCGAGAATTATTAGGGGTTAATAGTGTCGAAGAAAAGTGTTATTTAGCTTCGTTATAAAGAAGATATGAATTGTATTTCACTTATAGAAGATTTATTAATAGGTTAGCTGTCAACTTCAGTTTAAGAAATAATTAATTGTAAATAATTTATGTTGTTTAAATTTGTACTAAATAATTAACAATGATCTACATAACTTTGCTTAAGTGTCCAAGCGCATGGTGCAAATTTGATTTAAAGTGAATAAGAGCGTAGAAGATTTGGGTGCAGTTCTTGAAAATTTGGTATTTTCTGCAGTTTAGTAACGTGTACGTTCGCATTCCCGATTCATGTCGTTGTGTTTTCCTTTGTGAGCCTGTTATTTATTTATTGGAATCCATTCGTTTACGGCGTCGGCCATCCCGCGATCCCACAAAAGTGCGCGCCAGCCACATACGCCACACAATATCAAACGCGCATAAATATGCAGCGCACATAAATATCCCGCATTTTTTGTGGCTTTAAGGATGGACATAAACATCACCTACTACAGTAGTCAGTTTCACAAACCACGTGGCGTGGGCGGGCGCAGCGGCGTCCGTCCGTCCTGCGACTTCAAAGTGCAGGCAGGAGGAGGCAGCCGCAGACGCGCGGCAATTATTCACCGCGCGTCAAAGATGATCTGCTTATTAATACATCAATGAGAGGGAACCGGACACGACACTAAGCCCTCTAATAGAGCGGCGCTTAGCGCGCGACCTCAAGCTCGCGCCAATAAAACTAAACTCTTACATTATCCACTTAACTACCACCCTGCGAAGCTGCAGCTCCGTATTTTATTTCTGGAAGGCTGTAATTTTACCTGACCCTTAGGTAGGGCGCACTAAATCACCGCGCCTATCGATATTTTTGCGGCCGAAATTGCTTGTCCGTTTCTGCGCAAAAATTTGAAGAATGCGCGGCGCGCCCCCGGGCCGCATATCAATAAGCCTGCGAGTTTTGAATCAAAACGGCCTCTTTAGCTGGAAGAAAACGGTGAGCGTAACTCCTCCCGAGACACAAGAAATCCATAATAACTCAATTAGGCTAGCTAAATTGAATAATTTTCGAAAGACTCCACCAAAACTCCAAAAAATTGAGGTGCATGTGTAGGTTAAATGAGGACATTTAAAAATTCGTTGGTTTAAAAATATTTAAAAAAGAAAATCTTCAAATAAAAAGGGATTTCTGTACAAAAAGTTGAATATTCTTTTATGGTAGCTTAGGCCCGATTTTAAACGTATACGCCTGAAAATTGTACTTACAATTTTCAAGGGTTCTAATCTATATCTTGTTCTTCTTAATTCTTCTCCTATCGAAGGTTGGCGATCCATCTGGCAATCATCGTTCTAGACACCGCTGTTCTAAAAATTTCTGTTAAAGTACAGCTAAATCATCTTCGTAAGTCCTTTAACCAGGAGTTTTGTGATCTTCTGCCTTGTATTTTTCCTTCTATTATTAGTCTGAGTAACTCATACTGCTCCCCTCTCATTATATATTGCATAATCTCGTTTTTCTCTCTTTAATTGTAATTAGGAGCATTCGAGCAAGCACCTCCTCATTTGTTATTCTTTGAACCCATGATATTTTTAGTATGCGCCTGTATAAGTACATTTCAAATGCCTCCAGTTTTTTCTCGGTTATTGGATCCAGAGTCCATCCTTCACACCCATAGAGCAGAACAGAAAATATGTAGCACCTGATCATGCGCACTCTGAGCTCTAGGCTGAGTTCGCGCATTGTAAAGAACTGGTTCATATTTGTAAATGCTTTTCTTGCTTTCTCAATTTGAGATTTAATTTTCCTTCTTGGGTCGCATTGGCTGTTAATAGTTGTCCCCAGATATCTAATCGTTTTCACTTGTTCTATAGTATTGCTATTTATTGTTACATTAGCATCTATGTTCCATTTTGTGAAGACAAGCAACTTAGTTTTAGGTATATTTATATAGAAACCATGGTCTTCACTATATGGTACTACGCGGTCCATCAGTCACCTACGTTGTCTGTTATTGTTACGGTGTCATCTGCATATCTAATGTTGTTTATTATAGTACCGTTTACCCTTATACTTTCCATAATGTTATCTAGAGCTTCTTTGAAAGTAGCTTTAGAGTAAATGTTAAATAATAGTGGCGACAAAACGCAATCTTGTCTAACTCCTTTTTGATCACTGTAGTTTCTGATGTTTTATTTTAATTCTGACTTCTGCTGTTTGATGCCAGTAGACCTGAGATATAATTTTGATTTTCTTTTCATCGATACCAGTTTTGTTAAGGATTTCTTTAAATTTGTCCTGTTTTACACAGTCGAATGCTTTTCGATAATCGATAAAACAAGCGTATACGTTTATGTTCATATCTCTGCACCTCTGTGTCATCACGTTTAGCAAGAAGAGTGCTTCGCGAGTACCATAAGCATTCCTGAACCCAAACTGTGTTCTATCAACTTGGGCGTCGCATTTTTTATAAATGCGTGTATGTATAATTCTTAGAAAGATCTTGAGGATCTGTGACACCAGACTAATTGGTCGATATTCGTCGCAGGTTGACGCATTTGCCTTCTTCGGTATATATACAAATGTTGATTGTAGCCAGTCGCAAGGTATAAAACTTGTTCTACGAATAGTATTAAATAACAAAGTATATCCAGCCCCTTGCCTCCTTATCAGCTATTAATTTAATTACCTCAGCGTGAATGTTATCTGGGCCTTTTTATTCTTTTGTGCTTTGATCGCGTGAATTATTTCACTTTCAGTAATTTGTGGTTCTTTTTCATTTAGCTCGCTATCTGTATCTAGCAGGTTCTCTGATCTGCTGTCATAGAAACGTTCTTCTATATATTGCCAACTATTGAGTTTCTCTGTTATCCCTATGATTATTTTATTGTTATCGTCTTTCAGAATTGTTACAGGAGGTTTTCGTCGTTGATTTGTCATTTCTTTGACTGTTTTGTGTACATTGAATATATCGTGCTTTTCTTAAAGATTTTCTATTTCTTTACATTTTTCGGAAATCCACGCTTCCTTTAATTTCTCACATTTTTTGCGAATGGTTCTATTCAGTTTTTTATATTTCATGGATATTTATTTGTTCCTTCTTCTTTCAGTCTCAGTATTTCTGAGGCCATCCATTCTTTCCTTTTCTCCATATTCGATTTTTTGTTCCTGTATTTCCGTGACAGCTGATTTAACGTCTGTCCAGGTTTTTTCTACTTGTATTGGATTCAAGGTGACCACGTCTTTTAGCTTGTTTTCCAGTTTTGGTCTTTTTATATTTTTAAAACGTCTCATCCTGAAATCCATCACGACTGGGTTGTGGTCTTTGCTGATTTTATGTACTTCTTAAATAATCTGTATAAGTAAATTAAATTGATTTCAGTTATAGATTAATTGTTTTTGATAGCTCGTGTAGTATTTTTAACTGCCAAAATACGTAGTAGTGTTAATATGGATTGTAAACATTTTCTGCGTGGTTATAGTTGTACAAGAACAGAATAAAGATACTCAGATTATTCAAAATAGTCAGAGTAGTTTTGAAAAAAGTTATAGTTGAAATCCGTAATTTTTATTAATAGTTTTTTGTAAACTTTGATTATTA
The DNA here is from genome assembly GCA_036346155.1 of Sinelater perroti. Classification (NCBI taxonomy): domain Eukaryota; kingdom Metazoa; phylum Arthropoda; class Insecta; order Coleoptera; family Elateridae; genus Sinelater; species Sinelater perroti. The sequence goes on from JARFIY010000359.1 coordinate 3,122,186, forward strand.
ACGATTTCTGCGTGATATCTAAATAGGTACTGCTATAACAAGTGATAGTTAAAAATAAAAAAAGTATTTTGGATATGTTGAGACCAGTGGTTCCCAATCTTTTCTTGACCAAAACCTCCCCCCCTCCCTCTAAACATCTCCATATTCCAATTCTTTCCTTCTTTGACATTTCTTAATATTGAAAAAGTGGTAAACTCTTATTTACATAGAGGAAGACTAAAAGGTCATTAACTATTAAAAACTTTTCTCCCTATGACGAGTATGTCTCACTCGCTAAAATTACTTTTAAAATCAGCATTAAATCATTATCAAAAATGGACCTAATGAAACATCGTCTAATTGTTTGACGTTTAATGAAACAGGGTAGTGTACCAGATTGTCTACGTTCTAGTAGATCATGTTATGTGGAAAAAAATGTGAATGAAGAGTTACGAACACCAACCCTGAGAAGACCTGGTTGAATATCTACACAAAGCATTTTAAAATCATTAAAGTTATGTTCCTATAAAACCCAGCTCGTCCAAAAACTAAGGCTTGCAAATTTCCAGCCACGCCTTTATTATACTACTTGATTTCAAGAGCTAGTCAGAAGTCAAAACGAATTTATTTACCGTCTCATTATGTCCGATGAGGTGCATTTCTATTTTAATGTTTATGTTAATAAACAGATTTGCAGATCTCCGGTCAGGGAAAATCCAAGAGTCGTTCACCAATATAAGCTTCATCCACTTCAGTACGCAATGTGCTGTGGTGTTTCTCCACAGTTTAATTTTTAAACTTACTTTTTTGAAGATAACGCCGATGAATGGGAGACGTTATCGTCAAATGCTTAGTAATTTTGCACTGCCTGCGATTTAGCACAGACCTGATATGTTGTTTTAGCAAGATGAAGACGTTTGTCATGCTGTTGAAGCTAAAATGCGTTTGTTAGGAGACAGATTAATTTCGCTAGGAACAAAAATTAAATAGCTACCACAATAAATTAATTTAATGCCCCCAGACTTCCTTCTATGGAGTTACTTTAATAAGACATTCTATATAAATAAACCTCAAACCTTTCCTAAAATTGTCAGAAAATTTTTTTGTACAAATCAATCTACTACAGTCTAAGATTTTATTACCTGCAATAGAGCATGCATTAGAAGGAGCTCGTTTTTGAAAAGCAGAAAATAGAGATTTTTTAAGAAATGTAGTCTTTCTGTAGTCTAAACTGTATTAAAGCACGTTGAATTATTTACATGTGGATCTCAACTAACAAGAAATGTTATGATGTTGTGCATCAATCACCAAGTGAATGCTTTTTGGTGCGTGACACAGGACATATAAGATATAAAGCAGCAAATTGTACCTCTTAACTATAATGCATCATTATTCTTTAAAAAAGTGTACTCAACAAAGATAAATTTGATAATGCAAACACCGCTAATAGAACAAAGAATTGCATTGCTCATCTTTGACGTCCTTTTGGCACTTTTTAAAGGCTATTAGGAAACCAACAAATCGGGGAAGTTTTTCTAGAACATACGCTGCCTTCAAAAACAAATGTTAGATTTTGTCTATAAATTATTTTGCTTGGAATAGAGCTTCAATACGTTGACCCTTTCGAAAAGACAACCTTCAACCTGAATGTGATCTTAAAACATTTGTATAAAATGCGTGAATTGTCTATTGAAAAGAAAGCCAAAGGTTAAATCAACCCGGCTATCTTTGGAGGAATGACTTTCTTGACAAAGGTAGTGTTGGCAGATTTGACATATTTAATTGTTTTGTTAAACTTGAACAGTTTTGTTGAATCACAAATAAATAGAAACTTTTTGGTGCATTTGAAAAGGGGATATCGTAGATGTACTCCATAGTTCCCGGCTATTATTAATGATAGAGATGTTGGTCCCAATATAAATGTGACAAAATATAGCTTTGACCTGGAACTAAATCCGCTTGGGCTGTTTCTTCATTTGGCTATTTTATACGCAGATAAATATGGTTAAAATTGAACGCCAAATTTAAGCTTTGCGCCTTTCTTGTATTACAGTAAGTAAATTTTATACTTTGAGAAATATCATCTACAATTTTTTTATTAGTAAATATTTAACACTATACCAAGGAACAGCGAATTGTTATTGTTAAAAATTATATGGAAAACTTCGTTGAATTTTTGTCGAAAGAGTGCACCAAATGAATATCTGTAGATTTATTATAAAATATAACTGGAAAGAGTGTAAAGGTTCTGTGAGAATATTGCCATAGTTAGTCGGCATATCGTTGCAAATCTAAAAGCATCATGCACAATAAGTGGACATATCGGGAACCTTCATTCAGCACACAAAATTCAATTGGCGCGAGAGCTCAAGCTTGCTGAGCATGATTACAGTCGATAATTTATCACTTGGCTTTAGAGTATCGTAAAGTGGATTTTCAATTTTCACTGTCAATTCGACAATTTCAAATTTAAGATGCGAAAAATCGTCGCATAACTTATGAAAAGCTAATTCTTCCTCAACAACTCACTATTTGGTGTGACTTTTGGATAAGTGGGGTGATAGCCCCGTAGTTTGAAGATGATGTTCGAAATGCTGTAACTGTGTAACCCAGTTTCTTTGGCACCAACTGGGCAACATGAGTCTGAAACAAATATGATTACAGAAGAACGCCATGCAACTCTAGCAACAATCGATTTACTGCATCAACAATTTCCTGGCCAGCACGATCTTATGATTTAGCACCGTTTAATTTTTTTTTAGTCCACGACCTCAAGAATGGAATCCGATGGTGAAATTAATCAAACTACATGTGAAATTATAATCAAAAATTTTATGGAAAGGACGAATATTTATAGAGAGATTGTGTACTTTAAATCTCAGTACAAATCTAATAATATAATCAATTCAAAAATTGTGTTATTTAAAATTTAAATATGTTTTTCAAATTAAGACATCCTTTTTAAAGAAAATATAAGTTGATCGGCTCATTTATTGTAGGCATAACAATAGATTAATGTTGCGCAGCACTCGAAGTTTTGGCAGTAATTTTAATGGCCAGAGATAGATTTCTACAGATCTTCAATTGAAATTAAAGGTTCTGTGTGATCCCAACATCGATATATTTGATGATAATGCAGAACAATTATGGGATATTAAAAATATATACAAAGGGCAATATGTAGATAATGTTACGTAATTACAATTTTGATACATTACATCTTAAACGACTAAGGTTACGTAACCGAAAGCTATTACATGTATTCACCACTCAGTAATATCAAACTTCTTAGTCACCGTGATAGGTGCACAACTCCATGATATTTCTACTGACGGCTACATTAACTATAGAAGATCAAAGAAGGGCAAACTGGTTGTTATTAGTGCCTAAGACCGGGTAATACAAAAAAAATGAGAGGTTACGTATTTTGTATAAAGCTTTCAAAAAAATGATGTCTTTTAATCTTGTAATTACACGAAGATATAAATATATTTTAATTTATTTGAAATAGAATATAAAGTGGTGTGTTTTATTTAAAAATTTTGAATATCATTTGTAACATCAATACAAAGAAGAAACATTAAATTTCTAAATTTATTTTTAAATTTTAAGTTTACTTAATTTCAAGTTAATTTTTTTAAATACTGCAAAGTCTTTTTACACAGTAAGAGTATATAATAATTTAAATATTTTATTATTTTATTCACAAGTAACGCCCAGCAATGCATAAATTTTGCAAAATATTTGTTGTAATTAGTATTCAATCTTTGTTTTAATAATATCTATTTCATTAAACTTTCAGGTTAATTAAATTCAAAAAAATCATCAAGCTAATCGTCATTTAAAAATTGCAACATAAATTTATATTAACATTTAAAAATTTAATTTTATATAAAAAAATTAGAATTGCATAATTATGCTCCATGTAAGCAATAATGTTACGGGCAGGTGTTTTAATTTTATAACATATTCTTATGCAGTAAAACTGACGGTATGATTTATAAATAAAAATTTTGCATAAATTTTTTAAACAATTTAAAAAGCTTAGTTTAAATTATAATAAATAAATTAGTGATAAACTGAAGAAACAAAATATTTAAACAGACGTGTCTGGATTGTGCGTTGGATTGCCTATACAATCAGGGGTTTGAAATCCTTAATGCCTTTTTCAGTTTACTAATTACATAGGATTTATTGAAAATTATAGTGCTAAAAGAATAAACAAACCGACTGAATATTATTGTGGGTTGCAATTATGTTCATTTTACTGCAATTTTATTCAACATTTTAAAAATTGTTTATTGTTTTCCATAATAATTGTAAATACACTACCTAAAGCACTAATTTTCATATTAAAATTATTATAGGTGTGTAATTTATTAGGTAATTGTGAATTATTTTAAGAAAATGCTGAAACTTCACTTGAATGCAAACTGAGAATGGCTTATAGCAAATAGTTTTGTGGTTTTTGTGATTAGAATAATGCTGACAATAAATATTAGGAGTAATATTTATAATAACGGTCTGCTGTAAATAGCCTAGTCAGGTGTTTTTCAGCTAACACTTGTAATGCTGACTGAATAAAGAATATACAATTATGGGGTAATTAATTAAATCCTGCAATATGCAACTAAAATATTTGTTTTTTTAAAACTGGTAAACTAGTATAAACATTCTTAAATTATTGGAATACAATAGTTCTACAAAAAATTTTTGAATGTGCTTTTTTAAGAGCTAATTGCTTAGAAAATATACATCAATTGTTATAAAATAACAGCCAATTTATACAATCACTAATTTAAAGGTTTGTTTTGTAGAATTATAAACAAAGTTTTCAGTTACATCAGTCCAGGGATAATTAATTTATAAATTAAACCTACTTATATAAATAAAATATAATATAAATAAAATAATGTTATATTTATTTTATTTAATTAATTAAGCTGTTATAAAAAGAAAGGTGCCATAATCTCCTAAGAACTTCGGTTACTATACATGTATTGCAAATTTTCTGCTTTATGTGATGCCTAAACTTTAATATTTTAAGATTATGGTATCATAAATTGAAAATGTAAATTTAGTTTAAAAAACTAAAATAATTTGTAATTCTCATCCCACTTAAATGTAGATAGTTACTTACAACAAAATACGTTGTTATTTTTCAGTCCACTAACATTTATTCTTAATCAATTTGAATTTGTTACGTTAATAAGAAAATTAAGAACCAGCTTAATATTTTATTGAAATATTTTTATTTTACAATCTGTACTAGATGTGGTTTAGTACTTTTCTTATTATTTTAAGAGCAGATTTATATTAGAATGAAGTACGTTTTTAATTCCTTTTTTCGTTACAATATTTCTACTATTTTTATTATAAATTCACATCAATTTTTTAAAGCTATAGTCTATTTATTGGCTAACAGTAATTTGAGTCTTGTTTAAAATTCTATTCTGCTTTGGTTCAAATGAATTTCTATTTTTTCTAGTATATTTTTTCTTTTTATATATTATTATATTGTTATAGATTAATTTATATTTCTTTATGCAGTCTGTTCAATAATAAAGTGTTCGCCGTAACCTTGAAAAATAGAAATGCAGAGATATTCTTTTCTTTTATTGAAGTATATATTGCACAATTACCTGATATCTGGTCCAGTCACATCCATTACTGGTTATAGCTTTATACTCTTGCTCTTGCTTTCGACGAGGTTTTTGCATACTCATTTAACAAATATTGCCATATCTTTCTTTTGAGCTTCATTTTCATAACGACTACACATTTTCAAGGGGAGACATTGTCGGCCATTCCGCTGTTTAACATTATTTTGTTGTTTCCAGGCACTGTACAGTTTGCTGTAAAGTTGAAGGCTTTTTAGCAAACTTCAGCAAGCCTTTCTGGTAGAAGGTGCAAATTTTCTAGGCGTTTAAAACATCCGTGATCAGAAAGAGGCAACCAAACTGTGTTTATAGAAGCATCCCCAAACATACATTTTTACAATGTGATTTACTGTACGCTGAAGAATCCTATTACACTTCGCTGATTACGTTTTTGATAAGAAAAAACGTGTCTGGAAGAAAGACTCGTCCATGAAGATAATGATATCTCAATCTCGATTAAATTTTTTCTTTGCCCACATCAGTCGTTTTTCTACGTACTTCCCTGATAATAAAGCTTTCTTTGCAGTTCATCACAGTTCACGCGTGAAACTTCAAGAAAGACCCGATGTCCTTTCTTGCAGAGTTTTATTTGGGTGTAGCGCAGCGAAAGATGTGGCTTGTCGTCAAACAGACGGAAAGTTGCTTTATTCTTCTTTGTTCTTTTGTATACTTGCCTATTTGCTAGTTTAATGTATCTGACAAAATTTCGTACGCGAATACCATCTATAAAACACCAAACTTTTAAGTTTTGGTCAATTTGTTGTATAGAATCACCTGCTAAAAGTGTTAGATGACCAACACAATGTTTTTTTTTTGTTACTATGATGTATATTTATTCTTATTACATATTTAATGTGTTGTTCTCGTAATTTCCGAATTTTTCTACATACCTCTTTTGCCGGTTTTAGCAAAAATGGCCGCCCTTTCGCTTTTTGCTGGCGCTTCGCTCGGCTACCGCGCAGGAATATTTGTGCCTCCGCTTCGCCGGCATAAATTTTTAAGTATCCCAAAACACATCTTATCCTTTTCCGTAGAAGTCCTCCGACAGTCCGGCACAACTCTCGCGAAATTTATGCCGCCATTAGGCTAAGCCCTCAAATTGGCAGGAAGCCAGCGAGCGCGGCACCGCGTGCAACTGCGTGCGTACATTCTATAAAGTTCAATTTTAAAACGCATATTAGATCCCCCGGGCGACCCTTCATTGGAACCAAACAAATCCTGGCCGCCTATAAATCACCGCGTCCTCTGCTCCTGCTAGACGGGGGAGGATTCCGGCTTTTATAAAACTCATCCCGCGCGCTCGTGGAATTCGGATTGAAGCGGTTTTTTCTCCGACATCCATAGGCCTTTTAAATCCTGACAGGTACGCATTATTTCTGGGGCGGCGGTTTCGCGGCCCGCCGGCCTCCTGCGCCCCGGGAGGTCCTCACGAGTGCACTCGAATCAAGGAACGGCTAATAGAAGATATTCGTGCTAATTACGCTGATTTACATTTTAAGTGTTGCTTTGTATGCAGGACGCTATCTGCTTAGATTCGTAGATAGGACGCTGCTGTGTTAATGTACTGTAACAAATGGCTGCCATGGTTCACTTGCAACCATCTGGTGCTTATAAAAAATAACTACTCATCTAAATAGCCGCTAATAAGGCGCCTTTTTCGTGACTTAGCAGATATCCAAGGCGTTTCAGCGAAACAAAAATTCTTGTACGATTTTGCTCTGGAATTTCGGCTAGGAAAGCCAGAAATTCACGACGGAATAATTAGGGAGTTTTAAGTATTCTAAAGCCCATTGTACATTCCAAGTTTAATTTATTCTTTATAAGTAGAGCACTGTAACTGAAGAATTCAGCGCAACTTAAACTCATTGCCCTGTAGCGTATGCACAACTGCACATTCTGGTCATCTGAAATAAACACTTAACAAAAATTAAATTAGTTTAGCGCCCAAAGAGGTACTCTGATATAAAATAAGTATGAACAAGGAACACGGTATGACGCAAATTGTGTCTATTGAAAGTCGGCCCAAAAATGACACGACAGTGCATGTTGTTATTGATTAAAATGTTACAAATAAAATGTAGGATCATTGCAAAGTTTGTGCCCAATTTTATAAATTATTACAATATTTTTTATTTTAAATAAAAGGATTTTATCAATTAATTATATAATTGCCATTCTTTTCCACGATGGTTTTCCAACGATTTACAAGTTTTTCTATGTCATTCTTATAGAACGAGGTCGGTTTGTTGTCAGAAAAATCTGTAAGATGGTTTTCGACAGCTTGTGCAGAACTAAGTCGTTTTCTATTTAAACTGTTTTGTAAGGAGCGGAACAAATGAAAGTCTGAAGGTGCAATATCAGGCTTGATGCACGACTTCCCATTTAACTTCTGCAATTTTTGTAGCGTCTGTTGAGCCACATAAGGCCTAGCATTGTCATGGTGAAAGATGACACCCTTTCTGTTGGACCAAACAGGACGTTTTTCACGAATAGCAGCATCAAGTCTGGCTAATTGTTGACAGTAGATGTCTGCTGTTATTGTTTTTCCGCGCCTTAAAAGCTCAAAATGAATGATCCCCCTGCAGTCCCACCAAACACACAGCAAAACCTTCATTGGATGCAGACCAGCTTTTGCGACAGGATCTGCACCTTCGCCGGTTTGTTTCCATGTGCGTTTTCTTGGCACATTGTTGTAAAGGACCCACTTTTCATCGACTGTTACCAGTCGATTCAAAAACGGCTCATTTTCGTTCCGTGCTTGAAGTGAAAGAGCCACGTTCATCCGGTCTAATTTGTTCCTTTCAGTTAAACAGTGCGATACCCACGTATCACGCTTAGAGATATAGCCAAGCTTTTTTAAATGGTAAAACGCGGTGGACTTGTCAATGTTTAGCCTCTCAGCTATCACCTCAGTCGTAATTCTTGGATGTGTCTTCACTAGAGTATGCGCAACGTCGTCATCGAGGACAGAAGGTCGATCAGAGCGAGGTTCATCTTCCATTGAAAAATTGCCTTGCTGAAACAGTCCGAACCACTTTTTGACAGTTCTCAGAGCAGGGGCACAGTCTTAATATTTTTTTGAGCCGTTCCAACACTCAGGCCCTTCCTGAATTCATACAGCATCACATGCTGCAAATGCACTTTTTCGTCTCCCATTTCCATGGACCTACTGCACGAGAACGTAAAATTTTTAACGCGTTTTTTGCAAGAAACGGACGCGATTCTTTGTATATAATTTACAAATCGAATGACACTCACACACATCAAAACAAATGCGCCATTTCCTATAAGCCACTTCATCTATAAAATCAGACACAAACTTTTGTAATCATCCTATATATAATAAATATAATAAATTTTGCGCTGCTTCCCTCGCAATACCATATTCAGTCAAAAAAGCACCTTTTTTCTGCTATTATCTGGCCATTGTTAATTTAGATCGCATTCAAAACTATAACTCGCACCCCGTCTCTTCAAGACGAATCTAAAAAAGCCCTCAACCATTAAAATCGATTGCTTCTTCGATTAACTTGGTGTGTTTTTCCTTGGCGTTTTAATAATATAGATAAAAACATAATTCTCTATTTTAATCAGTGAAATATTTATTGAAATATCTCTACTTCCTTACTGTTTTATTTACCATTTTTGTTGCCATTATTACCCAGTGGCGACTAGGTTTACAGAGTGACAAGCGGGAAATGAGACATATCTCTCCAATTTCTTAAGATAATTTTCTGGCTGTTATGCGTTTACCCCTTAGTTTATACCACACGTTTCTGATTGGATTGTAATCGGCAGATCCTGACGGCTAATCTGATCTATTGACCACGTTTATTTATCGGTTCCACGCTATTTTCGAGCAGACTGTAATAAACTTTTCATATTCATATATTTTAACCTTCTGTTACACATTTAAAGTTGTAAAGAGATGTAACGTTTCAAATCTAAAACAACCCTAAACATGTAGATTAATGAGATGGTGAATAGAGCGCTGGATTAGTTTCTTCCCATATACAGACCAGGATTGTTTCAAGTGAGGTCAAATCTAAAAGGACGCATTGAACCTAAATATGACTGTTTAATTTTTTCACAAACTTTTTTGGAAAGTTTTACGGGAGCTTGGCAAATTCTTTAATTTAGATATTTTCAAATAATCTCTTAATAGTCACTTTGTTCAGGTTAATTGTTTTATTCTTCGAGTAGGGAATTTATCCTCAAATTGTTATCCATTTATGCAGCACATAAATAATAAACTTATGCAGATAACATGCCGCCACTGTAAAATTTATTTGCAGGCCTTGAAGATGGTGACATAAAAATACCACTTTAAATCTCTTTGCAAAAACAATACTCATACAGTACAACTTGTTTTACCAGCAGCAGAGGAATTAAACTCCATATTTCAAAATCTATTTGTTTGAATCGAATTCTTTTGTATTTTGAAATACAGTTGTGTTCCGAAAAAGTATATAATTTTATATTATACATTAATAATAATAATAATGGTAAGGCCCTACGCCCCGCGTGGGAGCACGGCCTGCGAACTGAGGGGTTAAGGCTCTCATATGTTCGCTCTCTCTGCCCGGTCGTCGCGCACCATCTCTGATTCGGGGCGATGTGGCAAGCACCGCACCTTAAACGACCGCCATTATTACCCCTTGTTCGAATGAACGCAGGTACTCAATTATTTTTGGTGATTGAGTAGGCCACCCGCCAGGCATCAGAGAGCACCGGGAATTGAACCAGGGTCCGTCAGCATCACAGCGCACCCCTCAACCACGGGACCACGGTGGTTGTATATTATACATTAACAAGTATAATTTGTAAAAAGTACAATTAAAATTACATTCATAAATATTTTGTAAAGGCAACAGAACTACACTTTATTTTTTTCTTTGATAAGGAAGTAATTAAAAATAATATTTTTTTAAATGTTTATAGTTAATATTTTATTCAAAAATTATCATGTATAATATATAGTACAAATCTGATAAATCTGATAAATTTTTATAACTAGGAAAGTGATAAACTTTTTATATTATATATGTAATATCATCATCATCATCAGCTATGTCATCCATCATCGGATGTAAGCCTCCTCTAACGTATACTTTGTTGGGGGGTGTTTAGCCATGACACCGTGCTGGCGAAGGCTAGGGCATGATTGCTCCCTGTTTCAGGAGATGGGAACAATCAAGAGCTCGCGTAGGCAGGATCGCTAGGTTCCTGAAGCAGGTATATACTTTACCGTGATCGTAAAGTAGTACCTACCCGCTACCTACATATGTAATATAAATGCTAAATATTAGTTATAGAGAGATATGTATATCAAGTTTCCTTATAGGCAAAGAGACATACGAGGGTTATTTTGCTTCAAGGTTCGATTGGTCGCTAAATGAAAATGACAGTCAGAATCAAGAAAATTTTATATGGAACAATGTGATACAACATTAAGCTATTTTTCGACGTAATCGCCGTTCCGATTCATAAATTTGTCGTAGCATGATACCATTTTCCAATACCTTCATCATAGAAAGCTGCCGCCTGTGTTTTCAGCATGTGTTTTCTGTACGCTGGTCTGCAGCTCGTTGTCTGTGGCGAAAGTTTGTCCTCCTAGCCAGCGTTTCATGTGGGCAAAGAGATGAAAATATGAGAGAGCCAAGTCAGGACTGTATTGTGGGTGATCAAAAACTTCCCATCGAAAACGCTGCAGGAGGATCGTTGTTGCAACTGCAGTGTGCGGCCGCGCGTCCAGCATCAAAGTTCCTGCACCATTTCCGCACTTTGCTGTGACTCATGAACGTTTCTCCGTACACTTTACTCATTCGTCTATGAATTTCATCTGCATTGCTTCCTTCAGCATGCAGAAATCGAATGATTGAACGCAATTCACATTTGGCGGGAGACTCTACTTTTCGAAGCATGTTTATGTGCTCCCTACGTACTCAGAAATGACAACCGCGAATCGACACGTTCCCCGGGCCAACTACAGACACAGCGCAAGACGTCTGCGCACAGACCTAGCGGATTTTCCCCGAAGCTTTCCTTTAGCGACCAATCGGACTTTAAAAAAAAATAGCCCTCGTATATCCAGATATTCGTGAGTTTCAAATACTGTGCCATTTATCTCTGACAACTTTAGGGTAGGTGTTTTGAATTCCCTCTTTCCCTCTCCTCCCATTGCACTCAATGATGGCGCAAACGGGTAACATCATCAAACATCACAGACCACAATGACACACTATTGGAGTATTTGCACAGAAACTAGTTTAGCATACACGCCGTTTTTAAAGTAAGCCTCAAATAAAAGTCTCATGACCTGGAGAGCCATGCAGTAGGACCATTTTGGTCGATCCATCTGTCGAGAAAGCTTTTATTGAAATAACGGCGGACGTTCACACTGAAACAATCTACATTTCCACCATACATCAGATAGCGGCACATCTTTAAACAGTAAAAACAAAGTGTTCCTCAGAAATTGCTATAAATTGGACTATTGAATCGTTGTGGTAAAACGACTGGTCGATCTAATGATACAAATTCAAATGTTAATATTAAGCAATTGCAGATGATTAGCTTTAATTATTCTTACGAATTTTGCTAGCTCACAGATTACGGTTGTGTAGGGTGATGAAACCATCCCTACTAAAGATTGTTTTATCTATGGGGAGGATTAATGGTAAAGACTCTACACTAGTCTCTAGACACGTTGTAAATTATGGCGATAGTAGCGGTTCTCATTTAAGATACTCAAACACAGTCGCTCAGCGCTACGTTGGCGGACCTTTTGGCTAAAGCTTGTATTGAAGTTATCCTAAATGTCTCGTAGAATACAAGTGTACAAACATTACAGTTTTGTTCTTTATATTAGTCATATCACCAAACAATTCCATTTCACACAAATGAGAAAACACTGCTGCAAAAATGCTGTAATTTGGTTGCTAACTTGGAATGTGATTGATTTCCTAGTAAATCCGTGCAAACTCCCTACCATTTTCATTTACGTGTCTATACGTATAAATTATCTTTGGTTATTACTAATATGAGCAATGGTCCATTTTAACCTTTTGTAACATATGTTCAACAGATATACAAGTGAAAAGATACCTATAAATACACCATAACTGAATTAAGTTCCCTTATAAAGAACTAATGTTACGAAAAACAGTATTTTCATTTATTATGAACCACATAGATTTTTAGATATATTTTTTCCTCTTTCACCTCTTTAAATTTGTTTCTATAGTTAACATTTACTCTGAATATGTTAGATTTGGGTTCGATCTTGGGTTTGAGATGTCCAGCGAGTGGGTTACTCATTCAATCACAATTTTTGAGAAATTACATTCATTTCAAACAAGAAACAATAACGCAAACTTCTAAGGCGTTATGCTTGCCATATGGCATCCATCAAAGATGGTGCGTGGCAAATCTACAATGAAGATAAACATAGGCAAGCCTTGACCTTGCAATTTGCATTTCATGCTTTTCTAATAAAAGACTCACCGTAAATGGCAACAATGGTAATAATAATAACAATAAAATTATTATCATCATAACAATTTCTCCTTAAAAAAGAAAGGCAATATTAATGATTATTGAAAGTCGGTCCTTCAGTTCACTTTATAATTACTTAAATATCTTGATTTTCAGCATATACATTGATTACACAAAAAATACATTGAATATTCCAGTTAGTATCGGTTCTATTATTATATGAATACATTATAGTTTGTTATGCTAATATTTTACTAATGCTACTAATTATAAATTATTTCAGAAAGCTAGACCTTTATGGAAAGGCTACAAAACAATGCGCGATAATAGAACAGTCATCTATGGTTCTGGGGAGTTCGGAATGGAAGATTTTAGATTCTAGGTAGAGCATACAAGTATTTGAAGCGTACGAGTAGTAGTCAAGAGTAGAAGTTGAGTTGCAGTAAGTACAGATCGCTTGATGATCTAAATAAGCCGGGACAAATCAGATAGTAAAAATAAATAATTGGTATTAGTGCGTTAGTTGATTATCTATGGAGTCTGTATTTTGTGAAATAATTGCTAAATGTAAATAAATAATCGAACCATCGTAAACCGTGTTTGTTACGTAGAATGAATAAAACAAATATAGTTTTTTTTAATATTACATGCAAGTTTTAATTAACTAACCGCGATGTTCGATAATAAAAAAAATATTGCAAAAGACAACAAGAACAGCTATTTTATGTAAAGTTATCGAAATATTTTTATAAAGGAACTTTTTCAGACATCAACGTTGTTTACATGTAAACCAACAGATATATGATCTAAGTATTTATTGGACGTGAGTTTGCTAGAACATCAAATATGCAAATGAAACATTTTGATTCTTAGCATTATAATGGATTTATATTATTTGACCAGACGCGGTACGTTGTCTTTGTAATAAAAGGGCAATATGTTTAAATCATACCCTTAAGACAACAAAGAAAGGGATAACAGAAACCTACCTCAAGGTGTTAAATTTTTATTTATTTACAGCCATTTGATTTATGTCTCTGGTAGTACTGCGGCCTCATAAACTTACTGTGTTTCTCTTAATTATTTTTACAAAACTTTCTCCAGTATGCCTGTTTCTTGTACCAGTTTGTACAAATCTCTCACTGTATAGTTGCCGTATTCTTCTGAAATCAGTATTGGTTTTCTATAAATAGCTTGCATCCTGTGAGCTAAAGCCTCACACTCTCTGGTTCTCTGCCACGTTGTTTGTAACTCAGTTTCCCGTTGTACAGTCCTATTTTGTTGAAGTGTCTTTTACAAAACAACGTCCTGTGAGCTCTTCACAGATCTATAATAGTTCGTAGCTAATTTTTGCTTTGTACTAACAGATTTTCAGATCGTTTACAAGACTGTCCTTTCATCAAGGTTTTCCCACTATCTTTTATGTTGCTTTCTGACTCGTATTATACTTTTAGGTTCCCGCATAGCCGGTTCGAAGTTTATATATAGTGGTGATGATCCTTTTTGTGCTAACTCATCAGCTTCTTCGTTGCCTGCAATTGTACAGTGCTCTGGAGCCCCCAATAGATTTTACTTTTTGTGGTCCGCCAAAGCATCAAGTTCTTCGAGGCATTCTCATATCAGCCTGAATGTTACCCTTAGGTATTTTAAAGCCTTCAGGAATGCTTGAGTGTCTGTGAATATATTAATTCACTTATTTTGATAAATCTTCAAATTATTTTGTATAGAACTCTGCAATATAGAAAATACATTCCTAGCAAAAAGCTTAACTGCCAGTTTTACTTTTCACAGTATATGCCTGCTCCTCTTCCAGATCCGGACTTTGATCCATCTATATACCAAATAATTTTTCCAAACGCGTTTCTACTACTTATTTTGTTTGTACAATTTATGTTGAATGTAAAGTTTGGTCGCATATTATATGTTCTTATATCCCTGTATGGCTCCACTCACTTGTCTAATTTTTAGATGCCCCATTTCTATAAAATCTTTGTCGATGGGTGCATTTCTTAGTCTATTAAGAGCCACTCCTATATATTCCATGATTTCAAAATGAAGGGGGTTGAGGTCTAGCAGTGTCTCTGTTGCCGCTACTGGCGTTGCTGTTACTGTACCCGTTATTCCCAAACAAGCAATTCTTTGTGTCTTACTTAGTACAGCTCTAACGATTTTTTGCGTCATCTTTATCTACTATACCAAAGGTGCATATAATATAATGAGTTTAACCACCGTGGTGTATATCTAATTCATCATTTTTGATTTTAAACTCCATGGGTTTGCCCTTCTAACACAAGTGTTACCTCTTCTTCCTTTTTGAGTTTTGAATGTCTTTATTCTAGGAGAGTTTTAAGTCTAAAGTAACTTCAAAATTCCTACATCTCGGAGCCTAAGAGGTTCCTGTCTCTCTATCTTTCTTCTTCTTTTGAATGGTACCATAATAGGTTTTGAGAAACTTATATTTGGTTCTTTTGTATCTGCCTAATTTGTAATCAGGTTTAGGGCCCTTTACATGCTCGCCCTCTAACTGTATTGTTAAATCTTCCCTGGATAGTATGACTAAGTCATCTGCATATTCCAGTGCTCTATGTCCGTTTCTTTTGAGTGCCTTTCACAGCTGGTCTATTATAAGGTTACATAGTAGAAAAAACAATTTTTTTTTTGTAAACATCCTCTTGCAACTCGAGCTGTCATTGTTTTACTCATCAGGTATACATATACTAATTTTTCTTTAAGTACATAGTACAGCTCTTTTCAGTGAGTTTTTTATTTCTGAGTCATGTAGTGATTAAATATATGGGTTTATTATTATACGCTTCCTCAATATCCAAAAAGACAGTTAAAAGTACCACTTTGATTTCTATGGCGTTCTCCATTTTGGTAACAAGTTGATTTAGTGCTGTTTTGGGGGATATGCCTGCTTTATATTTAAACTGGTTTTTGTAGAGGTCTAGTACTAATACACAATCTCTGATTTGCTCGTAAAGCAGTTTTTCTAAAGCTTTTGGTAGAAAAGACATCAAACTAATTGTTCTTATAGCCATATTTACATTTTATCTTATTTATCCTTTGTCTCTGTTTTCAGATTAGTTATAGGGCTCTAAGGAATCCTTTGAGAGTATTTTGTAAAGTCTAGCACCTTCTTGAGTGGCTTCCACCTTCTTACAGTGCCCCCTCCGCGTATGTCTTTTGAATTTCCTTAGGGCCCAGTTATATTTAGTTAGGACTTTCTTACAATTATTTTATACCCCTAAATTTTTGCTGCTTTCTTGTCTGTTTTTTTATTTGAACAGGATCTTCATTCTACCCGAGCACATTCCTGTTGTAATCCTTTTTTACTTGAGATCATAAATCCTTCTTACGCTAATATTATAGGATCCTACCAATGCTCTGCTGCAATCCCTAGTTCTGTACTGTTTCTGATCGTTATATTTAACTCTCTAAGATGGTGTTATAGGTTTTCTGGGGGCTTTGACGTTTACAATAGGTTTCTTCTATAGGATAGATACCACCTATTTTAAAAGTTGTAGTATAAACACATCTTGTTTAGTGGTGTTGATACATCCTTAGGTAATGTGGTATAAGTTTGCGCCACAACCGATGATTAGTTGCAAGTCACTCTCTTTACACCCCATTACCAGCTCTCCTACTTTCCAGATTAATCTAACTACCGTTCAGTTTCTAGGACACAAAAAATTTAAGGACAATATTTTTTCATCTTTTTTGATTATAATTTTAAAAATCCTAAGAACCTCTAAAACCGCCTCTAAATAAATTCCCTTATTCCCCCTAGACATCTAACATTACCCTTATTTACTAAGGTTGTTGAATGAGGGCAAGTTGAATTTCCCTGAAACGCAATAAAAACTCGCAAAGTTTTGCCTTACTATGCTGAAGGTTCACCTAAAACACCCGGATCATCATTTCTACTACCGAGAACATTTAAGACTCCGAGCGTAACCCTGACCAGCGTATAAAAAGGTACTAAAATATGCCTTGTCAATAAAGTATGCAACAAGTTGCCCCTTCCTAAAGCGTGTTCTAGCCTACTCCTCCTGGATCTTCTGCCTATGCAAGAAGACCAGCACCTTGAGTCTCTTCAGAAAATCTTTGAATACAGTCAAATTCGTAACCCCCCCAAATCAACATAGGCCATCGATCGCCTTCCTGAGCTAGTCTAGATCTTTTTGTTTTTTTGTGGAGGAATTCTGGAATTCGATCGTGCTTTTTTAGACTCTTTGCTTTCCTCATCTTAGCGTCTTTCTTTTGTGGCTTCTTATTCGTCCAAGTTCCTGCCGCAATATTTCTAACTTTAACAAGCTTCTTTCGCTTGGCTTCAGACAATCTCTTTTTCTGTCGTTCTCTAGCTGCTGCTTGTTATCGGAGTTTTTTTCCTCTTCTGGTGTCTAGCCTGTGCTCCCATTGCCTCTATAACAATAACATTTGCTTCTGAGTCAGAAGCTTCCTCAGTTGTAATGCTTTGACAAGTATGTTCTTCAAGACGGTCCACACTTGCGAAGATGTAAAGCTAATTACTCTGGGACATTATGCAGCCTCAGTGTCATTCATTTCTTGGCACTTTTCAATCTAGAACCAGGAGAAAGATCTATATAGATTGACTCCCACTCTTGGACTTAGGAGTGCTGTAGCGCAAAACTCCCAAAATCCTTAGCTGGACTACTCAGTCGTTTTCATCTAAATCATGTTACGGTTTTGAGGCCGCTTAGATATGACCACTTATTCCTCGCCATTTGTAGGTTTTAAACTCCCCAGGCTTCTTTAGGTTGTTGCAGGTGGTTGTCATAACCACTTTTCCTAAAGTAGTTAACTGTGCCAAACTTGGGATTTACTTGTCCGCCACCTGACACGCGTTCAATGGGCAACTAACACACGGGTACCTGTTGAATTTAAAGAGCTGTGAAAAAGTCTAACATTGCTTTGAAAATTGAAGAAAATTAAACATATAATGCATTATTTTCAAAAATTTTTGGTCTCTTGTTCTGAGTTATACAGGTCAGTCACAATAATTTGATAAAAGAAACACAAAAAAGTGATTAAAAAAAATTCAGTTGGAAGGCAATTTTAGGATTATATTTTATTGACAAGCCTTAGATTTGTTAACCAATTTGCATCTTTTAGATATGGCATTTACAAGTTTCTCTAATTCTTCATTTAAACTACAATAATAGCAAGCTTGAATTAGAGATTCAATTTAATTGCTGGTTTCTGTTTAATTATAATGTTTGCTAGTCTTTATAAGTTTTCTATGGATTTAAAGTTAGGGATTGTGCTAACTAGTTCACTCAATTAATTTTGTTAGTGGTCATCCAGGATTGAATTAGTTTTGACCTATGACAAGGTAGATTATCTTCCTGGAAAATAAAGTTTTTCGTGGTAGGTAACATATCATTCTGCAATATCTGAATGTACTTTATAGCATTTATTATCATTACACATACGACATATAGTTGACTAACTTCTTGAACAGACAGGCATCTCCATACTAGAACAGAGGTTGTATGTTTCATCATACCCACTTTGGTGAATATTTTAATCTAAAAAACTCTGCAATCTAGTTTTCATATTCTTTAGCCAATCTAGACGAAAGCATTTTTGCTTCTCGAAGGCAAGTGACTTAATTTGTAGTTTATAATCTCTTAATCTGCCTAAAGGAAATTTTATAATACAATGGATAATACATACATTAATAATGATAGCTTTACACCGTATTTCAAGTGAGTGGAACTAATACTTCTATTTCAAACTGAAGTTTTTTTTAGTCAGTCGCTCACGGTTTTCCAGCAACTTATTAAATGAGATAATAAGTAGAACATTACTGCCATATTAATATTTTTAAAGTCGTATAATCATGAGGAAATAAAGTATAGCTTACATTACATAATACTCTTTTTGACTATTTTGTTGGATTTTCCCAAATTAGATGACCGACTCAGCTTTACTTTAACTTTTTACACCCTTCTATAATTTCTAGTTCTAGTTTTTATAATGTATCTATCAGTACTTTGTCTGTCTTTCGAATCTTCCAAATTTCAGCATCATGGAATTTTCGAATTTTTCTAGTTTAAGTGGGTTGTTATAGGAGACCAAGTTTGGGCACCGTATGTCAAAATCATATTGAATAAGAGTTTTTAATTGAATTGTTGTCATCGAAACGTGTATTGTATACATGAGGTGTATAAATCTCGTGAGTTGTCTTCTTTCAAGAGTATGTTAAGTTGGGCTATTCTTTCGCATATTTTATATTTACCAAATATAATCTGGCTTTTATTACCACCTATTTTGAGCGATGCATCATCATTTATCTGATACACTTTTTAAAACATGAAGGATTTTTTTTAACCGCTAGTCATTTATTGCTTTTTATGTTTTCCAAGATGTACATACTAAATTTGTCATTATTTGTGACGAAGAATATCAGACTATGTAAATAAAATCTACAATATCTGGTTTTCGTTACAAGGCAATATATAAACATTCTCCTTTTGATGTTTCCAACTACTATTAATAATTCGAGTTTATTTTTAAAAACAAAAAGTGTGCAACGGTGCCAGAATGTTTCGGATTGTGTTGCGCGCCGCAGTCGTTTTAATCGAGGGAATGAGAGATATGCATACGTGTCACCCAAACCCTCGGTGTATAATAATAATTACGAAGTGCGGGGCGGACAGCTTAAGTTTGTAATTAGTCCCATCTGGTGGCGGCGCCGGCATCGGCCAAGTAATCGACGAGTAGCGCCCTCACACATGAGACTTCCGTTATGTAGTCCTCCTAATTGCTCATCTCTATAAAGCCGGGATTACGTCTCTTTGCCTCTCTATTGTTCCTCACTGCGCCTACTCGCATATCATTGCGCCGCACAATAACCGAGCGGCCCTTTTCAGCGCAATAACGCTTTCATATGCAAAGAACTAATCTGCGAATGTTGCTCGGGACCCTAAAGCCAATTAACTTCCTGTTAACTAGAGGACGCCTCCGCGTCGCTTAATTAATAATTCGCCGCGCGGCCCAACTTTTACCTCGGTCCGGAAGGCCTACGCGGCGCCTCGCTCTTGCCGCTGTAACGTTATGCGAAGATGAAATTTAACACTATCATCCACAAAAGCTCCGAGGTAGGAATGGAAGAGAAACAAAGCGCGCGCGCTCTTTGTCCTGGCGCTGAAGAAAATTTATTGGCATTTATTCCTTAAAACGTTAGGTGAGCGGCACTAACATATGTAAAACAACATTCTGAGCAACGCAGACGTTTAAAGGCTTTATTTAACGATAAATACGAAAGAGATGGCTTGTTGAAACCTGGTACTGATAAATTCAAGTGCGCCTTGCACAACTTCATTTAAAAAGCTAAATTGAAACTTCAAAGTGTTTACTGCAATGCCGTTCAATATATCAATACGCTATGTAGACCGACCGAGGTAGAATTTAAATTACTTACGTTATCTTAAGCTTAATTAAATTTGCAATGTAATAACATTAAATAAACTAAAATTCGTTTTCTTGTTGTTTATTTTAAACGAACTACTTTAATATGCTCTTCTTCCACTTTCGCTTCTGGTAGGAGATTAATTGTTATTTTAAATTATTTTTCTTCTTCTTCATCTTTCTCATTTCCCATTTATGCCTCACGGCGTTGGGCTCCTTATCCATTCCCTATAGGGTTTCCCCTCTCTTGCCATTCTTTTTACCTCCTCCATATTTTTTCCTCTTTTCCTAGCCGATAGCCTTACATTGTCTTCCCATTGTATTCGGGGTCTGCCTTTAGTTCTTCTTCCCTCCATTCTTGTCTCCATTATCAGTTTCGGGTATCTTTCGATGTCCATGCGGTGCACGTGTCCGTACCACTGTAATTGTTTGTTCTCAATTTCGTGGACAATTTGGTATTGGTTCAGTTCCTCCCTTATGCTGTTGTTTCTTATCCTGTCCCTTCTAGTCTTTCCCAGAACTCTTCTGAGGTATTTCATCTCTGATGCAGTTATTTTTGACCTATGTTTATCGGTTATTGCCCATGTTTCTGCTCCGTATATCAGAGTCGGGGTGAATATTGTTTTAAATAGGTGCATTTTTGCCTTGGTGCTTATTTCTTCCTTTCCTATGATGGTGTTGTTTATCTGATAATAAATGTTATTTGCTTTGTTTATTCTATTGTTTATTTCGTCATCTATTCTTCCATCATTTTTTATATATGCTCCTAAATATTCATATTTTACAACATATTGTAGCTGAGTTCCATCCAGGAAAATGGGTTCTTCTATGTTGTTTTTTTTGATATGTAGTATTTTACTTTTTGTGTGTTTGTTTCCATTCCCTTCCCCTCGAGGTTTCGTTTCCATATATTTATGTTGTGTTGTAGTTGTCTTGTGTTTGTTGCCATTACCAGGATGTCGTCCGCATAAATTAGGTCTTGTGTGTTTGTAGTATTCGTATTGTAATACCCTAATCTTGATTTTCTAGTTTCATTTTTTGTTTTCCTTATTATACTGTTCATGTATACTATGAACAGTGAAGGGCTTAGGCTATCCCCTTGTTTTATACTTTTCCCCATGTTAAATTCCTTTGACTTTTCCCCATTTATTCTGACTATTTCTATTGTTCTTTTATTCATGCTCTTTATTATTCTTGTCAATTTGGGACTTGCTTGTAATTCTTCCAGGGCTTTCCATATTTGTTCTCTCGGCACCTGGTCGAAAGCGGCTTTTAGATCCAGAAATGCTAGAAACAGGTCTCTGTTCTTGTCTATCATTTTGCTGATGATTAAACTAATAGTGCGTATGTGGTCTTGCGTCTGTTTCTCTAGGCGAAAATCGGCTTGTTCGTCTTCTAGTTTTTCTTCTATTTCGGCTCTCAGTCTCTTTTCTATTATTTTGGAGTATATTTTTAAACTCACTGATGACAGGCATATAGCCCGGTAGTTTTCTCAGTTTGTGGTGGCTCCTTTCTTATGTATGGGTATTATTATATTTTTTGCCAATCCGATGGGATCGTTTCCGTTTCTCCCTTCATTACTATATCTCCTCCCCTTTTTATTAATTCTGGGGCGATGTCATCTTCCCCTGCTGCTTTCCCGTTTATCATGTTTTTACCGCCATCCTGATTTCTTCCTCTCTTATATTTTCTTCTTCTTCTTCCTGATCTTCCTGTTCTAGCGTTGTTTGCTGTTCTTCTTGTATTTCTCTATCTGCTTCTTGATCATTGGTCTCCAGCTTATTGTGGAATTTGTTTTCGTAATGTCTTTGCCAGACTTCTAACACTTCTTTGGTTGTTGTTGCTATATCTCCCTTTTGGTTTGTTATATTTAGTGTTGGTTTTGCTTGGTTTCTTTTTAGCCTTTTTATTACGCTCCAGGATTGTTTTTGGTTGTCTACATAGTTTTCTTCTATTTTTCTTCCAAACTCCTCCCATGTAGTTCTCTTTGCTACTTTTACTGCTTCTTTGGCTTCATTTCGTTTCTGATAGTAATGTATTTTGCTTTCTTCTGTGTTAGTTCTTTTGAAGATTTGTCATGCTTCTTTTTTCTTTTTAATCTTTTGTTTTACGTCTTGGTTCCACCACTTAGTCTTCTTTTGTTTGTTGTGCTTGATCTTTATTCCGCATATTTCTTGGGCCGTTTGGAGTAAGATTCTCTAAAATATGTTCCATCTTTCCTCTATGCTCCATTGTTCTTGTTGGTTCTCCTCTAGTTCTAGTGCGTTTAGTTTCCTCGTTAATGTTTGCTCGTATCTTTCTTTCGTCTGGGGGGTTTGCAACTCTGTTATTTTTATGCCTATATAACTTTTCTCGGTTACTCTTGTAGGTTTTGTGATTAGGAGTCTGTGATTCGTAGACAGTTCTGCTCCTCTTATTAGTTTTTCGTCCTGTAGTGCGTATCTCATTCCTTTGGTTATTAGAATGTAATCGATTACCGATTTGTGTCCTAGTGCTTCGTTCTCATATGTGATTTTATGGATGTTTTTATGGTTATACCATGTGTTTCCAATCAACAGCTGATTTGTTATACAGAAGTCTATCATACGTTCGCCATTGTTATTTTTGTTCGACGTTTATTCCATAGCTACCCATTGTTCCATATCATATTTCTTTGATATTCCCTATGTGGCCATTCCAGTCTCCCATGAGTATTACGTGTCGGTTCTTGGTCTGCATGTTTTCTAGGGTCCTTTGTAGCTGTTCGTAAAAGTGTTCTTTATCATTTATAATGCCATTTTCTGTTGGGGCATAGACCTGGATGACCCCTGTTTTTTCCTGTAGTTGTATATCCATTGTAATTATCCTCGAGCTTACTGCTTCCCATTTAGTGACTCTTGTTTCCAGTACATAACTAGTAATTATCCCTACTCCTTCTGTTGCTCTTCGTCCTACATGGGATCCTGCGTATCTTAGGGTATATCCTTTGTCCAACATCTTGCCGTTCCCCTTTTTGTTTGTTTCTGCTAGTCCTAGAATATGAATTTTGTACTTTTGCATTTCTTCTGTCACTTCTATTTCTTTTCCTGTCAGTGTGGTAATGTTCCATGTTCCAAGTCTTATTCCGTTTCTAGCTTTTGGTCGTCTTTGTTGGTTCCATCATATTCCGAGACTTCTCTTATCTGTATTATCCATTTTATTAATTTGTGAGGTAAATCTTCTCGTCTAATCCATCCATATCCATCTCGTATTTCTTAGTCCGCATGTCGAATTTCGCTGAATCTTATTAGCAAGTTATATAGAGTGGGTCCCACGTCTCGCTTATGGTCCCTTCGGACCGACCTTTATCCGTATCACTGAACGGGGCCCTCACAGGGTGTTATCAGCCGGGCCAGCTGAACCCTGGTTTTTTCTAGGAGGTGTTACTCCTCCATCACTCCCCATTCATCCTGGCTTGTGACAGGCAGAGCCTGGGTCCATTCTTGAATCCAAGTTGTCTAGGTTAAATTTTGTATCTAATTACTAAATTCGCCTTATTCACACTATCATTTCCTAGGATTTAACTTATAGTGTATCTATAATTCGTATAATATTGTACCACCATTCTGGTGTGAAATAATCTCAAAATTATAGCTTACCTTTTTTATACTTTTTAGAGTTATTTATCTTTTTGCTTAGTATATCTGCTGCCTATTTTTAATTATAATTTTTTTTTCAATAAGAACGATACGATTTTAAAATGAAATAAAATAAAAACTATTTCTGATACAACCAAACTTTTTATATTATTCTGAAGCATAATATATTGAATTATGTTTTGAATACACATCATTTAAGTCTCCACCTCGACTCGTGTACGCAAGCAAATTTGATAAACCCAATTTTCGATGGCTTTGAGCAATGACTCGGGTCTAATGACACGAATGCAGCGTTCTATATTAATCTTAATACATAAAGGTTTTCTGGTTTGTTCGTATTGACTACAGATTTCAAATAACCTTACATAAACTAACCTAAATGAGTTAAATTACAATTTTTTGGAGGCTAACTAACAGTTGCATTTTATGAAATTATTCTTTTACCAAATTTTTCTTGAAATACGTCAATAGTAACATAAGCGGTGTGATATTTGGCACCGTCTTGTTAGACCACATGTCCTTCAAAATAATTTCATCTAAATTTGACCGCAAAAATCTGTTAATATCAATCAGTACCGCTTACCAGTCAATGTAGCTGCATTTCCTATCTCGTTTCGAAAAAATAAAGGTCGGATGATGCCACCATGCTTTGAATCACACCATACAGTGATCTTTTGCTCGTAAATCTTTTGTGCATTGTTCTCACACCAAAAGCGGCAATTTTGTTTGTTCACATATCCACTTAATCAGAATTGAGCTTCATTTGAGAAGATAATTATTCTCCCAAAATTATGAGCGCAAAGTCGGCGCTCACGATGTCCCAGTGGCTTCAGTTCTTGGGTTAATACAATCTTATACGGGTGTAAACCCAAATCTTTTCGCAAAATATGCCGAGTTGTCGCTCTTCCAAGCCCCAATTCTTGAGCACGACGAGGCATCAATAAATTTCGAGCCTCTGTAACGCTATCTCTTATAGCAGCAATGTTATCTGCATTTCTTGTATTTCCACGTTTTGTTGGTATTTTAGCATCGTAAAGAGTAGAATCCCTTTCAATTTTTTCAATAATTTGACGAATATCAAGCACAGAAGGACGATTATGTGGACCACAAAAGAACGTCTACTTTCATAAAATTTTGGACAATAACCGAACGTTCTTAAAGCATGTATTTCGCCATGATAAATTGTCGGAGTATACTAAACACAACTGATAACCAGTGGTAGTTTTAACATTTTATTCCAAAATCATATCATTCTTATTGGAAAACGCTTTACACACTTCAAATAATTCTATATTTCTTTTACTATAGTTTTGTTTCTCTTAGTTGACAAGTTTGGTAATATTGCTTCGAGACAAATATAGGTGTCATAATATTCTCTAGTCCATTGTGCAACACCCATATTTTGCTTTATTATCAGGTGACGTTAATGTAGTGATCGAAACGCGCTATTATTAATTTCTTAAAAGTTGTAGATTATTAATCTATCGATATTCATGGACGAATAGATGCTGTCTAAGGTAACCTTTTTTGTATATTTCGCTACTATTAGCAGTGAACAAGAAGTATGAATAAAAAAAGTCCAGACATAACTGTTAAATGAACAAGCATCTGATTTCTTCTCCGAGATGAAAAAATTCGTTCATTGTTGGCATGTTGTACTGTGGTGCATACAAATGCATATGTGGTATACAAATTTTAATATAATGAAAGAATTTGCAACAACGGGAAAAGTAGAGTAACAAATTTACATAAAATATTGTTCATAAAATGTGTTCATAGTAATTATTCGATTGATTGAGAAGATTTTCGAACACGATCTAATGAGTCCAGCATGAATAAAGGAATAGTACAAATAATTTAGAGATAACCAGGAATTTATTGCAAATGATCCAGGTTTTGACAGACTATCGAACAGAACATAAAGCAACAAAAAATAAAAAGTGAGCTGGGAATTTCAAAAACAAGTTTGTAAAATGTTGACGAAGATTTTAGCATAAAACGTATAACGACTACTGTTACTGGAAAAGAAGAAACATTGCGATGTGTTTACCAACGCTTTATATCACATTGTTGCCAATAAACCAGATTTCCTCAAAATAGTTAAAGTGCAGGTGAAATGTAGGTCTACAGTTAGGTCTTGAAAACAAAAACTCAATGGTTTCCATAAAAGTCTTCTGATTCGTTACGTTCGAAGAAATATCTAAGATCCCTAAGTATTTACTTTAAAAGAGATTGAAAATACGTACAATGTTTTTTTTGTATCGTGTACATTTTTACTGATTATATAAATTTTTTATATTATGTAGCTTAATATTCTTAGAATGGGACACTTATTTCAACCTGAATGTTGTTTCAGACTTTCTTCAACAAAAATGTACGGGAAATGGTGCACCTGTGTACTAGATCAACCTGGTATTTGAATTTGCACAGAATAGGATTGTGGACTTCTGCGACATTATTTAATAAATAAAAATTTTATTAGTATAATAATAATGGTAAGGCTCTAAGGCCCCGCGTGGAAGCACGGTCTGCGAACTGAGAAGGTTGAGGCTCTCATATGTTCGCCCAATGTGCCCGGTCGTCGCACATCATCTCTGATGTGGGGCTTTGTGGCAAGCACGGCACCTTAGACGACCGCCGATAGTAACTGAACTAAAAAGCAATTACATAATATAGCTAGAATTTTAAAATATTTATCGGTAGGAACCACAGAATCTAAGTTTCTCTCTCTTTTTCTCTATCCTCCGTCTTTATCTTTATTTCTTCTTTTATCTTAACTCTGTCTAAGTTATTTTGCACGCCATTTCATCAGTTGCAATATATAATTTGATGTATATGTTTATGTTTTTGTTCTTTTTGCTTTTTTACACATTGTCTTATAATTTCAGTTATCTTGTACTATGCTCTGATATTACAATTTTTGAAATTTCGTTTACAATTGTAGTACTTATTGTTCTTACGATTCTACGGCAATATACTGTTATGTCTTAGCAATTGAAATATATCGTTTTTTTAAATTGTATTACTTTGTTTCTGTTATCCTCAATTCTTAGATTATATGTATGTGCTCGTTTTTTAATACGTTTAATAATAAACGTTTATTTAATAGTTATGTTTTATTTATTGGTTACATTAATAATTTTTTTACACATTTTAATGTAAGAGTACCATTATTTAAACTCCTTGGTCTTCTTAAAAAAGGCGCTCTATTAGGTTACGGGTTAGCTCTTTTTAGTTTTTATTAGTTAAGTATAAAACTTTACAGCTGAATATGATAACAATATATTTATACAGAAAACTCGCTAAAGAGATATAATAATTGGTACTAACTAGGATGGTTAACTATAAAGGTAAACTGACTAATATAGAAGACTAACAAAGAGCACTCATTATAGGAAGACTAACAAAGATTGAAGCCTACCAAAGGCTTTTAAACGTTTAGGTAAGGTTACACATCTGGCCTTGCTTTTCATCTAATTGCTATACAAGTCACGTCGACCATAGAACATAATAGAATTTTTGTTTATGTGCAACGATCAATCAAAAACGACATCCCAATTGTCCGTTCAATTTATTATCAGTAACAACATGCACCTAAGTAACTGTCATATAATTTCGCTTATAGTTATAAAAACACTACAAAACAAAAACGAAATTTAAACGGTTTATTTATATTTTTAACAACTACTGTTGCTCTAACATAGAGGTTGTTTTTAATTATTTATTATTTGATAGTATTTCCTCACTTGTGTTTATTCCCAGTACATCAATGTATAGTGTATTTATTTTTTTTAGCTTGTTAGAAGTATTGGACAAAATACTGAAAATGCTTGTGGAAGTACAAAAATCTTGTATTAATATGGTGCTGGTCCAATTTCAGCATGCAGTACAGTTTCAATTCTGGACAGAATAGACCAATACAAATTCTGAATAGTGTTGAATAGAATTTGAAGCCATTTTTATGCTGTTTAGCCTCCAGATTAGATAGACACGATGGAAGTGCAAATCGACGCCAAACTCTGTTTTAAAAGTATGCCACAGAGGTCTGGGGACTGGGCGGGCCAAGGAAGATGTTAAAACTCATCAGAAACCTCTTGAAATTATACTTAAAAAGGGTCAATAGAAATAAAATGTGCACCATTGGATAGATCTGGTTACCCACGATTTGTCTATAAACTGTTGTTGTAATCCGACTATGTAATGCGACATGGGGGCTGTCTAATACCATTATATAACGCCCCAGATCATAATACAGCTGCCACCATGTTTGACAGTAGAGCAGAGACAATCCGTATAGTATGATTCAGAGGGTGTTTGCCAGACAAACACATGCCCAGTGAGGGGAAGAGGGTAAAGGGTAAGTCGTCCGACCAAACGACTCGTTGCCAGTCCTCCAACATCCAGTTTTTTGTGAACATTGCACCATGCACGTTGCCTTTGAACATCTGTTATTAGGGGCTTGGCAATAAAAAGACGTCTATGGATGCTCTTTTATGCAGTTTCTGCTTTACTGTTTTGGATGACGCTGGAGTGTTTAGGTGCTGATTCGTTGCTTTCTTCTGCAACGTCAAAATGTGCTTCAAGATCCGTCGGTCCCTATCTTGTAGCTTTGTCTTTCGACCACTATTTTGCTTCGTCGACCCTGTTTTATTGTGTTTGCGGTCGTAACTTTCAAGACCGTGCCTTTTGTTATATTCCATAACGTGTCTGATTTGTTCACAGATGCTCTAGCTCAGGTCGGACATACTGGTCACTCACCACACGTGCACAACGTCCACAACTGCACTGCCTCATTCTACTATTAATGCACAGTCCATACTACCTGCAACAAACAAAAAACGGTTGATTTACGCAGTACCCAGTGTTATAAAAATGAAAAAAGAAATTAAAAACTAATCAGTTATCCAACACTTTTTTATTCTTAAATAAATGGACATATAATAAACGTGGCCTCATAGAGAATAATGATGATACTATTGTTACAACTAAAATATTTTGAAACAAGGGCAATTATTTAAATAGTTGTTTATTAATAAAGATGAGAAAATGTGTAAAACTGAGCAGAAATTAAAAACGCATAGAAGGCGGCAGTAGAAGCATTATAGCAGGTATACAAAAAGACCCTGAAACAAAAAGTAGTTGAGGATTGCTAGACAGGTATATTAGGGACTTTGTATAAAAAAATAATTTTAGCCTAAGATTCTAAAACAGAAATTAAGAAAACAAATTTAGCAAACTATAGACGAAGCATAATGTAGTTTCAGGAGTCAGAGAGAAACAAGAAATACATATAAGTAATGGAATAGTTTGTTAAAATAACAATAAAGTTAATAATTACTTGTATACTATATTCACTTATAGAAAATAGTTGATACAATAAAATAAAAATAAATATAAAACATCTTAAAAAAGTAAAATAAAAACTGTAATTGTCTAGTTAGACTAAGATATGAAATTTTAAAAAATTTGAAACCAAAAGAGAAAAAGTAAGCCTATAAATTTTTACTCATTATTATTCATACCAGTAATGGATAATACAAATAGGTTATGTAAGTCAAATCTTATACAATATCTGGTAGAGTATCATGACTCCTAAGTAATAGAAATAACAAGTTAATGTTTACAAATGACGTAGCAGTAATTGCAAAATTAAAACAATCATATTAATCCTAATATTTTAATAATAGTGAGAAAAACAAATAAAGTTGAATGTGAATTAAAAAAAATACACAAAAAGGAAAGAAAAAGAAACAAGTATTACTATTTAAGTACTCTAATAAACCAAGTAAGTAGATTTGAAGAAAAAGTTAACGAAAGAGCACAAATAGTTGAAAAATTCTTTGAAGTAATAACAATTATATATTTAGTTTAAAAATAGCTATCAGGAGAGGTAAAAATAGAAGTATATAGGTATAATTATTTTAAATATAAACACAACAGATGTGTAAAACACATATCTTCATGTACGTGATACCATGGTAGGCAAGGCGAAAACAGTTAGCAACAAACTTTAGTAGGCAGACGTGCACCTGGCTACGGCTCATCGTGATGTACCCTGGAGCAGGCAGATGTGCGCGTTGTAACGGCTGAATGCTAACTGATTATTTTTGTTGTTTAAAAATCGGTCAAAGGTTGGGGTCTTAACCATCTTGGAGACAATGAAGTAAAATATTTCTTATTAGTTTGGCAGGTAAAAGAAACCAAATGTCAAATTAATCTAGCACGGAATAATTACTGTCTACGCCGACTGACTCTAAAGCCATTAAAAATATGATTGTTATAAAAAATATTTGTTTCGCTCCGCTACAAGTATATAAAAATGGTTATTACCATTGTAATATACGTAAGACAAATAGTAAAATAAAAACAGAATAATATTTTTTTAATTTGAAATTTATTAACAAACAGCGATTATTCAAGTAAGATTTTAAATGCTGACAGTATTTGTGGCTAAGCACTCACTTAATTCTGAATAAGTTTTCTGTACCATACCTCATCAAATTCTTAAATAACGTAGAGAAACGTTATTTATTTGATTTATTATGCGCTGATACTACTTGATTGTTAAGTGTATGTATCGAAATCCAAACTGATGGTTGGATATACATTTTTATTTATTATGATCTTTATGTGTTCGCGCCAATCCCCAATTGCTTTTATTTTAGTTTTTAAATTAGGGCCGAACATATTTTGGTTTCTTCCTGTATATTTTAAATTTGAGATATCGTCCGCGAATTTGCACGATCACGCGGAGCGCCGATATATAAGCCGCGGCTCGCGTTTGCGTTTGATTTTGCTTTTGTTATGTTCTCGGCTCGCCTGGCCTTCGTTTTTAAAATTTAGTTTGTGACAGTTTAAAAAGCGGGCGATCGGCTTTAAATTTTCCGCAAGCCGGGAGCATTTTGACCGAGAGTTCGTCAGCCTGTTTGATTTGCGGCAGAAGTTTCTATTTCTGCAAGGCCGCTTTGTTGAAAGCTAATTAGATATTTTGCATTTAGATTAACCTCTTCCTTTTGTTTCCCGATCTCATTTCGGGGTTGAAATTTTTGCCGGTAAATCTCGGTCCATTTTTTTCTTTGCTCTGATTCGGCAAGGAACGAAGAGAAACCTTGCACCAGGAAAGACGCTACCGATCAGCTCCGCTGTGAAGATTGGATTAACTTGTCCTATCTTTTTACCCACACCCTTATTTCCTCTTTCTGGATCTCCCAGGACCAACAACACAGAGAACCGATTTCTTCGGTAAAGCGTCGTTTTCACAGGTTAGTGTTTTTAGCTTTAGCTTTTGTTTGAAGTCCCTTTGTTTAAATGTAAAATTACTATACAGTCCACATTTCGGCCGCAACATTATGTATGTCTTGAAGATTTTATCAAACAATTTAGATAATATTGGCAGGAAACTTATAAGACGATATGATGAAACTTCCTTTGGTGGCTTTCCATATTTTAATAACAATATAATATCCCTTCTTTTAAGATTCTTGGGGCAATAAAATAAACATTAAATATCGTAGTAATTAAAACTATTTCTTTTCTAAGAAGCTCATTTAATATCTGTCCTGTTATTTTATCATTTCCATGTGCTTTATTTATATGTAGTCAATTTATTCCTTTTTCGACTTCTTTCCTTCTTCTACTGAATTGTTTCCCTCATAACTCTATTTTTCTAAGGCAGCTTTAAAAGGTTCGAACAGATATTATTTATGAAATTAAGTCGGGATTGCAAAATGGGTGTCGTCACTAATTTGGGTCTAGTTACGGCGGTGGTGTGGAAGGAAACGTTGTCTTGAAGGAGAACAATTTTTACTTTTACTACTAGATCGCAGTAGCATTGGGTGTGTCAATTTTGGCTAAAATATCGCTAAAAACTACGCCTTATTATCCCAATACGGAATTTGAAAGCCAGATTTCGGTTTTGACGGGTATACGGCTTTCGTTTGCTTACACTTTGCTTACACTTGCTTATTTAGTTTCATCATAAGTCTGAGGTAAAAATTAGTCTTTTATCCCTCTGTTTCAAGCAGTTTTTAATAGATCTTAAGTTATATACCTTTTTGTTTAACATATTTCTGATTATTGACTGATAACACTCGTTGACACTTTGCTGTCTACCTTGCAACTGTTTGGTATAGAAGAATATCATTTCCGGTAGTTTGTACCAATTATCTGTGCCATTCTCTGATGTTTCTGCCAAATATATGGCTATGCTTATATACAAACACAGTTCTACTCTGGTCACATCCATCCTGCACGGCGGTTGACTGACGACTGATTTAACGTTGCTTTCTGTGCAATCACAGAGCTATATTTTGTTGTGGACACAAGCTGTGAATGCACGGCTTCTTTGAGACATACGACAAAATAGTTATCGTGACTTATGCCCTAATCTTCGCATATTGCCCACATCTTACTTTAAATTTTACAAGCATCTTGTGAGTCGTAACATTCTCTTCTACAAAATAATGTCATTGAATAAAATCATAGCAATACATACAATTTTTGTACTAATACTTTAATACTTAAATTTATCATAAGGAAAAAATGTGTACCAGTCGCAGACCCCAATAATAAACAAACTAAAATAACAACAAAAATATCATTTTTTTTAACGCCAAACACTTCATAAACCTTAGAAGATGATACATTTATCGGTTACTAAAACACAAACGCTAAGCTTGTAGGTATTTAAAAATTGTCAGTTTATGTGTGTGCTATAGTGTCTGTATATATTTGAAAACTGGGTTCAATTGTAGGCTCAGATGCCTGACGAGTGGCCTTTTTAACCACTAAAAATAATTGAGCACCTGCATTCATTACGTAAAGCACGGTACTTGCCACAGCCCTCCGTATCAGAGATGATGTGCAACGACCGAGCATAAGGGAGAACATATGACAGTTTTAAGCCCTCAGTTTGTCCCCACGTTGGATCTCGGTACTACTCTGGGCTGTGCTAAGCCCCGTCCTTGAAAAACGCACCGCGAACAGTAATTTATCATTGGTTGGTTTATTACTTGTATTACTAGATAATTATGCATTTGGCCGAATTATAGCAGTAGCTTTTTGCTCCGGATTTTCCATTTAACATTGTGGTATGGTTTCACGGGACTATCAAATTTAGGCACTTTATGTTTAGTTCTAGCCTGCTTATTGCTTCCTTAATTTTTGTACTATCTTTTTTACATATTTTTTTTACTAATTTCTCAATTAACTTAACCTCAACTCTGATTTATACTTCCAGTCTTTATTTTCAGTTTCCTCTACAGTAAGTGTTAGTATTTTGTGATGAAATTTGTTGATGCTTTATATTTATCTTCTTTAATATTTTAATTGGTGCTTTTGCATAAATATTAGCTATACCTTTCTTAGTGTATTGGTGCATTTTAAGTACTCATCTTTAAATTTTCATCACTACTTTTTTTATTTTGTAACACATTGTCTTCTATTTTTATGAGTCTGTATAACATTCGTTTTACTAATTTTATGATACATTCTGTTTAATTAAATCTCTTCTACAACTATTTGAGTTAAACTTTGAAAGCCATTTTTAATTTCTAAAGTTATTTTTTCTAATTTTGTACATTATCTTAATTTTAATCATGTATAGAAATACTTTCCTTTATTAATAAGTGATTAATTGTAGCATCTGAATAAATTTTATAAGTTAGTATGTTCGATGATTTCTATTGACATTTATAAGATTAGTTTCAGGCAATTTAAATATATAAAACATATAGCATGTGTGTTAAATATATATTTTTTGCTTATATTAATGACAGTAAGTTCCCTTTATCTCTTGTGCATCTCCGGAATGGGTACCACCGATAATGCGAGCTCATACTGGGCATACAGGGATTGCGCAGCAAAAAGCGGCTCATAAAGATTACCGCTCAAATATCGAGGTAATATATTGGATAAGCGCTCAGCGCCGTCGAAACGCGGCCTGATTAAGCCGCCGGACACACGCATACATTAAGCTCGGCAATTTGTACTATTTAAAACAAACGGCCCTATAACTCATGCACAGCGAGTTTATTCATCAGCGGGCCGTTTCTTAAATCGGATAAGCAGCGCCGATTATTCAGCCCCGATTACCAATCCCGATAAATTTATCGGTCGGAATTCAAGGTTCGCAACATGAAATCCGTTATTGGTTATTAGCACGCACTAATTTAATTACTGCGGCAATTAGTTCAATTGTTAAACTGTCTAGAAGAGAACAATTATAGCTATAGTTAGACAAAAGTACCACAGCAACAAAGCGTTGTTTTAAAAAATTACATAACATACTTGAAATTTGGGTGACTTGAAAACAGATTTAAATAAAGATGTGAATGTTTTGTGATAAGTATAATTGCCAAAAAAATTCTTTATTCAAATATACACCCAAAATCAAATGCAGAGTTAACAGCAAAATTTATTTAATTGACACAAACGAAAAGTGACCAAGTGATCTAGATAACACAAAATGAATCGGCTAGAGTAGTGAGAGTACTGTGTATAAAACTATAAAAAGATCCTATAATAGAAGATTACATTTTGTGCGTGATAAAGCACATTTACATGCTAGAGGTGTTTTGGAAAAGAAATATGTTATTATTTTGGTTATAGATCAACACAAAACTAGTTTCAGTGGAATACGTAACAAAAATTAGAATTTCTGAAAGAACATTAACGAAACAACTTGCAAGCTTCTTATCGAAATTTTCCATATTATTGTAATGTGTTTGCTCTCTACAGTGCTGAATGATACGCTTTAAATTACATATTTACTTACTTTACTTGCAAAAATTGAAATATTTAGTCATATTTATGTACCCAAAACCAAAAATTTCTAACGTAAAATTACACTCTATATCTTTATTTCTCTATAATACAATTATGTCTCGCTTAGCACAAATCACTTCGCTTCCGGCACTTGACTTAACCTCGGACTGCTTCACTGCGTGCTATTTATACAACCAGTACCAGTTCTAGGCATTTCTAGTAGCACTGGAATCATCTGGTAGAGCCAAAATTTTTCAAGTTACTTTCAAGTAGTGTAAATATTAATATTTATCTGCCATTTTTCAGAATATAAATATATATTTGCAGCCTTAGTGAATTTTTTTCTTATTATAAATAGCACCGTGACTGGTTTTTTAAAATACTTATACATATTTTTAACTTTTAACAGTTTTCAAAACCTTATTTGTCGACATAACCAACTGTGGCTTTTATTTAAAAAATCCAAGTTTATCTTACATCTCAAAATCCTCAAGAAATAAAAAATAATTTTAACACTACCAAAATCTCGTAAAAACTGCGTCAAAATATGCTTAGGTTTTAAAAAAATATTTGTGGATAATAGATAATAGGCATTTTATAGAAATCGACCAAAAAAAACTCTTAACCTGCATCTCAAAAACGGTTAGAGATATCGAGATAAAATTTACTCCAATCAGTTTTTTTTAAAAACTAATTTTTTTCTAATTTATAAGAAAATAAGTGTAATTCCTAAATCCCATAGACTCTAGGACACCTATGTTCGCCTCTCGACCATAACAACTCGGTACCGACCCTGATATTACAAACACCTAAGGCAATGGTGCCCCTATGAGACATTATTCAGATCTATTTATTCAATTTATTGAAAATTTTAATATCCTATAAAAATCTAGGAAATGTCGTTCAAACAAATATGAGATTAAATGTTATAAGTACATGAAAAGTTAAAGAAATACTTACTGAAATCAAAAATTGTTATACTTACGAAGTATTAAAACCAAAAATTTGTTGCAAATAAAAACATTGTAACGAATTTCCGAATGCCATCCGTAGCGCGACCGGCAACATCCGCGTTGCGTCACGCTCGATTATTCGTGGCTTGTTCTGAAATATCGCCGAATAGACATAAATATCGTCCGGCGGGACGGCCGAGGCATTCCGAGTTCGAAGCGACACCAGCTTGCGAGCACAAGTGACGGAGCTGGTTGACATAAATAGTGTGCCGCTTACGTAAATAGTTGTATGTAGTGCGTATACAAACAGCGTTATTAATTTGTACAATCTGTAACTGGAATAAATAAGTAGCTTCAATAAATTGCAAGTTTTAATCACTACCGCAAAGAACAGAAATGTTATAATGTAATTAATAATACATCAATTAATCTAACGGAATCAGATTTTGTAAAATAGATCAATATAATTACTTAAGCAAAAATATTTGTTTTTTTAAATCTACATTAAAAATACAAACCCATACAAATTTTGGAATGAGTACATAAATACCATAAATACCATATAATTATTAAGTGTATATATGAATAAACTCATTATTTGCTTATAATAGCAGTTATAGTCAGGAAACACAGATTTGACAAGCACAAAGAAAAATATTAACAAAAGCTAAATCAGTTTTATAGTGCAGAATTATAACAAAACAAAATTTGATATAAACAATTTATAAACATCTGTATAACTCTAGAATAGAAAGATCATAAACACACATATACAGATTAATATAAATGTAGGATAGGAAACATTAAATATAGACACCAAGGAGATTAAAAAAGTAATTGCAGAGATGAAATATAATAGAATTAATAAAACTGGCCAATAACCTCTTATAAATAACTTAAAGTCACATAAAATAAATGTGTTGAAGAAATGAGAATCCTCAAGTACTAAAAAAGCATAAATTACAATTACAAAATTCAGATCAGGTCTACCCGATACCTACTAAAATCAACACTAATGCACTTACTAACAAACTAGTATTGTATTAACCATCGAAAGAAACTGGATTTAGAAATAAAAATTAGCACTTGGCACCACATGCAATTATTATAAAGTATAATCGAAAAATCGAATATAATAGATCCATGCTTAGCTATCGTGGCTTACAAGCTTGTTAGAATCACGTCACTAATCAAATCATTGGAAAATTGTAGGATTTATACAACATATATTAACCTGTTTGACAATATATACCAAGATGCAACAAGTGCAATAAAATTACACATAAACACAAATTCTATGAAAAATAAACAGAAATATAAGACAAAAAGATACAACATCCCCCAAACTATTTGTGCTAGTCATGGAGGATATATTCAAAGAGCTTCAATGAGAAAATAAAGGCATTGTTATAGAGGGAAAAAGGCTGAGTAACTTGAGGTATACTGATAATGTGTTGTTTGTGAAGATAGAAAATCCCTGAAAAAACTACAATTTATATGTTATGTCTATTTAAATTATATTAAAATTAAATTTTGAAATAATTTGCTAAAATATTATGCCTTTG
Source organism: Sinelater perroti (assembly GCA_036346155.1). Lineage (NCBI taxonomy): Eukaryota > Metazoa > Arthropoda > Insecta > Coleoptera > Elateridae > Sinelater > Sinelater perroti. The sequence continues at coordinate 3,159,658 of JARFIY010000359.1, forward strand.
TACAGGGTGGCGCGGAGCCAACTTGCACATTTCAAATCTGAATAATGCGGCGCCGCGATAGCTTGTCGTGGTTGGCGGAAGAGGGAATGGTAGAGAGGGGACGCTATTTTATAACGTGCGCCGTCTGTGTTCGTAGTACAAAACAAATTCGGTCACGGAAGTGCAGCGTGTCTATCGACGACAGTTCAATATTGGTCGACATGGTTACGCACCGTCTCGCACTATCATATTGGCTTGGGTAAAGAAATTTGAAAAACTGGTAGCGTGTCAGACGAGCTGTGCGGACTCCAGAGAACCTGGAAACAGTGAACAAACAATAACCGTTGATTCAAAGGTTATGTGACTATGTTGGAAGCCTTTGCTGAACAAAAGTTACGACCCTGAAAATCTATATTTCCAGCAGGATGGAGCAACAGCCCACACCGCGCGAAACAGTATGGCCGTAGTTCATAAAATGTTCTTGTTTCGCAAAATCACTTCGCCGGCTTGGTCGCCCGACCTCAGTATACTAGACTTTTTCCTGTGGGGTTCCTGAAAGACTTGTGTTCCAGAGGCATGAATATTCAAGGACTCAAGCAAGCCATTGCTGACAAAGTTGCAGCCATTGATGAGGACCTACGGATGCGGTGTACGACAACTTTAAGAAACGTTTGCAACAATGCATTGATGTAAACGGAGGCCACCTGCCTGATGTAGTTTTCAAAAAATAATCTTGTAATCGGTAATTAAATAATTGGCATACTTGGTCGTATTTATAGACACTTTTACTTATTTTTTTCCTGCTTCCGTATATAATATATGACTAGTTAAAAAATGTCAGTTCGCTCCGCGCCACCCTGCATTACTGTAAAATTTATGGGATAGTTACATATTAAATACAAATTATAGACATTGTAGTTAAAAGTTATATATATTTGGATACTTATGTTATTATGCTAGTTATTTATCAAGCTCTATGCACATTTTTACTAACAAATATATAGCACAATTATACTACTCATACTAATATTGATAGGAATTAAATGTCCTTTTGTAAAAGCAAAGAAATGCTGAATATTTTTATAACAATTGAATTAAAAATTAAAAGTCAGAAAATGAAACTAAAAAATCTGATGTGAACATCCCACGACTTTCCTTATCCTATTATTTGGGTAATTCTGGCAAAAATCCTGGGCTTCAATTTTTTTTCGAGTTCCTATTTTGCCAACTTTTACTTTAAATTCATGTTTATCTCGTGATAAATTATTTTTATTCTCATGAATTTTTTGTATCTTTAACCATTTAGATTCACGACCGCTTTGCGACCGATTTTGCGACCTTGCGACCAAACAATTTTTACCCCTACCTATAAGTAACTTGAATACCAAATTTCAAGTCTCTAGCTCTTACGGTTCTCGAGATATCCTGTTTACTGACAAACCGACACACACACACACACACACACACACACACACACACACACACACACACACACACACACACACACACACACACACACACACACACACACACACACACGCACCACGCACAGCACGCACGCACGCACCACACCACGCACGCACCACGACACGCACGCACAGCCACACACACGCACACGCACACGCACACGCACGCACACGCAGCACGCACGCACGCACGCACACAGCACCACGCACGACACCACGCACCGACGCACGCACAGCACGCACGCACGCACGCACGCACGCACCACGACGCACGCACACGCACGCACACGCACGACACGCACGCACGCACGCACACGCACGCACGCACACGCACGCACGACACGCACGCACGCACGCACGCACACGCACGCACGCACGCACGCACGCACAGCACACGCACACGCACACCACACACACGCACACACACACCACACACGCAAGAAGCAGTCTTTAAAAATAGGGACGTAGAATATGCAGTCTAGCAACAAAAAGAAGAATGTAATAATAAAAATCTAAAAGCTGACCCGATATCCTAATACTGATAGCGAAAAACGTGAGCATACATACTGAGAAAATTAGAGATCCTCTACATATGGAGTGAACTACCTAAATACAAACAAGTCAAAAGTGGTATACAAGCACTTTTAAAAAATAAATGGTCTAACTCGTTACATACATGAAAATAAGTGAGCGATCGTCTCATAAAAGTTAAAATGATATGATAATAATAGGAGTATGAGCAATAAATAGCAACAAAAAATTGTAACTTATTAAATGAAGAAAAAGAAACGGCCTCAAAAACAACAAACTCGAGAAGATCTAAACGGTCGTGTAAAAAAAGAGAGAAGACACAAACCAGTATGAAAATTTAGAGAAGAAATCGTAAACGCTAACGGAACCGAGATAGTTATGCTATGCGAAGAACATTATTTCTTCCAGTATAAAAACTCCAGAAGAAAATAAGAGTAATTTAAACTTATACACCTACAGAAACTATCAATCCACAAGACAAGGAGAATCGTTAAAATGCATAGCATGTAATAATAATGAGAGACTTGAACACGTACATAAGAAAAACGTTGGGCATATAACTTAGAAACACACACAAGGGGACCAAGCACTCATATATGAATGATAAGTAGAAAACTTAGAAGATCTAGAAATAAGAAGTAATTACAAAGGAACACTCACAAATAGATTGTTCTATAAGAAATAAAACAGGTGATAATAAAACACATGGATCCTGCAAAAATAGATCTGCCTCCAAGAGATAATGTCACAAAAACACTAAGCACACTAAAGCAACAGAATCTTAAAAGGATGAAGTAAAGCAAAATATAAAATAAGACAGACGCCTTATATAAGGAAAAAATACATGACAACAAAAGGCATTATATAATAAAACGAAACAAATCTAAAGAAAAATTAGGGAAAGAGCTTAAAAGTAAATTAGATAAAAAATCAGAAAAAATCTTAAAATATGGTTCCGATGAAAAAAAAAATACGGTACAAAAAGTAAGGAAGTGAAAAGTATGAGAGGAGAACTACAAACAATTACAGATTCTTTACAGATCAATTTAAAAGAAAAAAATGTTATAATTATATCCGATGAACAATAAATAAAGTGGTAAAAGGGACAAACCAATTAGATGAAATTACAGAAGTAAAGGAGCCCATAAGAAAATTAAAAATTGAATCTAACTTTAGAACTTTTTACAGAAGGAATAATAACAAAATGTTTAACCAAAATGGAAAAAAGAAAACAAAATTTTTATCCCCATATTTAAGAAAATGGCATTATGGAACAATCTGCCTAACAGCAGTAGCGTTAAAAATGTATGCTTAAATATGAGAAACGACTGGGGACTTCAAGTGACCTTTGAATTGAGGAAAGTAATATAAAATCTAAACAAATATATAATAGGGGAGACTAAATTGGCCATAAATTAGAATATATCCAAATAGCTAGAGGAATCAAACAAGGAAATGGTTTAAGTTCCTTATTGTTCGATATATACTTGGATTATATTTATAAAAATAGTAAAAACGTTATTAAATCTTAAACCCTATACTTACACAAGACATCAAGAACAAAAAGGCATGCTTATAAATAATAAAGAAGAGTAAAATCACGTACATATTGAAAATGGGATACGAAGAGCAGAACATATAGATATCCACGAAAATCTAGCCACTTTAATCAGTGAAAATGGATGATTAAATAAAGAAATTACAAATAGAATCAGCAAAACTAACAAAATTTTCTATCAAGTTAACAACTAATAGGGAAAAACGAATTAAGTTCGAAAACAAAAATTTACTTACGTAAAACTATTTACGCTCCACATTCTTACATGTTGTAAAGTCATGGGAAATAACAGATAAACATAGATCGCCAGTTAAAATGGGATATTAAAGACGGATAATGGGAAGACAAGAAGAGATGGAATACGAAAAAAAGATAAGAGAGAACCTACAAGCTGACCTTATAGGGCAAGTTCTAGAGCGAAAACAACTACAATAGTATGGCCACATAATCCATATCGGCAACAACAGACATTCAAAGAAGGCATTTGAAATGAGGTAAATGGCAAGAAGAAGGCTTCGAACAAGATGGGAAAAGAACATCAAAGTCATTGCTAAAAGAAACGAAAAGATCTGGCAACAACTGAGAATACTATCTAGAGATAGAAGAGAATACAGAAAGTGGCTCAATACTTCTACATTATGAGATAAATGGGAGAAGAGAAAGTAAGTGAGCATAAAAGTATCCTTAAATATGCAAAACATCAATATTAGGGTAAAAATTAATGATCGATATTTTAACAGTTTAAAGATAAAAAATTTTAGTCATGCAGGGTGTAAAAGTTTACAGACAATAAAAATATGGATTAATAAAAGACGAACATCAAAAATATAACAAGAAGAAGAAAAATAGGTGGAACAGCTAGAAGGAATAAAATATTCCATTCTCAAAATAGAACTATTAAGACAAGAAGCTAGTTTTAAGTGATATCAACTAGATTACAGCAAAATCTACGAAATATAGGATAAGTAATAAAAAATGTAGGTAGAAATGGAGGCGACATTGTCAATCAAAGAAATTAGAAAATAAAGCACTAAAATGGTATAAGCATATCCAAATAATAAAAGGAAGATTACATAAAAAGATCTTTCGCAGCACAAACGAGAAAAAGGAGAAGTCAGCCGTTAAATGAAAACCATACATACACCAGAAAATACAAGAAACTATGAAAAAAGATGACTGGGATAGCAGAGAATATTGGGACCTGCACACGACCAACCAAAAATTTATTAAAAATAATTTTTTTTGTGCACAAGTTTAAAAATTGTTACTAAGTTAGGCGACTATTTTGAGACTCGAACTGGAAATTTTGAGATATATAAGAACAATACTGAATAAAATCACATATTTGATTGGGTCTATTGAATATATTACAATGTTTTCAAAATTCCATTTGTTCAAACCACTAAATGTCGTATACTAATGATCATCTGCAACACTCTAGGATAATTTATATTGGTATGCACGCAATTCATCTTCAGTTTTTTGAAGCAAAACAACAAAGAAATTCTAGGCTCGATGATGTAACTGCACTCTAAATTCCCCCAGGACGCTCTAGTTTTTTCTGCTTTGTAGACATTCAATGACCAGCGAACTTCATATCACCAACCACTCTAGTATCATTGTTGCAGCCATTGTTAATTTAATAAAGTTACGCAGCTCCAATGTTTTTTACAGTATACCTGTATTTTCCAGAGTAACATAAAGTTTGAGTTTCATTTCAAATGAATTCTTGTTGACGCTAAAATTCTTAAAACCATTAAAAAATGTACTAGAAACTAGAAACTACTATATTAAGATCTTCCACTTACCATTTTTAAAATTGTAGAATACAATTGCAAAACAATTCTGTTGTAACTTTAAATTTTTTACTTTGTGAGGAAAGTTCCAATAGTGAAACACAATTTTGGCAGGTATTTAGTAGATAAAGTAAAACCATTATCTTTTATAATTTAAGCCATGCTCCACATTCGGTTTTACTGTATGTGTACGCTCGCGCTCGCACGCACGCACACGTTTTTGTGACTTATTATTGAAGCGAAATTATTTATTAACATAGTCGAAAATGTATCGGGATTACAAGAAAATATTCTCTCAAATTTATAAGCTAACGAATTCTCTATCACATAAAATTTTCTTTGCATATTAAAACACGCAGAAATTAAACAAAACAAAACAAAATTAAAATTTTGTAGTAATTGAAGTAGGTATATACAACTTGTGATAAACTATATAGATTGTCGGCATAACTGTAGTTAAAGCTTTCAAAATCATTGACACTACAATTATTTTCTCCTTACTAATATCTTGTTGGGAAAAAGTAAGTATACGTTTTACTGGAGGTATTCCCCTTTAATATCTATGAATTTTTATCGCAGTTTGGGCAGTTTTAGTTAAGCTGTTGCAAACTATTTTTGGGTGTAGTACAACTTTACTTATGGACAGCCGACTGAAGTTTGTTGTTGGTGGAGAACTTACCGTGCATTGTCTCTTTCAGTATGTCAAACATAGATTTGGCGGATATGAGATGTAAAACATCAAGGTGTTCTCAAAAGTCTGCAGGATGGCAATCGTGTAACAACTGATATGTAGTCGTCATTCTATAAACTGGAGTTTCGTTTTCGGCGTATTATATTGGAACCACAATACCCTGTAACCAGCAACTGTTAAAATACCCCTACATATTTTTGCTTCTGCTGTATCCTCAAAGTATGAGAATTTCATTATGCATAGACATTTGTCATTTTAAAGTCCTCGTGAATGATGGTATGCAATGTTAAAATTTGATTTGCCTGTTTGTCATTATCAAGTTGGACACACCCTGAATAGCATGTGGTTTGCAAGAATATGCCTACGCTAGCTGTTTTTGCTTCTGATAGCACAGTTTTTGCCGCCTTTAAGCTTCAATATTCAACAAAACACATTTTTGTGACTAAGGGTTGTATATCCACATACGGCTACTGACCATGCATGGATATCCAAAGCGGTCACGATCTTCCTCTAAAAAACACGCCGTTTATTGTTCCTCTAGTTGAATGCTTCCATCTTTTTTTCTGTATATTTTAATAACGCTATCTATTAGCATTATAGTCTTCATACACGCACTAAGCGCATGTTTCTATTTGTAACACAATCGAAGATTCGAGGTTGAGAGATAATTATTTTGAAATGCCCTAAGAAGTACATGTGTGTTGAATGAATATATTTGTTAAGGTTTTTCGTTCTAACTTCCTTTAGTTTCTTTAGATCACAATAGAAGTGTTTTGTATTTATTTTTTTTTTTAAAGGTTAATGAAAGTTAGAAATTGATTGTTCTAAAACATCAAGCTGAACTTGCAGTGGCATTCTTATTCTACAGATCGTATTCGCAAACACAAGTTCCATCACTACACTAAAAAATAAATAGTTCCTGAAAAACTTTTATTCTGTATGCAGTAAACATGTAGTTATTTGTCTTAATACCCATAATGACAGCTTACATTAATCTATAAGATATAGAATAATACCAGATTAATAATCAGCAATGCGACAGTTTTTTGTAGAGTTGTACAGTTCTCAAACAGTTGTCTTCCATAATCAGAATTGATAATAGGTTATTTCTCCATTTACAGTTGATTTTTATTTTGTCGATACAAAACATTTTCAATCATTAACGTACATTACTCACATTTATTACAGAAACTATATTAAATTTTTTAATTTTCTACATCTCAATGTTAAACCCTAGTTAAAAATGCGAAACATAAAGGTTAGTGAAATATGTCCATGGACGTATAGATTGTCGACGCTTGCATAACAAGAAAAATCTCCAATGAATTGTCAGCTCTACTAACAAATCCTGTTTCCACGTCCTTGTCATATCCCCCGGGCAATGCATGGCGTGCAATTGGTGTACGTTTTCTAGCAGACGAAAGAGGGCGAAAGGCGAGTCTCCAGCGTCTTAAAGTTGCAACATATCGGCTAAGAAAATAAACTTCTACAAAAAATTTTAGTCCTCCAGGTTAGGGGTTGATGGTTAGGTTAGCAACCTATCCATCGTAAAAACGTAAGTAAGCTCGAAGTGCCCGTGGAAGGGTTCGGAATCAAAGGTTAACTACTCACGCGAAAAAATGGTTAAAGAATTGGAAAAACCAAAATATTAAGACTGGCGACATAGATTATTAAGTCACTGAACAACAAAGGCCAAGAAATAGAAAAATAGTTAAGAGAACATCGGAAATCGATATATGTGCTTTACAGAAAACATAGAAGAAAGGAAAAGGATAGTCACTAATGGGAGATTATATTTTTGTTTACAGTGGGGTACTTAAAGATACAAGAGAAAAAGAAGGCGTAGCATTAATAATAAGAAAGGTTGTAAGAACTATATAGAGGGTTTTGTCAGCTTAAGTCTGCAAATCGGAAAAAGAAAAAGAAGATTTTTGTAAAGAACTGCAGGATTCCATTGACAGAACACCAAATAATAAAATAATATTTGTCTTAGGTGACGTCAGTGCCAGAATAGGAGACACAGAGATAGAAGGGTAAAACAAAGATTTAATAAAAATATAAGAAATGAAAACGGTGACCTGATGATAGACAGAAATTAATAACACAGTTTTTAAGCATAAAAAGCAATATATATAAATACACATTTAAAAATACACGAGCTTACAGATCCATGATAGATTACGTACCAGCAGATAAAGAAGCATATCCACAACAAACAGTAGATTAAGAACTTTAAGATAGGGAGTGATTGCTATTTATTGCTCTGTAAAGTAAGAAAATAAAATATCCCGATAAACAATTAATAAACGAACTGGAAACAATAAAAATAAAAAGTTTAGAAGACGAATCAAACAAACGACTATCACAGAAGAGTGAAAGAAAAAATAATAGCTAATTCAATAAACAATAAAGATAATGTAGAAAACAGTTGGATAAAAATAAAGAAAAACATATTAATTGCCGTTTATAAATCATGTATTAAACTACTAATAAAAGTAAATGATGGATAACCAAAACACAATCGTTCACCAAAAAAATTAAGCAAAAAAGTCGTCAAAATATTTGTCCACTAAAATAATAAGGATTACATAGAATATAAAAGGAATAAGAAGGGAAATACATGACTTGGCAAGGAAAACAAAAACAGAGTACTGGCAAATATTTACAAAAGGACTAGAGGCAGATTTCTACGGGCACCAAAACAAATATGGAGATTCATAAGACATCAAAGGAGTAAAATGAAGGAATTGATTGAATACAAACGTTTTAAAAAGGAAACATGGGTTACTTACCTGACAGATCTGTACAAAAACGAGTGAAATAATATTCTACAACAAACACGAAATATAACAACAGACGAAGAAATAATAATAACAAGAGAAGTGAAAGAGGCATTAAAAAACTAAAAAACAGATAATCTCCGGGTGAAAATTAAATAGTAAATGGAGTATTCAAATACGGAGGCACATACTAGATAAATAACTCCAAATACTTATCCAAAAAATTGTAAGATCGAGCAAAATTCCAGCTGAATGCCAAAGAGCAATAATTATACACTGATGTTTAAGGGGGTGATCCTAAAGGACTCGATAACTGTAGAGGAATAATCCTGCTAAACAAAACGCTGAAATTAAAAACGCGAATAATAGCACAGAAAATAAATGAAAAAATACAATTGCAAGAAGAGTAGCAGAAATTCAGAACATGTCGATCCATAAACTATGAAAGTGATACTAGACAGAGAGGCTACTTGAGCCCTCTGCTGTTCAATGTGGCCATTGACGAGATGATCAAAAATGTTAAAACCAAAAGAAGATACAGAATGGGAAATCAGGAGTTAAAGATCGTCTGTTAAGCAGACGACGCCATAATAATGGCAGAAAACAAGATGACCTTCAAAGATAAGTGAAGAACCAACAAGATGTAAGCTAGTAGTCAAAAATAAAATAATTGAACAAGTAAAAGAAGTTAAGTATCTAAGCATCAACATGTACAGTCACGGCAAAATAGAAAATGTGAAGAAACAAATTAATAAAACAAACAGAACAGTGGGTTGTCTACATAACACTATATGGAGAAACAAACACTTATTAACAAAAACCAAAGTGTAATAAGACCAGCCATGGCATACATATGTAAAAAAACTGATACTAGCACAACACAAAGATTACAGAGATGAAAGTGCTTAGAAGAATCATAAATATATTATAACATTAAGGGACAGAGTGAAGATGTAAAGTGTATATGTAAGATATACAGTGTTAATAATTGGATAAAATAAAGAAACGCAGAATGGAATAAACATATAGAAAAAATTGCAGATGACAGAGTGGTAAAAGCAGCAAAAGGCAAGTCGCCAGTCGGTAGAAGAATGATATGATGCCCCAGAAAACGATGGTGCGACAATTTAAAACTAGAGGTTGACCGAAAGAACAGACAGTTCTGCTTACTTATGAGATGGAAAAAGAAGAAGAAGAAAAAGGAGTTAAAAATACAGCCGTTGTACTTTGTTTTAGTATTAATAAACCCCAAGGGTTACATCATAATCAAATAATAGGTTAGATGTATCTTTATAATTCATAACAAACTCTGAACACGATGACATTTGATGTGCCTTTATATTATTTTACGATCACTTAAATTCGAATATATTTTGCAAAAAATTTCCGGACGTGCAGCCTAATTAAGTTTATATAAATATTCGCGATCGGCTGTGCGGTACACAATAAATTTAAAACTCCATGGGCTATCAATAAAAATCGCGGCGTTCCAGGCCGGTACACGAGGCCGGCCGATCGCATACCTGCTGCAATAAGACGTGCAAAAAGCGGATGCGATTCCTCATTCATTATGCAAGCGGCAGTTTCAGGAACGATAGGATAACTGAATATTTTATATATTGCGGATGGCCGTCGCCTTCTAGTTTAGCATATTAAAATTATCTGGCGTAATCCGGCCGGCACTTAATGGAGTGATAATGATTTATTGCGGCCTTCTCTCCTACTAATTAGCCGAGTGTCGTCCGTAAAATAACTCATTTGTACGCGCTCTTATCGGCCGCTAAGGTGCGACATCGCAGACGACACCTGGAAGATTTAGCGGCGGCCGTCAGAGCGGCGACGTCCACAGTCGCTCAGCGATCACAACTGATTCGTTTTTGATTGGCCGCTGACAAAGGACACGCTTTCTTCGGATCTGCGCTATACGTAACGTGAGTTAAGAGGCCGACGTGTTATTGGCTCTTTTATCAATTTCAGTATCACCGTAATTCATTTTATTAAGGATATAAGACCAAGAAATTCTTCCAAATCTCGTTTTTTCTGCTCTGATCCAACCAACAAATTCTAAGCTATTTTTTGATTACACAGACATGTGTCTTATCCTATTTTTAAATTTGTGGTTTAGTAAAGTAAAAGAGCGAAACATCGACATTTCTTTATTCTTATATTCTTAGAATTGTACTGCAGACTGCAATATTCTTCTGCTATTTGTAGGATAAGACAACAACCTTCTTCTTGAATACATAGTCAAAGAGGATTATATAAACAATTGATTAACTCTACAAATAAAAATTTATAAATTTAGGTTTGAAGAAGGTGCAGAATAATTAATAGATTTTGTACATCGTACATATTTATTAGGGTAACTTCTAATAAAAGCATTTCTTGCTATTAATTAAAAATGGTAGTAAAATTAGTATGCAAAATTATATTCTAAGTACATTAAAAACAAGTTTCAATAGTTTATGGAAGTAAATTCTTAGAAAATCTACTTGTAATTGATTTGCTGCTCTATTAATAGGGAAAATACGTCCAACCAAGGGTTTCTTCAGTATAATTTGACCACTGTAGCCTTGATAGAATAATAAAATAGATATTTCTTATATTTATGGAAGTAATATATATATATATATATATATATATATATATATATATATGGTCTAGGTAATAGGTCGAACCAGCCCAAACATCAAGCTCACCTGCAAGATTGGTGGCTGTAGCCACTCAGTACACCCTGCTAGATAACAGACGAGGCTCTGGTGATCGAGTAACAGCGGTATAACTGTAAAAACATACTCTAAGAAAATGCTTAGCATAAATAGACCACTCGCCAACACGCCTGACAAGCATGGCGTTTTAATGCCAAACCCCCCTCCCCCCAAAGAAATGATGAACAAAGAGAAAAGGCCCTTAGTCCGCAGTAGTCCTGAAACCCTTGGTCACAAGAGCAACCAAGCAGGGGAAAGGACAGAGGGTGCTAAGAATACCTGCGTTAGAAAAGGCTATCACAGAAAGACGAACCCGGCAATTATGACGTACAATGTAAGAACAATGAGCACAGACGATAGAGTAGAAGAACTGGAGGAAGAACGAAACAGATGAGATGGGACATAATGGGGCTGTGCGAAATCAGAAGAAAAGGCGAACAATGCATAACATTAATATCAAACAATGTACTATTTTACCAAGGAATAAATGAGGAGGAACAAGAAAACATCGGAGTTGTTGGCTTTACAATAAATAGAAAGATAACTAATAATATCCTAACATATAATGCAAAATCAAGTAGAGTGGCATATATTATTGTAAAAATAACAAGACACTGTAAACTAAAAATTAAGTTTATGCCCTAACATCCACATATGAACAAGAAGAAATAGACACCTTCTACGAAGAGGTAACCGACGCAATAAATGAAAACCCATGTCATTATACTATAGTCATGGGAGACTTTAACGCCAAAATAGGAAGCCAATTAGACCCCAACGAAAATAAGACAGGAAAATTTGGACTAGGTACAAGAAATGAAAAGGGTAACACATTAGTAAATTATCTAGAACAAGAGTGCTATGAACACTTTCTTCTACAAGAAATCTCATAGAAAATGGACATGGGTTAGCCCCGAATGGTGAAATAAAGAATGAAATAGATTTTATACTAACCACAGAAAAAAAATTTGTAAAAGATGTAACAGTCATAAATAACATAGGAAGTGGCCATAGAATACTGAGGGAGACAATAGATATAAACAAGAAAATGGAAAGAAAAAGATTTACGACAAACGACAAGAAAAAAATAGACACGCGAATCCTACGAGAAAATAAAACAAAATATCGTAATGAAACAAACAAAGCAATAAAAAGCCACGGATATTTAAGTCATACCAAACATAGATGAAATCAATGATATATTGATAAAAACCATAACAGAGGCGGAACAAAAGGTAGCTAAAATGAAAAAAACAAGAGCAAAAAAATTTGGAGCAAGAAAACGGAACAACTATTCGCAGAAAGAAGAAAATTACTCAGAGATGATAAAAGAAACACGATTCAGTACATAGAAACTAATAAAACGCTGAAAAAATTAATCAAAGAAGACAAACGAAAACAATTAGAACAACAGATAGAACAAATAATAGAAGAAAACAAAAATATGAAATAAATCAAAAAAATTCTAGGAAAAGTAACAATTAACAATCTAAAAGATGAAAGTGGGCAAGAAATAAAGGATCGAGACGGGATACTAAGAGTAATAGAAAACTACTATCAATCCTGCGCTTGGATCCGCTTGTACTGATTGGTATAATTTGTTTTAATTTTATTCCAACCATAAAATGGTCGGAATCTGCATCCGGGCCTCCGTAACTTCTTATTTGCTGAATTAACTTTTCTCTTTTACTTTCTATCAACACATGATCGGTTTGATTTGTATACCTATGGTTGGTGATAACTCTTGCGTTCCTTATGTATTTCTTCGATGTCGTAATATGTGCTTTTTATTTTCATGTTTCTTCCTCTAGCGAAATCAATTAATAATTTCCCATTTTCGTTGGATTGCGTATGTTTGCTAAATTTTCAAATTGTGGGTCTATATAATTCTTCCCTCCATATTTGGCCGTTTACATCCCCTAATACTAGTTTAAGATCATATTTTGGTATTTTGTTGTACTCCGTTTCTAACATTTCGTAGAATTCCTCCTTATCATCTATTTGGGCCGTTTCTGTTAGTGCGTGGGTTATATTTTGGTGCCTTCCTTTAAGCCTTAGGATGCAGATTCTATCTGATAATGGAAGTAATTATAACGAACATGGCAACTACTAAAGCAAATGAATATGGAAATATTCGACAAAAAAGAGAAAGCAAAGACAATATTAAAAAAAACGGTAAAGCGCGACAATAAAACCCATAAATCGTTTATGGCAACGTGGAATGTGAGAGGAACATACAAAGAAGGCGCATTATTAAAGTTAATAAAAGAAATTGCAAAACAAAAAGTGGATGTCTTAGCAATGCAAGAAACTAAACAAATTATAAAAGAAGTAACGGAGGTAGAGAGACACATATTTTTGAATAGAGGTGGAGGCAATAGAATGCTGTGTACAGGTTTCTTTTAATAAGCAATAAACTTAAAAGTATACATTATGACGTATTTATTTTTGATGAGATTACATCTGAGGATATTGCCGGCCATTTCATCGGAGTGACGTTATTTGCTCTTTCCACGCACTGAAAAATTTTGGTAGACTTCGACAAGTCTTTTTGGTAAAATTTGCACATTTTCTCGGCGTTTAAATTGTTCATAAATAGAAAAAGATAACCAAAATCGCGTTTATAAAAGCATAATATGCTCTCTATAGTGTGTTTTACTATGCGCTGAAGAATTCTATTACTCTTTGCTGACCACATTTTCGACAAGTAAAACCATACCAAAAAAGAAGAATAAATCGTACAGATAGCATTATTCCAATTTCGACCAAAATTTTTTTTTCGGCTGTCACTTTTCCACAAATTTTTCTGATAAAGATTTACTCAAGTCACTTCAAATCGCATTTGAAGACTTGAATTTTTTATTGTAATGTTTTATTTGAGTATAGCGTAGCTAAAGGCCTTCAAAGAGTCGCAAGATTGGGTTATTCTTTTTTTGTTGTGACGCAGACTATCGCCTTCTGCGGCAGATCGCCTTACTCACTGCTTAACGAACGATTACAACTTTCACATATATTTTGCATCCGATTTATACATCAGTTTCGGTCCTTTCGCATGATTTACTAAAAACACCGTTTTGTAACGCTTTAATACTGAGTTATTATTAATGTCATAATTCATAAATAAAATTAAATCTTAAAATAATGTCTTATTGATAATTGCATTACTGGTATTTAGCTTTATTGGTTAAGAATATCACGAGCAGAAAAACTATTAAACTATTTATATTAATGTATTGTATTTAACTTGAGAACAAAATCATATGATCTACTTGGGTTTGAAAAATTTTGCTTTAGTATTTGTAATATAGACATCATCTTTTGCAAGTTTAAGATATTCGGTATTGATATCAGTGTACTAATAATTGATTTAAGTATTTAATTTGTTGTTCATAATTTTAAGTATCAGATTTATTAGATATAGAATATAAAAAAGAAATAATAACTAACTCTAAGTTACTCAAGGGCGATTTCAAATATAATCTCTTGCTTTTTTAAAATGTATTTAATAAAAAAGAAAATTTAAAACACAATCCCATTACTTAAGATTAGTTAAGTAACAGCGTGTTCAGGTTAATGTGGTGAAAAATTATTTAAAAACATTTTCAAATACATGGGTATGTTGTACTCGATCAGAACAAAGATGCTATCGGGTCGATAGTGTGTCCAGTCATCACCGGCGTCGATAATTGCATCTTCGAGGCATCCTTTCAACAAAATTGATGGCGTATTCATACGGCAAGGACCTATGAATGACACGGATTTTTTATATTAACTGCTTCAAGGTGAACACTTTTCTTCCACGAAGCTTGTGCTTGATGTATGCCTACACATTCTTAATTGGATTTGCATCGGCCGATTGCGACGGCCAATCAAGTGTAACGAACCAGACTACTCTTTCCACTCAACGCAAAGCTTGCTGGGGTGTTTGAGGTAGTTGGTTCTCTTGCAGGATCCAGTCCTAGTTTTTGTTGATGAACTAATGTTTGGCAGTTGGTAACAAATATTTCTTATAAGTCTCGAGCATTTAAGTTGTACGTAAACAGATACAGCGCTTCGAAACCCAAAAATGCACTGTTACTGGGTGTTTAACGGTCAGCTGTACCAATTTGTTAGTTGAGGTTGACCAGACTCGTGGGACAACAACATATTCCTAAACAGAAGCTTCGTTCGTAAAAGTTACATTACTTCAATCTCGGTCAATGTTGTCCTATAGCCAAGCGAGTCGTTTTGTTACATGATTATCTGCTTATCGAGTTACGTTCCGGCAAGTCATCGATCGTTTTTGTCTCCTTATATCGATGCATTCATTTTCTTGTTTCTGATATGATTAATGCACTTCTTTCCTGCTTGAGATTTTTATTAATGAAAGTACGAGTGTTAACAAACTTGATGTTCCATCTTCCATACTAAAGAGGCATAAGGTAAGGTGTAACGTGACCCGAGTAGAGACCTAATTAGCACACGATAAGTATCGTAATTGCAGCTTCCTAAATAACTGTCCTAGATAAGTTTACTATTCCCATCTATTTGTGGAAACACACTACACATATTGTTTTCAAATTCAATGGATAAGAAAGAGAATATTTTAACTTTTAAAATTAATGAAATGAAGTTGAAGTTAGCGTTTTGTTTAATAGAAATGTTCAATACGTACCTCTATTCCTAAGATTTCTCTTAATAGAAGGAAAGAAAACTTTAGTCACGTTTGTTCTTTTATGACCTTGAAGGAATTAAAGCAATAGATGATACTTTAGAGAAAACGACAAAATGTCATATTTTAACTATAAAACGTTTAAGAAATTTAAATATTATGGTAAGATCACAATGAACATTAAATTCACACAGGGTTGTTGTAGTTTGCAGGGATCTGCTTGTGTGTTCTAAGGAAGAATTGAAGAACTAAGAAGTTATTTTATGCTTACAATAAATCCCAATGCACGAAAGCATGCAATTAGTCTTAGCGCCTTAATTTTTGATTTTTACACTTACGATGGTATGTAATATCCGGCACCCACCGTCCTTTTGAATGCGTTTATGCATCCAGTCTCACTAACGCTGTGCTATAACACCTCTGAAGCAGCAATTAGTACTAGTCATAATGGCTACGATGGAACAAATATTGCTTTACAAAATAACTTTATAATTAAATGTATTTTTAAATACTCAAATTTTAAAAACAAAGAAGCAGGAACTCTCGATTTCTGCATCCTGCCCCTTACATCCGAAAGTTAAACTAAACCATTCCATTTATAGATAAATTCTTGTTTTACACATACATAGAAATAGAAACAATTTTAAACGAAAAGATAACTGAACGTTGTTGAAAGAAAAACAAACACCTTCTTTAAATTCGCTGCCACCATAAAATGGGATATATAGGGCCTTAAAATACACTGCAATATTTTCGTCGTCTTATTCAAAAGATAAAAGTGTAAGTCAATTATCAGATTTTGTTTACGCTAATATTCTGTACTAACCACATTTCTGTAAGCGCTCGTAATTTGGTTGTGTATTTTTATGGAATATAGTCCTTGTGATTTATACCTCCCTAATAGTCCATGGTCATTAACAAGAAAAAAATAGTAATATAACTATGAGGTTATATGTTGTTGATTGGAGATTTTAATACTCGTCATCATTAGGACACATGCCACCAAGCAAACAACTTTAGCAAAACTGTATAATAATTTGTAGATAATGCAGGAATTATAATCCAGATCACTTAAAAGACTACTGTATACAGAAGTAAAACCTATATCATCAAAGCAAAATTCGAGCATTTAAAAAAAGTTCTTTAAATCGCTTAAAGGTAATTGTGTTTAAAAGTAAGATTTCTACTATCAATACATTTAAATGATTCAGACTACATTATTCTAAACCCGTGCAACATTATACATTTGATTAATATAGCGGCACAAATAATATTACAGGTTTAACTCTAGCCTTGTATTTGCTGAGATTTAGCCTAATCTGATCATCTCTAGATAACCTTTTCTGCTGTTCTCAATATAGCAGAAACTTCTAATTAAGTGGCCACATTGTTATGAAGTAATATTGATCACAATGTATCAAATTTTACTGAAAGCTTTATCAATGCATTAAAAAAAACGATTCCCATACAAATACAAATGTAGTGAATCTTGCCGAACGTGTTTTTGTAAATGTTAGAATGTAAGTCAATTCTTAAATAAATAAAATAATTTTTAAATAAGCCGGTTTTTTCTGACACTATATAACAACCGATCAACTTGTTCGCCTAGAACATTTTCTTCGGCAAGATTTTAGTAATTTTCAACATACTATAGCAGTATTTTTGACTTATATAAAGCATATCTTCGAATATGAAGGTACCGCATGTTATCTCAATTACAAAAGTGGAAATTTTAAAACTTATTTTCCAAATTTTCCAAAGTTTCTTGATAGAGCGTAATTTATACTTATATACACCCAAAAAAATGGGATACATCAGTGATCAGTAATTTTTGCCTTCTTATTTATTGCAATAAAATCTCTTAACAAACGAACCAGTCTTTATATAGACGATTTGTGTCTTTTTCCTTTAGAAACAACTTTGCTGTTGATCATGTTGCAGCTATGGACAGTTATGGACTGGTTTACATTTTCAGCAGCAAAATCCATATGTGGTTATTTTACTAACTTTACTAACTTTGTAATCTCCATCTGCTTGTACTTTATCAACTTTCACTTATATACAGATTTTACGCAAAATTTGTAGAAATATGTCTTGACGCAAAGCTTTGGACGATTTTACAATTTATAGTAAAAATCCATTAAACCATTAAAAGTGCCAAGTTCTTTTTTTGATATACAGGGAGTGAAGATATTGTTATCATAATTCGCTTTTCAAAATCTTTCATTTCGAATATGCAATTAAAAAATTTCCTCTGCCCGAAAACCTCGTTTTTATAAGTTTAGTCGCAATAATCACTGGAGGCATATTATATGAACTCAGTTGGCAATCTCTTAGCAACGCCCTAATATTGCTTATATGAACTTCTACAAACATTGTTTCCTTGTGCAGTATTTGATATTCCTACTCAATTTACTATTACTCGTTTACAACAACTCATATCGGTGTATAATACTACATCCTACATGTACTCCTTCGCATTTCTACGTTGATAATACTTATATTTTTAAACCTAACAAAACTCAAAGAATCATCTCAGCTTGCGTAATAGATTAGAATCTAATCAGTTTTTAATAGATTTTGGCTTGCAGGTAGTATGGAGGCAGGTGTGGTGAATGACCAATATGTCCAACCTGAGTTAGAGTTTCAAAGTGGTCTTATTGTTGGTGCCCGTATAACTAAAGCATCTGTCAGCGACTTTATGCAATGTAACACAGTACGCGACAGAACAGGATCGGCGAAGCATAATAGTAGTCGAAAGAAGAAGTTGCAGGATAGGGATTGTCGGCACTTGAAGCGTATTGTGACGTCGTAAAAGTAAACAACGAACGAGAAAGTGACTAGAGAACTTAATCAGCAGCTAAATATCGAAGAAGTGAGACGGGAATTGCATAAAATAGATATCCATGGACGTGTTGCGATTGGCAAATTCCTAATATCAGATATGAATGCTCTAAGGTGACGTGCATGTTGCAATGCTTACAAAAACCGGACGTTAGAGAACTGGCAATGTGTCGTTTGGTCGGATTCTTTTCTTTACACTTATACACGTGATTGTCTAGCGAACACCCTTTGAAGCATACGATATGGCTGACTCTCCGCCTGACTATCAAACATGGTGGCGTCTCTATTATGGTCTATATCAGGATATCCGGCAACCCCCATCCCCCTCATCCCATTAAAAGTTCATCCAATGGTGCACGCTTTATTTCCACTTGGGAATCTTCAAGAGTAGTTTCAAAAGCATGTTGATGAGGTTCAACATCTTTCCTGGCCCCACTAATCCCCAGATCTGAATATCATTGAGCCTCTATGGGATGTTTTGGAAAACAAAGTTTGGCGCAAATTTCCACCTCCTTCGTCTCTACCTATACTGAAGGCTGTGCCGCATGAAGAATGGCTTGAATTATCACTTACCACTATTCAGGACATGTACCGGTCTATTCGGTTCAGAATTCGGGCGTATTGCATGCTAAAGATGAACCAACACTATATTAGTTCAAGATGTTCCTACTTCCACAAGTGTTTTCATTATTTATCCAATACCTATATAATAAGTACAATAAAAATTAAAGTTTGTCATAAATTTATTTTTACTTATAACTTCCGTAATTCAAATATATGTATAAGTGATAGTCAAATGCAGATTTAATGACAGACTTCATCGCAAATTGATGTTATGCTTGTAGTAGAACTTTGAAGTTGTTGAACATTTTAAATTTGATCGGGACAGTCATAGCGTGATTACAGAACTCTACTTTGTAACAAACATGCGTAGCTTTATTTCTGGAACCTTAATGTAACTATCGTTTTGCTTTATCTTGTCTATAGCCTCGATATTTTACCATTAGATTACTACGCCATCAGACGATGAAATTTGCGTACTTTGAATGAAGAATAGAATTAAATTAACGTAATTTTATATAAACAAATAATATGAAACGTTTAAGACATGCAGTAATATGGCTCGATAGAGAGTTAAAAAACGCCTGGTATTAACTTGCGTTAGACAGACCTACATTTGTTCCAAATCTCGAATACTGTGACTCGGCAGCAGCTGTTGGTACTACATATACTAGATAAAGGACATGCCCAAGCAGCAGATAGGTCACCAAAGTGTCTGAACGACACAGGCTATGTGTGGACGAGCATTATCCTACTGGCATATCGTACTTAGAATTTCGACTAGGATGAGAATTCATATATAGCTAAATCGTTAACGCGCTATGTATATAATAGTGCTATAGAGGACGGACTATCGTAAGCTATGACCACAGTCACAGTCAGACCATAATACCAGCACTAGTTGCTCGATAGTAAGTATGAGATTATGCTGTTAACCAGGGGATATTCACACTTGGATACTATAATAACCTGGTTTCAAAATAAAGCTAAACACATTGTCAAACATCCCATATCGCCAGTTTACACCGTTTCAACTTAGTATGAGTTTTATTTATTTTATTTTATTCCTCTTCTTATGGTCCTTCTCTTTCACGGAGGTTGGTAATCATCTTTTTTATACGGATTTTGTCGACGGCCGATCGAAATAGTTCAATGCTGCTGCAATTAAACCAATCTCTGAGATTTTTTAGCCAAGACATTTTACGCCTACCAACATTTCTTTTACCCTTTATCTTCCCTTGCATGATGAGTTGGAGCAGTGCGTATTTGGGATTTCTCATTACATGGCCTAAGTACTCTAGTTTCCTCTTTTTTATTGTATTTATTATTTCACATTCTTTGTTCATCCTTGTCAAAACTTCTCTGTTAGTTATTCTTTCAATCCAGGCTATACGCAACATTCTGCGGTAACACCACATTTCAAAGGCTTGTATTTTGTTTGTTTGCTTTTTCTTAAGTGTCCAAGCTTCTACGCCATAGAGCATGATATTAAATACATAACAGCGAAGCATTCGTATTCTGAGCCCAATGTTTATGTTTCGGTTGCAAAGTACTTTCTTTAATTTTGCAAAGCAGGATCTAGCTATTTCTATACGAGTTCTTATCTCCTTTGTTTGATCAGCTGTTTGTTCTATCCACGTCCCGAGGTATTTCTGTTCCAACTTTTCTGTTAGCACTCTGCCCCCAATATAGGTTACTAATTATCCATGCATCGCTGGTATAGCACATTAACCCCAAAGAGAGCTTCTCGCGTTCCAAGACCTGCGCGAAAACCAAACTAGGAGTTACTTATTCCTTCTTCCAATGTTTTGTAAATTCTTTTATGAATTATTTTCAAGAATAGTTTTAAAATATGTCCCATAAGTGCAATAGTTCGGTAATCTGAGCAATCTCTTGCGTTAATTTTCTTGGGAATTAAAATAAAGGTAGATAGCAACCATTGTTTGGGAATTTGCCCAGTGTCATAAATAGCGTTAAAAAGGTCTAAAATAACATCTAATGTTTCATCGTTACAAAGTTTAACAATTTCTATTGGTATCTCGTCCGGGTCAGCAACTTTGCCTGTTTTCATGTTTTCTAGTGCATAATTTAGTTCCGATTTTAGAATTTTAAAATTTTCGTTCTTTACTTCTAAACTGGTGTTTTCCGGCCTTTCGTCATTGTAAAGTTCTCGGATATATATCTTCCATCTGTTTATTTGATCTTTTATATCTGTTAGTATATGTCCATCAGCATCTTTGATGACATTATTGGCGCCACTTTTCTTTTTATATCCTGTTACTTCTTGATCTTTTGTACATGTGGAAGTTGTCATGCTTACTTTGTAGTAGTTCAATTTCTTCACATTGTTCAGACAGGTGTTTTTCTTTCGCTATTTTTATATTACTTTGTATTGTTTTATGAATTTCTTTATATTTTTGTACATTTAACTTATTCCTTCTTCTCAGATCCATAAGATCTAAAATATCCTGTGTCATCCAAAGTTTCTTTTTTATTCTCTTACTTACTAGGTGTTCTTTGGTTACAGATGTTAGTACATTTTGTATTTTGTTCCATTTGTCATCAATATTGACTTCGTCTATTTGCATATTTATATTTTTTATCTCATTTGTTATTTTCTGTTGAACTATATTATATATTTTGGGTTCCTTTAAACGTCTTGTATCTATTTATTTTATTATTTTTATTTTATTATTTTATTTTATTTATTGCAATAGCAGTAATGTAAAGAACGTTGGTTTCGCCTGGAAATGGTTCGTGGACACACAGGAACAATAGCTATGTGTCCATGTAGTAGTATACTTATGCCCTATAGTAAACCGAGTCGCCGGGTTACTACTGGTGGTCTGCTGGTCAAACGTACGTGGGTACCGTTCATGTGCATTGTTTTCAACACACTTGGGTGGTATGATCAGAAAAATTCACACGGCGTGTCGACCGCCCTGCTGTGTTGCTCAGTCCGATAATAAGGTTTTTCTCGAAGTTCATAAATTGTGCAAATTGACACCTTTGGCGTCTACCCGGCAGTTTTGTTACTTCGTACTCGTGCTTGTGCCAACCTAGGCTTTTCGCATTTATTTGCGCAGCTTTGCGGTTGTAATATATTTTATTCTGGGTACCCAAATTATATCGTACATAAGTGTTTTGGTTAATAAGTCATCTTCTTCGAATTAGCTAATTTTAAGACCGGGGTAAAGTGAAGATCGGAATGCGTCTTGCGTATTTGTGATTGAAGTCTTCTATATACTACTTTTTGCAGAATATTTATAGAAATAATTAACTCTAAACGTTATTTCTAATTTTAAATGCAGGAACTCTGGCACGTTTTCTAATATGCACAGTTTCTCAAGTAATTTGCTTTAGAAATAATTGTGTATGCACTTCTTTGTTACCCTGTTTGATAACGTGGAAATCCACGTTGTACTAATATTATTAACTTAATTTCAAGAAACCAGATCACAAATTATACTCTCTATTACAATTTAAAGAATCAATAACCAATTTCGTACCTTTTTTAGATATTAACAATTCTATAAAATCAAATATTTTTTTTGTTGTATATTGTTTAACCATTATCTTTAATAGCATGACAGCCTTATAGACTACTGTACTTTTTATTTTATTTACAGCACTTTTTCAGTATCTTTGTCATTTGTACTAATTTGTACTTGCTGTATTCTTCTGAATCCATTGTTGGTTTCTCATATACAGCTTATCTTCTGTAAACTAAAGTCTCACATTCTCACAAGATGTGGATGAGTGTCTCTGTTTCCCTAGCATATTGCCTGCAACTCAGGTCTCTACATTACAACCCTATTTTGTATCCTCTAAGAAAACAACCTCCTATAAGAAAAACTGTAGTAGTTCGTAGCTGATTCCTGCTTTGTACTAACAGTCCTTCAGTTCGATTACAAAATGGTCTGTTTATAAATGTTTTTCTTATCTTTATCCGTTGCATTTTCCAGTTTTTTATGCTACTTCTTAACCTATTTTTTACCCGGCTTTGTATTATAAATTTAGGTACTTCCAGAGCTGTTGCTTGTTTCGTTTATACAATCATTTCAATCTATAATGTTAACCTCAATATTCATGTTGAATGCGAATTTTGGCGTTATATAATAAGTCAGATATCCTATTTTTACTTTCTCTGCGAATGGATGCGTTGCGCAATTTAAAAAGAGCCATTTTTGCTTTTTCCATGATTTTAAAATAAAGAGGAGAGAGTCTAGCAATGTCTCCGTTGCCGTTGTTGTTTTAGCACTTGTTATTTCCAAACAAATAAGCCTTTGTATCTTATTTAGTACTGTTATAGAACGCCATCTTTGTCCACCATACGAAAGCTGCGTATGTTACCATGGGTTTTAGAGTCTGCCTAACAGTGTAGTGTCTCCTCTGCCTTCTTTTTGACTTTTTAAATGTGTTGATTCCAAGTGAGTTTTGAGTCTAAAATCACTCCACGATATTTTACCTTACCCGATAAATTTATTTTTACACCTCGAAGTAGATTTAGAGAGACTTATATTTAGTTTCTCCGTATCTGTCTAATTTGTAACCAGATTTAGAGGCCTTTGCATACGTTCCCTAACTGTATTATTAAATCTTCTAGTGCTTTGTATCTGTTCCCATTGGATGTCTTTTAATAGATCGCCCATTACGAGGTTCCTGGGGACATCCTGTTCAAACCGAAGTTAACGTTGATTCATGCTAGTCTTTCTTTGAGTGTACAGTCTATCCATTTACAGTTTGTTTCGTCGAGTTAATCACTAAGATTGAGTCTAGAGATCTAGGATCTAGGACTTTCTCTATGTCCACAAAGGTAGCTAAAAGTATCTCTTTTTCTTCTGCAACATTCTCAATTCTGCTAACAAGTAGATTTAATATTGTTTCTGTAGTTGCTCCTGCTTATTAGTCTTTATCTAGAGGTCAAGAAACTAATACATCATCTATGATATGCCTATAAAGCAACTTTTAGTACAAAAGACATCAAACTAATTGATTTTAGAACTTTAGTCTTATCCTATCCTGTTTTTCAGGTTTTGGTGTAAAAGTAATTATAATTAGTCTCCAGGACCTTTTTTACCTGAAGACAATTATCTTCATAAGCTAAAATCGCAGAATCTTGCTATTGTCCTATTGCAATTGTTCTATTCACCCTTCTAAGATTGTGTTCTAGGTCTGACAGATAGACTTTCTTAGTTTGTTTGTTTTTATAGATTTGACACCCCCATTTTAAAGAAGATGTGCCCGTAGTCAGAATAACTACCTCTTTAGACACAGGTCAATTTCTGAAAAGCTACTAGCAAACATAGTATTTTTTGTTATATCTATAACATTGTTTCTTCGTATATTAATAAATTGCCTACATTCACTACGTTTACATTATTTGACGTAATAAATAAAAATTCACTTCGTTCATTGGTGTTAGTCCTTCTCTAGGTTCATAGCCAATGATGAGTTGCTAGCCATCTTTTCTGCATTCCATCATTAGCTCCTTCACTTCTTTGGTTGAGTAGGGGAGGTATACCTATTTGAGCATTATCTCTCTTTGTGCATCCTTGTTCTCCGTCCTTGATCTAACTATCGTTGTCCCTGGAAAATAAAAAATTAAGCGGGTGTATTTTGAGATCTTTTTTTGATTATAAAAAAATCTCTTTTGGTACCGATACTTTAATATAGAAATTCTGTAATACAATTGTAAACTAAGCTAACTGTAATATTGCAATAATGTATAAACCAGCATTTTCGACTAAAGTCAGACAACCGTAATTAGCTCATTACGGGCCGCTCAAAACACGCAGAGGTAACGTAAATATTAGTCCGATAATTCCAGGCGAGATCACTTAATCACCGAGCGGTGGGTGGCACGTATTATTAGAGATCGCAGCCACAAATAACGCAGTGCAGCAATAACAAACGAACCCCTTTGTTTCCGTAAATTCCATACTTCACTCAGCGGCCATATAAACGAATTCCCGTTCCGGAAGCGATCGCTGTATAATTCACAAAAAATAAATAAATGTTTGGCGCGAGCCTGACGTTTTAAAATATACTGTGAACAGAAATATGCGGCCGGGGAGGCGCACTGCAGTGACTATCAAACTTTTTGATGGATCGGGCCGGTTGCATACGCGCGAGCTTTAATTGAGCAATAAAGCGCGCTCCTGCTGACGGAAGAGCACCGCTCGGGTTGATAAACAACCGTTTTTAATATTTGTTTACAGAAGTGACTGTGACGTCGCTACAAAGTGCTCTGAATCGTTTAAATTTATTGTGCCACAAAATCGACTTTAATTTCTGCAACCGCAACACAATGAACTCTGATCGCTTTGTTCCGATTCCGCTTCGATTGACATTCAATAATAAGATTTTTTAGAAAGTTATTTCTTGCAAAAAGTTACTCATACAAATAAGAAATGATTACTAATAATTTTATTAACCGGAAAATAAAAATTGATTGCTTTTATTTGCAGTGATAATTTTTGTCTATTTTATAATTACTATGATCATTAATGTCAAATCATGCTATTATTTATAAAAAACTAAAAACATTATCTAAATTTATTTTTACTGGTTGTACCCCTAACTTTTTAAATTGATTTAGTTTCTTGTCTTTTTTACGATGCATTTTATAATAAGCTAGTTGGTAGTAGTTATCGAATTTTCTTCTTCAATATAATGGCCGTTTTTAAAATTCAAAGATTAATATACCCAAAATTATATAAAAATATATCTTTTGTATGCTTTCTTTTTTATAAACGTCGCCTTACTTTAAATATTAATTTGTGTTATTATTATTAAAAAATTAATAATTGGCAAATTGTGCTGTCTTCAACACCTCTTGCTCAAGAAAACTATAGTACTTTGACATTTTAGATTAGATCAATTTTTTCAGAACTCACGACATCCTTGGAAGTCATTACGCTGTGTGTATGATCTTCAAAAACTTAATTCTGTAGGCTAATACTCTGAGAACCGGCTAATAGTATAGTTGACACCCAATTCTATATTCGAGCAATGGATGAGCCTATATCTATACTTGGAGGCCTTGCTTTCTTTAAAACATTTGAGAAGCCTTAGAGAAAAATAAGAGATATTATATCATTTGTTCATATCACAATCTGACGATGATATAGACGATTTCTTATTCTCCTTAGAAGTTAGTGAAAGAAAATTAAATGGCCTGATGGTATTTTAATTCCAAACAAAGGCTAAGTATGCCATCTATGGTGTGTTAGCAATCTAATTTTGCAACAGACAAGCAACTGTTTGCTTTTTTAAAGGAAGACACTCTTGTAGATTTTCAATAAATAATACAATTGAAAAAATTACTGAATGTTTACGTATTAGTCGTTGAAAAGATACGACAGTGAATTAAATACAAAAAATTGAGTTAGTATTGCAGAGGGGAACGATTCCGTTTAGTCGCGTACAATAGAATTGAAAAAGACATACCAAGATGAACTTTTTTTATTTTTTGATGTTTTGTGTGGAAAATCTCGCAGCCGTTAAACCTTACCCAAAGAAAGATTTTTTATGATTGGTTTACTTATTTATTATTTCAACAATCGAAAGATAGGGATCTACTATCTAGACAAATGTTTGTGTTTGGACGATTTAATGTTGCTTCAGCTTGACGGACTTGTTTTAAGTTAATGTATTAAAGTGTATAAAAGTGTTAAAATACAAGAGATACAAATGTAAAATTAAAACTAACAAAACCAGAAGTGCCCAGCTTCACATTTTTTATATGCACAGATATACTTGATGATGCGGAAGAAGAGAAGTCGTCAACAAAATTTAAAGATAATTATTACATGTTATTACAGGGTGGAGCACGGTTTCAGCACGTGAATACAACAGGCGTTTTTGCCGTTTTTTCTCTTGTTTCATCTTGTTTTCATCTCTTTATCCTATTTTTCGGGACAATGGCACCGCCTAATAAATGAAGATCCGTGATTTTCGAGTTGTTTAAGTCAAACATCAAGAAACTTTGGGACCTTGATGACCCACGATCAACCATTCTTGACACCATCAAAGTATACAAGAACCTGAAGTCGGACAAGGACATGCTCGGACGAGGTCGACGAGTCACCGTTTCCACGCCGGTCGTTGCCAAAGCCATCCGAGAGGGAATCAAGAGGAATCCTCAACGATCCATGCGCTAACTCACTCAGAACTTTGGCATGAACACATGGGGCTTTACTCTTATTGTACGATCAAGGGCCAGCGGCCGACTGACAAGCAGAAAGCGATTAGGAAGAAACTGGCCAAAAATTTGCTGTTCCGATTCCATCGGGCACGCTGGCATCCCGTCGTCCGGACAAACAAAAAGATTTCCATCGTTCATGCTGTCAGGCACAACACCTTGCTCGATCTCCTGAGAATTCTGAGCGCTCCTGTCACCCTGCATATGTCATGGTTTTCGGAAGCATTCCGACTTATGGAAAATCCTTTCTTCTTTTCATTTATCAGGAAGTTAATATCAATGTGTAAATGTACAAAAAGGACATCCAGGAGTCTATCTTTCTCGTCTGGGCCCGAAAACACTTTTAATCTCGCTACTCCCCATCGAGTACCTGCGTGCTGCCATCGATGCCGTTCCCAAGAGACTTCGCTCTCTTGTGCGTGCAAATAAAGATCGATTTGAGAACAAGTTGTTTTTTATGTTATTCTAAAATCGACAGAATATTACTGTTATAGTTCTATTAGTATTGCTTTTGAAATAAGATAATATCAGCGCAAAACTTTTATCTCTCGAACCCTGTACTTAGTTGTCCACATATTGCAAAAAAATTATGCACAGATATTCTTAGAAGAAACAGAAAAAATACGCTACTGGATATAAAGAATACAAAATTAGGTAAAGCAGAAGCTCTATCTCGTTATGTAAATGATATACTAAAGAAAAAATGACGCATAAAGTAACTTAGATATAAAAAAAATTTTACAAACTAAATGGTAGAATTTAAAAACCGGCAACACAAAGTTTGGCAGAAATCCTATCTTATTTATCGATATGCTAAGAGTAGATAAAAAATATAAAATAATAACATATTGTCTATTTGAGAAAAAACTGCTTATTTTTCACATGTCACCGATGACTGTGATTGTCATCTAATTCAGCATCTACTATAACGTTGCTTTTAAACTGAATTATAAGAGTAACAAAGTTAGCGTTGGAGAAAAATAATTAAACAATACATGTTTTGAAGAAAATTCTTCTTCACGTACTTTTAAAGAAAACCAAAACACCCACAAAAATGCACTATTTGGTGTGAATTGTAGACTGTAGGAATCTATGGCCTGCATTTTTAACAATGAACTTGGTAACGCCATTACTGTTAATGGTGTACGCAATCTGGAAATGCTGAACTACTTTTTATTAACTAAAAGCAACGATTTGAACTTGAATAATATGCGGTTTCAACAAGATGGAGCTACATATCACACAGCACGTGAAACACTCGCTTTACTTTAAACTAAATTTGCTGATTGCATTGTCTTATAGAAGGGACATAGATTGGCTACTGCGATCTTACGATTTAGGCCTATTAGACTTTTTCTTCTGAGGCTATTTGAAGGAAAAGTTTTATGACAACAAATCTGCTATGACTTCAGGGCTAAAAGAAAACATGAGTCATGTAATTGCTGAAATATAGCCGCATTTATGGGAAACGACGCTAAAAGAATGGCTGCATGTCGTCAGTGGAGTGGAGTGAAGGGCAAACATAATATTTTATACGTAACTGCTAAATCTGCACTTTACACTAATAACAATAAAGTCCAAAACGTTTTAATATTTTTGTTGTATTTGGGAAAAACATTCTTAAGTCCATTTATGGAAGAAACATTATGCAAAACAAATAAAGAAAGAAAACAAAATATCAATATTTAAAAAAAAATTACAGTATAAAAAGAAATATATAACAAGGAAATATCTAGCGCAGAGTCACACAAGAGTTGGCTGCTTAAAGATCCAGTGTACAACAGTGTCCTTTGTTCTGATAAATATCGTAACGACAGTACGATAGTAGATTTTATTTTAAGAGAGTTATAATGATTTGTAGTTTTTTAAAGTTATTTTAGTAGCTTAAACTCTTAACACTTACTTAGTTCAGGAAACTAACAAGCTATGCTCTATGGATCTAATACTATTACTCGTTTTTGTTCGGTCTTTAAATCAAGAACTTCTTTGAAATACTAATTTGAATTAGTAATAAAAATGTTAACCTTAATAATTTAGGTATTTAATTTGTGAGAGACCTTAGAACAAATAATATTGAAATATGGTAGCAATTGCCTGATTTGCCGTCGTGTTTTGGTGTAATAAACCGCAATTAAAACTTTTAAAGATTAACATTGTTATATCATTAAGAAGTTACTATGGCTTAGTGTTTT
Organism: Sinelater perroti; assembly: GCA_036346155.1. Taxonomy (NCBI): domain Eukaryota; kingdom Metazoa; phylum Arthropoda; class Insecta; order Coleoptera; family Elateridae; genus Sinelater; species Sinelater perroti. Next base: position 3,189,621 of record JARFIY010000359.1, read on the forward strand.
GGCTTAGAAATGGTCTCTAAATCTACGATTTATAATAATACGCGTATGTTTTGTCGACGATTAAAGCTCGAACTGTTTGTACCAGTTATATTTTTAAATTTTTTAGGACATACGCCGGTCTCTTTTCTGTTGTCAAGTCGTACAGATTTCTGTTAATCCTTATATTTATATAAAATGACATAGATCCATGACTAGCACCTCTTCAATATTTTCATATATCATATAGCGGTCTACCATTAAAAGTTACTTTACTGCCTGTAAATTTTCCTCGGTGACAGCAGTTGGAGAACACCCAGAACGAATACAGCCATTTAAAATCCTTTCTGCGAAAGCTGGCGTAATAACGTTGTACTGTTGTGCCCAAAACGGGGTATTACCAAAGACGCTTAACCTATGCTTACAGCACGTAATAATATGAAAATAATGGCAGCTAAATTTATCTATGGCAACAAAACTGTTCTTGCGAACGAACTCAAAGCTTGTTTGCACATGCTTCTATATTTATATGCTGTTTATTTTGGATTTCCTTGTTTCGGATAAGCGAAAAGCTTTTTTAGTAATTTATGTAATCTTGCATTTTGCTTGTTATTTAACCTTCAATATACCACGGCTCTCGAGGGCCGGTTCCAACTGTAACTTAAAAATGTTGTTGAAAATTGTTATTTAGCTTAAAGGTGCTGTGCCTTTGTTTACTAAAATGAGTTGTGGTGTTTTATAAATGCCCTAATAAACTCGGACTGTTCTTGCAGTTTCTACATAAAAAAAGAAAGTTACATTAAACAAGGAATCAGGAAAGAAAATGCTGTAAAACAGAGAGATGGGAGTAAAAGCTTTACTTGTAGATGTTCGATGATATGAAGGGAATATTACTTAACTTTTTGATTAGTTATTCACTAGGACAATATTTACTGTCAAAAAATTAACATTTGTTGCTATAATTTGCACAATAAAGTAGAATTATTAATAGAGCCCATTAAAATTTGTGTACGAAAGTAAAATTAAATATTTATGGGTTTAGAAAAGACTTAACTGTTGTGCCCTGTTGCTCCAACAACGAAAGTTATTAGCAATATTGAATATAACAAAAAGCAAAATCCTGAAATAATATTGTTATACAACGCAACTAAAGGCGGAGCACACAAAATAGATCAAATTCTAAGATGACCATTACTAGTATTTTTTTTAATAACCTGATTGACATCACAATCTTAAATTCTACTAATAAAAAGGCCCATCCCAAGGACAGGCAAACTAAGCTAACTGTTTGGTTTAGAGTTTCGCCAACAATTGAAGAAAAAATGAGCCAATAATCGTTTTATGAGCCATAACTAAGCATGATGACATTCGTTCGGCTATATTCGGTTTCTCATAAATCAGAGTTGTGTCGCATGCTCCTACTAACGTCAAGAATTGGCCACGTAGTGCATAAATGAACACAATAGTCATGAAACTAAAGAAAACAGAAAAACGAGTCGTAAAAAGAAAAAGTTAGTGTGTGAGCCCGTTTTAGAAAAAAAAAATGTATCGAATATATATATAAACATTATACTGTTACAGTATGTAACAATTATTATAATAAATAATATCTAAAATTACTATATGCTTATGTACAATAATTATTGGATAACAACAATACAAATAAATAATAAACATAATAATTACAATGAGTGACTGGTTAGCATTTGAATAAGTATAAGTAGAAAATGAAAAAAAATATTCTTAGTATACTAAGGATTAAGTAAGTCTACTTAGATAAATGTCTTCCACTTTGCTTCTCTGTTTACAAAACCTAAAATACATATTTACTACTTAGATTGTTACAAAAAGTTTGCCGACTGCTGGTCTACCTTATTGATACTGAAGTTTTTGCTTTTTTATCCCGGCATTCTACTTTGTTAACATCAAAGCTTAAACTTCAATGTTTGGCAATTTAGTTGTCACTATATTTTAAACTTTCCCCAATGTTGCTCGCTGTTTTTGAACAATAAAATAAATGTACAAATTTTGTGCTTCTAAAATTCAAGTATACATACAATTTGTATATTGTAAAGTGGTTTGAGTGTTATTTTAAATTGTAAGTACCAACACATATTTATTATATTCAACTAGTTGAATGAACTTACGTATATAAGTAAACAATAATCAAGGTCCCAGGGGGATGTTCCAAAACTTTGTGTATAGATCTTTGAAACATTTTAAGCAAAAAAGTTCCCATAAACATGGGCTTTTGAAATATCGATGAAGCCAATTATGGATCTTGTGGGTGGTTGGTCGTGTATTATCGTTGTCAATAAAACTAAATTTAAACAAGGGTGATATATACTTAAAAGATTATTTCTTAATACCATTGCTATTATCGATCTAAAATAATAAATTTATGGCAAAACATTTTTGTGTTTATTGAACAAACAATAAAATTATTTAAACAGCCTACAATTATTAGTGACGATATTATAAAATTAGAATAAACTATAACTTTGCCAATTTTTACAGATTCAAAAATTGTATTAAAAGCTCCTCGAAATTTTGCAATAACTATTTTCCTTAAATCAGGCTTGCTTCTGCCATACATAAGTGACTTCACATGACCTCAAAAGAAGAAATCCAAAGGATTGAGATGAGGGGACTTTAGGGGTCATTATTTTCAATTCTTATTGTTTAAACGATCAGTAAAATTTCGGCCGTAATGTGTGAGGGAACCATCTTGGCAGTATTACATCTTACTTCTAATTTCTATAGGAACTTTCTTCCTAAATTTGACAAGTCTTCTTCTAAATTGAAGACACCCTTGACTATTTAGGTTGTATTTATATATGTGTGATCTAATCAAAGCATTTACAACCAACCCAACCCAGACATTAACCGTAAAAGATAACTAAAAATCAAACTAAACATCTTTGGTAACCTCAGTATTAGGTAAAATTATGACCGCTCCCGAGGAAGGAGAAGCTAGAACAACCACCCTCAAAAACTCCTAACTTGCTTCAGCAATATTTCAAAAACGGTTGAGAATTGGAACCATATACAAAGTCTTGGAATATTTTATCGTTGAGAAAACTTGCTTGTAATAAAATAGTTTCAAATGTACTGGAAGGATTAAATCAAATTTTTAAAAATCAACCGCCATTGTTTAAAGAACACAACAAGTGTCTATTTATAAATATTAAAATGCTTCTAATCTTCTAGAAATAATTTTTGATAAGCTTCTAGCTAACGTAATATAGTTTTTTAATCTCTGTGAAGAGTTAAATTGAAAAACCTTTTTGACACACCGTGAAGTAAACGAAGAGTGTGTAGCTGTATACATTTATATTAGCTGTAAAACAAATTTAAATATTTCTAATTTGTTAAAAGGTGATACAACTGTCTTCTTTTTGGTCTGGTTGTAGGTGATCTGAAGTCCTATTACGGGTGTTTTGCGTTGTAGTCTTCACTTGCTATAAATATATTACCTACTAATTTGCAGATCACTGCGTATTGCTCCTCTTTTATTGCATATTTAGATGGACTGTAGGTTTCACTGTGATGCTAGTTGCTTGTAGGTAATCTTTTTAAAATTTTTGATTTTTATGATGATTTACGGTTTTTTACTTTCCTTATCCTATAATAAGGAAAGTAATGTAATCGGCGGAAATTTGACCTACCCAGTTTTTCACATTTCTGGACGAATTATAGCCTCAGGACACCAAAAAAGTTGGTTTGGGCCATTGGTTCGTGTGTGTATGTGTCTGCATGTCTGTCAGTAAACAGGATATCTCGAGAACCGTAAGAGCTAGAGACTTCAAATTTTCACTTTTGGTAAAAATCGGCCGAGCCGTTTGGTCGCAAGGTCGCAAAATTGGTCGCAAAGCGGTCGCGAATCTAAATGGTTGGAGATACAAAAAATTCATGAGAATAAAAATGATTTGTTATCACGAGTTAAACATGAATTTAAAGTAGAAGTTGGTAAAATAGGAACTCGAAAGAAAAGTTGAAGCCCAGGATTTTTACCAGAATTACCCAAATAATAGGATAAGGAAAGTCGTATGATGTTCACACCAGATTTTTTTTATGAATATTGCTGAATCGCCATGTGTTTTTCTATCGTGGTATAAAGTAGAAGCAAGTTTATGACACCAGCGTAATGATAATACTATGAAGAGTTATAAAGCCTTGCAGTTTTTGAATTCGTTGAGGCAATCCATTTGCGTTGCAGATCCCTATTTTAAATTCACAAGCCATTGAGTTTCGCTACCAGAGCTGCGAGAATATTTAGCATTGCATTTATTTTTTCCATTACATGGGTCACTATATCTTTTAATTTGTTACCTTATTGTTTCACCATTGAAGGATTTTGTTGGGGTATATTTACAGGTGCTTGTTGTTGTAGGTTGGATTGTTTTTGGTTTTAGGTTGGGCAAAAGCTTTCGTTGCAATTGCCGAGTGGTTATCTTGGCAGTTTGCACATTTCACTGTTGTTTGTTGTCTTTTTTTGTCTAAGTGTATGCACTTGTAAGGTGGTTACCCCCGCATTTAACGCATTTGGGGGTTCTAAGACCATAATTTTTGTGACCGTACATTTGGTAGCGCACTGTAAGATGTCATGTTTTTGTGTGGTTGTTCAAAATTTATTATCGTATTTATTAAGTGCTTAATATTGTACATATCCTTATTGTATTCTTTTTGTTTTAGTTTTAAATGAAACAGGGTAATGGTTTTTTAGTAATTGTTTGCAGGATATTTGTGATTTTTGTGACCGTATGTCCCTGCTCATTTATGGCTGCTGTTAGTTCTTCTGTTTTTGTTGATTGATGCACACTTCTAAAGAAAACCTTAAAGGTTTTTGTTGGTTTTATTGGTATGTATTTTATGCGCGTTTTTACTTTTAAGAGCTTCCATAATGGGGAAATATTTTTCTGAATTCGTCGGTTGTATTTTAACTTTATTATCATATAAAATTTTTGGCGTGTATTGGTTTGGTGCTATAACATTTAGTGGTTTTTTGAGTGAATAATATTTTCTATGCCGCTCACAAATATCGGCGGTTTGATAATGTAGGGTTTAATTTATTTTTTGTTTTCGTTGCATTGCTGTCGTCGCTTTCTACTTATTGTATTTCGATTCTTTAACCAATGTTCGTTAAGGCTGAAACATTAGTTTGTGTTTGTATATACTACAGCAAATTTTGTAAGAGCTATAAAACAAGCAATTTTTTTTAGTTTTACTCTACCAGCACTTCGACAAAAAAACTTATTGGGCTTATGAACTTAATACCAATACATTATAAATCCATAAATTTAGTAAGGATTTGAACTTGGATTTTTCAAATCTGTTGACCGTGGTCGGCTAAAGCTGACAATGTTGACATTATTTATATATATACAAAATATAATCTAAATTGTTTAGAATACCAAAGTAGATTTTTTATTTAGATTTTATTATAGCTAACGCACTATTTAACCAACTTGAATTTAACCGACATAAAATTTTTAAGCATTAATTTACACTACAAAATATCCTTATACTATCATCATTGTTGCAGCTTGTAGAACTATTGGCGTACATGATTAAAGCCTATATTGGTTTATAAAATCTTATTTCATGCAACACACAAATTAAAATAATTAATTATTTATCACACAAATAAAAGAGAAAATAATACCTAAAAGACTTATATTGTTTAATTCATTTAAAAAGGTTTTTGCAGTAGCATTAACGTAATTTACTATTAAAGTTTGGCATATTTACTTCTTGTTAGACCAAAATTTGTTTTATAAAATGTAATAAAGGAATTACAATAATGCTAATTGCGTGTGAAAATTTCTAAATTTAGTGAATTTCAAGGACAATTAGCTGTTTGTCATTCTGGCTACTTTTTGCAATGATATTTTTTTTACTAATTGTTTTACTTCATGGTAATTCTTATTATTTATGCAAAATGCCTATATTATAAATGAAAAGACAGGACGAGTTTTAAAATATTAAGGCGTAATCAAGGAAATGTCAAGAAAAATAGCGCAGGAGGTCATTTAACTTTATTGGTTACTGTTTTAATAACATGAATTGCATGGCGATATAATGTAAATATAAGCTTTAAAAAATAATTTTTTTGTTAAATAATTTAAAGTTTATAAAACATGAATTTATTGCTTATATAAAAAATGTTGCGTTCCATAGATTTAACAAGAAACAAAATGGTTTTTAATATATCTACTTTATATTTATAATCATAATTTTAAACTGAATTAAAATACACGTAGCCTAGTTACAATCTATGTAAACCCTAAAAATTTAATCAAATTAGATATATTACTTTAACAGAGAGTGAATATGATTCACTATGTTATTTTATTAATATTCTTCGAGACACTACTTTACCATTTTTAAAATTTTTTTAAACGTTTTAAACATTTAATGTAGAATGGTACTCTTTCAAGTTTGAGCTAAAATAATTAAGTCAAGCCTATTCACTTTGTTTTCAAAAACTTAAGATTGCATCTAGGCAACCATAAAAGTTAAAATAAAGTTATTTAAGGTTTGATACAATAAAAATACTAAAAACTGAATTATGCCATTATTGTATGCAAAATTATCATTATACTCAATATTTATACACTTCTAAGAGCAAGTCTAAATTCTTCTAATCAAAGGCATATAGATTTATTAATTTCTTATTTTTTGTATTCAAGTTGATGGAAAAACCAACTGATAGACTTATTAAGAAAAGTTAAATTCTGAGATGCTTATTTTACTCGCAGCAATATCTTTATTAATCAGTGAAACTCGTGTAAACAAAAAGTTACAACCAAAGAAAGAAATAACATTTATGGCTACAAATCTAAATAAAACACGGAAACCAAGCTAAATACTGGTTATGTACTGTTGTAGCGAGACTTATGGTTCCTTATGAATCACTTGTATCGTAGCCTAAATAATACAAAGGCAAATCAAATTGGATTTGGCTAAATTTTAGGACTTGCTTGTCTCTGTACCACAGGCGCAGGAACCATCCCAATCATAATCAAGAAAGCCCTATTAAGCTTTCTTTAAACATTTTAGTCAAAGCCTATGCAAGGATAGTTCCTATATGATAAAATTTAATGGAAACTGTAAGTCAGTCCAGCTCTTAGATGGTGGAAATAAGCAACGGCACTACGCAAGTTGAGAAAAATTTTAATAACAAAAGTTTGTATATAGAAGAGGTTGTGTAGGTAAACTAATCGGGTATACAAACGATACTGAAACTGGAATATTTGGGAAAGCTTCTTAATTTAATGGACATGTATTTCAGAGAAATATGCTATATTTCAAGGGGAAATTCAGGTCATAGACGCGTGTCTGCATAGCAAAGTTGTTTTCTTAACAAATAATTAGACTGTAATAAAATCTCTGGTTAGTTGTTATATTTATTCAAACAAATTTGGGAATGTCTGCAACACCAGGGGAGCTTTGTAAACCACAACAAACTTTTATGTAGATTTAAAGGTATATGGATATTATTTTATATTACATAAAATGTAAAAGCTAATGCACTAGTAAAAAAGAATTAGAAACTGTTTCTACTGGACTAGAAGCAGTGCTTGGAGTAACCAAAATATCAGTGTCTAGACCGCTAAATGATTAGGTAAGTAAATCCGAACAAAACCATTAAAACTGGATACAAAAACCAAAGTACAGTAAAGAAATGTTTAAAAGTCGGCCCAAAATAGCAGTTAGATTGTCTTTTGGCACTATAATCTACTCAAACACACGTATATTATGGGTATTTACAGATAAGCTCAATTTGTAGATTTGTAATATAGATAATAATATAGTATTACATGTTATATTTATTTTCAAGCTTTCTCTTGATAAAGACATTTATAACGTAACCAATAAACTTCTTGCCGTTTTTAATGTCCAAAAAGAAAATGATTTACAGAAAGTGTTGCCTATTGTTAGTCCTCGAAATAATCGCCATCGGCATCCACCACCTTCTGCTAACGTGTCTTTAGCTGTGCAATCCCCTTGCGGCACAATTCGGGGATTTTAGACGGAAAGAAGTCCGTGAGAGCTTGACGTAAGTCTGCTTCATTGGTGGAGGATTTTCCACAAAGATGATTGTCCAGGGAGTGGAAAAGGAGGTAATCGGATGGCGGAAGGTCAGGTGAGTAACGAGAATGGCACAAAGTCTCCCAACCAAGTCTCTGTATGGTATCTCTGACCACCCGCGCGAAATGCGGTTTGGCGTTGTCATAAAGGAAGAGTACACCTTTACGATTCACCAGTGTTGGCTCCTTCTGTTGCAATGCCTGTTGCACACGTTCCAATTGCTGCGAGTACAGGTCCGCAGTGACCGTTTGGTCCGTTGGTAGCAGCTCATAGTGAACCACTTGATAACTTGTCCACCAGACACAAAACATAATCTTGCGTAAGTGCGTAGGTGGTCTTGCGCTGTGAGGGACAGTACCCTGGGGTAACAACCAATGTTTGGACCGCTTGGAAGTCTTATACAGGACCCACTTTTCATCACTGGTAAGCACTCAATGGAATATAGATGCGGTACGGTGGCGAGAAAGCAACGACATACAGGCTGCCACTCGTTGTCTCTTGTGGACTTCCAACAGCATGTGCGGAACCCACTTACTCAGCCTCTACGTCTTACCTAAGTCGTGCAGATGAAGTCCAACTGTTTCATCAGAAACGTTAAAATGCCTTGCAAGTTCACCACACGTTAGACTACTGTCCTCAATGGCCGCCTGCAGGGCTTTGTTATCCAAGGCCTGTGGTCGTCCACTGTAACATTCATCAGAGAGGGATAAATCTTCCGACCTGAATTTTAGAAAACCAATGCCGTGCAGTACGTTCATTCACAGCACTATCCTCAAACGCTTGATATATTGGGCGACTTGATGCAGCTGCTGATAAGTCCACTTTGAAGTCGTAAAGCAAACATCACCAAACGATATCCTTGGACACTTTGCTACTGTACGAGTTACGAATGATGAAAGTGCGCCGTGGACCTGCTTTTATAACGACTGACATTCCTACTCTCGACCGACCGGTTTTTAAACCACTAATTGTACACTAATTGCATACCTATTCTCCTTTCATTCAATGGCAAACCAAAAATGGCAAGAACTTTATTGGTTACCTTGTACTTCTGGACAAAACCAGCTTTCGTGTACCTCTAAATAGCGTCATCGATGAAAAGGCTTAAACTGTTTCACCGAATAACTATTAGTATAATCAGTATAATAAACATTTAAATTTAAACATTTAGTATAAATTAATATATATACAATTTGATAACTGACACAGATAATAATAATTAAAAAAATGTACATCACATCACATTAAGTTAGTGCAAGAAAAATCATTTCTCATATTTTCACAGAAACTTTGACATTTTGTCATTCGTGATATTTGAGTATTCGAAATCAGGTTAGTCATCGAATTCAAAATATGTTTTCCCTATACTTTTTTTTTAAATAAACTTTTTGGCTAATTGTATTTATCTGTTTAGTAAGTAATACTCGGAACTATGTACGTCTACTAAAATATACATTTGTGTGCCATGTATTCGTAAGATGTTCGTTTTTCTTTACCATCAGTCACAGCTTGCACCCGTCTTATAAGACTTTCCACCAGCTTTTGATATATGTTCGAGAGGATTGCCTTTCATTCCCTCAATGAATCTAGCCATTGAAGATTTGGCCATTTGGTCTGTGTCCAATTTTGTAAAAGGTATTTAATTTAAATAAGATTGGACTTTGTGAAGGCGTCCATATTTTCAAACTACGACAAAATAACTTTCGCCATGTGTACAGAATATCTACTCTATTGGTATAAGAAAAGTTCTCTCCGGAACTGTTGTCAGATAATAACAAGAAATTGTCTAGGATATCAAAAACTGCGGGATTTAGGCCGAATCACAAAAATTAGCCCCAAACCATAATGTCTTTGCCACCAAACTTTACTGTTGGTATAATACACTCAGATAAGAAGCGTTCTCCTAGAATTTTCAAAATTCAGACGCATCTATCGGATTACCATATCGTGTAGCGAAATAAAAATAACCTGTAGCATCAAAGCCTAATCTAACTTTTAAATGCATTTTTAAGAGATTCGTATGCGAATAATGTTTATAGTGTTTATAAAGAAACTTAAATAGTAGAAATTGTGGTTGTACAACAGCAACAGAAAAGTAGGACACGTGATACTGTGAAAACTGAAAGCAAGGTCAAATGTGCAAAATATAGTTTTATTATATATGCATCTATATGTATATTTATATAACAGATATATTTACTTCATATTATGTTTGTTGAAAAACACACTGAAAAAAACGTGTTTCAAGGTTGATGTTGATATACAGTTATTTATGAATGTTTTTCCCGTCAGGTTATAATAAAAGGACTTTCAACTTGTTAACAAATTTATTTTAGAAATATAAATTTAGAGTTTGATTCATGCATTCAAAGTGAGCGGACGTGTTGCGTCAACAGTTCGCGTTCTGTGTGGTAAATATCTAAATTTTTTAGTGTGCATCGCCCATGTCGAGAAAACCAGTGTGTGGATGTCGTCATCGACATGGCCTAGGCCACCTGGGTTGCAGCTCATTGCTGCAGCTCCTGCCGCAACAGTCACTATTTTGAAGGGAAGAAGCGTTGTATCGGGTTCCTTGCCGTCGCAGCAGACCTGGTATAACAACTTTTAGCTTTCGCTAAATACTAGTAATTGCCATAAAAAGCTACATAAGTGAGCTGTAGAAATGATATATTAAGTGTTAGTTATTAAGTGTCGACGTTGTGCCTCCAAGCGTAGTAGGCATATTAACAACAACTAAATAATATCCCGCAAACACAAATTACAAGCTCATTTTACCAGAACAACCCAATTTATTGTTAGACTCGTACAACCCGGTTATCCCAGGACGCTAAATGGCAAATAGTTGAAAATAATTGCAAAATTTGCAAAGCAAAAATGCAATGTACTGGTTAAACCCCTCCAATAGATATAAAGGTTTAAGTAAAGATACATCGCAGGAAAAAGCAGACCATAATAATATAGTCTAAATTTTATATATATATATATTATATATATATATATATATATATATATATATATATATATATATACCATAAGGAACAGATGAACAAAACTTCTCCTTTTAATAATAAGGAATACCATTAATCACACTGATAGTAACACGACAACGGTAACAATCCACCGAATCTAATAATTTAAATTTAAAAACCATAATGGAACAGATGGGAACCTTAAAAATATTTATTACTTACAAACCAATCCATCGACATTATGTCGGAATCTCACTATACAGTTTATACAGAGAAGTTACTTAAAGATCCCAGCCTACACCATTTATACCTCGCAACATTTAGATGGCACCGCACATACTGGCTCAGCATACTTAAAGCGTATCTACCGAAGCAACAGAATATTCGCTCTGCAAAGCAACAAAAAAATTAAAACAGCCCTAGCAAGATATATCGCCGATACGAGTAGAAAACGATAGCTGGACTAGAAGTAACCTTAATAAAGCTTGCAGTCTTTGCAACCCAGTTAACAACGATGTTTAGCCCATTTGAATCGCCATTAACTACAATTGAAGATGACGGTATTCGACGATATCTTAATGCACCCTTTTAATTGTGCCTACCAATTAAACCTTTTACAGTAAACAACATCAAGGCAATAATTATATCAGATTTGAATTCAAATAAAGGCCTGGTTACGATTTAACCATAATTTTTTTTTAATGAGCTACCAGAGAAAGGCTTCAAATCGGGCAAACCAAACAATGAGTTATCTTTGTTTTAGGCCAATTAGCCTTCTACCAATATTATTGAAGGTTTTTGGAAAAAGCTATTTTTGTAGAAACTAATGCCTATAGTTCTGGAGAATATCATTCACAACCATCAATTTCGCTTGCGCAAGCAGCACGCCATAATTGAAAAAATCGATATAATTCTAGATACAATATTGAAAGATTTCGAAAACAAGAGATTTTGTTCAGTCGTATGTCTAGATGTGGTGCAGGCCTTTGACAAGGTCTGAAACGACACTTTATCGTTAAGTAGAGGGGTTCTTCTACTTTATTTCCAATTAAAGCTGATGTCTCCCAAGGAAGTGTATTGGGCCCGCTTTTATATTTACTGTATACTGCTAACTTACCGACTTTATCAGGAGCTGTAGTAACTACTTTCGCTGATGATACAGTAATTCTTTCAACGCATTTTGATCTGGTTATATTTACAAACGAATTTGCACAACTTAAAAATATGGTTTAAAAAATGGCACATCCACACACAAAAAAAAACAAAATTAGTGTACGTAACTTTTACTACAAGAAAAAGCACTTGCCCACACGTTAGATTAAATAACAGACAAATAGTGCGAAATAATGTCAAATACTTAGGTATGTTTCTAGATAGGCGTCTTACGTGAAAAAAACGTATTTTTACTAAATGGGAGCACCTGAGTTTAAAGATTCGACAAATATACTGGCTAATTGGTCGCAAATCGCAGCTGTCTTTGGAGAGTAAAATATTACTTTACAAATCGATTATACGTCCTATTTGGTACTATGAAATAAACTACGGAAAACTGCAAACATCGACATTATTAAAAGATTCCAAGCAAAAGTGCTGCATTCCTTAGTAGACGCCCCATGGTTCGTTCCGAACGAGGTCATACGCCAAGACCTAGGTATTACTACAGTAAATGAGAAAATACGGAGGTGCAGACCGAATAAGTATTTATCTTAATTTGCGGGCCAAGGATCTATTAAATTTTGACGATAGAGAACCCAGACTTAATAAATTTAAGCCAACGAACTTATCAAACCGTTTTTTATAAGGTGTACTGTAGTGTTTAAGTTATTTGTTAATTACAAAACCTGTTTGTATTAATAAAGGAAATTTTTGATGCAATATTTTCTATATGTCCAATATAACATTTCAAATCAGTTACTGAATGTCACTAAGTGACAGATTGTAAACTTATAAATAAATTTAAAAAAAAGAAATATAAATTTAATATTCTATCAAAACCAACTTTTAGAATAAAAAATGTTACAATTATATGAATATATTAGATTGTTATATCTAATGCAGCAGAACTTTTCAAGACTAAAATAATGGTTATGAAAGAGAAATATTGGTATCTTGTGATGGGGGACCAGAGTTGTGACACAATGAACTAAAAAGCAAAAACAGTGTTCCTGTCAGGCTTTTCTGCAAAAAAGTTTGGGCGAAACGTCTCGCGGAGCAATCGTTTAGTGTTCCCTGGTTTGGGTGCACAATGGCCATAATGTACACATCGCCGAGCGGAGCGGAGCGCGTATGTTCAACATCACCTGTGTTCGCGCCCGTATATTTGTAAATGCTCCGGCAGCGGCAGTTTGCTTTTCAGCGAGCTCGTTCCAATAAATCGCTTCGCAGCGCCTGTTAAATTCGTAACACTAACATATATTCGGCGGCCGGCCGTCGCGGTCTAACGACGCACCAACTCTATTTCTGTTGACCGTCCCGGTTTACTATGGGCGGGTTGACCCGCGACGCCCTGGCGACGCTCGCTGTTTTTCAGCGGAGCGGATTTGCAAATGAGGTGCAAATTGTCAGAGTTCTGAAAGGTAACATATGAGCGGTTGTAACTCTCGGAAGGACTGCGTTGCTGCACATAAGACGGAAATCATAAATCATTTAGACTTTCTGGAAAACGTAATTTATGCTTTTAGAAAGAAAGTGAGATTTTTTTGCCGATGATGGCTAAAAGTTACCTCATTAAATGGGACAATTTTACAATATTTTGTCATTAACATTTGGAAATATGTACAGATATTTCTAAAATTTTTATATTGTGGAGATGGTCCAAAATGGGCTTGGGTCCAAATTCAGGTTAGCAAGGTTTTAAGTAGCGATCAGTACTACCTATCAGCAGAAATAATTCAAAACAAAGTTCAAAGTAAGGCGTATCACTACGCTGTACATTCTATTCAATGAGTAGTAACGTTTTCCAAACTTTTTCAGTTATGTATTTTATATCTTCTTATGTAGTACTTTACGTAGTTTTTACGGTTAGCCGTAATAATCGTATTAGGTACATTTGAAGTTTGTAAATCAAATTCGGTTAAATGGCCATCACTTGTTTTTATTAATTGGTTAGCCTGAAAAATTAGAACTATAATATATGTCACTTGGAGTTACCACATATTGTCTACATTAGGGCTATTAGCTCAATTCTAGACCACATTATGAATAGCTTATACAGTCAGTTAAGTAAGAGCGTGTTCGGATTAATGTCGGAAAAATTATTTCAAAACATTCAAATACATAGATACGTTCTATTCCATAGGAACAAAGATGCGATTATATCTATAATGCGTCCAGTCACTACAGGCGTCGATAATTGCCTGGAATCTTCAAAGCATGCTTTCGGCCAAGTTGATGGCGACCTCCAAATGCGACGAATTTCTTGTATTAACTACTTCAAAGTGAACACTTTTTTCCACGTATGCCCACACATTCTCTTTTTGTTCGAGAATGCCTAGAAATAGATCGTAATGCATTCTTAAAAAGAAGACGACTTAAATAAACACCCAGGAACTTCACGAATCAACAGTACATTTCAAAAAAATAACAGAAATTACGAACCGGACGGAACTATTATAACAAAAAGCAATGAAAAAAGACAAGAGATAACAAATCGTAGACAAAAGCAGAAAAATAAAGAACCATTAAGAAAAACACAGGAAAACGTTACCAAAATAGGAATAGGGATATGGAACCTAAGCACATTGATCAACAGACATGGAGTTAGCGGAGGAGATGAATTCCAATAAAATCCACATGTTAGACATAAGAAAAACGAAGAAAAAACAAAATAGTAAAGATCACAAATAATCACATCTTGTACTACTCGGGAGTGAAGATTAAAAGTAGGACAAAATAAAGAGTAATAATACCAATAACAGAAGATATGCACAAACATCTAGTAAAATGTAGGGCGTTCAACCCAAGGATCTTGTCCTTATTAGTGAAAGTAACATAATACAAACCTACGAACCAGTAGAAGGCACATCTAAGAAACAACTAGTGGAATTTTATAGAACATTCCAGGAAGTACTAGATGAAGCTAGAAAGAAAATAGAAGCATCAATCATAATGGGTGACTAGAATGCAAGAGTCGGAAAGAATCACAATATGGAAAATCAAAGAGAGCAAACATTAAACAGGAACGGAACAATAATGTTAGAATTCTGCCAAAGCAACGACTTATTAATATATAATACGATATGGTGACAAGAAAAAGAAAACTTATATACAAGGTGCGTTATGAAAGTCATGCACATGTACATAGCAGCGAGCTCCGCTTGCGGGAAAAAGTAGTGGGGGGGTCTGCCATTTCAAACGCAACCCAGCTCAGTTTGCTCCGAGCAGCCGGAGCGTCAGGAGTTCGTTCCGTGTGAAGCGTGTTTTTGAAAGTTGTAAGACGGCGCGATGAAGGATTCACTTGAACAAAGATACGCGATCAAATTTTGCATGCGGCTTGGGAAGAATGCTACGGAAACGTACCAGGTGCTTCAAGAAGCCTTCAAAGACGACTGATTATCAAGATCGCAAGTCGGGAGATGGCACAAGTCGTTTAAGGTGGGCCGGGAAGAGGTCACCGATGAGCCCCGTTCCGGACGTCCATCAACGACCAGGATCGACGACGACGTAAAGCGTGTGAGCGATGTTTTGAAATCAGACCATCGTTTAGGCATCCGACAAATCGCTGACACCCTAAACATGTCAACATTTGCGGTACATGACATAGTGACCTAGGAATTGCAAATACGGAAAGTCTGTGCGAAGCTTGTGCCAAAAGTGTTAACGGACGAACAGAAAAAACTTTTAGTTTTACGTGGAAATGCTGAAGAGATTGAAATGCAGGGTCGTCCGCGTCAGGACAGACATTAAAAACTCAATAAAACTCCACCACGACAATGGACCCAGCCACACGGCCTTTATCAATGGCGACTTTCTGGCGAGAAACACCCCAGTGATTCTCCAGCCCCCATACAGTCCCGACCTGGCTTCCTGTGACTTTTTTTATTTCCCCACGTGAAGAAAGAGTTTAAAGGAAAACACTGGGAGTCTGTGGAGAACATTCAAGCTCATGTTACAAGAGTCCCAAAGGACATCCCGGCCAACGACTTTAAAGGTGCCTTCCAGGCATGGAAATCGCAACTGCGTAAGTGTATAGATGCAAGAGGAGCGTATTTTGAAGAATTTTGATGGTTTGTACAGATCGGATCAATAAATCAGTTTTTATAGAACTATGCGCATATATTCATAACGCACCTTCTACCTTCGTAGCAGAAGAACGCAATGCAAAAAGCCTAATAGATTATATAGTGCATACACAAAGTCTCAACGAAATAATATAGAAGAAAAGAAATAGAACTAGTTACAAGTCACAAACTGGTGGTTGCACAACTTTCAGCCAGAATATCCAAGACGGAAGAAAAAGTACAGAAAGTAACTTACAAACTAAATGAATACCAGATAACCAAGAAAGACAATGATGGACAGACTATGGTTATGCAGATCTACTCAATAAAGTCTGAGAACCAAAAGAGATTTCTAGAGTCAAACTGGAAAAATATTTAATATATATCAACTTTAAAGACGACAAAGGTAAAACATCAAAATTCAAGAATTATGAATAAAGTGTTAAAATGAGGAAAGCAAAAGGATGTAGAAGAAACAAGCTAGAAGGAACATGCAATCAAAAGCATTCAGACGAGACAAACGAACACACAGAATAATAAACAAATTCTAAGAACAATAATACATAAGACGTCATAAAGAAAAGCTGAAAAGAGCGAATATATATTACGACAATTTCAAAGTAGATACAAAGAAATTCTGGGCATCCGTAGAAAGGTAAAGGGGAATAAATCAAAAAGAATTAGAAGCAATATACAATAAACAGAGCGAACTCAAACTGGAAATAAAGAAAATACCAAACTAGCTTACTATACAAATAGAAATTTAAGAAATCAAGAAATTAATAAAGTGATGCAATCCAATAAATGAAACAGAATACCAGAACAAATGATTAAATAGAAAGGAGATGAAAAGAAGGTATGGTTATGAGATCTACTCAAAGAAGTCTGGAACCAAAAAAGAATTTCTAGAGACTGGAAAACTAATTTGTGATTCCAATAACAAAAAGGTAAAACATCAATCAAGGCCAAAATTAGAGCTAAACTATCTGAGGAAAGATAGAGAACCTAAAACACATAACTAAGAAACCAAAGGCATTCAGATGGCGAAACTAACGAAAATATTTTCATTCTAAGAACTCTAAAACAAGAGAAATAAAAAAAACAATAATATAACTTTATCAACCTAAAAAGCGGCATTCGACATAGTGAACAGACAAGTGATGAGTAATGTACAAATAGCAGGACAAAGATTAGAGAAATTCGAGATAAAAAGAGGGATAAACTAGGGGGACAGTTCAATCCCACTGGTGTTTGTGATCACAACAGACAAAATACTAAAGCTAATCAAGGCCAAAACAGAACTAAACACTGTGGTAAGATACAAGAACCTAAAACACATATAAATAAGAACCTTGATGTGTGCAGCCGATGTGCCATTAGTAGCCGACTAGATAACTGGATCAACGAAATAGAAAACACAAAGATGGAAATTAACACAAACAAAGCAAAAGTGATGATAATCAATGATATCCAAGGAATCAACAAAAACAGAGAGTTATATGCAAGAACTCACCACTAGAAAGGGTAATAACCTTTGAATATCTGGGGACAATACTAACAAGTGATGGTAAAATCGATGCAAACTAACCAATAGACCAAACAAATCAACGAGAATATACTTTACGCTGAACAAAACAATTTTAGGCCACAAGTAAATTGAAATAGATGTTAAACTAAAAATCTACAATACAATAACGCTACCCATAATTACCTATGCAGCAGAGAATTGAACCTTGCAAAAAACACGAAGAAAAAATAAACGCAACGGAAATAAAATATCTGAGGAGGATCATGGCGATAACCAAATGGGATTGTGTGAGGAACGAGCACATGAAGGAGACTGCCCAACAATCACAAGAACTGGATAAAATAAAAAAAGCAGTTAAACTGGTACGGGCATATCATAAAATGGACAGTGAAGGATTACTAAAAAGAATAATTGAAATGGGAAAACCGATAAAAGCCAAGAGAGATAGACCAAGAAGAAGATTGTTGGACCAGATAGAAAACATAGGAAAATCAAAGAAAAAATCATTAACAGAGATGAAAGAATAAAGAAAAAGCAAAAGAAGAAAAAAGTTAACAAAACATTTAATTTATCTCTTACAATGCCACAGTTTCTAAAGAAAAGAACTGTTTTTCTTTAAAAAATAGTAGGGGAAAATATTGGAAAAACAAATCAGTTGGTTCAGTATCTACTTCAACTAGCGGAACGATTTTATAACTTTACACTTAAAAATCTGTGTCTAATCCAGATTGGTTGGGTTTGTCATTGCGTAAGCTATCTTTTCACGTGCCTTAGGATTTAATAAGGACAACGTTGACATTTGTTTAAATTATTGAAGATAGTTTTTAATGTCCTAGTTTTTCTCTAAAAGGATACACAATGTAAATAAAACGAGATTAATGATTGTTTAAAGTAAAACCCTATCACTAAAGAGCAAATTGTTGAATTAGGATGTGCCAAGAGAAGTTCAACAATAAGAGTGGTTGCTAATATAAGTATTTTAAGACACTAAATTCCGCTATCAGTTCATGAAACAGGTTCTTTGGAGCATAGTTATCAATCATCTACCGCAGTGTGTTCAGATAAACATCAACATATTCACTAAATAGTTCAAACATTTTGTAGAAAAAGTAAATCTCGCATAGCCATGTGGAAAATTTTTTATAACTACTCTGTCGCTGCATCTATAAACTACAGCCTTTGGACAAAATATTTATAAGCTCTTTAAAGACATATTCCAGAGAGGATGTTATACAATAGCTTCATGGGAACATAATATTTTATAAAATAATGGAGTTTTTATTAAAGCTCATTTGAAGTTGCAAACAAAAGAATTTGTTGTCAATTGTTTCAAGGCCACAGGTATTTTTCTTCTCATCAAAAACATTTACAGATTATTACCATTTTTTGTGGGTTCACAGTGTTCTGTTTGATGACATTTTGTAGTAAACACATTGCAGTTAGCCAACATGGAGCGCTACTCGATGGAGGAGCAAATAACGATCGTTAAAATTCATTACAAGCACTAATAATATTTCGGCTAGATTGTGCGGAAGTTACGTAGTTTTTTCGAAAAAAATGCATCAAATGAAACAACTGTGAAAGGATTCATTAAAAAATTTGAACAAACAGGCAGAAAAAAAAATTGACCGACCTCATAGCGTTCCGTCCGACTGAAAACATTACCGCTATGAATAAAACTGTTAGGGAGTGTTCGAACACCTCAGTACACCAAGGGTAACTGCAACTAAACATTTTTTAACAAAATATCTGCACCTGTATGCATTGAAGGTTCATTTCACTAAAGAATTAAAGCCATTTGAAACGTCAGGTACTTTCTGATTGGGTGCTAGAAAATCAAGAGACGCATTTACCTTACTGGGTATGCCAAATTGTCGCATTTGGGGCACATACCCTCATAATCCTCAAGTCATTCAAAACCGGCGTATGGATACCTAAAAAATAACTGTTAGGTGGGAATTTTATGCTCGTTGAAAGATTAGGCCGTTCTTTTTTGAAAATGAGGTAGAAAATGCAGCGACTATCAATGGTGAAGATTATCGTGAGATGATATTGGATTTTTTGTGGCTTCATTTGGACGGTATAGATTTGTATGAATTGTGGTTCGAGCAGAATGGCACCCATCTGTCGTATGACGCGTGCAACAAACTAATTATTAGAGCAAAAATGTAGTGGCAGACTTCTATCTTAAAACAGCAAACTAAACCGCTCACCAAGATCTTGCGATTTTACAACAAGCCATTCTTTTCCTTTGGGGATTTGTAAAATCCAAAGTTTATACTACGAAAGTAAAAATGATTTCTGAATTAAAGCTGCAGTTATGCAAAAAACGATCGAGTCTTGTCAGAAGAATTAAAGAGTGTAAAATGAGCCGTAGAGAACATTTGTTAAATAACCTATTCAACATTTAATAGCATTGTCAACCCTTTAAAATAATGTCATAACTTTGCCAACTAATAAATAAGAAAAGTGGTTTTTCTAAAATAAAATCCTGTGTTTGTTTTGTAACGCTCTCTATAGTGTTACAAAGTAAATCAACAAAAACTTGCAGCTACCATTCGAGAAGATATTTCGGCTTCTATATTTTAAAAGCCTTCGCCAAGTACCACAAAAATGTAAGTTCATTCGAAATTGCTCCTCTTCTCCCCTAAAAAAAGAAAGCAGTTAAAGAACTTCGTCATAAGCGTACTGGCAATAAGGTTTTTATTTATAAACCTCTTAATTATGTGAAATCAAAATAAAATCTCACGCTATCAACAATTTACCTATATTCATTTCAAATGT
The DNA here is from genome assembly GCA_036346155.1 of Sinelater perroti. Taxonomy (NCBI): domain Eukaryota; kingdom Metazoa; phylum Arthropoda; class Insecta; order Coleoptera; family Elateridae; genus Sinelater; species Sinelater perroti. The sequence continues at coordinate 3,210,191 of JARFIY010000359.1, forward strand.
TTGTTTTTAAAATGTGGCTTAAAGATTAATCTTCTTTGTAATTAAAAAAATATAGACACCATACTTATTTTAATAGTTTGCTGTAGTTATTTTTTTTAATGTTTAAAAAACAATGCTATAAATAACGGTAGCGTATAATATACATTAAATTTATTTTATAGTTGTCACAACAGAATTGATCGGAAGCGACCATCATTTGTTTTTTTTAGTGTGTATGTATATATTTTAACGTATACACAATAAACAGTCCTGTAGCTCATTAATGAACTTATTAATGAGCCCTCTGCTCTTACCTTGTGTTTTGTATTAGTTAAAATCATTTTTATTAGTCTACACAGCTTCTTATTTATTTTAAATTCTTGCAGAACTTCCAAAATTTTGTGTCTTTTTATCGAGTTGTATGTTTTTTTAGAGTCTTTGTCATCTTGTGCTCTTTAATTCTTTCACTAAACCAAATTTTGCTTGAAATTCACTGGCGATCACTCTGGACATCTTCAGAACATGCGCCAGTGCATATTTCACCGATACAAGGAATAGGTCTTGTTATAGTTCTCTGGTAACACCATACAACTCGGTACGCGCCGAGTTTCACTCTTTGAACTCATAAAGTCTTTACTCTTTACACTTCAAGGACATCAGATCTCCTGGCTACGGCGTTCCATCTTCGACAATAGGACACAATCGACTGAAATGGACTATTCCACGCTTATAACTAGGTAGCTTCCGGATTCGGTACACGACATTGTTTGTCTTCTTCAGCACCTCGTATGGATTTTCGTAGGAATGTTAAAGTTTTAGAGACAACCCGCGTCGCTGCTTCGAGTTATACAGCCATACTCGGTCGTCTTCTTTATAACCCGCTCTCGATGTGTTGACGTCATAGCAATCCTTCATCCGGTCACTCATGATCTGATGTTGTATCGTACGTTGTCGTGGATTTCTGTAGTTCTTTTCTCAGGTCACTAACGTAGTCTTTCCCTATTACGTTTTCTTCAGATTTACTTCTAAAGAATAATTCACAAAGTAGCTTCAGTTCTCGACCAAAAAGAACATTGGATGGTGTTTGACCAGTTGACTCATGGACAGACAAACGGTATGCCAACAGGAACAGATAAAGATATTGGTCCCAGTCTTGTTGATAGTCAGAGACGACTTTTGAAAGGTACTTCTCCATTGTCCTATTTATGCGCTCGACCATTCCATTTGACTGGGGGGTGTAACAGAGTCGTCCTGGTTTTATTGATGTAGTTTTACCAATAGTTAGCATGTTTTTGTATACACTGTTGATTCGAAATTTTGACTTTGGTCGGAATGTAGTTCTAATGACACTACAAATCTGCGGATCAGTTTTTTCACTAACATTTCCATGATAATTGTGGCTTCTTGATATGGTAATACATAGTCTTCCAGCCATTTGCTGAAATAGTCCATTGCCACTAGAATAAATTTCCATTGTCACTTGTAGGGAACGGACCAGCTATGTCAATGGCAATTCTTTCAAAGAGACTCCCGACGTTATATTGTCTTTTTTGATACCTTCGGCTTCTTCTGCGGCCCGTTGCTCGTTGCATATACCGTACATTTCCGGCACAAACCTTTAACATCTTCTTTACAATTTGCTTAGTAAAATTGCTCGCGAACCTTCTCCAAAGTCGTTACAATTATATGGCCACCAAGCACACTATCGTGGAGTTATTGCGACACCTTTGGGACTTATTTTTTTGGGACCTATAACTGGAGTTTCTTCTGACAACCATCTTCACCCTTTAACACGCGTTGTAGGATATCCTCTTCTACGGCGATGCAAGCCCATTGTGGCCAAAACAATTTAATTGATAGCAAATACGGATGCACTTCTATCCTGTTGAGTTTTCTACCAGCTTCCTTCTATTTCCAGACATATTTCAAACTCGGGCGTTCTTTCTGGTCACGTTTTAACTCGTTGGGATGCCACACAATAGGTGCCTTATTCAATTCATCGGTATCTGCCTCCACTTCTCTTGTTTTGCTACGCCTCCTGGGCGCTTGTTTGCCAGCTTCAAATTCTAGAGCGTGCATGAGGGCGTCAATCAGCGTTTTTGACTTGGCCGACCTTATTGCTTGCTAGGTTTTTCTATTGTTAATGCTGTCGATAAATATTCAGACAGCCAGTACTCCCAAGAAGTCATCTGGTGCTATAGGGTATAAAATTCGAAACGATTTTTGTGCTCCACCGGCCTTGTCAACTGCCCTCATTAAATTCATCAAGTACGCGATTAAAAGTTATCTTGATTGAGGCACTGAACCTACTTTCAATTTCTTTTATTTTCACTTCGAGCATCAATTTCTCATTCTATTCTATCTTTACTTTATTAATTACTTCTCGGGCTTCATTGATTTTTATTTAAGTTAATTCATTTTATAGTCCAATGTTTTAGAAAATTTGTCTTTTAAGCCATCTACTTTATTATTTATATTTGAATTTAAACCTGCTATACTTGTGTCGAAATTTGTTTTTACATTATTTATATTCAGATTTGCTATATTCGAATTTATATCTGTTTTTAATCCACTCATCATGGCGCTTGCATTACTTGCATTTTCAAAATAAAAAGTTTCTAGATGCTCACCGACTTCAATTAAGGCTTGCTTAAGCCATAACTGTAATACGGTTTTATTTACAGTAATTTCTAAATCACTTTTCTCCAGTTCACGTTTGAAATCAGCAACTTTCAGGCCGAAAAGCGTTACTTTTTTCGGGAGTATGCTTTCCTGTATTTATTTTAATTTATTCACCACTCACGTTACAAATTCGACAATACCCTACACCTGATACCAATTGTAACGTTTCTGCTCTTGACAGTGGTGAATAAAACGTGATAGTTTATTTAAAATTATTTATTTATTGTAGTTGCAATTATACAATTTATGACACTATTTATGTACACGCACTATATACAACTAACTGCGTATTATTTATGTAAACACAGCTCCCGTTTGGATTCGCCCGCTTGCGCCACTTAAAACCGAAACCGAAAACTGAATTTGAAGTCCGCTCCGTCAGGTTTACCACGCGGTATTTATTTCTATTCTCCCGATATACCCAAATAGCCGCGAAACTTCGAGGACGTCGAGAGGTGTCGGGGCCGAGCGTGACACAATGCAGATATCAATTAACCGCGCTACGGGGAACGTTCGGAAAGTCGTTACATTATGTTTGTATCTGTCCCAGGTATAGTTCCATCGTTTCTTAGATATAAGATTTGAAGAAAGTAATAAAGTAGTAAAATGTAAATTAGGCATAAAAGTATTAACAGACATTTAAACTTGGCAAGTGTAACTTACACGATGTAAAAATGTCTCGTCGTCGACAAAGGGTGAATTATCATTAGGTTAGCGAATTTAAACAAAAACATATTGCTGTCCTACACAAAAATGGTGTTTCTTTACGAGAAATAAGCCGAAAAATTAGTCGTTATAGCAGTACTGTGGTGCAAATACGAAACTAATGGAGCAGTACGCAGGCCAACCAACCGGGAGAATCGTCATTTCTAAAGGTTTGCGCTTACAAATCTTGGTACGAATGTAACTACTCTAGCAAAACAATTGTAGACTATTACATGATATTGATTGTCTATTTGCAATAGAATTAACAACACAACGTTTTTAGACACACGAATGTCCTAGAATCATCATTCTAATTATTCTAGATTTTGTTAGAACTGAAACGATAGTTGGATATTAATATTTCGTGGTCCATAAGAAAGAAAGCAAAAACGATGGGTATTATGCCATGAAGAGTTATCAGTCATGATAAGCAGGTCACCTCTAGTTAGAGTTAAGAGTAACATTATCAGTCAGACCTACATGGACGAAATCATACAGCTCGTCATACTTCATTTTCTTGGGTGCCCCAAGAAATTTTTTAACAATGTATTGCTCGATCACTTGTGACATGTAACACTTCCCTCAACATACTATAACAAAGTGGGAAACTCTTCCATGATCGGCCTAATCATCTGCCCTTTTACAAATCGAAAATATCTGGACTATTATTGCACAAAGGGTGCAGCGGTATCCAACAATCTGGCTAAATGATGAGTCAATAATGAATAGAAAACACTTCCACTAAGACACAGTTTGTTCATTGTTTGACTCCATACCAAGAATAACGAGGGCGGACTCAAATGGCCTAGGTAGATTCATCCATTATTAAATAATTGGGAATGTTTATGGGCAAATGTTTTATAAATGTAATAATTTATTTGTCTTAGACCTGTTTAAGAAGATTTACAAAATGTCAGCTGTTAATTTGCATTTTTTCTCCAATTTTAACAAACAGTAGCTTATTAAAAATGAACAAGTTAGATATAAATGTGACATTATTATTAAAAAGGACCTTTCTTTACCTTAAAGAATCCACGATCATCTACGAATGTTTAAGTAACCCCAGTAAGTTACCGTAATATCTGAATTGTATTTGACAGCATTGGACGGCTGTCCAATATCGGCAACTAGCCGGCATGTGCATTATTTACGGCAAATTGATGCATGCACGGGTTTTGCGTCGATAGCGGCCCCATAAACGAGTCGTCGCGACCGCTGAAAATTGTAGCATCGGCGTGCAACCAACAGGTGATATCGGGGGCGGTTAAGTGATACTCCGTGTTTCTGCCGGCGACGGACAGGCAGGTGTCAGAACTTCGGCGCTTTTCGTTCTCGCGGATGCTCAGCTGCGCCCCGTTGTCGGGGCCATCTAATGGCCACTGCAATAAATTTAGGAGGCGCTCTCTGGCACTTAGCGTAAATTACCGCGGAGTAATTAAAACGTTTTGATAGCCAAAATGCCTTTAATTGCATGGAACAGCTTGGATGATGTTAAAGATTTTACCGAATAGCAGATGTAGACATTTCTGGCATGCTAATCAATTACATTAGTTATTAAATGATGCTGAGGACAATGTCTCAGTAAAATTTTATTAATGGCATGTGTATTCCTTTATTTGATGTTCCTTTACTTTTTTTGTGTGCATATATTTCAATTCATTTTATTTAAAATTTATAGTTTATATAGGGTATTCCAAAATATATGAGAGATTTAATTAAAAAAATTTATGTATTGCATAGAAGCTATGACATTATTTTAAAGAGTAAACAGTGCCATTAAATGTGAAATAGGATAATTGACAAATAGCTCTCGAATTCTTCTGATAAAGTTCTTGGTTCCTTTTTTGTGTGTTTGTAGCTCAATTTCGTCGATAACTTTTCGAATTTTTGCTTTTAATCCACTAATTGTTTTGCTTTCGTAACATAACATTTGGTCTTTACGAATCCCCAGAGAAACAAAATCGCATGACGTGGAGACTATCGCTTTGAGGTTTAGAGGTAACTCGCCCATTGAATGCCCGTCTGTTCAAATTGTCATTTAGTTTTAGTTTCTGCGTTAGCTAAATCTTGAATTGGTGCAGATGCAGATCTTTTGCTAAAATCTGCTGCATGGTGCTTTTTAAAATATTCAGTTGCAGTGACCGATAGTGCACTAAAGTTTCTAGACGTGCCGTTACACTATCATTCGCAGCGAGAATGCTTTCAGATGAACTGTATCCCAATTTTTTGTTGCCTGCAAACAAACCTACCTGTTCAATTTTTTTAATTAATTTTTTCATAGTTGTTACATTTGGTGTATTTCAAAAACGCCTTGTAATTTGTGCACAAACTCGGAGAAACATTCTCTGTGCTTGTATTGAATTTTAACAATTTTCACTCGTTTCTCCGCCCAGTGGCGTTCCATACTGATTAACCGTAATGGATTTACTAAAAAATGTCATTAAACAGAACGGTACGAACTTTTCAGAAAAAAACTGACGCGCAATTTAAATCCTGCGTCTTTTGGTGCGCTCTATGTAACGCCATATGTAAGTAGAAAAAAACTATGTATCATTATTTCAAAAGATTTGTTATAAGCTTTACTAGAAATCAAGACTCTAGTACTATAATTGTTTTGAAAACTCTTAGTTGTTTTTATTTTAGTTGTCCTTCAAAAAGAAGTTTAGCTCCATATAATTTATCTTTTTCGGAAGCAACTTCTACAAAATATGTTTTATATAATTTGTTATACAAAGCATTGCCTTTTTTATTTCACTACCACTCTATTAGCTTTTTTTAAGTTACTACCTAAAAATTAATATTTACTTTGTATATACCATTGTTAAGGTGTTATCTATTCATTGTTAATAAAGTATGTACAACTGAAGGTATTGCATAATTAAGCACACAGTATGTATTGTTTGTGCTACTGACTTGTTGCATACTAGGGGTTGCCGCCAAAAGATATTTGCGGCGTCTTAGACTGACAATTTTTCACCCGCTTTTCTTCAAATTTTTGGTAGGAACGTATAAATTTTTAATTGGATCCGCTTTTTTCCTGGATCGGGAACGTAAAACAATTTAACTTATATTTGAAGCTTCGTTCGGCGGAAGCAAACCAAATGGTCGTGGAAAACGCGCTTTTTGAATTTGGTAATGCAGTGGTCTGATAACCTGCGACCGCCCGGCCTTTAGGTAAAGAGCGAGAGCAGCCCCAATTTGTATGCATGAACGCACAGACCTGATTGTGTAAATAAAGAGCTCAGAGCTCGGCCATCTCACCGTTCATCTCAGCCGTTTTCGTTTACTTTCCGTTCAAATGTATAGATTATCTGGCTTTATTACGCACGGACCTTCTCGTGTAAATCTTTGTAAATTTTTGTGACTGAAAATAATTTAAAAAAAGACCAAAAAATTTAGCAGTTGTGTCACTATTTAAAAGGATTCCTGATCAGTAAAACATAAAAAGAGATAGTCGACATTTATTTTAATAGAAGTGTAGTGGCTGGATAAATAAAACCAGAATTTATTAAAAGTAGAAAAGATTAAGCGTAAGCGCCGTCATTGTTGCAATTTAATTTATTTACGCTTTCCTCAAGTTCTTTCTTTTCACTATTTTCATCACTGTCTTTGCTATCATCAGAGTTGTTTGTTGAATTTAGTAAAAAACACCTTACAGTACAAACTTTGGAGTTACTTTGCTGGGAATCGACCAACTAGATTTCAAAACAAATTTCAGATTTGAAACCATCAACCAAAAATTAGTAAAATAATTTTGTTGCGAAACCATTTAAAATTTAGTGCAGACGTGTAATTATTTAGACTTATTATTTTATTAAATCTAGATGGATTGACCAATATCAAAAATGACATCTTTATGCACAAATTTATTTAAAAACAATCACAACTAGCTTTTATAAAAAAGGCTCCCATCCTCCACACTCTTTTGCCACCGTTTTGCAAATTATCGGATCTGACCAAAGTACCACTCTGATTCCATGAGTGCTGCATTTATCGGAAGAGACCATAGTACGATAAATCAACGTCTAGACCATACAATGAATGCTTAGTTGAGTATTTGACCGCAGATTTCTATTTGCTTGTTGGACTGTGCTTCAATAAGTTTGTGAGGATCTTATCAGGGATTGTTGTAAACACAGTCAAGTTGAGGCAAGTGGTTGGGCATAGTTTGGTGGAACGAAACTCCAAAGACTATATCACAACTGCTTCATGAAGGCCCAACTTCCGATATTGTCATCAAATTTTCGTTTTGTATAATAAATGTCGCAAAATACTTCAGGGTTTTCAAATGCCAAGCAAGAACTCTGGTTATCGTCTCTTGAATTAAGGCAATGACTTTTTTTCTATTGCAACTGCCTCATGAATAATTTTGCTGGTATCAAATTTTTTAAATCACAGCAATTAATTCTGCGGTCTTTATAATGTTTATACATGCCAAACAGATATTGTATTCAGAATATATTTGATTTTACATTTGCTTATTTGTTCATATATTCTTTTGCAGTCTTCGCAAGATATTTCATATAATGCTTGAGATACCTAGAACAGTGATCTTTAGATAAACTAATAAAATCGCGTATTTTGATATTAGTTGTAAAGACCATACATGCAATGTTTATTATTAATATGAAATTTGTTTTTTCGGCCATGCCTCTAATGTAAAGTAAGAACGCTTTCTGGGTCGGAAAGGTCTTGAGGTTGGAGGGTGCATTTTTATTAAAATTAAAACAAGAATTTGATGTAATACCAGTTTTGTAGTAGGTTTGTGGTAACATTTTTAAGTTTTATTTTTGCATTATTTGAAAATTTAATAACATTTGCCATTTAAATATCAAGTGGTGTGGTAAATTTTCTGTGCATATAACGAAAAATGCCATTTGAATTTTTATAATAAGAATGTCAAAAAATGAAGAGAGACTGTATTGTTTGGTTTCTATAGTATATTTTATATTGGTGTGAAAATAAGAAAGAATTCGAAAACTCAATCATAAAAAATGGTGTTATAACAGACGAAAGTAGAGAGCCCGCTAATAAACCGTTAGTTTATAGTCAATGGCTAATTAGGAAGGGAGGACGTCAATAAGTGCAAGATCTCAGAAATTGGAATATTAGTAAACATTAGAATATTAAAGGTGGCCGTAAATCATCCTTTAACGACGGGGACAAGTTGTATTTCTAAGAAATGGTAGGAGGTGCAGACGTAAGATAAGACTTACTCTGCCAAAAGTTAAGAGATTTTAGTAAAATATTTAATTAGGTTGCTTATGAGAAAACTGAATGCACTAACAATGAAACGAAAAAAGTTTGTTCTTAATTTGTTAATATCAGATGTTAGATTGGAGTAAATAACAAAGATCTACATTTTTTTTCAAAATAAGTGAGAAGATTATTAGATACATGACAATAGTCGTATGATTGTATATAGACTAATGTGCTTAAAATTGCCACATTGTTATTTTTGTCTGTTGGCAAAATGGTGTATTTATTATTTTGTTTATGTTTTAAGGAAATATAGTTATGAGACTTTAATGTGTGATTTTGATAATACAGCTGTATTTTAAGACTTTATTTATAACTTGCCTTGATTTCATTTGCTACGTTTTCCAGGGAGATGGAAATTGAAAGAGTCTAGAATGCAATGAGTTTGGTGGGTATACGGTTTTAGATAATACCAAATTTAAAAACTTTTGCAATGTTTTATACGATGTTACTAGTTAGTAATTAATGGTTGGATATTGTGTAGTTTGATATTGCACATTTTAAAAAAATTACAATTTCGAGTACTGGTTTTCTTTTCGAACATGATGCTTCGTTATTTATATATTTCTATTACATGATATGCTTGTTTAGAAGATTTGTATACGTTTTTACGTAGTTTCTAAGTCGCCAATAAAATATTGCGTTTTTAAGAGTACTAGAAATATAGCTCTATACTGTAATATTTGCTCGACATTTATAATTTTTATTTCTTATAATCTATTTTCTCGTATTAACCCCACAGAAACTATCAAATCTCGATTCGCCACTAAATGGGATATTTTATTCCACTGGCTTTTCGTTTAATAAAACTATTTTTCAAACTTTTTTTTGCTGAATCGAAAGCAAGTTCTACCATAATTAATAATAAATGTCTTTTCCATGTGCCATTTTTTGAAAATATCTTGTTTTACTGTTCTTCTAGTGTTTCCGGCTACAGTTCGCTTAGGCTATCTAAATTGCTTCTTCTAATCAATTGTATTTATTCACTATTTAATTTCATTTTCTATACTTTTTATTAATATCTACAAAAGTTGTAACTGATATACAAACTTTTTTCAGTCTTCTTACAGTATGGTTGAATCTATACGTACATATTTATAATTCTTTTAAAAATTTAGAATAATAAGGCTTTTTCATGAAGAACAAGAAGTGAACTATGATTTGATGTTTATACATGCCTAAAAATAAATCAGATGATAACGATACACTTTCTTAAATTAAAACACTTATGTATTATTATTTATTGAATAAATAGAAAGTGTACAAAAATATAGAAATTATATATTTTTTTAATATTTCTTTTGCATATGGAATGTTTTTTTCTTAGTACGTGTTAATCAAATCAGAAATCTATAAACATTTAGCCTTTTTATGAAAACCTACATATAAATTCAAATCAATTTATTTTTCATCTTGTTACTATAAAGTGGATTATATTGGACTAAATCTGTTAAGTCCGTTTATATCGTTGTTATTAATTGTGAGTTTATTCGTTTCTTAATGTTGTTTTTGAATTATAAGTAGTTTTAATTAATAAAAAAGTTTAATAGTGTTATATTAAATACTTCTATAAGCCCTGTCATCAAAGTACTTACTTTATCTAACTTTAGCTTAAAATGGAGCAACATTGTTGATGAAACAAATTGAAACTATTTTTCTTTAATAATTTACAATTTTGCTATTCTAACGTCAAATTTAGATTTTATAATAAAAATTAAAAATAGAAAAACAATTTAATTCAATACAAAGTACGAATCATTAAGGGTATAAACAATCGACAGTACACGGTCTCATCCTGCTTTAACCTAGTAGCTGACCACTCGGCCATCACCATAACTCTAAATTCACTCGTAACGCAGGTTCTACCTCAACCTGCACTTCATAACAAAAGAACTGATTGGGAATACTTCCGATGAAGACTTGAATACCAGTTAGACCTACATGTTTCACTAAAAAATGAATATGACATTGAAAGTGCTGTAACACCGCTTACTGAACTTATCCAAAATGTAGCATGGGATGCTACTCCTAAACTGTCCATCACCTCACATCACAACAATACACCTATCATCATAAAGGATAAAATACAAGAAAAACGCCGTCTCAGGCAACGATGGCAACTAACCAGGTCGGAACAAGACAAACGAGAATATAATAGGGCCAGCAAACATCTAAAAAATCTGCTTAACCAACATAAGAATCATGAAATACAGAGATACCTCGAAAACCTCAGCGCTAATGAGCAAACTAACTACTCGCTCTGGAAAGCGACGCGGAAAACTGAAAGGCCAACTCCACACGTAGCCCCTATTCTGCTGGAAGACGGAAGCTGGGCCCGCAGCAATAAGAACAAGGCAGAGGCCTTTGCGGAATATCTAACTAAAGTATTCACACCCTTCCCTTGTCAACTCCAAGACGAAGAGGCCAAAATTGTGGAATTCCTAGAGTCACCGTACCAAATGAGTCTACCGATAAAACCCTTCAAATCAAGAAGATTAAAAAAAATCTTCAGGGTACGACCTTATCACTGGCACAATCATCAAGGAACTACCTACTAAAGCTATATGTACCCTTACCTACTTGTATAACTCTATTCTCAGAATCAGATACTTCCCTAGTCAATGGAAAACAGCACAAATAATAATGATTTTAAAACCCGGTAAACCACCAACGGAAATTACGTCATACAGACCCATAAGTCTTCTCCCCCTTCTGGCAAAAATCCTTGAAAAGCTGATTCTGAACAGATTAATGCCAATTTTAGACAACCAAGTACTAATTCCTAAACATCAATTTGGTTTTCTCAAACAATATGGCACTGTGGAGCAGGTGCACAGAATAACTGACAAGATATACAGAGACCTGGAGGCAAAAAGGTATTGTTCTGCATCGTTCCTAGACGTCAAACAAGCTTTTGACAGAGTCTGGCATCTAGGTTTATGCTACAAACTCAAAAAACAATTACCCTACCAGATGTTCGAACTCCTGAGATCCTACTTAACAAATAGGCACTTTTTAATAAAATATAAAGATTAAACTACAAACGTCCACCCCATCTCCTTTGGCGTCCCTCAGGACAGTGATTTTGGTCCAATATTGTATCTGATCTACACAGAGACCTACCGACATCTCGTCTAACGACATCTGCGACCTATGCAGACGATATGGCTATTCTAGCCTCTCATATCAACCCACAAGCTGCTTCAAGATACCTTCAGGCTCACCTTAACAAAATGCAATTGTGGGCTAGTAAATGGCGAATCAAAGTGAATAAATCTAAATTACAACACATCACATTCACTATGAGAAAAGATAACTATTCTCCAGTAACTTTCAATGGTCATCAACTACCACATACAGAGACAGTTAAATATTTGGGGCTGAATTTAGATAGGAGACTGACCTGGAGAAATCATATATTCACTAAACGCAAGCAACTCGGACTTCAACTCCAAAAGTTATACTGGCTTATCGGCAGAAAATCCAAGTATTCATTAGAAAATAAACTATTAATTTACAAAATAGTTCTCAAACAAATTTGGACCTATGGGATCTCCTTGTGGGGTACTGCAGCTACCTCCAGCTTAGCTATGCTTGATCGCCTCCAAAGCAAGGTACTCAGAATGATCGTTGACGCGCCATGGTACGTCCCCAATAATGTGATTTTAAGTGACCTACAAATTCCCACAGTGAAAAGTGAAATTAAAAAGCTCAGTGAGAGATATAAAGACAGACTGTTCGCTCATCCCAACCCTTCTGTGCATCACCTTATGGAATACAACAACGAACCCAAAAGACTCAAGCGTTTTAAGCCATCTGATCTACCTACTAGATTCTAACTGTCATTGTATATTAATCTTTCACAACATTGTACTCCTCATTCTCATGAATATTATATTAAAACATTGTAAGGGGAATTTTTGCTGGAATTCTACCCCACATGTCTTATTGTACTCATTTACCTATATTTAGTCCTATAGAATACTTATAGCCTAATATTAATTGGCAGATTGTATAAATATTGGAGTTATAAAAAAATATATATATACAAAGTACACAAGTAAATTCTTCTACTTTTTGGACACCAAATTTTGAAATTTGTAGTGGAAAAACGGCACTGTCAAATTATTTAGGCTGTTATAAATTGCCATTTTTTATTTACTCAATAATTCATTACACTCGAATAAAATTTGTAAGAATTCAAACCAAAGTAAAACAATGAAATGTGTATTTGGGAACAATCATTGTAACATTTGCTTTATTTAGTTACTCAACTAAGCAATCTTGAGTAGGTATTCAGTAAAATTGTATTTTAAGAATCGTTGCGGGTTTTATATATACAAGCCACGGGCTCGGAATACGCCTAAAGTGGCTCAGTACTACACAAAATGTGTGATCAGAAACAGGCCAATAGACTGTATAAGAGTAGAAGAAGACGAAGTTGTTTCTTAGGCTTATATATATATATATATATATATATATATATATATATATATATATATATACATTATGTACTGTTTTTTTAACTTTGTGTATCTCCGCTTAGCTCCGTAATTGCTCGAAGATTCACCGTGATGGGCGATAGCCACATCGCCGTGGCCGGCTGGCGTGATACGCGGCGGAAAATCTAACGATTTGTAATTGCACCTCGATATTATCAATAATAAGAGTTTAACTTGGTAAATATTAAAACAACGTTTTATATATACAAGCCACGGGCTCGGAATACGCCTAAAGTGGCTCAGTACTACACAAAATGTGTGATCAGAAACAGGCCAATAGACTGTATAAGAGTAGAAGAAGACGAAGTTGTTTCTTAGGCTTATATATATATACATTATGTACTGTTTTTTTAACTTTGTGTATCTCCGCTTAGCTCCGTAAATGCTCGAAGATTCACCGTGATGGGCGATAGCCACATCGCCGTGGCCGTGGCGTGATACGCGGCGGAAAATCTAACGATTTGTAATTGCACCTCGATATTATCAATAATAAGAGTTTAACTTGGTAAATATTAAAACAACGTTTGACAATATACTATTTCTAAGCTTATGTGGTCAGTAATTATATTCAAACGATGTATGTGCTGTAAAGGTAATTCTTAAGACGTCAAAGTGATATTTGCTTTGTCACAACGTTTTAGGCTTTTATACATACAGAAAAAAGTCCTTATGCATTGCGTAACACTTGATTATTACACCATTACATATGTTTAAGACGACTGTTTGTATTCATATATATCTGTCATAATCGAAGGTCATTCATTATAAACGTTTTTAAATCGTTTTTAAAGGAGTAACGGCGAAAATCGTTTTTTTTTGGTCTAGTTGTGGGAGCGGGATTTTTTGGTCTCATTTTGTAGATAATTAAAAGACGAGTTGAGTGATATATAACACTAGGTACAAAACCTATGGCATTTCTTGAAAATGGCCCTCAAGTATAAGGTGCGATATTTGCAAATATTGAAGGTTTGTTCAAAACCCTGTGCTAATAATACAGATTTTATCACTTGGTCTCGTCCATATCACTTTCAGATTCAGGGTGTAGACTATGGTTATCAATTACAGTATTCAGATAACTAGCTGGCGCATGGTTTTCGCGGGAATATTGCCCGTACGACAAGTACCAAATGACTAACACAACGTGAGCGCAGCAACCAACAGTTCGTAAACCATTTTTGCATCCACAGCAATATTCAACAATCGAATTTAATCCTGATTTAGATTTGTCTGCAAGTACGAAAACTGCATATTCTTTTGAACGACTGTGCCTAGATTTAATACGAACTTGAACCAGGTAAGCGTTTGTTTTGAATAATCAAAGGTGGATGTTTCTTTAGCGACCTTGATAGTGTAAGTCCCGTTCTTAGCGTGTTCAGCGTAATAAGATTTAGCTTGTGCTAATTGGTAGGTTCCACAAGCTAATGTTTGATGATCATAAGTTGACATTTTCGAAAAAACCATTTAAACCTATTTCATGAATATCTTTTAAAATGAACGTCGATTTTTTCTGTGTCAGTTTGTAATCAATGACCAATTAGTGAAGATTATTGGGCTTATCACGTAGAGTTTTCATTCGCTTTGCAATTCCTATTGGGTCGTGTACATCGGAATAGATTCGGTTTCCATATGCATTTAGCAATGTGCATATTATTTCAATGTCTTCCATTAAGTGCGGCAAGCATTTCGATTTGACCATTTTGTCCAAATAGCCAAATCGTGATTTCATTTGACCATTAGTAGCTTCCACAACAAAGCGGACCTGAAATATGCATAACTGTTAGTAAAATATTCAATAATCAAACGAAAACGTACCTTTGTTGTGAATCGTGAATCATTTGCGTGCTTCGTTGTCATTTGTTTCGCATTGTCAGGTAAACAATAAGGAATGGTCACAACGAATCCCAGTTCTTCTAAATCTTTCACGCAGTACTGAAATCTTCTGTTCACAACAAAAACGTCACCAGGTTTGAACAAGTTTTTGAATTCAGAAAGTTGCATTATATTCAGCATTAGTGACCCAGCTGTAATAATTGTTTTATTTGTAGTAACACCCATGAATGGCTTAACGAGACATTGTTTCTTGTGCAGATTGAATGAATTATATTGGAATTCATAGTTGCTACTTTTGGAAATGTAAATATATGTTTCATCCCAAACTGTGATTAGCGGTTTAGGATTACTCGGAGTTCTAAAAAGTTCGAATGCTAAGTCACTTGTATTTGAAATGATGAAATCTCTGTCATTTCGATTCATCCCATACAGATTTAGTACAAATGACTTTGTTAACTGACTACGAGTTGTGTCCAAATAACGCGAAACGCTGAGTTCTGATTTGCCGATGAAAGTTCCAATCTTCGAAATCGAATCTCCACTACGCATTTTCATTAAGTAAGTACCAAGAATTTAAGGTATTTTCGATTCCTTTATATCAGGAGAATGCATAAAGCCTTGAAGCATTTGAAACTCGTGATTATTTAAACCAGTGTAGATTCGAATTTCGTTATCGTCCATTTCAGCGAATTGGCGTCCCTTGAACTTAATCTTCTTTGATTCGAATTCTTTTCGCAAATCGTTGTTTAGATCACCAACAGCCACCGATGATAACAAAGCCTTTTTGATGCAATAGTAAAGTTAGCGTCCTTAATGTTGATGAATTCGTTATTCAATAAATGTGATTCGCAACAACGACTTCCGCCAACAAGAATGATGGAATGTTCTACTAACGCTTGATTGCGTGATTGATAAGGCACTCGAACTAATTGAATAGGCTTTGGGGCATCCTAGTACACACGAAATGTGGTCACTTGTTCCTTTTTTAAACGGAAGTGGAATTTCAACTTTTGGCGTCCCTTGTTCTTCGAATGTCATTTGCATCATTCCGTCGATTGAGTTTTGCTCTCCTCGCTTACGTCGTTTCGAATTCTGACGCATACACGCTGAAGTACATTAAATCGTTCAAAGATGATCGATGGCCCTGTGGATGCTTTTTGTCGAACTTCATATTACATCTGAGAGTTGCACAAACACCTTCGTCAGAATTCGACGCGTCCATCTTTGTTGGAAGGTGACGCCAAACTGACCTTTCATTCCACAATGTGTGAAAAGTTCATTTCAAAGGCGCCAGATTTGAATTGCGGGCTGATACTTTAAACGCCATTTTCAAGAAATGCCATAGGTTTTATACCTAGTGTTATATATCACTGAACTCGTCCTTTAATTCTTTACAAAATGAGACCAAAAAATCCCGCCCACAACTAGACCAAAAACGCGATTTTCGCCGGTACTCCTTTCATATATCAATTAATTTCCGATTGTGACAGATATATGTGAATACAAACAGTCGACTTAAATATATGTAATGATAGTTTTAAAACAAAAAGAAGCAGTGCTAAAACAAACCAATTTACAAAATTGACTATTTAGAGAGAGTGAGGGGGGGGGGAGTGAGAGAGTGAGAGAAGGGGGAGGGAAGAGTGTGTGAGAGAGAGAGTGTGTGTGTGTGTGAGAGAGAGAGAGAGAGAGAGAGTTAGTTTTTAGACTTCTATACCTGGAAGAGAAGACTTACAAAATCGGTGCAAAAGTCTGTTTGTCCATCTGTCCGTCCGTCTCAACTTTCAACTTGAGAACTACTGAACCTAAAGACATTTGAAAGCTTATGTCCTACCGGATTTCACATTCTTTATAACTTTTGTTCAAGGCAGCCTCCAAGTTGGAAATTATTTTCTATTTCTGTCGTTTCTGTTACGCCTTATAATTTTTGACTTGTTATAAATAGATAAAGGCATAACGTTTTCAGTATTTCAGGCGCCAAAAAATCAGCCTGATCGGAAAATCTCGAGACCGGTTTAATCGGAAGTGACCGCAAATTTTTATTTACCTATAGTAGCTCGAAAATCTGTTAAACCAGAGTTCCACATCCGTACTTGTTTAATTTTAGTTTATTTGTGCATATCTAATCAATAATATTTGGGGTTTTCTTTGTGCAATATATTGATATTTAGCTTCATTGAACTTGAAAGTATTAGACAGCATCAAAGAGGCGTTTGGGGAATGAATTGTAAATGTCTCAAAAAATCACGAGGCAACATATTCTGTAAATATAAATTATACGCAAACGCAAATATAAATTTAATACGTTTAAGATTCCCACTTATGCGCATAGCTTCAAGCCCCCGTAGACTGTGACGTTCCTTTATATTTTAGTTATGTGGTCAGTGTCGTAATATCAGAGTAAGAGGTACACTCCTTTGTCCAACGGATTATTATCAAGAAAGTTTAAGTATATGCGTAAATATAAACAATCCATGGAAGGTCAAAAAGAAGTCAAAATAAATGTTACCGATGTTTCCCAAAACTAGCATAAACGAGGACAATATTCGCATTTTCACCGCCTTCCAAAAGAATACCACCAATTACTGGATGTTAAAATCGATTCTGAGATACGAGTAGGCTACTGCAGTACTCATACAATGTATATATTGTTTCATGATATCGCTTGTTCTCATAGAAGTGCTCAAAAAGTTGAGGATTTGTTATGAACTACACTTGAACATTTTCTCTACATGTTGAACTTATTATCTTACGATTACCACTTCTTTAGACCACTAAAAAAAGCACTTTGAAGACAGTGATTAAACAACTATGTTAATATCGAAACATTGGTATAAAATTTGCTTGGACATCAACTACCTTCATTTTAAAAAAAGCTACTTATCTGTTAGAAAAAAATGTGTCTCGGGATGTTATGTAAAACATAATTTTGTTTTAATAAACGAGGGGAATCCCCTTTAGATATCTCTACCTACAATGCTTAGAAGCCGCAATCTTCTCGGTTTACCACATGGTGCGTGATCAACAAATTTCGGATTATATATGATGTGTCTTTATAGGCAGAATAATTTTTTTTAGTATTAATGACTCATTTGTTTATTTTATTAGCCCTTCCCTCAAATCACTACATCATTGACAGCAATAGTTGAACTTTGACCTTTGACCTGTGTGACAGCAGCTGCAGCAGCAGCACTCATATTTTTTTTTATATATATAATTAAAATAAGACAATTGCAACCGTTACTATTTCTTAACATAAAAATTTTAAGTATGCTTTTGACTAAAAATATATGTAATGTTTTTAGTTTTATGTGTAAAAATAGCAGTTACCCAATTATTACACTTGATTCTATCATAAAATATAAGTTGGCCTAATTGTGTGAAATGAAACTAGGCAGTTTGAGTAACAGTAGAACTGTAATTATATGTAGTTGCATACTACTACTAGATTATACTTCTTTGTCGCGTCGTTTCCTACAATTTTACAGAGCGGTCGACCATATTTTGCTGGGTCTTTGCAATTACTGTGAGTGCAGATAACAGTAATTGTTGCTCATTTAACTATTGCGGTTCATTTATTTATTCTCAGCTGTTTTTTAAGGATTATGTAATTCACAAAACATACCCCATAATTAGCTGCTGCTACGTTACAGATAAGTGGCGCGACATGTCTTGCATTTTACATACAGCCAAGAGGTCAACTGCTCGTTGTTTCGTTCTTTTCGGTCGCCGCGCCAATCGATCATCCGTTTTACGTTCGGATAAGCCCTGAGATAATTTTTGCATTCTGTGCTGGATAATTACAAACCGGTATGGCGGAGTTCGCGCTCTTGCAGCACAGTTTGATATCTGCACGTGTTTGGTGCACAATAAAACCATTCCTTCCTAAAATTACAAATTACATAAAAAATAAACGACAGTGTTGTATACTTCTTACAAAAATATAATTATAAAATGAATTTGCTGAAAGTAACTTGATAATTAATAACTAAGTTTAAAAGTCTGTTTAAATTATGTTTATTTCTGATTTGTTGCAACATTGTAATACCAATTATTTAAAAAAATACGGACTCAAAGAAATAAGATCTCTTAACATAATTAGTACAAATATCACCTCAAGTAGCAGAGAAACTTTCTTTTAACGTGCGTGTTTTGCATTTTACATTCATTCACAAAATAGCACAGTAATTAAACAAACCATAACTGTGCATAGCTCATAACAATTCCTGTTGCAATTAAAAGAGCTAATTTGTTTATTGCTAGCAAAATGTAACCCGTAATAAGGTTATAAATATCCCATATATAAGATACCAAAATTGTATGGCTATAATAAATATCAAATAAGACACGAATTTCTCCGTGAAATAACTGAAACAAAACGAACCTTTTAAAAAATGCCATTTAACAAATGGAATACGCAAACTTCCGAAACAAATAGGCTAAATTAGCATAATAGTTGTACAAAACATATTCCGAAATGCTAACAGCCCATTTTATTAACAAATCTAAATTATATCTTTTGGTTACTGTTATTAAAATAATTTTTAAGATATTTAGCAACACGTACTTTAAAATGTTCTTCTTCTTCTTTTTGCGTCGATATTAAATTTTCTACATTTGCTCTTTCCATCTCTTTAACGGTTTTTCTATGCTTCGTGTTTTTTGCTCTATATCGGTAGTAGATTTTAAGTAACTTTGTATCCTCCATTCGTTGTAGATGCTCTTTCCATTACTGCCTATACCCCGAGTATTGTAAATAATATTGAATATATATTTTTTTATTGACTGCTATATTTGCAACTAGTCATAGAACTATCAAGCGAATGTGATAGTTTATATACTATAATAACAATTACCCTGTAATTACTAATCACTAATTAGTCTGATCTAGTGTTTTTTGCCTATTTCAAACGTCGAGTGGTAGACATGATGACTCTGTAGTCTGTTCACATAGTTGGTTACATATCTTCTGATTTCGTCTTGTTTCGACTTATATGGAACTTTGAGATCGGCATAAGGTGTTTTATTGCTAAACAGCGAAGAGTCTTGCCTTGAAATATTTGTATAATTTTAATATTTGATGTTTTCGCACATCCCCAGAATTGGATTCTATAAGTCTACACATATGTTAGCACTAGTTCTCACACTAACATTTTGTTATTCAGCGATAATTTATATTTTCTGCTCAAGAGGCAATTTATATTTATAATTATGATATCAAACTTTTTCTCTTTTTTCTAAGCTGTATTTGGCATGCGAGTGTCCTGTCTAACTACATACCGAAATACTTAGCTTCTTGTTTGTCATTAATTTCTATGCCATTTAGTGTAATCGGTGGTGAACTAACGCGCTTTGTAGTGAATGTTATTGCTGTCGATTTATTCTCATTAATTTTTATGCGCCACTTATGTCACCATTTCTGTAAGTTATTAGATGATCTTTGTATTTGTATCGCTGCTTGTGTAAGCTCTGTATACGAAGCTAATATCTTTTGCAAATGTGGCCGTGCCTACATTCCCGTTGCATGATAGATATTTGTTATAGTATGGGTCCTATGACGCGTCCATGTGAAACACCAGCACTCACTCCTAGCATCCTACATTTCCGACAGAACATTTCAAGCAAAGTATCAAGAAGCCTACACGGATCTTTATCCTGTGCAATCCGGAGTTCCTCAAGGAAGTATCTTAGGACCCACACTTTACTTACTGTACACAGCAGACCTACCTCAAACAAATTATACAATCACGGCTACATATGCAGATGACACGACTCTTTTAGCATCACATCAGGACCCTATTTCTGTATCTAGAAATCTGCAAAGCCATCTGAATCTATTTGAAAACTGGCTAAAAAAATGGAGAATGGAAGCTAATGCAACTAAATCTACTCATATCACATTCACCCTTATCAAAGAAACCTGCCCTGTAGTTACACTTAATGGAACTCCAATACCCCAAAATGATGTAGTCAATACCTCGGACTACATTTAGATTGAAGATTAACTTGGCGTACTCACATTTTAACTAGTAGAAAACAACTGGGTTCTAAATTTCATCAAATGCACTGGATGCTTGGAAGGAAATCGAACTTATCCATCGAAAATAAACTCTTATTGAACAAAATTATCCTAAAACCCATTTGGACATACGGGATCCCTATTTGGGGCTCCGCCTGCACCTCAAATATAGAGATTCTCCAGCGCTTCCAAAATAAAGTCCTTAGATCTATTGTCAACGCCCCATGGTACGTGCCAAATGCCTTACTCCATGCTGACTTAAAACTGCCTACAGTTCGTGAAGAAATCACTCGATTCAGCACTAATTATAGAAAGAAGCTGACCTTTCACCCCAATGAGCTAGCAAACAACCTGTTGCAAGAAGAAGACGAGCCAAGACGACTTAAACGATTCAAACCTTCTGATCTTCCCACCAGATTTTAGTCACTTGCCTAGAACTAAATTGCCATATCTCTAAAATACTACAGAGGATGTCCACTGGGACATATATTCCTAGAATATTCTTAGATTAAGCACACATCAATTGTATTTATAATCTCCACCGAGACTGATTATACAAATAAAAGGGGATATAAAAAAAATAAGTAGGTAATATTGATGTGCCAGACTCGATCAAATATCTGGCTTACATCTAAAAACACTGCCACATAATATGTTCCTCAAGATCTTTTTCGATCACATTCACAACTTTGAAAACTTGTTCTAGTGTAGATTATTAGCGTCTAAATTCAAATTTATGTTGAGGAACGAGTTCTTGTTTATCTAGTACGAATATTAGTCTTTTAAATATGAGCTTCTCAAACAATTTTGATAATACTGGCAAAAGTGTTATCGGCCAGCTTCGTGTGGAGGTTTTCTTGATTTACTTATTAAAATTAATTGCTTAAATTTCTACTTTGCTGGGAAGTATCGTAATCTTATAACTGTATTAAATATTTGTGTAATTGCGATTAATGCCTTTTAGGCAATTTTCAATGGTTTAACTGCAATGAGATAGTAATCCGGCGCCCTTTTGTCATTGACATTTTTAATTTCAAATTTTATTTCTTTGTAGGGGTGGACTTGGGTGCAATGAATCATTTAGATATTCTACCATTTCTTCTTCTTCTTGAGGTGTTGCTGTTGAATGATGTGGTTGGAAAATACTAGAGAAGTGCTCAGGAAAGGGCTCTACCTTCTCTTCTTCTGTTGTTGTCCATCGACTTTCCTAATTGGGGGATTAGCCTTTTTGGTGGCTATTCAGCTTTTTCCTTGCTCTCCACAAAGTATGTAAGTTGAACGTATCATTTTTTCAATCTTTTAGTAAATTGTCCAGTTTTCTGGTTAACCTATTTAATTTATTTTTATCATTGGAATAGTTCGCTGCCAGATTTCTCATACTTAAAAGATAATTATCAATAATAACATTTTTTTACGATTAGATGGATTTGAAAACCAGGATGCATTTTGTATGTTACAATTGAGATTTTTTACTGCAATGTCAATTTTGTTTTCAGTGTTTAGTGAAACTTTACTCATTGTATTATCTGTTAAGTCTTCTCAGTTTGTGCGAGCGTTATAAAGTAAAGGTTTGCTTTCTTTTGAGATGGTAAAAGTGCTGAGTGGTTATTATACATGAGTGTTTGGAAAGAAGGTTGCAGCAACTGCCCACTTTGGAATAATTTGATGATAATCCTTTGGTAATAAAAAATCTAGAATTAGGTATTTTGTTTATATTAGATGACCAGTAAGTAGGCTCACCAGTAAATAATTGGTTATAGTTATTTGCTAACATAGTCTTGTACAGTTCCCTTTCTTTTGACGTAGTTAGTCTGAATCCCATACTGGATGTTTTGCGTTAGAATCCTCACCGGCTATAAATCGGTTGCCTAATTTTTGAAATATTCGTATTGGTTTTATTTTTTGGGGTATCTGGGTGGGCCATGGAGTGCTGCTAGCACTATAGATCCGATCCTATTTTTGATGTTAATAATTCTTGCTTGTAGATAATTTGTTGTGAACCTTTCTATTTCATGATGGTACAATTTGTCATTAATGATTATAGCACAGGTAGGAATGGTTTGTATGGTATGTTTTATATATGTGGATGTTGAAGTAATTGTGGTCTGTAAAATGTGTTTTGGAAATCTATAAAATATCTTTTTTTTGTTCGTAAAGAAATAGCTCTATTTCGAGGCGACGCCGGGCAAGTCCATTGCCGTTGCTATTTGAAGGGCGTGAATTATTGGGAATTGCTAATTAGCGTGTTGAGTAGATTTAACATTATTCTATTCTGATTTATAAGTTGAGTAAATATTGCTTCAAATTTGGTTAGAAATTGGGTTAGTGTGATTTAGTTATTGTTGTTTCCTCGTGTTAGACTGTTTTGTTGACCTACTACAATATTTGTGTAGCTTTTGCTGTTTGGATTTGCAGTGTAGGTATCTGGAATTTTTGTTGTAGTAATTGGTGGGATAACATGTGGTATACTCGTGTTGTGAGTTTTTTGAGCAACCATGAGTTTTCGTTTATTACATTATAATAACTGATACACCTGGCAGGCTTTATAATTGACTGGATGTGGGTTTTAGCAAAACGCGGATTTGGCAAGGCTGTTTTTTGTGTTTCTGCAATGTAGTGTTGTGCTTATCTCCACATTTTACACAAAAATAAGATCTTGTACAGTAAGTTTTTCTATATCCATACTCTTGGTATCGCATACCATGTATAATTGTATTTTTCTTTCGTGGGGGTTCTATCGATATTTAATAGTTTTGTAGATGTTTTATTTCACATAATTTTTATTATTGGCAGCATATTCCACGTTAACAAAGAACATAGATAAGTATACTTTTGTAATTCTATGTCTAATGTTAATAATGTTATGCACTTTAAAGCCTAGGGTAGCTAAGTGTTCCTTTAATTCTTCGATATCCACAGAATATTGCAGATTTTTTATAGCAATTCGATTTGCTTTGTCTTCCTTTCACTAGTAGGGATGATGAGCGATATTCTCAGATTTAAGGTGTGTGACTAATTTTTTGTAGATATCGGGAGTATAAGTATAAATTTTATTGTATTATTTGTTAGCGCTTTAGTGGTACATTGTTCTCTCATTGCTTTGGTGAAATTTTCGATCAATCCTCTATAGTCAGTAACGCTATATATGAAAATGTGGGGGGGGGGGCTTTAGCTACTTTTTGCTTGTTGTTGTTACTTTTGGTGTTTTGTCATTAGAATTTTCTTTAGCTAGTAAATTATATCTATTATTATTGTTTAACAGGTTTTGGTTTTTTTGTTTAATGTGATTTTGAATTAATCGATTACGGTTTCGGTCCTGTTTTCCTTTTTGCCACTTGTGTGGGATTTCTGTTTTTTCTTCCTCATTTCTATCGATTATTATCGACCAGCTAATTTTTGTTCTTGAAGATTGAATGAGGCTTTAACCTGAAAGTGGTACAAATGTAGGTACGTATTAGGAAAACTAGAAGATCCAGCTAGCTACGCTTGGCTGCTACAGCGAATGCAAGTGTTACAAACTTTCTGTAGCAATCGTTACTATTCTGCAGCTATTTCTTCCGATGTCCGTTGAGATCGTCGTAGTCCCTTTGCTTGGTTTTCTATTGCAACTTCCTCCGGAGTTCTTTCGGCACATATACGTCGCTTCGTTTCATTTATTGCTGCCCTTTCATCCGCAGTCTGTTCACTTCTTCATTTTCTCATGTAATTTCTGTGATGCTCAGCTGTTTGTACCCGTTCCATACCAAAGAATGCTTATTTGCAAAAAAGAACAAAAAACTTAAACAGTAGGATATAAGTAATTTAACTTTAATTTAAGTTTTTAAAATTGCAGTGTGCTTTAAAGATACGACGATCGTTCGTGTATTTGCGCGTGGCCCCGAATGCGTTACTCTGGCAACTAATGCTTTTGCACACTGCCGTGCAAGTGTGACGAACCAACACATCGCCTTTATTTATAAGTATGATGATCATATGATCTGCCTCATAATTGTAATTTTTTGATTCAGGAATATAGTTAGCATTTTGTGTAAACGGTGTAAATACGGAACTATTTGTTCAATTCCGTATGTCTGCTGTTGCTGATAGTGAGGAAATTGTTGTTGCAAATAATATATATTTGTATTATTATTTTGCATTTTCAGTTAATTTATAATTTGCAAACGTATTTGATATTGTCTTTAAAGTGCACATTAATAATTCTACTTATTGATATTTAAAGATCGTTCTATCTGCTTTGGTTTGGAGGTCAAGCACTTGTACTGGTGTTCAAGAATCTCTGCTAAGGATTAGTGTCACTTTTCATCTGAATAGTCGTACTGACGTTGCAGATATCTGTTAAGTTCCGCAAGTTTTCAACCGCTGGTATGCAATGAGTTTTATAAAGCCTGTTGTGCTAGCTATAGGGTCTTTTGTTGCAAACACTTCCACTGATGAAATGGTTTGTGTGCCCTCTTTTATACGCATTCATACAGTTGTAAAGATCTTTAAATTATAAAAATGTAATATTTTCTATGTGCCAGCGTGGTTCCGTGGTTGACGGACGGGCCGCGATGCTGACGGTTCAATTCCCGGTACTCAGTCACTTAATTGAGATGCGTTCATTCGATGCTCGTTGCGCTGGTGCTACATCGTCATCAAAAATAATTGGCACGACTAGAGTTCATTCAGAAGCCTAACCCTCGTTCGCGTGCTTCACGCGGGCGTAGAGCCTTACCATTAGTATTATTATTATTAATATTTCCTATGGCGCATGTCGAGTTTTACTCTTTTATCTTAATTTCTCTTTATATCTCTTCTACTGTAGCTGTAACTTTGTAAAATTTTATCATTATTGTAGAAAGTGCTTGTTTTTAAATATTTTCTTGATTATACCACTATAAGAGTTGTATTTTCATTGTTTGATGGATGTCTATTTCTGCTAGATATGATATTGAGCAACCAAAAAATTTAATTTGTGCTATTATTTCTCCATTTAAGAAAATTCTTGAATGAATGAATTTATTGCCACAGAAGCTATTATTTTGTTTTGTTTGTTGATGTTTGCAAATTGTAATTTTTCATTATTGCTTGAAGTTTAGATGCAGTAAATTTTCTAAATCTGCTATTTTAAAATATGAAATCTACATATGAACAAACTAATACGATTGTAAATGACAAATAGAAAAAATTGTGTTTTTCTTACCTAAATACAAAATTTGAGCAATGCAATAATATTTCTACTTTAATGATGGCATCATATTTTATAAATACAAAATTTGAGCAATGCAATAATATTTCTACTTTAATGATGGCATCATATTTTATATAGGTGTATAAATAATTTCTCAGCTTTTTTCTGCAAAATTAAAGTTTTATTTAAAACAAAAAAAAAACTTAAGTAACAAAATATTCTCCATTGGCATCGATGACCTTTTGCCATCTTTCGGGTAGCTTGCGAATTCCCCGGTGGTAGAAGCTCACCGGCTTCGAGACGATAAAGTTATCGATGCATTTTCGGACTTCGTCTTCTGTTTTGAAGTGCGTATCAGCCAAGTGATGCTGTAACGACCGGAATAAATGATAATCGGAAGGGGCCACGTCTGGGCTATACGCCGCATGTGGGAGAAGTTCCCAGCCTAACGCAAAGATGTGTTCTTGCGTCGTCTTCGCAACATGTGGTCGGGCATTATCATGGAGCAGGATAACTTTGCGACTTCCTTGTCGAGTAAATGGCCTCTTTTGCGTCGCTCAAATTGATGAGTTGCTGTTGGTAGCGATAGTACAGCATTTTCAATCCCACCAAATACAGAGCAAATTCTTTTTGGCGTGGATATTGGGCTTTGGAGTCGATGTCGAAGGTTTACCAGGGTCTACCCATGATTTTTTGCGCTTGGGATTGTCGTACGAGATCCATTTTTCATCGCCCGTAATAATTTTATGCAGGAAATCTTTTTTTCGGTTCCTTGAAAGCAAATGGAGTGCGGTGTCACGCCGTCGATTTTTATTGTCTTCGGGCAGTTTATGCGGAACCTATCTGCCTTCCTTTTGTATCTTACCCATTGCATGCAAACGTATGGATATGGCTGGCTGAGTGACGCCAAGCTGTTCTGTAAGCTCTTTTTCAGTTTGCGCATTGTTTTGATCCAGCAATGTATGCAGCTCATCCGTGTCAAATGTTTGAGGGCGTCCAACGCGTGGTTGATCTTCAAGACTAAACTCTGCTCCGCGAAATCTTTGGTACCACTTTTTGCACGTTGAATGACAAATTTTTTTCTTTGCACCTTACACCAAAAAAATGCTTTAAAATTACAGCCTTTAGGGGCTATTGAGAATTTTCTTAAGAGATATAAAAGATTTTTTTGCAGTTTTTTTCAGATATAAAAATATATTTTTTAAGATATATTTTCGAATAATTTTCTCACCATATGCAGCACAAATCATTTCGGTGGCTTCAGCAGCGTTTTTCTTAAGATGAAACGCGAAATGGATAGAAGATCGAATATGCTCTTTTGTGATTGCCATCGTGAATACAGCTGATTATTGAGGTTATGTACATCAAACGCCAAATCGCATGATGTTTCGGAAGATCAAATGTCATAGCTTTAAAATCGCAAGAGGGCGGACTAATACGTTACATGTAAACGGTGATTTGCGTCCTGTGAAATCTAAAGCTGAGAACTTATTTGTACAGCTAATAAGTGTTTTTGTGTGTGTTTTTGAACTTGACGGTGGAAGATGTTAAGTAAACGGTCCGACTCAGCTCGGTGGCTTTTGGAGGCAGAGTACGGATCGCTTGCAAAGTGGTCAAAATATAACGCAAAAAATTTTGTGTTAAACTCGAAAAATCCGTAACTAAGACACTTGCTATTTATCAAAAGCATAAGTGTTTAGTTAAGAAAAGACCTTGAAGATGAGTAACGCGGTTAGGACGGTTAAGGTAAAAACGGTTTTGAAATCTAACCGTGACCTAAGTGTTAGATTAATAGCAGATAAAGTGGTACTTCCAAAATCGAAGCTTCGCTTCGCTGCAAGTACGAGGTGCATTCAAATTATAACACCTCCGATTTTTTTCTCACAAACTAATCACACGAAAACTGTAAAACTTGTGTCACTTCTCGACATAATATCCCTGCAACTATACGCACTTCACAACCCCGATGCCATGATTCCCTGATTTGACCACTGAAAAATATCTGATGCAATAGCGGTACAACTGGTGAATTTGCGACCAGGAACAGTGTCTTTACTCGTTGGAAACAGCCAAAAGTCGCTGGGAACCAGGTCAGGGGAGTAGAGGCATAAGAAATCACTTCAAAGTTGCCAGCATTTGCCGCACTTACCTGGAAGACGCTTTTTGCATTTTTAAGTCAAAAGTTAACAAACTTTTCTGTCCCATTTCAAAATAACATTAAATTGAGGTTTGCAGCTATGTAGTCAATTGCTATTTTAAGCTTTTTAAGTAGTCATTTCTTAATAATTCTTAAATTTGTTAACTTATTGTAATTTTCTAAAATGCTTTTATTACACAAACAGGTCTAAGTTATTAACTTTCGACTGCGGAACGCTATAGAAAGTTAACGGTTTTAAATCCTGTTTGTGTGTATGTGTATCTGTAAACACTATAACGTCCGTTCTATTCAACGGATTCACTTGATACTTAGCATACATATATCTTGGATCAGTACCTCCTATGAGATTGGTTTTCATCCCAGGTTTCATCGAGGTACAACTTTTTTTAGACATTCTTTGTAATCGTAGTATTCATTGCAGTCGAATGTTGCATCTAATGGTTTTACACCATTCTCGTTAGTAATAGTTTATGTAGTTATTGTAGGTATTATTGTATGTAGGCAGTTTCATACACACAGATTATAATGCTTTTATGATTTTTGTAGACTATTTAACACAAGTATTTTAACCACTTCAGAACAAGAAAAGCAAATTCACGAATTTGTCAAAAGACACAGAACATCAAACCGTTTAAAGTCAAAGAAGTTATAAAAAAGCTAATGGTAAATAAACAATTTAATCATTGCCAAAATACTAAAAGAACTACCAGAAGAAGGTATTGATATTATAACATATATTTAATAGCATTCAATAAATTAGCGCACGTAATTCTAATCCCAAAACCAGGAAAGAAGCCGGACGAAACTACGTTATATAGGCCTATCATATAGCCAAAGTACTAAAACACTAATTCTAAAAAAATGTAGCCAATCTCCAAAGATAAAAATTTTATATCAAATAGGTTTTAGAGAGCGGTCCTTATAGACGTCAGCTAAGCGTTTTATAAGGTGTGGCTACAGGATTGCTTTACAAAATCAAAAGGAAACTCTTTGATAACTAGAAAATCTTAAAATTATACCTTGAAGAAAAATTATTTTAAGTCAAATATCAAGAACAATCGTTCCTGATCCACCTAATACAATCAAGAGTTTCGCGCAGGCCATCAACCTGGGACTCTTTTTATACCTACTGTACACCGCAGACTTACCATCCATAACGCAAACGATGGTAGCCACTTACGCTGACGATACCGCAGTGTTAGCATGACTACCCAAACACAGCTTCTTAAGTATTTTAAAAAACCTTACAGAATATAAAAGACTAGCTAAAGATCTGGCGCATAAAAGTAAACAAAATCAAATCAGTTTATGTCACATTTGCGTTACGCAAAGAAACGTTTCTCCAGTCATATTAAACGGCAAAGCAATTTCCCAACACGATAACGTTAAATACCTCGGAATGCATTTAGACCGACGACCTGGAAAACCTACATCTGGAAGAAAAAGCTACAATTATACCGCTTAATCGGCAGGAACTCTCAGTTAACTATAGCTATAACTCTACAAATGCATAATTAAACCTATTTGGACTTATGACAGTTATGGGGGTCAGCTAGTAGATTCCAAAATAAGATTTTAAGAATAATCGTCAACGCTCCTTGGTATATTCCAATCTGGCTAATTCAACAAGATATTTCTGTACCGACCACCAGAGAAAAAATAAAAAAACGCAGCATAAAATACCAAGACAGACTTCAAATCACTCCAACAAGCTGACAACAAATTTACTACAGACAAACACTCAAAGTTTACGCAGATCTAATCCATTAGACTTGTCAGCTAGATTCAATTAGTTATATGCTTGTGTTTTGTATTTATATTTATTTCAATATTATTTGTAATTAATAATTATGTTTACCTGCTACTAAATATTTGTTATATTTAGTTATCTTAGGAAAAAGTGTTTTCATTGGAAAGTTCTCTTGCATGTCACATCCCACTGTTATTTATTTACTGAACGCAATTAATGTAAACAGATGTAAATTTTCATGAAAAAAAAGATTTGTTATGCTTGTTTAACGTTTAACGTTATATGTTGCGTTATAAGTGATACACTCATCATTTTTGTCATATGAATCTTAGTCGTAATTCTCTACAGTTTAATATAATTTTTCAAATTTTAATGTTGTATAACTCTTTCTTTGTAGAGGCCAAAATATTAGCTTATTTTACGTGTCTATACTAAAATAATTTTTCTTTGTAGCAACGTTACAAGTAATATATTATCATTCTCGGGATATATGTTTTAGCATGCAAGCAGTTACTATATGAGTAGAACATGTACATATAATTGATACAAAGTAATCAGCCATACCGTGTTCACTTGTGTTTACAGGTAATTTCTCTTTAACCATCTGACACCATTTGTATGATCACTGGCATGATATTGCATTTTTACTAGATATCTCGATCGTTTGGTTGTGAGTACCCATACATGTATTCATTTCTCTCTAGAATCTTTTGAAGAAGTTACTACGCTATAAACAGTAAAGATTGATTGGTTTAGTTTAAACTGACACCACTTCAGTTATGACTAAAACCAACAATCTTAAAATTAATTGAATTTAATAATTATATGGTGTAGGGTCAATTCTGGTTAAACATTCTTTACTCAGTGGCCAATTTTCGACATTTTTTTCGCTTGAGTAAGTACAGTTTTAAAAACAAATCTCAAATTAATCTATCTGAAATAGATGTCCTTTAATGTTTAGGTAAAAAACAATTAAATTTGTCCCTGGTATTTAAAGTACAAAATAATCTCACCAATTACAATAGCTTTCAACGACTTTATCTACGTCACGTTCATAAGTGTGCTTTTTTCAAACATAGATTTGGAAACGTCTTCTTGTGAGTCATCTACATTTACAATAACTTATTTTTTTGTTTTACCTCTTTTTTAAAGATATAATTATATATGATTTTAAAAAGTTGCTACAATTCCGTTACTGAACGTAATTATTAAAGACAAGTCTCATGTGACCGACTTTTTGTAAGAGTAAAAATAACTGTTTAATTAAAGCAAAACACGCGCATTAATTTTGGTAATGAAACGAATTTAAGTAGGAATTATTGCTAGTATGTGTGTCAATAAAAAACTGTTGAAATGAGCACTAGCACTTAAGTCTGGTTATAAAGCATGCAAAAAATATTTGAGTGCTCTATTTTGATAATTAGCATGAAAATTACCTTGCTTCTATAATTAAAATATTCCAGCCTTTAACTTTCGCTCCATAACATCCGCTTCTTGTATTAGATTACCTCTTCGAATGCACTGTAATTACATGTGAAAGTTTATTTTTTAGAAAATAGATTGTTCTAGTTTGTAGCGATCACGCATCTTTACATTAAACGACAAAATAAAAAAACATTTTACATTTACATATTGATTTTTGCTTCTTCTTATAACTTGTACATGTTTTATTTGCGCACTAATATCCATTATTTATTTAATAATGGTTAATTTAATTTAAATTGCTAAGATAGGTAGTGTGCTAAATATAAAACAATTATCATACTCATAACTTATACGTTATTTTTATAAAAGAAAGTTAATATGGTTTTTTACATTAAACTTGTTGATAATTCTTTAACTACAATAAAAAACATTTAATTTAGTTTAACAGCTATTATTGTTTAAGGCTGCTAATTTGGCAACAGAAGACGGGTATAATACTCAAAAAATCTGGTATGAACATCACACGACTTTTCTTATCCTATTATTATATATTATACCGGGTATAGATAGATAGATAGATATATAGATATATAGATATATTTATTAGCTCATTTACAATAAATACGCTCAGAAAATAATTACGCTGTAATTATACAGTAACAGTTAAATGTAATTAATATTATTTTGTTTGAGTCTGAAAACTAGTAATCGACAACTCACCAAAATTTATCAAACCATTTTCTTATCCATACCATTTATTGGTCTACCGTAAACTATTAAGTCGATCCATTTATTAGTTAATCACTATGTCCAATGTTGTGATTTTTGTACCTGATTGTACGACATTTTATAAGCTCATCTATAATGGTATTTTTTTATTGTTGTAAAGAATGTTGTGTAGACATAGTATAAAGAATTTGTTATCTCAGGAAAGGTTTTAGATAAACTATTTATACTACTTTTGTATTCAATAGTTAGTTCATCTCTACAGTTTCATTCTAAATGTCCTTATTGGCTTAATAATGAATGTGGATAGAATCATTTCACTTTTTATTAGAAATGAGACGAAATAACCAGTAAGTGCATTTTTTACTTTAATTTCACAGGCCTGTAATGGAAAAATTGTTTAAAATATAATCAGTGATTTTTATAGTTTTTTGTACGCTGATTACGGAAAAAATAATAAAAAATTCTATCAGCACACAGTTTAGTCGGGTGGCAATACTGAGTAACTGTCAAAATTTTGTTTGCTTTTCTCATACACTGTGTCTCTTCACTCTGTACTGTATACATGTATTTTCTGATTTTTGTTGATGTGGCAAGTGTTTCATTTTATATTTTGTGTTGTTAATTATAATCAACAACGTAAATAATAATTTACGATGGCTTCTAGAGCATGTGATACTTCACCCGATTGTTTCTGCTACATTTGTGGTAATTATGTTGTAAAAAAGCAACAAAAGTTTACTTCGCTTACTTTGGGATGAAGTTATGGAATCACAGACACAAAGCAAGTTCAATTTGTGTAAATTGACAGTGTTCAAGTAAATTGAGGCAGTCGTTTCGTTCTGGCGTAAAAACATCGGTTCGTTTGGAATCGTTCCCACGGTGTGGAGGTTATTTTTGTTCCTGCAACGTGAGAAGTTTCAATTTAAAAAATAAAAATGAAATATTTTATCCTAACATTCCATCGGCTATCCGCCCTGTTCCGCATGGGCCTAGTATACCGATACCTTCTCTACCAGTTAGTCTAGATAACGCTTTAGATGAGACACACATATTGCCTCAATCGTGTGCTAGTGAACAAGACAGTGAGATTAGTGACATTTATGATCCTGGCACAAGCCAACGTACACCTTTTACTAAGTCTGAATTAAATGATTTGGTTAGAGATTTAGGACACCAAAGGATTGAGTGGAGATTTTAGGTTCAAGATTGAAGAAAAAAAATTTTAAGGCTTCTGGTACGTCTTTTTGGTGGTATCGACATAGAGAAAAGAATTTCGTCCTTTATTAACTTTCGACTGCGGAACGCCATAGAAAGTTAATAAGATTATCATCCTGTCTGCCTATCTGTGTGTCTGCAGACAAGATAACTTCCGATCTATCCAACGGATTCATTTAAAACTTGGCATACACACATCTTAGGTCAGTACCTTTTATGGGATTGATTTTCAGCCAAATCGGTTAACGGCAACCGGAAGTGACCGTTACTATTTCGAAAATTCATTATACTCACACATGTCATGCAGCATATCATTCGATAGCATTTTTGACGCTGAAAACTTTCTACTATGACAGCTTAATCTGAAAGTGGGCGAAAAACTAAAAAGTTGAATCTACTCGCTCAGTGTCTGGATACTTTCAACTAATATCTATGATTGAAACCATACACTAGCATCCTTCATTACTCTGACTGGCTCTTCATTTTCAGACTCATTAATTTTTTGATCATTCATTCATGTCATAGTGTTCAGCGCGGTCGAAAGTTTCCTTTATGATTTACACCATTCTCATTTTTTTCAAAAAGGTGACCTAGTTTATTGTAACAACGTCGCTGGAGTTAAGGCAAGTTTCAATGTTGAGTATGTACCAGAAGATTGGAGACTTTCTATTAACTCCTCAAAAAAGAAGCTTGAAAGCAGTTCTTCTACACAACACTAATAAGTATGCTTCAGTACCTGTTGGTCATTCGGTTCACTTAAAGGAAACATACCAAAACCTTCAAATGGTCCTCAACAAACTTATCTATTCAAGCCATAAATGGACTATTTGTGACGATTTAAAAGTCAGTTCGCTGTTGCTTGGTCAACAAAGTGGATACACAAAGTATCCATGTTTTCTTTGTCAGCAGTTTTCTGGTTTATCTGAGGCGAAGTTGAAAGAATGAGTTGGACCTGACATCCGAAAACTTATGAAGGATGACAAGTTTGAGGAAAAAATTGGCCTAAAAGAAAAAGCAGCATGGATATCTTTTAAATTTGTTGTAACCAGATTTCTTGGGAACGAAAAGGATCCTGACTACAAGGCAATTGTAACTGAAATGTTGGAGAGCTTCAAGAATTTAGGCTGTAACATGAGTCTAAAAGTACATTTTCTCCACTTACATCTAGACTACTTTCCAGACAATCTTGGTTCTGTCAGCGAGGAACAAGGTGAAAGATTTTACCAAGATATATAGGAAATGGAAAAGCGATATCAAGGAAGGTGGAATGTTAACATGATAGCGGACTGCTGCTGGATGTTGAAAAGAGACGATCCCCAGCGATCCTACAACAGAAAAAGCACAAAACAAAGTTTTGATAGGAAGCGAAAACGATACTACAAGGACTAGTAAAAAAGAAAATCATTCAGTTTTACTAATTTCGTTTTGTTTTTATGAAAAATGTTTAATTGCTTATAATTTTAATAAAATTTTTTGTATTTGGATAGTATTCCTAAATTACATCTGCTTTTTCCGAGAAAACCCTGCGTGATAGAGAAAAAATGGTTTTCGCTTTTGAGTTTAGCACTGAAAAAAAGAAACACAAAAATAGTTGACTAAAGTTAAAACAATTTTTAAAAAGTATTTTATGAGTAGTGAAGAATCATTTGTAGATAGTTTCAGATTGGAGTTGAATATCTCTTATGGTGAATTTAATTTTAGAGTATTTACCAGTATATTTTTAATTTTCCACTGTTTGAATCACTATTCTAGTAAATGTAAGTTTGATTTGTAGTTTTTAGACTTCAGTTTCAAAGGGTTGAGTCAGATGATAGAATTACTGTGACATAAGCAACTGGAAAATCAGCTGTAAATATCAAATGGAAAGTGTACGTTATGCATTTCTGATCAGTAAGGAAATCCCTCGTCCTCTCCTTATGTCATACCTATCGTAGGTTAGATTTCTATTTAAGAAAATCGATTACCATGTTGGGTTTTCTTAATTATATTTACTAGTTTATGCCACTCTTGTGTTTTGGAATCACTTATTTGAAAGCCAAGCTTTTTGTATGCACAGCTTTTTGTTTCTCTAAAAAAAGTTTTTTCAATTCCTTGACATTGTAAATAAGAAACTAAACGGTGTACAGAAGCTTTGCGATCGTTCATGAATATTTCTATTGTATGAAATAATTTCAACAAATTATAGTACACAGTTATGCATTGTTGTTAGTAAAATAATCTTTCTTCTAGACAAGTGCTTTAAAATTCAATTGACTACACTAATACTTATTGAAATTGCAACACCAATAAAAAACCCAAATTAACTACTAAAACTGTGTAGATTTATTTAATAGTGTAAGAACAATAAATTATTACATTTATCAAACATTTACATTTATGCAATAACGTATGATTTAAATTGGGCTTTTGTAAGCGTTCTCGTTCTTCTTGGAACCGAGTTCAACAATGAATGAATAGTGTCTTAATGACCTGCACTCTATTTATTATTAACACGCTCCCATTGTTCCAACCTAATGGATACCGCTATACTCTTTGCGATCAGTGATAGGCTAAGGAATCTGGTCAGCTACTTTGTTTTGTCGTAGAAGTTTAATGTGGTAAAGCATTATCACGTTGAAGAGCGTCCTCTAAAAGAAAAGAAACACCACGGCTACACAACTGCGTCTATGTAGGTCTGAGTGGTAATGTTACCTCTATCTCTTAACTAGAGATTATCTGCTATTATAACTGATAGCTCCGCATAGTTGGCATTGCATTTCTCGCACAATTGCAATCTTCCTTCCTCATTTCTTCCGCCTCTATAACATATTTAATATTCAAATCATTATTTTTGTTTAAACAAAATCTAAACTTACCATAAAAGACTATTATATGCCACTAGTGTGACCACAGAAATTTCTCTGTTGCCCAATGTAATATTCGTTGCCGGTGCAGAAAAGTCACTGGTACTCGAAAGAGAAGACGCCATTTTGTTAGCCTTATTGCGAGTAATCGACGTCGAACAGAGGACGTAGACAATCGCTACTATCTAATGGTCCACCGATGTAACACTAGGGCACTTAAAGTCGCACTACGATATGCAATCGTAAACTTCTAAAGATAACGATTTTCCCGGTTGGTTGTCCTGCGTACTGTTCTAATCCTCTGTCTTCCCAAATGAGTACTTACTTTGATGTACCAGTTTTATATTCCCATCACAATATTATTGTAGTGACCCATTCTTCGATCTATTCTTCTTTATGTGTGCTGAAAATACGTTTTTTTCCAAATTAGATAAATTATTGATGTGTTTCTTGCCGACGATGAGGCCATGTAAGTTACACATATTAAATCTAAATGCTAAGAACACTTTTATGGCTATATTCAACGTAAAATCATTGCTTTCTTAAAACCTCATATCTAAGGAA
Organism: Sinelater perroti; assembly: GCA_036346155.1. Classification (NCBI taxonomy): domain Eukaryota; kingdom Metazoa; phylum Arthropoda; class Insecta; order Coleoptera; family Elateridae; genus Sinelater; species Sinelater perroti. The sequence goes on from JARFIY010000359.1 coordinate 3,247,021, forward strand.
CGATTAAACCAAATCTCAGACATGAACATTTTATTCTCAAATTTTAATGGTTTTTAGGGTTTGGCTCTTTGGAGTGTAGATTCGAAATTCCCAGGCTGTGTCTATGTCTGGCATCCAAGTTACCAGGTACTAAAAAATTATGCTTCAAGTTTCTTAATAAAATCTTATATTTTTCTGAAAATATGTTGTATTGTAATAGTGCATGAATTTCTGCAATACCTGTGAGCCAAAGAAATATTTATAATTTTATTAGTGCACTTATATTTTTTAATATTAAATGAGAGTAACACACAATATTTCATTTTTTGGTCGTTATTATAACTGCTTGCTTTGCTTGAGCTATTCTAGAGGAGCAACTTGCGTAATAGCTTACTAAGAGACTAAAAGGAACAGTAAGAACTTTTTAAGTTTTTATTTAGATAAAGAAAAAACTTGTTAATAGAGTATAAAGACGGTTCACAAAACCTGAAGATCTACCAAAGAGAGACAATAAAGTTCAAAAGCGTTCAAAACAAACAAAAATATTAGAAAATAGTTCTACGCTAGCTTCAAAGAATGCATGAAGACGGTTATACTCTTAAGAATGTCCATGCAAAGTGTACAGCATTATGGTATATACATATATACACGAAAGCTGTTTCACTTATTTGAAATACCATAATTTGTTTATATTAAATAAATCGATTAAAAAAAGCGCTTGGCCGCTAGAGGGGAGCACGCAGGCGATAATGGGGAAGGCTGTGCGGCCGAGCTCGCACGGTTATCTTCAGAGACGTAGCAAAATTTTAAGTACGAGTCAATTATTGTCTTGTACTGTTTATTTTAATCAGCTTTCGAGTGTTGGACTCACGCCTCGTCCTTTTTTAAATTAACAAATTTTTAGACGAGAACAGCTCATGGCTCGCGTCCCGTCCTTTTTTGAAATAACAAGTTCCCGGACGAGAGCAGCGCAGGGCTGAGACGATGGACCCGGTATAATATATAATAATAGGATAAGGAAAGTCGTGTGATGTTCACATCAGATTTTTTGTATACATAACAATCAATAGAACAAGCCGCACTCAGAAACTACTACAGTACATGCGACGATCTTCTTACAATGAGTTTAGTTACTAAAAAAGCAACAGAACATAATCTAAATATCTGCTTTGCTTTCGTAGACTCCTACAAAGCATTTGACTCTGTAGAACATTGGATAATAATAAATAGTTTAACAAATGCATGTATAGACCACATATACTTCCAGCTAGTAAAACATATATATGACAAAGCAACATCAATAGTCAAACTACACCAAAACACGAACAAATTTAACATTAGAAGAGGGATTAGATAAGGTGACACGATATCGCTCAAACTATTCAACTTAGCCCTCGAGGAAGCTTTTAAATATGTACAAAGGTAAAATAAAAATATATTAATAAACGGAAAAAGACTAAACCACCTACGATTTACCCAAAAAGTAAATAAAATAGGACTACAAATAAACCTAACCAAAATAAAACACTAAAACCGGAAATGCCGGTTACATAGCCAGATACGAAAACGAAAGATGGACAAATATTTTACTTTATTTAAGACAATAGCTAGGAAAGAAAACAAGAGGACGACAACTAATGGGCTGGACAAACGATCTAAAGTTAACAGCGGGACTTAACTGGACGAGAGAAGCGGGAGAATGTGAGAGAAGACTATGTTCGAAACTGGACAGTATAAAGCCTTTTGAGATTGAGATTGAGGATTGCTCTATAAATTAAAAACAGGTAAAAGTTTATCTACTACTTAAATCCTACATATCAGATCAAATTTTTTTACTTATGATTATGAGTTATCTGAATACTATCCTATTAAATTCGGTGCTCCTCGGGGCAGTGTTTTGGGTCCACTCCTCTATCTTTCATATTTAGCTGATCTACTTCCAGAACATTGTGATTGTCACTTTTGCTGATGATACATTAATTTTATCAACTCATAGAAATCTAATTACTGTGTCAACAAACCTACAAAGCTACCTAAACCAAATTAATAAATAGTTTGGCAAGTGGCGACTTAAAATAAATTAATCAAAATCAGTTCAGGTCACGTTCACTACAAAAATTATATCTGCCCACTAATTAACATCAACAACACATTTCTTTGTTAAAACTGAAACTAAACAACTTGCACTTTTATCAGTGTCTCATATGGAATAACCAGATTCAAACATTTAAATCTAAAAATAGTGAAATGTATTGGTTACTGCCAAGAAGCCTAAATTATCAATTAACAATAAACATCTGTGATATAACAGTATGCTAAGCTAATTTAGACCTTTAGCATACAACTGTAAGGATGTGCTAAGCAAACAAGATGAAAAACAATTCCAACCCAAGACAATCTGTGCGTTCATGGATGCACCATCACCAATCACATCTTATACGAAGAACTCGGCACGCAATTTGTTATTAGCTAAAGAAGGTTTGCTACAAGTTAACACCAAAAGCTTTATACATACAGCAATGAATTAGTGCGGGCAGCTCTCTCATGATTATCTGCCTATAGGACCCAACGATTTGCTTTAATTTATTCACTTGAAAAAATTCTTAAAGATTATTAGCATAAGATAATTTTTCCTAACATTATCGTTTATACTTGGCAGTGGACTAGTAAACCCTCTAGTTCCTTCTTTTAAAGTATAACCCATGCCCCAAGCAGTAGCAGCGCTGGGTCAGACGTCGATCGGTCTCATGTACCTTAGTATAATATCTTTACAACTAAATTAACGTAGTTTCTTTGAGCACTTGCTGTAAACGATAAATTTCAAGAAGATCTACGTTTTTTAGGTTCTGATTCACTTTTTTACATTTCAGGTGTTAGCCAAGAATCTGTTAGCGCATAGTTCAACTCGTTGACTTTCTATAATTAAAAATCAGTTTTTATTTCAGTGCATTTAATTTTCCTTTATTTTGCGTATTATAGTGAAGGTAGAATAAAACATTTATATAGTTTAAAAATAATGATACAAATATTGTTAATTTTAACAGTTAATTACAATTGCTCAAAACTAAATTTGTATACTTTTATTTTATAAAATTATGTTTATTGTAAAATTGACAAAATCTCACAAAATAACAATTTTTGCAGATAAGTGGGTTAAATCTGGTTGAATCCTACCTTGCAAATGCTCTTTGGTAGGCTTTAAAAAATAAAATATAACGTTTTTGAATATTATTTAAATTTGTTTACAAAACCAGTCAAGAGAATGTTTTCTTGGTAGATTTTTTAAAACATTAAATAAACTTACAGTTTAAAAAATCTAAATTGCAATTTGATTTGCTGCTTAAGTTGCAACAGCTACGTGATGGAAATCCCAGATTTACCGGAAGCTGAGCCGCTTTCTGCTCCAGTTTGGTTTTGTTTTTTTTTGCATAAAACATCTCTCAGCGTTTTTATATATTACTCATTAATATATTTAGAATGTGACGGCTAATGGTAGAGCAATTTGTTTTTCTCAATGCGAAGCAACTTTTACTTTCGTTTTTAGTCGCATAAAAATGTGTTTATGAGGTAGGCAGTGCCGACATCTGAAGAAATGCTTAGTTTTTCTTGTTTAGTTCTTAAATTCCCTGGACTTTAATTAGATGTTGTTAGATGTATATTTATATATATATTGACATAATACCATTTTATCAATTCATTTCAATTGAATTTTACAATTATAGTATTTCAAACTATTAATTTTATTGCGTTAAATTTTTTTTCATTTTAAAATTTTCTGTTAATTCCAAATTGTTGTTTTATATACTATTGTTGTAGAAAACAAAGTAACAATTTTTCGTTATCATATAGTTTATATAATTAGAGCTACGCGATCCCAAGCTAATCATAAAAATATTCAACTAGTAACACCCAAAGAAGTGAGAAAGGAGATAATGACCAACATCAATCCTGCCAAAGCTCCAGGCTTCGACCTCATCAGCGGTGAAGTGTTGAAAAACCTGCCACGGAAAGGGATAGTGAAACTATGTTAATAAATTGTGCGCTAAGACTACAATATGTGCCAAAAGCATGGAAATGTGCAGAAGTAATTGTCCTTTCAAAACCAGGTAAAGACGTGAATGAAGTGCAGGGGTACAGGCCCATCTCTCTCCTCCCTGTAATCTCCAAACTTTTTGAAAAGTTAGTACTGAAAAGACTCAAACCAGTGATCGAAGAAAGACAACTAATTCCAGAACATCAGTTTGGTTTTCGCGATAGGCACTCAACAATCGATCAAGTGCATCGTATAACGAATGTAATCGAAAAGTCACTCGAAGAAAAAGCAGTTTGTGCCACAGTATTTCTCGACGTGGCTCAAGAATTTGACCGTGTTTGGCACGATGGACTCTTTCTTAAGATAAACAGATTCCTACCGACTGAAATCAGTTCACTACTCTGCTCATATCTTTCAGATAGATATTTTCGCGTGAGATACGAAGATGCTTACTCGGAGCTCAAACCGATTAGTGCAGGAGTGCCACAAGGTAGTGTACTTGGACCTACACTCTACCTATTATATACCAGCGACCTACCAAAATCGAATGATGTGATAGTGGCTACTTTTGCCGACGATACAGCTGTTATGGCTGTCGACTTGGACGTAAACAGCGCTACTACAAAACTACAAAAAGGCCTAAACGCCATTAACACCTGGGCAAAAAGATGGCAGATCCGATTGAACGAGGCCAAATCAAATCATATTAATTTCACAAATAAAAGAAATCAATATGCTCCCGTCTCAATTAATGGTAAAGTCATTCCATATGTAAATACTGCTAAATATCTTGGAATGACCCTTGACGCGAAGCTCCGATGGAAAGAGCACGTTAAAAAGAAAAGAGCAGAACTCGGCATCAAGTACCGTAAAATGCACTGGTTAATGGGAAGATACTCTAAGTTATCAATATATAATAAGGTTCTCCTATACAAACAGATCTTAAAACCGACATGGACCTATGGCATCCAGCTATGGGGATGTACCAAACCAACGAATGTGAAATCTATACAAAAAATTCAAAACAAAGTGCTACGAAATGCAGTAAACGCTCCGTGGTACATCAGAAATACTGACCTGCATCGAGACCTTCAAGTAGACGCAGTGTTCAGCGTAATTCGAAAATATGCAACATCCCATGAAGAGCGTCTTCATCGACATCCCAACAACGCGGCTATCCAGCTCCTGAACAACGTTAATCTACTTCGTCGCCTCAAGCGAACTAAACCGTTTGAACTGACATAAAACCAAGTGTACGTGAAAAGTGCGGGAGTGACATAAAAAGCAGAGCACTCGTAAAATGCTCAATCTATCACTGTGACTTTAAGTGACAATATTATAATAAAGTTAGCAATTAATTGATTCGAGTAATTGGGTGACAGTTAAATTTTAATCTTATTAGTAAATTAGGTTAATATTAAAATAGCTTATTAGTTTATAACTAGGTGCTATGTATCTAAGCCATCGGCTTATTTATTATAAATAAAAAAAATATAGTTTATTGTTGTTTTCCTCTTTGAGTTTATTGCAACTACTTACACACAAGGAATTTATTTATTCAAATTTAAAAAAGTTTTCAGGATATTTACGCACATTATCGCCAACATCTTCTCAGATCTATCATATTATTCCCCATTAAATATGCAGTAGGCCTACAAACCCCGTGTAATAGATAAAAATTAAAATAGTGTCCTCCAAACTTCAATATTACCAAGAAACGGAAAAAACAAACTACAATATTTGTAAAATGTTATACAAGGCTGTTCTTGTATAAAATGGTCCAGTGGCTGTTTCTTCGCGTTTTCCTTCTGTATAAATAAACCTAATATTAGCGAAAAGATGCTAATCTAGTTTCCACCTTTCAAAGCCAGAAGCAAATGATATTTTAAGCTAGAGAAAAATGCACTAAAATTCTGTACAGCAAGTGAAACAAATTGTAACGTAAGGATACTTTCCTTGTTTCCTGTATTCTTTGCTGCTGGTACTAATTGGGAAACGAAAAAGAAATGCACGGCGTCTGAATTGCCCATACAATTAGTGTGCTGTACAAGTATTCAAAACAATGAGGTTTGTGAAACCAAAATAATTTACCCACATTTTTCTTAGCATTACGACTAAAAGTCATCCAGTTTAAATTGTGAATAATAATATTAATTTGGTTATATCCATGTAATCTTTTAATAAGACTGTTATAATACTATAAAGCTATTTTCTAAGACTTCCTCGAGGCAAGTACGTTAATGTCCAATTCTTATCTTACTTCTAAGTTTAAAAGTCATGCTAATGCAAGACTTGTTATTGAGAAGTGTGCTCGTTTTTCAAATTTATGTTTGATTCTCCAGTCAAAATCTCTAGGCTCTTAAGATAAAAAAGACAAATTCCAAGTTTAATTGGGCAATTTTCCAAGCAAAAGAATATTTGAATTCACATATTGCTCTTTTGATAAACAGAAATTTACGTGGTTGTTCGTGTTTTGTAAAATAGTCAAAAAATGTAAAGCTTAGATGATTCAGGGCAAATCTTATGGAAATGTCTGTTTTTGTGGCAGACTTGAATTCCCAATCTAAAGTTTTGCAGACATTTTAAAGTTGATAGAAATGCAAACAAATTTAGAACATAATCAACTAAAACGGATATTTGTTAGATTCAACCATCATAAAGTATTGGAAAAATGCTATTGTTTACTATTTTGGTTATAATTAAATTCTTTAGCTTGGTGACTAGTGCAAACACTTTTTACCTATTTTCTTATTACAGATACTATTAATCCAGACTTTCATATGCTAAACCTTCTATTTCTAAAGTAGATTTATCTAATGTTACAAAAAATTGTATGAACTTGTACGTCTTTAAGTACAAGTAAATCATTAGACGCCAATAGTTTTACAGCTTTTTTGTCTCATTCAGCTATTTCTGATAACAAAGTAGTTGGTCTGAACGTTCATCTACTAAGCTTATTTTTGACAAGTTACTGGTTAACTTGCTCATTACTAACGTGGATAAAAATCTACTTTCTCATCTAGTGCTCAATATATGCAAACACTAGCAACTTGATGTATGCTTTCATTGAGAAAAAATTAGTATTAAATTTAATATGAACTTGAATCAAATGGTTGAAGCGATTGGCAACAGGTATTTGCTTCAAAAATTTTACTTAGATTTAGGCTTAACTAAAAATATTTGGTGATGTATTTTTGATGTTTTTGCTTATTATTTCTATCTGAAACCTAACTTTAAACGCCTTACACCTTTCTATTTTTTTACAGAAAAACATCTTAATGGGCACTGAAGAAGGACAGGAGTTGATTGAGTTCTTTCCCTATTTTCCTTTGCGACTCGCAAAATAGACAACATCAAGTTCCAACATCATTCAAGCCTTCGATTTTGATATAGTTGCAAGCTAGATAGCATAATGCAAGATCTTCATGAGATAAAATAATAATAACAAAACTAATAAAACTCTAAAGCTTGCGTTGGGGCAAGGCCTGCGAGCTAAGAGGTTAAGATTCTCATAGGTCTAATTGGAGTGCAAGTTTTGTTTAGGACTCTCTGAACTACAGTCAATTTTCTAAAGTCCCGCTGGCTGCTTTTCTATATAAAATATTCAGCATCAACCAGTGAAAACACCTTGATGCTATATTTACCTAGCTTATTATATACTTGTTGCCTAAAACCAGACCTTCCTTTATTTTTTACAAACATCTTGCCATTCTCTCTGATACAATAGTGTCATTTACAAATATTCACAAATTCTTCATGTACTCTAATTTGAGCTAATACAGAATATTTTATCATTTATAATTAAATTTAATACAACAGTAGAACATAAAATATTTTTTGAAATATAATGAATTCGAGTATTTATACTACATGTTCATTCGTGTTCAACAAATCTAAAGTATTGAATTTAACGGGTAAAGATCGGAGAATATTTTCATTTTTATTACATTTATACAACAATGTACCCCGATTATTTTTGTATTCATCTTTTTCGTGCCCAATTTCTTTATTTTTACATGTTCCTGCAATTTCTAATAACTTTGAATTAAAAAATAGCTTTCAGCATACAAGCATATATTCAGTCTATACATAGTCTCTTTTTACGACTTCTAATCCCTGGCAAATGTGTTAAAATATTGTATTGGGGGAATTTAATTTCTTGACGCAACATACACAATAATAAGGGGAGTCAAGAGCCAACGCTTGACTCAAGAAACTTTTTTCCAAACTCATAAAATATTGTGCTAATAATATTATATAATACAATTTTTACATTATCGCCAGAGTGGTCCAAGCGGTTGAGACGCGGACTGCTATGCGGACGCACCCGGGTTCCATTCTCGAACCTCTCTGATGCCTGTCGGATGGCCTACTCACTCACTGAAAATAATTAAGTACCTGCGCTCGCTCGAGCAAGGAGTAATAATGGCGGTCGTCTAAGGCGCGGTGCTTGCTGCTTCGCCTTGCATCAGAGATGGTGCGCAACGACCGGGCAGAAAAAACAAACATATGAGAGCCTTAATCTCTCAGTTTGCGGGCTCTTCCTACACGGGGACTTAAAGACGTAAAAAAAATTACGTTGTACTATATTAGATGTCAAAGTAAGCAAAAATAATTAAGGCCAGTCGCTAATTATACTTACTGGGACATATTTGGAGAAAATAATCAACTTGGGTGTAGCGTAAAAATTGGCTCATGAAGACAAACGCTGCAGCTTAAAATGTTAAGGAGTGGAACCTTCATGGTGGCAAATTGAAAAAGCAACTAATTATTTGTAACACAATTAAATGGCGCCCGATCTCTTTGTGTTGTAAAAATATCATCCATATAATGTAAAGAATTCGTTTATAAACGTAAAAATTACACGTTATATGAACATATGATTTTTTGTTGAAAATATGATCATGTGACATCTCTTCATGGTTTCAGGAAGAGACGTCTATCGCTGTCGATAGAATGAAGAAACAGTATCTTTTTTAAATTAATGTGTTAGATTTTTTAATAATAAATGTCATATTACTTTTAACACAATATAATATTACTTTTGCAAAATAAAGTGAACTTTACGCAAATACGTTTGAATATTCAGGCATTAGAATTTTAGAATATGTGTTGACTTTTAAAAGAGCTTTAAAAAGATGGATCTTGCTGGATTTGTTTATTAATTGAACTAAGTTTAGTATTGTTAATATATTAATCAGAAAACTTATGCCTAACAAAGATGGGGATATAAATCCAGATAAGGTAAAGATTTTTTTTTAATTTTAATAATGTACACTTAAATATAGTCATCTAATAAACACGACTTCAGATATGTAAAATTATTTAAATGATAAATAAGCTAGTCAAAGACACTACTAAAAGAAGTTTAGAAGATGTAATTGTCGTCATTTTTATGAACGATGTGAAAAAACTACAAAGATGTAAATAGAAAATTTGAATTCTCCGACGAATTAATATTAGGACCTATTCTGCATATAAATAAAACAATTATTTATTAATTTTTTGTTCCTTAGTTCTTAGAACAATTTATACCTCAAATGTCACAGAGACAAACATATATCCTACTTTGTTGCGTGCAAATGGTAGTGAACGTAAGAAATCTGTACTAAAAATATTCGGACAATCTATCTATACATTTGAACAAAAAGTAAACAAAAACGGCTGAGTTCGTGCATACACGTCGGAGCCGCTCTTGCTGCTCCTGGCGGCTGCGGATGCCTTTATACCTGTTATCCTTTTTATAGTGTAGGAACAGATGTATATATGCTAATTTAATTAATGGCTTCATATCCGTTGTAAAAACAAAGACAAAATGTCAACAATACTAAAGTTAGGTTATGCAATTTCAGAATCAAAACAAACACTATGTTACTGCTGCCAATTTTAATCTAGAAAAAAATTAAAAATTATTGCAAATAAATGTAAGAAATGCATAAGGTTGAACCGACTTCTTGCATATTTTAAAACTTAAAAATTAAGGGAGTGCATTATGAACGAGTGCATAAGCTTTGCATTGCTTCAAATTTACCATTTAAGTATTTATTATGGGCAGCTTATGCTTACATCCATTATGAATAGGCGCCAAGTTAAACTGTTCCACGTTTCCGATCCAGGGAGAAAGCCGATCCATTTAAACATTTATACGTTCTCAGCTTGGAAAAATTTAAGGGAAAGAGGGTGAAAAATTGTTAGCTTAGGACGCTAAAATTACTTTTTGGCACGCAACCCCTTGTGTTAATATAATAAAAACAGTGTGCGCGATGGCGATGTAACCTGGCAGACAATAAAAGTGGACTGTGATGGGTATGCACGAATAAAAGCCACTTCACTGGCCGGGTCAGTTGGGAGTTAAACGTCGGTTAGTAAACACATAATTGTTATATTTACAATAACTAAACAAATAAAGCAGCAAATCTGCATGAAATATTATACGCAACTGAATTATTTGACCACAGAAACTAGTCGGATAATTTAGAAAGGAACAACTAACATAAAAATATACGAAGAAGAACTCCTTAACAAAATAAATATAACAAGTAAAATTGACTACGAATTAGTAGTGAAAGTTGTGTTATATAGAACAAAACAAAAAGTAAAATAACTGCCAGCAAAATAAAGTTCGTCATGGGTATATCCGACAAAACCAGAAGAGACAGAATTCGGAACGTGACAACCAGATAAGAACTACAAGTAGAACCACTAGCAGAAAAAGTTGAAAAGAACCAATTGCAATGATATGGGTATCTGACTAGAATAAGTAACCAGAGATACCCAAATTAGATATTAGAAACGAGACCAAAGGAGACGTAGAGGCAGACCCAAGAAATAATGGGAAAAAACGTAGAACAAAACGCAAAGGAACGAAGGGAGAATTTAAGAGGAGTACGGATACTGGCTGCTAATCCAGTTCAGTACCCAAAAGGGATAGAGCGAAACACAACGATGTAGTAGCACATGGGGATTGAAAAAGAAAAGAAAAGAATAAAATTATAGTAGCGTCTCACATACGCCAGTAGTAAACAAACTGAAATAACAACAAAACTATAACTCCTTCGAATGCCAAACACTTACATCATCAAATATAAGCCTCCCTTAGTTACTTTTTGCATCCAGTCATATTCAGCAATTCTCTTTATATCACCCATCCACCTGGCTTACGATCTTTTCGATGTGTCTTGTAGGCTCTAGATCTCCATTCAATAATTCTGCGAGTTCGTCTGTTGTCCGTCATTCTCACTATATACCCCGCTTAATTTCATCTTAATGTACTTAGACGTATCACATCTATAAGTTTAATCTTCGTCTTATGTCGGTGTTGGATGTGTAATCTTAAAGTTTAATATTCAATATTCATATATATTTGACTTGACTTATTCTATTATTTGGCTTTCCGGCCTTTTGTCGCATATTCGGTTTTTCTTAAATTTATTTTTAGTTATTTTTTAAATTTTTGGGTTTAGCTCAGATAACATTTCCTGTAGCTCTTTTTTACTGCTTGACACTAGAATATCATCTACAAATCTCAATTGGCTTAGTTGTGTTCGATCTTTAGCTTCTCATTATTGATTTGTTGACAAGCCTTCCAAATATCTTTGGAGAGAATTAATTTCGTTGCTTTACCCAACAGTTCAATTTTATTTTATTTGTTTTTCCCTATGTTGTTATTTGCCTTGTAAAATTTATATATATGATATATATGATCTATTCGACAGTGACCGCCTACATTTTTATCAAAGCTTTTATATGTACAACCACTGTTATCCACAATGTTGTATTGTATTCATTTGACTTTTCAATTAATACTCTTATTATCTGTAAGTAGTCAATAATATTATACCGCCTTCTAAAATCAGCTTGCTCTCGTAGTTGATATTTATTTGTTAGTTGATGTACTAATGCCCTGGAGAAAAGTTTGCAAAGAACTGATGGAAACTAATGGACCTATAGTTCTCCAAATCTAAGCATTTCTTGTATATTGTAGCAGTTTTACTACTAGTTCGCCTCCGTACTTTACCATTTCAATTACTAACCTATCTTCCCTTGGCGATTTTTTGTTTAGCATGTTTTTTATAGAGTTTATTATTTTATCTTATTTTATTGTTTATTCTGATAAACGTTTTTTTAAATTAATATTTGGTATTTTCTTTCTTTTTCCATAAATATCAGTTTCGTCATTCTTTATCTTGTCTTATTTCTTTATTATCACCATTTAACAATTTTATTATCCGATGTTTCCCTTCACACATTTTTTTTTCAAATATTTTGAGCTTCTTTGTTCTTCCAACGTTTCCTTTATTTATAAATTTTTATATTTTCTTTTATTGTCTCTAATCTTTTTCTTAGTCATTTTATTTATTTTTGTTAACTCTATTCAATTCCAATTTTGGTTCTGTAGTAGTTTTCTCCTCTTTTATATTTTGACTTAATTTTTGAGTAGCTTCTTTTTTATTTGTACTTGTACTCAATTGCTCTGATACTCTCGGCATGCAGTGAGTAAGATTGGCGTTTAAAATATATAGGTCTTATTCTTTCTCTGTGGTGCGTACCCGTAATATTAGTTTCTAATCGTACTCCATCTTATTCTACTGCTTTTGATTGTCTGTTTAAACACTGACTGTACATTAAAAAAAGATGAATTTAACAACTACTGAAACACAAAATGTTATTCTCGTGCATATTAAAAATTGTCAGTTTATATGTGTGCGATGGTACCTAAGATCCCACGTGATACGCTTACGACTTAATTAAGCTGAACATATTTTTATTTTTTATACATTCATGTTACATTTCAAAAAATCTAATAAGATATACTCAGAATACTCACAATGTTACTAACATACAATTTTACGTGAGATATCGACGCGGTCAAGCCGCAGAGATAGGTCAGGCAATTTAGTATTAATCAGACGGTTTAACTAATTGATTTAAATAACAATTACCTTATGGCCTACTATTACAATAACCTAGCCCCCGCGGCTCCGGGTGATCAGCCAATTACTCCCATGCAACCAGATCAAGCACAACAAATGCAATATCTCCAACAAAGTTACCAATATCTTCTACCAAATTTTAACAACACATCCTCGCAATTTCCCATTCAAGACGTACATCAACTTTCGTTTACCTCAACATTTCACCCTTAATCAACACTTCATCAGCTTAACGCCTCAGCATCCCATATTGGCAAGCAATCAGCAATAAAAAACGCTGTTGGTAAGACAATCTAAATAAACAGATAAATCAAACTAAAAAATCTAAAACTACAAGTTACTGCTTAAACCCTACCAATCTCTTTACTCCACTTCAAGATAAAAACTCAAATGAACAGGAGACGGGCTCATCAACAAAAACCGAACCAAAAACCCCACTAATTTTTGTATCGGACTTCTAAACAAATCAACCTTTTATGAAATTCCTAGAAGCGTCAGCTAAAGACAATTACACAATTAAAGCCCTCCGAAATGATGAAATTAAAGTACTTCCAAAAACATCAGAAACATACACACAATTAACTAAAGGTTTAAAAGAAAAACACATAAAACACCTACAAGATTAAACAGGAACGAGGTTTTTGCGTTTTCCCCAGAAACTTACACCCTTCTAACACAAGCGAATTAAAAATGGAATTGCAATCGCTTATACATGTAGAATGTAAAGCAAGCTGGTACAAAAATAGAACTACCTTTCTTCGTTGTACAAAGACATATATCAAAGCGGCAAACTTATGCAGTTTATTGTAAACTTTAAACCACCACGTCCTAAAAAAGCCATACCTCAATGCTCTAGCTGCCAAAAATATAGTCACATAAAAAACGTTTGTAATCGTACACCCAGAAGCGTAAAATGTACTGGCTTACACTCCGCCTCACAATGAGAACACATAACTGAGTATAAATATGTTACTTGTGTAAAGGGCAACGGAAACCATCTCGGAAGTTACAAAAAGTGTTGTGCTTACAAAGAACTCCACTTGAAAATGCCCCCTTTACTAAGATCAAAAACGATCCCAATCACAAAAATATATCAACCGGGCCTCACTTATGCCCAAGCAGCTACCAACAATATCCAATACAATGTTAACAACGCAACCCACTCATTAAACTCGGGACCTCCACAACACTCTAACGACATAGCAGATCTAAAACAGATAATATTATATACAATAGAACCCATAATGGTCCAACACATTAAAATAGCGGTATTCAACGCAAACGGGCTAATAAACCACAAAGGAGAACTCATTGCATTCATTAATATGCAACGTCTCGACATAGTACTAATTTCAGAAGCGCACTTTACTGAACGCGGCTACCTCAAAATTTCAAGCTTTGCTGATTACATAACACAACACCGCCCATTCTGACAGCGTCATAATCATTAAAAATACGATCAAGCACTACGAACTCCTCAAATACAGTGAACCCCACCTACAAGCCACATCCAGAGTTATCAAAGACTGGCTGGGACCACTTACTTTATCAGCAGTATATCGCCCACTAAGATACAATAAACATTAAAATTATGAACATTACTTCCACACATTAGGCAATAGATTCATTTCCTAAGGCGATTACAACTCAAAGCCTACCCACTGGGGCTCCAAAATAAGTACTACTAAAGATAGAGAAATGCTAAAAGCTATAACAACTTGAGAATACTACTCCTGACTACAGGTGAACCCACATATTGGCCTACAGACCCCAACAAGCTACCAGTTTTACTCGACCTCTGCTTTGTAAAAATCTTCGCTTGACCTCTCAGCAGATCATTCATTTATACTGGCAACACTAGGCACCAACATACTATTCAAGAAGAAGGCACCCACATTCAACAATAAACATACGAACTGGAATCTTTTCCGAGAAATAGTTCAAGAACCCCTAAATACTGATATTCCTCTAAAGTCGACAAAGAATTTGGAAGACGCAGTGGCACTTTTCAGTCAGGTTGTTTAAAATGTAGCTCGACAGGTTACACCGAAACCGGTCAAATACACTAACAAAAAAATCGCAAAGAAATGTAGACTACAGAGGAAATAATAGATAGCAGGCACCCGAATAACAAAAGAAACCTAAATCTGCCTTCCGCAGAACTTAAATATCTCCTATCTGAAATTAGAAACCAAAATGTGTAAAAATATTTAAGACACTTGTCCCCGCTCGAAGCTAATGACCATTCGCTATAGAAAGCAGCCAGATAATTGAAACAACCCCGAAAGCATAAAGCACCAATTCGAACCCCCAACAACACCTGGGCTAAAAGGTGAGAAGATAAGAACCTTCGCATAATATTTAGCTAACGTGTGCACCCCATTTTCTGTAGATGAAGATAAAACAGAAAAAATACATCTGCTAGAAATGCATTATCAAATGAGCCCACCAATCAAGCCTTTCAAAATTACCCAATTAGAAATCACCATTTATAAAAACATAAATCCACATAAAGCCCCAAGTTAAGACTTAATTACAGGTAAAGTTCTCCAAAAACTACCACATAAAGGCAACCAATTTATATCCTTTCTTTTCAATGGAATACTCCGACTCCGAGACTTTTCTGAAAATAGAAAGTTGCAATGAAATACTTATCCCTAAGCCAAGAAAACCCACAGACCAATCCATATCATATCGACGAATCTGCTTACTACCAGTCGAAAGTGTTTGAAAAACTCTTCCTAGAGAAACTATCTCCAATTATTTTGGACAACGACATATTTCCAGACCATCAGTTTGGCTTTCGCAAACATCAAGCAACAATAGAGTGGTAGCTAAAATTATAAATATCTTCGAAAAACCCAAATAATGCGCAACGACATTTCTCGACGTTAAACAAGCCTTCGATAAGGTCTGATATGTTGAATTCATTTGTAAAATCAAGCAAATCTTACCTACTGACTACTTTGAAATTTTACAATCATATCTAACCCATAGGCAGTTCATTATCCGATATGGCAGCGCAATAATAAATCTATGCACCGTTAACTCTAGGGTCCCTCGTAGTAGTGTGCTAGTTCTATTATTATACTTCATATTTACAGTAGATCTTCCGTTAATAAGAGGCAGCACAGTCGCTGCTTTCGCCGATGACACGGCGATACTCACATCTAAGACGGATCCAATCCTGGCATCTCAGCAACTGCAGTTACATCTTGACGAGATATAGCACTGGTGCAATAAGTGGCACATCCAATTAAACGAAAGAAAATCAATGCACGTAACATATACACCTTAAGAAGGGGTACTTGTTCGGTGACACGTAATAATAAAACAAATATTCCAATCCTACAGCGTAAAGTACCTAGGTATCCATCTAGATAAGAAACTGGCCTGGAAAACCCACATATAGACAAAGCTCAAGTAATTGGATTTAAAACTTTAAATATTGTTCTGGCTGATGGACAGAAAGTCACAACTCTCTTTGGAAAAAAGCCATACAGCTATGGGTTACAGCCGGTACATCCAACATTAAAATAATCCCACGATTAAGGCACTCAGAGCCATCACAAACTCATCATGGTACGTCCCTAACGAAACAATAACACACGATCTCGCAATACCTATCATTAACAAAAAATACAAAAATTTAGTGCGCGTTATAGTGGTAGAATCAGTGATCATCCTAATACTTTAATGAAGCACATGATAGAAGATGACAATGAGGTGCAACCGCAATTAAAAAGGTTTTAACTGCTCAACTTGTCACACAGATGTGAACAATAGTCATAATAATTCAAATTGTATATTACTTATAGTTCGCAAAACTAGTATTAAGATTAATATAGGCATCACCGATAGATTAAGCCGCATACTAATCCGCAAGGTCTTTACACCCAATAACCAAATATCTGGGCTTATTCGTTCAGCAAAGGATCACTGCCCCAATGAATTCCAAGGAGTGTATGAAATACTTTGTGGAGACTGCCAAAGGACCTACATAAGTCAAATAAATCGGCAAATATCTATATCTATCTATCTGTATATATAACGTATTAAACCAATTGAACAAGTTCTTTATTACAATAAAAAATTCAAAAAAAGGACAATAAACAGAAAGATCCATTAAAGAGAGCAGCAGTAGAAAAACAGAATGCCTAAACAATTTGTCAACAAAAGCGTCCGGCCAGCGGCATTAATTCAGATTTGCTCGCGATCCGCAAAAAGAGACCACGAGTTTTATTGGCCGTATTTTTAGTAAATTAAGCTTCGAGGTACAGGATGTCGCATACCAATAACATTTGCATAGTGGTACTCGAGTCCCTTAAAAATTCGGCCATAAAAATAATATGGTAATGGCCGCATTCTGGCGAAGAGAAATACGCGAAGCCGCGTTTTGGTGCTCGATTTGGCCTTCACGTTGCGGCGATTCCGAGAAGCGTGCGTAATCATCCTTATGCTTTTAATTTTGCGGAATTATGCGGCTCAGAATGCGAATTGATTGGGCCCGGCCAGCTTTCTAGATCATTAGGGTGCGGCTAATTAAAGGAAAATATTCGCTGCATTCGGTGCCCCGTAAGGACTGCATTCGCTTACCCCACAAACGTACAAAAATAAACTTCAAATTATTGCTTCGCCTTTCGCTGCTCGGGAGATTTGAATGTTCGGAAGTTTACAGATTTTTATCATTAACATAATAATAAAGAGTGCATAAAAGCAAAACGTAAAATAAAGTAGAAAGTATTCGTTGAGATGTATGTTTTATTTAATCATTATCTCTGCTCATTTATACCAGTTTAGTAGTTTTTGTTTTTTTCTATTTTTTCACATTATTAGGACCGATATGTAGCTTGGAAGAATTAAACTTCTCTTAAATATAATCTAAACGAAATATAATATTAGGATAACTATGAATGTTTCATTTGCTGTGAATTTAGTTCGAAGTAAATTATTGTGATTTGACTGTTTCATGACGTACCACAAGTTACTATGTATAGTACCAATTGGAGATATATCAATTTTGTATTTTCCCCATACATTTTTTCATGTGCTAATATAATAATTTTCAGACAATATTTTGACACCTTTTATACAATTGAAAATTTTGAACTTTTCAAACGCCTTTTAATAATGGGATGTCAATTACTGAAATCAGTGAAAATTACCATATTATTGACTTTTGACATTGTTTTTCTTCTTTTTTTGCATTATTTAAATAATAATGGTCGTGTCAGGTATGGATAAGTAATATGGCTCCCGCTCCCAGATATTGAGAAGGCGATTGCCAATGTCGTGTTCAAAGTTGAACTCTCCGTGAACTTGCAGTAAAGTTCACTCTCCATAAAAGCACTATTTCCCATTTTCTGAAGCGCTGAAGGATCCAAACTGGTGTTGTGAAGAAGCCCAAGTCCGGTCATCTCAAGACTACCTCGAGACTTTTCGATAGGAACGTCATCCGCATACCCTGAGACAACTTTCGCGTCACTGCAGCCGATATTTCTTGCCCATTGTGTGACCCCATCAACCC
This sequence comes from Sinelater perroti, assembly GCA_036346155.1. Classification (NCBI taxonomy): domain Eukaryota; kingdom Metazoa; phylum Arthropoda; class Insecta; order Coleoptera; family Elateridae; genus Sinelater; species Sinelater perroti. Next base: position 3,265,493 of record JARFIY010000359.1, read on the forward strand.
AAAACCATCTGTTTGTACTGTTAGATGTCGTCCGGTCAAAAATCCGATAAAAAAAGTGGGGAATGTGCTCTAGAAAGCAAGTATGTGTTGTTCGGAACGGACGGGATTCAATAAATTCGAGATCCGCAAGGCACTCGTTTCGATCCCAAGTGCCAGATTCCCACGATGAAGCACGGAGGCGGAAGTGTTATGGTCTGGGGTTGTGTCTCCAGCCTTGCCACGAGTCCTCTTAGAAAAATTCAAGGCATTATGGATCGCTATCTATATAAGGACATTCTCGAGAACATGATGTGCTTCTGCCCATGCAGAATATGGGCAGAAGTCTTATTTCCAACAGGACAATTATCCCAAACATCGCAACTGGTTCAGTCTCCTCGACTGGCCCAACCAGTTCCCCAACTTGAATATCATCGAGGGCTTCTAGACAGAACTGAAGCGACATTTAGTTGGCAAAAATGTCAAGAATGCAGATGAGAAATACATCTAACTCGAGAAGGAATGGAAAACATGTTTTTATCCTTCATTTATACTCTTCTAAAATCTATATCTCACAGGTACCAGGCCGTTATTGATGCCAAGGTTTATGCTATTAAGTATTAAACTGTTGTTCACTTTTAATTAATACCCGGCGATTTAGAGTAATTCTGATATTTGATGTTTGTTTCGTTAATGTATTTTGATGATTATTTGCGGTGCCAATGAGATTTTTCCAGCTGAGTTGTGTGTTTTTTTTGATTCGCTTAAGGAAGTGAAGTACTACGAAAAAGATTTCCTGAAAATTTTATCAGAAAATACAAAGAAACGAAAAAGTTATGACAAAAATACTAAAGATTTATATATTTTTTACCTCTACTGTAGTTTGATGCGGCAGTTAATTTATTATTATACCTTATATTTTCTTTTTTTATTGTAAAATTACTATAATTAGAGATGACGATTTTGAAATGTTTTTAAGTTTTGTGCGTGTTCAGTTAAAATTCAAAGACAAGATATTGAAATGTGTCTCAGATAAACCTTTAATCCTACAAAAGTTTGAAAAATAAAAATAAGTTCGCTCCATTTAGTTTTCGTAAATGAGAAAAAGGCAAAAACCAGTGTGTGTTTTGCCGCATCGTCATCTCTATTCTGCTTCACCTACTTTTTCATTATCATCTTATCTTCTTCTTTTGTGCTGCCTTAACCATTCCACTGCGGCAAAAATAGTAGAAACAGGATTGTGCTTTTTGACTGCAGCAATTTTTCAGTTGCTCATCTAACCAACGAAGGTTTCTCATTATGTCCTTTCACTTATCAAGTCGCGCTAAACAAATATAACTGAAGATGGTGTCTTCAATTATTTATGTTTAATCACCGCACTGACAGTACAACTTTCTTCAAAGAAAAAAATTAGAACAACAGAACATCCTACTTAAAACAATATTTTTAATTTCGCTTTTCTAATGTTGGAGTAGCTAAATAATTAAGACTTTTATAAATAGTATCAGTCACAGCAAGTTAAGTTTAAATTTAAAATTTTAAGCTACTTTAATTGTCCCGTAATTTTCAATTTCTATAATAAATGCATTGCTCTTGGATGCCTCATTTATTTGATATTTTATGTACTATGATACTTCTAGAAACTCAGCTAATTAATCATTCATTAGTATAATCTTTACGTATTATATCTTCAAAGCAAGTAAACAGTTACTTATGTATACAAGTTTAGTAAGATGAATAAGACTAAAGTATTAAATGCATCGCGTTGTCTGTTTTGGTGGTATTAAGGCTTGTTCAAAGTTTGGAATCTCAAAGTTTCATGCGTAGCTGCGATACACGTTTTTAGAAGAAATATTTCCTACATTAATCATCGACATCGATTTTATCGACGAAATCACTTGAGTGATAATGTATCGCAAAAGTAGCAGTTGTGTCGTTTAATGAAGAAATCAGGATTTTCAGATACTTATAACTGGCACTCTTATCAACCTTATATGTAGTTGTATAAGACAGAGGGGGAGGTTTAGGACAAACCACAGAACTTATACATAGGATGGATCGTAAAGTCCGGTTCTGTATGGCACAGTGCTTGTTGTGTGAGTTCTTGGAGCTCAGTCCAAAACTAGAGTCATGAGCATCATGATGTACAAGCCGAACTTGTTGGTAGTAGATAGTCTTGATAGAGCTTTCTAGGTAAGTTTTTGTCTAAGGTCACTCTGAGGTAGATAGCTTCCTCTTTTCAAGATATTTTTTCGAAGTTTCTAAAAAAGATCCATGAAAATGGTAGAAAATAATATTTCCGAGCTCTTCCGTGAGTTGACCAGAGTAATACCAATTCTACAAGAGGTTCAGCTCCTTTACAACCTTCGGATCATAAAAGATGGTCTCAGCAAGCTAGTCACCGCTATGTCATTTGAGCTGGTGCAGTGAAAGGCGTTGTTGATATGTCTTGAAAATGGAGAGAAGAATCAGACAAGCTATTTATCGACATCAAAATTGTTGTTAAAGCAGTCTTGTGTACTAAGTTGTGATCCCGTATCTTGTTAAAAGTCATATGGGGCAAGACTACACGACTAGTTTGTTTTTTGTTTCACTACCTGGAGAAGTTGGTGGAGCAGACACAATGGAATAAAAATGACTCTCTAGAATTATTTGGAGATTTTCAACAGCTGTCCTAAGGCGCTTGTGTATCACTTATATAACAAACTTACCAATGATCGAAAAATAACTCATTGGACGATAATCCTGGAAAAACGTCCTTTTTACTGCATACCTGAGAGATTGCAGTAGCATTTTTAATTTTATCTTCATATAACGAACGTACGATCAATATGTCTTACCCACATCTTATGTTTTAAGGGTGACATATTAATAACAATATTTTCAAACTTTATATATTTGGTTTAGTTGCCTTTTTATAACTTTTCCGCTTTTTTAGATGATTCATAAAGTGCGCAGAATCTTTCATGTAATTGTTAGTTACATATTATAGTCCATTGTGTAGCTATAATATGCTATAAAATGAGTATCAGTAGTATACTGCCCTTGCAGATTTCTATGTCCTTAGCCTTGTTTACTAGCGTCATATCCAGAAAAACATTTAATGAGGTTAGTCGTATAGTAATCATATTGTGTCACGTTGAAGAGCTGTGTACGTTTCCAAATCGAGTATTTCGGCCATTTTCAAGTAATCCTCCCGCGACCGTATTGTTTTTATGTTATTTTTATCTGTTGTCAAGATGACGATGCTATTGTCGATTGTTCACGGGTTGAACCGCGTCTCTTTTGAGTGTTTTCAAGTGTTTAGCTGTTAGCTCTCGATCTCAACTTGCGACTAGGCACATTGAGATTTCGAGCTCTCCGAAGGAAAGCTACGAGTTTTTAAGTAAAACTGATTTTTTATGTGTCCTGCTTTGCCATTTAAAGGGCTGGAAGTAAAAGTTTGGCGGAACAGTTGTGTAGCGGGGAAAGTTGGTTGATTTAGGGGTATTCCGTAAACTGATGGTGCGGGATAACAAAGAATTTCTATATGGCGGGCAAGTCTTGCATACTCTTATGTTCAGGCATTGTGGGTGTTTTTCTATTCAAATTTCCTCGTAAATAATTTTGCTGGTGTACTGAAAAATAAGAGCAATAGCTTTTGCCTAGGGAAAGTTAATTTTGTGGCCTGTTTCTTTATTATGTGTGCCAAGTGCTGAACTATTATTGCCTTTCCGTACAGCCAGAGAGTGCTCACATATTTGGCCAGATGTTTGCCGATTTGTTTGTCATATATAAGTCTTTTAGTAGTCTTCACAAGATATTTCATACACTCATTGGGATTCATTGGGGCAGTGATCCTTTGCTGAGCGAATAAAATCAGCTATTTGATTATTGGTCGTGAAGACCGTAAATATGTTTTGTCTCATTAGTATGCGGCTTATTTTATCGGTGATGTCTTTGAAGTAAGATAAAATGCTTTTTATTGGTCAAGGAAGTTTTGGGATTGGAAATTGATATCTTTGTTTATATTTTTAATAATACAGAATAAAAATTTATCGAAATACTTATTTTGAAATAGGAAAGTGATAATGATATTAATTTCTGTTTGGTGGTTTTTTATATTGGGACGTCTGATAAATCTGGTGATGCAAATTTTGCACCCCAATGAATTTAGGCAGGATGATGATGAGATTGGGCATTTCGTTTTTTTTTGTTTGACCGTATTTATTTTGAAAGGTAAAGTAGGTGTTGAATAGATAATGATTATTTAGGAAGTGATATCGTTATTTATATTATAAGTTGACTGCAATAACTGTAAGGAATCAGGAATTGGGATATTAATAAACAAAGAGCTGACCGTGATATCATCTTTGCGTATGGGAAAAGTTTTGAGTATTTTTAGGAAATGATAGACGCTTGGACATAGAATGGTACCTGTTCTGTAACAGGTTGAAGAGTTTTGGCAAGGTGTTTTACTAGGTTGTGGATATGGAGGATTCTATTTGAGATATAATGTGTTCAGTGGGAATGCGATTTGGCGTAATAGCAAATTTATAAAAACTATAATAGTTAAGTTGCTTGGTACCGTGGTATTGGTTAGTGATGGTGGGGTATTGGGTAGTTGAAATTGGACAACTTGGAAAATTTACGTTTTTGAGTGTCGCTTTTTTTCGGACATACATGACGCTATATCATGTATTATCCTAAAGTAAGTATCCCAAATAATAGGATGGATGTTAGAGAAATTTAATTTATTGAAAATACGTTAAAGTTCCAGATTGATTTTAGCGAGGTGTTTTTGGGTAGCGTGAATGGAGAATGGAGATGGTGGATGATTTCTGGTGATGATGACGGTAAAGTTACATAAAAGTTTGACTTTAGGCAAAGTAAGCTTTGATTATGGTTTAGTTAAGTTTAACGTCTCCTCCCTGTAGAGGCGTATAGTAGGTGCGCAACTAAGTTTCCAGGTTTTGCACATGGATGGCGCTAACAACACATGTAGTTGACACACATATTGGAAGTTGTGTTTTTTTATAGCTTGGCCATCTGCGAACAATAACCGGTCGTAATACCAACACATATCGCAACGCAAAAACATTTTTTCTAACAACGAAGATGTCGAGTTTTGTGTCAAATAAACAGCATTTGCGGGAAAATTTGCTTTCCTGTTTTAACTTAAAAAAATGCAGCTGAAGCACGTCGATTGCTTGAGGAGGCATTCGGCAAATATGTACCATCAAAACTGCCTATGAAGATTGATTTAAACGCTTCATAAGTGACGATTTCGACACTGCGGACAAAGAGCGCTCCGGAAGACCAAAAATAATAGAAGACGCCGATCTGCAAGTTATTGGATAAAAATTATACGCAAACACATGATCAACTTGCGGAGACATTAAACGTGATTCGGCAAGATATTTACATCTTATGGAAAAAATTCAAAAAGAACGGAAATGAGTTGACTGAAAAACAAATGAAAAATAGAAAATTCACTTCCGAAGTTTTGCTTTTGAGACATGAAAGAAAGAATTGATATATTTCGAGAATCAAGACGCAAAAACTTGTGGCTTTCACCTAGAGAAGCATCAACATCGATGGCACGACCAAATCGCTTCGGAAAGAAGACAATGCTCTGCGTTTGGTGGGACCAGAAAGGAATTGTGTACCTTGAGCTGCTGAAGCCGGGCGAAACTGTCAATGCAGATCTCTACCAACAACAACTGATAAATTTGAACCATACATTGCTCGAAAAACGGCCAAAATGAGACACGAGACACGAACGAGTGATATTGCAGCACGACAACGCTCCGTGCCACCGTACATCTATCGTCCAGGACACTATCAAAATGCTGAAATGGGATCTGCTACCGCACCCGCCGTATTGGTCAGACCTGGTCCCTTTCGATTATCACTTGTTCCGGTCGATGGTGCATGACTTGGCTAGAATACACTTGGCCAATTTCGAAGAAGTGCAAGATTGCGTCGTTTTATCGTCGCGGTATTTATGTATTGCCACAGATATAGCAAGGGACGATGCTTTGAATAAACCATTTTTTGTATTTCTTTTGAAATTTTCCATTTGTCATTGGTCAAAAAACTTAGTTGCGCACCTATTAAAATGTTTGGATAAGTTTCCGCGATTATTTATATTTGAACAATTTAGTTCACGGACTGAACCACGTCGTTTTTGAGAAAAAACTTAATGATGGAAGTATGAGAATGTGAATAACAAAAAGTAACAAATGGATAGAAAAAAGCATTAATTCTTAGTATAAATTATTAAGTCTCTTCAACATTAGTTAAGTTCCAAAAGTAATTCAAGTATACAGGACGGAAAAATCTATATTAATTTATTATTTTTTTTAATTACAAGAAGAATTTTTTAAGAAAAGCTTTGAAAGTTTGCTTTACAGGTTATAACAAAATGTCTATTCTATAACAAATGGTTACCATATTATCCGATAATTTAGAGAGTTTATAATTTTGATTATTAGTTTACTAGATAACCTGACAGAAAGATTAACAGTTACATAGTTAAACGCTAACGAGAGAAGTATGATAGAAGTGAAGCATGAGTCCGAAGTAAGAAAAAAGAATTCATCTTGCAAGTATAAAATTTTAATGGCGTGATAAAAAGGTTTTATATTGTTTACAATTAAAATAACGGATTGTGTGCTCTTATTAATTTAAATGTATTCGTTCACAGATAACATCTAATCTCGGGCAAACCACAACGCAATGTATGAACTGGCCGTCTTTCATCAGATATACAGTTGCAAATTCAATTTTTTGTCCAGCTAGCTTCCTTCATTTCGATGGTAATTTATTTAGGAGAAGCGCTATCACGACTCTTACACCTGCAACTAGCCACTAAGAACCGAGCAATTCGTTTTCAATTCACTTAATCGCACTCCACAACGCTAATGCTGATGTATGAAGTACGTGCTGTGCAGGCAGGATATCCTGGCTGCTTCTGTACACGCTCGCAATCACATCACCTAAATATAACCAGCATTTTTATGTTTATGCTACCTGCAACCAGTCAGAATGTAATTGAGCCAATGGTTAGATGAACAGAGCGGAATGTGGTTATCATCTTCAAAGCGTATAAGCCTTAAGTATTTGTTATTTTATATTTATTTATTTTCGATAGCAATGCTTGGGTATTTTTTCTTTTAATTACAATCTTGAAAACAAGCCTCAATTTGTAGTTCAGAAAATTTAGGTCAGAAAATATATCAAAAAGGAAAATGTCAGTTAAACCACTTTTGTGTTCTTAGAGTCATATGAAATCATGTGAAACGTTGAAAGATGACGTTTTAACCATAAAATTGGGTATTATAGAAACTTTGAGCACTACCTCAAGGTATTTACCCCTTTTTGTACCAACATCTTAACCAAAGCAAAATGTTAGTCTCATTGGTCTACAGGATCTTAGAAAAACTTCGTAAGTTATGTTATCTTAAACAATTAAAATGTTTTCCCCAATAAATATCATTTTTATATACAAAACTCTTTCGGATGCAACGCTGTAATAAATGATTTGATTTTGTTGTATTCTGGTGTTTTTACATTAGTTGGGGATTTTGAAAATACATATCACCTATCGACTCTCCTACCTTTTTTTACTTTGATGGTGTTACATAAGCTGCTCTTTTATGACGCTCTGCAAGAAAAAGTCACAAGATGCGAGATCGAAAGATCTTGGAGTCTAAATTTAAAACATTAGGTCTTCATTTGCTATTACTAAGGTAGAAATGTTCTCAAAAAACGTCCAATATTCCGGTAACAATAGCTCCATCTCGATGGACGTCCTATAAATTTGCATTAATTTGAGGAAGGTCAGTTTTATCGCATCGTCAAATACGTAATCTTACTAATCAAGTTTATAATATATCATAAACTTTTGTCTCGGATACGACATAATGTGCACATTTGATTGTTTTGCCTTACTCGTTAAACTGTATATTGTCACAATTAAACGCGACGGAAAAGTATCGTCTTCAATATTTTGGAACATACAATCATAACATTCAACGCACTTTTGCTTGACATTTGTGCAAATGACCAATGTATGTTGTAGGCGGTATGGTCTGAATAGTAAACGGCCCTCAACGCACGCCAGACAGTTGGTTATGGTAGTTTAAATTTTTGCTCTACGGATTGACTTACCCGAGCTACTTTCAAAACTCCTTCAAGTTCTTCTCGAACACATACATGCCGTCAGCTAGAGCTTTTACCTTTAAAGAAATTAAAAGATTTATTTTTTAAATTACCTTGTCTAATTTATCAATTTTCTTTTATCTATCAAACTGCCTTACTAATATTCTACGAAATTATTTTTTTATTTTAATAATTTTCAAAAAACAGAGTAACAACCCAAATGTGTCTTTTGAATCCTTTCTTAGGATTGCAAGTTTGAAATTATTATATTTTGCATGTTATATGATTTACATTTAATTTCTTACTGTTTTATCCGTTCTTTGCTAATTATTGACTTCTGCAAACAGATATTTTTAGCTTCTTAAAATTTATATTGTTGAACTTCCGCATATTGTTTATTCTTTAATAGCAAAAAAGGTTAGTAAAATGCAAATTGTATTGCTACTTTGCAACTGCTGTGAGCATACATTTCGATGTAAAACAAATACAGTAGCGCTCAAAAAGATTTCGGTGCGTTCTTTTGTCGTAAATTTTTACAGACTCACCCCACCCGGTTAAAACTTTCCAGGTATTTTGGCGTGGATTCTATATTATCGAGACAAGGTCGACCAATAAAAAATCTGGCCTATTTTTGAAAATCTATATAAATGGACATTTTCATTAAATGTACTTTTTGCTTTATCGTTTCACGTACGTTTTTTAAGTGATTTTTGTTTATTCCAAAGTAACATCTGATTTTTTTGGAGCACTTACAGGCACTGCAGCTACTAACATCCACTTAAATGATAGGACATTCACACACACCCATGGGTTGAGCGAGACTCGAACTCGCGCACGCTGGTTAGAGGACAGAGCCCACTGGTTGAACCATCTAAGCCACCGTGTCCTCTGTAACATCTGATACTCGTAAGCATTCTTGGTTGACATTTTATAAGATAAGGAAAGAAAAGTCATTGAACGGGACCATCTCCAAGAACTCTCTCAAGACCGCGTTGCAAATCAGTTTGGTGTTCAAAAGTCTATTGTTGTGAAGATGTTGAAGAGCATTAATAATTTTGGACTGATGTCTCGTCAAACTGTGTCCGGACGACCCACGAAAACCTTTCGCGCTGGCTATAGGAAGATTCTAATGATGTTCCACGAAGACCGTTGGCGTAATGCAGTCGACATAGATCGCGAGTTAAATAAGATTAACATCTCCAATATTTCTTCTCGGACTGTTAGACGTCATCAAGGAGAAGAACAGGAAAGCGCGTTTTGAGTTCGCACGCTGTCATCTGCACTGGACTCGTTAAGAGTGTTGGATAATAAAAGTTGAGAGTACCTGCCGATTAACTGCACCAATTGTTTTGTTTTGAGGTCAAGTTGTTTGCGTTTGACCTTAATATGTGCTCTCCATATCAGTTGATGATCAAGGTGTACCTCAAGCTATTTAACTTCGGTTCTTACTTGTATGGGTGCATTGTTGATTGTTGTTGGCTGATATACTACGCGTTTGTTTGTAAAAGTCGCCTGAGCCTATTTATCGTGATTGACAGTAATTCTCCGCTTCTTGAACCAGTCTCTTAAAAGCTCTAGGTGTCTCTGTAATTGGTGCGTTACTGATCCTGTATTATCATTAACTGTCAAAATAGTCGTATCGTCAGCGAATGTTGCTATTAACGTATTTATTGAAACTGGAGCATCTGCTGTATATATGAGATACAGAAGTTGTCCCAACACGCTTTCCTGTGGCACTCCAGAGTTATTTGGCAATAGCCTTATACAGAGTTCAGTTAGACTTGAAACATTTGTTCACTAAGATATGACTTTAGTATTAAGTAAAGTTGACTAGGAAAGTGTCGTTTTAATTTATTAAAAAAGCTTGTATGCCATAACTTATCGAAAGCCTGTTGTGTGTCCAAAAACCCCGCTGCACAAACTCTTCATATCTCAAAGCTTTCCACGATTTTGGTAACTATGCGATGACTTTGTTGAACTGTTGAATGACTTTCTCGAACCTCAAACTCAGAACGAGGAAGTATATTATTTATGTCGACTATTTTGTGGATTCGTAGATTTTAGACATAAGGGAAAGAAGGTTTATTAGACTATAAGATAAAATTTGTAAAGAAGGTTTTCTAGGCTTATTGTTAGGTAGCATAATAACTTGAGCGAACTTCCATTGCAAAGGATAATGGCTTAATTTCAAAATGATTTTATATATGGTAGTTAACAGAACCCCCGCCTTTCTGGAAAGATTTTGAAGAACGTCACCTATAAGGTGGTAGCTTGGTGCTTTACGATTACTAATAAATTTAATTTTGTTTCGGACTGTAGTTGGTGAAAACGTTTTCAAAGGAAATGAAAGTTGTTAGTGGGTGTCAAAAAATGCTTCAGCATTGGAAACGCCATCATTGGGTCGGGATGGTAAAGCTCTAAAAACGTTTTCTATGTGTTTAACAAATATGTCTGCTTTTCCTTTGTCAGATCTAGCACAACTACCATCTGCTTTCTTAATTGAGGAATTGTTGTAGGATGGTAAAACTGTAAAAACATTTTTGAGATGTATAGCAAATGTGTCTCACTTCTGGCCCACCTACCATCTAGTTTTTTTATTGGAAGGATTGCTGTAGTTGGCCGTTTTAGTTTTTTTATGCTTTCCACACCGATTGGTCATTAAGCAAAAGCTTGGTAATGTAAAGATTTCATTTCTTACATTTTTTCACGTAGCAATGAACTGATGTGTAAGCCGATTATACGTAGTTTTATCTTGTACATTTCTGCTTCTTTGCCATGCTTTCCTACCTCGACGTTTTGTAATGACGAGCTCTCGAACATGCACTGGTATATTGCTAATTTTGTGTAAAACAGATGTTGAAGTTGGTGTAGCCTTATATCCAGTATCCTGTATCAAGGTTGTAAAATACGTGACTGCTTTATCCCGATCATATTTGGTTTTAATTCGAATATTAAGATTAATCGTCTGCTCGAGTTAGGTTTGAAAATAAACCTAATCAAAGAATTTGAAACAAAGTTTTGGGGAAGTCTCCTTATGGATAAAAGTGCTTGCCGTGATAATTACCGGAGAGTGATCGAAAGACAGATCAAAACTAGGCTCTGCCATAAAGTACGCGTGTTTAATACCTCTGACCACTACAAAGTCAAGTAAGTCCGGTGATCTATTTGGATCACACAGCTGGTATTCAAAATTACACTGAGGTATAGCATTTCTAAGATTGCAATGCTTGAGAGTGATTAGTCTTTATCCCCATACCCTATGTTTTGCGCTCCGGTTACCCTACAATAAATTTGTTCAAAAGAGACTGGAAGAATTCTTTGTATTGTGCAGCAGTGATGGAGTACCTTAGTTAAATAACTTATTTCTGACTTTTTGCAAGTGTATTTGGCAGGTGTATTTGATATTTCTTTAGGTAGGATAGTGTTATGCCCTTCACCACATTTGATACATTAAAAAAATCTATTTTCGTATGTCCGTACTGCTAGCAGCGGATGCATTGTAGTATAATATTCTTTTTTCTAGAGGGCTCAATAAAAACCTTTTGATTTCTCAAGTAAATAACCTTGTATGTAGTTGTATCACTTTCTTTGGGCTTGAGATCTACCACAAATAACGGCAGAAGTTGTTTGGTTACTTTATAATGTACATTAATATTTGTCACTGTGTGTCCCAGTTTGGCTAGCTATTCTTTAATATCATTTGTAGGTGTGGAATGACGAATATTTCGAATTAATATTCTATATGATTGATCTCCTTTGAGTTGATATGTGGGGAGTACCATAGCTTTATCTTTCAAATATCCAGTTAGCTTCCTATATGAGTCTGAAATAAAAGGTTCATTTTAGTTGTATTGTTGGTTATTGTCTTAGTGTAATATTGTTCTTTTTCGATAACAGTGGACATATTTGTTACCATTGGATTGTAATTATCAATGGTCTTAGCTTAGGAATTTTTAATTGTTTATTGTTAGTGGTTGACAAAAACGACTATATAAATATATATATATATAGATTTATAAAAACACGCAAAACACAATCATAGTAAAGAACTCTATATGGCAGTTAAAAATCTAACTCGCAATTTTAAAGCAAAAACGCGGAGCATAACAAATGAGGAAGCTGAAAAATTTACAGACACATCTGATATTCTGAAAGATAGAAATAGTACTGTAAAAAACTGTTTAAGAACAGTAAAACTGACATAAAGAAAACATCAATATGACAGAAAATGATAAAAAAAGAACCATATATCTTAAAAGAGGAAATTAAATATGCAATAAAGAAACTAAAGAAAAACAAGGCTTTTGGATGCAACGGAATCATAGCTAATATTATAAAAGAGGGAGAAACAGGATTAAAACTTTTCAGATTATGCGTCAAACAGTCTGGGACATTGGAGTATGGCCACAGGAATGGACAACATCTATCCTACTTCCCTCCATAATAAAGGACCAAAAAACATCTGCAGATTAATCGCCTGTACTAGCAAAATACGATTACATATTATCAATCAACACCTCAAAACATACTTAAACCGGCAAATAGCTGTAGAGCAAGCTGGCTTCAGAGAAAGAAGAGGTAGCAGGGAACAGATCTTCAACTTACGATTAATTATAGAAAAGGCAAGAGAATTTAATACCCCTGTGTAAATTTGCTTTGTCGATTACAGCAAAGCCTTCAACAGCATTAACTGGCAGAAACTATGGCAAATGTTATCAGAGATGGGTGTTCCAAAACACCTGATATGTCTAATAAAAGGACTGTATGGGCAAAATAATGCAGTAATAAATTTGGATAACCAGATATCAAACCCATGCAAAAAAGAAAAGGAAACTAAACAGAGTTACATCATATCGCCAATTCTATTCAATACTAATAGCAAATTTTCATAATAAAAAAGGTCTTAGAAAGTTGTAATAGAGTTAAAATAAATAATTTAGGATACTAATACAACTAATCGAAAAATAAAAAACAACAAATGCTAAACTTGGATTAAAGATTAACTATGAAAAAAGCAAAGTGATGATAGTTGACAGCAAAGAACAAAACGACCTGAGATTAGACGTATCCATAATTGCAAGATAGTAAATCATTGCATATATCTGGAATCCCTGATTACTAATGACGGATATTGTACCTTTGAAATTAGAAGACCTATAGAAATAGCTAGAAGCTCTGTTATAAAACTAAATAAAATTTGGGCTGATCATATCATTATTAATACTAAGAAAACACTAATGAAAATACTAGTATTTCCTATACTGCTTTATGCTTCAGAAACGTGGATAATGCAAAAATAGACTCCGGACGAACTGACTCCGTCAAACTATGTTGCTGGCGAAGATTACTCAGAGTGTCAGGGACGGAGAGAAGAACAAATGTGTTCATCATTGAAGAAATCTAAAAACCTATAAGATTATCTAAACTCGTACAAGGAAGAATTACAAGATAATTTGGCCATGTTTAACGAAGAAATTCAGACAATCTCAAATGATTATTTGTACAAGGCAGAACTCGGGGATCAAGACCGCGGCGACAAACACCAAAAAGGTTAGTTAGAAAAAGTTAGTGGTTTGCTCGTGACGTTTATCGTTATCTTCCATTATGGATGAGCTAGAGATATGTGCATGGTATCTCTTTTTTTTTGATGGTTTGCCATTTATGTTTATTTTCATTTTAAATATAACGATTTTTGTGATCCATATATGTTAAATTTGTATCACGTATATCTTCTTGAACAATATTGTTTTTAAATTGTATAGAAGGTTTATTGCAATTTTACAGTTTAGCCTGGTAAGGTGGAGTTTTTTGAGGGAGTATTAATCGAGGTGGAGACATTGTGAAGAGATTTTGAGACACATATTGAGTTTGTAAGTTAAATTGGGTTTCCTAGAGTATATATTGGTATTGTGAAGGAAATGAAATATTATAGACGTACTCTATATTATTTGGAATATATTGGTTTATTATTATTGCAGGTATTCCTGGAAGCGTTAAACCGTTGCCACTTCCGATTGAGAACATAATTTAAATTTACTGTATGTAGAACGAGTAATATTATAGCACCTACTGTTTTGCGTAAAAGCACGTCCACACTTTTCAAAAACTCAAGCCAAAATAGTTAATTAAAATAAATTATAAAAAAAAGTATATGTTCTTATTAATTGTGCAGTTACGCATAATTGACTCATAAGTCCTGAAAACGCTATAAACTAAATAAATTCTTCATTTTGTAATTTATTTAGTTTGAAGGATCTACTTTTAGAAAGATATTTTTTAACTACAGCAATGTCAAACTGTGTTACAACAATTATCCTTTGCTTTAAAAGTGAGGCAGAAAACATTTATTTTTTTAAAATTACATTCAATAAACTATTCTATATAATACATCTAACCATTAGACAATTAGTATTTAATTATAGGATAAAATATATAAATAAATAAAAATCTATTTTTACTTGTCTCGGTGTTAAGTGTGCTATTTTGTTGATCGATTTTTTTGGCACTACTAAATTGTTATTGTTTTGAAAATATGAAATAAAATAGTAAACCCTAAGTCTTAATGTATATTTAAAAATATACGTTTTAAGATTGGCTTGATTAATTTTATCATTCTATAAAACAGGCAATGTATTTTGTTAACTTTGTAAAAATACGAAGCAGACTAAAAAATTATTGCGAAATCTAATATTTATACACAAATTTATCTATGGAGTATCATGCTTATGGTTACATATGAAACCAAATTTTACATTTTGGAAAATTTTCTTGAAGTTTGCAATTTTCGAAACGCTTGACGTTAAAAGGCAAAAATTGCGTCATATTTTTCTTTAAATTCATTAAAGAAAAAACAGTATTTAATCAAAAATAGTTTCGATTTTTAAAATATGAGTCAAACGAAAATATTTGAGTAGTTGGCGTGTCCTAAATTTAAAGTTTATTGAAGATAATAAAGGTTTAGTTGCTATAATTGTGTAGTAGTGTACAGCGGTTATCCTTAAGGCTATATTATCAGCTGGGGCATTTGCTGTATTTTTGTGCAATCCAATGAAACTTGTTCCAAGAAATATTACATGAACATTGTTCCTTATTGGGCAGTTTTATAAATCACATTAATAAATTTTAGTTCATGTAATTTATTTACCGATCCAGATTTTTTGATAATTATAAGGAACACTTTTAAATTAATAAAATGTAATGCATCAAATTTCTTTCACATTGATCAAAATTTATATGAATCTCTTGAAAAAGGTGTTTCTACAGGAGGAAATACAACCTTAAAGATAAAAGTAATAACTTCTACGATATTTCACTAGTTCAATATATAGAACATATTAACGTGTAATGACATTAAATGACCATATTAAATAGAAGTATATTTATTGATATATACCATAAACATCATACCACTGATAGATGCAATGGTGGTTCATACATTATTCACGAACACTAATCTATTATTAATAGGTTGTTCAAAAATTTTAAGTGTTTTATTTTTTTTATATTTTTTGCATTGTTATTGAATCATCTGAAAGCTTACAATCTCACACGCATTTTGATATATAATACTTGTATATTTGTCTCAGTATCGAGCTTACGAGTGAGAAAAAAGGATTGTTGAGTTCAAAATCAGATGCTGGTGAAACCGCTCGCTGAATCGATAAAGCATGGGGCAAAGGTACGGTTAGAGAGTCGACGGTTAGAACGCATTTTGTAGACTCGGCAATAAAGACTTGGATTACAAGCAAGGATCTGGACGTCCAAAAGAGGTTGATCGTCAAGCCGTTCCTGAAGCCACTGAAGAGACTCCTGATTTCGATTGCAGCCCTCAGACTATTGACAATATTCTCCATGAGTTCGGTAAGACCTGGAAGAAGTCGTGTTGGGTTTCACATGAGTTGTCTGCTGCTCAAAACACGAAATGGACGAATGCTATTCAAACTTTGCTGGATCGTCAAAATAAAACTCCTTTTTTGTCCAATCGATTGATTACGAAAATTCTTAACACAAATAGCGTTCACTAGGCAAAAAAAGCAACTGCGACAAAAGAAGGACTTTCGGCACAAAAAGGCAACGTTGTGTGTGTTTTTGTCGGCTCGTGGCATTGAGTATTGAGAGTTGTTGGAGCCAGGACAAACTGTCAACTCGGAATTCTATTGTCGGCACTTGGATGCGTTGAATCGAAGTTTGGATCGCCGTTGTAGAGGTTGGGTTGTTTTTCTCGACAACATTGCAAAACCTCACCGCTTGCGTTTGACAAATGCAAAGATCATCGAACTTGATTGAGACGGCGTTCATCATCCGGCTTACTTCCCTGATTTGGTGCCATCAAATTGTCATTTGTTTCGCTCGTTGCAACACTTTTTGAAAATATTGGTGAAATGAGAGAATCGCTTGAATAATACTTTGACTTAAAAGATGCCGAATTCTACCGTCGCGGGATCATGAAGGTATGGGAAAAGTGGAAGAAAGTGATCAGTGTCGACGGAGAATACTTTGATTAGTTGTTATAAGTTGTTTTTCATCAAATTATTAAATAATTTGATGAAAAAAGTGAAACGCTTGATTTTTTTTTAAAGTCTACTAATTAAGAATTTTTAACAGTCTTATTTTAGGATTAGATTGTTTGAATGCTTTCGAAGTAATATAAAATAAACCCTTCAGATCTTCTGTTACTTTCTGACTTCAACAATCTTAATTAAAAATTATAGTATTTATTGTACCGAAAACATAATCTATAAGAAATACCGTTAAATCGTTCTGAAGCATGGTCACTTGGTGTTTGCTATGTTAAATAATATAAAACAAAAAAGCTGACTTTATTGAAGAAGATGTTACCAAATGCCTACGTTAATAGCAGCCTTAAAGATGATATATACTTGTAGGAAAAAATATACCTTTATATAGCAACTTAATTAAATATCAAAGACAATATATATGTTAAAAATTGGTGACACCAATAAAGGAAAACAAATATATTACGTTTTTTCTACCGTTCTATCAGTTGCATACTAAATCGTTATAACATTTATTACTGCAGACGCGAATAAAATTACGCAATAAATTAGCAATAAACAACATTTTTGAATGAAGGAAGCGAAATTCAGGTTCATTACAACAGTAATCTTAAACCCACATGCGCGCAGACATAAAAACGTATAGGTGTAAAAGACATTTAATGGAGATGTGTGGGAGTTTATGTTTCAACAATGCACGTGCTCTTTGCATCTGATATCAGATATCGCTGGTATGTTGCATAACGGCAGCTTGGCCAGCAGATTTTAACATAAACATCACTGGCTTTCGAGATAGCAGTAAAGTTAGCGTTGTAAGTAATCACCACTAACGTTGTGACGGCAAGAGGGCGTTTACTGTTCTTAAATTGTTAGCACGGTTACACTGGGTGTCAAGCACGGGGATTTACGAAAATGCTCGTGGGAAATGATAACACTGAAATAGTACAATACTTATGTACATCAGCCAACTGACGACTTTTCGTTCTAATTAGCCGTCTGCCAGGCCTGACTTTAATCGATCGAATCAAAATTGTGGTTTGTGACACTAATATTGTCAAATAGAGATAGTCTTCTTGTTAAAAAAATTATTGTTTTTTCAGATAATATAGGTAGCCAGAAAAACCTCTAACGAAACAGCTTGTTGTAGATGTATTATTAAATGCAACTCTCTCGTCTAGATATGCTTCTA
Organism: Sinelater perroti; assembly: GCA_036346155.1. Taxonomy (NCBI): domain Eukaryota; kingdom Metazoa; phylum Arthropoda; class Insecta; order Coleoptera; family Elateridae; genus Sinelater; species Sinelater perroti. Next base: position 3,283,319 of record JARFIY010000359.1, read on the forward strand.
AAATTGAAACGAATTGCACCATCTTCGTTTCAAAATTGCTTACGAATAGACTAAGCAAGTTTTATCCAATTATATAAAGCAAAATAACATCCTGGAACCAGTATTACTAGCGCAACTGAAGTTTAATGTGATGCTAAGATATTTGACCACATGAAATAGTCTTGAGTTTCACAAAACTCTCCTTTCTGAGGTTGCCAGTTACTACGCTGAATTAGATTATACGTGAAATCATTGTTATCGCCTGTATCAATGCATTTTGAAAATAGACTTTTACCAATGAATGCTATTCTGCATTCAGTTAAAATTGGCTATTATTTTAATATTGTCTGACCATATCATAGGTGGTCTTTCTCTAAATATTTTTCCTTGTCTATATCTCCACTGCACTACTTTTTTCGTCCATCTATATTCTAATTGAAATATATATTATACTATATATAAGGTGATCCAAATTAAACTTTAGGACGTTTTTCCTGATTAAAACAAAAAATAAGGGAACAAATCAAATTTTATTGCTATCACTGTACAGTACAAATTTAGCAGTTGCGTATGAACATGATGTGGCCAATTGCTCTCCACGACTGTGTCGACACTACCATTCCTTTAACAAAGTTTTCCATAATTCTATCCCACAAATGCGGCTCTATTTTGTCAATTACACGTTTGATGCTCTCTTTGCTTCTGGAATAGTGGCAGACTTGTTGACAAAAACCCTTTTTTTAAATAGTTCCGAAGAAAAAAGTTTAATGGAGTTGATATTCTAAGACAATGGTGGTCGATTGATGTAACTTTTCTGCGATAAGACGACCATGAAATTTAGTTTCAAATCAAGCCAGTGTTTCACGTGCTGTACGATATCGCTCTATCTTGTTGAAATCACGTGTCGCTTAAGTTTAAATCGTTTGTTTTCAGTGAAAAAAAGTTGTTTAGGATTTACTAATAGAGTACACCGTTGACAATAACATAGTTGCCAGCGTCATTCTCAAAAAATTACGGACCAATAATTTCTTTAGCTCACAATGCATACCAAATAATAATTTTATCTTGACGCATTGTTTTTTTGTAATTCAATTACCCTAAATGCCAAAATTTTAACGATTCACAACTCATTTAAAGAAAATGGAGTTGATTGTCCATTATATAAAACCAGGTTTACAAATATACTACAGCGTCGAGTTGTGTATTGTTTTAGGTAATATAATGCAACTGAACTCATTTCACTTCCTTTGTTCATTTAAAAAAAATACGATTCTTGGGATTCATTCGACGAAATTCGACTTATTGCAATATTTTGCAAAGTTGTACGTACTAAGTTAAAGCCCGTGAAAAGTTAAATTTCGATATCCATTTATCACTGTCATCGCTGAGTCATCACTGAGAAACTAGAAAAGTTTAAATGTTTTCGCATGTTCTTTATCGGAAGGTTCTTGGGTTCTTGGTGCAGTTGATACGACTTTGGTAAAGATATTTTTGCACGGTTTTGTTGCGTGATAACCAAAGCCAGTAAAATATGTCTTTTATTATTAGAAAATATATCTTAAAAATATATTTTTATATTTGAAAAAAACTACAAAAAAATCTCTTTCATATCTCTTAAGAAAATTCTGAATAGCCCCTAAAGGCTGTAATTTTAAAGCATTTTTTTGGTGTAAGGTGCAAAGAAAAAAATTTGTCATGCAACGTGCAAAAAGTGGTACCAAAGATTTCGCGGAGGAGAGTTTAGTCTTGAAGATCAACCACGCGCTGGACGCCCTCAAAACATTTGACACGGATGAGCTGCAGACGCGTTAGGCTGGGAACTTCTTCCACATGCGGCGTATATCCCAGACATGGCCCCTTCCGATTATCATTTATTCCGGTCGTTACATCACTTGGCTGATACCCACCGAAAATACATCGATAATCAACAGGGAATTCGCAAGCTACCCGAAAAATGGCAAAATGTCATCGATGCCAAAGGAGAATTCTTTGATACTTAAGCTTTTTTGTTTGTTTTTACATAAAACTTTAATTTTGCAGGAAAAAGCTGAGAACTTATTTATACACCTATACATTACTAATTAAATTTTCTACCTTAAATGACAGTCGGTGGTGGCTTAATAAATATTTTAATCGTTTTCAACATTAGCTGATGTAGCTGGAGCGAATTTTGTTGCTACCACATCGTGGGAGTCCTACAGGAAGCCCCTGTCTTCTTCCTTTCCTGTCAATATATCAGTAATTTGTTTTATCCATCATTCCTCAAGGCTCTCATCTTGTCTTTAATTTTTGACCCCACCTCGCTTGACCAGTTTTCCTAGTCTTCCATTCCTTCCTCATCTCTAACACCAAACTGGTGAGTGGTAGGTTCATTGTCTGCATAACGGGATAAACCCATAATTTGAAGCTATCGCAGTTAATTTATTTTTAGATGTTTTTTAACGACTTTTTTTGCTTTTCTCAGGCACTCAGCTTCGTTTTCTACCTCTTCTATTACCTAAACAAATTATTGAAAATGTCGTTAATAGTAGAGGGCAGCAGAGAGCCAAGTGCCCCATCTTATAATCACTGATTTCGGAAGAAGAGGAGTGTTTGGTAAAATTCTTCTAAATGTCGCAACTCATCTGGCGACTTTAAAACAAACCTTCCCTAAAAAAATGAATTTGTTTGTGTCAGATAGGCCTTTCTTACAATCTCTGCCACTCTGTGAAGTCCGTGGGCTACGCAAATGATATATAGGAGCTTTGAATAAAGCAAAACTCTTTGATCGCTGTTTGATGCTCTTAGTCACACAATTCGCAAGACTTCTTAAGAGTTTGCACAATGGTGGAGCCATTGGTTCTTTCCAATGGTCCCACATGAATAAGGTAGCCGACGCCTGAGCTTCCATCAAACTTCCCGACAATTACGTTGGCAATATTGCGTCCAACAGTATCGGTCGCCTCGTCGACGCTAAACCAGATCTAGAAGTTTCCGATTTCTCATCTCACTTCATTTCACACCTTCCCGTGGATTGAGGGTACAACTCGTCGTAGAGTTCTTACACTGGAGACTTTTTCCATTACAGTACTTCTCTAAGAAATCAAAATCGTCACAGACACTGATTGTTTCAGGAGCCTTTATATTGGTCAATAACTTTTACTTCTTTGAAGAACTTTGTATAAGGTGTTGGTGCGTGGTCGAGTGCTTATGCTGGAGTAGTTCACATTTTCTTTTGAAGTCATATTGAAATAAGAGAAATTAGTAAATTTACTGCCCCCTACAGCGTAGAATTGAGAACTTTCTCTGTACGTAGCAGAGCGCCTCAAGTTGTAGTATTCAATTTATAGTTTAAAATCTAATTTTAGGCCATAATAATTTTACAAAGCAGTAGGCCCATAAAAACAACAAAGTATTATTTTGTTAAAGTTGATTAAATAATAAAAGGTCAAATTTAATAACAGTCCTTTTCTTTAAATATCCAAAAAAAATGGTTTTCAGCATTGCCTAAAGCAATCACGCAACAAATTTCATCTAAATAGGGCAAAAAATCATTCCCGTGCAGGTTTTTCGAAATCTATCTAATACCGTAAATATTTAAGCATATAAGTAGGTGACTTATAGACTTAACACACTCTTTGCAAGTAATTCTCTATTCGTTTAAAAACCGGCATCTTCTGCTGCCCATCTCTTGTACAGGCCTCTTTTATCAACTAGAACATTTGACATTGTTAACCACTTAAATGACGGCCACGCATGAGCTGTGAGTCTTGTCAGGAGTACAGATTTTTATGACCTTGGACGCTTCTTGTGCGCATGTTTGCTCTTACACTCAAACCCTGGCGTCACAGTTGCCGATTATTAACAATTACAGAGATAAAATGTCAATAGGCAAATAACATTGAAAAAATATAACAGAACAACAATAGTTTTCTGCTATGGTTAATTTATTATTTTCTAAATATTAAAATCTAAAATATTAATTATGTAAATGTTTATGAACTGAGAACTGTGACGTCAATGTTTAAGTGTAAGAGCAAACATGCGCACAAAGGATGTCTAGGGTCATAAAATTTTGTACGGCTGGAAACACTGGGTTTGAGGTGCGGTTAGTCGATGGCCTTACAGGCCAGCTACCGAGGTTTATGACATGAAATGAATCCGATGAACCTTTTGTTTTTATCGTTAACTTGTCTCATTACTTTTAAAAATATGATAACAACACGATTAACAAAAAATATGTTTCATATTTGTTTGAAATATATTTTTTATTCTGAATTTGGGTAAAATATATTCAAATAAAAAAATATGGGGCCGGCAAAGACATTGCTCTGTAAGCAATCCCAGAACGAACTTACGAAATTTCCCGAAATTCGAAATCGAATATATCGAAAATTATTCGACATTTAAACAAATTAATATTGTTCAGTTGCTAGACTTCCTTCTTAACTATAATTTTTAATATAGTTTAAATCAGTAAGTTTTTAAAGTAATATAAGTAATAAGCACACTAAGAAAATTTTACAGAACAGCAAAACAAAAAAATTGTTTAATATTTCTTTCATGTATGATTTGTCAGTGTTTTGATATTTATGTAAATAAAGGGTGTTTTTTAAGCCCGATAGAACTTGAAATTGTAAAAATAACATAAAAAACTAAATTTTAATCAAAAAATTTTTTTTATTTCCAAGATCAATACATGGAATTAACATTTGAAAATGATTTCGGGCATATGGCCACCGCGGCTGTTCTTGGCGAAGCGCATTCTGGACGTTCAATTTTGGGCCACTTTTTTGAGCATTGCTGGCTGTATGTCACGAATAACACCAACAATGTTGGCCTCCAAGGAGTCAATTGTTGGTGGTTTATCAGCATAAACCAGTAACTTCACGTGGCCCCACAGAAAATAATCGAGAAGTGTCAAATTACACGATCTTGGAGGCCAATTGACAGGTCAATTTCTCGAAATCAACTTATCGCCAAATTTTGATTTCAATAAGTCGATGGTTGCGGTTGCCGTATGACACGTAGCACCATCCTGTTGAAACCACATCTCACTCGGATCAATGTCATCCATATTTTCAAACAAAAAATCATTGATCATGGTGCGGTAATGATTTCCATTGACCGTAACGCGAGCTCCGACTTCATTTTTGAAGAAATAAGGTCCGATAATGCCACCAGCGTGTAAATCGCACCAAACGGTGCATTTTTGTGGATGTAATAGAGTCTGTAGGGTCTGTTCTGGATTGGTTTCACTCGATATGCGGCAATTTTGTTTATTAACAAACCTGTTAAGCCGAAAATGAGCCTCATCGCTAACACAATTTTGCGATAAAACATCGGGTCAGTTTCCAACTACTCTAGAGCCCAATCGGCGAAAGAACGACGCATATGATGGTCTCGTGGCTTTAATTCCTGCACCAGCTGGATCTAATACGGGTGTAGGCCAAGATCTTTGAGCAAAATTTTCCACGTAGTGGACGGACAGAGCCCCAATTCCTGCGACCGACGACGAATCGATAAATTTGGATCTTCTTCCACACTTTGGTTTACAGCGGCGATATTCTCTTCAATACGCGCATTTCTTCGACGTGTTGGTGTTATTGCATCATTTAGAGAGTATGTGGTATGAAATCTATCCACAGTTCAACGGATGGCTTGCTCAGATGGACGATTATGTACACCATAAAAATCACGAAGTCGTCTATAAGTTGCGCGAATCGATGACTGATTTTCAAAGTAAATCTGGATAATTTGGTAGCGTTGTTCAAGAGTCAATCTATTCATGATAATTTGCCAGAGTATACTGATCATAAATGTCAAAAAGTGAGCGCAGTGTGACAGTTCACCTTTTAAATACTTAGAAATCGTTAAAATCCAAAACTTCTGTAGGCACATTTTTAAAGTTAATTATGCCAAGCAAGCCATGTTAGTACAGGAGCAAATATTCAGTGTTATGGGTAGTACAAAAAAAATATTTGTTAAAGGATTACGTTAGCTCAAAAACATTCATTCTATTAAAAGTAAAGTTTTATGTACAAAACAGTAAAATAGCTAAATTTTATAATTATTTGTTTAGTTAAATAAAATATGGTTTGCTCGAAATTCTGTATAAATAAATAAAAACAGTAATAAACTTAATTTTATAAAAAGTACCATTAAAATGGCCTAATATACAAGTATTTATACAACAGAACCGAATTAATATTGTGAACGAAGTGGACGCGTTACATACACTATAACAGGGACCAAAAGGAAAGCTTCCTATTTTTCTTTATTTTACATTTATTAACTAGAAAATAAATATTAAGACAAAATACAAGAAACACGTAATAAATTTATATAAATACATAACCGACATAGCCGAACTAAACAATTATATACTAAAAATGTAAATTTCTACAATAAATTCAACAAAGATAGCCATCAAACTCCAGTAACCTATCACCACCTGTAAGTGACGACATAAAAAGTCACGTGTAATTCGGATGAACTAACTAATAGAAACCCTTATTATCCCTTATCAAGTCAGCCCAGCAGTGCTAATTCACAGGTAATTTCAAATAACAAGCAGAGTTCCAAAAGCATTCAAACTGCTCCTATACTTACCGTGACGTAAAAAATTACCAAAAAATAATTTTTAGCGTCAATCAAATCAACAGTTCACAACATGCAAAAATTAATACTTAAAAGTTAATCTCTCCAACATGAATAGCTACTGTAAATTAATTAAATTTTTTATAAACAAGTTTATCTGTAGCCATTAAAAATATCCCATATATCTTAGCGATGGTACAATTAAATAATTACTTTCTAAAAAAGTACCAGTAACAAACGTTACACGTTATTAAATAGCGACAAAAAGCGAATCCTAGTATGTAAACTTGTATTACCAGGCAATGACTTTTCACAAAACAATTTATAATATTGAAAAATTATGCCATTAAATTTTCACAGTAGAATTAACAAAATCCCAATATTACCCAATACAATTGATGTCAAAGATATCGGCACCCTAAAATTATTACCCCGCAAGTTTAGGTAAAACAATCAACTTCCACTATCATAATTGCTCTGAAGCTTATCCCACTAGTTATAGAAATATGTCTTTACCACTAGAAACTGTGTAAGCAACATTTTGGAACTATAAATCATAGAACGCTACCCACAAAATCAAGTTTGCTATCAAACCCTTTTGGATTCTACACTGAAATGTATCTAGCTACTAATAATTTTCCACATCTCAAATAAAATCTTTTATAGGAACCCATATTCTGTCTTATATTGACAACTTTTCAAAAAATTTCTAAAATATAACAAATATGTGATAAAGATCATTGTTGATTTTGTTTCTTGGTTAGATACAACGTTAATATAGTGGAAACACACATATCAGAAACAGAACCCTTCAAAAATCAATCACCTAATAGAGCTGCCTATCAGGAGGAGTAGATGTAATCATCAAAAGGTAGCCAAGACACCAATTAATCTATATGAGGATAACTTAGAAAACATCTCAGCACTTATTTTACATACATACTACTAGCAAATTCAAATTACCACCACATATAAATAATATAATAAACTACTTACGAAAAAATAATTTAAGAACTAAAATATGATCATCTTCCTGCCCTTATAGCTTTTATTTTTTCTCCCATTTAAATTTTTCTAACTCAAAAACTAATAAATGGTTGTGCGAATTGGGAAAAATCCCAGAAAATTTTAGATACTCTGTATCTCAACAATTCGCAAGATATCAAAGCATGTATTGAAAATCTCAGAGAATCTTTAGGAAAGATTTTTCTTTCACATATATCTTAAAAATGATTAAACAAAAAACAGATTAGAAGAGAATTACACAGACAAAGAACCCACTTTTGAAAAACCAACTGAATTATATAATTACCAGGCACAGATCAAAATTATTGAATGAAGATCTATGAAAGGTCACTAGAACTAAAACTCGGCAATCTAAAATAATTGAAAACATATTTAAAGAACATACCTTCGATGCATCTGATGAGGACAAACGCAACTTTTTTGTGGAATATCTGTAAGAAGTATTCACTCCAATAATCTATGAAACAAAAAATAATTCTCTGCGATACGTAACTAATGTAATTAAGATAATGATATTAAGACTTCCAGATGTGATCAAATTCCTAATATTTTACTAAAACACATTACCCAGAAAGATTTAGTTTGCATAGCTACTTTAAATCTTACTTAAAAATTGGAGACCTTTTTAAAAAATAGAAGATTTTCTACATCCTTATGTTTCATAAGCCAGGAAAAACATCTGTATTATTTAAGTGACTAGAAAAATCGTAATAGACTCAATACAGCACTAGAAGAATCATAGATTGTATCTTTGATACAATTCGGATTTAGAAAAAGATCATTCGACCGTACAACAATTAAAACGTACTATGCAAATAGCAGAACAGGGATATGATAGCAAAATTTAAAACCACAGCAACTTTTGTAGTCATTAAAAAGGCATTCTATAAGGTATGGATTGCTTAATTAAAATATAAAATGTTAAAAGTACTGTTACAGCATTATTAGATAGTAAATTTTTTCTCGTTTTTGGAAAACAAACTTTTTAGTCCGCATTAATAGTTCCATCTTCTCCATTAAGAAAATGCATGCATGAATACTGTAAAGCAGTTTACTAGGGCCAAAACAGTTCAACCTGTTCATTTACGACATTTCAGTGTTGCGTATTACCGAAATCGTCTTATATGCGGATGATACAATAATAAGACCTTCATACTACAATTAGCTGATTCCAAATTAGCAGGATTCCCTGAGTTTCTATGAAAACCTGTTTAACTTGAAACCCACACGTCAACAACTTAGCATATAATAATAATAATAATGGTAAGGCTCTACGCCCCGCGTGGGAGCACGGCCTGCGAACTGAGAGGTTAAGGCTCTCATACGTTCGCTCTTTCTGCCCGGTCGTCGCGCCCATCTCTGATGCGGGGCGATGTGGCAAGCACCGCGCCTAAGACGACCGCCATTATTACCCCTTGTTCGAATTAACGCAGGTACTCAATTTTTTTTAGTGACTGAGTAGGCCACCCGCCAGGCATCAGAGAGCTCCGGGAATAGAACCCGGGTCCGTTTGGATTACTCTGGCGGTATATATTCAGATAGTAAACTATTTTATAATTAAATTCCTTCAGTAATCATTTTATATGTATGTGTTAGATAAATATAGCTCATCGTTAAGTAGAAAGTGTTTTCTGATATATTAAAGGGAGTACAAATAAGTCTCCGTCGTTTGAGAGAAGATGGCCCCACCAGTAAGTTATGGCGGAAATTGTCAGATGTAAAACGTCATGTAGTAAAGTTAGAGATCTGGCAACACCATAACCTTAAAATATTAGCGTTTTTGTGTCAGCTCTACATAATTTTTTTCGTGCGAAAATGTCAAGTTTTGAGCCGAATAAGCGCCATTTGTGGAAACTTTTGATTTACTTCTTTAATTTGAAGATATCTGCAGCTGAGGCGCATCGATTGCTTGTAGAAGTGTATGATGAGAGAAGTTGTCGTGAGTGATTTCATAAGTTTAAGAACGGTGGGTTTGACGTCAAAGACAAAGAATGTAGTGGAAGGTCGGAAGTGTACAAAGATGCGGAATTGGAAGCATTACTGGAGAAAGATTCCCGCCAAATGCAAGAAGAACTTGCATTTACATTAGGAGTGACTCAACAAGCAATTTCACATCGTTTAAAATAGTTGGGAATGATTCAAAAGCAAGGAAATTGGGTTCCATATAAACTGAAACCAAGAAACGTTAAACGCCGATTTTGCACATGTGAAATGCTGCTTTCCAAGCATAAACGAAAAAATTTTAGCATCGTATATTTACTGTTGATGACAAATAGGTCTACTACGATAACCCAAAGAAGAGGAAATTATGGGGACCATGTGGCCATACTTCAGCATCAACAGCCAAGCCGAATATTCATGCAAAAAAACTCATGTGTATTTGGTGGGATCAGGTTGATGTACTGTATTATGAGTTGCTCAAACCAACCGAAACCATTACAGGGGCTCTCTACCGAACACAATTGATAAGATTGAGCCTAGCACTCAAGGAAGAACGCACCCTCTACTACTCCAGACATGACAAAATTATTCTCCTGCATGATAGTGCTCGTCCACATGTTGCGGCGCCGGTGAAAACCTACTTGCAAACACTCAAGTGGGAAGTCTTACCCCACCCACCGTATTTACCAGACATTGCTCCTTCCGATTATCACTTGTTCCGATCGATGGCACATGGCCTATCTGAGCAGCACTTTACATCATATGAAGATACCAAAAATTGGGTCGATTTGTAGATAGCCTCAAAAGATGAAGCGTTCTTCCGACGCGGTATCCGTACGCTGCCAGAAAGATTGGAAAAAGTAGTGGCTAGCGATGGACAACACTTTGAATAAAACATAAGGTTCCGTTCTTTTTTACAATAAATGCCCAATGTTTGATAAAAAAACGGCGGAGACTTATTTGTACTTCCTTTACATTTAAAAGTTAAAGTTTATACAGATGTTGAGAAAGCAAGGATTTTCTAGTACGCAAAAAATATTTGCTGTATTCTATACACGATGTTTGACAATTGTCCCAGAACATCCCTAAAACCATGTTTGATGAAAAATCCAGAACAAAAAAGGCTAGTACTATAATTTGACCAAGTGCCTAATTACCTGGTAATTACAGATAATAAGCTGTCCAATGATGAATTACTGCTGTTGTATGCGCTCTCCTTCCTCTTTTCTTTATTCTCATGCGTTACGCGAGCCCTCAAGTTCACGCGCTACGCAAGTCTCTAAGTTTGGTCCCACTGCTACCTTCGGTAACGCCCCGCCCACTTTCAGACGCACCGCGAGCAGTAATTAATCATTGGCCGGCTTAATACCTGTGATTACCAGATAATTATGCGTTTAGCCAAATTATAGCGCTAATCTTTTTTGTTTCAGATTTTTCATTCAAAGAGAATGGTATCGTTTTCTTGGCACAATTGTCAACCACCATGTATAGTGATTTGACATAAAATGCTTCGAGTGGTACAGATGTTCAACATCTGTTGTTTGGACACAGTTCTTACGGATACTCTGAAGTTACTAAGAGAATAATGATCCTCCAATAACTCTTAAGATATTCCAAACAAAATCGTAGCGAAAATTGCAAAAATATTGTAAGTGTGCAAATCTGGATTTACAATTAACTACATGTTTACCGAGTGATATAAATTTCGAACGATGCTGAAAATTACCCGTAAACTCACATGTGGATAAATTATATGCAGTATATTTGGAATTCCACACCGGTGATAATTGTCCCATAAGGCATAAAATTCCTATTTCATGCCAGGGTAATTCTACATATGCACAAATTACATAAATTGTAATGCCACGACAGATTATAGTAAAATAATGTGTGTTTTTAATTATATTCCCAAACAGTACTGCCTTTGATAATTTACAAAAAATAAAGCTCTTTCATGCATTAATACTTACGCCGTTTACATATTCTAAACCGGTAGAATTCTCAAAAATATTAACGGACAAGTAACAGCTGTCAAGCGATGTTCATTTTAGAATTTGCACGAGCCATTGGGTTACCGCAATCAATTGAAATGGTATCCAGCGCAGTTGTTAAACCACAGCCGCATCAAATTAACACGTATGTATAACAAAGAGGCAAATTTCGTTTATCTGAAAAAAATCTTAATAGGTTCATAGGTCTTACGTGGAAAAACATTATTTGTTTCCAAGAAATGTTGAACAATACGAGAAACACGAATTATTTGCAGAAACACAAAATATAATTAATAAGATAATTGGGGTGAAAGTAAGAAAAATACATATACTACCGCTCATGGAAGAATGAACACTTTATTAAAATTCAGTTATACAGTGAACAACTATAATTTTCGTAATAAATTTTGTTTTGTTTAACCCTTTGTTACCTCCATAGACAATATTATTTTGAATGAAAATGACTAGTCACTTGTAGTTTTTTTATAAGCATTTGTTGGGACAGAAACTAGAATAAAATGATTTTGCCTCCTTGAACTGTCAATCTACACTTTGAATCTTTCTTTCTGTCTTTATCCCTTGTTATAGATGTTTGTTTACATTAAAAATAACTGTGCGCTGTCCGTAGCTCCGACACTCGAGCTCGCCAGTTTACCATCAGACCTTGTGGCGTTTACTTGTTTTTTTACGTTTTGTTTTGAATTTTTGCAAAGTTTAATAGGCAGTGTGATAAAATAATATCAGCCAGCACAATAAAACGGCGCCTTCAGAAAGGTTATCTTTATGGTAGTAATACGGCGTGGTAATATGGCTAAACAGCTTCAGTGGGCGCAAAAGCAAGGTTCTTGAACTATCGAATAGTGACAAAACGAATTATAAACCGACGAACCCAAATTTGATTTTTTAGTCAGAAACTAAGAATCTGCGTCGCTCTAAGACTGAAAAGATGATCGAGGACTATTGTTCTGACAGTCGGTACGGAGGTTTCTTTTGGTTTAGAGGTGCTTCTCTTTTGCTGGTGTAAGGCATTGTCGATGACATTATGAGGAAAAAACCGTATAAAAATTTTAATGATAGATGCCATACCATCTAGGTTGTGTTTAATCAGGAAGGAATTTGTGATGATACAAATAACTATTATAAACATACTTCAAAGCTTTGTAAGAACTATCTATCAAACCAACACAAGAACATAAAATGCTCAAAATAATGTCATAGCCACCACAAGTCCAAACCTCAACCTAAGTTGCTAAGAGTTGCTAAGAGACGAGCTGGACGGAATAGTAAGAAAGCAGCGTCTTACGTCCAAAAATCATCTTTGTAGTCTTTTTCAAGGTGTCTGGGGAGATTTATCACTCAAGAAATTAAAATAAATTAACCGAAAAAATTTCTAGAATTGTAAAAGCCGTATTAAATACGAGAGCGGTTTTTTTATGAAACAAATGTTTAATACTCCAGTTAATTTTTTCCAGCGAAAATTTTTGTTTCTTTTTTACTTGCTGTTTAATAATATATTACGTAATAAATTGTTTTCTTACATTAAAGTGCATAAATATATTTTTTATTTACTGTCCATACTTTCATGAGTGGTAGTGCATGTACATAAATTCACAATGATGTCTTAACAAATACTATATTTTGTTATAACTAAAATAATTTTTCAACGCATAAAAGGTAAAAATAATGAAGCTGATTTTCTTGATTTAAGCAAAAGGGGGGCGAGGGCTAGTCTTTGGGCCTGATGGTGGATGAATGATTTCAGATGAACGATCTGACCTAACTCATTTGCTTTTAAGTCTTTACAGAGTGTGGATCGCGTCGCGGGTCAAAATCTGCAACCGAAACACTTGGTATAATACAAAGAGAGAACGACAAGGATTAGCAACCTGCAGGACGACGCCCTACAACATTTTACACTTCGAACAATGTGCCTAAAATAAAAGCAGTTTTAGACTCTGACCGACATATGAATGTTGGATAGCTAGCAGATAAATTGAAACATCCAAAACCCGTTCTGCATAAAATCATTAAGACGGAATTACAGATGGAGAATGATTGATTGTGCTACATTTGTTTCCAAGGTTCTGACTGACTAGAAAATTAAAAACCGCGAATCAATTTCTCGAGAGATTTGGACCGCGTGAAGGAGACTGAGTTTTGGAAAAAGTGGTAATTGGTGATGAAACGTAAATTTTCGAGTACCTTCCGAAGACGAAAAAACAAAGCTTTTTAAAGCGAATTACTTTCGTCTTAATTTCATTTAACCGTATTTTACATCATTAGATGAAAATAATAATAAATAGGGCATAGAAATGATCGGTGGTAACGTAAGCAGTACGAAGAAACTACAAGATGGTCACTGTTGATTAAAACCTCCAGCGAACATCAATCAAACAAACTCCTTAAAGCTACAGAACTGGTAGCAATCTAAATAGAGCTCCATAAGGCACTTATCTTGTCCAAAGGTGTCGTATCCTCCTTCGATTTGCTAAATTGTGAAATAGGTAAGATCAGAAAAGAATTAACTCGACAGGATATAATTGACGTACGTAGGTTCACTATAAAAAGGAACGGAAATATTGAATATACTCCTTCCGATATACTAACATTTGATACTCCCGTTGTATCCTCTAGTATACAGGCAGCAATGTATCTCCTTAAAGTAAGACCTTATATTCCGAGTCCGTTACGGTGCTTCAACTGCCAACATTTCGGTCATACTCTCAGAACAAATTTGCACCTTTTTGCGTAAACAAAATCACGAGGCATCAACTGTAAGTTTCCACCAAACTGTAGCAAGGAAAATATAGTCCCAGATCTAAAGATTGTCTTACTTTAAGGATGGAAACCAAAATCCAAAAGCTCAAAATCTGGGAATAACTTTTATATAGCGAAGCTTGTAAAAAAATATCAAACAGTTGCTCGATCAGCATTTAGTGTAATCAATACTGCAAAAGTTGTGCCTTCTAAACATATGTTATTTTGCTATTCGATGCAACATGATTGGCACCCAAAAAAGTAGTACACCGAGAACAATACTAAATAAAGATCCAAATAATAAGATGGCGAAGAAATCACGATCGCAATCAAATATCTCAATTAACCTTATGGTGGGTGGCCCGACCACCAAAAGAAACCAAAAAATCCCCATTAAAGGAAACCGCGGTTTCTCCCCCTGTAGAATCCAAACTAATATCAAGAGAGGAATCTACAAACTCTATCGGGTCGTTGAAAACAAGTTTTTCCCAGAAGAGCAGAATTCCAAAGGCTTTAAAACCAATAAGTTACAAAGCCATACTGGGTGTCATGGTGTTGGTTAAAATAGTCGATGCAGAATCCAAAAAACTTCTTAGACTTGGAGTTAGCAAAACTCGCCCTAAACGATAATTATAAAAAAATTTCTCCAGTACAACTGCAACGGTTACTTTGCTCATATATCTGAAATGTGCCCTCCGATCAAAAAATATAAACCAACTGTTATTGCTTTACAAAAAAAAGTGGTGTAATCATTCTTATTAAGAACACCGTGCTCATTCTAATGTCATCTTGCGGCGGTGCTGTTTGATATTGAAAAAGCGTATGATACCACTTGGAGATATGCAATTTTAAAGCAGTTATACGAATAGGGTCTACGAGGACGTATGGCATCTTTTTTGAAAAGCTTTTTGTGCAATCGTACGTTTCAAGTGAGAGTTGCGGGTGTTACATCTGCTGTTCACGGTCGGCAGAACGGTGTCCCACAAGGATCAGTGCTCAGCGTAACACTCTTTGCAGTAGCCATCAACGGAATTGGTAGTTGTCTAAGTACGGCAATAAGCAGCATGTTATATGTAGACGATCTAGCTATCTATGTTGCTGGATTGTCACTTACAATTATTAAGCGTCAATTGCAGCTTGCTACTGATAACATTGTTGCATCGATCGCTAAAAACGGTTTTCGTCTATCCACTACCAGGAATCAGTGCATTACTTTTTCACAAATCTAAATTTTTACATATCCAAATCCACGCTTGTTTCTGAACAAAGAACAGATTTCCGTGCAATCGACGTGTCGATTTCTGGGCATGATTTTTGACAGGAAACTCACTTGGAGCCTCCACTTTAAAGATGTGAGAAAGCATTGCTTGCCAATTTTAAACATTTTAAAAGTATATAAGTATATAAGTATATAACACTAAATGGGGAGCCAATAGAACAACATTGTTTCATATCCATGAAGCTCTTGTTCTATTGAAGTTTGAACATGATAACATCGTATAAGTATCGGTAATTTTTTCTGGCTTACGCTGTTTAGACACCATCCATCATACAGAAATCAGACTAGCCATATGAGCCTTTCGTAATAGTCCCGTAGACAGTCCCTATTTAGAGTCTGGCATGTGTATTCTTGAGACCAGGGGTCAACGTGCTTTAGTTTCTTACATAGCAAACTCTGCATTGCCAAAACATCCATACTCTTGTATCTACTGTCGGACATCATACGTAGCGCTAGACCAACTGCGCACACGAGCACCACGTTCTACCTTATGAGTGATCTAAATATAACGTTGCCTCGGTTATATAATGTCGTTTTTAACGCCGTGCTTCCTTGGTTTACTCCTTGTATCAAGGTAAATACGACGCTTACCTATTTTGAAAAGCATGGAACTTTACTAGCTATTTTCAGGTCGGAATTCTTTAATCTATTAGAGCAATACCGGAAATATGACAGAATCAACACTGCTAGTTTAAGAAAGCTCTTTAAGTTGGGGCTGTTTTCCTTAGCAAGAGGTTAGAAAAATTGTACAAGCTTAATTCAATCAGCAATGTTTTTACCGCCGAACTTCTTGTTATTATGAATACTTTAAGTTCATTTTACTAACGTCAAAGGGACGTCGCGGTATTTTCGGACTCGCCTAGTGTTCTGAATGTAATTTAAGATACGTTTTCTTTTCATCCGCTTGTTATAAAAATTCACCAACTAATATACAATTTTTATCATCAAAAATTACGATTGGTCTAGATTCCAAGTCACAGAGGAATCAGAGACAATAAGCTAGCAAGCGATGCAGCAAAGCGTGCTGCTCAAAACGGAACTGATCTAGATATTATAACAGCTGGCGATATAAAATCGTACCTCAAAAGCAGAATATTAGAGAAATGGGCGAATTATTAGAGAGATCTCCAAAACAACAAGTTTAAATCTATCAAAGACGATATTGCCACATGGGGTTCTTCTAGACAAGAATCTTGCAGACAGGAAGTTGTTCTGACCCAAATTCGCATTGGTCATTGCCGAATGACATATAGATATTTACTCTTTGGAGAAGACCAATTGTTTTGAGACTCCTGCGAGACGCCACTGACAGTTGTACATTTACCTTTAGAATATGTGCATTTTAGGGAAGAATGTCGGGAAGTTGGCTTAGCTTAGAATATCTCTTCGATTTTGAAAAATAACTCAAATCTATTTCGCTTCTTGACTAGGCCCAACTTCACCCGCTTCATTTAGTCATAATCTTATATATTTGTAGAAAATGTACTGTTATCTGTTTTTTACTGAGAATCTGCATAAATTTGAGGACTGATACGATAACGTTACACTGTTAGTATTTCGTTTGCGGGGTCTAAAGAGTTTATAAATTAAACATTATTTTTATCTGTAACTTGCCATGGGGTTATCTACGGATCTATAAGCAACCTTGACTGTAGTGTCTTCAGATACAATGTCTGCATTGCTTAAATATACAACAATTTAAATGCAATTCAGCGATATTTTGTCTATTTTCTACCGTGTAAGTATGAAGAGATTTATTAGCACATTCACTGTGGAGATACGACGGTTGGGTTGTTAAAATCTATTAAACTTTAAACAGAATGAAGTGTCCCTTTTTTCTATTTGTAATTGTATGGGTATCTGCAGACCCGTACTTAATCGATCATATTTGTCTTCCTGACGCTAATAGCCTTAAGAGTTGAAGTGTCTTTAAACAAATCTAAATTCTCTCTCTCTCTCTCTCTCTCTCTCTCTATATATATATATATATATATATATATATATATATATATATATATATATATATATATACACACACACAACCTGCTTCCGGCGTGCATTTTTTTCATTTAAAAAAAATATTGTGAGGTGAAATTTTGGGGTTTCCTAAAACCCGATCGCAGTGCCACCTACCAGATCCAGTTGTAAATCTACACCATCCAGGGACTCATTCAAACACACAAAAAATCTGGTGTGAACATCACACGACTTTCCTTATCCTATTATTATATATTATACCGGGTCGATCGTCTCGGCCATGCGTTGCTCTCGTCCCAGAACTTGTTATTTTAAAAAAGGACGAGGCGCGAGCCCAACACTCGAAATCTGATTAAAATAAACAGTACAAGACAATAATTGACCCGTACTTAAAATTTTGTTACGTCACTGACGGTAACCGTGCGAGCTCAGCCGCACGGCCTTCCCCATTATCGCCTGCGTGCTCCCTCCTAGCGGCGAAGCGCTTCCCTCCGTCCTCCCGCATTCGGCCGGGAAGCTTTCTGAGCGCGCTGTGATTGGTAATTTAATTAATTTTTAATCGGCTATAACTTATTTATTTGACCTCGGATTAAAAAATTGCATTGTAATTTTTTGTTCGTCTCGGTCTGATCTATCCGGTAATATAAATTTCCCGAAACATTTTATGAAAACCCGGTATATTAAAAATCCTGAGCTTCATTTTTTTTCGAGTTCCTATTTTACCAACTTTTATTTTAAATTCATGTTTATCCCGTGATAACAAATCATTTTTATCCTCATGAATTTTTTTTATCTTCAACCGTTTAGATGCGCGACCGCTTTGAGACCGATTTTTCGACCTTGCGACTAAACCACTAGGCCGATTTTTACCAAAAGATTCGCACTGCGTTCGCTACCTACAAGTAACTTGCATACCAAATTTCAAGTCTCTATCTTTTACGGTTCTCGAGATATCCTGTTTACTGACAGACCGACAGACACACACACACACGAACCAATGGCTAAAACCAACTTTTTTGGTGTCTTGAGGCTATATTTCGTCCAGAAATGTGAAAAACTGGGTAGGTCAAATTTCCGCCGATTACATTACTTTCCTTATTATAGGATAAGGAAAGTAAAAATTTCATCAAAATCGGTCCAGCCGTTTAGGAGGAGTTCAGTGACATACACACGCACAGAAGAATTATATATATTATATATATATATATATATATATATATATAGTGTGCATATGCGTGCGTGCATGCGTGCGTTCGTTCGTGCGCGTGTTCGTTCGTGCGTGCGTGCGTGCGTGCGTGCGTATCAAATACAGAAGAAACAATTTCGGTTCATGGACGTACAATAAATAAGACGCAATCATATATACCTATACCTAGAACAATCTATAACACTTCTTCTTCTTCTGTAACCCTCATTGCGCCCAGTACTGGGCATAGGTCTCCCTCAAATTCTTCCATGTAGCGCGATTCTGTGCGACTCTCATCCATGGCAGTCCTGCTACTTTCTTAAAGTCGTCTTGCCATCTCATTATTGGCCTGCCACGCTGTCTCTTGCCTGTCCATGGTCTTCATTGGAGGATTTTAACGTTCCACCTACTGTCTTTGATCCGAGCTGTATGTCCTGCATATTCCCATTTCAATTTCGTCACTCTTTGCACTACATCCGCGACCCCAGTTCTATCTCTTATCCATTTATTTCTTTTTTTGTCTCGTATTGTAATTCCAATCATTGCTCTCTCCATTGCTCGTTGAGTGACTTCCAGTTTTGTTTCTACTTGTTTCGTTAATGTCCATGTTTGAGCGCCGTATGTCATTATGGGAAGTATACATTGGTCATATACCTTAGTTCGCAAGCGTTGGGGCATTTTGTTGTTTTTTAAAATATAAGCTAGTTTTCCAAAAGCTGCCCACGCCAGACGTCTTCTTCTATCTATCTCGTGTTCTCTGTATTCCTTCCTTAATGTTACAGTTTGTCCTAGATATATATACTCGTTGACATTTTCTAGGATAGTTCCATTAATGTATATTTGTGGGTTCTCAAGACACATTGTCTTCGTCTTATTCAAATTTACTTTTAGACCTATTTTCTTAGACGTTTTTTCTAATTCGTTTATCATAATTTATAGGTCGTCTTTGTTGTCTGCAAATAGAACTACGTCGTCGGCAAATCTTAAATGATTCATTTTTTCCCCATTTACATTAATACCCCTATTTGACCAGTCCAGATTTTTAAATATTCCTTCAAGTGCCAAATTAAATAATTTTGGAGACATTGTGTCTCCTTGTCTAATACCTCTATCAATTGAGAATTTATTACTATATGCATGTAATTTAATTGTTGCTGTAGCGTGTTTGTATATATTACTTATCAGTGCTGTATATCGGGAATCTATTCTAGCACAATTAAGTTCCTTCATTATTGCCCAGTGTTCAACACAGTCAAACGCCTTCTCATAATCAATAAAAGCCATGAACAAAGGCAGGTTATATTTGATGGATTTCTCGATTAGAATTTTAACAGTAAGTAAATGGTCACAGGTACCATATCCCTTTCTGAAAGCTGCTTGCTCTACTGTCTGATAATCATCTAATTTTTGTGATAATCTGTTAGTCAAGATCTTTGTTAACAATTTATACATTTGAGAAAGTAGGCTGATAGGGCGGTAATTTTGTAATAGTAATGCGTCCCCTTTTTTAAACAAAATTACTATCACGGCGTTATCCCAGTTATCTGGTATTCTCCCTTGTTGTAGGCACATGTTAAATAGGATTTTTAGCTTGGGGATTACTATTTCTTTGGCTTCTTTAATCATTTCTATTATTATATTATCATCTCCCGGCGCTTTATTGTTTTTCATCGTCTGTAGGGCATGCAAAATTTCGTCTTCACTGATCTCCGGCATATCCTCAGATCCTACATTTACTATTTTAGAATCTCTTTTGGCCCTCAGGTTGTTTAATGTGCGACCCATATAGTGTTTTATAGTATTTCTCCGTAGTTTTTAGGATCTCATCTGTGTTTCTTATTTCTGTTCAGGCGAAGTCTTTTACTACAATGATTTCTCGTTTCCCATATCTTCTTTTCAGGCACTTCATGCTTTTGTTGTCCTCTATTACTTGCTCTATTTGTTCTTCATAGAATTTTTCTAAATCTTTTCTTATCATACGCCTCGCTTCTTTTCTCACTTCTCGATATTCATCAGTTGCATATTTTCCTTCTTTATATAACTCTCTTCTTTCTTCTATTTTTTGTTTTGTTTGTTGAGTAATTTTATTTATCTTTTGGCATGTCGTCTTTGTGATTTTTTCCGACGCTTCTGTTAATGCTAGTGTCAGATCACGAGATATTTGGTTTAGATTGTTGTCATTATATTTCTTTAATAGCAATGATTGTCGTATGTACTTTTAATAGGTTTCCCTGTTTTGTTTGAGTGTCTGGGCATTTATCGTTCTTTCATATCTATATTTATATCTGTTAAACTTTTGAACAGTAACCTTTGCCCTTACGAGCCGATGGTTGCTTCCCGTGTTAAATGAATTTAAGACTGTGACATCGTTTATGCTTAACTTTTTGGATGAGAGTATATAGTCAATTTCATTCTTGGTCTGCCCATTTGGGCTTATCCACGTCCACATGCGCTGGGCTTATCCACGTCCACTTGCGTTGGGCTTTTTTACTGAAAAAGGTGTTGATGGCGTACAATTTTTGATCTGCCAAGAAAGCTGCTAGCATATTTCCTCTTGGGTTTCTTTCGCCCAATCCATATTTTCCGATGTATTCTTCCTCCTCTTTTACATGTCCTATAATCGCATTGAAGTCGCCCACGACTATATCAAGATTAGACATTCCCTCTTTTCTCGGATTTATAATGTCCTCGTATAATATTTCAACATCCTCGTCAGTATATGCCGAAGTAGGTGCATAAACTTGTATTATTTTTATGCGGTAGTTCTTTGATGTTTCTATGATCATATACGCTACTCGTTCAGATATTCCTTTGAAGCTAATAATATTTGGTATTATTGATTTCTTAACAAGGAAACCTACTCCCCTTTGACTGCCGCTTTCATGGCCGCTATACATTAGTGCATTTCCTGATGGTAGAGTGATATAGCTTTCTCCTTTTCTCCTTCCTTCTGCAAGTCCCAATACTTCCCACTTAATTTTACTTGCTTCGTTTTCCAGATCGTATAGTTGTGAATCATCTAGTAGGGATCTGCAGTTATAGGTGGCTACCAGGAGTGAACATTTCTTCTTATGTATCAGTGTCTTGTCCCCCCCAGAATCCTTGGGACAAGCTGAAAGATCAGTGTGGGATTCTGAGCTTTGAGCTCTACCCACCTGGGGTAATTTTGTTTTGGATACTGACATTACCATAGTTAAAGAGAATGAGGGGTATTTGGCATTAAAACGCCACGCTTGCCATTGCGTGTTGGCGAGTTTGGTAAAGGATGGGGTAGGTAGGGGAGATGGGTAGGTGTAAAGGATAGGAAATGATTTTCCCCCAGAAGTGGAGGTAGGGGCAAAATCATTGCTCGCATAAGGCAGGGTCGCGTCCCTGTAATAGGTCTGTTCCATGCCGGGATCGCATAGGAGTACCTATCTGCTACCATTAATCTATAACACTAGGCAAACAAAATTAAAATATTGAGATAAATAGGAGGATTAGATTAGGATAGGTAGCCTATGGGAAATTAAAGATGATACTGAACATAAATATACCAATGACATTAAAAGCCAAAACTTACAACGAGTGCATACTTCCAGTTGTTACATACGGTTTTGAGACCTCGGTCCTGATTGAAAAGATTAAGAACAAATTAAGAGTACACCAGAGGGCCGTAGAGAGAATTATTCTAGGAATATCACTGATGGATCACAAAACAAACCAATGGATATAGAGAAAAAACCAAAGTTAAAACATTATAAAAAGAGTTAGATCTTTAAAATGGCAATTGGCAGGCCATGTAGCCAGACATAGAAAAAATAAAGCGGCTACATCATCAGATGGAGATCGTGGGGAGAACGAAGAAGTGCTGGAAGACCCCAATAGCACTGGTATGATAAGATAAAGAAAGTTGCGAAACTCAACCGGTATCAAGTTGAACAAAACAGAAATACATGCACCAATATGAAAGAGGCCTATAACCAATGGATAGAAAACGACCGAAGAAGAGGAAGATATGATATGTTTAAACTACAGTACTTTGGAAAAGCTGTAGTAAAACCTAATTGAAGCAGAATTTGTAAACCAATTTACAATTTATTTTGATTATGGATACCTCAAAATTTTGCAATATTTTATTACTATTTAGGAACAGAAAATAAAAATAAATGAATACACTTAATGCAAATAACAAACTCGGATAGTTTCATTACCTAAACACTGTAATTA
Organism: Sinelater perroti; assembly: GCA_036346155.1. Taxonomy (NCBI): domain Eukaryota; kingdom Metazoa; phylum Arthropoda; class Insecta; order Coleoptera; family Elateridae; genus Sinelater; species Sinelater perroti. Next base: position 3,306,243 of record JARFIY010000359.1, read on the forward strand.
GATTATCGCTTGCTTTTGTCATTACAGAAATATTAAAATAAATGTTTGTTAATTTCTTCCATCAAAGTTTAAAAATTGCGCACAGCAAGCACTTAATTAACACAAAATTCTCATTATTTTCTTGATCTGTTGTATTACTATTTTTATAACCTTTATAAATTCTGCTATTTACATGTAGATTAGAAATCGACAGGAAGAAATCCAAATACCGTAAAAGGAAGGAAGAAACACTTTCTCCAGTCAGTTTAGTATATAAATCCAAATCTGATGCTCTTCTTCAATCGGTCAAGATTGTCCAACGCGGCGTTGTTCTTTCGCAGTTTTCAATTCCCCTCTCGCTAATATGCGAAGGAATTAGGAACGAATGAGCGCAGCTAATTTCTGCGCAAAAACTTGGGCAGTTTGACCGACTTCCAACGCTAATGCGATTTTAACGGCGTCGCGATCGCGATTCGCATCTGCGACGCATCGCCATCGCGGCGCGCCATGCCGTCACGCGGCCGTCTTGCCGTTCGCTTCGCAGCCGTTCGGCGCTCTCTCGTTATCCAATGACTTGCCGCGTCTTCTCGGGTACTGGGTAATTACACATTTTGTCAATTACGGCTGGCACCTCGTTATTTATGGCTGTGTATTGCATTTCTTATTAATTTAATTAAGCGTTGGCTGCTATTCGCGCCCGGCGCACTTCCGCCGCGCGTCTGCCGTCTAATTGCATTCGTGTAGCTATCGGAGATGCCCATTTGCATGAGCATGCGTGGCGGCGTCATTACACTTCCATAGTGCTGCTCATTCATTACAACTCACCGTTAATAGGCCCATAAATGCCGTTTCACTAAAAGAAGACGTCAACTTGTGCTTCTTGTAGAGTAAAAAATTTGTCAAAAACCTGCAGGAATAATTCTGCTGGAAAAGATATGCTCATCTTATTTGACAGACGCAATTAACCACATCTATAATAACTTTTCCGGATAGTTCTTCATCAATTTTTGCACAGCCTTTATGATTTATTAATTTGGTCTATAACTCACCATTGAATAGGCATGTCAACAATTCTTTGTTTCGTAGAGGTTGACAAGTTGGTACCGTGACATATTCGAAAACTTGTAAAGCTCTGATAAATGTAAAAAGTAGTTGTGTTTGCATTAATTTGCGCTCATAAAATTCAAATTTTTCTCACCTATTCAAAAACTTTTTTACAATTTAATAATTTTAAATGTTCCATAAAGGATGCGGAATTTTAAAATTACTGATAACACTCTCACGCGATGTGCTAATCATGATTTCTATCTTCAGTTCTACAATTGTGGGTGGTTTGTTAGCGTGTACCTGTGCTTTCACAAACTTCCATAAGAAGATATCACAAAGTATAAAATCACAGGAACTGGTCTTTGTGGAAAAATATCACTGATGGCAGGAACTTTTCATCTCACGCGAAGTGTTATAGATTGCTCCATCCTACTGAAACCAGAGATCGTCAATCTCCATATCTTCAAAGGTAGGCCACAAACAATTGGACAACATGTTACGATAACGTCATCCATTGAGGGTAACGGCAGTCCCCTTCTCTTCAAAGAAAAATGGCCCTATCACTCCACTTTTCAAAAAAAAACACACCGTCATTTTTAGTGAACGCATTTCGTGCTCCTGGATTATTCGATTATTTTCATTCACCCAAATCCGGCAATTTTGTTTGTTGACGAACCTACTCAAGTGAAAATGGACTTCGTTAATAAAAATTTTCCTTAAGTGATTTTTGTCCGCTGCCAGTTTCTCCCTAATCCATTCAACAAATACGCCTCCGTTTCCTGTGATCAGCAGGTTTAAGTTGTTGCGTCATTTGAATTTTATACATGTACATATAGAGATCTTTAGGCAAAATTAAATGTAACAAAGTTGTCGGAACGCCCAGCTGCTGTGAACGTTGGAGAATCGATTTATCAAGACTCGCAGTGACACTGTCTTGCACAACAGCGAGATGTTGCTCTGTCCGACGAGACCGATTCCGCCCAGGCGATTCCACTGTTCGCACTAAAACAGTCTCTTAAACTTTTTTATTAGTATTCGAATTGTAAATTCGTTGGATGCCTAATTTTCCCGCAAATCGCACGAAATTTTCACACTGTCTAGATGGCACTTTTAGTGCTTTGGTAAAATGTTTTAACAATAAGAACACTGTATCGCATTGGAAACCTTAAGTAGTATCCAAAGATGTAAATTAAGTAGTTTGAGTAGGCAATCATAATTATTGCTTAAAAAACTAAAAACGTAAAAAGAAACGCTAAATTTATTTTGCAAGAGATGAACTTGCTGTATCATACTGTAACACTTATAACATAGTAAATGCTAGTATGTAAATTGTAGTCTTTAATTATTTAACATGACTTATTAAAGCTATTTCCAAAAAGAAATATCTTCCAAAACTGGGACATTTAATTTAAATATATTCAATGATTTACATTTCTTTTAATGCTTTTCAAATTATTTTAAGTGATTTTAAGAAAGAGGATGCACAGCAAGAAACATTTATTTTAAGGTTTTATGGTGTTTTAACACAAGCGTTCTACACCATTTAAACAATGTTCAGGCATTAAAAAGATATTTTTTATATTATTTACGTTTCTAGCAACAAATGTATGGTATTGAACTGTTCCACTCTATCCACCTATTTGATTTAATAAGAATAACTTGTAATAATCGTGATAGTTTGTTTCTAAGAAACTTGCAGTTATTTTCATTTAATCTTCTCTTCTTTTCCTTCTCCCTTATGCCCTAAAGCGTCGGGTCCTCTAACCACTTCCGGAAGCTGTCCCGGTTGGTTGCCATTCTTTTTACTTCTCTTAGGTGTTTTCCTCTCTATTCTACCCTCTTTTCTAAGCTCTGTTCCCATGTTTCTCGTGGCCTTCCTCTGCTTCTTGTTCCCTCTGGCTTTGCTTCTAGAATTCTTCTGGGGTCTCTATTTCTTGACATCCTCACTATGTGCCCATACCTCTTGTATTAGCGGTTGCTGACCTACTTATTCTCTGGTTATTGTATTTCGTATGCGATCTCTTTTTGTTCTACCTACTAGTCTTCTTAGATATTTCATTTCACTCGCCGTAATTTTGCTTCTGGTTTTATCTTGTATTGTCCAGCTCTCCGCCCCATACGTTAATACTGGTGTGTGTATGCTTTTGTATACCCTAAGCTTTGTTTGCATGCTTACTTCTTTTTTCGCTATTATTGATTTGTTAATCGCATAATATACTATGCTTGCTTTATCTCTTCTATTCAGAATCTCCTGTTCTATCGTCCAGTTTTATTTATTATCGTTCCTAAATATTCATAGTTATTGACCCATTCTAGTTCTTCCCATTGCATATTATTCTTGTGTTTTCGTTTGTATCATTTTTCTCGATTTTCATAATTTTAGTCTTGTTTGTGTTTATTTTCATACCTCTTCTTTCTATCGCTCTATTCCATTTGTTTATTCCTAGTTGTAGTTTTCTAGTTGAGTCTGTTAAAAGCACGAAGTCGTCTACATATATGAGGAATTGTATATAAATGGGCTCTAAATTCCAATTTCCTACCTTCACATTGAATCTTGGTTCTTTTGCTTCCTGAATAATCTGATTCATTACTATTAGGAACAGTAGGGGCTCAGTGGAGTCTCCTTGTTTGATCCCTTTTCCATTTCAAAGCTTTGAGATTCTTTCCCTTTAATTCGCACTCTTCCTTTTGCATTAACGTATACTCTTTTATGGCCTGTTGTAGTGGGTATGATACATTTAGTTCTGCTAGCGCATTCCATATTGTTTGTTTGGGTACTGTGTCAAATGCTGATTTTATATCTATGAATGCTAGATACAAAGGGTTTCCCTTTCTAATCTCTTTTCTGTAACTGTTCTTAGTACAAAGATATGATCTTGTGTTTGCCTCTGTGGCCTGTAAGCGGCTTGTTCTTCACATAGTTTTTCTTCAACTTCTTCTCGTAATCTTCTTTCTAGTATTCTTGAATATATCTTCTGTACTATTGAAGAAAGGCATATTGCCCTGTAGTTGCCGCAATCGTTTGTATCTCCTTCTTGTGTATAGGTACCACTATGTTTTCTTCCCAGTCATCTGGTATTTTTCCCTTTCCAGGCTAGTTGACATATCTCTTTATCCACTTTAATATTCTATCTCCCTATTCTGTATCATTTCTGGAGTTATGCCATCTCTACCTCCTGCTTTTCCTTGTTTAATATGTTTTACGGCTTCTATCACCTCTTCTATTTCTATGTCTATTTCTTCTTCTTCTTCCTGAACTGTTCCTCTTCTCTCTGCCCCGGATATTATCTTTTTTAAATATGTTGTTGTAATCCTCTCTCCATGCCTCCAAGATTCTTCCTTCTTCTGTTTCTACTATGCCTTTGTTGTTCCTTATACTCCATACTTGCTTTCCATATTTCCCTCTTAGCCCTCTGATTACTTTCCAAGACTGTCTTCCGTTATCTTCGTTGAATTTCGTCTCTAGTTCTTTTCCGAATTCCTCCCAAGTTTCTTGTTTTGCTCTATGTACCGCTTCTTTGGCTTCATTTCTTTTATTTATATAGTGTTGTTTATCACAATATTTCTTACTTTGTATATACCTTTTCCAAGCTTTACTTTATTTTATCTTATCTTTTACTTCTTCGTTCCACCACCGGGTTCTTTTTTGATCTCCCTTTACTGTTACCTTTCCGCAGGTCTTTACTGCCTGTTCCACTATTTCTGTTTTTAGTATTGCCCACTTCTTTTCCATGGGCCATTGGTTTCCTTCTTCTGCTTCTTTCGCTTCCCATCCTTCTAAGGTGTCTTCTAATCTGTTTTTGAATTCTTTTGCTTTTTCTGGTTTTCTAATACTGATATTTTTATTTTCTGATATTCTCTTTGTTTCCTGGGTTCCCTGCTATAAAATCTGGTGTCTGTTATTAGCAGTCTGTGGTCTGTATGCAGTTCGGCCCCCCCCTTATTACTTTTACATCTGTTATGGCATATTTCGCTTCTCTGTTGTATGTTATATAGTCGTTAATGCTTTTCGCTTCTCTTCCTGCTGCCTCAAAAGTAATTTTGTATATTATCTTATGGTTAAAGTGGCTGTTTCCGATTAACATTTGATTGGTAACACAAAAGTCTATCATTCTTCTTCCGTTATTATTTATGGTAGATTCTCCTCCATATTTACCTATCGTGCCATATCCTATATCTTGTCTATTTCCTATTCTGGCATTCCAGTCTCCATTTATTAATATGTGTCTGCTTCTTTCTCTCCCTTTATCTATTTGTATTTGGAGTTCTTCGTGGAATGTCTCTTTCTCTTCTTCTGTGGAGTTTTCTGTGGGGGCATAGATCTGTATTATGGTTATTTCTTCTTGCAGTTTTAGGTCTACATATAATATCCTTGCATTTACCGCTTCCCATTGTTTTACTTGTTGGGCCATCTGTGTAGTTAGGATTATTCCTACGCCCTCTTTAGCTCGTCCTGTTGATCCTGAGTATATAAGCTGGTAACCTTGATCTAATAGTTGTCTTCCGTTTCCTTTCTTCTTTATTTCACTTATACCTAGCATTTCCATATTATATTTGGTCATTTCTTCTATTATTTCTACCTCCTTTCCGTTTATACCGTTTACATTCCACGTTCCAATTCTTATCCGTGATTCGCGCCGAGTCCGTTTCCCAGTTTTCCATCCATTTCCGATGCGATTGTTTGTTCTCTGAATCTGTTTACCTTGTGCGGGTGATTAGCCCAGCCACAAGGGCCCCGTTACCTCGGGACAACTGTTATCGGGTTATACCCCCCGATGCTGGGTCGCCAGAGCCTCGTCTGTTATCTAACAGGGGGTACCACGTGTAGGTGAGGTTGGCATTTGGGTGTCTAGATGTTGGCGCCATCCCTTACCCCCCTTTTCATTTAATTAATTATTTTATCTTTTAAGAAGCTTTTTAGTAAATTTGTGCCCCTGCATTTGTATTGAGTTCGTTGAAAGGTCATTTATTTTGGAAGATGGAATTTTACTCATTTAAAAATTGAAAATTATGGAAATTTGTTAGACCAATGGTGGCAAGACAGAAGAGATTATTTAACTATAAAATTGCTATAGCTGCTTCTATTTAAAAAAAGTAAGATTGAAACGATTTATACTTTCCAAACGCCGCATCAAACTTTTCTAGTGTAATTTTCGTGGATTATTTGCTGCCCAAAGTTTATAGTTTTGTTTATTGACTTAACTATCAAACTGGAAATGTGGCTCGTCACTCATTATCACAATTAAATTATCAGAAGCAATAATTTCAAACATTCTTTTACAAAGCAGTTTGCGTTGAACACAATAATCTTGAAGCAACTTTGAAAAATTATGATTTTGTACGGACCCAAAGTTGGAGCACGACGCCTAGAAGAGCGCTTCTGTTAGAGGACCAACTCGACCAATCGGAGTATTGCGTTACAGTCAGAGGTCACCCCATCACGCGCAACATTGAACTATTGATAAAAGGACGTTGGAAAACAACAATGGAATCGTCATTAAAAAGAAACTGCTCGGCGGAAAAAAGACGGTGTTCTACGATCCATTGCACCATAGCTACTAAAACTAAACCTTCTGAACTACTCGCAAGCGGTGTCACAAACCTCCTTTTTTCAATTACTACCCACTTTATTCTTGTACTACCTGTATAATTTTGGAAGAAAATATAAAAATTTTTGGTTTAAGTGCGTTAGGATGTATATTTCGTATAAGAGCAAATAATATTTTACTTGTGCTATATTACTAACCATGGCTCTTCAAGCCATAGTCTTTCGCAACAACCTGGGCAATTGCCGTTGCATGGACATAGGAGTCATCGTGGTCAGTTCAACTTAGCATGCAATGATAACGTCGAGCAAATTTGTGCAGTAAGATAGCATTCCTTTTCTTAAAAACAATTCGCAAATGTTTCTTTGAATTCCAAAAGATTGTTGCCATAACATTTTACATCAAGCGAGACACTTTTGGCTTTTCTTGCCCTTTTTTGTTCGGCTTGCACTATTCTATTGACTCTACTTTTGCTAGAGGATCATAGTTCATGATAACACTTTTATCTTCTAAATCAATAAATTGGAGAACTTTTTCTTTATTGTTGCGACAGGGGTTTAAAAATTGTTCACATGAGGTCATTCGTTGCTGTTTTTAAGTCGCTAATAAAAGTTGAAGTACCTATCTGCCACTAATTTTATTCATGTGATGATAATCACGGAGAAATCACTACACGACTCTACTGGAAAGCCCTAATCTTACCAATAATCGTTTAGCATCTTTAGCTACCCGACTGGCGCGTGGTTCGTCTTCACTTGTTTTTCGGTCTCTTATATTGCCCATTTTTTACAATGGCATATGAGAACGAAGATTTATTTTACACGTTACCAAATATTGCTTAATGTCAGTGGTATTAAAACTTGCTTTAATGAGAAATTTAATTACGCCTCGGTACCGGAATTTTAATATTTTTCAAAATAGTGCGACACTACCAACTCAAGAGACTGTTGTTACACGACTGAGACACATTGGATGTTGAAATGTTTACAAACTTTCTACCAAATATGACGCTATTTTGGGCTACTGTTATTTTATTTCTATTATTACTGGAACATAGTCAGACTGCACACTTTTATCACTTAGCTCATATTAACTAACCGAGAAAGAGTTGTACAAAAGGGACGTTTATCTAACGTATACTTCTTTGTGGACAATTATTTTATTAATATATTTTATTAAAGCTACATATTCTTAATATTTCATTATTGAATGTGTAAAACTAAAATTAGAGCAAAATGAAAACTTGCCACTAATATATAAATACATTATATAACAATAGGAAAAACCCGTAAGCATTGCGTAACACTTGATATATGAGACCTAAAATATAATTTAAAAACGTTTAAAGTCAATGACCAAGAGACAAATTGGAGTAGGGAAAAGACTGTTGGTAGTACAAGTTTGATACATTTAGGATCTTAAGTTGGCCTCACTGGGATGAGTTCTAATCAGCTGATTGATCAACATTGCTCTGTTCATAACCTTAAAATTAAATTAAACGATGTCGAGCCTTCTTTAAAATTCCACATTGGTTGAACAACGTTCTGTATTTGGTTTTTTGATTGCTGTTGGTAAAAAAACAGCCAATGTATACTCTAGAATGACTAAAGTGTATGGTGGAAGTTGTATGAACCGTGGAAATTTTTACAAGTGGGTAGAACAGTTCAAAAGTGGCCGAGAATCAGTGTCTTGAAACTCGAATTGATGACATTATTCGTGCAGACCTGAAGGAGGCATTACGTGGGAAGAGGTTCCAGGATAACGAGGATGTCAAGAAATTTGTGGGAAATTGGCTCCGACACCAAGACAAAGAGTTCCTTGCAGCCGGTACAAAAAAGCTAGTAACCCGTTGGGACAAGTGCATAACTGTTGGTGGGGGATTATGTTGAAAAGTAAGAAAAGTCTTATTTTGTAGAAATAAACAGTTTGTTCTTCAGGTCAGTTTGTCTCTTTAATTATTGAATAACCCTCGTATATATGAATACAAACAGTCGTCTTAAATATATATAATAAGTAATGATAATATATAAATGTTTGTTAGGGTCATTTTTAAGTATCAGTGATTTCGTAGAAGTACTTGTAAATCAGTAAAATTTGTTTTAACTTGCTGCTTTATATTTTAATTCTTTAACAAAGTCCCAATTTTTTAAATTTAAAATTACATTAAAATGCTAATAAAAAAGCAGTGCAAATGCTAAATTTAGTTTTTTATGTTTATTAAATTTATCTTTATGTATTTGAAATCTTTGATTGCCTTAAAAATTACTACAAATCAGTAGGTTAATTAATGTTGAAACCAATTTGTGCGTTTTACTTTATCAGGTCAGAAATCAAAATTAATTAGAGTTATCTGTATGATTAATCTAAATTAGTACACTCAATAAGGCAGCATTTTAAATTTCATAATTAATTATTGATTTTTAATTAGCAAATAAGTAAAATTAACGAATCTTTACATTTTATCGTCTAATAAAATATCTGCAAGCAGCAATATAAATTTTTATTCAGCATGTAATTAGAACTGAAGTAAAAGAAAGTAGAAACTCGTAAATTATTTTTAATTAGAACTAATTTTATGATTACAAATTTTTGTAGCTCTGTGGGATACTACTCATAGAGATTATGTTATGACTGATATCAAGTCGGACGGGACTTCTTGCAATATACATCCTGAATCTATTTTGTAAATTATTGTTATTTAAATTATTATTAAAATTAAATTTTTAAAAACGGCAAATTGCTTCTAAACTCGTTTAAAGAAATTTGCGTAAGACATATAAATAAAATAAAACAAATACAAACATAAATTGGAAATGCTTGGTATTAATTCACTGTCTCAATTATATATACATAAATATATAAAGTTAAAAATTAAGTATATAAAATTATGATCATATAATTTATTGAGTGTTTAAAATAGCCCCCATTACGATCAATGTATCGTTAGGTATGTTCAAACTTTTTATTAAATATAGTACGCCAGTTGTTTTTAACTCTGTTCGACCACTGAAAGACGTGCTTTGTCCTGAAACTATCAAGCCCATGTTAATTTAATGAAAACAGTTTGCAGTTGGTGATGTAATCTGGCATGCGCATGCGTCAATAAGAACGTGTTTTCTGGTCAGGTCAGTCGAGAATTAAGTACTGATGAGTGAACACATTTAGAATACAATTGTCGCATTTGCAATGACTGCACCAGTAGAACAATCTGTACCAAATTATGTGCAAAATTAAAACGTGCCTCCGTAGAAACTAATTGAATGATTCAGAATGTTTTCAAGAACGATGCAATGAGTGTAGTACAAATAAATGGAACTGATGTTTGGCATCCCATTTTTTATATTTTGTAGAGAATTGCTTGTTAAATTATCAGATCGCACAAATGACTTAGCGTACTTAATGTATCAAAAAGAATCAACTTCTGACAGTCTAACTTGCTCGCCCTGCAACTTGTGACTGTTGAAGAGGAAAATTCTGATTCCAGATCAGGGACCTTTACTGCCTTACAGAGAAATAAGAACTGCAAGAATCACTACGACGAGAGATAAATAACCTAACTGAACCCAGCAGTTACTAAACTGCTCAAGACAGGGAAAATCAGGATCGGCTGGGTCAATTGCCAGATAAGGCAGAGAGTAGTAGTACCGCACTGTTATGTCCGGCCAGATCCGATAAACCAGACTGTTTTCTATGCATAGAAGATGAGAAATTATCGGAAGTAACTGGAGCGTGCATGATCTTTAGGGCAATCTTTAATCAGTAAAACAAAACAGAATACGACCAAGATCCTTCAAGGTAACATGAACCGAAGCAGTACAGCTCTTGAGCAAGCAGTACCGGAATAAATAAAAGAAAACGACTTCGTATGGGAGAAAATCGGTAACGTTACTTCCGTGAGCTTGTATTTCTTACTTAATCTTACAGCAGAGAAATTCGCCTATAAAGCAGAGGACCTGAAAGGTACCCTGGTGTCATTATAGCAGGTGGAGATTTTAATATTAGGGCAGTCGATTGGATAAGGCCTGAAACTAACAGAAACATAAAGCAATGCGTAAGAGGCTGCGGAACCCCATCAAACACAGCAAACTTTACTGCTGGGAGGAGTTGTGCACAGAAGTTGACAGAAATCCCTAGGAACTGAGTTACAAGATTGTGACACACAAACTAGGAAAAAATAAAACCGACAGAACTTATGAGAACGCGCGTGGTAAAAACACACTCACCAAGACAAAGAGTAAGCTACACGGGCCAAATAAACGAGGCACCCGTTTTTACCAAAAACGAGTTTCTCAAGACTGTATCGTCACTCAAAAGCGACAAGACACCAAGGCCAAATGGCATCCCATCATAAGCTCATAGAATAGTCATTTTACGGCGTTCGGAGTATCTAGTTCGATGAAAAAGGACAAGATTAATTCTCATCAGGAAGAATAAGGGAACCTACAGACCTCTAAGCGTGTTAGACACTCTAGAGAAAGCTAAAGAAATGCTACTGAAATCTTGAATGATAAACGTTAGCAAAATTTCTGGCGACCTTTTGGACAGGCACTATGGCTTTAGAATGGAACGATCAATAATAGGCGTGATACAAGAAGTGACGGATGCGCTGCAAAAGACTAAAAAATTATGCCACGCAGCAAAACCGGTAGTGCTATTGATTACGCTAGATTTGAAGAACGCTTTCAACTCGGCGAGGTGCGCGGACACCGTAGGAGCCCTGGAGACGCACGGAGTATCCAGATATCTTCTGACGATAGTGGACGACTACCTGATTAGCTAATAGTTTCTATATAAGACTGACAAAGGATAGAAGACGAGACCTATTACGACCGAGGTGGCTTAGGGATCAATTCTGGGTCCAGACTTCTGGAATACGCTGTACGAGAGCTTACTCAGACTGGAGAATTCAGATAATGCCTTTTTGGTGAGCTACATGGATGACGTCGCCGCTGCCGTCACTGCTTGTAACACAGAGACAGCCCAACTGAAATTGAATCAGGTCTTGCGGCACTTGAATCAGTGGATGACGGAACATGGCCTGTAACTGGCGTTAGCAAAGATGTAAATCTGACAAGAAAGTCAATAGTCAAAATGATGACGAAACCGACGGCTAATATCTGTAGGTGATCTTAGACACGAAATTGATATACTAGACTCACCTACAGATTGCATCGAATAAAGTGGAAGTTAAATCACGAAGTTTAACCGGATCATGTACACGACGGTCTTCGAGGCAGCCTGGTGATCTTCAGCGTCATCTCAGTGGGCGTATTGCTTCTCTAGCGAAAGCGGATCTATGAAAAGAGCTCTGAGGTCGTTAGGGTACAAGCGGCTAAGGAAGGGTGCAGTAGGACCGTGCTCAAGTGCGATGGAGAGGCGAGACAAACGAACGATGGACGTTTAGGTTAGTCAGTAGACTGGTCCTGTAGATTGAGAGGCGCTTTAGAGAGACTAATTTCTATCTAACGCAACTTCTTTCTGGACATAAATATTTTCAATACTATCTATGCAAAATGCGAAAGGTTCGGATACCGGTTTGCGTATACTGCGAAGACGACGGAGATGACACTGAGCACACGTTCTTCGTGTGTTATCCGTGGACAGAAGAGTGGCGGCAAATAGACATAATAACAGGAAGAAAGATAGTAGACGTGATGATATTGAGCAAACAACGGTGGAACGGTATATTTTGTAGGAAAAAGAAAGAAAAAATCGACTATAAGTGGAAATACAATACTAATAAAATGATACCCATGGGGGATAAGGATAAGGCAAATTTCGACCCGAAGTAATACTAAAGCAGCTCTGGGCTGGAGACTACCGAAGAAGTGAGGGTGTGATTTTAGTGGGTAGAGGGCTAGGAGTCCCATATTTGAAAGAGCGCCGATCGCTTCTTTTACATGCGTAAATGCATTTCCATACATTCACGAAAATAATAACAATAATAAAAGTAATAACATACAGAATTACATTAATTCTAAATAATTTAGGAGTAACTCTTGTATAATATCTTCAATAATAATTTGTAAATTTTATTTATTTTTAGTTATATTTTACAAAATAATTATTTTTACTTATCTTAATTGCTTTGGCACGCTTAGTTATCAACGTTGTTTGTTTAGATTACCAAAATTATTTAATTTCTTTTCCAGTTGTTTTTTGTATGAAACTTTAAGCTCTAAATCTTTAATTCGAAAAATGCCCAATTATCTAGAATATTTAAATAAGATTTTAATATATACTAATCAAAATACAAACTTAATGATACCATAAAACTTTCTTCAGAAAATTGCCTTCGGACGTTTTCATTAAGCAATTTTAATTCCCAACGTGGTTTATATATGCATAATTGTCCATAAATAATTACAATCGCCGTTGCGTTGACAAACTAAAAGTTTGGTGAAAGTCGTTGACGTAAAAACGGCGCAGTGATGATTTTAACAGAAATATTTTATCAGAGCCTGCACGCAACAAGTCACGACTGTGCGAGTATTCTGAAAAGAATACTTTCTAGGTCCACTTTTACTGGTTTGCTGCAGCAAACCCGCTAAAAATGTAAAGAGAAAGCAAACTCGCTTGTAGCCGTAAAATGATCTTTGTGATAAAATAATGTTCATAAAGGGAAGAAGAGAGAGTTAAGTGTAAGAGAATGTGTTGAGTGCAGAGATTTACTTTACTACACGTTCATTTTCATCAAATTAATATGCATAATATGTGCACAAACTACTCCATAACTTTGCATATTACAAGTACATAAAGCGTTTCAAGTACACTAACAATTCTAAATTATAACTTTTAGTTATTATAAAAATTTAAATCGGCCATTCTGCGTTTTACTAAAAAATTTTCAACCGGAAATGGCCTCCACTTGATTACTTTACAAAACGAAAGTCGCGTGACTCTTTATGCTACCAAGTGGTCCCTACCACTGCGTGCCTTTGGATTATACTGAATTTATATTCGTAAGAATTTCTAACCATTTGGTAGACTAATAAATATTAAACAAATACGATTTCTTTATAAACTTTATTAATTAACAACCAGAATTTTACAATATTTAACCTGTACGATTCGGGTTCTTTTGGCAGAATCTAAACTCTTCCAGTGGAGAGTCAACTCGTTTAACATCTGAGTTCGGCTAACCAACATCTTTTTAATCTTTTGTTTTCTTGTTGTATTAGTGGTGCCATTAGGAGATTACTGTGAGATTGTAGTCTAGCATGATGCTTGTTACTGCGTTCTTGAACGACATCTTTCACAAATGGAATGCCGAGCTCAATGTGAAGAGTTTGGTTGGATATACACCAAGCTTCGTAGGTCATTGCACGTAGAATTTTAGACCAGCATTCTTGGAGAGTTGCTATATTGAACTTGCTTTTACAATCAGTATAATTTGTTGAATCTAAGGTCCACACATTTCTTTTTCTTAGATATATGTTTCTTCAATTAAGTTTTTCATCATAGATAACACACTGCTGTCGATATAGGAATAATTGTGTTTGTTGATAAAAACATAATTTCGTTAGTCTTGATTTTCCACTTTAACCCATGCTTCTAGAAGTTTGAGATGACCTTGTATGTATTAAGATGTATTTGTCGGATTTGTGTGAATTGCAAAGATGACTGTATCCTTGGCAGAGATCCCAGTTAGAGTATTAGTTGTAGTAGTTAGGTCAGATATATAGAAAAAGTGGTAGGCTTAATACACTACCTTAAGCCACTTTAATAGTAAAAGTGTTTGAGTATTCGTCCCTAATCTTAGTTTTGAATTATCAGTCGCTTAAGTACAATTTAATAGATAAAATATGATAAAAATACTAATTTAATTTTATACAGCAGACTTATCAAATGCCGTACTGATGTCCAAAAATACAGAGATGCATTTTTTACCTTTGAATGATTTATTTATCTCGTGGGCAACATAATGACTCTGTTGAGGCGTTTATTGGTGTTGATGAAATCCAAACTAGTGGTCAGGGATTGTATCCAGCATAAGGTTGACATGGTAGAGTACTAACCTTTCTAGAAGTTTAGATCTGATGGTTAAAAGGCTTATAGACCTGTAAGAAAATACCTGGTTAGCATTTCTGCCATATTTAACAATCATTATTGCTTCCGCTGTCTTTAAGTGTTCTGGCAGTAATGGAAACGCAAAATACCATTGAATAAATAGGTTAGCATTAAAATTCCTTTTCATTGAAGTTCTCCCAGAATTTTGGGTGTTATTTGGTCAGATACAAGCGATTTTTTGGCGTTTAGGCGATTGCTCTTACCTTTGATTTCTTTAGGAGTTGTTAGTCTTATGTGATCAGTAGCAGCTAGAGAATTCTTCAGATATTAAGATATTTCTTAGTCTGGCACGGCATCGTTTAGCAAGCTGTTCAGCAAAGAGGTCTTATTTATTGCTGCGTGCTCATAAACTTGGCGTAAAAATCTTTTACGGATTTTTGGGATTAGTTTTCACTAGTTTTAGGTTGCTTTTGGTCTAAAACCAAATAAAGTTGAGATTAGACAGGTAGTCTTAGAAGGAATTGCTACGAATCTTCTTTGACTTGGACTTAATTTTGTTGGCTAGTTGGTGTATGGCTGATTCGATCGCGATTGAGTTTTTAGTCGTAAGATTTTTGATCTCTAAAGATAAGGAAATCATAATTCATGTAGAGAATAAATTAATTTTTCCCAGGCTTCTTCTATCTGATCATGACCATAAAAATAAGGTATAAAAAGAGTCTTAAATACACTACCCTGTGGTACACCAGATTTAAGGGTAGTTTAAAGATGTTTTAAAGTTCAATTTAGTTTAAAAGTGGCGCTTAAAAGGTATGGTTTGGGAATGGAATAGTAATCTACGGGCAACATGTTTTTTTTTTATTTTAAATAGTAGTTCTTGATGTCAGATTCGATAGAAAGCTGCAATACATACTTTTTTCTTCTAGATTTTTCATGATTTCACTGACTATTCTGACACGGTTGTATAGTAGAATACTGCTGTTAAAAGCCAAACTGATATTTAAATAAAACTTTATGAAGGTT
Organism: Sinelater perroti; assembly: GCA_036346155.1. Taxonomy (NCBI): domain Eukaryota; kingdom Metazoa; phylum Arthropoda; class Insecta; order Coleoptera; family Elateridae; genus Sinelater; species Sinelater perroti. Next base: position 3,321,848 of record JARFIY010000359.1, read on the forward strand.
GATTTCAGTTTTTAGCGTTCTGAACAGCAAATTTTTCAAATATTTTTGATATGAAGATAACAACCTAATAGGTCGATAAGAATTTGTCATATTTGAAGGTTTTCTAGGTTTGTGTATTATTATAATATGTGCAAATTTTTAAGTAATGTGAAAGCATATTAAACTTAATATACAATTGAAATTGTGGTTCAGGGTATTATAACTTTTTTGCTTAAGGATTTGAACTATCAGGAGATAAAAATTTTTATATTTTTTATATGCAAAATCTTTCTTTTTTATTTTTAGACAAAAAATAGTTTAAAACGTAATGTAAGAAGTTTAACCAGTCAGTTTTAAAAGTAAATCTCCATAGATCTGACTTAACAATGATATGACTACAGAAGATAAGAATTGCTGAAGTGTGGCCCCAATTGGATTCAATTTAGCTGTTAGCTAGATTCAGGTTAACTGTTAAACCAAGTCATGGAGGTCGGATAGTTTACATCTGAGAACCAGTAAGTTGGCTCTCCTGTCGACAAGAACATATAGTTGTTATTTGTGGCATCCTAAATCAATTGTCTTTTTTTGGATTTATACATCTGATAACCTAACCTGTGTGTTTAGAATTCCGATCTCCTTCAGCTATAACTCGGTTTTGTTTTAAATTAAACAAATCTTTGTATTCTTTGGTGCTTATCGCGTGCCCAGGAGGACAGTTAATTGCAATTATAGCAAATGCATTTAGTTTAGCATCAACGTGATCTGTTGGTGCTTGGAATTTATTTGTTTCGAATAGGGATAGTTCGTCATGTGACAATACATTACTATAGCTGCTCCACCGTAAGCTATGCCATCGGAATGACTAGTGTGGTATATTGTATAGTAAGGTATTTTTATTGTTGTAAGTTTAGTAAAATGTACATCAGAAATTAATATGATATCAGTTTTATTGGTTTGGAGGAAATATAGAAATTCGGTTGTATCCACTACCATTCTAGAGTTCATTACTTAAGGACAAAATATCTATTTTTAACTTTCTTATTTATGACAGTTGCGAATATATCTCGTATTATGCTATTTTGACTTATTAATTGGTTAAATATATTTTTGCATTTGATGAAGAAATTATTTAACTAATTGATGAAGTTCTCGTTTTGATTTCCTTTGTTTTGGATTCTTATAGTATCGAATTATGTTACTTTTTTATGAATATTTGTTGAAATAGCTCGTAATTTGATGGGTGACCCTTTAAACATAAAGTACATTTGGCTGACGTAGCTTTAAGTTTTTGACATGAAACTGACACGTGACCTCCGTTACACTTTTTGGATTTGCAAGGTCTTTGACAATGTGACTATCTTCTCTTGATTTAGATATCGAATCAGTTTCTCATATATCTGAAGTGCGGATTTTCCACTGAGTCGCTGTTTTCACTTTGATCTTTCATATGTAAAATGCTATGGAAATTTTAGGAATGTTTTTGGTATTTCCTGTTTCATGAAGAAGCGAATTTGAATTCTGGTTGAATTGAGAATATGATGCTTGCTGATAATTTGGTGCTAACTTATATGAGGTTGAAAATTTATTTGCATCTGGGACATCATGAGTGGGATTGGTAGTTATTGATATTGAGTAGGATGTGCTTACATCATAGATGATTATTAGAGCTGCGTTTGATGGCACTATTAGTTGGGTCCATTGTAGAAACGGTTGTTTTGGCATCCAACTGTTTAACTCGGCTTTTTGAATAAATTTAATTTGATGTTCTAACACCTCGAAAATTAAACGCGTACTTGATAACGAATAGTCACCAAAAGTTTAAATATATTTTGAGTCCGAGCCTATACTGAGAGCTACTATTAGTGATATCGCCGTATAACCACGGCCACAATATGTTTACATTTGATCAGCAGAGATTTTTTTAAAAATGTAAATTACTTACAGCTTATTAGTTGTGTATAGAATAAAATAAGTTTGCACTGTTTTGTTCGCAAGCACAACACTTAACTTGCTAGTACTCTGATTTTCCAAGCGTTTACACGGGTAAAGGTAGAGTAATATTCGTTCATATAAATATATGTCTGAAAATACATGACAACAATACTGTTTATGATGTTAGTTTTCTACGAAAACACCCATCTCCGTTACGGCGTATTTATATATTTCCTTCCACTTACAGATGTTCTTTCATATAGACGTGTGTTATAAAATGACTCATTATTTATATAAGAAATAAATAGGAATGATTTATACGTGTAGACAAACGAAGGACAATAATCATAATGTCGCACGGATTTACCCGAAAACCTATTGTCACAGACATCAACCAAATTACGAAACTCTTGCAGTAGTGATTTGTCGTTTGTTTGTTAGGTGATCGCTTGATGTTAAGAATAAACACAGATGCGACAGACAAACGTTTCATATTTATACGTATTCTATAAACTTTAAGGATAACCTCAAGTCAATTTGCCTTGCATGAGAACATCTCTCACTTACCACACGTGTAGAAACTATGACAGATTTTCTTGCAAGAGAAATGTTCTGTTGTTAGCGTTTGCAACAAGCCACCACCATTATAAAATTTCTGTGGTCAGTCGGCTTTACAGTTAAAGCAAATGTTGAAATTCATTAACAGCAACTGTTTGGCTTTAATGCTTTAACTGTGACTATTGGTAATCACTTAGTTGGATTAATTGTTCTACAACATCTTAATGGCCCAGTGTATTTGCTAATTTCTCCTTATAGTTAATATTTGTGTTGCATTTGTATATCAGCGTTCTTAAAAACTTCGGATTATGACTGCGCTATATTACTGATTAAAAAGAAAAGCAATGCTATTAACGGAATAGCCTTTATCACTACGAAAAAATGTATTAAATCGTGTTAAAATTTTCAAACGCATCAATTTATATATCCAACTTACTGGCCAACTGACCTGAACAAAATCCCGGACCTCCTGGACTTATTTATTGCAGAAGGTCTTGGAACTAATTATATTAATATCACATTCAATTATGACGTAATGTCCGATCACTCGCCAATAATCGCGATCATAAGCTCAACAATTATTCACAAAGAGCCACCAGTCACACTCAGCAACAAAAAAAAAACTAATTTGGGTTCATTTCAACATCACATTGAACAGCATCTAAATATAAGTTTGAAAACTACTGATGAAATCCAACAAGCTACAAACCATTTTATATCTACTCTACAAACAGCAAGATGGAATGCTACACCACAAATTACCAACGTTAAAATAAATAGCCCCAATATTCCACAACAGGTAATAGAAATAGTTGAGGAAAAAAGAAGAGCAAGAGTAAGATGGCAGCGTACACACAATATAGAAGACAAGGATAAATTTATCCAATTAAACGACAAGCTCAAAAATAAGTTACAATATACTCGTAATGCATCTTCCCAAGAATATATAGAAACATTATCTTCTCATGATAAATCCATTTGGAAAGCCACAAAAGGAACCAAACGACCTAAGGCTCACATATCACCACTAAGAGATCAGAGCGGAAACTGGTCAAGATCTAATAAAAAGAAAGCTGATGCATTCGCACATCACCTGGCTAAAGTATTCAAACCAAACTCCAATGTAATAAACCAAGAAATAGAAGACGAGCTACAAACCCCCTTCCAGATGCATTGCCAACACGAAAGTTTACCATCCCAGAAATAGAAAGTGAAATAAAAATGCTAAACAACAAAAAAACTCCGGGACAAGACCTCATCGCACCAATTATACTAAAACATCTACCTAAGAAAGGTATCAAATTTCTGAGGATTCTCTTTAATGCTATTCTAAGGCTCACATACTGGCCACTACAGTTAAAATTCGCCGAAATACTCCTAATCCTCAAACCAGGAAAATATTCCAATAAAATCCACTCATAGCGACCTATAAGCCTCCTTTCAGTCATATCAAAGCTGCTGGAAAAGTTACTCCTAAGGCGAATAAAAGAAAACTTGCTGCAAGAGGATTGGTTACCCAACCACCAATTCGGTTTTAGACATAGTCATTCGATGATCCAACAATGCCATCGGATAACGAATACAATACAAACTTTACTTCAAAATAAACTATTCTGTTCTGCAGTAATGTTAGACGTGAGATAGGTGTTCGATCGCGTCTGGCATAGAGGGCTGCTATTTAAAATAAAGAAAACTGTTCCACACGAATACTACTGCTTATTTCATTCGTACCTCACTAATCGAAGCTTTCGAACTAAGATTGGTAACGCTGTATCTCAGATAGAGCAAACAAACGCAGGTGTACCACAGGCTAGTGTCCTGGGTCCAATGCTGTCCTACTCTTCACCTCTGACCTGCCAACTTCTAATAATACCATGATAAGTACTTTCACTGATAATACCCCGATCATAGCATGCAACAAAGATCCGAACACAGCCTCAGCGATGCTTCAAAATCACCTAATTCTAATTGAAGCATGGTTGGATAAATGAAAAATAAAAGCTAACCAAGACAAGTCAGCGCACATCACTTTTACAACAAAACGTTCAACATGTCCACCTGCCACTCTCAACAACATACCCACACCTCAATCACAAGAAGTTAAGTACCGGGGACTCCATCTTGATAGGCTATTAACTTGGAAAACGCATATAAGGAAAAAGCGTAAAGAAATGGATATTAAGTTAAAAAGTCTATACTGGCTTATAGGAAGAAAATCTCAATTAACGTCGGAGAATAAAGTCCTACTATATAAAGTTATCATCCGCCCAATATGGACATATGGATGTCAGTAATGGGGATGCGCCAGAAATTTCAATCTTGATATCATACAGCGCTTCCAGTCAAAGACCCTACGAAACATGTCAAATGCACCATGGTATGTGTCAAATCGCACCATACACTGACCTAAATATTTCTTTTGTAAGAGAAATTATCAAAAAATATGCTGTTAAACACCAAATCACACTTGAAAATCATCCAAATAAAATTATGAAGCCACTGACACCAGATTCTCTCAATAGACGACTTCAGATGAAGTAGCCGAAGGATCAGACTAACTAAATATGGAAGGACGCCCATGGGAGCCCCATCCAATAAAGTCCGAAGTTCAAATACTTAATTACATAATATTAGCTCATAGAATGTATATATTCTGATTGCTAATAAAGTTAATATAACAAAAAAAAAGAGATCAATTTATATCATTTATAAAAAAAAATTTCTATAGTTACGTACTAGCCAATATTAGAAACACCTCCTCTGATTATATTAATCTATGTTCTATATTTTAGAATACTATTGATATATATTTTAAAACTTAATTTGCAAACAAATTAATTTTTTGCCCTTTTCAAATTTAGATTGAAAATTTAAAAACGAACAACTTAAACATTACATTTTATCCATCTATGTGTGTCACTATTTTAAAAATATTCTTTTATGTAAAAACGTTAATGTATAATTGCAGTTGCCCATTTGCCAGGTGTTCTAATGAAAAGTCTAACATGTAGAAAGCCAATGTACGTTTATTACTTTTATTGAGACCTCCGTTGAAACATCTGCCAGAAATCGACGGGTGTAATTATTATATTTAATATACCAGTAGTGACCAACAGGTCTAATAGAAAAACTGTAAGCTCTTTCCCAGTGCCTTCTTCCTTTCAGATTTCGATCTACTTTCATGTAATCTGCGCTGAGCTTGTGCAGTGGAATTTGGGAGCAGCTTTCCACTTCCTCGATTCATGAGAGGTTGGATAATTTCGTGGATTCTTGGTCAGTCACGGTGACTGCGGCTTTTGCAGGATCAGCGACCTGGCAGCCTCGTTTCGGTAGGTGCAAATTTAATTGACTCGTCCGCGCTGTTTAGACTTCCCGATAACCGCGGACGATCCAAAACGAAAACAAAGCGGCGGCGAACCAATTTGTAAGTGACTGGGGCGACAGTTTTAGCGGCTTACACATGTGACACAAATATAGAAACGGTGGAATCCGTGTTATTTCTGTGCAATCAGTTGAGCGACAGAGATTAAGGCCCGTCAGCTCCCATTTCCCGACACCCTCGTCACTCTTCTGCCCACGCCGATGATGACTTAGGGGATTTTTAATCACCGGCAGACGCACGTATCTAGGATCAAATAGGCTACGGACGGCCGCGCGGCTCTCTGCTCCTACGACAGCCTTATTTACATTCGGATTTCATTGTTAAGTCGGAATTAGCTACGCTTTTTCGTTAAATAAATCGGGCCGTAATCGTCGCCCGCCACCCATCCGGCGCGAATGGTAATGAAATTAGAATTCGTTTAATTTATGCCGCCCGAAGGAGCGATGAAAGGAGTAAAAGAAAGCGAGATTTGTTTTCCGCCATTAGGCAGCCGCGTTTTTTAATTTAGCAGATTGCTGGTATTCCCGGCCACCTAGGCCACGAGCCTAGAGAGAAAGCGCCCGAGACCGGGAATGGGTTTATTTCGAGAAAACGGCGCCTTAAACCGCTTAGCCGTAAGCCTTGATCTTGAAATATTTCGATTGCATTTGCGGAGATTACCGGCGGGTCTTAGCGGGACGAATCGCCTAGATTGTCCTTCAACTTGAACTTGTTTACCTTTGTCTTACCTGCCATGCCAAATTTTTTACACGCAGTTTGCAAAGCAGTGAAAGTCGCCTGTAACTCATCACCGGTCAAGCAGGCACTCGAAACCGCTCATTACTTTCATTAGCTCTGCGTTTAGCTCTCATTTCTCAAGCATACAACAGCTATCGTTAAACAATATTCTTGCGGGGGTAAAACGTACACGAATAAGGTTTTAAATCATGTTAAACAAAATTATATTTTTCATGTTCAAAAAAGATACATTTAGGAAAAAGATTGTTGACTATTTTTATAAAATAAATTTGTTATAAATCAACAGTTACAACTGCCTTTCTCTGTAGATGCAAAAGAACCACTTTGTCATTTAGACAGTAGCGTCAGCACGAAACAAAACAATTATTGTAAAGTACTGAATAGCAGTAGAATATTCAGGACCAGACAGTGAACTACCATTATCAAACGCACTTGAGTCCCAACAGCTAATTAACCTCAAAAATGAGCAAGTCTAAATTTTGAGTTGAGTAAACGAAACAGTGAACTCGATCAAAGAAACTTTGAATAGGTTAATAATTATTAAACTTTAAAACTTTCCAGAAAGACGGTCAGCGTCCACGCCATTTCTAGCGGCGCCCTTAAATTCAAATTCAGGATGTTCTGGTTCTAGAATCGCGCTTTTGAGTATAGGTGGGGCAGATAGGAATTTGCGGCAGTCGAATAGGAGAAGTCATATAGTGAACAACAAATAAGTTGTCATAGTAACCATTGAGCATTGCGTTACTAACATTATAACTTACAATTATTGTGCAGCAGGGCAGTTCTAGTAAAAAAAAGTTTGGTTTTGAATTAAATTGTCCTTCAGTTTATATTTCATATATCATAAAGGGTCAACAACGGGTAGCAACAATTGCCAAGATTCATTTAGAAAATCAAGTAAAGTAGGATTTAGAAGGGTTCCAAAGAACGCCTTGAACGGCAGGATGTTGTTTGTGATCAAGAAAATTCCAAAACTAGATCCACTTTTCTTGCGTGGTGTGCAGCAATCACAATCGTCGCCATTGATTGTAGCAGGTTAAAGCCCAAATTATAGTACATCAAATGGCCAGCTGCAAAAGGTTTCGAGCTTAGTTAATTATAAAAAAGTAGACTCAATTATGTCACGCGACAACCCGGAATCGTGGAGCGTAAATTATGACATTTCAATGTTATTGTAAGCTACCACTACAATAACATTCAACAAATCTAGGATTACAAAACTCAAAAAATAGGCCGTTCAGAAAAGATTTTGTATCAATTAGTTGTTTTATAAAAAGTTAAAGAATGGAGAACGCATTAAGCGAAACTGGCAGAGATGGTCCAAAAGATTGTAAACGTTAACGTATTGTTCCACAATTGTGGACTCAATGCCAAATGTGTAGCACACAGGCCAACTAGCTTTTGTCGTCCGCTAGGTGCGGTCTACGGCTATGGAAACTCCTGTTAAACAATTTTGACCTTTATTCCTAATTGTGGCCATGAAAATAAAGAGAAGGCGAATTCGACCGTAGACTTTGATCTAAATAACTTTATAGCTACGATAACACGAGCAACATGTGTGGGTGTTGCAAAAGTCTGCAGACTAGAATAAAAATCCAATCTTCTGGCAACATCCATCCCTTTTGCGGGCTACTCTTTACAACTAGTTGGATTTGCAGGCTCTAAGTGTAGAGAGCAGCAAATAGTTTATTGAATTGTTTTGTTTAGAACAACAAATCTATAACTGTTTGGGTTCTTCAACCAGAAGATAGGATACCTTGCAGTCATACTTCAATAAGAACTCTTTATTTTAAAAAAATTGTCGACAACTCGATGAAATGCCCGTGCTGATGATAGTCAAGCATTACACAAATCGTACCAAGAAGGTCTTAACGCTTTGACACATATTATTCGTGATCATAGAATAGTACAGCCCCAAACAAATGTGATATTGAAAAAACCTAAGAGCTTTGGAATGGCATTAATAGTACGTTTCTGGAACAATGCCCTTGTAAAGTCTCAAGAAGTATTTGGAAGACTTCAAGGAGAAAGTACAGACATAACGAGAAAAAAGAACCCAAAACTTCCTTTCGGTGAAACAAAGATGGAAATTACGAGTTTTTTGGACGACAGTCTGTTATAACAAAAACATATTATGCTGCAATTGATTCTCTGAATCTCAACTTTGTACGAAAAAGAACAATTTATACAAAAATACATAAAGATTTCAGATTTCCATAGAAAACCACTCAAATAGAATATTTTAAAAGTATGCTTCTGATTGCATGCCTGAGTGTGCATTTAGCAGCATTTCTAAGAATTAATAAAAGTATTGACAAAAAATAAGCATATCGAACCAAAAACACAAAAAGACCCACTAGACTTTTAACATTTTTGAAATCATGGGCGTAGAGTCTGCTTTTCTCCATGCTATTATCTTTCTAAGGATTTTTCTAAATGTGGCAGTTACTAACTGCACCGAAGAACGATTATTTTCGGGTCTTAAGGAATGAGAAACTTTTTGAGATCGAGGTTAAAACAAGAAAAAAAGCTTTACACTTTTATTTATTGAGTTTCTGCAGTCTTTCTTTTGATGACATAGTCTAGAGATTTGCTAATTCTAAAGCCAAGAAAACAAATATTTTTTAAATACAACGAGGTCTGGCAGCGGCCCCCCGGAGAGTTTGTCCAACTCCGACATGCTTGAGCCCCTTCGCATAGTTTTTAAAAATAAAAACACGATAAAAAAGCTCTGTTTGACATAATTGGCGTACGCCGTTACCATGACAACGCATTTACGTACCCAGCTAGAGTTGCACTTTGACCTGTGTGACAGCAGCAGCAGCAGCACTCATAATTTTTAATATATATATATATATATATATATATATATATATATATATATATATATATATATATATATATATATACGAGGGAATCCTTTGGTTATCTCTACCTACAATGCTTAGAAGCCGCAATCTTCTCGGTTTACCACATGGTGCGTAATCAACAAATTTCGGATTATATATGATATGTCTTTATAGGCAGAATAATATTTTTTAGTATTAATGACTCATTTGTTTATTTTATTAGCCTTCCCTCAAATTACTATATCATTGACAGCAATAGTTGAACTTTGACCTTTGACCTGTGTAACAACAGCACTCATAATTTTATATATATATATATATATATATATATATATATATATATATATATATATATATATATATAATTAAAACCACAAATGCAAATAATTTGTAACACCCGGTACAATGCGTTGTTATGACAACACTTGTTAGAATTGAACTTTGACCTGTGTGACAGCAGCAGCAGCAGCATTCATAATTTTTTTTTATATATATATCGAGTTCAGTTAGCCCCGCTGGCTGCCATGGCCTAACGCTTGTTCGGGGGCAACAACACAAATCACAAAGGATCGGATGATTTACATGAGCGGATTTTAATTAATGGCAGTCAATAACCTGGGGATAACGTACGGAGCCGAGACAGCATCGCTACTGTCAAATTTCAACACGCAAACGTCCTTGAACCGATGTAAACAAATAGAGCTATGTTCGAAAAAATGCATTGTGAATGATTGTCATTCTCAAATATAAGACACTTTCTGTTTACACCCCTATCAGCTTAATAGCTAAGATAACCCATAATAAATATTTAAAAAAATAATCTACAGACATTTTACTATAAAAATACTCTTGACGCTTTTAGGATGTCCTACTAATATCAAGAAAAATATTATCGCTATAGACAAATTTCTCTCCTTTATTTTCAAAAATAAAATTGTTAAGAAAGAAGGGATGACTAAAATACTTCAGACAAATTTCTTATCTAACCAAAGTCATGCTTTGATATTTAAAAATATTCTACCATATTCATGGAAAGAAATAAAGATAGCTGTCACTTAGTTGTGATGCGGGTGAACCAGAGTTTAACCTTGGGTTTAGATACCTGGATGATGGCCTACTCAGTCAGTAGAAACAAATAATTTACCCAGTAATAACACATTATAACTATGCTGAGTAAAAGAGCAAAAATACAGAAATAAAGAAGAAGAAGAAACAATATTTCAGTATTATATGCGTAAGTGAAAAGAATGTCAAAATGGTGGAACTGTACTACAAACAACACAAATGCCGTGAACAAAATAATGTTTTTAAAATATTTAAAATTACTACTACAATTTAAACGAACGTGCGTTTAGAAGTTTAAAAACATGTGGAAAATTAATTTGATCTCTACTTTTTTATTTAATATAAATAATTATATAAAAATGAGTGTTGTAACTAACTATATTACTAGCTACTTTACAAAAAAAAGTTGTTGCTTCTCGCTTCCACTGTAATGTTAATAAATCCAATAGTTTATAATGAGTGACGCAATTGTGTATAGCCATAAAAGTATATAAAAATGTAAATTTAGCCAAATTGAATTTAGTATTTAATAAAGAACAAAAACATCTAAGAATCTTGTAGTTTGTTGTTTCGCAGATATAACTTTTATGGTTTATTCTAACCAATATTTTAATAAATCCGTGATCTACAAAAATTATAGTTTAGCATAAGACATTTTATAGATGGTAAAACGTTCCAAATTTCTTATCTACAATATGGGAAAACTTGAGTTAGCTATTAGTTATGCCTTGAGAGATGTAAGAAGATATAACGAATTTACTTTATTTTAATAATTTATTAATCTACACTGTATATAAATTTGAATTAAATTATAGTCGAATTAAAATATTCAACAAAGGAGCGATTCCAGTAAAAAGTTGACTCAATTTCTGACTGATAAAATCTTATGCTTTCAAAATATAAAATAAGAAACAATAGATATGTCACCTAATAAAAATCATTATTTAACTTCTAAATAAAAAAGTATATTAAAAAAGCTTAATCGGATTCGGTATCAAAAAATTCATTTGATGATTACAGTGAAAGATATCAACAATCTTGCTGATATCATTACCTGCATCTTATTATGTCAAAATTTATTATAGAGATAGATAACAGAGAAAACTTCGTAAACTATAACTTACTACTATCCGGACTGTACACAATTTACACAATCGACAAACTACTACTAACTAAAACGTAATTCTAAAAATCGATTACATTGCTAGCAACCAGCAGAAAGAAACACGTGCCCAAATGTGCATTCAAGCTTGCAAATGAATGCTGCTGCTCCGAACACATGCTTATGTATGTGGCGTTATTCTGTAATTTGCTGTTACAAAGTCTGTAGTTTGGTGGCATGTTTACACTATAAGCAGAAATAGTAATTGGATTATTAGCTTAACCTATTATTTAAGTCTAGCACGTTATTACATGCACAACAGAAAAACGCGTTACTAGAGTAAAACATTAAATTTATTTTAGTTTTAGTACTTCAATGTCTACCTCTAGTTGGTCTTCTATGAATGTTTTAGAATGGGTGCAACTTATCCCGATGGAAAATATTAATTTTTCTTATTTTCTCATTAATCCCAAGGTCTTGTCGTATAATTTAGTAGTTGGATCTAAACACTTTGGACCAATGAGGATATGGTGTGATTTATTTGAAATTGTTTGCTTTTAGTTGTGGTTAACTCCAATCCCTAATGTAATAGGGGTATAAATAAGTTCTCAGCTTTTTTCTGAAAAATTAAGTATCAAAGTATTCTCCGTCGACATCGATGATCTTTTGCCATCTTTCGGGTAGCTTGCGAATTCCCCGATGGTAGAAGCTCACCGGCTTCGAGACGATAAAGTTATCGATACATTTTCGGACTTCTTCTTCTGTTTTGAAGTGCGTATCAGCCAAGTGATGCTGTAATGACCGGAATAAATGATAATCGGAAGGGGCCATGTCTGGGCTATACGCCGCTGTTACAAAGTCTGTAGTTTAATGGCATGTTTTAACTGTAAGCAGAAATAGTAATTTTATTATTAGCTTAATCTATTATTTAAGTCTAGCACGTTATTGCATGCACAAAAAAAAACGCGTTACTAGAGTGAAAAATTAAATTTACTTTAGTTTTAGTACTTATACCTCTAGTTGGTCTTCTATAAATGTTTTAGAGTGGGTACAACTTATCCCGATGGGAAATGTTAATTTACCAGGTCTTGTCGTATAATTTATTATATATATATATATATATATATATATATATATATATATATATATTATATATATATATATATATATATACACGTCTACCATAGATCTGAACACTTTGAACCCGAATCTATATTAAAGTTACTTCCAGTAACCCATCATTGTATCCCATAAGAACAAATTGTTGGCAAGTAAAAATACATTTTTTTTTTAATAGTAACATCCAACTGTTTTCTTTAAGTCAAAATAATTTATGATGCAGGCAAATCTAATATAGAAAGAAGATTCAAGACTAGCCCCTATTGTATTCCATAAAGCACGCCAGAGTTGATGAGTCGTATGGGCGTTTAAAATTCTTTATATTTGATAAGAATATGTACAATTTGAATAGGTTTGAAAGTCAGGCAGTAATGTACTATTCCCTTTAATGCAACTTTGCATAACAAATTATTACCGCAAACCTTGTCAAGAGCTTGCTTCACATCAAGAAGAACAACTGAACAGTAAGCTTCTGATATGGTAAATTTACTTTGTTAAGAAGCTAAGCTGGTGTTCATGTATTAAATTGGATTAAATTCTTAATTCCCTTATCTTAAATAGAAGAGTAATTTAGAATAACTCTCTAAGAGTCTTTATCAAAATTTTAAATAATTAGATAGTAAACACTAAAACCTTTCCTGGATTTCTTCTTGTACAAGTATACAAGTATTACTTTTTAGACAAAAGGTTGTAATCTGCTAGCGTGGTAGCTTTAATTGCTGTGGAGTTTTCCAAAGCGAGTAGTCACCGCCTACCGATAGTTCGTGTGCATTACATACAATAAAACCAAGAACACTTTTTAAGTTCAATTATTACTTGATTTAGTACTTGTGTATCATCTGCATTTCTTGTAGTATTTTCTATGTAATTTTGTTTTACCAATTTTTCTTTTACTTAATTGGACATTTAGAATTTGTGATACTTCTATCTTTTACAGCTTAGCTTGCCACAAAGCCTGTTGCACTAGTTGACTAAAAGTTTTAACCGCTGATAGGAGGTCTTGTTCTGTCTTCAAAAACGTTTCCACTATGGGAAATTTCTAGTTTGTATTTTTAATATGTAGATCAGAATTTTTTAGACAACCGTATGTGTTGATACTAACACTATAATAGCAGAATGATCAGTTGAGAGATCTAAACAAAATTTTTCTTTGCGGTAATTTAATCTTATTTTTCTCATAATACAGAAATCTGGAAAATCAAGCGTTTCTGTCAAGACACCAATGCGTATACGGTGTGATCTATTACTGTTGCAGTTAACTACAATCCCCAATAGTTTTTAATTTTATCGTTATTTAGTATTCTGCTATCGTATTTGTCTTGTGCTATTTTTTTCAAGAGACCCATTAGTGATACAATAGATTTTACGTTGGTTATAAAAACCGGTAGTAATTTAGGTTTTTTCCCTTCATAAATAACGGTTTCGTTGGTGTATGAATCGTTGTTGCTTAAAGGATCGTAACGATTTATTGTATATATGTTAGTTAGCCACTTGTCTTACTTTGTTTGGACTATAAACTGTCGTTTTTACCCTTACATCTTCGTTCACCTATAACCGCTCACCATTATAAACTAACCGAATTATTAAGGAAATGATTGAGGTTGATAAAAATTTATACACATTACTTTTTGGGGGAATGTTTAAAGTTATTGATGTATCAAGCTGTTGTTGTATGTATTGGGTATTACAATTTGGGTAGAAATTTGTTGACGATATTAAAGCTGGTGTTTTTGGTCTATTTGCATAGAGACGTACTGCTAGGCATTTGGACATGGTTTGGTCGCAGTAATAGTAGTATTAGCACATAGAGTACTAAGCAGTTGTTTAAAGTCTTACACGTTACATACTAGCAAAGTCAAACGACCACCGTCATAATATTTTTAATCATAAATTAATTAAACCTAATATTTTTGCCACATTTTAAAGAATAAAATAAATCAAATATATAAAAATTAGATGATAGTTTTAGCTCTTGTCGCGCGTGATCATTTTTATAGTTAGCGACGTTGCAAATATTAGAAAGCTTTAGTACAAGAGGCATGAGGCTGCTAAATCGCTGTATCTCCCTGGGCCCATATTATGCAGCGTTCTCTTTCTTGCAGTAATTATCGTATGTCATGCTAATTGAATCCCACTGTAATTATTTATGTAAATATCACTGCCTTTAAAAGAAAAGTTGAGCGAGTTAAAAATTCTTATGGATTAATTCTAAGTTCGAGGTGCGACTGACGTAAATGGATGGTTTGCAACTACACAACAGGTAATTTGCTATTTAATTTTAAATTATTGCGCGGTAGTTGTAGGCAGTACGCAAATTAAACATATCTAACTTGAATGTTTTGCACTACTTTAATAGATTACGAAAGTTTTAAAATAGATTTCCTTTTTAAAACTGCCAGCTCGTTTTCGAGGATCTATTCATTTTAAAGTGTTAGTAAATTTAGACAAATTGTTCTTTGTAAGATGCAATTAATACAACGCGCATTTCAGTACAGCTTGTTATGCTCTCGCAGAAGTTGCTTCCACAATTTATGCGTTTCTTAAACGTTCATGATTACTCTGCCATTAAACAGGCTTTCCACACCTAGGGGCGTAATTATCACGGACGTGGGATCCCAAATGTACTATGTATTATTGACTGCATGTATATTATAAGAATTTTTCAATCTCAATTGATATTTATCTCCCCAACAAGTCTGCAAATGTCAAAATTTGCATATTTACAATGCTTTTGCAGTTGCGTAGTTTAATTACATCTTCACTTAGAAAAACGCAGCTATGCGAATGATATTAGCATAGGCTTAATTTCTTCTAGATAACTGATTTGCAATTTGGCATATTTGCCATGTTTCATAACAACTATAACAAATAATTTTGATGAATAATAAGACTAACAGAGAACAACAAATAGCGGATTTATTATTAAATGTTTACAACATTTGTGTTTTAGTGGGAAACTTTAAAGAATACTCTATTTCCTAAGTGTTATCATAATCATTGCACTGCATTCAGATCTTTTTCTATGAAAGTATTACTGAAAAAATTTGAATATACAATATTTCATTGTCAAAGCGCGCAATTCTTCTTTCAGGTTTATTATAAAAATAGTAAATATTTATACATATAGATATATTTCTTCATTTTTGTACTTATGTTTCTTCTGTAAAATTTAAAATAGTCACCATCAAAACCAATAAAATTTTGCAATTACTAGGTTTTAAGGAAAAGCTAAAAATAATACAAAAACTTCCACCCAACAAAAGGTTACTGTTAATTGCTAGTCTTATCTAGATATAAAAACAACAAAGTTTTCAGGGGTTTACGAAAAATCACAATGGTACTTATTACAAGCCAAACAAAGTAAATACAAAGAGTTATTAGCAGATCGTTAGAGCATTGTCCTGATTATTATTTGAAGCAGGTTTGAAGCTAAATTTTCTTTTGTTAATAATAAAATTAATGATTAGATAATTTATATAATCTTTATTGTTGAATTTCTGGTTTAAATTTGATTGATTGATATTTAAAGTTTAATTAACTTCATTTCGCGGCCAGAATGTATTCACTCACTCCTCTGGTGATCCCCTCGATGCTAGTGAGGCCTATAAAACAAATTACCTTCCCTTTTATAGCACTGCCAGAAGTAGCGTCGTTATCGCCACCTCCAGTTTTTTAACTTCCCTTTTCAAAGCATGAGTATTTCACAACATTCCGTTATTTATATTGTTCTTATAGATACCTTTATGTAATTTTAAATTTTCTCTGAATGATCTGGGACAAAATTTCAAAAATATTTTATACTTGATAGACGTACTTCATGTGCCTGACGGTGGTACTGACTGATTGCTTACTAATAAAACTGAAAGTATCAGAGGGCTAAATAACCACCTTTTAATTAAATTATAATCATTATTATTATTATGCATATAGTAATGTTGTTATGATAAATACGAATAGCAAGAATGATAAGTACTAGGATCAGCAGAGCAACTGCTTCTTTTATCAAAAGAATGATGAATTCGTTCTTCAGTGTGGTATTCTTAAGCCACAAATGTGTGTGTGTGTTTGATCACAAAACTGTATTTAAGTGGGTAAGGTTTAATTTTTACTGAGAACATGCAATTTCTTAAATAGAACTTGATTATCATAAAAAATAATAAAAAATCAAAAAGGCAATGGATTTTACTTAGGTATATTCTAACAATGTTGAAAATCGTTGTCTTCTAACTCATATCCAAACTTATGACAAAAAATGAAAAAAGTTTGATTACAAATACACCCATTAGAATACATTAAAAGATGTTTTATTATATATATAACAGTTGGGCTGAAAAGTTCGTAGGCTAACATAGAAAAAAAAATTTTTTTGATAAAATTGGATTTTATTATTCAATATAATTGCCTTCGAGGGCGATACACCGATTATAGCGATCATACAATTTTTCTATACCATTTTTAAAATATATTTTGTCTTTAGCCTCAAAATAAGCTTCTGTTTCGGCAATTACCTCTTCATCGGCGCTAAATTTCTTTCCAGCGAGCATTCTCTTGAGGTCTGAGAACAGGAAAAGTCGCTGGTGGCCAGATCTGGAGAATACGGTGGATGCGGAAGCAATTCTAGCCTAATTCATGCAATTTTGCCATCATTTTCATTGACTTGTGGCACGTTGAATTGTCTTGATGAAACAGCACTTTTCTTCTTCAAATGGGGCCGTTTTTCGTGATTTCGTCCTTCAAACGCTCCAACAACGCTTTGTAATAATCGCTATTGATGGTCTGGCCCTTTTCAAGGTGTCAATAAATACTGATGCCATAAACCTTGCTAGCATTATTGCGTCTTTCCACTTTTGATTCGGTTCATCGCGTCATCCACTCGGCTGACTGTCGATTTGACTCTGGAGGTGGTGATGAACCATGTTCATCTTGTCATATATCGACGAAAATTCGTATATACGGTTGAATATCGCTGAACATTGTTCTGAATCAACGACACGTTGAAACTTTTCTGGATTGTGAGCTGCGCACTCACTTTGCACAGTTTTGCATGTCCAAATATTCATGCAAGATATGTCCAACACTGTATTTTGATATCTTCAGAGTCTCAGCTATCTCGCTTAACTTCAATTTACGGTCATTCATAATCATTTTGTAAACTTTTATGTTTTCGTCCGTTACAGCCTCTTTCGGTCCATCTTAACGTCATCAGTGCTCATCTCGCCTCGTTTAAACTTGGAAAACCTTACTTTCTCAACGGTTGAATTTTCCTGGTGCACAGTCTAAATAATGCTTAATAGCCAAGCCTTGGTTTCAACGGTAATATTTTTCAAAAGCAGTGTTTTATTAATACTGGAAGATTCCTTTTTAGTCCATTTTTAAAATTTAACAATAGTTGCTTCTAAAATACGATATCTCCTAAACTAATAGTCCGACAGTTGTCAAATTTATACACGAGTCTTTTGAAGGTTGGGTTAACAAAACACATGGATTTAAACTACTACGCTTATGTCAGCCTAACGAACTTTTCAGCCCAACTGTTATAATATACGTATTAAATACAAATATTAGTTATTTTAAGCAGTATTTAGGTCTCTGTAACAATTATTAATTATATTACATAGCACTGATCAATAATCTAAAATTATTAACATAAATTTTATGCTAAGAGTAATAATTGCATCGAAATAATAAACTATTTATTGAAAAATAAACACAGTAACACAATGCAATCAATAAAATATAATTTGATTTGTTATAAAAGTATAATGATTAAATTAAATGATAACCCAACAGATTCTGGGAATTCTTAAAATAAGTTTAAGGAAAGTATTTGATTTCAACCGGTTCGAATACTATCTCAAATATTATTTTGTTGATAGTAAGGGAGTTTCTGCGGCGTTCTTTAATCTCCTTTCATGCTAAATCTAATGGTGACTGAGGCGGCCAAGTCATTAGTTCTCAAGCACCCCATTAGTTATGTTCAATGTAATTTATATAATATCAAGAAGTGTGCAAATCGTCATCAAATGATTCTTAATTTAAATTAAAATATGAAATTGTTCTTTGTTATTTCATCCGTTTTTTAATTTTTGGCGAAGAAAAATTAAATTGCCACGTAAAATCTAGATAAACAACAAAATACCAAAAATAATTTACATGTGGAAACTATCGTTATTAAAAATTAAATAGACTGCTTTGAATGTTATTTATTGTATTTAAAATATATCTGACATTTGTTAGCTTTTTCAAATTATCAACTATATTGATGTCTGTAGCTGATTGTAACTACTCGTCCATAAAAATATACAGGGTCGTCAAGGTAAATCCGGAACTTTTATAGAGTAGCCGAAAGGTCGTCTTATCATTAGGTAACACAAATTAGTTTCACATAATTAACGGCTATTATCTGCAAAATGAGCTGATAGTACAACCGCAGAGCTACTGCATTGCATCGAAAAATTATCGCGTGGTTTGGATACAAAAAAAAAACTACATTACAACATAGCCAAAACGTACAGAGAATCTGACCACTAGGAGAATTCACAACAAGCGATCCGAGCGCAAGAGAAGTAACAAATTCGTCCACGAATTGAAAGAAAAGTTCAACCGGGATCTTAGGCGAAGTATGATTGATCTAAAAAAGAAAATAGGCCTGGCTGGATCAAGCACCAGTCTATCGTTGCACCTGCACTACAAGCCATTTGTCTTGAAGTTAAAGACTAAAACACTATTGAACGATATCAAGCACGATAGCGTTGGCTGTCTGTAATTTTCGTACAAAAAATCTTATCTAGGACAGAAAAGTAAATCACCAGAATTCCAACTGACTCTGCCAAAATATATACAAAGTTTACCCCTTTTGTAATTGTGCTGGGATTTGTGAACAGCAAAAGGGATGTCATGACGCCCTACTTCTTTGAGAAACGCTTAAAGGTGACTGCAATAGCCATATCAACGTGTTGGAAACAGTTATCAGGCCCTGAATAGAAGAGTTGGCCACTGAGCGAGAGTACGTGCTCCATCAACCCTTCGTTCCAGCATATGAGGCAAAGAAGACCTAGGCATGGCTATACCACAATTAGTATCACTACTAATTGCTTAACTTTACAGTTGCAAATGCAAGCTCCTTGACTCCTATATGTAGAGAGTTGTCGAATGTTAATGAGTGACATCATAAGATCAAGACATCTTAAGGATCACCAACGTGAAGGTAATGACACATATGGACAAGGAGAAAGTTATGTTGACCTGGAGCAGATTTAGGTCCCGGCTGAAAAAGGTCGTGGCCACTGATTAGCCCTACAATGAATATGATCTCAATACTATTTACTTTCCTTGTATTTAAATGTTGTTTTGTTTGTTTTCTTTAATTTCCGGATTTACCTCAACGACCCTGTATTTGCACTTTGTTTCAACTAAGTGTTATCAGGATTAATCGGAGGTTTAACTTCTTTCGTGTGTTTCTACAAGTGCAAATCGTTATAAATAATCAAATAAAATGAACACGAATAAAATATAAAAAAGTGATAAATACTTATATAAGTAAAGAATAAGTTTGTACGGTATAATTAATGTTGTTTTGTCCATATTTATTGCTTCGAAATATTTTGGTGTTCGTTTTTATGCAACTTTAATTAAATAAATGTTACTTTTATGATGCGTATAGGTATCCTTAACCAATGCATTCGCAAAGTTGAAGTTCCAGTGTGCTCTTCTTCCACGGCTAAAATTTCTCTGAAATTAAGAGCAATAACTCACTCCTCGGTATGTCCTCGATGACTGCAGTATGTATCAAACCGACTCGCAATAACACGGCATTAATAAAGTGAGACACGTGCTGACGCTTATTCTAAATGTCCTGAAAATCTCGTGCATCCGAATCTTTAAATACACTTGCTCTCATCGCGATGATTTACACGGCCCCGCTGAAAATCTGTCAGGACGGATATTGAGGCTATTTTTAACCGGCGGAGTTTTTCGAGGCAACTCTTAATTTAAGGAGCCGCGATAAGCAGCTGATAAGCGGCCGATGAGCGTTTCGCCTAGCACGAAATATGCGGCCGGCGGTGTGATACCGGGGCCGTTTTTCGGCTGGATATTTGAATGTCTTATAAATGCCGATATCTTATCTGCAATCTAATTTTAATTAATCGTAAATGTCTCCTGGTCGCATAGCTGCGCCGGCGACTGTTGGTTACACGGGTTACAAGATCTCCCCCGACTGATAACGCCCCGGCCGGAATGCAAACCATCCGTGTTGATCTGCTCAACAAATACCATACCGGCCGAACCGAGCCATCTCGAACATGTCCGCCCCGCGCGCCAGGCTCCTCGAATTCTCGCAGGAATTTCTGTTTGTTTTGATTATTCGTGGGCACGTAGCGCGGCGCGCATCATTAGGCTTCCGCCGAGATTCCGGCTAATCCGAGGCTAACAATGCCCGACGCGGAATTAGCACGTGAATGGTACCTGCGATAAATGAGAAATATGCACCTAATCCCCGCACAAGTCATGCCCGGCCCGCTCGCGACTTGCTCCCTCATTTAGGCAAATCAGCTTACCGACTGTTCGCCCCAAAGTCGCATCACGTCCGTAGTTTGCATTCTGAAATGGTTGCTCGATTCGGTCATTTCGCAGTTCTGATATAACGATTACAATTACATTTCAATTAAGCCCAAAAGCAACAGAAATTTAGCCCTAGATTCCTTACAAAAGGATATTTGAATATAAGACATGTAAACTAAAAAATATATGATACATACTTGAGAAATGTTGATGCTATTTATGAAAAGTTGTCTCAGGCGAATGGTACTTGATTTCGTATTAACAATCTATGAATAAAAAATAATTTGTCTTACTTCTTACGTTCATACATAAAAATCTTCAGATGTTGTAACAGTTTATGTTCCCATCGGACTTGGTCTCTGTATTGAAATGGGTGGTACAAAAAAAGAGATTTAGCATATACCATAATGCACAATTATCGACAAATTGGTCGCGCTGTTGAGGCGCGGGCTGCGGTGCGGACGAACCTGAGTTCATTTCTGGAGCTGAAATGTTTGGCCTATTTAGTTGTAAGTAATTGGGTACCTACGTTCACTTCGAACAAAGAATAATAATGCCGATCATCTAAGGCACGGTGCTTACCACGTCCCACCTCATCAGAAACGGTGCGCGACGACTGAGCAGAGTTATATAAATAATATGATGTTATCAAACATTATAGAAGTAAATCTGATAAGTCTAATTGATTCTGTGACTAGAAGGAACTCTAAAATGCAAAAAACTGCAAATAAAGAAACCACGTCATCATTAAAATTGCAAAGTGCAAAATCCAACACAAAATCCTTATACTAGTAAATTTAAATAATTACAGTCGGTACAGCACTTATTAGGAGGACGAATATTGATCAAAATTGATAGGTATATTTTTAATGTCAAGAAATTGCAGCCATAGAAATGAAAAAAGAACCACAGTAGTAAAAAAGTAAAATGTAGATTAAAAATTACAATGTAGAGAAATCTTTGAATATTTTATTTAATTTATAGAGGTTAAGTAACAAATAGCAAATAAATTTATATAAATCGTGGACCATGAAAATGCATTTTATAATACTGAGTGACTCAAAAGTCACGCTGGGGTTTGAAATGTTTATAATTGTTTTAATAATTGCTTTACAATGTCCTTTACTTTCAGAAATTTATATTTAGGAAATTTGCTATAAAAAAAACACCACAGCGCACCAAAATTGTAAAATTCTTTTTAAAAATCAGCATTAAATCATCGTCACACAAGGAACTTACCGTATATATTTCTATGCCAGGAATGGGCCTAACGAATCAAAATTATGAAACAAAGTGGTGTATATTATCGTCCATATTCCAGTAGACCATGTTTTGCTAGGATAGAGTATAACGTCTATTACATGGAAGTAACTGTAAATGAAGGGACAGAAACATCGATCTATTTTAAAATTCTTAAAGTTGCATCTCCGTAAAACACAGTTTGACAAGAAACTATAGCCTGAAATTTTTCAGCCATGTTTCCATTATCCTATTTAGTTTAAAGAAGTAATCATAAACCACAACGAATTTATTTTAATTATGCCGCCATCTTAATGAATGTGTTAATAAGCAGTAGGGAAAATTCTAGAGTGGTTCACCAATATAAACTCCACCCAGTTAGTTTTACAGTGTGGTGCAGGGTTTTTTCACAGTTTATTTTTGAATGATAAATAGGGAATGTTATTATCAAATGCTCAACTAATTTTGTACAGCCTGCGATTCAGGACAGACCTGAGATATGTAGTTTTAGCAAGTTGGTGCCACTTGTCATACTGCTGAAACTATGGCGCATTTGTTAAGGGATATCTTTGAAAACAAAGTAAATTGCGAAAAACTAGTGGCCGTTATGGTCGCCTAATTTGACGGTTCCAAAATTCTTTTTATAAGGCTATTTTAAAGAAAAACTATATAAACAGTTCTTAAACTCTTTGTGCAGAAATTAACAACTACATCTGAAACTTTAACAGATGTAATAAGAGCATGCGTTAGAAAGAACTCGTTTTTGTGGAGCAAAAAAGTGAGGCTATTTAGAAGATATAAATTTTATATCTTTTCCCATCAAAAAGTAAATAAAATTATTGGACATTAAAAAAAATGTTATTTATACTACGCATATATAAGAAAATAAAGAAAATGGGACACAAATGTTAACGGGAGGATACCAACTCTTCTGTTCGGGCTCGGAAATTCGGGGTGAAGAAGTAGTAGCGGTAAAATACTAAATGCCAGGTTGACCCAACAATTAATAAAAAGCAAACCAATAAATCCAAGAAAAATATATATCGACCTACGCTTAAATAAAGAGATAATACAAATATAATCCCCAACAGCAGGCTCAAATGTACAAGAACTGGATGAATTCTATGATGAATTACGAAAACAAGTATACAGTGCAAGAAAAAGAAGTATGTGCTGATAAATGTAGATCGGCATGCACAAACAGGAACAAGCAATAACAAGGATATGGCACTATTGGTAAATATGGAGAAGAAATCACTCTTAATACAAATGGAAATAGAATTTTGCCTCAGAAACCAACTATACATAGGAAACAGTTTCTTCAATCATAAGACAATAAGATAAGGCAAGAGCATAGTAGATTATATAGCTTACAATGTCGAAGCAAAATACGCTTTTATAGACATCAAACGGACCACAAACTACTTATATCCGACACTGGATTCTACAGCAGGAAACTTCTAAAATATAGACAATACGAGAATACAGAGTTAGCTTAGACGCGGCCCTCTAAGAAAAAGAAAGAGAGGAGTGAAGAAGAGAAGAGAAAATTGAAGCTTGGAATAGAAATGGGCTGAAATAAAGAAAGACATTTTAAAACAGTTGGAAACAAAATGTGAAAAGATTAGAATACCAAAGTCCAGAACAAAGTAAATGCAATGAAGAAAGCCTAAAAAATTACAGGCACGCAAGGAGCATTACGAAGAAAAATGTAATGGGAGCAGACTAAGAATAAGATCTTTACAAAACGGAGAAGAATTAAAACGTGAAATTGAAGCTGAAGAAAAGAACAGTGAAATATCAGAAGTAAGGGAATTAATAAACCAGATCAAACTAAGTAACGCTGTAGGGAGAGACGGTATAATACTTGAAATGGTCAGATAGGGAAAAACAGCTTTGCAAATGAATATAAGACTTTCATCAACTAACTTGAAAAGGAAACGGAATACTAGATGATTGGGAAGTAATGTACCAATATTCAAGAAAAGAGACTCAAATTATTTCAACAATTACCAAGCAATATTCCTATTCTCTACCATACAGAAAATATATAGAAAAAATACTAAGGGAAGAGATTAAAGAATTACTGGTGAGAGAAAAGGCCGCCTACAGACCGCAAAGACAGATACAAGAGCATATATTTACACTAAAGATAATGAAGAAAAAAGATAGAAAAAGACAAACCCCTATTTTCAGCGTTTATAGTTATTGAATCGGCTTTTGACAGGATTCCCAGCAATAGCTTATAGAAAGTCTTATCAGAATTGAAAGTAACACAAAAACTAGTACAGTCTATTATAAAATTATATAAACAAACAAAAGGACGATAAAAATAAAAGTAGCAAAACTAGAAAGCTTCCAAATGAACAAAGGAATAAAACAAAGAGACTCCTTAAGTCCTTTACTGTTCATAGCAGTTATGAACCAGATTATAAAATAATCTAAAGAAAACAGACTTGAAGTAAAAACGGAAAACTCAAATTTTGCACCAATGCGAATACAATAGTTGATATATGCAGATGACATTAAACTTGTAGCAAAATTATCATGAAAGTTACAAGATCAGAAACAGAATAAAACATCCGAATAACACTTAACAAAAATCAGCTTAAAAAGGTAGAAAATCACTAGTATTTGGGAAGAATAATAACTAACATAGGAATACAAGAACAAAAACTTCTCAACAAGACAAATAAAGTAAGTAAATGTTACTACGCATTATATTAGAAATAAACACTAACGCAAAATTAGAAATCTACAGAATTATTTATGTCCCTATTTTAATTTATGGTAGTGAAGGCTGGGTCATACAGGACAAAACAAGGAGTAAAATAAGTGCCAGCAAATTTGGGTTTCTAATGGGTATTATGCTACAAAACCAGAAGAGACAGAATTCGGAACGTGACAACCAGAGAAAAACTACAAGTAGGATCACTAATAGAAGAAGTTAAAAAAGCAAGTGCAATGGTATGGGCACCTGACTAGAATGAGAACCAAAAAAATACCCAAAAAATGTTAGAAGCCAAATCAGGGGAAGGCACACCTAGGGAAGAATGGGAAAAGAACGTAGAACGAAATGCAAAGGAACGAGGGAAGAACTTAAGAGAATAATGGATACTGCCCGCTGAACAAGTCCAGTACCAAACATGGATAACGAAGAGTTTCTTATCTCAGTTCGTTAATGAGTTTTTCACTTATTTCTCTAGTAGGTGTTGCTATACACAAATTGAAAGTGTCTATGTTTACTATGTCGCAGAACTTGACTAAACCTCTAGATATAATTTTTTGTACCAAAGTTCTTTCCAACGGTTTACACAGTTTAATTTAGTGAGTGTGATTATGATTTTAGATTTCCAGATCATTCTTAGGCTCACGCTTTAAAGTTGATATTAAATGATAGTGTTTGGACTACATGATTTTTATTTAATTGTAATGGCCTTTAAGCTTGAAGTAACAAATAACATTTTTTATAGCGTTAAATTTATACAAATTTAGTAAGTCGGTGGACAAATTAAAAGAAATATCTATTATCTTTTATCATCAGTTCACAACAACATATAGTAATAAACAGTTAAAAGGTAGTCTCACCAATAGTATCGCTATGGTTACTATTTTATATCAACATGTTTCAAAAAATAATTAAAAAATATTTTGATTTCACTCAGAGGTGATAAAAATAGAAAACAATTATTATTATTTGAAAAATTACGAGCAACAAACATCATAGGTTAAACAGAGAGAACAGGCCAATCCTTGCATGTACAATTATAGTACTAACAATTATTCCAAAAAAGGTAGTATTAAAGTATTATGCTATTTAGTTTTTATAGTAGAATCAAGAATGACTACAGCTAATATTTCCCAATACCACATATATAAAAGATACTGACACATCAAAAATTATTGTGCTACTAAATTACGTAGAGTAAAATATTACAATGGTCACCTCACAAATAAATCCCCCCTACTATATTAATCCCACTGGCTGCAAAGGATGTTTCTCTGACTAGTTCTGCGACGCTATGTACCTGTAAATCAAAGAACGCTCTCCAGACAATTAAATTTACCATCAAATACATCCAACAGCCAAACTACATCTCAAAAGCCAAATAAAAATTCAATTTTCTTCCGGATTTCATATTAAAATTTGTCCAAGAACTAATAATTCCTGATATGTTTATTCAAATTAAATCCTTTAAATAAACTTATATTCTGCCTCATTTTTTATGTACAATCTTTCAAAAATTTTTCAAAATATAACAATACATAATTAGAACATCTATGAAAATAAGTCCCAAAGATTATTGTCTTTTTAACGTTAATATAGGATATATTGTAGAAACACATCGCACAGAAGGAGAACTCTTTGAAACCACTGAAATAATAGACAAACAATACGGGAAAGAGCAGGTATAAACATCAAACGACAAGTACAATATAATTGGCAATAACCACCACTTATAAATAACATAATGTAAATGTTGAGGGTGCGAATAACTTACATGGAACTGAATTAAATAACGTTACTGCAATAAATCTATTTGAGGTAATTCCACCCAAGGAATTTATCTATAACCCATACCAAATTGACCACCAGCCAGCACTACTACTAAACATTGTTGTTGCCAAAAACTTCAATCAACCAATACAACAAAAAGTAATCTAAGATCTAGATCCGGATTACCTTCCCGTCATCATAATCTTTATTTTCTCTCCATTTTATATTTCACCAACACTAAGACTAACAAATTGTTATCTAGATTGGAGAGAATTCTAGAAAAATTTAATAGTCAACTGGTTAATCCACACAATCCTCAAATATCAATACGTGCCTAGAAAATCTCATCAAATCTATTGAAAGTGATTAAATCACCGACTAGATCGATTAGCTTAAAAGGAAAAGTCAAACTTAAACACTCTCTCCACTCACATAAAAAATGATCGTACACAAACAGCAAAGAATGTCGAAGAACAAAGGCTTTGTTTTTCAAAAACTAATTTTCACACTCAATAATTACAGAATTTACAATTGTCACGTAGAGATCGAAACTACTGGAGTAAGTAGTGAAGATCTATGGAAGGCCACCGCGTTGGGGAAAAGTCTGCGAACTGAGAGATTAAGGCTTTCATATATGTTCCCCCACTGGCCGGTTGTCACGCACCAATTCTAATAAGAGGTATTGTGGTAGACGACCGCACTATTATCCTTTGTTTAATTTTTAGTAAGCAACTGAGAGCTAGTATTGATGCCGGATCCGTTTGTACTGCAGCTAAGCTCCTCAATCACGCAACTACACTGGCGTCAACTATAATTAAATAATATGCTTTTTTGCCACATACGAGGGCAAAGTAGTTAATTTGTAAAATATCCCCAACAAGTTTTTACCCCAATAATCTCTAAAACAAACAAACCATTATCTTAAATATTTAACAAATATATTAAAACGCATAAAACTACAATTTTCCAAATTTAACAACAACAACAACTAAACTACAAAAATTACTTTAAGGTCCTACACTTAAAAATCTTCCTGGATGCAATAACATTTTTAATATTCTACTTGAACACCTTATCCTTAACTTCTACTCAATTCTTTTTTAAAAATTGGAAACTTTTGTCAAAAATGGAAGTTTTCCCACATTCTCAAGTAAAGCTAAAAGCGGCTCTAAATATTACTACCCAATAAGTCTTCTATCCGTATTATCTAGAAAGAGTTATAAGTAATGGTCTCAATGCAGCACTAGAAGAATCACAGATTATATCTTCGATGAAATTTGGACCTTATAACAGCTAAAAACTATCACGGAAATAGCAGAACAGTGATATGTAACCAAACTGTTTACACCTAAGCGACCTTCCTAGACATTATAAAAGCGTTCAGGGTAGTAGGGATCAAAGATTTTTAATATCAAATATTGAAAATGCCGATGTCGCTTTGTCTGATAGTGATAGTTTTACTTGTTTTTGTAAAACAGAAAATTTGCAGTCCGCATTAATAGTTCCACTCCTCCATTAAGAAAATACATGTAGCATAAAGTAGCATATTAGACGAAATCGTTTTATTTGTATTGACATATATTGACTTATGTCAGTTCGATAAGGAGCTCAACTCCATTAATATTAAAAAAACAACATATTAAAATGGTTACCATAGAAAAATTTATTCAAAGAATGACAAAGAACTTTAACAACGCCTCACAACACAGCAATAGCACAACTTGGAGATTCAAATCCGCTTAAACGACAACTGCTTTAAGAATTACTAATCTTAGATGAAGAGAAGAATGGCCAATAATTTAGACAATTTCCTCCGCGTTACTTTAAACTAATATTTGTTTTATAATAATATTATTATTACAATCATGTGTAACGTGTAAGTTACTGAATTAGTATTTTTGACAAGAAAAAAGTTTTCTACACCTTAATTCGAGGTTTTAAAAAATCGTTGGACTACAACAGACAAATTTTTCTGTTTCTTGCTTAGTCACAACAAAACTACATCAATGTTTAAAATGTCAGTGGTCTTGCTGGTTTAGAAACAAATAATTACGCCAATATCAAAAGTTTAAATCACCGGCGTCTACTTAGTTACCTAAGAGTAGTCTATCAGTTTTTAGCTTATTAATATTTTCAGCACCAGCGCAGTCATACACACAAGTAAACTACTAATGACAGGTTTTAATATTTATATTTATTTAAATATTTTTGCGTTAAATAAATAATATTTTATAGATGCGAAGTATGCAATATTTTCTAAAATTTTTAATTATCTATTTCTAATTTTGTGTGATTTTAGAAAGAAGAAGAAAACTACATCGTAATAAAAGGTGTCCCAAAATTAACGCAAGATTTGAATTAAATAGAAAACACAGTTTTTAGTCTTTTGATTGTAATTTTTTTATTGAATCATAAAGTACATAGGATAGGGTTATTTATGGAATAACACATCGGGCAAATGGTCTCCACAGCTTTGCATACACATACGCACTCGTTTCCTGCATAAATGTGGCTGAATTTCGTTGATGCAACGTTGAATCTCCTCCTTTAATGCACGCGTAGTTGTGGGCTTGTTGACATAGACCTGTGATTTTAAATAACCCCATAAAAAGAAATCTAATGGTGTTAAATCACACGATCTAGGGGGCCAATTCTGATCACCGAAACAAGAAAGTACACGACCTGGAAATGTCTCATGCAGTAATTGAAGTGTTTCACGGGCTGTATGGCATGTGGCACCGTCTTCTTGAAACCACATATTGGCCACATCAATATCATCCAATTTCGGCAAAAAGAACTGTGTTATCATGTCGCGATATCGAGCACCAGTAACAGTCACTGCTTGACCAGCCTCATTTTCAAAAAGGCATGGTCCAATTGTGCCTCCAGCTCAAAATCCACACCAAACAGTAACACGTTGTGGATGCATTTGTTTTTAGACAATCACATGTGGGTTCTCAGAACCCCAAAAGCGGCAATTTTGGCAATTAACAAACCCATCAAGGTGAAAATGTGCTTCGTCGCTTAGGATGATTTTGCTCGAAAAGTCAGCATCCATTTGTTGATGCTCAATAATCCATTCAACAAACTCTCTTCTCTGTGCATGGTCATTAGGCTTCAGTTATTGTGTTAATTGAATTTTGTAAGCATGGAGACACAGATATGTAGTGAGTATACGCTGTAGAGAGCTTCTTGAATTGAGGTTCCTGGATTGTCACCGACACTCTCACGCACTGCTTCGATGTTGACATTTGAACGGCTTGTTTTTGGACGACCAGTGTGTTTGGCGTCTCCAACGGATCCTGACTCTCGGAATTTTTCAATTAATCTCTTCACAGTTGACGAAATTGAAACACTATTCTGACCATATTTTGTATGAAATTTTCGAACAGCGGCCGCCAAGCTTTCATTATTTTTGAAATATTGTTCAATAATGAAGACACGTTGTTCTATCGTGTAACGCTCCATTTTTACTAACCCTAAACTGTCAGCTGTCGATTTGTTTTTGTTTTAGGGTTGTCAACACTTTACTGCATAAATGGCGGCAAATTTAAATCTTGCGTTAATTCTGGGACACCCTTTATAAAATGTAAAAATATAAGAGAATACTTTGTATTGTGTTGGAGGGGTAAAATTCATTTTTTCTTAATAAAGCAGAAGTTTTCAGACTTCTTTTGTGCACCGTTCCGTTTTTAGAAAATCTTTCAAATTGGTCACCTCTTATGTTGTCTACGATTTAATGCATGTGTAGTCTAGAAAAGAGATATCGAGATAATATGACAATATATATTTTCTATTTTTAAACTACTTTTTAAATAAGATTCATAATAAACTTTTGCTATATTTTAATTTATGTATGGCTTCTCCAGTTACATTAATAAAGTTATATTTTTAAATAATTGTTTTAGGCACAAAAAATCAATATTTTAATCGATCTAAATTGTTGTAGAAACCTAATAGAATCAGACGATACACATTTTAGAGTGTATATTCGTGTAGCATAATTGTTACAGTTAAAATGCATGAAAGTTTGAGTTGAGTTTAAACATTGTTTGGTAAAAATCATTCAGATGATTTATAAAGTTCTTCCACAAGTAAAGGTATAACACAAACACTTCAAATTTGGTTGCAAATTTTGGATCGTACATGGTGCTTTAAATAATGTAAGCGAATAGTCGAGAAAATAATGCGAGGATCTAAGTTGTCTACTTTGAAAGTGATTGAGGCGTTGCTCTGTTTAAAATGTTTTTTCTATTTTTTGGCTTTCTCGAGTAATAACTATTTTTATATTACTGTATTTGATTGAATACTTTCTGGACCGACCTCATATGTCTGCTTGAGCGCACGCTCGCGTGCGAGTATGTATGTAAGTTTCTTGAGAAGCAGTGACATATTTAAAACCACACGCGCCTTTTACTATACAGCGAAACTTTTAGCAAGTGAATAAAACCAACTTGATTTTTACCGTAATAGGGGCGCAAGCTTGAGTTATAGTGCACACATACGTGTAACACTCATTTTACAGTGTAATGAAAGTTTTTTAATTAATAATTATTATAGCATTTTTATAATTGCTTGTGTTCACTATTAGTTGCCTATGCAGCCCCGCAACGTAGTTAACATTCCATTAAAGGAACTGTTACTGCAATTTCTGTTTAATTAAACCAACCAGTGATTACGGAGAGCTCGTACCATTAACGAACCTTTCTAGGAGCGTGTTCATACTTTAGTTCATTTTCAATTATCCGCGAAGTCATACCGTTTAATTGCAGGTGCATAAGAAGTAAGAGGTTGAGATAGTTATTCAACAGTTGAGGCTAACAAATGAAACCGGCGTATTATTATTGTAGAGGGTAACAAAAAGTGTGAGGATCATCTTGTGTTTTAAGTATTTCTTATTGTAATAACATGCTAGTTGTTAAATTAACATAACGTGTTTGCTATTCATTTTTAAAATAAAAATATAATTTTTTAAATAATTAAACATATATAGTTTATTAAATAATTTATCATAATTTGGTACGGCGTAGCTTTTCAATAATTATAAATAGTAATTATTAGTTGCATTTGTAATACTTTGTTATACCTACATATTTTATTTGTAGGGCAATAAATTTTAATTATTATTTCATAAATTATGTCGGTTTTAATTATTTAGAACTAAATTTATTACAAAATTTCTGTTTATAACTAAATCAATTTCCTTAACACTTCTCCACTAATTGTTAGATGGTAAATTGTAAGTATCTATGTAAAGAGCTTCTGGGTTTCGCAGTAAATAGTTTCTAGAGTACCCTATCTGTAGTTTGTCGACTAAAGAATTTTACAGATAATATTAATAAGAAGGAGCAATATAAAATTTTAATTTTTGAAACGTTTGTGGACATTTGGTACTAATACTATCGTAATGGTAAAGTCAGCCATGTCTATCGGTCAGATATAGCCGCTTTCTTTCCAGTGTCAGTTAAAGTCAGTTTAATGGTCTTCTTTGTTAGTCATGCCTCTCCATACCCTTTCATAATTCTCGTTTCTCAGGTGTTATCACCCATCTTTTTCTACCTATTTTCCTTGTAAGGAAAAGCCATCATATCATACGATTAATGAGAGGCCTATACTTCGCTTTTTCCCTTGCGGTTTCTATTCTATTATACATGGTCATCTATTTGTCTGATTAATTCTATAGATTTTTATCTTTTACTTTTATATTTAATATTGATCCTTCCATGTTTTGTTGGGTAACTTGTAGCTTACGTAACGATCTTTTTGTAAATTTTGACGTTTCTGGGCCATATGTAAGTGCAAGTTCTTGCGCATTGTCGAAATATTTGTGTTTTCATATCCGGTGAATTTTTTCTGTTTATTTCTTAGCTGAGCATTCCAAACACCCCATATAATTGAAAATTACTATATAAGTTGATACACGCCAAAAAGAGAGTCCACAATAAATAAAGAGTAAACAATAACAAACGTGGGCTCGGAAGAAATATTTAAGTTACTTCTTCTTCTTTGCTCTTATCCTTATGCGTTCTAGCGTCAGATTTATACGTTTTCATTTCGTCTTTCCTCTTGCTTTTCCCGCTTCAATGATTTGACTTATCTACTTCTCCCTGGGTCTTGCCTTTCTTATTTTCTTTACAATTCTCTGCATATTCTCTCTGGTTTCATTCGTTGTACATGACTGTACCATGTTAGCTGCCTCTTTTTGATTTTCTTCACTGTGGATTCCTGTTGTAAAGTTTCTCTTATTTTCTCATTGCGTACTCTATCAATCTTTGTATTATCCGCTATCCTTATTGTGTTTCATTTCTATGGCCGTTATTATACTCTCATGTTTAGTTTGTATCGTCCAATTTTTACTGGAGTACAATAATGTCAGTATTGTTATCGCGTTATGTACCATTAATTTTAACTTTTGGTCTATCTCTTTTTTCCCAATATCGTTTTATGTAATGGATAGTAGATCCTATTCTCTTTCCCCATTCTGGTCCTCAGTTCTGCTTCTATTTTGCCATCCTCTGTTATTATTGTTCCCAAATACTCAAATGTTGAAATACTTTCCATATTACTGCCTTTGCACTTTATTTCTCTATTTTGTCCCCTCTCATTTTGATTCACTATCATCGTTTTACTTTTCTCAATATTGACCTCCATTTTTATTTTCTCTATTTCCTCCACCTATATGTTGACTAACTTTTGTAATTTATTATCTGCCACTATAACTATATCATCTGCATATATTAGACTTTTCACCTTAACTGGTTTTAGATTTCTGTATCCTATTATTATGCCCAATTTTTCTTTTAGATTTTTTACTATTTTATCCATTATTCTTATAAAAATGTGCATAGAATATTGCTCTCATTTATGCCGCTCTTCATTTCGAATACATTTTTCTCTAACTACTTCCAGTTCCTCTAAGCATTCCCATATTCTTTCTTTCCCAACTGTATCAAAAGCTGCTCTTATATCTAGAATGATTAACAATAGTTTATTTCCTTCCTCTATTTTTCTTTTTATAATATTCCTCAATATGCATGTGTTGTCATTAGTTTGCCTGTTTGCCCCAAATGCTCCTTGTTTCTCATCTAGTTTATTTTATATCATTTTTCTAAGTTTTCCGTCTGAAATTCTGGTATATACTTTAAATCACATCGAGGAGTGGCAAACGGCTCTATAATTATCGCATACCGTCTGATCCCATTTCTTGTGTATTGAAACTATTAAATTTTTTTCCCAATCCTCCATGCCTTCTCACATATTTTCCAAAGCCATACCTTACCCTTTTCTCCCATCCACTTTATCATTTCCGGGTCTATTTTGTCCTCGACATCTGCTTTTCCAATCTTTATCTTTTGCAGTGTACTTTCCAGTTCCTCTCTTGTTATACCTTTTATCTGTTCTATTTCTTCTCCTGATTTTTTTTCTCTATTTCATTCCATTTCTTCATTGTCTCCTTTTTTCAAACATCTGTTCAAAGTAATTTTCCTATACTTCCATTATTTCTTTTTTGTTTGTTGTAATATGGTTATTTTTATCTCGAATCTCTTTACTTTTTCCGCTGGCCTCTTCTCATCTTTCTTATCTTGGCCCAAGAAATCCTATTATCTTATATGTTTCATTTATTTTTCTTCCAAACTTTCTCCAACTTTTCTTTTTAGCTCTTTTTACTGGCTGTTTTACTTTTACTTTTTACTGTTTTCTGTTTTTGCTTCTGTATTTTCAATGTCGCTCTTACTAATCTATGATTTGTTGCTAGTTCCTTTCTCTTCTCAGTTACTATTTTCTGTATACTATGTCATAATTTCGGTGTATAAGTTATATAATCTATTATACTTTTTGCCTGCTTTTCCTCTGCCACAAACGTATACTTGTCTTCTATTTCTTGTTCCTAGAAAGTATTTCCTCTCAAAAGGTCGTTTAACTGGCAGAATTTTAGCATTATAAATCAACTCAATATTCCCTCATTATTATTATTTTATCACTATCCTCTCTCACTTTATCTATTTTTTTCTATAATTCGTTGTAGAATTCTTCAATTTTCTTTACTTCACTTCTTTCTATTGGTGCATATACTTGTATAAATACTATGATTTCCTTCATTTGCAGGTGTAAAATTTGTTGTCTCTGTCTTGATGACTTTTTGATTTATTTCCCCATTCACGATTATTCCCACTCCTTCCTTTGCCTTTACTTTCATTAGTACCCTTGAATTAATACATGTAGTGTGCATTTGTCAGTTTTATTGTCCCATTTTCTTTGTTCTTAGTTTCGCTTACTCCTAGTGTATTAATTCCATATTCATCTATTTCTTCTGTTACTTCTATTTCTTTTCCTGTTAGTATTGTTATATTTGATATTCTTATTAGCATTTATTTTGTTTTTCCCATTTTTTTCTTCCTGTTTCTTTTTACTTTTGTCCTCTTTTTTTGTATATTTCATGTTTCTGTCTGTTTAAGTTTATCATTTTTTGATTGTCTTATTTCCATTTGTGTGAGCCTTTATTCTTTGCCTTGTCTAATAGTTTTTTGTATACCGTCCTGCTTTTGTGATTTTAATTAACTTATCTATTAGCGTCTCCTCATCGTTGCTCTCTGGTGATGTTTGACTTGTTTTTCTTTTTGTGTTATTCTTTCTCTCTCCCTCTTACTCTTTTCTGAATCATTTCGGTTTACTTTCTTGTGCTTCTGAGTATCTGTTTTATTTAATTTTTTTAGGGACATTATTTCATTTATTATTAATTTGTATCGTGGTACTGCGTGATCTCCCTTTTCTCTGTACTGTTTCATTTATTTTACTAAATCTTTTCGCTATTTCTACATATCTTTTGTGAAGTCTTGGTCCGAGTATATTTCTGTTCCTTTTAATTTTTTTGTAGCTTTTAGTATCTTCATATTTTCGTTCAGGCCCCTTAATTGTATTGGTCTTTTTTTCCTCGTTTTTCACTTCAAAATCTTCTGATTTCTGTTATGTCTTTTTTCATATTTATCTGTATTACTATCTTTCTCATTATAATTCCCACTCTTTCTTTTAGTTCTGGTTCTCGTTCTCCCCCTTCATTTCCTTCAGCAACTCCGGGTATTATTATTTTTTTTTGTTATTTCTCTTTCTAGTTTCTGTATGCTCTATTCTTGTATTGATGTGCTTTGTTCTAGTAGTTCCCTATCTTTCTTCAGTCTTCATTTTCCATTCTTACGTTATTTAGTTCTGTCTGTATATTATCTATTTTCTATTCAAGTCTCTGGTTATTATCTTCCATTTTATCTAATTTCCCATTTATTTCTTATAGGAGTTTTATCATATTTTGGGTATCTTTGTCTTTATTGTCCATTTTTATTAAATCGACTAAGAACCGACTCGGGTCCACTCCTCTGAGGTCGTCGTTCTCTTTTTTCCTTTCATTTGAAATAGGCTTGTTACTTCCTAAATTTCTGTAAAATTTGAATACGGCCCTGCGTTATTTTAAATTACGCGCGGTTTGGTATCGCTTATCATCTTTCTCAGCCGTTTCGTTCACGCTCTCGACCCATCAGCTATCGCCTCTTATCGGTATTTATTTTCTTCGCGATCTATTTTTTTGTTTTATACCCGCTTATCTTACCTTTATCTGTTGTTTATGTTTACACTAATCGTCTTTTTTAAGTTACTATAATCACTATTTGAATTTAATATCGTTAAATGTTTACTTATTTATGTTTATACTGAGAGCTATTCTCTCCTCAAACCTTTCCTCTATTTAAGTTACAAATAGTATAAATAGACAAAGCGAAAGGAGAATAACTAAGTAGTAGTCTTACCTCACAAACAAGGAGACAAAAATAACTTTATAACTACAGGCCAATAAGTTTATTATGTCAGGTATATAAATTACTTACTAAAATATTAATAAACAGAGTGACACGCAAATTCAACTCACTCCAACTCCCGGTCTGTTTTAGAAACAAATATACCACAAGAGACCACTTACAAATTAAATATTAAAAAAAAACAACCGAGAATACAACAAATCGTTTGACACGGTAGAAACCTGAGCCATAAAAAATTCATTTTAGAAGTGCTCAATAGACTCAAGATACATCGAGTTACTAGAAAAGATATAAAAGAAGCAACAAACACCGTAAAACTATATGAGGAAACCAACCCAATAAGGAGAGGAAGAGGCTTATGACAGGGAAATACCACATCTCCAAAATATTTACGTTAGAATTAGAAGACGTATTTAAGAAGTTAAATTATAAGAACCGAGGATTATTGATCAATGGCAAAAGTCTGACTAATTTAATAATTGTCGATGACATTGTATTAATAACAGACAATGCAAACAACCGAAAAATAATGCTGAAAAAATAAAGTAGAAGAAAAAGACATAAAACTAGAAGATCAAGTCGCTGAAACAGTCAAATTAGCATTTAATGCTTTAAAATAAATTGTACTTGTTGTATCCTAGTATATTACAAGATATTGCAGAGATAGGTTTGATATAGATTGAGGTGTTGTTTATTTTTATATAAGACTCATTTTTTACCTAGATTTACCAGAGTATGCAAAAATGGTTCTGGCGAATAAGGTAAGACGAACACATCAATATGCGCTGTCGCCGAGCCACATCGCTTAATTAGTGCTGAATCTACATAGCCAATTTATGCACTATTCCAAATGCCTGTAAACTGCTGCAGACGTAAATTGGAGTTAATTGACTAATTTCTATGCCGTTGTACTAGAACTTTGCTCTCTGCAATTCATTTGAGTTCTTAGATATAAATTTGCTCAATTATTGTTGACAATGACTTTTATTTATAGTTTCTTCTTCAAACCCCTTTAGTTTTTTTTATTACTGGTTTATTATCATTTATTCCATGGAACAATGTATGCATAAACTGCACTTTGCGTCATTTTTTGCAAAATATATGACTCTGCCTCATACTGTTGATTAAACTAAAAAAATAAAATTAGACTATTTGGTAACTGATGTTTCAAAAATTATGAATTAAATATGTTTCTACATTAGGTCATCAACTGGTAATTTTGGAGCAAGAGAATACATACCATTGCAATGCCAAGAAGACACGATATCAAAAGATTAGTTTGTAAAATGTTTGAAACCTTTGTCATGAATGTTTCTGCTAAAAAACCAAGTATATATAAGTACCATATATACATATTCTTCAGTAATTTTGATAGAAAATATGTGGTTTTGAATGTCTTTGAATCACAATAATTACAAGAGCATAATATTCTAAGTTTACTAAATTGCAATATTCATTTATAAATATCGCAATATTCATTTATAAATAGTACTCAACCTTCAAAAGAATCCCTTTCGTTTTCTATGTATTTGCTCTATCTTTCGGGGGGACGGGGCTACCAAATTTCACTTCAAGAAAAGAGTGAGTTTGGAGTTGTTAAACTTAACCACACTTATATAATTTTGATAGAAGTTAAACGAATATGAAACAGGTAATGTTGAAAGAGGAAATAATCTAAAGCCTCAAATTGTGAAGAAAACACCTAGTGTAATAAAATCCCTCAATTTATATCATTAGTATTGTTGTTGTATGCAGCCTTGTTCGTAGTTGTGAGTTTGTGGGAAACCAAGCGGCTCTTCTGTAAATCCTTTTTAGCTAGTGTAAACACTTAGAAATGGCTTTATGTGTTACTTCGAGTTCTTGTGCGAGCTCTAAATATGTGTTACAGCAATGTTCCAATTTCTCATCTTTATCTTTTTTGGCTGTCTAGGACATTCAATATGATACAGATCAAAATTTCGACTCTTAAAATGTTGACAGTATTCTTGCAGATACTGGAAGAAGAAAACATTTTCTTCTAAAGCCGTACAAATTCTTCTGTGGGATTGGGCAGTACTTTTTTCAGATAAACTTCAAAGAGGAGGCAGCGTTGCTTGTCGCACGACATAACTTTTACGAATTATTTTTGGGTTATGTTAGTGAACAGGCACTTTTTGTAAAGCTTTTTAAAGCTAAGAGATAGTGCTGACTATGTCTATACGGCGGTCACGATATATAAATTTGAATTTAGAGGCCAAGAATCAACTTGCACACATATTTTACGTTCCCTAAACTACATTCTTTGAAAATATAGTGAAACTTTACCTCAATTGTTTAAAATAGAATTACTGTTCAAAAATAAGCGTTCTAGATATAAAACTAAAAAAAATTACTAAAAAAGCCGCATATAAAGCAGTTAGACGTACACAGAATTCAAATTTTTAAGTGTAAAATGCTACAATTTTGTGGGTTTTCCAAATTAGACGATGTTAGTTGGGAGTTGGTCGCCACTGAGTGAGCACATATAGTGTGCAATCGTTACATTTGAAATGGCTAAGCAAGTAGAGCAGCAAATCTGCGTTAAATTTTATGCAAAGCTAAAACATTTGTCCGCAAACTATTCGGATGATTCAGAAAGCTTTCGGGAACTATGCCAAATAACAACAACGCAACACAAATAAATGCCTAAGACAAACGCTTCGCAGTTAACCGGGAGTTTGTTAAAAATGATCTACGATTTGAAAGTTAGGCAACGAACAGGATACCAGAAAATGTTAAAGTGTAGGGGCTACAATCAAAAAAGACGGTTGACGGTCCGAAAACAATTAAGAATTTATTTCTATCAGAGTTGCCGGGTTTCGGGATAAAAATTTCAATTATCTTCAATTGTAAAAGAATGATGTCAAATATGTTAAACACAGATTGCACCAGCTCTTTTGAATTTTTTATTAAATCAAATATTTTCATTTAGATTTGACTTTTATTTAATTACTAGCATTTTTAATAATTACTAATATTACATGTTTTTTATTATTAAATTTAATTTTTTTATTTTCAATATATTGTTATTAGTTTTCTAAAGATTTCTTTACAATAACACGATTAGTCTCATATTAAGTATTTTAATTAGTAATTATTTAATAGAGTTATGAAGCAATAATATAACAATTATATTTTAGTAAAATATGTAAATTATAAACAGAAAACTACTTAATAGAAAAGTTTAAAGTCCTGATTTCGCATGAAAGTCGAACAAATATTTTTATTATTTTGAATGCCCCTTCGGAAAGTTGCATTAAAAATGTAATCCGCGCCCGCGTTTTTTGTACGATTTAGTAACGAACAATGCTTCCAACTTTTATAACTTTCAATTTTTTTGTCTCGAAGCTTTACCAGACCTGAAACATCCCGGCTAAAAATAAACTGCACGTCAAGTTCAATAACCGTGTTAATCACGTCTAAGCTTTCTCTTTATTCTTTTACTCCTCGTCGCGCTTTACAAATAGACCCACAGTTTGAAGTGATTTTGAAAAGTAGTTCTGCTGTTTACGCACCGAGCAGTTTTTGTGGAGCTCCTGGGCCAGTTGTTACGGCTATTTATAAGCGTGTCGTCATCAGGCATCACGTACCCACTTAACTCGCACGCTCTGCTAGCTTACATGTCCTCCAAACGAAGTTTAATTAAAGCCGCTTAATTCACAACAACCAATTTGTTGCTCTGGTGGCCCATAATCATAAACAAAGACTTAATTGAAGTTATCAAATCTGTGGTCTGTCCAGAAATCGAGTGGTAAAAATTGGGAAAGGGGCAGTGAAACTGTTAAGTAGCAACAAAATTAGAATATTATGACTAATAGAAAAATATCCATCGCATTACGATTTTAATATTTTAAGATAAATTAAAAAGTTGAAAAAGAAATAGAGAAACTGTAAGTTACGGTAATGTTTTAGAGATGAATAGTTCTAACATATTATTTACGACCTTTTGGCGCCTTTCACTCACCTAACTATTTTTCATTTTAATTGCTAATATTGCAGGAAGCCGGACTTCCCATGTTATGTAGTAAATAATAGTAATATTGTAAGACTGGGACCCCGCAGGCTTCGTCGACGAAGCCTGATCTAGACGCCAGGCAGTCGTGTAGAACATTCCACATGTTTCTGCGACAATAATCAAAATATTTAAATAATTCAAAACGGTTAAAGTTAGAAGGTTGAATTTTTGGGCCGAATTAGCAAATATAGTTGTGAATGTGGTGGGCAAGTTTCAAGGAAATCGGTGGAAGCGTCTAGGAGGAAATAGAATAATAAATTTAGAAATAAAGAAAAAATAAAGTTAGGGAGATAAGACAATTATGTTGTAAGATAAGAAAATAAGAGCATTAAAAGCAACTCTTTCATAGATTAATATATTACGGACAGCAATATCAGTTCACAATATCATTAAATATACTTTCTGGATTATGAATATATTTAAGATAATCACCCGGTAACTTTCACGGAAATAGCAATTTGCAGTCCCGGAAAATCGATTTGCATTTGAATCGTTGCAATAAACAGAAATACCATTTTTTAATAAACGTATAAGTAGGGTAAGGTAAATTGAATATTATTTTTAGATTAATTAAAGATAATGTTTAACCTTTGTTTCTAATTAAATTTTTCCGATTTTTCTATTTATAAATTAACATATCTAACCGTCTCATTAGTACCGCCCATAAATAACAACAAATTCCACATAAATTAACAGTTGCTATAATGTTTTTATTTAATTATGTCACACATTTCACAAGGAACACAGAATTATCAGTTATCTTTAAGATGCTTTGAAACCGTTGAAAATTTCTGAACAACTTACACATGAGATCACCAATCGCTTCAATTAAATGTTCCTTGTTAACAACATACTAAGAATTGGTCGGCGATAATTCTTATAATAGTAGGTAAGCGAATTTGCCAAAATTCTATACGTCGAAAATGAATGAATATCTCACAAAAAAACATGTCTTGTACTATAAAACAAAACCATGATACTAACGGTTATCAAGGAATCACAAACCTTATTCACAGATAAAGAAGTGTTAAAGAATTTAACAACCAAACCAACAGATTTATGTCTACACGTAATAAGAGTTACTGAAAATGTTCTAAAATTGGAACTAAAGCATTTGATATGGAATAGCCTACGACCAGATCGACACTAACGGAGATAAAAATAAGGGCAGCAAACTGGCAACGTAACAATTCTGGAGAAGTAAGTAGCCTCTTGTTTTTGAGGCAATATTGAATATTCAAAACAAAACCAAAACTATTCAACGCTGGTTCTAGACCAGTATGCCAAGTTATTGCTTTTAGGTAGTCGGAAAGACAAGATCTTAATTCTTTGAATTGTCGCCTGTGAAACTTTTCAGAAAGGGAAAATGTAGTAATCTATTTAGAAAATAGATGTCTATTTAAATGTGCTTTTAGAATTTCTCTACAGAAACAAATAGTAATCAAACATACCTTAAAATGCTGTTCTTTTCTTAAAAGCTCGTAAAATTTAAAGATAAGGGAAAGGTTCTAGTACATATGTCTAAAACGTAACTTAAACGTGACTTATAAACTTTGAAGAGAAACTTAGTTGTATCCAAGTAACTAGTGTGCGATACTATGTAACGAGTCTACTGAAATTTATAATTTACTTACGATGACAAAATGCGTTGAACAATATTTTAAAAATTATTTTTGTTTAAGTTTCCGAAAATTTGGATAAATTAATATTTTTAAACTGCAATTTGCATATATCGATATTTTGACAAATTACTGAAAAATTCATTATTTATTAAACCTATACCCCATTACTGCAG
Organism: Sinelater perroti; assembly: GCA_036346155.1. Lineage (NCBI taxonomy): Eukaryota > Metazoa > Arthropoda > Insecta > Coleoptera > Elateridae > Sinelater > Sinelater perroti. The sequence goes on from JARFIY010000359.1 coordinate 3,364,502, forward strand.
AGTGATAATTCTGACGTTAACTAAACCTTGACTAATTTTTATATATAGAAATAAGCAAAAAATTGAGATTAAATCATGGTAATGGGCGATTGCATGTGCTCTAAAGCAAGTCAAAGCAATGCTAATATTTTTTTTTGCATATTTAAACGCTGGTGTCTGTTTCTCTATGGCAAAAATTTGCAGTTCTAAAGTAAAGAATGTGATTATATCAAAATAATTAAATAAATATAATAAGATTTCAATAAGAAAAATATTAGAAGTAAACTCAACAATTAAGCTTTTTGGACTTGAAAGTTGCAGTTGAAATTGGCAAAGGGAGGAGAAGAGGGGTTAGAATTGCTCGGGACCATGATTACCAGAGGCCGGTGTAGGTTGTAATGTTCGATATATTTACAAAATTTCTAGCTTTTAAAGAATGCCTCGAGAGTCCTTAAGTCGATTTTATGTGAATTCAAAAAACTGGTTGATATCAGTACTTACAACATTTTTTCTGTATTTTTCGCGTAAGAAAAAATGACATTCGAGGTAAAATATATAATACAAACAATAATAATAACTGCAACAAATTATTTATGTAATCAATAAAAATGGTACAAGACATAAGAAACATGCGTAGTCTCAGTCCCCTTTAAAGTAAGCAGCTTGGAATCGCACACACTTCTTCGGACATAGCGAATTCGGAAACTTTCATCGGGACGATCGACCTTCTGTTTCCTTATCGTAACCGTAGGCTCCTCTCTTTGATTCATTTAATTGGCAGCAGAAACATTTTTGTCGTGACGTTGAATGTAAGATTTTTCGTCAATAGTTTCCACGCTTCAGTTTTTTAATCCTTATTTCAGCTCTTAGTTCTCAGACTGCCAGTCATCAAGAGGGACGTCGAAAGCCAACGCTTGGCTCGGGAAAAAGTTTTTTAACGAGCTTTTAAAATACTGTTCTTTATATCTGCCCCAGCTATTAATGTCAACAATTCTTACATACTAGAAATTCACTTTTTCAATTTTTTAATTTATGTGATGTACCAATTTAATTTGATACCGCCTTGTCCTTTGCTGCACGAAAATGGTGGTGAACATAAAAATAGTAATATAACTTGGCAGCCGATGAAAGTGGACTACAATACGTTTAAGTAAACGAGAACGCCTTTACTGGCAGAGTCAGTCGGTTAGAGGATTCTAGGAACAATACAATGAGCGTAGCATATATAAAGGTTTAGTACAAATGACTCAGAGATGGTCAGAAATCTATTCAAGCGATCCACGTTTTAGAATTGAAAAATGTTGAACATGTATGGGCTACCAGTAACAAAGATCGGCGATTGATAGCTCGAGAACCAGAGAATCTGACATAATGCGATTACTATGAGCCATCCTCTGACTTCCGGCTGTTCCCAAAACTTAAATTACAACGGAAGAGATTCCAAGCTGTCCACGCAATTCAACCCAATACGACAAAACAGTTATTCACGATTCCATTACAGAATTTTTTATAATTTTTTCGAACCAATATTATACGACATAAATAGCTTTCAAAATGTAATCTGGCGATTGATAAAAGTAGACTGTAATTCGCATTCGTGAACGAGGACAACTTCACTGATCGTGTCAGTTGAGACTTAGACGACTATGATTTAATACATTTAATGTATGATTACTACCTATGATTGAGCTAGCACAGCATTTGCTAGCTAAAACATTTGTCTCCGGAAACTTTTGGGTGGTTTTTGAGACTTTCGAAAACAATATATAAATACAGCGTAAATAAAACAATGATATCAATGATTCAGAAATGGCTAAGAATCTGTTAAAAAAATACATGTTTTGGCAGACCAGTAATGAGCAGAACATTGGAAAATATTGAATTACTAAGTTTCGCTGACTGACAGTCCAAAAACTAGAAGATAATCTGGAGAAAAAAAATTGCTAATGATTTGTTTCGTCTTGTTACCAATTAACTAGATTTTCTCAAAAATATCATAAGCGGAAATTAAATGTGGATCTAGAGCAGTGATGGGGAAACGAAAGCTCGATTGTCCCAATAGAAGTTTCCTGATTCTCTACATCCGAATAAGTGTGTAGAATCCCTAGCTGCTTTAAGGGGCCTGACGCTACGTACGTTTTTTGTTAATTTATACCAATCTTACTGGCTATATAAATAATTTGTTATTGTAATTATACGTTTTTTATATTTTATTACTTGAAATTAGCTCTGTATTTCACATACTCTGTTTTTTTTTCATATTTTCAAGAAAAATATAAAGAAAAAGAATGCAACTGGCACTGATACCAATCAGTTTTTGGAGCTTGCATAAAATTGCATTACGGACTCATGGGACATTATTTAAAAATGTTATTAATGTAGTAAAATATGCCACTTTACTAGTTATAGCCTGTAAATTTTTCTGTGTTCTGCTTATTGCTGGTCTTCCAAAACTTGTCATAAATTTTTTTGCATCACCCGAATAATTTCCGTGGGCGAATGTTCCAACTTTATCAACATTTGCTGTTCTATTTGCTCAGCACCGGCGTCTAACTTCCAGCTGACAATCAGTCAAGGCTTCCTCATTAATATATCATAGTTCATTCTCATCGGCTGCCAGATTACAACGCAACCGTGTAAAGTGGATATTTTGGAAGAAATCTCTTATGTTTATTAACTGTGCATTTCAATAATATATAAAGCCGTAACAATTTAAAACAGCTAGTTCCACATATAATACAAGATTAATGTTGAGAAACTAAAGAAAACCAAGAGAATAACGACAAAAAAAGTAAGTTGTCAAAAAAATGCTACCTCTAAACACCATATATTACATAAGAAAAACTTACACAACAATTAGTTGCCAACATTTTCCTAAAATTCACAAAATATAACTACCTAATATATAATGCATATGTAGTAGATACATAAATGTATTATAATTACTTGATAATTTTGCTGTACTTATGTATGAGGAATTGTATGAGGGTAAATAGAAATTTTAGTAATAAAATACAAATACAGATCCTTATAAAAGCGAAAACAAAAATGCTGTAGTTATTTGATTTTAATATAATTATGTATTTAGTTGTATTTAGTTACAAAAATCACATATACAGTGGGCAAAGAAAATAATATTAAAATGCAAAGAAAATTAAAATTTTTTATATGAAACTTAGCTCAGTTAAAGTGAATAGAATTGAGAATCATATTATTCAACTGCGACATAAATCTGCTATAGATGAACACAATTTTCTTCTTGTCTATATGTGTCATTAATTCTATGATGGAGGCGCTTAACTTACTCTTGGTATTATAATGTCTCTCAATGACCTTCACCTAAACCAGTTAAGGCTGGAGGATGGACACAAGTTGGGGAACTACTGGTAATACAAAATGTTGTATAGCCATGCCTGGGCCTGGGTCTTGATAGAACACGTGTTTCCACCCAACAGTCACTTTCTCTATCCAAATCTTGACAACTGTCTCCAGTACGTTGATATAGCTATTGGATGTCACCTTTATTCCTTTCGCAAAGGACTAAGGCATAATGATGTCTTCTTCCCTGGTTTCGTTCGAAAATAATCTCAAAAAGACACCGCTGTTGTGGCTGATGAGGCTCAGCAGTGCTTAGGCCATAAATTTTATCATTCCGTTTTTCTCAGTCAACAGTTAGTGGTTTCTCAGACTTGTAAAGCATCTGATGCACAGCTACACGGACCGCCGACATCTCCTACAAGTCAATTTCTTTTTACAAGTCAGTCATGCTCCGCCCAGAATCCTGAACGATCTTCTTTTTCAATTTTCCTACGAAGTCATCGCTTCTCTCGCGATCATATCGCTTGCTGTGATTTACTCTACCAGCAGTTACTTTATCCACGCACTAACTTTTGTTAGCAATTTTCCAAGGGGATTCCAGTACAGCAGCCATGCGGTCATATTTATGGCTCATTTTGTCAACAATCATAGACTATATGATCTAATAGGGTATTGTGTTTTTTTTTACAATACAAACCGAAAAAATTTGAATTTGCTACGATGTTTCTGTATAAAAAGCCTAGTTAGACTTTATTTTGTTAATATGTTATTAACACTTTCAAGTAATTTTGACGTCAACCTACCGTAATGATCAGATTGTAATTAAGACACTCTTAGCATTTCTATTTGTTTTTTTATCGCCCATTAAATAAAAAAATGTTGATAAATAACCTTTATCAACAAAGTCATACATGTTGTCTAGTACCACTTTTGTGTCTTTAGTTCAAGTTTTGACCTTTTTCAATAAGCGAGAAAGAACTAAAAGATTTGTCCAAAATTAGACAAAACCACATGCCCCATATTTAAAGTAGTCAAGTTCAATTCTGAATTAATTATCACCAGGTAACTTTAACTTTTTTCGTTATAGTTGGCTAATAAATATTTGAATTAATGTTTATACACGTATAAACTCTTTTTATTCTGCCTACATATGCTCAGTGTAATTTGTCAAAGAAATATTATTCATTTTCATGTTGGCGTTAGCTTGTGATGTATTTTTAGCTTCTGAATATTGTTAACCGTAAATTAAAGTACTCTCATTTGTGACAATTCAATAAGTTTACAATATCCAATTCTTCTTAGCAAAAATGCTCTATTCGGGAATGTTTAAATAAGCACCATAACATTTTATCTGTATTTCAAGTCTTGTAGCAAAAGTAAATTTTTTAATATATCAAAGATGTCTGTCATTTAAATTTTGGCGGCAATACTCTTCGTAACTATGTAGGCCACATAAATAATGTATTTTCATATACTTGTTGCATTAATCATATCTGCATTTTTAAAATAGTTTTCTGCTACTCTCAGTTACTTTTTACGTTAAGTAGCAACAAAATATTTCTTCTATGTTTATATTACTTTATTGTATTATGTACTATAATTCACTAATGGTGTATTATTAGGTCATATTAATCATCGTTCTACCTGTTACTTAGTATGTCTTTAAATCTTTCTATGCGCAGTGTTTATATCTAACAAAATTTAATTTTTTTAAGAAATCTTAACAGCCTGCTTCAAACTTTATCAACTCGTGATCATTTCTATCATTTCCAAAAAATGGTATTGATAACTTCTCCAAGCAAATAAAATAATTATTATTTATTTTTAGCTTTTCTGTTTTTTATCTGAAAAGTTAGTTTTAATTTTATTAATTCTATTCGGTGTGTTAAGTTGCTTATTGTTTTTGTCTGTTCCCACATGTTTTAATTCAGGCTCATAAATAGTAAAATAGTACTAATGTTTGCAACAATTTTATTGTATTAAAAACGCCGCATTTTTTTACTGACCCGTATTCCTCTAATCTGACAATGAATTGGAAACGTCAAAAAAATAAATATAACTTCCACCCTATTTAATTTCTTTGTGTACCTTTTCTTTGATGCTAGAAAGACCTAAATTGCGACATAAGAATATTAAAGTAGTTTATGTTACGTTGCATTTCCCCTTTTCTGATCAGAATAAAGATTTAGCATGAAAAATACATAATCTGCCATTTAAAGTACAAATAGAATTATGATCGTGAACCAAATCTGAATATGTAGCACCAATGTACGATCTGAATGTTATACTACAGGTTATAAACTGTTAGTGTGAAAATCAGAGTTACATTTGTAGCTGAAAGAATAAGCAAAATCATAAAAACAACATTTAGATGATTAGATTTTATAATACTACAAATGCCATTACACAGAACTAAAATATTTTTAAGTACTTCAGATTTGTATATAATATTTTTATGTAATAAAATTTTAAGGGTAACAGAAAGTTGGAATATTAAAAATTAATTATAGCAAAAAATTCTGTAAACTTTTCTGTGTGGGTGTTGAACAAATACAACTTTAGATAGGGTAAAAACAGTTTTGTGGTATTAATAACCAGAAAGTGTAGATTAAAGAAGCATTTGGGTATTACGACTACTTAAATGTGCAAAAATACTTTTAATCCTTAGTAATATTATAAATTCTTTACATAGACAGAGGAGCAATGAAATTCTAACTCACACTGATAAAATAATTCGCTCGTTGGCCATTTATTTTTCTTTAAAATTAATACTGCATGTAAATTTTATTTTATACGGTCTGAAGGACGCAGAAGAACACAAACATATCTTTAATTATTTAAGGCTTGCGGCTATAGGTCAATAATTTGTTTTAATTGTTGTTGCATCGCTGCTTATTCTAAAGTAATTTATCACGCCAAATAATCTATAAATATTGTTCTTGTTAAAATTTATTATTATAGACTTACTTTGTTGATTAAACGCATCATTTACTGTTCTTTCGTTAAGGAATTAATTAAATTGTTAATTCAATTTTAATATGTATTTATTATTCTTGACATGTTCAGTTCCAGTGTTTAACAATTTACATGGTTCTACTAAATGTTCTACGTTAGTATATTCTATATTGACGTTTGAATATGTTGATCTTTAAATATTTAAAACTATGTTCAGTCTCAAGAAAACTCATCATTTAAAGTCTATGGAAATTAGATTATTACAGAAACAACAGAAGATGATTTTGTATTTACTGTATGACGTTAACAGTGAACAACGTTTGATTATTTTTTAGGTTTTACCTTAATGTCGAAATCACATATAATACAGAATTCAAGAATTTATTAGGAAATTTACATTAACGTACGCAATACAAGTATAGAAAAAGTTCTTACCTTCACCAATCATCTCAATGAAGAAAAAATACAAAAAAAAGCCTAATACAACTTAAAGAAAATGAATGTTAAGGAAGTTGACTAGGGTCAGTTTCTACAATGTTATATCAACTAAACTAACATAACATTTATTTTGGTATAATGATTACGTAAAAGACGTGAGTTTTAACTTCATAATTCGACATTTGGACATCGGATCACAAAAAGAAAGGAAAATACGAATTAATTGTTTTATAGCGTTCTTAACATCCCTCTTACTAATTTAGTTGCTTCGGCACTACTTTGTACTCCTAATTTTGCAACTTACCTTATTTATAGCAGTTTAAATATAAATTATACTTTGGGTGCGTACTGGAAAGTTAGCGTTAGACATATCTGTGGATATCAAGTGTAGCGCTTTCCAGACTGGAACTTCTGCTAGCCAGCCGAAGCAATTGCACAGTGGCTACCGGGGACAACGGGCGATCATTAAATAGCAGTTAATAATAACGGGAGCAGCAGTGAATGCGATCTTCACCTGAGAGAAAGACTAATCCGCTTTTTGCAGCCCGATTCATTCCAGTGCGCTCAACCTAGCGCCTTTCTCCGCGCATCAATGAAAGTGACACTGGACTTTCAGCCCAAGATGAGATACAGATCGCACTTGTCACGCGAGATTATCGAGATGAAAGTAAAAATCGGTGCAAGGCTTACGCACCTCATGAGGCCAAGTTTCCTCGAACGCGGAAATATCGAATCTTCACCTAAGCGGGCAGAGCCGCCGTTCCGGAGCCGGGCTTTCCAGCGAGTGCACTTTTCTCTCGAAAATCCGATTCTCGCCGGTGCAATTAAGAATCGGGGCCGTCGATCCGATTGTAATGTGTACGGACGGACGTTCATTAAGCGGAGATTCACGTTTTTATTAATTTTGTACTCTACATACAAACCTTTCACTAGGCCCCACCTAGACTACAGTATAAAAGCCGGGTGATTCCAAGTAGCCATCATCAGTTTCAGCTTGCTTTTGTGGTGCTTACATACCAAGTGCTAAGTCATGGAGTACCTCGTAAGTATCCTGTGGTAAGGAGCTGTCAGAAAACTCCAAGTATTTCATATGTAATAATAACGGTCTTGCATTTATTGCAACCAAAAAATTAAATTTGTTAAATGAAGAGGCTTGTAGAATATTTGGTCATGGTCTGAAAGCTTTAGGCCATTGACTGTAACTGTAATTTGTGTTACAACTAATAATAAAATATTATTTAAACCAACAAACAATAAATATCAAGTATTTATACGATTTTGTTGTTATTTGTTTTAATCTTTTTTGCTACTATAAAACATAAAATAATAGAAATGTTTAATAATTAAATACCACAATTTTCAAACGAATATATTTAACATAAAATTTTTAGGAGATATTTATTAAAAGAGTGAAGAACATAATTAAAATTATTTTTTTGGCAAGCTATAAAAATTAATTCTGCTTAACCTGCTTTCTTGTAAGAATAGGTAACAGAATACCAACTACTATTTTCTTATTTTTATATTATACGAAATTTGTTATTCAAGGATCTAGTAAAAATGTTTTTATGTTTATAACAGTTTATATCAGCAGAAACAACCAGAATAATCACAATGTATCTGCATAATAAATTTGAAAAATATAAAACATTTCAATTTTAAAGGTCATAACATATGTAAAAATGTGAAATTGCATGCTAAATAACCATTTAGAAAGTAAGATGACGTCACTAATGGGAGCATTAGATATCTACAACTTTCTGAATTCTTCCGCAGAGGGTAGCAATTCTTCTCGCCTTGTCCTACTCTGCGTACGCTGGATTCTCTTCTGGCGATGCAGGAGGTTACGGCGGTGACCTGGGAGGTCATGGTGGCGGTGGATTGGACTATGGTGGTGGCGATGGCGGCCACGTCGACTTTGGGGGTCATGGGGGGGCCATCGAGGAGCACCATACTGGGCATGTCGACACCAAAACCATCGAAATCACCAAGCCCGTGCACGTGCCAGTCATCAAGAAGATCGGCATCCCGGTGCCGCACCCCGTCGGCGTACCGGTGCCCCAAGTAATCAAGGTCCCCGTGCCCCAACCTTACCCCGTGCACGTGCAGGTGCCCCAACCTATTGCCGTCCCGATCTATAAGCTGGTGCCCCAAGAGATCGAGAAGAAGGTGCCCATCACGGTGGAGAAGCCCGTGCCGTATCCGGTAGAAAAGCCCTACAAGATTGAAATTGAGAAGCACCACCCCGTCCACATCGCAAAACCCTACCCCGTTCACGTACCCGTCTACAAACATGTCTACCACCACGTCCCCAAACACAGTGGAGGCTGGCATTAGGAGACTTAACTATTAGCATCACGCTGTCGACTGCATTTTCATCTCGCTCATTTCGCGCTGGTCATTAACTCATGAGAAGCCAAACCCATTAATCTATTCTATTGTTATTTGTTGTATAATTATTGTTGTTGTTCTTGTTTAATATGTATGTTAATAAAGAAAGTTTAAATAATGTCTACTTTCACTGCGCCAAGAGCGATCCGCCCGACACCTAGTGTGGCGTGATTCTGTGCGACTTTTTACACGCGTGATTAATCTCGGCCGTGAAAGGACAGCCTGTTCTGCGGTTTTGCTTTAATTGGATTAGATGTATACTTTTCCTGGCAAAGGCTGCTTGCACGCTGGATGAATTAATGGGGCCAGACTATTACTACGTGCTATGGCGCGCGGTTTATGAATGGTCGAGATACATCTTGACCATCGCTGTAACTTACACCTTGTATATAGATAATACCTCAGATATCTGTATTAATGTGCGGAGTTGAACTCGGAGCGTAATTAAAACATTGATTCTAAGCATCCAACACGCCTCCTTGGCTATCAACAGGAAACATTTCTCTGCTTCCTACTAATGCATAATTAAATGTGTCGTGCTTCAACACAAGGCAATTAAAACGTAAAGCCCATTACTCTGCTGTTATATTAAATTATTGATAACATTAAAAAGGCCTGAGAAATGGATGCATATAATTTGTTGAATTAATTATCAGATTTTAATATCTAATTTATTGCATCGAAGATCTGACTGGAAATTATTAAATTTAAAGATAATCATCTAAAAAGCATTTTTTTCGTTTACAAATAACCATAAATTATATATATAAAAAAAATTATGAGTGTTGCTGTTGTCACACATTGTTCGTGCCTTTCCGTGCCGACCCGAGCGCCTCCGAAGGACAAATTTCGGCCCGGCGGTAGGCGCGACCGAGGTAATATATTTCCGGAACCGCAAGCGATAGAAAATTTTCGTTTGAGAGGGGGTAATAAAGCACTCGTTATTACTAGAAATAATTATTTAAATACTCGAATAATTAATTCTAATTTAACCACTTTTAATAAAACAATTGTGTGATTACATTGCTTTGCTATAGATTAAATTTGTAATAAAAATAAAGTTATATTAAGCATATAAAAATAATTTAAGTATTAAAATTAATATTATTACCTATATCTAAAATAGTATTAAGAGAAAAATAAAATTCAATTATGATGCATATAAACTGTTGTTCTTTCAAATATTCGCATACACAAATATGTTAATTAAATTTGCATATCTAAATCTTTTCATTCATAGTTCTTCATAGTCATTTTCTATAAATATAAGACATTTCACTTATAGAAAAAATTCCAAAATCACATTGGGTAGCATTATTCAGGATATACCACAGAGCATTTACTATGTATTTTAACACTTTGAATTAAAAAAGTCATATTATTGAAATTTTTGACTGTGATCTATAGTTGTATACCATATATTTGTACGGCTGGGTGAAAGGAAACTAGTAAATTGGCTATAGAAGTTGCACCATTACGGGAGTCATGAGGAAACATTCTCTAAATAGACAAAACAGTCGCGAGGGGAAGTTCATGCAGCGTAAATATTTATTGTGCGTGACATCTTGAATGCAAACCGCTACATTAAGATGCTTGAAAATTATATATAGCTTACACCATCTGGCTTACTATCATGCAAGATAAGGCGTTATTCCATTTTGCTTTAACTGCGATTAGACCAGCATTTTTCAAGACGTTGAGTGGGACGACGCAAACTTTATAAATGTTCTCCAAAAGTTTAGATCTTACTTTTGGTTATTTCATGAGGTGTATAGAGTAAACCTTGCACACTGAAGGATGTAGAAGGTTCTCAACAATATCTCAAACAACCTTCTTTAGGAGACTGTGCTTTTCACCTCGGCCGTTTAAGTAAACTAGTTGACGTCAATGATGCCTACATTGATTTTAAAAATTTGATTTTATTTTCTATGTGATAAAGTGTATATACGATTTGTTTCATTAATATTTTATTATAAATATGGATTTTATTACCAATTATTTTTCACCTTGCATAATAACAATTTATTTGTAGAAACAATTGCGTTCTATCAGTCAATACATCTTTTGTTCCTTAGACTTATTTACTTACAAAGACGCGTTCTCCGCGTGAGCTTCCTAAAGCTGATTACATTTTCTTACGATAGACAGCTGTATACTCTTAGAGCTAAAGTGATTAACAAGTACAAATACTTAGGCACTGTCATCACAAATAATGGAAAATACAGCAAGAAATAAGGATAACAAATAGAATATACAGCTATTGGACAAAACAATGGAAACACTTGTGGAAGTCAGAACAAAGTTACAAGATGTACTAATATGGTGTTGATCCATTTTTAGCACGCCATACAGCTTGAATTCTGGACAGAATAAACCTATACGAGTTTTGAATAGTAGTGAGTGGAATTTGAAGCCATTCTTCATACAGCATAGCCTCCAGCTCAGGTAGAGATAAAGGAGGTGGAAATTTACGTTCCAAACAGCCCACAAAGGCTAGATTATATTCATGTCTAAAGACTGGGCGAGCCAGGGAATATGTTAAACAGAACCAGCGGTATGAACATGACATTCCCACCTGGAAATAAAATTTGCAGTGGAAATGAGTGGACCTAGTTACCCAAGATTGTAGATCTCTATATACTGCTGTTGGGACCCGACCGTGTAATGTGACAAGGGGGGCTGCCGAATATCATGATATAGCACTCCAAACCATAATGAAGCCGCCACCATGTTTGACAGTCGTGCGGAGACAGTTAGTATCGTATTCTTTAGAGGGTGTTTGCCAGGCAAACGCGCGTCCAGTGGTAAAAAAGAGAGTAAGGGGTAACTGGTCCGACCAAACAACGTTGCCGGTTCTTCAACGCCCAGTTTTTGGGCATTCCACTATGCACTTTGTCTTTGAGTATTTGAGTCTGCTATCAGGGTTTGGTAATAACAATACACCCATGGATACGTATTTTACGAAGTTCCCGCCTCACTGTTTTGGACGACACTAGGGTGTTTATGTTTTGATTAAGTTCTGTAGTTACTTTCTCGGCCGTTGTTTTTTTCTGCAACGCCACAAAACGCTTCAAGGCCCGGCAGTTGTTATCCTGTAGCTTCGCCTTTCGACCACTATTGTGCTTCGCCGATGCTGACCGTGCTATGTGTTACAACGCATAACGACCTCTTTAAAACATCATCAGGTCGAACATACTCGTCACTTACCACATCTGCACAATGTCCATAACCACACTCTACTATTAGTGCACAATCCATATTACCTGCAACAAACAATAGACGGTTGATTTAAGGTCAGTGTTACCAGGCACAGTAAAAATATGTCCCACTTTTTACAAGTGTTTCTATTATTTTGCCCAATACCTGTATTTTAATATAAGTAATACACTAATAGGAAAACAGGAATTAAGCAGATAAGCTAAAGTTTGCTTATACAAAACTATATACACACCATTAGCTTATACAGCTGAATTGTGGACAAATACAGAGCTAAAATAACAGCGTCACAAATAATATATTTGAGAAAATAGTAGATAAAACGAGAATAGATACGATTCGAAATAAGAGTACTAGAAAAGAGCTATAAATAGGCGCTTTAGTAAGCGAAATCGAAACAAAACAAATAAATGTATGGCCACATAAACTGAATGCTCAAAAAGATCCCCAAAAAGATAATGAATTTAAAAATGGAAGGAATGAAATTTCGCAGAAGGTTAAAAATGTTACAGGAGGAACAAATAAAGAAACTGGCTTGGAAAAAACAATTTTAGATGTATAGAAAATGGCAATTTATAGGAATAATTAGTAGAACAACACCGAAAGATAAAGAAAAAATAGAAGCTGCAGTATTAGTCCTGGTACGCTGCCCCGAAGAACATCAAAATCACTAAAGTATAAGAAAGTTTGTAATTTCCATACTTTATAAAGAAATGTTAGTTAGTTAAGTCAGTTTAAAAATTTTCACAAAGATTTATAGGTAACATCTTTTTGATTGAGTAGATGGGTATATCAAACCTTACCAAATGCTTGGGTGAAGGCTAAATACATTTTAGAGCAATCTTCTTTCCTTTCGTATGCCTAGTTGTATTTGTAGTGTAGCGTTGAGTATTTTCAGCTAACACTGAGGATGGGTAACGTCTGGTTGATATACGCGTGTGACTGGCCGTGCCATATTTCTAGTTGTCGAAAGCATTTTCAATTACATGCATTTTAATGTGCTCAGATCTCTTACATTTAGGTTTTGACTGCTTCAATGTATTGACTTTGTGTTTGTCTTTATTGTTATTGGATGATTTTACCTCCACGGCAAAGAAAAGTAATTCTGCTTTTCTAATTCTATGTTTGACATTTCAAATATTACGCACTTTATTGCCTGACCTTTAATTTTTCTTTTATTTATGAGTGTTTTTGGTTTTCCGAGAAGTACTCTAAATCATTTTTTTTAATTCAATAACTATAAACTACGTTTTCTTCTGTGCTAAAAGTATAATTACTGAGGAGTACTTCTCTGGGGTATATGGAAGTATTTTAATTTAATTGTTATGAAGCACTTTAGTAACATGCTTATTTACTATTTTTTAAAATAATTAAATTAATGCTTTAACTGCCACTTGATATAAAAATAAGTAAAGGTTTTATTTTGCTTTTTTGTAAAAATTTTCTATTATAAGAGACTTTTATGTCTAGGGTTATATTTAATAGACATAAGAGTAATTAAAATATGGTTAAAACTCCAACCTTGCACTTTAAAAGCCAAACAACCGCCTAGTTTTAAATATTAATTCATAAATTTATTCGTATAGTTCAGTATCTATAATTACCTTATTTATTTGTAATGCAAAATCAATGGTATGTGTTGAGGAATTAATAATGAATCTTCTAAAATAAACCCTCAGCTGAAACTATATCAACTATTGATAGAATTCAAGATTTGTTAAAGTAAAGCTGCGGTATTGTGTGAACTCATCTTTAGTTACTATTACAATAAGGATGGCAGCACGAAAACGTTTTTGTTGCTTAATTTACTAATGCTAATATTTTTTTATCGTGACCTAAAACCTTATATCAATGTCTAGTAGCTCGTCACAGTTATTCATGTTATTTTAAAATAAATAGATTTTAATTTTCATATAAGGGATGTTCTAGAGCATGTTTTCCATTACTAATTTTTTCTAGATGGATTTTATATATATGGTACTAATACTTTTTAATTCGTAAAGCAACGAATTCCGCGAGCAAAGTAGTAATGTTTTCTCTTCAAACAAGAAACAGCTATTTCAAAAAAAAAGTTACTATCGATGAGTTCTTTTGATGTCCTTGATCATTAAATATTTCTACGGTCTTTATAGATATATAAAAATAAGATTTGTCACCACGCCGTAAACCTTTCATTTATGTAGAAGACGGAGCCTGCTTGAATTGACCAAGTGAGTTACTATAGCTCACCCCAATTTTGCATTATTTTATTTAGTTGACACAAAAAGTGTACCATATGTTACCAAACCAGACATTTTTTTCTATTATTTAACACCGATAAAAACATCGCAATGTAATTTAAAGCAGACTTTTGAGACATTTTGAGCTAGGAGAGACTACTATTTGTGACTAGACAGGAATGAAACTGGCGCACTATCTTTTGGAGAGTTCTTGCTAGTTCGCCTTATATTACTACACTACTTAGTGTGTTGTGATTAAACCTCCCGTTTAGTAACCTCAACTGAAAATAACCAAGCGACGTCAGATTGGATTAGCTCAATCTCGGCTATGTTGGCATGTGATGTATGAGATTCTTAAAAGTATCCTGAAGAGTTTCTCGTCGTCAAAATTACTTACAAAAATTTCCAATGTTTATATATATATATATATATGTACACTCACAGATGTAATCCTATGTAATCCAGAATGTCTAGATTTTTTATACAAACTGTCTAAAACGATTTTCTTTAAACATTTTCACTAGGATGAAGCAGCGTCCCGCATATCACATAGCAGCAAAACCCAAATTGAGTTACCTTTAGCAAATGTGTTATTTCAAAAGAACTTGATGAACGCGCTTGTCGGATTTGACACCGTTTTATAATTTTTAGCAAGGTTATGTAAAATAGAGAGTTTACCCTGACATGGGTAGTAGTAGCTCATTTACGGAAAGATAAATTTTAAAATGCAGTCCGTCTGTTCAATCCTATGAGGATTTCTCTCAGCACATGTTCTGATATTTCTCACAAAATGAGATAAGTCCACTTTAAAGTGAGTAGCGGTATGTTTCATTGATGATAAAATTATTAAAGAAATTCTGAATTCGGTAATGAGTGAACATCCTGTAAATATTAATAATTTAAAAGTAAAAATTTTATTTTAACTGACTAATGCTATGTTGAATAAGGAATTTTTTAATCATGTTGCATATGTAATCCTATTATCAATTCGAACAGTTTTCAGTTATTTCGTGTTTTTAAGATCATAATCATATTGTTTTTTTTTTGTTATATGCAAAAGTTTATTTTTGGAAATTTACGTATAGATCAGACAAGCATTTAAAAGCTTTTAAGAATCATTTTCTTGATGCAATTATAAAATTTTTATCACATTTATTATCTGCTACTTGATCTTTAAGAATCTTTCAAATCTGAGTTGTTTGATACATTCAATACTTTATTGTTTTTAGTAAATTACCCCTTTTCATGTTTATTGTTTACTTTACAATAATACTACGCTTACGTTTATACCGATACTACCAAATTTTTTATTCAAATATTTGGATTTGGTGAAAACGTTATTTTTAAGTTTTTAAATTACTGTTTTAGAAAGGTTTCCTTAATTAAATAAATAAACAACTTAGTTTATAATTTAAACTGAGTTACTCTTTAATGTTGCAGCTTCTAGTGTAATGCCATTATTATAAGAGAGTTTGGAATTAGCCCTTTAATCGCATAGGTCTTGTAAGAAGAAGCCTCCTTATTTTTCTTTGTAACTGAAGTTATATATAAAAATAAATCACTTAAACTACACTGAACGTGAACAAAAATTTGTGAAACAATGCAATATTTTATAAAATTTAGGTGTACAATTAAAAGTTGTTAGAGATTAGGTGACACAATAAATATGCATTTCTACTGCATAATGCAGTGCTTCCAATATCACAAAAAGTATCACATTTAAATATTTTTTTAGTTTTGTATAACTTTAATTTATTAAAGAATATTTTTCAAATGTATTATATTAATTCATCTATAAAATACTAACTGGTTTCTTTAAATCTTGGTTGTTTTATTCAAATGCATTAATGAATAAGTCTTTCTAATACTACGCACGCACATATAACACACACATATCCACACTTACACTTTCGTCTTTCTCTCGGTAGAGCTGAAAAATATTTCTAAGGTATTCCTAAATATTCACTTATGCGTTACTTTCATAACCATATGCTAATCTCATCTTCAACCGGTGACCACTTCTGCAACGTCTTCGATCAAAACCTTTTTCCTAACGCCGATTTGACCTATCAGATTAATCCCTCGCAGGAAAACTATCGAATATTAATCAGAATCAGTTGTAAGAGCTAGTTAAGCAAATCCAGATCTGAGTACAAAATTTCAGGAACACGTTTCGCACTATAGCAAATGCATAGACATATACTCACTACGTTATGTGTCAAAATTTGAACCAATAACTAACCCATTCCCTGTCGATTAACAATCTTTGGTGCCGTTTGGAAGCTGCCACTTTGCTGTGGCTGTTTCATTCTACCAGAAAATAAAAAGCGGCATCTCTCTGTCGCTATTAAGAGCAAAAGGTCTTAAATAAAACAAAATATACGAATACAGTTTCCATCAAAAGAAAAACTATTTACATTTGAAGGGATTTGGTGACCATTACTCACTTTGAGCTGTTACTGTGATGTACTAGCATCTCAGCCGAGCTATATTAAGAGCAACTTCAGTACATGATTAAAAATGAGTAGGAATTTCCCTTTTGATAAAGTTACCTTATTCCTACCTGATGTTACGTGACCATACGTTATTTTTGTGAATAATGTCTGAGAAACATTTTTCTAACAGCCATATTTTTTCGCCCTTCCGTCAGTTGATTACAATCTTCTGTGAGCACCAAGCAACATCTTATAAGGGTAAAATATTAATAGTGAAACGAAACTCTATCAGAGGACATGCCATTACTTTACATCAAAGCTAGTCACGTCTGATGAATGAACGTTGGTAGGCATATTTTCGTTTAAACTTGTTTGATATCTTCAAGCAAAATAGAAAATAAAAACTATTTTTAATGCTTTTAACTTATGATAAACAAAGAAGTTTTAAATTGCCCAAATTAAAAAAAGACTAGTAAAATTTTCAAAATTAGTTTGAACGTAATACCATTTTTTTTTATTACTACTGCAAATTTACAATTTACTTTGATAAGAGTAATAAGTAAATTAGTTGAAACTGGCGTATTTGGCATGAGTAGGGCACCATCCACTGATGGGTCTTCACGACTTATTCAATAAGGTCTTCTGGCCATTGTCTCTTCAATCTTCTATCCAAAGGCTGGCGAGAGTAGAGGTTTGTAATGAGTGGGTTGAAATGGTTTAATGTGAACATTTTGCTCTTGGCTGCATAACTCTTGATGATTTCCGAGATGAATGGGATTTTGAGGTCGTGGTGGAGGATATGATTGCTGACATACCAAAATGCATCAGTCAGAATGCGCAATGTCTTCGATTGGAAGGACTGCAATATTTTGGTGTTGGATGGCTTACTGCATCCCCACAGTTCAATCCCGTAAGACCATACAGGTATTAGGATGACTTTATACAGTAATAGCTTGTTTTCGATGGTCAGTTTAGATGATAGTCCGATTAATCAGTGCATACTTTTGGTTTTTATATTGAGTTGCTATCTTTTGGCTTTTATGTGAGCTTTCCAAGTTAGTCGTTGATTTGGATGAAGTCCCAAGTACTCCACCTCAGTTTTTATTGGAATGGGTTGGTTGGAGATGGTGACTTGAGGACATGTATGGTGTTTCATAGTGAAGGTAATTTGACTTGATTTAGCGCTGTTTACTTTGATCCGCCGCCGATCAAGCCAGCTTTTTAGGAGATTTAGGTGTGACTAAAGGTTTTGGAATGCGTTGTCGGCATTGGTATCAGATGACATTATTACAGTGTCATCTGCAAAGGTAGAAATTAGGGTATTATCTGTAGTTGGAATATCTTCAGTATAGAGAAGATAGAGAAAGGGACTGAGGACACTACCCTGCGGAACACCGGAGCTAATAGCGTGGTAGCTTGATAGCGAACCCTCAAACTGAACTTGAAAATGTCTTGAAGTTAAATAGGATTTTAGGAGGAGGAAGATTTGGCGAGAAAGCTTTCTTTTGATTTTATACAAGAGACCGCAGTGCCATACCTTATCAAAGGCCTGTTCGATATCCAAATATACTGAGGCACACATTTTTTTGCCTTCAAACGTTTCTTTGATATAGTTAACTATTCTATGACATTGCTGGATGGTTGAATGTCCTTCACGGAAGCCGAACTGGTGAACGGAAATTAACTCCTCTGAAGGGACTATTTCTTTGATTCTGTATAACAGTAATCGCTCAAAGATTTTAGAGAGCACAGGTAATAAGCTTATTGGCCGATAAGAGGCTGCTTCTTGTGGAGGTTTCCCAGGTTTCGCGATCATGATTATTGATGCGAATTTCCATTGAATAGGAAAGTGAGAGATGGCAAACATGCGGTTGTAGATTGTTGTAATCAGTACTATTGCTTTTTTAGAAAATTTTTTTAATGTATTGCCTACTATGAGGTCATAGACGGGGGCTTTGTATGAACTGGTTTGCTTGATCTCTCTGTATACTTCTGCAGGTGAGACAGGTCTCAAGGGTAGGGATAATTGTCCAGGTGAGTTTAGTAATTCCTCTATCTCAGTATCAAAGTTAGGATTGTTACATGGGTATGGAGTGAACACTTGTGCGAGGTGTTCTCCGAAGGTATTTGCTTTTTCTTCACTTGAACGAGCCCAGCTTCCATCTAATTTTCTTAGGGGTGGTATGTGAGTGGTAGGCCTTTTAAGCTTTTTTGTCGCTTTCCTGATAGTGTGATATTCTGGCGATAGGTTACGGTATGACATTCTGAAGTCGGTGAGTTAGATTATTGAGTGTAGTCTTATCCTGGGGATTTCTGGATCTTTGCCATTTGGCACGGGCTCTATGTTTTTCGGTTACAAGTTGTCTAATATGTAGCGGTATATTGTGGGTTTCGTGTTCTCGTTTAAGATCTATTGGAGTAGCTTGCCAGGCAGCCTCTTGAATAAGCTTTGTAAGGTATTCGACGCTTGCATCGATTTCGCTAGGTGTGTGCATTTTGTATGCTAGACTAATGTTGTCATTTATGTACAGTTGGAATTGCTCCCAGTCAGTTTTAGCAGTACAAAGTTTTGGTGATGTGTTTTTTCATATAATATTTGAACTTAGAGTTATAATTGTTGGGGAATGATCTGAATCTAGATCGAAGTTGCTTTCAGTTTTACTATATATGTCGGATATCCCAGCAAGTCGGGGATTTTACGTAAGTCCGTCGGCCAGTAGGTTGGCTCACCGGTTGACAAGTAATTTAGGTTGTGTTGTTGTATGGTATGGAAGAGTGCTCGCCCTTTAGGTGAAATTAACCTGGAACCCCAGTGGGTATGTTTGGCGTTCCAGTCTCCTGCTATTAAAAAGCGAGGTCCAAGTGGGAGGAGAAAATCTTGAAATTCCTCACCTGCAATGGAATGCCTAGGTGGACAGTAGACTGCTCCGATAGTTAGAGGCCAAGGAAATAAGTTAACTTTAACTAATGCACTTTGGATTTTGTTAGTTGTATAGGATGATAATTCATAGTGATCTGTTGCGGTTCTGATTATGATTGCCGACCCTGCATGTGCTGTTCCGTCTGGATGATTTGCATAGTATGTGTTATAGTGTGGTATTTTTGATGCCGAATAAGATGTAGAATGGCTTTCAGAGATAAGTAGTATATATATTTTATTGTAATTTAAAAATAGAGTTACTTCCTGGATATGATTATTGAATCCGTTGTAGTTCCATGCCGCTATTCTTATCGAGTTAGCCATTAGTGCGTCAGTTTATTAATAACAGTGGTTAGAATCATGCTGTTGTGATTTAGTAATTGTGTGAACATATCTTTAAATTCGCTAAGAAAGAGGTAGCTTTTCTGTAATTTCATCATTATTTTTTGTTCCTCTTGCTGCAACTTGTGAGTAACTAGGAGCGTTCTGAGAGGAGTCATACAAGGGCTGATTAAGTGATGTGAAAGCTGGTGAATTTGCTCTGTGAGGTATTCTGATAGCTGACTGCTTTGGCAAGTTCCTAGCTTTTAGATCTCTGTACACAGAACATCCTCTATAGTTGGCAGGGTGGTTGCCATTGCATAGGGCACATTTGGCTGGAGTTTCCCCAGTCTTTTTACACGTTTGACTGTCGTGGGGTCCTTCACATCTAACGCAATTGTAGGATTTCGTGCAATAGGCCTTGGAGTGGCCATAGGCTTGACAAAGTGTACATTGTATTACGTTGTTTTTGATTCGAGGTGCTTCTATTCTGACTTTTGAATTTTGTATAAATTCAACTTTATACACATCCTTATTGTTTGTTTGGGGCTCGAGGTCAACGAAAAACATTGGCAATGGGTTTATTAAGTTTCTTACAGGGTGTCCTAAACTATGCAGTTCGTTCTTGATGTCTTGGATAGGGATAGGATATATGTCACGTATGACGATTTTATAAGCTCGCTCTTGTTTTATTTGATATGTATGATACACAACTTTTCCTTGACTTATGTGGGAGATTACCTTCCTATATGCATCAATTGTTCTTGCATTTATTTTTACCGTATTAGTGGATAGGGATTTGGAATAAAATCGTTCTTCTTCGACGACTTTGGTCAGATTATTAGTCATGGCTTTGAGGTCGGTAACACCGTAGATATAAATAGGTGGAGGGTTAGGTTCTGAAGATTTCGTTTCAAGGTTAGTTTCATTTGAGTTGTTTTCATCAGAATTGTGAACAGTTTAGGTTTCAGCGAGGATCTGATACCTGTTTGTTATGTTGGTTGCGGACGAGTTTTCAGGTGGCTTGGCTTGTACCATTCGTTTTCTTTGTTTGATAATAGTTTGCCAGGGATGTTTAATGCCGCTTTGTTCTTGATCTGCATTCATATTTTCGTCATCGTCGCTTTCAGTGCCATAGCTAACTTGTACAGGTTGCGAGAAAGCTGTTGTAAAAGTATTACTCTATATGGGCGTGCTTATAGTTGAGATTCGGGATAAACATTGTTGATAAGGTTGAGGAATTGGAAATTGATTTTGAAACATCGGAGGTAAGTGAGAATTGAGTTGAGTTTGACTTATCTGATTTACGTAGTTTGGCATTGGTGGTGGCTGGTTTTGCATTGGTGGCATCGGTTGAAAATTATTCCAGTTGTTACAGGAGTTGCTGGTTCGTCTGGGTATATTCCCGGTTGGGAACATTTCACTACATTAATGTTTATCTATTTTACAGTAGCTTTAAGTGAAGAAGGTTTGCTGGGTTAAATTAAAAATTGAGTTTTATTGAACTCTGTGACCGCGATATCAGTCGCGTTCACTCAGCTATTGTTATCACTCGGCCGACTCTCAAGCGTCGAGAGCGGCGATCGAAACGTCTTTATTCAGTGAAAGTCAACCGAGAATTAGGACCATTTATGAAAATGTTATTTTCTATTACTTCTTTAACAAAGTAAAGCATTTCTCTCCAAAAAAACTGTAAAACATTTTTCTTCTTTTTATTCTCCTCCGTGGTTTCCTCTGTATGCCCATGCAATTCCTTTATCTTGTTCTATATGTACAATATATTTTCGGTAGTTTATCATTCTTCATAAAATAATCGTGCCATTTATGTCATATAAAATATGTTTAATTTATTTTTTATAACTGCAGTGCGTTGGTTTTTTCATAAGATGTATCCTGCTACATTTCTTAAAAATTGCATTTGGACAGTAGTTATTCGATCTTTCTTAGAGATTGTCCAGCATTTGCTACCGCATGCAAAACTTGGGACAGATACTGGTGCTGTTGCAATAATTTAATTTCTCTATTTTTAATTCATTTCCATTCCTTCAGTATAAAATATGTACATCCTAAGAATTTGAAGTTGTTTACCTATTTGAGTGTTTTATTATTCGATGCGTTTTTTGCAGGTAATAGAATCATTTCTTTAGAAAGCAATACTTTAGATTTATCGATAAAAATAATTAAGTTGTATATTTTCTTAATATGTTGTAATTTGTATCTTGCTTCTGAATATATCTACTCTATACAACTGCAAAAATGTAACTATGTGTGTTTGTAACTAATTTTTCTTATAGTTCTATACCTCATTCGAATCGGTCTGTTGCCAGATCTCGCATAAAGTTTTATATTTCCGATTTAGGTCGCTGTTCACCTGTTATAGATCAAAACATAAATTACCATAAAGTAATTAGACAGTTTGCGCTACCTATCGGTAATTCCTGCACTACGTAACCAATTCTTGCCGTTAGTAGGCGCATGCAGCACAACTTTGATTAATTTAAACCGAATATAGCCGAACGAATGCATATGCTTAGATATGGCTAATAAAACAATTATTGTTCTTCAATTGTTGATGAAGCTTTAAACCAAATATTTAGCTTGACTTTTTTCTAGTCTGAAGATAATAATATACAAATATTTGTCGTTCACTTTCTGGTAGCTTTTTCTATGTACAAACAAAAATAATTGACGACATTACTCCATCCTCGTTTTGAACCTAGAGTAGTATTTTTAGTTCTGTTGATGTTCTCATGCACGCATAATATGGATTCCATATAAATCCTTTGGATTACATATATAAGATGCATTAGTATTCCTTTTTGTGCATTATTTTCCATAGCTTATTTCTGCACATGTGCAACAGCAAAGTCTACAAACAACAAGTGGTTTTTTTGTTATGTTCTCCATGCTTTTTTATTAGCTGTTTTACAATGAATATATTGTCAGCACATGAGCTACCTTTACTAAATTTTTTTTTATTATAGCTGGCTCTGCAATATACAATGCAATACAAGGCTTGGTTGTTATAGTACAATTAAATAAGAACTAAACTACATACATTGAGGTTTAATCCAGTGGGGATTAACTGATAAATTACATTTCTATCTTAATTTGACATTGAGTTGGGTTTATATACCACATTTAAATTAAGTCCTGTGGTAGTTTACGCTTAAGACGCCTGTGAATCTTTTTTTGGTCTAGATTTAATTTGGTAGCACTTGAACACAAGGTTAGATTTTGGAAAAACTTTACAGTGGATTTATTAATGAACTCTGTAATTAATGGAACACTTAATTCACTGTGAACTTGATTATTACGCACAAACCAAGGGCAGTTGATGGCGATTCTGGGCACTTTGTTCTGGATTGTTTGGAGTTTCTTCATGCTAGTCTTTGATGTATTGCATCATATTGGACATGCATACGTAAGAATTGGTCTGAGGATTCCTTTGTAGATAAGTACAGCACATTCAAGTCTAAGGTGAAATTTGCGGTTTATAAGGGGATATAATGCACCCAGTCTGTTGTGGCACTCGTTGAGTTTTTTATTGATATGAAACCCCCAGTTCAGTTTCGCGTCTAAGTGCACGCCTAAATATTTAACAGCTGAGTCCTTTGGATTCCAATCTATTTCGTTATTATTTATTTTTATTTTTGTAATTTGCTCATATCTCTTGAGGGTAAAAATTTTTGTTTGACATTTATCAGAATTTATTTTAATTTTCCATTTCTGAAACCATGCACGTAACGTATTTATAGAGTTTTGTAGGACTACGATTGCTGTATTAAGACTAAGGCTCTGTGTAATAATTGCAGTATCGTCAGCATACATGGCCAGCGTTGAGTTGAGATCTGTAGGTACGTCGTGAACGAACAGGTTGAATAAAGTAGGTCCCAGAATACTGCCCTGGGGTACTCCGGCCCAAATAGGTTTAGAACTAGATAAAGTTGAGCTGATCCGGACTCTAAAAGTTCTGTTTGTGAGAAATGAGTGAATGATTTTGGTTAAGTAATTTGGAATGTTTAAAAGCCCCATTTTATATAGAAGTCCATCATGCCAGACCTTGTCGAAAGCTCTTTCCAAGTCTATAAATACAACCGCAGTGTATTCTTTCTTTTCAAACCCTCTTTCAATTGATTCACTTATTCTGAGAAGCTGGTGAGAGGTCGAGTGATGGGTTCGGAAGCCAAATTGGAGAGGAGGAATAGTATCATTTTGATGGAAATAATCTTGTAATCTGGAAAGTGTCACTTTTTCTAAGAGCTTGGTTGACAGGAGACTGATAGGTCGGTAACTGTCAGGGTTTTCCTTCGGTGTTCCTACTTTATAGATGGGGAACACATTTGCAGTTTTCCATGCTTCGGAAAGTATCCTAGTCTGAGTATCCTAGTTGTATATTGAGGTTAAGTAAGCCAAAGCCTTTTTTGATAGGTGCTTTAGCATTTCATTTGTTATAAGGTCGGGTCCAGGGGTCTTACGCTTAGGTAATATTGTTATATAAGATTTAATTTCTTGGACAGATGTAGGAGCTATTTCATGGTTATCCTGTAACTGCATATTTGCGATTGCGCTTGTTACTTGCCTTTCGAAGTGTTCGTCTTGTTCTACAAAATTGAGCGTATATGTCTGTTCAAGATGAGTTGCTAATAAGTTGGCTTTTTCATCATCGGAGGAGTATCTGGCATTATTTGATATAATAGGATAGAGTATACTCAGTTGTCTTAATAATCGTTTGGTAGCTAACCACATAGATGGGTCACCGGGTTTAGTGTCTCCAAGGTAAGAATTGTATCTTTGGATTCTTAGACTGTCAAGTTCATTCTTTACTAAGTGACATAGTTGGTTGTACAGTGTTTTAAGGTATGGTAACCGGTGTCTTTGCCAATCCCTCCTCTATCTATTCTTTCGCTTAATTAGGTCAAGTATGTAGTTGGGAGTTCTAATATGCTCGGCAACTTTCCTTTGCTTCCATGGAGTGCTTGTTTCTTGTATACGTGCTTGCAATGTTGATGTGTATTGTAGAACGGCATTGTCTATATCCGGGTGAAGTTCAGGTAGTCCCACCCAACAGAGTTTTTGATCAAGGGTCGACTGAAAATTGTCCCAATCAGTTTTACCATGCGCTAAGCTAGGCGGTGGAGGTATTATTTGAGGGGTGTTGTGGAGGCTGATGATGACAGGAAGATGATCAGAGTCCAGTTCAGATGCCACTGTTTGATACACTGGATAAGTGACATTTTTATGCAGTATAACATCTAAGATGTCAGGTAAGTTGTCTGTTCGGTATGGATGGTAAGTGTAGCCGTCAGGAGCTAATATTAATATACTGTGTTTGCCCATAATGTTATGCAACTTCATCCCGTCTGGATTACTAGCACGGTATCCCCATATGGTATTTTTTGCATTTAAGTCTCCTAAAACTAACGTGGGCTCGTTGCTGCTGAACAATTCACCAATTTCGTCTTCAACAAGCCGTTTATTAATTACTGTGGAGATAAGGTCGGTTGAGTGGAAACATTGGGTTTGGATACAAAACGTCTTGGGAGCGATGACTCATTAGTCGTAGTATTTTGTTTGTCTATTACTGCTTGTGCGTATGATCTGTTTTGAGTTCTAGAGCTAGAGTTTCTTGTTTGGTTCAGGGTTACCTTAGCGTAAGAACTACAATCTTTGTAGTTTGCTGGGTGCTTTTCCAAGCAGTTTACACACTGAGGATTATCTCCAGGTCGTTTAGGGCATTCGGTAAATAGTGATTGCCAGTGCACTTCACACAGCGTGCTTGCGAGTGGCAATAGTTACGTGTATGGCCGTACAGTTGGCATTTTTTGCACCGAGGAATTTCCTTCGACTTTCTTTGTATCTCTACTTCTACTATGCTGTGGTTTAGTTTTGTTAGTTTGAAAATTTCCTTGCCTTCTTGGGTGTCATCGAGATCCACCGCGCATAGTGGGATCAGATATCTGTCTTTGTTGTATAATCTGGCTACTTTTTGTACCGGATATTTTAGAGTTGTTAATTCGTTTTTGATTTCATCTTCCGTAAGGGAGACAGGGACGTTTCGGATTATTACAGATAACTTTACTAAAGTCTACTGGTTCTTGTAGAGTTATACTTTTTATTATGTTTTCTAATTTATTGGTAAGAGTTTTAGCATATATCTTGTAGGCTACGTTTAGTAAACATGCCTTGCAATAATTTACAGACCTATTTTTTTAATTAGATCTATCATCCTCCACTAGTCAGGTATTCTGACATTTATTTATTAGTCTTACAACTTTTATTGTTACATCTCTCGAAGAATGTTTATTAATTCGTTATTAATATTGTCTGTTCCAGCTATTTTACGTTACTAATTTAGTGTGTTTTAATAGTAAAAGTTAGTTATTTCATTTTGATAGGGCCTATATTAAAGTTTTCGGTTTATTGATTATAATCAAATCATCTTACCTCTAAATGAGAGTATCTCGCTTATTCTGCAACGCTTGTTTATTTAAATCTTTTACTGTTATTGTTAGTTTGTTATATTGCTCTTTATTATTTGCAGTTCTGTTATATAGTCATTTGTAATGTGCTACAGTTTTTCTTTTACTGTTTTTGCTTGTTCTTCTGACCAAAGAATTTTTTAGTTCCTTCATTGTCTTTCGATAGCTTTTGTTGCTGTTTTCTCTATGATATATTTTGCATTTTTCCATTCATCATTGATATTGTCTATTGTATTAATTTGTTTGTTTTATTGAAAATCGGTTTTGATATAATTTTTAATAACTCCTTGTAGTAGTGGATCCACTTTACATTTGTATTCAATATTTTATAATGTTTTTTAACTATTCTACAAGTACTTTTATATCTGCTTCTAATAAATGAGTTTACATCTTCCCCTATGTACACTCTTTCATCATTAAAAGATTTTGCTGTCCTTTTGTTTGCCAAAAAAATAGTGAATTACTGATCTTTAGTTTTTGCTTTCCATGTAATAGTGTGCCTTCGTTTGTACTTATAAAAATTATTTATTATTCTTTCAAAGTAGATTTAAGGTATCTTTTCGTGTGTACCCATTATGTTTTCCAATTTTTTCTTTACGTATCATGGGTTTAAAATCTCCAACAAATGTCATGTTTATTAATTTTCTATTTTATAACTAAAAACATTCGTATGTATGTATGATGTATGTATTATTTTATTTTTAACGGGGGGTAGTTTTAAGGTTTGGAGTTAGAGACATGAAACGAAAAACTAAAGTAATTTTTCTTGTAAATCATAACATAATAGCGTCTGCAATAGACAGTATTTTCTGATAATCTATCTAAAATGCCCATACAACAATAGCTTTTCTCTAAAACCCAAGTAGCGCTTTTATCTAAAGATTAAATTATGCTTTTACTTCTAAGACAGCACTTCGACGAAACTGTTAATTTTTAAAATTGTACGTATGTTCAGACTAAAGTATATTTTGTTCACAGTGCCAGCTTATACTTATTACATGTAAGTATCATGTTATACAGGTTGACCCAAAGGAACTAAGTGATTCAAAATTTTAAAATTTCTTTAATTTAAATTTTTCTTTATTTTATTTTTAGACCTTGTATAGAAGACCTGTAAAATTAATTATAAAAATATACACAGTTGTGCAGCAAATGAAAATCATATAATTGCATTTTGAACACCAACATTCGGTAATAACAGTCAACGAGGTCATCATTACAATTTCAGTATTTGAAATCTGACTTTTATTTCCACGATTAGATACTTAGTGGAACATTTTTGGCAAGAGGCTTTAGTAAAAATTTTCCAAAACTAGAAAACCACATTCAGCCAGAAGTGAAGCGAATATTCAGCGAGCATAAAAGATTGTTGAGGAAAACCCAGGAACATCAACTCAAAGACGCCCTCTTCAGTTAAATACTACTTGCAGATTATTACAGCGGATGTTACAGAAGACTTAAGACTGTTTCCATACAAAATTCAACTCGTTCACCAATTGAATTCAAGTGGCGCTTAAATTACACACTTCAAGAATTGATCCGAGGAAATGAATATTTTATCAATTATTTGATAATTAATGGTAAGCTCATTTTTCTTCAATAGCTTTATTAATAAGCAGCACCGTCCAATATAATAATAATAATGGTAAGGCTCTACGCCGCGCGTGGAAGAACTGCCTGCGAACTGAGAGGTTCAGGCTCTCATACGTTCGCTCTCTCTGCCCGGTCGTCGCGCACCATCTCTGATGCGGGGCGATGTGGCAAGCACCGCGCCTAAGACGACCGCCATTATTACCCCTTGTTCGAATGAACGCAGGTACTCAATTATTTTTAGTGACTGAGTAGGCCACCCGGCATCAGAGAGCACCGGGAATTGAACCCGGGTCCGTCAGAATCGCAGCCCGTCCCTCAACCACGGGACCACGCTGACACCGTACAATATAGAGAAGTGAAAATCCCGGCGTTAGTCATGAGAAAGCATTACACTCGCTCAAAGGCACAGTTGGGTGTGGTGTGACATCCAATTTTATAAAAAGATAATGACGTGGTAATTAGTTATTCATTCGGTAATGTGACCGTCTGAAAAAAAGGTGTCCAACTGGTAGGAAATTCAGCACTCGTAAAATTATCTGAAATCAAAATTTTAAAAATATTTTAAAATATATAATATTTGTTGAAGCTTATACAGATAATATCAATAAAAAGTCGAAAATTAATAAAATGGTGGACATACGAATTTTTAGTACCTTTAAAGTATTATAACAAAAATATTACCAGCAAAATGAATCTTTTCATTGATATAGGCTCCAATAAATTTAATTACTTTAAAATAAAAAAAAAACGAAAAATCTATTGATTAGTTTTTGAGTTATAGTTCCCACGAGTTTAAAAACATGGTTTCGAGTAAAACGCATTTAAAGATTTGGTTAAAGATGCTAAACCTATCGACATTATTATATAGAGAGACAAACTTTCTAAAATTTTATAATCATAGTCAACACCCTGACATCTTATGGTATTTCAGGTAACTACACTTACCATAGAATCCATGATATAAGCGCGTATTTCAAAATACTAGGATAAAATACGATCTACCGTGTAAAGTCTATTTAGCGTAATTTTTCGTTAAAGAGTGGTTCCATTATTATGAAATTTTTTTTTATAAAACTTTTTTTGATAAAATCTTTTTGGGTACATATTTTACACATAATAAGGTATCAAAGAAAAAAACAAAAAAAATCCATTTTTTGGTCGAGTTTCATGAGAAACTCCCAAAACTGCACACACCTCTCAAGTAACTATGGACCTTTTAAAGGAGATTTTTGACAAAACATCGATTTTAAGAAATTCTAGAATCAAATGGCCTGTCTGATCTACGGGTTTAATAACCCCACTCTATTTTTCCGGAGCTACTTAAAGACTAAGATTTATGTTAATAGGTCAAGAACCATCTAAGAGTTAAAAGACAATATTCAAAATTGAGTCGCTAACTCTTCATATTCTAGCCGAAGTCATAGAAAACGTCCCAAGGAGATCAGCATGTGAGAGAGAAAATTTGCATGACGTAGTATTTCACAAGAAATTAAAAAAATCTCCATAAATGATATCTACTATATCAATGCCTTGTTATTTACTAAAATAGTTTTTTAATTAATTAAACAGCGTAATAAAAATGTCATCGTGTGGGCATAAACTATGCTTTTTATTATTATTATTTTATTTGATCTATCCGATTACTCCTAGTCCGTTATTTATATCGGTAGAACTATCAATAGCCCATACCTCATCAAAATTATTTAAATTATTGGTTAGAGTGCTCCATAAAGGGCAAACCCTCTTTAATCCTATCTGAAAAATTACGAGAGCATAAGGTTACAGTATATAAGCAGAGTAATTTATTTACAATTGCTAATGAGCTAGACCCCATAAAAACAATTAAACAATCGTAACGGCGCTCTTTAAGCTAATGGGAGCTGCTCCACATAATTTAAAAATAAATTTTAATTTGCGCAGATAAAGGTAATCAGCATCAGATACTCGTAATTTACGGCAGACGTTTGCGCGGGCATTCATGACAAAGCAGCATTTTAATTAAGTTTTCACGTAGGTGGTACGCAACGAGCTCGCTCTCGTGCAGAAATCAGCGGAGCTTTCTATACATCTAACTTGAATGGCCCATTGTTACTGCCAAAACGTGAGCTGGGCATAAGCAAAACAATAACGTAATCAATATTTCGTATGCAGCTGGAGGAATTTACTCGTCGAGCTTTTTATGGGCGCGCGCCGGAATTAGCGAGTGAAATATTTACCTTCTTGATTTGCCGGTGCTGTTGCGAGTTCATTATAAGCAATTACAGTTATTTATGGCAACCTTGATAATTCGTTTATGATGCTAATCTGCATTAACGGAGAAAAATGGCACCCGCGAGCGTGACTGACGGCTGCACATCCCGCGGCGCGCGAGGAAGCCCAGGACGCAAACGCGCCTAATCCCGGCTATATAAATTTTCCGGCAGCCGGGCCGGAAAAGCGGCAAATAGTGGCTAATTGCCTTTTGAGCGGAAATTAGTCTCCGGCTGGAAGTAAAAATCGATATCGGAATAGGTGAAGAACGAAAATATTGGAGGTTTTTGGCTAATGCATAAATCGGCATTTTTAGGTAAAAATATTAAGTTAAACTTTAGAGCTTAACAGTTAATAGTATAACTACGCCCTTTTATGATTTATGGAAAAAGGCTTCGTCATTTCGAAAATTTGAAGCAAAGAAGTACCTAGGACACTAGGGAAGCTTTATATTATACAGCAAACGATGGTCCCATGTTGTGAGAAGTTTAAGAGTGTTGAGAGAAGATCAAATCTGCATTGCGGTCAGTAGGACGCCCTTTAGTGTTAGTTGCTTTTGAATTGTGCAGATCAATTTTGCGCTACGGATTGAATGTTGAGCAATGTTTGTTCTCGTTATATGTCGGTATTTAGGTAGTATCTAGAATTCCAGAGAAAAAGTTTTAAAATCGACATTCTGTCACGGAAGAAAACACAGGCTGCTGTCAAGGAGCTGCTTGAATCAGATAGGAACGCCGGCAATTTATACTATTCTATACAACCATCTTTAAGTGAAGAAAGTTTGACCCCTTTAGGTCCTCCGTGTCTTATTCAATTAGCAGATTGCACAATACGTTTTCTTGTGCTGCAAGATGGAATATCGTGATAGATGACAAAACTTGATTTATGTTTATAGCATGTCCACTAAACATCAGAACACTGTAATAGGTCTTAATGAAAATATACCCGTGTGTGTTTAAATATTTCAATCTGTGAAGACGTAGTACCCCATATTTAAATAAATAAATGAAAAGAATAACTCTAAACGTTAACTTACTTACATATATTTTAATTTAGTTATTAATTTTTTATTGTTATTAGCTTTTTGGTATAGTTTCTCCTTCATAGATTTTATATAAAAATTTCTTTCCTTAATTTAATCACATTATATCTTTGTGACAAAATCGGCGTGAGAATTGGAAAAGAGACTCTGGAGGAACAATCCCCTAAGGATAGCGTGGTGGAACATCTCGTAATTAAATGGTAGATATCAAAATTTTATTGTAAAATGTGGTCAAGTTCTGAATAAAAATATAAATCTAAAAAGATAAGGACATCTCTATAAAAATGTGATTAATAAAAAGTTACTAGAAAATGAAAACACAAAATACTGATTTCAGTAATATCTAGATAAGACTAAATACCAAAATACTAAGAAAATCAACAGAAACAATAGAATATAAAAGTGCTATGATTTTGCAAAAGAGTAAAATAATTGACAAATATAAAAATAAAACCAAAACTAGCATAGAAAACAGAGAAATCCACCAAAAAATTTAATATAGAACTATATTATGTAAAATCTACACTAAAGGGCATCAAACAAAACTAATAAGAGGTGTGTAGAAAAAATGTGGAAAACAATTTTTAAAGGTGACTATTGTGCAATCAAAAACAAGATACCGAAGAATACATTGAGGTTGGCCGAAAAATCAATGAAGAAGAATGAGTTAATCAATTTACAAATTTATACCACGAGACAGAAAAACGGACAAGTATAGAAACAATGATACAAACAAAGGAAGAAGAAATATCGGAAATCTTGAAATGTGTGAAGAATTAGAAGCTAAATTAATAACAAAATGTTTAAATTTGAACTATTAGCTCTAGTACAGAAAATAAATTTTAATTTTTATGTTCCAGAATAATGAAAAATCAGTACTGTTAATCCTGTTTTAAAAGGGCGATAGCCTAGCAACTACAAAGGCATTTGTTTACTCAACAGTATACTAAAATTAACAACAAATGTAATTTAATAGAAACTCTAGCGGCTAATTGCCAATAGGTGACTAACAACAGGGATTTCATAAATTACATTAAGATTAATACTAAATAAATCCTTGAAATACAACGAAACAGCATTTATCTGATTTGTATACTTCTAGAACGTATTCAGTAATATACAGCTACAAGAAATACTGGAAATGCTTGATTATTATAATATTCCCGATAATCTACGCCAACTCATCAAATTCAGTAAATTCTTTCTTATTTAAAGTGATTATAAAAAAATCATAAAATAACACAATACTTTAAATACATTATGTTTTGCTGATGATGCGGTTTTAACAGCTGCGAATGACAATAACCTGCAACGTCTACTTTCACTACTTTCATTTCAGCCTAACAGCGTTAATCTAAAAATATAACTGACTAAAACAAGTGGATGATGACTACAAATCCTGTACGATGTGTATTAAAAATAAAGGGAAAAATTATCGAGAAGTGTGAATAGTGAATTATTTAGTATTAAAAATAACAAATACAGACAATTTATAAGCAAAGATCAGAAAGCATATTAACAAAAGTACAAGAATATGCGAGGTACCTAATAATAATATACGATACAATAAATTTCGAAAGAGCAAGAGAAAAGCAAGAGAAGGAGACTCCATCTCTGGTACGGGGAAATATAGCAAACGTTACGCCTTAGATGACCGTATTATTACCCCTTATTCGAAGTGAACGCAGGTACTCAATTATTTTTGGTGGCTGAGCAGGCCACCCGCTAGTCATATGAGTCCTAGAACTGAACTCGGATCACTGGGCATCACTGAGGCCTAGCGCCTCACGCCTGCTCTCAAACTGGTATTAGGTAAGAATATACAAAACTTTAATTTATCTTACACTTATAGACGATAGAAAAGTAACAGCAGATACCACCAAAACAATTTACGTGCTTGGAACAATAGAAATGAAACCTATGTGCACAATAAAGATACTAATAGCGATACTAGGCTTTATATTGTTATAAAGGTAATATCGAGAAGAAAAGTATGGAACAATCGTGTAACAAACATGCACGCAGATCGAGTGGTTCCAGGGCTTTCCATCTGGTAAGCGAAGTGCAAAAAGAACACGTAAAAGATGAAGTGACTTCTAAACGATTTAGTAACAACAGGCTAAATACTAGCATTAAAAAGAAGAATATTTATAGTGAATACAACAATCTGAATAATATACAAAGTAATATGTCTTAACTTTGTCCAACATTTTTATCAAGACAATAAGAGAGATGTTAAAATCTTCTTCTGAATGGCCAGAACTATATACTGCAATTTACAATAATGTTGTAGGGTATACTATTCCCCTGTAGAGTAAAAGTTATATTTAAGTTAATATGAGTCGAAAATCCGATAAAGATAGGTGTGCAAATTTAACTTTAAAGTATTTAATAAAGTTATAAGTAAAACATACCACCCAACAAACAAATAATTTTAAAGTGATAAAATTGAAACGGTTTATGTAAAATTTTGCAGCTTTTATTATATATATATTTATTAATACAGTTTAGAATATGACAAATAAAATTCATATTTTATCTGGAATTATGTATCCTAAGGGGGGCTCCTGTACAAATTTTTTTGCATTTTTTTTATTGCTTTAAAAATTCATTTTCTACCTGAAGAATATATTTCCAAAGTTATAAGCCCAACAGAAAGTCCTAAAGGCCCCTAGGAAATCACCGAAGTGATAGGCCAAAAGTACCAAAAGCGGGTAAACGCGCGCGCGTTCTTTACGGTCTTTACCTTTCAGTTGAGAGACGACGCACTCACAGTAAACAGTTCTACTTTTCAAGAACGAAAACTTCAATCGCGTTTTTCTCGAAACGTGTTTTTTTCGCGCCGTGGAATGTAACTCAAAAAGTAATGAACCAATCAACTTGAAATTTTGTACAGATATTTGTTAACTTATTGGCCTTTGCACCAACCTAAAATTTCATATAAATTGTTATAATAAATATTGTTGTTAACAATAAATCTAAGTGATTTCTTTCATAATGTCCTTAAATTTTTATTTTTTTTTGTTTTTCCTAAATTTAGGTTAGTGCAAATCGAGCATTTCTAGCGCCACCATTTTGTTTTTAACCCATAATTTTTTTTGTATTTATTTGAACGTCTATTTTATTATGTAATTTGATTTATTGCAATAAATGCTTAGTTTTTTGTAAAAAATATTGAAAACTCTGTTGTCTGGAGGAGGCTCCCCACTAAATGCGTAAAAAAATATTTGGTTATGCATAACTATTTAATATAACGGAGAGAAACTTTACGCCTCGCTTTGGAATAACGTTTGCGAATTGAGAGTTGAAGGCTCTCATGCTTGTTTTCATTGACAGGTCGTCGCGCATTATCTCTGATACGGGGCAATGTCTCAAGCGCCGGACCTTAGAAGACTGCATTATTACCCTTTGTTCAAAGTAAATAGAAATTATTTTTGATCATTAAGGTTAATTAAGTTAAATGGCTCAATTACAGTATAATGTGGGTATCAAAATTGAATATCCTAAAGCCACTTTTTACCACATTGTTATTAATATTTACCTGAACATGTTGTAGGAATCTGACCGTCCACGCGCCGAACAGTTGCTTGACAATATAAAGATTTACTTTCAGTATAACAGAACACCTCCCCATTATCATCGAAATGTAAGGACCTATCTCTGTACAACTTTTTCCATCAAATAAATTATCCGAAGAAATGATAGTAAATTTCCTGTGCACTTCGCAGACCATATTTTAATGGATTTTATTTTATTTTATGGGCTATCTTAAAGCTAAGATTTGTTTCATCTACTATTTTTTTTAACTATTAAATGTGGCTTGTTAATAAACATTCCATTTATAATTATTAAAAAATTAATACATTTTTTTAAACACTTTGTAAGCGACAGTTATGTTTTTCCATATTTATGCCAATTATATTTTCTGAAAATAACTAAAATATATAAAAGCTAATTTTTACAAAATCGGACAGTGTTTCGACTCTTTAACTGAAGCGTAAGATTATTAAATTGTGGAAAATATTAAATGATCTTGTAGCTTTAAGAAGTTTGAAAAGCATCCAATAAAAAAAAGTAATTTCAGCTTGCCTGCAAATAATAATTACTTTTTATAAGAAAGGAAAGGGTGAAAAGCAGTTAGGTATTAAAAAACACCAATAAAGTCCATATTTATACCACAAATTCATTGTACATATACTTTATTACATAAAAAAATAAAAGTAGATTTTAACATACGCACCTGTGGAGTCCACCGGTTTTGTCAAATGGTTGAGGATGAAATATATAGTTTTCTAGAGGAAGTCCTTCGGGATATTGTTGAGAACCTCCTAAATCCGTGTCTCCAAGTCTTTAGTTTTTGAAACTCTGTCTTGCATATTTTCCTACATTGTGCCACAAGTAAAAATTACACAAGTCAGATATGGAGTTTTAGAAACGTTTTGCAAATGCTGGATTAATCACGCACGTTCGGCAAGAATAAAATAGGACGTATCATTCTCCATTCAAAGAAGTTTGCCGTGAACCACAAGTAATTTTCAAATATCCGAATGTAGCGGTCAACATTCATGGTGTTATAAACAAGGAGTGTGCATCCTCTTATTTGACTCCCAATAATCGAAATAATCGCCTGATGCAATATGACCTTGTTACTCCAAACGATGTTTTCAAACAATTCAAGAGAATCTTCATCCAACCCAGCATCAACGTCCCATACTCGATTTTACGATCACGGCGTTCAGGTTTTAGCTCATGTGCGTAATACGGTTTTCACGGGCGAATATTCAATTCTATATGCAATACCGCATATATTGCATGTCTTGTTAGTCCACTCTCACGAGCTGCTCGGCTTGTTCTGTACGGGCTGCTAGTAAACGTTTCCTGCACTGTTGCCACTGTCTTTGCGAGTCGGGATGTGGATGGGCGGCCACTTTTTCTTGTATTTACCGAGCCTGTGATCAATAACTTTTAACATTTTTATGTTGTCTCTGGTCGTAGTGCTGCATTATCTTCTTTCGTTGTACGCTACGATCTCTACACAAGAATAATAAAATTCTTTATTCCAAGCAACAGACTATTTTTGTACTGCTCCTGGTGGCTTATTCCTGCACTATAAACGCAGAAAACATAAAATCCTATTTACTATCGTCTATTTAGAGAATGCATTTATCATAGCTTTGGTTGTATTACAAATTCTAGAGTCAATTTTTTATGCCTAGTTACTTTTCACTCATCATTTATATGATTAACCAAGAATTCTTGAAGGTAAGAATCTTAAAAAATTTTGACAAAGAAAAAAGATTGAGGTGAAGGTATTCTATTTTACTAAACTTTCAACATGGTATGTGACAGTTGACGAAAAGGCTTTGAAAGACAATTGTAAATACAATGATCTTGGGTAATAAAGATATTTAAAATAAAGTTTTTACTCGTCAAGTACTTTAGACAAAAATCAAATATTTAGGTTGTACATCTAAATACTAGTTTTGCAGTTACGGTGCTTATTTGACCTCTGGATTTGGACAGCTATGCGAATGTCGCAACTAGAACGTGGAAGCTAAGACGTAATGATATCAGGACGCAAATCTGTTAAGGTGTAAGCATTTAGGACGCGAAGGCATTAAAGTGAGAAGCCAATCAGGCCTGGATTTTATTTGAAAAAATGCTATGCTACAAATATAATTTATAAAAATCGCATAAGGTATTATAAGTTCTGAGTTATCTGAAAATGGCTCAAAACACAAAATTCTTGTACAACTATATATATTATTATTGGGAAAAGTAAGAGATACATTCACACAAACGAGGGATAAAAAATTTACTACACAGATAATAGAATTTTACATTTTTAATGTGATAGAAACCTTTTTTACTTTCCTTATCCTATAATAAGGAAAGTAATGTAATCGGCGGAAATTTGACCTACCCAGTTTTTCACATTTCTGGGCGAAATATAGCCTCAGGACACCAAAAAAGTTGTTTTTAGCCATTGGTTCGTGTGTATGTGTGTGTCTGTCTGTCAGTAAACAAGATATCTCGAGAACCGTAAGAGCTAGAGACTTGAAATTTGGTAAGCAAATTAACTGTAGGTAGGGGACGCAGTGCGAAGCTTTTGGTAAACATCGGCAGTGCCGTTTGGTCACAAGGTCGCAAAATCGGTCTCAAAGCGGTCGCGTATCTAAACGGTTGAAGATACAAAAATTTATGAGAATAAAAATGATTTATTACAATGAGATAAACATGAATTTAAAATAAAGTTGGTAAAATGAACTCGAAAAAAATTGAAACTCATGATTTTTAACATACCGGTGTTCATAAAATATTTCAAATTTATATTACAGGATAGATCAAAAGAGTTAACAAAAATTAAAATGAAATTTTTGATCCGAGGTCAAATAAATAAGTTGTAGCCGATTAAAATTAATTAAACGGACCAATCACAGCGCTCGGAGAGCTACGCGAGACTTCGGAGACGGGAAGCTAGACGCTAAAGGAGCACGCAGGCTGTGCGACCGAGCTCGACGGATTACCTTCAGTGACGAGCAAAATTAGTACTAGTCATTATTGTCTTGTACTGTTTATTTTAATCAGCTCAGTGTTG
This sequence comes from Sinelater perroti, assembly GCA_036346155.1. NCBI lineage: Eukaryota > Metazoa > Arthropoda > Insecta > Coleoptera > Elateridae > Sinelater > Sinelater perroti. Next base: position 3,402,659 of record JARFIY010000359.1, read on the forward strand.
GACTGCCTGTCCTTTTAAAATAACAAGTTCTGGGAAAACAGCAAGCTTGCACGATATATATTATATATATATATATATATATATATATATATATATAATGATATAATTATAAGATAATAAATTGAAATTGTGATGTTCACCAATTTTTCTTGTATTATTTCCAATCTTGTGATTTAAAAATATTGTATTCTAATATCTAGGCGTTCTATCCACTGCATTTTAGTAGCAGCGTTTTTGTTAAGATTATTTCTGTATTAAGACATTTTTCTACACTATTGTATATAAATAACTATGCAGTACTTGAATAATTCTATATGTACATTTGCAATGTACTCTTTCAAAAACAATAAATCGGTTACCGATCTAAATAAGGACAAAAAGATGCTCCAAATTTTTAGAACTACAAATAAGAATAAGGATGATACCGATAAAAAAAATGTTAAATATATTATAGATTTTTCAACTGCGATTCCAAAGCGAGCGGACGTATGCCGTGTTCCTATGCTAGTGCAGAGGTGTCCCAAAATTTTATCTCAAATAGCCCGTGACCCAAGTACCTGCATTAATTACAGTCAGATAACATCGTTTTTAATTTAAATACAGTCTTACTCAACGTTAAGTGCACCGATAAACATACTAAATTAGCTGGTTAAAATTATTTCAGGATTTCAATTAATAGAGCAATATATCCAACCAATACCAGCAACCTAGACGCTATTACGGAAATATAGTTAAGCTAAATAAGCTACAGATAGTCAGCCCAGATCACGGCAATCTTACCAACATTTACATTATAGCACAAGCACAATCTACTCCATTTACTATTCATAAAGCAACCATTTGTTTCCACAACCTCTAACCTCTGCTTCATATGTAAACAAAGCAGTTCAATCTTCCCATTCACCAATAATTCAACCCAACGAAAGCAATAATATGGAGCAACAAAATGAAAATAATAACCAGGAAATGGTCGGATAGATCGCTGAAAATACACATTGATGCAACCGAAAATTTTTAACCCAAAATAGATTAAAGTGCTTGGCTAACAATAATTTCGATTTACTCAGCCTACAACATTCTAAAAGAAATGAAAAATCAGTGAAAATTACTAAACCTTCTCCGTTATACATTTACGGTGTTACAAACTACAATGGAATGATCGATAATATCGTAAAAGTTGCTGACAATAATCAATTCTATAGTAAAACCATTGCTAACGATACAGTAAAAATCAATGCACACACTACAGATACCTACCAAAAAATTATCGCACATCTACGAGAAGAAAAAATTATTCGCCATACATATCAACGCAAGTAATTAAAGAAGAATTTCAAAAGATCAGCTGTAAGGTTAGTAATGTAATAAATATAAGACACAAAGTTTTCATAAAACCCCTCCTACACTTCTATGTAAACCTGGAACTCGACTCAAACATTAAGAAAATATACGATACTAAATTCCTTTGTAACTGCCATATAAAGGAAGAGATATTATACAGTAAGGTAGCAGATAGGTACTCCTATGCGATCCCGGCATGGAACAGACCTATTACAGGGACGCGACCCTGCCTTATGCGAGCAATGATTTGCCCCTACCTTCACTTCTGGGGGAAAATCATTTCCTACCCTTTACACCTACCCATCTCCCCTACCTACCCCATCCCTTACCAAACTCGCCAACACGCAATGGCAAGCGTGGTGTTTTAATGCCAAATACCCCTCATTCTCTTTAACTATGGTAATGTCAGTATCCAAAACAAAATTACCCCAGGTGGGTAGAGCTCAAAGCTCAGAATCCCACACTGATCTTTCAGTTTGTCCCAAAGATTCTGGGGGGGACAAGACACTGATACATAAGAAGAAATTTTCACTCCTGGTAGCCACCTATAACTGCAGATCCCTACTAGATGATTCACAACTATACGATCTGAAAAACGAAGCAAGTAAAATTAATTGGGTCATATTGGGACTTGCAGAAGTAAGGAGAAAAGGAGAAAGCTATGTCACTCTACCATCGGGAAACGCACTAATGTATAGCGGCCATGAAAGCGACAGTCAAAGGGGAGTAGGTTTCCTTGTTAAGAAATCAATAATACCAAATATTATTAGCTTCAAAGGAATATCTGAACGAGTAGCGTATATGATCATAGAAACATCAAAGAACTACCGCATAAAAATAATACAAGTTTATGCACCTACTTCGGCATATACTGACGAGGATGTTGAAATATTATACGAGGACATCATAAATGCGAGGAAAGAGGGTATGTCTAATCTTGATATAGTCATGGGCGACTTCAATGCGATTATAGGACATATAAAATAGGAGGAAGAATACATCGGAAAATATGGATTGGGCGAAAGAAACCCAAGAGGAAATATGCTAGCAGCTTTCTTGGCAGATCAAAAATTGTACGCCATGAACACCTTTTTCAGTAAAAAAGCCCAGTGCAAGTGGACGTGGATAAGCCCAAATGGGCAGACCAAGAATGAAATTGACTATATACCCTCATCCAAAAAGTTAAGCATAAACGATGTCACAGTCTTAAATTCATTTAACACGGGAAGCGACCATCGGCTCGTAAGGGCAAAGGTTACTGTTCAAAAGTTTAACAGATATAAATATAGATATAAAAGAACGATAAATGCCCAGATACTCAAACAAAACAGGGAAACCTATTAAAAGTACATACGACAATCTTTGCTATTAAAGGAATATGATGACAACAATATAAACCAAATATCTCGTGATCTGACACTAGCATTAACAGAAGCGTCGGAAAAAATCACAAAGACGACATGCCAAAAGATAAATAAAATTACTCAACAAACAAAACAAAAATAGAAGAAAGAAGAGAGTTATATAAAGAAGGAAAATATGCAACTGATGAATATCGAGAAGTGAGAAAAGAAGCGAGGCGTATGATAAGAAAAGATTTAGAAAAATTCTATGAAGAACAAATAGAGCAAGTAATAGAGGACAACAAAAGCATGAAGTGCCTGAAAAGAAGATATGGGAAACGAGAAATCATTGTAGTAAAAGACTTCGCCTGAACAGAAATAAGAAACACAGATGAGATCCTAAAAACTACGGAGAAATACTATAAAACACTATATGGGTCGCACATTAAACAACCTGAGGGGCCAAAAGAGGATTCTAAAATAGTAAATGTAGGATCTGAGGATATGCCGGAGATCAGTGAAGACGAAATTTTGCATGCCCTACAGACGATGAAAAACAATAAAGCGCCGGGAGATGATAATATAATAATAGAAATGATCAAAGAAGCCAAAGAAATAGTAATCCCCAAGCCAAAAATCCTATTTAACATGTGCCTACAACAAGGGAGAATACCAGATAACTGGGATAATGCCGTGATAGTAATTTTGTTGAAAAAAGGGGACGCATTACTATTACAAAATTACCGCCCTATCAGCCTACTTTCTCAAATGTATAAATTGTTAACAAAGATCTTGACTAACAGATTACCGCAAAAATTAGATGATTATCAGACAGTAGAGCAAGCCTGTGACCATTTACTTACTGTTAAAATTCTAATCGAGAAATCCATCGAATATAACCTGCCTTTGTTCATGGCTTTTATTGATTATGAGAAGGCGTTTGACTGCGTTGAACACTGGGCAATAATGAAGGAACTTAATTGTGCTAGAATAGATTCCCGATATACAGCACTGATAAGTAATATATACAAACACGCTACAGCAACAATTAAATTACATGCATATAGTAATAAATTCTCAATTGATAGAGGTATTAGACAAGGAGACACAATGTCTCCAAAATTATTTAATTTGGCACTTGAAGGAATATTTAAAAATCTGGACTGGTCAAATAGGGGTATTAATGTAAATGGGGAAAAATGAATCATTTAAGATTTGCCGACGACGTAGTTCTATTTGCAGACAACAAAGACGACCTACAAATTATGATAAACGAATTAGAAAAAACGTCTAAGAAAATAGGTCTAAAAGTAAATTTGAATAAGACGAAGACAATGTGTCTTGAGAACCCACAAATAAACACAAATGGAACTATCCTAGAAAATGTCAACGAGTATATATATCTAGGACAAACTGTAACATTAAGGAAGGAAAACAGAGAACACGAGATAGATAGAAGAAGACGTCTGGTGTGGGCAGCTTTTGGAAAGCTAGCTTATATTTTAAAAAACAACAAAATACCCCAACGCTTACGAACTAAGGTATATGACCAATGTATACTTCCCATAATGGCATATGGCGCTCAAACATGGACATTAACGAAACAAGTAAAAACAAAACTGGAAGTCACTCAGCGAGCAATGGAGAGAGCAATGATTGGAATTACAATACGAGACAAAAAAAGAAATAAATGGATAAGAGATAGAACTGGGGTCGCGGATGTAGTGAAAAGAGTGACGAAATTGAAATGGGAATATGCAGGACATACAGCTCGGATCAAAGACAGTAGGTGGAACGTTAAACTCCTCCAATGGAGACCATGGACAGGCAAGAGACAGCGTGGCAGGCCAATAATGAGATGGCAAGACGACATTAAGAGAGTAGCAGGACTGCCATGGATGAGAGTCGCACAGAATCGCGCTACATGGAAGAATTTGAGGGAGACCTATGCCCAATACTGGGCGCAATGAGGGTTAAAGAGAAGAGAGATATTATACAGTGCACAAGAAGCCAAAATTGCCATCATCCGAAGGCAATACAAGTGTGTCAAATTCGGAGGTGACGATGACACAAAAGTATGCATAAAATTAAGCACGCCATCCAAATGCGCTTTATGTGATGGCAACCTCCGGCAAATTATAAAGAATGCCCAACACACAAAGTTTTAATAATCATACCAAACAAAACAGATAATATCTAATAGAAGACTGATTCCACCTTCATCATCTAATAGTGCCTTAGTTACTTTATTACATCTCAACAATGTGCCAATGACAAACAATTTATACATTTCTAATATACACTGATTAGAAATATTAACTATTTTTGAATAATATTTTAGAATTTAGGTAATAGTTAGCGGGTATAATCACGGCGGATTTATTTAAAGTAGCCTCTAGATAAGCTTTAAAACGTCTGTGCTAACCGTCTGTGGTAGCACGCTCTACATCCATTGGAATAGCATTGACTGCAGCCGTCAGGACTCGGTCCAAAGAATCAACATTAGACTGTCTTTGTGAGCCCCCTAAAATTGGCTATAATTTGCAAGCTAATGGATTGAGATCCATGCTACCAGAAAGCCAATCTTCTATTATTAGAAAATGAGGCACGTTGTTGCACAGTCAAGTTTGAGTTGAGCGTGCTTTGTGGGTGAGTGTGGAGTTTTGCTGAAAGATCCGAGGCTTACCTGGAAAAGCGAGAGAGGTTTTACTGTATCTTCCAAAATATTTTGTTAATACAGAGTGGCCGAAGTTTTGACTCTCTTTTCACAAAATAAACATAAACAGACTCTCAATCAGACCATTACAGCTGCTGGATGATGGTCTCTTTGAACCCTTAGCACTAGTTGAGATAATTCTTTGGGCGACCTAGCGTATATCCTAATTGTTAAAAGATTCGTCTACTGCAAAAAAAAATGTTCTTTGATTCTTCTCCTGCCTATATTTAAAGCATCTGTCAGCAAATGTTTCATATACCTTTTGTAAGCAGCTAGACCTAGATCTTACTTAATAATACAAGATATCGAAATTTTGGTAATTTGCATCTCCCAAGACATAATCTTCTGCTTACAAAGAAGATTTCGTTTAATTCGTGCATTTGCGGCTAACACATGAACAGTTCGAAGCGAATCTGGTCTTTCAGATTTTGGACAATCTTCAACACCTCCAGTCTCATTAAACAATTTCATAGCTCGATACACTCGGCTAATGCCGAGAGAATGCAGGGTCTTAAAGTCACGGACGTCTTTATGTTCTGCAAAGCAAGGGTAGACTTGATCTTGTAACAGTATTTATGAAAATACCAGGTATATTGAACGATGAACATCGTTCATATTAATCAGTTTTTAATCTCATGAGCAGCCGTTAAAAAACCATGAAAACCGACGGAATAAAAATTCCGATTAAGATGATTCCTTGTAGGTCGGCCTCCGCGGTAATGACTTCAAAACGGGGTAAAGTACATGACGCAGTTAACCGCAACCGCGCAGTTCTGACACGACCGCAAACAGAAATAATCGACCGAAACGGTCGTACATTATAAAAGAAATGAAACGCATGCGACTCTTGCAATTTGCTGCCTTTGTATTATCTCGAATAACTTGAATGCATCTTACACTTCAAGATCGCAGACCGCGATACGCCATGCAAATAACGACGCATAGCTCGCCTGCCTGCTAGAGCACGGAGCGGGCATCTATTAATTATAAGATAATGAAGGCCGCGTTATTAATTAACGGAGACGGCGCCGGCGACAGGTGCTAACGGGAGGCAGCGCCGGGGCGGTTCGAATCGCCGCGGCCGCGTGGGGTGGTAAAAACGCGGCGCGGTGCCAGAAGCGGCCAGCGCCGTAAAAAGTGCAGTTCCGCGCAATGTGACACACGCCATAAAAAGGTGTGAAATACGCTGCAAGATCCTGCGAGGGCCCGGACGTCAGCGCCGCTCCGAGACAAATTTATGAAGTCGCGCTGATTTACGCGGGCCCGCAAAAACGAGCATCTTTATAATGGTCGCCTTATATTCCAGGTGGCATCGAAATTAGCGCTCAGCACGCTTACAAAAAGGAATTCCGCAACTTGCGGTCCGCGCCGACTTGTATCTCGATCGCTTAATTGTAATCTGTCAAAGACATACCATTAAATAATTTTTAATTATCTTTTACTTCTTCATGTTCTTTCATTGTTTTTAATTTACAGCCTGATCAGAAATGGACTTGGTTTCGAAATTTTAGAAATTTCATTTTGTTCTTTTTTTTATAATTGTATTATCTCAAAAACTAATTCTTCTAGAAAATATGTAACACTTCTTTCAAAGTTATAGCTTACAAAGTCGTAGAGGTAATCCTTAAAATAAATAAACAATAAAAATAACATTAATATACAAGAAAAATTAAATTTATTTACAAAAATTTACACAATTAAAGTAAATACAGAGGGTTATAGACAGGATAAGGAGGCGAATTCAAACTTTAATTATTTATGTATAAATTGCCATATCTCACCAAAAAAGGTATCAAACTGTCCAAAACAATTAATTAAAAAAATGTGACGCCACAAAGTTGATCCCGAACTTAAGAGGTGCGTTCAGCAGTTTTTGGAGCTCAAGTGGTTAGAATCGAGGACGATTCATCATTTCAAGACTTAAGACAATAAATAAATAAAATAATATCCCGAAAAACTTTCAAAGCAAGACTTCAAAAAGTTGGATAATTGGACGAATAGAAAGAATCCGTCGATACGAAAATAGCTTCTCAAAAGAACTAAGAGAATTAAGCCAAAAATTCATGTTTTGTGAAAGGCCAGGTCATATAGTCTTTACAGAATTCTGAACAACCAAAAGTGGAAAAAAGTCATCACGACGGATGAGGCTTGGTTTTGGTTGGTCAACGTCAAAGGTCAAAGAAGGATTCAATACGTCAAGAGAAGCGAAAAGAATTCGAAACTTGCAAAGTTCTACCGAAAAGAATCGTTTGGAAAAGGATTTATGGTCTGATTTTCATTTTGTTCAACCAAATTCTAAAGTAAATAGTAAATACTATTATGACTCCATTTTGAAAAAGTTCTCGGAGACTCTATCCAAATGGTGACTTTATCTTCCATTAGAATTCGGTTTCGAGTCACACATCCAAGTAGACAATGGAATAGATGAGGCTTCAGATGAAATTTATCACACCTGATAAGTAGATGTCCAGGAGTCCGGATGCTGCTCGGATGGGTTATTTCGTTTGGGGGTATTTTAAAAGATGTCTTTGGAATGTCAAAGCTCAAGGCACTGCTGGCTTTAAAAGGCCCTGCAGAAGACTTGGAAGAATTCATAAACAAAGTACTTCAAAATTTGCCAAAGTGTATAAAATCTAAAAAAATAAGAGATCTCATATCGAGTAGTTTTTGGTAAATAATTATTTTTATTTAATTAAAATTTGAATTAGTCTATTTATTGTATATATAACTCTTTGTAGCATTGAGAATCATATTATAGAATGTAGCCATGATCTTCTTAAGCCAAGGTCTAAATCTGCTGCAGACCAGCACAACTTCCTCCTTTTCTATATGTATTAGTACCCCCATGTTGAATGCTCTTAAATTGTTCTTGGTGTTATGTTATCTCTTATTGACCTTCCCCTAGATTACACCTTACACCTAGTAGTCAAGAGGATTGCAGTCGGGGTATAGTCATGTCTGAGTTTTCTTTGCCTTGTGGGCTGTAACGGAGTATTGCAGAAACACACACAGTTTCACTCAGTGGCCACCTCCTCTATTGAAAGTATGACGACTGTTTTTAGCACGTTGATACAGTTGTCAGCGGTCACCTTCAAGTCTTCCTCAAAGAAGTGGGGCGCCATGACATCTTCTTCGTTGGTCACAAACTCTAGCACCATTACAGAGACGGAAAACTTTGTATGTATAACGATAGGCACTTTAGATGCATCTTACCAGAGCCAACGGTTATTTTGGCGATTTACCTTCCTATCCGAATAAAACTATTTTGGTCTAAAAGCCAGCGCTGTCGTCCTTGATGTTGTTGAACAATGGTTGATCTTTTAACTTACTGTCAAACCTGTTTTTTTCAATAAATATTTGGTGGATATGTAGCAGAACGAATACCCAAAGAATATTTCCTATAACGGTCATATTTTTAATGGCTTTAGGATCGGTCAATGCAGACGACAGTTAGCCCGTGCCAAATTAATTGGGTATTTGGTTTCTTTACCTGTTCAAAATTATAGGAAATATTTTTCTTCAATATCCCCAAGATGGATAAGTTTCAACCTTACCTGCGACCGGTATACGAAAGACAAAAGCAGGCATTTATCATTTAGTTGTTGCAATAGGTACATCAACCTGAACTAGGGTAGACCACGGCGAGCGTAGCCAGGTGCACATCCGCCTACTGAAATTTTGTCGCTACTTTTGGTTTGCCTGCCACGGTATCGCGTACATTAAAATATACGTTTGGCACATCGATTGTGTTTATATTTACAATTTACCATCCTAAAATCTGTAGTTCTTTAGAACGAAAAACTTGTAGTAAAGGTTGTAATGCACTAGTACACTGACGGATGACCTCGCCACGCCTATTTTTTTACCAGTTCAGTCAAGCTTCGCCTAGTATCCTGATCGATCTTTCCTTTCAATTAGAATTACCATAAAACTGTTGTAACACTATTAAATTTCTATATAAAAAAGTTTATGTAATATCCCAGTTTAGCGGTATTACCCGCTTACATAAATTATATACCGTACTTAGGAAAACACTGACGCTTGTGTCGGCGTAAAAAACAATTCTTAAGAATAGTAGTATTTTAGACTTGATTGGATTATTATTGACTCATAAAGTACACAATCTTCCTCTTTTCGCAAAGTTTTTGATTACAATTTGGTACATGTTCTGATTGACATATCATCAATTTAATTTTGTTTTTAAAATTTTTAACTATTTGAGAATAGCGTACATTTTAAATTGAAGTAACCCTACAAAAAGAAATTGCAGTGTGAAATCACAAATTAATAGCATTTCGTAAAATTACGCAACTAGGAAATAGTAGATATATTAAATCGACTCAAGCTGTGCGACAACTGGCAACATCTTGCAAAAACCATATTTGCTTTAGGTCCATGTTGAGTAATTGTTGCCAAAAAAACGACTTTTGTATCGGTAACAATCACCAGTTACAATTGCAGCATTTCCAGCATCATATTCGAAGAAGTATATGTCTACTAGAAACAGTGACTTGGGGGTGTATTTACTTATGATAACATAAGAATTCTTTAAACTTCAGATGCAACAGTTTTGTTTTCTTTCAAAGTTGGAAAGACACCTAATTACTAAAGACAATTTTAGACTAAACTGAGAACCCACCTTATGATGGTTCAAAAATCAATTGAGTTGTCAATGGTAAGAATGATTAGCAAGATTAGACCGTTGCGTTAGTTAAATTTTGTACACATCTAAGTGTAGGTTTTTAACTATTTGTTAAAGGAAGCTTCTCAAAATGTTTAATTGTTGTGCATAGTGTCGAGATAATGTTTAAAATTTACAGACACTGTCTGACTGTTGAAATATTTTAATGGAACTTTACTATAAGATCTTGCATCCATTAGCAGTTTCGTCAAGTTTTGTAATCAATCGTCAAAAAGTTGATTAATTTGAAACATTATTGTGGACCAAAATTCCATAGTTTTGTACTGTCTCCGCAAAGTTTTTCCCAAATTTGCAATCTGTTTTAACAATAATAACTCGTTGATCTTTGGCTTAACGTTTCATATATTTCTAATCCGCTTTTAATAAAATTAGTAAAGGTAATAATTAGAGAACTTTACATTATTAAAATATTTAATAATGCTAAAGTACTTTTTTATTGTTAACTACCTTTCTATTTTATAATCTAAAACAACTAAAGGTATACGTAATAAATTTAATAAGTAAGTGAGATGAGCACCCTTTGGAGCTACAAAACCAAGAATTTTGAGCTAAGGCAATAACTAGAACTATCCATTTATAGAAAAAAATACCAGCACCCCACAACCACCTCCAACACAAAATTGATCAAAAAGACGACACTAGATATTCTTCATGTTAAATTATATTAGCAAAACAAAATGAATAAGGCAAAAAAGTAAAACCAAGACCAACAAGCAAAGTAAAGCAAAAGAAAAGGAACACAATAATCGAAAAAACAAAGTAATTAATAAATCTTATAATAATATAAGCACAAATACTCAAAAGCAATATTCAGAACAGACAAAATCAAAGAAACCACTATCCATGTTATAAGAAAATTTGACGATATAATGCTAAATAAAACATAAACATTTACAAAACACTAATTCAAATGCGTAAGTAGCTAATAAATCATATCTAGAAGCATTTGATGTGTTGAGTAAATAATTTTAATTTACTTGCTGCTATAATTGTTAGAAATAGAAACAAAACGAGAAAAATTAAGACTTGCGCATATAAAGTGAAAAGAAGTTTTTGCTATAAAGCATTTTTATAGTTTTTAATAAAAAACACGGAGATAATGTAATCAAAAGTTTACTTTTCCAGAATTTGCTGATGTTGTCTACTGCAAAAGATACTTCGGAATATTTTCCACATAAAAACTTTAATTCCGCTTCAGAAGTATAATTAAGCTAACTGTCCTGATTAAATAAAAATTAAAGAAAGGGATAAAATCAGGCAAAAATAAGAATGACTTCTTACAAAAGTCAATTTATGCATGTATATTGCCAACACAGAAATAAACGTACGTACTAATTTCCATTAAATGTCACAAATGTAAATTTTCTTATATTCGTAACTTAGAGGCTCGTGATTAACAAAAGAAAATGTTTTCTGAAAAATATCTTGAAAATAAATTGGACTAAAAGCTGTTTGCCATTTTGACTCACTTTCATTGGGTAGATAAATAAGAGAAAATGACAAGTTGAAAGTAACGCCCATAGTCGCTGTGGAATCCTACAAAAACCACTGCCACTCTACATGGTGCTCCTAAAAAATATATTCTTTTTTCAAAAGTAACAATAGTTAATTAATAGTTAATAAAATAGGTAAATATTAAAAAATATATACAGAGTTACGGAGCAATTTATTTGGAGCTACAAAACATTGTTTTCCAGCTCATTGATTTTTGCTGCTTTTGTGTAGCAAACTCTATCTTCAGGTGTCATTATAAAAAAAGTTTGTTAGAGTGTCACACACATACAACGTTTATAATTAAATTACAAATTTCACTTGTTTACAGTCTCATAAAATTATTACCTAATTGCATGTTAACGAGAACGGTGTAATACCGTAAAGGAAACTTTCTACAGCGGTGCGAAATCATAACGGTCACTTCCGTTTGCCGTTAACCGATTTAGCTGAAAATCAATCCCATGAAAGGTACTGACCTAAGATGTGTGTATGCCAAGTTTGAATTGAATCCGTTGAATAGAACGGAAGTTATAGTGTCTCTAGACACACAGACAGACAGACAGGATGATAATCTCATTAACTTTCTACTACAAGATCCGCTGTAGAAAGTTAATAATGGAACTATAAAACATTTTTAGGTTAACCCAAATTTTATTTATACTTTAAGTTGTCTTTTAGTTTATAATACTCTGTGCATAAATTTATTTAAGGTGTTTAAAAATGTTTAGCTTTGTGTCATAGATTGAAATGCGCACCTGGTGCGAAAATGAACTATCGTATTATATAACGCCATCAGGTCACCCCACTGAAATGTACAGAAAGTAAAATAGTGAGTCATTCGTGCAGTGCTGCGAGTGCAGTTGTAGATAAAGCGGAAAACCATGAAAATGTACAAATATGACCATTGATAGGCGTAGAGGTTTCTTTGTAGGATGAGCTCAGACAATCAAAGGAGGTTAGCAGACGTATATGGGGACGCAACACCGAGTCGCAGAATTGTCCAAGGACGGCAAGAACTGTACTGAGAGAGACAAAAGTAGCGCTCAACAGAAGCGCGTGAAAGTATTCCAATAGTTGTGGCAGCTCTACAGCATATATTCGGAAACATATTTCGAGTTTCTGATCAAAAAACAAACTATGGTACTGGAACTAGAAGTCGGAAAAGAAAAGCTTGTCTATAGAACGGCAGTCTGTTCTAAAAAGCGATTGCATTTTGAGATCAGGAGGAGAATCTGCTATTAAACTGGGGTTCTCTTTTGTGAAAATATTGCTAGCTTGCGGTCTTGCTAATCACTGAAGCGACCCCGTAGAAGTATTTGGAAGCACTACCATGTTGTTTCAAGAGAAAAATGCACGGCCACATATCAACAGCTACATCATTGCCATCCTGCAGATTCCTTGGTGCCGAGCTGCTATACTTCAGTCAGATGTTATGTTACATTCAAAGAATGATTCGCAGCAGCTTTACGGAAACTACCAGGGCGGTGGCAAAGGTGCATGGATATTGAGAGAAAGTGCGTCTAATGAAATGTGCACTCACTTCTACCTTATAAAAGATTCGCGGCGAAAAAATAATTCTTGTGTCAATTGTTTTTGCAAGCTTCAAATATTTTCGTTTGATTTTAGTTAATAGATTTATTTATAATGTTTGTAATTTTTTGTTTGGTAGCAATATATTTAGTACTTCAAATGAACATATTTTGTGACAAATAACACTTTACAGTTCTTGTGTTTTACTTACGCTTAGAATTTTCTGAGCAACAAGAGCAACTTTTACAATATTTATTTGTTTTTGCTTTAATAATTTGCTCAAATATAAAAATATTTTAATATTTTCTTATATTAATAACTATAGTTCATAAACTGCTACTTTTAGTCTGTTTGTTTGTAAGTTCACTTAAGACTTTTCTTTTTCTTAAAATATAAGTGCATCTTTTTATATTTTTTATAATACGCATCATGTTAAGGTTTAAAAAAAATGTAAATTAAGCTCATCAACAATTAATTAACTTATTGGAAAATATTTCTAAAAGTAGTTGCTTATTTTAGTTTCTGATTATGAAATAATAGCATAGTTTTCCGAAGCGAATGGACATTTTTGTAGATGTGTACTTACTTGATATTTACTTGAAGCAATTGAGGCTTAGGACATCTATTTAAAAAGTAGCTATTTTAGAATAAACCATTTTACAAAGAATGGATGTTAATATAACAATACAAGGTTATAATTTACTTAAATAAAATGCGAGGGCAATTAAACCCTTGTATTCTCAAATAAAAAATACAGTTCATATACCGTTTCAAATGAAAAACTGAGCTTATATAAATATAAATCACTAAGTGTAAGCCACCGACTATATTATTGTTTATCAAGTTTTTGAATTATTAAAGAGCTTTTACCAGCTTGTCTAGATCTTAAGACGACTTCTTCAACTATTAGAAAAGCTTATTGTTAACAGACGAAATTTTATTAAGAATTCTTGGACAAAAGTGTCATAAAGTATGACTATGCGATAGAGTGTATTATGAGTAAAACAAAAACTTTACGTGAATGACAAGAAAATCTACGTAGTTTTCTTATTTTAATAAATTTTTTCTAACTAAAAGGCTACAGCATTGCCATATTTTAATATTATTAGGAATGTGTGGTTATTGAGATGGTGGTACGACACTAACACCCGCGTGGGAGCACGGCCTGCAAACTGAGAGGCTAATGCTCTCATACGTTTGCCATTGTGCCTGGACGTCGTACGTCATCTCTGGTGCGAGGCGATGTGGCAAGCTCTGGACCACTCTGGCGGTGGTTATTGAGATACAACCAACAAAGATACACTATAGAGTAGCAGCAAATATTGAGTATACTTAATAAAATAATAAATAAGATGTAATATAGATTATGTTAATGAGCATGTCGTTTAAAGAAAACAGCAAAAAATATGTTGCATGTGTAATACTGAATAAAAAGTGGAAAACATTACTTTAATGGTTACTTATCGTCAAGTAATCAAGTACAAGAAAAATAACTCAACTATGCTTAGTAGCTTACTAAACAAACATAAATATTACAGCATACTGAGCTGTAAATTTAATTGCACATCTTTGTTACAACTAAGCAAGTACAATGTATACTACAAATTATTATAGTAAAACAGGCTTGGAATAATTAATTTAAAACAATACAAAAAATGATCAAATTTACAAAACGTTTGTCAATAAACAATTCAATAAGGTATGGCCCCACCTGGAGCTCTTGTAATTGCCCAATTTTCCAAAACCGGTTTTCTGTTTCGTTTATCTTGCGGGTTCCATTCTAATGCAATATAATTAGAAACCTGTCTATGCTTCCTCAGTGTATGTTCTAACGTAATTGTTTTCCATGTACCTAGTTCTTTTTGTCCAATTCTTTTCCATTTTTTGTCATTTGAGTTTTGTGTGGGTCACCAAATTTTTAGTAATATTCTCACACATCTGTTTGCAGAAGCTTGAATTTTATTTTGTATTACAGCAGTACACCAAGTTTCCAAGTCATACGATAATGTAGCCATAATCGTAGTATTCAATATTTTTTGTATTATCTTTATTAATTTGATTAGGTTTGTTTGCATACTTTGTAAGATAAATTATTTTATTTTTATCCGAGTTCTTCTTGTGTTGCCTGGCAATTTTCTTATAATAAAAATCAATTTTTTATTATCACCCATGTCTGCCGTCCATTGCGCTTGTGCTATCAATTTTTCATTAAAAATATTTTATTAGTTTTCAGGCTTCTGTTAAATTCCTTACTACTCTTTTCAAATTCCTTTTGCAATTGTCTTATTTGTTCTTTAGCTATGAGTTAATATTCTTGTTTCAGTTTAAGCCATGATTCTTGACTAATTCATTCCGCCGAACTTTTGTCTTCTACTCTCAACAATGATTTTTGCAACATAAATCGTTTACATATTACTTTAATAGATGTGCCATAATTAATTATCTTTCGCTTGCTGTGAACCTATGATAAATATTTTTTCACACTTGTTTCTTTTGTTATATATATATATTAACACTTCTTGGTTTTGGAGTTTGGTTATAAGAAGATGATAGTCAGCTTTTCTATATCTACTCGCCGTCTATTGCATACATACGGCAAAATGTATGACTATTTTTAACACATGTATGAGCGATTTAAATAATTAGCATTCCATTTGGTAATATCAAAATTCCTTGTAGCAATCTTATGAGCAAACATCGTGTCGTCTGTCCTCTAGTCTTGATTTCCTTCGAATTCTAATAATAGTCCATCGTTGTAATTTTTAATCTTTTAACCCAAGCTTTACAAATATTATTTTATAATATTTATTACTTGCATCCACTTTGACATTAAAATCTCACAACAAAATGAGAGTATAATTTTTATTTACTTTATATTAAAGAACGGATAGTATTCTTGAAAGTAATATGCCTCTATAGATGCATTTTGAATTTAACAATGATCACCTTCTTGTTATCTTTAAATCGAAAAATTTAAAGATAAAAGTACTGCATGGTTTAAATACGGTTTTCATTTAACCGAGCCTTCTTAGAGGACGTATTCTGCCATTCTACCATTCAGAACTAATTTAGAGGAGAATCCAAGGTGGTGTTCCAACAATTAGTCCAACAAAACAACATGGTACTAAACATGTTTTCAACGCTTATCATCAAAGTAACTCTGAGAAATGCCAATGTTCTTCTACAACATAACCAAGAAGTAGAAGTATTTCTCCATCAAAACTTTATAGATGTATTCCGTATTAATAAAACCCACTTTATGAACAGATCCTAGTTTCAGATACTACAAGACTTAACCTATTACATTAATCATCTGAACAACACTGCCCATGTTGGCATAGTCATAAGTAATACTATAGTAGGATCAGCTATTATGAAATGCCTAAAGATGACAGAAATTTCTTGCAGGCTATAAAATTTAAAATCAAATGAATGCCTGACAAGCTATAACAGCTGCCACTTATTGCTCTTTCAGCACGATTTTAAAAAATATTTTGAAGACTTTTTCAAATTTTAAAAGCAAAGTTTATTACAGAAGATTATTTTAACAATAATTATACTCTGTGGGGTTTATGATTAATAAAAGCTAGGGTAGAGATTGGTTAATTTGATTCAAGAACGAAATTTCTTATTTTTATTGACAGGTACTGCAACTTATTGATCTTCCGGTTCCCAAAAAATACTTAACCTCTTAGACTATTTTGTTATCATAAGAATTTGGTCATCATACATGACTGTTCTTACTCAGTTATAATATATCTTTAAATTACTCTAAAGTAAATTCAAAAATTAGTGTGTATGCTATTTATAAAAATTCTATACCGAGAATACACAATAAGCACACCAACTAGGATGAACTGAATCTAAACATTCGTTTCAAAGATTTTATTGAACTAGATGAATATTTATCAACATACTCAAGCAGCCAGCCTACAAAGTCACATCATAATTAGAAGCAGAAAAAGAATTCAATAAAGCACTAACAGTAGTTAAAAAAATTATTGTAAAAAAATAAGCAACAACAAGATGGCACTCAATATCCGGGTTCTCTCGAACAAGAGGTAATAATGGCGGTGGTCTAATACGTGGTGCTTGCCAAATCGCTTCACATCAGAGATGGTGTGCGATGACCGGACGCAGTGGGAGAACATAAGAGAGCCTGAACCTTCTCAGTTTAGTGGCCAGGCTCCCATGCGGGACGTTAGAGCTTTACCAATCAACTGCAGCAAGAATCAGAAACCGCGCAAAAAATGTCATTATTACATTACCATTCTTAACAGATTTAAGAATTTAATATGGAACTACTCAAATCTAGGAATAAACCCAAATTTCCAATTTCTCTTATACGTAATATATCTGTTTCTGTCACAAAATGAGCCAGAAGTGATAAATAAAGGGTGAGACTCTTTGTTGAGCATTCTGCTGAAAATTTAATATCCAATAACTGAGAAGAGAAGCACAAGATAAATACATATACAATCTAACAATCCACGGAACATTCCTCTAATTAAAATTTGTTAGAAAAAATTAGTTTTTTAAATACCAAGAAAGCTGCAGGCATAGATGGAGTAACGCTTGTTACCTAAAAAAGAAATATTTGCACTTACGTACATCACTGTCCAATACTTTATTTTAAATACCGACTCAGGCGGCCGAAAACTGCTAAAATCATAATTATTCTTAAGCAGGAAGAAGACCCAATAGAAGTCCCGTCATATGTCCTTATAAGTCTTTTGGAAATTAAAGATAATTAAAAGACTTTTAATTAAATGGTGAGTTTTTACGCCTCGCGCAGGGACAAGGTCTGAGAATTGAGAGCTTAAGACTCTCATATGTTCTCATATGGAGCGATGTTATAAGCCTCTCGCCTGGAATCTCAGCCTTGAATTGAACCCGAGTTTATTTGCAATGCAGCCAACCACACTGCACTTGAAAAACTTACTTATGCAAATTAACTTTAGTATACTCGTAGAAAAATGGATTTTTCCACATCAGTTCGACTTTAGACAATTCCACTCAACGACATATCTTATGTTATATACCAAGCATCCGAATAAAAATATTTTCACTTTGGTCTTTCTAGATATTTGCCAGGCCTTTGACAAGGTCTGATAGAATGCTGTACAAAATCAGAGTTCCTAACACTAACTTACAACAGTCTTCTTAAGTCTTATCTCAGTAATTGCAAATTTAGAAGCAAAGTAAATTGACAGGTTTTTAAAAACTTTTTATCTTAGGACCAGTGTTATAAATGCTTCATACAGCTCATATACCGACTAACATAGACACTGACTGTTATTGGATCATTTGCGAATGACACCGTTATTATTGCTATGCATGAGGGTCCAACGAGAGCCTCACATACCTTAGAAAAAAGAACAGTCCTAACTGCAACGTTGGAATATTAAAATAAATGAAAGCAAATCTAATTTGTGTTTAGAAAATAAACTTTTATTGTACAAGGCAAGCACAATTCTGATCTGGGGGTATGGAACGGAATTATGGGAACACATTAGCAAATCCAGTATCTCCATCCAACATTTTCCAAATATCATCAAAGTCAGAAACATAAAACTTTATAATATAATAAAAATTTAGACAAATACTTTATTTCATCTACTACTAGAAGAACCAATGGTAAAAAGATTAGGACGGTTCTCACTAGCGGATCTAGAAATGCCACCACTAAATGGGGGTCTCGTTACGTTACTACAAGAGTAATATCGCTCTTAAGTCAACGCTCGGTTCATAAGATTACTAGTAAATGTGTAATAAAAATTTTGTGTTGTACATTTGTCTGTTGTTTATTCCTTAAATTAACATGTCATTCCAAATCATCTCAAAGCAGAAAATTTAACTTTTTTCTTATTGTCGTAGATTTTAGTAGCATTTCTAGTAACTCTAATATTGCTGATAATAATTATTTCAGTTCTTCGCCCATCACTTCAGATAATTGAATTTAATTTTGATGTTCGTTTGTTAAGGACTTTTTTTTAAATTATGTTATTAGTGGTATTTTTAAGACTAATAATTCTAAGTTATGAAAGAGAAAATAAAAAATAAACGGACGTGGAGTTTTTATGTTTTAGGTAACCCACCTGATGTGTTCATTCATATATTTTAATAAACCACAGTTTTTTGGTTTTCTTTCATAAAGTAGTATACACGTTCCAAATCTAAACGAAGAATAAATTACAAAATTATAGTTTAAAAATGTTTTATTTTCTTTAACTGAAAACAAGTGAGCTTTTTGCAGTTTGGTGGAAATGTTTATACTCAATATAATGAAAAATTAGAAGAAATGCTAACGGGTGGTTTTCTTTTATTTGATGGCTCACAGTTTTAATCAACGAAAATACGATCGAAAGATTTCGAAGCAGAAATGCTAATGGCGCTATCTGTGGTTCGATCAACAAGATGTTCTGTGATTAGACCGAAGCGGATTTTCATTCAAATGCGTCACGAAGCCGTTGTGACTATTCCGTGTAGGTTAGCTGCGGGTCATAAGGATCGTTCGCCGAAGATAAAGCTTATATCGCGTAACGGTAACTTGAAGGTATGTGCGATTATGTCCCCCCGATTTTTTCAAACGCGTATGCATGCGCTATTGCCTCGACAGGTCGATTAAGTTTACAGTCGCTTTTTTGTTGCTGCAATGCGCCGGAATACAACAGTAACAATCGCCTGCCCACGCGGCGCATAATTCCCTACTGCCGGTGCCGCGCTTTGAGGACTCTGAAAGCTCGTCGGGAGCGGAACGGGATAGAATTGCGTTTCCGGCGCAATAATGGGCGGCGGCGCGATCGAGCCGACAATGCTATCTCGCGTTTTGAATTACGTGCCCCGAATCGCGACGAAAGTGAGTCCGGATTTCATTCCGAACAACAAACACATAGATCGTGATTTACACGAACCAATTATAATATCCTAAGGGCGGCGGTGGCAGCCGACGTCAGGAGGGTTGCAGCGAGCGGCGGCGCGGGGAAGCGGGGGCCGGGGCGGCGGCGGCAAGCAATATCCGCATTCCAGGACTGGAATCTCGCTATGCTGACAGCTCCTGATATTGCCGGGGTGTCTGATAACGACTGCTCTAGGAATGTCGTTAGCTTCCCAAAAATAACGTTTAGACACTGTTATTTATGGCGTTGACAATGCGTGCTGCTCCCGTTTCGCCGCCGCCGCTCGGCTCGGATATTAAATCCGCCCGTAGTTTTGGCATTTATTAGAATTCTCTTATAATAATAACTCGGCTCGGCGGCTCCCCGAGGAACGGATTCGATGCCGATTAACGTCAATGCCGCCAATAAGGGACAATATAAATAGCTGTGTAACGTAAATGTAACGCGCTGTAAGCACGCTCTTATCGTGAAACGTCACATCTGCCTCTTGATCTTCGTCCAACCGACATAAAACTGTTAGGGAGATCAACGTTTCGATTTAAAATAGACACCGACGATACACTGCTTGTACTGTTACTTAAGCAGCAGTAAATGCCTTATCGTTACCGAACAAGTTTCATTGCTTATAAAATCACCATTTCATTGATTAGTTAATATCATAGTTATAAAATCGCCAATGAATGTACGTAATACAACATACAGCGTGTGCTGCCGCAAACAAGGAAAGTAGTGTAATGAATAACAGGAGACGTTTTGCAACAGACAGATAATTGCAAATAATAATAAAGGCGAATGTACCCCCAACAAGCGAATAAAATATCTCTTACTGATTAAACGAGTAACTGTTGGTGGACTGGTGGATTCTATTTGACTAAACGAGTGCAATGCAAACACACAACGCGAAAGTAGATTTCAGTCACAACACTAAAGAAATTAAAATTACATACAAACAATACTTTTAGTTTATTGGAAAATGGTGCCTAAGCGCCACGAAAATACTTTTACTAAGTACAATCTGAGAGATGGATGCTATAGGGTACTATCCTAGAAATACAAAGATAAAAAATGATATAAATGTACCATCATGAGCTTAATAAAGTGTGAAGTATTGATCCGATGAACCATATTTTGAGTACAACATCAAATCGGAATTGTGAGCGGTAGTGTTGAGGATCCTGTGTTAATAATTATTGCAACACATGATTCATTTCCTCTAGTTATATAAAACAAACTTATGAAAAAGAAATTATTTATATAGAAAATGAATCAGAAGTAACGCAAATGTTGTTTTTAATTGAAATACAAAAACGAATATTTTGCATTTACTGTTAGAGTTTACAATGAAGTTTTTGCTGAGATTTTTACTTGTGTATTAATATTCTGTAAGGTAAGTCCATTCTACTTCACGAATTATTAAATCTAAAGATTCCTAAGTTTTCATAATTTTATACTATTAGAATTATAAGTTACTCTGTTGGAATAAGATCGTATGTATACAAAAGTTTTACCTCTAAAACCTGAACTTAGTCACATTTGTTTAAATATTCTAGTGAAGAGTGTCCGGATAAGAGTAATAATTTAAATAACTGCAATTTGCAAACTGCCATTTTTCTTCGTTTTGTTGAAATAAATCTTAACACGTCATGCCATTCAACAATGCTTAAAAATCAGGAAATTGCATTAATAAATTTGTGTTCAATTACGAGCACTCCATGAATTTTATGGCATCCATAATCTTTCTACATTTACCATACATTTAATTGTAAGCAAATTGAAAAATATGACGAATGGCAAGATCAAAAACTACTTTCCAATGTATTATGCGAATGGTCTCCTTTTTAATGATTGCAAAATTTAATTAACGCAAAAACTGAAGCTAACAAACAATTTAGAACGTCGGCGGTTTGCTGATCGTACCTTGGAAGGGTTGTGGGTGGATCACACTTTGTATCAAAAATTTATTTTTAGTAAAAAGACGTATTTTACCCTGAACAACAGAAAACTCTAGAATCTTTCATTAGCGATAAATGTATTTTCTATTTTGTGAAGATGATATTTGCGATTAATGATAAACGATATCGAGAAATGGTTACTGATTTTTTCAATAACTTGAATCTAGAAAATAGGGAGGTTTTAATAACTATATGCTATACAGCTCGAGAAATGAATTTCCAGGTAACATGATGACATTGGCCGATACTGAGATTCTTCCTGTGAAGTTGCGTGAAATCAAATGTTTATGATAATTACTCGTAGAACATCTAACAACTAAATTACAACATTCTATTTGTCAGTATTATTTTTTATGTATTCTAATTGTACGATAAAGAAATTTAAAATATATCATATATCGGATTTTATTTTAATTCCATATTTCATAACTTTGATTGGGACACTCTTTAGATATGTACGCTAAATCACATCCAAACTACATCCGAAAAGCAGTGTCATTGATTCTGAAAAATTTATTTAATTAAAGGGATATGCTTACTTACATGTAATATTTTTCAAAATACCAATTGAATACCAATATACCGTCGCCAGCGGTTCTGCCATTAGTCGAGGCGCATTAGTAAAAAAAACGCCAAAAATATCTAAATTTTTTGTGGGTACACGTGCGAGACGTTCCAGGGCGCATTTGATTCGGAGAAGCCTCAGAAAAAAAAATGTTACTCTACATTGTTTATTATAATGCGAAAGTGCATTTGTTCACACAAAAATTTATTTATTTGACGTATTTCTTGCAGACCCTAGAGAATATTTTGTTGGCCGCTTAATATTGGCCAAAATGAGCTCAATCCCGATACTCCGGTTTTTTGGGGTCGCTGATCACGAATATGATGCTTATAAAGTGTCCCAATCCACTTGGCGGGGCAGAATCCTAGAGCTGTGGGAGAGTTTGAGGAGTTCAAAAGTTTACAAACGTTCTGTTTGCAGTAAAAAAATTGCGTTTAGCGCATGTGAGTTTCAGTTAAAAATATTCGGTGAGGTGTCGGATAATCGGAAAATTAAGATTCGTCAGTTTGAGATTCAGCACACGGTAGGTATTTGCAACTTACATGGCTGCAGAAGAAACAGACTTCTATGTTCTATTACATATACAGTATACTAAGAACGTAACTGCATCAATGTACAAAGTAGTACACTCAGTGAATCATAGGAAGAATCAGATTGTAATAATATAGTAAAAAAAGAGCTAAAAATGCTGATGTGGTCGAAGATCAAATTATTACAAAATTGGTGATAAATTGGCAATATAAAAATATTTTTAAATATTTTGTGATATAACAAATTAATTGTAATATGTTGAATAAGTAAACGCCAGAGTGGTCCCGTGGTTGAGGCGCGGGCTGCGATGCGGACGGACCCGGGTTAAATTCCCAGTGCCTGATGCCTGGCGGGGGGCCTACTCAGTCACTGAAAATAATTGCGTACCTGCGTTCACTCGAACAAGGGATAATAATGGCTGTCGTCTTAGGCGCGGTGCTTGGTACAACGACCCGCGTCAGAGATGGTGCGCGACGACCGGGCAGTAAAGTAAAACACATGAGAGCCTTAACCTTTCAGTTTGACGGCTGTGCTCCCACGCGGGGCGTTAGAACCGTACCATTATGTTGAATAAGTAGTATTAAGAATTTTTTGTAAAGCGTCATCAAACATATGTATATATACTTTTTTAACCATTGATTATTTTATTTCAATTATTTATCATACCCCTTTCCTTCAAAACTATATTAGAGTATAAATTTTTAAATCTCTTTTTGGATGTGCCAGTTGCAATAGAATTATAAAAAAATAACTATTTTTTAAGTGCAAATAATTTTTTTTATTTTTTAGCTTATTAAAAATAAATAAATATATATATTTGGAAGACTATTATTGCAGCAGAGAAGATTTATTGAGAGAATTAAATTATTGTAAAGTTTTTCTTTCTAAATCTGTTGCTCTAAATGATTCTTATTGCTTTATGAAAATTTCAATTTACTTTGAAAAAATAGAAAGGCTAAGTAAACCATGTAAAGTTCAAATTTAAACATTTTTTATCATTTTGATTTTTTTTACCTAAAATAAAACCTTGTAAACCTTATTTATTTAATACTGTTTAAAAGTTGCCACTAATAAGGTTGTCTGTCTACAGGCAAAATTTCCATCCAGAAAAATATAGTTTTTGAAAATAATTAAAATTGAATCATATTCAAATAAAAAAATACACTACGCGTACACTGGTGCCTCAGACTATTCTTTCCCCAGGGCATTTTCTTAATTTGGTGCATTGGACCTAATTTGAAAATCAAAATCGTTATTAGTGACCCTAAAAACCCTTATACAGACAGTTTAATCTCAAAAAACAAACAACTTTGAGCTGGTTTCTCAAGATCGCCCCCAACCCCAGGATTATGCCCCCTCCCAAGTGGTTTGGGGCACTTTATAAGCATTATATTCGTGATCAGCGACCCCAAAACCCTCTAGTAAAGGAATAACAATAAAATATTATTTAGGGTCTGCAAAAATGCGTCAAATAAATGCATATTTGCGTGTACAAATGCACTTTCGCAGTATAACAAAAAAAATATCAGGTAACATTTTTTACTGGGGCTTTTCCGAATCGCATGCGCCTTGAAACTTCTCGATACGTGTACCCGCTAAAAATTACGAGCTTTTTTACTAATTTGCCTCGACTACATCCGTCGTAGCTCGCCTAATAGTCTTCAACTGAATTATCTTTTGGAACACTCGTTACATCACCCTGCACATTTTTAATAATCTCAAAATAGCCTCATTTTAAGCGGACTTGAGCTTACTATAAATCAACATTCTGTAAAGGAGCTGACTCGGACTATTTACTTGACATTTCCTACCAACTGTTAAGCCCAATGATTTTCCCTCCCCACCCTTCTGCTTGGACCAAGAAAATCAATCTACTGCTTTCCGGACGCACCATGTATCTTTAAGTTTTCTTAATCTCTTAATGTGTATATTACATAAAAAAATAAAACTATAAAATGTTAGTAATAAATAAAAAAATTATCTACTTACGTATTTATGTTATTATTAAAATGTGCATTAACTTGTTTATACTTTAGTTAAAGAATTGTAAAGTATTGTAACCGAAAATACCAAAAATTTAAAAAAATGTAGAATTATTTTGTTCTTAAGTTGATAGTTTCGCTCTAGTTAATTGTTTTGATTTATATGCAAAAATAAAATGCGCAACTAATCTTTTCCAGTTAGTTGAAAATATGCTCCTATGTTTTATAATACAAAATGTTTTATTTATTCTTTTACTGACTTTCATACTTTAATATTTATTAGAATCAGGTATAAAGTAACATGGTATAATTATTAACAAAAAATTAGTTTTTTTATTATTGTATTATAAACTGAAAATTAATTTTATTAGCTATGAATGATGCAGTTTTGACTCCTAGAAAGAAAAAAGTGTGTTCTACATTTTAACATATTTCCAGTAAAAGTGACTCCAAAGAGTTGCGGTGACAGTGAACTGGAAGGAAAAAGAGTAACCATTAAATAGAACTAATCAAGAAAATAGGATGGCAGCATTTAATTTTTTGCAAACCTTAGTTTACAATTTCATATTATATTAAGATAAATACTTAATTAAAAAGATAGTAAACATGATTGTAATATATATATATATATATATATATATGTATATATATATAAAATTATAATAGTTCCCCATAATAGGCCGTGAAGGCCCTTTGGGGTAGTAACAGGATAGATCTGCTACAATCTAGAGCCTACTGTACACAAGGGTAGTAACGTGGCTAGCGCTACGTACCGACGACTACCTATTATTACCCCAGTGTTCGACCTCCAGGTACTCATTTATTGCAGCCGGAGTCGAGCTGGGTCGTAAAAATGCCAGCGAGCGAATTGGAGAGAGCGGGTTTCGAACCCGCAACTCTCGGTTTCGTAGTCTAGCGATCTATCCACTAAACCACCACGGCTCTTTAATTTATATATAAGACAATATATTACAAATCGATCAAAAACTGACTAGCACTATTTTTTAATCTTTTTATGACCTGTTAGATAATATTTGAGTAATTGATGCAACTAATACAAAACACACAGCCAGCGTGGTCACGTGGTTGAGGGGAGGGCTGCGATCCTGACGGACCCGGGTTCAATTCCCGGTGCTCTCTGATGCCTGGCGGGTGGCCTACTCAGTCACTATAAATAATTGAGTACCTGCGTTCATTAGAACAAGGGGTAATAATGGCGGTCGTATAAGATGCGGTGCTTGCCACATCGCCCCTCATCAGAGATTGTGAGCGATGACCGGGCAGAGAGAGCGAACGTATGAGAGCCTTAACCTCTTAGTTCGCAGGCCGTACTCCCAAGGTCCTTACCATTATTATTATTAATACAAAACTCACCGAAACTACTAGAGTTATTTCAAAAGTTTTTTTCCCTTAATGGTATGTAAAGAAAACGGGTCAAAATTTTTTGGATAGTTTCCAGATTTGCCATTTTCTTTATATTGGTTATTTATATGTAAATATTAGTTATAGTCGCGTACAATTTTTTCTAAACCACCACTATCGCTGATAGCAAGAAATGTAGACGTTTAGCGCTCTAGTTCGTCGCCTAAATGATTTTTTGATTGCGAGAATCAGTGAAAAGGCAGATCCTTTATTTTGCGTTTTCTTATCATCGTTAAGAGCACGTAGTTACGTAGCAACCTTAGAACTAACACACAACATATTACTGAATAAATTCCCCCAGCAAGTTTATTCTGGCCACTTAGTAAGCTGCACCTTTGTAATGATAGCTCCGTGTTTACTAACAGGCCTCCGTTTACAATAAAATTTATACAACGTTGTCAGAAGGACAATAATGCTTCTATTATGTATCACTTACTTTTGAGATAATGTATTTGAAAACAGATATTATTGATACAAGATTTTTTTAAATGTAAAACCAACTTTTCCAAAGAGAGAGCATTATAATGCAAGATAAACAAAATTTAGATGACATTAGGTCGCCAGACTGAGGTTTTCTATCAATTCAATGCTTATAGATTGGTTAGTACTTATACATAATTACATACGTAAGTAAATAAACCTTTGTTATTTTTATATTTCTTACTAGAGACCATAGCGTTAAGTTATGTTTCCACTAACAATCACATTCATGTCTATCTTAGTAGCTTATGAATTGTACGAAAACGTTCCTGAGTACCATAAATTCATAACTTTTTCAATTAAGAAGAATATTAAACAAATTAAATTTACTTACATCATGATTTATGTTTCTTTTAGATAATAATTTACATTTTATAGTCACGCTGTGCAGATAGGTTATCTACCTTAGAGTAAGTATAACAGAGAAAAAATTAAAAGCAGACTTTATATACACAGTCTCCACCTATGAATTCACCTTACGTCTAGAAGTGCAATCTTCACAACCAACCAGAAAAAGCAATTTAAAATAAAGTGCTACGCATTATCACCAACGCCGAATGGTATGCAAGAAATTTTCAGTTACATAGAAAACTGAACACTTCTACGATTGATCAGTACCTAAAAACAGCGTCAAAATAATTTTACACTAACATTGATCACTGGGAAGGTGCCGTGTACTACAATCTAGCTGGATTATCGTTTTACTTTAGACTTAAACGTAAACTACCGATAAACTTTCTCATCAGCGACAGAAAGTAACATGTAATACAAACTGCAGTTCTCCATGTTTGACACCTCGACTAAAATATACACGATTATTGTGTTAGAACTCATAGTGATATAACATAATTAGTACTTAGTACTTAACGTTAAGAACTATAATAATTATTTGTCATGTAAAGCACTTCGTGCTAAACTGACAATAATGTTGTTAAAAAAGAGATTTTTTACTAAAAAGTAACTAAATAACATTGCTCCGCAAGATTGGGGGCCATCAGATAGATAAAGAAATCGTTATTAAGTTTAGAACTCTTTAAAATTAACTGTATTCTTTTATGGGAAATAATTCTGTTTGATATCCGTGTTGTTTTTAGAATTTACACTTTTGATTTTATCAACAGACCCAATTTAATTATACCCAATATCCTTTGCTTTTATTGTTTTACTCTGTTCAATTTATTAATAGACTTTAGGCTTACTTACGTGTGTTGCCTGATGAGTAACTTTGCACACTTCTAAAGGACCGCGGTGTTAACTGTATATGTGGTCATAAAATTCTCTTTTAACTAACTATGGTTAGAAGTAATTCTACCATTAACTTATTGTTTGATAATTTCTTAAACACCAATGTTTTGACTGGCAGTGCAAGAGCTTCAAAGCAATTTATGTTTCTCATTATAATATATCGTATAAGAATACGCTAAAAGTATATATAATCACCCCACGTCTAATTCAGTAAAGCTAAAACATTAAAATTTTGTCTATAGTACTGTTAGTACTGATTTTATTAAGTCTCAAGTTATCAAAAAATATTTAACATAAAAATATAGAGTTAAGAATAAATGTATAATATATAAAAAATATTTAACGAAATGATTTAGAAAATAAATTCAAAAACCAAATAAACCACCTTTATTCCTATTTTCTTTCACCTTTCGTTCGATTTTATTAACTATAATTTCATTAGTGATAACTTAATTTTTCAATTGCAATTTAAGCATATTGATATATAAATTGTCGTTGTTTATCAATTTTCGTTAATATTATGTAAGCAAATATTGTTTTAGATGTATTTTTTTGTATTACGTTTTTGCTTGGTAATATCTTTTATGGTAATTATATAAAATATCATATTACACATTTATTATCGGTTTTCTTGATAGAAAATTTACCAGTACATTAAATATGTAAAAAACACACCAGAAAAAAATTTGAGAAGAAAATATATATGTACAACTATAACCCAAATTTACAAAAAAAAACTGAAAATTTATTGCAGAAAAACAACAACAGGTGTAAAGAAAATTACTAATTATTGTATATTACTGACTTTTATTCTTAAGAGACTGGACGTGTTTGCATAATTAAGCTGCCATAATTAACTGAAACGCACCTTTAGTTAAATTTAGTTTAAATCTAGTTAAATAGCAACTTTTAAAATATCACTTTTTCAACTTTTCGCTCAGTGTGTTTTTGAACGAGCGAAATTCTGCTTATGATGCCGTTGAAATTGCTAACTCTGTATTATGAAAAATATAGCCGATAGTTAAAATAAACGGTTAAATGGTATCGAACTCTGTTTGTAACAACACAAAAATAAACAGTTTGAAACAATTATCGAGAATATAAAAAATTGCTAGTTATATTTCTGTTTGCAACAAAAAAAAATTTTTCTGGGCCTCTGTTATGTATTTTTTGTACATTGTGTAGTTTATGTATATACGGCCATATTAGAAGTTAAAGTGTATATTATACGTAAAGGTACTTCTTATATTATAGTAACTCTGTTACACGTTAATTAAAATTGTATATTAGAAGAGTGTTCCGTGTAATATAAACAATTTGCGCAACCACGATGTAACCTGGCAGCCAATGAGATAGGGTTGTAACGTGTGTACATGAATAAGAATAACTTCACTGGCCGGATGAGAGAGTTAAACCGCAAATGTATATATATATTGTGTACTATGAAGGAGTAAAGCAGCAAATCTATATAAAGTTTCGTGCGAAGCTGTTCATAAAATTCGAATCACATTAAAAAGGAGGGTTTCTAAACCATCGACAATATTTATAATACAATTATTCGTTATTTCAACACAGACCTTTGCAAATTGCTTTGAATGCTGAGATGAACGTGTAAAATCCCAAAATTCTTATTATAAAGGAAAATGAGGCTGTGCACAATGTTTTTTGTATCTTGCATCTTGTTTAATAAATATATAGATTATTTTTTATAGTAATTTTTTGTGGTTAAATATTTTTGGGATAAACCACATAAATGTATATTTAATTTCTTACAACCGAAAAGTTTACTTTATCCCAAATAATTGCATATATCTTATAAACGACTTTTCATGTTTTTGAACTAGCCAGCTTTTAGATTATTTTATCAAAATCAACTGTTTGGCTAATGCTATACCGATAACTTAATTATTATTATTATTAAGTAATTTCTTAAACGTATTTAATAAATCAGGTAAGAATTCGTTGTTATTAAAGGTAGTTATGTATAGTTTCCAAATTGATTATTTCATTATTATTTAAAAAAATCACAAACATGATAGCTGTCAGAATTAACTCTAAGTAAGACATTTCTAATACAAATTTCAAATATGTTAAATTCTGTATAACACTTGAGTTTGTCTTGAATAATTATTATCGTAATTTATAATTATTAATGTATAAAGTGTTTAAATTGACAATATTCCACAACGAATTCATTAAAAATATCATTCCACTTCATTAAAAATTTGCCAGATTCAAAATTAACATCTTTTCATTATTAGTTATTGCAAAACTTGATTTTTTAAGTTAATTGTCAACTATATTTCACATTACACAATGGATAAAATTAATATACAAAGATTTAAATAAATTAGAATATTATTTAAATGAGATATAGCTGCCGCACTTAAGTTTGAACATATAATTTCAAGTGTTTTTTTTAGTCCATTATTTGTAAGCGGTTTCATAAAGTCCATTTTTGTTAATCAATGCATATTAAGTAAAATGGACATTGAACAATTAATATTCTTTTAAGTTTCTTTTTTTGTATGATTTTTAAAAGATAACAGAATATGAAACTGATTTAATACCAGAATCCACAGCACGAATAAAACAAATATTAAGCGACTGGCAATTCAATCAAAATATTAAAAAAAAAATAGATAAAACTTTAAACGGTTTTTGAAAACTTCATCACCAATAATATATATAAATAAAGTTACAAATAATAATATTGACTTAGTAGGAAGCCTTCCAAGACCTCATCGGCGGTATCTGGAATTGATATAACAGAAATTATGTATACCTAATTATCTTTGAATTTCAATGAACAGTACAGTCTATCAAAACATTATTACAATCAATTGAAGAACTAAAGAATCACTTCCATCAAGCTTTACCACTTATAATAAACTATTTTAAATTATGCCATGCTGGACGCGTATAGGTAGCGACCTACATTCAAAAACTTCGAGAGCTACTGCTTGGCCCAAAGAAAATGAACTAGAAAAAAGCCACTTTTCAGGTATTACAGCTCATATAAACCATTAATTGCTACCGATCTGTGCTACTGCTACTGCTGGCAAATGCACAAGTAGTGAACAAACCATATCTACCCAATCAATATGAATATAATAAAAACTATTTGCCGGACTGTTATGTAACTTGTTAACCTATGAGCTAATACGCATGCGTCAACGAGAACGACTTTACTAACAGTTTCAGTTAATAATTAGACGACAATAACAACGCATGTAATGTGAGATTATTGCATATGCAATAACTGAGAGAGTAAATTAGCAATTTTTTCCCAAATTTTGTTAGCAAAGCTGGAACATTTGTTTACAGAAATTATTCGATAGGTTAAGAATGATTCAGCATGAATAAAGACATGGAACAAACGATTCAGAGATAACCGGGTGTTTCGTGCACACCTCTAAGTTACCTTCGGCCCTAATTCCATCTCTACCCGCAATCTTGACTTGTCCGCTTGCTTACCTCTATTCACAGCTAAAAGGAACTTTACAAAGAAAAGGATCATGTGACTACCGACCCAAGATTTCAAGTTGAATTTTTTTTGAGAACAGAACGTAATTGGCCGCCAACTGAAGCTGACCATATTTTGACTTTGAATTTGTGTAAACCCAATATCGCGCTTTGATTACGCTTTGTCAGTTGCCTTTTTTGTGTTTTGCACCCGTCCGTGGTGTTCCAATGATTCTACATCTGGCCAAGGAAGAACCCACCCCCGGGTTTGACGCCGCCAAACCAAAGTACGTTAACATCCGCCTCAAGCTACCAGAGAACGTCACATGTGGTAAGTCTCTTTTAGTTGTTCGGTCTTGAATTTTGATCCCAGAGCATTTTTTCCGTAGTCCGGAGAGTTCGCAGCTAACCTGCCGCCCACCAGATTTTAATATAATTTAATTTTGCTTATTCACGTTTTGTATTTTGTCTTTCATTAACGTTTTTGTTTGTGTTTATTCATTTTTTCATGTTATTTTGGTGTTAATTTAATTTGTGTTAAATATATAGTTTACACAGCTCTGTTTTGTTTTTTTGTTTTGTGTACATTTGAGTTAAATCTAATTGTGCTTAATTATCAAGCACCGGGACTATGTTGAAAGTATTCCGCGTTCTTCAGCGATGAGCAGAACACCAAAAATGTTGAATGTGTCGAGGGTACAATCAAAAAAGCTATAAAATAAGGTAGGGATTCTAAAAACTAAAGTATGTGAAATTTTGACTGAAGACTTTAGCATAAAATGTGTCATGGAAAAATTTATTCTGCATTTATAGATACCAAAGTAAAAAAAACTTGCTTCAGTTTGTTTCATATTACTACAAATAAACCCGATTACTTTAAAAAAGCCATTCAGAAACAAAAAATCATTCCAATGAAAATCTCCTGATTCGCTACATCTGAAGAAGTATCTAAGATCGCAAAATACTTACTTTAAAGAGAACTGAAAATATGTGAAATGTTTCTTATATCAAGTTCTATTTTTACTGATTATATTAATTTGCATCGAGTGTTATTTCAAACATTTTTTTTGCGGAAGAATAAGGAAATAATGCAACTGTTTATTGGTACAAGAGAGTTCTTTGAATTTGCACAGAATTCAATCATAACTTTTGAAACATTCTTAAGAAAACAATTTTATAATATAAATAATAATATATTTTAGCGGCCTGGGCCCGTAAAAACCACAGGCTCGAGCTATTCTAGCCATTCTCTTCCACCTTTTTGACGGTCCTACATACTTTACACCTCGAGTGACACCTTGGCCGGGTATTGCTTCAGCATTAATGTAAAAAAAAAGATATAACTAATAATAACTAATTGGCTCTTTGCATTTGCACAAAATCCAATTGAAGACTCTTGAAGTGTTTTGCTAAACGACAAAGAACTTTCTTGCTAACCGATCTGTTTTCCAATACATTTTTGAAGTTTTAATTTTTTCCAATAAAAATATCGGCAATTGAGTTTTAGAGAATCAGTTTTTTTACTAGTTATTTTAAATATTATTATTTTTTAATTGCCATTTTTAATTTCATATACTTGAGCTTGTACTAGAAACTTATTTATATTTGTTTACTCGAAAATTTTTAGTGGATTTTGTTCTTTTTTATTTTTTTACGTATGGTCTAGTTTAATTTCTTTTTTAAAAGGTATTTAATAATTTGATTGTATTTTAATTATTAAATGAATATAAAAACTTTTAATTGAGTATTTTTATTGATATACATTGTTACTTAAGAGGTATAACTCTAACCCAGGTCAAGTCTATAATACAAATACTCATCATGTAGCTATTCTTAGAAATTATTAATTTTGATACAAATTACCAACTATTATAGTTATCATTTTAATAATCGTGAAAAACTTAATATTATGTTCTACGCCTGTAACTCGCAACCTAGCCACCATCATTCCTAAATAAAAAATATAAGCCACACCATTAATGTAATAGCAATATTTATTGTCTTCTCACATTTAAATAATACTGTTATTTTATTTACTTATAAAAGAGAATTGAACGAATTATGGACACTGGACCTAATAGATCAAAATTCCACTCTCTTATTTCCGATGAAAGACTCACAAGGAATCAGTACCTTATAATTTAACACAAGGAGGGATAATTGCTTTAGAAACGCACAAGAGATTTTACGTAAAAAACTGAGCGTTAAAAAATACTGGTGATATGCTACAGTCGCAATCATCTATAGATATTTTGTGTAATAGACTAAGAACCTGCAAATTCATACCCAGAGATGTCTCAATTCTATATTTTGTTCTTAATTAAGTATAACTAGGGAAAAAGAACAACGCCCACTACAGTTATGAAAGTCCTATTACACCTTTCATCAGCATATATTTTTATTTAAGACAAGATTAGAGCTGTAGCTTAGAAACTCATGCAGGTAAAATTTCAATAAGCATTCTGGAGTATTCCTAAAGATTTAAATTTTTTAAATAAAATCAAAAAGGAAGAATTTTTAG
This sequence comes from Sinelater perroti, assembly GCA_036346155.1. Taxonomy (NCBI): domain Eukaryota; kingdom Metazoa; phylum Arthropoda; class Insecta; order Coleoptera; family Elateridae; genus Sinelater; species Sinelater perroti. The sequence goes on from JARFIY010000359.1 coordinate 3,436,847, forward strand.
ATGTTACTAGCTGATGCATATTTTATCCATGCTAAAAGATATCTGCTTGACAGATGAATAGTCACTAACTCCGACAGAGAGGTTATACTGCTGAAGCCAAATATATTTTAGAACTATAAGGAAAAAAAATAAACTGTTGTTAGCAAAATACATGGGGTAAAAAAGCAACCCAGAAGTTGATGAGCCAGCAAGAAAGTAACTTGAGGAGACGCTGATTGGGTTACAGTCTTATTGTTTTAAATACCCTTAATAAATGAACGACCAATAAAGCCATGACTTTATGTAGACGAAATTCTTTATTAAAAAACCTCTCTTATAGCTAACAACAAACCTTCTGCAGCACTGACGTATTATACTGCGTTAATTTTGAGATTGCTAACAGAACATTACAAGTTCCGCAAGCATCTTTGTAAAAGAACATAAATAGTTTGATAGATAAGTACAACCGACCTATTAAAGTATATCAATAACAATAAACTGCAAATTTTATATATATACTTTGACGTCATATAAACCCCCTTTCGAGTGGGTGGAGCATAATTATAAGTTCGAGTGGAGCGAAGTTCCCTGGTATTCACCTGAAATCTTGTTTACTTATTATCAAATTCCCCGTGTTCTATCCGGCAAGGGATAAGACACGGCATCGCCCCGGGCGGCGGGGCTCAGTTTTAATAGAAAGTTAACTTTTTAATTATCCGAATGCAAACAAGGAGTGGACGGTTGGTTAATAGAAGTTCCAAGGGCCGCAGCGCACCGCCGCGCCGCGCCGGCCGGAATTAAAAATGGAGGCGCAGGGGCGCGTTCTCGGGCACGGGCGCCGGGTCGGAACCGACTTGAATAACGATAAATGAAATAAATTTAAAAGTTTCCCTGCAGGAGCGACTTGGAAGTCGCGATAACGGATTTAATGAACCCTATCGTCTAACGCTGCGGCTCTGAATGGGCAACTCAGCCCTGCCGGGGCCCGGCACAAAGCCCCGTAATTTATTGCAATGCGATGCGATTGTTGCATGTTCTTGCGGTTTAAATACACACTCCAGACCATGTCAAAATATCCCGGGGCCGCCCCAGGTAGGGCCGCGCGCTAAATAAACTCACCCCAGGCCAGCTAATGACGCCGCATTCGGAGCAGCTTAAAATCGCGCTTAGAGCGCTCCAGCCTATTACTCACGCTTGTCATCCCGAAATGGAACGAAACATTTCTATAACTTCCCGTCTCGTTCGCCGCGATTGTTTCTTCCAGGGATTATTGCTAAATGCGGTCGTTAAAGCCTTCTCATACACCAAAACCCGAAATAGCCTCCGGTTATAAAAAGAACAGTGGAAACTGTACAACAATGATGTTTGCGGCGTTTTTGACTGATTTCTTTCATCCATGCTTTTATATGCAGATCATTTTGTTTCCGCAAGGGACTTACACACCATGGACTATTTTATTCAGTTCTATACGTTTGATGATATGTTTAGAGTGCAATATGTTTAGTTTTAGTTAAACCCTATCCATCTTTTTTATCTTTACATTAATTTATAATTGTTTACTCACTTACTTATTACGATATTTATTCACTTTATAATTTTCTTTGTTTGTCCTTAAAGTATGTTTTTATTTCTTCTGTATTTTGTATACTTTTGTAAATATATTAAATTACCCGACTCTTAAATTATTTTTAGCGTTATCTCGTTTTCATTTCATTAATTATATTTATTCTTCCTTAGCACATTTAATATATAATATTTTTTATCTTAACATTACCTATCTTTGCATTTTTTAGTCAGTTATCTGTCTTATTACACAATAGCAATAGTTATTATGTTTATTTTTTATTACTTGTTTAAAGATCTGTTCAACACTGGACTAGTTCAATAGTTAAACTTCTGCATTATTGACAAAAAAATGTGCAATTAGTTTTTGAGACCAGGTCGTCATGGTTTGTTATGGTACTTGAAAAACTTAGAAACATCCTTCTAACCTTATATACAATATTGACATTTTTTAACGTATCTAAAATACGTTAAGTGCAGTATATACAATAGTTCTGTGTGATTCTTATTTTTAGGGCTGTTCTCCTAACGTTGACACTATGGAAATTTCTAGAAAGTAGAATGTAAACTTACTTATAAGTGAAAAATTAGACAGCCACTAATTTGTACGATTAATTAAAATTTATTATTGCATCATCATAGTGAGTAATCCAACGTACATAGTAACATCTAGAACAAAGGTGGATCGAATCTAGCCATAGCATCTCATCTGACCTACTAAGTAATAAGAACTTTACACAATGAATTGATAATAGATACACACAAGAATCTCACGTCTTAAATTAAAATTTGATTAAAAATTTAAATTCTCTTAGTAAATTAACATTAATCTAAATTTTGAAATTATTAAAAAATCTTTTATATTTAAAATGCTACATTAAAATGTTGCAAAATTTATATTAAAAATAAGAATCTTACAACTAAAGAATATATTTAGAATATAGTAAACTGAACTCATATAATAATAATAATAATGATGATGAAGCCCTAAACAGCCCTCGTAGGATCGAGGTCTGCCAAATGAGAGAATAAAGATCTCATATTTTCGTCTTCACTACCCGGTAGTCATATGGGGCGCTGTGGCATCGCGTTTTAGACAACCACGTTATAACCCCTTGTTCGAAGTGAACACAGATGCTCGATTATTTTTAGTGACTGAGCGCAAGATTCAACCGGGATCGGTCTGCACTGTAGCCAAGTGCCTCAATCATGAGGCCATTTTCAGTTGATGAACTATAAGAAACAGCTTCTTACCTGCATTTTATACAAAACACAATCATTTAAATAAAAACCTAATATTTGTTTCGCTATTTCATTTTTTTATTGCCAGAATTTTTACGCATCTATTTTTTTCTGTTTGTAATATCCTTTTCTATCAGTTTTAAACAATCATTCTGCAGGCAATATTGTGTGATTATTTTACAAAACTTCTTAAACAAGGGTATATTTTAAAGTTGTAAATAATGTATTAGAGTGGCAGGTATTACGCCTTTGCGGTCTTGGTGCAGGATTGGTTTACATCAGAGAATTACCTCCGTCTAACATTACACCAACATATTACTTATAACACACAGTCAATAGAAAATGAAGAGAGACTGGAACAACTCCAGGTTATTTCAGAAATACCTGAAAATGTGTCACTAATATCAGGCTGCATGTTACCAGGGAAGGAAAACAATCATAAAATTGCAGAAATAGTGTCTGTAGTTTACGAACAATAGACTCAACAAATAGATAAATGAATAAATATGCAATACACACGAAGAAATTGTGAGACATATAACAAAAAGTAAAATAAAGATCATTATAGTAAATCACAATTTTTATGAGAGGAAAGAGCATACAATAGACGAAATAGGCACACAGATTGTCAAATTTAGTTTCGGCTACAAGAATGAGATACGCAATATGTTAGTAAACTTTGTACAAAATGAAGGGATCTATATAATGAATACGTTCTATGAAAAAGACCAGGAAGGAAATGCGCTTGGCTTAGCCTTGATGTACAAATAAAAAATAAAATATATGGCTTTCTAACTAATAAGGATCATATATTTTAAGACGTAGACGTAGCGATCAAATCTGGTGGCGGTGACCATACAATGGTGAAATATAAAATCAGAGTAGGCGTTCCAATAGAGAGAAAATAGAGTTTAGAAAAACAAAAAAAATAATTGTGTTATAAACTAAGATACAATCGAATAAACAAAAAACTTACTAGAATAATAAAGAAGACTATAAATAACAAGAAAAAAAACGCAAAAACTAAATAATTCTTAGAAAAGAGAAGCAAAGTTATAAGAAAGTAATTTATACGTAACGATATTTATGGAATTACAGAGATCTATATGAAACAGAAATAAATAATATAACATAAACTAAAAATTAAAAGAAACAATAAACATAATTAGATAAAGAAAGTGCTAAAGGGTTATAAAAGAAATTTATAACATTGTTTAACAGATGTTTAATAAACAGAGACATCGTGAAAACAGCTGAATACATGTTACCATTTATAAACTTCAGCAAATCTCTCGACTCTGCAAAAAAATGTAATAAGGTAAATGAAAAATACACAAATAAATCAAAAGTATTTAGTAAATCATTCTTGAAAATAAGGCTACAAAATGACAAAGTCGAAATACAAAAGGAGTGCTGTAAAGTGATGTGATATTGCCGAAATTTTTATTTTTGAAAGCCATGTTTAAATTGCCGAGATAAGAAAATAAGAGAATGAATAAATTAAGTGAAAGATTTAACTCTGGAAGATTGCCTATATTATAATATTTGCACAAGCAGAAAAAGAATTGAAAAACATGCTTGGGAAACAAGAAAAGCGGGGTTAGTTGACAGTAAACTTGAAAAATACGAAATGATAAATCAAGAATAGTCATACATCAAGAAAGATAGATAGAATATGGAAAATCTTGACTGGTAGCTTATTTAAGACAAACAAAAATGATCTGGTTAACGTTTGGTAAACTAAAATCGTTTTTCAACATAACAATTTATTCAAAATTTAGTATTAAATTATATACATCTTATCAATTGTTAGATATTCTGGATATTTATAAGAAAACAGAAAGAAAACTATAAATACGCTATAGAGCAATAAAGCTATAATTTTAGAAGTAACATTGAGAAATCAAGAAATAATCGATCGGATAAAAAACAACGCAAATAGAGAATGTAATAGAAAGAACCTATTTTTTTGAAATAAAATTTGGCAAGATACCACGAAGCACAAAGAAAATGGGAATAAAATTGTCATGAATTTGACGTTCATGGGGAACCACAACAAAGGTGCTATAAAAAGGCACAAGCTTCCGTTAAGTGGCTTAAAATAATATGTTGACTATATAGTGGCCCTGCGGGAAACTTAAGTAATCTTAGAGTTTCTTTCTTTGCATAGTATTTTTTTTAATAGTCCTATTATTTAAAGTATTGTAATGAATTCCCGAACGCCTTCCATAGCGTGGTCGCTAGATATCCTCCGACATTTATAGGAATCCAACTGGCGCGCACGTGTTTGTCGATTATTCCAGGAGGCTTGAGTGCTGCGCCTCTTGATACTTTGCGACTTTTTTGGAACGTCGCCGAATGTGCATAACTATCGCGCAGCGAGACAGCCGCGACATTCCGAATTAAAGTGACGATAGCGAGCGAATCCAAGTGCTGGAGTTATATTGACATAAATAGTGTGCCGTTTTACATTATTGTGTATATAAATGTCCTTGTGAATTTTCATAACCTGTAAATAAAATAAATAAGTAGTTTAAGTTGATTTGCACGAGATATTCACCATTACCAAGAGTAGAAACGTTATAGTATATTTACATTTTAATTAATATACACTTCAGAAATATTCACGGTATAGTTTAATTTTGGAAATATGTAAAATACCCAAAGATTTGTAAATATTAAATTAAATAAGTAAAGTATTGGCTAAAGATATTTTTATCAGACATTTGCGTTTCAAAACCATATCAATTTTAATCACGAGGTTATGTATGTAATTTTACTTTTACCACCTTTTGATGTCAATATTGTGATTCAAGCATCTTTTATTAAAATATAGTACTTACGTTACTTTATTTTATTCAAAATAATTAATTGTAAAGTATCTACTAAGATTACAATTTTCCTCTACATAAATATAAGTACAAAACAGAACAACAGAAATTCTTTCTTCTAACTGAGATGTACCGTAGTTTTCTTCCGTAAGTTTGTTAGTTGTTATTTGATTTATTTAGACTACTTAACAAATTATAGATTTTTTTATATGTTTTTTTAACTTTTAACAAACTTTTAGAATTCTTTTCTTAACAACATTATTGTCAGCTCAGTAGGAAGATCTGGGAGAGATAATTATTATACATAGTTCCCAATGTTATATATTAGGCACTGATTATGTTATATCATAAATTCTAACACAATATTTGTGTGCAGTTTAGTCGAGGTGTCAAACATGAAGAACTATAAATAAATGCGAAGGCTTTCACGGCCGGCGTTATGGCGCATCATGTGGTTGCTTCTCGTCTTGTTAGTTTCCAAACTTAGACCACGACCTAACAACCCGAAAAAACCACACGATGGAGATCATTGTCGCTAGTGAGGACGTCTATTGGCAGTTTACGTTTAAGTCTAGTGTGAAGCGATATTTAGCAAGATTGTAGTACACGGTACTTTCACAATGATCATTGTTAATGTAAAATAATTTTGATACTGTTTTTAAGTAGTGATTAATGCTAGTAATGTCCAGTTCCCTATGCAAATGGAAATTTCTTACATACCATTTGCCGTTGGTGATAATGCGTAGCACTTTATCTTTTCTTATTTAATTATTTATTCGTAAAATATTTGGAAGAGTAAGATATTCTATCAGCTTCAGTAAATAAAGTTATTCTTTTGCACATATTTTGATTTTCAAATAGTTTATTATTTTACCAACATATAGATTATAATATATTTAAATTGGTTAAAAAAATACTTATTATTTCGGTAATATAATATCAATCGCTTAGTTACTAATATTTAAATTATTATTAATTATATTATACTTTTGAATTCTTAAAAAGTCTTTGAATATTGTAAAAATTTTAACATGCACAATTTTCGTTTCAACAGTAATGATTTATAAAGCTGCAAGTAAAACAAATTTGTACCGTTATCTACGAAAAACGTCACCTAATGAATTTGTTTTTAGAAAATTAAAAGAGACTACTTGATTTTAAAAAATATTCTTAAATACAAACTAGGAAGCACTTGAAACAAAAATAGTAAAATGATTTACATTAAATTACAATATATAATTCACATTGCTTTAAAATGTTTACGACATTACCACATTATATAACATTTTTTTAGTTCCTTCATGTTGATACTAGTATTTTTATTAAAGTTTTTTGATATTTAAAAAAAAAGAAATCTACAAGCCCGACGTTGGGTAGTTGTGGTAGCTATCTTATTGGCCCGTTGGTCCCTAGCCAGATAATCTGAAGTTTAACCGCCAATACTCATTATTTTAGTTTAAAATCCCGCCACTGACATCAGGTTTTATCGGTCCAATGACAATTCTGTACAAGTAATTTTAGTTTTGTTGGATAACAATTACCAAATTTCAAGTATTGTGCAACGTTTGCTGGCTGAAATTCTTTCTTTATTTTATGTGGCCTAATTTCATGCTTACCAAAACCGACAACGCTCACCATTCGTGATTTATCAGATTTGGATCATAGGATTTGCAAGTGGCATTCCAGTAAGGGTAACGATAACTTTCTCTAAACTTTTGGTGTCATAATAATAAGTTGAATATACTTTTAGCTCTTTAAAAATAAATGTGTTACGTTGCCTTCTTATGTTTGACTTGCAATCTTATAATTATAATAACTCAAAAGCTTTCTGAAATTTCTCTAGTAAAAAATTGACAATTTAACAATTCGATTTGTAACAGCACAAAAAAGGTGTTTATGTAATCAGTTATCATGACACAATTATATTACTAGAAAATTATGCAAAATTAAAAAGAATATTTTAAAAATTTTACTATTACATCTGAAAATAAGGAAAGCCAAATCCACATTTTAATAGAATGGAAAAAAAATCATCATTGTTATGACTTCTGTTGAAAAAATAAAACTTTACAAACTCATATTTTTAAATAATTAACTACTGCATTCCCTTAAGAAAGTGCAGGAAATTAAATTTTTATAGATTTTGAAATAAAGTAGCTAATTTTCGCTTTCACTATTGTCTTCAAAAAAATAGAATTTTATATATTTCTTTTAGTTACTGAGATAGCACATGAAACTATAAAATTTGCTCACGCTTTATATATACGTATAGTTAATTTTTAATTTGGAGTTTTTTTTCTTTTTCTTCTTCTTCTGTTTGATGAAGAGACAATGTTTTTAAAAACAGCTACAATATTAAGATAAAGAAAACTAAGACTAGTGACTAACTAAGTGATAAAATGCCCAAGAAAAAACCAAAAGATAGATAATATCTACATTTGTGGGGAGACAGTAAAGTCTGTAAGTGAATTAGGGAGCACAATCACACAAGATGGCAAATGTACAAAAGAAATAAATAGTAGTATAAACATGGCTAAAAAGGCTTTCTACTAGAAGAAACAACTACTTACATCTAATGGCCGAACAATAGATACTTAGAAACAATTTACAAAAACGTACATATGGAGCCTAGCACTAGATGGCTGGAAATCATGGACTATAGGAAAAGCAGACCAAAAAAAACTAAAATTCTTTAAATTGTGGTGCTTCAGATGAAGAAGTACTAAGAATAATTTAAGAAAAAGGAAAAATTTACAGTCACATAAAGAAGTGACAGATGCAAACGATAGGCCACATAATCAGAAGAGAAGGACTGTTAAAAATTATAACAAAAAGAAAAATATCCGAAAAAATCCCAAGAGAAAAATCACGCCTACAATATATTAAGCAATTAATAACAGACTCGGGCAGTGGCAGTTAGGCAAAAATGACAAACAAGGCTTTAGAATGACAAATATGAAAAGCTGCGCAAAACCAGTCGTTAGACTGACGACCTTGAAGGAAAAGATTATGGCATTACAGATTCTCAGTTTGGTTTTGTTATTTAATTCCTTTTTTCTCAATATTCCCTTTAGTTTATAGTACAATCTGTTTCAAATCCTCTCCTCTAATTCTACATCTAAGTTCCTCTCATGATATTATACTTCCAAGATAATCGTATGTCGTTGCTGTTTTAAGATTTGTCTCTCCATTTTATTTGTGTGCTGCCCAATCTTTTTAATTTATAATCATTATTTTGCTTTTCTCTGTGTTTATGTTGATTTTCAGTAATTAAATCTCTTCCGCCCATGTATCCATTATTAGTCTGTGAATCTTTTTTTTTAAATCTGCTACGAGTACGATATCTGTGTACATTAATGCGTCCATTTTTACCAGTTCTAGTTTTTAATATCCTATTATAGTTGTAGGTATTTTTAATCAGTTTACTCATTGCTGTTATAAATAGGAGGGGACTAAGGCTGTTTTCCTGTGTAATTCCTTTCTTCCATTCAAACTCTTCTAATCTCTCTTGAGTCGAATACCACTCTTAGGTCTATAAACGACAGGATAATCTATTCTCTGCTATCTAGATTTTTCTCTATTAAACTTTTTATTATACATATACTAATAAACTGGGCCGTCCCAAGGACGGGCCATATAAATCAAAGTTGTACCGTATGCGCCTGCTAACTGCAAGAAGTGGCCATGTAGATTTCTGAAATTGTCTATAATGATATCATTTTTAACTGTCTACCTTCCTGTAACCTTTGAGTGTCAACAATTTTATTTTGCTAGCTTCAATGCAATAGGATTTTTTCCATAAAGCTCACGTTTCACTACCATAGCATAGCAAGACTAAGTGCCGTTGCCTGGTAGAGCTTTGAGTGAGTGTTTTTAAGGTTCTTATGGTTTCGCATGTAAGCTGATATCTGTGCGTTTTTATGTACATGTCGTAATCATATTTGTTTAGTCAGCTGAACATCTATTACAATTTTAGATCTAAAGAGTTCTTTTCCGTAAAAAGCCATAATGTTTTTAGTGGAAGATAATTAGGTTACGATCTTGACATATCAAAAGTAGTTAGTATATTGTAAGTTATTTTGTAAGTAATGACTAAGTTATCTAATAGGCAATTTATGTATTGGCCAATGTTTATATAGATGCCGCTAAAAGCTTTTAATTTTCCACTTGAACCAAGCATCGTGAATAAATATATTATAAAAGTGTGGTGAGACTCTACACCAGAGGTTCCCAAACTTTTTTTCTCATAGACCATTTTGAAAGTTTTTCTGGTTCCGGTGGACCCCCTGCAGTTACATTTCTACCATATTTCCAAAACTCGAAAAAAATGTGAAGATTAGATCTAACTACGGAAATTTGCGTTGCGGCTGAGTTATTGGTTAATTAATTAATTGATTGTGCTATGGTGGATGTCAAAAAAGTAAAGTTAGCCAATCAAAAAAGTCATTTCATCCAACTTTACTCCTTTGACATCTACTCACAACACAAGAAACCAATCAATTCTCACATATTTTATTTAGAAAACTCCCCATTCGGAGTGGTAAAAATAAAAATAAAAATAGTATATTTCCTTGTGTTGTATTTATTCAAATATGTAATTATTACACTATTAATTATTATTGTTATCATATTACACTGTAATATGATAACACTCGTAATATAATTAAAATAAAATATTAATAACGTAACGTAATGTAACGTAACTTCTACAATGACAATCACAAAATAGTCATAATTTTAGTGGGAGGGATGTACTTGATGGATTGACAGCAAATTATCAATATTTGGCTTCAGTTTTGTTAGGCAATCGTATTTATATTGGTGAAGAATCAAACAAGTTCATGCAAGATTGCAAGCACACACACCACAAGTCGTACTTCGTCCCTTTGCACGTCTGAACAAGCATTGCGGACGGCGGCAGCGGCAGAGCTTTGCAAGTCTCGACACGTTGTACTGAATATGGAATATGCAAGTTTTTACAAGTAACAGTCGCTGAGCTTCTTAAAATATTATCTGCCTACATTGATAGGTAAACTCAAGCCAACATTTTAGTTCTTCACTATCGAAACCAGATAAATTTTCGTGGACCCCCGCTTACGAATTGTGAACCCCCATTTTTTTGTCACGCCAACGTAGACCCCCGTCGAGTCTCCCGTGGACCCCTGGGGGTCCACCTGGACCACTTTGGGAATCAATGCTCTACACCTTTGTCGAACAAGAGTATTGCATGCTAATAACTGCCTAGATGTTGCGGTAGAATTCTATGGGATGATTTGTATATTCTCGTTCCTTCAAAATATCTCATAGCTTTTCACGTATCACATTATCAAAAGCTGTTGTGAAATTAATAAACGCCATATGCATGTTACTTGATTAAACTTCCTCCGTTTATTAATAATTTGTTTAATTGTAAATACGTCATCGATACATAACCGGTCTTTCTGAAACCCGTGCTTATCCTCTGAAGTTAGAGTTTCATTTATTGTTTTTAAACGTGCGTTATTATTAGAATTTAATATACTAATCCTCGAAAACTTTTTGTTTGACTTTTGTCTCTTTTTTTACGTATATATTTTCAACGAACTTAAAAAGTTCGTTACTGACTTCTATATGTCTGTTGGTCTGTCGGTCTGTCTGTCGCTGTCACAAAATTATGGATTTTTTAAAATTTTAAAATGGATTCTTTTAGGAAATTTTACGCTGATTTCTCTCGAATAGTTTTCGAGATATTCGACTTCGAATTTCGGGAAAATTTCGACATTGCGATTTTATGAGTAATTCTTAAAGAAAATTTTACGCTGATTTTAATAATGAAATCGAAAAAATTCTATGTCGAATAGTTTTCGAGATATTCGACTTCAATTTCGAAAATTTTCGACATTACGATTTTAAATGTGATTCTTATAGAAAATTTTACGCTGAATTCGAAAATGAAGAAAAAATTCTATGTCGAATAATTTTCCAAATCGAAAGGTTTTTTTCAGTTCGTTCTGGGATTGCTTACAGAGCAATCTCTTCCCCGGCCCCATGTTTTATATTGATATGACTTGGCTATTAGCTATTCTTCAGGATAATTCGTTGCACCTATTATAAAATGTGTAGAAATTAAATTTTGCAGCAGTCGCCTATATTTGATTAATGCAACGCTGATGTTTTAGTTTCGGCGATTTTTTTTTTATACATTACTGATTTTTTCTAGATTTATTAAGTCGGTCTTTTAAGAAGCATACTTATTTATAATACTTTACATTTTCTTGCATTGTAATATTTAAAAGTTCTGTTCCTTTTCTTTACTGTTCAGTTTTCGGTAACTTGTTGGCAAGGTGCTGCAAAATAATTTATTGAATTGTTTTAGATGAAAAAAATTATGCAAAATGAATTGTATCTAATTAGTTTAGACGGAAGAAACTGAAGACCAAACCTTTTATATTTTTGTTATTTGTTATACAGCAATTCGTTAGTAAGTAAAATGATGTAATTAGAACTAAACGTCATATGAGAATGCTTTGCGCAGATTTCAAACATAACGCAAGGTGACGAAATTATGAAATGTAATAGGAATTTCATCATGAATATTTTCAGGTTTATCATATACATAATTTTGAAATATTGATAGTTATAAAAAGAACTCGTATTCAAAACACAATGCAGTGACGTCCGTGTAATTATAAATTTTATTGGAAGTCACGGCACATTAAGTTCCCCGGGAATCAAGCAGACAATAAATCGGGAACTTTTTCAACATCGCCAGATAATCCCGGCGTACACTTATATTTTACATATTTTTTGCTCCGGAGGAGATCCCGGCCGCTTTGTGTCTCTCCTTTATCGAAACAACTTTGATATGCCCGAAAGATGACATAAATCTGAAAGCCATTCATTCCTTTATTATGTTAAAATGATGTAGTGCCACTATGCACTTTATGCCCCGGCCCTGGAATCGCGGCCTTTTATTTGGACGCCCATAAATTTCGCTGAGCCCAACGGATGGCCGAAACATGCTTCGTATCGGTAAATACGAAATCAACCCACAAATTCAGACCTTGACAGGTGCGCGTTTCGGCCCTCGCCGTCTTTCGTCAGGCACCGCCGCGCGCCGCGGCTCGTCCTCGCCCGATCGGCCGAAATTAACAAATTTGTAACGAAGATAATTTTGCGTGTAATTAAGTGTTGGAAACTCGGAGCGTTTCTTTGGGAGCGTGACGCCATAAATTAGGGCCTGCGTTTCGTGGAGTGCATTGTGGGCATTCCGGCCGGGCCGCGCGGACTGTTGATTGAGCGGGCGTCCCGGACAGGTGGGAAGCAATGATTTGTGTTCGGAGAGCTCTCTTCTCGAATCCACTATTTCATCCGGCTATTCACTATTAGGCCCGCCGCCATTCAACTACCAACTAATAACATCCCGGCAATAATTGCAACCTAGGCGACCAACCCCCATTAACCTTTGCGGTTTCGTTTCTCCGTCGTTGATTTTTTTGTAAACGGCTCTGAGACATCGTGAGAAATTTAGGCGAACTGTAAAGAATCTCGAATATTTATTTCACTCTACCAGCTAAATGCAGATGTATAATAATAAATTTTAATCAAATCATTTTTGTCACAAAGTCCAGAAGTTCGTCGTTTATTTTGCTGCTTATATTAGTTGTTTGCGGCTTTCTGTTTGACTTCTTTAATTGATAGCCACAAACCATCGTATTATAAGTGACGCTTCTACTTTAATAATTATTTTGTTCTTATTTTACCAGTGCTCAGACTAATGACAGAATAGTGCTAACATCTAAATCACAATCCACAATTTGCATTATAAATAATTAAGCTCACAACGCTACTAAACAACTATTCAAAAAAAACACAAATTATTAATGCCTTATAGGTAAAAGGCTACCAAAGCTCAAGTTTTAAATACAAAATATTAAATATTTTTTAGCCCACTCCTTAAAAATCTTTCCTGATACATTTTAACCAACGTTTTTATGTAAGTTTTGTGGAATGGAAAGGAACACCATAATATCGTCAAAATTTTTTAACTTTGAGTACATCACGAAGCAAAAATTTCGCAGTTTTCATTATAGTTTTATATAAACGAGCTTTTTACTTCTCCATGAATTATTTGACGTGATGTTTGACTTTGTATAATAATAATGATAAGGCTCTAACGCCCCGCCTAGGAATACGGCCCCCGAACTGAAAAGGTTGAGGATTTCATAACTGATTCGGCCGCTATTATTATCCAATATTTGAAGTGAACACAGATACTCATTTATTTTTAGTGAGTAAGTAGGCCACCCGCGAGATATCAGATAACTCCGGGAATTAACCTGGGTCCGTCCGCATCGCACCCCGCGTGACCACGCTGGAGATTATCTAGTATAATTTTGGACAAAATTTGTGGATATTGCTGTAATTAGTCAGTTATTTAATAACAATTGAAGGCAAAGCTATTCGGCACCTTAGGCTGACTATTTTCCACACGCCTTCCCTCAACTTTTTACTTGTTTGGGACATTACCAAAAATGCAAGAAAGTTGATTGCATAAACAAGAAATTTATTTGATTCTGTGTCTCATAACTTTTTGGTTTGGTATTTTTGTCTTCTTTGTCAATAGTTCTATTAGTTCTTAAAAATTCTGTTAAATGCATACATTCTTAGAGAAACGTTTTATCTAAATTAGAAGCATACCATTCCAGTAGCTAATTTGCCCTTTGCCGTATTTTGTCATTTTTCATTTGAGCGATTTTCTATAAAAATTCTTATGTATTTCTGTATACGTTGTTCTTGTTGAACTTCAGAAAATCAAGTGCAGCGTAATATAATTCTATCGCAGTAGACTGTCATCCAAAAAACTTATAATTTTTATCTTTGTTTTTATCAACTTTTGGCTTTCTTGGTAGGGACGGTATAACGAATATTTCTCAAATATTGTTTTTATTTACAGGCGCTTTTTTATATTATTTAAAACAAAAGTTTATTATGGCCACGATAGTGCTGAGATCCTGGCCAGCAGTTGGGTCATGTTCGTGGCGTCGGCGTACACTAAGGGTTGGTTTTTGCGATCCGGCGGTAGTCCGAACTGTGTTCGCAGGACGCGCTGTAAATGTTTTTCAGTCGGTGACCCCGCTGCTGGTTTTACGGGGATGGAGATTCACCAAACAGCTCTTTCAGGAGCCGTGTCTGGTGTCCCTCGGCGAGTCTCTTCTGGCGCTTCTTAGCGGGTCTCTTCTGGGATGTCGGTGACAAAGGGGTTAGCGGTTCTAGTACTAGCGTTCTTCGGCGTAGGCTTGCCACTGGTTCTGGTACTACTTTTTCGGTGTTGGTGCTGGTCCTCCTGGGGTCCATAGGCCACGGTCACGTAGTTGTCGGGGTTGGCTCACAATTTGGCACGATCCTATGCCTAGCGGCAAGCGCTGTTCGATGGGAAACAAGGCTTTTAGATACAATAGCGGCAAGGCCAGTTCGAAGGCTTTTGAGTAGTGGCAGCGAACTGTCTTGGACTCCATTCCATTCCATCTTCTTTTCGATGTTGGGGGGTCCTTGGGATCTGGGCCCCTAACTACATTTGTCTGCGGTGGCTTATCTTGGATTGTGGTAGGCCTAGGATAGACCGCCCCCGTTCCGCCGCACGAGGTGTTCGGGATATTGTTGTTGTCAACTTTCGCGTTGATGGTTTGTCTCATCAGGTTTGTTGTTTGTTGGTGTTCGATGTTTGTGCATGTTTGTCTGGTTCTGTTTACCCATGTATAGGCAGCAACAGGCCTAGAGTTCGGACGCATGTAACATTGGTAAGGCTCTACGCCCCGCGTGGGAGCACGGCCTGCGAACTGAGAGGTTAAGGCTCTCATAGGTTCGCTCTCTCTGCCCGGTCGTTGCGCACCATCTCTGGTGCGGGGCGGTGTGGCAAGCACCGCGCCTAAGACAACCGCCATTATTACCCCTTATTCGAGTGAACGCAGGTACTCAATTATTTTTAGTGGCTGAGTAGGCCACCCGCTAGGCATCAGAGAGCACCGAGAATTGAACCCGGGTCCGTCAGCATCGCAGCCCGCCCCTCAACCACGGGACCACGCTGGCTTGCATGTAACATTAGTCTTCCAAATATCTCTCCAGTGGTGGTAGCTCTATGTAGGGTGTTCAATAACTTTGGGATTAATTGTAGCAATTTTTCGATGTCCACGCGCTAGAAGAGATCGAATTAAAAACTCAACCTTGGTTTTTAGATTGGGGAGCTGGCGAGATTACTGTTTTGCTTTCTTGCGGCATGGGTGCTGCCGTGGTTGCCTGTCTTAGAAGTGCTGGCCAGGCAGTAGTAGTTGGGATTTCTCTGGCTGCTTGGGCGCATGATCGTTCCGGGATCCTGGTTGAAGCGGGAGTCAGCGCTGGCTCTGGAGTTTGTTGATATGGGTCTCCCGCCGTAGTTGGCGCACACCGCTGGTGTCTCACAGCTCTGATCGCAGATGTTCGTATGATGGGGTCCGGCGCACTTGACGCAGCGCGGGGGAAAAGCAGTTCCGTTGGGCATGCCCAAATTTCTGACAGCGGTGACACTCCCCAACGGTCCTCTTCTTGTGCGGGTTTTCCACCCAAACTACCACACGCATCGCTTCGCTGACATGGTATATTTCTCTTCCAGTGCGCTCGGCCTCCACAAATACGGGAGGCTAGTTAATATATGAAATGTAGCTTTTATTAAATAATAATCTGTTCCTTAATGTGTTCTGACTATTATTGTTTTTACCTTGCTATTTTCTAACTACATTTTTGAGAAAAACAATCGACTCACTAGCTGCACGCGCATTTTTTTCTCTTTTTCAATCTAAGCAAAATGAAAATAAAAACATTAACTACAAGGAGCATGTATCTTTATTATTGAGCTTTAAACAATTGTTGCTATTGTATTAATCAAATGACGCATTTAAAAAAATATGCACCACAAACAAGGTTTTACGAATCTTGCTAATTGGAACACACGTGCGCGAGGACTGTGATTAGCCTACAGTACGCTTGCAATCTGGTAATTCATCTCAGTCACGTATCCAAAGTTGACGTAAATGCTCGAGTGATTCTCAAGAAAATGGATGCCACAACTGCCGAAGCAGCGCAGGCAGTTGCATTGTTGAAAGAGGGCCTCAGTTAGAACACCGTGGCAAATCGACTAAATCTGAGTCAATCAGCGATGTCAGGGGTGTGGTGTTGGTACCGATAAACCGGTGGCTACGTCCACCGGCGAGAAAGCGGCCGTAGGCGCGTGTCAACGTAGAGAGACGATTAATTTCTCGCCTCAATATCTCTTAGAAATCAACATATGAGTGGCGTTGACCTCAAGCAAAGTTGAGTGCGGTTAGAGTGTAGTCGTCAGCACTTAGACAGTGAGAAGAAGACCGAAAGCCAACCTGACCAAAAAAAAAAAAAACAGCTACTTTCACCAAACTGACTGGAGTCCAAAAGCAAAGGCAACTAGAATTTGCTCGCGAACATCTCGATTGAAACCTTGGCCATTGGGGTTAGACATTATTCACCTACAAGTCCCAGGATGTGCCTATATGGCAACAACAGGAGGCGTTGGGTCTATAGAAGGCGAGCAATTTTCTCATTGCTGTATTCAAGAAAATGTCCCATATGAAGGTGGCTCTTGCATGTTCTAAGCGGGCATTTCCATTCACGGAAATATTGAGTTGGTCTCCGTGTTTGGGATGAGCTTAAGCGAATAGTCCGGGCCAGAAGTCTTGCACCAGAGAGCGTGATGAAACTGAGAGCGGCGATGATTAAAGAGTGGAAAGCAATCCCTCAAGATAACATAGAAAAAGGCATCCGATCCATGCGTAATCGCTTGGAAAGTGCAATTAGGAATAGAAGTAGCAACGTCATATATTGAAAAAATCATTAAATGATTTTAACTGAGGATTTTATTTTTTTCTCTTTCATAATCACCTTTTCTTTTCAGCTCTTTTGTGTAAGTCATATTCTTAGGCCCATAATTTTGTAAGAACAGGTCCGATTCCAATCAAAGCGGTATCATTTGAAATCACAATTTGTAAGCTTTCAAACAGTACACCGAACTTTACTTGGCATGCTATCGGAGTGGATACACATTCTCTCAAAACATGAGCATGTTGCTGAGTCGATTGTTTTGTTTTCAAGTGTATATCGTAATCGATAATCGATTTTGGCTTCTTTGATCCCACATAAATTTATAGATCTATTTATAATTTTTAATTTATTTTGTTCACATATATTCATTGATGTAATATCATTATTGGTAATATTTATCTCAGAAACATCTAGTAACATTACTGTTATTGTTGCATTTAAATCACCAAGCAAAACAAATTCTCTACTAGCTGCAACATCAGATAAGATTATTTAAAGTATTTTGTAAAAATTCTTTCTTTGCTATCAGTTTATCCTCATTAGATGCAAGATTGTATATTGGGTTTTTAAAATATTTATATTTGCCTTTATTACGCGTTTGTTACTGCATTATACCACGGCCCATATTACTAAGAGGAGAGCAAGAGACTTAACGAAGAAGAAGAATGCATTATTATTTGGTGATACGTTGCTTGAACTTTTTTGTATAAGTAAAGAGACTTCTTTTTTCGATCTCATCTCTATTGGAACCTTACGCTAAATGTAATTGTTAATCCTTTCCTATCTAGACCCTTTCCTTTTAGTTTCCGATAATAGATGTAGCACTAATTCTTAATTGTTCAATTTTTCTTTTTTTTACGTTTTCAGAATCTCGGAAGTTTTAAGTAGCCATTTCAGTTACCTACGTTAATTTCCATGACATTTCAATTTAGGTCCAAGATTTGTTATATACTTTTTAGTAATAAACAATCTTTTTGCGAGTGTTGAAATACTAGTCAAAGTCCTCAATTCCAAACTTTAAGGACCAGGTCAGTTTTTATTTTATGGTGGATATTTGATTTCCTCACTATCCTCTCATTATGCTGGATAGCGTGTGGAAGCTTATCCCAATTCTAATGAGGACATCCATGATGAAAATGACTAACAAATTTCCATATTGGTACTATTACTGTTTACCATGCCTAATTTATAGGTAGCCTGTACGTATAAATGGTTTTTTGGGTAAGCTTTAATCTAAGTCTTCTAGTTTAATATTATCTTATTATTATAATCTCAAACGTTTGTTTTGTTATCGCTTTAATAAGATTTTTTCTAATCTAGTAAATATAGTCTCAAAAAGTTTGCTGCAGGAAATAGCACGTAATAATAAAAGATACATATGTTACTATATTTAAAAATACAAGGAGAACTTATAGTAACTATTTCGTTCTGAATCATGCGTCAATCTGAAAATGTACTATATTTGTTTAATAATGTGATTTACACATTTCTTATTGTTCGTGATGTTTTACATCTACTCTATAAAACTGCAAAAATGTAAGTGTGTAACTAACATTGCAACTTCTCCCACAATTATGAATCGATTTCAAAAGTCAATACCTCATTCGAAACGACTTGTTGCCACATATCGCATAAAGGTTTTTTTTAAAGTATTGTAGGTCAAAACATAAATTATCATGATGTTCTATGCATTACGTGGCCAATTCTTGTCGTTAGTAGGCGCATGCCGCACAAGTTCGATTTATGTGAAACCGAATATATGCACACAAATGTCATTATGCTGGGATATAGCTGATAAAACGATTATTGGCTCATTTTTTTTTCAGATGTCGATGAAACCATAAATCAAATATTTAGCTTGGGTTGCCTGTCCTTGGGACAGGACTTTTTAATAGTTAAACATGTTCTCGGTCTCTAATGGTGCGTAATGGAAATAACCAAAGTTAAACAATAAGACTATTCTCATTTTCTCAGGTCTAATCTATCTGATGCCGATCTATTAGACTAGTGGAGCTCTTGCGTGAGGAATGCTGTGTCAAAAAAGGGCATTGCAATTGCATTTCGGCAAACAGTGGCACAGATTAACAAATCCCGTAAGTAATCTTAAAGGTTACTTTGAATTATGTCAGCCATTAAAGTTGTACTTGTACTTTGTTGTTTCCTGTATGCCGTAAAAATAAAACATGAAAATATATATGTCACGCACTTTAAAACGCATATATTAGCTTTTTAATATTGGAGCATATTTTAAGGGAAAAATTAACGTTAACATCGCCATTCATATTAACTTAGAAGAACTATCAGGACAGATTTATATATTTAACACGACAAGCATTAGTTCTAAAAGCAATTTTTGTCATTTAAATACTTGTATAAGAGACATTTTTAAGTTTTGTCAATCAGATGTTTTATTCATCTTGTGTGAAAGTATACACCATTTACATTTTGGTTCATAGTTATTGACAACAAAATACTAATAACAGAAACGTCTCTATTCTTTAATTACTAAAATAACATACTAATATAAAGATGTCTCATCCTTTCTGCTATGGCTGTAATTATAAATTACCAATTGAAATTTTGAAGATAAAAACCTAACGGCAGTTACAAAAATAAATATAAGACTTGAAAAAATAAAATTTTAATAAGCAACTGTACTATTCGGTAGTAGCACAGTATTATTATATACAACACATTGTTAATTAAAATTAGACTTCAAAATAAATTGTTAATTCTTAATATGTCTTTCTCTTTAATGTCTTATTAATAATATTAACTGTAAAATTTTGGTATGCAAATAAATTACTATTATTATAAAATATTTCCATAAACAATAATGTAAATGCTTTTGCTTTTAATTGTTTTTATAACAGCAGTTTCGTTTACTGTTGGCGCGTTGTCTCCAATTTAAATTACACCAAGACCTGATATTTGACCAGTTGAAAAAAGTACGTCAACACCTTAGAACCTCTTTGTTAATTTGTTATTTCATTCTTCTTGACGTATTCACATGTGGAGGTCTTTTCTAACAGGGCGTTCTCGCCAACTGCCTTTCCCATAAACCCAGCGCTCTGGAATGGATGGTGCCGATGACAGATTTGACGGGGTTATCTGGGCAGCATCGTGCCACACCATTAAGATTTTGCTGGTTCGCTAGCAATTTGCCACGAAAACCGAAACTATGCAAATTGGGCGGCCTGAAATAGGCTCGCACTTTTAACTTCGTGGTTATTAACACGCAAGCGCCGATAAGGGTGTGTAAAAGCCCGCGGATTTAGATAACTCGCGCGGTGGTAGCAGTGCCTGTGTTTTGCAAACCCTTATCGCGGCTTATCGACTTCCTGAGTGGCCGTTCCTTTATTTCCTATCGGACTTTCCAAACTTGGCCTTTACGGTTGTTTACAACGCCACGGAGGTGGGCACGCGTTTGCACATTTTGTCTGTCGCCTATAAATCTCCCCACCTTCCTTAATGGAGTTTTCACGATAGAGAAGTCTTTTGAGGTTGTAATGTACGTGCCAATATTCGATATGCAAAACACAGCGGAGCAATGGATGTATCTGTACCTGCTTTGTATGCAGATAAGCTTTAACAATAAAACAGGAGAATTTACTTATTTATTTACAAATAATTAAAATGACATATTTGTTTCTGTATTATATCACAAAATAAAGATTAAATATACCAATACAATAAGCTTTTTTATATGACTTTGAGTTTAACTTCATGAAAAACTGTTACTAATATAAATATGTGTTGCCAGTTTCCCCAAAACTTAACCATAAATTTTAACTTACTTATTATAATTTAATTAAAAAAAAATAATGTATTAAAATCTAAACTGTAAAATATTTACACGTTGATTATGTATGCAAATTTTTACCATTAAATTATGACAAACATGTAACCAAAACGTCAAAGAGTGCAAATTTTAATTAAAAACTTCTAGAAAAAAATTGAAAGAGCAAAAATTAATTTTTAATAGTTCTGTTAAAAGGTTTAATGAAAATAATTGATCTTGTTTTATATGATTTAAGAAATTAAAAAGTAATTCAAAATTCATTGTTTCTAACCTTTTTTAAAAGCTTTAAAAAAGGAAAAAAAGTAAATTTAGGAGCAATTTTTATTATATAAATACCAAGAACCTCCTAAAGCTACAGACGCCCAAAGTAACATTTACGTTGCTAAATAAAAATCACACTATTAGTTACAATATAATAAATGTATGGTTTAAACTTAAATTTGAAGATTACGACTTCTAAAATCAGGAAGATTTAGTATTGTAAATTTAAAACTACAAGTACATATAAATATTTTGTGTTTTTAAACCACTTGCCTATCACTAGCCTTCTGTGTTTGAAAAAGTAAATAACTGCGAAATTGCATCACACAATTTGATTCAAGCACAAGTACAGGAATTAATTAAAATTTGTCGTAAATATGTTATAAATCCTGAAAATTTTATAAATCAAAATGTTACAGGTAACAGATAGAAAATTATCTTTCCTAATCCAGACATAAGCAACAGTTAAATCCTGACTAAGCTCCAAAAGTCATTTCTAAACCTTCTCTTTATATATTTGAACAGAAACTAAACAAGAAATATGGTGTGCCCTAGACCCTCAATTTACACGAGGAGGTCCAAGCATAGTAAACAAAAACAGCCTATACTTTTGAACGGAAAGTAAACAAAGACGGCCTACATGAAATTTGGCGTGCCGCGGTCTAAACGCTTAATTTACATGAAAAGGTCCATGCGTTTTTGCATCCACATGGGGGCCGCTCTGGCTCCTTGTCGAATTGCTGTGGCCGAAGCTGTTATCGGGCGGCTTAGTAGTGCCCATTCATAATGACATAAGCATAAGCCCCCCATAAGAAACACGTGTCATTCACGTATGCCTACGTAAACAATTGAAAGTTGTGAATGCTCAATCAAAGTAGCGGCAGCAATGTCCTTCCAGGCATTTTGCATAATTATGTTGCCTTTGTATGTGTTATTCCTTTTATGGTGTAGGAACAGATGCATATTTACTTAATCAATAGTTCCCTATTCGATGTAAAAACAAATCCAAGATGTCAACAATACTAAAGTTAAGTTATGCAATTTCAGAATCAAAACAAACATTCTGTTACTGCTGCCAATATTAATGAATGTAAGAAGTACGTGAAGTTTAGGTATTTCTTACGTTTAAACGTCAAACGTAAAAATTACGGGAATGAATTATGAACGAGCGCATAAGCTTTGCATTGATTTAACTTTTGGTATTAGGTATTTCTCATGGACGGCTTATGTTTACGTTCATTATGAATGGGCACTAAGTTAAATTAGTTCACGTTCCCGATTCAAGGAAAAAACCTATCCAGTTAAAAATTTATACATTCCACCTTGCAAAAATTCGAAGAAAGGCGGGTGAAAATTGTCAGCCTAGGATGCCAAAAGTACCTTTTTCAGAAGTGAACAGAGAAGAAGGCAAATATTTAAGAAACTTAATTTTTTAGTTTACAGGCCGAGCTCCCTTGCGGGGCGTTAAAGCCAGGCCGTTATTATTCAGGTCAATAATTTACTTTGTCTGTAGTGGACAGTATAAAATCTTCAAGAAAATAAAGATTGCATAATACATGCGTGTAAATTAAGAATTTGTCAAAAGATGGATATATTATAATATAGACCGTAATAAAATATATATAGATATTTAGAATTAATTGTATGTAGTACATTGAATATATAATAATTGTTCAATCCTAGTCTCCACGACACGCGATTATTATCGATTTTTTTTATATTATAGTTTTTTAATGCTCGCCTTATTCCCTCGTTTTAAATTCTTTGAAGACCTTTGTTGTTTCTTTCTGATCGTTTCTAAATAAATATCTTTTTTGACATCTTGAGTCCTTCATTCATAGTACATGCCCATATCATTTCAAACATTTTTATTCTATTCTGTCTATTATTGTATTTGTTGCTGTCATCCTATTTCTAATTTCTTCATTTCGCACTCGTTGCAGCCTTAATGGTTTTTCATTTCTGCATAATTATTCCATTTCCACTGCAGTTAGTCTTTGTTTGTTTTCTTTCATATCCTCCAACGTCACTATAGTCTCAACCATGGATTGTTCAATTCGTTTTTTTTTGTGCTAGTTACATTTTTACCTCACTAACATTTATAGCTTTTTGATTTCTATAACGTATTTTCAGATTTACAATTCTGTTTTTTTCTAGCACCGTCTCTAATATTATTTACCTATTTTATATGCACATTATTATCTATAAGAATTTATAATGTTACATCAGAATTTACAATCAGATAGTTTATTTTCTCTAAACTCATCTCTAACCCGCAATTCTTATATTCTACATACAACCGTTCTAACATGAATTCCATGTTACAAGAATTTTGGACCAATATAAAGAGATGTGCTTTATCTGCGTATACTCATTTGTTTGCATAATTGTTTCCACGCTTCCAACCGTAGTTCTATGCAGTTATTAAATGAAAAGGAGTGACAGGCTACAGCCTCAAGTAAGGTATTCTGGTTTTGATAAGTATAGCCGTTGCTTAAAATAGGAGGTATTATTTTCATATATTTCTTCTACAATTTTAAGTAAATAAATTATAACATTAATTATTTTAAGGCACAGTCATTTTCTTCTTTGATCGCTATCGTAAACTTTTCTTAAATCTATAAAAGTAATGTGCAGAAGTTAGAATTTTTCTTTTTATTTTTCCCATTAGCTACACTTTATTAGTACTACAGTAAAAAGGACCACATAAACTTGGGGATAGATTTGCTAGCAGAGCTGGTACAAAGAGTTGCAGGGCTCCTCAAGATTTAATATATTTATTTGAGATTGATACATTTACTCGAGTTATTAGCTTCCCATTTAAATTAGTATTTTTATGTTGTAATAAATTTCACTAACTTAACATATTTGTTAATAATGGGGAGAACTAAAGCGTTTTATATATAATAGGCAGTCATTAATCCAAATCTCCATAGAAAATTCTCAGTACAGCATTATTTACAGATGTGGGGGGATTCTTTATACAACCATGTGAGCTTATCCAATCTAGTCGAAAGTGACTCTGTAGAAGTCGCTTCTGACCAGAAAAATTTTTGTGTTACATAAAAGAGTTAACTTGTAGCATTTACTATTTGTTCATTAAGTTGTTTGGTATTTATGTCTTAAACTCTAATTTATCTCATTTAAAAGCTGTTGCTATAAGCGTCAGACAGTTTAATTGTACAGTGTCGGTGGTATCTCTTAGATGACAAAACATTTATTAGTCCTGATATAAATTAAGGGATGGTAGAGAAAAGGGTAGATTAACGGTAAAACGAGTGTTTTCTTAACTAAAAAAATATATAACATGAGGTACTTTATAGTCACTTTGTTTATATTACTTTTAACATTTTTATCACGCAGTTTTTAAATTAATGTCGTCCTTGACTATAAAACTAGCAGAAACATAAAACTATTCCTCTGCTACTAACTCAATTATAAAAGTTTAGTAGGATAAAGCAATTTTCATTTTTTTTATATATATTTTTGGAATTACAACGTACGATCCTTGGCAGTTGAGCATAAGCAATTCTGAAAATATATGTTTTAACCAGGTTTTTCTCCGTAGAACACTTCTGTCTCCCGTTTTTTGATTAAAGTAGGACAATCGCTTGCTTTATCAAGTGGAACAATCGTATGGTGTGAATGATGTTTGAGCTTTTAATGTAACTTGTTAAATCTGTAATACAACTGACGTTTGAGATTATTAAAACTTAGACTTAATTTTAAATTTTTTCTGATACTCCGCAACAATTATAAATATTACAAAGATGTTTTGAGAACAAAATTTAAATTTTTTCTGTTAAAATTGGGTACGAAGACATTTTTAAAATATACTTATTGATTCATTTTAAAATTTATAGAGATTTTCCGGTTTCAAGCCTAAATGAAAAAGGAAGGGTTATTCAAAAAACCGGAGTATAAACCTCAGGATTAGGGCAAATAAATGTATAGTTTATGGAAAATTACCATATTTAGATTAGCCACTTGGAACATAAGATTATAGATAAACAAAGACCAAGAAATATTAGAAGTAAGAAAATACGAAGTTAACATGTACTCCATCTGACACCAAACAGAAAAAGGAATGATATGGTGCCTAGTTAACACAAGTAAAACAAATTAATATATATATATATATATATATATATATATATTTAATTTGTTTTACTTGTTTAATATCTATATATATATAATCCTTTTATTCTATCTTATCTCTTTTAGATTTATTGTTGTTTGTGTTATTTTATTTTATTTACTTATATATTTTATTCTTCTATTTAACTAAGGAGAAAGCAATTATACAAATTGATGTAATAATAATAATGGTAAGGCTCTACGCCCCGCGTGGGAGCACGGCCTGCGAACTGAGAGGTTAAGGCTCTCATACGTTCGCTCTCTCTGTCCGATCGTCGCGCACCATCTCTGATGCGGGGCGATTTGGCAAGCACCGCACCTTAGACGACCGCCATTATTACCCCTTGTTCGAATGAACGCAGGTACTCAATTATTTTTAGTGACTGAGTAGGCCACCCGCCAGGCATCAGAAAGCACCGGGAATTAAACCCGGGTCCGTCAGCATCGCAGCCCGTCCCTCAACCACGGGACCACGCTGGCACACAAATTGATATAAATAATTTAATTAACCACGAAATGTATGAAAAGTGTTGTGGTAGTAAGTTGGTAAGATCGCAGCAACATAAGTATATATGGGCAGCATTCCTTTAAATTTTACTTAATAAATTATGAAGTTGGTCAAATAAAAGTCAATTTTTACAGGATTATTAAGAACATTAAATAATTTGTATTCAATAAGGTTTACATGCGGTTGAGTAATTAATAATCACTGTGACCAGCACATACGTACATGATTTGTTTGATTGATTGCAAAATTAAATATGTGAAAATTATTCCTTCTTCAGAAATGTTTGGTATTTAATATGTAAGCTAAAAAATTACTAATAAGTTTTGAGAAACACAAATAATTTAATTTGTAATATTCTCCCTTTCAAGTAATGTATCAGGTTCAATGTTAGTTCAAAAACAAATTTACAAAAAAAGGTTGGGTTTTATACTTTCCTTGAGAACAGTTTAAAAATTTTACATTTACATGTTTATCTAATGTTATTGCAGATATTTCTACTTTGTACACAAAAATTGTAAGTAAGTATACTTAGCTTATCCGTAATTACAAATTTACTGTTTATATTGGTTCATTAGGATAACTAGCAAATTGCTCGTTAAAGCTACGTTAAAAGTATTTTATCTCAGTACGTTCTTCGTTACTTGTTAAACACGGGAAAGCAGTTAACGCTCGTATGCAGCGAAAACAAAAGCGATTGCATTTTCAGCTATGCATTTCGTAATCCCTTTGAATTAATACATTGCCTCCACTTTTTCGTTTAAGCACAGAAGAGCTTTACAGATATGTGACAGGAAAGACCAATTACTTAAAGAAAAATGTAACAAACATTAGATTAACGTCCATTAATGCCAAAAAATATATAACCACAAAGAAAATAACAGATATTTATAAGATTTAACAAATAGGTGTTAATACAACATGCATAGGGGATTATTTAGTTCATTTTTAGTTGTTGGAATTGACACAATCGTAGTAAAAGTATCAGAGTTATACTAATGGATTTTTAGAGGCATGACTAAGAAATGCGATTTTATTGAGCTAATGGGGAAACAGTTTACAAATTATATAAGGCAATTATTTAAAAAAGATACTCTCGCTACTAATTTTTCTAAAAAAAGAACAAAACAACCTAACACAAGTTTGAATAGAGTGAGTAAAATTACAAAATAGTACAAATAAGTCAAAGAATTTAAGAAAGGTGCTAAAAGATCTCTCTGATACGATGTTAAAGTGAAGCACATTGGTAGGCATGTAAACGAAACTACACATATTAACCTTCACGATGATTGCTTTGTTTAATCAAGAGAGACTAGCAGCAAATTGGCTAAGTGGGCACATCGGTGCAATAATTGGTCGGTTATTAGAACTTTCTGATGTTTTCTCATTTGACATCTTATTAGAGAGAGGCTATACACAATTTAGAAATGATGTAAGATAAAAACGATTTTAATAGTTAAAAATGAGTTAACCAATAGGAATTCAAATCGTAACTTGATAATGTATAGTCGGACATAGGAAAAGGTGCAAATAAATTAAAACAACAAGAAGTTTGAAATAAATTCAGTCAATCAATTCTCTTCTCAGTTTAGCACAATAAGGAAGCTAATACTTTTTTATTTTTTAAAGCTCGTATCAAGTTCAACTTAGGGCCATATAATGAAATATATAATATGCCTGATTGTTATTAAATTTTACCAAAAAACAATTAATCAGCTGCGAGATTTTACAAAACGGAGAGGCATTAACCAGGTCAGAACCGTTTTTGAGTTAATGTATAGCCATATTAATTTGAAACTTAAATCCTTAAAACTAACTTTCAAACTTAAAATAGAAGGACCCTCAAACGGATTAATTAAAAAACTTTCTTCGTCCTGTTCTAACAAAATTTAGTAAACAAATTCTTGCAAATAAAATATTCTATAATTTTAGAGATCACAATATTAAATATAATTTAATTGCAAATTGATTCCATTTTATTAACAAAGGAATTGTGTGTGAGCTAATTCTACTTACATTTCGATAGGGGCAACTGCTATAATAATTGTTTTGTGCACAAAATAACTAAAGAAATAGTTAGTCTATTTTCTATTAAGCGTTTGGCCACAACCTCTTTAAACGCCATAACTTAGAATTTCTAAAATCACCGCTGAAATTTCAAATCAATATAAGAATTTTATCAATATTCTTCTCTGACTTGAAAGACACTGTTGGTCCATTTGTTTAAAAAGAACATTACGTAACATAAGTATTGACACTACTAGACCTTTTGCGAGTTCAAACTTTTTAATTAAAAATGCTTACTTTCCAAAGATAAAAAAGTTCTTTATGTATGCAGCAGGCAGCATACCATCCCTGAAAATTAATACTACAAAGCACAACTAGTGCTAATTATACTAATTACACTAAAACCTTATACGCCAGAAAAATAATAGGTCTAAAACCGTACTATCTTAAATTACTGACCTTCTAAATTTTTTTTTAAAAAATTCCTAGAGTTTATTGTATTTATGTTTGCCTATATAAAATTCGAATGTCTGCACAAAAGCTATAATTATTAATCTAAAATTCTTGATCATTCTTAATTTAAAACTCATAATGTAGTATTGAAAGCTACACTTTTACTTCTAGCTTACGCCACCTATTATAATGACATTAACAACTGCATCTTACGGGCTACCTGAATTTTATTGGAGAATTAAATTCTAAAAGGTTGCTAGGGATCTTCTCAAAATAATTTTACAAACAAACCAATACGTCAAATGTGAATGTAAACATATAAATATTGTGTTGTGTTATTTATTTCAGTGTCATAAATGTTGTGCACGATGGCAAATATTATTTCTCGAAGAAACATTTTTTTAGTAGCCCTAAAGTTGTTTTTCAGAAATTATGCAATTTTAAAAATTAATGTATCTATTTAATTGCTATTAAGAAAGCAGAACTGGTGGATATAGAGTTTGTAAACTGAAACTTTTGTTAAAAGAGAATTCTCCATATCCCTTAATTTTTTAACATTGAAAATAACTCTAACATGATAAACAATTATAAAAGCTTGCCCAAACATCATTTAGCAAACGGAATAGGATTTTACACATACCGATATTTAAACAATTGACCTCTCTCGGTTTTATAAGGGACGTTCCCACTTCCTTAATCGAGAAAGACATACAAAAAGAACTCACATCTTACCATTTACTAATAACACGAATTACGAGACTTCTAAACAAAAATAAACCAGTTATGCCAGTGTACGTAATACTCAACGTTAATTAAATTTGCCATTCAATAGTTAGCGTAGAGCGACAAAAAATTAATAGTAAAACTCATCAATGTCATAGATGTTGACAGATGGGGCACACAAAAACTACTGCAGATTGGAACCAAGATGTATAAGATGCAAAGGTAATCACTTATACATCAACCGCTATAAACCAAAACAAACGCTCCTAGTATGTATCAACGACTTCTAGAATAAAATATCACCTCAATATTTAATACAAACGAACTCACAAAACGTAGTAGGGGAATATAAAGTAGAAAGCTGATTTTCCAAATAAAAGCCCCCGACGGGACCACTTATAATCTATATGGAAGAGAAATGCTGAAAATCCTTGCTCATAACAACTTCGACAAACAAGTCTTTCAACAAGTTCTCAATGAACTAGACTTGGATCTCGTTTATGGTAGCACTAGCAATACATATACCTGAGCCCAGATTAATCAGTGGGTTAGTCAAGTGGCACCTGTTCCAT
This sequence comes from Sinelater perroti, assembly GCA_036346155.1. Taxonomy (NCBI): domain Eukaryota; kingdom Metazoa; phylum Arthropoda; class Insecta; order Coleoptera; family Elateridae; genus Sinelater; species Sinelater perroti. The sequence goes on from JARFIY010000359.1 coordinate 3,466,787, forward strand.
ACAAAGCTTAACCAACATCTTATGTAAGCAAGATATCTTCAAACTGAGCCAAAATTATGAAACAGCTTTATATACAACGAAAATCATTTTTGACAGCTTTAAAAAAGTTACGGTGGTAAAGTACAACAGGAAATGTGCTTTCGGTAACTAATCGCTCAATCATATACTGAATTTAATTAAGCAAAGGAATGTCCTAAGGAAAAAACGACAGAGAATCATAATTTTCAGAGCAAAAAATATGGGAAATAATTTATCTCATTGCATCACAGAGGAATTCAATGATTATTAAATCGACTCATACATTAGCATCCTTAAGAGTACCTAAACTTGTAAAAGACAACCAGACGAATAGTACACCAATTTCTTCAGAAGCGCAGATATATAATTCCAACAAAAAATATGTGAAGCCTTTGCAGATCTTTTAAACAAAACGTTTACTTCTTACAATCACGAAGACCTAATATTTTAAAACGGCCAAGAATTCCGTCATAACACATTAGCCAACTCCAAAGGCAAAATTTAACCAACATCACATAGAGAAATCATTCCTATAATCAAGACTCTCAATAAATAAATATCCAAGCTATGATCAAATACCTGAAGACATTCACAAAAAAGCATTAGCATACACAGAAATTACATTAAATGCTTGCCTAAGAATTAGAGACTTTCCTAATTTATAAAAACGTGCAATTATTTTGATGTTTCGCAAAGTCAAAATAAATAAGAAAACCGCTACCAGCTATAGACCAATCAGCCTGCTACCAATTACTTAGAAATTATGCGAAAAGTTATCTATTTCCGGTTCAGCGAAAAAATTGTAAGACTGAACAATTTTCCAACTTTCCATTTTGGTCTAAAATATAAAATTTTACTTCTCAAAATTTCTGGCTACATCAAGTCTATATTGTATTAATTCTTAAGAAATTGCACGTTTGTAATTAAAATAAATACAACTTTATCGTCCACCAGAAATGTGCGCGCAGGTGTTCTACAAACTGGCCTCAATTAATACCTATTTTGTCAAATATTATTTAATCCTGTATGGATTACGTTCAATTTTCTCCGCACGTTTTTACCTGAAATAATCTATCACCGTCCACGTAATGAATATCTATTTACACGTGCAAGCGTATCCACACAATGATGCATTACACGATACTCGCGCATCCATTCATTTCTTTAATATGACATTCCTTACACGCGCGGGTATTAACCGTGTCAATAAATTCTTTGCGATGTGTACCCCATAGATTTATGGTTAATGCTGCGCCACGGCGCACTGCTTAAACAGCCGCAATTAACGGCTTTACGAGCAAAATGGTTGATATAAACACTGAGGTGTGAACTGATTTTACTGCAGCCATTTGTAACGCGCGGAGCCGCGCCTTCTGGTGCGAACCGAGTGTCGTCGTTTAAATTGCCCCGGGTCATCTTAGATGCACTGTTCTCGAGGATTTCGCAAGGGCCGAGCTTTGCAAAGCTTCTTAAAAATGTTGCTGCTCAGTTTTAAGTAACAAGAAGTGGCGAGAAACGTTCTCGGTTTATATATATAAAGAGTGTAATTTTAGCTTTTCTTGGAAAATTGAAATTTATGAAGCAAAATATTAGTCGGCGCGAATTTTCCCAGTTTTCAAATTTGTCACATGTAGAATGCCTTGATGAGGATATTTACACATACGTTCAACATTTAATTGCCCTGCATGATGACTTTAAAATCAGATTTGAAGATATTCTGACGATGGAAATACCACCATGGATCATAAATCCACTTGATGAAACGGAAGTGGAGAATGTGATATTACAAGAGGAGCTACTCGAGCTTAGCACTAATGAGGAACTGAAGGTGAAATTTAAAAGAGGGTATCAAACATTTTGGCTGCAGGCAGAAATACCCGAAAAATATCCTGGACTGTGGGGATTGCGAGAAAACTTTTGATAGCGTTTCATATTACAATATAATTGATTGGCTAACTTTACTTTTTTGACATCCACCCACAGCACAATCAATTAATTAATTAATTAACCAATAACTCAGCGCAACGCAAATTTCCATAGTTGGATCTGATCTTCACATTTTTTTCGAGTTTTGGGAATATGGTAGAAATGTAGCTGCAGGGGGTCCACCGGAACCAGCATAACTTTCAAAGTGGTCTATGAGAAAAAAAAGTTTGGGAGCTCTGATCTAGTACACATTTTTCACAACATCATTGCCACGATTCCATGGCTGCTGAGAACACCTATTTAGGGGTGTGTTTTCCCGACTGTAAAATCGCTAATGCAACAGCAGCTCGATTGGAAAATCAGCGGCTATGGAGAGTGTCTTTCATGGTCGGAAATTCATGGCGGCATCACGTGTCAACATAACCTGAGACCTTGCCACCCGCGCAGCTTTGTGTTTTTCGGTCAGCATTCGTGGAACTCACCTTAAAGAAACTTCTCGCATTTTCAGGTCATCATGCAAAACGGACTCCACAGATCCTGCTAAGTTTAGAGGCTATATTACGCACATCTAATCGACGGTCTTTTATGACAACTTAATCCACTCGCACAGTTATGGTTTGGGTCCGCCTATAGCCGAGGTTACTTCGGTTTATTGTTACATAACTCTTGAACTTCTTTAAATTTTACACCTACTAACGTACATCCATAACGCATTCACCGCATGTCTTACTCAATTTGCAATGAATTTTGATGGGTGCTTCACCACGAAATAGGAGTAAACGAATGATTACGCGTTGTTCTTGAACATTAAATGTCGCCATTTAAAGTATACAAAACAAAACTCACTGCAATGGCGGTAATTCGACCTGGGTGCATTGTATGGTGCTGTCTTTCAAAATTAACCATATATTTCTGCTGGGAAAACAATTTGGAGTCTTGAACGCACCTCGTATAATACACGGGTAAACCGGGCGTAAGATCTGACCAATACCAAAGATCGAAGTTTTTAAGTTCGGGGTCCATTTGTGGCCAATACTATGAGATAAAATAGTTAAAAATGGTATTTTATGGTTTTCTATCATACAAAATTGGGTTTATCTAATACTTTCTCACAGCGATTTAACAAGGATGTGTATGAAACCTATTAAATGAAACGTTTAGAAAATTTAATTTTTGATAAAGCCGGTAGTGACTTACGGGGCGAAATTTTTGTGTCTAACCCAAAATGAGTCGAAGCAGTTGGACACGTGGGAACGCAAAATATTAAGAAAGATATATTAGCCAGTGAGTGAAAATGGAACGTGGCGCGCTTTAACAAATAGTTAAATAAGAACAAGGTACGGGGAAACAAGCTTATCTAACGGCATTAAATGTATGCGTGTAAGATGGCTGGGGCATGTCAAAAGAATAAAACCAACAAGAGGACTAAAGAAGGCCCTGCAAAACAAACCGGAAAGCAGGAGAAGCAGGGGTAGACCGAGATTAAGATAGAATAAAGAAGTAGAAAAAGATCTAAGAACAGCAGCAGTTACCAAATAGAAACAAAAAACAGCTAACAGAAAAGAGTGGAGAAAAATCGTAGCCGAGATCAAGAATGGGGACAAGTGATCAGCAAGAAACCACCTCTCTGATATTCAAACCAAATGTTGAGTCGCGAGTGACAATGGCATCTTGTAAAACAGCAGTTTAGAAACCCTTCCAGGATGCTATGGCTCCTTGCGAACCGTTGAGCCGAGAACTAATGGAGTAGTAGCAAAGTTTAATTTACAGCTGGAAGATAGAAAACTCAGTGAGAAATAAAAGAAACGATAAAAAGCAAACTAGAGATAAGTACCTGCAAATTATCAAATATTTTTGATCCATATAAAGCTGTTGTCTATCTCCAGGGTGGTTGAGTTACGGATTGCGGTGCGGACGAGAACGGGCTGTTTTTTGTAGCTCTCTGGTACTTGAAGAGTGGTCTACTCAACCATTGAAAATAATTGAGTGCGTATATTCACTTCGAATAAAGGGTAATAACGGCGGTCGTCTAAGGCTCGGTGCTTACCACATCGCTCCGCATGGATAGTACGCGACAACCGGGCACAGTGGGAAAACTTATAGAGCCTCAACCTTCTCAGTTCTCATGCCGTGTTTTTAAACGGATCATTAGAGCCTTAAAAAATAATAATGCAATCATCTATTACCCCATTAAAGTCTCAGGTACAACTTATATTAGTGGCCGAATTGTTTCCATGAATTATTGAAGATTATGATCAGCGTCTACTCACAATCTATCGTCAATTATTTTCTTTATTATGTAATTAGAGCGAGCGTGGTCTAGTGGTTGAGGGGCGGGCTGCGATGCTGACGGACCTGGGTTCAATTTCCGGTACTCTCTGATGCCTGGCGAGTGGCCTACTCAGTCACTAAAAATAATTGAGTACCTGCGTTCATTCGAACAAGGGGTAATAATGGCGGTCGTCTTAGGCGCGGTGCTTGCCACATCGCCCCGCACCAGAGATGGTGCGCAACGACGGCAGAGAGCGAACGTATGAGAGCCTTAACCTCTCAGTTCGCAGGCCGTGCTCCCACGCGGGGCGTAGAGCCTTACCATTATCATTATTATTATATAATTACTACCATTAAAGTAAAAATAGATCTCACTTTCAAAAGCAGTTAATGTTTTAAACAACTACTTTTGTGCATATGGTAAAATTATGAAAGTTTGATGAAACATAAACGCTAAATGAATAAAGGGTGCATTATGTAATGAATACGCAACTTTGGTTAATTATAAAAGGTCCTCCTTCAGAAGGATAACACATCGTCCGCATACTGCAAAGAAACATTGAGAAAATTTGTGAATTTGGTATCTTAGACTTGCTACCCATCCAATATTTATGCTAGATATTGCACGGTCAAATTATTAGCCATTTCGTTCAATAGCATAATTTTTCCCCGAAAACAATTTATTTCTGTAAGGAATGTGAATTTGACAGTTAAATATCTTTTTTAATTCAAAGATAAACGAATGGTTCTATCATGGGATCAAAGAATTAGCTGATTGATGGTCCTAGAATGTGACGATTTTCATGTATTTTAAATATTGAAACAAATTAATTTTGTTATTCTGAATGCTTAAGTTTTGTTTTATAAAACACCATTATTCAAAAAGATATGCCCGGAAAATAATAAGGTTTATCTCAAAAAAAAATAAGTTAAAAATGAAGTTTTGATTATATACTTAATATTCTTCAAAATAATATTCTTGAGCATCAGTATATCGTGGACAGAGGTTTTGTCACAAGTCTTATTTTGCCTAAAATTTCTTTTAAAGCACTCCTGTACATTTTTAACAGTTTAAAAATGGTATCATTTAAGCTGGATTTGAGCGGAGAAAGCAAAAGAAGCTAAGTAAGCTCAGTTTCAGGCTGTAAGGAGGTTGAGATATGAGTCGTCGCATTAACGTGGTGAAAAACCTAAGTGTTGGAGGATTCTTTAACGATTTCAGTTTTTTTACGTAAAATGCAGGGTTGTCCTGGTGTCAAAAACTTTCTTCAAAAATAAAGTTCACCCCTCACTTTGATCCAGAATCTCACTATAAATCGACCTCGGAAAGCAATTTAGGGCAAACTTTTCGCACTTACATTTCCATTGTGATGATTTTATGCAGAATTCATTTTAAATGTTTTATTTTATTTGCTAGCAAACCCTTAATCATCTTCCACCAACCGCTAAGCATGAACACTCTATCCCCGACCGCTATACTTAGATAAGTAAAACCAGTCATTACTTTCCGGACGTACAAAACACCTCAGTATTTATGCAGTTTCGATTTATTCAATATAAATTTCGACAATTGCAATTATTCAACTACTTCGGTTAGCTGTATTTAGACGTGAATTATTTAAATTTTCTAATAATTTGAGTACAATTGGAGTCGTTACTCTTATTTATTGGTTAATGTTAACAAAGTGTTACAATTGTTGGGCGTTGTTATAGTTTGTCGCTGTGTTATTGAAATTAACTGCAAGCAATGGAGAATAAATAAACTCAATATGAAACGGTGTATATGTGAGAGACTGTGTCGACTTTTTTCTTCATACGTGCTCAGCTATAGCGCAGATGTTCAGTTTCAGTCACTGGAGTTTTCTCTCATAAATAAGTACGTATAAAAACAGATGGTATCATGGTACATTACAATACTACAGCAGAATTTAATGCAAAACTGTCAGTTCGAAATTTTAATTGTGAAATACGCTCGCCTGTAGCTAACTTTACACTTTGTGTTTGACTGCAGGTGTTCTTCGACGACTAGTCTAAGCGAGCTATTGCGTCCACTGGCGGTTTCCGAAGGCTGCAAACCTCGAGTTTGCAGATTTGGCCAGGTGCTGGTGCTTAAGCATGTTTTTGGTAACACAATTCAAAGCAAATGGCCTTTTGTCACTTCGTTGGCAAGAGAATGGAAATTTAAGCAGTTGCGCCTTAATAGTTGCAACGTTACGATCGCGCCGGTTTATGGAACTCTAGTTTTGTCCGACTAGCTCGTATTAGTTACAAAATTTACAAAATGATTTTTATCTGGTGCACTCATAAAGCACTTTTGTTAGAAGGGCTCAAAAAGTGGTAAGTTTTTTAAGTCGTTTTAAATAAGAGATATTGGTGTAACAAAATTAGCTGCGTGGTAAGTTGTAGAAAACAGTAAAAATGCATTACGATATAACAAGAAATTTGGGGTGCATTTGTTGTAACATATTTGCAGTAATTATGCAATAAGATATAAAGGGTGTCCCATAATAAACTTGGGATTTAATATAAAAAAAACATTTTATTTATTTATTAGTTGGCAAGGATATGACATTATTTTAAAAGGTTAGCATTATCGTTAAGTATGGAACAGGATATTTGACAAAATTCTAAATCACTTTTCTGCATAACTGTGGCTCACTTATCGATAACTCTTTGAATTGTTACTTTTAATTTAGAAATTGTTTTTATTTTCCTATCATAATCTTTAGTCTTTAGAAATCTTAAGAAGTCCCAAGCCAATTTACTTTGCATTTTTGGGAGATGTCTTTCATTAAATTTTTTTTACAAAATGGCTTTAGTTCTTGAGTTAGCTAAATCTTGAATGAGTGCAGATCCAGATGTATTGTTAAAATTCGCTCCATGTTCAGTTGCAGTGAGCGACAGCGTACTGAGGTTTTCGTCCCACGGAACGATTGGTATGGGGTCGGCCTGTTTTATTGTTGCTTGTTCAAATGTTTTAATTCCCTTTTCATTTAGTGCAATTTTTTTTCAAAAATACCACGTAATTTGCGCACGGTCTCGGCGAAATATTCTCCGTGCTTTAACAATCGTCACTCTCTCCTCCGTCAAGTAGAATTCCGTATTGACTAACCGCAACGTGTTTCCTACAAAATATAACTAAACAGAATGCTACCAACCTTGCAAAAAAAATTTAAATCCTGTGACTTTTGGGACACCCTTTGCTTCCAGACTTATTTCATTTTTCACAAAATACCTTTTGTAGAAGTTAGTATGTTATACAATTTGGTGTATAAAAAATTAAAAATACTTAAGTATCCTAAAACAACTATTTTTTTTAATTTTAAAATTCTTATAAGAATTACAGAGACATTATTCTATTTTAATTTAAAAAAATTAACAATTGATATGTCTATCCTCCTTTAGGCGCAGTGACCTTTTTAATGCTGCTGTACGTACTTTTTCTGAAGGGATTTAAAACTTCGTATAATAAAACTTTCAATTTTAGACTCTCAACCCAAAATGTTCTTTAGCTTATCTTGATCGCCGCCTTAAAAATTTGTCACACAATTTCAATAGAAGAGTTCCCATTTGGCTTTCGCAGTGTAAAGATGTTTGGGTCCCCGCTCTGACCGCTAGAAAGTTCAAGTGCGTGATAAACGAAGGCGATAAATAAATAAACTAAAGTGATTTCCATTCATTTATTTATAAAGTAAATAAATTTAAATTTAATTCAATACAACCAAAAATTATCTTGAGTCATCATCATCATCATCATCATCAGCCTCTTATTATCCACTGTTAAATAAAGGCCTATTCAAGTTTGTTCCATGCGTCTCTGTCTCTTGCGGTTTGAATCTAGTTTTACCCGCCGTTTGTTTGATGTCATCCGTCCATCTTTTCTGTGGTCTTCCCTGCTCCGCGTTGTAAGTCTTGGTCTCCATTGGATTATCTTTGTGTCCCATCGGTTTGGCTCCTGCCGTGCCACGTGTCCAGCCCATTTCCATTTCATTTTTAGTATTCTTGAGATTATATCCGTCACCTTGGTTCTCCTTCTGATCTCTTCGTGATTGATTCTTTCTCTGAGACTGACGCCGATCATAGCTCTCTCCATAGCCCTTTGAGTAGTTCTAAGTCTTACCATACTTTTTCTCGTCAATGCCATTGTCTCCAGGCCATATGTTGCAACTGGAAGCACACAGGTGTCGTAAACCTTTCTCTTCAGGTTAGTTGGTATATCGGTGTTTTTCATTATATGACTGAGTTTTCCAAAGGCAGCCCAACTCTGTCTTATACGGCGTGAGATTTCTGCGGTCTGATTTTCTTTCCCGATCCTGAATTTGTGCCCCAAGTATATGTATTCCTTGACTATCTCAAGATTGTTGTTGCCTACGTTGATACTCTCTTCGACTGGGCCCATTACTTTCGTTTTTTGGACATTCATTTTCAGGCCTACGTGTTCTGATGTTTTGAGGAGCCCATTTAGAATGTCTTTGAGTTGTTCTAGGTCATCGCTAATTAGGACAAGATCGTCCGCAAATCGAAGATTGCTTAGTTATGTTCCATCTACATTTAGTCCCTTTCGCTTCCATTCAAGGTTTTTGAATATATCCTCCAAGACGAGAGTAAACAGTTTCGATTTATTCAATATAAATTTCGACAATTGCAATTATTCAACTACTTCGGTTAGCTGTATTTAGACGTGAATTATTTAAATATTCTAATAATTTGAGTACAATTGGAGTCGTTACTCTTATTTATCGGTTAATGTTAACAAAGTGTTACAATTGTTGGGCGTTGTTATAGTTTGTCGCTGTGTTATTGAAATTAACTGCGAGCAATGAAGAATAAATAAACTCAATATGAAACGGTGTATATGTGAGAGACTGTGTCGACTTTTTTCTTCATACGTGCTCAGCTATAGCGCAGATGTTCAGTTTCAGTCACTGGAGTTTTCTCTCATAAATAAGTACGTATAAAAACAGATGGTATCATGGTACATTACAATACTACAGCAGAATTTAATGCAAAACTGTCAGTTCGAAATTTTAATTGTGAAATACGCTCGCCTGTAGCTAACTTTACACTTTGTGTTTGACTGCAGGTGTTCTTCGACGACTAGTCTAAGCGAGCTATTGCGTCCACTGGCGGTTTCCGAAGGCTGCAAACCTCGAGTTTGCAGATTTGGCCAGGTGCTGGTGCTTAAGCATGTTTTTGGTAACACAATTCAAAGCAAATGGCCTTTTGTCACTTCGTTGGCAAGAGAATGGAAATTTAAGCAGTTGCGCCTTAATAGTTGCAACGTTACGATCGCGCCGGTTTATGGAACTCTAGTTTTGTCCGACTAGCTCGTATTAGTTACAAAATTTACAAAATGATTTTTATCTGGTGCACTCATAAAGCACTTTCGTTAGAAGGGCTCAAAAAGTGGTAAGTTTTTTAAGTCGTTTTAAATAAGACAGGTTTATAAGAGATATTGGTGTAACAAAATTAGCTGCGTGGTAAGTTGTAGAAAACAGTAAAAATGCATTACGATATAACAAGAAATTTGGGGTGCATTTGTTGTAACATATTTGCAGTAATTATGCAATAAGATATAAAGGATGTCCCATAAGAAACTTGGGATTTAATATAAAAAAAACATTTTATTTATTTATTAGTTGGCAAGGATATGACATTATTTTAAAAGGTTAGCATTATCGTTAAGTATGGAACAGGATATTTGACAAAATTCTAAATCACTTTTCTGCATAACTGTGGCTCACTTACCGATAACTCTTTGAATTGTTACTTTTAATTTAGAAATTGTTTTTATTTTCCTATCATAATTTTTAGTCTTTAGAAATCTTAAGAAGTCCCAAGCCAATTTATTTTGCATTTTTGGGAGATGTCTTTCATTAAACTTTTTCTACAAAATGGCTTTAGTTCTTGAGTTAGCTAAATCTTGAATGAGTGCAGATCCAGATGTATTGTTAAAATTCGCTCCATGTTCAGTTGCAGTGAGCGACAGCATACTGAGGTTTTCGTCCCACGGAACGATTGGTATGGGGTCGGCCTGTTTTATTGTTGCTTGTTCAAATGTTTTAATTACCCTTTTCATTTGGTGCAATTTTTTTCCAAAAATACCACGTAATTTGCGCACGGTCTCGGCGAAATATTCTCCGTGCTTTACCAATCGTCACTCTCTCCTCCGTCAAGTAGAATTCCGTATTGACTAACCGCAACGTGTTTGCTACAAAATGTAACAAAACAGAATGCTACCAACTTTGCAAAAAAAAAATTAAATCCTGTGACTTTTGGGACACCCTTTACTTTCAGATTTATTTCATGTTTCACATAATACCTTTTTGAGAAGTTAGAATGTTATACGATTTGGTGTATAAAAAGTTAAAAATACTTAAGTATCCTAAAACAACTATTTTTTATTTAATTTTAAAATTCTTATAAGAATTACAGAGACATTCTATTTTAATTTAAAAAAATTAACAATTGATATGTCTCTCCTCCTTTAGGCGCAGTGGCCTTTTTAATGCTGCTATACGTACTTTCTCTGAAGGGATTTACAACTTCGTATAATAAAACTTTCAATTTTAGACTTTCAACCCAAAATGTTCTTTAGCTTATCTTAATCGCCGCCTTAAAAATTTGTCACACAATTTCAATAGAAGAGTTCCCATTTGGCTTTCGCAGTGTAAAGATGTTTGGGTCCCGCTCTGACCGCTAGAAAGTTCAAGTGCGTGATAAACGAATAAAAATAAACTAAAGTGATTTCCATTCATTTATTTATAAAGTTAATAAATTTAAATTTAATTCAATACAACAAAAAATTATCTTGAGTGCGCAGAATAAAATATAACAAAACAATATATTAAGCATTTGTAAATAGCCCGGAAGCTCAATTGATAAACGTTATGAAACATAAAAACACCAGGAGTTCGGGAACAAAACTTAGTGATTAAGATAAAACAATGTTACCGACACCACAACCCACATACGGTATTAACTATAACATGACTCCACCGCAACTGATGCAACAACCGCTACAACAAAAAATGCAACAACCAGCACAACAAACAACGCAACAACCATTCGTAAATCCAATCCCCATGCAGCAAGTACAGCAAATTAACCACCACATGATTCCAATGCAACAATACAGCTACCCAGCATGTTCAACTAACATCCATCAAATACACCAACAAACAAAACAGCAGCTAGCACAATAATCAGCAAGTACAGCCTACTTAAGTAACAACATTGAAATCGATACCGAAGAAGATTCTGTAGAAACAATTGAAAATGAACCGGAAATAGCAAACAAGCAGCCTTGGCAGGTTACAAAGAAAAGGAAAAGAAATAAGCGCTCACCGGACTTAACACAGGTGAGAAACCCTTTTAAATTTAAGACCCAAAACAGATTTGAAAAACTTACACAGCACCCAGAAAATGATTCACTAACCAATGAAACCGATAAAACAGTGACAGATTATGAAGATAAAACAAGAAACCACAAACCACCACCCATTTTTATCTACGGGGTTACTAACTATAAACAAATGGTAAACTATTTAACAGCAGCAGTAGAGGAAGAATAGTACTACTGCAAGTCACAATCAAATGGTAGAATAAAAATCAATGTAACCACAGCAGACTCTTATCGAAGACTAATCAGACTCCTCAAACAAGATAACAACAGAGTGGTGATTCGAAACCTGCATCCCTCAATACCAACAGAAGATATAAAACTTGAAATAGAAAAATACGAACATACAGTACGTAATGTGATAAATATAAGACATCGTGGCACCAAAGAGCCACTTCCCCTGCATTTCGTGGATTTAGAACCAAAAGAAAATAATAAAAACATTTACAACCTTGAATTTATATGCAACATTATAATAGCAGTAGAAGCCCCAAGGAAAAAGAACATCATTGTCCAATGTACCAGGTGTTAGAGCTACGGATATACTAAAGCTTATTATACTAGACGGTTCATGTGTGTAAAATGCGGAAGCGAGCATAACACAGCTCTTTGCAAGAAGAGTTCTAACACCCCAGCGAGATGTGGACATTGCGGGGGTGCACACCCGGCCAACTATAAGGGATGCGATGTATACTTAAATTTACAAAATATTATAAACAAAAATGGACAACCACAATGTCGAAATAATGCTCAGTACCAACAAAAAAAAAAACATTAACATAAATGAACAAACAATTCCCTCAACTAAACCATAACCATCCTTCGATACAGGCGCTCCCTAATCAACAAATGCCATACTCGCAAGCGCTAGCACAAAATCAACAATCAGCAAATGCCAATATCACAGAACAACTAACAATGTTTTTGAACGAGTTCAAAGCTATGTTTAGTTAGTTAATCAACCAAAACAGCATGATATTAAACATGCTGAGTACTGTCATCCAAAAAATTAATTAAATTCAAACTACAATCATTACGTATCGCCCTTTGAAATGCCAATGGGCTACTAAACCACAAATTAGAACTAGGAAAGTTCCTAAAAATACATAAGATAGACATAGCACTGATATCAGAAACACATTCACTACAAGAACAATGTTTAAAATTCCTCGTACAAAACACTCCCACCTGACAACACTGCACACGGTGGGATTGCTGTCATAATTAAGTACAATACCGCATCATGAGCTAGTACATCACCAAACTGCAACAATACAAGCTGCCAGTATCAAAGTTGATGCAAGCCCGTGATCCTTCAGAGTTACTGCGATCTACTGCCCTCCAAGACATGCCATATCTCCTGAAGAGTGCAAAGAATTCTTTTAATCTCAAAGCAATAGATTTATAATTAGCGGAGACTGGAATGAAAAAAACACAGTATGGGGCGCGAGACTGACGACACCAAAAGGAAGAAATCTCCTAAATACGTTAACTACACAGAATTGTAATTATCTTAGCACCGGCGAACCGACATATTGGCTAACCGACCCCAACAAGTTACCAGACCTCTTAGATTTTTTCATTCTGAGAGGTGTATCGCCAAACTTTGAACTTTCGTCGGACCACACACCAGTCATTGCAACACTAAGCTCGCACATAATCAACATCTCACCTACTCCTAACCTTACAAAAAAAAAAACAATTGGGAAGAATTCAAAGCTTTCATAGAAGAAAACATAAGTCTGGAAATAAGAATCAAAAATACCGACCAACTAGATGAAGCAGCACAAACTCTCGTTAGCCTAATACAACAAGCTGCCTGGTACTCAACACCAATGCCAATAGAAACACCCGCAAAAACGGAAAACATACCGCTCCATATTAGAGAATTAGTAACAGAAAAACGAAGAGCCAGGGCTAGATGGCACAGGGCAAGAAATAACGAAGACAGATTGATTTACCACAGACTAAGGAGGAAATTACATAATACCCTCAACAAAGTAAGAAACACTACGTTTGTCCAAAGACGATCATACTATTTGGAAGGCCACAAAAAAATTCAAAAGACCGCAAGTAACAATACCGCCAATAAGGAAACAGAAGCTGGACAAAAAGCGGTATCGAAAAAGCCACAGCATTCGCTGAACACCTCGAAAAAGTATTCACTCTACCTCCATACAGAAACTCTGACGAAGAAATCGAAGATTTTCTGAACATACCTTGCCAAATGTTATTACCTTTAAAACCATTTTCTCCTACAGAGATAAAACAGGTGATCAAAAACTTAAATCACGCAAAGCACCAGGTTATGATTTAGTAACAGGAGCAACACTAAAGCACCTCCCACGAAAATCAGTAGTTCTATTGACAACAATCTTCAATAGTATGCTGAGATTATCGTATATCCCAGTGATATGGAAATTAGCTCATATCATCATGATACCCAAACCTGGAAAACCAGTCAATGAAATCAGCTCACACCGACCACTTAGCATGTTACTCACGCTATCAATATTTGAAAAACTGCTACTCGCCAGAATTAGAGCTGACATAGACTTATCAACTATAATACCTGACTACCAATTTGGATACAGGGAACGCCACTCCACTATTCAACAAACACATAGAATAGTAAATAAAATTGCAACTAGCCTAGAGGAGAAAACATATTGTACAGCGGCATTCCTAGATATAACACAATGTGGCATACCGGACTATTACATAAAATTAAAACCACATTGCCCAGTCCATACTACTTGCTACTAAAATCATACATCTCTGAAAGATACTTCCAAGTTAAATTCAACAACTCTTACTCACAATCTCATCTAGTGCAAGCCGGGGTGCCACAAGGAAGTGTTCTCGGCCCACTACTATACCTAGTATACACTGCTGATGCACCGACCACAAACGATACCACCATCGCAACATTTGCTGACGACACGGCTTTACTTGCAATGAATGCAGACCCACTTTTAGCTACACGATGCCTACAACGACACCTAGACCTTTTTGAAGAATGGCGCGGTGCATGGAAGATCAAGGTTAACCAGGAAAAATCAATACAAGTTACTTTCACCACAAGAAGATTAACCTGTCCACACGTTATAATCAACAACACACAAATACCAGCTAAAACGGAAGCTAAATACTTGGGATTACACCTCGATCAAAAATTAACATGGCAAAAGCACGTCAAATGTAAACGACAACAAATAATTTTTTAACTAAGAGAAATGCACTGGCTAATGGGTCGTAAGTTCAAGTTAACACTAAATAACAAACTATTGCTATATAAAACTATAATAAAACCAATATGGACATATGGTGTTCAACTTTGGGGTTGCGCTAAGCCAACCCATACGAAGATAATACAGTGACTTCAGTCAAAAGTACTGCGTACAATAACCAATGCACCGTGGTACTTCTCCAATCAAATTCTGCACAATGACCTGCAAATACCATATGTTAATGATGACACGAAAACAGACTAATTGAAAACATAAGCACTCCACTCAATGTCAGAAGAAGACTAAAAAGACAATGGCCAACCGACTTAGCACAGTAACCACAACACAAGAGAAGCAGCCGTCACTCATCTATAGAACCTAAGAGAATCAACAGTGGTTGAAAACTCTACTCATGCCTAGTCACATATCAAATTTACTTATTGCTCTAAATTGTATAAAGTGTAGATTGTAAATAAGCTGCAAAACCAATTAAAAAAAATCAATAGAGTTGAGGTTAAAAAATTTTAAAGGCTAGCCTAGAAGCAAATTAAAACTTTATTTTTTTATTCCTTATCCCATATGTTATTTCTTCCGGAACTTTTTTGCAAATAAAATTTAAAATATTGTTTTGTATGTTGGTGTTTGACCATATTTTTGTACACGAATTTGTCAGGTTTTGTTAATTGAAAAAGTTTTGAAAAACTTTTAACTTTTTCTATTTTTTTATGCACGAAGCTGTACAGTAATTTAAGATATTAAGAATTTATTTTAGTTGTTCCTACAAATTTTTAAGTTTCTTTTTAGCACATCATAATCCTGTTATGTCAATCTATTATTAAGATATATGTCCAAATAAAAGCTAAATGTTATATCAGTATATTTTTGACTGTCGTCTTCTTTATAAACGATGCTAATTTATTTTTATTAGCTCTCAGACTCCCTACATTCCATTTTGTTTACGTTAGTCCCAATATAATGTCTAGTAATTAGAGTAGATGAAAGAATAGTTAAAATAATATTAATAATATTCATCAATAGTTAAAAATAATAAATACAATATTAAGCCGATTGCAATTTTTTAAATACCCAAGATAAATAAACCGTTTTCTTTAGATATGGCTGTAATAAATCATATTTCGAACCGTACATTGATTTTTCATAAATCTAGAACATTATCTATTTTCTCACCCCTCTCTGCGTATTTTCAAATACTTTGTGTAAACCAAAGTAAGTAAACTTACTGTTGATCTAGGTAAAATAATACACGACAATCTTATTTAGTGCTGAGTATTTACGGTTGGTTTCAATACCCTTCTCTTCCATACGTTAGTTTTTTTTAGTAAATTATAAAAGGTTTATTACTATATGTTTTTACAAAGTAATTTTGTTGGCAATATGTCAAATCAAAACATAAAAATTTTAATAGTAACTATAAATATTGCTGACGGTTTTGGTTTTCTATTTCATTAGTAAGCTCCATATTGCTTGTCATCGTAAATGATAAAAATTAGACCTTATCGTAAAGTTTGGATTGGTTACAATCATTGATTTGTAATCGATTTTGGTTGGTTAAAAGTATTATTTATTGTTATTAATATTTATATATACATCTAACTAACATACAAACATTAAATTAAATAAATTAAAAATTCAGTTTAAGTTTATAATTAAATTTAAATGTAATACTTTGTGGACTGGCCTATTAGTTTCGAAAGATAAGTCTAAACGTATAATTAGTAAAAACATTTCTTTTGTAGTAGAAAATGTAATTATATAACAAAACGAAATTGGATTAAGAGAAGTAATAGTTATATTTTATAGTTTTGTTTTTATTCTAAAATTGGCATTAATAAATTTTTAAGAAATGGAAGTCATTTTATTTAGGAAAAAGATTTTCACGCTTCACCACGTCTTCTCTAGTTGAAGTCTCTCAAAAGCTGCGCTTTACACCAAGCAATAGCTTCGCAGTTTAATATAGTATGTGAGGTTACTTTATTTTTTCGTTACAAAATCTTGGCTTCTTTCTTACATACACCTATTATGCATATGTTTATAGCGCTCGGTAATTAACCTAGTTACTAGCCCAGTTTTCCGGTTGTTTAATTGCAATATATCACCTGTTAATTTCTTATATGGAGTTATAAATATTTATTTACTACGCTTCAGTTCTTTTGCACCATTTATGTAGCTAACCATGAACTGTAGTTTTAATTACTCCACTATTTCAAATGTAATAAAAGTAGTTCTTAATCTGTTTCGTTTACTGGTGTACTTTTCCCTTGGCATCTGTGTAAATGTAAATATGTTGTTGATTGCAAGAATTATATGGTTTTACATACTGGGAATGTGTGTACCAGTTTAGAATTGAGTTAATACTTAACTAAAAATTTAGTTATCTGTTAGGGCAAGGAAATATTTACTTAGGTCTATAGCATGAATTTCCTGTTGAAATGCAGTAAAATATTCCTTAAAGGCTTAGATGAAGGTAAATACAAACTATACTTTCACGGCCGGTGTTGTGGTGCATCGCGTCAATTTATTGAAATTTTTTTCTGATGGTATTCGCCACAGTTGTGAACAAAACGTCACGCGTTTCTGAACTCCGACCACGGTCTTATAACCCGAGAATTAACCACACAAATTATACTTACTACAACAACCTAGTGCAATACTACTATATAAAAATCGGCTAAATAATAAATTACATAAGATGAAACATAGTGATGATCTTAGAAACAGAACATAAGGACATCAAGATCGCTATACAATCAGAAGCGCATCAAGCGCTAAGTTTCATGCCCACCAGGAAAAAACACTAAACACCAGGGTAGCTACCGAAAGAAATGCAGGAAACCAGAAAGGAAAATGATCGATTATATAATGAATGGCTAACACAGAAAACTAATGAGAGATTGCAGCAGTATAAGAACAAAAATAAAGAATTAAGAAGAAAAATAAGAAAAGACGAAATTAATATTGGGAAAGAAAATGTCAAATAGAGAGCTACGTTGGTAAAGCCAGATTAAATAAAGTGTGGAAAACAGCCAAACAAATGAAAAAGGTCAAAACAAACAAATCACATAATATGATAACAATAAAGGATTGGAGAAACCATTATGAAAATTTAAGCAAAGAGTATGTAAATTGAAAATGTAAGGAGTGAATTTTGTAATTATTATGCAAGAGGAGGTTAGTAAACAACTGAATAGAATAAATAATGTGAGATTCCCTGCGCTAATAAATAAAATAATAAATAAAATAATAAATAAATAATAATTAATTACGTTGATGAGTAATTATTGCACAAAAACAACAACACCAGTAACGAATAGTATTAGTCGTCTCTATAGGAAAATTTTACACATCAAAATAAAAAATGCTACTAAAGACCAAATAAGCGAAAAACAAAGTGGTTTTACGGATAGTCGATTATATGTAGATAATATTTTCATAATTCAGCAACTAATAAAGAAAACAATACCAGTAGAAGCAGAAGTTCATATGGCATTTGTTTATTTGTAAAAGGCTTATGACAAGGTACCACGGATAAACTGTGGGAAGCATTAAGAATAGTTAATATAGGGATCACATGCTTAAAATTGTTCGATAATTGTATACACAAAATACAGCTTATGTTAAAATGCGCAAGCAATTATTGGAACCGATAACTACGACAAATAGATTGAGACAGAAATGTAGTTTATACCAATTATTGTTTAATTTATACGTCGAAGCAGTTTTGGGTTACTAGAGAAGACGCTATCAAAAAATCGGTATATCAATTAATGACGACCGACAGATTATTATGAATTTTGTCGATGATCAGGTAGCTTTGGCTCGTATATTCGGCTAGATATTTGTCGATTTGTTTGACCTATGTAGGTCCTTTGGCAGTCTCCACAAGGTATTTCATACACTCCTTGGGATTCATTGGGGCTGTGATCCTTTGCTGAGCGAATAAGCCCAGATATTTGGTTGTTGGTTGTAAAGACCGTGCGGATGTTTTGCCGCATTAGTATGCGACTTATTCTATCGGTGATGCCTCTGTGTAAGGTAGGAATGCTTTTGTTGGTCAGGAGGGTTTTGGGATTGAGAGTTAGTGTTTTATTTATATTTTGATTATATTGGTTAAGGATTTGTTGGAATATCCATTTTGCAGAAGGGTGGTAGTAATGGATTTAATTTCTGTTTGGCGATTTTTCGTATTGGAAAGTCTGATGGATCTGGTTATGAGGGATTTTGCAACCGAATGGATTTGGGCAGGTGGTGATGGATTTGGCATTTAGGTAGCGGTTATGTGAGTGGGTTTTCTGTAGACAGTGTAATAAAAGCTGTCATTAGAATGATTTCTTGTTATGAGAGTATCTAGGAAGGAAGAATTGTTATGTTCAGTTTCCATGGTAAATTTGATATTGGTATGGATTTGGTTGAGGTGGGAAAGGAATTCTGGAAGGGTATCATGTCCATGAGGCCAGATAACAAAAGTGTCATTGACATATCGTATCCAGCAGGAAGGTTTAAGGTGAAAGGAAGGGCTTTTGTTTCAAAATCGGTCATAAAAGGTTAGCAATGACAGGTGAAAGTGGGGAACCCATGGGAGCACCATTAATTTGGCGGTAAAATTTATTTTGGAAGGTAAAGTAAGTATTGGATAGGCAATGGTTCATTAGGGAGAGGATATTGTTATTTATATTATAGGTTGACTTTAATAACTGTAGGGTATCAGGAATTGAGATGTTTGTAAACAAAGAAACACATCAAAGCTAACCATGATGTCATCTTTGCGTATAGGAAGGTTTTCAGTATTTCTAGGAAATGATAGGAGTTTCGGACGTAGGATGATGCCTGCTCTGTAAGAGGTCGGACAGCATTGGCAAGGTGTTCTACTGAACAATTATATCCCAAATAGAATCCCATTTACCCTTCCTGAAAATATGCAATAATGAATACACATAATACAACAGAATTTGCGAACATTTTGTTTATAAAAAAACGAAATAAAATTTTATTTATAATAAAGACAAAAAAAAAAAAAAAAAAAAAAAAAAAAAAAAAAAAAAAAAAAAAAAAAAAAAAAAAAAAAAAAAAAAACCCCCCCCCCCCCCCCCACGATAAACTGTGGAAGCATTAAGAATAGTTTAATCACATCCTTAAAATTGTTCGATAATTGTAACAAATAAGCTTATGTTAAAATGCAAGCAATTATCGGAACCGATAACTACGACAAATAGATTGAGACAGAAATGTAGTTTATACCATTATTGTTTAATTATACGTCGAAGCAGTTTGGGTTACTGAGAAGACGCTATCAAAAAATCGGTATATCAAAACGACCGAGATTATTATGAATTTTGTCGATCATCAGGTAGCTTTGGCACAGGACTCCTTCGATTTTAAGTTTATGATTAAAATATTGTATGACAAATGCCATAAATGGCGATTGTTTTAATTAACAAAAACTGACTAGGCTAAAGAAATATTAAAACACCGCATTTAAGAACGAAAAAAATAAATGGTCGTCTTAACTCTTATGGTGGGATAAAAATATCTTTAAACTAAAATCTTTAAAATAAAAAACGTATCGGATAAGTGATGATAGAGTGTGCTACGGGTCAGAAATCTGGTCTATTAACGCGAAAATTAGCTGCTTCAGTGAACATCATCAGGGAAAAAAGAAACAGGCAGACCCTAATCATCTAATCAGGTCATTAGACAGGCAACGAAGAGAAAACAATTGGATAACGACATATCACAGGAGATGGCTGGAAAAAGATTGATGGCACTAGTGTGTTTGATAAATTACTTGCATTGTATTAATTTACTTTGTAATGTTAAATTATATATATATATATATATATATATATATACATACATACATACATACATACATACATACATATACATAACTTTACTTCATACATAATAATAATACATATAATACATACATACATAATAATAATAATAATACTTTTCATAATACAAATAATAATAATAATAACATAATAATAATAATTTAATATACATAATAATACATACATAATAATAATAATAATAATAATAATAATACATAATAATAATAATAAATATAATAATAATAATAATAATAATTACATAATACATACATAATAAATAATAATAATAATACATAATACATAATAATACATATAATACATAATACATAATAATACATACATAATAATACATAATTTATAATACATACATATATTTATAATACATAATACAATACATAATTATAATACATAATAATATATTATACATACATAATAATACATACATAATAATACAATTAATACATAATAATAATACTTTACATATACATTAAATAAATACATAACATTTATAATACATAATACATAATATTACATACATACATATACATACATAATACATATAATTTTATATTCTATTTAATACTATACATAACGCATTTAAATTCGATTGACTTACATTTTAAATACTTAGGGTTCACGATAAACTTATTTTAAAAATGACTTTGGACGCTTGATCTTTTCAAGAAGTTGTTTCATCGGGTTAATTGTATAAGGGGTTGCTTTTCAAAAGACTTCTGGAACCTTTATCTTTTAGGCTGGGGGTTTTTTGCCAAATTGCGTTTGGGGAAGTTTTAGGAAATTAAGGTGTTTTGCGTTTGGCGTGCGACATAGCTTCCACGCAGGAAACGGCTGTATTCTTGTTGTTGAGGCCTTGGGCCCGTTTTCTATTTAATTGGGCCTTCACGTACCTATTTGTGGTTAAAATGGGATGGGCATGTTGCCTTATTTTCCCTGAATTTTGTCGTGTCAGTAGTTGGCTCGTATATTCGGCTAGATATTTGTCGATTTGTTTGACCTATGTAGGTCCTTTGGCAGTCTCCACAAGGTATTTCATACACTCCTTGGGATTCATTGGGGTGATCCTTTGCTGAGCGAATAAGCCCAGATATTTGGTTGTTGGGTAAACCGTCGGATGTTTTGCCGCATTAGTATGCGACTTATTCTATCGGTGATGCTCTGGTAAGGTAGGAATGCTTTTTGTTGGTCAGGAGGGTTTTGGGATTGAGAGTTAGTGTTTTTATTTATATTTTTGATTATATTGGTTAAGGATTTGTTGGAATATCCATTTTGCAGAAGGGTGGTAGTAATGGATTTAATTTCTGTTTGGCGATTTTTCGTATTGGAAAGTCTGATGGATCTGGTTATGAGGGATTTTGCAACCGAATGGATTTGGGCAGAGGGTGATGGAATTTGGCATTTAGGTAGCGGTTAGTGAGTGGGTTTTCTGTAGACAGTGTAATAAAAGCTGTCATTAGAAATTTCTTGTTATGAGAGTATCTAGGAAGGGGGAATTGTTATGTTCAGTTTCCATGGTAAATTTGATATTGGTATGGATTTGGTTGAGGTGGGAAAGGAATTCTGAAGGGTATCATGTCCATGAGGCCAGATAACAAAAGTGTCATTGACATATCGTATCCAGCAGGAAGGTTTAAGGTGAAAGGAAGGGCTTTTGTTTCAAAATCGGTCATAAAAAGGTTAGCAATGACAGGTGAAAGTGGGGAACCCATGGGAGCACCATTAATTTGGGGTAAAATTTATTTTGGAAGGTAAAGTAAGTATTGGATAGGCAATGGTTTATTAGGGAGAGGATATTGTTATTTATATTATAGGTTGACTTTAATAACTGTAGGGTATCAGGAATTGGGAGGAAACAAAGAAACGACATCAAAGCTAACCATGATGTCATCTTTGCGTATAGGAAGGTTTTCAGTATTTCTAGGAAATGATAGGAGTTTCGGACGTAATGATGCCTGCCTGTAAGAGGTCGGACAGCATTGGCAAGGGTTTCACTGAACAACTTATATCCCAAATAGAATCCTCCATTTCCACCTTCCGAAAATTGTGAAACCAGGCAAGATAGAAAAGGTACCACAGCCGAATTACCGGAACCAAATATCGGAATTACGCGCCTAAAATAAGTGGCCTCAAAATTCAAAACAGTTAATGCACGTTAACGACATAAACAAATATTAATTTGCAGGTGACAAGACTAAAGTTACATTTATGATACATAAATTGTGTGCGCAGAAACCTAGAAACGCTTGTAGCCACCAGTGACGTGATAATTTAGTTAATTATGAATACATACTTAAACAATTTCGAGCAGTATCCACTAACATGTGTACGTGTTATTTCAAACAGAATTGCGAGCAAAGAGTCAGACAGATTAATTCACTTCGACATTATACCGATCGACAAAGTGTATGGCCAATCATTTGGAGTGCGACCGTGGGATATTCATTAACGACAACTTTGATAATCATGGACATAAAAGTTGAAATACAATTTTTGTACAAACACAAGAAAATCGGCAAGAAAAAAAGCTGCTGGTAATTTGACACCTTCTAGTTGGTCGAAAGATAATCAAACGCATGTTTTAATGGCAGCATGACTAATATAAAACATCTATTGCAATCAAAGTCTCCAAAAATGAAACATTAACTATAAAATTTTTTCGACAATTGCATGCTTTGATTCCGTTCGTATGCTATTAAACATCGGGTAATCAACAATTTGAAACGACATTAGCTGGATGTAAAGACAGTTTTCCCCTACGACTCAACGGAAGAAATCCACTTGTAGCAGTTAGAAGAATTTGTCGTACATACTATATATATATATACATACATACATACATACATACATATACATAATACATAATATTATATATACATAATTTACATACATAATACATATACAATAATATAATACATATACATACATACATAATACATACATACATACATACAAATACATACATACATACATACATAAACATACATACATATACATAATACATATATAATGTTCTGATAGATTTAATATGTTTAAATAACTTAGTTCACGGATGAACTGCGTCTATTTTGAGAAAATTTCGACGTTTGCATCGGCTTTGATTCCATTTTCAAGAGGTTAGCTCTTCACTCGGGGTCTCAATCTGCCTACTCCCCAAGGAGAGCTATGACTCTTTCAATAAGAATGAGCTTTCGTGTGACCTGCTTGATCTTTTATAGGGCTGGAAGTGAAAGTTTGTTTGTGCGATGCGTTGGGTTGGGGAAAGTTTGTAGGATTAAGGGTGTTGCGTAATTGGTGATGCAATAAGGATTCATGACAGGCAAACGTTTGTCATCTCTTGTGTTGAGGCACTGTGGGCGTTTTTCTATTTCAATTGCCTCACGTACTATTCTGCTGGTAAAATGGGAAATGGGGGCAATGGTTTTAGCCCCAGAGAAATTAATTTTGTTGCCTGTTTCTTTGCTGTGTTTGGCAAGTGCCGAACCATTATCGCCTTTCCGTACGGCCAGAGAATGCTCGTATATTCGGCTAGATATTTGTCGATTTGTTTGACCTATGTAGGTCCTTTGGCAGTCTCCACAAGATATTTCATACACTCCTTGGGATTCATTGGGACTGTGATCCTTTGCTGAGCGAATAAGCCCAGATATTTGGTTGTTGGTTGTAAAGACCGTGCGGATGTTTTGCCGCATTAGTATGCGGCTTATTCTATCGGTGATGCCTCTGGTGTAAGGTAGGAATGCTTTTTGTTGGTCAGGGGGGTTTTGGGATTGAGAGTTAGTGTTTTTATTCATATTTTTGATTATATTGGTTAAGGATTTGTTGGAATATCCATTTTGCAGAAGGGTGGTAGTAATGGATTTCATTTCTGTTTGGCGATTTTTCGTATTGGAACGTCTGATGGATCTGGTTATGAGGGATTTTGCAACCGAATGGATTTGGGCAGAGTGGTGATGGAATTTGGCATTTAGGTAGCGGTTAGTGTGAGTGGGTTTTCTGTAGACAGTGTAATAAAAGCTGTAATTAGAATGATTTCTTGTTATGAGAGTATCTAGGAAGGGAAGGGAATTGTTATGTTCAGTTTCCATGGTAAATTTGATATTGGTATGGATTTGGTTGAGGTGGGAAAGGAATTCTAGAAGGGTATCATGTCCATGAGGCCAGATAACAAAAGTGTCATTGACATATCGTATCCAGCAGGAAGGTTTAAGGTGAAAGGAAGGGCTTTTGTTTCAAAATCGGTCATAAAAAGGTTAGCAATGACAGGTGAAAGTGGGGAACCCATGAGAGCACCATTAGTTTGGCGGTAAAATTGATTTTGGAAGGTAAAGTAAGTATTGGATAGGCAATGGTTTATTAGGGAGAGGATATTGTTATTTATATTATAGGTTGACTTTAATAACTGTAGGGTATCAGGAATTGAGATGTTTGTAAACAAAGAAACGCCGTCAAAGCTAACCATGATGTCATCTTTGCGTATAGGGAAGGTTTTCAGTATTTCTAGGAAATGATAGGAGTTTCGGACGTAGGATGATGCCTGCTCTGTAAGAGGTCGGACAGCATTGGCAAGGTGTTCTCACTGAACAACTTATATCCCAAATAGAATCCTCCATTTCCACCCTTCCCGAAAATGTGGCCAATGAAACCAGGCAAGATGTAGCCAAAGTGCTACGCACAGCCGAATTACCGGAACCAAATATCAAAGCCTCCGAATTACGCGCCTTAAAATAAGTGGCCTCAAAATTCAAAAACAGTTAATGCACGTTAACGACATAAACAATATATTAATTGGTGCAGGTGACAAGACTAAAGTTACATTTATGATACATAACATTGTGTGCGCAGAAACCTAGAAACGCTTGTAGCCACCAGTGACGTGATAATTTAGTTAATTATGAATACATACTTAAACAATTTCGAGCAGTATCCACTAGCCGACATGTGTACGTGTTATTTCAAACAGAATTGCGAGCAAAAGAGTCAGACAGATTAATTCACTTCGACATTATACCGATCGACAAAGTGTATGGCCAATCATTTGGTAGTGCGACCTGTACGGCGATATTCATTAACGACAACTTTGATAATCATGGACATAAAAAATGGTTGACACGACCAAAACAAATACACATACGATTTGGTGTGTACATAACACACCAGAAAATATCGGCAAGAAAATGAAGCTGCTGGTAATATTGTGACACCTTCTAGTTGGTCGAAAGATAATCAAACGCATGTTTTAATGGCAGCATGACTACATATAAAACATCTATTGCAATCAAAGTCTGCTCGCAAAAATGAAACATTAACTATAAAAATTTTTTTCGACAATTGCATGCTTTGATTCCGTTCGTATGCTATTAAACATCGGTGTAATCAACAATTTGAAACGACATTAGCTGGATGTAAAGACAGTTTTTCCCCACTACGACTCAACGGAAGAAATCCACTTGTAGCAGTTAGAAGAATTTGTCGATGACAGTAGCCATGTGTGCAATCTTCAGAAAAGTTTGGATATCTTCTAGCAAGCAAAGATAATGTTCCACAAGAAAATCTATGGCGTGTTAAATAAATTTGGAATGAAGCCATCGAGCGTTGATCCGTGTGTATACTCTAGGAAAGACAAGGAACTATATTTGACCTTGTATATGAACGTTTTTAAAGCAACTATCACTTGCACATTACAACACTGTCAAGCGCGTCTTCCAATAATATTTAAAAGAAAGTTTGGACATCGATATCACTTACGGTAGGAGTGGCCAGCCGATCGATCAATTGGCCGCTTACTTGGAAGACTACTGGGCAAACAGCAAAGACCGGATTCAATCGCGGAGTGATATTAATGGTTAACGTTAGTCTAGTTCAACGATAAACGGGCGATCTTGGCTGACTCGTCTTGTTATGCGGAATATATAGTCCCGTATGTGGCCACTAAGGAACTTATCTGGATACGTGAGATGGGAACACAGCAAGCCATCACCATCAACATCAATTGATCACCACATTAAGTCGACTGTTTTATATAACAATGGTTTTATTGGTTTCACTATAAAATCAAAGAAGTAATAATTTTTTATTGCACTACTTTTTTTGTTGGCCAATCTACTTTATCACCATTTTAACTCAAGGAATGTTGGTGATTCTAAATATATATTACCGTTTTAGTAAAGAAAAAACATGCGGATCCAATGGAGAACAAATATTTATTCACAAAGTCTAGTTAAAGATACTGAATAGTTCTGTTCAACTGCGAGCGGCGAGACATGCATTCAAAATTATTTTGGCAAGTGAACCCTTGTTATTTAAAATAATAGTAAAATCTACACAAATAAAAGTGAGGGTGGCCTAACTTACCTAATTAAGACTAACGTAAATCCGTAAAATATTGTTATTGGAAAAGTTTTTTGTTAGTGGAAAAGAAACAGCAAAAAAACTTTTTTTGCTTGCTTATTATTCTTGTCGTTTAATTGGTATTACACGTATTCATATTTCAAACTGCTAGATTATCAAGCATTCAGATCGGTAACTCTCTCTATATTTTATTGCTTTACTATTGCACTTGATGTCTTTAGATCTTAGCATGTATTCTGCATAGTTCAATTTTAATTGTTATTTTCTTGATTATATTTGCTTTTGTTCTTTGTCGAATCCATTTATTCCGCTTCACGTCTTTTATTATAATACCTAACTTCGATCTTTCTATGACTCTTTGCTTAATTTTGTTATGATCCATATTTGTCTTAGCTAAAAAAGGCCAAATAAAACTATTATCTTTATACTGTAAAAAAAAAACAAAAAACAAGAAGAAAAATATTTTTGATTTCAAGCTTTATCCGCTTATTGCTGTATACTGACTTAAACCAATTGAATTTTATTTAGTTAAACATTAAGGATAACTTCAAAAGACGTTTCTCATAACAAAAAGCTAGATTACAGGTAGTATTATTACCAAAAATAAATTAACTTTGAAATGTTCAAATACATTTTTACTAGAACAATCATAGCGTTCTGGCAGAATTTTCACTTTCTTTGTAATAATCATTATTATTCTTAGTAGATTTTTTAGGAGCTGATATCCTAGGACTTCTCATCTTTCAATTGGTTGCAGAAATATATGGCTTCAAATTATTATACACTGCTGTTTATTGAAATTGCAGTACTATTCAAACAAATTATATTTCATTGGAACTGCTATAATGCACCAAGCGTACTATAATCAAAAGAACGCCTCCGCACCAACTGGATAAAATGCCTTTCAAGAATCCAATCGCGGCTTGCACATGTAGGAGGACTCATGTATTCTAGGCGTTTCCACGCCGAAATTTTGAGACGTTTTTTAGTCCTTTCTAGTAGACCTCAAATAGGCATAAATATCGCGCAGCGAAGCAGCCACGAGAAATCGAAATTTTGGAATTTCGAAATTTAATCATGTGTTGTGTCTTACCCAATTAGATAAATCTAAAAAGTTGCTCATTTGAATTTGTTTTAGTGCTGCAATTTTAATAAACAATAGTGCATCAATATTTTAAAGCCAATTTAATCATTAGCAGCTTAGAAACTAACATTGAAAGTCATTCTATATATAAATTTGAAAGATTACAGTTTAAGGAAATACAAAAATGAGAAGTGCAAGTGTCGCATGGTGTTACTAAGCATCTAAATAATTTCTATATTTACTCGCACAAGCCTAATAAGGGTGGGATTTCCGCTTCCTCCCTCAGGTTGGGCTGGTGATTGACAGGAAGGGGATTATCAAAGCCGATGCGCCGTTCCGGTCGGGCTGGCCGCTGCATAGCTAGAAGAAGGCGCGAAGACGGCGATATTTTATTCGGGAAGCAAAGACAAACATGTTAATTGCACGAGAGTGTCGGGGGTGGAAGACAGATGGTTTGCGCAGGTGGTGTATCCGTGACAGACGGCTGGCGGCGCTAACGGCGCGAGGCAGCGCTTTCAGGGGCGGCCGGCCCGGGCCCCCGGGGGCCTCCTGCAGGATCAAGGAGAGCGTCGGCTGACCGCGGCGGCCGGTGCACATCTGCCCGCGGGCCCCATTCCGGCAGCAAGGGCTCGTTCGCAGTGGCTGCTAACGAGGCGCCCGGGCGACGTAAATGCCCCCGACGCCTGCCCTGCGGCGGTGCCGCCGCGGCATAAATATGTGGGAATTTGTCGCAGTAAATTTCGGGAGCGGCGGGCGCCTCGTTGGTCGGGGTTTATCCTCATCCGCGCATCAGGATGGGATTTGATTTCTGCGCGGCGCCGCTCCCTGGAATTAAGGTATTGTTTCCGCAGATTATCTCCGGCTCTGCGTACCTATATATTTTTTATATATTTGCGCCGCCCGCCCTAAGTTCGCTCGAAATATGTGCGAGCCCTTGCACGCCTGTCTGATTATGTATAGTTTAGGACGGCCGAACAACCGTACATAAATAATTCCCGTTCTTAAAACGAACGCCACTAAATTCAACTCGGATTAGGGCGACAAACAACGGAAACGAAACAAACGTTGATTCGAATAATCCGTTGCTTCTACCGCAGAGGCTCTGTAGGACACATTTTCCGCTGATTTTTTGTTTTAGAGCAATGTTTAACGCAGGCTTTAGGGTTTTATTGTTTATATTTACATTATTTAGTAACAGATAAGCGCCAATAGTTGGGGTTTATCTGAAAATGTTGCTTAAATTTTAAAACCAACTACAAAAATGTATTTCGATAGATCTAAATATTATAATTTCTATTTTGACTTTTGATTTTTATAATACCTGCACATCTTATCTGTGACATATCTATGTTACCCTTTGTTAAACTTAGTCTCCACTTTAAAATTATCTTCTATCCCTAACACCTTTATTATATAACTAGCCTATAATAAGTAATTAAAAAAGTAATTTAAACTTATTTTCCTTTCACGATTCCATCTGCCCTTTCAGGAGTCGGATTGTGAGTCCCGTCCTTCTCTCACCCAGTTGATCCATATTTTCCTATCCCCTGCTAGAATATTTATCTCTGGTAATAATTTCCCCTTTAATCTTCCTATGTCCTATATTTCATCTAATCATCTTCTTCGTGATCTACCTTTCTTGTCTCTTATCCCCATGATCCTCCTCAGATGTTTCATTTCCGGTGTGTTTATTTTTATTTGTATTTTTTCTGCAACGTCCAGTTCTCTGCTCCACAGATAATTATGGGTAGTGTTATAGTATTTTGGATTGTTAGTTTAACATCTATGTAGATTTCCTTGTGGCCTAAAATCGTTTTGTTTAGCATGTAGTATATTCTCATTGATTTGTTTGCTCTATTGGTTAGTTCTGCATCGATTTTACCGTCACTTGTTAGTATTGCCCCCATATTTAAAGGTTGTTACTCTTTCTAGTGATGTGTTCTCGCATCCCTTAGTCCTGTTGATTCCTTGGACTTTATTGATTATCATCACTTTTGTTTTGTTTGCGTTAATTTCCATTTTTATGTTTTCTATTTAGTTGGTTCAGTTATCTAGT
The DNA here is from genome assembly GCA_036346155.1 of Sinelater perroti. Taxonomy (NCBI): domain Eukaryota; kingdom Metazoa; phylum Arthropoda; class Insecta; order Coleoptera; family Elateridae; genus Sinelater; species Sinelater perroti. The sequence goes on from JARFIY010000359.1 coordinate 3,496,992, forward strand.
AGCTTCCGCATTTTTCCTATAAAATCGGCTACTAATACCAAGTCGTCTGCGTACACCAAGCTGCTTATTAATATGGGCTTTAGGTTCTTATATCCCACCACAATATTTTCCATTTTGCCTAAGTTCTCTTCTTGTCCTTCGTCTATTTGTCTGCTGAATAGTCTCTTCTTGGTGCTTTCTCTGAAGATTTGGTATTTTTAGCTTGTAAGTTGCTATAAACCTTTTCTTCTGTCTTATTTATTTTGACTAAAAGTTGTGCCACAACCAGTCTGTGATTTGTGCCTAGGTCTATCTTTTTTATTGTTCCTATATTATGTCGTTGCTTTGGCAGAATTCTATCATTTTTGTTCCGTTCCTGTTTGATGTTTATTCTCCTTGATTTCCATTACAACCCAGTCTTCTATTGTGATCCTTTCTGACTGTAGCATTCCAGTCACCTATAATGATTGATGCTGTTTCTGTTTTCTCTCATGCTTCATCTAGCACTTAGAGTGTTCTATAGAATTCCACTACTTTCTTCTCAAATGTGCCTTCTGCTGGTCTGTGTATTTGTATTATCGGTTATCGGCCCTAGTTTCATTGTTAACAACAAGATTTTTGAGTTGACCGCTCTATCTGTTAGTATATGTTTGTGCATATCTTGCCCTACTTTTAATATTTAGTCCTGAGTAGTATAATATTTGATTAGTCCGTTTTCTTTTTTCTCATTTTGCTTATGCCTAATATGCGGATTTTACTGGCATTCATCTCTTCCGCTAACTCTATGTCTTTGCCAGCCAAAGCGTATATGTGTCACACCCCTATTCCTATTTTGTTGACGGTTTTCCGTTTTTCTCAATGATTTTTTTATTTTAAAAAAATGCAGAGGCTTTCACATTCGGTGTTATGGTGCAGTTCATTCTTGGGTTATAAGGCTGTGGTTTGAGTTCAGAAACTCTAGTTCACAATTGCAGCGGACATCTTCAGAAGAGAATCTTCTAAAAATTAAGTGTCGGTCCCGCGCAATTTTCTCTTTTATACTCGTGCGAACCATATTCGTGGGTAAGGATAATGTTGGGGGCGTTGTTGACTTTACGGGGAAGGTAAATAACGTAATCGGGCTAGCTGCTGACATAAATTGGGTCGTTGCAGGTAATATTTTAGTATTTTCTGCCGTCATTCATACTTCCATCGCATCGTGTTCTGTTTTTTGCCCTTAAGAGCGGCAAACCAAGATTTAACTAGATTGAATCTGTCGTCCCTGTTAAAAATATTTTATATTTATAAATTTTCACCGCTTCTCTCTATAATCTCGGCTAATAATCCCTACAATTATATAAAACTTATATTTGCACGAACTCTATTTCGTGGTCAAAATTTTGCAAAGCATGTTCAGCAACTGCTGATTTTTCGGGTTGTTTAAGGCGCAGATGACGTTTGTGTTTTTTATCCTAGTGGCAATCGTTTGGCCTGTTGGCCCAATGTAAACTTGCTCACACGAACAAGGTATGCAGCATACTCCTGGTGTATCCTGTGGGTTTCTTGTATCTTTGACTAGTCTAAGCAAATCCCTTATTTTGGTAGTAGTAGTATAGATGGCTTCCACCTTGTGATTGTTGAGGATTTTTCCTATCCGGTCCATAACCCTGCTAATATAAGGTAAGAAAACTTTGCCTACCGTAGCCAATTTTGGTTGTCTTTTTCGTCTGCAATTGTTAGATTTACATCCTCTATTTTTCTTCGTCCTCGAGTAGCCATTTCCTTGTAAAGGTTGTTCCAAATATTTTAATTCCTTATCTAAAAACTGTGGTTGAAATATACGTCGTGTTGGGTCTACCAATGTTTTTACGACCGTTATTTTTGACTTGGGTGGTGATTCGACTGCTTATGAAGGTATCTGTCCGTATGCGTGGGTTTTCTGTACACTGTGTGTTGTAAATGTCCATTCTCCGACCCCTGTACGTCTAAAAAACAATTCTATCGTTTGATTCCAGTTCCTTGATAAACTATATCGGGTACAGTAGACAAAGCTTTCTTATCTTATATCAACAGGGTTGCGGACCAAGTAGGAAAAACGTTCGATAAATACAAGGAGAAAACTGTCTTCCACGAAAAGACGGAATTTGCTTAGACCAGCTAAAGATACAAGAAACCCACAGGATATACCAGAGTTATACTGCATACCTTGTTCATCTACGACTTAATCAACTCGAAAAATCAGCAGTTGCTAATCATGCTTTGCAAAATCCTGAGATAGAGTTCGTGCGAACACAAATTTTATCCAGGAATTATTACCCAAGATTATAGAGGGAGGCGGTGAAGATTTACAAATATAAAAATAATTTTAACAGGGGGCACAGATTCAATCTAGTTAAATTTTAGTTTATCGCCTTTAGGGGCAAAAATAAACCATGATACAAGGAAAGAGCAAGTGACGACAGAAAATGCTAAAATATTGCTTGCAATGGCCCGATTTACGTCAGCAGCTAGCTTGATTACGTTACCTACCATCCTCGTAACGTCAACAACGGCCCCCTATCACCATCTCTACCACACTCGCACAAGTATAAAAGCAGAACAGTCACTTAATTTTTAGAAGATTTTCTTATGAATTTGTAGACGAATCGTCAAGAGTTTCCGAACTCCGATACTCGGTTTTCTATTTTCCTGCTTTTGTTTACGATTTATTATATTTTGTGTTTTTATTGCTTTTCGTTATAATTAGATTCGTCTGATTTGTAATTCCTGTTAGTTTTTTTTGGAATATGTTGTTGCTGTGTTGTTTTCGAGATGTTCCTGAGTATTTTAATTAATTTATCCTCTTCTAATACTGCTCTTTTCCTTCCGGAAGGTGCCAGCTTAGTTTGTGTCCAATTTTTCTTCTTAGGTATTGTTCCTCCCGTAATTTATCTATAATTATTGGTCCTTTTCCTTTTTGCCTGGCTTCTATCATGTGAGAGAGTAATTATTTCATTTCTCTTGTATTTTTGACCAGATTCCCACTCACACTTAATTTTATTTTTTTTAGTCTGTTTGAGTTTCGTAGTATTACTAGTTTCTTAAATTTTGTAGTAATTCAGACTTTTATTGGTCTGTGTTTGTTTCTTCTGAGCACTGCTATGTTGTTGATATCCCCACTTTTCTGCCAATTTTTTTTAATTTCTTCCCTATTATCTTCATGAATTTCAAAGATTATTAAATCCCTTTTTTTAGTTCGTTTTCTAATTTCCTATCTTGGTTGTCTGGTGATTTATAGTTTCCTCAAAATTTTTTATGTTAACTGCTTGTTGATTCATGCTTTTGCTTGTCTCATCTATTTTCCCTTCTATCTATATCAGTTTGCTCATAATATCCTCTAACGTTACTTCATTGTTTTGCGCCATGACAATTTCTCTCCCGTTGCGTGTCAAAAATTCAATAATTCCAAAAATTTTAAAAATTCAAAGTACGTCCCCGTATTTTGTTTACCTGGTCGTTTGCTAGCTGCCGCAGGCCCGCGGAAGGAGCGTGGCCCCAGTCGACCCCTTGCGACCTCGCTCTTATCAGGACCGCAGCTGATTCTCTTAGTAAATTGTTTGTGTTCGATCTATTTGTACTCTACTCCTACCTTAATTGCTGCTTTCTTTAAATTCTGCATTTCTTAAACACTAATTTAAACATTAATTTTATGTGGTATTTAAAAAACGTGACCCACTAATTCTAAATAAATTTATCTAAGGAATACTATGTACGTGTAAACACAACTTTAGGTACAGGAAAAGAACTTGTTTAGCAGTAACCAAAAAACAGCTCGTTTTTGTAAAATAATAATAAATGACAATTGTGTCTATTAATTAAGAGAGGTAGTTTTTTCTACTGTTTTATTTTGAATCTCGTAGAAGTTAACGCAATTGCAAACTATTAAGTATGTGAAAATAAATCAACAAATTCATCATTTGCTTAATAGTAGTATATCTAAAACGATAACAGATAATAAAATTCCCAGTTCCTTTTACGACGTGCCTACGTGCCGTGAATGCTCAAATACACCCCAACGCTAACTATAGACAACATGAGATAAACGACGTTACAAATAATACTTTTTAAAACATTTAGGACAAATAAAATTTTTAAAGTGGAATGGTAGAAGAGGTAAGTCATAGGTAATTGTATGTTTTTCCATATAATAGGTAGCGTACCTTCCATTTATGAAAGATTTGCATTGAAAAGAAATCATATTTAATAATGATGTCAATATGATTATTCTTGTACAAGATTATTAGTATAGTAGAATAAAATGAGAACAGTTTTTAAATTCTGATATTTTATTTTAGGATAGAGTTGTCACAATGGTGATAATATTTCATAATTTTATTTTATAGTTTGTATTCGAAACTATGAATGTGTTTTCTTTGTAAACTTAAAAAGTGTAAATACTACAAATAACCATAATTCCCAAGTCATTCTTGTTATTATTAATAAATATAAAACACAGCGTTTAAAATTGCACATAGCATCTGATAAGTTGCTTCTTGTTTGTAAATAATGCTTATTTTTTATCTTGCAATTTAATCTGTTGATCCTAACATTATGAAATTTTGCTTAACATCATTTGAAACTACACAAACACTCCCATGTTTTCTTGAGACATTTTCTTAAACAAAATAGCAGAAAAACCTCTAAAAAACATCACTAAATACGTTACAGGTTGTAGCTTTTAGTTTTTCAAGTTTTTGTCTTTTTCACTACCTTTTTTTTCTTTAATTTCTTTAAATTACAGTTCAAAAATCTACACTTTAATTAGGCGATTTGAATGCTCTGCGTAGGTCGGCAACCCATCAATCTGTAAAATATCATACAAACAATGATAAAATTATTATTTAACATAAATTAAACTTATGCAACGTTGTTTTATTAATTACACACGATCTTGAGGCATTTTCAGATAATATTGTTTTTCAAAAAAATATGTATGCAAAGTTACAAAGGGATAAAAACACTTATACTGCTATGTTGCAATTATAAGCAATCTAACTACATGATTATTACATATATTTATATAATTAATTTAAAAATTTCTCTTTATGTAGTTAGATAGCTTACATATTTACACTAAACTGCTGTTTATTTCTGTTACATTTATTTATTCGTTAGCTTTCTATGACTGACATAAAATACAAATAACCCAGAGTAGATACCGTTGCACCTATCCCTTCAGATCAATTTTGTTCTAAACAAGTTTATTTAAAAATGCACAATAGAAATTCATTTCATTTGCAAAAGACACTACTAGGTGAATAATTTATTTCAGTCATTCTATATCCTATCTTCTTTTAAATTAACAGAATTTAGGCAAATATTACAAAATGTCAATTGTCTTTTGGTGAAAAGCTTTAAATAAATATAAAAATATTTTTTTACTAGCTAAAAATATTCTTACGTCAAAGAGTAGTAAACAGAACCAAATTATATTCACTTACCTCATTAGTTGTTTTGATTTTTTGGAGAAAAGTGGGCATTCTACTTTTAGCCCAGGAAAAAGTTTTTTACCGGACCCTTAAAAAGTTTTTTGATATCTTTGTGAGTTATTACTATCCAAAAAATCTTATTCAATACTGTGATAAAAATTAAAAATGCTTTTTCAAGTTTAACGACTCCTATAATGAGTCATTTTATGGTAGATTGTTACCGCCTTGTACTACGCTGCATGTAAATACGCAGGTGGTAAATATACGCAATATTTAACAGACGATGAGAATAGACTATAATGCGCATGCGTTAATGAAGACGACTTTACTGGCCGTGTTAATTGGGAGGTAGACGCCGGTAAGTAGGTACATATCATTATATTCACTGAATCACTGCAAATATGACGTAGCATTTGCAGCGACCTAGCATATTTGTATTAACCTTTGTAGCAGAGTCAGAAAATTTGTAAACAGAAACTATTCGGTAAATTCAGAAAACTTTGGGTGATAATACAATAAATAAAGGTGCGCATGAAACTATTCAAAAATGCCCAGGAATCTGTTAAAATTATTCTACGCCCTAGCGCATCAGCAATGAACAGAACACCGAAACAGTTCGAGAACTAGAAATTGAGCTAGAGTAGCAAGAACATCATACTACACTTTTTGTCTTGCTTTAGATTGGTACCAATGAACTAGATTTTTTCAAAAATGTCATAAATGGAGATAAAACTTGGGCGCAGTGCTACAATCAGAAAACAAATATTCGCTAGTTTCAATAAAAATCTCCTGACTCGATACGTTCGAATAGATGTGTTGAATTCCAAAGTGGTTACTTCAAAGAGAACCAAGGCTATGAGCAAGTTCTTTGTAGCTTGTACTGCTCTACTGATTATATAAATTACTTATTTTTATTGTAATTTAAATTTTTTGTATTACATGGTTTGATATTTTTAGAATAGACCACTATTTTACCTCGGGTGTCATCAGACTGGGTTTTTTCCGCGAAAATGTAATGAAAATGATGCAGCTGTGTCTTAATATTAGCCAGCTCCTTGAATTTGCATGTAATCGAATTACGGCTGCTGGAATATTATTTTAAAATAGCAATTTTATTTATACAAATATTATATATTCAAACTATGAACCACGAGTTTGGGAAATTCTGATCCCCTTCACCCTCTCTCTCGACGAACCTATTCTAGCATCATTAAACACTTGAGTGCTAGTACACTTATTTTTTGGATTATAAAACATATTTCAATATGATATTGTGTTAACATATAGTACACATGTTTTTATTAAAAATTTATATAAAGTGTGAGGGTAAATTCCCATGATTAATCGCAATAAATCTGAAAAGGGTCGACACAGTCATTGCTATTTCTTTTTACGTTTTAAATAGTGTATTACCCATTAATTAAATTACACATAAATGTTTAATTCCAAGTTCTTAATGTTTTGTAATTATTAACAACTTTATAATTCCGTGGTATGATATTTAAAAATTATTTTTGTTAATGTTTATTTTAAAATAAATAAGAGCTGCGTTCAAGTTCTAAGGTTTCCAATTTTTTTCTCAGCAGTGAGAGTAAACAGAAAGATGCGGTTAACTTTGAAAGATTTGGGAAATATTTCTGAAATTATAATGTAGATGTCAAGACCACACAATTTACACAAGTTATTTTATATACTTCAGATGGAGAAGTTTAGCGTTTAATTACAACTTGTAATTATGCGTCTTCTTCTTTTGCATGGTGCAACGCCCATCGACATTCACGCCAATTGAGTGAGACATGCAGTAAAGGAGTTATGGATGTTAAAGATGTGTTTGTGGGTGCAAAAGTTTAAAGATGGTCGAGAGTTGTTTCACACTGAACTGAAGCAGCCTCGGCCACAAACCAACCGGACCAAAACCATGGTTGCGAAAGTGGAGCAAGTTGTTACGAAAGACCGCTGATTAGATGTGCATGATATCGCTTCTAAACTTAGTATTTCCGTAGGATCTGTAAAGTCCATTTTCATGATGATTTGAAAATGCAGAAAGTTTCTTCAAGCTGGGTCCTACAAATGCTGACCAACGAACACAAGGCTGCGCGGGTGACTATGTCTCAGAACATGTTGATACGTGATGCTGCCATAAATGGTGCTTTATTTTTGTCAGTTGTGGCAATGGATGAGACGTAGGTGCCATTTTTGCCACAATGGAAACACACAGATTTACCGTCAAAGTTATGGTAGGTATGTTTTGGGACATCAAAGGTATAATGCTCACGCATTGTGTTCCAAAGGGTACTACAGTGACGGCTAAATCATATGAACAGATTTTAAGGACCAATTTCCTTTCAGCATTGCATGAAAAACGACTAGAGAAGGCAGCGCGGGTGCTTTGTCATTAGGACATTGCTTCTTCTTATTGGGCAATGCTAACCCAACAGTCTCTCCGTAGAAACAATTTCAAGGTGGTGTCTTTTGCTCCCTACTCGCCTGATCTCGCTTCTAGGGATTTTTGGCTTCTCCAACCACGAAGGAGACTCTTCGTAGTCGCTCATTTTCCAATTGAGTTTTTTCAGTTGGAAAAACACCCCCCTAAAGAAGTGTTCTCAGCAGCCACGGAATCATGGCGACGAAGTTGTAAAAATATGTACATCTAGACGGAGATTACGTTAAGAAATAACAGAAGTTTAACTTTTTTGAGTAAGTACTTTTTCAGAAAAATTTTAGAGAGCTTAGAACTTAAACGTACTATAAAAGAAATTATAACACATTAGAATCAAATCACCCTCATACTTCTGACGCTTAGTTAACTATGGTACATGTTAAGAAGAAAACTGTCTAAAAAGATTCATTTAATATTGAATAGCCATTCATCTTATTATAATGCACTTGGGATATTAAAACTCGTTTATGATAATAAGGTGACAATCTTATGTTTATGCAGTCACAAACCACGCACATTTTAACCCTTAGATCAAACATTTTTAATTTATTAGGGACGTATTGCAACAAGAAGACAGGTACATAGATTTAAATTTATATCAGTAAAAATAGCACGAAATATCAAACTCGGTTATTAATAGACAAATCATAGAAAAGAGACGCGTCGGTTACCAATGCTGTTCCACAATTTTCTAAAAAACAAATTTAAATACTATCTTAGAACAATTTATTTAATAACAGATGCAGCTTCTAATTCTTAATTTCCAATCGTCTAGATTTTGAGCTAAAACTCTTTCAGCTGTGTCATTGCTGAAAAAACTACATCTTCTTTATCTCTATTCTAAACTACATCTCTGCTGTAGCTTTTACATCTTACTCTGCCGTTTCATACAATCGATCTTTTTATCTATCTCTCATTAAACGTTATCACAAAATTTACCTTATCTCTAAACTGTCTATCCTTCCGTCAAAGGCATTTGGCAGCAATTTTAACTTTAACAGATCATATTATCAACTTAAAAACTACAAAAAAAAATAGAATGAAAGAAAATATCTAAAATAAATAAAATTGAAATATACCTTCACAGAATAAGAGAAAAACCGTATCAAACCCGTAAAAGATAGTGAAAGGGATGATAATGACACAATTGAAGGTGTTAGCAAGAACTGCACTGAGTACTGGGACACTTATTACACTACCAAGAAAAGGCAGATTAGATTCGTTACTCAGACTTCAAGACATAGAAGCACAACAATTGCAGTATGTGCAGAGATATGTTCAACAATTGTGGTAGAGAGAGAAAGCGATAAAAGGAAGACAATGAAACACCTCCCTCAAAGAGTGTAGTGTTTTTTCATTGGATTACAGAATATGAATGTGTGCCAAAATTTATCAACTTATATATGGCCTAGCTGTAATAACTAAAAAAAAAGAAAGAAAAAGAATTTGAAATTTTAAGAATTAATGTGTTATCTCTGCCTGCAAGACCTTATAATACATATGAAAGTTGATGAGTTTTTATCACTAAATGCTACATTTTTACAAATTATTTCACTCAAATTCAAAGAATTGCAATAAAAATCATGAAATTTGGAAAAGACAGTTTTAAATATTTCTTTTGGAAATCATTGTTATAATTAGCTTTTTTTAATGGCTGCACAGTTCTCAGTGTTTCTGTTTTAATAATATCTCTATATTTCGTCATTTGCAGAGATCCTTCTGCGACCAATTTTTAAAATGTAGATAATTAAAAAAAATTAACGGTTTTTCTCCAATCAGATAGCTACAACATTTATTTATTGGGTATCTGTGCACAAGCGTTTTTCCATTTTTCATAGCACATTAAAAATGTTAATTCCATAAAACACTAATGAAAATCGGAACGAGAGAGGAACGATGAAGAGAGAAGCAGGATCCGGCCGCTCTCCGGAGCGAAAACCCCAGGGTAAACCCGATTCGGAAAATTCAGCGCCTGCGAGGGAACTATTATTAATCTGCCAAAAGTTTCTGGTCCCGGGGGACACGCGATACTGCGCTAATTACGAGTATTGCTTCGCACCCGCATCGGGGCATGAAATCCTAAGCTGCTTGTCGGCCATAAGTCGGTGACGGCGGGCGCAAGTGTTGGATTACACTCGCCAATTACAGGAAGCGTGCCGGGAATTAGCGACAGCGATCGCTGCCTTGATTGACGGCTCGCTCCCTCTGTTCCCGGCCGGCTTATCAATAATGCAGCCGCGAATATTGCTCTTGCGTTTCTTATGCTGATTGCCGGGGGCGCTCGGGATCTGCGGTCCGACTCCATTTCAACGATGACCGGGCTATGAGGTTGGCAAATCAAACGCACATAGAGATCAAAAAAATCATCTGAAGAAGTACTTACCCTCTTGTCAGGACGTGAAAACGTTTGATTATATGTAACTGCTAAGAACACAATTGATTGGTAAATTTTGTTAAATTAACCTTGAAAAAGTATCATTTGTAATATACTGTTGATAATTTTTCATCTCTCTCTCTTTTATACTTGTAGATGAAAAATTATCAATAGTACATTACAAATAATGAGATAGAGATAGATAGATAGATAGATAGATAGATAGATAGATAGATGGATAGATAGATAGATAGATAGATAGAGAGAGAGAGAGAGAGAGAAGAGAGAGAGAGAGAGGAGAGAAAGACTCTCCCTCGTCTTGTAGATTTCTAGCGCTCTTGCCTTTTCCAAATTATTCTGGGCTTTTCGCGGTTTCATTTGTTTGGAAGATTCTATTTCCACGTTACCTTTGGTAATCTCTTCAACATTATGTGTTTCAGATCAATACGTTTCTTATTTGTTTCGTTCTTTACTCTTTCTAGTCTGGATATTTTACAAAATCGTCGTAGTACTCTCATTTGCATCATTGCTAGTCGTTGTTTTTCCATCTCAATACATCTTCACACATATGCGCCATATATTATCATGTTTTTTATTATTGTAATGAAATGTTACACTTTCTTCCTAAACTTGTCTTTTTACTGTTTGGTTTATTCTGACTCTAATCTCTTTCTTGTTTCGTCTGTCTTCTTCTATTCTTACATCCAAGTAACTCTCACGTATTGCTAGTTTTTACCAGTTACCAATTCAACGCTGTCTAATGTACATCCTGTACACAAATACTTTATTTTCTTAAGTTTATAATTAGGCCTGCTTTCTCGAATCTTTTCTTGATATTTTGAGTTGTATATTCAAAATCTTCTTTATCTTGTTCTAACAAGAAAGTGTGTACAGAGTTTGATTATACAATGGTACGCTTATGCTTGTACATTTTATATTCTAGTTTCTTAAGGCAAGTATCGGGAATAATTAAATAAAAACAAAAGTATTGTAGACAAACGTTTTCAGCGTGCCCGGCACGCTTTGAAGGCTTCCTGAAATGCGAAAACTAAAATTCTGTGTATGGCGTTGGTCACGGCGAGTTATGCCCTTTCCATCGACCTAAAACGGATTCTTTTCAGGCTAGATTTAAGTTTTGGGGACAGAAAGAAGTCGGGCGGGGCTAAGTCCGCGCTGCAGTATGGTTTTGGGTAAATTCAACTCCTGTGCTCTCAATCGAACAGATAAACGCCAATTAGGGTAAAAAATTCTACGTTTTCCGCAGCTTCTACTCCCATGTGCTATTCAAAAATCCTCGTTTTTCACAAGGCTTTCTCCCCGTAGGGTAGCAAGTTCAAAGTTTCGATGTCGGATTTCTTGAGTTTGATTTAAAACTTTACCGTTACTCTGACGTATGCTGCATGTTGAGCCTGTAACAGGTCACCAAAACACGGTTTGTGGAAAGCGCGATTCTCACTCTCTCAAGGTTCAAAGCTGGGTTGCATTCTTTAATTAAAGCCCCCCCCCCCACTACTATTTCCCCGAAAACCACGCCTCTCTAGCCTTTCTAGTTAGTTAGAAAATTATTTCCCATACTTTCCAGACAATCCGTCTATTCCATGTATATTTCAATCAATGGAATAGGCAGCATCTCTATGTGATGCTTTTATTTGCTATAAATCCCTTAGTCACTTCATTTCCTATTTTAATAGTAATTGTAGTGTTTCTTTGTATATCATTAGTGGTTCAATCAGTACATTATTTACATTTGTCTATTCTAAAGCTTTCCATAACCTTTCTACTAAGAATTTGTCATATGCTTTAGTTATGCCAATGAACATTAAATAGAGACTTTTTTCAGTATTGATTTTCTTTTCCATTATTTGTTTCAAACAAAATGAAGTAACCAGATAAGATCTGTCAACACAAAATCTACATTGTTCTTCTTTTTCTTGGTAACCATAGTCTTGCTTATCACTCTACCATACAAATAACTAAATAATGATGATTATTATAATTCTTCTGTAATTGTCACAAACCTCCTTGCTTCTGTATCTTTCTTGTCTCGATATATTTTTTAAATCCTATTTATTTTCTAACCTACATTTTTATTTTTATTTCAATAGCAGTTTTCTTAGTTTCGCTTTTTTAGGTATTCAGCCATTTCAGGTATACTTTTGAGCTCTTTAAGTTGTGTTTTATTATTTAAACTTTTTCCATATTTTCCTCGTTTATATATTGTTCTGCTATTTTATGTATATATGGAAAATACATTTTTGTTTTTAATAAGTACTGGTTTGAGCTACATTTTACACTTCTATGATCGATAATTGATTTAAAATTTCTAGTCTTAGGTCCAAGTGGACATCTAAATTAGATTGTAATTTTCAGGTCATTTTGGCTACGAAATTATTTAGGCTATTAGTCTTTTTTTGCTATCGTTTATATACTTTTTTCTGAACCGACCTATTATTTTATTTCTTATTTTCCATTAAAGTCATCCCTTGTAATTATTTCTCTGTTGTTTACAGTGTTTTCTAGGGTGACCTACATGTTATCGTAGGATTCGTCTTTAACTGAAGTAAATTCATTGCCGTGGAAGCACATTAACATATTAGTTATCCTTTTCTATTGCCATTTTTAGTCGTTGCGTTCCGAGACTCTAATCTGTCGTTTTTAGCATGTTGGGTTGTTTTTACGGATAATTGAATTGGAGGTCTCTTGAGCCATTAGAATAGTTGACTTTGTTCTTCTGTAACCCTAGAAGCGTATAGTCTACTGTCTTCTTTGAGGTTATTACTATTCATCCTCACTTTTTTTCAACCTTTTGGACAAAATGTTGCGGGTTTACTTATAAACTTTAATTAATTTAAATAAGGGATATAATTTTCTTATACTTTTGTGTTCGTTTAGTAAAATTTAAAATTTTTTTTATAGTTTTTAAAAATATTTTTTAAATCTGACAAATCTTCTTTAGCTTAATAGTGATTCAGTGAATTCAAATGATTATACGACTGATATGATAGATTGATAAAATATTTTTTTATTAATATCATGATTTTTCTAAATGAACTTTTCTATAACGGAGTTTGTTATGAATGCAAAATAATTAGTAATACTCGTTTTACATTGTTTACACTGTCTTTATGTTAATATTAAGATTAGGTGACAATTACGCCACTCTATTACACTTTATTTCGCTGGTAACATTTTAGTTTTAATTTTTATTTTATCTCTTTTTATTCAGTACAATGCGAAAAATACGTTATAGAGTAATAAATACATGTTTTAATGTGAGCAGTTATTGGAAAGTACAAAAATGTATATTTCTAGCTATTAGATTTGCTAGTATATTTTTGTTTTGGCTATTATTTGTATCAAACTATCCAAACAAATTCACATTTTTAAATTTTATTCTTTCTGCTTTTAGATTTTTTATTACACATTAATTTCGATGTGCTTAATATTAACTTTAAGTTTTTTCTAAATTAGAACTGTGGTATTATAAGACGTATTTCCTTTTTATTAGCAATTTCTAAAGATATTATATACATTATAGAGCAGGGCTGAAAATCTTTATCTAATTTAAAATTGTCATTGATTTTCTCGAACCATATTTTGTCTTTTGGCATTATATTTTTATTAAATTCTAGTTTCTCTTTGTTGTGTTTCGTATATTTGAATGGCTTAAATATAAAGCGGATTATTCTAAATTTATTGAAACGTTCAAAATACAAGCATGCAAAGTTATTCTTCTATACAACATTCTGATGTAGAAATATATATTTTTAATAAGTAGTTTTTCTATCCTGCTGCTATAAAATGAATGTGGTTGTGATATCAACCAATAGCAAACGAGTAATGAGAATATTCTTCAGTACGCTGGGCCTCGGAAAACGTTGGCGACTTAATTTTCCACTGCTTCTCGTTCTCTCAAAATTTGAAAATTCTGTATTCTCACCGATGTTGTCTCCAAACTGCACTTTAATTCTTCTTTTGCGCCTCTTACTGTAAGAAATGTGATCAATAGTGCGAAGCACCCTACGAAAAGCGTTCTTACCTGCAACGCAAAGAGCGGTTTCCACTTTCGTTTATTTCAGGGTGTGTAAAAAGAAAATTTAATCTATGTTAGTATTAAAAATTATTTGAACAATTATACGTGCCATACAAAATACATTTAAATTTTTTATTATTTATCGGTATTTCTGCTTATGTAGTCAAATAAAATACATCATATTTCACATATAAATTTTAATTATTAAAACATTATAGAATAGAGTATTAAATAAAATTTTTCTATTGTGAACTATTCGTTGTAGCATGTATTTTATGAAATTTGGGAATATATGCTCGAAACAGTAATATTTGAATTATTAATTTTAATTATTTTATATTTACTTTTCGGGAAGCATAATACCTGGGTAATTATAATCGCAAATCGTTTGCAAAAAGATAACCGAAAATGTTACAACCCATTATTAATATAATAGTTACCCATGTATGTAGAAATGTTTATACATGAAAATACTTGAACTCGGGATTCTTGTCGTTGGAGAGTTCTAAAATGTGTTTATATCCGTATTAAAATAGAACTTCTTACAAACTATTTTAAAGATATTGGTATAATGCTATTTTTTGTTATGTTTAATTAGAGAGATTACAATATTAATAAAATTCCTTATTTAAAGAAATTTCTCAGAATAATGTGCAATAGATATGTAGCGAGAAAACTAAAGAGAAAAATTTAAATACCAAAGACAGAGCTGAAACATACAGATAAAATTATATCGAAATGTTTCTGATGCCTAAACCGGCACACAAAATTGCCACAATAGCTTGAGTTCTTTGTTGTTCATTTCCCAATATGATGTATTCAGAAAAGATTCTAATGAGGAATACATTAGCCTAGACACTAAGTGAAATTAAACAAGGGAGCTTCTACAAAACATAAAACACGTCGTTTTGGGCATAAAAAGATTCAAAAATTCAAATAAAAACCATTTACTGTGAATGCTAACTCGATCAAAACGAGAAAGAAATAATTCAAAGTTTTACAAAGCAATTTTAGGTGGGCTCTTTAAAAACTAACTCAGCAAAAATTTTAAATTTTACCAATGCAAAAAACTTGAACATCTAAATCGCTATTCTTTAAGGAAACAAAATGTTTATACTTGCTTTTGTCAACTTGTAATATAATTTTAGTAGAAAATGCAATTATTTGTTTAAAGTCATTCAGAAAAATTGCTACATTAGACAAAATAACATAATTTATAGTAAACACTATATTCGAATATCACTGCATAATTTGACTTGTGGTAGCGTTCAATACCATCTGATCAAATATATTACTCTATTTTGCACCTACCTCATACATAATAAAAAGAAAAAAACTACAATTTTGTTTATGCGTATAAAGCAAAAATTGAGATTTAATCTGCAAAATTAATTTTTAAATGAGCTATGGCCATGTTACTCAGGGCAACAACTTAAATTCAAATAGCATTATCTCAATTTGGTAGAGATGTATGTGAAAAATGCTAATGTTAAGAGGGATGTAGACGTAAACTAGTAACGTTTCCTGTGGCCGAATAGAGTTAGCGTCTACACATTTATTGATTAGTGATTAAAACAAACCGTTTTGAAATGCATCTCATGATTCGTACCCAATGATTGTAAGATATTAGTCTTTTACTATTACTACTATCATAAAGACTCTCTAAACTCAGCTGTTGATTAATTTTTAAACAAGTATAAAGTTGATTTTCATAATTTAATCAATTGGAGATGAAGAAACAGGTTGTGGTAGAGGAGTTGACTACATATCGATAGACTTACTGGTTGATGAGTATGCGATATGCGACACAAAGACATATTCTTTACTTTTTCCAGTTTTTATTGTTTGTTAATAAAATAGCTTAATGTATGTGGAATGCAATAATCCTGTAGTTGTATCATTTTTGACAAATGTCATAAATTTTTGTGTCGGCAAAATTTTGCATACCAGACATTTCTCTTTCCCTTTTATTTTATGTCCTCAATAAATACGTCTAAATTAGTAGATTCAAAAATAAAAACTCGATAATATAAAAGCATATCGATTGGCTGCTAAGCTTGTAACTGATTATTTTTACAAAATTTTTGTTTTTTAACGACAAGGATTTTTCAGTTATAAGTGATATACCGTCTGTATGACAAGAAAACACTGTCGCTATTTGACAGTGAGGTCAGAGCCATCTATGTTAATTCGTTACCTTTACTATAAGTGGAAAATTCCTTAAGGATACGAGGCAATGTTTTTAGCAAATCATGCGAAAGGACCAAAACTGACACATAAAGTGACTGCAAATTATATTTGGAAATCGGAGCCATTTGTTGAGAAGTTAGTAAAGCGACATTTTTATGCCAGAGAAAGGAATAGCTCACGTCACAACAACGAAGAAGGATAAATTAAGCTTGAGTCTCTTTGAAGACAAACCAGGCGTTTTGTTGCGCTGTGGGTAAATGAAACTTAGCAAGACAGAAATTCAATTCCTTCTTAATAGGTTTCTTTTTGGCCAACTTTGAAGAAACCTTTATTATAGAAAAGCACCTGGGATACGACTGGCGTGGCAAATAAAAATCCGAATCGAAGTTGGAACAATGTTATCTTCACGAAAGCATGGTTAGCGAAAAGTAATAAGATTCTTTTACACACAATGAAACATACTGTAAAGGTGCATGTTAGAGAATGCTCCTATAAAAGCGGTTTTGGTTGCCCGTTTATGTTTACGGACAATTTAAATACCAAGAAAATGCACTCCATCTATCAAAAATGCCTGGTGAAGCTGCTAAAAGTTTCTTGGTTTTGACAAAACAAGTTGGGCGCTGCAAAAAAATAATCCCTAAATATCGCAACAAAATCACGTCCCTACGATAACATCACCGGCAATGTCCCCAAACGTTGATCCCACTGAAAATTGTGGTTGTATTCACATAAAAATTAAGTAAAAAGAAAATTAAGAAGATTAATCTTATAATGCATATTTCAAAAAAAATTATCTACAGTTTATATTTTTAAGATTATAACAGTCTTTTTTTATTGAACATACGATAATAGTTTTTTATACAAATAAAGCTTTACAAGTTAATGAATTTAAAAAAGGAAAATAAAAAATATTGCTAGGGTATTGTTATTATCAGGTAATTATACGAAAAGTTACACGACTTTAGATTGGAACTGCTGCTACAAAAAAAATTTTTTGATTCTCTAACATCTAATTTAACTTTTAATCTTCCGCAGCGAAAAATATCATCTGTATTTATCACTCCAGTACACCTTTTTAATTAAGGAAATGCGTTCTGTTTCTCCAAGCGTTCTCGTTTAGATAAAAATTGTACGTGTTAATATTAGTCAAGAGTTAAAAGTAATTTATCGTGACAGTCCTTTGTGGAATTCCATTTGTAATATCCTTTGTACGCGTTAACAATATCTAATTATTGAAGTGCCCCGAAGTAATGGAAGTGCATTGTTTATTTTCGATTACCCAACAATGGGCTCTATGCTACTAAACGTTGTCGTAAACCGAAGCATTATTGCGAGCGCGCTTTGTACCCACAATACAAGGTGTTAACCGCAAATCCCGCCGACATCAACAAATCAGGCAAATTAAAGTGAAGCGCTAACGGTGAATAATTTATTGAGACGAAGCGCGCGGCTTAAAAATTTATCGGCAGCGATTCCGGGTGCCCTCCATCATCCGGAAACAATAGGGCACCTGTTCGTCGCGCCGTTTTCTCCGGCCGACAGTTATTACGAATCGCCGTACACCTATTTACCGCGCCGCGTCATTCATCACCGGCCGACGTGCTGCAAATAAATAAATAAATAAATCCGGCGAGGTCCCCGAGTTATGTCTGCGGCCGTAATCCGCGGTCCCACGTTCCGGCGGCCGCAGCGATTGTTTGTTCCGATTCAGGATCTCCTAACAATGGAACAACAGCCCTTATTTCACAAGCTAACGCCCGCTCCCCTGCTGCCGCCGCAGCTACATCAACTGCGCCCGCACTTTTATTGAGGAGATGGTTTGATTCGAATTGCTGGTTATTATCAAGGTGATGCTTTCAGGCACGAGGGGGAGCCGGCCGGCTTTGTGTTGCGTCGCCAAACACCTCTTCAATAGCGCAATTAGCATTTCGGATAGCCTTTGCCACTTTTGCGCCACAGCGTGCAGGACGACGAAGAATTTCGCGAATTGTATGTTATTTTGTAAACTCTACAATCAGTAGATTGAAATATGATCATTATAGCGAGTTTTTTTAATAAGAGGGATGAAGCTTTGAGAAATTATATTTGGTGGAGTGAACTGAATAAACCAAACCAACTTTTTCTGACTTCGGCATATTCTTCAGATTGTACCTGGTTAACCCTTCGTCAGACGAAATTATTAACATCTCTTTAGTAGTCGCAATGTGGTTACCAGATACAAATTCTTAGTTTTTATAAAACAGGACAAATTTTGTGCAAATATCACAATTTTGTAAGCGGTGTTTTTTTCTTGATCCAGATCTTTATGTTTCTATTTGATTCAGCTACTCTGAATTTCCATAGGCATTCAGTTTTCCTTGGAGCACTAAGGACACCCCTCTTTGTATTTTATTGCTCCGGGGCTCAACGTGTTTGCAAGTCAATTTGTCAGAAATTTACTTTAAAATGTTCTTCCTAGTAGTTATTTCACTTTATGCTTCCTAAGGAAGTATTCTTGTGTTAATCCCAGGAACATTTAGCAGTAAAAAAGAGAGAGACATAAACCAACGTCTAACATTTCGGCCGACATTACAAAATGTCACACATTTGAACCACTACATTATCACCTATTGAGTTATAATATGTCATGATAGCCAGCTTTTTTTTGTATCTTTAGCTTCAATATTAATTTCATTATCATCATGCATACTGGATAGTGAATTATATTTTTTTGTTACTTTTCGCTTGTAAGGTACTAATATTAAGTCATTGTGATGTCCAAAAATACTAGAGTGTACATCTCTTGGTTTTTGCTCAAATTAATTTGCAATTTCTGGTTTATTTTTCTTTAAGGCCAGGTTCTCATCAAGAGCTTTCAAAAAATTATTTTTTTGCATTTTTTCATAGCTAATTATCCGTAGGATAAATTGCCAAAACTATTTGTACGAAATTATTTTTGAAATAAGTTATAGCGCGTGTTTCCGTAATATTTTTGAATTTCCACCTTTACGAACATACCATGGGTGACCATGGTAAGTATAGCTACCTCTGGTGCCACCAGATGTCGGAATATATGCTACTACTTTATAGATGTACTTCTATATATACTAATATCAACGGTTATAGCGTGTAGCGTTAGTCGACCACGTGCTCCGAATACAAGCAGTTCGTGTACCGAAACTTTAAACGCGTTTTTCTCGAAACCACGTTTTTCAAACTGGGCGGCACGATATCTCAAAGCTACTGAATATGGCGCTCTTTTGTTTTATATATTTTAAAGTAGATTAAAATTTTTTATTAGATCAAAGTCCATGAATCAAATGTCCACCGTTGTGTTTTTTTCAATGTCATAAATCAGTTCTTCAAGCCTAAGGACAACATATTTTGGCTTCTTGCTGATGTTATATTCAGCTTGCTGATCATTTCTAGCATAAGTTTCTATGCTATACGTATAAGATAATTTCGTGTCGGCATTTTAATATAATATCTTTTTAGATTTGATGGAATATATTGTTGAAAACTGCATTTTATTAATAGTCACGTTTTTTTCTAAAGAATACAATTGTTGTAAATTTTTAACAAGTAGGTGGAAAATGTTGTAGATAGGAGCAAGATGTTTTTATCTTTTTTCGTGTCTATAGTCTCTTAATTAGTAAATCCAATAACAAGTGAAACTCTGAGAGACTCATTGCAATCCGACATTTACCAATTCTATTACCAGTTAGATTAGAAAAACCTTTCGGATTTGATCTTCTACATTTATATGATCTTATGGTATACTTACCTTATAACCGTCTCTTTCTCAATGACGCTTGGCTTTATTTGAAGTTATAAAGTGGTTAGTGAACTTAACAAGTATGTTTATAACTGGATCGTTAAAAAGATATATCCGTACTTTGAAGGCCTCATTTGCTTCTTTTGGCTTTTACCAATTACACCAAGCAACTATTTTTCTTCCAGTGCTAAGAAAACAAAATTTTTTGTTTTTCGGATTGAAAAGCTATATAATACACTATCTATATCAGTATCCTCCGCCTCAGGTTGGGATTCTATATCTTGATCAATGACTTTTGCATCTGTGTCTGTGTTCATCAGGGACGTCATCTTCAAATTATTTTGTAACAGCAATTTATGAATCTTTACAACATACAAATTATATTACAAAAGAAAATATTAACAAAAGGATTATTATTTGAAAATAAAATGAACCGAAAACAAATTAATAGAGTGGATAAAAATAAAAGAGTAAAAACCTACTTTATAGATAGCAATGTATCTGTAAGATAAACCAAGTCACCACGAAGACGGCATATGTTGAACTGAGGCCGGAAATCTACTGGTTTGTGCGCAATTCACCGGAAGAGGTTCTTTAACGGTAGGGAGTACAACAAAAATCTTAACAGAACTAAACATAAAAAGAGTCTTTTCTGAATTATTCCACAAAGGTAAAAGATTGATCAAGAAATTCTGACTCACTTGCAAAAAATCAAATTTTTATGCTAGAATTCAAATGAAATTTAACAACTATTGAGCTTGGCCTCGCGGAACCGAACTGTTCTGACGACTGTGATTGACCAGATAGGCCCATTTTTCGTCGGAAGTCACGATGCGCTTCCAGAATCATTTGTTGGCTTGCGCTTCGTTGAGCTCATAGTCCTGCCAAGGCTTCTTGTGCACAAGGTCCAGTTGATACAGATTATCCAGCAAAGTTTAATGAGATGATACCTCAAGCAGAGATAACATAAATCAACCAAAAGTCAGTATTATTTATTTAATCCAAGATTATAATTTGAATTTTGCTAGTGGCGTAATATGATAAAAGCATGTATTATCGGTTGCAGATGTTTACCTGCCTTTTTATTGGTATTGCTTTCCTTTTTCCATTTGTAGACCATATGGCTCTTTATTCGTTTTCAATTTGTTTTCTCAAAAATGTTAATTTTTTCAGAAATATGCAAAAACGAATGTCTCTTATTTTTCAAAAGCCTATCTAATGCAGAATTTTTATTTTTGAGTGGAATACCCCATTGCGAAAGATTAACAAGGCGAATGATGTTTGCTTTATTTTTAACAAATTTAGGTTTGTCGGGATAAACGGAAGATCGTACTTGGTTTCATAAAGAAGATTACATGACATCGCAAGAATTTTGATGGCTTACTAACAACTAATGTGAATTAGTAATTTTATAATTTTAATAGTTAATTTAATAAAAATGTGCCACCATTTTATTAAAACGAAGTAAAATTCATGTACTTTGTGTAAATGAAAAACATCATTGAAAATAATCGCAGTAAGAGTCACAAACACCCTGTTCCCCTGCACGGTTAATTAACTATTGATTAAAAGTAGGCGTTTTTCTAATTTGCTAATTTTATTTAGAAACAAAATTATCCATCAGCAAGATTTTTTCAATAAAATTACATCAGTTTCAATCTAGTCAGCAAATTTGCATTGAGCGATTCTTGCAAGAATTAAAAACTATATTTTTGCACATATTTGCCACACATAGATATGAGAAATAATTAATCTCCTACTACCTTGTGGAATACACAGATTCCAATTTTCAGTTATAATTTTCCTTACAACAGTAACATTATCTTCATTTCTTTCTCTATATTGATGTATTCTGATATATTCATTAATAACTAACTCTCCTATTCTACAATACACAATAAATAGTGAGTTCATTAGTTGATTATGCTGGCCATAAATCGAACGAATGCCATGAGACGTTCTTGGAATTAATCAAACCTTTAATAACTTCAACACTTCAATCTTAAATTTAGTTGTGCATTAAAATCAAGAAGTTCACTTAATTAAATTTAAAATTGAATAAAACTGCAGATGTTATCCACTGATTGGGTTTTTGAGCAAATTAACAAAAATATTTACCGATAAAGAATAATAATTATAATAAAATTAAGAATGTTGTATACCAAAATATTTACACACATTACTAAATTCAAGGCGTTTTATTTTTCACAAAGTTGTTAATTCTATTAGAATTTATCCCCGTTACTTTCCGTCGTCTCCTCTAGTAGTTTTTGATTGCTTGATGAACCAATTGCGTCGACAAAATCGACATTAAATTAGACTCAACATTGTTCGCATTTAACAAAAACATCTAATGAGTAGCATATGTTAATTATTATATTGTAAAAATTATTTAAAAAAAACTAAGGCTAAGAATTAAAATATATAAAACTGAAATAATTACAATTTTTGACACATGTATGAGAATAGCATACGGCGTTTCTAAAACGAAAATTTAAATATTTGAATAGCAATTACTGAAATTGTCCAAATCTGACTTCTTGAATTGTAGTATTAAAAAAGTGGCAATTTATAATTTACTTATAAAGATATTTATAATAATATAATGGTAATCTTGTCATAGGCAAATTGAAATTACATATAAATTAAGGCATTCAAATTTGTATACTATTTTTAGAAAATACAGTTTTCATTTCTACTGCGTCAATTATTCGAGCACAAATATCCAAATCACTGTTGTATTTGAAACACTTAAAAAAATTTTTAAATCTTATACACTGTATATTAATTATTTATAATAAATTGTACAAATACCCAGACTTTCAGGCTCTTATACTTAATAACCATTCGCAGTATATTATCAAAATCTAATTAGTTGCTTAATGCTGCGTTAGTAGTCAACATATCTAAGCTATTATGTGTTTCAACTCTCTCTGGTACAATAAAATTTTTTTAGTTTTAGAGCTTTTAGTTTTAGATCCTTAGAACAATGCAAATGTTTAAAATAGTCCAACAACAAGAAATTTCCACTTTACGCAATTTTATGATAAACAGGCCTAATTTTTAATATTACTGTAGTATTCTACTCTGATCATTATCAAACGTAAATATCATTTAACGTATATTTTTTTATATTTAAGGATTTGATCTGTAACATATCTTTAAAAAGATTTCGGTAATAAAACTTTGAGCATTCTTGTAAGATTTTTTTGTATTGGTTATGTTGTCATACCTTTAGTCACGGAAAATGGCGGTTGATATTTTAGATTCTCTGGGAGTACTTGAAATTAAATTAACAATCGTTGTGCATACTATTCTAATATTCTGATTGATACAACATAATTTACATGCACGAAATTATTCTTGGCCTTCAGTAAGAGAGCGAACTAATAAAAATTATTGGAATATTAAATAAAATAAAACAGCAAAAGCATTCCATTTTCAAATTTTATTAACCCATAAAATAAACCTATTTAAATTGTTATTATATTATGCTATTATACAAGCAAATGCAGGGGTGGCAAAAACTTGGAACATTCACAGAAAGTTAAGTAAAGCACTGACCCCCGAGTTCGGGGAAATCAGCTTCCATTTTTTATTTAGAATTAAAACTCTTTGATATTTGTATAAACAAATCTTTTAAGTACTATGATTATCAGATAAGAAACAATCCTAAAAAACCTATAATCCAATATATAATATAAAAATAGCATGATCACCTGCAGATTCACTATTAAACGTTTAAAGTACAATTTATCCTTTTCATTAAAATATCCATAATAAAGCATATGGCTTTATGAGCGATTTGCCTATGCTTTAAGTTAATAACACCTATGATACTTACATGTGGTTGCAAGTGGCATTACTGTTCTCAACAATCAAATGGAGCCACTCCTGAACCATTAACAAAAGCTTAGTGAGCTTGAGGGTCAGCTATTGTTTTTGTCATATTTGTTCAAGTGCCATACAATTTTTGATTTAAGACACATCTAAATTTATTCCCTTAAAATCGTTTGGTCGTTTTATTATAACACATAACTTTTGCTTAATTACTTTCTTCACTATTAGAGTGATGTTAATTTTTCAATACTAAAGCATTAGCAAAACTAAGAAATAATAGTTAGGGGAAAATATTTTCTTTATAATATTTGGTTATTCGTGTTTATAATTTTTTGTCTCCATTTATTAGCCATACATCATTAACTGTATAGGTGTGCACACTGTTAACGTACAATAGATACCCTTTAATATATAAACGATATTTCAAGACGACAATGTATAATTCAAACACAATAATAATGTTCTATTTAGACAATAGAAAAACAACACGTATGTTATAAAATATAATGCTAAGTTTAGTTAGTTTTATTATTAACGCAAGATTTTAGGATATTTTAATAAAGATAAAATATATTCAAAAGTATTTAATTGCGTAGTTGTGAAGAGTTTTTGTGCCTTTTTTGTTTTTATATGATTTACCGTTCCAGCGAGGTGGAAAGTGTGATAACTTATCTGTATGCGTCACAGCATAAACTGTCTTAACATTTAAAAAACTTTATATTAAGAAAGTATTATAAAATTATGTTGGACGATCTTTAAAACGGCGTTTTTACTTTCCTTATCCTATAATAAGGAAAGTAATGTAATCGGCGGAAATTTGACCTACTCAGTTTTTCACATTTCTGGACGAAATATAGCCCCAGGACACCAAAAAAGTTGGTTTGAGCCATTGGTTCGTGTGTGTCTGTGTCTATCTGTCGGTCTGTCAGTAAACAGGATATATCGAGAACCGTAAGAGCTAGAGACTTGAAATTCGGCATGCAAGTTACTTGTAGGTAGGGAACACAGTGCGAAGCTTTCGGTAAAAATTGGCCTAGCCGTTTGGTCGCAAGGTCACAAGATCGGTCGCAAAATGTCGCGGATCTAAACGGTTGAAGACAAAAAATTCATGAGAATAAAAATGATTTGTTATCACGAGATAAATATGAATTTAAAGTAAAAGTTGGTAAAATAGGAAAACTGGAAAAAAAATTGAAGACCAAGATTTTTGCCAGAATTACCCAAATAATAGGATAAGGAAAGTCGTGTGATGTTTACACCAGATTTTTTATTATATGCTTTATTAAATTGCTAAAAATTGTTACATCATTAACTTTTTTGTTAGCCTTTGTCATTCATATTTGTCTAATAAACTGAAGTAGATTGTCATACAAATTGTGTGAATGTATTTAATTATTAATTTAAAAAATTAATGCATGTTACTGCCTTTGACGAAAATTTTAGTGCGGCATATAATTAGTCTGACTATGAGGAATAAAATAGTTTAAAAATTTAAGTAGTAACTTTCTAATAATAAACATGATCGCTTAATTTTCTATAAGGGCAAAAATTAGATTATTTTTTAATAAAATATTTAGCAACTTCCTCTCAAAGTTTTGTGATAACGACAATAGTTGTTCCCTTGTATAAAACTATTTTACGTCTTTATAAATTTTTTGCACCTACTATCTCCAGATATTTTATTAGTTCTTAAATAGCGATGCTAGACAGGGTATTGTAGAACTTGAATACTTTTTTCCTTAAACCAAATGGCAACAACTCTGGAACCACTTTGCTATCAGATTCACTAATAATTGCTAAACAGTTAATCGGTGTTAACTGTCTGTCTTTGATTTGGAGCTTTTTAACAATTAAAATATATAAATCCATCGATCCACCACTAAAATTGTAACTCAACTGTGACACCACAGCCAGCACCTCTGCCCTTCCTTAATATTCAAATTAAGTTTTTTATCACTAAATGATTGGTTGGTACTAGCTTGCAGTTTCGATTTTAGGCGCAATTTCCTGTATTTATTATAACTTTATGAGCAATCAGCTTTGCTATTTCACTGAAATTAGAAGTCTCTCCTAGAATAGCTCAAAGTTATTTTAGTGTTGTAGTCGTCACTATACGGCCTTTCATGTTCTTCATAATTTTCTTTTAATCTATTAAACAATTCAGTGTGTTAAAAAGTATTCAAAACATTAACTACTTATCTTTATGTTAGTCTAAAAAGTTTATATACAAAACATATTTCTTATAATTGTAACCTTCTGTTTTAATTTAAAAAAAGAAAATTTAGTGCATTATGTGGCTGATCATGGTAATAAATAAAACCATATACATTCGAACGTCTTTAACAATCACAAAAATTATTAATTTAGTACAAACATTTGAATATGACAATTGATGAAGCTTTAAACTAAAAAAAATAAATAAAATATAAATTACAAAAAAACGCACTGTATAACTGGAAAGTATTTTTTGCAACCAACATATGAACTCGAAATTAATACTATGCGCGTTCGAAACTTAGGCACTTAATAAAACAGGCGCAGATTACTTAACGATGTGAATTTATCGAAGAATATTAAAAGTATCAAAAATACAGAGATCGCTAATAATAAAATACTGCTCAGAGTAGAAAAACAGAGTTTATTGTCTGCCATGAGTTTTAAAAATTAAATCACTACTCTTGTAAAACTGGATGTTTACAGTAATATCCCTTTTAGAAAGTTATTTAATATAGATAAACCAAAAGATAAAAAACATCTAATTTTACTAGATTTTCATATATAGAAACGAATCAGCAATATAATTTTTTTTAAACGGTCATATAATAAATTTTTTTAAATCTATAATTTCAAATAAAATGACATAAAAATCCGCGTGGCACAGTATTAGATTTGAATTAAGCTAGTCATATTTTATAATTAAAAATCATTTATGAGATGGATAAATTTTCTTTATACGTAAATTTCACCAATCAGTGTACTAAGGCGTATATGCACCATTGGAACTCTTATAAAAACACTGGTTGGACACCACACAAATGAGAGATATATTTGTTTCAAATTATAGCAAACAAATACATAAACCATTGAAACATTAAGAAAATATGTAGCAAACTGTAAAAGATAGCAAATATAGTTCATCTTACCATTTTCTTACATATTTAGAAAATAGTAGGCATTGGTTACACGTTAGCGTATTTACCATAATCCCACACTACAAAAAATTTACAAATAGTCAAATCAGAAGATAGGGATGGCCATTTCACTACCACGTTGTGTTCTTGTTCTTTGCGCCCTATCCAAATTTGTAACAAAATTTATAGTAGTGATTCAGGTAGCCGTATTATCGATAGATGTAACTGTTACTGTTTTCATTCAATTATGACATCAGCGATGTTACAACATGCCTAATACATCAGTGACGGTAATTCAAAGAAAAATGATTCTCTTTCGAAATAGCGCAGAAGATTTTTGTTTTAGGTGAATCTCTTACAATTTGGGATTATGCGATATATTTATGTTTTCGAAATATGTACATTGTATCGATTTATTTTTTTAGGCAGATGAAGCGTTGCGACGTTATTAAAGAAAAGCGAGCATGCGAAACCGCCAGTTGAGATATTACAGCAGTTAAAGCTTGTAAGGCTTACACTTTAGACTTTTACAGAAAATTCTTTATACTGCTGAAAATAAGTGCCGTTTTCTGAAATTTTGCCTACTATCATCGTTGTATAGTCACAACGGACGAAGTTCTTTATTATTACAAAACAGGAATTGACTGCCCACGTTCACTAAACGCTAGCTTTGCAAATAGCCTTGTTTTAATAAACACTTGGTCTCTCTCTCTCACACACTCTCTCTTTTTAGTAGTACATGTAAACCACTGATAAAAAGATAAAAAAATTTAGAAACTAAACCGAAATTGGACCACTTCAATAATTTAAATTTTTGGTGTGGGGCTCTACAAAATTTATCAGCCAATCAGATATTGTGCACGTAGTGAACCACATCTGAACTTACCTGGTACATATTATATAATATATGTTGTAATTTCCCATAATTTTAAACTATTATTATCGATAACATATTTTGTCTAATAAGTATGCAATTATTAAGTTTTATTTTCGTTTTTTCTATATACTATTACATAGTACATATATGTACTAACCTATATATGTACTGATATACAAGTGGGTTTACTTTCTATTTCAAAAATGAAGAAAAGAAAGATGAATCGCAACGATCTCGAGTATTACGCGGAACACTTATCTGATACATCTGATTTCTTAACGACGCTTGGGACAATTACATACTAACTGAAGACGAATCACAAAATAATTGTTTTGAAGCAAGTCCAGCCCAACCTTTTACTTTAAAGACTTTAGCTTTTAAATTTACCATAAAATAATGGAATCAGAGATAACTTTTTCTAGTATGTTGGGACAAGAACGAATTGAAAAGACTTGATTGCAAAATTTGCAATAATGTATTTAAACCTCCAAAATAGTCTCTGTCAAAAGGTAATGTAAAATTCGTGTAAATATTACGAAGATTTTTCTATTTTACATATTATTACATTTATTATCGAAATTTTTCATAAACTATATCCTTAGTTTTTTGTATTTGAAAATAGTTTCTGGGATAATTAAAGTTTAAATGTTCTATATAAATTCAATAATCTAAAAAAAAATTAACTGATAAAGGATAAGCACAAACAATTTTGGGTTGTGTGTTTATAATGTCGTACAATTACCTCCCTAGTTTTAAACTTTATTGAAATCAAAAGAAGACGATGGGAAACAAAACTCTTGAACGCGTTATATTTTGCGACAGGTTCGTATTTCTAAACATTACTTTGTTCCTTTGTAAAAGTCGCCAAAGTGCCTCTAAAATATATACGTCGGGGAATTAGTTTAATGTTTAAAGTATACACTTAGTAAATGCTGTAAAGATAGTTTTTTTAAGTATAGACAATGACATTCGAAGAATGTGTTGTGAAATCGCCTGCGGCAACAACAAATGTTTGAATCGTTTCCTTGCAAATGTAAATTTGTTAGAAACCATTAACTATATTGTATTATAAATATTTGTAAAGCTAATTGTAGAAATGCATATACTATGCGAGACTATCGCAAATGTGGAGAATTGGTCTTCAGATGTAACGAAACGGGATTACTTTGCCTAAAATGGGAGAGTATCAAAGAAATTTTAGTAATGAGGAACTGCCATAAACTGGAGTTGATCAAAATTAAAAATAAAAATAAAACGGGCTAAAAGGAATCGGTCGACTGCGCAAATCCGGTGCATCTTATCGGCAAAGAATGAGTGGGGTTGATCGAGCAGATAAGTTTAAAATATATACGATTATGACCGACAATCTATCAAATGACAAAGAAAAGGCTTTTTTAGTCGTCTCGATGTAGCTACAGTAAATTCATGGATATAATACAAGAGCTGCGATGTGAAAAAGAAAAGGTTTCATTTATGACATTTATTATACTTTTCGCCGGCAAAAAGAGACACATTATCAAAGAAAAGACATACTTTTAGGTCTTTTCCTATTTACCTACAGTAGGTTTTACGAAACAATAATGTACGCATTACAGCAGTTGAAAAAGCACCAAAACAAAAACTAAAGCCATATGTATAAAGTGAAATTTCTATTTGTATAAAAATTACTAGAAAATTCAACCAGCTACGCTTGGCTACTACAAGGAATGCAACTGTTACGAACTTTCTGTAGCAATCGTTACTATTGTGCTATTTCTTTAGGTGTTTTTTGAGAACGTCACAGTCGCTTTGCTTGGTTTCTTGCTGGTATTTCTTCCGGTGTTATTGGAGAACGTCGTTATCGTCTTACTTGGTTTTCTACTTCCTCCGGAGTTTTTCCTCACATATACGTCGCCTCGCTTTATTTATTGCTTTCCTTTCATCCGCAGTCTGCTCACTTCCATACCGAAGAATGCTTATTTGCAAAAAAAGAACAAAAAAACTTAAATAGTAGGATATAAATAATTTAATTTTAATTTAAGTTTTTAAAATTGCAGTGTATTTTAAAGATACGATAATCGTTCGTGTATTTCCGCATGGTCCCAAACGCGCTACTCTAGCTACCAATGCTTTTGCACACAGCCGTGCAAGTGTGACGAACCAACACATCGCTTTTTATAAGAGATATGATTTTATATCATTTCATACTAAGTAGTACTTATCCGAAATGCTGTCGATCTTTCAGATAGGCCTTTAGAAAGGGACGCTACAAAAGACTGAGGGGTCATGCCACGCAGCAAGACCGACGATGCTATTGGTTAAGCTGGATGTGAAAAACGCTTTCAATTCGGCGAAGTGGACGGACATCCTAGCGGTCTTAGAGACCCGCTGAGTGTGCCCAGCTATCTTTTGACGGTGGCGGACGACTACCTGAGTAGCCGATAGCTCTTGTATGAGACTAATAAGGGATAGAAGACGAAGATAAAAGGCGGAAGTGGCGCAGGAGTCAATTCTGGGTCTAGACTTTTGGAATACGCTGTACGACAGCTTACTCAGACTGGAGCTGTCTGATGATGCTGCTGACATCACTGTTCGTAACATGGAGCTAACTCAGGTGAAATTGAATCAGGTCACGCGGAACGTGAATTGGTGGAACACGGCCTGCAACTGGCACTAGCAAAGACGTAAATCGCAATGCTGACGAGAAAAAGAACACCTACGGCAGCCGAAATACAAGTAGATACGGAAAAGGTGATGACGAAACCGACCTGGGGTGACTTTAAAAACGAAACTGACGTATTGGACTCACCTAAAGGTCAGTTAGAGCCGCGGAGCTTAGTCGGATCATGGCGAACATGGAACGGGGATGTGGGCGGGGGATCTTGCAAAAAACAAGCAATAAAAGTGTGCCATAACGGTAGGGGAGCCCTCAGAGTGGCACGTGTCCATAGGTCAGTCTCCGAGGCAGCAGCCTTGATGATCTCCTACGTCATCTTTGTGGACCCACTCGCTTTCGAACGAAAACGGACCTACTAAAGGAGCTCTGAGGCCGGCAGGGCACAAGCGGCTAAGGAAGAACGCAGTAGGACGAAAATATAGTAGATGAGATAATATTGAGCAAAAAACTGCGAATAACCAAATATCAAGATTCATTCTCCGCGCGAAAAAAGACGAGGTCTAATTGAAAGATTAGACGAACGGACCCATAGATGACTCAACGAATCGACTAAGTAGAAAGACAAAACTAAATAAGAGGGTACTAATGGGGGGATAAAAACGAGGCGGATTCCAACCCGAAGTAATGCGAAATCGGTTTCGGGGTAGAAACTACCGCGGACTACCGTGGTTTTAGTGCGTAGTTTAGCGTAGAGGGCTAGAAGCGCCGATCGCTTTTTTACGTGCGTAAATGCATTTTACACCTCCTCGGAAAAACAGTGCCTTTTTACTATTTTGTACATTTATAATAAAATGACCTTTTTGCCTAATATTATCGTTTCTTATCTAATACTACCTGTCAGTACCACTAAAAAAACCTGCTGATGTACATATATACCATCCCCTCATGCCACCTCTCAAACCACTAATATTTTTTGACATCTTGTATGCCTTATTTGTACACAATACATATAAATTAACACTTTTTTTTTCCGGAATTAAGGAGTTAAATTTTTTGAGAATCCTCCCCCTCAAGTATTTTTAAGGCACCTATCGGTTTGATATTTTAAATTAAAAAACTTCGTTCATTTAAAGTCATTTTAAAAAAATATAATTATATTTTTAACTAATTTGCGTTCCAAACTTGCTTTATATATTTTCCGCAACGCAGATGTAAGAAAAACAACAGCCAACAGCAGAAAGGACTTTAATAATAAGCAGCGCGATTTACGTTTGCCCTGCCGGAGCGGGCGCCGTTCCCGGATTTTTCTGAGATACGAGCGACCAGCGCGCGGTCTATTAAAAGAAGACGGGCCAGCGGCAGCGTTCTGATATCTGGAAGTGAAAATGCAATAACTGTCAGTGTTTCAGGCAATATTGCAAGCGGGCTGCACCGGCGTGGAAAATCATACATGACATGCATATCCATGGCAACCCGCGACACTCCGCCAGATATGAATATTTCATAGAATACATTTTCATACTTTATTGAACGTGTCACCTCCGATTACGAACAATATACCTGTCCCGTGTTATATTTTCCGTCTACTGGCGCAAAACACCGCCGAGATAAGTAGTGGAAAGGCTTCCGTTTAACGTGCCGCCGGCGTATCCATCGTTCGTTTCGATTGTGTGTGCATTGTTTGTTAGCCTGTATCTATGCGCCGCTGCACGTCCACGTGGCGAAGTCTAGTTAATTAAATAAGCATAATAATTACTCGATTTTTCGCTCTTCCAACTGTTGAACAGTTGCGTATCTAAAACCACAAAATTTAAAACATTTTACCTACTCCATCTGTATGTGTGTTATGAGAGCATAATTCCCTATTACTTATTTTGTTTGGCATAAATTTACCAAACAGCTATATCAGGAAAGACAACAAATGAATAAAAATAAGTACTTAAAATTGTTATAGCAAATACTATCATTTTGAATAGTGGTGCGTACGTACTTTTAGATTATCACAAAATTATCCATATTCCTTAACTTGCTGCAATTGCTTTTTCAGCGCCATTTTGTATGATATGCTTCGCTTAAATATGTGTTGTGTCAATAATTATTTAGCTGACTTTTATTTAATACGATTTTTTAACAGCAACATCTTCAATATTGCACTTTTTACCACATGTACAATATAGGAATTTTTTCTGATAAAACTTTTTTGATATTTGTAGATAACTGTAAGACAAACGCTTCGGATACAATTTCTGTATTTTCTACATTGGTTCACGTCAATAGTGATGGCGGGTGGAAAATTCCGCAAATGTGATGATGCAACAGACATCAGATGTGTAGTCTGATAAAATGGTGTTTGATTTTAATTATGTGTATGAAGCAGATTTTACGTAAGAAACAAAAATTAATATTTACTGATCTTGTCGGAAGCATACGTAGTAGATATAGGGTGAAGCAATTGGACTTTAGGATTTGAATTGCACGTCGTTTTACATTCGGTGAATCTAGAAAGTTTGCATTTGTATAGCTGGTATCTAAACATACCACAAAGTCTACCGAAAACGCCGTACATTTGTAAACTCATATTAAGCGATTACATTCGTTTTTTAATGACTTTGTGTATTTTAAAAATTGTCACATCTGGGGTAGTTGAACTCTACGTTTATTCATAAAAAACCAATGCATTTACAAAAAATGCATTGTTTGGTGTGCATTGTGGCCTGCAGGAAATAGCCCTTACTTTTTTGAGGACAGAACTGACAATGCTGCTACTGTCAATGGTCTATATTATTGGGAGATGCTAAACAACTTTTTTCAATGAAATCAACGATTTTAATTTGAACTACATGCGCTCTCGACAATACGGAGTCACATCATGTGGAATACTGACTTTACTTCAAACCAAATTTATTGGTTGTATAATTTTGTAGAGGATTGACATCGATCGACAATATAACCCTGTTATTTTTTATCGTATGGTACTATTTTAATAAAAGCTTTTGTCAACAGACCTGCTGAGTTCCAGCGGTAAAATAGAACATCAAACATGTAATTAGAGTCGTATTTGTGGGAAAATATAAAAATAGAACATTACGTTAACTTTTTAAACAAACTAGGGAATAGATTCATAGTGGGAGAAGACTTCAATGCAAAACACTTACAACAATTAAAGGTAAAAAACTTATAGAAGCATGGAACCAACTAAAGTGTAAAACATTATCAATTGGTAGGCCAACCTATTGGATGACAAATCTAAACAAAATTCCAGATTTTATAAAGTTATTTGCAATCAGAAATGTTTAATCAAATTACTTGCACGCCCAAGAAGCATGGGACTCAGATCATTCCACAATGCTCCTTACCTTAAAGTTACAGTATTATTAAAAAAACTGCCTTACAGACTCCTCAATAGACTTTCGGATTGGAAAACCTTCAAAAACACTCTTGAGAACTCGGTCCCTTTAAAGACAGAAGAACAGAGATTGAATAGACCTATACTACAAAATCCTCTAAAAAATTCCTATTTGCAAAACATTTAAAGATGACTTTTCAGTCAAATGATAGAGATGCTTCCCAGGATTGGCCTGTACCAACTCCAGACGATGTTCCTATCAGACCCACACTCCAAAAAAAATATCTAACATTAACCCGAAAAAAACTTCAAAGGAAAACTATCGTAAACCTTACCCATATTATTAATGCATCACTTAGGTTAGGATATGTTCATAAAATGTAGAAAATAAAAGTTAAGATGATCTTTAAATTAGGAGAGCCTCTCTATGAAGTGACATCGTACAGACCAATCTCCTTGCTACCTATTACCTCAAATTTTTATGAAAAATTAGTTCTTAAGAGACTAAAATCAATAACAGAAGCAAAGTATTGATCTCCTCTCATAATTTTGGATTTAGAGAACAGCACTACAATTGATCAGATACATAGAATAACTGATATAATTAAAAAATCGCTAGGAAAAGAAAAAGTGTGCTCCACCATTTTACTGGATGTTGCTCAGGCTTTCGATAATGACTTTTATAAACTAAACGTGCTTCTGCCACAACAATATTTGCAACTCTTAAAATTTTATTTGACAGAAAAGTACTTCAAAATTAAACAAAAATGATCCTGCTCCTAAGGAGTGCCGCAAAGGAGTGTACTGTGCCCAACACTCTATCTGTTATATATTAAAAACATCTCTAACCTCTAACAGGAAACAATAGCAACATTCGCGGATGATACAGTTGTTTTAGTTAGGAAAACATAAAGAGGCTGCTAAGAAGCTCCAAACCCCATAGATAAAATTTATATTTCGATTAACACTTGGCGTGACAAGTTAATGATAGTAACTCAGTATAAATAAACTTCACTAACAAACAATAACAGTATAATACCCATTAGAATAAACGACACCCAAATTTCACATGCTGAAACGGCTAAATATCTGGGCATGAATCTTGATGTAAGGCTACGCTGAAAAGTCTACGAAAAAAAAGAGGAGAACGTGAGATGAAATATAAAAAAATGTATTGGTTGCTTGAAATAAATTTCAAGTTGTCTATATGAGTTCGCATTTGAAATTGAAGCGTAAAGACGTGTGTTCTGAAACTCGAAAGATAAGGCGC
This sequence comes from Sinelater perroti, assembly GCA_036346155.1. NCBI lineage: Eukaryota > Metazoa > Arthropoda > Insecta > Coleoptera > Elateridae > Sinelater > Sinelater perroti. The sequence goes on from JARFIY010000359.1 coordinate 3,532,269, forward strand.
TCGATGATCACTCAAACAAGCGAACTCGTGCGGGCGGTGATAAAGTTAATCCTTAAGTACAATTAAAGTTTATCTAAACCAAACAAGTATTAATCCACGTAACATAAATAGCAAATAAATCATTGTATACTCAATAAACAGTAGCGGTACTTAACGTAACTATAATAAAATGTTACAAGGAAACGGCCCAGGTAATGGGACTCGTCCAAAATCCAATGACACAAAACAACATACAGGGTCAATAGTATTAAATGACCATCAATAATACACAGAGTCAAACAATGTTCAATACTAATATGCCATCACAATTTTACTATTCCTCTCAACCACTACAACAACAAATATATCATTCACAACCTACGAGCCAATTATTTCCGCCCAATCAAGAACAATTTATAATGCAAGAAAATCCAATGTATCATGTAAATAGACAAAATAGCACCCATGAATACACAAGAATGACTTCAACTAGTGATGAAGAAAATAACACCTACTCTACTAAAGAGAACCCTGGCAAGTAGTAAGAGGTACTAAGAGAAGGAAGAAAAGGAAATCCATAAATCATGAAGAAGAAGCGATACCACTAAACAACACATTCAATGCACTTGCAAATAGCCAGATAGATAATAATGCAAGCAAGGGCACACCTAAACCCCCATATTTGTGTACGGAGTTGCAAATTTACCACAAATGAATAATAAACTAGCAGATATAGTTGAATTAGAACAATACACAACTAGGAGCTTGGCAAACAATACCGTGAAGTTAACCTGTCAAAGCCCAGACACATTTAGAAAATTAGCAAAATACATGAAAGATAATAATATAATTCATCACACCTACCAACCGAAGGAAGAAAGGTCGTACAGAGTCGTAATTAAATACCTACACCATTCGATTGACCTAGAAGATATAAAACAGGAAATCACACAACACGGACACAAAGTGAGAAATATAATAAATAAATCGTGTAACAAAATATCCCCTTAATATGTTCTTTGTTGACCTGGAACCGTCAGAGAATAACAAGGATATCTACAAAATCAACAGATTACTAAACAATGTCATCCAAATAGAACCACCAAGAAAAGACAACAATTTAGTGCAATGTACCAGATGCCAATTATACGGCCACACTAAAGCCTATTGCAATAGACCCTACCTGTGCGTTAAGTGCGGTGGCCAACACATTACATCAAGTTGTAAGAAAAGTAAAAATACGCCAGCTATATGTGGCCTATGTGGAGATGGACATCCGGCTAACTACCGGGGATGCGAGTACTACCAAAAAAATTATAAAGCTAAAACAAACAATTACCATCCTAATCATCAAAACAACCTAACACATCAAAATAACATAACACAACAAAGTCAACCGCAACCGCTATCGACAAGACCCCAAACTAGAAGCTATAGTCGTAACTAAACCCCAGAATACAACTCAAGGCGCTGAATCGACCATGTCACTAAATAAATTTTTAGAAGAATTTAAAATAATGTTCAACCAACTGATACAGCAGAATAGTATGGTGCTCAATATGTTAACAATGCTAATCAATAAACAAAACAATGCCTCTTAGAATAGCTTTATGGAATGCCAATGGCCTTGCTCAACACAAAGATGAAATTCAGTTATTTTTAAAACAAAACTTAATAGATATCCTCCTGATCAGTGAAACTCATTTAACTGAAAAGAGATATTTCAAAATACCGAAGTATAATGTATATCACACTAATCACCCGGATGGCACTGCACATGAAGGCACAGCTATAATAATAAGACAAACAATAAGTCACTATGAACTACCAAAGTTTGCTGAAGACTATCTCCAAGCTACCTCAATTCGTGTCCACATTTCCCCATGTGAAATAACAGTTAGTGCAGTCTACTGTCCACCAAAACATAATATAAAAAAACACCACTTTCAATCCTACTTCAGCACTTTAGGCACCAAATTTCTGGCAGGAGGAGATTACAATAGTAAAAACACGGCATGGGGATCCCGACTAACCACCACAAAAGGAAGGGAGCTATTCAAACTCATTCAAGACAAAAGATATACATACTTATCTACGGGAACTCCAACATATTGGCCGACAGACAGAGATAAGTTACCGGATTTACTAGACTTTTTTAGCTACGACTTGTCCTCAGATCATTCACCGGTAATAGCCACCTACAGCACATACCTATTATATATTCAACCTGTACCTAGACTACATAATTCGAAAACTGACTGGGACGAATATAGGCGCAATTTGTCAGATACAATAAATTTAAATCTAAGGCTTAAAAACTCAAATGAAATTGAGGAGGCTACAAATAGTCTTAAAAATACCCTTCAAGAAGCAGCCCAACAAGCTACTCCAATAGTAACATACAAAAGATATCACGAATATTCCTCTCGAAATTAAAAACTGGTAGCTGAAAAAGAAAACACGAGCCAAATGGCAACGAACACACACCCCAGCAGACAAGAAAATATTGAACAGACTTAGTAATAAGCTGAAATCTAAATTAAAATCTCTGAGAGAAGAGTCACTCAAAGATTATTTATCTAACCTTAACCGTTATGACAATTCTATTTGAAACCGATCAAAGCTAAAAGCAAACCAATAATAACTCTTCCCCTTTAAGAATGGAACAACCATCACAAGAACAGTGGGCAAAAGTGATAAGGAGAAAGCAGAAGTATTTGCGAAACACCTTGCCGATGTTTTTCAGCCGCACGAAAATGACCCGGACGAGGAAATAATGGAAATATTAGAATCTCCCGTTTTAGCAACGCAACCAATTAAACCCGTCACACCTAAAGAAATAAAGGAGGAAATAAAACGCCTGAATGTAAAAAGCCCCGGGCATGGACCTTATAACAGCAAAATGCTTAAAGAACTGCCAAAAAGGCATAGTATTACTGACGTATATCTTTAATGCAATCCTCCGAATCCAATATTGGCCTCAAAATTAAAAACTGCCGAGATAATTTTAATCCTTAAGCCTGGAAAAGACCCAAATAGCGCAAAGTCATATCGACCTATCAGCTTATTACCAGCTGTTTCAAAATTGCTTGAAAAACTAGTTCTTAAAAGAATCAATACTGAATGGATACCCGATTATCAATTTGGATTTCGACAGGCTCACTCGACCACCCAACAGTGTCATCGCATATCGCAAACTATCCTCGCCAGTTTAAACAACAAAGAATAATGCATATCTGTATTCCTAGACGTAAGCCAGGCTTTCGACAGGGTCTGGCACCCAGGATTACTGTTTAAAATTAAAAAACTCATACCAGCGTTTTACAAACTACTTAAAACATACCTAAGTGAGAGACACTTCAGAACAAAAGTAAGACAGGAAGTCTCAACTATACTCCCAATCAACTCTGGGGTACCACAGGGCAGTGTCCTGGGCCCGCTACTTTATCTCTTATTTACATCAGATCTTCCAGTTTCACCAAACATCACAATGGGCACATTTGCTGACGACACTGTCATACTGGCTAGCCACAATGTAGTCCTCCAAGCACATATTCTAATACAAGATTATCTACATGTTCTAGAACAGTGGCTTCAAAAGTGGAATGTAAAAGTAAACGAGACAAAATCTACTCATACCACATTTACCCTGAGAAAAGATCCGTGTCCAACCATATACCTAAACAACATAGTAATACCACAAACTGTGACAGTAAAATACCTGGGAATACACTTAGATTCCAAATTAAACTGGAGAGAACACATCTGCAAAAAAAGAAAGCAAATGGACCTAAAACAGAGAGAGCTATATTGGTTGATCGGTAGAAAGTCTCCGCTATCTATAGAAAACAAACTATTGTTGTACAAATCAGTAATCAAACCCATATGGACGTATGGAATAGAACTATGGGGTTGTGCCAGCAAGTCCAATATCGAAATAATCCAAAGGTGCCAGTCCAAAATACTAAGAACGATAGTTAATGCCCCATGGTATACTGCAAATGAAATGATCCACAAAGATTTGAAGATACCAACTATAAAAGAAGTTGTCCATGAGAGAAGCATCACCCACCACCAAAAATTGGAAGCTCACACAAATCCTTTAATACAACCCTTACTAGAAGACACAGCAATAAGAAGACTAAAAAGACAGTGGCCAGCTGACCTATAAATAGACTTAGAGAGCTCATCGCTGGATGAGATCTCATCATGTTATTAATCCATCTAAATCCTAAATTTAGATTGTAGGTTAACAAATTAGCTTATAGAATACCTTGTATTTTGATTGCTGATTGAATAAATAAATAAAAAAAAAAGTTGTCTATGTATAATAAACTGCTACTAAAAAAGCAAATTTTGAAAGCTGTGTGGATATATGGCATTTAATTATAGGGCTATGCTAGTAAATATAACGCTGAGATAATACAACGATTTCAAAAAAAAGTACTAAGAAATACTGTTGATGCACTTTGGTACATCTGTAACAGTGATCTACAGCGAGACCTTGAAATAGACACAGTCAATCAAATTTTGCAAAAGCCACGAACAACGGCTATTAAACCACATGAACATCGAGGCGATCTAGTTCCTCGATAACACTACATAATAAAAAGACTCAAGGGGACTAAACCACTTAAGTTAGCTCAGTAAATAGAACAGTGTAAAGCAAGGTAAAATGTAACAGAGTACACAGTAATTAGAACTACATAGTAGCTTGGGATAATATGTGTGTGGCTTTGGTGACATGTGTTAACATCTCTGTAGTTCAAAATGAATAACTTTTGAATGATCTTTAATAGACCCTTGCCTTTGATATAATTATGTGCGATTTCCAATCGCTTTCGGTTAAAAACCATAGGCGTGGTGTGTTAAGGAAACATTCATAACTTATAGTTTATTAAAAGAATTTATACATTATACAAGTACGGGAAGTAAAATTCGTATATTCTATTCGCTGGTGTTCCGCCTGAAGGCACTACACCAGCACTACCACAAATATGGTACAACCATAGTTCTTACCCTTTTAATCTAAATTTCATAGTAATCGCAATTTTCCTGCTTAGGTATTTGCTTTAATTCAGGACGCAAGAAAACCACGAAAATGCGAGTCAGAAAATGCGACTCGAAACTGTTGATGTATCTGAGCTCTCCGAACACAGTTTTACACAAAAAACAGACTAATTTACCTTAATCTACACCACACTATCTCTGTTTAATATTTTTTAGAGGTTGCATCTTGCATTAGCACTAATTTCACAAATTTGCGTTTACACATAATTTGGCGCACCTCTGGGTGAACACCACAAAAGCCGTTCACCACTCGTGCATCTAAAAGTCCTCCCGTCTCCTCTCGCGTTCGCAACCATTTCGAACCACTTGTAATTACAGGGCTCTCTCCGTTCTAACCTTGATGTGCTGTCATAGACTTTCCTACACGTGTATATGTTTTGGTCTTCTGTCAGCTACCTGATTCTTACGAGGTAAGACCGAAAATTGCCATGTTTAGTAACATATGAGAATGAATATCCGAGCATGTTGCCCCGGCTTCGTGGCTTACGATCTCTGCTCCCATTTTGCTCTTGTCTCAGCTCGTAATCGGTTCTACACAAGCTCTATTGGATCGGTGCTTCTTTGGCCAGTTGGCCCACACGCTCGTTGCCGACGTGCGCCTTAATCCAATGAAATCAGATTTCGAATTTGGCGGATAGCGTCCTTGTAAGGCTCCAAACTCCAACTTACAAATCTGTCGGCGCTCTTATATTTTTTATAACGAGTAGTGATGACTTGTTGTCAAATATGACAGAGGATCTTGGAATAACTGTTCTGTGCCTATCGATGCATCTAAAGCACTTTCGGATGGTTATCAGCTCGCACTAAAAAATCATACTTCAGTCTGCGAGCTTGGCCCGCTATTGGTAGATTTTTTCTTTTTCTCACAGAACCACTAACGCAGCTCCGTTTCTCGTCGTCCACCTGTTGTTCTTAAGCCTCAAGTTTCCCCTCGCTGAATGTGGTTCCATTTTGCTCGACCAAGTGACCCCATCTCGCCTGGTTGGAGCTGTTGTTTCTACTTGGTTATCAACCGCCACCGTCTTTTGCAAAATAAAATGAAAAGACAGTAACTAACGCTATTTTGGTGATTACGATGCTGTAAGCATCTACCGCCTTAACCGCGAATATTCTTTGTATAGTAAGCAAGTTCCTACTATCTCTGACTTTACACTCTTTAGCTCATAGTTCGGCACCATCTCTTTGTCGCGTGTAAAGTTTGCTTCTCTTTGAAAAAAAGAATTTCGCATGAAAGCCGATCACCTGCATACTTTTAAGTATAGGATGTGATTCTCCAGTAAGCGCGCTTACCATTGATCAAAACAGTTGGTCTTTTGTACCGTTTGGTTTTTTTGCATTATATTTTAGTTTTACGCTGTTCGCACTATTCACGTTTGAAACATCTCAAGCACCTCGTCTCCGTTTTAAACTGCGCCGCTTGAACCATGAGCAAAGCGTCGTCTGCGAACCTCATAATCTTGCATTCTTGCGACACCTGATTCTAAATATACTTATATAAATAAACTTATTTTGGGTTCTACTATACATTTATGTATATTTCATATATGTTTTTTAACATCTTATATAAAAGTATTCAGCCTATAGTTACTCTCTATTAAAACGCAAACCATAAATGCATGCATGCATACATCCATTATAAATGACGAGGCGCAGCCGTCGATCAGCGGTCCCACGGCGGCCGCGCCGATTGTGATTAGTTTTCAGAAAGGCCTGTAATTAAAACGGATAAACCGATCTTTCAGGCGCGATAAAGCCTATAATTTACCCTCGGCGCTAATAGGCAGCAAGGAAATAGAAGTCGCCTCTTCCTATTATACTTTTCGAGGAGTCATTACGCGCCGTTGTTGTTCATTCACTCCTTTCCGCTCTCCCTACGCGTCGTTGAAAGCATTGTGCGATCGTCAAGAGGCGGTGTCAAGGCATGAAAGCGCGCCGTATCACAAAAAAGCGAGAGGATTATTAATATGTAACCGGCCGTAATTGTTAAGTAAGAGATCGCTGAACGCCGTTATATCAATTAACCTACGAAAGAGCGTTTGGAGATGGCGATCATTATAGCCAGTTTTTGTGCTCCTTTCTTGTTGACTAGCAGCTAAGGACCGCGCTCAGTGCTCGCTTCAGCATAACCAAATAAAGGAAACATGTTTACGGATGCACAAAATGCCTCATCTGTAAGAAGTATTATAAATGAATGAGCATGGGGATAAAACCGACACGTATAACGTTCAAAGAATTTATGTGGTTGAATTAATTTATATTTTCATTTGATTAGTGTATTATTTGTCGGTGTATATGTTTTCGACTAATTTTGCAATTTCATTTGCCACGTCTTTATATATATATATATATATATATATATATTTTTCTTATCTAAAAATTATGCTATTTTTCCATGTTTTAGTTATCTTCTATTCGTGAAATATCTTTTGTATAAGTTGTAATAATTCATTTTAAATCGCCTCAACTCCAAATTTTAGAAGTCCATTGTATATTTGCTTATGTCCTAGAGCTTATTTGTTTTTATTTTTTTTATTTTTGAACTTATAAGTTGTTTTTCATTTATAATTATTATTTTTTGTTCTTTGTTCTATATCTCTAGAGTCTGGTCCATTATATAATTCCTTGAATTATTTATTACTACATATTTGTTCATATTTGCTTTACTACTTCTTATCATTCTCCATATCTGCTTTTCAGTGGTATAAAAATCAATTTCCAATTTCTTTGAACTTTTTTCCCAATATTCTTCCTTAATTTCTCTAATGGAACTGTTGACTTTATTTCTTACCGCCTTACATCTATTGTACTTTTCTGGCGTTCTGTTAATATTGTAGTATATGAATGCTTTTCTTTTGTTATCACTCACCTACTCGACTTCTTTTGTAAACTATGATGCTTTTTATTTCTTCTTTAGTAGAAAGATATGTGAAAGACATAATATGAAGATATCAAAGCAAAAAACTAAATGTATGACGATAAGCAAAGGGCTTAATATAATCAGCAAGTAATGCCATAAGTTGTAAAAGCAACTAAGACATTTAGTGCATTAAATACGGTAATATAGCACAACAAATGCATAAATACAGAAGTTAAAAGTCGGATTTACAAGTTTACCATACGACCAATATTAACATATAGTGAAGAGACAAGGAGAGATACAAAAAAAAACTGGAAAGGTGATGAAAACAGCCGAGATGAAGAAAGTAGTAGGAAAAACACAAAAAGGTAGAATGAGAAGCGAGTACGTAAAACTCGATTTTGGTTAGAATCAGGGAGTAGAACAACCACATTCAAAGAATAAATGAAAACCGATTAGTCCGGATGGCTGAGGTAAATCTCTGATAGAAAAACGAATCCTTGCGGAGAGAGTCATTATAATAGTGGGGAGGAACAAGAGTAATTCTATAATAAAGAAAGAAGAAGAAGAAGTTTATTTCTTTATTTGTGAATACATTTAAGTTAATTCAATTACAGTAAGTTTTCTTCTAATTTATCCAGATTTTAATAATTTCTTTTTTTATATATAAATCTTTACTATTTCAGTACGTTTTTCAGTTAATGCAAGTATTCGTGAAAACCTTCTGTTACCTAAATATTTTATTACTACTCTATCTTCACATCACAATTTTCATAATTTTCTTTCCTTCTCCCTAGTGTAAATAGAACTTTAGCTTAATTTACAGAAATGAAATAATTACAACTACTATCTTAAAAAGGGTTCTAAACTGTTAGTGAAAATAAATGTAATTGTAATTAAAAACGGAGAAAGGAGATTTCAAAGAGTTTTACATAATTAAATTAAACAAAGTAGTAGTATACAATACTATAAATAAAAAAATAAAACACAAGCAGGAACAATAGTTAAAACATAAAACACAAATTATGTGATTTAAATATCTGGATAAAATAAATTATAAAAATACAATATATAAAATTATACAAGGTTGTAAGTTACGCGGGATGTTTGTGACTCCTCTGTGATTAAAATTCTTCCTAGGTCTTTTTTACTTTTTTATTGAAAGCATCATTTGGTTAAAGTAGACGTACTAAATTAATACATATATTTATTGTCGCAATATTCGACCAACTCTTATGCTGGTGTTATCTAATACATCCATAAGGCAAATCTCCACCGATATTTTGCTGTGTGGATTAGCATTTTTTAAATTCTGACCAGCTTCTTAGGTTGCTCACCCACGATGTCTTTCTACTTTTTCAGCCTCGCTTTTTATTAACTTTTCCTTTAGCGACATACTGCAGTATGATGTATTTTTGTACTTTATGGCACGTTCAATAATAAATAAAGATAATTTTTGGGTTTTAATTATGGCTTCTATTTCTTAACTTTTTCTTAACTGTCAAAATATTCTTTCATTGGTCATTTTCTGCATTCATAAAATTTACAAGATTTTTCTGTACGTCCAAAACTCAAACCCTGTTAAATGGTCTTCAACATCCATATCTGACAACCATATAGAAGAAGTTTGCATAGACATCACTTAAGAAATCTTAGTCACAAGTTAATCGTGCGGCTATAAAACATCTTATATTTTAGAAATGCTATTCTCCCTGTTTTTATATTTTTCTTTATCACAGTCTTGTAAATTAATTTTCCAAAGTAGAAATATTTATTTGTTCTATTCTGGCACTGCCATGGTCGGCGTACGTTATTTAAAATAGTCCCGTTAACATTTATTCTTTCCGCTGTTTCTGCGAGTGCATATATCTACTTCCTCTGTTGTTTTGTTATCAATTTTAATTTTATCCGTTTGGTCCTAATTTAAGTTTTAAATATTGTTTAGATCTCTTGCATTTAAATTCATCTCATAAAGTATGCTAATGATTTTATGGTGTTGTATTTTATGAAAAGTCTTTTAAAAGTCTATATGGCAAACGTAAAAGTCTTGACGCATATCTAAATACGTCTGCTAGTATCGTAAGACAGAAAAGAGTGTCATGAATACCTAACCCGGATCTAAAACTAACCATGTGTTTCTTAGGTTCCTCTCGCATTTGCCTCTAATCCATTTGTATATAACACGTAAGAATATTTTTGTTAGATACTAATAATTCTCTAGTCTCTATAATATTTTTTGTTGGATTTCTTTGGCATAGTTATGAATATTGATTGCATTCATTATTTGCGCAATCCTCGTTTCTCAGATATATGATTGAACAGTTTTCATTTCTTGTTCGTCGAAATAATTCAAATCTTTAGATATTGCTCGTTCTTGTTGTTTTCCTACTTCTGATGCAAATATATATAGACTTTTTTGTTTTTTATTCTTCTATATGTATGTTGGTAGTTTGTAAACATGTCGGTCATGTACATCCATTTTTTTTCTATTGGTATCAGTACTTTATTTTGTCTACTAATTAATTTTCCAAAATAATCATTTTGAACTGTTCCCGTTATTTCTTTAATACATTTATTCAAATGAAAATTATTATATTTTTCTTAAAACACTTTGGTACATTATTTGAATATTTATTTTTGCGTCCTTAATTTTTTGTTTGTAAATTATAAAATCTGTTTCCTAATCCGTTTGTTTATATATTTTGCTAGACATTTACTTCTGTTTTTATACATTTTTTTCCATGACCATTCAAAAGCATTTACCTTAAAATAACTTTTTTAGAAATCTCTTTTTGGTTCTGTGCCTAATGATTTTATTTTTATATTATTTTGGAGTACCATTATGCCATAATGTGTAATCGTGTCTTTTAATTTCCTTAAATTTTGATTACCTTTATTACTACTAAATTATGGTCCAAACCTATGTTAGCACTCAAATATGTTTGGCACTTAATTTGCTTCTGCTCAATTTGTGGTTAATAGTAAAATAGCAAATTTGATTGTACACTCTATTGTCAGACATGTATCGTAAAAATGTCCATGTACAGAGCTTTCGCATAGATCAAAGCGTGTGGTTATAATAAAAATTTCTTCACTCGGAATTTCAATCTGCCTACTCCCCAAGGAGAGCTATGAGTCTTTGAATTAGACTGAGCTTTCGTGTGACCTGCTTGATCTTTTATAGGGCTGGAAGTGAAAGTTTGTTTGGCGGGAGATGCGTTGGGTTGGGGAAAGTTTGTAGGATTAAGGGTGTTGCGTAATTGGCGGTGCGGAGCAATAAGGGACTTCCACATGACAGGCAAACGCTGGCTGTCATCTCTTGTGTTGAGGCACTGTGGGCGTTCTTCTATTTCAATTGCCTCACGTACTATTCTGCTAGTGAAATGGGAAATGGGGGCAATGGTTTTAGCCCCAGAGAAATTAATTTTGTGGCCTGTTTCTTTGTTGTGTTTGGCAAGTGCCGAACCGTTATCGCCTTTCCGTACGGCCAGAGAATGCTCGTATATTCACCTAGATATTTGCCGATTTGTTTGACCTACGTAGGTCCTTTGGCAGTCTCCACAAGGTATTTCATACACTCCTTGGGATTTATTGGGGCTGTGATCCTTTGCTGACCGAATAAGCCCAGATATTTGGTTATTGATCGTAAAAACCGTGCGTATATTTTGCCGCATTATTATGCGGCTTATTCTATCGGTGATGCCTCTGATGTAAGATAGAAATGCGTTTTGTTGGTCAGGAGGGTTTGGCATTGAGAGTTAGTGTTTTTATTTATATTGTTGATTATATTAGTTAAAAAGAATTGTCAAGAGCGGGATTCGAACCCGCGTCTCTAGGTTTCGTAGTCTGGTGACCTATCATTAGACCAGTACTATATATATATATATATATATATATATATATATATATATATATATATATATATATATTTACATATATTTACATATATATTTCTGCTTGGCTTATATATCGCAGTACAATAACCTATTACAACAACTGTAGTCATGGTTGTCTACTACAAAGCTGTTCCAATATCTACAATCTTAACTTGTAATAATAAAAGAACTGTTGCCTACTTTTATTTATACCACTAGAAACATTAAATTTACTATTTTGAAAGTTATAACCAGTAACCCCCCACCCCAAAAAAAAATTAGCCTGTGTCGACACAGTTACCGGGGTGTGGCACTTAGACAGTTAGAAAATATCGAAGAACTAATGTCTCAGAATATTCCGAAGAATCGACAGTTTTGGGTATAAAGGTGGTATCTATCAACGTCCTCCAATGTATCAAAAATGATCTAAAAATGAAAACAAAATATATAAATTTTATTGATGTAATAAAGAAACGTTTTGCCTTAAAAATGTGGAATTACGTGAGTAAAAAACTTTTAAAATAACTGTTCTGTATTACTAGCAAAAAAACTCAATTTATTTTTACTATTCGTGATTTTTGGTGGCATTAAGTACTTGTCATAGATATTCTTCATGTGCCTCATGCACATATTGCAAAAACAATTTGCACAATAGCGTTTCGTTTTTATATCACTTTCTCCTAGATGTACTGCACATTTTTTTATTTTTTACGGATAATATTGGTTTTGGAGACAATTTTCTGAAATCCTGAACACATTTGTAACTTTCTGTTGTAAATGTTTGTGCAAACTTTTGTTTGGTACTCTTCTGAAAACCTGGCCGTGGTTAGTTTTAAACCAATTCCTAGCAAAAATTGTCATAACTTTTTACTCAGTATTGTTACTAGCAAAAATCAGCTGACATTATTTATGCTATATCAAGCAATCTAAAGAAAAGTACTAACGATAAACGTCTATATTTCGTTGATATGATGTTAGTACCACAACTTTTACCAATAGTACCAACACCAGCTTTTATTAGATTGTACATAGTAATGATTTCTGGTTTCTTCACGCCCGCTGTACTTGCATCAATAGTATTGAAGCGTTGTGGCAATAAAAGTTATGTACATTTTTTTTTTAAAATGTGATATATTATTAGCATTGTTTTAAAAGCTAAGCATGTTGTTTTTTCTTTTTTTTTTAATTGAATGATATCCCTTGGTTTCATTTGTTTTTTTGCAATGTTCCAATAAACTATAAATTCTTGATTAGTAGATATTCATCTAATAAGATTAAAAAATTGGTTGGTTTTATACATTCTATAGAGCAAAATGTTTTACAACAAATCTGAAATTTATTACGGAGCCAGGTGCTGGCACCGCAACAAGTTTGAATCTGCAACCAGTACTTTGCGGGTTTGCATGAAATATTTTATCGGGGATTAAATGGTACAATCAGTTTGTCTGTGACATTACGTTTTAACAAAAAAAAAAAAACAAAATTAATATTTCATAACCATATCCATCCCACAAATCTTCTAAGTTTTGACACTCAAATTGGTAAGAACCTGTCAAAATTGACAAACTCTTTTTATTTCTGTTTTACCTGTTCCTCTCTGATGTTGTTTTCTCAGATACTTGTATCAAAATATTTACTGTGTAAATATTTGTGCTGAGGAGCGTGACAGCTGTGAGGATGAAGCCGGGTTCATTCTTAAAGCTCCCTGATGTTTGGCGAGAGGCCTACTCTGTCATTAAAAATAATTGATTACCTGTATTCATTTCGAATAATGGCAGTCGTCTAAGGCGCAGTGCTTACCACGTCGCTCCGCATCAGAGATGGTGCATGACAACCGGGCAGTAAAGTCGGATATAAGAAAACCTTAACCTCTCAGTTCGCAAACATGCTTTCACGAGGAGTATTAAGCCTTACCATTATTATAAATATTTGTATTTATCGTAACATATCGTGTTATTAAGAGTTCGATAAATAATAAAATTTATTCTATAGATTCTTTTGAATTTCGCGTGTGCGTTAAAACTTCAAAAAGTCGAGTAATTTGATTGTGTTTCTATGTTCTAATATTTAAGAATCCAGGTTTGCAAAACCATTTCGTGTTTTATTTTATCCTGCATAATATTGGACGTTGAAAACCGCTGCATAAGAAGCCAATAACCCGATATCAGAATCTACATTGTGTGTGTCCAATTTTAACTGTCTACAGTAGTATAATGCATCTGATTCTGACTCACCAACTTTAGTTATATTATTCTCTCTGCGGAGTGGGTGTCCTATCCAATTCTATTTTTTTCTTTTTATTTGTACATTATATGCATTGGTTTTCCTCAGCAAATAGTCACAGATCTGCATTGGATATTACTTCTGGCCATCTAATACCCAAGATATGTCTTAAGCATCTATTTAAAAAAGTATATATTTTATAACTTAGAGCATTGGTAGCTAGCCACAATTCACACCCGTATAGGATCGATTTAACATTTGAATTGAAAATTTAGAGCTTGGTTTTCCTGGAGTACTAATTAGCTTTATTTATTCGGATCCCTATATCTGTTTTGCATCCACCGTTTGATGTTACTGTACCGCCTAGGTAACAAAATTTATTTTCCTTGTTTAATGTTTAATTATCAATTATTAATTTCTCTTTTGATATTCTTCAAATTCTGACATCCACTGTTGTATTTGTATTTATTGTTATCCTAGCCATCTCTGCTTTAGATTTTAGTTTTTCCAGATTCCTAACTGTATCACTATAAATTTGATTATATTTCCCGCATAGTCTAAGTGGCTTAATCGTTTATTTAAGTTCTATTGTATTCCAAAATGAGTTCTGTTTGTGACATTTCTCAAATTATCGTCCATTACCAAAATAAAAAGTGGAGGAGATAGGAAGCATTCCTGCTTAACTCCACATTTTACTTCTGTAGTATCTGTTAAGAGTCTATCATGTTTAACTCTGCAATTGTACGATTCGTAAAGTTTTATAATTAATCGTATAATTTTTGACATCACTTTTTTCTAATATTTTCCACATGTTGCTTTTTCTTAACCGGCCGAAGGCTTTATTGAAATCGATAAACATTAGATATGCGTTTGTTTTCCACTCTACGCTTTGTTCTATGATATTCTCTATTATTGATGTGGAACCCGCTTGTTCAGACATTATGATTTATTCGAAGACATTTTGGATTCGGTTTAGTAATAACCTTGTAATTATCTTTGATGCGACTGTCAGCAGGGTTACTGCTCTCCGGTTATCACATTCGCCGCTCCTGCTGCCTTTTTTGGCACTTTGACTAGTATTTCTTAATTCCATTCTTCTGGTATAATTTCATTTTCCCATAGAGTATGAAAATTTTGTGATTTTTCGGGCCTAATTTAAATACTTCAGCTGGGATATTATCGATTCCTGGCCATTGTCTGTTTTTTATTTTCTTTATACTATTCTTTATTTCCCTCTTTGTGGGAAGGGTTGTATCTATTCTGTTTTATATTCTGCTGTTCATCTTCTTTATTCTTATTATTGTTATCACCAATATCATTATTTTCGACATCTTATTCGTTGTTTTTATTATAAAGAGGACAGAGAACTGACATTCCAAAAACTAGTTGACGAGCTAGGAATTTCAAAAACTAAAGTGCATAAAATTGTGTCATATGTCGTATTCTGACAAAAATCTATAATATTACCAAAGCAAAAAGAAACATTATACCATTGTACTGCAATTTAGTGACTTGCTTCAGATTTTTCTGGTCATAAGGTCACAATCGGAAATGAATCGTGGATCTACGGCTACGATCTGAAAACAAAGGCTTAGTTGTTTTGATTAAAGTTTTTCGGTTTACCTCGTCCAAAATCGCAGCAAGGTCGAGTGTGTGAGACCTCAAAATCCTTACCTTGTTTACCATGTTTGTTGTATCTTGTAACATTTTTAGTAAATATATAGACTTTTTGTTATTGCAAATGCAATACACGTATTTGTTATACTGATAACATAGCAATACTTGTAGCTAACAGTAAACATTTATAATATTTACAGATAAACAAAATATTAAGAAATATATATTTTAAGTTAATAATAAGACAAAATCTGTCTAAAAAATAACTAACTCTTTTTTAATGGTAAACAAGGTAAATCAGTTAAATTATATAAGTACCTCGAATGCAACATAAAGTAAATTCATGAATCTGAACAAGAATTTAACGTAATGCTTGAAGCAGCCAGAACTTTAACATGTATTAGTATTTACTATTAACTATTATCACCTCTTCTCAATTGAACAATGTACAATAATTAATAAAATGGAAGTGTTTAGAACGTAGATGTATCCACATTTGTGTTATATTTTTACGTGGCAAAACTTACTAAAGAAGTGTGTCAGAATGGATTCTTTTTGTAAATTCCGAAAATAATGTTAGGTTTTGCACAAACCACAAAAATGTGAGGAAACGTTTGTAACGTGTGAAAATATTTTCTGGAAAAACAGAATAATTGTGCAAGAAACAGATAAACATAAATACATAAATACAAGCTTCATGGATGTCGGTGTGCGAAGATTTTAAGGTGATTGGAATATTGCTTGTCCAACAAGTAGGCAACACCAAATTTTCTTGCTTTTTGTGTGAATGGCGCTCCAAAGCTAAGACGGAACATTGAGTTCAGAAGCAATGGGCAGTCAGAATTACATTCACACCTGGCAAAAAAACATTGTTTTACGTTAATTAGTTAATTCCTCGAAAGTACTGTTCCACCTTTAGACATCAATCTTGGCTTAATGAAGCAATTTGTGACAACTTTAAGCAGGGACAGCAAATGATTTCAGTATCTTGGTGTGTTAAGTTTCCATCAATCAAGTCTGAAAAAATTAAAGCTGTCACTTTTAAAGGCTCACAAATACAAAAATTAATGGCGAACAACGTATTCGAAAAAACTATGAAGGAGTGCGAATTTTGAGGGTATCCTGCATTAATAAGTGTGGTACAAATCTTTTTGGGGACACGGAGACTGCAAGTTACACCATTTTTGTCGAAGATTATAAACTGCTTAGTTGCAACTTGAGCGTCAAAGTCCACTTTCTTCATGTTCATCTAAATTACTTTTCTGGCAATCTTGGTGATTTTACGAAAGATCATGGCAAGCGCTTTCATTAGGATATTAAAATAATGAGAAAGTGATACCAAGAAAAAGGACGGTACATATGATACCCGACTATTGTTGGATGTTAAAAAAAGACTGTACGGATTAACACCAAAGACAATCTAAGAAGAGGAAGTTTCAGAGGGAGCCCAGTAATAAATGACAGGTACGTTTCTTTTTAAACATGTACTTATCTTTATCTATTCCTTACACATTTATTCTGGCTTTCCAGAGTACATTTTCACATATTATATATATTAATGTCATTAAAAAAGTGCGTGTTTTTATTTTCGTATTTTTGTGATTTATAGAAAAACATGACGTAGTACGGAATTTTGAACGTCATTTCAAAACAACAAATCCTTACATATTAGTGTAGTTTGTGTTATGCAAATGATATAGTATTTATAAATTATAATAATCTTGAAGATCTAAAATCTATGTTAGAATAATTAAACTAACAATAAATAAACAGAATTATAAATAAGCATAGATAAAAACATAAACCAACGCGACAAGTAAGAGTGAATAACATAGTAGTGGAACGTGTATACCTAGAACAGATTATTAAACATGATAAGAAAAGTAGACTACGAAGGTGAAGAAAAGGATGAAATTGTCATTAAAACACTCCATTTTATATTCAATAATAGGAAATTATTAACATACTAAAAAATAAAGGAATTTAGTCTATACATAGTTTTTGTAATTTCATACGAAGCAAAAACCTAACCGCTTACTAAAAATATTATTCAAAGGATTATCCTGACAATTACATAAACATGCATAAGGATCAATCAATAGACAAGATAAAAGATAAAGATATCGACTATTGATGGTAAACGGCCATGAGACCATGAGATAGTAAGCTGAAAGTTGGATGGCCGATAACGCGCTGGAAGAATGACATTAAAAAATGACGGAAACACTTTGGATTAGAAAAATTGGAATAGAAAAACTTTGGAAAGACCTATGTCCAGAAACAAACACATGGAGGTTGAGAAAGGGAGAGGGGTGAGAGAAGATGGCACTGTAAATTATAAGAACGTTAGAGCTTTATTGTGGGGCAGTATTAATGCTTAGAAACTTTAACAAGCATGCCATTCCCTTGCACAATATAATAAAATAGAAACACTAAAGTTTAAACAATAAATTTTCTTAACATATAATAAGTATAACGAATATTCAACTAAAATCCTAAATTAACAATTGGTTCAACGTCTTTTACTGTCATGCAATGCTTTTAACCTTCAAATAAGATATTGGTTAAATACTATACCGTTTCTTAAAATATGGTGTCCGCTTCTATATTAGTATTTTCGCCATATTTTGTTGGAGAATATACTACAGCTATATTTTAAAGCTGCTTCGGCTATTGCAAACGTTGAATTTGTTGCTCTTAGATACGTAGAAGTCTATCACTCAAAATATCAATGTATTTGGCAGCATTGCAGGGTCATTACACAAAATTGAACATGAACTACTATCATACAAAATTCTATCTCGTGCCATTTTGCTAACTACCCTATATTTTACAGTCCGATAAAGGAATTTATTATCCGATTAATTCGACAAACCCCTCCAGATTCAGATTTGACCACTTTATTAAACTGGTAGTATTGATTTTGTCAGAAATAATAATGGACTACTCAAAATCATCCGGTCGAAAACCATCTCTGTTGCCCAATTTTGTAGACGCTTTTTTGGTTTAGTTTTTATTTAACGCTACACTATGCAAATAGCATTAAATGCTGCTTCTGCTTCTTTCTGACACCAAATTTAGTCGCTGTTTATCGAGGGTGCTTAACAGCTTCTCTTATCACCGCTTCTTTTGCTCGATCCGAGCGTTCTTAAAGGCCGATTCGCAATTAGTAGTGATGATCGCTTATCGGTTGTTTTAAATAGAATAATAATTTGATTCGCCGTTGACAAAAGTATTTTTAAATACGTACTTATTTCTAATTGTAAGGCACTATGATTAGCCTGGCCTATAATAAGCTCGTGATTGAAATCATCTAACTTTTTGCAAACAACATTGAACCCTCCAAATGTTTAAAAACGTTATTTAGCTGGAGGTAGTTTACCTTCTTGTATTTTACTTTATTTTTTACTTTGTTTCTTACTTAGCGTCGCTGTTTATACTAGGATGGAAATATATGATAATAAAATAATTATATTTAAGTGTTCAATAGCCATTTTTATGATCTAAGGCAAAAATATAAATTAAATTAAGTCTCATTCTTTATTTTGTTCTTCTAATTTGCAACTTAACAGTTTCTTAAAATTTAATGTTACAAAAATTTACCAGACCTTATTGGAAAATAAATTAATAGTAAAATAGTTGTTTTGTGTCACTTTTTAATCCAATATTAATAAAAAAGTATAAAGAAATTACACGCAGTGATAAAGATATTCTTAGAAAAGCCAAGGTTTTAGGCTACTAAGATAAAATGGAAGAAAGAATAAGAATTTCGTAGAAGAATTGCCATAAAGTTATTGAAAAGACATTGAATGCAGTATTTATAAGCCACTTTTACACCCAAGTCGTAATTTTATATAAAAGAAGCTAAACTTTTATTGTTGCGCCTGTCCAACTGTAGTTTGGCTGGGGCAAAGCTCGATGAAAAACTCTGCTATCAGTTGCGCTGTCGCAATTTTTCTGGGGCACAAACAAAAAGCAGGACGCACCCCCGGCGTGAAAGGAGCAACGCCGCTAACAATAGGTGCGTCAAGAGGCCGACATTATAGAGACGTCACTCGATATGTGTGTGAATGTTTGGCTTAAAATAATTAGCGGGCGATTACACCGACCCCCGGTTCGCTGCCTGCGAAGGGGTCGTCCATCACGCGCCGCGCGCTATGCCTTGGGAATATGCGGGGCGTCCAGGGATTAGGGAATGCGAAAACCGACCCGGCCCCTCCGACCGCACCGCGAATAAAATTCTAAACTTTATGCACTTAGAAGTATTCAGAGGGAGCCTTTTAATGCAGGCCCACGGAGAAAATGAAAAATAAACGCGCCCGGGAAATATGCCTGCTCGGGGCTGTATTTAGGGCGGCGAGGTACGAATGCGACGCGAAGTTTAATATTCCGGTTCGCGCGTATTTTCTGTTTGATAAACTAATTTGGGCGAGATTGTATTGGCGTTTTGAAAAAGTTACCTTAGGAGGCTTAAACAGTTTGTACACTGCAAAAAATAATAGAAATGGAACGTAGTCAGATTCAATAACCAATAAAGAATTTAGAAGAGCACACTCATAGTGTGGAAGAAACTATAAAGCATTTAATAATTATATATTTTTAAAAGATCAAGGAAAAGAAAAGTTTTATGTAAAAGTAGTAACGGTTGATTAATTTATTTATTTTTAAATTTAAATTATTTACATATAGTATTAATTATTTTGAATAAAATCAATTAAATGTCACTTTTGATTAAAAGTAAAATAAAAAATAAATTGCAGATTGGCAAATTATAAAGTAAGTTACACTTCCTTCTTTTATATAAGTTTTTTAACATAAAAGTATGTTTATAAATAACTCTTTTCTAACAGCTAAGCTTGTTTTAATAACTCCATTTACTGTACAATCAACCTGGAGTATTCATGCTATAAATACACCCTATGTCATATCGTTTCTTAAATACTAAACTCAACAATATCTTTTACATGTTTTGGAGGAGATAATCCATTGATTATCTCCTTTCATAAATTAAGTTAATGCACTGATTTGACTACACTGTTTAATATCTTTATATGTTAATTCTTAAATCTGTTTGTTGAGTTTGACGGTTTAAATCTTTTTAGCCGCCGGATTTCGTTGCCTTCATTTAACAAATTAACAGCTAATTCATTAATATGTGATTCTATTTTGGTCTTATATTTTTTAGTTATTTATTAGGTCTTTATGTAGCACTGTGTTTGGTATGAACCATGGAGCGTTAACTATGTTGCGAAGCACTTTATTTTGAACGCGCTGTAGTATCTCAATATTCGATGTGCTGGTCGATCTCCAGAGAGGAATCCCGTAAATCCATATAGATTTTAAGATTACTTTGTATAACAGGAGTTTACTGTGTTGAGATAGCTGTGAAGTTCTTCCCAGCAACCAATACATCTGTCTATATTTCATGCCCAATTATCTTATTAAATATATGCGTTCGCCACGTTAGTCTTCTGTCAAGGTTGATTCCGAGGTATTTGACTTCAGTTCTTGTGGGAATTTGGCAGTTATTTAGGGTAACTGGAGGACAGTTGTCCTGCTTCATAGTGAATTTGATTTGGTTGGACTTTAACACGTTGACTTTTATTAGCCATTTTGTCAGCCATGGTTCCAGCTTATTGAGATGGTTTTGTAAGTTTGCAGATGCGGTTATGTGGTTACGTTGCGTCGCCAATATTGCGTTGCCATTGTTGTAAGTCTAGTCGTTGGAAGATCCGTCGCAAAAATTAGATAGAGGATTGGGCCGAGTAGGCTCCCTTGAGCTACCCCAGCATTAATCGAACAAAGATCAGTATTAACCTCTTGATAGTGTACATAGAAACGTCTGTTTGTAAGATCTTCTTCTTGGAAGTCCGCTGTGGGTGGTAGAGGTTGGAAAACTTTAGTGAGGTGTTTCGGGAAGGCATCAGTTTTTTGTTGACTGGCTAACAGTTAAGCGATACATTTTTAATCAGCAAAGATTGGCATGCTAACATTTTTAGACCTACTGGACTTTTGTTCTCACGTAACCCCAAATTACATTACCATTAAACCATTTTACCTGATTATACGCCTAATATGTTACTCTAACTACACATATAATAAGTCGATGCAAACTCCCCAGTTTGAGATCACAAAGAATCGATTAGACATCATTTTATAATCTTATAGAAGATCATCTTAACCTTGCTATTAAATTACAGAAACCTGGTGATATTGCAATTCAGTTGACTATTTTACTACAGCAGTACAAGAAGCAACATGAAAATCTACACTACATGAACTCCTTAGAATGAATTTGCTAGTAACACTACGATATTAACCAGAAAATTAATTTCTAAAAAGAGGAGAACCAAATGCAGATGACAAAGAAACTAAAACCCCATTGATAAAGTCAAGTATAATAAAATTATACAAAAAAAGCTCCGAAAAACAGGTGTAATAATGATTTGAGACATATATAATCAACGACAAAAAATTATTCTATTTGGAAGACTACCAAGAAGCTTAAGATATCCATTACTTACGTCCATTTTATAAGATGTTATTTGGACGAAAACAGAAAAAAAAGTTAGAGCATCTTGCAGAAATTTTTGGCACAAGCCAATAATAACGACGATCCCGTGTCTGATGATACTTTCGATTTACTCTTACTCTTTATTAGAAGTTAAATACAAGATAACATGCAATACCTACAAGGCGCCTGAATTTGACTTGATTACTGGGAAAGTACTCAAAAAATTACCTAGGAAAATTTACTTTGCACTAACTTGAAAATTTGCCCAAATTATATTAATTTCTAGACCAGATAAGATAATTCTAGACCTATAAGTCTGCTACCGATCTAATCTAAAAAAGAAAGACTTTTGTTAAGAAGACTAATCAAAAACAGCGGCTTGAACAAATAATATCTTTGCACCAATTTAAATTTTGTGAACATCATACCACAATTCAACAAAACCTTAACATCTTAAACGCAATTCTCATGAACCTAGAGGTTGGTATAATGGTCTCCTATACAAAATTTAACTCAACTTTCTTACCCTTTACTACATTTTATTAATATCCTATTTCAGTGACTGTTATTTCTAGGTCAAGTGTGACTTTTAAATATCGTACCACTACATCAAGTAAGATATACATCAAAGAAGCATTTTGGACCTTCTTATATTCTTCGTGTTAATGGCCGATATCCTTACCACAAATAACACTATAATTGCTACATTTGCCGATAATTCGGAAATTATCACTGTAAAAATCCATTATTTGCCACTTAAAACCTTTAAATTCACCTTCCTCAACTCAAAGACTGGTTTTATACCTACGGAGTATAAGTAAATCGAACCAAAGCAACCCAAATCATCTATACAAATAAATAACCATAAAAATAACTTAACTGTGAATTACAAACCAAGTAAAATATTTAGAACTGGCAATGAACAAGAACCTAATTTTGAGATAGCACATAAGGCCAAAAAACCCAAGTTATCATAAAAGTAAAACAATTGTATTGGCTTCTTGAATACAAGCCAAAACTCACAATTTAAAATAACCTCTTGCTATATAAATCCATAATAAAACTAATTTGGACATATAGAGAAAATGACTATGACTTATCACAGAAGAACATTTGCAAACTCACCACCAAATACCTAAATAGACTCGCAAGACGCCCAAATGACAACAACTAGTCTTTATTTAGACCTCTATTTTCCAAATGTAACTTTTAAGCTATTTGTTTATAGCTCCTTTGGGTCGATTGGAAATGTTCCTTTAACTATTGATAAAAAAAATTAATAATTAAAAAGTTCTGTTTATCGGCGCAGTCTTTAAAATTTTCTAATCACATGGTTAAAAATGTCGGTCAGTTTTTACATCACTTTCAGATCGCTGCGTGCACTTCATCCTTTGTAGCAAAACGCTCGTCGCCTAGATTTTCTTTACGACGATCAAAAAATTAATAATCATAGACTACCACATCAAAGCAATAAGAGAAAGTTAGAAATTTTTACGTAAATTGGGAGGAGGGTAGTTTTGTGAAAAATAGTAATTCCGGTCCTGTAATCCTTAATAGATTTTCTCTACTTTTTTAAAAGCTCGCATTAATTATTTTTTCACAAAGGCGTAAACTTAATGTACACAATAACTTCAGAATTTAAAAAATAATCCAATATTCAAGCCTTTTTCTCATGCTAGTAGTCTAATTATTTTATTTTTCTATGCCCATTTTATTTAGACAGTACAATAGCGCATCGACCAGTCACCTTTTCTTATACTTCCAGTTTTAAACTGGGGACTATCTGTAAAATAACACCGCAACCTCGAAACGATACCCAATGCATAAGCAGATGACATTAACCTAGTTCATAATGAGTAAGCATCAATGCACTATCTTAGAAAATGTTTACTTCACTTATTGTACAATCTATTTAATGGTAAGGTAGTTGTTAGTAAGAATGATTTTATTCGTTTACCTTACGTTGTTGTTGGTATTCACAGTTCAATGTTGTCATGCGCATAGTTCATTCCTTAGGTTTTTTAACATCCGATATCATTTTATAATCATCGGGAATTTAACGATAAATTTCACTCTAATTGTAGTTTTTCCCCGTAAATATTAGTCCACAAAACACTTTAATGTCAGCTGATAGTTCTATAAGATGTATCATATTTACACACACAATGACCACTGGCATATTAAACCTCTTAAACACTGGTCTTTAGAGAAGAAGAAAACAATATAACGGACAGTGAAAAGAAATTATATTATATCTCTTTTGTTTACAAGTTTATTGCCATATCAACAAATGATTGTTATACATAGCATTGATAAATTAGAATACAATAACTAAATTATAATAGAATGAAATTAATTAGCAGTCTCATGAGTATGTAAAAACAATAACGATTAATAGTAATGATTAACTATAACGATAATGATTGACCATAACAATGTGATTTAGTTGTGTTTGCGATTAGGTTGTATGATGTTTTGTGGTAATCTGAGTTTCAGACTAGTGTGGATATTTGTTTGAAACAGTTCTTAGTACACCGCACCACTACACGCACTTGAGTTAATAATAAAGTTATTAGCACATTTTTTAATAAACTCTTCTACGTATAATACGCCTAGTTCTTGATGTATTTGTGTGTTTCGTATGTACCATGGTGCATTAACTGCGCTTTTCAACACCTTGTTTTGAAATCTCTACAATTTTTGTATGTTACTTTTGGAAATATTACACCACACAGGTGATGCGTATAGTGCCAGAGGTAGTCGCAGACTTTTGTACAATAGTACCGCACATTCAATTATTAGTGTTGAATTTCTATTTATCAAGGGATACACAATTGTCTTAGTCTAGTATAGCGTTGCGTTAATTTATGATTAATGTGATATTTCCTACTTAACCGTGTGTCGAGGTAAATTCCTAAGTATTTACCTGCAGAGTCATTTGGGTTTCAAGGTATTATACTATTGTTTATACGTACATTAGGGAGGTTATTAATTCTTCGTAGGGCAAATATTTTGGCTTGACATTTATCAGCGTTAATTTGCATATTCCATTGTTTATTGCATCTTGTAATGCTATCACTGTATTTTCTACTTTTGTGGCTTGGGTAAAATGGCCGTGTCATTGGCAAATGTTGCGAGCCTTGCTGTAATTTCAGGTATATCTGAGGTGTATATGTTGAATACGATTGGTCCCAGTATGCTGCCTTGTGGAACGCCAGCACGAACGTTTTTGGTTTCAGACAATGTTGTGTTACCTAATTGGAAACGTTCGATTTTCCAGGAATGGAGAAGATGAGGTTCTTGGTTATTTGCCATTCACGTCAAATTTGACTTTTGGTTTTAATTAGTTCAAATATGTATCTTGGGGGACAATTGTAGTTTTCCGGAATGGTCCTTTTTTGTGGTTTGCAAGTCAATTTTGTACTGATTTGTATCGCTGTGGTAATGTGGTTTATCATCGAATCTATGTCCTCGGTGGTGTGGAGGCTTTTAGAAAAATTCAAATTTGATGGTGTCGTCTAGATGGGTGTCTGTTATGCAGGAAATATCAACATTATATCGGGCTAAGAAGGCTATGAATAGTGAACGTTGGGTGTTGATACCGTTCGCGTTCCAATTAAAGATGGTTAAATTTTGTATCACCTTTTTATGTTTATGGTCCATTGAGAAGCAGCGGTAATAGAATATTTGTGATAAAAAATTTGATTTGACTTAGATAAGGTGTTATTAGGTCTATGATGAGTTGTGTGATGTTGTCGGGTACTATTAGTCCATTAGCTGAAGTGGTTGTATTATTAATTGGATTTAATTCGCTTTTTAGTCTTTCTGCAAATGTCTGCGTGTTGTTTACGTTGGCATATCTACGATGGGAAGCACTGGTAGTAGTTCGTTGTTTTAATAGTTCTATATGGTGTAGGCATTCACGATAGTTTGCACTGTGGTTTCCTCCGTAGTTTGCTCATGTTAGTGGATCGCCAGATTCATTTTGCAGTCTGTATGTAGGGGGCTGTTAGCACATTTGACGCATGCTGGTTTCAATGAGCAGTAATTTTTTGTATGTCCATATTGTTGCGGTATGTTTTTCGTTTTTCTTCTGGCTTCTACTGTTACTATTGAGTGGTACATTGAGGTTAACGAGTAAATGCGTTTGACTTGTTCATTTTTACTTAAATCTACTGCGCAAACTGGCAGTGGTTTTGTGTCTTTAGTATATAAGCGGTTTACTTTTATTATTGTCAAGGTTTTAATTAATTGTTCTTTTATTTCCCGGTCGGTGAGGGAAAGTTGAACATTCTTAATAACCACTGATATCGGCTTGTCGTTTGGGTTTTGATAAGTATGGTACTGTACCTTGTTTGTGGTAAAATGTTTTGTTAGTGTTCGATAGTCTTCGTTTTTGGTTAAGTTAATACGGAGTGTAGTTGTGTTGTAAGATGTTGTGAATGGCCCGGTAGAAAGTTTTTGTATATCTTTTATCAATGCTTTGTGGTTAACTGCACTATGCAGGTATATTGGTGGTACTTTAACTTGTTCTGTGTTGGATTGTGTATTTTGCGGGCTATCATTATCTGAAGAATGTGTGGGTGCTACGGCTGTTTCCAGATGTAGCGATAGATAGTATTTGTTGCTAGTTAAAAGATTTTGGGTGGTCCATGCATACCGTTTCTGCACCTCATTGATAGGCAGTGATAATTTATCACATTTGCGTTTATTTTGCAATTGATAATCCGTTTTTAAATCATGGTTGGCGATTGTTCACAATATTTAATAGAAATAAGTAAAATAAATTAAAATCACTACTTGCTACGATAAGCGTTTATATCAAGTGTGTCGCACTGTTATCGGAGCGCATGCAAAGCGTCCGCACCGATTCACTGCTCGTACCCGACCTATATTTCTTTTATTTTATAGAAACGAAATACGTGTGTAAGATTTAAATTAGCTGTTAAATGTCTTATCTATTATTTATACAGTCTTTTAAAATACGTTACACTACATTTCAAGTTTTATCAAAACTCAAACTGTGCTGTGAGCTTTCAATAGGCATGATATAAAAGTAAAGTTCAGTTCTATTATTGGTTATGGTGCAGTTGATATAGCAAAATGTTCTATTTTTAAGCTCACTAAGCATTTGATTCTTACTGAATGGATGTCCAAAGCCTCTTTTATCTAGCAATAGGCCTGTTGGAATTCAGGATCTTCTTAGCAGCAACGATATTCTTCTCTGTGGTAGAGGCTTTCCTCTATACGTCTTTGATTACTTTTAAAAATTCAATTGAAAGTTCGATCGTTGGTTATTGTACTTATCAATCTTACTAACATACATAACTTTTTACTTGTAAGAAAATAAAATTCTTTATTGACGCAATTTTTTTACACTTCAAACCGTAATCTAATGATTTTTATTTGTAGTAGACAAAGCATAAACTAGTATAGTCTAAAGTGACTGCAGTATAAATATTTAAAAAAGTGTATATGGTTTTAATGAAACATTTTCTTCAGATACAATTTCGTATGCCAATTATAGTAGCTTGAAACAGTGTCAACAAAAAAAATTAGATTTTTATCTTATTTGAGATAGTTTCTAACCTTATGGTTTATACAGTTTGTAGTGTTTTAAAAAAACAACATAATTATTCAAAATTGATATTTTATTTAATTAGCTATTACTTATATATACAAAGAAACAGTCCACTGGATCATCAGATAATAACATAACTAGACCATTTTGAAGCTATCCCAGTCGCATCAAACCTAAGATTGATCAAAACCTAAATTTTAGCAGTGTAGCGAAGGCCACGCTAAAGAGTTGTGTTAATGTTTAGCACAGCACATTTAGCAAGACGTGACCACCCCATATTTCAATTACAGCCGCCGCTCATGCACATTTCACTTAACCTCGCGACAAACTTTTAGGAGATTGTGCCCATAAATAGCGGCCGTCGGCGCTGGTCTTACAGCCGTCAAAAATTAGGTTAAAAGGATTGAAAGCCAAGAAATATGCCCTGGTCGTTATCGCGACTCCACATTACAGCCAAATCCTTTTGTGATTCTTTCATGGAGTGTACTTGCATGCGCCATAAATCTTCCGAAAAACTGCAAGATGCAGGCGGCGTCACCGAATGTAATAAATTGCTCTGTTTGTAAGTGCGAATTTCGAAATTTCCGGGCCGAATCGGGCGCCCGTGCATCGCCGATGGTGTCATTACCATAGCGCATTAACATGTTATTAGCATCCAAAATCAATGAAAAAGTAAGTTTATATTTTCCTTTATCCAAAAAACAAATTAAGGCAATCACAATAATTGAATATATTTAGATATTCTACATGTCAGGCTTTTCAAAACTAAAATTGATGCATGAATCAATTGTATGGCATCTTTGCAATGTCCTAGAGTGAGGAAATCAAAGTTTATCTCTCGTGTTTCAGTATAAATTTTTCACTGTTAATCACAAGTTTGTTATCGACGCGGAAACACTTAATTTTAAAATTTAAGGCATGTTTACATTTGAAATTTTTGTTCCAAAAATTAATTTTAAAATTTTTTGGTTGGAGTTTGTGCATTTATAACCACTGAAGGTACTGTCTTTAGAAATTTTTCCAAGAGTTTCAAATCAATACCAAATGACACATTATATTTCTATTTTTTATTACAAGAGTAAGAAAAATTAGGGACCGTTAGAAGAATGGTCATTTTGGTTAATCTCTATATAAATATGGTATCCAAAATTACACAGCAAAACTGAAATGCACAAGTGTAGTAGCCTCCTGAAATTAGTTGATAGCAATCGTAATATTAACATTGCTTTAACGATGGGGTGAATATCAAGTAAGATTTAAAATTCACATTAAAAAAATTATATAAATATATATAGTTGTATAAAAAGCCAGCGTGGTCCCGTGATTGAGGGGCAGGCTGCGATGCTGACGGACCCGGGTTCAATTCCCGGGGCTCTCTGATGTCTGGCGGGTTGCCTATTCAGTCATGAAAAATAATTGAATACCTGCATTCACTCGAACAAGGGGTTATAATGGCGGTCTTCTAAGGCGCGGTGCTTGCGACTACTGGGCAAAGAGAGCGAACATATGAGAGCCTTAACCTCTCAGTTCGCAGTCCGTGCTTCCACGGGGAGTAGAGCCTTACCATTATTATATACTTGTATAGTACTGGTCAAAAGTTTATTGACCAAGCATTTTTTGCGTTTTCTGAAGCTGCAGGTAAAGAATGACCACAGGACCATTTGGTGGTAAAATTGCACAATAAATAGAAATAGCCAATGATTTTACTTTAATACTTTATTAACTATAAGGCTTTATAAGTGAAAATATAACCTTAGCCCCAAAACACAGAATTCAACACAACCGATTTCTTTGTATCCATTGAATATGATCATAAAAGATACTCTAAAAAATCTATGTAACAATAACAAAGGAACTTAATACTTGGTCATATGGCTCTTGGAATCAATGCCTGCTTGCCATCTCCAAGGAATGCAATCCAGCAAAGTGTCAATAGTCGGTTGGGGGATACTCTCTCAGGTAATTTTTAGCTGAACGATCTTTTCCTCCACATTACTCGCCTTCTGCCCCACCAATCGATGTTTCAGCTAATCTCAAAAATGTTTGATGATGTTAAGGTCCGGGCTCTGGCTGGACCAGTCAAGCAAATCGATCTGGTGACTTTTTGCACCAGTCCATGACCGTCTTACTTTTGTGTATGGCGTCATTACCTTGTTGGTAAGTGAATCCCCTTCCATGTTTCTAGCCATGAAAGCATATGGTCGTTGAAGGTATCTTTGTAGACAAATTATCTATACCTTAAATTCAGACAATAAAGCTTATTCTAGCGGAAGAAAAAACCCCCCAGATAAACACCGACCTTCTTCCGTGCTTCTGGGTGGTACTTAGATTCGAATCTGGAGCTTACGGGATGTTGAACGACTTTGACTACATCAATCCTGAACATACTGTACTTCGACTCATCGCTCCAAATGATCCTATCCCAATTCGTGCAAGTCCAGTTCAAGTGCACTTGAGACTCTGGCCTCTCAGTTCTTCGTAGATACCCATGGTTTCTTGTAGGGGTAGCATTCAATCTAGCGGACTAAAGCCGACGACGGATAGTATGGGTAGAAGGACGGAGATTTACAAAAACTCCTAACTCGCGGGAAATATCAGTGACGGTTAAGCGCGGGTCGGCCCTTAAGATACGCAAAATTTTCCTATCAGTCAGCTGAGTGATGATCTTTGGTTTACCAGAATATACTTCTTTTGACTCTTCCGTTGATCCTCCAGCGGCGCAATATCTGGCATACGGCTTAATTTGTAATGCTGAACTGCTTAGCGAGCTGTACGATGGGCACCTGCTCGTTCGGTCATATTACGGCTCGATAGCGTAGTATCTTTCCACAACGAATGCAATTAAAGAAACAGCTTAAGAAACTAATGAAAAATTATAAAAGTCGTAAAACTTTTGGCGATTTTTGTCCAGCTTCGTCGATATTTCCTAACACGCGTTGTTTTATGTGGTCAATAGAATTTTTGCCAGTACTGTGCTTGGATCACACCAATGATCTTGTTTTAGAAATGTATGTTTATGTTTATTAATTACTAATAAATACGAGGACAATTTGTAAAGAGACCTTTGTTTGTGCATGTACGAGAAATAGGCGAGGATGGCGTTGTCCTGTATGATAGAATGTGAACAAAAGAAAAAAATTGTATTGCAGTTCACTCGTCCGCTAGATCAATTGAAAATAAACACTGCCATAGAAAATCCCGTTAAACGTGAAGTGCGCACAGTAATATGATCTTTGCATCCAAATAAAATTTGGCAGCTCCAATTTATCCCGCACTGTGTAATATTTTCGAACCAAACGTAATGAGTAAATATATTATACGTTAACGGTGTCGAATGCTTAAAGATGGTTGCATCAATGAGGCAACAAGTAGCCGCCCATTTGTAATCAGTATATACTTTTGCATGAAATTGACAGAAAGTTCCGATATAAACATGAACCAGTAGATTGCACCACACCGCTTTGACGATGGCACTGTGTTTCAACATGCTGTTCCAGGATGGCTGCATTTCTAGGCGGGAGAATTTTTGTAGAAGGAATTTCAAGCCCTAAAAGAGTTTATAACAAGTACCCAGTTTGAATGACGATTATGTCTAAAAGTATTGTTTTTATGTTATTAATATGTATAATAAAGGTTCTATATCAACGCCTGTCAATAAAAAAAAATCAAAAATATTATTTAATTTAGTTCATTTAACTGTTATATGATAAATGCTTTTTTTATCACTAAGTGCTATCATATTGAATACTATTGAATATTTGACTGCATTTTAAACTAATAGGTTAATGTTGGAGATATTTGAGTACGGCAAAAAGTAACTTCTACAGTTTAACAGGCTTTTTGAACTATTCAGTACCGATTGTTGAGCAACATTGAATTATATTTCACTTCTACTTATATTAGGAAATTTTTATTACATTTTAGTAGTTCGTAATTAAATAAACTTTCTCTTACACTAATATAGGATGAATAGTAAAGCACTTGGTGAATCTTATAGAAAATGTCTTCTAAATTATTATTGGATTATAAATCAAAACAAAAATGTTAAATTAAGCTCACTATTAATTTACGAAAGACTAAAAAAATAATATATTTATTTATTAGTTGATGTTAACAATTATATACTTTATGAATGTCCCAAAACGAAATTAATTTTAGAACATTTTATTTATTAGTTGGAAAAATTAGAACATTCTTTTAAAACGTAAATTAATTGTAAATTAGATATTTGATAAATTTCCCCCATGGCCTATTTGGCAATTTCGAGTTCTGACAAAATTGTCGAATAAGCGTGGTTCAATTTCGTCAATAGTTCTGAATTTTGGCTTTTAATTACGGTATTATTCTTATTTTTGTAGCATAATCTTTGGTCTTTAAGAATCCTCAGAGGAAAAAGTTGTAGGATGTGAGGTCGTAGATCTTGATGGCCAATACACTTCGCTGTTTTGGGAGATAAGTCGCCCATTAATATTTGTTCTAACAATTAGATGATTTATATTGTCTTTCTAGAACCACTAGTCATTCAAATCCGTGCCATCCAAATAAGGTTATAAAAATCATCCCACTCCACCAGAATACCACCCACACCAAATAGCTACTCGTTGTTCTTGAATGACCCGAGGATTTTCTGTTCTAAATGCGCCAATTTTGCTTATTGACGTACTCATTAAGGTGAAAATGTACCTTGTCGTTAAAGATAATTTTCTTAGCAAAATTGTCGACAATTTCTTGATTCATAATACCCAATCGGCAAATATCTGGCGTTTTAAATGATCGTATGGTTTTAACTTGTAGATTAGGCGAATCCTGAATCGACAAAGATGTAGATCTTTCGTTAAAATCCGCTGACGGCACACTAACGTTCCGTCCATCGTTTTCACCTAAAGGGCCGCTACGAAGTCGGGCTGTTTTTTGTCTGTAACCAAACCAATTTACTCAAATTTTTGAATTATTTTTTAACTTGTTTTATTTGGCGCATTTCTTCTTCCAAAAATGTCACGTAATTTGCACACAGTCTCTACAAACATTTTCCGTGCTTGTAATGAATTTAACAATCATCACTTACTCCTGCGTCGAGTAGTGTTCCATACTGACTAACTGCTATGTGTTTATTATAAAATGTCACTAAATTTGCAGGATAAATGGTGCACAATTTAAATTATGCGTTTCTTTTGGGACACCCAATATTAAGAATTGGTATAATCAATAAATATTTAAAAAAACTTTTGTAACGCAAAAAAATTATAGTGCTGTTGGGCGAGAATTATATAAAAACTTGAAAATCTCCCAAGACTGCTAAAGTTATGAAATTAGAGAGCGTCTCAATTGATACCGCCAGGTCTTCGTGAAGCACAAAGTCTTTAAAAGAAAATATCGTTTTTATTGGGTTTTTTTTGAAAAAAATTTTGGTAAATTGTAAAGCAGTTTCTTGTTTTAGAAGAACATAATGATACCTACCATTCTCATATAATAGTCGAGAACGATCTGTGCAAGTTTCGAGTGCACATTGGTGCCCAACATTGTCCTAATATCACAAGTTTAACTTTTTTTTGAAAGATGCAGTAACCTAAGTTTGGAAATAGTCTGCCTCCTTTTGGAGTGGATTTTACACGCCCAGCTTTACTATTGTCTAAGTAAATTTGATTAAGTCAAGTTCTTGTACTTGAGTGCTCTATTTATCTGATTGATATTCTAGCCATGCATGACACAAAGCTATATTTTAGTAATCAATGCAAGCACATTTACAAAATCTAATAAAAATCTTGGAAAGGGCAATCAAAAAGTAGTTTTTGTCAACGTCTCTAATTGGGGACATTTGACATTTATGTACACGTTCTGATTTTTGTTCCACCTCCTTATTTCACCTTTTGGTTCTACTAAACTGGCATAATTTTTCCATAATTTGAAACAAATGAGTAATTTATACCATTCCCTGAAACTGTCAGCTATGCTTCTGATCTAAAGCTTGTAATTGTTATTTTCCTCAATCCTTTGAATTAAATGAATGACTAGACAATAAGTATTTCTAATGTTTCGGGGAAGAGTGGTGGAGCCTTGGTAGATAACTGAACGATAAATTATGCCTGATTCGCCACATAACATAGACATTTTGACGACTCATGGATTTGATTTTCCTCTAACATACTGCTTAATGCACAATTGTCTTTTTAAAGGAATAATTGATTTATCATCTTCTATAGAGGCCTCTTTACATCTTCTTTTAAAAGATTGGATAATTAGTCAGACTTTTTTGGGCTTATCGGTCTTCCCTTTGCTGTCATTGACAACCACGACATAAAGATTATCTTTCAGTCATTTAAACCAATTTCTAGCCAAGCCAACGTCATCAAAAAATGTATTCTTATTGAGAGACTTCAATACATCTTTAGCCTTGCTGTGAACAGTTTCCATAAATATATAAATGGTAACTCATTTTTTAATTTCTTGTTGCCTGCAGCTTAAATTTGTTTCAGATTTTTGTATAAAATACATGTGTCTTCTTAGCTAGCTCAGAAAAAAATTACCAAAAAATAATTTGATAAATATTGGAATGTAGTTTGACCTTCAACAATTTTTTGTCATCATGTCTTTGGATAGAGTGAAATCCACAATTGGAGTATCAAAAGTGTCTTCTTGTCAAGTTATTCTTTTCTTTGTTGACTTTGGTTAACAACCCCACACTTCTTAATTTTTATCATCAGAAACCTCCGAGTCGAGCAATACCGACGCTGCAGGATCAGCAATTGTCAACTATATGTCCTTGTCACCTTTTTCAGCTTTTCATAAAATAGATATTTTATATTTATCTGCAAAAGAAGAATGATGTCACACTAAATAAACAAAAGCAATTTAAATGAGAAATACGATACATATGTTTTGGTTAAGATGCGTACGCAATGTGAAATGTTATCACAATGTCATTTACCTATTGAACCACTATTAAAACAGAACACATTTCTTGATCAACTAATAAACATTTTAACTATAAATATGTAGCAAACCAACGACAGAGTAAACTGCAAGCACTTACCTAATGCTTGTTTGCTGCCATCTTGATTCATTTTTGTTCCAAAAAAAAAATATCTGTAGCTAAAGACGCATCTTCAATTTCACAAAAGCGAAGCCTAAATTTGTTTATAAATAAAGTAAGATGTCGAAATTTAACAACAAATTTTGAATTCACTGTTTTCTTTTTCTTTTGTGGTCGTTAAAATGTAGTGGTGCCAATTGCTACCGCCAGGGCAGATAAGGTTAAACTAAGTTTTAAGGACATATTTAAATGTAACCCATTCTATTAGCACACTTGTATTTGAAAGTAAATTGAAATATTTTTACAAACAATATTTTTAGATTACTCTTTTTTTCTAAAAAATTCAATGTCTCCAAATAATGGAAAAACCTAAAAACAACAAAGTGCTGTTCAACAAAACAGCTAACTAAAGGTGTCTTAGCTTATAGAAAATACTGAACATTGTTTTTGACTTTGTATTTTAATACAAATATTTAAATAGTATGTTTTCTATTTAGCAATTTTCTGATCTACCTTCAAAACCAAATTCTACGTTATCTGGTTTTAATTACCTACTTACACAAAAATTATTGATTAATGTGATGCAAAAGTCTTAACTTAACATCTTTCGAGATGTAACAAAACAATATATTTAAAATTGATATGTGTGCGCCGAATAGCTATTGAGGCAGTAAACGTGCTAGGCAGTATTTCTCAACGACCGCCACATCTACGGAGGACAAAGCTCTTGTTGCACCAAATGGTGCATAAATCCATTTCGGCATTAAATTAACAATACGTGCTAATATTTGTTTACAGTGCATGTTTTTAACGGCACATAAATAAGCACAGTCAAGCCCCTTACGCGCGCGGTGTCAATCAGTGGTTATTCTTCAATACACTTTATAGTAGCCTGCTTTGTAGCCGTGAAAGGCTAATCTAAATAAATATGTCCGCCGCATTGTTCCCTATTTGCAATTTGCTTGCTCAAAACCGCCATTCTTCTGTGTCGTCATCTCCTTCGGCGATGGCTTGCAGGTCTAACCACTAGCGGAAAGCTGCACGTTGCATCACCAAATAGCAGAGTATAAATACATTGTGTTCAATCAAAATGATATGTAAAATTCGACTCTTAATTAAACAGAAAAAGATAACTCGTATAGGGTAATCCAAATTGGGCTTCAGGGTGCATAAATAAAACACAAAATATTGTAACAACTCAAATTTTATTGTTATCAATAAAGTACAA
The DNA here is from genome assembly GCA_036346155.1 of Sinelater perroti. Lineage (NCBI taxonomy): Eukaryota > Metazoa > Arthropoda > Insecta > Coleoptera > Elateridae > Sinelater > Sinelater perroti. The sequence goes on from JARFIY010000359.1 coordinate 3,568,243, forward strand.
ATCTAGCAATTACGTGTAAAATATAGTATCGGCCAAATGCCCTCCGTTGACATGTAGCCACTCTTTTAGCGATGTTTTGCTTAATGCTTTTTCATAAATGGAGCTTTATTTTAACAATTACACATCTGATGTTTTCTTTTAACTTTGAAATCGTTGGCTTGTTGACATAAATCCTTTCTTTAAATAGCCACCGAAGAAAAAATTAATTATTTTATTTATCGTGTGGTTACTAGACACATTAAAAACTTGAAATATATAACATTAATAGAATACAGAATGCAATACATATGTATACCACACAATATAGGATATAAAATAATATAAAACATACTTTAAAGTATTACAGACTATTTATGTAATATGTCGACTCTGGGGTCGCTATCAGGAAGTCTTCGGGCCTACCATTATATGATCGTATGGAACATTCTTCTATGATGTGTCCAATACTTTGATTTTTCGCAATCCAAAAAAGGTGATAGTTGCTTTCCTTATATGTGTAAAGAGTATGCACATTTGCCATGTTGGGTTCTGGTTCTGTTAAGCGTGGACCATGTTTTACGTGGCAAGTCGAAACCCGGTGGCATGTTATTGTTTTTTTGTGCAGTCCATTCTTGAGTCCATGCGTTCGTAAGGTTAAACTCATTTTCCACAGTCGTCCTTGCCGTTTTTGTTGGTGGTCATCTAGACTGAAGCCGGCTATGGTTGGCATCTTCGATATCTTGATGGATGGATACATTTGTATTGTCCACTATCTTTTTACACTCGCTTGTGAGAGCATTTATTTGACGTAGTTGAGAGGGTGGAATGTGACTTAGGACTGGAAGTCATTGCGTGGGAGTTGATTTGATGACACCAAACAATCATTCTTATAGTATGATATTACTTAGCTGTGCGTCTATTTTCTGTACATGTGAGCTGTTTAACGAAACTGGAGCTGTATTCTGCAGTTGAAAAGCAATACCCCAAGTTGTGCCACATAATTTTTGAATTATATTGCTTTTCGTTTTTAGTTTTTCAGCAGTTCTCGATAGATGCTCTCTAAAAGATAGTGTTCTACCAAGGGTTATGCCCAGCTATTTTTGTGTTTTATTATGGGTAAGTATGGTGTTTTTAAATCTTATGTTGAGTTCTCTTCTGGCAAGTTTATTACTTAGATGAAAGCAGGTAACTTCTGTTTTGGTGGCGTTAGATTGGAGCCTCCATTTGCGGAAATATTTTATTTAGAGTCTCTTCTGACTATTTGACAGATCTGCATCTTCTTCTAAGTACCTAATCATCAGCGAAGCTAAACTTTCTTGATCTTGTTTCTGGAATGTCTGCAATATACAGGCTGAAGGGGAGTGTGTAGTTCTTCTTTAGTTTCCTTGGGGAGGTGATGTTGGTTTCCATAGCTACTTGAAATATTCGTTCATTTAGCAGGCTGTCTGCCAGTCGGGCTGTTAGTTTGCAGGGGATTGCACGAAGGAGCTTGTATATCATGCCTTCTCTCCACACTGTCGCGTAGGCCGCCGATAGGTCGATAAATACAGCTGAGGTTTTAAGTTTTTTTTTTTTTTGAAATCCTGCCCCATTGTGAGTGGTGATTGATAAAACTTGGTCTGCACAGCTTTCTTTTGGCCGAAAGCCTGCTTGTCCAACCAAAATTTCTTCAAGAAATCTTGTGCTAATTCTGTTATAAATCAGCCGTTCTAGTAGCTTATAAGCAGAGGTATTGGCTTGTAGCTCTTGGGGCTATCAGCTGGTTTGTCTGATTTTAATATAGCAATTATTTTCGATCGTTTAAATTCTTTTGGGATATTATATTGCCAGTTTGCATGATATCTGTGAAAAAGTGAACCATATAGACTATTGCGTACTTGCCACAATTTATTAAAAATTTACGGTGGATATTGTCAAACCCTGGGACTTTTCCTGGCTTGACATCTTTAAGAGCATTTGAAACTTCTTTGCAAGTGTAGAGGCGAGAGTTTTCTGTTCCTCTGGCTTGAGCTTTTAGGGTTTTAAGTTTCCGTTTCACCCCAATTGTATGTTCTTTATTTTTTGGTGCTCTGGATGTCGCTACTATGTGTCAAGCAACGTTGTTTGGGTGAAGAGTTTTTTTTTGTCTTTGTGTGGGGGCTCCGCTTCCTAGTTTCTTAACAGTGCCCACGCTTGTCTGCTCGATGTCTGAAAGTTCAGACTTTCTACAGTTTCTGTCCACTTTTCCCGTCTCGCCACATCTAGGCTATGAAGTAGCTCGTCTGTTATTTCTTGATAACCAGTTTCAAGAAAATTTTGGTACATCTTGTCACTGTTTTAGAACCATCCGAAAATGTATTCTTTGGGGTAGCCTCTTAGTATACACTTTTTGGCACTACTTATTACGGCGCCGACAAAACTTGTTGTAGTTTCTACTGGTAGTGGGTATCCAGCCTAAGCATTTGTCTAGTTTCGTAAATAACTTTGTCCAGTTCACCTTTTTAAAATTTTATCTTGGGCGAGGGCTAGAGGTGATTAGAGAAATTTGTATTCTTACCTTACGTGAAGCTTCTAAGGGCTAGCCATTGTTGTTAGCCGAGAAAAAACTTAGATCAGGATTGTATTTGCGTTTTCAAGCTTCTGATCTAAATGTGTATCGGTCTTCAGCATTAAACAGAAGGGTAAGGTGTTCATCTTCTGCCTATTTTACTATTGTGTTGCCATTTGGGTTACAGTCTTTATACTATCTGTAGTCATCCATGTGCACAGCAGGATGGAGATGTGTTTGGACCAGTTGGGCTGGCTAGGATACGGCTGGTGACTTGTCATCAGTGGACGTGGAGACAAGGAAGGCATCTTCTATATTTTGTTTAACATACGTTGCTACGCAATATGATCGAGAGCACGTAGCCCCGGGGTTTTATTTACCTTTAGCTTTATTATAACTTTCTCGATTTTTTTTACTTTAAACAGTTTGATGATCTGGGTAGGTGTGAGATTTCTTTAAATAAATTCGCAAATTTGCCTTTTTTGTTCTGAAGTGCACGTCCTGAGGAAGCAGTTGAAATACTTGTGGTTTGCAAATGTTGTTGCCTTTTTACTGGTACTTCTCGTCCAAGTTCCATTTGCTAATCTGATAAATGAAATTGTTACCCGTAGCCGTTTTCACTTTTTAGTGGCTTTTCATAACGAGTGATTTGTAGTTTTGATAGCGGTTAGCTTGGTCAGATATTCTTATATTGCCTGGCTTTTTAAATTGTTCAGGAAAGATTTTAATTCTTGGGTTGCTTTATTTAGTTTTTTTTCTGTCTGTTAGGGGTTTTGTATTTTGCCAAGATTTGCTTAGTTTTCTTTTTGGCTACTTTTTGTTTAACTAACGATGGACGGTTTCCTATGTCTTCTTGTTTTTCGTGGTTAATAATTGCGGCGCGAGCAGAAGCTTGTATGATATGAGTGATGTGTTCTACAGCATCGTGGACGTCTTTTTCTGTTTTTAAAGGTATGTTTAGACAAACGTTAGTATCAATTAGCTTCCAGTTAGTGGCTTTTGTGTGAAGTGAAACAAGTGTTGGTGTTTTCAAAGCTCTGCTTTGTATTTGATAATTAAGGGCGATTGATCCGAGGATAGATCTAAACATGATGTAGAGTTAATGTTGCTCGTTTTTATTTTTTGTGATGCAGAAATCAGTCAGATCAAAAATTTTGCTAAGATCTGATCTCCAGTTGATACGTAGTTTAAGTAATTTTCTTTCATAGCTTTGAGTACCTTCCTTCTCCATTGTTTATTTTTAGTCCCCAGCCGAGATAAAATATGATCCAAGTGTGTAGAAAACGTAGTTAAAATTTTCTTACAATTCTTATAATTGTTTCCATTTTGTTATTTTTCTGCTGTTAATTCAATGATTGAACTTATTGACTGTATACCTGGTATGGTTGTAACTAACTTTTTGGGAATAAGATATATCCGGTTGAACCAATTGTTAACTTAGTTGTTTAGGCCTTAGAGGTGGAAATTTATGTTTTTGAATTTCTTTGGCCACTAGACAACCTTTAGTTTGCGGGATGATTTCCCTGTAAATTTACGCATTTAAAGTTTTTACTTTTATTTTCTTTTACAGTTTTTGTAGAATATTCTCCAGTACATTTGACGTATGTGTCCTGTGGCAATAGTTTCTGGAGTAATCAAATCTTTGGCAGTTTTGACATTATATAACTTTACGCTTAACCTGTAGAGGCTCAAAAGTAATTCTTGATTTTAAATTCCTCTAATATACCTTTATTGTTTTGGTTTTGTTTTACAAAGAACATTGATAATGGTGTTTTATTGGCCCTCTGTCCCTTTTTTCCCATAATTATTAATTTCCTTAGCGAGTTCTTTCTAAGTTGACTGTTGCCTGTTGCGAATAGTACTCTAAACTTTCTGTCTTGTTTGTGCTGGAAGGAATGAAATTCTGAATGTATCTCCTTTAGGGTTTTGATAAGATTTGTGTAATTCTTTACGTAACTTAATTAAATCTTGACTTGAGTGTTATCTACTAACTTAACAAAATGATTGTTTTTGGCTTGAATATATGGCATGTTTGTTAGCGGTTTTAAATTGACGACACCATAAACAAAAATAAAGAGTAGTCTAACTTCTTGTTCTGATTTACTGTTTCTTTGATTGTCCTCGTTTTCTAACAGTGCTTTGTACCTGTTAGATGTTGTGGGGGCACCTAACCAATAGTCAGTTAGCTTTTTCTGTTTTGTGTGTAGTGAATCCGCACTAGGGCGTTTTTATTTTCTTTAGTTTTGGGATTGCGATTCTCGCTCTCCATTTAACTGCATTAATATGTTTCTATCTTCCGATGGGTGGAGTGAATTACGCTTGATACGGAGTTTGTATTTGAGACAAAAAATTTTGGTGTACTGGTGGTATAGATAGTTGTGATGGTTGCTGGTACTGCATAGAATTTGTTGTTGGTACATACAGCTATTATGGCTCTGGTCAACACTAATTTATGGAGGAGGTGGGTATTGTGAACCAAAATTTGGCGGCCCTATTCACTTGTGTTTTGTTCATCTTAATGTTTGTTTTAATTTATAAATACTTTTACAAACTGCGGTCCGTCGGTTTTTATTTAACATTTAACACCTTTAGCTATTTACCCTCTGGACTGGCGGTAGAAGTGATGATAGAAAAGGCGGCAAGGAGCCGCAGGCTAGACGAACCAGGACCACATCGGTGACGGCCGAGGGGCCCCACCAACACCGGCAGTTCGCAGGTCTCCCCTTGCAAAAAGTGTCTAGTTTTCACAACGCGAAAAGCATACATTGACAAATCCGTCACTCGTAATACAGAATCAAACCTATGATGCAACAAGCAACTCGTCTGTTCCGTTTGAAAGCACGACCCAAACTCAAAAAAATTAGCGCAATTTCTAGTGATTAAAAAAAGAAATGATTATAGTTATCTAAAGCTTTTTTTAAGTCAAGAAAATCTTCTATGTCAATTCATTTGTAATCTATTTCTTAAAAAGTGGTATTTATTTAAATTACAATATATTTATTATACAAGGTCATTGAGGTAAATTCAGAGTTTTTTAGGTTGCATTGCGAGAAAGCCAAAAGGCCGTATTATGTATATGTACAATCCTCTATCACATAATCAACAACCTACGATTGTAAACAGAATAAGCCGAGATTACGACCTAAAAAAATACTATTACTATTGTGTAGCTTAGCTACAAAAACACTCAAGTTTACGACGTAGCCAAAAAAATACAGGAAATTTGTCTATTAGGAAGAGGTAATTGCTGACAGGACAACTCACAACAACCAATCTGATGTGAAGAGAAGTGATGGATTCGTCATTGAACTGAGCGAAAAGATCTATCAGGATCATGGGTGGAGCATGACTGACATGGTAAAAGCAATTGGCGTGTTGAGGTCTGCTGTCACTCTAACAATGGACCAAAATGTACACTACACGTCTTTCTTCCTGAAAAGCTGCTAAGTGTTTAGCGAGAAAAACAAAATGGTCGGAAGTTAAAGGTACAAGAGATTCTTTTCGAACGAAAAGAACTTTATCAGAACAGGAAGATCAAGTGCTAAAATGGCCGTTGCATTTGCCAAGATGCCTTTGAAGTATTTGCCGGCATGTATACAAAATTTCCCGTTTTTGTAATTGTTCTGGAACTTGTGAGAAGCAAAGGGGTTATCATGGAACTCTACTTCTTTGAGCTCAGCCAGCTTTGAGGTAACCACCGACAACTATATTAATATGTCAAGACAATTGTCAAGCTCTGGATAGATGAGGTTGCTGCTAGGCAGGAGTAAGTGGTCCAGCGTGGCTATACAACAATTTGTATTAAAACTAATTTCCCGACTTGTGGTCATCCTTCAGCCTCGACTGCAATCCCCTTGAACACTACGTGTGGGACACGGCCGAGGTGAAGATCAACAAAAGGCCTCATAACACCAACTTAAGGGCCTCCATCGTCGAGGCAGTAACACATATGAACAAGGGAAAAATTGTGTTGATCTACACGAGAAAATTGTGGTCGCTGATGGGGGCTACACTGAATAATATGATTTTCAATACCTATGCACTTTGCTAAATTTCATGGAACTAATTTAAACTTTTCTTGTATTTTAATGTTACTACTAAGTTTTGTAATCGTTAAAAAATTAAATAGTATACCCTATTACAAGTTTTAAAAGATATGTTGCCTTTTTTGTGCTTCTTCTGAAAGTTAAATTGCTCTAGTTCAATTAAGGTATTCATGCATAGAGTGGGCGTATAATGAAGGGTTTTCTAATGGTAAGAGGATGTTTACGCAACTGGCGGCGGCTAATTTGAATGCTTAAAATTTTTGCTCTCACCTTCGCACGCCACCTGTTTTTGTCAATGGGATTGCCCATTAATAAAAACCGTAATTACGTGTCTTTTGTTAACATCTGTAAGAATATATCACTGTCACAGCCCACTCCTTAATTCATTCTTAAATGAATTCAACGCCGTCGAGTTATGTTTTGAGGATGTTCTGTTATGTAGGGTACGCTCATGCTCGACGCATAACAAGATGTTGCGCTTTGTGCCGCAAATTTAGAGTTTCGGCCCAATTTAAAAAATAAGGAGCGGCCAATATTTTATTATTCAACTACAAACATGACTTTCGTTATTACTATTTCGGTGATTTATAAACTGTTCATGATTTTTTAAATTTTTTATCTACATTGATAAAATCATATGATTAAGGAATTCTTATTTAGACATTTTTTATCCTAGCGCTTGTACAATATTCTTTTTCATGTAACTGTTTATTAAGTAACGAATTAGAAAAGTATCTTTAAAAATACATAATAATAAACCAAAAAAAGCATTAGTCTCTTTACAAACACGACTATTGTAATCTATCTATGAGATCTTATATTTCTTTTCATTCTACTCCTTTTTGGTATTATAAATTATTGAGCAAAGAATGTCATAGATCAAACAGCTATTATCCGGTATAGAAGAGGTACACGGTGGCTGCATGGCGCATAGGCATAATTCAATAAAAGAAAGCATTCATTAAAATCTTGTTAGTCTTGTTATTTAATGGTGCAGATCGCAGCCCATATCTTTATCTCGACTTTCATAATTACGACGTCTCTTGTTAACAGGGGCGAAAAGTTTTAATTTCCACCCATAAATCAGCGCCGGGCATGAAATAATTATCGCGTGTCATTTTATTACACTTGTGCCATTATGTTACCGAGAACCAATAAGATTAATATCGAGTTACAGAAAAGCCCTGATTAATTTTCCGGGTCCGTTTTATGGCCAGACGCCACCACCGCGCAGCGGCTGCAGCGCGCCTCAAACGGCACGTTCGTCGCTGTCGTGGCGTCGTTAATTTAAGAGTGTAGATTTACCGCTATTTCAGAATGTGAGGAATGTCAACTTATTATAATGCACCGTGGCTGGTTTCATCTCATTTGATATTCAAAAAATCCACAGGAACTTAAACGAGGAGAGTTTGCATTAGCGTTAACTGTGCAGGAAGTGCAATCCATTATGCAGCAGATAAGAGAGCAGATTCAGTCAGGATTGCAATTAAAACTCAAACGGATTTAAATAGGCTTGTATGTTTTGCGCGTTTTTGAGACCAGCGCGTTCCCATGGAGTTAAGAAGCTCCCAGGATAAGTTTGCTAATGCGCCAGCGGGAGGCATTCCAGCTAATGGGCACTGTTGCTTTCTTATTTTATCGCCAGTTAAATCCAATAATTAAATGTTAAAGTGCAACAGAAATTTTTGGCTTCTATATTTAATTGTCAAATAACACGCATTTAAGCCTATTTTAAAGAAAAAACACGTTATTTCACCATAATGTAGATTTTTTATAAATATTTGTAGTTTCTAAAATAGTCCGTTGTGTTAGCATCTAACTCAAAACAACGTCCTTTAAAATTCAACAAAAATAAAAATTCCCAACAAAACTTTTTGCTAGCTGCATTTTATGACTCGGAATTTACATAGTATTTTTAATTTAGAGTTGTTCTCTACAATTAGAGCCTGATAAAGATTTCTGGCGCTCTAGGCTGACAATTTAATACTCGCTTTTCTTCCGATTTTTGCATGTCTAACACGTTAACTGATTGTTTTTTAAATTTTTGTTATATACAAGCCCTTCAATTCATTTTTTAGACAAACTTACACAATTGATGAAAAATAAAAAGAAACGCCCATTTACACAAAAGGTTTTATAAAAAAACATTTTATTTTCTGCCTTTAGAATTAGCAAATCTATGGATGATCTCATCAAACGAAAGACTTTATAGATCCCCACACTCAATTAATGAATAACTGTTTTTCTTTCTTGTTTTAAAAGCTGAAAAATATTATTGTCTAGCGTTAGTAACTGTCATATTTAAAAAAATTTAAAATATTACAGAATTGGGAAAAGTAATTAATAAAAAACTTAATTATTTTTCTCTTTTCTGTCAACACTTTTATCAATTCTTGAAAGTTTTGCTAAATGCATATCTTTTTTAGGATTTTTGTTCAATAGCTAATTTGTCCTCTACCGTATTCTGATATTTTCTATTCAAATGATTTCCCACAGAATTCAGACATTCTTGTATGTCTATACAGATTGCTCTTTTTCGTAGTTGAGTGCCAGATATTTAATTGCGGCACAAATGTTTCTATGGCAAAATATTGTCAATTATGCTTTGCTTTCTAGCCTCGAAAACATCTCCTTCTTTGAAGAATGTTTATAAACGCTTCTAAAGTACTATATACAGTAATGACCTTCATTGTATCTGAACTTTCTCCTGAAAGCCTTTCACTTACTTTTCGAGAAGTATATGAAGATATTATTCCAGAAACATACCATTAATGCTCCTTCAAGGCTGTTAAGTATTTCTTAAACTTTTCTAATATTACATTTGCTTCATATAATGTGCCCTCAGTCTGATCACTATCATAAGTAATGTGTGTTAGAGCATCAAGAACCGTTTGGTATGATAACACCTCGATGTAGATAAAGTGTTTACAGATAAGAAATCCCTTTTAAGGTGAGATTGCAAGATGTCTTATCTTTTAGTTGAAAAACTAAAAATGTTATACATTTGTTGTTCTAAAGAAAACAAAATTAACAACAGAGTACTTGCTGTAAAACTAACTAGTTATAAAGAGTAGTCTGCGCAAGGTATGTATGTGGTTAAAGGATTTACTTCTTTTCTTCTAGTCTGAAGGCCTTTAGTAGCAGCACTCAAACATGATGCTGGCATTGTCATAGATCTGTATTCTACAGTTACTTGGATTAAGACCTACAAAATCTATGGTCGACATTACAGAATTTGCCATCTTTTTACCTTTATAGTCTCAGTTGGTAATCGTCAAAAATTGTTTAACAGGAGTTTCAGTACGTAGCACACCGCGTACCACAAGAGTTAGTTGGTTTGACGTTGAGCCCACAATTATAAAATAATATTTGGCACTGACAATCGCTATAACTATCTGGATAACGAATTTATTAACAATTGTACTTGATAGGTACGAAAGAACACCTCTTTGTTTACTTCCAAGTTTTGCTACATGTTTTGTGTTTGTTCATAAAAAGAAATTTAAAATCAGTTCCACATAATCAAGAAAGTTACCATTTTGTACAAAACCTAATATTTCATTATCGCCATAAATTGTCAATCCACTAAAATCCATATACTTCTACTTCGAAACTTTTAAGAAATCATTTTACCATTTCAAAGCTTCTCCTTATACTGTTCTATTGTTTTATAATTATAAATATAAATTATAATATTGTGAAACTCAACTTTTACTAATAATTTTAAGATACATTATCTGTGATCATAGTTGTTGTCATGATCGTTTATTATATGGTTATTTTTTAGTCATCAAACCCTTTATTTGTTAGGAACGTCCTTCCTTCATAGAATCTTGCATGGTTCAGAAAATACTTTGTTTGATTTTGAATAAACCAACCAATTTCGCTTGATACATTCTCTAGTCATTAACTCTTTAGAAAACAACGGCATATTGCCTTTTAGATTCACCGTCTTGTTAAATACTATTGTGGGACATCATATAACCGAATGGGTCTATCTCTTTGACAGCATTTTCAGAGCTCGGCAGATCGAAGCTGTACAGTTGATGTACTACAATATTGAGATTTAAATCTGAGGACTGAAGTCAATGTCGACGATTGTAATTGCTGCATACTACGTGAGAGAAAACTGTCTAATTTTGGTGTTCTCTTGATCAGATTATCCTGCCGTTCAAAACGCTTTTTCGAACCTTTTCTGAATTATACTTCACCTGTTTTTTAACAAACCTTTTTTATCATATTTGGCACATATTATTTAGCCTTTATTATAAATAAAATGTGAATTGAATGACGAGTTATATCAAAACTAAACTTTATTTACAAGGGCTGCCCTACTACACCATAATTTTCTTTAAGTAGTATTTATCTTAGCTCCCTAACTTTCTAAACTTATTGGAGAGGCAGGCGTGTAAATAGCCGCTCTCGTGGATGCGGTTTGGGATACGATACCGATGCGGCTCATAGGACCAAAAAATGGAGAGGCAGGCGTGTAAATAGCCGCTTCGTGGTGCGGTGTGAAACGATCGGCCCGTAGTGGAAGGTCAGCCGATAAGGCCAAAATCGTCCTTAAACGGCCGTCGCGTTAGCAGATGGGCGGCTACCGATATCAACCAATGAATTGCCAAATCGCTCACCTGAATGGCTTCGGCTTCGGCTTCGTCGGCGATTCCAGGTGGCCACCTCTGCGTTCGGATCTGGTATCTTCGGATGTTGAGACACGACCTTTTACCGAGCTGCGATGCGTGATATTTGCGTGTTGAATATGCGTGAATGTATGGGATGCGAAATGTTTCTGATGTATGCGAGTTAAGACTTATTTACAAGGGCTGCCCTGAATGCAAATTTATGCGGACAAGACACGACCAAACTGCGCTGGGCGTGAATGCATCGGCTGAGCAAAGCCCATTTCTGTGTGCGACGGCAAAACGTAGCTGATATCAAAGGTCCCATCCGCGCATATAAACGTTCAGGCGAAAAGCCGACACCACTTATTTCTATCACTATATTTGCCAATTCGGTGCAAAAGTCAGCCTTCTAACTTTAACCGTTTTTGAATTATTTAAATATTGTGATTACAAGGAAAATTTCTCCCAATGTTTCTATTGTTTGTAGTGTTAAATGTACGCAAAACACGTGGAGTGTTCTACACGACTGCCTGGCGTCTAGATCAGGTTTCGTCGACGAAGCCTGCGGGGTTCTCTTGTATTATATAAAGAGCTGCTGAACGTTCGCAAAATCAGAAACGGGAACATTGCTTTAGTTAATTTGCAAATATTGCAAAACATTAAATTTTCTGTTTCTATTTCTTAATTTTCATGGAAGTATATGGCAATGCAATACCACAAGACGAATGAGTCATTACTGGAAGACTAAAAATCCATGTCTAGCGCAGTGTAATGATTTTAAATTGTTGTGAGAAGCATTATTATGTATGTAGAACGATAATCATCTAGTAAATTATAATACTGTTAACGCAACACTCAACGGTTACTATAATCAATATAACCAATTATGAAACTAAAGAGAAATATTAAATATTGGAGCGACAATGAAAGTTATAATCACTGAAAGATGACTTCAGTCAAGTTTGTGAATAACTTTTTGTTGAAAAGGTAAAAAAAATTGGTGATTGCAATATCTAATTATTCACTTGATAATATGTCTGTAAGTTTGTTATGTATATTTGGTAGGTGCATAAATGTTTGGCTGGTAAATTGTTGCCAAATTGTTAAATCAAATACTATTGACAGTACCAACTCAAGATTCCTAGTAGGTACTTTTACTATTTTAATCGCCTCTTACTCTTAACTAATTCACTGATATTATTTTGTTGGAGGGTTTACGAGCATAACTTACTTGCACCACTGTTCTTTGTTTCATCCTATTCGACCGCCGTCAATGTTCATCTGTTCTGCCTTGTATTCAAAGTCGCGGTGCCAAAACGAATTATAAGGTTTTGGAAATTGAACTCAGGGGTACCGTCAGAAATACCGCAAACGGCGATCGATCGTTTTAAAAAATGTTTGAATAATTTCTTTCTGATATTATTTCTGCTGCAATATAAACATTTTTAAAATTTTATTGTACGTTGATGAACGATGAATATAAGGTTTCAAAGTTTTATATTCATATATAACATATTCAAAGTTTCTCTAATTGAGCTTACTTTTCTGTTTACTCAACTCAAAATGTTGCGCCTCACTCTAAATTTTGGTGCTCTAGGTTACAGCTCACTCAGCCTATATGTTAATCGGTTTGTCAATTTAAAAACAACTTTGCTTTTCTAACAGATGTAAAGTGGTATTGATGTGAACTAAAGGATTACCAATTATTCTCTCTCCTTCAATTGTTTGACCTTACATTATTTGATTCCGTTATATTTTATTTTTAGTCAAGTTGTTTTTGTGTTCAGTGTAACTGCTATATTGCACGTGGTCTATGGTTTAAGATATATATTGTAGCCTTGGCCTTCCTCGTGTATTTTGTCCATCGGTTACTTTTCTACAATAATTTTTACGGTGTGTCATATCCGATACCAAAACTAACGGATAAATTGCAGATCGCTTGCCTGTATTGGCTTCCTGGTGGCCACCGTATGTACAATGCTTCACATTTGGCTTTAGTGGGAAATTCTGATGCGCTTCAATGTGGAAATGTTCCAGTTGCATAAAGGCCTAACGAGGCAGCTAATTCTTTGAGGAATATACATAAAAAATCCCATTTTTAACGGGGCAGTAGCCGTTTTTTCCGATCCGGCAATAATCTCTGGTCATCTCCGAGTAAGTAACTTTTGCAAAACTTCTGTCCCAAGAAGCCGAGAGTCTTTGTCTTTGTTTATGATAAACTTCGATTCAATAATTAATTCTTAATGTGGCAGTTAGGTATAATAATTTTACAAGAAATAACCACCTCACTTTATTTAATAATGACAACACGATATCAAACTGTTCTCGTTTATATTGCTTGTTCAATAACTTATGACTATTATGTTAAACTATTTTCTAAACTTTACAAATGTTTTATTAATTTTTACCTTTTGCGGAAAACGTTTTACTTGCAAACCTGTCGTTTTCTTTTTTACTTTGAAATTACGTTTATATTTTATTTTCCTTATTAACAAGTGTTATGAAGTAGAAAGAAATTGTTACAAAATATTATTAAAAATCAATTACTAAAAGTTATTAGTTAAATATATAAATGTGGTGTTTTATGATAACAAATAAAATAAAATATTTTTAAAACTAATGCTAGTAAAGTTTTAATGTAAAGAATAATCAATTAAATGTCTCTTTCCAAACACTGCCTAAAATGCGAGCCAAGGGATTCGACAGCGTTATTAAACCAGCAAACATTATTTTTCAATTTCTTCTTTCAACTTATAAATTTGTTATTAGTTTGTTCAGTAAAACTTAGTCCACTAAAATGAGGTTTGGATAACACATAGGGATTCAACACCACCTGTTCTCCTAATCCATTTGTTTGAACAATTTGTATCGAAATAAACGCTTATAACACAGTGATAGTGAAGAAGTGCCGCGCTTTCGTGAAAATAAATCTTTTCATTATCAAACAACTCTTCGATGCGTAGACCTACGGTTTCCTATATTGTGCATCTTTAATTTTTTTGTCCATGATAATTATCAGTAAATAAAGGCTGCGTTTATTATCATTTAAAAAGTGAGCACATTTTTTGGGACGCTCTGCATATGATCACATCACCCAACTTACATCAATATAAAAAGAGCAGTTTGAAAAGAAAAAGTACAAATTTATAAAAGGATAAAGAAATAATGTATGGATGAATACGTTAGATAAAAATTACATATTATATATAATTTTGTCATTTATTAATGATTGAAGTGCCATCATCATCATCTACACTTATGTCATCCATCGTAGAATATAAGCTTCCCCTTTTGTTTTTCACTATTTTCGGCCTCTTTTTGCATACAGTCTATAATTGCAAATTTCTTAACGTCATCAGTCCACCTTGTTTGTAGCCTCCCTATATTTCTCTTGCAATTTCGTGGCCTTCATTCACTTATTCGACGTATCCATCTATTCTCATACATCGTGGCTGTGTGGTCCGCCCAATTCCATCTAAGTTTACACACTCGATGTATCACGTATGTCACTTTTGATTTTTTTTGTATTTAATTACTAGGTATATGATCACGGAGTGTAATTCGTATTATACGTCTTTCCATTGCACGTTGTGTGACTTGGAACTTCTTTATGGTGCTGTTATTAAGAGCCTAAAATTCTTTATCATATGTTAACGTTGAAAGTATGTGTTGGTCGAAGACTTGCTTTTAATATGTATTTGAGATTTCAAAAGTTTTTTCAATTTACCAAACGTGGCCCATGCTAGTGATATTGGTCTATCTAGATCAGCTTTTAAGTTATCTTTTGATAATATGAGCTTTTGTCCTAGGTAAATGTATAAATTTACCTTCTCTATTGTGTGATCGTTAACTTTCAGATTTTCATTTTCTTTATTCTGTGTTTATTCATAATCTTGAATTTTGTTTTTATTATCTTTATTTTTAGGCCAATTTGTTTTGATTGTTAATGTAATTGTAGCATTTGCTGTACTTCTTCTTTATCATTAGCTATTGTAACAATATCATCGAAAAAGAGCAGATGATTTTGCTTCTCTTCGTCGATATTAATGCTTTTGTCGTTCCATGTTAGTTCTTTCAACATGTCTTCCACCATAAATGTAAATAACTTAGGCGAAATCAAGATTTTAATCTTCTTGGTATTCTCTTGCAACATAATTTTAAATGTAGCATTCTTATATACGTTTTGTATTAAAGATGTATATTGGTGTTCGGCTATTGTTTAATGCATTTAGAACTGCCCAATGGAGTTGATAGTTTTCTCGTAGACTACGAAAGCCTTCCATAATGCTATATTATATTTATTTGTTTTTTCTATTATTGCTCTAATTACTTGTAGATGATCTAAAGTACTGAAGCCTTTGTCAAACCCAGTTTGTTCAAGCTTGCTCTGTAATTATTTTTGTAAAAAGTTTGTATGAAACTGACAGATGTGTCTGAATGACGAACATGTAGTTTGTCAATTTATATTTATTCCCTTTTTTAAAAAGTATAATCATCATAGCATTGTTCCAATCAACAGGTATTACATTTTTAAATAAGAATTTATTATATAGTTTATTTAATAGTTCTAATACTGGTAGAACTGTACAGTAAGTAAACTGAAGTATGTTAAACTGACTATATTAATCAGTACAAGAAAGACATAGTTGAAGGTTTATCCAATATTTTGTTAACATTAATAACGTTACAAATTGAGTTTTCCTTATATTTATATTTTAACACATGATACGATGTGCCTTAATCATAGTTGTAGCTACCTACTTAGTCACTATTTTTAATGTAATACGCTTATTAAATTATGTAAGACCTGAACAAAAGAACAAATTGCTTTTGTTATCGTATATTGAACAATTCTGTTATTCTACTTAATTATGTTTTGATTATATAGCAGTCTCTTAGGATACTGCCCCAAGATAACTTCTTAGGAATATGAAAGAAAACGTTTTATTTAATATAGCTGCTCAATGACTACAGTTATTTCAACATTTATTTAAAGTGAACTGTGCAGACTATCGCAAGCAGAGAGAGTTGCAACATCTCTAAACCAGCCTAGGCATGAAAAATGAAGAGTTTTACCCGAAAAAAATATTTCTAGTTAGTTCATTCATCTCTTGGCTACAGTAAGCAACACTGTTTATCTTGCAAGCTTCATTCGTTATAAACTTTGTGATTTATATTAAATATTGGCCTAATATCGATCCATAAAATATATTAAATTACAAATTTTGTAACAATTTGGGGGTTTAGAATATTGTAATTTTTTTTTGGTCTTACATATTCATCGTAATCGAATTCTGATATTCTTGTCTAACGTCCAAGTTTGCCTCACATGTGCGTAGATAGAAATATTGGCTTGTTTATTCTGTTATCTTAATTAAAATAGATACACAAAAAGTTGATATTAACCATAGTTAACAGAGCAACTTGAAATCCTCTTAAACACGAACTGCTCCGAAAGTATTGAGCTAAAAAATACAAAAAAAATACAATTAAGATAACAAAAAATTTATACATTTAACGAAAACAATACAAAACACAAAAAAACATTTTTATGTAGTCTCAGTTATCTTCACACGTTGGGATCTCATACATTTCTCCCAGGGTCATTTTCACTATTTAAAACATTCTACAATGACTGTTACTTTGTCCCTTAGAGCTTTTGGATTATCCAGGCAGAATAAGTTTTTGCTGACAAATGTAACAGTATATTTGCTGCTCTACTCACTCAGTCATTACAATGCGATTGTCACATGTGGTAACTCACCAACTGATTTGGTCGTCCTCGTTCACGCAGGCGAATTTTACAGTCCCCACTCATCGGTTCCCAGATTCATTATATTAAGATATAATTTTTTTGGTATTATATGGCTCGATACTTTTAGAACATCGCTGGTATTCAAACTTTTGTAAATTTGTATTAAATTTTAAACTTAATTACTTAATCACAAATACAAATATACTACCATTCTTTTCTATAACAATTACTTTTGGGGAATTGTTTACTATTACCACTACTTTTAATTTTTAATATTATATAATCTACATTTTACGTTACGCTGCCCGCATCACACACACAATTGCTTTCAAGACATTTACATATTTTTCGAAAAACTGTAACGCAACAGAACTTTAGGTTCGTTATCGTATTTATGATGGTAAATACCTGGCTGCGAGCACACGCAAACTTACAGTAAAGAGACTACTGTGGAGGTATAAATGCCTAATACATGTTATCAAGGCAGTATAATTTTTATTGCAGATGCTGATAAGGAAACAACACAGTAGCTCAGCGCAGCCAGGCGGAAGCTGAAGACTTGGTAAATATTTCTTTACTACCTGAGATTAGCTTGTCTAACCTATTTTAAATATTAATTAAAAGGAAAAGTAAACCAACGCCGACACACTAGAGACGACTGTACTTGAATGGACATGTGTTATTATTGATACTAATTAATAAAATGACAATACACAAATTGTTTGAAATCTATTAAGAATATACAACTTACGGCAATTTTATACATAACTATTGTGATATTTTGTTGATTGCGTAACCGTTTTCGAGAGTTTTTCTTAGAAACAATCCGTGATATAAATGGAAAAACACTAGTATTTACTTGCACATCTCTTTTGTTAATTATTTCGTCCTAACGACGAGGCATCGACTTGGTCAGAATCGTAAAATACACGTCAGAATAGTTAGTCTTCTTCTCTCTGAAAGATTAAAGAGTAATAAATGAGTTAATATATTTATTTTATGTTGTACAGCATCGAAGTTCGCCCCACATGTGCGTAGGTAGAAACATCGGCGTGTTCATTTCTCAAGGCAATTCTATCAAGCATCATCTGAATATTCTGGATTTTAGATAATTATCTTAGGGAGCGAATAAAGCATTATCGTGTGCTTGTATCCTTGCTGACCTATATTAATTGACTCCAAATGCCAACCTATAAACAAGAAAATACAACTCCATACCATAATGTTGCTTTCACAATGTTGAAAACCGCAAGCGGGCTCAACAAAAGACTATTTTCAATATCGACTTATTTAGTAATACATGTTTCAGTTTGTAGTATGTCGGCGTGGTGTAATCTTTGTGGATTATAGTTTCTAATTAATTATTATTGAAAAGGCAATCGCCTTTTTAAGCTCATGTCTTTATTATTCCTATCTTTGAGTTTGAATGAAGCACTTGCATAAACAATACAATTTTATTTTCATTTTGAGGCGGATTTAATGGCATTGAATGTGAAAAGAACTGGGCGACAATCGTGACGAAAAGTAATCTAACGGCGTTAAATCCGATTATCATGGTAGTCAGCTAACATCACCATTGTTACCAGATAACGAAGCCTTTAAGTTTCGCTTTCAATAATTGGATATTTTTCACATTACGGTATGATATGTAGAGCTACATTGTTAAGGCCAAATGTTTGCAAGGTCCGCACCTTCTAACTCAAGCAAAAAATAATTATTTATCATAACCTTAAACATTATACCATTCATATTCCCATTTTTTCTTATTTATTGTTAAAGAAATAAGTCCTAGTAAATTTTCTGAACTATCATCTACAATAAACAGTAATTTTTTGAATTTTTACGCTTTAGCTTAAAATGCATTATTTTTAATTTCAATAGAGATCCTCACTTAACAATAGGCTTTTTTCTAAAAATAATACATTTACTTGACATAGCTTTAATAATTTCTACGTGTTGTGGAAACATACAACTTTAATGATTATTTGTCAAATGTAATTAAAAATACATGCAAAATATGACGGCTATGGTTTTACCCTTATAATTATCGTAAACTATCAAACAAGATATATTTACTAGAAAACTCATTATTTTGTAATCCTATATAAAATTTTGTAATTTTAAAACAAAAGAAAACTAGAAAAAATTTACTTTTTATGTAAGTGCTCGATAACATTTTTAGGAATCACCAAACCAAATTATTTTATTGTTCTTTTTAAAAATTTAAAAACAATATTCAAGTTGCGATTAATGCAAAAGAATCCAACCAGGGAAATAAATGTGGATACCGATATTTATTTGTATGGTCTTATTTTATTTTAACCTTCTCAAAATAATTTTCCCCTCAAAGTCACTTAAATTGCTAATTCAATTCCATGCTTATTTTGAAACATTTTTTAAGAACTATATCAATTATAAATAGAAACGCTTGTATAAAACACCTATTCTTTTTAGTATTTGTTTTTTGATCATGCTTTGACGTCACTTTTAATTTTTTTAAATTTTATCTTGAGACTATTTTTGATATTTTATAAATTCATAGATTTAAAACCCTTTTCTTTATATAGTTCTTATTTATCCTTTATACCTTTTTTCTTTTGTTGCGTAAGCTAACTTTACAAAGTGTTTAAGGGGAGCTTCTCATCTGGCAACCCAAAAATTACACGATTTTCTCGAATTTTTTTTTATAGAAGGAAGCAAATGAAGTACTAAAGTTTTTGTACATATTTATCAAGTATTAGAGTACAAAATTTTTTTTATAAAAAATACTGACGTAGTAATTAGTTATTCGTTCGATAATTCAGCACTCATTAAAATTATCTAAAATCAAAATTTCAAAAATATTAAACCGATAATATCAATAAAAAGTCGAAGATTAATAAAATGGCGGACATGTAGATTTTTCAAATTTTTTTTCGCTTTTAAAGTGTTATAACAAAAAAATTAACAGGAAAATGAATCTTTTCATAGGTATAGGCTCCAATAAATTTAATTTGCTTTAAAATTAAAAAAATCCATTTATTAGTTTTTGAGTTATAGTTCCCACAAGTTTCAAAAACATGGTTTCGAGTAAAACGCATTTAAAGATACGGTTTACGGTGCCAACTCTATTTTTACGTAATTTTTTGTTAAAAGATGGGTTCCATTATCGTACAATATTTTGTTTATAAAAATTTTTTCGATAAAATAGTTTTGGGAACATATTCTACAAAAAAGTATCAAAAACGACAAAAATCGATTTTTTGGTCGAGTTTTATGAGAACCTCCCCTTAATGTCGTTTCCATAGAATATACCGATCTGTAAAAACATTTTTCATTCTGCTGTAAGACACCTCAAACGTTATTCACAAAGTGATTACATTTTATAACAGAATTATTCTATCACAGAATTAAAATAAAAATACAATTTAAATTTATAACAATTAACTTGTATTTTATTGTTTAGTTAATATTATAGAAAATCTGTCTTGAAAATATCTTATATAGAACTTAGTAAAATTATTTAGGCCATTCAAAAAGTAATTGGCACTCTTCCTTGAAATTCCGTTTGTATTGTAGATTAAACTGTGCACCCAGTTACTATAGTGCCACGTAAACTTATCAAATCATTTTGTTAGAACACACAGGAAAAAATTTAGCAAATTATTTGTACAGAATTACAAGTACAGTTGGAGAAAACGACAATCATGAGTACAGATAAACGACGAAGTTATAGGGGGTGAGGGGGTAATTATTTCAGACATTTATACGAGTTTAGTGGTTGTGTGGGGTTTTGCAATTAAATATCGATGTTCAAAGATGGAAAAGATTCTATTGAGAAGTTTATAAGTAATGGATGTCCGTTTAATACACGTGAGTCACACGTTATTCTTTGAATGTCCGACTTGATAATGGCAAACGCAAAATTACATTTGAGATGCCGGCAGATACAAGTGTAGAAATAATCCTTTAAAACTAAAAGATCGCTCAGCAGAAACAATTACTGCAATTGTACAATATAGATTCGAAAACATTCTTTGGCCAAGACAGACAAATTATGGTTCTAACACGAAATGCCGGAAAAGAAACAACAGTCTATGGGATTATAATTATTTCAAAACCAATGACAATTCTCTTTGAGATTATAAAGGGATTCTGTTAATAGACTGACTACCCCTCGTGACAACATTACCAGTGAACGATACTGCGGCAGCAACACTACCAAGGGAAATAGAGACCCGACGCCTTTGTTACTTTGCAGATTCTCAGGTACACCGTTCTTATACTCTGTATGAAGCATTAAAAGAGGCAGTACGTGATAAGTGCATAAGCGGTGGAAAAAGTGCCTAGATATTGAAGAAAAATATGCACCTCTAATAAAATGTGTACTCGTTTTTAGGATCGTGAAGCACTAACTCCAGACCTCGGAAAAAGATTTTTACCGGGCTCCAAAATATTTTTTATATGTTAACGTGTTACTAATATTAAAACAATTATTAAATAATATAGCAAAAACTAAGTCACCTTTCTAAGTTTTATAACTTACATAATAAACCAATATTGTATGCGAATACACAGATAATGGAAATGCAAGGCCTGTTCCGAAAATAATGAGCTAATGTTAATATAATGAAAACAGTTTATACAACCACGATGTAACTTGGTATTCAATGCCTTAATAAAGACCACTTGCATTACATGTTATGTTTGAAGAATAATGTAGTTAGTTCAGCATGAATAAGGGCATAATATTAAAAAAATTAAAATGCATGAAAATCTGTTAAAATTCATTCATGTTTTGGAATATTATCAACAAGAGCAGCATAAAATACTAAACTTGTACGTATTACAATCAATAAAGATCAGCGACTGGCAGCCCAAAATTTAGATGATCTGGTAATTTTAAAAACTGAAATATGTGACATTTTAACTGAAGATTTAGAAATGGAAGGTGTCGGACAAATCTCGTTTTGCGGCTACTGTTATCAGAGCAGAAGGATCGTCGTGTTAATAACTTAGTTTAGACTCTTACCAATTAACTAAGTGGAGTCCAAATGTGGGCCTACGACTACAATCCAAAAAGACTCAGTAACCCAAAGAAAGTTTGGTTTATCACGCCCGAAGAAATGTGTGAGATCCTAAGTTGCCTACTGGTACTAAATATATAAATTTTTATTATCTAAACTGTATTTTTTTGTAATATATAGACTCTATGCTTATAGGACAGACCACATATTTCGGCAATTTCTTCTTCCTGGCAAATGTAAGAAACAGGTTGCACCTTAATTGAAACTTTCTCAATAAAGAATTAGGTAGGAGAAAACAAATGTAGTGCCAATTATTTTTAAACGCTCCACTTATCAGGCTTGTTTTATCTTTAAATAATTTTCCTCCTAACTTAGACTTTTAAAAAAAGAAATTGTACCTTCTAGAATTACCACTTCAACAGAGAACCTTTTGAAACAGATACCAAAAATTTTTTCAAAGAACTGAAAAAGACTATTTGTCTATAATCGATTTAAAACCAGTCTTATTCTAAGTATAATGACTATCAATATTCTTGTACTCACTTTGACGGTACATATACTAAAATTGGAACGATACAGAGAAGATTAGCATGGCTCCTGCGCAAGGATGACACGCAAAATCGCGAAGCGTTCCACATTTTTCAAGAATATCTAAAAGAGTTGACAGCCACAGAAGCAAGCGATTACTCATTATGGAAGGCAACAAAGAAGCTGATAAGACCACGACAGCACATACCACTACTTAAAGGAAAAAATGGCGAATGGGTTAGAAATAACGAGGATCTTTCAGATGTTTTTAAATCTCGTGAGGGTGAATTATCTGAAGTCAAAACAAGCGAAATAAAGAATTTTGGGCACAATACCAAATGGACAGAACTATTAAAAAATTCGCCTACAAAGTAGTGCAACGTCATACAAAAAGGTATAAATTACAAAAAAGCACCAGGTCATGAACTAATAACTAGGAGAGTCCTTAAAGAATTACCTAGCAAAGATATTAAATTTTTATTACACATATTTAATGCTTCATTAAGGATAGGATATTAACCAATAACTTGGAAAATAGCACAGTTTATAATGCTACCCAAACCCGGTAAAAATGTTTCTGAAATGACTTCATACAGACCAATAAGCCTGCTTCCCATTTTATTAAAGGTGCTTGAGAAGTTAATATTAACAAGATTAAAATCAGTAATAGATTGAAAACAACTCATTTTTGACCATCAGTTCGGATTTAGGAACAAACATGGAACAAATGAACAAATCCATCGTGTGTTAGGAAAATTAATAACGACATAGAAAGAAAGTTCTACTGTTGTGCGGTATTCCTAGACATAAGTCAAGCCTTTGATAAGGTTTGGCTTGAGGGATTAGGTTACAAGTTGAAGAAGATATTACCACATCCCTACTATGAAATACTTAGGTCACATTTAACAGATAGACATTTTTTAGTGCAACAACATAATGTATTAAGCGATTTACGCACTCTAACAGCTGGGGTACGTCAAGGAAGCGTATTAGGTCCTACCTTATATTTGTTATAAGCAGCTGACGTTCCAAACTCCCGTAACTGAAACATTTGCAGATAACACAGCTGTACTTACTTCTCACCCTAATCCTGAAATTGCCACGAGAATTCTACAACGCCATCTTAATTGAATACAAATTTGGCTAAATAAAAGTGAAAAATGAAAGCAAACGGGTATAAATCCGTGCAAGTAACTTTTACCGCAGAAAAGGTAACTGCCCGTAACTTTAAATGGAAAAGAATTACGACGAATGACCTGGCAAAAACATCTAGTCACAAAAAGAAAACACTTCGTATTAAAACTCAGACAAATGTATTGGATGGTAGGAAAACAATCGCAATTGACAATAGAGAATAAGTTTTTGATATACCAGATCATATTGAAACCCATATGGACTTATGGCATCCAGCTTTGGGGAACTGCTAGTCATAGCAACATAGAAATCATTCAACGATTCCAAAACAAAACCATTCGATTAATAGTGAATGCATCGTGGTATGTTCCCAACACCCAATAAAAAATGACTTATGTATATCGTCAGTCAAAGAAGAAATAAAAAGATATAGTGCGAAATACAGTGAACGAGTGGAAGTGCATCAGAATGTTCTCGTTGACAAATTTATGAACAGAACAGACGAAATCAGATGCTTAGAACGGTTCAAGCCTTCGGACTTAGCTATCAGATTTAGAAAGTGTTTTTATTGTAATATGTAACATATGTAGGCTACTTAAGTAAACTTAAATAACAAGGAGAACATTCAAAGGAGTGTTCTGCACATGTCAATGTATATATATTATCCAACGAAGAACTTTTTGTCCGCCTTGGACAGATTGTACGATTATTTTAGTCAATTAAAAAAAATCGATAATCTTCAGTTTCCTAAACTCATGCAATGATTATAAAAATAATATAACAACATAAACTGTCTACTAATTAAAAAATAGCTATTAAAATTCTATTGAAACTTTTAAGCTAACAATAATGACGTAATTACAAGAGAATTGCACTAACTGTTCGCTATGTAATTCAATCAGAAACAATTATTATAACAAAAAATAACAAAAATTACACTTAGTAATAAAAATGCAGTTAACTTAACATTGAGTAGATTATAAAAAAATAACTTTTACTGCATATAAGTACAAGATAAAATTATAAACGCTAGGCAAAAACAGGAGCGGATTCAAATATTTTAAAAATATGTATTTGTGCAGCTGAGATGTAAAAATAAAAGCAAGGCGTTTTTTGAATTAGAAGACTAAAACTTCTTGCGCAACAGTTGAAAGCGAATGTTATAAGTTCTGTAAATGCTATTAGAACTTTTTTTATCTCCGTATCATTCTCTTAAAAGTAACAAGTCGTTAAGAATATATTACCATTTGGATTATTCAACGATAACCAAGAAAATCTTAAATTTAAGAAAGCGTAACATTGTAAAATGCATTATGGCTATACTCAAAGACTACAAAAAGAGTAAAATTAAATAATTACTTTTTAAGAGAAATATAAAAATTTTACAATTAGGGTAATCAATGATCATCGATACTATAATATTAGCTAAATTATAAAATTATAAATTAAAGTAATAATATAAATGCCTTAAATTGTATTTTTAATTAATGTAATATTTCTGACGAAAGATATATTTTATGGTGTAAACGATAATAAATTATTTTGAATAAGTTTCAAATAATTTATTTTTGATTTTGTAAATGTCCATTTATACAACTGCATTACAAATTTATGTGCTTTCCTTGTCTTTCTTTATTTTTATTCTTCTCTTGAGTATGTCATTATAGTGTATTGTTTGCATGTTGCACATTTCCTTTTGTTATAGTTATTTATGTACACAGTGCATTTATTAACCAATCATAAGTCTAGTTTTTGTTTTTATAGTATTATTTCTGGTATCTTTAAATAAACAGTGAATATTCAATTAGGTAAATTCAAAATTTGTGTATTTATAGAAGTCCATATTTCCATTAATGCTAAAATAATTTGAATATTCTAAAAAGTGAATACTTGATTAAAATTCAAATAAACATGTAAAATTGGTATTTAAATAGTTTGAACCGACAAACACAATATTTCAATAATTGGAGTAGCCGATATATCGTTTTCTAAAAAAATAAGCCTTGTCAACATATAAACAAAACTATAATTTTCGAATATATTATTTAGCTTTTTTTGAAAACGACATTTATATTTTTACTACTTAAATATACGTTTGAGTATTGAAATTATTCAAATTATTCCTATATTTGAATTCAAATTATAAAACTCCAAAAATAGTTTTATTGGTTACTCTCTTAACAGTATCCACTTAAGTTTTTTAAAAGAAGTCAATTACAATTCAATAACAGGCTGGCTCAAAAATCGCAACTAAAAAATGATTGAAGAACTATTAATTGTACAAAAAATTCTTTATTTATATTTTTGTGGCAGCCTTAATATAAATTACAAAAATAACAACATAATCACCTTTGCAATAGCATTCTCTAACAGAGTTTTCTTATTTCTGACAAAACAGACATTTTCTAATGAAATGAATAATACTTTCGGATTTCATAAAATAACACAAAAAGTGGGAGCACCCTTTTTTGCTAATCAAGATCTGTAATTGGCATCACTCTGTCCATTCTTAATAATTTATCCAACTTATTAAAAGAATAATGGGTAAAGTCAATTACAAAAAGTCGTTCAATTTATGCTAACCTATATATCATCGATTTTCTATTTCAATGGTTGCAATGTTTCTCTTATATTTCTCAAAGTTCCTACAAAACTCTTTACATTTAAGTATTTAAATTTTATTTTAAAACGTAATATTTGTTGTCTGCAAACTTTATAATTTTGTTTGTGTGAAAAACATATGCTTTATTCCATTTTTTAACACGAGATATATAAGGTGATCCAAATTGAAATTTAAAAATTTAATTGTGAACCGTTTGCTTTTTGTGAATGTTGAAAATTTACGTTTGTCTAGTTGGTATCTAAACACATGGCAAAGTCCACTAAAACGCCGTACACTTTGAGAACTGGGTTTTAGAGAACATAACAGTTTATTATGCAGATTTTTGAAAAAAACATATGGGGCAATTAAGCTTTCTTTAAATGGATTTGTGAATTGTCGCAACTGCCGTATCTTGGATAGTGAAAACCACGTGCTGTTCACAAAAAACTAATGCATTTACAAAAGCGCACAGTTTGGTGTGCGTTGCAGGCTGGAGTAATCACTGACCCCTACTTTTTGAGGAGAAAGCTGGAAACGATGTTAATGGCGGTGGTCAATGCTATTGGGAGATGATAAACATTTTTACAATAAAACCAACGATTTGAACTTAAGCGACATGTAGTTTCAACAAAGAGCCACATGTCACAGCGTGTGAAACACTCACTTTACTTCAAACCACAGTTCCTGATTGTATTATCTCGCATGATTGGGCATTACGGCCTTGCGATCTAACTTCATTAGACTTTTTTGTCTGGGGCTATTTAAAGGAAAGGATTTATATTAACAAACCTGTTACGGTTTCATAATAAAGGGCATTATTTTTTTTCTTGCTTGGTAATTGCTGTAAATATTTACAATCTGTTAATTATATTAACATTCAGTAAATTATTTAAGTTTTTACATGAGAAGTAATGCCCATGAGTATTACTTCGTTATCTTATAATAAATTATGTTTGCATTAGCTTGAATTTAACTTAAACTTAGAAATTCCAAAAAAATCTTAGTTGGATCTATTAACTACGTCTAACGGGTCGAATCTTTGGAGTCGGTTGTTAAATTATCTTTCTAGAAGAGCATCAGCTGATTCATTGGAATGAGCACTAAATTTTTCTTGGTAGTTTATACTGGCGCGAAGAATTTCTTTCTTAACTGAAAGATTGAAGGTTGTTGAAGTAGCCTATTAGGGACGTACCTAGGAGCATTGAATATTAGCCGTATTACTTTATTTTGGAATCTTTGCAAAATTTCCAGGTTGAAATTGCTGACAGACTCTCCCTAACTCGATTTCATAAATTCATATTGGTTTCAAAATTAGTTTATAGAGTAGTATTTTATTTTAAAGTGATAATTGAGAATTTCTTCCAAGCATTCAGTACATGTTATAGAGTTTTAGCCTAAGTTGTAATTCTTCATTCTGTGAGTCTTCTAGATCAGGCGTCGGTCTAAATGATTGTTGTGGTATAAGAGTGTTATTCAATGTTACTGGTGGGTAAGTTTATTTTCTTAGAGCGAAGATTACTTGAACTCACTTTCATTCATTCGCTCGTATTCGCCATAGTTTGAACCATTCTTTTGTTTTTCTGAGATTTTGTTGAAGTATCTGCGATATTATTTGGGGGTCGTTATGTAATGCAAGGATTGCAATGTCGTCTGCGTATGTAGATACCTGGCTCCAGTATATAGAAGGTATAAGACAAGACCTAGAATGCTGCCCTGTGGAACCCCTGGTTGAATTGACCGTATAGATGATTATTCATCTATAAATTTGACATTAAAAACTTCTTTCCGACAGGTATGTTGTTAGCAGCTCCTTGTACTTTAATGGTAGTGTCTTCTTTATTTTGTATAATAATCCACTATGCCAGACTTTGTTGAAAGCCTAGCTAATATTTAAAAATATCGACGAGCAGTAACTCTTTAGATTCAGGTCATGGTTTATTTTTGTGACTACTCTATGCACTTGTGCCGCAGTCCCGTGACCTTCTGGAAAGCCTAATTGGTGCTTTGGTATTATCTTTTGCAGGAATATCTCTTCGAACGCTTTGGACAAGATAGGTAGCAAATTGATCGGTCGATATGAAGTGACCTCTTTTGGGTTTTTGTCAGGCTTTGGCACCATCACAATTTGCGCCGCTTTCCATTGATCTGGGAACGTTCGTAATGGAAAGGTTGCATTAATTATGTAGATTATTAGTTTAGTTGCCTTTTTTGGCAACTCTTTTAGCATTTGACTGTAATTAGGTCGCAACCAGGAGTTTTTTTCAAGTTAAGATTTTTTTATAATAGTTTTGACTTCACTTAATTTTTACAGGTCTTATAGGTTAAGGGACGTTGTTAGACTCATTGAGTGTTTCTTCGTTTGCGTGGCAAGGGCATTATCGAAAACATATGGCCGATATCATATTTCATACATAACTGCAAGTTTGTAATTTATACCGGTAGTAATGAAATTTGAGTTGCTCCAATATTTTGTATTTTATCCAAACAAAACATCTTGAAGTCCAATTTGGATTACTCTAAAGCATATTTATTATTCATATAAGCCCAAAATTGTTGGTTTATGTTAAATTTTAATATTAATTTTGCTGCTATTACAATTACAATCTAATGTTTTCAAAATCAAAAATTTATTTAAGTGCATGTAAGGAAAAAGCACATCTTTGAAATTTTTGATACTTTTTCTTAGAAAATTTTTAAATGCACTATTGATAAATATTACTTAATGCAAAGCTACAATACTCTAGTTATTTGGCAATTAATAAAAAAAATGGAAACAAAAAGTAAATTGTTAGTAAAAAACGCAAATGGCTTTGGTTTACACGTTTTGGTGTTTACATGTTCGTTTACTTTTGGTCAACTCTGTATAATCTTTATTTTTCCAAATTCTTCAGTTCATATTCTAATGCATTTCCCTTAAAAATCGTAACACGGCAGCTCGTTCGCTTAGTTAGCGCTTTTAGAAGCAGCCTATCGCATCACCATACCGGCGCAATATTTCACGGCGCCGTCGATGAACAAAGAGCAATTCAATATTCCGACAACATAGAGGAAACTCGTAGATTTCAGCTGTTAATAAGAAAATAGCGAGCAGCAGCTAAATGAGCCATCGTGACGTATAAGTACTTCCAATTATCCTGGAATGCGCCGCGGACAGATTTATGCCCCCGTACGGCAGATCTGTATTGCCTGGTCGGTGGCTATCTAATGCATGCCGAACTCATAATTTTAAGTGGCCCGATAAATCGTTGCGGCGGCATGCGTCACCTTTATCTCGGGATCGGCCGGCGCAATAAATATCGAAATATCAATTATGAATATCTAAATGCGCTGCTGAAACGGAGTCCGCCCTGCAGTCAGCGACTTTCCTATGCGGAAACCGTGGATCATCAGAGCCCTAATTGGAATGAATCGCCTCTGTGACGGCGCGCCAGCTTACCAGGTGAATTCGAACGCAAACCGCACTAAATCCTCCTTTTTATCCTGGCACAGAATTATTCGTGGAAATTTAAATATGTAAAAATTATTTTCTGCTTAAATTTTGTACTTTAAGAATAACACTATTAATTGTAAGTCAAGTACGCTTATGTGTTACTGCTAAGTAATTTTTATATATTTATTATATTAAAATAATTAATAAAATTAGCATGTAGTAAAGGCGCAACTTTATTTAGGAATCATTACAAAGATACAAAAATTTGTACTTTTAGTAATGCATATTAGAACGTTTTTTATTAATTAATCTAAATATTCTCTCAGGTAGTAACTGATAAAAAAAAATTTAATAAATTTTGAGAAATTTTGTTTTCCAATTATTTATATCAACAGTTAAGTAGCTTTACGTTTTTGTATTGGAAAGCTAACGCGATATCGTTTTTAATAAGGTGAAAAACGTGAACGGTTTGCTGTATAATCAACGTTTTACGAATCCAGCTGTGTGAATAGTTGGCAGAATTGTTGTGAAATGCCCACCTTATGTCTAGCACAATGTCACTGATTTTTAGTTTATTGCAAAAAGAAGGTTTGATGATTTTCTGCATTTTTCTTGCTACCCAAAGTTTCTATATCATTTTTTTTTATTTTTATTGGCGCACATACAGGCACTGCAGCCTTAAGAGCTTATTGTGTCCACTAGCATGCACTTATTGTGGGACATTCACACACACACACACACACACACATGGGTTGAGCGAGACTCGAACTCGCGCGCACCGGCTAGAGGACAGAGCCAACTGGTTGAACTATCTGAGCCACCGCGTTCCCTTTTATATCATTATGACGACAGTTAACTTTTCTTAATGCTGTTATAAAAGTAATAATAAAATCTCTACAGACCATCCAAACAAAATATTTCTTATCCTTGAAGATGTCATTACAACGGAAAATTTAGTCTGCTTTCCTTTCGCCAGTTAACCAAACTTTTTCTTTGCAAATGGCATTTTTTCAAAAATGCACAATCTTTACCATTGTTTGTGTCGTTCTTAATTCTAGTATCTGTTAAAAATCTTAAAAATTTATATCTATGGTTATAACTCGCTTCAAAGACAAGCTACATTCCCTAATTTTTGGTTATGTGTTGGACGATAAGTCCTCAAAATACTCATGTTAAGGTACTAATAAGACGTTTGAATGTGGATAGAGAATTTTTCATCATCAACCCTATAAAAAGGCTTAATTGCACAGCGCTCTATTTTTTCTAAGCGAGAAGAAACGCTTAAAAAGTATATGTTACAGAGGCTCTTTAAGACCATCAACGCTGACAATCAGGACACAGAAATGGGAGAATTATTTTTAAAGAAGGGTCTTTTTCTGAAAAATCGATTATTTCTCTGTCTGTTCGATCCACTTGTACATCTGATATGTGTGCAAGTGCTCTAATAAAACAATGGTCATTTTCAAGTAGTTATTTGTTTTCTCCATTTGCTTCAAGGGCACCCTTCACTATGGTCTTTTACAGCTCATTTTTTCCAAGATTTCCAGTTTTCTAAGATAATTAATAGATCATCTCAAAAATTTAACTTCAAAAAGCTAGACTGACATCATATGTTTCCGCGAAGGTCCGGCTATTTTTGTTAAGCGCGTGAGCCACGTTATAATATGGAACATCTTCATCGGGGTAAAGTAGGGTTCTGCGTAGGATTCAGAGCATAATGAATGACTATGTAAAGGTCTTGGAGGACCCTATGGAGCCTTGGGTGATTGGGAGCTGTCCTGCTACGTAGATCTTCCAGCAGGACAATATCGTGGAGCACAGCTTCAAACTCACCAGTTAGTTCCTCTCCCGCTTCACGGTCCTCGAACGGCCTTCCTAACGCCCAGATCTCAATTGAGAATCTCTGGAAAATCCCCAATAAAGCTGAAATAGAAGAGAACCCAAAGTCACTCAAAGAGAAGTTCGAGCGCCTCAAACATGCTTGCGAAAGCATCTCCTCCTCGAATCTCACCTCTCTCATCGCAATTTAAACTTAAGCTTTTGATATTATCTTCTATCTTTAGAAACTAGGTATTTTAGAAAAAATCGGCTGATGGGCTGTGGCAGGCCATAAAAAAATAAATAGTGCAAATGACCAGCCACTATTGAGAAGTGACCAATGCTTTACTAGAATATTTGCGCACATATCAAATATATATAATAAATCAAATAAATAGAGAAGAATTTTCAGGAACATCTCGTTTTTAAAAATTGTTTCTATGCCACATTTCTGTGTGTCCTAATTATCAGAACTGTTGGCGCTATACAGCCTCTTTAACACCTAGGAGAAAAAAAGGTAAATCACACCGAAAGTAGACTTTCCTACAAGGTTATTGATAAAAAATTCCCAAAACATGAGTATTTTGAAAAATTGTCATCCCCCAACACATATCTAAACACCAGAGAGGTAGTTCGTCTTTGCAACTAGTTATGGTCATGGATATAAATTTTCGAAAGTTTTTGATCGATACTGTATATAAAGATCCAACCACGAATTTAGTTTTACTTGCTTTTAGAACTTTGTTGGTTACTTTACGAAGAATAATGCCCCTTTATCTTTCTGTTATTGCTGTTTTCCATATCTTTTACAGAATCGTTGACTATATTTTTTTGCAATTTCTCTGTTGGAGTGTTCTTTTTCCTTAAAAGCTTTAGCTTTTCTTATTTTTCTTTTGCTGCCAATATTGTACTACTACCCATTTTAATCGATAAGCTGATTTCTTTCATCTTGCTATTATTCTGTTAAAATAGACTTCATAAAGTGATAAAGACAAACGTGCTGAATGCAGTATTGATGCCAAACTTAATCTAGAGTTTCATAATGTTGCATCATCGAGTCTATTTCAATAAATATTTTTACTCCGTTCGATTGTATGATAAGTGTCAATAAATAGAATTTTAGGAACTTCCTTAAAGAATAAACTAACTTTTTTAAGTTCTAAGGACATTTTTATCAACATATACTTACTGATAAGTATC
Organism: Sinelater perroti; assembly: GCA_036346155.1. Taxonomy (NCBI): domain Eukaryota; kingdom Metazoa; phylum Arthropoda; class Insecta; order Coleoptera; family Elateridae; genus Sinelater; species Sinelater perroti. Next base: position 3,600,893 of record JARFIY010000359.1, read on the forward strand.
AAAGCTTTCTGATGGTAATAAACATGTCCTACTTAAGGTTGAAGTGGTGTAACTCAGATTGAATTAGTGTTTACTATTTCTACTGTATCTCTTAAAGATTCCATGTAGAATTAATTAAAAATTTTTGCCTGTGAATATAATGTTCTACATTTTGCGGTTTACATTTTGGCATATAAAGTCTTCGTAATTTATTACCAAATTGCAATGGTGTTTTAATAAAAAGTTGTATGTAAACACAGAAAAACAATTATTTCACACAGAAACTACAAACAAATAAAGATTATTAGGTTAATGGTGTTAAATGTTCCACAGAGATACAGAGAAAGTTTGTCAACAGAAAGAAACGAAGAGTGGTACAACTCCTAAAGCGGTGTTAAAAAATAGTCACAATTTTCTTCTTTGAAATATGGCAACAAAGATTAAGATTTTATATTTGAAAAGTGACTGATGGCATTTAAACCTCTTTTCGAAAGCTTTAGGTCAAATTCTGAATCTGTGGTGAGAACTGCAAGAAAAGTGCACCAAAGAATGTCTTCTTCTAGGTTTAAAAATCAAAATTTTATATTAATCGGTGTGTTGTATGTGTCTTCAAAAACGTATTTTGTCTTTTACGAGACACTATCAATAGTACAAAAATTCGATCTGATAACAAAATCAGTAAATTCACCAGATTGTCTAAAGCTGCTCATTCCGAAAATTTATTTGCCATTGATGGAACGTATTGTAACGTTTTGCTCTCGACTGTAATAAACACGGGCAAATTGATGTAATACTATTTATGTACTCAACATATTACTAACGTAAAATTACACTACATGGCTATAGTGTAACAGTATTTACGTTGCACTAGCACTGGCAGTTGCTTCCGATACTCGACTACCCCTGGCTGCCTTGCTGCGTGATATTTACGCAACCAGGATCTGTTCTGAGGCCTACAGAACCATCTGAAAAACGCCTGGAAATTTCCGAATTGTTTGAGCCTTTGATGTGCACAAGCACCTCAGGTCCCACGAGAGCCGCTTGTATTGAAGGCATTATGTTCCCTGCTCAACTGTGACGGCTCAGTATCCGCTACAGTAGACTTTCGTAAATTCGTTGCAGTATGTTGTAAAGCACTGAGCAAGAATAAAAAGACCTTAAGAATTAAAAAAATATATTTCAAAGTTAAATAGTATTAACAGAAAATTACTCCTACTTATCCGTTTCAATAACAACAACTAATATAATTTTAAATTAAACATAGCATTTTAAAAAGATAGTAGCATGTAATAAACATTGATTTCAAGCTTTAGATTTTTGTGTATAATTTACATAAGTTGATACACAATAAAATATTTGGACAAAATTACAACTTTAACAATTACAACCTACAGTAATATTTTTTAACATAATGGAAATTTCATTCAATTACAAGTTCATCAAATATAAAACATTTATATTTTTTATTAACAGAATTAATCTTATACATAAATATATAAAAAATTAATCTAATTTGATTTAGTCTACCTATCAAGTGTTCAGAATATTTTTTCAAAGGTATATTAAAAGAGGTGAAAATAAATTTTTTTTAAAAAAAGTATTTTTATAAGAGCACTTTCACCTTATTTAAAAATTTGGAAGTTAGTAGTGACACGGATATTTAAAGTAATTATTCTTCTTTTAGTTTTAGTTGTTAATTTGTGCTATTTTTCTGTAGTTTCTATGCTACTTTTGTTCATAGTTTTAACTCCAAATGCACATAGATTTTTTGTAGCTGGATTTTTCCATTCATATTGCCTACTGGCTGATAATACCGATATCCACTTAATCTTGTTGAACAGGTTTTACAAACATTTTCATCGAGCTCATCTTAAAAAAGTTTCTATAATATTAATATCCGGGAATTATAAACATTTTTTCTAGCTGCCTTTACTTTAAGAATCCCATGCATGTGAAGCTGGTAGATGTTTAGTATCGTTGTACTATTGTAAAACGAATCTTTTACCGACAATTCTACTTCTATAGAGCACAAGATTTTGATCCAATACCTCCTTATAGCCTTTCTTATTCAATTTTCTCTCGATTTGAGCGGTGTTTCTTAAAGTAGAGTCCTCAAAGCAACTTCATGCCGTTACTGACCCACTGTCGTGTTTAACTAAAAGAATTATACACTGATCTGACATCCGTTTTCCAGCTGACTCCCGGATAAAAACGAGACATTTTTAACCGAACACTCAAATTTGGATTGGTCGCTCCACAGGATATTCTTCCAACCACCTGTTGTTTAAAGTATAAGTTTTCTTGCCAATTTAAGCTTTTTTCCGTTATTTGTTAGTCGAAGATATAAACAATCATATCGTTTTTGTTTCTGACTGCTGAATATTCCGAAAATTGTTGTTATTATATTTTACTATTATTACTATTTCTGTTATTTTCACTTACCTTCTTAATAATAATAATGGTAAGGCTCTACGCCCCGCCTGGGAGCACGGCCTGCGAACTGAGAGGTTAAGGCTCTCATACGTTCGCTCTCTCTGCCCGGTAGTCGCGCACCATCTCTGACGGCGCCTAAGACGACCGCCGTTATTACCCCTTGTTCGACTGAACGCAGGTACTCAATTATTTTTAGTGACTGAGTAGGCCACCCGCCAGGCATCAGAGAGCACCGGGAATTAAACCCGGGTCCGTCAGCATCGCAACCCGTCCCTCAACCACGGGACCACGCTGGCACTACTTACCTTCTTAATAGTGAAAAATATGCTGCAAAACGCTATAAAACCAATTATAAGTTAAATAATTAACAGTAATGGTAATATTCAGGTTTACAGAAATATCCAAATACTTAAGAGCGTAGTGTGTATCTGTAAAATAGCAATTAAAATTACTTAAAATTAACTAGTACCCGATAAAGAAAACTAGAAAGCTCACCAAATTAGCATTCCATTATTAGGGATAACATTTTTTTTAATGTAAATAGGTTTTAATGTGTTGAGATATGTGTGAATAAACCCTTGGTTTCTATGCCAGTCAAAGCGCTCGAAAGTTTTTAAACGCAACCACGCTCTCGGGTCCCGAAAAAGTCGTCTGGAATTTCACCGCTACGCCCACATTTGAAAGATGGGCCGATATTCGATGATTGTTTTTGTTTATGTCCCGAGGACCCCGGTGATTTAAGCGAAGCAATTACTCTCAATAAAGGAGCTTTGAGCTGCAGTTACCGCGGCGAACGTTAATTTAGCAATCACTGCATGGTCGGGAGGGCATTCCTCGGAATATATTAGGCCCACTGATGCGTGGACGGAAAGAACAAAAGGTGGAATGCGTTGGCTGGAATTGGAAGATAAAATCTCCATTGGTTCTACGTAATTTATGTAATAAGTAGGTTATAATTGTTTTCGATGCATATCCGGCACGCCGGGCCCGGAAAATTACTTCCATCAGAACATAAATTGTTAACTACTCATATTAATAATTACAAACCTTTGTAGGTTTTTTGCATAAATGGTATTGGATAATAAAATAACATGTTTTTTGTTGATAGTATCAATTTTATGATGCTTCTCTATTCTCCCGTAGTTGTATATAAATGTGAATTTTAGCTTACTGCCTTATTGCTTCTTCTTGTTGGTAGGTTCATCCATCAAATTATGTTTGTTTACATCATTTAAAATTTTAGAGTAGCCTATAACAGTTGTATTAAAAAGTAAATTCCACGTTTGCAAAATCTATTGCTAATAATTTCTTTTATAAGAGCTTTAATGTTGGTTTTAAAAAGGGAACAAACTGAAATCTTGTAACAACAGCAGCTAAAATATTTCTTCCAAGTTCAACACAGACACCTTTGTAGGTTGTAAAATATGCGTTGCTTCGGGATATAGCGGATGACAAACAATGTTATTGGAGATGAGCAACATCAGTTAACAAAAGAATAGAAAATTGTACATTTGCATTATTGTAGCTGATATCAATAGAACAAACCTGAACCATCTAAGATTTGCAGATAACATAATACTCATAACAGATAACCCAGAAGACCTACAAATTATGCTCCAAGATCTTCCACAAGAAAGTAAAACGGTGGGACTAACAATGAACAAAACAAAAACCAAAATAATAAAAAATCGTTCCCAAAAACTTATCAAAATAGAAAAAGAAGATATTGAATATGTAAACTCCTACATTTCCTTGGAACAACTAATTGCATTCAGTGACCAAATGGAATTAGAAATAGAGAGACGGGTTGCCAACTCATGAAAGAGATTTTGGACACTCAAGAAAATTATGAAAAGTAAACAATACAGCATAGCAATGAAAAGAAAAATATACAACACCTGTATACTACCCATACTAACCTATGGTTGCCAGACTTGGGCAAACACACAAAAACAAGACTAAAAACTAACTACATGTCAAAGAGCAATGGTGAGGAGTACACTGGGCTATACAAAAAAAGACAGAAAAAGAGCCACGGACATAAGACACATAACAAAAATAGAAGATGTTGTGACTAAAACAAAACATCTCAAATGTCGGTGGGTAGGACATATGCTCAGAGAAAATAAAAATAAATGGACAAAGCACATAACAGAATGGACTCCCCGATTTCAAACCATAAGAAAAAGAGGAAAACAAAGAAACGATGGTCCGATGAAATAAAAAAAAATAGCAGGTCCAGCAGCGAACAGCTAAAATTAGGGAACAGTGCAAAAAGTTAAAAGAAGCCTACGTGTCGTAAAGACACGCCAACACCGAATAGAAATATTTAAAATGCAACATAAACAATTAACTTATAAACGATTGGCATATAAAGGCTATAATAAAAAAAAAGCTGATATCAACGAATTATTAGTGTGTTTATGAAATACTTAGGGTACGTTATTAGATAAAACATAACGGTCTCATCTAAAATCTTTTCTCTATTCTTTAATATCTAACATAAAACCCATCGAACGGCTGGTTTAAAAACCAAATGCGTCAGAATTTAGAATCCCACTAAAGTTATTAAGTATACCCAGGGCGTTTATGATTTTAAATATTCTTATTGTTGTCTCAGTAATACAACTTTGGAACAGGTTAATGAATGAAATTATTAAACTATTTTTAGCCAATAGTTTCTTTATAATAACCTGATTTTTAACAGTCTGGCCTTCTTTTTAGCATGATATTTAGCTATCTTGTTAATAAATCTTTCTCTTCTACCTGTAATATGGTTAGAAAGCCCATTTTTACTATAGTAGATAAGTCGTTTTTAATTTGTGATGGTTGAATAGCAAATTTTATATTTTCTGCATATTTTTCAGATGTTTTATCTGAACTTACTTCTTCTGTACTTTATACAGATCAGCCTTTTCATAACAAAAGTATTTTCTTTTCAGCGACATCTTCACTCTAAAAAAATTATAAATAAAACTATATCAATAATCTCTAAAATACAGAAAGTATTAAAAACCCGATTGGAATCAAAATGATTTAGTCATTATTTGTAAATGTTACATTTTTATAATAAAAAATTACTAAAGACCAATACCCATAAACGGTAAAAAATCGACAATGAGCTGAGTGGCACACCTGTGCATTTTCCATTTCTTAAGAACTTAATGCTGTGGATAGTTTTTCGCCAAGCATGAAAATTATGTCCAACGCTCAGTAATGTATGAATGTTAGCGCTAAACTTTATTATATTCATTAAGTAATTGTAAATGTGTCACCTATAAATACTTATTCTTGTTGCAGGTCATGTAAGTGGGCCAAGTTTATAGTTTAAGTAGGCATTCCAGCTAAGGGTAAGCAATGGGGACTGGCTGATTCGTGATAGAAGACAACACCCTTCTAAATTGTCAGTTTTAGACGAGTTGTGCAAATTGCGTGGTTCAACATTCTTTAGTGAGAACAGTACACGCTTAATTCAATTGTTTTTCATGATGGTAACAACTCATATTAAATGACACCCTTGAAATCCTACTATACGGAAAGCATAATTTTTTCGGTTGCAATACGGTTACTTAAGTTATTTGCGAGAACTCGTTATAGAGGTCTCGTATTATCGTAGACAATCTACTGTTCGTTGTTATTATTTATTTTGAAAATTAGCATTTTCTTCACTTAATTGCAGGCTGATATGTGAGTGGCTGAATTCACTGTGGTTAATGTGTCCCACAATCAAACTAAGTTGAAAAACATATTCGGGTGTTCTATGCTTATGTGAGCTATCTTGAATGCCCTTAGTAATCTTTTCTACTAATTGATAAAAAAATTTATCAATGGCTGTCCTGTTTTTTTTCGTTGTGCCTTATCCTCCGATGATGTTAGCTATCACGTTGGTCGCAGTTCTAAACATTGTTACTGCTGATATTCCTCACATTCCATAAATTCTTCAGACAAGATGTTCGGGGTTTTCTTAGCCTTCTCTAATCTTTGATTTTGCCTCCCTTAAATCAGTTTTATGATCTCATATATCTCATACAGCTCAGAAGTTCTTTATTTTTTACCATATTTTGCAGTACTTTTGTATTTGTTATATATTGCGGCCATGAAATCTTTCACAACGCCAAACCCTTTTCTTGCTTTTGCATTAGTTCTGTAAAATTTCTTGGCTCAGCATCATAGAATAACACTGAAATCCTGCAATGCCTTAACTCAAGTTCGTATGTCTAGATTTAGTTTACTATTGCATTAGACATTTTTATTCTGTTAAAAACCAGTCTTGCTATTTTGACTCGCTGTTTAATCTTTTCTGTATGTTACGTTGCCATTGCTCATCCAATGAACAGTCTAGAAAGGTTATATTTAATACTCTTTCCAATATATATTTTTTTGCTTGAATTGCTCCATCTAAATTTGTTTTTGGTGCCAAGAACATTGTGTTGTCTACATTTCAAAGGTTGTTAATAATTTATTCATTTACTACCGCTTCTTCCTTGATATTTATTAGAAAGTCTTTGAAAAGTTCCTCTGAGAATACATCGAATAGGACACCCAATAAGACACACACTTTTCGTGCTCTTCGTCTAATAGGTGTTTCCGTTGAGTATTAGTTATGTACGAGTATTAGTATTTGTTGTACCCATATAAATTGATTATGGTATTTGTCTTATCCATTTTAGAGTTTTGGAGTGCTTTTGTAAGTTTTCTATAGTGCGTTTTGTCAAAATATTTCTGAAAATCAACAAAGTACATGTAAATATCACAGATAACATATTGGTATCGTAGTATAATAGTTGGAACTATACAGCGGTTATCTCGTTCTAAAAGCTTTAGAAAAATCAAGCTGGATATTTTGTTATCTAGCTTATTGCATAAAATATTTTTAGTATGTAGTTTTGTATTATTTGGATATTCTTATATTATCTTTTTTTTATACTGGAATATATGTAGATATAAGCCATTCTTTTGTGTGTTATATATATATATATATATATATATATGAAAAGAATCAGTAATAGATTTAAATGCTTTTATTTATTTTAAGGGTTTTTATAGGTCCTACAGTTCTGTCGCCTTTAATACGATGTATTTCTTTTTCAATTTTTTGTTGATTCCTTTTGTTTCTATTATGTACACGCTGTCTTCTCTGTCCTTCTCTGCTCTTTTTATTTGTTGTCTATTCTTTATGTTTTTTCTAGCTCTTAATTTGCTGTTTATGGTTTTCTATATGATAGTTTTTGTTTCTTTCTACTTTTGTTTTATATAGATATTAAACACATCTTCCTTTGTACTTATTTCTTCTATTTGTTTTCATGGTTATCTTTTATATAAATTTTCTTTTTTACTTACCGTGTTTTATCTTTGCTTAGCTTTAATTGCACCATTTATATACATTATTGATATTTATTTGTGAGAACGTAGTAAATTTGATTTTTATTGGAATATTAGAATTTGTGCGGAATTGGATGAGCTAGTCTCCCCTCCCGTTCTGTATTGCTAGACCACATTTGAAAATGTCTTCATTTCTATCTCTTCCTGTTTTGGCGTTGAAGTCTCCTAGCATAATACTAATTTCTCTCTTTTTGCTCTTTTTCAGGATCGTGTCTGATTCATGATAGAAACATTTATTCCTTTTTTTGAGCTGGCTATGGTTGGTGTATAAATCTGGATAATGTTTATGTTTCATCTTATAGCACTAAATTGTATCTTTGCTGTTGTAATTGAATGCTGGCATTGTTTTGTCACTGATGCTTTTAATTCAGTTCTAATGCTAGTTCTTTGTGGTGTTTTAGAAATGTTTTGTTGGATATGCCGAAAGTTTTCAATCGGATTTGTTTGGAGCCTGCTTACAACATTGCTAACGTCGAATTTGTTGCTTCTCTTTAAGGGCGATATTGACACGTGCTTAATAACAATGAGAGCCATTCTCCATAAAAACATTTTTCTTAATTAAAATATCTTTATTGAAAACTGAGAAAATTATATTTATGGAGCCATCAAAAAAAAATAAAAGTGATTTTTCACCAATTCAAGCGACGTCCCACACCATTATGCTAATTTCCCTATATTTTGTAGTCTATTGAAGGAATTTGTTATCCTGCTAATTGTATGAAAGCATTCATTTTTTAGAAAAAAATACGAACCTCCAAAATTTATCTGGTTCAGAATGTGTTTTCGTGGTTCAAATCAATTTTTTAGAAGGGTATTGGGAAAAGGTCCTGGCAGTGCTGATTGTTTATATATTTTTTAAAATAAAATAATAATGCGATGCATGGTTAACAAAAGTATTTTCAAACACGTGCTTATTTCGTGTTGCAAGGAACCATGATTGGCCCGGCCTATGACATGCCGGTTGAGAAAATCATCTTGATCTTTGTATCTGGGTCAGTATAACATGGTTAAAACAACTTCGTCTATAAAAATTCAATAATTTTATTCAGCTGCAAGTGATTTATCTATATTTGTAGAGTTTTAGTGTCTATTTTGCTCCTAGCTTATGCATTTAATGTAGTGTTGCAACAATTACCATTTTAACACTTTATTACATTAAAATATATGCTTTACGTCAATTATGCAATAATTTAAAATACAGTTTCTGCATATTTCGTCTAAAAAGCTGAAGGTGGCAGCCATTATGGTTATTTTATTAAGTAAATTGTATTTCAAATATCACTTATACAGAACAAAAATTAGAGCTTCTTCAATAATGGTAAGGCTCCCGCGTGGGAGCACGGCCTGCGAACTGAGAGATCGTCGCACCATCTCTGATGCGGGGCGAGTGGTTAGCACCGCACCTAAGACGACCGCCATTATTACACCTTGTTCGTAAATTTACTCAATAATTTTGTGACTGAGTAGGCCACCCGCCAGGCATCAGAGAGCACCAATTGAATCTTCAGCATCGCAACAATCCTCATACCACGGGACCACGCTGGCAAATCAACAAAAATTTGATTCATATCCTAAAATAATAGGTTACCTGCATTACCTTTCATTTCAGAATTGGGCAACGTGAAACAATTTTCTTCAGCCAGTGGTTAGACCCCTTTCTTCAGTTTTGTAAATTTTTTGTAAATTTTCGTAAATAATCTTTGGTAAAATTTCAAATAAAAATATTAATTTGATCAACAAATTTCTAATTGTCTTTTCAGCAAATTCGATCAAAACTTTGGATCTACCACACTTTGGTAAATTCGTTCATTCTATACTTTCTTCATATTCCTTTATTGTTCACTAAATAGGCAACAATTTAATCTCTAAAAGCTCTAACAATTTCTTGTTTTGACATTCGTCTAATTAATTTACAGATCAACTTGCTTACTTCAAGCTTGTATTACTTCTTACAAACCTTATAGTGCATCGTAGTAAATATTGGCATTAAAAATTTATTCAGTTGAGAAAGAGGCATCTTACTCTGTTTTATGCTTGAATAATTTATGTCATTTATAATTTATAAAAAATATATAGAACACCTACAGTGAATAAAGTTATTTACAAAATCTTTCAAATTTTAATCAAAACTTTCTTAATATATCTGAAATACCCATTTAAACTGTCAATCATTTATACATTTAATAAAAAATAATGCACGCATTAAGACAAATTAGCATTTGAATTTAATTTTGCATACTCAGCATAATATTAATGATGATATCATATGAATGTTTGTAAATAATTTCACTTCTTTATGTAAATTGTATAAAAGTAACAACTTCTGTAACTTTATTTGTTAAACTTTTGATTCAACATTGTTCGTACAATTACTTTAGTATTAGATATGGTTTAGCTCATTAGCATAGTGTTAAACTTTAAATTAAATATGTAATTAAAATATTATGTAATTTTCAGTATTTCAATAATACTTTTAACGATAGTTACACTATTTCGAATATTTGCTACCAGCATGTTTTACTCAAAGTCAATTTACTAGCGTGAAATTAATAAATCGGCACAGCAATATCCGGCAATTAAACTAAATCAGCGTGCCGACCGAAATTTATTTTTATTATAATTACAGGCTTACTAAAAACGCAGCATTAATGAGTTAATGGCGCCATAAGGCCTATACTGGTGCAGGCCCCAGCTCGGCCTCTCCGGGAGTCCTGGCTCCGGCGACGTGTTCCGGACGTATTGGCCGGTATCACGCGAACACTCTCATCACCATCGACGTCGGGGTGGCCGCGTAGGTCGCCAGTAGCTTGTACCTGCTTGTACTGCCGGCGATTAAGACAATGCCCAGTGGACATGCAAATATATTTATATGCCTTTGGCCATAAACCGTCCTTTGTCCTCGAATATTCCGCGAGCTGGCCGGGCATCTTTATCGTCTTGCTCCAGGTCATCTTGCATTTAAGGCGCTTAAGGTGTGCCTTTTTCTGGGATGTTCGAGGATCCCGTTAAATGCAAGCATAATTCACAGACAATTTATTTTATCTTAGCTAAATACCATATTTAGCTAATTCTGGCTGATTTAAGTGATATTTTATGTGTTTAAGAACTTTTTCAGTTTTGGTTTACATATTAGGTTTAATATCCTATTCTTTGTTTGTTATTTTAATGTTAGCATTTATTGGTTGCACTGCTATTTTTATTTTATTTTATTGAAATAAAAGTTGTTTATTTTTTGTAAGAATTTTACGTTTCATTTATTTAGAAATACTTTTGTTAATAGTATCTGGATAAATTATCTTAATATTTTTTAAATCTCATAAATAATTAATAAAAAATGTAAATTGGTGAATTGTGGTGAACGCTTAATAGTTATAATAATATTACTAATAATTGGTTGCCATATCAACAGTAAATTAAATTATTGTCGTATTAAATAACGAAATAATAACTTTTACACTAATAGTGAGAAGTCCAGAATAGAAATTTTATAGGTATGATGTACTCTAATATATTGAAGTCCTTATTATTCACTCTCTGGAGTTTACTCTGATAGTTGATTTATTGGAAGAATTACAGCAAAGATTATTTGTGCTTCATAAATTAGAGTTTGTGTATTAAAGTGTTTCTCTTTATAACAAATAACAAAGGTAGAGCTAATAAAATGGTTCTACAATGCTGAATCATAGCAGGGCTTAGTCCTGTTATAGTTGCAAATATTTCTGAATCTTCACAAAAGCACCTTACAGTATTTCCATTATTTGGTACGCTACTACCTCTTTGTTTATCCACTGCCTGATCTATTTTCTCCCAAATGTTTTTTTTACTTTCCTTATCCTGTAATATATACCCAGTTGTTCAGATTTCTGGACGAATTATAGCCTCAGGACACCAAAAAGTTGGTTTGTGCCATTGGTTTGTGTGTGTGTCTGTCTGTCGGTCTGTCAGTAAACAGGATATCTCGAGAACCGTAAGAGCTGGAGACTTGAATTTGGTATCCAAGTTACCTGTAGGTAGGGGACGCAGTGCGAAGCTTTTGGTAAAAATCGGCCGAGTCGTTTGGTCGCAAAATCGGTCGCAAAGCGGTCGCGAATCTAAACGGTTGAAGATACAAAAAATGATTTGTTATCACGAGATAAACATGAATTTATAGTAAAAATTGGTAAAATAGGAACTCGAAAAAAAATTGAAGCCCAGGATCGAACCCGCGACATATTGGTCAGCGTCCGTGGTCATATCCGTCTGAGCCATAAGTTAGACGTGAAGCTAGTGGAAAAATAATTCTATATGAATAGCCAAAAATAATACATTTTTTGATAGAACTTACCGTTCGCAAGATTAACAATTTTGAGGAGATAATAGGATAAGGAAAGTCGTGTGATGTTCACACTAGATTTTTTGAATTTGGGGTTTTCGTATTTTGACTTTCTCCTGGTTCTCCAAACCTTGTACCTACCGTATTTCTACTTTCAGGCGATATGATGCATATAAAAATATTGTAACAAACTAAATTTAAATGTTGAGTCATTAGTTGGGCGGTTGCTTTATTTTTGGATATATATATTTATCATTGCAGGAGTAGCTCCGCAAACATAACACTTTGGTTATGACCTTAAGTTTCATACGTCGCTTTAATTGATCTTATTTCGTATAATACTTCCTATGGTAAAACCGGCAATTTGTTGCTTTTTATATTAAGTCTCTTTACTAAAAACACCAGAACTTTCTTTAAGAAACTGGAAACGAATTAGTCGACGGTATCGCACTGGCGATGGGCTAAGATTCTAAAATAATATTTTACCATTTGTTGTTGCTTTTATATGCACCATATAAAGATATTGCTTTTGTAACATTGTTTGCATTTGCTGTGCCTCCATAACCTTATTTTGATACCAAAACAGCATTTTGCAACTTCGCATCTGAATAATTCTTTACATGTAGTGACTCACTTTTAAATTATTATTTGAGTAGTGTGATTTAGTAAAGCTGGAAGGTTTACTTCAGCAGAAACCTCACTAATGAAAATAATTTTTGATTTGGCGTAACACATTTTCCTCGCATCAATAATCTTATGATATAAAAGGTAGTGTCGTTTGATTGCTTCATACTCAATCGAATATCTAGGTATTGTTGCTGTGTTAAACGCAAAGTAACCATCGGTGCTAAGCGTTGGCATCGGTATACGGGACAACGCCTTTTGATAAACTTTGAGTTGATTTCCAAACATTTCAAATCCTTAAGAATCGGGTTGCGTTGTTTGGGTTGCTTCTTTTATAAGAAATATTACTGGTATTTCGCTTCGGCTTCTTATATTAATTTGAGGTGTTAGTGTACTCTGGCCATGACTTGCTCTTATTCCGGTTGTTTTTCTTTTCTTCTAACCTTCCAAATTTTGATCAAATTCCTCCTGTTGTCGCTTTTGACACCTGTAAAATATACTTCAGTCCTGATTAAAATAATCCTGACACTGCTATAAAATCCGTGCTTTTTCAAAGTTCAGTGAAACATTTACGGTATTTTGCTTTAGTTGTGGCTATTTCTATATCAGTTATCCTTTTTTGAATGTCTTAACGAGTTACAATAGCTCCTAATATCATTCTAACTTTTTTGTTGCTGTTCTTTTGGTGTTTTCAATAAAAAAACAAATTTTGTTAGTCCACTTCCTTCCCTGCATTATCTGACACAATAAAAGATTATAATTAGTATTAGTCTACTTTAAAAAATCAACCATTTTTAAGAATTACAAATATTAATAATATAAATAATAATCCAATTAAATTTTAATCCTTCTGTCTGAAGCTAAAACGCTGTATTCGAAATATTATTAGTGAACTCCCCAAAAACGTTTTCACACTATTTTCACAAGAATAAAAAAAATCATATAGAATACTATTAACTTTTTTCTGACTCTCGTGGGGAGAGCTACCTACTGGTTTTTTTAATTGCTTTTAATTGCGTGATTAATTGCCATTACTTTATGATCACTTCTTACTTTGAAAGGTGAGATATGATAATTAAAAATCCGATATTTTTTGCTTTGGTAGTGAAGGTGAAGAGGCATTGCCTACCCATTAATTTTACGTTTTAAATAAAAAAAAAAATTTTGATTGAACCTATTCGTCGTAAGTTATAATGTTGCAATAGTCTGCAATAGTTACAATTTTTTATACACTTTTATAAAATTCATTACTGTTAAAACAAATACTTATAAAATTAACATAAAGCTAACTGTGTGTAGGTTAGAAGGATTAATATAGTACTTATTTGAGCATTAGTAATCAACATACATATTTAAATTAGAAAACTAAAATATTTATAAAACTGAAAATAAAGAGCTATCTGAGAATAATAAACATCAATGTGTATTTTAAAGATAAGTTGAGTATATTTGGGATAATGGTCAATTTCCAGTTTTGTTTCAACAGATTTATATGTAATTGTCAATTAAATAATGACCGTTTGTCAAATTGAAAACTGCTGCTTTTATGTGCTACTAACTTGTAAACGAATTAGATACAAGTTAATTTTGAATTTTTTAACGCCGCCATAAAGACACCGTCACCTTGTAAAGTTTATAGCTAATACCGAGGTCACTGTTTTTCTTGCCGCTGTGCCGTCACGGTCGAGTAATGAACGTAATTACTTTAATTTGCCGTGTTTGTACTCGTTCGAGGCTTAGAGCGGGGAGGAACACTTCTAAAGATTCCGGTGCTACAAGAAGTTTTCAGAACAGGTGCTGGAATTATAAATAGCACGCAGCAGAACAACAACAAAAACTAAAGTTCCAGAAGCGAAGTGAACTGTTCTAGTATGATATAAATTGTGTTGCAAAGAAATATAGTTATAGAGTGTGATTTTACATAATTTCACATAATTCTGTAATTAGTGTAATACATGTTATTAAACACTTCAGTTGTTGTAAGTATATTAAATGAGTAGTTCTAAATCAATTTAAACGTGTTTTTCACTACTGTTGAGAATATAGTATAATGACAATACTATAGCAGTTAAGCTCATTAGGTTTCATAAAGAAGCAAAGTTCCGCAAGCTTAATTATTGTAATGCAATTTTTAGATAAACAAATGAACATAAATTTATTAAAATTGAACTTCTATGTATAACTAAATTTAAAACAAATCAAATATGTTTTAAAATTTTTTGTTCTCTATTCTTGTAGGTGTACACTTTACTATGTAAGTTTGCAGTTGACTTGAAAAAAATTAATGAAACTACAATAAATAGGCCAACTTAGTCTTATACCGATCCGTAATTATACAAAGTTTCTATTTATGGTAAGTGTACACAGTATGACCCTACACTTATTGAAACCCTAAAAAGTTTTTTGAAGAAGTTCATTATGAAACGCATTTTCTGAATTGTAACAGTAATGTGTCCTATATTATCCTGACATATATGCGTATGTGATGCAAATCTCTTCAAGTAGACTTAATAAATAAGTTCTCTGTTTTCAGATCCATAACAACAATTTTCAGGATACACTTTGCGCTGCATCTAGGGCAGATGTTTTAAACTAGATAGCTAATTGTTACTTTTATTTAAGTAGTTCCTTTATACCTAATATACCTCTTAATACACCAATTTTTAGTGTGCATTCCTTAAATATCAACGTTATTACTTAACTGTATCTAGATATTTTAATGAACATCTATGATGTTATATTTTGTTGATACTGTTACGAATTTATTTTTGGTTTCATATTTAAATAGCACTTGCTTGTCGTTCTTAAAGCCAAAATCCATTTTTTTTTTTTTTTTATTTGAAGACCTCTAAATTGCACATTATCGTTTGATTTTTCTGCAATTTCTATCGCACAAAAATTTTATCAGAACGAGACACATTCAACAGATTATTAAAATATGCCCGATAAACTTAAATTGTATCCCACACCAGACCTAAGAAAACCAAGCTCATATCTAACAGTACCTATTCAAAAAATACTTACTCACAATCAACCTTATAGGTTTAACGACGCCAACTCGTCAACGCACATAAAATAAAGAATAGCGCTTACTAAAACAGCTATGACTAAGTTAATCAAAATTTGGAAAGATTGCCACATCACGAAAACAACAAAATGCAGACTAGTTAAAACACTTGTGTTCTCCACTGCCATATACACAACAAAAGCATGGACCTTGAGGGGCACAGACATTAATAAGCTGAACGCATTTGAGATGTGGGCCTGAAGAACAGCATATTGAACCAATGTGTCCGTATTAGAAGAACTGGAAATTAGGGGAAAATTATCAAATGCAGTAAAACAATAAATTTTGAAATACTTCAGACACGTCACCAGAAGGAAGGACAACTTATAAAAAACAATTATTTAGGGCAAAATAAAAGGAACACCCTTACCAAAACGTTGGGTCAACCAGGTCACGGAATTCACCAGTACACATTTTCAAGAAAATATTAAATATGCCTCAGACAAAAAATGAAGGAATATTGCCGAAACTACAACCTGAACCACAATAATGAGATCACGACACTTCAATTATGAAGTATACAACTAGAGAAAGGTACAGCTACTTAAACAAACTTCTCTTTTTGTTTTAGAGGTACTACTTTACGATGATTGTAAATGGTGTTGCAAAGAAAACGCATAATTTAATCTAAAAAAAAAATTGAAGGTGGGTAGTAGTCGGGGTTACTAACTTGAGGATTCCGTGAAAACATCGCTTTAGTCAATAAAACTAAAAATATTGTTTATAAGTTAACATTTATTTAGATACACAACATTAGATATAGA
Source organism: Sinelater perroti (assembly GCA_036346155.1). Classification (NCBI taxonomy): domain Eukaryota; kingdom Metazoa; phylum Arthropoda; class Insecta; order Coleoptera; family Elateridae; genus Sinelater; species Sinelater perroti. The sequence goes on from JARFIY010000359.1 coordinate 3,617,454, forward strand.
AGAGGTTTAAAGAAGTAAAACTTATCAGATAGATATACAAATCTTAAGCGCCAATACATACTATATTATAGATAATTGCCAAACTCGTTCAAAATAAATGTCTTGTTGAAGTGCATATCAGCCGCTTTCCAATAGGACAACATAGTATGAACGCGTACATTCGCTGAATTTCGTCTGCCCCTGAGGTCCCCGTGATGACTTCCAGGCTGACCATCTATGGGGATGTCAAATTCTTCAAAATAATTTTGGTCTATTGGAGGCTGTTCTACTGTTGTAAATACGCCCACCACATCACTGGATCCCTCCAAAGTCAACGCTCCGAAATCTTGGTACCGCTCGTCGATTTATCTGCGCTTATGAAGTCCATGATGGCCTCCAGGTTGACTATGAGACCGTCGAGTTTTCTGAATAGTCTTCGTCTATTAGAAACTGTTCTATTGCTGTAAATCCACCCTCTACACTACTGGATTCCGCCAAATTTGACGCACCTAAATTTTGATGCTATTCACCGACGATTGTGCAAACTTTATTTTCCCGCATAGTCTTTTCTCGCTGGGCTTTTTTTCTCAATCAGTAATGCCGATACTCCTCCGCATTTCTGAACGCTTCCACTTTCTTTTCATGTACTGCGATATTTTCAATTTAGGTGCGTTATAGTTTTCTCAATTTAATAGTACATACTCTGAATAGCCTACAATTATTCGCAGCGCTTGGTTCTACACAAAACAGTTATTTATTTTCTCAAACCATGCTGCAAACAACGATACGCGCTCTTCAAAACCACTCGGCGTGCATTGACTCGCCCCCCTCCCTTTCGTCGTACGGGGGGCGAGGTAAATTTCAGCTAATTTACTTTCAATCTTACTCTGTCGAACGCTGAGCTCCCCGTTGTCTTTCGTCCAGTAGTCTTCGTTCCAAACTTGGTCGTTTTGGTGTCGCTCATAATTTTGGAATAACAGCATTCGTACCAAACTTAAAAAGGTTTTTACGTTAAAACATTTTATTTCTTTATCAGTTATCAAAATTATGACATCATTTTAAAGAGTAAATATTGCCATTAAATATAGAAAAGGATATTTGGCAAATGTCCTCCACGGTTCATTTAGTACTTCCGAATTTTCCTAAAAAGATTCTCAATCACTTTTTTGCAGAATTGTGGCTTGATTTTGTTATAATTCTTTAAATTTTTGCTTTTCAATCAGAAATCTTATTTTTCTAGCATAAACTTTGGTTCTTATGAATGTCAGAAAAAATCGCATGGTGTCAGATCTGGGTGACCAGTTCACTTCTCTGTTTTGACAAATAAGTTACCCGTTAAATTTTTACTATAATAATTGAATTATGCGTTGTATGACGGGTGGCATCGTCCTACTGGAACCACATCACTCAAATCCGTGCCTTCCAAATAATACCACAAAAAATCGACGATTATTTTACGATAACGTTTATCTTTGATAGTCATAAAATTGGGCATGCATAGGTCGTTCTTGAATAACCTGCGGATTTTCTATAATCCAAATGCGACAGTTTTGCTTTTAAATATACCCATGCGCCTCATCGCTAAAGATGATTTTTTTATCAAAATTTCCAACAACTACTTGATTTTATAATACCTGATACTGAGCGTATCAAATGGTCGTCTGGTTTTAGTTCCTGACTCAGTTAAATCTTAAATGGGTGCAGCTTCAGATCTTTTGTTAAAATCCGCTGCGTAGCGCTTTTAAAGTGTTTAGGTGTACTGACCGACGGCGCACTGAAGTTTTTGGATGTTCCGTCACACTATCATTCGCAGCGACGTTTTAAAGTTATCTATAACCGAACCTGTTTATTCAAATTTTTTAATTAGTTTTTTTACAGTTGTATTATTTCTTTTAAAAATGCCACGTAATTTCCAAGTCTAAACATTTTTCGTGCATGTAATGAATTTTAACTCGCTCCTTCGTCGAGTAGTACTCCATATTGACTAACTGCAACGTCACCAAGCAAAACGCTGCTAACCTTACAGGAAAAAATTGGTCTCAATTTAAATCCTGTTTCTGTTGGGACACCCTTTACTTATTGGTGGTTTATATTTTGGCATTTGTATAAACCTTTTTATATAATAAATTTATTTAAATCTTTATTACGGCAAGTAACAATTTTTTAGCATCCAATTGTTATGCGTTTTGCTGAATGACATTTAGTATACAATTCTATAGAACAGTTTCTAAAGCAGCTCTAGAGAGTCTCCTATATTCCACTATTAAATTTTGCTTACTTATGTTTCCAAGTACTTAAAAACTGCCTTCCTAATATTCTACAGGAAATAAAAATAGCATAAGTTCTTTAGGGAACTAAACAGTAAGGTCTTTTTCGACTGTCTATCTTAGAGGTTTGAAAATTATAATTGAAAAACTATGTGTAGTTAGCTTAAGTCATTACATATATTATTAAAAATTTGATTATTTTTTATATAAATAGAACTGATTTGGCTTGTCGTTTCGTAAAAATATGTAGACTGTTTTATTATATATTTAACTGAAATTCAACCCATTCATTTAAAATTAGTAGATGTTTATTTAATAGATCGATCTGCATATCCACCATAAATAAACTAAAAAAGTGAGTACACTTAAAAAGCAATGATGCTACAAAAGTCTATTTTTATTACTAATCTAGTAAACAAATTTTTTCAACTTGTATAAATATCGGAGTTGCACGATAAAACTAAAGAAAAATATATTTCTCAAAAATAAGTAAACTACAAAGTTATGAGCCTTATTATAACAAAATTTCCAGTTTAATTATTTACCAACATTTAGCTATTATAAGTAATCAAGACTTTTACGCTTATCATAATGATGTTTGTAAAGTATAAATTGGAACTTACTGGCCAGTTATTCAATTTTAAAGTTCAATAGCCACTTTATCAATGGCACCAAATTTTTTCTGTTAAATATTTTCTCCAAAAAACCCTTTTAATTTTTCACCGTAACAACCAATACAATGCCACTACATACGTACATGTGACCAACAAGTCGGCGGAAACTGCGGCAGGCTGCGCGTACTTTACGTTCCTCCGTCAATAAAAGTGTTTGAAATATTTGTTTCTACGTCTCCGCTGTAATGACAGCATATTTCAAACCTGGTCGAAACCTCTGAAAACTTTATTGATTCCGCTGGCATAATGAAAACGTATTGCATGCGCATAAACGTCGTCGATTATGCCCCGATCACTCCTCACCGTGAGAGCCGGCAGGCCTGCCTTTCCATAGAAGCAGCGAATTTGAAATTTGGTGCTGGTTTTTGTGACGGCTCGGACGTCAGCTCTGCCGTAGAAGGAACAAAAATCTTAATTAGGGCGATTTTGAGAACGCTTAAGCTCTTGTGCGGTCGTTTAGTGCCCACATATGTCATTCCGCTAGATACAGATTTAAGGGGCACTTTGTAATTCTAATACAATTAAGGAGGTAACTTATAACGTCGCGGCCGGCGGACGGACATGTCAATATTTTTCAAATTCAGATTGCCCGCCTAATTGCAGCGACCATCTGGATTAACCCACGCCGGCCGATCGCCAATAAATAACCCACTTTAGGTGATATTCGTACAAATTGTTGCTCTAATCTCCGATCGGGCCCAGATTTACCTGCTTGCGCAATGGTTCCGCCTCGGAGATGCCTTAGAAACTTCATTGTTTGTTCCAATTTACATTTAACGCTTTCGGCCTGTCGTTTCCTCAAATGCCGCCAATAAGTTGTCGATTTAATGACACATAGATTCGGCAACGCGATTTGTATTTCACGTCCCGCTACACGTGTTTAGACATGTTTACGCAATGTTATCAAGGATGAAAATAAAACTTTTAAATAAGATATTTTACGATGGCACTTAGCTGTAGACGTCTCCCCCTTTCCTTGAACTTAAGTAAACGCAGAAACCTGATTTAAATAGACCTTTAAACAGACCTACCATTTAGCATTTTTTGATAGAGAACAACACACGGCATGTTAAGCGGAGATCTAAAAAGTTATAAATAATCCTTTGTTGGCCGGCAATAATTCACCTTCACGTGGTGACGTGGCATAATCTGAAACACACGAATACCTTGTTATCGCACCTTTGTAAATGACCCATGCCTTAAATTTATACATGTATTGTACACTTACGTATTAGTATGCGCACAACGCAGTATTACCAATGTCGCAATTGAATAAGACTGCCTTATTAATTATAAACCAGTATAAACACTTTTGTAAAATTTAGCGTTTTTTTATCTCTTGAGAAGTTTTGTAATGAGAGTGTAGATAGATGGTTCTACTAATTTTTTAAATCAACAATTACAATATTGTTCACTAAAATGATGGCGGAAAAAACAAAAGTATGAAGAAATTCTTTTCTCACTATTCACGTAAATAAACTTTACTATGTACAGAGTTCGGTAGAATGATCTTCGATTTTCAAACAGCGATAGAAATAAGAACATATATTCTGCCAAATGTTTTATTGTACCATCACACAGAACAATGCTTACCACTTAGTTATTAACCAGCTTTGAGGATGATATCGTGCAAATGTTTGTTTGCGCAAATGACACACTCCTGCAGCCTCATCTTCAAATTCTACATTGCTTGCCGATTCATGTACACTGGTACTGCTACGATCCCAATGCGAATAGCTCCCTTTAATTCCTCAGTAGTCCACAACCTGCGTTAAAAGACATCAGTTTTTAGGTGTCTCCATAGAAAGAAATCACGAAGAGACTAATGGTGTAATAAAATGGGGTGGCTTGGAAACATTTATCCAAAACTTTCGAGCAATTCTTGCAGTGCGTGGGGTAACGCCATCTTGTTGAAACCACAGTTCCAGGAAATTGCGTAACTTTACAAAATAGTGGGTACATGTAACAGTTATCGCGCATTCTGCTTCCTCAAAGAAATACGGTCTTAAACCAAATTCAATAGCAGCACACTGAACAGTTACACTTCGACGGTGGAGAAGGTGGCATTTGGAGTTGTTAAAAATTTTGTGGGCCCCAATACCAAAAATTCTGTTACTGACAAGTCCCCATAAGTGAATATGAGCTTCGTCACTACTGAACACAACATCAGCTGCAACATTTGCCCACAAGTGTATCCTTGCAAGCAGTCTGCCGGGCGTACCAGTCACATCAACTGTCAGTTTGTATGTGTAGAACATAAAATCGCAATGTAAAATTCTCTTATCCTTCAGTCGGATATTTCCAAGGCGATAGCATGCTTAGCGGCGGAACGGTGTGGAGATGTGACAAGCAGCCTACTTCTCTGTTGCGATATTCTCAGGTGCCCAAACGCTACGTGATCTACCGATATTATAGCTTTCTTGTTCGGAACTGTTGCGAAACGACTTACGACCTCCAAAACATCTACCAAGTAGTTGCAGCGTTACAATCACGGAATCGACATTCCTAAAATAAGTCTTCAACACAAACGCACGGTGTTTAACACTTCACGTCATAATGGGCACTGAAATGGCATATCTTGTCCTGCTCCAGGATGTACGACTCGAACACCGTCTACAAATACATTGCGCGCGACGATCAATTCAAAAAGGGAGATCATTCTGCTGAACCTTGCATGTAGTTTCAACCTGTGTATAAACTATAGTGGTTTTTGCAAAAATATATTTAATACTCAGGGAATCATCCTATAAGTTAATATAACAATCATGAAAAATGCATCATCCACATATGGAATTTTATAATTTTTAAGTCAACTAACCATTATCTGTTTAGCTCTGTATTACTATTTTGAATTAAAAATTTTTTAAGAGATCAGTTTAAATCAGTGGTTTTCAACCTTTTTTATCGATATCCCAACTAAGCACCTCTAAATTCCTGATCTTCCCATAACATATATTTCTTATTATTCAAAAAGTAAACTTCTATTTACGTGGAGGAAGCCTAAAAGGTTATTTACTGTTAATAAGCCATGCCTCCCCTCTCCTTTGTAAGGAATATGCTCCACGGGTTTAAAGTTTACATTTACATTGAAAAATCATATAAATGATGCTTTTTTATTTTTTATTACATAATTATATATATAAAAAAAATTAAGAGTGCTGCTGCTGCTGTCACACAATTGTTCGTACCTTTCCGTGCCGACCCGAACGCCTCCGAATGACAAATTCTGGCTTGGCGGCAGGCGCGGCCGAAGTATTATATTTCCGGAATCGCAAGCGATAGAAAATTTTCGTTTGAGAGCGGGTAATAAAGCACTCGTCTATATAACGTTTGCTTTTTAGTTACTTTAAAAGTATGTGATGTTTTTAAAGTGAGCGCCCTATTCATAGATCGAAAGCAACTCTGGTAACATTATTTGTATTAATATTAGTATTGTTTTATTTAGAAGAATTTTATTATTTATTATTTATGTTTTAAATTTCTGTTCTTTGAAAAAATTTTGACCAACTCCATTAATCATCTATGCAAGAGGATACTAAAGCTAGATCTTGCGTTTTGAATTTAACGTAAACAGAGCTTATAATCTATTAGTTACGTAACACATACAAAATAGAATCAAAAACATTAATATTAATTAAGTCAAACAAGAAAGTCTGATCATTTACAATAAACAAATATTTTAATACCATTAAAAAAAATTTAATTAAACTTTGTCAAACTTAACGTGAAGGAGTGTCAAGGGTGCAATGAAAGGTTGAGTCACTGGGTCGCTGTACAGCTAACTACTTATACGGTAAAATTGGATGCAGGTCCAATCTTAGAGTAAAAAGAGCCTATTACCCAAACGTGCATAGAGATCACCTGGTATGATCAGATTTTATTTAATTAGTGGGTTTGCTGTTCTCGCTAAATACAGATTTCGAAAATAAGAATATGCCTCTACCGTCACAGTACCTCCTCTCCAGTGACAAAGTTTCTTAAAGTAATTTTGTGTGCCACATTGTACACATGATACCTTTAGTATTTCGTTATGTCAATCCAACCTGGAATTGATCTAAAAATATAATTGATCTTTTTACGTGTTATATAATAAACGAATTTTCGGCTCTATCTTCGTTCTTCTTCGAAAGCCAGGCGGAGCGCATATTATGTATGTTGTATTATCGCTGACTTCAGATAAATTATAGAATGAACTTTTTACCCCATTTCTGCAAATCTTAATTACTTAATTTTTATATCCCATTTGACATATGATGGTTGAAGAAATCCGCGTTGCTTCGTTAAAAAACGCGGTACGCTGTTGTCAATTCTTTGAAAATAAATGTTCCTTCGATTATATACAGCGTGATAGATTCGATTTAACGGAATCAATACGTTCTTTCAGTTGCTCTACAAACTTCAAATTCGCATTTTGCCGTTCGGATACAAAAAATTTTGACAAATGAGGCTTTGAAATAGCCTTTAATGCCAAATTAGACCAAATTGTGCGTCTCGTAACATTTAATAGCATGATGTATCGCTCGACTATTGCGTTAGATTGTAAGTGACAGCCCTATAATAATCAACATAACTCATAGAAGAGTTCAAATTCGAATAGTTGCCGTTGATAGGATATTTATTTGCAATGATATGCTGGAAAAAAAATCACCTAGATATTAGACCCTTTAGATAATCTTGGGCTAATATATAAATAAATAAATATATATAATATATATATTATAAACGTAAGATATCATAATGGTGTCTACGAGAATATGTTTAAAGAGGTCAGCTAAATTAACATATTTAGGTACTTTGGATCGTTGACGTAGGTTACAATTTCTGTTATCATTATTGATGCATGATCATACAAAACGAACATTTTCTCTAGTTAATGTCTACGTGGCTTATAAATCATGCAGTAAATTAAAAATGTTAAATCTTGGTAATCTCAAAGTATATATTTAGAATCTGAAGATCTGAAGAATGTTTTTCTTTCTTTTTAATTTGGGGAATTTGATTTGTGGTAGTTTAACATGGAATATATCAGTCGTAAATTTGCTTATGTAGTCGATGTGTCTAAATTAATAAGAGTATATAAGGCTTAATAAAATTGGAAATCAAAGAGCTTAAGGTTCGTAAAATAAGTTAATATAGTAACAATTGTTACAAAGCGACTCCCATGGCAATAATGATCGGATGTGTTAACATGATAGCGTTCGGCAGAATTTTATTAAAGTCAGTGAACACGTCTTTAGCGTAGATGGTTTATGCTACTGGGCGCTATCTTCTTCCTCTTTAATAAGCAATTGCTTCATACCACTTACGATACAGACGAGTAAAGTGATTTTTCTCACCCTGAATACGCATTTAGCCCACACACGTTTAGGTGCTCAAATTATATATTATATGCTCAATTTGCTACATTTTGTCTTCAGAGGGAACTAAGCCATCAATGTACAACATTTAAATCTTGTACAATCTCGTCGTTAAATCTTTGATAAAATTGTTCATTATCACGTAAAACGAACATTTTGTTTGTCACCTCAAAAAATGAAGATAAGCCTATGGTAGCCATCGTTTCAACAACTTAGACGAGACTTGCTACAGGGGCGAAAATTGTTATCTTTCTTAAGAACCACTTCGAGCAATTATACCTACAGATTTTTTAAAGATTTTATTACTTATTACTATATTACCAAATTAAATTCCACTTTACCTGCTTCAGTCAGTCTAAAGCTAGAGGGTGGGGTTGTAAATCGAGGCTCTATCGTCATTCTTATGTGTTGGTGCAAGTTGTGTTTAATTGTCTCTTTTCTAAACACTGACAATTGTGTTAAATCTGGAAATCTTGTAATACTCTAATACGCGTTATTGCTTACCGACACTCTCTGATCATGAATATGTACTTGCATCTATAAGATGGTTGTTTTACAGATCAATTAATAGATAGTCAAAACTTAGAAAGGTCATACTTATAATTGTTATGTGAACTCCGACTATCACAAAACTCCATTTTAAACTGCGGGAGAACGAAAAATTCAAATTAATCACGAATTTTACTTAAGCTATAGAGTTAATAATACTAGCCTCTATGTGATGATACACGCACAAACTGAGAACGCAATTTTCATCGTTTTTTTAACATAGATGCGGCAAGTTTACACCCTTTACATTTACTGCGTTCTTGTAGTTTCCTATCCTATAATAAGGAAAGTAATGTAATCGGCGAAAATTTGACCTACCCAGTTTTTCACATTTCTGGGCGAAATATAGCCTCAGGACACCAAAAAAGTTGGTTTGAGCCATTGGTTCGTGTGTGTGTGTGTGTGTGCATGCGTGCGTGTGTGTGTGTGCGTGCGTGCGTGCGTGCGTGCGTGCGTGCGTGCGTGCGTGCGTGCGTGCGTGCGTGCGTGCGTGCGTGCGTGCGTGCGTGTGTGTGTGTGTGTGTCTGTCGGTCTGTCAGTAAACAGGATATCTCGAGAACCATAAGAGCTAAAGACTTGAAATTTGGTATGCAAGTTACTTGTAGGTAGGGGACGCAGTGAGAAGCTTTTGGTAAAAATCGGCATAGTTGTTTGGTCGCAAGGTCGCAAAATCGGTCGCAAAGCGGTTGCGAATCTATACGGTTAAAGATACAAAAAATTTATGAGAATAAAAATGATTTGTTATCATGAGATAAATATGAATTTAAAGTAAAAGTTGGTAAAATAGGAACTGGAAAAAAAATTGAAGCTCAGGATTTTTAAGATACCGGGTGTTCATAAAATGTCTCCCGAAATTTATATTACCGGATAGATCTGACCGAGATGAACAAAAAATTACAATGAAATTTTTTGATCCGAGGTCAAATAAATAAGTTATAGCCGATTAAAAATTAATTAAACGGACCAATCACAGCGCGCTCGGAGAGCTTCCTGGCCGACTGCGGGAGGACGGGGGGAAAGCGCTTGGCCGCTAGGAGGGAGCACGCAGGCGATAATGGAGAAGGCTGTGCGGCCAACCTCGCACGGTTACCTTCAGTGACGTAGCAAAATTTTAAGTACGAGTCAATTATTGTCTTGTACTGTTTATTTTAATCAGCTTTCGAGTGTTGGACTTGCGCCTCGTCCTTTTTTAAAATAACAAGTTCCGGGACGAGAGCAGCGCAGGGCCGAGACGATGGACTCGGTATAATATATAATAATAGGATAAGGAAAGTCGTGTGATGTTCACACCAGATTTTTCATTATAAACTTCACTCGCTTACTTTTGCCTGTAATCTCTAATGGAACTAAGAGAAGTCGCTCTACTGCATGCCCTTTATGTGGAAAATATTCATCAATTCCTGTTCGCATGAACCAACAGCGTTTCGATGTGAGCGAGCTTTTCCATCATTTTCTTTCATATAGAGGCTTTATCGTTGACCACCCGCCTATCCTTTCTGGTCCTAGCCTGTCGCATGCACCCGGTTGGTCATGTCGGTGAGCACTTTTACGTCTTTCTCAGCGGACAGGACTAATACTCGTTGCACCCTTATTAAAATGCGATTACGCCAGATATTGTTCAGTGGAATTGATAGGGTCATTCTCAATTTTTCTTTCTCTATCAGCTGCTACGAACGAATTACACCCAAACTGACATGGTGCTCAATGATCGCTTTTTTAGTGTCTTATAGTAAGACTCTTTTGGATCTCGTAGTGCCGTGACATACCTCACCCAATATACTGGTTTCAACAAAAAGGAAAAGAGTGGTAATACACAAATTTTTTTTTATTATTCAGTATTCTAACGACTATGCGCTACGCGTCCATACCTTGCATACATGCAATCAAACGCCGAATCGTGAAGTACCATTTTTATTCGCCAGGTTGCTGTACACGAAACTACTCACACACTAAGATTTAATACAGATGTAGTTGGTAGTGGTAACGTCTGATCCATCGAGAATTTTTTCAAAACATGTCTAGAAATTGCTTGGCCCCTATTAAGTCTTTGTCTGAGTTATTACTCCTGTAAAAATATTACTCTGCACCTATCTTGTACCTGTTTATTTATGAATTTTAGAATAAAATTTCTTATTACATAAGTTACCAGAAAACTTTTGTGATTTGGCGCAAGCGATATTTACCGCCAAGGCAACCTCCGGATGACAGTAAAAAAGATTGTTTTGTATTCTTAATAAAAATGGAATACCAGGCAATTTTGCGCTACTACTTTAGGCGCGGTTTAAGTGTTGATTAGTATTTAAAGATTATAATTTCTATAGTGGGAGATCATTCTGAATGTACTTAATTTTGATCTGAAAAGTGCTTTTAGCTCAGGACGCACATTCTCGTTTGTTACGGAAAAAAACATATCTTCTGTCAAAAAGAAGTTGGAGTTCGATGAGCGTGTGACCTATCGCCAAATAGAAATCTGTTCGGATAGTCCTATACTCGCAGTCAATATAATTCTTCACGATTACAAATCAGAAAAGTTTATTCTCTTTGAGTACCCTATACTTACCTTAATAGACGAACAAATGTCACACCGTATTTTGCGGTGTCGCAAAATTATGAATAATTTAAAAAATGAAACATTAAACTTTCAATAGTGTCGTTATATGTGATGAAACCTGACGTTACTTTTATGTTCACTTAAATCCAACAGCACTAACCTTTTAATGGCATGGGATGACAAGTGTAGTCAGATCTATAATAAAACGAAAACAATTTAATTCGACAAATGGTTTTGAAAAATACAAAAGTGCAGAAGTTGACTGTTTTTCTTTTCTTTATACCTTTCATTAGCTCTTTCTCTTTATGTACTTTTCTAAATACTTCTTTATTTGTAATTCGCGCAGTCCAAAGTATTTTTAACATTCTCCTATACAGCCACATTTCAAACTTTATTTTTTTATGATGGTTTCTTTTAACGTCCAGGCTTCCATTCCGTACAGGAGAGTTGACCAAACGTAGCACTTAATAAACTTTATCTTAATATCTAATCATAAGTGATTTTTGCATAGCATTGTTTTACATTTACGGAAAGTACTTTTTGGTTCCAATACAAGTTTTCGATTAACCTAGTAACTTTTCCATCTAGTCCTATTTTTAGCAATGCTTCAATTAACTCTAGATGTTGAACCCTATCAAAACCTTTCTTAAAATCTATGAATCCAATATACAGTGCAACCTCTTTAATCCGAACACCTCATTGCCAGGGTCTCTTCGGATTAGAAAATCGTTCGGATTAACGAACTATGTATAAAACAACGTAAATATGTATATATGTATGCACTTTTCTAACACAAAAGAGAACATTCTTCAACATCCACATTACACAAACATATGTATGTATAGATAAAGAAAAATATGCAAGTAACAAGGGCGTTATTTATTGTTTTGTAAAGTGAAAAATTCGTTATATTTAATTGATTTCTATTTTTAATTAATGTCTCTTGGACTTGGGTCCGCAATTCTTGCAGAAATATAATTCTATGTTCGGGAACATCATTTTGGATTGCCCATTCGTTACAAGTATTAAAGGCTAATACTGCATCACTATCCTTTACTGCACAGGGAATTCCAAGAACATCATCAACCGGATTACTATCTGAATTACTCAGAGATAATTTCTTACATGATATCAATTTCAGTTTGTAGTTCATCGCTGATTGCTTTATCATGTGTCACCCACTCTTCAACTTCTTCATTTAAGCTTTGGTCAAGCTTTTTCCCCAAGTCCGAAATTTCCTTCAGATCATTTTCTCAACAGGTCTTCTTGGTTCAGAGATTTGTCTGGCTAACCTAGCCACTGGGATACCTTCTTCTTCATCACTGTTGTCAAGCTGTTTTTTGATAAACCTCACGTAGTAAAAAATATTTCCAAGATTTTTTTATTAACTCAGCCCTCACATGCTTCCAAGCGTTGTCTAAAGAGAAAACGACGTCTTTCAAATTTACGTCATTTAGTGATTGCGACACATCGTAATCAGAGTCGACAATTTTTTTGAGCAATTTTTCTATAGAATAACATTATAGCTGTATGATTTATTGATTTATGGGTTGTATCAATGGCGCACAATTTGGTGGAAGGCACAATACAGACATTTTATTATTGTCACTGGACAATTGGGTAGGGTGTCCAGGTGCATTATCCAAAATTAAAATGGCCTCCCGGTTAAGATTGAGCTGCTTCATTTTATGATCCGGGCGCATTTAAATAGGACATAAAAGTGATCCTTTCTTTGGTTACTTTCCGTCCAGGCGCAGATTTCTCCTTTGAATGAGCCAAAGTTTTGGTTGGTAGAACTCTCCAGAAAAGTCCACTTTCATCAGCATTATAAATTTGGTGAGACACAGATTTATTTCTTTTATTAATTGGACAAGCTTTTCCACAAAAGGTAAGACTACATCATAGTCGCTAGATAACGATTCTTCGCAAACTGTTAACTGGCGAATTCCAAACCTTGATTTGAATTTATGAAGCCACCCTGAGCTTGCTTTAAAGTCATCGTTTTGAGTTATTTTATTATAAAAAAAAACTTAACTTTCTCACGAAGAATTTCCCCAGAAATTGGAGAACTTAAACAAATAGAGATGTGGTTAAATTTTGTTTTTACCTATCAAATTGAATTACATTAACTCATATCACTTGTCTAAATGTTATGGGATATCAATAATGTACCTACCTTTTGTCAAACTCAATTCCAATATCTCCCTGTTTGATGGATCGACATCATTTTCATTAGATATGCCAAAATTTTATCTTTGTTTTTCTTAATATCAGCTACAGTAACTGTCCCAATGCCATACTTGGTCGTAATGCTGGAATAGCTTATCGTTATCTTTTCAAACTTGGATTTTTTCTTTTAAGTCAAGAGTAACGTGTTTTCTTTTCGACATTGTTCTATTAAAAAAAATTGGTTTAAAGTCTACACAAAACATATTTTGCTATAGTAAACTGAATAAATCGTAAGTAAGTAACCCTCATAGCAGCGCCGACACAGTTCAACTGACTTGTTACGACTAAAAATTCAAATTGACGCAGTACCACCACTACCTAAGGCGGTGGTGGGCAGTATAAACAACGACAAGTATTTATTTCTTGTTTAGCGTTCGGATTACCGAGACAGCGCTCGGACTATCATTTTGTAATTTTGCCGTTCGGATTAGCGTACGTTCGGATTAACGTGTGTTTGAATTATAGAGGTTTTCTGGAATTCACGGCATTTTTGTAATATGTTCATTCCGCATTCCGCATAAGGCATCTATTGTTCCAAGTCTGCTTCTGAATCCAAATTGTAAACTTTCCACAAAGGATTTACATTTCCTTGAAATTCTGTTTTGTATAATTCTAAGAAGAAGCTTTAGTACATGACTCATTAAGCTGATTAAGCGAAAGTCATTACATGGTGTTACGTTATTTTTTTAGGTATCGGAATGAAGATGCATTTGGCCCAAATGTCAAGCAGTTTTCCACTTTCATATGCATGATTGAAAAGTTTAGTCAACATTTTTATATTATTTTTATCAAACAATTTAATAATCTCAGCGAATATTTTGTCAGGTTCAACCGCCTTGCAGATTTTGCTATTCGTAATACATATTCAACTTCAGATTGCATTATTTCTGGTCCTTCTATGTCGGTTTTATTCTTAATATAAAAAAATATATGTTGTATAGTTTATTCATGTTTTTATTAAATTATTTTTGTCAAGCATCAAATTTCCTTGTTCATTTCTAAGAGTCTATGGAGTTCTTCGTTTATAATTGCCGGTTACTTCTTTTAATTTTTTGTGTCGTCAAATTTGCTTTATAACTGTTCCATTTCTCTATACTTTTCTTCTAACCATTTTTCTTTTGTTTGTTTTGTACTTCTTTTATTTCTTTTTTAATCTGTCGATATTTGTCCTAATCTGTATTTTTATATTTTTTTCTTTCTTCCATTAACTTTAATATATCACCTGTCATCCACTGCTGTATTTTAATTGTTCTTTTTTTACCTAATACTTTGTTGCTATTTTTTGTATTTCCTCTTGTACAACTTCCCATTATTGATAAATGTCTATGTTAGTATCAATATTCGCCAAGTCTTCATTGAGTTTAACTTGCTACATGAAATGAGTTAAAAAAATCTCCTAATATATTCCTTTCATTAGACTAAGCCATTTGTATTGCAAAATACCAGCTTAATTAATTGTATTATACGCATGTTTAGTGCCATAGTACTTTTTTATACATAAATGATTAGTTATACAGTAATACCTTCCTTAACGTTGCTTAAAGATGCGTTCAACGAATTTACTTTGTTATGAGAATTTTATTGTATAAATTAAAAATAAATCGACCGATAATTTTTAAAAAACATTAAATTTCTTATAAACTCATTGAGCGTCAATAATTTTAGGTAAACCTGGAAACATTAAATTATTAACAACCATAAGAAAAATTAGCTTCATAGTATCAAAAGTTAGTTGAAAAATATGAATGAGTTATTCTGTTCTTTTAGTATATAAAAAACTTTTGTACGATTGAAAGTGTTTTTTTATTAGCAAATAATTTGTAAGTATTATAATCTCAATTATTTTTAACTGAAAATTAACTCTATTTTTATCATTCGCTCTTCAGATAGGTTATGATAATAACTTTTCACTGATGATGTTATTATTATCTTATGAATTGTTTTATCTTTACTAGCACACATCATTGTTTCCAATTTTTTAATTATTTTATTTATGTAAGGATAACCTGGGAAAGCTTCTAGTTCAAGACATTCATCCTCGTCTGAATCGAAGTAAAACATCGCTGTTATACAAAAGATTCTTAATATTTTAAGATTGGGTAACATATTATATAGTTTTGCACAAATATTTTTATTAAGAATTTTTTTCTTTGGTAGCCCACCTTGTCGCCGACTAGTAGATGCAATCATAATTGGCGACAAACCCTATTTTTATTTTTATAATGTTTTTACTAAAGCTCAAAATAAAATATAGGATAAGCCAAACGCATTTACCACATGTACCACTCAATAGTAACAGTAGAAGCCAGAAAAAAAAAAAACATATCACAATGCCAACGTTGGCAACAATATGGGCATAAAAAAAATTAGTGCTCATTGAAACCAGCATGCGTTGAATGTGCTGGCAGTCACACACAAACTGCAAAAAGAAATATAACGATCCACCAACATGCGCCAACTGTGGAGAGAACCACAGTGTCAAATATTGTAAATGCCCACACCACATAGAGCTATTAAAGCAACGAACTAGAACCTAACCAACTACCACCAATACTCCCCATAGTAGATATGCCAACGTAAATTCCAGAATATCACACCTATAATAATGATCGGATTTATAGTAGCCGCAAGAGTGGAGATTTTTATAAAAACAAAATTCGAATACACACGACTCCGAAAATCAACAATCTACAAATTGAAACAACAGCGATAAAGGTTACACTAGATGACCAGAGCTACATTACAGTAATAAGTACTTATAGGCAACCAAACAAAAAGCTAATCGAAAAAGATATTAAAAATTTGATACAACTAGATCGCTACCCGTCATAGGCGATATAAATTCCAAAAACACATTATGGGGCTCTAGGGCTACGAAACCAGAAGGAATAAAACTCGAAAAGTTTACAATAAATAACGCATTCCAAATCTTAACTACCCATCTGATAGCCCGATATTCTCGACAATGTTCTTCAAAAAAACTTTAATAAACCGGTGTTTCAAAACGTCATGACAAAACTCAACTCTGATCATCTTCCAGTTCTTGTGTCTTTTTCAAATACGTTATCTATTAAAAAACCCAACCCAAAACTTTTCAACGGGAAAATAGATTAATTTTAAAAATACTTAGACAACAATTTTCATTATTCTAACAGCCTCTACACCATCGAGGACATAGATTCGATGATAAACCACATTACCACATCGATACAAAGCAGTACAAAATTGACATGCAAACCACAAAAAGGACCATTTCAGGAAACTACAATTATCCCCGAGATATATAATCAACTAATCAAAACCAAAACCAAATTTAAGGTGAATGGTAAAGAACCAAGAACTACATAACCAAAAATCGCCTGAACAATATTACAACCTAAACAAAAGGGAATTAAACAATATAAGAATAAATGCTTACAAGCAACAGACAGCTGATCTTAGTCTAGGAGACAGGGTTATGGAGAACAACAAAAAACATATTACACCAAAGACAAAAAATTTCCACACTAACTACAGAATCTGACAACAAAAGGTATAGTTCCAACGCCGAAGAAGCTGCTGCTTTTGCCTCACACCTCGAAAAGACCTTCACTCCAGCAATCATCTGCACACCAACTCATCTTATGCAAGGAATTCTTCTTCTTCTTCTTCTTAGCCCGTTTCGGTCCATAACTGGACGAAATCCTCCTTCATTGACTTCCACTTGGTCCTATTTTGAGCTTCCTGTATCCATTTCAATCCGGCCACTTTTTTTATATCGTTGTACCATCTATTGGGTGGTCCTCCTCTGTTTCTTCTATATTCCCACGGCCGCCACTGAAGCATTGTTTTTGTCCATCTAGTTTCTTGTGTTCTGGCAAGGTGCCCGGCCCAACTCCATTTCAGATTTGCTATTGCTTCAATAACATTTGTCACTTTTATCTTCTCCCTAATCCATACATTAGTTTTTCTGTCACGTAGTGATATGCCTAGCATTTTTCGTTTCATTGCTCTTTGAGTGGTTGTTAATTTGTGAAAGTGGGTTTTGTTAGGGTCCAGTTTTCGCTTCCGTAGGTCATTACAGGTAAGATGCATTTATCAAAAACTTTCGTCTTAAGATGTTGGGCAATATTTTTGGAGTTCAAAATAAAAATAAGTTTACCATAGGCTATCCATGCTAATCGAGATCTTCTTTTGATTTCTGTTATTTGGCTGTCACGGTCAATCCTGAGTGTTTGTCCTAAGTATATGTATTCACTAACATTTTCAATCGTTACATTTCCAACTTTTAATGTTTCGTCTATGTCCTGATGTTCTGGCATCATTATTTTTGTTTTGTTTAAATTCATTTTCAGACCGATCTTTTCTGCTTGTTGTTTTAAGTCTTGTACCATATACTGTAGGTCGTTTTGGTTCGTAGCAATGATAACGATATCATCTGCATACAGTAGGTGGTTTATTTTTCTGCCATTTATGTTTACCCCATAGTTTTCCCACTTAATTTTTCGAAACATATCTTCTAACACTAGTGTGAACAGTGTAGGAGACAGACAATCGCCTTGCCGAACCCCGCGTTTTAACTCAACCGGTTTTGTTTCATCGTGTAATTTGTAGGTAGCAGTAGTTTTATTGCTGATGTTGTTCAAAAGATTTATGTATCTTTGGTCAATTCTACCGTTTTTAAGTGCTTCTGTAATTGCCCATGTTTCTACCGAGTCGAAGGCCTTTTCAAAGTCTATGAAAGCCAGGTAAAGAGGTATGTTATATTCATTGGTTTTTTCAATTAATAGTTTCATTGTAAATAGGTGATCTCTGGTTCCATAGCCTTTTCTAAATCCGGCTTGAGATGCAAGGAATTAACGACGTTGAAAGAAACTCACTTATACTGGATCGCATAAAACCACCTTCAACCAATAAACTTAAAAGTACAATAGACATACTACCCAAAAATAAAACTCCGGGCCATAACCTCATCACAAACAACATTCTCCGACACCTAACAGATGAAGCACTCAGCTACTTAAGCACCACTTATAATGCTTGTTTGAGACAGGGTTGTTTCCCACAATCATGTAAATGTGCACAAATAATCTTATTCGCAAAACCGATAAGTCTGCAAACTTTACTATCCAAATTACTAGAAAAGGTCATACATAAACGTTTGATTAACAGTATCTAAAACCTCAATATATTACTCGCATTTCAAATCGGGTTTCGAAAAGGTTACTCAACCCGTCATCAACTACAGAAAATTAGTGAACTTATCGAACGGGGTTTCGAAAGCAAACTATATATCACATGCGTCTTTTTAGATATCGCACAGACTTTCGATAAAGTCTGAACCGAAGATCTTAAAAAGGAGCTTCTAGACATAGACATGCCTACTAACCTTAAAGCCATCATCTTCTCCTTCCTGGAAAATCGAACATTTGCAATTAGGGTTAACTCAACATTGTCTGAAATCAAAAACGTTTATGCTAGCGTTCCACAAG
The DNA here is from genome assembly GCA_036346155.1 of Sinelater perroti. Lineage (NCBI taxonomy): Eukaryota > Metazoa > Arthropoda > Insecta > Coleoptera > Elateridae > Sinelater > Sinelater perroti. Next base: position 3,636,531 of record JARFIY010000359.1, read on the forward strand.
GCAGCATACTAGGACCAATCCTATTAAACATATACACCTCAGATGTACCTGAAATTACAACAACGCTGGCAATATTTGCCGATGACCATGCCGATGGCCATTTTTACTCCAGCCGACAAACTAGAAAATGCAGCGATAGCATTACAACATGCAACAAACAGTTTTTCTTTCTGGTTTAAATAATGGAATATGTAAATTAACGCTGATAAGTGCCAAGCCTAAATATTTACCCTGCGAAGACTTAATAACCCCCTTAACGTACATATCAACAATATAATACCTTGAAACCGAAATAACTTTGCAGTTAAATACTTAGGAGTTTACCTCGATACTCGGTTAGAAATACCACATTAATCATAAATTAACGCAAAGCTATACTAGGTTAAGACAATTGTATCCCTTGATAAAGAGGAATTCAACACTAAAAATTGAATGTGCGGTACTATTTTACAAAAGTCTGCTATAACGTCTGGCACTATACGCACCTCCTGTGTGGTGTAATACTTCCAAAAGCAACATACTAAAATTGTAGGGATTTTAAAACAAGGTGTTGCGAAGCGCAGTTATCGCACCATAGTATATACGAAACACGTTCACATCAATAGCTAGGCGTATTATACGTGGAAGAGTTTATTAAAAAATGTGCTAACAACTTTATTACTAACTCAAGTTCATGTGGTGGTGCGGTACACTATGAACTGCTTCAAACAAATATCCACACTAGACTGAAATGCAGATTACCACAAGATATCATTCATCGTGAACACAATTAAATCACAATTATTGTTATGGTCAATCGTTATTGTTATAGTTAATAATTATTATTAATTGTTATTGTTTTTATATACCCACGAAACTGCTAATTAGTCTCATTCTTTTATAATTTAGTTACTGTTATTTGTTGATTTGGTAACAAACTTTAGAAACTATTTTAAATTCAATATTGTATTTATTTGAATTAACTCTTATTTTTTCTTTAATGCTCGGAGTTGTAATTAGAGAAATGATGTTAACAAAATATAATTAAGATAATATGCTACATATGTTTAATTGTGCGCTGCTAATAAATCTATAATCTACAATATTTATATTAAAAATGTTAAACTTGTTTGAAAGATTTCTAAATCTAAACAGTATACTTTGAAAGTATGGCCGTTTTAAGTATTACATTTGTAAAAATAATTTTTTATTAGACATGCCTGGTATCAATTTTAAATTTCCATTGTCCAAAGACTTAAATATTATTAACATAATATCCTAATATAGAAGCGCTTATATTAAATTTTTTTAAATCTTGAATTACTCCTGATCAAAATGTAAAATATTTACTTTGAAAAGTCAAAGAATATTTAAATTTATATTTTAAATATTTTTCAATAACTTGTATTAATTTAAATCAAACACGAAACATTAAAACAAGTTTTAATTTGCGTGTTTCTTGCTACGAAACTTTACGATAAAATAAATTTTAAAAATAAAGAGAAAATAAAAAAATGTTACATCTTTTTCACAGACAAATTGCTTAAAATATAAAAGACTATATCCATTTCAGTAGTTACAAAATTTTTCTAAAGCGGGACCCCCTTTGAACAAGGATTTTTTAATAATCATTTTCTCACACACATCTATTTCCGTACTCAACTTGATACATAATAAAACTGCAACTGTCTAGAACTAAAAATGTCTATTGCCGGATAGCTCAATTCATTTTTTGTAGCTGGCGCTATTCGTCATCTAGTAATAAAATTTGTTTTTTGCTATTTGTGCTATTTTTTACCAAAGAGCACAATTTTAAAAGTGCTAAACAGTACTGGAGCTTCTTGGAATTTTCACTTCCAACTTATTAATTTTGCTATTGACAACTGGGTTTACTATCAAATATTTAACGATATGTTACAAATAATTTCTATAATTCTGTAAAATACAGTTTAATTTTTGAAAAGTTTATTAATACTATCTACGTATGCAACAAGAATTTATTTGTTAAATCTAGCAAATTTACTACTTCCACATTTATATAGCCAACATCCTTACAGAAAAGGCAATGGAGAGGCAGGCGTGTAAATAGCCGCTCTCGTGGTGCGGTGTGGAAACGTAGTACGGCCCGTAGTGGAAAGTCAGCCGATAAGGCCAAAATCGTCCCTTAAACGGCCGTCGCGTTAGCGGATGGGGGCGGCTACCGATATCAACCAATGAATTGCCAAATCGCTCACCTGAATCGGCTTCGGCTTCGGCTTCGTCGGCGATTCCAAGGTGGCCACCTCTGCGATGCGGATCTGGTATCTGCGGGATGTTGAGACACGACCAAATTGGCCGAGCTGCGATGCGTGAATATTTGCGGGGATGCGAAATGCGAATTTATGCGGACTGAGACACGACGTAGTGGCCGCGCTGCGGGGCATGAATCTGAATGTATGCGGGGATGCGAAAGCCCATGCCGTTTGTGTGCGACGCCAAAACGTAGCTGATATCAAAGGCTCGCATGCCGCCGCGATATAAAGCGGTTCAAGGGCGAAAAGGCCGCCACACCAGACAACTCTCTGAAATTCTTTAAAAAAGTTAATTTTTTTACAAAAAACAAGCCACTTTTTACTTTCTTTATTCTATTAATAAGGAAAGTCATGTAATCGGCGGAAATTTGCCCTACCCACTTTTTTACATTTCTGGACGAATTATAGCCTCAGGACACCAAAAAAGTTGGTTTAGGCCATTGGTTCGTGTGTGTGTATCTCTCTGTCGATCTGTCAGTAAACAGGATATCTCGAGAATCGTAAGAGCTAGAGACTTGAAATTCGGTACGCAAGTTACTTGTAGGTAGGGGACGCAGTGCGAAGCTTTTGGTAAAAATCAGCCTAGCCGTTTGGTCGCAAGGTCGCAAAATCGGTCGCAAAGCGGTCGCAAATCTAAACGGTTGAAGATACAAAAAATTCATGAGAATAAAAATGATTTGTTATCACGAGATAAACATGAATTTAAAGTAAAAGTTGGTAAAATAGGAACTCGCAAAAAATTGAAGTCCAGGATTTTTGCCAGAATTACCCAAATAATAAGGTAAGGAAAGTCGTGTGGTGTTCAGACCAAATTTTTTCTTATACCACTAATAATAATCATTAGTAGCAAGCCACCGTGTTATATTTCTCATTGCAAAAACTAATAAACTACATACGCTTACTAAAAATCTAATTTGAGTAACAAATATTAAAATGGTGTAAATAATAGGTGATAAAAAAACTTCATAACGACATCTCTCTTTAAAAATACTATCCAAAAAAATAAGATATAGCAGAAGATATATACACAAATTGCTGAAAATATTAAGTGCCCATACTTCTTACTACAGAAAAACACAGATATTTTTAACTGTACTCATTTTATAGCATTTGTAAAATACGATACATTACGAAAAATTTTTTATTTTTTGTCTATTAAAGGTCAATAAGGCCGAAAAATATTTAATTGAAACTCGAGAAAAATACTAACAAATATGATATTGGTTAAGTGAAATGAGTTGCTTATGCACGGATGCGCAAGAAGTAATGTCAAACAGTACAAGGTTTTTATAATAATAAACATTTTCAAAATCTTTATATTCTGAAATAGGTTTCTTATAAAAAGTGTCACTGATGTTGTAAATGTCATCAGAGAAAAGGCATTTCAGACTAGTATTTTTAGAGGAACTTGTAATGACATTCGTTCTTTATATGTAAATATTCTTTATCACACAGAAATTCGCTTTCAAGGAAAATTTCTTAAAAAGAGTTGTCCATTTAAAAATACAAACTTTGATACATTTGCAAGATTTGAAATCGGAATATGAGAATCTGATTACCTTTGGCTCTTCGGATTGGTTTTCTTTCCTGGTATCTTCGTACACATTAAATATTTAGAATGGTGGTTTCCAATTTTCATTGAATAACAGCAACAAATAAAAATAAACGGTTTTATAAAAAATTATGGTTCATGATCCATTTTAATTAGAAGAAAGAAGTTTGATTTAATCAATTGTATACAAGAATTCATGAAACATTTAACTGAGTATCACATAATAAATTGTGAGCAATTTTTTGCAATCATGCAAGTCAGTTTGCACAATTTAAAACGACTTTTTATGACTTTTTCCTCAAAGAAATTCAAAGTAATTAGGAGAATCACTGATAGAGAGTGAGTCTTTTTTTAGACTACTCCCTTTAGCATGCCGATATTCCAACAAACATAAAAGAAACAATTATTGGAATATCAAGTATAAATTGTTGTAGTTAATCTTTTTTCTCAGAACCTAGACGAGTGTTAAACCAGAATACAACGATATCTCGAGCTGACAACCAAAGCTGCCAAGTGTTTAGTTCCATTTGGAACATATTTATATATACGAATTAAGTTATTACATAAGTTAATATATGTCTTATAAGGTGTTCCTGTTCTTTTTTGGAAATCCTTTCGCGATTTCCCCAGTTCTTAATGCAACCCCCAAAGAATCGCGACCCATACATACATTGGGAATCTCTGGTCTATTAAAAGCTACCCGCAAATCATTAATTCTTGTTTTCGGAAGTTCTAAGAATGTTATATGCGAAGTTAGGCACACAGTATTTCTAATATATTCTTAGAATTATCCGTAATAGTATAATAGTAAAAGTAGAGACATGTGCACATAAAATTATAATTTTATGCTTTTATATCTTTCGATAACAAGAACTATAAAGTACGCCCAAAAGTAATAAAAATGATTTTCTTGGTACAAGCAGAAAAGTCAGGAGACGTTCTTCGGGCCTGATGGTTGGTGGAGTATAGCAAGTCGTTTACCCAGCTATGAAAATTTGCAACAGAGACGCTTACTATAAAAACGAAGATCTACAAGGAAGGATCCTTTATCGAAAACACGAGTGTTTAGATCACACGGTGTTCGGATAAATAAAAGAGGACGGTTAAGGTAAGTGACGAGAGGGGTTTCCATTAACTTTTCACACTTTAAACGATTTTGGGCTTTGACCGACGTCTGACCATTAGATTGATATCAGGCGGAACTTTGCAAATCTATTGTGCGTAAAATTCTCACAATGAAATTGCAGATGCGAAACGTTTGCGCTAAATTGGTTTCCAAGGTTTTGGCCGATTTCTCGTGAGCTCAAATCCATCTTTTTTAAGCTTTTCTTTTGGATACCATTTTGAGACTATTAAAAATGTCGTGACGAGCGATTAAAAGAGATTTCAGTTCAAAACTTTCAGGCGATCTATGATGCGTAGTAGAACCGCTGGCAACCGGTGTATAGATGTTCAATGATGATATCTTTGAAGAATATGAAGTGTAGATAAAACAAATTCGGTAACAAGGATAAAAAAAAAGATAACTGATATATATGAAAATTAACCATGCAAACAGCGAGAAAGAACATTTTAATGTTTACCAAAAATTTAATCGAAAAATTAAATCAAATACAGAAAGAATATTTTTGTAATATGCACACTAAAGTTTACTTGAAAAACCACAATTAAGAAGATGTTCAATATTCAGAAAGTAATAGGTAACTGCATATTGAATGAAAAGTAAAGTTTACAATTTTTTAAGGGCACTGCGTTTAAACGAGAAACATTCGTAACTCTTATGTTTTTCTTTAATATACTAATTGTAACCAAAATATGCCAAAAGAATTAACACAGACGACTTTAGATAATAAGCAAAATGGCTGTGGACGCCACATATTTATTCGTGGTTATAGAACAAAAGAAATTTTAACACACTGTACTGCAGTCAATAGAACATATTCGTATTTATCAACTTCTCTAAAATAGAATTAGAAAAGATCTAGTGCATAATAAAAACAAAGAAATAATTGTAAACTGCATCTACCACGACAAATTACTAGCAGCAAATTTAAAAGGTCGCTCATTTTTTTCATTGGATCTTCAAAATTTTACGATGAAACCGAACCTTTTAAAGATATGTACCATAATCAAGTGTTTTACAGTTAACTCCCGCGCCAGCCGGCAAGACGCTGGGGTGCTCGCAGCCGTCGCGACCGGCTAACCGTTTTAATTATAATTTTTCCGGGCGGAATTGCGCCCGGAGCGAGCGGAACGTTGCGTACCGAGGGCATCAAACAATAATTTAAACCTTAATTTCGCGTTCGGAAGTACTGCACCTGTGCGTAAGGGTTCGGCGCCGCGCGGGGATGAAAAACGTATCATAGCGGCACGGAAACGAGAATGGGAACGGAACGAGAACGGGAACGAGAACGAGAGGAGCATCAGCCAACCCCGGCCCCGCCGTGATTAATGACTGCTGGAAGATTGGAAGTAATTAAAGCGCGGGAATAAATGGCAACGTTCCGTTCCGTTCGGTTCCTGCGGTTCCGGCTTGACAATGCGACCTATTCATCACATTCCTGATACTTATATGAGTGCTGCGAGTACGTGTGCGGCCCGGCCGTTTTAAATTGGACGGCACCGAGCTGCAGCCGGAGCGGCTCGGACCGCTGCCTGCAGGAAGTGGCCCCGCAGTTATTGGTTAGCTTCGGCCGTTCGCACCTTCTGCACCTCTAAATTAACGTCTCGCGTACTTAACCCAAACGAGATTGAGATAACGCTCAGCCGAGCAGCCAGTTGATGGGAGCGCGAGCGAACGGAAATATAAAGCCTCGGGTTTACTAGTGTGAACATTTCGTAAGTCGGTTAAAAAGCTTCGGTGTCAACGTCGATAGGTTTATAACTTAGATTGCGATGGAGCGAAATGGGATGCTTTACAATTTTGCCAGAATTGTAACAAACATTATAAACAAAGATAATAATTAAAGGTTGCTTACAGTTTTCCCAATTAAACTCTATGTTTTATGAAATTGCATTGCACCAGCCATTTTAAATCTAACTAATTCTGCAACTCGTGCTTTTCGCGAAATTCGAATCCGCTCTTCGACTTTTTTTCATTATGGATCTATCCCCAACCTCTATAAATTATGGCGCCTGTTTTTTCAATCTTCCTCTCTTTCATATCCCGCACTTACAATTTCTGTTTTATCGTCGGGCCAGACACATTATTTTTACCCATGGGTGGCCCATAGCCTCTATCTTCTACAGGAGGACGTAGTACTTCAAGGTTTTATTTTTATATTCAAGAACGCTCAACGGTTTAAATTTAATTAACTTGCCTCTTGTTTCTAGAGAATCTTTTAATTCCATACACATTGATTTTTATGTTTTTATATATTTTCATCTTTTTCTTTCCTTTCCTGGAATCTTTTCTGTTTTTATCTTCTTAAACCATTTAATTCTTTTCTCGTTAATTAACTTTGATCATATATTATTGTTCATATTTGAATAGGATTCCAGTTTGATATTTTATTAATAATAAAATAGTCGAATAGACAACAAACACGCGTAAATACAGAACCTTTATTATACGCATTAGAAACTACGACAGTACATTACTTTTTGACACAATATAGCCATGCAAATCAAGGCACTTGTCATAACGTCTTACAAGGTGTGAAATTTTTCTACAAAAAACTCTCCCTGAGAATGAAGCCACCCTGTGACAGCATCGTCAAAGCAGTGCGTTGCACGAGTCACATCGCCGGTTGCACTTTTGTTCAGCAATTGTTCTCTTTTCTTCGGCGTAAAAGGCGAGAAAGTCTATAGTAGAACACATTCTGTGTGTTTTGTCCTTTTTTGACAGGACTTTTAGTGCCAAATGGGAACAAAAGTTACGGCATTAAAATTTTCTGCTAATATCTGGTATAAATCAGCTCGAATATGTTGGAGAAAGTATGTAGAAAGTTTAGATATCGTAAACCGATAGACTTTGCACTTCACATTTAGCGAAATTTTCTAACAGCGTTCATTTTCATCTAACTAACGAGTAAACTGCAACACAACCTTCTTCTTTTACTTCATACTGCTTATTGAGCTACTGCGTACAGCGCCACAGGCTATACTCTCCTGTTTCTTACGTATGCGAAAATAGAGGTTTCTTTCCGAATTTTTCTAGTATATTATACGTTGTAGTACCATAAATAAAGGTATTCCTTCCTTTATTCTACATTTATTGATATGTTATTATTAATTTTCTGCGTTAGTGCTGTTCTTGCAAACTATTTTACCATAATTTTGGGGTGTTGTTTGTATATTTATTGGAACATTTATAAATTTGTTTCTATTATTATAATTTCTTTTATTTTATTAACATTTTTTACTTGCTTTATGTCTTAATTTTAATATTTTTGTTATTCTCATACTCTAATTAGAAAACTGTATGCGCAAATTACAGGATTAGTCGCTTTGTTGTTAAATTATGCTAAAAATTTAGATTATAAACTATACTTTAACCTTGTGATTAATCATTAAAAATTATTAAGTACCTGAATTTATTTTAAACAAAGGGTAATGATGTGGTTGTCCAAAACGCGGTGCTTGCCGCATCATCCCATATCAGAGACAGCAGTGAAGGAGAACATATGGGAGCTTTAACGTTCCGGTTTTAAAATTATACTCCCAGGCAGGATGCAGTTTTACCATTACATCTCAGTGAGACAAAATATTTGAAATTGTTGTTTTCGAAAGACGCAGTAATCGGCAAGATTGGTGTTCCTGGGTAGTAGGGTGCTAGACGCGACTGCCTGCGAACATTATTGAATTCAACTTCCTGAAATGCAGAGCCTTAAACGGTCATATTCGCATCATTCGTGTTTTAAATTACGTTAATTGCATTTTAGCCTAATATATATATATATATATATATATATATATATATATATATATATATATATATATATATATATATGATATTACATGACCATTATTCTTAATATTTATAAAGCAATCTCAACAAAGGCTTTCAAGAGTGAATGTCCTACAACATGTTTAGAACCAGTGGAGGTCATGCAGATGCAATATATATTTTTTTTATTATCAATTTTGCATATTTACAATCTACTCCTTATGGGAGTAATAAGTAAATGTTATGATTTCATTTACATGACATAAGGGAGATTCGGCCAGTGCCTTAGCCCCATATTTATTTCAACTAGTATTAATTAATTATCGTGAGGAGGTAGGTCCTGTGGCCATTTTCTTTTTAGCTTCCTGGTGACGGTAGGTTGGACGGACAGTTGTTCCACGAGTTGATTAGTATGCTCTGCCAATTTTTAGGTGTACGATTTAGACAGTCTTTTGATCTCTTCGCTAGCTACATAAGGAATTCCAATGTCATTGTGGAGAGTTTCATTTGAGATATACCACGGAACATCGGTTATGGTCTAAGAATTTTTGATTGGCATCTCTGTAGGATCTTGGTATGTGATGCCTTGGTACAATCCCACAGCTGGATTCCACATGACCAGATGGGCTTTAAAATTATTTTATAGAGGAGTATTTTATTTTGTAAGGTGAGCTGAGATCATCTCCCCATCGGCCAGTTCATCTGTTTTATTTTTAGGTCTATTTATTTTCTTTTTTTTTAATATGCGTGTTCCAAAGTAATTTCTGGTCTAGATGTAAGCCAAGATATTTGATTTCAGTTTTCTGAGGTATGGGAGTGTTTTTGAATAATATGGGTGGGCACACGATGCGTCTATTGGTAAAAGTAACATGGGCAGATTTATCGCTGTTCACTGTTATTCTCCATTTCACGAACCAAGTCTTGAAGGATGTTGAGGTGATTTTGTAGATATGCTATAGCTGTTTCTGGATTTTCGCTGCTTGAGAGAATAGCCGTATTATCGGCAAACGTTGCAATTCATGTGTTATTTGTGAGAGAACTATCAAAGGTATACAGTAAGTACAGCAGAGATCCCAACACGCTACCTTGCGGGACTCCAGAAGTAATCTTGTAATAAGTAGACACAGTGCTATTGATCTTGACATGAAAAATCCTGTCGCTAAGGTACGACTTTAATAACAAATATAATTAACTTGGGAAGTGTCAAAGGCCTGCTGAATATCCAAAAATACAGCTGAGCAAATTCATTTTGTTTCGAGGCTCTCCATTATTTTAACAACGATTCGATGAGTCTGATAAATCGTCGAGTGTTGTTGGCGGAATTCGAACTGGTAATTTGGTATTATTTGCTCTAGATCTACGCCACTATAGATTCTCTTGAGGAGTAGCCGTTCGAAAACCTTGGATGTCAGGGGTAAAAGACTAATTGGATGGCGGGAAGAGGGTTGTGAAGGACGTTTTCCAGGTTTCTCGATTGCAATAATTTTGGCAAACTTCCACTGGGTTGGGAAATGGCATAGTCTGAAGATGCTGTTAAATATTGTGGTGAGGAGTACTATGGCTTTTCTAGGAAGATTTTGAAGGACTTCTCCCACTATCAGATCGTATCCTGGGGCTTTGCGGGTATTGGTGGCTAATATTTGTTGTCGTACTTCTCTTGGTGAGAATGGGTTAATTGGTAACGACAATTAGTATAGAGTCTCCAGAAATGAATTAATTTCAGAATCGTCGATATTTGGTTGGGATTCTGGTGTCGTGAAAATATTAGCGAAACGTCCAGCAAATGTTTCGGCCTTGTCTTCCTCTGATCTGGCCCAAGTGTCGTCCGGTTTCTTGATGGGAGGTATGGTGCCAATTGGTCGTTTGAATTTTTTGGTTGCTTTCCACAACGTGCGATCATCAGGTGCAAGATTAGTAACATAATGTTGGAAAGTATTGTTCTTTGATTCTATTAACACGTTGTGTAGTTGATGTGTAAGTCGGTTGAGTAAGGTTTTATCGTACCTATATCTGATTCTTTGCCACTTTTTCCGTGTTTTCCGTTTCTGGGCAACAAGGTCTCGAATGTGGCGAGGAATGATGTGTATTTGTTGATGAACCATTAGGTTGGGCGTGACTTGCCAACCAGCATCTTGTATCACTGTCGTCAGGTATTCTGTTGCTTCGTCAAGGTCTTCAGCGCTTTTAATTCGCAAAGCAAGATTGAGGTTTCCTTCTACAAATTCCTAAAGTGGGCCCAGTTGGTGAGTTTTGTACATAGTTTTGGAGTAGACTCTTTGTAGATAATTGTAGTGCTTATGGTAATTATGACCGGGGAGTGGTCGGATGAGAGATCGAAATTAGCTTCTATTTGTGTAAACGTATTCGTTATACCAAGTGTTACTGCAAAATCAAGTAGGTCTGGTAGCCTGTTTGTATCGGTAGGCCAGTAGGTAGGCTGGCCAGTGGAAAGATGACTGCATCTGAGGTTTTCTATGGCTTGCAGTAGATTGCGGCATTTTGGATTATTTAACCTGGAACCCCATGCTGTGTTTTTAGCATTCGAGTCGCCTCCTATGATGAATTTTGTATCGAATGTTTGCAGAAACTCCTCGTACTCTTCGATAGAGATAGAGTGTCTTGGAGGACTGTAAACTGCTGCTATTATCAGCGGAGAAGAGAGAACATGCACCTTTATGCTTGTACTTTGAATTTTATTGGTCTGATAAGACACCCACTGCGCGCCGCACGATCGGGGTGGTTAGTTAGGTATGTGGTATAGAACGGGATTTTTATTACTGTTCTTGTTGTCGTGGGTTTGTGAAGTTAATAATATATCAATATTTTGTAATTGCAATAATGAGATTAATTCTGGGATGTGGTTAGAAATGCCATTAGCATTCCAGACAGCGATGCGCAACGAAGTCGCCATTTTTATGTTAGTTTATTAATAACTGTTGAGAGCATGTTTAAGACCATGCTGTTCTGACTAATTAGTTGGAAGAACATTGATTTAAATTCATTAAGAAAGTTAACATTGATTTGGTTTGTAGAAGATGCTTTATCGTTATTTTGAAGGTTGTCAGTTCTTCCTGCTGTTATTTGTGAGTAGGATAGTTTATTTGTAGTGTCGTTGTTTATGTTGTGAATATGGTTTCGAAGTGGGGGAAATTCGCTTTCATTCGGTATCTGTTGTGGACGCGTTATATTCGAAGTTCCTCTGAATGGGGCATTCCTGGCTCTCTGTAAGTCTTGGTACACTGAGCATCCCTGTAAGTCTTGGTGATTCACTAGAGCACATTGCTGAGTATTTTAAGGTTTCTTACAGGTGGGAGTTTCGTGGTCGCCACAATTTAGACACATTGCATGAATGATATTGTTGAAGGTTTAACTACAGGTGGTTGTCATGGCCGTAATCCTGGCAACAAATGCACTGCGGCTCGATTATGACTTTGATATTATCGATATGTTTTACGTCAAATATGGTTTTATTGTTATCTTTAGGTTTCAAGTCTACCATAAATTATAGGAGTGGTTGCTTAGTTAGTCTGTGACGAATGTTAATGATATTGCAAACTTCATGTCCTAATTTACCTAGTTCTTTTTTAATGACCTCCGTTGAAATCGTATGATGAAGATTCCGTATAGCCACTCTATATGACCTTTCCTCCTTAAGTTGGTAGGTGTGGTGTATTATGTTCGTTCTTAATGCGTTTTGAGTTCTTAAAATCTGACGTGTTGTGTGATTTTGATCTGTTATAATCTGTTGTGTAATATTGTTCTTTCGTATGATTTTGATCATTTCGTTGTAGTTATTTACGTAAATATACAAGCTGGTGGTTGAGATTTTAGGTTGCTGAGTACTGGATGTTTGGTTCAGGTTTGCACCTGCGAATGAATCCATTGGAAGTAGTTATTTTGATTTGTTGAATTTGGTTGCGAGTTGTTTTTTTCGTTTTTGACCATTTGCCACGCATGTTTGGGTTTTTGGTAAGTTGATTCTATGTTTTCATCATCCATTATTACAGAAGTAGATTCATCACTTTCCGATGGATTTTTGTTTGAGGTTGGGTCGTTGGATTTAGTGCGGGTAACAAAATTAGGTACATGTTGGTATGAATTAGCATTATTTGGCTGTAGTTACACGGATGTGTGAGAGTTCATTGTATAGGAGGGGGGTTTTGGTTGTCCATAAGGTGCAAATGGGAATTGCAAATTTGGTTGGCTACTGTATTGGTTAGATTGCTGATTTCCCTGATAATTAGGGAGACTGAATGTGAATCCGTAATTCTCGGGAGCGAGTTGGATTAACGGGCCTGGAGGTCCAGGACCGATCCCATTTCCCATAGGGAACATGTATTAATTGTTGATTTTTAATATTTTTATGTACACAGAGTTAATAAATTAATATAACCAATAATGTGTTTGTACATACGATTTACTAGCTGCAATAAGCGTATTTATCGCTTATCAATTGAGCGGCACTGAATTTAGTTGACCTGCACTTGGCACATTCGAAGATAGCGTAGGTGATGTGCGTCTCACTCGAAAGTCAAATGGGAACTAGATACAATATTAACATTTATTTTTAAGACAATAAACTTTGTAGTTATTAGTTGATTGCTGGTTAGTGTTATTTTTAGATCTCATGTAGATTATACTTTTAAGTCTTCTGTTCACTAATACAGTGAAATGTGTCCTACTACTGTATGTCTAACAACAATCTTAATATTACAATGCTTTTTTCTAAAAAATCTTTTATTCATCTCAAAACACAACATATTCTTATCAATTAATAGTCAGTCTTAATATAAATGTGAAAACAATCTTCAGAAAATTAAGTAAACGAAACTAGAAACGAAAATTTTAAAACAAAATTTACCGAACATAAATTCTATACACATACTCGATAAAAAACAACAAGTGATAATTAATCATAACATTATGTATTAGTGATTATTACTAGCAAGAATACAACAGATATGTTCTCTTACCATAGCCCCTCTTTGTAAAAGAAAAATAACGTTAAAAATTCTACATAATATATGCAATTTTAAGTTTTTATACAAGAATAAAAAGGGTAGTGAGTGTTCACAAAAACTCATATCATTTTATAAAACGAAAAAACATCATTTCATAATAATACTCTACAATATAAAAATACTGTAGAAGCAACTGAAAAATATTTAGAGGCAAATATCTTTTTTTTTATAACTTTATAGTAAGAATTAAACGTATTTACATTAATAAGAATATTTTTTTATTGAACATAACTATACAATCTGTCAGTATTTGACATTTAGTTAGTAATTTAACACATATTTAATTACATCCTTAACATGTAATGAATTAGAATATATAAAATATTAATTACATGAACTCTGTATACAAATAGATAAAAATAAAAGATAAATTGCTATACAAGCTCTTTTGCAAGCTATTAAAAAAATTGACGGGTAAAACAAGACATAATTAAAAAAAAGTTACAGAATCCCCATGAGGTAAGTTGATTTTGTGATGTGGTGATTTAATATGGATCTAATCAGAATTTATAAACGAGTTACGCCTAGGAATCTAAAATCTAAATCAATCATTTCTGCCCACTCACTAATCAAATCTCGACTGTATGTAGGTAATCCCTAAGAAACATATTTGCCAAATTTGATCTGACTCTGGCGAAAACTGTAAAAGTTACAAAAAATTTAATAACTCTTGGAAGTCGTCCTCCGCTACCGACTTTGGTCGCTAACCGACATAATTAAGACATTAGTCTATTAAATCTGTAAAGAAAGTGTCATTTAAAACCAATAAAAGTTAAGTACATAGGGTAAAAATGTTAGTAAATATATGATAAATGGGAATATAAAAATATAAAAAATTATTATTTATTATTAAATAATTAGACAATCTAATATTTTAAATGATAACAAAAGCAGTACTGTAACAAATAGAAAATGACAACTTGAATAATTAAATAAAATTAGAAATTATTTAAAAATACAGTACATAAATATTATAAAAAAATTAAATTAGTTATCTTGATAGAGGAATTGTTGCATACTGTCCAATAAACAAACGAAGGCAACTGATATTTCAGTTACAATTTTTGTTGAAAATGTTACCAAAATAGTGACTAATATTAGATTTTATCGCTTCGCGCAAAAAGAAAAATTCTAAAGAATGTTAGAGTTATAAAACAATATAATAAATTACCATTTGAAGTGCTACATGTCGAGAATAATTTATAACCGGATGTATAGTCAATTAAATATTCTTTTTTCTTCTTTTATTGTTTGTTAATTTTCTTCGTCTCCTTTGTCTGATTCATTCATTCTAGATGTCGTCACTCCATTTCTTTGAAATCATCCTATGGTTCTGTATCTCATCGGCTACTTGTTGGTTATACGATCTATGGCTGGTTCCATTCTTTCGTCTTTTGAAAAATGTTGCGTATTCTACATTTTTAGCTAAGGTCTATTTATGTTTTACTAGTTATCATGCGTACTATTTTCATATCTTTTGTTTCTAATAGTTGTCGAGTTAATATATCTCTGTATATATCATAATAAATTTAACAGAGGTCTTATAAATTCAGGATGTTGAAAATATGCTTGTGCCGTTTAAGTATGCTGCAGCCTTATTTTTTGTTATTTGGTTCTTTACCTCTACTTCCACGTCACCAAATGCAAACATTTCTGTTCTGAGGTATGTAAATTTTCTGCTGTATAATTTCATTATTGACAACGAGCTTCATCTAATTGTAGTTATAAATTTTGTTTTGTTGTTCATAATGTCACATTAACCTATTTCGCTGTTTTATTGAATTGATTTAATAGCCCCTTCAGGTTCTTCTCGTTCTCAGCGACTAATACTACGTCATCGGCCGTAGCATAAGATCTCGACTTCTTCGATTTCGATTCTATATCCCTTAAGTCTGCGCACTTGCTAGATTACCTTATTCATTATAATGTTAAATAATAGCGGACTGATTGTTACCGAATCTTCCTGACATGTGTCATTACTTATTGGTAGTTCATTGAGTAGTTTGTCATTTATTTTTGCTCGCATATTTGTGGTATAAATATTTTTGTTTGTTTATCGTAAAGAAAATATATGTTTTTCAATTGTATTCGATTAAATTCCTTTGTCGTGTCATTAATCATATAAAAGCTGGTTGATTGTGTTCTTCTTAGTTATTTGCCTTACAACGAATAGAGCATCCATGCAAGACCTTTCCTGTCTGAACCCTTATTTTATTCATCTGCTAATAAGACAATTCGTTTATTTTTCTCATAATGATTTTGATGGTTAACTTTAGAATAGTACCCAGAAGATATAGTCCTTAACACTGTTTTTAAGTAGAAGGATAGTTATACTGGTTCTTTGTACACCTGGAATTTTATGCAGACAGAGAATATTGCAAATTAAAATTGTTAACTGTCCTTCAGTATTCGAAGTGCTCTTTCTACATCTACTTTGTCTATTAGAGCATCGTCATTAATTACTATTTTAGCATACCTGATTTGTTTCTCGTTATTTTTAATAAAGATCCTTTAGGTATATCATATAGACGAGCAGTAATTAATTTTTTGCTTTTTTAGTTTTTGATTAATTTCCATATTTATTCGCGAGATCTACAAACATCACTTTCCATCAAATATCTTTAAAATACAACGAGGAGACCTCCGGTACCCGGCCGTGTTAAAAGCATTGATTGCCAGAGTAATGCGTTCGGGGCCACGCGGAAATGCAAGAACGATCGTTGCTATATATAACGTCAACGCCCATTACAGCGATGCACCAGTGTGAGACGGAATTTGTGACTGGCGCAATCGTTGGAGGGCAGCAATTAGTAACGATTGCTACAGAAAGTGCGTAACACTCGCATGCTTTATAGTGGCCAAGCGTGGCTGGTTGAATTTTCTAGTTCTTTAATATGCCTTTATTTTTTTAGCATTCTTTTTTATTTCCTTTTTTTGCAAAACCAAGGTATTCTCTTTAGTATTTGTCCTGGATAAGGCACCTTTCTTGTCTCAAGAGCCTCTGTGGTTGCAATTATTAAGTTTTTTCAACTTTTCCAACTGTTCTTGACGTCGTTTTCTCCTTCTATCTAATTCTCTTCTATTTCTTCTCTTAACCGGTTTTGATATACAGTAATTCATGATAGATAATAATTCAATATTTATTCTTTTTGTGCTTATTCCTGACTCATTAAAACTTTCTCTTGGATTTTTTTGTTATTCTTATTGTTTTAAGTAACAGGCTGTCACTACCCTTATTAGAGGAATTTGGGATTCTTATGTTTAGTGCTTGTAAACGGTGTATTTATACCATGGTTTTTGATAGAAAAATATATTGTTAATTCATAGATCATTAATCAAGCAGAAGTTTAACATTTGTTCTCCATTGCCCCCCAAAATCATCATTGATTTGTAGATGTTACTAAATAATATTTTAAAGTTGGTTGTAAAAATTCCTTTGGTTTATAAGACAATAAACCAAAACATGAACGCAGGAAAAAATTATGTTCAGATGTTGAGATATTTACAATTACAGTTAATATACGTGATGACGCATGCTAACTTGTAATGATGTGTTTGTATTTTTTCTTTATTGCTAGCGCAACTTTCTCTTTTGCTTGGTTACACTACTATATATATATATAACTACGAGGGTTGAGGTATCATAGCAACTATTTTTTCTTAAAGATATGTGATGTATCAAAAAATGTCTTATATTTTAAAAAACCATCCATTCATAGTATGTGTCTACAACACAAGACGGCTCTGTGATGTTTTGAGCAATATTAAATCAGTTGTTAGTCAAGCGCCTTGCAGGATGGACGCGAGCCTAGTACAATAGCGTTTGTATATCAAAATAGCCATTCTCCATGCTAGAGTTAGTAGAAGTTGTCGAAAAAAATTTTCTTCCTTGCTAAACACTCGCGAGGCCACACATTTGCAGGTCATCTTGCTCGTTGCCGATCGCTGGTTGCTTCGCGTCTTCTCTGAAACTCACCTCGTGACTATTCGGTACGAAGACTTTAAGGCTTGACAATTGCAACTGTATGTTTAAGTATGTTTGATTTAGTAACAGTATCTGTGGGATACTAGGTATAATCCTCGTACAGTTTTTGTCCTTGTCTCTTCTTTTTATTTCCTTAAAATACCGAATATTATAATTATTTTTTAATTTTGATGTAGTTTTTCTTTTTGTTGCTCAATAACTTAATGTCCCAAGTAACAAGACGTAAGATGTTTGTTTTTCCAATTGGAAACCCATTTTCGTGCACGCGCCGTCTTCTTTGAATCAATCCTGTTCTGAGACATAGTTTCAGTTTTATAAGTCTAGTTGTTTTTTTTACCCCAAGCAGGGAGTATGGTCCAGAAATTCTCCTCCTTTATCCGGGTATGGGATAGGCCATTAAGCTACTCAATCCGCTTAACAGTCGTGCAAGCCCAGTTTCAACTAATTATTAAAGTTAGTAATTCTGACAATTTCCAGAAAAGGAATGAGTATTTGTGTAGCTTTTTATGTTATTTACATTATAATGTTATATATTAAGACATGACATTGGCAGTCATAATCTAAAATTAAACGAACCTCTAGGGTCGTTTTTTATAAATGCATGTTGCCCTCTGTTTTATTCAATATCTCTAATTAATAAATAATGGTAAAGTAATTAAAAGACAAAGAGTAGCATTACAAAAAAAAAGTAAATAATAGGCCCTTTGATAAACAAAACCCTTTTGATATAAAGAAATAACCTCTTACGTTTTATTTTTTCTAATACAAAGAGAGTAATATATAAACAATTTCCTCTTTCGTGACTCTTTAGCTGTGACTAAAAGTATAAAACATCATATAAAAATCTTCCTCTAGAATTTATTTGTGAGTGTTGAAAAAAGTTCATCAACTTTATTTTACTATTTATCAGTTATTGTTAGGTATCTAATGTTTTGTTAATTTATTTTTAGATTTATTAATAGTTATTTACCTAAACGCCTGCAGAAATAATACCATTCCATTCTTCACGTAAAATTTCTTTGAGATATTTTTTGATATCACGTTATATTTTCTTATCTTCCTCTTTAATGTGCGCCAAATATAGTGAATGGGGTTTATATTTGGTGATTGGATTGGTTAATTTAACAGATTGGTTTAAGCCATTGCAAGATGTTTGCAAGTTTGTAGCAGGGTGCATTATCTTGCTGAAATTTTATGTTGGTGCAGAACCGTTTTCAACGCAGAAGTATATTATCCAGTATTAATGCGTCCTTCGCAAACAACCTTTTTTTCTACGCCATCTACAATCATGCACTAGGCACCGAGTAAGCTAATCTTCTACTAATCATCGGCTTACGTAACTAAAGCCAGATGTACCGTACACCTGAGCAACTGTCAAAATTAACAATATCGTATCACACATACACGCACAAGTAACAGACCTACCGTTCTGATTGAAACGTTAAGAATAACAGTAAAGTACTTCAATAAGCTTACCTGAAAATTAAACTTATCTGACCACAAAAGATTTGCCTAAACTTCCCCTGTTAAATGTTGGTGTTGTAAAGTTCATTGTAAACAAAATTTATGTTCTTCTCCGAGAGCTATGGTGTGTTTCTCGCCTTGCATCATTTCAGTTCTGTTTATCCAAACCTTATTCTCACGACTCTAACACCAAGGAGTTAGCTAATTTCTGTAGACATCGTGACAGCGAACTCAAATTTTTGGTCTGTTATTTTTCGATTTACGTGTGATCCTTTGTACTTAATACGTTTTATAGTATCTTCAATAGTCCAACAAAAGTATTTAACATAATTCGCAATTTTATCCTAAAACTTATTCTGCATATGTGAGAATCCGTAAACGTTTCTACAGGCAAACAATAACAGGGCGTTTCTATCTTTAATTTTTAAGATAACATACAAATATAAGGGTATCTCATGCTTTTGGTCAAGGTCGTACATCTTTTAATTTTATTAAAGCATTAAAGTATAAAAAATCCAGCGGAAAATGTAAAAGTGATGCAAAAAATAAACAAAAGCGAGGCAGCAATACGAGCAACAAAAAATAAGCAATCAAAGTATATTAAGTTGTTGGTTACTACTAGTGAAAATAGAAGTTAAAATTAAAAACAAAAATAATACACGGAAAAGACTACAACTAAATATTCTTAATCGCTATTTACAAAATACCAGCTACCATGATAATTTCTAATTTTTGCAGGAAGAATCATAAAGAAGATAATATATGTTTATATGTACATGCAACCATATACCAGTCACAGCAACGTATGAAATACATTTCTTAAAAGTCGTTGTACTTCTTTATGTAATCTTATTCGGCATAAATAATTTTATTTACTAATAAGCAACATGCGCATATATTCTATTTTTTTGACTTAAACTGCTGTTTTACTATTGCCATAACTAATGAATATTTAAGAATCATCAATTACAGCGCTCGTTTAAGTCTCCTAATTACAATTTACAGTTCTTGCACTTCCTATTTGCAAGTTCGATCGCAGCCATTCCTTTAATGCATGCACATTTTGAAATTCCCTTCGAACGCTTTGTTGTTTAGCTCACATTCTAAATATAAATGAAGGGGAGCTCTCTAAAACATAAATTTAAAAAACAATTAATCAGAACAATGCAATACTAGCAATTTATCTTCTAAGTTGTATCCTGTTGTATGGTCATAATTAGAGTCGTTGCAAAATTTAATTATCAGAATTTTCAATTTTCTTACTGCTTGTACACTTTTATTTTTATTGTTTTATTTTTGTCTGTAATCAAATACCTTTAATATTAAAACAGCTTTCTTGAAGCGTTAATACTCTAATTAAAAAACAAGTAAATTACACAAAACTGTTCCAGGGTTGTTAATTACGATTCAAGAAATAACTTGAAATTACAATCTATCAGTCGCGATGGTTGTCGCTGTTTTATGATTAAATCAATGCTGTCGGATAAATAATAAAAAATACTGCCCTTATTTTTAGATGTCAATCAGGAATTTAGTAAAGTCTGATACTTGAGTCTGTTTTACATAAAAAAAAACTTCTTCCGCCACACTTTGGTCTACTAAAATCCTACATTAGCGATCGGCAATTTAAAACTAAACTAAGAATAGAAGTATCAGCAATGCTACAAATTGAATCTGAAGTTTATTTATTATTACACATATTGTATACATCTACGCCAAACATCACAATGAGCGCATTAAACAAGCTCATTCAGACTTACAAAAATACTTATATATATTCTACAAATATGAAGTAGAAAATGATAAGTTAAGAAAAATGAATCAAAATCTAAGTCTGTAACTTTTACGTTAAGAAAAGATCAAAGTCCATCATTCCATATCATCAATGTAGTGATACCACAAGAATATGTAGGTCTACATATAGACAGCAAACTTAATTCAAAAATAAAACAGATATAAAGACAAAAAACTCGGTTGACTAGTAAGATCTGCCAGCAACTCGAACATTGTAATCATCTAGAGATTCCAATCATAAATATTGAGAACCATTATTGACGCCCAATTAAGAAAACGCTACACATCTATCTATCCCGAAAATAAGAAGCAGCTGTTCACAATAGAATTATAAATCACCATAGAAAATTGGAATCATACTCAAACTTTCTAACCACAGAGCTAACGCAAAATTACCCAATAAGAAGATTAAAATAACGATGGCCAAAGGACTTGTAATAGTTTAAGAGGTCCCTTCATTAGAAAAGGTCGCATCATGTCAACTGGTTTACCACCAGAGTAGACCTCAAGCCAGCCAGCCCATTAGCTTATAGAATACACTTAAATAAATAAAGAAGAAGGTTGTTTAACTATTCCTGTAATGTTTTAATATGTTTTACCGTGTTAACTTTTGGTTAAGTTGTACGCCTAAATATTTTGCATAGGTGTAAACATCACTGTTGGTAACTTTCACTTCTGAGTAAATTAAAAATCATTTGAATTAATTTTATTGAACCGATTTTGTTGTTGAGGTAGATCCAAGTGATGTTAAAGTTGTTGTAACACTATAACTGGACCTCTATATGTTGCTAGAAGAGCTGTGCTTTTGCAAAAGTTGCAGTAATGATATTGTTTATTGCGGATAAGTCTGCAGTGTAAATTAAGTGTAATAGCGGACCCAGAGCACTTCCTTGCAGCACACCTAATTGAACTAGATAGTTAACATATGCCGTGTTGTACTTTGTTCGAAAGTGCCTTTTGGTAGATTTTGATCAATAAATATCATGATATGAAGTTGGAAAAACGTTTCTAATTTTGTGCTACATTTTCTTGAAATCTTGTGTGACGTCGGAAAGCACTGATGTGATCTTATTTATACTTCTACGTGTTTTTGAATTTTAGAGTAGCGCTTTCTAAAACCAAATTGGTGATCCGGAATACTAACTGACGAGTTTACATCTTGCTTGATTCTTTCCATTAATAGTTTAGATATGAAACAAATTTATGGAATGATATGGACTCACTTCGCGTAGTTACGCATGTGTGTATTACATGGCTGTTTAAAATCTCTTGGTGGTTTATTTTCTGTTTATTGTGTCATAGGTGTTGACTGTTTCCATGCTTTTGTCCAAATCTATTTATAAGGGATTTGCTTCCACAATTGATTTATCCTTTTTTTCCTTCTTGATTTCTATAGGAATTTTCTTGTTTCTATTTCGATATTTTTGGTTGATTGGGTATAATTAGCTACATATTGTAACGATTGTTAATGAGCTTCTTAATAAATAGGGCGGATTAAAAGTGGTAGTATTGAATAACTTTGTTGCTAAAGCATAACGTTGATTTAAATATGGGGCTAATGTGCTTTAGTATTATAGTACTAACCCGGTCCATAAATAAATGTAGATTGAGGTTCCAGATACATTTCTTTTAACATCGGTTTTCTGTCACCTTCGAATGCTTATTATTTATAATAACCGCAAACTGGCCACGCGATAATGTTTAAAGTTTACATGGCCGGCGCAGGTTTAGTAAATAATTTTCTGAATATTTATGTTAATAGACAAAACCTTTGATGCGACCGTTACATAATAAAATATAGCGTGCGTATTGGGCCATATTTATTAGAGTGCCGCGGGTAGAAAAGAGGTAGATCTACATATTGTTTAGTAGCTTTTTTATTTTCAAAGAGATATTTCAGAAAGTATAATTTGCCCGTGGCTTTCGCATGATTGATGAACCGAAGTCTAGAATTCGCGATGTAAGTGAAACGATTTCAATCCGGCTATTTCTGCAGTTATAAAAAGAAGTAGTCAACTACTTTCACTTTAAATTAACGTCTAGGTATGTATTTTAAATAAAATTTTATTGTTATATAAACAAAAAATATAATTTTTAATATAAATACTTACATAAACAATCCGCAATCTGCATTTTTTGTTAATTTTTAATTACAAACATAATTTTATATTTTTTTGCAGATACTTTGCTTTAATGAGTAGTTAAATGTGTCAATAATTTAAAAACGTGTACATAGTTACATATATTACAATACTAAAATAATAGTGAATTACAATTATTACTTTTTATAATAATTTTGCTTTCACAGAATACCAGAAATTAAAATCAAAATAACAGTTTAATATTTTATAATATCAGGAAATATTGCATTAGAAGTTAATCAGACATGTTAAATTTACAAAAAACATATACGGTTTATTTTTTTATAGATTAATTCAGTACAATAAAAATAATTAGAATAAATTATTACTAATAATTCTTTCTAGTGCGTTTATCATAAATTAAGCAAATGCATCATATTGTTTATTACAATTTTTCTTAACAAACTAAACAGCAAATTCAAAACTTGTAATTTTACAAATTTGTCGGCTATATAAAGAAAAGCTACTGTTTATTTATAAGAACTGAGTGTTTTACAATTTCCAAATTATAATAAATCTACTTAGTTATACGACATTATACAATTAGCATTATTACAACTTTAACTATTCGCATTAATGGTAATGTGATATTCTAATAGCCTAATTACATCTAAAATAAGGTACCTCAAGATTGATTTACTTGAAAGCTACACAAGAAAATATAAAATTTCTACATAATATCCAGCAGTTTGACACAAATATGCTTGTCTTCTACACAATTTAGCGATTTCTCTATAACATCCTCTTTGTAAAGCTTACAAAACTAATTCTATACCACATAGCTGACAGTTAGCAAATTTTCGGGGAAAGGAGTTATTATTCAGGCAGTTTCTTAACAGAAAGTACGCAATAACACATAATTTATGAGATGTGTTATTGTAATCGTCGATCAAACGCTGACGTAATAATCGAATGGGTGATAATAAGCACAGTGGATTAATAATAATTAAAAAATTATTATAATTACTATTGGTTACATATAAAACACACTTTAAGCGATTGATTACACGCTAGTGAACCAAAAAAAAGAAGTGATATCACAACCAAGACAAATAAGTATCAGTCAGAAAAATCTAGAAAATTCTAAGAATTAACTGAAACCTCTGACTAAACGATTTCTATTCGAGATACTGTAGCTAACCAAAGAAGTACCCTCATAATTTCTTTATATAGTATATTTTTCGTCTCTTCTTTCTGTTCTTCTATTGTCAGATCTCTTTGGACATACTTATAAAAGGTCGTCTAGCTAAACTGTAATTTTTTTAGGTCGTATTGTAATAAAGATAAAATGTCGGCTATTAGCTAACAACAAATTAGCTTTACATAATTAGCAACTTAAGTTGCCGACAAAATAAGGCAAAAATACAACCACAGAAATTATATACCTACTTAAAACTCTTCGTGCCGGAAAATCGCCGACAAAAAGTATTGCGTGGTTTGACTACAAAAAGACCTAAAAACTATAAGAAATCTAACCACCAAAAATAGATAAAAGGGTAACTCACAGCAAGAGACCTGATCGCAATAGAAGTGATAAATTTGTCTGCTTATTGAAAGAGAAGATCGATCAGGAACCTGGGCGGTAGCATGACTGACCTAGCAAAAGGAATGAGCATGGCGAGTTTGACGATCAGTCTAACACTGCACCAAAACCTGCACTATAAATCTTTCGCCCTGAGTAACTGGCAACTGTTGATTAAGAAAAAATATATAAACATGAAGTGAAAGATCCAAACACTGCTGAATGGTAGCAAACACGATAAGATTCCCAAAATTCTTTCAGACAAAAAGAATTCATTCAGAACAGAAAGGTGAGTCGCAGAAATAACCGCTGGATTTGCCAAAATGTTTTCTCCTCTGCGATGGTGATGGAGCTTGTAAACGTTGAGAGACTCCATTTTTTTGAGGAAGGTCTGAAGGTGACCTCTAACAGATATATCAATGTACTGAAAATAGTCGTCAGGTCCTGAATAGAGAAGTACCATAACACCAAGTACAGCTTAAGTGCCCGCGTCATAGAGCTAATGACACATATAGACAGGAGCAATCTGCAGCAAGTTTAGATCCCGACTCAGGAGGTCGTGGCTGCTCTTGATAAATAAATTTGTTTCTTCTGGTGTTGTAATGTTATTTCATTATTCATTCATTTTTTTGATTAACTTAATAACTGTAATTAAGTTCAAACGTTTCAGCAAATTTTTAATACAAATTCTTTGAGATACCATTAGTTAGATTCGTTGACGTTTTATCTGAAGTCTTACATAGATAGCAATCGGTCTATTTATTTCGCACTTCGAAGTGTTGTTTCAAGACTTCAAATTCTAAACTGAATGTCGCACGCGATGTTGGGGCCATCAGTCTGTCGACCATGTGGTCGACAGACTGATGGCAACAGTAGAAGTTTACCATTAAACGTCCAGCGATACACTTATATGTGACATCATCCGTCACATCAGATATAAATGGAATTTTTGGTTTCACCGTTGAGTTATCGCCTCTTTAAATTTATTGTGAAGAATAGCAATTGTCACGCCATATTGATATAACATCAAATATACCTTTATTACAAACGCAAACAGTGTTTGGATTAAGTCTTATTTGACTACTACTAAAAATGTTTTCTCATAATTGACGTCTTTTTCTCTGACTGAACATACGAGTGACTGGCCTAGTTTTGGTGTTCAATCGACCCGTCTCTATTTCTTTTTGAGTAACTCGCACGTTTCATATACTTCGTAAAATATAATCTCTTTCAACATCGTTTTGAACCATTTCTTTGGTACTGGAGAATTCTTTGCTTGTTTCAGACTCTAAAGTTCGTCCACTTCAGCCACCATAGCGCTGATAAAATTATTTTTGCACTGTGGTTATCTATTTCTTAAATTATATGGCCACTAAATGCGCGAATGGACGCGGGCGCAAGCAAATTTATTCCTAGTCGATTCAGCTCGTGTCAGTTTTTTTGTCGGTATTTGAATCTTCTCTTAAACGGCAGTTTTTGGAATTATTTGCTTGCGTCTTAATTGTTATGCCGTTCCTAATACAAGGGTTCGTCAACGCTCAAGGGAGTTAATCCCTTTCTATGAATGACGGCATTCCTTGAGATATTCAGTATGCAAACAAATGTTTTGCTGACTGCATTCCATTTAAATTTCTTTACCATCACTAACGCAACCGACCAAAACACACGAAAGTATCTCACAGAAAGTTTGATACCATTTCACATCTCCGCATCTCCACAAACCTCATTTGAAAGACCATACCCGTGTGTCTAGGTTCTCTCGATTCAAATTCTGCGGATCCATTCTGTTATAGAGTGAAAGCAATGTAAATCGTACACCTATTTAAGAACTTTGATCAGATTTCTATTCACATAATCGAGACCATTGTCAGTTGTGAGTATGCGAAGCTTTTGTTCTGTTCCAGTTTCTAATTAAACCACGATAGTTGTCTTAGAACGTGCTGAAATACCGCGATCCTGCTGGCGATGACCCCATCATTGGTCCGCGAAAGTCTTAGTGCTTAAGTTCTCCGTGTTTAATTGAATTTAGTTCACTCGACTACAATTTAGCGTACTTCCCCAACGAACAATATTTGCGTTTGATGTTATCGATCTTCAATTCCTCTGGTAAATCGTGGGCAACGCTAGCGACAGACTTTATTTTATTTATCGAAATGTACCACAGTAGTGCATTGCGATCGCGCGCAACGCTTATGAAGTTTCTAATCGCTTTTATTTGCATATAATACAGGTTTCCGCTCCTTAGCGCACGCATATTTACTTGGGCATTGCGTTTCAAGTTAATCGTCTTCCTCATTGTAGTGGCAACAAGACCATAATCGCATGAGAATCCCACAAAAAACAGGTTTCTGTTTATTCATGGTCCTGTGATAACGGCGTTTGGTAGCCTAGATTCTATCTGTATCATTGTTTTGCAGCACACGTACAATGTTTCTTCATTATAAATGCGCTGGCATCGGTGTCGGCTAATCATTAATTAAATCTTGCCTCTTCAACTTATGATACACTTGCAGCGCTGATAAATGTTTTCTTCATTCTACTACTACGTGTGGCCTTTATCCAAATTAAAACATTTAAATTTATCATCAAGCTTTTCTTTTGGTTTACCTCTTTGTCAAACTCTTTGAGCACTTAGTTCATATTGCGAGAACGAAGCTGGCCCAACATAAGAAATTTCTACGTTGGAAACTCACCGACTTGACCACCAAAACGAGGGAGAGTTCCGACTCTGAGTCTATTGTCGCACTTCTCAATCGCTGATGCCCTTCGCTTGTGGTTTGGATTTCTTCTGTGATTTCTCAGCAACCGCGCTTTTATACCATATAAATTTTGGAACAAACGTTAGAGTAATTTTCAAGATTTTTGATAATAAGCACGGCTAATCAATTATAATTAATGAATGATTAAGATTACTAGTGGATGTATACAAGTCACACTTTTGGCGATTCATCACTCGTTGGCGAACGAAAAACTGAAATGTCACAACTAACGCAAATCTTCAGTAACTGTCAGTCTATGTCTCTATCATTAACAATTATTATATACAATTATTAGCTCCTTGGTTTGTTTGCCAACATTTAAATGAAAAAATACATCTTCAAGTCGTTTTCGTGTACTTTTTAAATGATTATATATTTTCTTCACAAAAGTGGCACAAGACAATACTTTAATGATTCATTTCAATAAACTCCATTTATTTCTTCTTACTTGAAGATGGTCTAATTTTTTAATGCTTTAATAACTATTTCTCCTGTATGCTTTACCTATAAAAAACTGAAGTAGAAACAGAATCCTGATCACTTTACAGACATTTTTTGAAGAGTTTTTAAGACCACTTTTTTCTTTAAATGTTCCAATTTAACCAAAAATTTGGCGATATTAAAGGAACTTTTTATACTTTTAAATCTCTATTTTTATCAGTTTCGATTCAAACTACTTTTATCTAAAAATGGATATGATAAATGTTCAATTTACCACAAAGAAATTAGGAAATTAACCAATTTAAAACAAACTTCTTACTTAAAATGCCAAATGAGGAAATTGCAAAGAATTATGGAAAAGAGCTGCACTACTCCGTACATGCGATAAGCAGCAGAGGACTCCAAGGAGGCTTTTTATAAGTTCTCAAATCTAATAATTCTTTTTTTTGTCTATCAAAGCGTAAGTTAATATTTTGTACTATATACACTTACTTTATTTACACAATTGTGATGCCAAAAATAACTAAAAAATTAAAATGTCAATAATAATTATAATTAGGACAAATTTATTTACATAAAAATGTAAAATTCTAAGAGTTCTTTATACAAACATTTTATTCAAACCAGTATGTTATCAGTTCAGTTGTTTATTTGATCTAAATATACTTTTAGATAATTTTATTAATTACCATTTGTTTACTTAAATGTTATATTATTAAGTAGATTATATTTAACAAATTTTATGGCTGTTTTTTTATTTCTTGTTCTTTGTTATTATTTTATTAATTAGCCATTCACGTACTCATTATTTATATAAAATAATTTCTCAGTGAACTATTTATAGCAACAATTAATTATAAGCATCGTTAGTCGCCATTTTCGCGGCCTAACCCCGTCCACTTATTCAGGTGGAATGAGAGGCAATGCCGCCATTGCTGCGATAGAGCTCCCATTGCAAAATTAACATGTTTCAGGAAGCCATTAAATAATTGCCACGGCGCTGCCATGCTCTGGGTATTTTCTTGGGCAAGTTGTTCGCCGAATGAATAATCAGTCACGCCTCATGTGGTAACTACCCCATGAAGCCGCTATGGTAATAAATACCTAAATTATACCGGGCGTAATTACGTTGTGTGCTTTATTAAGGATACGGCCACTTTTTGCTGGGCATGCAACAGTAGAAAGGCCCCTGCTGTTCTAATATTCAAATGCTGACGGACTTAAGAAATTTCTTGAGTTCCATACTTTTGATTTATGTTAACTTTCCTTAGTATTAATATACATTTCAGCACCAATTTTATTAGTTTATATTTTTAAGTAAATAGGAAAGTTTAGTAATTTCGATAGGATCAATACTTGTTTACCCCTCACAGTGATGATAAATCTACATAGTTGAATTATCATAACACACACGTATGTTTTGTTTACTACAATCTTGCTTAAATTGTTAGTATGAAAATTTAAGGAAAATAATAAAAAAACCATACCTCTTCTCTTGTAATTATATTTTGTGGTGCGATAATCAGAATTATATTACCTAATAATTTGGACTAAAAGGTCGATATCTTGCAACCTAGATATAAATAATAAGTAGAAAAATAAATGCTTTGGCGATAATATTTAATTTATATTTGTCACTCATTAGTTTCTTTAGCTTTTTTAAAGCTTTGTTATTGTCTCTACATATTAGTTTTCTACTAAATATATTTTTAATGGTTTACTTATTTATATAACACATTAGACGTTTTATGACATTTGTTAGTCAAAATCAATTATTCTTTTGTAAACGTAGCTTAGGTTTTCAATTACAAACAATAAAATGTTTTCTATTTCGAAGTTTAACTAAATCAGTTGTAACATTGTAACGTTTTTAAAACAAGGATTCTCAGTTTACAAAAATAATCTAACTAATTTAGAGG
Organism: Sinelater perroti; assembly: GCA_036346155.1. Taxonomy (NCBI): domain Eukaryota; kingdom Metazoa; phylum Arthropoda; class Insecta; order Coleoptera; family Elateridae; genus Sinelater; species Sinelater perroti. The sequence goes on from JARFIY010000359.1 coordinate 3,666,287, forward strand.
TATTAAATTAAATATAATAGGCTAAGTAATTATGACAAATAATGTAAGCTATAACCAACTGGAAAAACAGTTTAAAACCCAAGAAAAACTAGATATTCAAATACAGTGACATATTAATGTAAAAATTCCCAATGCCGAAGCTTTTTAAGGTCTACAGCAGTAATCACCAATAGAACGTATATTACTTAAATAGTAAAATTCAAATGCATTTACAATTTCAAAAGAAGATACTTGAAATAAAACAATAAACCTTGCACAATACAACTAAAAGAGCTAAAAAATTTTCACTCACGTAAAATATTTAATCGAAAATAACATCTGCCAGCATTACTTGACCAAGGCTTTGTGCTTTGTAATAGATAAATAACGATAGACCTTAAAATGTGTTATTCAATTAATATGCAATTAATTGCATATAAATACCTAGGTAGAACTTGTTAATATGTATTTAACTAAACGGTCAGTAAATGTTTTAGGAAAAAACTATTCTACAAAAAATTTAAAAAAATTTGAAAACACGTAAGTAATTATAATAAAAATAGAAAATAAGCCAATGTTACTTATTTAATTTTGCTAGTGACTTAATAGGAAAAGAGCATATATTACCGGTTAAAGCTGTTTGCCTATCTTTTGAATGCTTTTGCATATTTTTTTTCACTTATGAGACCTATAACTCTGCATTTTATTACATCACTTGAGGCGAAAACCACCATTTAACTTTTTTTTCTTACTTTAGAAAATCTCTATATTGTAGAAATGTCATTTCGGGTGCATTAATCGATAGTAATAACTGAAAAACAAACATACTTGCAATCTAAGGATTCTAAGTCTGAAAAACTTATAGTAAGTTGAATATTTCAGGTCTTAAGAAAACAGTAGTTTTCCATTTTGCTCTTTTTAAAAGATATAAAAGCTTAATATATATTAGTAAGGTTTAGCGAATACTATAATAACATCATCTAGAGTCAAAAATTATCAAAATTATTCGTGTGGGTTTAATTGTACGAAATATAATAGAATAAAATGGCCGACAGCTTTTGCACATATATCTAAAATTAGAGTTAAATATTCCTTTATAAGTAATGTTAAAAAATATTTTAAGCTCACATAGCCACTATGGTGGCCTTAAGCAAAGCCAGTTATTCAAGCTTTTTCAACAAATATAAAACCATAAAACCGTAAAACATTTTTAGGGGCTATTGCGTATAGTAGAAAGAATCTTCTTCTATATCTTATAAATCAAAAATTACCAAAGTAATACATAGAAATAAAGAGAAATTAAATAAGGGTCAATGTGTAAACAATTAGTTGTTTCTTTCAATGGAGTAACCTAGAATTTTTATTGCTTAAATAAATTAGTTGATTCAAGTAAACTTTTAAAATTGAGTTCTAAAGACAGGAGACAGGTCTATATACTAAATAATATAAATGTAATAAACTAAGGTTATTATAAACCGCACGTTTGTATCACTTTTCCTAGTTAAATGTGTATCTTACATAATCTATGAATGAGTTTTTTTACGCTAAATACTTAATTGCAAAGCTAGCCTAACATGTTTTTTTAATTAAGAAATAATTATTTATATAATTAACACGTTTAATATACCCAAATAGTAAATGTGAAAACGTAAAATACAACTGAATATAAAAACGGTAGCAAAAGTACAACAAGGCATATTTAAATCGGTATCAACAAAGATATCGGGATATAGAGAATTATTTATTATAACATACAATTCTCCTCTATTGATTCTAACTTTGAAATATATATCTATATTAGGATGAATCATCATATTATATTACAAATGTAATTTTACTAAAATTAGTAGTTACAGCTTTTAAAAAATATAATCGTAAACAATACAAACTATTATAAAAATCGATCAGTTTTAAGTAGAAGAAATTTTATATTAAACGGCATACAACAAAAGACAGCTAAAGCTGTGATGACCTATTTTGCTTATTAGCGTAGTTCTAGTCAACGAACTTAAAAAGTTGGTTACTGAATTCTATATGTCTGTCTGTCTGTCTGTCTGTCTGTCGCTGTCACAAAATTATGGATTTTTTAAAATTTTAAAATGGATTCTTATAGGAAAGGTTACGCTGATTTCAAAATCGAAATCAAAAAGTTTCTATCTCGAATAGTTTTCGAGATATTCGACTTCGAATTTCGGGAAAATTTTCGACATTACGATTTTAAATGTGATTCTTATAGGAAATTTTACGCTGAATTCGAAAATGAAGAAAAAATTCTATGTCGAATAATTTTCCAGATCGAAATCGAAAGGTTTTTTTAAGTTCGTTCTGGGATTGCTTACAGAGCAATCTCTTCGCCGGCCCCATGTTTTAATTCTAAAATACCACGAACGCGCATTAATGTTAGTAGTTTTTTGATGTCTTTAAACAAGCTTTGCATTCCCCAGTCACAAGTCTTATCTGGAGGCAAATCGAAATACCTTTTTCTACAAGAAAATATAAAAAAATGAAATATCTTGGTCTAAATTATTATAGAACAAAATTTAAGTTTCTTTGCCAAATTAATGTTTCCTTTTTACCTTAAAAAGTTTGTTGACCAAGCTTAAACTTTTTTTCTAATTTAATCCTCTAGATAAAAATTCATTTAACAAAAACAGGATTTTAAAGATCCTAGTTCGAAGGCTGGAAGAGTACATAGACATTCGGGGAACTATTCATTGGCAAACTGTTTAACTAGCAATAAATAACACATAAGAAAAGTTCACTACATCGCAAACTCAACTGTACTTTATCTGAACTGGGAAGGTTGTATCTAGTTTAAGGAGGGATATACAATCAGACAAAAAAAAAGAAAGCGATTTTTGAAAATTTTTTAAATTAGAAATTAATAAATCCACTATTGTAAAGTAGATTTTGTTTTGATCTAAATCAAATCAGAATTCAACATATATTTATAATTATTTCCCTGTTCTTTATCCAGTTCTCTTCAATCTTGTACTGCACCTAGGTGTAAGCCTAAGAAATATATATTCTAAATTTAGTCTAATTCTGGCAAAACTGCGGAAGTCATAAAAATTTCTAAAACATTTTGCCCATTAACAAACTTATCCAAGAAGTTACCCAGCAAATGTGTGTGCATATATGCTGCAATAAGTAGTATTTCTATAAAATCTATGCGTTAAAATAAAAAGTACAAATCTTATTTAAAAAAAATGGTAAATAAATACAAAAGTACAGTTTACTAAGACACATGTAATGATAGAAAACAAAGAAAACATGTTTGTATAGATCGCCAGTCATCATGTAACAAAACCACTCAGGAGTTTGAAAGTGACATCCATTGTTTGTGTAGTCAGCACCATTATTATACTAAAAATTAAAACAAAAATGTTTTTATAATCAATTAACTGGCTCTAGGTTACAAATTTGTCTATAATGGAAAAAAACGTCTCCACTGGACTGTGGATGATTGAAAACGTATAGGCTGGAGTGACAAATTATACTTTACCATGCAGAAAAATAAAAAGAATGATTTGTACGTGACTAATGCCTTGATAAAAATATCCGCCAGAATGTATAGTGCTAACAGAGAAATATGGAAAACGCAGAGCAATAACAATTTGCTAAGGCTCTCCTTAAACTAAATAAAAGGTACAAAGACATCTGCGGTAATGATGGTTGTCTCTATCAGCATGACGGTGCTTCTTGGTTGCAGACAATTGCAATTGGCTGGCTTAAACTTCGATTTGAATCCCACTAAATATTTTTATGATGAATTAAAATGCTAGATTCGTTTCAGACTTCCACTACCCACATCATATGTTTTGGCTATAGCTCTTTAGGAAAAACGGAATATCATTTTCTCTGAAACGTTCCTCAACGTTAAGAAAAGAGCGTTGCTTTGAGTAGGTATCCGGATAGTTTTGATTAGATGGTTTGTATCTTACTTTTGGGTTTAAAAATCCATTAAGGAAGAATAAAGCAAGCATCATCGCTATAAAAGATCATTTAAAAATAATTTAGAAATGACTACTATCAATATTCTTAGTGCACAGTTTTCAGCATTTATGAAGAAAAAGCTTGTATTATTTTGCAAATTAGAATACAAGATACAACTTAACAATTTAAAAATATAAATGTCTCATTCAAAATGCAGAGTAATTATTATAACTTATTTGCATATGCGCATGGATATAGCATATTTTTAGTTTGGGCCTTTATGTTTAAACCTTAAAATTTTATTTTTGATTGCATATCTGCATATTTTAGTAATCAATGCATATTTCAGCATTTTTTTATTGTACCGATTTGATAGAAAAATAACTTCAAATTTTTCTGAAATAAGCCCAATTACACAAAAGCGATTTAGTTAAATTGCCATTAGTATACAAAATGTATTATTGATTGTATTAACACCATACACAATTTGTTCGGAAAGTATCGGGAGTAGCTTTTCTAGGCAAACAGAAGAACTAGAGAAACGTGGTTTTTAGCGGGATAGATGGGGGAGGGTAGGTAAAGAATGCGACCCGATATATGTATAAATAATTTATAAAAGCTAGAATGTTTAATTTAACTGTGATATTCAAACTCAAATAATAGTGCTATTCAGTCACCTAATATGTCTTTTAAATAGATATGGCATTGGAATTGCTTTACTCATTAGGCGGTAAGGCTGTATTTAGCAACCCACTGTTCGGTTTATTGCCGCACATAGCAAGTTAACATTAACTTTCACATTAAGCTAAACAAAACCCCTAGTAAAATATGGAATATTGTGTAGCAGACAAATGATGACGAGGAATTGTTGACAAACCGTGACTTTGAATACACAAAAGGTTTCGGGAAGGCAGAGATTTATTACACAACCCCAGAGTTGATCACCCACCAACATCACATATGTGCGAAGCAGTTACTCCAAGAAGATTGTTTATTACTGTACGATGATATTAAAAGAGCTCCAATTGAATGGGGATGTGTATCATCAAATTTTACGTAAAGGATATATAGTTCCTCACCCACTGACAAAGAAACAGAAAGAAATCAGACGTATAATTGCTGTCAAACTCCTGGAAAAGATCAGAATTGACCCTTGAAGAAACATCTTCAAGAAGATATTTCAGTAATCTAAAAGTTTGTACCTGATGCGCAAAGAAGCAACACGCATGAAGTTTTCTCTGTTTAGGAGCCTATCCTGAAACTTTTTGACGAAGGTTGTAGAATACAATTTAAACCATTGGATACCAAAACATCAAAATTTGTTCGTATATTACTTATATAATAGGAGTGAAAAAAGATGAATTATTGTATGTGTATATTTTCTATTTAAATTTATGCAACTTGTATTTCGCCGATTTTTGATTTTCAACCTCCAGGAAGGTGAAAATATAAAATTCATTGAGAAAGAAAAATTGAACTTTTATCTACGCCCTTAGAAGATCCAAAACATTTTCAAGATTCCTTAAATATTGAGAGAATTTGATTCTTTAGACTTTTAAAATCACCTTCTAAGAGAGAGAAATAAGGGTGCGGTGTTGAAATTTAGAAACAGTAAGCACGCGGCATATCAATGGATGTAAAACAAATTCTGTTTGGCGATTATTAAGAGTAAGAAATTGAAAAACCACTCTAATTGAAAAATCAAAGAAATAAACGTGCGATATATAATAGAAAATAAAACAATATTTTTATTTTTGTCATTTAAACTTACCCTAATAAGGGTGAAACAAGACATATAGCATATTACTGTATAAGAAATGAAATGTACCTTTTATTTATATCTGGCAATTGATTGAGGTGAATTTGAGGTACAAAAACTTTCGTATCACACGAAAACTGTAAACTTCACCATTCCACATACCATTTCGTTTTTAGAATTTAGTCTAATTTTCAAAACTAAATACATTCCCAAAAAAATCGAGCAAAGTAGTGAAATATAGATATAAATAAAGCAGCCAACACATAATTATGTATAAAATTTAAGAGCTATGAGATAAATCGCTGGGTGTCATTCATATAATGATAGGGTAAACAGAAGTTGGGGGATGTCGCCTAACAAAGAAGGAGAACCAACCTTTGAAAAGGAATGTAATATAACAGTAGGTAAAAAAGAAGGAAGAAATAAAGGAATGAAAGTAAGAAGTTGCCAATAGTGAATAAATAAAGAAAAGAGAAAGAGAAAACAAGGACAAGAAGAAAAAAAAGAGAAGAAAGAAAAGGAATAAAATAAATAAGCGAAAACTTAGAGTGAAAATGAATTCCAGTATGCAAAAAGGATGAAGGATGGTTATCAAAGCTCTCAGTTAACATTCAGTTCTTTACGGAAAAGAATGCCTAAGCTTCGCAGAATAGATTCTTATATATTAATATTTTGTTTTAATCAACAAGGCTTGCGTATGAAAACAAACATATAAATGTATATATACTTTTACTACGTTTCTTCGAGGCTGTAGACACACTGGTAATTCCAAATTGTCTGAAAACCCTCTCTCCATTAGCTTGTTCTTTATGCCTCCAAAGATAGTCACACAAAATGGCATAAACTACCGATGCAAAAATATCTTTTACTCTCTATCTAACGACAGATCACATGTTTGTCGAACTCAAGCATATTTCTAGCAGCAATAATTGATTGAGATTTCTTCTCCGGAACTTTCTATACAATCATCTTTCGACTCAGTTGGAGCATAAAATTGTCTAGTAATCCTGGATAACACGGCGAGCTCTTTTTATTGTTGCAGTTTAGCAAGTAACAGCTGTTCATGTTTGAATCTGTCTCAATATGCTTAAACCACATTTTAAAATTTTTCTACTCTCCTATGCACCTCTAATAATTAGGACAGTTGCCCGACAAAAGGTATTTTTGGCGTCCTAGGCTGACAATTTTTCATTCACCTTCCCTCAAATTTTTGCAAGGTGGGAGCGTATAAATTTTTAATTGGAACGTGGGACAATTTAACTTACAATCGAGGCTCCGCTCGGCCAAAGCAGACGCACTTTTTGCGTTCAGCAATGCAGCGGTCCGATAGCCGCGCCCGCACGGCCATTCGGCAAGGAGCGAAGCGGTCTCGACGTGCATGCACAAACGCACGGACCTCCTCGTGTAAATTGAGCTCTCAGAGCCCAGCACGCTAAATTTCATATCGTTTACTTTGGTTCAAATGTATATACTATCTTTGTTTACTACGCACGGATCTCCTCGTGTAAATCAAGAGCCGAGAAACACGCCATATTTCTTTGTTTACTTTCTGTTCAAATGTATAGATAGATTAGATCTCTAAAAATTTATCGTTGAGGGTTCAGTTTGCATTGAGCAAGTTAAAGCTATAGTGGCCAATTCTCTGATCACTTAGGATTTGACCTTCATCTTCGCCCAAGTGTGTACCATTTATTGCAAAACTATATTACTTACAACTGTAGCATCTCAATCTTGCTCGTCTAAATGCAATCAAGTTCAATCGGGAAAATCATCTCAGAAAATATACCCCGCTAAACATGCTGTTTATGAATATACCTGTATCAAAACATATTATGTTTACAAGACATTCTCAAAGTAAAAAAATAACTGACGACCAAAAAAGTTTTTGACAAAGAAAATTTAATTGCGAGTTTAGCGATTTATAGATTTACAGATAAAGTTAATTATTTTAAAATTTAATCAACATCAAATCAACAACTAGAGGTTTTTCTTGTTTCTGTTATTTTCATTTCTGTCGTAACATAAATTTGTATTTAAAAACTCATTGGAGCTTCTATAAAACCTAAAACTCCAAATGTAAACAAACAGGTCGTGACTGCCTCTTTGGCAACGCACGTTCACGCGAAGCGGCTCTCCGACAACTGCAACCATTAGCGGTGTTCGACCTGGAAATAGGTGCCATGCATGAGCGTGGAAAGCGGGTTCAACGGTCCCGAAACCGTAACTGATTTATGCAAAGAAAATGGTATCGGCGCTAATGGCCGAGGAATATCTCCGAGCCTCGGGACTAATGATTGTACATCTAAACGGCTCGGCCGGATAGTGCGCGTGTGGGCAGGTGGAAGGCCCGCAATGATCATATGCGCAATCTAACACCTTGTAAGCGAGAAGGTGCGACTTAACAACGGGCGACGTCGAACATAATTTGCTACCTCCCACATAGGCGCCGAACTGCCTAAAACCTCCGTTTCGCAACGAAAAGCTGACGGACCCGCGGGCGATAATGTAGCGGCGCGGCTCTTCGCGCCACCTCGAGGCGCGGGCAATCGGCAAATCGAATTTACTGCCCTGCACGCGCAATAAATAGCCGTTCATTGCGTGCGTAAATCAATATTGTCCACGAAATTGAAGGTTATTACGCGCGAGTTCAAGAAGAATAAACATAGCTGAAGAGCGCGGTGCCGAGACACAATTAGCCGGGCGGATGTTTGCATTCAGGACGACTCTGTCATTATCCTGATCCTCGTGGTGCTGCAAAGCACAAGCAGCTGCCTGCGTTGGAGTAACAGAACATCGGCACAACTGCTAGACAACTACTTCTTGTGCTTCGGCAATGTCTTGCTTTTATAACTTCCCACAACTTATCCGTTTATCCTTCTTTTAGAGTCATCGATCAATACGAAATTTGTGCATAATATTGAATAAGAATATGCGAACTGCTTATCGGAGATCGTAATAAAGATGCTAATAGAAATGGTACAATATATTATGCATGCAGCCCTGTAAATTTTTTTGTTATATCGAGAAATAAAGTAAAAGTAGATCAAGCACCAAAATAAATTACTGAGTTATAAATTAACATATCCACAAGCGAGTCCCATTTGCTAGTATTGGGGTTACCTAGATGCGGTCGCAATTTTAGATGAGATCGACTAACTTATTCTTACTTATGCTTAAAATATTCCAGGTAACTAATAAATCCTCTATTATGAAATATGAGTTTTTAATATTCTTTGGAACACAACCATGTGGGGAAGAGTGTGCTATAATTGAACAAAAGCTGAAGAGGTAAGATACAAGTCTTAAAATTGTGAAAGTGTGCATAATAGTGATATTTTTCTATAAGTAACTCAAAAATCCTCTTCCACGTTCTTCTGTCCTGTTTATTCTGTCCAGGTTTATATAGATTTTTCTTTTACAACACCTTCTACGGCTTGTAACCATCTGATTTTTGGTCGTTCTTGTCTTATATTTACTGATGGCTTAGTTTTTTCTTCACTATCCGATTATCTTCTCTTCTTTCTGTTTGGCTTAGCCGTCTTAAATGTTGCATCTTTATAAAGTGCATAATTGTGACTTCTTTATATACCAATCGCAACTCTCCGTTTTCTATGTATTGCTTTCTCATTTCCTAAAAATATTTTCCTTAACACTTTTCGTTCCCATATCTAGTCTTTTTACCCGTAAAGTTTTGCAGCCATAAGCAACTGTTTGTTGTGAAACAGTCCTGTATGCCCCAATTTTGACTTTATAAGTTTATTTAATGCACTCTCTTACTGATATTTCCGCTGTGCTACCTCTATCTACTTTCTTCTACTTTCAATTTTCTGCCGTTTTAATTCTATTTCCAATTGTTTTTGAACGCTTTCCTTTCTGTTAATCCTCCCATATATGTAATTTTTTTTCTTTATTATCCTTAGCCAACTTTTCTTATCCTCGCCTTTAAATCTACAGTATATAAACGTTAATGGCTCTTATTCATTATTATTACTTTCCTTATCCTATAATAAGGAATGTAATCAGCGGAAATTTGACCTACCCAGTTTTTTACATTTCTGGACGAATTATAGCCTCAGGACACCAAAAAAGCTGGTTTGGGCCATTGGTTCGTGTGTGTGTGTGTCTGCATGTCTGCTATCGGTCGGTCTGTCATTAAACAGGATATCTCGAGAACCGTAAGAGCTAGAGACTTGAAATTTGGTATGCTTGTAGTAGTTAGTTACTTTTGGTAAACATCGGCCGAGTCGTTTGGTCGCAACGTCGCAAAATCGGTCGCAAAGCGGCCACGAATCTAAACTGTTGAAGATACAAAAAATTCATGAGAATAACAATGATTTGTTATCACGAGGTAAACATGAATTTAAAGTAAAAGTTGGTCGTGTGATGTTCACACCAGATTTTTTTTAGCTTCTCACATTTATTTTCAATTAACTCTACCACTGTAGCATTTTATCCAAAACTTTTCCTGCTTTTCTTTTGTACGAATACTTTATCTCCAATTTTTTTTGTTTTCTCTTTTCTCTTAATTTATAGCTTATCATAAATAAAAAAAGGCTTATCTTTATCGCCTTTACATCATCTACAGCCGATTTTTCTGATCTTTGAAGAATTTAAAAAATTCAGAATTATTAGTTTGTAGCTGTTTTAATCCTGCTCTCTATGTTTTGTTCCCATTTTCCTTTCATTTATTATGAACCCATCCTCTCCTCTCTCTTATTTCATTCTTTTCTAGTATCTCTTTTGGCACTATTTTAATATTGCTTTCTAGGTTTTCCCACTACTCGTTTATAAGTTCTTCTTGTGCATTATCACTTGTAGTTGTTCTTTTGGCATTTTGCTTTGTTATCTGTTGTAATAATTTTCATACGTTTTGTTTGGATATTGTCTGTACTCTTTTTTTTGCTTATAATAAAGTTTATTTTTATTCTCATTAGTGTATGGTCGAGTCCTATTTCTGCTCCTATATAAAATCTTACGTCTTTAACAGATCTCTTAGATTTATCGTCTGTTATTGTGTGATCCACTTGGCAAAGTCCAGGTCCCTTTTGTGTATGTGTTTATATTGAAAATAGATACTCAGAATTCTATAATTTCGACTGCTGCTAAACCAATCAGCTTCAACCCATTTTCATCAGAGATTTCCTGTTTACCATGCTTGCCTATTACTGGTTCGTAAAAGTCTTCCCTGTCCGCTTTTGCATTTAAATCTCCCACAATTATATTATTACTAGGCGTTGCCCGCTAAAAGGTATTTTTGGCGTCCTAGGCTGACAATTTTGAACCCGTTTTCTCTCAAATTTTTGCAAGGTAAGAACATTTAAATTTGTAATTTAATCGAATTTTTCCCTGTATCGGAAACGTGGAACAATTTAACTTAGCGCCCATTGACAATGGACGGAACCATAAGCCGTCCTATGAGAAACACGGAATACGTAAAGTTGTATCAATGCAAAGCTTATGCGTTCGTTCATAATGTACTCACTTATTTTTACTTTTTACGTTCATACATAAGAATACGTAAGTTGAAATCGGTTCCACTATACGTATTTCTTACATTCATTTGCAGTAATTTTTTCTTTTACTTTAGGTTAATGTTGGCAGCAGTAACAGAATGTTTGTTTTGATTCTGCAATTGCATAACCTAATTTTGGTATTGTCGACATTTAGCTTTGTTTCCCCAACGGATATGGAACTATTAATTAATTTAATAAATATGCATCTGTTCTTACACCATAAAAAGGATAACAGGTACAAAGGCAACATAATTATGAAAAATGCCTGGAAAGACATTGCTGCCGCTACTTTGACTGAGCATGAGCCACTTCCAAACGATTACATAAAACTTTCGTGCATTATACTTTTTTTATGAGCGGCGAATGCTTATGTCCATTACAATCAAAGCTCAGCTCAGGGGAAGCAAATCAGATTGTCGTAACAGACGCAATTTTGCGTTCGGCAATGACAATCGCCGCCCGCCCATTCGACAAGAAGCTTGACTGGCCCCGACGTGCGGCACGAACGCACCGACCTCCTCGTGTAAATTACGTGCTCAAAGCGCGGGACGCCAAATTTCATGTCAGCCGTTCAAATGTGTAGGCTGTCTTTGCTTTACAACGCACGGACCTCCTCGTGTAAATGAAGGGCCAAGAATCACGCCACATTTCTTTATTTACTTTTTATTCAAATGTATAGATATATATATATCAAAATTTGGTTCTTTGCACAACATTTTCGAGTACAATTTAGCACATGTTCTTATCAGTTTCATCAATAACACGTCGGATTGCGTTTTTGAGGCCGTAAACTATCAAGGGGTTGCTGACGTAGTCCTTCAATTTCAGGTAATCCTACAAAAAGAAGTGTTAAATCACAAGATGTTGCTGGCTAGTTGATGTTAAAATTTCGTGAAATTAGAAATCTAAAAAATTGTTGGTATAGTAAATAGGATGCTGCTCGAGATGTATAGTACGCGGAGCCATCCTTATGGAACCACATTTGTTCCAGATCCATCTTGTTGTCCAAAAAAACTAAATTTTTATTTAATCGTAACGATCGCCATTCATGGCAGCACGACAGTCGCGAGGTAAAGGCCTCGACCTACCACACTGACGCGTGGCAGTCTTAGATTCGACTCTCGGGGCAATAACAATAGCAAACATCAAATGCTATCCGACCACCTTTGACGGTCGTAAAGTACATTCTCCTTCTTCTAATTAACGGTTTAAGCTAGCCACCTGTCCGGAATACGCTTAACATGGATTATAGCACTGCACAATTATGCAGTTAGAAACAGGCTAAATAGCCTACTTAAAAGAAGGAAGAAGAAAAATATTGCTATTTACAGTTACAGGATTTCCAACATCATCTTTAAAGAAGTATGAGCTTATCACGCCACCTGCCTGAAATCCACACCAAACAGTAACTCGTTGGAGAGGCAATTGCATTTCGTAAGTTACGAGGGAAAAACGAACACCAAATGCAACAATTTTTTTTGTTTATAAACTCATCCAGTTAAAAATGCACTCTATCACTAAAGATATTTTTTAGGCTAAACTGGAAATCCACTACATGGTGCTCTAAAAGCAAATTGACAAATTGTGGATGGTACAAATGGTCAACAAGAATGACGCCAATTGAAATTTGTCAATGTTTTCTCAGTTGCAGTGATATTGAATAACTACAGCAATATTCTCAGAAATCTTATGTCACGCTGTTACTAAGTTCTGCACTTCTGTCAAATTTTATAAGCGATAGTGGAACATTTAATTCATTTGGTGCACTGTTTCGACCAAATATTCCACAGAGTTTATATGCTGCCTTCGCAAACGTTTCACCAGATTTGCAACTTATTTTACCAATAATAACTCGCCGTCTTTTCGTATAGCATCCTATACTTACTAATCGGCAAAATTGTAGATGACCTCTGTTAACGTCATTACTGATAAAGGTACCTTAAGTTTTGATAAAATACTGATACTAGCATCTTTGAAAGATTGCTTAACATTGACTATCCTTTAAACCTCGCAGAAACAACACTTTACTATTTATCTGTTAAATCAGGAGACAAAATTTATTAATTCAGCTTTAACAGTTTGAACGTTTTACTAAATTAAAGTAAAATATAATACTGCTATTACAAATCGCCATCGCACATTTCTATTACACATTCTATTCTTTTTTTTGAAGAGAATAGTTTTTTGGAATTCAATAAAACAAGCTAATAAAATATTAAAATTTATTTTTTCATATTTAGATAATGTACTCTGGTTTTCTCGCTAAGCCTTATTTGGATTACTATATTTAAAAAAGTCTTAAAGTAAATTTGCCTAAGTTTAAGTTTTTTATCTCCGGGATTCTAATAAAGCTATAGATCGAATAAACAAAATAAATAATTATAAATGCTAGCACTCTAGTTGAGAAAAATATGTTGCTGTTCTTTTAAATCACTTAACAGCTGTAAGACTTCACTGAACATTTCCAAGCGTATCGAGGCAAGTTTTTTTATTTTTATGTCCCATAAATACACATACTCTTTTGGTGAAAAATATAATTATTCTAAGTGTAAAGGAAAAATCTTTAAACTAGCAAAGGTTAGTGATAGCATTAAAAAGGCAGGGGATGTCATTTACGTCTGTTTTATCTTTGCGCCCCTAAGTTTATTAAAAAAATAAGATTGGCTTTTCTTATCTTCCATTTATAAACCTGAACTAAACAGTTATGAGAGTAGCAGTTTGTAAGTTTTAAGTCGAGACCTCTTTTAAGCTTTAAGTGCGCCGTAACTGTAAAATAATTTTGTTTCGCATCTTAGAAACAAAAAATACGTACGGATGGCGTAGACGATTTTGAGCCAGACAGAAAGAAAAGTGTTTCGCGCTACTCCCATGCAAATCATTTAAATGGAGAACGACAGCGGAGACAACGATTACAAAAAATAGTCAGCGACGGGCGTTAATAATTCAGCTCCTCGTGGACCTTGACGATATTTACAAAAACGTTACGTGCAAGTTATGGTAAAAAAGGAAATACGAAAATCAAACAAATTCCTACACGCTGCCCTGGAAGCCGGGCCGGCGAGTGAATACTTTATAAAGCTCCTTATGTATTCCGTGATCAAAATGTCAAGAATACCGGCTAGATGGAAATATTTCCGTATATTCGGCGAGCCCGCATGAGGAATTTGTAACCGGTTTCGAGCATTAACATTCGAAATTCATTTGGCAGCAATTCACCGGCTGAATGAAAAGACGGATTGGCAGTAAATAAAGATCTTTGTCGCTGAGCAGCGCTCGCTGTGTTTCGAGCGCTGCACGCGGTAAATAATGAGTTAAATTTAGACAAAGAAATGTTTACAGGAAAATAGGTTGGTACAGTTAAGCAAAACTATGGGAGCTTCGATGCACATCACATGTAATGAACAGTAATCGTTCCGTATTGTCAGTGCTTTATCAAATTTACAAAGTAAAAAATAGTTATATTAAAAATGGCGCAGGCAAGCTTTCATTATTACAAAAAAAATTAGTTGTAAAAGAATATCCAAGAAATTATTATCTAACAGACCACGGACAATAAAAAATTCGTAAAACTAACCTCCATAGCGCCAAACAAACTACTGAAACTTGAAAAACTTTTACACCATTTCTTCACATCCTCCAAAACCTACGGTTTTCGTTGTAATGGTTTAAAATAAGGACAATTTTAAACAAATTTTAGTTTGGATCTAGAGAGAAACTTGAATTTCTTCTCTCGTGTAAAATAATTTTTCTTAGAACTCCATTCTTGTCCAGACAATAAAAGGAGTAAAAAGGACTAATAAAATCAAAACATTCTAAATTGAAAAAATACATACAAAACAATCATAGTGAAAGCACAAAAAAAATTGAACAATTTTCGATATTTTTTTATTGTGGTAATTATTGTTGCGTTAATCTAGAACACACGAGGTAAGCTTCGAAGGTTTTCAATGCAACTATATTTCAGGAGCAATAAAAATAAAACGTTAGTGTTATTTTTCAATACACAGAGTCTCCAAATATTTGGTCAAATTTATTAAATCTCAAAATTAGCATTCTAATACACATAAAAAATATTTTAAAGTTCTATCTGCTTTAAAACAGCCTCTTTATTGTTTTTTCTGCCCAAAGGTTTTTTTTCAGTTAAAAAATAAATAGTAGTTATTGGGGCTAAATGTGGACTATAGGATTGCTGAAGAAATTCCTCAAAGCCGCAGTCCCTTGTAGCAACTCGACAAATACAGACTTATTCAACTAGGCATGATGCTCTTTTCCTTGATACGTCGCACAATTTATGCAGTAAGCTAATGTAACATTCTCCGTTTACAACTGTTGAATCAGTTTGAATCAAAAAATATCATTGCTGATAATTGCATGACCTTTTCGTCAATTGAACCACGTTTGCCGTCCTTAGCCGTTTTTTGTCCAATATACGCAATTTCTTTGACTCACTTTTTTCTAGGAGATCATAGTACAGGGTCATGGTTTAATCCTCTGCAACGATAGATTAAAAAACTCCTTCTTTGGGTGTTGCGACAAAGGTTAGAAAAATACTCACAACAGGTCACACGTTGCTGTTTTTGAACCACTGAAAAAAATTAAGTAACCCAACTATACTAACCTTATTCAACTGTATTGGAAAGCTCTAACACTCCTGATAATTTTTTTAGTTCTAAAAGTTTTGCATCTTGTAATCTTACATCTTGCAATCCTACATTTTGCAATCTTGCATCTCGCAATTTTGCACCTCAAAATCTTGCATCTTGCAATCTTGCATTTTGCAATTTTGCATCTTGCAATCTTGTATCTTGCATTCTTGTGTCTCGCAATCTGACACTTCGCAATCTTACATCTCGCAATCTTGCATCTTAAAATTTTGCAACTGGCAATCTTGCATTTTGCTATTTTGTATCTGGCAATCTTGCATCTCGGAATTTTACATCTTGCAATTTTGCATCTCGAAATCTTTTATTTCGATATCTTCCAATCTTACATCTTGCAATATTTCAATCTTACATTTTAAAATCTTGCATTTTAATCTTGCATCTGGCAATCTTACATCTTGCAATTTTGCCTCTTGCTATCTTGCATCTCACAATTTTGTATCTTGCAATTTTTAAACCTTGCATCTTGCAATTTTGTATCTGTCAATCTTGCATCTCGCAATTTGGCATCACGTAATCTTGCGCCTCGTAATCTTGCAATCTTGCATCTTGCAATATTTTAATCTTACATGTAAATTTTTGCATTTTCAATCTTGCATCTTGCAGTCTTGCATCTTGCATCTTGCATCTCGCAATCTTGCGTCTCGCAATTTTGCATTTCGCAATCTTGCATCTCGCAATATTGCATCTCGCAATCTTGCATCTCATAATTTTGCAACTGGCAATCTTGCATTTAGCAATTTGGTATCTGGCAATCTTGCATCTCGCAATCTTGCATCTTGCAATCTTGCGTCTTGCAATCTTGCATCTTGCAATCTTGCATCTCTCAATCTGTTATTTCGCAATCTTGCAATGTTACATCTTGCAATATTTCAATTTTACATTTTAAAATCTTGCAATTTTTAAACTTACATCTGGTAATCTTACGTCTTGCAATTTGCATCTCGCTATCTTACATCTCACAATCTTGCATCTTGCAATCTGGCATCTCGCAATCTTGCATCTGGCAGTCTTGCATCTTGCAAACTTGCAATCTGGCATCTTGCAATTTTACAGCTGGAAATCTTGCATCTCTCCATTTTGTATCTCGCAATCTTGCGATCTTGCATTCTGCAATATTTTAATCTTACATTGTGAATTCTTGAATTTTTCAATTTTGTATCTAGCAATCAGGCATCTTGCAGTCTTGCATCTTGCAATCTTGCATCTCGCAATCTTGCATCTCGCAGTCTTGCATCTTGCAATCCTGCGATCTTGCATCTTGCAATATTTTAATCTTACATTGTGAGTTATTGAATTTTTCAACTTTGTATCTGGTAATCTGGCATCTGGCAATCTTGCATCTCGCAATTCTGCATCTCGCAATCTTGCATCTTCACACTCGACGATAGCGAGGTTTTTTTCCAATACCACTTATACCGGTCGGCTTGCACCTGGTGGTCTTTGAAGTCAAAAATTCACCGTATACTTCCAAGCGTTGTTGAATATCATCAGGACTAAGGCCTTCTTTAGTAAAAAACTTAATTACGGCTTGGTACTTGATTTTCAACATTGTGCAAAATGACACAGCGACTGAGACAAATCGGGTGCTGAAACTTAACCAAAGATGGCACTATATCGTGTTACCGATATTTTGTTTCTATTATTACTGGAACATAGTCGGCAATTTTTGGTGCTTACCTTGGTAAGTCTTATTAATTCCACAGCTTGTTTGTGCATTTTTTTTAATTTACGGCCTTGTTTTCTAATATCACTACATTAAATAATATGTCTTCAGGTTTCACTTTTTTCAAAAACTTAATTAAAATATTTCCCACTCTTAAAGAGATATGTGAACTTCTAGAAATATCAAAAATAGTAGTAACAGTAAACATACAATCAAAAAGTGATTTTCAGCAAACGCAGCGGTAAAGCAAAAAGAGGATTTTGGTGGATTTCGCAGGTAGGCTGTAGGTTACTAGAAATTACGCAGTACGAAAAGTAGTTTTTAATTTCCTTTATCAATTTGGAATCATTCATATTTAACAAATCCAAGTAATAACATCAAATTTTATTTAGTATTTAACAAAGCTCGCAGGCTTTATTTGACATTTTTTTATAAATTTTGCATCAATTCAAATCAATATAGTGAAAAACTTTAATTAAAAGCGCTTTCTTATTTACTTACTCAATTCAAATGCATTTTTTAACGTTAGATATAAGGCTTATGAGTGTTGTGCTGTTCTGAGTCTGCTAGTCCCTTCTGGCAAAGTCTTCTCCATTACTTTCTTTAATTTTATTCGAGTCTTCCCATTTATTCCTTGACCTTTCTATGCTGTTCTTCTCCATTTCCTTCTAACAACAAAAAAGTTTGTATATCTTTGGCGAAAAGGATACACAAATCTTTTTGTTGTTCTAAGATCCTCCAAGTACATAACCCAACGAATCTAGCTGCCTTTCCTAAATTATAGCTGTCGCTGCTTTGTGTTTAAGCGACCTCTAAATATCTCATTTCTTTTTAATCACTTCTAGTCTTTTGTAGTCCTGAAGGATTGCATTTGTAGGTTAGTGATCCTGGCTTTGTGTTTGTTTGATTATTATTAGAAATTCGGTGCGTAATAATTGTGTATCATAAATTCAAATAAAGCAGCCACCCAATTGCACAAAATTTAAAAAATATCTAGCAAGACAATAGACAGTATTATGAAGAAACCAATCGTATTAAGAATTGTGGCATTGTCAAAAATAAATCGGGCCGGTCGTCAAAGGAAAGCAACAATTTCAGGAGATGGGCAAGTAGAATCGACGTTTAACAGCACCCGAAAATCGCAGCCCAAGTCAATGATAACCGACAAGATCTTGTTAGTGTTTCGACTGTAAAGTGAAGATTAAATAAAGGTGGATTACATGGAAGGATAACCGTGTCTGGTAAAAATAAATAAAAAATAAGAAGCTGCGACAAATAACAAAACATAAATTTTAGTACAATTTAATTTTAAATTGAACGAACGTTCTGCGCTGCAAAAAATCAAAATTTGAATTTTCAGTTATAAAAGATGCGTTTCCACCCTAAGATTACTTGAAGAATTAATTGAATTGATGTCCTTGCTTAAACGTAGCAGTGGGTCACTACTTTACGATTTATCCATAAAATAGAAGGAAAATTGAACAAGGAGGACTGCAAGAGGCTATAGGCTTTCTTGAACAAGAATTGTAGGTGAAATATTTTGTCTTCCAACTGAATGATGCTCCTAAATGTACATCAAAATCAAGTATGGACTTCCTAAAGCAAAATAAGCAGAGGGAGAGCTTAAATTTACAATTTCGTTCTCAAAATCTCCTCTTATTGAAATTTTTATAAGATCTCTCACAGATCTTTGAGAAAAACTATACGAAAAGTGACACTGGAAGAACTGCTTAATAGGATACCCCAACTATGCAAAGCAGTTCTCGCGAAAAAGAAGTGGTTACATTAACAAAGCTAATGTTTAAGCATTGGCGTGGTTCTTAAGTTTCATAATTACTATTTAAAAATTCAAATAAACAATAGGATAAAGAGATGTTGCGCTTTTTATAATTATTGTCTAAGATACGAGATTTACAAGAATTAGAATATTTGAATACTTATGAGCGGCGGTGTATATATTTGTCACGCCCGGCATAACAACGTAGAATATTAAATCCGTCAAAATTAAAAATTTTTCTCATACGCTCCCATCGCCGGATTGAATCTCTCTTCCAGGAATCGAAGCGCTGCGCGTGTTTGCTTAAGCCGCGGGCAGCCCAATGTTTATTTCCAATTTGTTATCGGAGCCAGGTAAAAAATCGCGGCAAAAAGTCCAATAACGCGGCGCTAATTAAAATCTTTGATTGCGCTGCCGGGTCGGGCGGCCTGCCTCTGCTCATGCTAATTGGCTGCAAGCTGCCGCGCGCTGGCCGGCCAGCCAAGCTCCGCGATCGCTTTCGAAGTCAGTGGGATATTAGGCTTAATAATATCGAGTCCGAGGCGATCGGGAGCCTGATGCCGCTCCCGCGACACTCATCCCGGACGGGCGATCAAAACACTTGCCGGCGACGCGACGCGGCGGTTAGCTTCAATCTCTGCCAGGACGAGTTGTTCGGGTCCTGTAAGTGTTTATGAGGCTAACGCGTTTTGAGCAGTGAAATTTGTCCGCGATGAAAGGACAGCTGTGGCCGTTTCCTTTCGAATACAAATTTGTGTATCTTTGTTTTGATTATCACTTAAGAGGCACAGACATCACAATTGGCGTCAAGTTTTTCTGACTGATTGTTGTATATAATGATACTATAGAATTATCTAAATTGGATATCAAGATGTTTTCCTGAATAAAACACAAAATATTGGTGCAATTCGAATGTTATGCAAGATACAGCTAAATGTTCTCCGCGACTTCACTGACGAGCAACCACTGTTTTAATGAAGTTTTCCACAATTCCGCTCTGTTTGAACATTTGAACAATTACAAATCTGTAAGGCTCTTTTAGCCTTAGAATCGTAGCAGGTCGGTCGATTTTTTAAACTTTAAAATTTCTTGCAAATAACTATAGAAGAAAAAGTCTAATGGGGTTAGATAGCAAGAGCGCGATAGGCAATAGATGTTACCACTCTGCAAAATGTGGATTCAAGTAAAGTAAGTCTTTCACGTACTGTATAACAGTGACTCTTAAAACAACACGTCTGTCAAGTCCAAATAGATAGTTGTACCAAAAAAACAAGAAACAATAACGTCATTGTCAGCTTTGTTCTCAAAAAAGTATGGGCCGTTGACTCCTCCAGCCTACAATGCACAACAAACAGTACATTTTTGTTATTGCATTGCATTTTTTCAATGCCTCAGATGCGACAATTTTGGAGACTCACAAAGCCATTTAAAGAAAAATGAGTTTCATCTACTACTACTATGTTTCATAAAACCCAGTTTACAAATGTATTATTGGAGTCAAAAGACATTGATGGGAAACAGAACTATTGAAAGAGCTATATTTTGCGTCAGATTCATGGTTATTACTTTTAAATTTTATCACGTCCAAGAATTGTTTTTTTTTACTTGAAGTGTCCGTTCAGTAATTCTGGATACATTCAAAAGACACTCATCATCGAAGCTACATATGCCTCTATTACCAACCAAAAGAGGCATCAAATTATGGCTTTGCTACGGTGTGTACGTTGCCAAAAATTTGTTAAAAACAAATGACACAATGACACTAGGAGAACAAGTTGTAAAACTATTTGCGGCAACATTAACGCTTCCAGAGGTTATCTTATGTAGAAAGTATCAACTACACTACAATAGGCGCTTGTGTAGCTAATCCTAAAGTATAGCACTGCGCAAGACAAGCTCAAACGAAGATAATCTACCGTCAGATGTAATGACACGGTGACTGTTTTTTATGAAAAAGCAAGATACCAAAAAAGTCTTAATAATGAGCAATTGCCACAAACTTAAGTTGACCAAAATTATAAAAAAATAAAACTGACCAAAACGATACTGCAGAAAAGCCATCGCAAAAGTTTTTATAGTTATCTCAATAATTATACAACGATCTACGATGCGAAAAAAAGGTTCTATACTTAACATTTATTGCTGATCTTACCGAACAACTAGTAGAAGAAAACATAAAACATACTAACTTGATGCCACCAAAAAAAGGCCCGTCATCCAAGAAAAGACGTACTTTTAGTTCTCTTTTGCATACTAAGTAATGAATTTTTACTATTTGGTACATTTATAATACAAGGCTATCGAGGTAAATCCGGGATGATTTTAGAGTATATTTAGGGAAAGCCAAAAGGTTGTCTTGTACGCATGCGCAATCTTCTATTAGGCACTACAACAAAACAGTTTCAGATCATCACAATCTCCAATAGCCGACAAAATGAGCCGAGTATGACAAACAAAAGCTACTAAACTCGAATCTCTTCGCGCAGAAAAATCGCCGGCAAAAATTGTTGTGTAGCTTATCCACAAAAAGACCCAAGTTCACGACGTAACCAAGAGTGTAGAGAATCTCAACCAGGAGGCGGTAACTGTTGCAAAAACAACTCACAATAAGCGATCCGATCGCAAGGGAAGTGATGAATTCGTCCGTGAATTTAAAAAAAAATCGATCCGGATTCGGGGTGAAGGATAACTAACCTTTCAAAAAGTAATGGGAGTGAAGAAATCGAAGGTCAGTCTAGGAGTGCACCAGGACCTGCACTACGAGTCTTTCGTGTATTATTGACTGCGAAAAACAGGACGGACAAGAATTTAAAGCACTGCTTAATGATATCATGCACTGGCTCCCTGAGACTCTTTTCGAACAAAAAGGACTCCATCCAGAACAGGAAAGTGAATCGCAAAAATGGCCGTTCGATCTGACAAGTCGCAATTGAAGCACCTATTGTCATTAATACACAGTTTTTCGCTTCCGTGACAGTGCTGGGGCTTGTGAGCAGTGTCATAGCATCCCATTTCGTTGGGAAATATCTGAAGGTGACCACCGACAGCTATGTGACCTTGTTGTCAAGTCCTGGATGAAGAAGATGGTCGCTGAGCAGCAATATCTATTCCAGCAATATCTATTCCCAGAGAAGTTTTTTCAACCCGTGGCCGTCCTCCAGCGTTGACTGCTATTCTCTTAACTATTACGTGAGAGGTGTTGTCAAGGCAAAGGTTAATGAGAAGCATTATTACAACAAAGACAGTTTAAGCCCCTTTATTACTTAGGTAATGACGCATACCGACAAAGAGAAAGTTGTATTGACCTGCAACAGGTTTAGGTCCTGGCCGCTGATGGGGGCTACATTGAATAATGTAATTCTTAATACTATTTACTTTAGTTGTAAATAAATTTTAACTTTTTTGGTATTTAAATGTTATTTTTATTGTTTATTTATGTCTTAGGTAAATCTCGACGACCCTATAAATAATTTTTTCGACCAATGTTGTTTTTTATCTGACGGCACCTATCAGGGCAACATTATAAGAAGCTATTGGTATACATATATACCATGGTTTTTTGCGGCGTCTTAAATCACTGGTGGTATTTGGTAAATTTTGCTGTGTGTTTAGCTACCAACTGTACAAACGCAAATTTCCAAATTTACAGTACACAAACGGCTTGCAGTTCCAATCCTAAAGTCCAATTCTGATCGCCCTATATAATTTGCCAAAAAGGGGTAGGTATCATTGTTCTGTTGTAATGCTCTTCGGCGTGGTCGGCAAGGGTATGGCATAAAACATTTGTATGTCTATAAAACTTTTTGTAACTCATAATCTTCAACACTAACAACTTCTAAGAGTATTTGATCTACAAAAGATTGGTCGAAATAAGTTAGCTACCAACCGAACTTAATTAAATAGATTAAGTCACAACAAATCCTTTATGTTCATTTCAAAATAACCACATTCTGTATTATAAAAGAACCTGATGCAAAATTCTGTTATTTGAAGCTCATATTTTTGTTTTTTATATATCCAAATGAGCGAATTTAAGAGTTCAAAAAAGCAATTTTGTTAACAATTACTGCGTATATCTATAGATATCTATAGAACAGGGTTTTGATAAATCCCCAAATTATTTTACATTGCAAAGTAGGTATTAAAACATTTTCTCCGCTAGCTCACTTGCTCAATCCAGGTAAAAATACGTTCAAGTGCACAACATAGAACAGGAATTGTCAGGAACAACCTGAAAGATTTCAACTGACTACTAAAAGAAAAACAAATTGTTTTTCTTTGTTTATATAAAAAAACTCTGGGTCACTGCTGCTCAATACTTTAGATAACTTGAAAGCTACGCGAAGAAATCTGCAAATAACAAAGTTTGCTCAAATGAGGGTTTAAAAGTTTCCAAAATTACAAATATTCTTGTTTAACATCACTATTTGTAATAAATACGATAAAAAAGTCTTTTTAAGATAAATTACAATAATAGTGCTTTACCACATTAAGATGTCTAACAAAATACTATTTTAAATTTTGTTCTAACTTCACTGATAAAACAATATTTGTCTTAACAAAACTACAAAAAATAATAGGGAGCGAAGTCGTGGCCAACAAGTTAAAGATAACGTAGTAATTGGTAAAAAAGATATCAAGTGGTTGAAGTAAACTAAACTTATTAATAATTTGAGTATAATGATAAGAGCTACAGTAATATTTATAAGTACAAATAGTATGTGTGATCAGTCAGCATTTGATCACACTAAACAATAAAAACAAAATAGCCTTTAGCGAAAAACGTTCAAAACGGTTTCGATTGGCTACAATGTAAAGTTAAATAAAAAAATCAATAGAACGTAAACTAAATTAATGTCACCATTTAAATTGTGGTATTATACAATTACAAATATAAATTCGTATAAGACAAATTAACAAGCAAATAAAATAAACGAGTGTTAAAAGAATATGTGAAGTTCTAAGATTATAAAACAATCAGAAGCAAAAAGATAACAAATGCAACGATAATTGACATTTTTAACATAAGTTTCAGTAAGAACTCAAATAGAAGTAATAGAATAAGAGACAAAGCAAAAAGTGTTCAAAATTAATCTTTCTTTGCATTTCAGGTGTATACGAAACAAAACCACAAAGATAGTAGAAGACTTTATTAAACAGAAACTCTTTAGCAAAAAAAAATAGTAATACTTCAGATATACTCTTAGATTTTATTAATATTTCTTAGTTATAAGAAGAAAGCACCACATTTCAAATTGTAAAAATAAATTCGTAAATATTTTTTACTTAAACTTTGAACCACACCTTCAGTAAGCAAAAATGTAGTATTCTAGATTCTTTGTTTACTCTTTCAGTTTTAGCAGCTTTAAAAAAACCAATTTCACGAACTGCACTCAACACTAAAATATGTTATTCTATTTATCACAATAACTTTTAATGTCAGTATGTCAAAGTTAACTTATTTTTGTTTTTCTTTCTACTCTTTCTGGTCAGTTTTAATTTCTTTGTGAACGTAATTATTTCCTGGTACGTCTAGAATCGTCATTATTATTAAAATAACGCTAGATAGGCAGGTATGAGGGAGGAGGAAGGTGATATAACCAAATATAAATAAATAATGAAGAAGTAAATTGTGAATGAAGCTCACTCTCTTTATTAGTGTGGTAAATTCTTTTTCATTGATACTGTATTTTCCATCACCGTCTTTTTGATTTGCAACAACTCTTTTTCGCTTGCCACGTTGGCAAACACAAAACATCACAATTAGACAATTTTTATTTTTCACAATGTTCATCTCTAAACTGATTTCTTGGTGCTATTGGCGATGGTACCACATTCCTTTTAAATGGTGTATTTGACATTTTATATCGTAGCGCTAATTAATATGTAAATAAATTCAAAAATACTTTTAATTAATATTTTTTCGTTGGGTAAACAAATAAGTAAAAACTAATTTTTAATAATACTTAGAACCAAAGTCTTCCCTAATAACTGGGTTTAACGCACATAAATTCAACGGGCTGAAATTAGCATATTAAACTAAATACCACGAATAATCGGGCTGACCCAAAAGGAAGCCGACGGATACTGCTGCCCAATTAAGTCGTTACCTGCGGTTTCCAAACTACCCGAAAAACTTGTGCCGAAAATCAGCGCCGGCCCGCCGTAAACGGCTCACATCAATTGCTGCAGTTCAGATCCTGACGTAGCAGAAGAGTTTATAACTTTATTAGCTCGGACTCAATTAAGTGACAGAGTTAAATCAAATTGGGCTGTAAATTTTCGAATCTGCCCTATCGGCGCGTGATCTCAATCAGGCTCTCTTAAGCACGGCATTAGGGCGAAACACAGAGAGCGGCCGTTCTTCAGCCAAATTTATGATTCACCACAAGGTGCACCAGAGTTAAAACGCTGTTGTCCAACTTTTTACATCCTTCCTGTCCTAAATGCCTGAAGGGTGCAATTGGGCGATATGAGAAAATTTTATTGCCATTAAAAATCAGAACTGAAAGCAAATTTGTTTTGCAAATTACGTTCCAATTTAATTGAAAATTGCCAAAGCCGAGCATTTGAAAATTTAGCTTTAATCCCTGTTAGATTCAAAAGATCTCTTCTTTGACCAGTAAACTCCGTTTTCAAAATAAAGTGTAGAAGGTTCTTTATATGTTTTTGGTTGGTTGTGATAAAAATAAAATGAATGCGTAACATAATACATCTTCAATTTAATCACCATCAAATGAGGACATCCATTTCAATGTAATACAACCTTGATATTGACATCAATTTGCTCTGCTTGCACACGTAATTAAAATGAAGGCTCTTATCAAAAGAATTGTTGAAAGCTGTTCTTATATACGCGGAATGAGTTTATCCTTGACTCACAATCAGCACAGAAAGTACGTCTGGTCCAAATTTGCCTAATGAGAGGTACAGCATCATCGCTCGTAACCCCGCAATACCCTCATTTTTAAAATCATTTTCCTTATTCTCATTAAAATGCCAAGGAAATAATTTCTTGCAGAAAATCTTTTTATAATTACACGATCTGTTGGAGTCTGCGAAAGCATGTCATCAAGTATTAACTTAAATAACGCAAAATAATGTAATCAACCAAACAAAAAATATGTCGTATTTTTACAGTTCTTGCTTGGTTTCTATTTATGTTACTTTATAATATTAAGCAAATTAAAGAAGTACAAACACAGCTGTTAATGATGACGTAAACACAATTTACGTGTAAAGATACTGCTCCAGATAATATATGAAAGTAAGGTAGTTATGATTTAAATTAATTTCGATTATTAAATTTTCTTGGTGATTTTGAAGCTTCTTTATTGTAAAAATTATTTTATTTTTTCTCTACCACTACTTGAATATTTTACGAAATTGACAAATTTGTAGCTACATATTTTCTACCGAAAGAAAATTTGGATATTGCATATGTATAGTGTATTAGTTTTTTCTAGATAATGAACTTGCATGCAAATAAAAATAGGTAATAAAAAATAAAAAAACGGTGCCTTAAAAATTTTCGGCGATAATTTTGAGTAACATATTATGTATTCCCTGGTCAAGATGAGTCAATCTACTAAAAACATATCACGATCTGGCCAGGTTCAAATTTTATTACACTCCTCCATGTAACTTGCGTATTAGAGAATAATTTAAATGCAAATTAGTAGTCACAAAGTCCATCAAAAATCTACGCCAGAAAATCAAACAAAAAGATCTTTCAACAAAGTAATTCTATTGTAGGCGAATAGGTTTTAAAATTTTATCAGAAGAAAGTAGTTTATAATATATGTCAAGGGCGTTTTTAGTCATAAATTTTACTTATTTACATTACTGAAAATAATATATAAAAAGTTGAATTTGTTTACAGCTTGTCTTTCTACAATTTTAATTTATATACGAATTGACCAGTGTTACCAACTTCTGATTATTTAGTATCTCTAGATCAATATAAGATTTGCTTAGAATCCGAAATTTTTTACAGGTGTACATTAAGTACACAACTATATAACATTTTAATAAATCAATAAATAAATAAATAAGTGTAATTTATTAACCTGCCTTACGTTACCATTTACTAGATGGCGATAGTATCTTGCTTCAGTTTTTATGAAAGATAAAGACAACTAAGCAAGGACGCAAGGCACTCCTGCAATTTGTATTAAGAAAACTTTACACAATACTTCAAAAATCCCTAGTAAAGTTGCGTTTGGTTTTAAAATTCCCTAAAGAGCTTTTGCTAACGTTGGCAACACTGAGTGTAAGGAACATGGTGTTAAACAAAGATAGAAAAACTATAACTGCTTTATTTTCCAAATTCATTTAAAACAGTTTTCTGATAATTTTTTATTTGTACCTCAAAGAAGCTATCTCATAAACTGTCAGATCAAATACTTTGGTTATATTTTCTTCCTTCTATATGTTGATATAAACTAATTTGCAGACGATTAAACTTTGGTAAAATTCATGTAATAATGTCTTGTTCAATAAATTTATAAAGTGAAAAAAGTTTGAGCACCACTGTGTTATTCATATGCACTTTCTACAACGCATTATTTTTGTCAAAACTATTTTTATTATAAAACACTAGAATGTTGATATTATAATGCCATTACCACTTGTGCAATTATAATTCACATATAAATTGCTTAACAAGTTAAATAAAGTGGTGACAGGGAAGGGAAGCTACACAACCGCCAGTTTTATTACCTCAACATTAAAAACAATAGGCATTTCGAACAACCGCCCGGCGCCCGCCAAACACTTAATCCGCTGATAACGGCGCGCAAGATAAGAGCGCAAGAGCCGGCCGGCCGGCGCGCCGGCCACGCGGTCGCGTCCACGTGCCGCGTCCGCGGCCACGTGACGCCGGGCGCGAGTCCACGTGACCCGCGAGCGCCGCGAATCCGAGCAACTGGTGCTTTTTTATTCCGGCCGAGGCGGGGCGCTCGTCAATCCGTCACGCGGGGAACGGCAGGTGGGCGTCAAGGCCGCCGCGCGCCTCAGCCAATGGCACCGGAGGCCATATTGTCGGGGAGGCGTGGCCGCAACCCTTTGGCCGGCGCGGGTTGCGTCATCAGCGCGCCGTTTCCGGCGCGAGCTTTCAAACCGCTCAGGTGCAGCGCCGGCCGCGCGCTGCATGTGCGACGCTGACCGGGCCGGCCGCCGCGGCGCCTACCGACTGTTGACCGAAGCGGCCGCGTCGACGTCGCCTTTAATGATCCGCCTTGGGCCTGTCTTGTTTGCGTCTTGGGCGTTATCTAGATAGAGCTGCATGAAGCGGGTTGGCTGTGCATGCATGCTAGCAGGTATTTTACATGCCAGAGCCGACAAAACCTTTTAATGCAGATAATATTGCAGATGTATTTAACAAAATATTTAAAATACACAATAGTCTATCGAAGCAAAAGTGCCGTTGGCGCTTTTAAACATTTATTTGTTAATTAAAAAGACTGGTCGACGAGCTTTAAATTAAATTAATGAAAACTATGCATTTTGCTTTCTTCAATTACAATAAGTTGCAACTAAAAACAGTTTGATGTAAATATCAAATTTTACTTTTATACACATTCACTAGTTTGACAAAATTTACTTTAAATTACTTTAGTGGCAAATTATATGAAAGCAACCAAAACCACCTATTAGTAATTACGAAAAAACTTTTAATTTATGAAAAACAAAGGAAATGCTAAATACACACTTGCTTTAAAGTTTTCAAAATCCATAATAGCCAACATAATAACAAATTTGACAACCATAATTTTAAAGCTAGTGCCACTACAACAAATAAAAAAGTTTTTTCTGTTGCATGGTACAGATATTGTATATTGTTGATGTTTTTTTTATTTGTAGATTTCATTGATCTTACTTTTCTATAAATAATTATTTGCTTTTTATTGTTTTCTTTATTACTTTACTTTATTTGTTGCTGTATAATACGGGTCTATTTTCATTTCAGCATTTTTTATCTTAATATTTATACTAAATTTTTGAATTGACTATTTAAATATTAAACTTTAATTACTATATAGACGCTACTTGCAGATTCAGCCAGTAAGTAGTCCATAACATATCAACTCTTTACCTCATCTTAGGATTACGACCAGCCTTCTTTACCACTGCACTAGAAATATTTAATTTTAATTAAAGAAACATTAAACATGTAGAATTTTTTAATTTTTTATATTTAGTGTGTGTGCTGTTTTTTTAAAGAAAATATAAAATAAACTGATGATAGTAATTTTTTTTGTTTGTTTATTGATTTTATTCGTACAAATACCTAACTGCAAAATTTTGAAATTTTTTTTTATTTAATTTTTATTTTAATTTTTCTTTCAACGACTTTTTTGTTTGTTGCTGATTTTTTGTTAATATTATTTTCTCACTGCGCCTGCCTTAAAGATTAATTGAAGACGGCTTTAAGGAAGCAACTGTTCTTTTTCTAGTAGAGTTACAGTCTTATTTTCTATATATTTTTTTATTCCTTACTGGATTACAACTTTACATGACGGGTCGATACAGTTTAGAAGAAAATTGGCTAGAGCACAAAAGACAAATTTTATTTGTGTAATCAGAAGCGCTTTCCTTTCTCTTTGGTGCTAACTTTATTCTTTTTTTGGTAGTGGAGGTGGTGTAGGGGAGGGGGGTTAACTTCAATATGCTATTAACAAATGCTTTGTATTTTAGAGCAATATTACTTTAAGTGCGCTAGCCGTTTTTGTATCGCAATTGGTATTAAACGTATCTACGTTGTTGGTTAAGGGAACTGATCGATGTGAGGTAAAAAGGCACGCCATTTTATACGTCATTGTATACGTCATTTAACATTGCAGAATATTTTATAAAATGCATTTTCATTTGTAACGTATTATACAATAGCTATTTCCATTTCAATTTTTTTATGATTATGTCTGCTGCTTTCTTTGTCTTCAAACCATTCTACATTTTCTTTTATTATGAACTTAAACTTCTTTAAACATAGACATACGCTAACAGCAATTAAATATATCTATATACAGAGAGAAATGTGGCCACTATAACAAATACAAAAAGATAAAAATTCCCTAATTAGCATTTTAAAGCTATTTTAATTGTTTATAAGTATTATGAGCAATTATGGTATAGATAGTATAGTTCACCTTCAAATTACTTTGATACCTTGTATTCATATCTTTATTATTTTTGCTATTGAAATAATTATCTATAGGGAATTATTATCGGTGTCCTTAGAAATGCTAAAATTAGTTAAAAGTATGCACAACATGAATTTGACTAAATTAGGCAATGCAAAAGCCTTGGAATTATTCTGTCTACTGTAAAATGAAAATGATCTACGTTACTATTTTATAATTAGCAATGCTATTAATAACCGCCATTGTCTAATTTGTAACTATTTTTAGAAAACATCTTTTTTTAGAATAAATTATCCTGCATTTCGTCCCATTACTTCAAAATAAACTTTTTATATTAACATGGTAATAACCGAGGACGAGAAAATCTTGTTAAAATTTATTTCTGTGTTATTAAAGACTTAATTCAATTAATTTGCCAGAATAGCGTTTATTTAAGAACTTTAAATATTTTATGCTTATTCCGAGTTTTAAAAATGCATAGAAATGCCCTAATTATAAAATAATAGGAATTTCTATCTTATTACACTCTAGTTTTTACTGGCGCGCTTTAACGGCGCTGTAGTTATCAAAATATTAATTATTTAAGAAGGATTACCATAATTAGCATACTATTATTAAACATTTAATAGTTCCAATTTCCAATATTTACTTACTGCAAAATTGGGTACAAACAAGATTTTATCTCCTCTACAGAATCGCAACACTTGTAGTGTGTTGCCGTTTAGATTTTCTTTGTCGAGCCATATATTTCATTAGAGTTTATATCTCATTGTAAGAAGCTAGAAAGTTACAGGATGTTAAGTTGAGAAACAAAAGAATGGTGGATAACAATAGTTTTTTTTAATTAACTAACGCTTTTGGAGATTTCTCAACGAAGCTTATAAGCTCAACAATAAGTACTTAAAGCACTCATCAATAGCGCCAACACGAATACTCGTTTTGTATTTGGTGCATTTCCACTTTTGTTTTCCAAACGTGGCGGAAAACTAATAAAAAGTTATATTAGTTTTTTCTAATTTCTCTTAAAGCACAATGTGATCAAAAGCGACTTTCCATGGCAACAGAAGCACCAGATTGGGTTTCCAAAGGTTTTTGGTTTTTAGAAAACAATTCTGAGCTTTTGCGAGCATTTTGCTTGAACTGGCGAAGATAATGTTGCTATAGTAATTTTAGCTAGGCGCTTTGCAAATATTAATATTATAATTCTGTAGTCCAAATTTTGGAAGCTATAGCAACATAAGCATATCACAAAGGTTTAGGCTAATCTTTTTTATCGGTATAGCTATTAGAGAAATCAACTGACAATAATCCAATGCAGCTAGCGCAATTTGAAGCCATTTTTCCTTTTATCGGACTTATAAGTCGTTCCTTTCGGATATTCCCTGGTTGCCTCGTTTTCCCAGTGCGTAATTGGCGCAAACCATAAACGTCAGCTCACTTTGTACCAAACAGCTTTAGTGTCTGTGCGCCACGCCAAATAAAAATCGCCAGGCGTAAAATGTTAAGCAATTATATAAATTATCCTTAATGAGCGCAGTTTTTACATGGCAACCTTGGCGAACAGGCTGGGCAATCAGGAGCGCTAGGTATCGCCTCCATTTTGCTGAACCCCACATTTAGAGAAGTAGAAATTGTCTGGGAGGTGGAATGGATGGGTGCATCCATCCAGAGCGATGATTTTTACTACCAATATTCAGCTTACATGAAAGAGAGAAACCTAAACGCGAAAGAGAACAACAAGGGCTGCGTTCTTATTCTTCTACATAAGTAAAAATGTAGCCACGTTCTTTTCTTTTAGTTTTTTGTTTTGAATTATTTTTTATAAAGTTTAGCGTTGAATTGCAGTTTTGAATTTTCTTCTGGTGGGAAATCTTTGAGTATGCATGAAGTAAATTCTTATTAAGGGTTTAGTTCAAATTTTATTTTATTATGATTTACTTTGTTTACCAAATTTTCAGATCTCCCTGTTTGTAATTGAATTTTGAATCACTCTGACTTAATGCTTTGGTATTTTGATACACCGCAGTTGTTTCTTTCTACCAACCTACGAATTGGTCGGTTCCTTTGATACAAGCAATGAAGAACAAAATTGCGGTCGCAATTTCCACTCACCCTGTGCACATTGGCCTTAGCCTTGCCATTCAAGGTGCCGCGTCCAAGTCGCTAATGAGACAACTGCCTGCCTCCATTAGGGAAAAACAGCAAATAAAGCTCTGCCCTGATAAGGCCGCTTTGTGTGCGCCAAACGTGCGCGCAGAGTGGTTTGATATCTGCGTACACATGCCGTAATTGCGCGGGAATTCCCCGGAACGCGTTAAAAAAGGCATTGTTAGCTACCCGGCCGGCGCGTAATCTGACAGGCGAGCGGCTGCGTTTTGGGGAAATTTGAGAAACGCTGCGCCGAGCAATTAATTAGATTTTCGTCATTGTAAGACGATTTGAATACAAAAAGTAATGTTACAACTTTGCACATTTACATATAATCATTAAACAGGCAATTAGAGGTTTTTACTTGCGAGCGTATAAATCAGTCGGCTTCCGCGTGTCACAATAATCGCTTAATTTTGCACTGCACTGTGATATTTTAATAAAATAAGACTAATCAAGGCTCTTACAAAGATGAAATATTTGAGTATAAATAAGACACTTATAAGATTGCGTAACGAAAATAATCCTGACACTAATAACAGCAAAGCTTAGTTCAAAAAATGTACGCTTTTTCGTTAATAAGTACTTATGCAAATATACTTAGTATAATTTTGCATAAATTAGATTAATCTCAAGAATAAAAGACATTCGGAGCAGTTGCTTGCTTTCGCAGATTATTTTTGAGCAAAATGAATGCTATAGAAATTCTAACCACCTTGTGGTCCAAAATCAACGTTTTTAACATCATTTTAATTTGGCCGACTTCTTTCATATGCCCACTTGGTGGTTTTTATATTTCATTGTGACATTGCCTGCTCACATTGTATTGTTAATAACTCGCCTAGTGCTAAATGCGAAGCCAAGATCATGACACACCCCAATCATGCTGTTTGAAGATGAAGATGACCTCAGGAGATTAAAAAGGTTCAAACCATCTGATCGCTTTATTTAAATAAGTTTCAATTTAGTCATATTTTCATACAATATTAGAGGTTGCTTACTGTGTATATAGTTGTTAAGGTATAGCTAAGCACTTTCATAACATGCATTTATAGTCCGTAACAACGGGTAGATTGTATCCAAATAAGGAGTCAATAAAAAAAATAGTTCGCCAGTTCCAACAGATGAGCCGATGACAATGTTCTTTATTAAATTGCAACAAAGGAATTGGAGGCTAAGGCCCATATTTAAAGAGAAGATCGACTTCAAATTAAAAAATTAAGTAATAAGTTTTGTACACTTTAATCTGCCTTTTTGTATGTAATATTTTTTTAAATAAATGTTTTATTTTAACAAAAGTGGTAGCTACCTTTGCATAATAAAATGTCGTGCAGCTTTTATAAGCCATTTAATATGCTAATAATTTAAGAGACGTCAAGACAGAGTATATCGTTTCCATTAGGACCTTGTCAAAATAAAAATGGCTTGTCTATGTGTTACATAAGCAGAATCATTAGACATCGCAAAGTACTCATAATACAAATTGTCAAAGTTAAATTATTATTTTGCAAAAAACAGCGAAGTGCAGTTGACTAGGGCATTAAATTGTTTACCAGCACTGTTTTAGGTGCTGAGGTTCAAATTTCGCTGAAAACATAAACGCTTTTTAAGGTCTTCCGAACATGCAATCAAAAAGTACTACCGAGCTATTTAGACGCTTATTATTTATATGCTTGTTAGGCGCAGTTACTACTTACGATTAGATGGCTGAATATTTCTAAGGAAATGCTGGGTACGTCGCCTCTCCAACGTTCGGTGACGAACTTGTTACTGCAAGAAGAATATTTTGCCCAAACCTTCTGTTCATAAAAGATGTATTAATTAAAGTTGAATTTTGTTTTAGCTTGAAGAACAAAATATATTTATAAATGTCATAATTTCAGTTAATTTTTAAGAATTTCTTTATCTTTATTATATGGAAATTTGGGAAGTCTTAATTTACACTCTCGAATACAAAAATAGCCGGGTTTTCCACGATCTGAATTTTACGGCTTACAATATCTAATGATCACGATAAACAAGGCTTGCATTTTTTAAAGTTGCATATCTACTTTTATAAATAAAGAAATGCAATTTAATGGTTTATATTTCCATAAAAACAAAAGCACAGCAGTTTCGAACAAATTAGCCCGATATCTTCTAATAATTTTCGGCTGTTTGTGTTCAAACAGACCGTGCAATTATTGATATTATTCATCAAGTTTTCCAATTTTTTGTGGTGTAACATTAAAAAGTTGTTCTTATAAATTGGGAAAAAATACCAAAAATCAAATAACTTACTTTAACATGCTTCGTTATGTAATGGATCAAATCCAAATAAAATCTTCAAATTGTATGGCTGGTAAGCGAGAGCTGCAAAAACAATTTCTGCTTAATTTACGTTCATGAGATTAATTATCTTTCTTTTTCAGCATAAATTTTTGGTGGAAGCTAAATACGCTTTTACATAAATAAAAAATGGTGAGCAAGAAGATCATAGTTGTCATCACATCAGGCAGGGTTTTGTCAATTTTATCAATAAAAGTACTTATGTGTACTTAAGAGTCCGTAACAATGATATCAAACAAAAAAACCTTAGTATTTTCAAGTCCGGCATATGCTCAGTCCAGAGATAACAAATTCAATGAATTTTAGCCCAACATTAAAAAGAAAGTTAGCAAGATCAAAATAGTTCAAATAAATTGCTGAATGTTTTTCAAGTACTTCGTTCAGAAATTTCCGAGAATAAAGAGTTGGTTTGCAAGAAGAGTCCTTTTGCTTACTTTAGTGCTGCCGCTCACCAAAAACCGATCCATCACTCAACCTTGACTTTTTCAAAATTCTTGTTATTTCTCGAAATATTTTTAGCTGAAAGTATTTCAGCCACATGAAGCTGTAAATGCGCTGGTTACTGTTAACAGATTTAAGCTGAGCACCCAAAATTTGCATTTATCCAATAAAATAATTCTATGAGCACTCTCCAAGGGCTTTCCGAAATCACCTCGCAATTGGTCGCAACGCAGATCTCCAAAACCGGAATTCTGGCTTCAGTTTACAATTTTAGGGCAGCATGTTCACCTTTAAAGAAAAAACCGCCCAGTAGACCTCAAAGTAACCGAATCCTTAACAAGCTGCAAGGAAAACTTTGCATTTTCTTAAGCATTTGCGCATAAGTATGCTTCTGCTTTGCAAATTTCTAATATGGGTTTAAGAAGAATTTTGCACAAACATCTGCAATTTCAGTCCCTCAAAATTATGGTAGCACAAAAGCATAGTGTGACAGACTAGAAGCACCATCAGGAGTTATGTGAGGACACCCTCAAGATGCTCTGAGAAATTCTGTTCTTAGTCATAGTGACAAGGTGAACAAACACGATTCGAGAGGAAGAAATATCCGAATGCTTTATGAATAGCGCGGTACAGTGAACGTGTTACGGTGGATTTAACAAAACGGTGCTACAACCTATACAGCCCAAAGATCACGAAGTTTTAATGAAAATGTTTCCGAAGAGGTTATTCTTTAGGTGCGGTGGTATTGGATGTCCTGATCTAATGTGCTGCGATTTTTTAGCAGTGATGTTTGAAAACCCGGATTTGGGCTGACAAACATTGATTTAAAATATTTTACTCGTCAATAAATCGCCTGGAATGATCCGCCGGGCTATGGTGTAACTCAAACAAGCGTCGACAACATTAAGCGGCATTTTGAAAACATTATTTGGAAAATACAGGTAAAAAATTGTTTTACAAATTCCTTCGTATCATAAAATCAAATTTAAGTAATTGAATTTTTAAATTTTAAGGGTTTTTTAGGGAACACCTTGTATTAAATTGAATGGTTTACACGTGTTTTCAAATTTTATCATTTTGAAAACTATGTTTCCTGTATATTAAGTTGAGGTACAAATATATTGTTTTGGGATAATTAAAGATTTTGCAGATGAGGTTAAAAAAATTCAGTAAGTGGAATAATCACTGTCTACTTTTGTTATGAAAGCTTTTGAAACCTTTAATATTAAAAACTTAAACTATTAAATTTAAAAACTTTATTTAATTACACAGTTGATAGTAATAATAATAATAATAATCAAAACAATGGCAAAAAATGCTCTCCAGTCGTCATACAAACATCTTTGGCGATCGTAAAATACATTTTCTCCTTCTTCTAAAGCCACCTAGTGCGGGTACGCCCAATATGGCTCGCAGTACCGCACGACTGTTGGATTAAAAAAAGAAGAAGATGAAGAAATCAAATATATATTTTTAATTGGTTTAGTTGATGTCCATCTTTAACTTAACTTTTAATCTTTCTTTTGTTGTTATTCTTGAGAACCGTCTCTGAAGAAACTTGTTGAACGGTTTGTATCTATACTTTGTTGGTTGTCATAAAGGACATCACTTTTACGGTGAATTGTTTTCTTTTAAATTTAAAAGGCAAATACATGTCGTCTGATACCTAGCTTTGGTATAAATACTAAAGGGCCGTGCCTTTCACTTGTTAAAATACGCCCAATGATCAAGTTTAGTCAATTGATATATTCTCGGTCGCTGAATAAATTCAAGCCCTATAACGTCTAGTAAGTTCACTTTTCCTTTGGTCTAACAGATTGAAACGCTCTGCAATAAGAAAAAAAAAAATATCTTCAGGGCTTTTGACTATCAGCTTAGTGTCTTGTCCTAGGAACACCATGCTAGCGTAATGAGATTAGCTATGAGCCAAATCGATAGATACATAAACATATTTTAGCAATAACATGCTTACCGCTTTTGTTTTGGGTTTGCTAAATTAACTGATCAAGCTTTCTTGAGATGGCGCCCAGTGCTCACTTTTTCGTTCAAAGCAATTTAAATGTTTTTAAAGGTTAAAGCGGACATCCCAGTGGTTTGCTACTAATATTGATGTACAATGTTGTCATGTATTAATTTAATTTAATTATTTTGATAGATAAATGAATAGATTGCGTTTGGTTTCATATTTAACAATTAAAGATTCAAATACTAACTCTAAGATCTTCACTTGTTCTATTTTTGAAACTTAAATTTTGCAAAATGCAAAAACTAGTGATTTGACATTTTTGGCTTGATAATTAACTGTGTTGCAAGATCAAAATTTGCTACTTTATTACAACCATTTTCAATTTGTACATTATTGGTGACGGGCAAAAAATTGGACTGTTTCACATCTGCAGATATTTACTTCTATTTTCTTCAAATTTATACCTATATTAGTATTAACATAAACTTCTTATTGCATAATACCAAAGTATGTGCCATAGATTGGTATATTATTGTCAATCAACTTATCTTACTTTATAAAATTGTAGTTTAACAAGTTTTCTGTTTCGATGCTCGCAAGGGCATAAGCATTAGAGAAAGAAGATGAAGAACAATTTTTCTATCTCTAGGTGGTTAAGTATGGTTGCTTTGTTGGATTTTTATAGAGATTAAGTCATTTTTTTCAACATTATCCAGTTAGTTATAAGAATTGGCCGACTGTAATTTTCACATTTACTTGCGATATTTCTAACATTCTTTTGTCTATTAATAGATGGCCATGCCCAGCAACTGCATATTAATTCGCCGCATTTTCTCTGTCCGAGCTCGTTTATCAGCGATCCTCATGCCAGATGACGGTCCACATTTCGCAACATCATTCCCCGGTCCTTTGACACCGTTCCGCATCGGAATGCATTAATAAATTCTTTTCGAGATAAAAAAATTGCGCGCCGCCGATCCTTCCGCGACGCGTAAAAATCGCGCAGATTAGTAGTCCGCGACATTAGCGCGCAAAATAAATCTCAACATGGAGACACTTTACACTTGTATCCTGGTTCCAGAAAGCGTGCATGTATTTAACGTCGGAGCCCTTAATCATCCTCTTTGGCGGCGCGCGGCCGGCCAGGTGAGCCGCGGCCGGCCGATGCCTAAAAAATCGCGGCGATAAATAAGCCGCCCGGCCTCCCGCGGCCGCGGCCCCGAATAATTCAGCCCTTCGCCCCGCCGCGATAAATTATCTATGCGCAAAAACAATTTTCAAATTTCGGGTGTGGCGCCCGCATCTAAAATGCATCGCGCGCGCGCCCGAAAAACCCGTTTACGAATTGATGGAATCTTTCCGAAAGCTCTTAAGCGCGTTAAAGTTTAAAACGGCGGATGGCGGCCGTCGCTGCACGTCCTGCAGCGGCTGCATGCGCTTTGTTAATTATTTGGCGGAGCGGCGAGCAGTCGGCAGCCGGCGGCGGCTGCGATGGAGGAAAGCGAAGGTGGGCCATAAATATACATTAATGGATATTTTGGTGCATAAATGAATAAGGAAATGGAAATGATGACTTACGAGTATTCCATTACGGGCGTTTGTTGCTGTTGATATTATCTATTACTAATATTAACTGGATTATAATTACTTTCACTAATGGCTCTGGCTGAAAGGTGTCATTGCATCGTTGTTTATGTACAATGGGGTTACAATGAACAGCAAAATGCGTATAAACTGATAGGTGTAATTCAATTATGTAAAGCAAGCGTAAGCGTGAAAATGTGCACGAGTGTGTCTGAAACTCCTCCTGCTAATGGCATCAGCAATAATTCAACCGTTTAAGCTCACATTTGTGAAACAATCATACTTTCTAATGTTTCATTTGTTTCGGTTAAATCAACTTCATCTTTTTTGAACTACACTTTAATTGCGCAATGCTTCTAAGATCCTGTTATATCTGTTACGCTTCATCTACCATTCGTTTACAATTAACATATAAAAAATGGCAAGCCGCTTCCTCGTTTCTTTTTTCTTCTTTTTCTTTTACAGTAGATTAGTTACCTGTATTTTTTACACATAATTTATGAAGTGAACTTTGTTCATGTCTCTAAATCGTCTAAAATCCGACTCTTGCTGTCTTCAAAGCTTTCAATTTCTATATTCTTAAATTTTTCACTAATATTCTTTTTAATTTTTCTAACCTACTAATTTAACGTGTCCTTTTTTATGTCGCATTTTTTCAACAACAGACCTAAGAGTACTATTTTTTGTTGTAAGTGGTAGCTATTTTGTATTTTTTAGTTCACAATGTAAATTGAACTAATTTGTTATCTCTACTCCTAAATAATTAAATTGCACCACTTGTTTACTGCTGCTACTACATATAGGTATCTTCAATATCATCATTGGCGTTTTGTCGGGTAAAATTTAATGTTGCGAAGTAACCACACCTCGTTCTATGTGTTAGCAAGAAAACGGCGTAGCAAATGATTCGCATTTGTTCTTTGGTCTGTTTTGTGTTGTTTTAGTTCATTCATATTCAGTATGATTTAATCTACGACTCAGTCAAACAGTATGAAGTTCAACGTATTCTTCTGTTAAATACTAACGAAGTATTCTATTGTTTATTTTTCATTTACTATTCTTGTGTCGTCTCTATGTTTATTTTGTAAAAGTTTGATAAAGTTTGTTGGTGTTCCTTTATATTACTATCTAGCTAAATGCTTCCTTTTTGAAGGTGGACAAATTGTGTTTTCTGCCTTATTACGCACATTGCGTAGATTCTTATGAAAGGACTGCTGCCCTCCCTGATTTTTAAATGATACCCTTTTTTAATTGTTGGTCTTGTCCGGAACCCTCAAGATGGTAGGAAAGGGGGATATAGTGCAAGATACATGAAACATTAATGCTAGTAGTAAGCACCTCGATATTTTACACACTTCTTCGGATATAGCAAATCAGAAGAGTTCCATTGGAACGATTGAGTGTTTGTTTCCAAAACAAAGCTTTAGATCCTTGTTTTATCTTATAACTTTTTTGGGAAAGTCGGGTTAATTGGTAACAACATGAAACAAATTATTAGGAAGTGTAGCACGATGAATAATTTTATCGTTATGCTTACAATATTAACACTTCTGGTGTTCGTCCTATTGGTGGTCTTATAGAACGTAGTCAACGTAGTCCCAGCCG
The DNA here is from genome assembly GCA_036346155.1 of Sinelater perroti. NCBI lineage: Eukaryota > Metazoa > Arthropoda > Insecta > Coleoptera > Elateridae > Sinelater > Sinelater perroti. The sequence goes on from JARFIY010000359.1 coordinate 3,706,794, forward strand.
TCTCTGAATCGCTTGTTCTAAAACCTTCTAAATCAGTGGAATAATTTCTATAAATGAATATATCAAGCTTTGCCAACAAAATCGATGCAAGTTCACTACTCTTTCAGTCTGTGCAAATGCGACAATTACACACTACGTGTGCTCAGTCGTCTAACTCTTAAATGATTTGGCTCTGCATGTGCTTTACAGTTCACTCTAATAGACTAGCAGGTTACACTGCAGCCGCTCAAACCATTTTAAACTATAATAATTTTATAAAAGTTGTCCTCCATAAATTATTAGTTTAATTGAAATTTCGTCTAAATCTAGCGCCTTTTTACATTTTAGAAACTCATCTCTGGTAATATTTAGTTTTTCTTGGTTTTTTCACTTTGCACGTGTGTGCATGTTTACTGTATAGCGCTCAGAAGCATTGCCTTCATAGTTTAGTATCTATTCTATTAATTTATACTGCCTTTCTGTTACATGGCATTTCTAAAAATCTACTTTCGTGTTCTATGTTACTATTTATTTCTTTGGTAAGATCTTTTATTTGTCATCTTAAATTAACAAACAAAAGTTTTATTGGCTTTGTAATTTAAAAACTTTATTCGGTATCAATCTTTTTATTTTATAATACGTTTTCTGCTAGATATTAATTCTCACTGTTGTTCATAAAATTTCCAGATCGTCTTTTTCTGCTGTACATTTTTCCCGTACGGAATTGTTTTCGGATTCGGGTTAGGAATGCTATTTACTTTTTTTTAAGATTGCCTAATATTATAACGAATTGTTTTTATTTATATTATCTAGAATTCTTTAAAGATCTTTATTAAAGTGCAGATTGTCCTCTGCAACCATAATATTTTTGATTGGTGCATACAATACCATCGATTAGGCTTTGGTACCTTTATGTAAACGTAATTACACTTTTTTGCTTTATATAAATATGCAGTTGCCTATCTACATTTTATTTTTCCTATTAATCCACATACATCAGCTCTTCTAATTTAACTCCATCGTTATCTCATGATTCTTATTTTTCCACAATTTGTTAGTTCGTACTATAAGATGCAGTCTCTCCGTTTTCCACTTTATTTCCTTTTTTTTGCCGAGTTGTCTTTATTATATTCTTCTTGGGTTTGAAGGTTTCATTACTTTTTACTATCATCTGGTGTTTTATTTTCTTTATCTGTTGTAATTTCAATGAATCCGCAATAAATCCTTATTTCATTGCTATTTCTCTTTAAATGCGGTACTTTGAGCATTCATATTACCAATATTATATTCAAATGATCCAATAGTTGCTGTAAGATTTTTTCTACGTTCAAGCTACGTTTATGTTTAGTCATACAAAATTGTCAATAGTTTGCTGAAGCGCTTTCTAATAGACAAGTCAGTTTCTCAAAAAACACTAAAATGAATTACTCTTGGATGTGTCAATAGATATTTTAGAAAACATTTTAGTAGGCCACGTTCTCTTTCAATAGTTCTTAACAGTGTGGTTTATGCTCAATAGTACTGCAGCATATTTTAGTTCAACTGGCAAATTTTTAGGTGCGCCATGAATTGGCTATCCTAACATAAACGACAAGTTTAAGAAACGTATTAGATGTGGATGTTGCATTGTACATTAAATACTTTTGTGCTAATATAAAATAATAAAATAATCATATGCAGCAATTTATTATTTTTTAAGGCGTTTTATAAAAATGTTGGTAGCCTTAATACCTGTCTTAACAAACATAGAAATTAGTATCCTTTAAATTTAATTTACATTAGAATCAAGAGACATTTTTTGTAAAGTTTTAACCAAGGAAGACAAAAACTTGTGTTGTTATACAATTATTTCTATTTAAATGCACGCACATTTAGTCGATCTATCTATGTTAGTTCCTTTTCATTAGATAGCGGAAATAGATCTTCCCAAATTGTCTGCAGTTGCTTGATATGGGTTTTTTCTTATCCAACCAAACCCGGAAATTCTCTTTAAATCATTAGATCATTTCATATATGAACGTCTTCTTCTCTTCTTTGGCATTCATAATCTCTATTACTATATTTCTACGTTGGATTTGTTATTTTTCCGTCACATAGTGTGATTAGCCCATCTACACTTCAAATCTGATGTGTCTTCTACAACTTTGATTATTTTAGTTTTTATCTGGTACCTTCCATTCTCACTCTTTTAGATTTATCTTTAACATTTGCTTTTCTATGACTCTTCGTGTTTTAACTAGCTTGGTTATAATTTTGACGTCAAGACATCTTTAAGTTGGGTACGAATACTGAGTGTCATTCCAAAATTATGACCGACACCAGAGCGGCCGAGTTGGAAACGACTAATACTCGAAGACTACTGGACGGAGGACAATAAGAAAGACCGCATTTGACGGATGAAAGAGGAAAGCGATAAACTAGCCGAAATTCCTCCCCTCCATACTCCGCAAGGATGAAGGGGGAATAACAAAACGACGAGTCAGGGCACTCCGAGTGGTCTTGGAGAGCATGTATTATTGCAGCGTGATTTAAGAAAAATAAAATAGTGTTTTATGTAGAATCAAGTACTGCGGACAATTTCGTCATTCAGAGCTATGTACTATTAAAATTGGGCAAATGCATTGAAATTGAAAATGTCAGTGTAACGCAGGTCTAATTAAAGCGGACTCGATCGGAAATGCGAAGAAGTGTCGGCGCTACCGATTGAGGAAGAAAGCCAAGCGAGAAAAGGCCATACGGGGAAATGTAGTTGGCACAATAGTCAATGAATGACATCAATATTTCGGCGCGTCAACTTTGTCGGGATCCAGTGGTGTGGGAAGTGGATTTGCGGCCTTTATGGATAAAAATTATTGAGAAGAATTCGACTGTCCCATAGATAGTCAACCTAAATCGATGTGCGGCACCAAGATTTCGGCGCGTTGACTTCGGCGAGATCCCGTGTTCCGTTGTCACGGAAAACTCATATTGGTATCCCCGACTACTACCCACCCAATTTTTTTTGTCAAGACCTATGTTTGTACTCTATATATCTGTACTGAAACTATGCATCGGTTATAAATTTTTTTCCTTAAATGTAATGGTATTTTTGTATTCTTCAGCTTTTTGTTTGTCTACTATATGTTGATCATGTCAGTCATATCTGTCTTTCAATTTCTGCTATTTGATTTTGCTTTGCATATTTTACCATTGTCTCGAATTTATCTACATATTCTATTTATGGCTGTGTATTTTTATTTTGTTTTTAGTTAATAATTATTTTTGTTTTTTGCAAAATCATTGTAAAGAGTATTTAATTTGACTATTGTTCTAACTCACAGACTATTGTCTGTAATTATTTAAAACTCCGGGACATCAACATAGAATCATCTCAGATGATTAAACATTTTCCCGTCTATCTGAATATTTTCTAGTCCCAACCTATCCTACTATTCTAGGCATTCATTTGTATAATTGCGGTAACAGAGATGTGAGAGGCTAATTTTATATTGAGCGAGATGATTATCTTTAGTTTAAATATCCATTTAACTAACGCGGAAAATCACGGTTGTACACATAAGCCAAAAATTAAGCTGAATTTAGATTTATACCTTTCAAGCTGTATCATGTTACAAGAAACAATATTTGTATGGCTGTAAAATACACGAACCCGCGCACTATTAAAGGAATTTTTTAATAAACGACTACAAAAGCAAATAGATATATCATTTCAGCTCTTTTAATGTTGCACTTAATAAAATATAGTCAGTAAATAAATTATTGCAAAAATCAGTGCACAGGGCAGAGTAAGGTGCTTCTAAAATTATGCTTAACAGAGACGAAATTATCTACCGTAGTCCATAAATTCACTTTTTTTCATGTAAGGTAATAGTTACAATAGTTACTAACAAGTAAATATTCTTCAAACGCATTATCTGCAAAATATGTCATTCAAATCTGACAACATTTTTCAACTCTTTGTTAGTTTATTTTATGAGCCTCTGGAATGTATATGGTTTTGCACATATTTTAAGTATATCTGTATGTACCTATTTAAACTGTGAGAATCAGTTTTGACAAATTTACTAAGATCTATCAAAGTAATGCATTTAATGAAATCTCCCACGGACCGAGTACTTAGAGAAAACAATGACATGGAAAGATTGTAGCTCGTAACAAACATATTTTTCTGTTAATGTTTTGTAACCCAAATAAATATTTATATCAGATAGTGTGACATTTTATTTAATTTATGATACTGTAGCTAAGTAATATTACGTACGAATAATTTTGTGGGGGGATAAGAAGTTATATATTGTTAAGTAGGTTGCGCCACGATTGTGGGATGATCGTTAAAATCAAATAATTTGTTTCATACATCAGGTCTAAGTGGTTAAGGCGCGGACGGACCTCGGTTCCATTTTCGGAGCTTTCTGGTGCCTGGCGGGTGTCTTACTCAGTCATTAAAAATAACTGAGTAGCTGAGTTCACTCGTACAAGGGGTAATAATAGCGGTCATCTAAAGGCGCGGTGCTTGCCACATCGCCTTGGATCAGAGATAGTGCGTGGCGACCGGCCGGAAAATAGCAGACATATGAGAGCTTTAATCTCTGAAAGTCTATAAAGGCTAAGACGCTATGCTTAGCCTTTATAAACTTTTTTACAAAGCTTTTGATTCGCCCATAAGACATCTCAAATTGACTATCGATGTATATAGCTTATCACTTATCTATATGACGATGTCACAATTGCTGGGGAAACATTTTCTATAACCAAACCAATAACGATTAAACATGATGCAAGACCCTTCGAAACTATTTACAAATGCCCTAGAAGACGCATTTAAAACATATTAAAATAAAAAAGGGGTTAATATAGATGATAAAAACACTTGCGGACAATATAATTCTTATTTCCAAGGTCCCGAAGAATTACAAGAAATGGTAGATCAAATTACAGAATCCGCCAAAAAAAAGGATTACAGGTGTAAAAAGCAAATAGATAAGATAATGACCAATTGTAAGACAGATAATCTAAGGATGATATGTGAAGAAACAAATCTCAAAATTGTTAATGAATATGTGTATCTGAGACAAAATTTAGGATTTCACTACGATAGCCAGCAAAATGAAGTAAAAAGGAGAATACGTTTGGGTTGGGCTGCATTATAAAAGATAAATTATGTATTTAGATCAGATCTGCCCCAGTTCATGAAGACAAAAGTGTACAACTAATGCATACTCCCCAACATAACATATGCATCAGAGAGATGTTCATTGACACAAACCTCAGCTCAAACGTTACGAATAGCACAACATGTCATAGAAGGAGTGATGTTAGGCCTTGGTTTCAGAGATCACATAACAAACAAAGCCATACGAAAAAATACAAAAGTGGAGGAGGTTATGCTAAGAGTAGCAAAATGGCAGTGGGTATAAGAATGAACAATAAAAAATGGACAAAAAGAATAATAGTATGGAGACGGCCGAGAATTGGATAGAAAAATGACTTTAATAAAAAGAGTCGAAAGATTACGGGAAAGACAAACTATAGGCAAAGAAAATTGGAAAGACAAAGGGAAGGCTTACATCTAATACTGGATACAAAAAATACCGAATAAGAAAGAGAGAGAATCTCTCAGTTTGCAGGCCATGCTCTCACGTGGGATTTAAAGCTAAAAAAATTGTGACATAAAGAATTAGAAATTTAAGCAAAAATTGCGAAAGAAACAGAAAATATGGATGTTTGAAGACACTTGTGGAATAGTCGTATGTGTCAAAAAGGACAAAGGAAAAAATCTACCCACTGTTCTAAGACCTACATCCATATATCCGTAAAACATAGGTGCTCAACAAAGAAGGAGAAGAAAAGATGGAAAGATGAGAAAGGAAAATGCTACAAGCGATTTATGGAGAAATAAAAACCAAAAAGGGGTAGAGAACAAAAACAAGAAGAGTTGTATATAAACTTTAGTATTATTGAAATCGTTAAAGCACAACGTATAAAGTGGCTAGGATACCTAGAAAGATTAAGTGGAGAGAGGCTCCCAAAGTTAGCCTAAGTAGAAGACCAATAGGAAGGAGAAGAAAAGACAGACCGAGAAAAAGATAGATGTGGAGGCAGACCTGAAAACAATGAGGGTTGGGAACTGGAAAGAAATAGCAGCAAACATAAAATACTGGGAAAAACAGTACAGAATGCCCAACATTTATAGTACAAAGGGGATTTTAAAAAATACTATACGACTGTCACATATTTGATCTCTTTATTAGATTTTCTTAAATAATCACTCTCAACCTCCCATAAAAGAACTGAAACTGACAGCTTACAAACAGCGCAAGAATTATATTTGCTATAAGAATGTGTTTACTGTGGCGAACATAATGGAGATGAAATAACATCGGCGAAAAGCACAAATACTGTGGTGGCACAAGGCAGTGCGTTATATATTATTTAATTTTAAATGAATATACGATCGTGCCACTGCTGTCAGTCAACACAGACCCGAATACTTTTAAAATAGGCATTGCTATACCACTATACTTTTTTGAGCACTTTGAAAATTTAGAAAATCATTCGCTGGAAGTTACTGAAGGCAATGCTGTTCAATAAGCATAATTAAGAAGATGCTATTGCGACATCTTAATTTATAGTTACATCTTTGAGCCTAATTGATATGGACATGAAACATAAAATTCACTGATTTTAAGCGTTTTTTAACCTCATCCGACATTAGAATATCTACAAAGTTATTGCAGTTCCTCAATTTCAAGCTACGATGTTTTCATCTGGAAATCGGCTCGAATGTCATTGTTGGAGAATAATTTGTTTCGATAACTCAGAATACCTTCAAGAACTGCGACTTAGAACAGCTGAACATCTGTACAGAGTACAGCAGATATCGCCTATGTGCCAGAAAAGCTTTACGGATTTGTTACCGCCTCTTGTATCAAAATCATTTCATTATCCGAATATTCGATAATCTCCTTCAATTTTAATTTTTGTACTCAATTTCTTTGTAAAATTCTAAATAGCAGTAATTACTTAACTACATATAAAGACAAATAAAATTTATAAACTTTACAGAAAGTTACAAGTGGTTGTAGGGGAAGGGTCTGAACACGCATCAGAGCACACACATAGAGAGAGAGAATGTTCTAGAGCATTCGACGCGCGCATGTGTGTATTGAAATTACACGTAATCGGTTGCGAACTTTTACATTGTAGCGTTTGGGAATTCGACTGTGTAGCGTATCTTTTTTATTTGTAGGAGTAGGTTTACGTTTAAGGTGTCCACGGATAGATCTCATCGAGAGGAACACGGAGATACCAAAAAATCTCTTATCGCATCATGAGCACCAAAGTTAACCGAATATACAAATAACTATTTATAACAAAAAATTTTGTTACAAGTAAAAAACGTTTGATCTGTTATTAAAATTTTAAACAAACAAATTTCATAATGTTATTATAAAGGAAAGAAAAATTGTGAGGACGCGAATGGATTCATGTAAACTTGGCCTGACGCACTACCATGCGCCTTGATATTTTGCTAAGACTATTATTTAAAGTGCGTCTGAAAATTTAAGTTCATTTATAGCACACCCTTTATGCTTTTCCTTCCAATAATGCAACTGTTAAATTTAGGTTGGTTCAAATTGATTAATGTGTGAATTGAAACTTTATCAATTCATTTTGTAGTCAAAAGATACGAGAATAATTTGAAAATAAACCTCCGTTTGGTTATCAATGGCAGGCACGCGTAGATAAAGTACATTTGTTGTACACATTAAAAACCTACAACAGTAGGTTTCTGACATATACAATGAAGCACTTGTCATAACGTCTTGCAAGGTTTGAAATTCCTTCCATAAAAAACTCTCCTGTCTAGGAATGAAGCCACCGGTAACAGCATCTTGAAGCACAGTGTTATCGTCAAGCGATGCGATTCAAGCCACTGTTTTATGAGAATAAAGTACTTTTTACCCTCCTGCAGAAATTCATCGTTAACTATAGATGGGCGGCCACTTCTTGCTTCTTTATGCAAGTTAGTGTATCTAGCTTTAAACATTACTTTACTTATAACGTTTGTAAACATTACGCATAAATCGCAGCTGCCGCTGTTTTCGCACAGGGGAATTGTATTACTGCACGCACTTCACATTTGGCGGGACCTTATATAGCAGCGTTTATTTTCAATTGATGTATCGGACGAGTAAATTGCAACACATTCTTTTTCTATTCCACACTGCCTACTAAACCACTATGTACAGCTCTACAAGGCGGATGTCGTTATCTCCACCTATTTTTGCACATGCGCAAACGCAGATTATTTCTCGAATTGTCGTTGTATTTACTATATGAGTGATCCCCTCGATGCTAGTACGATCGATGAAACAGATTACCTTCTGTTCGACAGTACTAAAAGTAGCAGTATTATTGTCAGCGTCCTAAGTTTTTCTGATCTTTCTTTTTAAGTTGTTGCCCTTTTGCTTCTATCAGTTCTTGTAATCGTTAAAACTTTTACTAATTTTTATTGCTCGTGCTGCGGTAAAAGTTGTATTGTGATGGTCAAGTTTGGGTCTTTTAAAAAGTCCAAACAAACCAAAGCCTATCTAGACATTTTCTATTGTAGTTACACTTTTGGCATTTTGTGGCTTCATTTTGAAAAGAGTCCAAGAGTTCAAAAGGATCTACTAAGATTTAACAAGTTTATGCTTTATTTAGATCGTACTGCAATGGAAGTTGATTAATCACAGCATCACTGAACCTTACCTTATACAAGAGTAAAAAGTAATTCTCGCCATAGAGATTAAATAACTCGGCAACACTTTCTTTGTTCAAAAAGTCACCAGTTCATAAAAAAGAGGTTGTAAAATTTCACTTATATTTCTGATCCTATTTTGACGACGCTCAGGACTACAAATCCTGGTCTATCACTCAGGATGTCGTAAAACAGAGCTCCATTTATCTAAAGAGATGTTTTGTAAAAATATTTACTTTATCTTTCGTTTTTCTATTTTAAGATCGAAGCATTGCACGTAATTAAAACTAACTTTCAGTTCGTATACATTATTTTTCTTAGTTTTGTTATAATAAATATGAAAGTTTTTGTTACACAACGGTATATTATCATCCCCTTCATATTGTTCGATTAAGGATATTGTCTTAATTTAATCTTTTTTATTAAATGTATTTGCTATTATGCATATATACGATATTGAAACTAAAAAAAAATATTCTGTTGTCATTAATCCTCTGCAAGACATTTGGATATTTGTAGCTATTTTATTTTTCTTATTGAGTATAATCAAAGTTTAGAGGATTGAGCTTAAGTTGATAAATGACTAATTAAAGAAGCTACTACAGATTATTTTAACTTTATAATCTAACACTGAATCCTACTAACAATTTAATTCTGACTATAAAAAGAAGTGCTATCGGGATGTGTTTCAAAAAGACACGCTAATTTTTAAGCTTTTAACAATATGGGGTGACATTTATAAGATTAGTCAAAAAGTTCGTGCTCTATATTATTTTTGTCAATTTATTTAAAAAAAATAGTAACTAGTCCTAAAAATAAAAGCCACCCTCCACGATCTTTGCCACCGTTCCGCAAATTGTGGGATTCTTGACACACTGTTTCGTACTATAAAAAATTGTAAAACCGAATTTTACCGAATCACTATTTTTATCGAAAATTCGGACATTTCACCGGTATTATAGATGACTTTTTAAAATCATTGAATATACTCTTTTAGTTCGGCAAATATCCAATTTTTTGTATTTTAATATGCAGAACACAGTGCAACAATATTCAAACTAAGGATTAAAAAATCCGTTGTACATACAAAGGTGGCCTACAATAAAGAAACAACCTTATGTTCGGTTATTTTTACAGAAACCTTGGAGAACTGTGCTTTCCGATTCTTTCGGTAAAATGTCGGCATATTTTTTGCAGTGCAACTTTATCAAAAGACTCAGATCGGCAACAAGCAAAAATTCTGCTTGGAAGAGACCGTAGGCGAATGGAGCAGCATCTAGACTATAGGCTGCATGCGAAAAAATCTCGATACCGTCCAGCTCCTCAAACTTCTCCTTAATTCAGTAACTGACGGCAGATCTCAACTCGCTTATTGCTCTGTGCTTCGGTGAGTTCGTTTGGATTTTGTCGAGACTTCTTACAAACAAAGTTAAGTTCATAAAAGTGGTTATCCACAATTTGATATGAACGAAACTGCAAGAACCTATGCTAGACCAAGTCTACTTGATGAAGACTAATCTTCTAACGCCGTCAACAAAATTTTGTTGTTCAACTTTAATGATCGACTAGAATAAAGCTTGTCTTTACTATTACTTCTTCGTTAAAGCGTTTGAACTATTTGGCTACTGTTTGTTGCGCAACTGTTCCCTCGCTTTCTCTCTTGTAGTCAAACTTTCCTTCCAAAATTTTATAAGAAAATCCTGTAGATAATCTCGTTGTCAGCGTGAGCAATCCTAAAAAATAATTAAAATGTGTTAATTACAATTGCTAAAACAAAATAACATCAAAATAGAAAATAGAAAAGACAACAGAATAGAAATCTCATTTGTAATTTTTAGCAGCAACTTTTGGCTAGCGTTGTGTGTTTAAATTTGTAAACTTTAATTTTGCTATACTACTTAGGAAGAGTCTAGTACTATAGTCTTTTATAGTTCAACCAGTAGAAGATATTTTTATTTATAATTGAAACCAATTTTTTAAATTATCAAAAGGGCCACACCAATTTTGGTTGATAGTCTATTCACAGTTGTGCCTCAATCAACAATTTTATTCCAGATCTATTTCTTCTCAGAAATGGTAGGTTAGTGTGTTAAAACACACGATTATCACTTAGGTTTCTTTAGTGTCTCAGCGTCAAATTGTGCAACCCTTTTCGAGACAACCTGTGTTTAAGTGCGTCAGAGGAACGACTTACTCGGACGTAAATTACAGAAATAGATTTCATGCAGCTTTGCAGCAGCATGACCGGCACCGTGTAGGTAAATATAAATTACAGCAGTGGCTGCTTTGCATAGCATTGTTGTTTTGCTGACTATATTGGTGCCGGCATCGGAATAGTTTTGTTCTGCAACGCATAGGCCGTTTTTCAGCGGCCCGCGCGCGCCTCGCCCGCCACCTTCGGATGCGCCCGTGTAATTTACAGCCATTACATCGATATTAATATTTATAACTTTTATTAAAACTGACAATCGCAACGCTGCAGGTATGTGCAGTGGGCCGCTGAAAATGCATGAGGCTTAATTAAAAACAACACATGCACTTTGCACGCAAAGTTCTAAGTAATGCTGCCTTTTAGCGATAAAGCAAACTGCGTTTGCGTTCCTCTCCGGCCACCGGCAATTATTGCCCGAGAAGCTGATGCCGTGGAATTCCTGGCCATTCCCTCATTTTTTAGTGCAATAAAATGTTTTCCGGTTCGGATAATGAATGGTCATTAGACCTACCAGTGTTGAATGAAACCATAAATTTTCGCTTTACTCACTTGTAAACAACCGTGTGCATTGTATGTTATCACAATTTTACCTTTCAATACAATTTCCTTTTACTCTTGTATAATACTCTTCTGCCACGCCTCTTTCATCAATTTACTAATATAATAACTGTTTTCATCTCTGCCAGTTGATCTATTCTTTGAAAGTGTTTGCATGTTTAAGAGAGTTTGAAGATTTATAGCTCTGCATACGTTTAAAAAATATTCTCTTCCTTTTTTACATCGTTAACAAGGTTAACAACCTTGCAAAAAACCGCGCACTATTTAAATCCCGCGTTTATTTTGGGACACCCTACATTAACAATTTTTTTGAAACTGTATGATGCAAATTAACTTATTAATGCTTTTTTTATTTAAATAAAATGTGTAACAATATACATCTAGCACTCATTCTCATGGAATCGAGTAGCTGTGGAACAGTTTTATATGGTTTCTGTGATTTTTTCTTTAGTGCAAGCTTCTTGGTTATTTACTAATTTCCTGTCTTTACAGGAAAAAATGCCAGTGGCTTCCAGAAGAGCACTTTAAACCAATGATTTGATAACTTGTATCGCTGATTACTGTTTTACTGCACAAACCATCAAAAATGGAAATAACTTTCCAAGTCACTGCCACGTTATTTTGGAAGCGAAGTGAAACTCTGTTCTAAAAATACTCAATCTGATATCGTTACATGTTTATCGAAAAATAGGTTAAAGTCGTTATAATTTATGATCCACTTCTTCTTCAAGTGTCGCCTTTGTTCTGAAAGTTGGCAATCATTCGGAGATCCGATTAAGGGACTATTAACCCTGGAATATTTCAACCATTACGATTTTCTACTAGAAATATGCATAAAAGATATTAAATGCAGTGGTTTTCCATTGACTTCTGCATCTTCATGACCATTTAGTGGTCTTTAGGGGAAATTTCTAGTTCCAAGGCAAGAGTGTATCCAGACCTATGTTTGCTTTTCCACTCTCAAAAGAGACTGTTGACAATAGGTAGGGAAATCGCTTATACCGGCGGTTACTCGACCTTATGATCCACTGCATCATAGTTCAACTAAAATAAAATTTTTATAACACTGCAGTATTATTTGTTATTATTATTTTCTGACATGTTACATCTCTACTGATTTTACCAGCAGTATAGTCCTTGTTTGATCTAGTGATTCAAATTTAGGACATGCAAATATTTGAAAGATTATTAAGTTTTCGAAGACTGTTAAAAATTTGCGAGATTATTTGTCTTCTAAAATAGATTTTTATAATTATTTATTCAGCAATAATCAAAAATAACAAATTAAACCATGTTTTAATGAAAATATAAAATGTAGTGCTTTCATTTTCTAAAAAGTATACTAAAATTTGTTTAACACGCCAACGCTGCTATGTAAAAAATAATCGTAGATTCGTTCGTGTAGATCAATACCATAAAATTTTGATTGATGGCAAAGCCTTCAGCTTGCATCGCTCAGGGATATGCAATTTCTGATTCGTGGTGTTCCTGATCTGCATGCAGATAATGTAAACAAAGAAAAGCTGTTGACGTAAAACAAGGTGATTTTAATTATCGTGCTAATTATCTTTTCAGCATGCAATGTTCAAGCTGCAGCGATAAGCGGTTTTTGTAATCATTTCATAAGAGAACGGTTTATGGCTCGAAACCGTCTACCACTTTTTACTCGGTTTATTATTATACTTCGGATACCCGCTTATGTATAACTCAAAACCAAGGTAAATTATAATTTTTAAGTTGTTTTTCTAAAAAAAATATTTAGATATAAATAACTTTTTGATTCATAAACATGTTTTAAAGCTTTTTTATTTGTTATTTAAAGAATATCATTTTTACCAAAAATGATGTAAGCTAATAACCGCATTTGCGCTTTTTAAATTTAACTCTACTAAATGACTTCTTGTAAAACGTTCCAAGAGCCAAGAGCAATTTTAGACCCTAGAAACATCAAACTGGCTATTTCCTGATTTGTTATGCTATATTTAAAGTTTATTAGATATTTTTCAACTGTAAAATTTATTTTTCATTATTTTAAATAATTTACAGGAAAATTAATTTTTTACTTTCAAAACATAGCCCGCATTAGGTTCTTCCATAAGCATACTCATAGTCAACAATTCAGAATCAAAGAAAATTTTAAAAAATAAACTCCAGTTATATGTTGTGATCAATCGGCCTTGAAAATATGTGGCAAAGTGTGATGAAAGACTTTGTTAACAGCAAGATAGAAATTAGATTTGTCCGGAAGTGTTGTTCAATGGTTATTAGCCCAGTTAGATTTGGTGTCACCCCTTCAGAGCTAATCCATGTTCTAAGCCGTAGAGAAGGTTCCAGTATACAGTGAAAATGGATATTTAGGAAATATTTCTGTATAAGACAGCAGACGAATGTATAACAGCGAGCCTTAGCAAAGAAAAATTCTCACCCAACAACTTTGCAATCTCGTAAGATGTATTTCTCTAAAGCCAGATTATACTAAAAAATGGTGCTGCCTATTATTGAAAGACTAGTCCAAGTTTTCTTTGGGCAGTATTTCAGGGCACGTCGAGAGAGTATTTGCATACGAGATTATTTTGAAGGTTCTTATGTCCTGACACGTGCAGGTTTGTATTGAACTATACTACTACTAGAACAACAATTCTCCATTTCTGTTTATGGCAAATAATGCACGTCCTCACACGGAAGATTTTGTGAATAAATCCTTAGAAATAAAGAGTAATAAATTCCTCAGATTCCCTAAACATCCTATTGAAAACGCTTTAAATATGGTCGAATAAAAATTGTAGGACAGCGTTTCCTCATTAGACCCCTCATTCTCCAAGAGCTATTGATCAATAATAACAGTTTGCTGCTTTTATCCATAATATATTTTATATAATTATACATTTCGTTAAAAAACATTACTCTCTACATTTTTGTATAGCACGGGACTTTTCGTTTTCGTATAAAACCATACAAAAAGCTGTGTGATTTTAATGTGCCTTCACACAACGTTAATTTTGGTTCAACTATTTTTTTATTTTTTTTTCACTATATTTCTCCTTTTTAACATCAATAGTTGTACAACACAAAAGATAAAATTGTTAGGTTAACATCTTTTTTATCTGAGAAAGTTTCGTTCAGTTATTTACAGTAACTTGTGTTTTTATCTCATGTTTTGAATTTCATTATCTTTGACTTTTCTTATTTTCTCTGTTTTGTTAATATTTTTAATATTTGAATTTTTTATTATGTATAATTCTTACTTCTTAACATTTTCCGTCTCTTTGTTTTTAGTTTACACAAATATTTAGTGTAGGAATTTGGTATCCGCTTGTGTTTTGATTCTCATATTTTATGCACATATTTGTGTATATTCTACTATTAATACTTTTTTGTTGTAATACTTAAAACCTAAAACCTCTTTGAAAGGCTGAGATCAAAAGACTTAAAGTGTTGCATTTGATAGTATAACCAGAGAGTATCCGTAATTATATTATTCTTTCTAGCTTTTCGTATTATTATGCCTTTGTGTTTAAATAATAAAATTTATAACAATGGATAAATAAATAATTATACTTTTATTCTAAAGGTTTATGCTCACTGTGAGCACAATGGTATAAAACTACTAAGAAATTTTAAATTTTCTTCTTCAGATACCATATTCCCAGAGGATGTCAGCAATCATCGTGACCCATATTGTTCTGCTAGCTGCCGATCTAAATATGGTAGCCGAAGATAGTCCAGCCCATTGTCGCAAGTTTTTCAACCATAAAATACTCCTGCGTCCAGGTCCTCTTTTTCCTTTAATTTTCCCTTATAATATTAATTACAAAAGATTGTATTTCTAATTCCTTATTATTTGTTCAAGATAAGGGGCTTTTTTTAATTTTACATTATTGAGGATTTCTTTTGCTATGTTTAATCGCTATAATATTCTTTCGTTTCACACATAATGGACCCATGAGGTTCTCGACATATTCCTGTAACACCAGTACTTAAATACTTCCAGGCGTTTTATAGTGTCTTCTGTGAGAGTCCAGGTCTAGTAGAGTATTGAGGTCTGGTTTTGATATTTACTGAGAGATTACATGATATTTTTTCAAGAGATAGAATGCGTTCCTTGTTTTTTTATCCTGAATTTTGATTTTCTTTGAGCGGTTCCAGTTTTCCTTTAGACAGCAGAAGAAGTTAGCATTAATGCTACGTTTGCTAATAATCATACTTTTTGTTTTTTAGTCCTTCTTTTTAAGCTGTCTTCTTTATTATTCGATCTATCAGCGTCTGCAGATCTTCAAGTATTGTCGTTAGTATGGTAAAGTCATCAGTATAAAGATATTATTTATGGTCACTCCGTATTGTCATGCCTACATCTAGTTCTTTCAAGGTTTCTTTAAATAATTCCTCGAGGTATGACCTTTAAGAGAATTTTAAGCATGCTTATCAATATATGTTTATTGGCTCTGTTGTTTTTGGAGATAGGTATAAAAGTGAATGTTAGCTAATTCAGATGTTCCTCGATTATTGTTTTATGATTTCCGTGTAAGTCTCATCTATTTTTCATGCGTCGTATTGCTGTCATCACTTCTATTTTGGCAACGTGTGGTCCACCAGCTGTTATTTCTTTGCTCCATTCGTCTGAGAAAACATATTATTCCCAGATTTTCAATCTTATTTTGGGTTCCCAAATTGTCTTTCCATTTTAATCTGTTAGAAGTGCTTTATTGGCCTTTTTAGCAATGCCTGCGGTATGTTTTATTTTCCGATTACTATTTATAGGGTCGTGTTTCCTTTGCAACTCTTATATCTCAGTATATTGTTTATTTAACCAGTTTGTTTCTTTGATTTTATTTTTTATTAGTTTGTTTAGTTCTTTATATTTCTTGTCATTGCATTTTTTTACCTTTCAGTTAGCTGTTTTTAAGTCTAATATGTTTTCTTTGATCTGTTTTTCTTATTAAGTTGTTATTGTTTGTTGATATTATAGTGTCTTTTATAGTCGTCCATTTGTCTTTCTTTGCTACTTTATATTTTCCTGTATACCCGCCATCTTATTATTGAATTTTATTACTGGTTTGTTGTGTACTCATTGTTTCTTCGGTTTTCCCTTTAATCTCAGTTTTATTTTATAAAGTGACAAAGTATACCAGAATGAAAATAGATAGAGGACACATGATGGTTATAGGAGTATACGCCCCTGAAGAGGGAAAGAAAGAGGAAACAGAGCAGTTCTACAAACAACTACAGAAAGCAGTAAACAAGTATACAAAGACAGACCACCTCATAATAAGTGGAGACCTAAATGCAAGAGTGGGAAAAGACCCCATCCCAGGAACTGTAGGCACATGCGGCGAAAACATAATCAACAATAATGGACAAGAACTACGACATTTCGCTACTTTCAACGAACTAAAACTAACAAACACGTTTTTCAAGAAAAAAGATATACACAAATACACCTGGTCAGCAAGAGGATTAAGATCAATCATAGACTATGTAATAGTCAATAACAAGATGACAAACCTCGTGCAAGACGCAATAGTTTACAGGGAAGTGATATAAATTCAGATCACTATCTTCTAGTAGCCACTATAACCCTATTAACAAAATGGAAGAAACGAAAACCACAAACACAAATAACCCAGAAGAAGTTTTCAAAATACATCTCCTTAGAGAGGAAAGTACCCGATATTTATATCAAAACAGACTACAATAACACTTACTACGTACACCCACTAGTAATGAAATCAATGAAGAACGGGATAATATAAAGATCGGCATCATTAACGCAGCGAATGAAGCAGTAGGGAAGAAAAAGAAAAGAAAGAAAACTAGAGGATTAAAAATATGGAATGAAGAAGTAGAGAACGCAATAAAAGAGAAAAAAGAAGCATATCTAATATATCTACAAAGAAGAACCCCCGAAAATAAACAACGCTACAATGAAAAACGAAACTTAGTAAAACAGATCCTAAGACAAGCCCACGAAGAATCTTGGGAAAAACTGATAAGCAACATAGAACACGACGTATATGGAAGACAGGAATTCGCTTATAAAATGATGAAAGATTTGAACAGCATAGTAAAGGACGTAGCAAAATTAAAAACGATCAACGACAAAGAGTGGAAGGAACACTACACAAACCTATGGAATAATCGAGAAATCAACGAACAGGACATTTTAATACAGGAAGATATTGATGAAACTAATTTTACAATTGACATGATTACCATAGAAGAACTAAGAAAATGCCCAAAGAAAATGAAAAACCGGAAGGCTACAGGGCCCGATGGAATTAGTATAGAATTATTGAAATATGGAGGACCACTTCTAGAATTCAGAATACTACATCTTTTAAATGAATGTTGGCGAAAGAAGAAGATCCCAACAGAATGGCAGACAGCAGAAGTC
Source organism: Sinelater perroti (assembly GCA_036346155.1). Lineage (NCBI taxonomy): Eukaryota > Metazoa > Arthropoda > Insecta > Coleoptera > Elateridae > Sinelater > Sinelater perroti. The sequence goes on from JARFIY010000359.1 coordinate 3,724,677, forward strand.
ATATCAATATTTAAAAAGGGAGACCGCTCAAAATGCTCAAATTATCGAGGAATCAGCCTCCTAAACACCACCTATAAATTATACTCCAAAATAATTAATGAAAGAACAAAACCCATAGCTGAGGTATTACTAAACGAAGGGCAATCTGGATTTCGCAAAGGCCGCTCATGTAGTAACAACATATTCGTTTTAAAGAGATTAATTGAAAAAAGAAGAGAATTCAACTTGGAAACCCACATTGCATTCATAGATTTCGAAAAAGCTTTTGACTGGGTAGACAGACATAAACTCCTTGAAATAATGAAAGAAAAAGGATTCCCTAACCACCTTCTAGAAATCATAAGATCATTATATATTAGCACAAACATAGTAATAAACAACAACGGCAGTAAGTCTGATAAAATTCAAACAAATCAAGGACTAAGACAAGGGTGTGGGCTATCACCCACTTTATTTAATATTTATATCGACGGTTAAACTTTGGAAACCACAAGTAAACCCAGGGATAAAACTACGAGACAACAAAAACATAAACTTACTGCTATATGCCGATGATTTAACAATAATTCAAAAGAACGAAGACGATCTGCAAAGATCAATTTACCGTCTCAAATTACTCTGCGAAAACTACAATTTGAAAATATCTAAAGACAAAACAAAGATAATGGCCTTCCAAGGAAAACAACCAGTGCGATCGAAAATAATAATAGATGGAAAGACTCTAGAATAGATATCTCATTTCAACTACTTAGGCTGCGACACCACATACGAAAATGACAAAGATGTAGAAAACAAGATTCATAAATTCCAAGCAATTTGCGGGACAATAAATAGAACGCTAAAACACAAAACAAGAAAAGAAACAAGAATGAAATTTTACAAGACCATGGCCGTCCCTGTACTCACTTATGGAAGCGAATCGTGGATAACAAACACAAAAAACAAATCTAGCATACAAGCAGCGGAAATGAGGTTTCTCAGAAATGTTAAAGGTTGCACAAGGAATGATAGGATAAGAAATGAAGAAATAAGGGAAGAACTAGAAATTTTCAACGTTAACGACAAAATAGAAGAATACAGAAACAATTGGAGACAACACGTTAATAGGATGACAGAAGAAAGAATACCAAAACAAATCCTAAACTACCACCCAAGAAGACGCAGAGATGTAGGAAGACCGAAGAAAAGATGGTCCTAATCAAATGAAGTTCGGAACAGGCAGAATGGCCTAAGCCTTGATGACAGAAGAAGAAGAAGAAGAAGAAGACAAAGTATGATCCTGAAGATGTTTGGATTGAAATTATGGAGCTTCGGAATCTAGCATTAATCATTATGAAGTCAATGTGGTTTTCGATTATTTTTTCTTTGTTGGCGTTTGGTGCTCGACATGTGTGCAGACGTCTAGCAGGTAGTTGGAAGATGTTCATTATAGGAAATTGTTTTTCTTTGCAGAATTGTAATAGCTGTCTCTCTCTTTATAGAGGGTGCCTAGTCCATAGTTGTTGACTGTATTTTCATCGTCATCTTGGACCACCTTTGCGTTAAAGTGGCCCAAAATTGGTATCACTTTAGTGTGTTGCTGAGAATTTTTCGACTTCATTTTTAGATCCCTCTGCTGTTGATGCATATGCAACTATTTAAATGGCGTTGCATTTATATTTGCTCTTGCTATCCTGTTTTATACAGAAAGTAATTCTAGTACAACGTCATCTAGCTTCTTTTGTATTATTATTGCTGATCAATGCGTGCTGTTTTCTCCTGTATAGTGTATACGGTAATGATCCAACTGGCATACTTCAGATTCCGATCATTGTACCTCTGTGTAAGCAAAGATGTTAGTGCGTAATATGTTCATTTCTTGAATTATGTTTGCGGTCTTGTTTGCTTGGAACATACTTTATACGTTCCAAGGGCTGATCCTGAAATGTATCTTTTAATTGGCTTTTTGTTTCTTAGCTTCATTCAAAATCGCCCCCCGGAGATTCGAATGGAAAACTAAAAATTTCGGAACATTGTGACTTAAACGTTGCCATGTTGATTGTTCTAGGGATATCCAGTTGGGATCTTTAATGCAGTGGTTTTCTGTTGCCTTCTACATGTCCATGTCGTTGACCTTTTGTTGATTCATCCACTTTAGGGGCAATTTCTTACTCCAAGGACAAGAGAGTGCCTTTACCTATGTTATACCAAGCAACCTCAAAGAGACTGTTGGCGAGATACAGGGAGGTCGCTTATACCAGCGATTAGTCGATCTGTTAATTGGGGACTGTTTGTTCGTTAGGTATTCCCGCTTAGTTTATAGCTAACTTTTATATCTAAAGACCATTCACTATCCGCCATCCGTGACCCCACTGATAGCCTGCAGCACAATCCCATCTGAATTGTTTTAGTGAAAGAAAAATAGAAATAAATCGTAGAGAAGCTTTCAGTAGCAAATAAACATACAAATATAGAGAAATTGTTAATTTGTAAAAGCGCTTAGATTGTTTTTTGCTTTAAAAAGTAAATTTCTTTAAAAAATTCCTTTTTAAATTAACGATAACCGTTGGTGGACGCATTCAACTGCGATTGACGATCAGCCAATATAATGAAACTGAAATAAAGAAAACAACGTAAGCACCGAAGAGTGGATGGTCAAATGACAGCGATTTTATGCACAATGCAAACAGAAATATTGTAAACGAAGTCAATGTAACATGATAAAACAAACCACAAATTGCACAAGCTTCAATAATGGATACAGAATTTAAGTTGGGCACACGTGTTATAATATAAACACTAGCGGCCTGTTCCATTTTTGGCAGTTTGCTCGCAGAAGCTAAATTACCTGCTCATGCGATGCATTTAGTGTATTAAAGGGCAGTTCAAAAAAAATTTAGTGAAAATTACAGGAGATAATCTACGTAGTCCGCAATATTTGAAGCTCGAATTGAGTTGTACTTGGACATAGAAATTCCAAAAAGGTAAAATATAACAAATACATATTAATATAGGTACTATGTAAATGCAACTCGTCTTTGCAACTTTCAATTTGATTACACTTTTTATTGACACCGTCAATGAATAAATAAAAGATCAAATAATATAGTAAATTTTATGCACTTATAAATTAGACTTTTAGCCTTTTTTGAACAGTATAATGGACAAAGCAATTGGTTTTAATTTCGTGACACTTTTATCATAAGAATTTATTGCGGTATGAATTTAACATAGTGTATAAGTACATTAAACCTGTGTCACTTTTGCTTTCAATTAATACTTTCTTGACACAGCATAAAAATATTAACATAAAATATTTATCATTCCTTGTGAATATAGCTGTAAAGGACATCTACTATGACAATATGTTTAATTTGTCTGTCTTTTTCATTTAAAACAAATATTTAAGGAATCTGCTATTGTCAAAGGAAGAAATGCTTAATATATGTTTTTCTATTTATGTTAATCTCTTTTCAATTTCATAAATACCAAACAAACATCTACTTTCCATTGTTATCCTTTTCGTATAACGACCACTACTTTGAGTTTCTAAAAAAACCGTTTTTCATAATGTCACACAATTTATGTGTGCAAAAATAGTCCGTAACAGTTCGCCAGCCTGCGATTGCCTAGAATGTTTAATTTACAACTAATAATTCGCACCAGTTAGACCTATAATTTATCGAACCGGTTGTTCGTTTATAGAAATTGTAGGTAATGGTGACCAGATGTTCCAAATTCTTATTAGTAGTGTCACTTGCAAGTACGAGGATGAATTAAATATAAACCGAAAATTTTTCTTATGCACTCTGAGGTAAACGAAGAGAAATCTGAAGTTAAAATAACTCTACTTACCCGTTGTGCAAAAAATTATTATCATATAATCAATAAGTTTTTCACGGCAGAAAATGTAAAAAGGTCCGAAATTTTTGGAAGGCTAAGACATAATCTTGAAAGAACATTGTTAAAGAAACCAAAATGGACGAGTAGCATGACTAATTTTTGAGAAGATTAGATACAGTTTAAAATTGAAGGTTTCTGAAGTCTTTCTAGAATCAGCATCGATGAAGAGTATATTCGCATTGTTCGCCACTTCTTAAAAATAATCACTGATTAGCGGTTGTTGAAATTATTTATAAGATTGGAATAGGTTACGACAATTCTCAGACACTCCGACACTTTGGCACTGATTTAGAAGAACTTCTCTGCAGCCCGGACTTATCTCTCTGATATTATCACTTATTTAGGCCACTAAGGGACAGATTGGCACCACCTTCTTTTTACAATAATTTGTGTCTATAATATTTTAATTTTGTCTCACCCATGTGTTACCATTTTAATTGGTTTTAAAGTGTTCTCGCAACCTTGTAAATTTGAGCAGAGATACATTTTAATGCGCTTATTTAACCTTTTGATGTAGTTTTACCAAAATTTTGTAATTACTCAGGGCCCAGCGCGGAGGTAAACGTTTTTCAAAAAATTTAACACGTTTTACAAGTAATTTGAATTTTTATTTTTTATTTTTATAATGCCTTTTAAGAAACCTAAAACACAAACAAGAAGAATGTAATCGGATGTGAGAATGACGTCATCCAAATTCTTGTCCAGACATCGTTGCAGGCGGGTAGAAAATTTGTCCATACACCTTTCAAGCATAGCGCGTGGATATTGCTCGAATTTCTCGAGTTATGGCTAGAAGAGTTTGTGGTTCTTCAATCTGAACCTGAGATTTCAGGTAGCCTCAAGATCCAGTGATCGACAGGGCCACTCCACATTCTCAAGCAATGAAATAAGGCACCCTGAAAAATGTTCCTTTGAAAAATCCATGGATTCTCTTGAAATATAGCAAGTAGCTCCATCCTGTTGAAACCAAAACCCTATAAAAGGCAATCCGATGTCTTCAGGTAGCAAAACTTTTATTCCGTAAGTTAACGCTGTAAATTAAACATCACAGCGTGTTTGTTTTTTGGAAAAAGTAGGGTCCAATGATGCCAGATCGGACTACTCCGTACTACATAATTACTCTTTTACTGTCTAGGGTCCTTGATGAACTTCCCGTGTTTTTTTTAGTTCTTGAACCACCATAATTTTGTAAAGATGAAAGTAGAGGTTAAAGGCAAAATTCGGCGAACTGACCTGCGCAAAGTGCGAGCGTGTCGTACAGCTGAAAGGTGAGGCTAGCCTCCACGGTATGTCGAACTCTTTTTGATGTTCTAAAGGTCCTATCACATCCCCAAGCTGTGCCAGGTCTCACGTTCTTCTCGTTCTGAAGTTAAACCATTTCAGTATTGTTGAGCTAGATGGGACGGCACCGCGTCAACCAATATTAAAGTGAGTTTGAAATCGTCGCCGTGTCTGCGCCACTGAATGACTGGCTGCAACAAACGTGTCATAAACAAATACGCGTTGTTTAATCGTCCACGGCCCCATGGCTACTAAAATGGCAACTAACGAGTCTACATCAACCATTACGCATGTGCCAGTTTTCACCAATGTTATACCCATTTCAAAAACGTAATACCTCCCTAACGGATTCTGAACTTTTATATTAACTTTTTTTATCTGTAAAAATAAATAAGGAACACTGTGGACTGTATAGTAATTTTAAATTTGAACAAAAGGAACTTCAAACAAAAGCTAAAGCTAAAAACACTAACCTGTGGAAACGGCGCTTTCCGCAGAAATCGGTTCCCTGTGCTGTTAGTCTTGGGGATCAGGAAAAGGAAATAAGAGCATGGGTAAAAATATAGGACAAATTACCTCAATCTTCACAGCGGAGCCGAACGGTAGCGTCTTTCCTGTGCAAAGGTTCCTTCTTGTTCTTTGTCGAGGTAGAATAAAGCAATAATGGACCGAGTTTTATCAGCAAAAATTTCAACCCTGAAATGCAATCGGGAAACAAAAGACTAGAGGTAAATCTGCACCGCAAAATATCGAATTTTGCCACAAAATTTAGCTTTTAACAAAACGGCCTCTCAAAAGAAAACTTCTGCTGCTAATCAAACACGCCGGCGAACTTTCTGGTCAAAACTTTAAAAATTTAAAGATGGTCGCCCGCTTTCTAAACTATCACAGAATCTAAATTCAAAAAACGAAGCCAGGCGAACCGAAAGCAAAGGCAAAGGCCAACGCGAACGTAGCAAAAAGGCAAGCACGAACGTGGCCGCGGCATATATATCAGCGCTCCGGGTGATTGTGCAAATTCGCGGCCGCTAAACTAAAGCGCTTATACAGGAGGGAACTAAAATACGGCCGGCTCTAATTTGAAATTAAAAATAAAAGTAATTGGAGATAGGGCGAACAAACACAAAAGAAAATAATTACGTTACGATTAATATCGTGATAAAATACTAAAGTAAACCATAACCAGGTTGCTTTTAGTTTAAGGTAACGTTATTACATTTGCTTTGAAAAAGGCTTTTGCTTAAAATAAATAAATAGGATATTTTTTAAATAGACAATTTGTAAATATCTGTATAAAATATATAGATCAGACTATGTTTTTAATATTACTTATTTATTATTTTTCCTTTTTTAATTTTTAATAGTTTATTCAACATCTCAATAATTTAAAATACAATACAATAATACAAACATCTTACTATCAATCAAGCAATCAACAATTACGTACAGCAACAATAATTTTAAGGTTTTTCTTTTTCTTTCTCATATTTGCATCTTTAGTAATATCTTAATTTAATACAAGAACTGTTTTTATGTTAAAGCCAAGAAAATATTGCTATACGTAGGTTATCTTATTTACAGAAAATATATAAAGTTTAAATTTAGGGAGTCCCTACAAAAACTTTTTTTATGTTAGAGGGGAAGTTTTACTACAGAAACATAGTTTTAGTTTATTTGAGAAGTAAATTTTTCTTTGGCAGTGACACTATTTTACTTTTTAACTTATAACTAAGTTTAATTCTAACTTTAACAACGCCATAGACACGCAGGAGAAAAGGGGTACCCGAACCTATTCGGTATCGCTGGATCATTGGGGATCAAATCCGCAAACTACTTGCCTAATATTGAATCAAAATGAGACCTACATTAAACTTTTTTTTGGAAACCAATAAATAAAAGGGTCAATTGCTCTTGATTATTAGAACATTAACAATCGTCCATTAAAAATACATTTTTTATTATTAAACATGGAACCGGCGAAGAGATTGCTCTGTAAGCAATCCCAGAATGAACTTAAAAATTGAAAATCGAATACCTCGAAAATTATTCAACATAGAATTTTTTGACTTCATTTTCGAATTCAGCGTAAAATTCTATAAGAATCCATTATCAAATTTTAAAAAATCTCAAATTTTGAGACGAACTTTTTAAGTTCGTTGAAAATCCGATACCCTAGAAAGAAATTATCCGATCAAATTAAGAGGTGCATACTATGGTATTAAAAAAAAAACAAGATTGTGCATAATACCATTGTTTATCTAAAAGTTACATTTTAAATTGAAATAGGAAATAATAGTTTAGTTAATAACTCAAGAGCAGTACATAATATTAGATGCTATTTGCAATAACTCTTAGTGGCGCATCTACGAGAATAATGAACAATAAATTTCAACTTCGTTACACTTACTAAGTGAATGATATACATTTTTATCCTCTCCATGATTTTATAGTTTTCACTATTTAAAAGGTCTCGGTTTTCTTTATGAATGTAAATTTATTCAGCCATTTGAATAAATGCTTGCAGTTCAATCAATCGTTGCAATATTTCAGATAAACTTAAAAGAATTGGTTGGAAAGATGGCCATGCATATTTTCATACCTGACCCCTTTTTTACTTTCCCTGTCCTATAATAAGGATAGTTTTTCACATTTCTAGACGAATTATAGCCTCAGGACACAAAAAAAGTTGGTTTGGGCCATTGGTTTATGTGTGTGTGTGTGTGTCTGTCGGTCTGTCAGTAAACAGGATATGTCGAGAACCGTAAGAGCTAGAGACTTGAAATTTGGTATGCAAGTTACTTGTAGATTGGGGGGACGCAGTGCGAAGCCGAGTGGTTTGGTCGCAAGGTCACAAAATCGGTCGCAAAGCGGACGCAAAGCTGTCGCGCATCTAAACGGTTGAAGATACAAAAAATTCATGAGAATAAAAATGATTTGTTATCACGATAAACATGAATTTTAAATTAAAAGTTGATAAAATAGGAACTCGAAAAAAAATTGAAGCTCAGGATTTTTAATATACCGGGTGTTCATAAAATATTTCGGGAAACTTATATTACCGGATAGATCAGACCGAGACCAACAAAAAATTACAATAAAATTTTTTGATCCGAGGTCAAATAAATAAGTTATAGCTGATTAAAAATTGATTAAACCGACCAATCACAGCGCGCTCGGAGAGCTTCTTGGACTACTGCGGGAGGACGGGGGGATCGCTTGGCCGCTAGGAGGGAGCATGCGATAATGGGGAAGGCCGTGACCGAGCTCGCACGGTTACCTTCAGTGACATAGCAAAATTTTAAATACGAGTCAATTAATGTCTTGTACTGTTTATTTTAATCAGCTTTCGAGTGTTGGACTCGCGCCTCGTCCTTTTTTAAATTAACAAATTTTTAGACGAGAGCAGCACAGGACCGAGACGATGGACCCGGTATAATATATACACACCAGATTTTTATAATTTCTTACAGGATTGATCGACTAGACCATTAATGCGCAACTGAAAAGGCAAATGCAGCTTATAAGGCATGATAATGGGAAGGTATATGATTTAATTGAAGGGTTGAAACCGCAATTTATTGCTAGGCGTAGGACTTCCGGTCGGTTTTTAATTCACCCTCCTCGGAGTGCCTGTATTTTCCGTTGAGGCGTATTTATAGTTCGCCAAAGTCTGAATTTTTAAGTGAGCAGTGCACACGCAATAAAAAATGGATCCCGGTAATGTATGCATTCCATAAATTATATTTCCATAAATTATTCAAATTATTCGCATACGGCTGTGAGCGAACCGGGAATAACGCGAACAATCCTTATCGATTCGTGCGTGCTATGAAAGGAGCGGGCAATCGTATTTATTAACCATTTTTCGCGGGCAACCCCTTCTTGACCGGCGGGGGGCCGCCGCGGCCGGCGCCCCATGTCCCATCCGCGCACCTACAAAATTAAATTTTTTGTTGTTATTCGTTATCGAGACAGTGGTGCATGCGAATGTTTGCAGTGCCATTACTTGGCCAAACACGGCCAGAGGGTGCTGCAGCGGTCGCTACTTGCTGCCGTCAATCACACGTCAAACGCTGATTGCTTATTTACCTTCCCAAATAATGGACCGAATTATGGCAGCCAGCGAAACTGCGCCTGTTTACACGGATCCCAAATTTGTTAGCTATCCTCTCGTCATAAGACTGATAGATTATTAAGTGCACCTTGACATGCCGTATTAAATTGTTTGGATTTCTATGGTTTGCATTAGTTTGTTTGTGGATATCTAGAGACTAATCAAGCAGTTTCAGTAATAAAAAACTTAATTAGTTTAACAGTTTTATTGGTAAACAAAGCAGTTAACCAAATCATCAAAATTCAATTAATACTTTTGGTAAAGTAGAAATTTTTCGTTTTTTAGAGAGTAAAATGGCGTAAGATTATTTTGGATATATTTTTTGTCAGTACAGAGTATTGTGTGCAAGTAGAACGAAGACGTATAATTTTTTTTAAATAGTAGTATATTTCTACAGAACAGTACAAAAATATACGAAGCTACAAAGTCAAGTAGAATGATCTCCCCTTTTCAAAATATCAATAAAAAGAATAACATAGATTATGTTTAACGTTTTATTTTACCGTCACGCAGACAATACTTGACATGTAGTCATCAACCAGTTTTGAAGATGATATTATTCAAATGTTTGCCCGCACAAGCATCCACTGGTACTGCTGTGATCGCATTGCGAATAGTATGTTTGAACTCCTCAATAGTACGCAGCGTAAGTTGAAAAACTTCAGTTTTTATGTGTTTCCGCAAAAATAACTCACGAGAGGACAAGAGAGAACATTAAAAAAAAATTCTCATATGTGCAGTAGCACTATCTTGTTGAAACTACAATAATGCATTTTCACGTTTGTTGAGTTTGGGCTCCAGTAAATTACGAAACACTATAACATAGATGACAGTCGCCAAGCGCCTTTTTTCCTCAAAAAATATACTCTTAAGATACAAAATTCCGTATCAACAACACCCCAAACAATTACGCGCTTTTTGTAGAGAAGTCATTCATGAAGTTACCGAGGATTTTGTGGGACTGAATGTCGAAGCTCAGTAGTGAGCTTCGTCACTACTGAGCACAACAGTATCAACTGGAACATTTGCCAACATGTGCTCGCAGGCAGCTTGCTGGGCGTACCAGTCACAATCTTTAAGTTTTTGGACAGCTATCAGTTCGTAGGGATAGAACATGAGAACGCACATTCCGGCTAACTATTCCCAAGGCGAGAGCATACGTAGCAACGAAATGTTGTGACAATGTGACAACAGCCTACCTCACTGTGGCGATATTCTCGGGTGTCCAAACGCTATGAGATTTACAGGGTGATTTCCTTTTGAGTGCTGAACGCATCTATCGAAAATTGTGTACCCACAACATTACGGTTTTCTTGACGTGACGACCTACATCAAAATGCCTACAAAATAGCCGCTGCGTCACAGTAACAAAATCGCCATTTTTAAATGTCTTGGGTGTTCACCTTTCCACGCCGTGATGAGCACCGTCTACCAATATATTGCGCATGGTAGTTAATTCAGAAAGGGGAGATTATTCTGCCGGACTCTATATAAGTGTTCAGTAGTGAGCGCGTGGATTAAACTTTTTCAATTAAAAAAAAACAATTCAAACTTGAATTAATTTTTTTGAACCTTAACGACGCCTGGTTGTCTGCAAAAAAACTTTAGCATCCACAAATTTAGGATTTATGGAACAAAAGTTTGACGTTATTACAGTTGGGTTGCTATTAAACATTCATTCAGAATGACTTAGCCGTTCTTTTGTCTAACTAATAATAACGTAATAACAGAACATGTTAAATGAGGCTAACACAATGTCTACTTTGTGTTTTTTCAGTTTTGTAGTAAACAAATCCATCTAAAATTAAATTGTTTGTCTTGGCTTGTCCTTGCATTGGCACTGTTATCTACACCTTGCAGTGCTCACGATTCTAACACATGTACCTCACAATCAATAGCATCGGCGGCCTTGATTTTAGCCTCGCTGACCCACAGGCAACGCAGCTCCACGCACTTCTCGTGTTTATTGGCTTGGCATTTCTGGGCAATCCGTAATGGACGACGTCAAAACAGCGTACGCGGCACATGGCTAATTTTTTCAGCTTTGCGTCAAACTTAGAGCGTTCAATTACAGCTGGAAGGCCATTTGCTCTTAACGCAAGCAGAGACGTTTAACGAGTTTGAACTGCGCCCCATTAAACAAATTAGGAATTGATTGTTACGTATGTAAAATTTGCGTGCTTTTTGCTTTCTTGCGTTACGTTGCCCGCGCTATTCTTAGCGCGGATTAATTGCGTGCGATTGCGGGTGGCGAAATGTTTTGCTTGAAGTCATTTCGCTGTTTTCCTTGCTAATGGAAGAAGCTTTTTTATCATATATACATATATATATATATATATATATATATTTGAAAAAACACTTTTGTTTTTCTAAGTTAACAATATCAGTGAATTATTATAAATGTGTGTCTAACTCATATCTCAGTTTTTGAGTGTCCATGTTTCGCATCCATACAATAAAATTAACTCTACATAGCATTTTAGAAGGGGCAGTCTTACACTTAGATTCGTTAATATTGTTTTAAATTTAATAAAGTTTGTTCTTATAATCTTTCTTCTCTTTATTTCGCCTTTTCATTTTATTTTTGAGTTGGTTAAGCTGCCTAAGTATGTGGAACTATTGTTTCGTTTTGGTAAGGTCTATCTTAATATTTCGATTTATTTTATTCTTGCTATGACCATGACCTTTGTTTGGTTACAATTATTCTTGTTCCCGTATTCGTACTTCATCTCTTACTCGATCTAATAAATGTTGCGGTTCTTTCTCGTTTTTCGCTATTAGAGCCGTGTCGCCAGCATACCTTATATTGTTCAGTGATAATTTGATTTACTTTGATTTCATTTAATCTATTAGCAAGTGCGTTTTTTATTATCTTCTCTGAGTATATATAAACAATATGGGCGAGAGAATGCACCCCTTGGTGCACTCTTCTTCTGATTTTTATTTCGTTTGTTAATTCGTTTTTAACTCTTATTCTCGCTTTTTAATTAAGATACAGATTTTCAATTATTCCTATGTCTCTTTCGTCAAGTTGGTACAATATATCTATTAATTTCTGGTCTATCACTTTTCGAAATTAATCTAACATACATACATACAGATCTTACCTCGTATCTAATCATTTATCTGCCAGAAATGTCAAACCAAGAAAGGCTTTTAGTACCCATGCCATCCTGAATCCAAATTGCGTATTACTTATGCTTTCCTTACATTTATTTTTTACTTATATATAAATTACTTTTATCCATTTGTTATATTAAGTATTGTCTCAAAACCGACTATAACCATTTATTAAAGAATTTAGCTTATGTATAATCATGCTAAAAAGTTTAGCGAGCGATGTGATTTGTTTTTTACCCATTTTCTGCAAACATGCTGTTATTATCTCATTTGGAACTAGCAATTCTCCTTCCTTGCTCATTTTGATTGCCCTTTCTACTTCTAAAATTAATTTTTTTTGTTTGAATCGTTATGATTACTTTTCTTGTTTCTTTTTCTTCTTTCCAGTTGTTGTTCGCAAAGAATAATTCAGCTACCCAGATTTTCCACGTTTCTTTCTTCTCTTGAATTGTTAGTAGATTGCTTATTACTGTTTGTTAAATTCTTGAACATTTTTATTACAGCTCCCTCTACTAAGCTCTTTAACACGTTTATATAACCGAAAATAAACGTGTTTTTTTGTATTTCTTCGATTTCCTGAAATTCTTTTTTATCTATTTTTGGTTCCTTGTATGTTGTTGTTCATTGTTATATCTATGTGTCGATATCTTTTTTTATTTGTCTGATTATATCTTCTTATGTCTCCCATTATTTTTAGTATGTTTTCTGTCATTCATACCCTCTTCTTTTCTTTTTTATGATTTTGGATGTTTTTTTTAACTTTTTATACGTCTCACTTATATAAAATTTCTTCTAGAAATGTTATTTTAGTTTGTAAGATTTTTGTAAGTATTTTTATTTTCTCACATTAATTTTTGGTTTGGTTGATTTTGTCTACTTTTTTCAATTTTTGCGTTGAAATCGCCGCATATAATTTTGACCTAATGCTGTTTTATGCTCTTCATAATATTAGTTATTTATTTATAGATTATTATTATATATTATTTCTTCTATATCTGCCTTTGTTGTGGGTGCATACACTTGTATAATGTTTATTTCTTTAGGTGTTCCTTTATATTGTAGCACTGTTATTATGTCTGATATTTCTACATATTGTTTTACGCATTTTGTACTTCTTTTGATAAGATTGTGGCAACGTCGTATTGATTGTTTGTTGAACTATGACATTGCTTGTAATTTTAAATACGCCACTACCTTCTTATCTGCTGCTACCAATTTTAATATAAGACAATAAATAAACCAAATAAAAAAATAGAATTTAAACGAAAAGTGTTGTAGTATCACTCCGATAATAATACCCACGAGCTTTATAGAAGATGTGACATAGCGAAAAATATAACGGTTTTCGATACGTTTTAAAAACCTAATGGTGCATATTTGTGTAACGAACTTTCGTTCTTCCTTTATGTTCTATTTCTCCTATTCAAAGCAGAGTTCCAAAGAAGCAACGTACGGAATACACAGCTCTTAGTTGTAAATCTTAGCTAATTCTAAGCTTTCTGCTTCTTAATTTCTCTTTATATATATATAGAAATTGTAGAAAGACTGCAGTGGCTTACTGATTTATGCTAATAAAATATCTAATTATTTTGCCTTTGATGTTCTTTTTGTGTCAGAGATTATTAATGTTTTTGTTGATCTTTATCAATTTTAGTTTTCTAGATTATATTTTTATCTAGCGTTTTCTTAATTTCATTTTTCCACATTTCTTAAGTTCTAACTTAGAAACCAAGTTTTAGTGGCAAGCCAATTGATCGAATGTCTTGGCATTAACAGCTATATAACGTATATTTTTTGTCTTTTGTCCGATTTTGCCCGATACACTGCAATTGGTCTTAATATAGTCTTACACACTGTTAACTTTGTACTTATGTCCTTATCTTTCAAATTATGTTTTAGTGCGTAATAACATCTGTTTGTCGTTCGCCAGCCTCGCTGCTATGTCTTGTGATATTTGATTCGTTTTAGTTATTACTGTCCCGAGGTACTTAAATTCCGTCACCTACTCATAAAGAGCCCTAACTTGCTGTGATCATATATTTACATTTTGTTTCGTTGACTCTAAGCCCTACTTTGGCTGCGCTTTGTTCTAAGTGTTCATACATCTCCCTTAGCTAGTTAACCGATCTGGCTATTGTAACCACGTCATCCGCCTAGGTGGGGATATAAAACATTCTATTTATGATTGTGCCTCCAGTATTAATCTGGGCTCTCCTTAATATTCCTTCTATGACCAAATTAAACAGTACGGTCGAGGCTTTCGTTTACCCCAAAACCTTCTGGTCCTGTACTCTCACTATTGCGTTGGCATCTTTAAGACACATTTTTACCATGTTTAATTTTTTATCTGGTACATTTAGCTCTTCTATCACTATGTACATTTCTTCTGTTATAGCAGTGTCATAAGCTTTGCTGAAGTTAATAAAAAAAAAAAAGAAAGAGGGTGATATTTTGCTCATAGCTTTTTCTAATATCTGCCTCATCGTGAAGATATGCTCAAAAGTTCATCTGCCTATTCTAAAACCGCACTGGTGCTAGCCTACTTCTCTTTCCATTATTAATTCTAACCTTTTCACTAGTGCTGCAGTTAAAATCTTGTATCCTACGTTGTGCGGCCGGAAAAATAGACTGTACAAGTAATTTTAAAATTTGAATAAAGGGAACTTGAAACAAAGCTAAAGCTAAAAACACTAACCCGTGGAAACGGTGCTTTCCAGCATAAATCGGTTCCCTGCTGTTAGTCCTGGCGCTTCCAGGAAAAGGATATAAGGCTAGAGGTAAAAAGATAGGACAAGTTAAAAAGATTCCTTCGTCGTTCCTTGCCAAGTCAGAGCAAAGAAAATAGACCGAGTTTTTTACCGGCAAAAACTTCAACCCCGAAATGCAATCGGGAAAGAAAAGTACCTCCGGAAAGAGGTTAATATAATATTTATTTATATAATAGTTATTGTTCGATACAAAACCCCATCTTATTAATAAATGTCTTGCAATAACAATAACTGATAGAAAATGTCCCAAGAAATATTTTATTTTCATGTTAATCTGTTAAACTTTGCAACTGCTTAAGCATTTTTAAAAATTCATGTTGTGCTTCTAACATTTAATTATTAATTTTAAACTTAATAATAAGAACAGTTTAAATGGTTAACTATGATAAAAAAAATTGTCTGTACAAATTTTAATAAATATATTGCTCAAGATGAGTGAAGCGGTAACAGATTTAAGAAAGGAAGGACACTAGAGATAACAGCTTTTTCCTTGCATGAAACGTGAGTTTTATTGCTCTAGCACGTTTGTTTAGATACTTATTTCTAAAATTTAGGTAATTTTAGTGTATTTATAAATAATTCAATGCCTTAAAAACTTAGAGAAGTGACCAAATAACAAATCCTAAACTGTACATCTGCAACAGAATTAAAGAAAGTAACGTCTACAACTGTTACCAATTTAAGTAATTTGATTAATACACAACTGAAAATTAAATATATTAATTATTGTTCAAAATGACTTCCACACTCAATGGCGAGCTCTCATACAATTCCTAGATCTTTAGGGCTAAGTTCACTACGCAATGTACAAAAAATCCGTTACTATGTTCATAAAGAAGCGCTGTAGATCATGAAAGACGAACTACAATTTGTAGTAATAGAATTGAAATTGTACGTTCAATCACAAGGAATAATGAGGCATGTCGTACTTAACTAAAAATTATCTCTTCGATAAAAATATTCTTTGACGCCCAGATTCTTCTGTGCTACCTTTACCATTACTTCAATTTTACTGTAAGAAAGTTTAAGAAACTTAAATAATTTATTACCTTTAATTCTATTTTAGATTTGTTTACATTCTAATTGGCACATCGCTTATGAGTCAATTAGTATCTATTGCTCAGTACAATATTTGCAAACGTCCGCAGCTTCAAGAACATTTATAATAAACATTACAACTAAAAAAATTTAGATAAAAACTGTTAAAATCTTAGTTAAAAGTATGTTATTACAAACAAATCGAAATTATATTGGTAGCAATGTCATGTAGCATGTAAATTAAAATCTAAAACATCAATGGATACGTTTTTAAATTTTCTTTAGGGCAAGCGCAAAAGCATTTTGCGCATTTTCTTGAATTTCAAAACAAGTCTGTAAAGCTTGATTTTAAAAAAGTAAAAAAATCAACAGTGGACGTCGTTTTGTTAAATGATCAACCACAAACGGTAGACTGTCATATCTCTTAACATTGATTGTTTTTTGATTTCCTAAAGCAACTGTGTCTACATAACCAAACGAATAAAAAATTTTGCTGCCAATTTATCGCGAACACTCCACCCACGTTTGATTTTTATCGAAAACTTTACCTTTGAAAATTTTAACTTTGTGGATCATATTGATAATCCAAGGACGTGTTCAATACCAAAAACTTTTCGATATTCCCCATTTTTAGATCGAGAAACATCTTTCTGTACCATATCGTGATGGTTTTTGGTCTACAATGAACACATAGAACACCAGCAAGATCAAAGTTCTCTGATACAAAATTTTGTAGTTAATCGTAAGAAGCTCTTCGATCTACTTGAAGGTCGTGTAAGATTTATTGCAGTTCGGGCGTTCTCTACAGAACGTCTGCATTTTCCACCACTCTTCAGTGCAAAACCTTGCATTTAAATTTAAAAAAACACCGAGAAACTGTTACGAATGAAGACCTTCAAATATTAAAGCAACTGGACTTGTAGAGCTAGATTTACCTTTGTGAAGTTATGACTCGAAAATATTATACGTGACCTCAGTTCTGCTTAATTACATTCCATTGTATTTTATAAATTTCCAACTATTTAACATAAGCTGTCCAATATGTTATTTAATAATAACCATTACCATATTTAACATTTTCTCGTGATCCATAATTTGTTAGCCCATTGTTGTGCAAATCTACTTATATATATGCAAATCTTAACCGTTCTATTACTTTTAATGATCGTATTTTTAGCAGGCACCATCCGACTAGTAACAACAAAATTATTAATATTCCACAAGATTCATAATTCCTTTTATATAAGAAATAGAGCCTTGATTTCCTTTCAGTGGCCTATGATTTTATTTTTAAGATGCTAAACAATTTTGGTGATAAGATAATACACTTGACACTGTTGTTTTCTTTAGCCAATTGCTTTAAATTACAAAAGCACTATAAAAAAAACAGTTCCTTTTAATTAATAATAACAAAGGGTAGGAATTTTTATTTCGTCCATTATTCGACAAGTTTATACTTTCCAAATAATTTATCTTAGATTATTTATCAGTAAAATTTTGCAGCAAGGAAAGAAACGGTGGCGTACCCATTTTTCAATTTCTAAATTCAATTTTTAAATATGGAAGTGCAATCGGAACTTTGCTGTTCTTAAAATATTTAACTACATCTGATAGATTAACCATTTTTTACAATTTAATTATTAATATCTTTATTATATTCTTTGTTAACAATTGTAATATCTAGACTACCAGTCTAAATAATATTAAAAGAAATGTTGGTGGCGATATTCTCTTTTCTTAAAATATAACAATGCAAATTTGAATAAAATAAACTCTAGTAATTCAATTTATTAATTTGTTTATTTGTCTTAATTTTATTAATTATATAAATATATTTATCTTCTTTATCATGGGCTCTGATACCGTTCAGGTGTCGGGTTATTCTTAAATGCTTCTGTTATCTATGTTTTCATTTTCTTTCCATTCTGGTCCATTCTGTTATTTCGTTTTATTGCTTTTTCTATCTACTGCCCTATTTCCCCTTTTTATTTTTTATTTATTTAGCTTCCATAACTTAAAAGATGTGTTTCAATTTAATATACTCAATTAACTGTAATAGCTAGAAATATATTATTTTTTAGAGTGAGCAGGTATAATCTCTTAAATAAAAACAATATATGCATAGTCGCACAGAAGCTTCAAGACATAAATAAACAAAAAATTTAGAGTACAGAAATATAAGTGCTTGATAATTAAAGTAAAGTTTAAAAAGTCCGTTTAGGACAAAACATAATTAAATAATTAAAGCATTTGTCTAGTTTGATAGTTAAAGTAACGTTACTGATATAGGATACTGTTGTAATTAAAATTCTATAAGCAAACTAAACTGGTATGAAGAGAACAAACAAGCATCTCTTGAAAATCTTTAATAGAAACTTTATTCTGCTCTACATATGAGCATAACACAAATAATCACCACTGAAATTTAAAAATAGTCTGATTTTCACTACACGTAAAGTAGTGCTATGACAACGATCAAAATAAAAGCCTGCAAATAAGTAAGATCAAACGAAAACAAGGCAACATATCTGAAGCTAAACCTCGCGTTATAATAGAAACAATTAACAGACGTAGGGAGGTTAAAGATAGGGAAAAAAGATGCAATAAAGTATTAAAAATTAACAAGGATAGAGAAGGTGGCAAGAGTTGTTTAGGTCATATGATCCATGCAAAATTAAAGGATAGGTAGGCAAAGCCTTGAACGGAAATTAGTTTTTCGAACAACAGGAAAAGGTAAGGTTACAATGACACTTTTCAATTAACTGAAGTTCTTAATGTTCCAAACTAACTGCACTTGCAGCAGCAGTAAACCTCGCAGCAATCCATCGTCAATGTTGGCATGGAGCATGCAAGTGATGCATGGCCTCCGTCCACCTGTGGCTGCCTCTGCAAGATCTATACATCCATCCATAGTTGATAATCATAGGCTGCAGCAGAACAGTAGCACCATTTTTCGCAACGAGGAGCTGCGCTCGCCGCGGCAGAGTAAATAAGACGCCGTAATATGTGTGACTACTGTGTACAGGCATGATAATTGTTAACAATGAGTTCCCATCCATTTATTGTTTATGGTGCAGGCTGGCACGGACCATAAATTAATTTTATGCCGCATTGTGAACGTAAGGTCGTAAACAACTTTTGAATGATTCTGTAATTCCGCTCGCTCACTTTTTCGCCCCTAAATAATGCAATTTGCGCGTGCGTGCGCGCGTCGCCACTAAAATTCTTAATAACTAATTTGCATGCGGCTTATTGCGGATCGCAAATTGCCATTTCCCCGAAATGGGCTCTTCATTACTGCGCCGCGATCTCGGTCCGGTCGACGTGTTTTTTTAGGCGTTTGCCCGGATCGGCCACATACGCTAAATTGGAGACCGAACATTCCCGTAATTTATTAGACACATTCCACCGTCCACAATACAATTGAGGAGCGTCCCAGACCGAGGGTCCAGCGCAACGGCTCTCCCTCGTCCGTTCTTCTCCTCGGCCGCGGCTCCTTGGCCGGCCGGTCGGCCGGGCTCTGACATTAGATCTTAATAACAACCATCGAAATTCACTGGCTCGGCATTTACATAAAAATAAAAATATCTGCTTTTGTGTCCCATAAAATGGAATGCGGCGTGTAGAGCTTTCGGTGGATATCTAGTTGAGGATGCATGAAATATTAAACAACATCCGCGAGAATTTACAGCTATTTGCTGTTTTTTCAGATGACTTCATTCCTTTTCATATTTATTTTTCGTTCTACCCTAATGGCAGTCGTGTATAACATCATACACTGGCTAATTTACTTGCAATGAACACCGGGCTACATTAATCCAGCTATTTTTCTTTTCATAAAAATTTTGACTACACAATTAATAAAAACACATTTATAGCGTTCCACTTCTGCAAAATAAATATATTTTATTTATTTATATATTTATATAATTAGTTTCCTTGTATTTAATAAAAAAGGCAACTCTGGGTGAGTACAATATCAAAGTAGTTTTTAATGGAGAACCGCAACAGAATAACCCAACGCTTTCGACTTCTTCATAATTTTGCAGATAATAAGATTAGATCTTTGTAGACACTCAAAACTCTTTATCATTTTTTAAAACTGTTGTAATTAAAACTACAGACTTGAAATAGCAAACTAAAACCAGCACTTATTGAAACAAGCAATGATTTGGTGAGGGATGATCATCGGATAATGCATCTGTTGAAATGTTAGAGCTTCAAGTTTTAACCTTTTCATCTCGATTAGTACAAATGTTTCCCACTGATATTTGAATTACCCTAGACTAAAAAAAAAGTACAGCAACTAAGCGAAAATGGGCCCATTCCAATAATTTAAAATTCTTGCCGTGAAGTTAAATAGGACTTGTCAAACAGTCAGATGCTGTGCACGTGAACCGGGTGAAATATTTCTTTTCTATATATTTATGCAAGGTTATAAGTGATATATTGTAGGATCTCGCATAAATGTAAATTATTATTCTCAATATCTTTTTCTGTACACTATTACATGGTAACTAACTGATGTATATAATGGTACACAAGTGCACCAACTTCGACGTGCTTTTGCTTTAGCTCAAAAACGAAGAGAAGGATGACTTACAATAAACTCAAATATGCGGAACACTTACGTGATACATCAATTTTTCTAATGACTCTTCAAACAATAACATACAAGTGATCACAAATCAGAAAGTAACTTTCCCGAAGAAACAGGCCTGGCTTGGCTTTCAACTTTGAAAATTTCGAACACAAAATAATTAAATCAAAGTCTACTTTTTCTAGTAAGTCAGGACAAGAACAAAACATTTTAGAATACTGCTAATTAAAGTAATTTATACCGTCCGTCTTCCTGATTCTAAATTTTCTAATGACGCACTTAAACCGACAGAAATAATCTCTTCTGAAGGAAAATGTAAAATTTTTGTAAATATTGCAAAATAATCAAAAACAACTCTCTCATTAATTATATATATATATAAAAAATATGAGTGCTGCTGCTGCTGCTGTCACACAGGTCAAAGTTCAACTCTAACTATACTATTACTGACAATGATGTAGTGATTTGAGGGAAGGGCTAATAAAATAAACAAATGAGTTATTAATACTAAAAATTATTCTGCCTATAAAGACACATCACATATAATCCGAAATTTGTTGCATTACGCAATCCTATGTAGGTAACAACGAGAAGATTGCGGCTTCACATACTCGCAATTACGGTAGAGAATAAAGCCGAGTTTACAAACAAGCTGCTATATTAAAAGTCTTCTTCACGCAGATCAAATCGCCGGCAGAAATTATTGCGTGGTTTGGCCACAAAACACCCAAGTTCACAATGTAACCAAGAAGTGCAGAGAATCTCACCATCAGGAGGCGGTAACTGCTGACAGGACAACTTACGACAAGCAATCTGATAGTAAGGAAGTGAAATTCCTTCCTCGCTTGGAGGATAACTGGTCTGTCAAAAGAAATTGATGAGAAACAGAACTATCGAAAGGTCAGTCTAGCATTTCGCACAAGGACCTGCACTACGTTAGTTACTTTCGTATATTATTAACTGTCGAAAAACAGGACTTGTTAAATCATAAAGGTAGCACTGAAGTGTCCGTTTCAGTAATTAATGAACTACATCCAGAACAGGAAGAACTCATCATTAAGTACTTATTGTCGTTCATACAAAGTTTCGCCCCTGTGTGTGGCTAACCAAAAGGCATCTAATTATGGCTTTGTTACGGTGTGTACTCTGCTAAAAGTTTATTAGAAATAAATGACACAATGATGCTAGGAGAACGAGTAGTAAAATCGTTTTCGGCAACACTAAAGTTTCCAGACGTTATCTTATGTAGAAGACATCAACTATACTGCAGTAGGTGATTGTGTAGTTAATCGTAAAGTATAGCATTATTCAAGACACGCTCAAATGAAGATAATCTTCCGTCAGATGTAATGAAACGGGATTGCTTTTCATGAAATAGTAAGATACCAAAGAAGTCTTAATAAGGAGCAATTGCCACAAATTAGAGAGATTATAAAAAAAATAAAACTGACCAAAATGAGGCAACTGTTTACAAGGAAGCCATTGCAAAAGTTTTTATAGTTATTTCAATAATTATACAACGATTTGCGATGCGAAAAAAGGTTCTGTATTTAACATTTACTGCTGATTTTACTGAACAACTAGTGGAAGAAAACGTAAACATATTAAGTTGGCGCCGCCAAAATGAAGGTATCATCGAATGAAAGACGTACTTTTGGATCTCCTTTGAATTTTTACTATTTTGTATATTTACAATATAGGGCTGTCGAACTAAACCCGCGATGATTTTAGGTTATATTTAAGGAAACCCAAAAAGCCGTTTTGTGCGCATGCGCAATCTTCTATTAGGTAACAACAAAATAGCTTCACATACTCGCAATCTACAATAGCCGACAAAACGAGCCGAGTTTACAAACAAAAGCTGCTATATTCGAATCTTTTCGCGCAGAAAAATCGCCGGCAGAAATTATTGCGTGGTTTGGCCACAAAAACACCCAAGTTCACAATGTAACCAAGAAGTGCAGAGAATCTCACCATCAGGAGGCGGTAACTGCTGACAGGACAACTTACGACAAGCAATCTGATCGTAAGGGAAGTGATGAATTCTTCTCCTGACTGGAGGATAACTGGTCTTTCAAAAGTAATGGTCAGGCAGAAATTGAAGGTCAGTCTAGCAGTGCACAAGGACCTGCACTACGAGTATTTCGTATATCATTAACTGCGAAAAACAGGACTGTTAAATCAAAAAAGGTAGCACTGAATCCCTGAGGCGCTTCGAATTAAAAGAACTTCATCCAGAACAGGCAAAATGCAAATGAAGTACTTATTGTCGTTCATACAAAGTTTTCCGCCTCCCTGATGGTGCCGGGGCTTGTGAGCGATGTTATAGCGTCCTATATTGTTGAGAAATGTTTGAAGGTGACAGCTATATGAATTTTCTAGAGGCATTTGTCTGGATGGAGAAGGCGGTCGCTGAGCAGAAATATATTACAGGAAAACTCTGCTTGAGCATACATGCAAGAAAGACCCAGGTAATTCTCTCAACTTGTGGCCATCTTCCAGCTTCAACTGCAATTGTCTTGACTATTGCGTGTGGGGCGATGTCAAGGCGAAGGTCAATGATGGGCATCATAACACCAAACATAGTTCAAGGTCCTTTATCACGTAGGTAATGACACATACTGACAAAGAGGAAGTTGTGTTGGCTACATTGAATAACATAATTCTTAATAGGCACTATTTACTTTAGTAGTGCTAAGATTTATGTAAATTAATTTAATTTTTCTGGTATTTAGATGTTATTTTTATTGTTTTATTATTTTCTATATATACCTCAACCATCCTGTAAATAACCTTTTCGATTAATATTGCTTTCCTATCTGACGGTAC
This sequence comes from Sinelater perroti, assembly GCA_036346155.1. Classification (NCBI taxonomy): domain Eukaryota; kingdom Metazoa; phylum Arthropoda; class Insecta; order Coleoptera; family Elateridae; genus Sinelater; species Sinelater perroti. The sequence goes on from JARFIY010000359.1 coordinate 3,748,309, forward strand.
CTGCAAATACCGCTGTAGGAAGCTACTGGTACACATATATACCACGCTTATCCGCTGCTCCTCAAATCACTAATGACATTACATATGCCTTATTGGTTCCCAATAAAAATAAATTAAAACACAACCTTGCTTAAAAAAAACAAAATTATCTTCCAAGACAAAAGGATTGAGATATCTTTCTTTATTATTACTAACTAGAAACACTCGCTCGTAAGCAACCGTTAATATTATATTGAGTATTGCAATTTTGAGAAATACGGAGGTATTATTTTGAGATTATTATAGTTAATACGAGAACTCATACCAAATATAGAGACAAACTCGGACTACTTTTAAGGATATTTGTTAAACGTAGCCTCCATTTCTTAACCAGCCTTGCTACTATCTGTTTAGACCACATAAATATTTTTAAATATTGAAATCTACTGCAAGCAATCCTTGGCCTCCTAAGAAATGTATTTCATTAATATAGTATCATTACGCTGGTGAAAAGTAATAGCGTAATATATAATTACTGACAACCAGAGCAATCATTAAAAATATTTTTAGTAAAAGTGTCAACATGATAAAATTAAATCATCAAGATAGGTTACCAACCCCATAACCTTCACAAAAAAAGTTATGTTACGTCTTTAAGTTAAAAAACCAAAAATTTCTGTTTATAAATGTTTTATCTAAAACCTGTTAATTATCTATATAATTAACTCAACTATTGTTATCTTTCTTCTAAAAGACATTTTACCATAGCGCTGAAAAGTGCCGCGCAAGCAGTGCTTTATGCGATTCTCGAGAAAATTAAGCACCCAATAAATCTACTGTGTGAAGACTATTGAGAGAGTTTGAGAAAACTGATTCAGTGGAAATAGTGAAATCGGTCTCGTTGGACAGAGCAGCAAATCCTTGTTGTGCAAGACACTGCGAGTCTTGGAAAATCGATTTGTCGACCTTTCTGGCAGTTAGAAATTTCCACAACTTCGTAACATCGAATTTTGAATATGAACGCAACAACTTAAACCTATTGACAATAGGAAATGGAAACGATTTGGTGAATGGGTTATGGAGATTGAAGGCGGGCGAAAAATTTTCAAAAAAATATTTTTTAGTGACAATGAGTGACTCAAAACAAAATTGCCGTACTTGGAAAAATAAAAATCCTCAAATTATCCAGAAGCGTGAAATGCATCCACTAAGAACGACTGTTGATAATACGGAAAGTGGCAGACTAACGCTGGCGGTGCTCTGGGTTCGACTAGGTCAGATTGAACGGCAAACATCGAGGCTCGGCCATCAAAATTATGGCGGTCGAAAGACATTCTCCTTCTTCTAACGTGACAACCACCTTGCCCGTTGAGTGAACTTCGTCATAACTACACGAAAATTGAAACGCTAATAGCCTTGGAAATATAAAAATCCTCAAATAATTCAGAAGCGTGAAGCGTAAGATGATAGGGCCGATATTCAATCGGTTGTGCCTACCTTTAAAGATACGGAGGTTGACGATTTCTAGTTTCAGCAGAATTGAGCGACCTGCTACACTCCGCGCGAGACGGTTACCTTACACTACGAAAAATTTTCACAATTGATTTCTTTGCATGGTGATCAGGAATGGCCGTCAAGGTCTTGCGACTTTGCACCCTGTAATTTCTTCTTATGGGGAATGCGCTAACACACCACGCATAATTCTGGAACTGAGGGCGGAAATTGTACGCGTGATGCTGCTTGAATGCAGACCCAATGCGGGTGGACATACGTTGGACATCGTGTTTTGTAGGCAAATGGAATATTTTACTGATTCAGGTATGTTAGATATAACCACATTTGTGAATATTTAACTGACTTATTGAATTTTCAAATCTAGCGGCCTTTATAAAACAACCTTTAGCTCAATTTGCTCCATGCATATGTTTTGGCATTATATAATCAAGTTCTTATAAATAAGGCAATAAACTTGAAATGGTAGATATTACTGCCAATGTTTCTATTTATAAAAGTAACTAACAAAATTTTATTATACTTTACCAATTAAATGGTTTTAATAGCACATACAAACTTCTACTGGTGAAGTTGGAAGATACATGTTCTTAAACCTAACAGTAATTTAAACAATTCACATACAACAAACTTTAACTTTAATTTCTAATAAAAGCGTTTCTAAAAAAATTGTCTGCCTGGGATTCAAAGCTTGTAGGAAATAATATTTAGAATATAAAAATATTAAAAAAACATGGCATCATCAAGCTGCCAAAACAAAACTATCTTAAAACGACACATACAATTTAACTTTTTTAATAGTAATGTATTATTTTTAATAACTTTGAAAGCACATGTTTAATGATGTGATAATTTGAATAAACATGATAAACTCGTTAATAAAATAAGTATGTAAGTAGAATAGAAAGAGAGCATTTATTGTAGAAATAAGAATCAGCTCATTTTTTTTTCTAAAAATACAGTAAATTTTAAGATGATAATTTTATGCGTATAAAAATTTAGAATGCATTTCTACTAGTTCAAGTCATTTATGTTAACATTTACATTTTTAATTAATAAGCACTTCGTGTGTAATTGTATATATACGGTATTCGTTATAATCCAACTTGAGAAAACTATGTGTGTTAAAACCGAACCCCACATAATTAATTCCGAACTTGTCCAAACTTTTTGGCTGCGGCCGCTCGCCCGAAGGGCTCAGAGCGCGGCCGCGCGGGCACAGCCTGCGAATTCAATTTCGATTTTATCAGGATTACAGTAATGCGCTCTGCATTAATAATAATTTTAATTACTTTATTGCTGCTACTCCATAATGCACTTAATGATGGAACTGGTTAATCGTTGCAGCTCATGTTCATTAACATCAGGTGCATACTATTTGCATACATTAAATTAATGTCAGACGAGGCTGGACTGCCTGCTTCGGTTTGTGAAGGGACGGGCTGGCATTTGCTTCTGCAAAACTGTTCGTTATTTTGGTTAAATATTAAGGAAAATGGTTGAGTCGTTTTTATCTAACACAGAATTATTTTTTATAATTCCATCAGCAGTGTAACCGAGTACTAAGAGCTAGCTAAAAGATCAACACCAAAAAAAAACAACAGTAGAGTAGGAATTTTCAAGTACGATAATCAAAATAGCGGATTCAAAATCATTTAAATAAGTTTCTAAGCTTTCAAATTAGTATCTAATAGCTTTTGATATCGTTGATTAATATAATAGGTTGTCTAAAAAGTTAAACATTTTCATCTGTCAATGATTATTTATTCAGTTATGTATTCATCACTTTGTTGGAAAATTTTTCTCCATATTCCATGCATCTTGAAGATTCCATCCTTCCAGAATTTCTCTAGTTTCTGGGCGAAAAACTTTTTAAGTTGTTTTTTTAATGGTTTTCAAAGAGTTGAAGTTCTTGCCGTTAAAAGAACTTTACAAAGACCTAAATAAATAAAAATTTAAATGTACAATGTTTGGTGTATATGGTGGATGGGGCAATATATCCTAGCCAAGTTTTAATAATTTTTGTCGGATGTCAGTTTCTTGACAGTGGTAGGAATCTACTCTTTTTAGCACACTATTGTTTTTAGCCGTAAACGGTGCATATCTTTTTTGTTGATTGTATGTTATTTTTGTCTTTTTGAAAACAGAAAGGCATTGAGTGTCTAAAATGCACTTTGTCTTCACCTATCTTTATAAGAGTGTCAAGAATGACACAAATAAAATTATTGCAAAGAACTTTCTTTCTAAATGTGTGTTATAATGTTACCTTTAAGAATATATACACAAATCGTGCGTTTTCTATAACTGTGACTATTCAGGCCTTTTATGTAATCTAGCAAAAACTTGCACAAACTTTCCTGGCAACTCAGAATTATAATAAATAAATTAATATTTTCTTCTTAATGTTATTTTGTTTGTTATAAAAAATATATAAAAAACTAAAAATTAATAAAATCGTTTGTTAAAATAAAATGATTTTTAATGACTTCTAAAACTAATAAATTATTATAAAATTAGTAAGTGCCGGTCAGTATCTAGGCTAAAATCAAGATCAGTGTCTATTGTAAAATCACTACAATGTTCCTTTCCAATTCCAACAGTAACTGCGGCTCACTCGGGTAAACTATTTATTTTTATTGTATCAATTTTACGACAGTATATATATATATATATATATATATATATATATATATATATATATATATATATATATATATATAGGTAGATTTAAAATATTTTTTATTTTTTAAACAATTTTTAACTATTTTTTGCGAAATATTTTGACTCTTTTAAATATCTCCAGAAAATTATCCGATTTGTAGTGACGTATGATAATAAAGATCAATATTTTGTGCTCCAAATTTGACGTGTAATATCACAAATACAGTACCATACATTGCCTTAAAGTTTAAATCGGATATTTTTGTAATTAATGACAATTTGCCGTGTAAGTCACAAAGAACAATTAAAGAATGAAGTAAAAATCTAATTAAACAAATATCTAACTCGGTTATTGAGGCAGATTTAAAAGAAAACACCAGCCATAATTTCAATTTCGATTGTTTCCAGGACAGATCCAAACAACATTTGAAGAAACTTGTACGTTTATGTAAAGTCAACCTCCTAGCATGCAACAGCATCCATATTATTAAAATTTCTGCTTTCAGCTCCACACAAATTGCAACTTTGTACCGTTGTCTGCTTCAGAGTCAATTATAGTAAATTATTTCATAAAACCGTTTTATAAGGGCTTCTTCATATAGGTATACATGCTAAACACTCTTCATTCTCAAAAGTTACTCCTTAAAATACTTATACTTATATTTCTATCATCTTATGCACATTTTTTGATATTTATGTAACAATTGTTGACTAGCAAATCTTCTATTGAAAGTATAAGTGACTAAATATAATATATCTATTATGGTAAAACTGTAACGTCTCGCATAAGGGATAGCTTTTCAAAATAAGAGATTAATTCGCACCACCTTTGATATGGGGCAATGTGGCAAGTACCGCACCTTAGACGACCGCATTCCTACTTCTTATTTGAAATGAACACAGGTATGTATAGTAATTACTTTTGGTCTCTTAGTAGATCATCCGCCAGGTATCTTCAAGCTCATCTAGGACAAACAGTAATGCACTAAACAATATTTGTTTACAAAAAAATATGTTCTTATAAAGCGCAGTTATTACCAACAAATTCTTATGAATATCTTTAAGTAAGAGAGTAAATAAAAATTCTAAACTTGAATTTTGATGAGATATCATGATATAAGTAGCTTTTTATCTAGACGATCGCAGAAGTCTTTAAAATAAAATCGTAAAGATTTCGAATTACAGCAGTTGTCAACTAATAATCCTCAAATTTATATCATACAATTATAACAGAGATATCTGTATATATTCTAGATTTATCTTTATTGCATAGATTTGATAGTAAAAGTTTTACTCTCCTTTTTTATGCTTTACGTGTTTTGGTTGAAAACTAAATTTAAACTGAAATAAAATTGGAATCCCCATTTTTCACAGTGGTTGCAAGATGTGTTGCAAACTCACTAATCAAAATTTCTCAAATCAAAAGCTTTACGCGACTACTTATGCAATAGTTGAATTCGCATAAACATGAATCGATAGCACAATACTACTATTGCTCAGTTTGTCATAAGACTTTTCAAAATATAGAAAGACTACTTTACTTTGCCCGCTATCCAAATGATTATATAAGAAATAAACTGACCTCATAACGTCTTGCACTAATGTAACAAACATTTTTAAAAAAGATTTAAAATAAAATTCTACACCTACATGATAAATATAATTTTTCTCTCCATAATTATTAGTTTTAAGAACAAAGAGTTTTCTTTCAATTTTTTAAAATTAAAATAATGATTTTTGAACTTAAACGCTACAAGGATACTAAAGAATACAAAAATACCGCTACATTTAAGAAAAGTGCGTCCCTTCCAGTACAGACACATAAGGCAAAAACATAAACATTGGCAAGAAATATGGTGGACACGCTGGCTCAAAGTTAAACATAAAGCTAAAAGATAATATATTAGAAAAAGTATTAAAGTAATTAATGCTGCAGAATACACATCATTTCTGGGCTTGTCATAATATGCATATAAGAGATAACAAAATAATTTAAAGAGGATTGTCAGATTTGGTTGGATAAAGAAACTACAGGTCGAAACAATTGGAAACAAATTGAGGAGGTCTATATCCACTATTGAAGCGAAGAGGCTGACTTTAAAAATCAAGGAAAATATGACGAGTTTTAATATGTCCATTCCAATGTACAGTAAAACTTCTCAAACTGCTTCTTCCTTTTTAAAAAGAATTCTGACAGTAAACAATTTTAACACCAAACTGTTACCTCCTACATGAGGAAAACCACAAGGAAGTTAAAATTTAAATATTTTTTTAACTGTGAACTTTATACATGTGCCTTAATTAGTTGAGTCAACAAATGTAGTACTGCAAGAAATTAATTTTCCTTTTCGTAGATCTGCATTAGCTGTGGATAAGATAGAATTGCGATTTAAAAAAATAATACCGTCTTTTGCAGAAAAAGCTGAAAGTAGATACTGATAACATTTATTAAAGTGAATAATAAAATTCAACTATACCTTGAACAAAAATAATGGTGCTATTTGCTTTCAAATGACTAAACTGGTATGTACAGAAATCACCAATCAGACGGGTTTTCATTTTTAAAATCGTTCTGAAATATAGATGCAAACGCGCTGCATGTATAGTTCGCATATAATTTCATAAATAATTAAAAAGTCCCTTTTCAGTTTGCAAACGCACCTCAATGCGTCAACCGTGACCCGAGCTTAACAAGCATTTATGATAAGCTTTTATTCTTATATCCTTACCTCCTTTAAAGTTATTGCAATTTATCTTATTCAAAAAGCCGGACTGTAAACGCCAGTTGCTTTTCGTATTGTCATTATTTATCTGGAAGCAGTGTGTATATGACACAACCCTTGCGGACATCCCTTAAGCAGTTTTAAACAATTTTATTATACTTGTAAAATAAACTTTTGAGGTGGGGCAAAAAATTATCCCCAACAAATGCAAAATGATTTTCTACTATTCAAAAAAAAAAAAAAAACATTTGGACAGAAAAAAATTTACGCGTGTCTACAAAAAACCTGATTTCTAAGTTTTGCACGAATTGTCCTAAAAACTGGAACACCTTTCGATTAGATACAACAGCTAGTAATTTATTCCTATTTTATATTTTCACAACAATTGTGATAATTTGTATTTTTTGCGAAACCCTAAATCACTTTACTAAAGTCCGTGGCTTCCTGAATAAATTTAGGTGCCTGAAAGCTACTTAAGTAAGATTTTATAATTTGCTTTACAGATTAGAAGTTTTATAATACGAATTACATATATATAAAGTAAAAATCGAAAGTCGATCGTTTCATTTCCTATTTCGTGTATACTAGGGAAAATGTAGAAAATAGGAACAGATCATATTTTATACTACTTATAAACATTACATCCAGGTTCTTTTCTTTTCGAAAAATTGCTAATACTCACTTTAGTTTAATAAATGTGAGAATAGTTCTCCAATAACCTAAAGAACTTCTTATATAGCTTCAAACGAATTGTTGAAACTTAAGTTCGTGTGTAACACATTTATAGTCCTTGTACGGTCGAGGTTATAAATAATAGTACGTATAGGCAATAGCAGTGCATTTGGATTATTCTAATTTTACTCCACGTTATATTAAATTAGGCAGATCAAGATAAGCAAAGTTTTTTAGCTTTTGTAAAAAATGTAAATTTGTGATAGAAAATTACATAGTATTAAAGTTTATAGAGTTTGGTAATCCCAAATTTGATTGATTTTTTACATTAAGGATCCGTGAAACTGTCCATTTGTATGTTAATCAAGGCTTTTTAAATAATAACCAACAGTAAGATCATAACTTTTTCTCTATGTATTTAATAATTAACACAAATAGTTACAATACCTGTAAACAATCATTTTGCAATTATTTTTAACATTCGCCATTCTATTTCTTCAATCACCATTCTGCTTCCTGACATTTTGTGGTAAACACATTGCGGTTAGTCATTATGGGAGCGCTACTTAGCAGAGTGACGATTGTTAAAATTCATTACAAGCGCAGAGAATGCTTCGGTAAGACTGTACGAAAATTATGTGACAATTTCGGAAAGAAAAATGCCACAACGACAAAAAGAAAACAAGCTGATCTAATACCGACAGTTCAGCTGGAAACATTGATACTGTCAACGATAATCCATAAACCTCAATGCGTCGTCGGTTGCTGCAATTGAAAGTTTTAGAAAGCACCAAGAAACGTATTTTAAGAAAAAATCTGCATCTGCGCGCGTTCAAGATTCAGCTAACCCAAAAACTAAACCAGATGACACTTTGAACTCCGGGAATTTGTCAGTCGAGTATTAAAGAATCAAAAAGTTGACGGCAATCTTGTTAAGAAAAGCATCTCTAGCGACGACAAGCATTTTCGCCTTAGTGGCTATGTTAACAAACAAAACTGTCGCATTTAGAGCATCCAAAATACTCAGGTTATTTAAGAACGGCCTATGCATACTCAAAGAGTAACAGTTTGGTGTGGATTTTATGCTGGTGAGACCGAAAACCCAAAGGATATCAATGGTGAACGTGAAATGAGTTTTTGTAGTTTGTAGTTGCAGCAGGATGGCGCGAAACAATCCAATTATTGGAGCAAAAATTTAATGAGAGTTAAAGTTTATGCCACAAAAATAAAAAAAAAATTTTTAATTGAAAGCAACTATTCGAAAAGTTGTCGACGAAACCGAGCCACAGTTATACGAAAAAGTGATCAAGAATTTTGCCAGGAGAGTTTTAGAATTTGAAATAAGCCGTCGATGATATTTTTTAAATATCCTATTTTACATTTAATGGCAATGTTTGTCCTTTACAATAAAGTGCCAACAAATAAACAAATTTTTGTTTTTTATTGTCTGTTATTTTTATTTATTGTTCTTATAAACTGGCATTTAAATATCGCTGCTTAATTTTTTTTATAAATCGTCATTCTTATTACTTTCAAGCACTTCTTAGTTTATTTAATATAAAAAAATAGCTTTTGCCATAACTTTGTTTTGGTAGTATGTAATAATTGAAGTTTTGATTGATCTCACATAAGGGGGTATAAACAGGGACTCGGTAGGATTAAACGTCCAAACGCATTGCAAAAGGGTGTAAAAAATACTCTGGAAAATATACAAGACGTAGGAGAGAAAAATGGTTTAAAGCATTCAGAACTTTTTTTGTACTTTTCTCATCTTAAGAGAGAAATATAATTCATTGTATCATACTTCTAATGGGCATTTATCTATAGCTTAGAGTTTTTTATGGCTTACGTAACTTGTAAATTAAAACCCTTATTGTAGGATGCACCACAAATGCGCCTGATTAAGGTTTTTGGCACCCTAAGCTGCCAGTGATTCACCTCCTTTTCCTCATATTTTTGTACGTTGAAAACGTTATGAAAAATCACAAAGAAGTTAATTATTTAACCAAAATATTTATTTGATTTTTTAATAAAATTTGATACAATATTTACATACATTCACACATCAATGAGAAAAATAAACCGAATGTCTATTTCATTTAAAAACCTTTAGCAAACCTCTAGACTATGTTATCAAATAAAAAATTCTGTAGAAACCCACTCTCAATAAGTAAAAGTGCATGGTCCGTTATTTTTCTTATCTTAACTTTGATTTTAAAAACATTTTACTCTCTTGAGAGCTGAGAAGGAGCGTTCTACAGTGTAATTAGTAATTGACATACTTAGAACAATGACAGTATTGCAAAAATAGACTCCACGTCCCATTATTAGGAGTCTGTGTTTCTAATTATGTTCTTATCTTTTTTTACAATATTTTATTACTTTACAACTCACAAAATTTGTTATTTAGGCACTACAATATAGTTTTATAATTAAGTTTATTTCTTTGAGAGTATTCTCAAAGCTCTGTAAGCTCAAAACCTTTTGCTGGCTATAAATTTGGTGCACTACAATGTAAGCTCAAAGTCGCTAAAGTCGATAGCAACAATTGAAATTGTTGCACACTACATGAGAAAAAGCTTCTAGCTTCGATATTTTCTTGATTCCACCATCCTGCGGTTCAAAATGCTATTTGGAACGTTTTCTAAATTCTGCTGCACGTCTGCACCATCTTAAACACTCATTGATTAGCCTTTATGATAAATAAAGTTTGAATGGAACGAAGTTTTAATTCAAAACTAAACTTGATTTACAATGGCTGTAGTGCTGCACAATAATTGTAAATTATAATAGGATCAACGGTTACTAGAATAACACTAATTTATTTACACCGTTATTGTTCGATGTATGACTTTCCTTATTTGACTGCCACGAATGCCCATCTGCTCCGCCTTATATTCAAATGCACCGTTCTAGAACGAATAGAAGGTCCTGGAATTTGAACTTAATTCTGGAAAGTTCCCGAATAATTTCTGTTATCATTTTTTTGAAAATTTATTATAGGTTTATGAACAATTTCAAAGTTTAATAATTATAACCTGTTCGAAGTTTCTTCGATTGAGCTCACTTTTTCATTTATTCAATCGGAATTCTGGAGCCCTAGGCCAAAGCTTAATCTAGGGTTAAACTTGCATACAGAGTTACAAATGTGAAAAAATAAGATAACAGATCCAAAGGCTTTACTTTCGATCAAGAATTGACTTATATGTACTTCTACTATTGTTTTATTTTATAACTAAACAAATGAATACGACATTAAGAAACTACGAAATTAATAAATAAATACCAGACGGGTTTCAGACGTGACAGATCCACAATAGACCAACTATTAACAATTAAGCAAACATTACAGAAGCAGATATAACGTCGAAACAATGTGTCGACTTCAGCAACCACAATTTGATCAGAAACATTTAAAATATTGGAAACTCAAAGTAGCATCCAAGATTGTAAAATTCAAGGCAACAATGCAGAATACGGAAACATGTGTCCACGGCAACCGGGCTGTCAAGAAAATTCAAAATATTGGAATAAATAAAACAAGGAAATAGATTTGCTCCCACTATGTCCCGCGCTTGAACATGTCATAAGATAGATGACTGTTGGAGAGAAACCTTCTGACCCACAAAACCACACAAGTAGCTACATATGCAGACGACATCAACATCATAAGTCGAACAACACAAGGAGATCAAGAAACACAGCCAAAATTAAAAAGATCCACAAAAAGAGTGGATTGGAAATCAACACAGAAAAAAACAAATTCTTAGTCTAGACGAGATTTAACAGACACGACCAGAACATTATACGAGAAGACGATATTAAAAAGGTGACGCAGTTTGCATACCTGAGCAGAGCTGGCCGAAGACGGAACCGAAGATCACGAATTAAAAAGAAGGACAACTGCGGCCAACAAGGCATATTTTATGCTGTCTAAAATATAAAACCGTAATAAGGCCGACATTGACATAGGACTGCAAAACCTAGGCAACTTCAGGCAACTCAGCAAACAAATTAAACATTTTCGAAAGGAAAGTATTGAGAAAAATTCTGGGACCACTGAATGAGAACAATGTATAACTATGAGATCTTCCAGATCTATAAAGAACCGTCGATAGTAGACTTTATGCGCCTACATAGATTACAACGGGCGGGTCACGTTAACAGAATGGAGGATATAAGGGTGCCAAAAAGAGCACTGAATACAAGAATGCAAGGTAAGAGACTAGTGGGAAAACCAAGAAAGCTATGGGAGGGTAATGTGGCTGAAGACGCCCGTAAGCTAGTTGGTGTTGGAAGTTAGCGGACATGCGCAGACAGACAGGAATGGAGATGGAAACTGAAGGTCAGGGTTCGATTCGCGGTGTAGTGCCATCAAAGAAGAAGAAACTAAGAGCTGAAAAAAAACGAAAGTTTTATGATAAGTACGATAAGAAAGGGTAAAAACAATTAGAAACTATATAATTAGAATAGTCCAGTCAATCACATGTTAGTCATGTTGGCCATGTGTGAAGGAATGACTCAACCAGACGAAATCTTAAACCGTAAGATCCGTAAAAGTGGTAGACTGGGACCACCCACAAGGCACTAAAACGATTTTAGAAAACCTTCGAATTAACTAGGGCACATACATACGAATAAAAAGCTTAATTGGGTACAGCGTCTCAGGTTTTCTGAAAGATTGCCTTCTTGTCGTTTTCACATCGTAATCCCGAAATCCCCGACGAGATCACAAAAGTCGCGCCCGAATCGGCGCATGTGATTTACCGATCCATTCGGAGCGGGCACGTCATAAAGGTAAACGCTGGAAATCCGAACTGCATCCAGTATCTAGCAGCCAGCATCGGGCACGGCGATACCCTTTCATTAATCCCGAGTCAGATGTTCTCCGATTATAAGCCGGGCCGGGCGTGTCCGACACATCACACTAAATTTAGTTTACAAGTTATCGAACCCTGTAATCTGAGAACGGCACGGTGAAAATAAAAATGCCACGCATCACCGGCGTTTACGTAATACATCCAGCCGACATGACAGATGTCAGAATTAGATTAAAACCGCACAATTAAAAATAGTCGAGGCACTCACGGAATGCGGCGACTCCTCAGTTCGGGGAAATAAAACAAACGTCAAGTGCATGACGAGGGTCGCCGGTTCCTGTGTGCATATATAACGCGTACGCGGGCCGCTCAAAAATGCCAACATCCGGCAACACGCCGCCCCAGCTAGGGCCGGGGCTGCGAGGCCGGCTGCCGCCGAGCGGGTCCTCCGCGTGAGGCTGGGCGCTGCACTGGCGCCTTGCCACCGATCCGTCGTCGGCCGCGGACTGCGCCGTATTTTTCAAGCTTAATTAAGGAAAAGTGTGGGAAACAGATCTACGCGCCGTAATTTTCTCTTTTGCCACTCTGACAAATAACAACATCCCACTGGCAGCGTTTCTGGAATATCACATTCTTGCGGACTCGTTAGCTTGTAAATTTAGATAGTCATATATTCGAGCCAAAACAGAAAAGAAAACGCAGATTGAAGAAACGGATCGCCGGTGACCAACACTCAAAAAGCCACTGAACATTAACAGACACACTCAAATATCTAATTTAACATATTACCCACTATTACCCACCTCAAATATACTGATTGCGCTTCTTCTATTTCTTGTCTAATCCTTACGCTTTATAAACCGTCGGATAAATATTTGCTTTATTCGCCTCAATCTATGGATTAATATCTTCCACTCCAATTTGTTCATAGCTAATTTTCTTATTTCACCTACCGTTTCTCCTTTTCTTTTAGTCTCCACGTCTTCTTTTCTTGCTCTGCCAGCTTCCATTACTCTCTTAACAAGTCTGTTTTCCTTCATTCTAATTATATGTCCTACCATTTTAATTCATTTTTTTTCTTTTTATGTCTATTAATGATCCTTATTGTATTCTTTGTTATGTGCCTATATTTTATTTTCTACGCATTTTTTAGGCATTTTATTCCCATAGTATTTGTCTTACTTTCATTTGTTTTTTGAAGTTTCCAATATTTATTTCCGTATATAAGTGTAAGTAAGACTATGACGTTGTACACATGTTTTTTTACTATCTAATTCTATTTCCCTTCTTTCCATTATTGCTTTATTTATCGCAATACATAATTTTCTAGCCTTCCTTGTTTTATTTATAATTTCACTGTTTATTTTTCCATCACTGCTTAGCACACTTTTGAATATTCGTATTCTACCACAGTTTCTAAATCTCAACTTTTATAACTTACTTTTATATTTCTTATATTATTTGCCGCCTTCATATTTACTATCATTAGTTTTGTTCTGATTTATATTTATTTTTAGTTTTAGTTTTTTAATTCAAAGGCTGATTTCTGAGATTAATATTGATCATAAAAGTTCATATGAATAAATGGCTTAATTTTAAAGTTATAGGACGTTTAATAATAAATTAAGAGTTTGTACAGTATAACTTATCATATCATAGTTGAGTCAGTAAAAAACGGTGATTTTCAAGTGAAAATATTTTTTGTCCATTTCAATATTATTGTGTCAAAGCATTGATTCGTTAAAGTTTATTGCCAGCTTCTGTTCTTCAAAATGAATTACACAGATGTTGAGATGTGCAACATCAATTTGTTTGCGGCCTTGCTACTGACAATTTGCGTGCAGCTACACGTATTTATGAAGAAAGATACCAGAACCGTGTGAACCCGCATCATGCCATATTTGCTCGTCTACACCGACATCTTAATGAAACGGGAAGTTTTAAAAAACGTACGGCTGATAACGGACCCGCTCGCATAGTGAGAACTTTACAAGTTAAAGAAATGGTGCGAAATGAAATCGAGGAACATCCCGCTACAAGCACTAGAAAAATTTCCTCTGCCTTAAGAATAAGCCAGCCCACAGTTTGGGGGATATTGAAGAGTCAACAGTTGTATCCCTAACACATTCTACGAGTACAGGAACTTTTGCCAGCCGATTTCCCGCAAAGAATGGCTTTGTGTCAATGGATGCAACATAAATTCGCACCTAATCCTCAGCTTTTGGCCCAAGTATTCTACACCGACGAGTCTACTTTCTCTAGAAGCGCTATTATTAATTCTCTTAATAATCTCATATACGCCTAAGGAAACCCGCAGGAAACTATCAAGATCACTTGATAGGTCTACATTTTTCGCCGATGAGGTTAAATGGAGAAGTATACCGCCACCTTATTGAAGAGGAACTTCCACTGCTGTTAGAAGAAGTCCCATATAAATTAAGATTACAAATGTATTTTATGCACCATGGTGCTTCGGCCCATATCAGTTTAGTTTCTCGTGAGCTTTTGGTCGGTGTATATCCAAATCGGCGGATAGAGCGAGGAAGTCTATAAACAGGCTTAAATTATTTAGATTTTTTTCCAGTGGTCACCTGAAATCAGTAGTTTATACGACTCCCATTGAAAATGTTGAGGAACTTGGAAATCGCTTTGCTGCATCATTTGAGACAATTCGAAACAACCCCGGTATTTTTGAACTGTTGGCCGTTTACTACGACAGATTTTCAACCATTTCTATAAGTTTATTACTTGCCCTTTATTGTATAAACTCTTAATTTATTATAAAACATCCTGGAACTATAAAACTAGGCAATTTTGGGCATATTGTATTATTGTATATTAGTATTTTTAATTTTTACCAACACAATACCATCTGCATACAATAAATTTTCTACTTTTACAGGTATTAAATTACAATATCCTATTATTGTTTGCAATAGTTGGATTTTTCTTTTGTATTTTTAATTAATGCATTAATTGACATTATAAATAACAAAGGACTTAAGCTGTCGCTTTGTTAAACGCATTTTTTTATTTGAAATTCTTCAGCTCTTTCACTTTGTTTTGCCTATCACATTTTTGTACATACTTTTTTAAGTGCTCTTAATAGTTCTCAATATTCCCGAATAAAATCTCTTTGTACTACATCGAAAGCAGTCTATGAATCCCAATTATAATTCTCCTTCTTTCTCTATTAATTTTTGCACAGTATTTCTTAAAATAAGCATGTGATCCTTAGTTTTCCTGGTTGATCTGTACGTTACTTGCTCGTCTCCTAAGTGTAATTTTATAATTTTTCTTATTCATTTCTCTATAATCCTTGTGTACACTTTAGAACATGTTGAAGACAAGCCCTATAATTTACTCAGTTTTTATCCTCCTTTTTTATATACAAGGGGTTGCCCGCCAAAAAGTATTTTTGGCGTCCTAGGCTGATAATTTTTCACCCGCTTTCTTTCAAATTTTTGCAAGGTGGAATCGTATAACATTTTAATTGGATCGGATTTTCCCTGGATCGGAAACATGGAGCAATTTGCCTTAGCGCCCATTCATAATGGACGTAAACATAACCCACCCATAAGAAATGCGTAAAACGTAAAGTTGAACCAATGCAAGACTTATGCGCTCGTTTATAATGCACTCCCATAATTTTTAAGTTTTACGTTCATACGTAAGGTATCGGTTCGACTTTACGTATTTCTTACATTTATTTGCAGTAATTTTTAATTTTTTCCTAGATTAATTTTGGTAGCAGCACAGAATGTTTGTTTTGATTCTAAAATTGCATAACCTAACTTTAGTTAGTTTTGGCTTCGTTTTTACAACGGATAGAGAACTATTATTATTCCCACACCATAAGAGGGATAACAGGTACAAAGGCAGCCGCGGCCGCTCGGTAGAGCGAGAGCGGCCTCGACGTGAGTCCACGAACGCACGGACCTCGTGTAAATTAAGCGCTTAGAGCGCGGGACGTTAAGTTTCATGTCAACCGTCTTTGTTTACCTTCGGTTCAAATGTATGGGCTTTGTTTATTACACACGAACCTCCTCGTGTAAATCAAGAGTGTAGGGTAACACCACATTACGTTTGTTTACTTTCAAATGTATATATAAGTAAGTTCCAGATCTTTCAGTATTATATTTGTGTTCCAAGCTTAAGTGCATATTTTTCAAAACGATAGTTACCCTCTTCTCCCACCTATTCCATCATTTCAGGATTTCTGTTGTCTCCATATGCCTTTTTTACTTTAATTTTTGCAATTGCTTCTTTTACTTCCTCTTTTATTAATTTGAAGTTATCGGAATACTCAGGAGAAGAAATATATGAAGACAGCGATATACAATTTAAAAAATGTAGATTGAAAAAGGAATATTACGAACAAATAGATAACAAATTTGTAAAACTAGAAAAAATTGAGCAAGATGAAATAAGTTTAAAACATACTACCTACGTACAATTGAGCAAAAGAAGTTTGTGGGGAACAAGTAATTCATGAATATATCAAAAGATCAACTTGGTTGAATGGAAAAGTTGAAACAGCAGTTAATAAAAATAAACAAGAATGAAAAAGTTTATAAATATAAAAACAACCACAAATTATTTTGGGGCCAAATAAAAGCAATGAAAGCACAGAAAAAGAATATACTTCGAGTAATAAGAAGTAAAAACAACATTACACCAAAAGTTAGACTATTTTTAAAATAAATTTGATACAGAAAATGTATATGTCAGCAGTTACATAAAAATGCAAATAATAAAAGTGATTATTTAAATATTACTCAAATAATTTGCAGAGGTGTTGAGTGTTATTAAATCAACCATTTTGGGCAGTTCACATACGATAGAAAAGATCCAGAAGGAAGAAAAACGGTGTCACGTAAGTTGCCACTTGAACATCGCGATTTCTTTGCTTGCTAAACAGCGTAAAAAGAGCTTTTTGTTTTGTATTGTAACGGGGGATAAAAAGTGGATATATTTTAATAAACCCGAACGCAAAAGTTATGGATTAACCCTGGATAACAGTCTTCTTCAGCGTTAAAGCTCAGGATTCATACCCAAAAGGTTACGCTCTGCATGATATGACCAGGAGGGACAAACCACTGAAACTAAACAAAATCGTTACTGGGGACCACTACATACACTAACTACTCAATTTTTACCAGAAAAGATCTGAAATAGCTAGAAAATGCCAAAAAGTGATCCTTTTGGATAACTCTCGGCCTCATGTTGCTTTGGCAATAAGAAACACTGCTAGACCTGCAATGGAAAATCTTCCCGTATTCTGTGTACTTTTCAAACTTTCCCCCATTAGATTACCACTGTTTCCGATTAATACGACACGCATTAATAGAGACACACTTATTTAATTTTGATAAAAATGCAAAAATGGATCAACAAATGGATTTCATCAGAACACCGTATAGTTTTTCGGCACGGCATCGACGTACTGTCTGAAAGATGGAAAAAGTTTATAATTAATTATAAAAAACATTTTCATTAATGTATCAATTTATTTTCTAGGTTAGAGGACTTTTTAAACAAAAAATTGATCAGAACTAATCGAAACACCTAATATTTGAGAGAATCTAAAAAAAACTTTTTAACCTACGTCATTTCCGTAGGATTAATAAATTTTCTGGTTTGAATAAGCTTAAATGTCGTATCTGATTAAAATGCCAAAGAACATAATTAACCACTTAAATGAAGGAATAAGGTTTGGAAAGTTTTAATTAGAATTTCACTTCAAATGCAGTATTTTTTCCTAAACCATACGACAGACACTAACACTTTTGACGTGTACAGCGCATGGACGCTCCTCAAAAACGACATTTTCGTTGCATTTTTAATATCATATTAAAATAACTAACAATATGTCACCTACATATGATAGCTGTAAAACTGGGATCACCAAACCGGCGGCTCATGGATTACATGTAGCCTTTTTTGCAGCACAGCTATACCTCCATGACTCAATGAGAGATAAGGAAACTTTCTACAGCGGTGCGATGAGATTAGGATAAAAACTTTTAAAAGGAATTAAGATGTTGATTAATGTTTCCATTTTATTAAAGAGTAGATTGTTGTGTCATTATCATGAATTATGGCTATACAATTTTTTCAGTTTAGATAAGATATCGTTCGTGTTGTCTGAACTGAAATGAATGGTCAAAATGCTAACGATTAATATGCTACAACCATATATAGTGTTAATCTAAAATTTGAAATTAAAATACAGTTAAGACAGTTATGAAATCTTTCAAAGTTTTGCTATCACAATGATCAGCGTAAAAAATGCTGTCGAATGATATGCTGCATGACATATGTAGAAAAACTTGTGTCATTTCTAAATCTGTTCCAAACCTATATTTAGGTTTATATGATAACCTTGCGAACTGTAAATAACTCCAAGTATTTTAACTAATCAAATATGAAATTTCAGCTTTGAAAACGTAGCTTGCATACCCTAATACTACCCAACCAAATATTTTGTAAAACCCAGCAGATTTTTGAAGAGTATAATAAGAATGTCACAAGAAGTAAATAAGTTTTTGGTTGTTTGCAGTTTCTTGCTGAAGTCTATGATCAGTAGTGGTGATCCGTAGGTATGTCGGTGAAATCCAAAAATGAAACCTCAGTACTCCCTTCCTGCCCCCAAAATTTACCAAATAAAGAAAGTTAAAATTATATTGGTTGAGTACCTTTGACGCAGACTCAACGCCATCTAAATAAATCTTTCTGAGATGTACGGTGCTCTTTATGCTACAAATAATCAACGGGGAAGTTAACATAGTGGCCAAATCAGCTAATAGAAAAAGGTGGAACGTTCCAACGCACCGAAATTTAAAAATCTGTTCGGTTGACTGTCCAGTATCACAAGACATCCTCTGGAAGCACTTAGAATATTTCAAAAAAATAGGTACATTTTATTGGTTATTTCACTTTTTTGATACATTTTGAGTAAAAATGATATTAAACGATCGGTGTTTCCAGCCGTAGAAACAAACCGTTTGCTAATATTTGTAGTGCTTTTTAAAGAAGTTTTTCTCACAAATTGCAATTATTACAGGACCATATAATTAGTCAACTATACTAATAAAGGCATGCTAAAAATAATCAACAACCAACTAAAATCATATTTAATATCAAAAATATTCGAATGTAAAACCAGTAAAAGGCACACGTAAACAATTATTAAACGTTCGACAAATTATCAAAAAAATCTACGAGTTTAACATAAAAACCTATTTGTCAACTAGAATGAAGCCTTCGACTGCGTAAGGTAACATAAATTGCGGCCAATACTCTAAAGTATGAAAGGTTTCTTATCATCTTACACATCTGATAGGAATGTAACAACGACAAAAGTAAGAGTATTATCAGTCGCATTCTATTCACGTTGTTATCCAACGTGTACTCGGAGTACGTCAATAGATGAGTTTTGGATAATTGCGACGGGGGTGTCTCTGTTGGTGGTCGGAAAAAAAGCAATTTAAGATACGCTGAAAATCCTTATCGTTGCAGCCAGTTACGCTCAACTTCAGAACGTTATGACAAAGTTAGACATTTAAAGCAAAAAACATGAGCCGATCCTCAATAGAAATAAAACAAGTATTATATAAGATTCAAAATGCTAAAAGAATTTATTTATCTGGAGTTACTAATAACAAACAAAAGCGAACAAAGAAATCATATGAAGAAGTATAGCTCGAAATTAAGTACAATCTAAAAGGACACGGCGATATCTCAAACTAATAAGAACATTGACGTTTCCGATAGCCACATACGTTGTCGAAATTGACGATGAAAATCGCTGCACGAAGAAAAACTGATGCTTTTGAAATGTGAGTGTATAAACGAATGTAAAGGATATCTTGGAACCAACATCAAAACAATGCGTCTATCTTGAATCAGCTTAAGATCACAACACGTCTCTCTACCAAGACAAACCTTTAGTATTTTGGTGACATTTCTAGAATGAATAAATTAAAAAAACTGAACAAAGAAAAATAAACGGTAAGCGCTCGAGAGGAATATTTCCAAGTCGATCAAGTAAAACGACCATGAGATGCACAAGACCAAGATGCCTGAACCTAATGTCAACAAACTCTTATTAGAGTAGCAGTACCGATAGAGGAAAGAAATCTGTTGTACTATTTACTATTATCGTGCAACTTTCTTATAATCTTTGACTGTTTTAATTATTTATCAACGTAAAATTAATTTTTAGCACGTAGTTTGTTCATAAAACAATCAAACAAGAATCTTTGCTTTTATTAGTTGCCAAATTGACATATTCACCATAAAAGATTTGTTCATAAGTATTTCTAATTGTACTACTGTTTAATGTTTGCCTTTCGTGGAAATAAAAACTCGATTACAGAAACAAAATTAAAATTTTTAGCCTTCTACGAGATACTGAAAAAATGTATGCCTGCAGCTTATGTAGCTTGTGGGTTGATAAAAAGTGACCTGGTTAATCTATATTATAAGTATAAAAAAGACAATTTAAAAACAAAATGCACCAAACAGTACTTCATTTCCAAAATGTACAAAGTTATAATTATTAAAGCAGAAGTACATAAAGCGCAGATTGACATTCCAGATTACGGTGAAATTGATTGTTAGAATCTTGTTATCACAACAAAAACATTATTTATTACTCATAAAACGCAAATGGCTATTGTTTTCTAATTCCGTGAAATTAGTAACAATATTTTCCTACATGATCGTGTTTGGGAGTTAAACTATTGGTTCTTGTTTGCTTGACATTAGATGACCACGCAAATTTTTTCGTTTCTTTTACATTTTTTAAACCTGTTCGTAATTACTTCGTCACATTCACAAATCTGGCATATTTATATATTCTCTAATTGAAGCAATAGTTGATGTATAAGTATAATGCTTAAGTGCAACCTAAATCAATTTTCTGTCTAATACGAAAGTAATCATATTTTAATTACAAATTCCATCGCCTTCCGTATTGACTTTAGATATGTAAAAGAAATTCCTCTATTTATGGGGACAGAAAATAAGGAATTTTTTAATAAGTGAGGAACGCCTGTGCGTTATCTCATTTTTAAAATTGTATTACAATATATAATTTCCAAATACAAAGAAAGAATAAAAAACTCGCAGTTGTAAAAAGGTAATAATAGTTTTGAGACAGCTTTAATTATGTAAATCGAAATAATGCCCCATTTCAATTAAAAAAGAATAAAAGCTTACCCATTTCACAATCAAATAATAGCCTATAACCATCAACCAGCAACCAAGACGCAAATTTAGCTCAAAACAAGCCTTAGACAAGGCGCGCAGATTTATGAAGATATTTCTTAATACTCCCACAGAACCTTAGCAATCCGCAGATACAATCTAGCGTCCAACAATTACTCGGCAATAACAATCAGTTTCTGGCCGTGCCGGCGTTCATACACAGCGGGTATCAATTGCGCTAAAATAAATAGAACCCCGCTTTCTTCGTTCATTTTGATTAACCACGGCTTATTGTGCTTTTGAGGTGACCTTCGTGGAGGCGCACTGTTCTAGTGCTTATTAGCGGAACGCCGTGTTAGGTAAAATAATTCAGCATGCATGCAGAAACATGGCAACATGCTTAGAAGTTTTTTTCTTTTATCTTTAGATGTTACCTAAATTTTAAGCAACACAATTTTCGTTATTTTTTTAATTCACACCTCAATGTATCCTGATTCTAACATTTATATTGCATAACAAATTTTGTTACAATAACTACAAGACTTGCTTATATAATCCACTTAATTGTTAGCTAATCGAAATTGAACTTTATGCCAATAAAACACAAAATATTGGAACAATCCGAATTTTATTGCTATCAGTATAGAGTACAAACTGAGTGATTACGTGTGAAATATAATGTCACCCAATTCTCCTATCTGACTCGGCTGACATGTGGCCATTCTCTTAGCGAAGGTTCCCACAATGTTTTTCCATAAACGGGGCTCTATTTCAGCAAGTGCACGTCTGATGTTCTTTTTTAGGCCTAAAACCGTAGCAGGTTTATTAAAATAAACATTTTTCTTTAAACAGTCCTAGGGAAAAAGGTCTAATCTCCATTAGACCTTTTAGGTCACAAGACCGCGGTAGCCAATTAACGTTACTCTGCGAGGCAACACGACCAGGAAATTTAATTTAAGTAAAACAATTTTTTGAGTGCTATGTGGCATGCGGTTCCATCTTGTTGAAACCATTTATTATTAAAGTTTAAATCGTTGGTTTTATTGAAATAAAAAGGTTGATCAGCATATCCCTACAGCGTACACCATTTACAGTAACAACCTGGCCAGCTTTGGCTCCAAAAAAATACAGACATTAACAGCTCCATCCCACAATACACATTTTTGGGAACGTATTAGTTTTCAGGAATAACACGTGAATATTCACTACTGTGACAACTTTGGCAATTCACAAAGCCGTGGCCCAATAAAGTTTTTTTTTTGCAAAAATCAGCATCAACTGCTATGTTTTCTAAAACACAGTTCACAGATATACTTTATTTCTAGTGATCTTTGGTGGATGTTGCCATGTGTTTAGATACGAACCGTACAAATACAAACTTCCAAGGTTCTCAAAACGCAAACTGCTCTCAATTCAATTTATAAATAAAATCTTATTTCCCAGATTTTAGGCATAATTTGTTTTTCTGGCTCAAAATAAATGATCAATAATTATTTAATACCTTGGTTAGAAAGTAAAATAATGCAAAGACAGTAAGAAGACTTTGCGGAACTTTTGTTGGAAATGGTCCACTAATTGAATTAACTGCCTCAAAACTAATTACAAAGTTTGACGAAACAGGACCGGTAATTAATTCAAGACCTTGAGAGTATCAGTGTTGGGTAAGATCTCTTGAAAATATTGCCCTAGGTATATGCTAATGTGATTGTGCAAATTCAAAAACATCGACTTCGATTGTGAAATTATTTGCTTATCTCTTGAAAAGAAAATGCACCCCCAACGAGTTACTGTTTGGCGTAGATTTTAACAAGTAGCGTAATAAATTTATACTTTTTTGAAAGTGATGCTGAACATGTTGTAATTATAAATGACTATTGTGCTGTTACATCATAAGTTATTTTTGACGCCAATTGAGTAATATGGATCTGATTCCAGCAGCACAGTGTCACTTGCCGTACACCCCAACCAACAGTCAATTTCTTGTAGCAACAATATTCTGGCCGCGTAATTTCACAATCAACTGGCTAGCAAAATCTTGAAATTTAACACCGTGTGACTTTTTTGTAGAATTACCTGTATTAGTAATCCACAAACAGAATGAAGTGCAGCGTGGTATCGATTAAACTGATCAGAACATGTTCAAAATCGTAATTGAAAATTTTGTAGAAAAAACAAAATTTGCAGGTAGCTATTTGTCAGATATAATTTTTTATGTTTAATCAGAGATTTTATATTTAAATACTCAATCAAAATCCAATTATAAAAACAACTCAAAAATCGTTTTATCTAAAATTTAAATTGGGCGTCCAATTTGAATCACCCTTTATGTACCAGAAATTAGACAAAAAAATGCTGGAAATCATAAACCAGAACCCCTTCTTTTAGTGCCATTAAGATATCCATTTAATTTGACTCCTAAATTATCATGCTATCACCATTAAGTCTTCTTCTTCTTCAACCTTGTTCTATCCATTGTTGGACATAGGTCTCCCCTTTTTTTTCCACTCGTTTCTGTTTTGCGCCTGTCGATGCCATTGCTTTCCAGCCACTTTTCTGATATTGTCAACCCATCTCTGCGATGGTCTTTCGACTCCTTTTTTTCCTTGTCTTAGTCTCCATTCTATCATCTTTTTGGTCCATCTTTCATCCTCTGTTCTTATAATATGGCCAGCCCACGACCATTTTTGTTTCGTAATTTAAGTCTTTAACTCCTGTTTGTCTCTGATCCATTCTATTGTTTTTCGGTCGCTCAGCTTTATTCCTAGCATTTTTTTTCCATGGCCGTTTGGGTTTTTCTTAAGCGTTGGATAATTCTTTTGGTGAATGTTGTTGTTTCCATGCCATAACTGAGTACGGGTATAATACATATGTCGAATATTTTGGCTTTTTGTTTTCTTGTAAATTTGTTTGAGCATAATATATATGATAGCTTACCGAATGCTACCCAGCCTAGTCTAGTTCGTCTTCTTATCTCTGTTTCCTGGTTTTCATATTTTAGCATTATATTGTGACCTATATATATATATATATATATATATATATATATATATATATATATATATATATATATATATATATATATATATATATGATGTAACTTTTCTATGTTTGAATTGTCTATGTCTATAGAATTTATATCCTCTGCTGTTAGAATTTTTGTTTTAGCATAATTGATATTCAGTCTTACTTTCTTTGATTCTGTGTTTAGTTGCGTCATCATGATTTTTAGCTCTTCTGTGTCTTTGTGCATTATCACAATATCATTAGCATATTTAAGGTGGTTTATATACTTTCCATGGACGTTATACCTTTTCCATGCCAGTCTAGGTTTTTAAAGATATTTTCCAGGACTAGATTGAATAGTTTAGGTGAAATGCAATCGCCTTGTCTGACTCCTCTTTCTACCCTAAATTTTGTGGTTATTGAATTATTCAGTTTTATTTCGAATGTAGCTTTGGTGTATATATCTTTTATGAGGTTGGTATATCTAGAGACTATTCTGCACGAGTCCATTGCGTTTAGTACGTAGGGTAGTTCAATCGAGTCGAACGCCTTTTCGTAGTGTTAGAATGATGTTGTATTCGTTACACTTTCCAATAAGTGTTTTAATTGTTTGTAAGTGGTCATTTGTTGAGTATCCTTTATGGAAGCCTGCTTGTTCTACTGCTTGATAGAAGTCAATTCTACTTTCTAGCCTATTTGTTATTATTCTTGTCAGTAGTTTGTACATAGTTGAGAGTAAGCTGACTGGTCTACAGTTTGCTAGCTTTCTATTATCCCCTTTCTTATGAATTAGTATAATTATGGCGTTATACCAATCTGTTGGGATTTTTCCTTCCTATATACATTTGTTCATTACTTTGGCTATTTCTATTTTCAATTTTTTACTCCCGCATTTCAGCATTTCTATGGAGATTATGTCATTTTCTGGCGCAGTGCCATTCTTTATTTTGTTCAGTGCCGAGTCAATTTCCTCTGGCGTTATTTCTGGGATGTCTTCTGAACCGATATTCCTAATGTTTCTTTTCTTTTTAGTTTCCTCTGTACATTCTACTATATTTGATTTATTTTTTGTCGTGTGTAGCATCGAATTTTTGTCGGTTATTTCGATGACTTCTTCATTATATAGTTTTGTTACATTCTTTCGACCATTACTTAGTTTTGTTCTTAATACTCTCATATTGCCGTTGCTTTCGATAGCTTCTTCTATGATCTTTTCTCTGCATATTTTTATGTCATTTCTAATTTCTCTTCTTACAAGTTTGTTTAGTTCTATGTATTCAATACTGTCCGCTTTCCCCTGTTCTCGGAGTTTTCTTCTCTTTTCCATAATCTTTTTTGTGTTAGTGCTTAATTTTTCTTCTTTTTTGGTTTATTTTTGGTTATTTTAGCACTTGCGTTTTGCATAGCTTTTGTTATTTTTGTGTTTGTTTTGTTCATATCTTCCTCTTTGGGTATATTTCCTAGTTCTGTATCAAGTTGTTTTATGTATTCGTCTGCTGCTAGAGTGATCTCTTTGTGTTTTGAACTTGATTTCTTCGTTAGATTTGACTTTTGCTCTTATTAGTCGGTGGTCGCTTGATGTCACAAAATTGTTTAGCACTGTTACATCTTCTATTATGTATTTATGGGAGGATATTATGAAATCTATTTCATTCTTTGTGTGACCGTCTGGACTTTTCCACGTCCACTTACGTTGTGGCTTCTTTTTGAAGAATAAGTTCATAGCGTGTAATCCGTGTAAATGAAGAAAATCTATTAGCATTTCGCCTCTTTCGTTTCTCTAGCCAAATCCAAATTTTCATGTTGCTGTTTCATTTGAATCTAGGCGATTTCCAAGTTTGACGTTGAGATCGCCAATTAGTAGGGTGAAGTGGGTTTTGTTATCTGTAAGACTTTTGTTTAGTTCTTCATAAAATTGATCTATTTCTTCGTCTTCGCAGATGGAGGTGGGGGCATATACTTGTATTATCTTTAGTTTGTATTTACTGTTGATTTGGATCATCAGATATATTATTCTGTTGGAAACTGTTTGGATTTCAGTTATATAGGGCTCTATGTATCTTTTATAATAAAACCTACTCCTCCATATGTAGTATCTTCTCCTGCATAGTATAGAAGGTTTCCTGATTTAAATGTTATAAGTTCGTTGCCCTTTCTTCTTACTTCTGATAGTCCTACCATGTCCCAATTTACTTTTGTCAGTGCTTCTTCTAGTTCACATAGTCTGTCTTCCGACGAGAGAATTCTTGTATTAAATGTTGCTATCTTTAATTGGGTTTTATTTGATATCTTCGAATGTCTGCCCCCCCCCCCTAGAATCCTTAGGGCTGACTGCTGCTCGTGCAGTATGAGATTCTGAACCTTTTGTTCTACTCATGTATGTATGTTCCTTTTGTTTTTGGTATTCGAATTCATCTTTGTTATTACTTAAGGGTTGCTAGTCCCCATCAGGCGTCTCCCCAGGTGGCGGATAGGGGAAAGTCTCACAGATATGGGTGGTACCGAGGAAATAAAATACTTGGGACGGACCAAAACTAGCAAAGCAGCGTCTGACTTCAGAGAAGTGGCTGCAAAAAGCGTCTGTTTTCCCAGGTTAGGGACGGCTGATACCAAAATCTTCCAACCCGCCTAGTCAGCGTGGGAGATTATTACCCCCCTTAAGTAACCCATTAAGTCGCAGTTCACTTAAAATAGAAAAATGTGTTTTCCGTACGGATTGGCATTTTGCATCTTAAAAAAATTCTTTTACATCTAATATTAGCGACAAAATATTCAAATGCCTCTCTTATTGCCCTCCAGCTGTTTTTTCAACACTTTTTAAATGTAAAATTTTTGTAACCACCGTGTTTCATAATAATAACACATTTTAATCTTTATTAGTTTATTAAAAAGAATTTAATTGGCAATCAAACTTTTCTATTTATTTGTATTTGTTTATTATACGTGCCGCACAAAATATTTGCTTAGTAAAACAAATCTGTTTATAGCTCGTTTTGAAAAGAATGCTAGAAATATATTTAAAAATAAGTAGAATTAATTAATAATTATATTTTGTTAAGTTCTGTAATCTAGAATATGTTTTATTACATTTTTAAACTGTTGTTGGTCAATAATGAAAAAAAAATGCTCAAATAATTAATATTATATAAATATATAAACCAAATATATGTATATTAACAATATCATTTTTGGTACATTCAAATATATAATAAGGCCAATATTTTATGGACCAATTTGTCTCAACAATTGCAGCCAATGATCATGCCGATTTATTCATTGTCTATATGGCTTACATGTGCTACTACATAAACTTTTATCTCGTTATATATATTAGCACGCCTAATAACCAGATCCGCTTCTTCAAATTGTGCCCGGGAACTTTTGACTATATAGTGTACATTTAATATATGACATATATACAGTATATTATTATAATTTAATAAATAATTTATTATTTTTAGGTGGAAGAAAAGAGGATAGCTCTATATGATTTATATAACGTTCTTTATTTGCAATCATCGATAGTATATATAAAAAATTTTTGTCTTTAAAACTAGGAGGGTCTTATATTCGCGTCGGGTCTTAAAATTGAGTACAAAATATATTTGAGAAATTACCTAGGTTGTAACTAAGTAAAGATCATTGTATTGTACTAAAAAGGTATGTATTTAATAAAACAAATCACAGATTCATAATTACAATGAAAATAAATTACTCAAAATCATTTAGATTATCGGGAGGCCTAAAAGTAGAACATCTTAGTCTGATTCGCAGGTGTGCCTGAAAACAAAAGAACAGTTGGCTTTAATCCAAGTTACCGGTATTTTAAAGCAAGAAACTGTACTAGGCCTATCAATGACTCAAATTTTCAAGCTCGTGATTTTGAACCACAACTAAATGTAAAGGCCTACATAACTCGCTTGGTTAAAACAACCAATTTATAGATAATTTACTAATGTATGCATTTACACATTTATCAGCATACCTTTATTACTGAATTCCTAGTCAGAGCCGTTGCTATTGCCATCGTTGTTGTCACGTTGCCAGTTTTCTTGAAGCTTTTCTGAATAATTTTAGATAAAATTTGGGCCCAAGCTTTGATAATCCAGGAGGTCTTTGTGAATTTTTTCTTTCGCCATTTGCCATCCAATCTGTAGTGTTTTCACGTGATCTTTAAATGGCTCATTTATACTCACATACAGAGGGGAGTCCTCCAGGAATGATTGCTGGATGCGTATTTAGTTTCATTCTGTTTTTCACTGATTCCTCAATATGGCCACAAAAAGTACAGTAGTAAACATCGTTTCCTTAACGATCCGTCAGGGCGACATTTCCGCACTGTTTCTAACCAATCATAAGTTTAGAGTCCATCCAATCTTTGTCTTGTACATGATCATAGATATCTTTTGGTAAAGTTCCCTTGGGAAGAGTTTTCCTTTTAAAAATCACATATGCGAGCATAACTGTGCACCTCATTTTTTCTGCACCCGTTGTTTTTACAAGTACACTTTGTTCACCTACTTCATCAACAGTTGTGACATGCGTCATTTCAAAGTGCAGTGGCGTTTCATCAGCATTATCAATTTGTGAGAACATATACTGATATGTTCCTCTCTGACGCAACACGAAACGCTGACTTTGCAACATTTTATTAGTGTAGTCTACTGGCAACCGCTGTCACAATGATTTTGTTCTCCTCGAACTGAAACCCTTTCTTCTCATCAGTCTTACCACCCAACATCGGCTGGCCTTGAAGTCACTGCATTGTTGTTTCGTCTTGCGATTTGAATCATTTTGCATGTAACGGCACTACCTTCTTTTCTTTTCTCTTCCACCCAATCCATAAACGTACCGTTCACCATAGAGAGGCGTCCTTTCTTCGCGGCTAGAATTTTTTCTGTCTGGTTTCACCAATATCTAACCACGTTCGGTTGAACTGAGAACATACGACTCGCAGCCCTCACTCCATTTTTCTCGGCAAATGCAAGAAAATCAAACTTAAAAGCTGCAGTGTAACTTTTCCGGGAATTCATTTTTTCATGCAGTATTGATTCACAAAAGGGACTAAACACTATACCACCCAGAACTCAAGCAAAAGACTGACTACCGATTTTAGGAAATCGAGCTGTAATGCTGAATGGCATGAGCAGGTATCGGTCCCAAAGTCAAGCGGAGCTACCTGCTTCTATCCTCGTGCGATCTTATTGTTTCTGCTAAAAGCTAGAGGGTGAAATACGGTATATCCTTGAGCAAAGCCTAACTTTTCTATTAACTTAGACATCTATTGTATTTCCTTGACAACGAATTTCTAAAAACTTAGTTTCACTTTGAGTACGGCTTTAGAATGTTGTTACTTTTATTTTCTTATGGATCTAATATTTTAATATTTGCATACAAAATATTATAAAAAAATACGTTAAAAATTAGGGGGGTCTTATAATAAGAGGGGGTCTTATTTTCGAGTAAATACGGTAGTTAGCCTGCTTTTTAATTTTTGTAAGTCTTTATTCTTGTCTCATGAATCACAGGATTTATATTTTGATACTTATAATTAATGTTAAACAGGAGTACAAATTCCTTTTGGCTGAAGCAATCAAAAAATTTAATTTTTTACAAAGAAATTTTAATTTCTGTAAAAATATTGCATCATTACAGATTACTTTTTCTAATTCTCTTCTATTTTTATTTCCTTTTAATTTTTGCGTTAGTATATAATGCTAAATTTGAACTAAGATTTTACAAAATAAAACAGCATGGATTGTTTCCAATAAACGAATGATAAAATAAAAATTCTATTCAACACATTCGTTTGCATAAATAATAACGTAGCTAAAAGAAATAAACTTGTTAAAGCTATTTATACATGCCCACCTTGTGCTTTTTATATCACTAAATTCCATTCTACATCTTTCTACTATAATACCCGTTTTACATTCTAAACGCGTTTTATGTAACACTTAGTTCACTGCCCTTACTTCTCACTACTTTCCGCATTATAACTATTGTATGCAATTTTTTTCAAAACCCATTTCTCTACTTGTTAACTTGCTCTGCTGTTTATCTGTGTTGATTCTTTACTAGTTTCACTTTGGTTTCTTTTAGCAGTTACGTTTTTCCTTTCAAAGTTCTTCTTGAAATTACTGTACGTTATTTTATTTTCTCGTCTTCCCATTGCTTCTAAAATGTGTTCTCAAAAATTTAAATTGGTTCACTTCCTACTCTTCTTTTACTTCTATTATGATGTTCTTTTTGATGTCATCAAAAACTACAAGAAAGAAATGGCAATAGAACAATAAATCTGCATTAAATTGTGTGCAAACTGAAATATTTGTTCGCAGAAAATATTGGAATAAATTTCCAAACGCCGCTATAAAGGCACCGTACCTTTACAAACTTCTGTTAAAAGTAATTCAACAAGCAGATTACTAGAAAATAGGTAATGTGTATAGACTACATCAAACAGATTAGAAAGCTAGATGATAAGCTGTGGGTTTCCAAAAAATAAGGGGTGTGAAGTTTACACGACAAAATTCATTTCACGGCTAATATTACTGAAACAGAAAGATGCTGCAGTCACTCCAGGCTGTTGTCAAAGAACCAGATTTTTTCAAGAAAATCATAACCAAAGATGAAACGCAGGTCTACAGTTGCAATTCAGAAACAAAATCTTAGTGGTCTCAATCAAAAAACTTCCAGTTGGCCACATTCACATTTTGTGTGCTTTGTTTTGTTATATATCGAATACTGAAAAGAGTTTAGTATGTATTGTAGAACACCGGTGGTAACTATCCTTTAGTACAAAAGATATTCCTGATAGCAAAAGCTGTTACATGACTGAATTACAAATCTATTTTCTATTATTACATATAAAATGTGTCTCCTTTATTTTACTGGTGCTGGATTGTTGTATTTTTCACAAACCAATGATAAAACAATAAAATAATTTTTCTTTGTTACTTTTGTTTCAAACAGTTTTCTGTAAGCGACCAGTTTTGCAAATGACTACAACTAACTTTCCCTTTCATACTATCTGATTGACCAATTTTTATGATATCACACAAATACCCGCTTCTGTTTAGTGAAATAATTTGGTGTTATAGGAAACAATTTTCTGCAATATGTCCATGGATGTTGGGGTAAAATTTATATAGATATATAAAAGCAGTTCCTAGTTGATACGAACTATATGATTCTATTTCTCGACCACTAGCAACTTAACACCAACTATGAACCAAACATCAACCTGCTAATGTTTTTCTTAGACGAGAATAAATCAGAGATTTTTAAGCCGGTGTCAATGCAAAGCGGCTTATTGGCATTAATCACAATTTAGTGGTTTAATTTATACCTGCACATGCGATGCACTAGTAAAGGCAGCGGCGGCAGCCAAAAGAAGCAAATCATGGACTCCGCACTACCTGGTCGCAGTAAAGCGACCAGCTATTGCGAGGACTTGTCGATTTCGAAAGTAACAAGGCAGAGCAGAGCCAGCGTTCCGTTTGGGGCTTTTCGAGGTGCTGGATGGTTTTTAGTGGGTCTATAATGGAACGGGCTGCAACCAGAAGGACGAATAGGGCCAAGGCGAGGCGGCGGCGGCAGCGGTGGCGGCGGCGACCGCGGCGGCGGTAATGGAGCCCCTAATGAACCGGACTCACCTTGCCTATAAATTACGGCCAGCTCCACGCTATAACGGTTTGATATGGCTAAGATAACCACTTACATCGCGACGGGGGGCGAGCTCCCGCTGCGCTCGCCGCTCACTACAACTGACTGTAATCAACTTTAAAACCGAATAAAATATTATAAAAACTTACTACATCTCGAAAATAAAACCACGCTCCGCGGTGCGCGCCAGCGCGTTATAAGGGGCGCTACGGAGCCGCGTTTTTACGGCTCCGCGCGGCTCGAGAGCTTGGCGCTCCGCCTGCTCGGGGCGCTGATTTTTGTTTCGGCGGAGAAGGTGTCGTTAGCCGCCGTTTCCAGCTTCATATAAGGACATAACCGACTCTCGCGCGATTACGCGGATTTCACTGAGCGCTTAAGAGATCATAAATCGCCAGTGGGCGCTCATCGCAGCCGATTTGCATCGCGGCTTGCGGCTTGCTTTCCAGCACTGATGGCTTATTTTTGCGAAATGGCACTCGAGGTGCCACCAGGAGTCGTTCCCAACAATTGGTGTACAGTGCGAAGCTGAAGCCAATTTCGCGAAAGTGCTGAAATGAGTTTTAAGGCTCCCGGAACGATTTTGCACCTTTTTTATGCAGAAGCATGCAATAACGTCGAATACTGCAATTTAATCGCATCAATTTTTAATGTGGCCTACAGATCTGGATTCTGATATCTGAAGTTACCGATCCATTATTTTCATTAACATATATATTGTAAGTTTAGTGCAGTTTAATTATTATTTAATGATATATACAAGTTTTTCATGAACAGCATAAGTAATTTTTTAAGTTACAATTTATTTTTACTTTTCTAAGTTTTTCAAAATTTCTCTGTTTGTTTTTTATTTTTTTGCAATTTAGTCTTATTTAATAATATTTTTTACAACTTTATGATTGTTTTACTCATTTACAACCGGATGCTTTCTCTGCTTATTTCTATATACGAGGTGCGTTCAAATCCTGAGGTCTCCAAATTTTTTTCTGAAAAAGTACTTATCCAAGAAAGTTACTTCTCAACGTAATTTCCCTCTAGACGTACACATTTTTCCATAGCTGCTTTAAGGGTGGTTTTGCCCATTAGAAACTCGCTGTTACAACAACGGCTTTTTATTGGAAAATGGATTGCTATGGAGAGTGTCTTTCATGGTTGGAAATTCATGGCGGCATCACACGTCAACATGTTCTAAGATATTGCCACCCACGTAGCCTCGTATTTGTAGGTTAGTATTCGCGGGACCCAGCTTGAAGAAGCTTTTCTCATTTGCATGTCAGCATGCAAAATGGAATCCACAGATCCTACGGAAATGCTAAGTGTAGAGGTGAAATCATGCACACCTAATCGACGGTCTTCCATAACAACTTTCTGTACTCGCGCAATAATTGTTTCGGTCCGGCTGCTTTGTGGCCAAGGTTGTTTCGGTTTATTGTCATACAACTCTTGACCTTCTTTAAATTTTTACATCTGCGAACGCTATTACCACATGTCTCACTCAATTGGCGATAAATTTGGATGGGCGTTTCACCACGCAAGTAGAGAAAACGGATTACTGCACGTTGTTTTTGAACGCTAAACGTCATCATTTTAAGTATACAAAACAACACTCACTGCAATAGTGGTATTTCGATCTGTGTGCATTGTATGGTGTTGCCACATATATTTGAAATTCAAAAATATTTCCTGCATTTTTTAAAAAAATTGAGACCTTAGAATTTGAACGCATCTCGTGTATAGAAATAAGCAAAAATAATAATGATGCACAAAAAAGCCAAACATCCTCATGAAACATTATCATATAGACCTATTTAATTACTGCCCATCCTTTTTAAAATATTTAAAAGGCTGTTACTCAAAAGAATCCAAGGAAACTATTAACTAACAAATTTGATGCTTAACAACTTGCTTGGATTTTGTGAAAATATGTCGACAAAACACCAATACCGTAAAGTAGCCGATCGTATAACTAAAAGCATCTAGAAAAAGAAATATTGCAACAAAGTATCTCAAACGTTTCACAAAGCATGGCATCTACTCGACGAACTTAAAAATATGGTTAATAACAACACACTATCTCTGACTGAAGTCTTGTCTCTTTATACTATTTTGTACAATCTGATGACCCCCGAGGCAGCGTGCTTGGTCCACTTTTTTATCTTCTATATACTACTGGCGTACCCGAAACAGAAATTACCATAAAGTTACATTCACGGATGACGTTGATATCCTATCCTCAAATAACAATCCTGTAACATCTTCTCAAAACACGCAAACTCACTTAAATCTACATAACAAATGGTACAAGTGCCGAATCAACGTAAACCAATGTAAATTTGTTCAAGTAACATTTAATTGTCAAAATCTGTTACCCTGTTAACCGAGTTCCTGTGCGTGCAAAATAAAATGTTAAATACTTAAGATTACACGTGGATCAACGTTTAACGTTGCAGAGACAGAGAAACGAAACGAGTTAGACTTAGATGTATTGGGTCATAGGCCGTAAATCAAAACTTTCCTCAAAGAATAAAATCCTGCTATGACTAAAAAATCCTGATTATAAAAACACCTATATGGGCTTATAGTCTACATTTCAGGAGGTGTGCTAAACTTAAAACGGCAAACTAAAAGCAATACCAAAATTGTTAATGTACTATGATACATAGTAATGGTGCACCAAGACCTGCGTATCCTATATATCACTGAATATATAAATACCCTTTCAACTGATTATTGACACCGACTTACAGAATATCCAAACGTTCTCATAAATAATGTACAAAGAGTATTTGACAATGGTCCCAAACAAAAAAGCTAGTACCAAATTATAGCACTTTTTGTCCCGAATTTTTTATCCAACATGGTGGTACGGGTTTCCTGCGACAATTGTCAAACGCCGTATTTAAGGATACAGCATTCAATAAAAGACTAAACCTGACTAAAACTGACCTGGAGACCTACTTCAACAACACTAAGTGATAGTAATATATATATATGAGGGGAAATGTCAGTTTAAAATCAAACATTTACAACTTATATATTCAATACTCTTAGTGAAGTAGATTTTAATGTGTCAATAAATGGCAAGAAATATTTGCTTACTAAATAATAATGTAAGCTGTTTGTTTTCGACGATTTTCATTTACATCTCCTTATCTGCCTAACTTTTAGAATTATTTTGTGTTCTTGTTCTTGATTTTAGATTTATAAATAGATAGCAACTGGATACATTATTATCGCTATTTATTATATTTTTAGTTTGGGTACGGATAACTTTTTCTGTTGAACCGTCATTTGTTATTAGTGACCCCAGGTATGTGTATTGTTGTACTACTTTATAATTGTTTATTTGTTGTGTGTAGGGTCCGTTGTTATGTGATCTGTCTATAATGAAGATCTTTGTTTTAGATATGTTTAGTTCCAGTCCTAATTTAGAGTATGATGTCTTGTAGTTCTTCTTTGTTGCTTGCGAGCAGAGCCGTATCATCGGCGTATCTTAAGTTGGTTACTTTTTGTCAATTGACTGAGAAATCACCTTCAAAGTTTTTTGTGGCTCTTTTCATTATAAATTCTCCATATATGTTAAAGATCTGCGGCGATAGGATGCAGCCTCGCCTCACCTCACTTTGTGGATGGAATTCGTCAGATAGCATTTCGTTCACTTTGACTCTGTCTGTGCTATTTTTATATAAGCAGTTTATGAGAGATATCATATGTTGAGGTACTTCCATTTCATCTAATACTTCCTATAGTTTGTGCCATTTAACTTTATCAAATGCCTTATGATAGTCATTGAAGCAGATGTATAGGAAATGCTGAATTCCCTGGCTTTTTCTATTAGTTGTCTCAGTTTCATTATATGATCTTTAGTTGATTTGTGATTGCATAATTTTCGATTTTCGATGTCTTCATACTTGCCGTTAAAATAATTCTAGTGCATCGTTTATAAAGCAATTTTTAGGTAGCATTTATTCTTGTACGATTGGCCTTAGCCTATAGACAGCGAAATGTCCAATTTGCAAAAGCATTTATGCCCTAGAAGCTGTTTTGAAAGACATAATTAGATCTTATGATAAATAAGGCGCTAAATTTGTCCCAGTTGAAGCCAGATTGCTGATAGCATTAATTAAATAAAAATTCATCTAAAGCATATCCACCAAAAATTGATGTGGACTTGGAGTTGTAAGATTTTATATAAATTGTTACGAGTTTAATAGAAATAATTAAAATAGTAAAGACAATTAGGAAAAAGTAAAATTGACTGTGTTGGCTAGATAACAAAACAAAAAAAAACAGTAGAAAATTACATTACAAATATTAAATTTTATTGAACTATCTTTGCTAATAACATCATAAGTTAAAAAAAAACAAATTTACAAAATAAAAATTTTATTATAAAACATAATTCTTTATTAAAGATTACTTTAATTCTAAACTAAACATTTTTTTTATCTTGTAATTTTTGTTTTAAAGTTTACTTTTTCATTTCTCTTTTAATTGTCGTTTCTAGAGGTCTCCGATGAATTTTCTCTTTTTTATTTTTTTAATATTTGAATCTTTGTTGTTCTGTGGAATTAATTATTTTTTGGAACAGACTTTTTGACTTTTTTTCATACTATTTTTCATGATTCTATATACATTTTTTTCTTATTTTTGCGCATTTTCTTGTATGTATTTACTTTTCTTGTTTAAATTTTTAAATATTAGGTATTATTCTTTGGATCGTTCAATTTTACTCCTTTAAATTTGAAGCATACGTGGTCTACCCCGAAAACATAATGATTAACTAGTTATTATTGTATATCGTTAAACTTCTGGTGCATACATCGTAGAGACCTCAGACTAGTGTCATTCGACTCAGATTGAAAAGTAGAATCCGAAAAACCAAGTGTCATCCTCGGGCGCTCAAAGGTTAAAAAGTTGTAAGCCTTTAAAAGTAGTAAGTACAGACTAATTTACTTTAATATCTAGGAGGCGTATATGTGAAATAATTAATCTACTTGTAACAGTTGGCACAACCGCAATGTAATCTGGCGGCCGATGAATGTGGAATATAATATGTAAGTAAAGGCAACTTTATTAGTCCGGTCACTTGGGAATTAGGCGCCCGTGAATGAACACATGTATTATGTAGTATGTGATCTCGCATTTGCAATTATTGAGCGAGTATAGGAACAAACCCGCAGCAAATTTTGTGAGAAGCTGTAACATTTATTCCCAGAATGATTCGGAAGATCTTCGAAGCTAAAGGCATGGTATAATTCAAGGATGGTTGGAAATTTGTTGAAAGTGCTGCTAGAAAATGTTAAAACCGTACAGACTGGAATCAACAAACGTCGGCAACTGACATTCTGAAAACTAGAAGATTAGTTGTGGATTTCAAAAATCAAAGTACGTAATTTGAATTAGTTGAAGAAAGTTAATATGAAATATGTGGGAGCAAAATTTGTTTTGCTGCTACTATTATCAGAGTAGAAAAAATCATGCTACAGTTCTTAATAATTCACTCCAGATTGTAACCAATAAAATAGTTTTTCTCAAAGCGTCTACGACTGCAATTCGGAAACAAAGGCGCAGTTAAGGTGCTTGCTTTAAATGGGGCTAAGGTTACATACAATGTAATACGCTTAAGGCAGGCCACGCATTTGCTATGTTCTTTGTGCATCATGACATTTATTTATTTTATTTGTTGCTAGTTTGTACGATATTTATTAATTTTCTTGCAGTCAGTTCCTTTTTATTTTTGTTATCATTTTAAATTAGCGTTATTAATAACTAACACATATTTTAATAGTAAATGTATGTTTAAATATTTACTATTATATTAATTTTTCTATTAACATTGTTGGCCTTACTATATACATTTAGACAGTATTAACTTTTTTGCGTTTATGTCGTCGTTTTTGATTATCATCGACAAATTAGTCTTATTTACGATACAAACCTTACGACTATTAAACAAATCATATGCTTATTTATTTTGCATCAATTACGTCGATTTTTTTTATCAACATGCAAGTAAAACTTTAAACATACAAAATTGTTTCTCTTTTATCTTATGATGTCGAGGTGTTGTGGCAAAAGATCTTTCATCCACGATGGTCAGTAGCTAACGTTTCGGCTAGTTTCCAATTTACCCTCCTTTCCTGTAACTTCTTGTCTACTTCGTTATTCCAATTCCTGTTTGGTCTACTCATTTTTTTTATTGACTACAAAATTCCATATAATATTAACCTTTCTGTTCTTATTCATTCGCACATACATCTACTCTAATTTACAGGTTTCTAAAGCCCATTGCTCTGAGTTAACACCGAACCATTCGTGAATCACGTTGTTCTTAATATAGTCTTTTCTCGTTATACCAGCTGCAGCTGCACTTGCTGAAATTTTACTTCCGTCCTCATTCATGGCTCAGGTTTTACCTTCGTATATTACATTGGGGCAGAGATAGTTTTGAATATTTCGCCCTTCGTGACATTCCTTATTTATTTTTTCCTTATAAATGCCTCATTCGGTGCATAGTAAATTTTATTAACGCTGGCAGTCCGATTATTAATAACCAAGTACTTAAAATCTTCTAGTTGTTTCACTTTGACGTTATTTATTGTTATTTCCTTTTGTATATTATTTTTACCGATTACCATACCTTTCCTTTTATTAATATCAAGTAGTTATATCATTCGATCTCAGTTTTTTATTCCAAACTGACACATTGTTATGCAAGTCTTCGTTTTTATTGGCAGTTACCACCAGGTCGTCCGTATACATCATTTTAGACACATAAACTTTTTCTACTTGTATATTCCTATTCTTACTGTTTTTAATTTTTGTCTGCACGACATGCATATTTCGTCCATTAATAGAATAAATAGATTTGGTTGTAATAAATTCAGTTGGAATCCGGTTGTTCATGCTTACTACGTTTCTGGTTTAAATATAAGCTCTTGATCGCTCTCAGTAGTATCT
This sequence comes from Sinelater perroti, assembly GCA_036346155.1. Lineage (NCBI taxonomy): Eukaryota > Metazoa > Arthropoda > Insecta > Coleoptera > Elateridae > Sinelater > Sinelater perroti. The sequence goes on from JARFIY010000359.1 coordinate 3,787,517, forward strand.
TATCAACTCCTCTGTTGCACAATATTTCCCAGAATTTTTCGCGCGGATGGCTATCGAACACCTTACTAAGATCAACGAAGCATAAGAATAGTACTGTTGTGAGCCATTGTTTTTTCTGTTAACATTAATCATTAGTTGTCTTAATCTTCTCTCCATTATTATTTCATATACTTTGCTGACAATGTTAATTATAAAAATACCTCTGTAAAAATCGGCGATACGTGAGGCAGCCGAAGAGTTGGAAGAACACGATAAAGAGACAAAATAATAATACAACTTGGTGGAGTGATAGAGCCAAAGAAATTTACCAATCATAAAAAGACAAAGAATAATTGTAAAAATTAAAATTAGCGAGGCCAAACGAAAGAGATGAGAAGAGCTTGGAAATAAATTAGAAAGAGGCAGCCAAGGCAATGCAAAGTCCTTTATCGTACATTAAAAAATGTAAGGAACAAGAAGACTGGGGAAATAAAATGCATACGGGACAAGGGTGGTAACATAATAACGGATAATAGAAAAACTGTAGAAATATATAGAGAACATTTTTTCGAAATTCTAGAAGGAGACAAAGGAAAAGGAGTCTCAAAACAAAAAAATGAATTAGACGCAAGACAAAATAACAATGGATGTAATAAAAGAAGCTTTCAAACAATTAAATGGAAGAACTGCTAAGATAGATGATTTAAAAGCCAAAATGATCAAGTACATGGAAGTGATAGAATCATCTTGCCTATATACACTAAATTAATTTCACGCGGTATCTCGAAACTAGACAGTAACTATAATATTACCGATTTTTAAAAGAGAAAATAATTTAAATTTTAGTGGTACAAAAAATAAATACTAAATAATTAAACCTTTCAATTATATATAACAATTTTGAAAGATGATTATTACACTAGATTACACTAGATACAATTGTTTACCATTTTTCTTATATTCAAAACCATTATCAACCTTTTTAATTTAGCACATGGTATAAGATTAATAAAGTTACTCCTTTCTTGTAGTAACAAAGTTTCGTAAAATTTTTTATTTTTAAGCTGCACTTCTTATTCTGCTTCTTGCGGTGCCTTGGCCGTCAACGGTCGTTGGCTTTCATGTTGGTCATCATGTTTACTACGATGGATATACAGACTGATGCGCGAAACAATTGAATGGTCGTCTTTCCATACCAATCTTGTAAGTTCTTCGGCCAGGAAGTCCTTTTTCTACCTGGCCCACGTTTTCCGATTTTTTTTCCTGTATGATTAAGTGGAGAATCTTCTTATTTACATACAAGCAATTGTGCGCTTATGATAAGTATCTTATAGATTAGATTTTTTAACAATAAATTATGATTGATTAGATGATTATTTATAACATAATGTCAAGATCTATTAACACGAACTTTTATTTTTATTCTGATACAGGTTTTTTAATTGAACGTAATGTTGTTAGTCTGTTAGATATGTTCTTTTTCTTCTTATTTTTCTTTTTTTCCAAATTCATCTTTTGACCGCCTTTCACCATGTGATTTTTCATAATATTTTAATAAATCTGCTGTTATTAACTGTGTTTATTCCATTTCTTTTTTTTTTTCTTCAGGCGGGTTTACGTACCATAGGTCATAATGGGCCTGACCATAGTCTTGTAAATATTTATATTACTATCGATATTCAAATACTTACTTTTGTAGGTTGCATCTCGTACAGCTTACATAATTTGTTGTTTCATTTGGTTGTATGTGTTGCGCAATCTCTGGGTACGTCTTCTTGCAGATATTAAAATTTTATGACCTGTTCTATTTTTTTTATTTCAAGCTTGCTTAAAGTCTGTTCTTTTTGATATTATCATGCATTTAGTTTTATTAGCCGAGTTTTTCTTATTACGTGTGGAAGATGTGGCAAGTCCTCCCCAGATTTGACAACTAAGACTGCATTGTCCGCATAACATACTAAAGAGCTGTTTCTTTGCTCCATTTTGTGCCGAGTAATTTTCGCACTTCAATGAAAATTTTATTTATATAAATAATTAATATAAATATTAAATAGGATAGGACTTTCTGCCGGATTTCGATACTACATTTGTTTTCATTTTCAGTTGACTTTCTGCCTAAATTTTCTTTATCTCCGTCGACTTAACTCAAACGAATGTCTTTCTTAGATCCACAGAATACATAGAGTAGTGTGTTTAACTCAATTTCTTATTACTACTTGATGTATTACAGATAGTGTCGATATTAAGACGAAATCCTGCTATTCCTTACTTATATTCTTATGTAACTGTATCTTGTCCAATATTAGTTTAATCAGTAGCTTCTGCGTCGTACTTAGAAATGTTATCCTTCGACAGTTGTCACTTTTTTTCCTTTATTATTATTCTGTTAAATAACTTTTAGAGTTCTTTATTTAATTCTAATTCTCCGCATTTTATTTCTTATTTTGCTTTGATTTGGTGGTTTTCTATTTTTCAACGTTTTGATCGCTTTTACAATATTTTTCACTAATACATCAATAGTTTTATCTTTATTTTCTTCTTTTCGTTTTATACTAGTTTCCAATGTACAAGTTCTTATTCTGCACCCATAGCAATTATTTACACGGTATATATATATTTTTATAATAAGCCATATTTTTTTCTGTGATTCTTTTTTAATGATCTTACTCTTAGATTTACTGAATCTTTTTTTATATATACACAACTGGTAATATTTCAGTTATCCAATTGTTTTGTCTTTTATATAAGCTTTTTCTTTTTCTTTGCCATCTCTTTCACTTTGTCAGTAAACCATGGTATTTTGCGATCCTGCTTTTCACTATTGCTTATACTTCTTATGCATTATCTTCATTAATTATTGGATCGTCTCTTATTTTAATTTTCAAACGGTTTAGAAGTAGTTAAACATCTTTTGTTTAAACTTTTTATAATTGTGATAATTTGGTTTTAATCACGTTTTACTAGTGTATTAGGTTTAATCAATTTTAAGTGTTGATAAAATAACCGAATTCCTTTTTATACAATAACGTTTAATAGAACATTTAGTCATCTAAAAGTATGCAGCGTCAATTTGTTTTTTCCTTAATTATTGAAAATATTATATATAATATAATAAAAAATTTACATTATATATCTTGTAAAATGACAAAAAAATTTGAAATATGTAAATTGTTTTTACAACAAGCACCGGCCCTCAGTCTCCGGGAGCCGGAAAACCGATGGGATTAAACAGCAAAAAGGTGGCGACCATCGATGGAACGGCAAAGAGGGTGCTAAGAATCCCCGGAGTCTAAACGAAAGCCATCACCAGAAAACCACGAAAACCACAAAACTATGGATAGGAACTCAAAACATAAGAACATTACGAGTACAAGACCGCATAACAGAACTAGAAAACGAATTGGAAACAACTAACTGGGATATAATAGGTCTCAGTGAAACAAAAAGAAAAGGAGAAACATGGTTAACACTAAATTCCGGCAATATACTACTAAACAAAGGAAAAGACGACGAAAGTTTGAATGGAGTAGGCTTTATAATTCGGAAGATACATGCACATCGCACACAAAACTTTACAGCCATATCAGATCGTGTAGCATATATAATATTCCAACTGAACAAAACAAGTGTATTAAAAATAATTCAAATATATGCTCCTACAACATTTCATGAAGAAGAAGAAATAGAAGAGTTTTACGACCACATTAGAATCGCCTTAAACGAACCTGTCAAAGGAAAAAAACAATACAGTATACTCATGGGAGATTTTAATGCAAAATTAGGTGTAGAGAAACAGAAGAGGAATATTGGGGAAAACATGGATTAGGACATCGAAACGAAAGAGGGACAAATTAATTGAATTCTTAAATGAAAATAAATTATATGCAATGAATACATTCTTCAAGAAAAACCAAATAGACGATGGACCTGGATAAGTCCGAATGGCAAAGTAAAAATGAAATTGATTTCATTCTAAGTAACAATAAAACATCATTCATGACGTATCTACCTTAAATCGTTTCGATGTAGGAAGCGACCATCGACTCGTAAGAGCGAAAGTAATAATTAACACAAAGATGGAACGCCTAAAAAGATTTAAAAAGAATGACACCGATATTAAAATACAGGACATAGAAAACAAGAAGGAGGAATATCAACAAGCAGTCGAAAATAAACTAAACGATCTCGAACAACGAAATAATGATAATAAAATTGAAACATTGCACAAGGAAATCTTAGATGCTATCTCCCATGGGACCAAAATAACAAAAATAACAAAGAAAGTAAATGGAAAATCCCCAACTCAAAACGAAATACAACAACTTTTAAGAGAAAGAAGACAACTAGTTAGTGAAAATAAAAGAAATACAACAGAATACGGCAACTTATGTAAGACTATTAGACGAAAAATCAAAGAAAACAGAATCAAAAGACAAGAAGAGAAAATAAATAAAATAATTCAGCAAAATGGAGCAATGAAGGTACTACGACCAACATTCGGGAAAAAACAAATATGTGCATTACGAAACAGAAATGGGGACATAATAAGAGATAAAGATGAAATACTAAAAATAGTACAGGAATTCTATAAAGAACTATATGAATCGAAAGTAATAAGAATCGAAAACACCCAAGAAACCCGTAAAGAAACTGCCAAAATCCAAAATGTTGGTTCTGAAGAATTGCCCGATATAGAAGAATACGAACTAGAGAACGCACTAAAGCAAATGAAAGCAAATAAATCACCTGGGAAAGACGGCGTCGTAATAGAACTGATCAAATGGGGGGGGACAAAAATTAAAACGAAAAATAGTAAATATGCTAAACAAATGTCTGATCCAAGCAGCTATACCGCAAGATTGGAACGATTCCATTGTCATTCTTCTACACAAAAAAGGAGATCACACGCGATTAGAGAATTACAGACCGATAAGTTTGTTATCAGTATTATACAAGCTAATGACAAAAATAATAACAAATCGATTATCCATCAAACTGGACGCATACCAATCAGAAACTCAAGCCGGATTTAGAAAAGGCTATGGAACCAGAGATCACCTATTTACAATGAAACTATTAATTGAAAAAACCAATGAATATAACATACCTCTTTACATGGCTTTCATAGACTTTGAAAAGGCCTTCGACTCGGTAGAAACATGGGCAATCACAGAAGCACTTAAAAACGGTAGAATTGACCAAAGATACATAAATCTTTTGAACAACATCAGCAATAAAACTACTGCTACCTACAAATTACACGATGAAACAAAACCGGTTGAGTTAAAACGCGGGGTTCGGCAAGGCGATTGTCTGTCTCCTGTTCACGCTAGTGTTAGAAGATATGTTTCGAAAAATTAAATGGGAAAACTATGGGGTAAACATAAATGGCAGAAAAATAAACCACCTACTGTATGCAGATGATATCGTTATCATTGCTACGAACCAAAACGACCTACAGTATATGGCACAAGACTTAAAACAACAAGCCGAAAAGATCGGTCTGAAAATGAATTTAAACAAAACAAAAACAATGATGCCAGAACATCAGGACATAGACGAAACATTAAAAGTTGGAAATGTAACGATTGAAAATGTTAGTGAATACATATACTTAGGACAAACACTCAGGATTGACCGTGACAGCCAAATAACAGAAATCAAAAGAAGATCTCGATTAGCATGGATAGCCTATGGCAAACTTAGTTTTATTTTGAACTCCAAAAATATTGCCCAACATCTTAAGACGAAAGTTTTTGATAAATGCATCTTACCTGTAATGACCTACGGAAGCGAAAACTGGACCCTAACAAAACCCACTTGCACAAATTAACAACCACTCAAAGAGCAATGGAACGAAAAATGCTAGGCATATCACTACGTGACAGAAAAACTAATGTATGGATTAGGGAGAAAACAAAAGTGACAAATGTTATTGAAGCAATAGCAAATCTGAAATGGAGTTGGGCCGGACACCTTGCCAGAACACAAGAAACTAGATGGACAAAAACAATGCTTCAGTGGCGGCCGTGGGAATATAGAAGAAACAGAGGAAGACCACCCAATAGATGGTACAACGATATAAAAAAAGTGGCCGGATTGAAATGGATACAGGAAGCTCAAAATAGGACCAAGTGGAAGTCAATGAAGGAGGCCTTCGTCCAGTTATGGACCGAAACGGGCTAAGAAGAAGAAGAAGAAGAAGAAATTGTTTTTGTATAAATAGTATATTTGTTAGAAAAACCATTAAGAATAAATTTTAAAAAATGTAATTATAGACTTTTACAGCAACTATTGCTAATTATCTTCATGCAGTGCTAATTCAAAAGCAACGTCGTGTTACAGAAATATCCCTCCGTGTTATGCTGTTTATAAGAATAAATAATTCAATTAGTAGTTGCCAGCTATTTATATTTAAAATGTTTATGGAATTACTTAAAAAAGGGATTAAAAATACAATAAAATTACGCGTTTCTAATTACCCTGCATGACAAGTCTGAACATTTGAGCTTGAACATGAATTAACAATATTTAAATTCAAAAATTCTTTGTGTCCCGTTTTTATTATAATAATTATAATTGCAATAATATATTATACATATTATAATAATAATTAGGTATTTCTCAAAATAAGATATGTATTTTAACAAAACACTCATGATTGCTAATCATAACTCAACCACAACTTAAGAAGCTTGTCACCTGACAATTGTGTATGCAAGACTTACTTGTAATGGAAGTTTTATTCTGAAGATTTAAAATATTCACCCTCAATTTGCGACTCATGCTAGCCACCATATTATATTGCACACTCTAACGATTTGCAAAATTTATAACTGGTTTATCTTTAAACGTTGTACCGCACATTGAAAGGCCGTTTCTTGTCGGGACAAGCCCGTAATAGTTCCACTAATTGTAACATTAACAATCCAAGCTTCATTTCTGAACTTCCGCATTTCTTAATTTAGGTGATATAAAATAAAAAAATTCCACAATTGCCAACTACCATTATTCCAACCTTCTAACGTCAAAATTAGCAACCAATACCGGCGACCGCGGAACCCGATCCCCCAACTTAAATACGTTTGAAGCCTCTTGCACACAAAGAACGCGAACAGGAAAGCTTAATTAAATTTGAAACCGCAATAAAATAAATTTCGTCCAGTGTGAGACGCTTCCTGCACGAGCGACAAACTGTGGATTTAAGAACATAGCGTAAATTAGTACTTAATTAAAACTTTACGCACGGTGGCGGCGACGACGTTTTAACTGGAATAGCCGTTTTCAGTTGCGTCTGGCGGTTTAATAAGCCTCGATAGCTAGCCGTCGCGGCCTGGTTATTGCGTGAATCGCCGGCGCGATCGGCTCGCATCAGCTGCATTTCCTGGATGGAAAGCTCTCCGGGCGGGCAGGTGCCACGGAAGCTGCCCCGTAAGTTGAGCAAGTCGAGCGAACTCAAGAAAAAGCTGTTATATCGGATGTTTTCAGACTGGAAACATTTACTATAGAATATTTAAAAACAATTCCTTCGTATAAGAGAAGGAAGACCACGTCACCGTATCTCTAATGTAGCATTGCTGCAGCATCGGCTGCGGCTGTTTTTATAAACCCATTTCGTTTCATATCTCCAATTAGGCGGTATAATCGTGAGGTTCCCGATCGGGCTATTAGAAATATAATTTTTCTAACAAGGTAGCAAAGGGGATTAAATTTTATAATCAACTCTGTCGGCGTTGTTTGACTAAGCGATACGATCGTCCTTTGCTTTTGTTGGGTCTGTTCTGCAGATTAGAGCATTTAGTCGCTATAAAAGGATTACCGTAGTGCACTCGTCTGGGAAAACAAACACCGCAGTCCTTGCAGGATGGAAAAATAGCCTGCCCTTTAAAGCTCCTTGGAGGTTAAATAAATTAATTTATTTAGAATTTTCTACTAGAAGTTATACGACAATGTTAAATATTATTATTTTTTAATTTAATAATCATATTGTCAACGATATGCCTAATTCTAATATTAGCTATAAAATTACATAATGCAAGCAACATAAAACGGACAGTAATGAAGCAATAGTAATGTTGCATATAACACTCAGCCGCAAAAAATTAACAAAGCGACTTATTCAATTAGCGAGGCCGGCATCGGCCGTTCCGTTCGTTGATAATTAGCAGCAATAACGCTTGAATACAAGCAGACAATAAAACGTTTATGTCCTCACTCAGAAAAATTAAGTTTCCGCTGAAAAAATTAATTTTAACAAAACACTTACGATTACAAGACTACCCAGCCATAAATCGCGGCTTAAGTGCACTTAACGTCGGCATTTATTAAATTTTGCGTTGAAGTATTCTTTAAAATGTTGACGATATTCGCAAACTGCCGTTTTATAATTAACAAAACAAAGGATTGTGTGGCCGACACCGTTTAATGCGAGCTGCTTTGGCGACCACATTGGCGACTTGTTGAACTGTTGCGTTTGTAATACAATTGATAGTTTTATGAATTAAGTCTATGACATGATGATTGAATTAGAACAGTAAATGGAATGCTGCAATTGATTAAATAAAAATAGCTAATGTTAGCAGAATTACAAAAGTAAAATTAGTCTCTAATCTATTCGTATTGTTAGTAGAGAAAGCAAAAATTCCACTGATGCACAATAAAGATTCAAAAACAGTAAAATTTTTGCAGACCATTTTGGAATCACCACTGTGTGGATTGCCGATGTTAGTGCCGTACATACGTTAATTGGATGTTGGAGATGCAAGAAACCTACCTCCATTTCTCCAAGAAAATTATGCTGACCGATAAAGCCTATTTTCACTTCATTGTATAAGTAAACAAGCAAAACTGTCGAATCTGGATATACAAAAACACAAAAGATACAGTCGAGAAACTTCATACCCAAAGATTTACAGTTTGGTGTGCTTTTTGGGTTTGTGGCGCCAGCGATCCGTATTATTTTGAGAATACTGGTGAGACCTTAATAGTAAATTGTAAAATAATGACTGATTTTTGGCTAAAAGTAAATGCCACATACGAGGACTACCTACATATTATACAACTCGCGGAACAATTACATTATTGTGCAAGGGATTTTTCGAAATAAAGACTTTAAGTGACCGCCCGGATTATGCGATTTGGCGCTTATAGACTGGGAGAAAGCTACGTCAAAGACAAGAACTATATCAATGCTTTAGCAACGATTTAAGCACTCAAAGACAATATCATAGTTGTACTTTACAAAATCGAGCTGTATTTTTGTAAAAACATTATGGAAAGGCCCGGCTCTAATAGAATTAAGACTAAACTTTATCACTGAATCTTCGCGTATTTGCAAATTCAACTGTTCCTCAACCATTTAACCAATTTGAAATTTAAATCTTTAGCTTGTATATAAGTATGTTAATAAATTCTTCGTCTAGTATGGGAAAATATAACTATCATTTCAAATGTGTCGATGTTCTTGTTTAAAACTTCTTGGTCAATAAATATGCTACGGGAAAAAATGTTTTTAGGGCCTGACTTGGATAACATTGTAATGTTCCTACTCTCCACAGTGGTAAATAAGACTGTAAATTTACTTAAACTACTTACTTATTTTACTTACAGGCGAACAAGATTAACTAACACTATTTATATTGCACACGCACAGCTTTCGGCACTTCAGTTCCCCATGCTGCCACACTACTTGGTATTTAACCAGATCCAAGCCGGTTGCAAAATGTACGCGAAGATTTTCGTAAATTTCCGACAACTTCTTATTGTTAGAGTCCTGATTCTTGGAAAGCATTATGTCGGTGACTGACACTGTGAGTAGTGGCGAGCGCAACAAAAAACTGCATTTGCCGATGTCTAGCGGCTGTAGCTACAGGAAGTGTACATTATGGACACAAATTTACTGTTTCTAAGTGAAAAACATACCTATTTACTTTATAAAAGAACAGACAACCATGGTTAGCGATAGTTGCTGTGGGTTTTTTGGACGTAGGGCGTAATTGTTTTGTACCATCCATACAATGGTAGTTGCGGTATAAGAGCATTATCATTGAGATGTACTGCGAGTTTCTGAAGTGACTCCGTCAACGTACTCAGCAACACCGTTACGGAAAAAGAAAATCAACATGACAATGTATGGCAACATGGCAGCCACCACACTGTTGCAACCCGGCAAGTTTTTCGGTAAACGGTGCTGCTTTATGCCTTGGATTTGCCGGATCTTACGTTTAGCGTAAGTGACGCTGCACTATACCCAAAGAATAGTTTGTAACAGTTTACAGAAACTACCAGATCTGTGAAAAGCGATAATATTCTTGTTGATTTCTCTGCCGAAATAAAAATTATAGAGTTTAATCTCTTAACTTCAATCCTCTTAATATGAACTGGCGTTGGTTACTGTGAACCGTACAGACAGAAGGCGTGCCGTTTCACGGAGTAATCAGAATCTTTGGGTTCATGTGGCAGGCACCTCTAGCAATCTTATAGATATATAGGCTACCAGCTGTAGGATTATAATGGCTCTAAATGTTCTCATACGTCTGGAACACTTTTGGGGATATACTTCTGGAGATTGTACTTTCTTATAATTCACAGGGCACCAAGAAGATCATTGACAGTTTATTAATGCGTGTTTCAGTGGCCTAACTCGAAATTGAAGCCGCATACATCATTTTACGGCGGATTATAGTTTTGTACCATAGAACCTTATTTCTGATGAATAATCCCAGAGTGGTGAAGGAGCCGAATGTCAATCTCGCTACCTTCGCTTTTGTAACTGCTATCAATATATGGTCTCCAGAGTAGGTTTTCTTCTTCTAAAGATTTTAAAGGTCGCCATATCATCTCGCCAGTAAAGTGTTTTTTTTTAGTAAATTCTCCTCTTCTTTTTCCGCGTTGATTTCCAGTTTCTACTTGTTGCACCATTCTTTTAAGAGATTCAGTTTCTCTTGCAGCCATTGGGTTAGGAAAGATAACCTTAGCGAGCTGGACAGCATTACTGTATTGTTTTCGTAAGGGTTGCATATCATCGACAGCAAAGCCGAGCTTTACAAAATGCCGGTTGGAATCGCTTCTTCGATTACTTACACCACGAAGATAGATTTGAAATTTTTTCCGGAAAGAAAAAACTGGAAAAGCTAAGTCATCGGCAGTAATAAATGGCAAATTATATATTAATTTGTTGCGTCATATCTTATCAAAGTATTTGGTCACGTTGAGGATAATTACACCAATTGTTTGTTTTTTAGTGTAAAACCTGTGATGCGTTCTACTGCTCTGGCAATTTTAATGGTAATGAAATGGCTCGAGCAAAATCCAAGCTGACTTAGATGTCTTCAAGCGATTGATAGAAAACTTATTGGTTGATAGTCCTAGGGTAAGGTCTTTGATTTCCCAGGCATGGGGAGCCTAATAAGTTCCGCCAGTTTCCAAGAGTTTAGAAAGTGGGGAGGTGGGGAATAGCACTAACAGTGGTGGTGATACAAACGAATGCCCTTTCAGCAGTTTTATCCTGACCGATGTAAACAACGTCTTCTTCCCACGGAAGGTCCTTTGCGTAAGATGTTTACCATTTTCTAGAAGTTGTGCTTGGCTATGTTAAGTTACGCTTCTGTCATACCCATTTTTCATCTCCGGAAAAAGTAGGTATTGTCCATATTCAGTGCGGTCGGGTAGCGAATCGATTCCTGGCTGGAGACGGTTAGGTGGCAAACCATTTCTATAATGGAAATCTGCCTCAGATCTGCCACGAAATTGCAGGGCTGGATGAATCCAAGCAGCGTCCTGCCGATGAAATTGGACACGCATCTGTTCTACGAGAAAGACTTGGTATTTAGGTCTCCTGTGACTGTCGCAAAGTCCACTTCGAAGATGACATTTAGATTTTCGGGGAGAAGACGACGCTTGTGCGATGGTAAATAATAGGCAAAAACTAGCCTAACAAGTCGTTAGTTGCTTGTCTAAAAGCAAGGTGATCTCTAGGCTGTCGCTGGTTGAAAACAGTACCGCATAATGTTCCAAGCAGGATTTAACAAAGACGGCTGCTAGACTCTTTATTGGTAACCGGCGGTCGCTATATCTCTGCCTTTGGATGGGTTATCAGGATGACATCCAAATTGCACCTGCAGAAGTTGGTCCTTCTAGTTCTTCAAGGTGTCCACATTTTAAAACGGTTAATATCTCGCCAACGCTTATCTGGTCAATCTAGGAAAGTTGAAACTAGTACAAAGTTGTTTACTATAAGGTTTAGTTACTAAAAAAAAAATAACCAGAATAAATAATTTAAAAGAATTGTTTGTTGAATTTATCCACTAAACCTTTTTTTATATTTGAAAAGAGGATATTCAAATATAACAATATCTGTTTCTAACTTAAATTATTTTAGACGTCTTTTCAAAGCACGTTTATGTGATCTTATTGAATATTAGAGAGTTTTCTGCAAGTGCTTTATTTGAGTAAGACTCAAATATCAGTTGAAGTTTATTTAGGTAGGTCATTTTTATAAAATACCAGGCATTATTATTTTGAGGTGTGTTCAAGTTCTAAGCTCTTCAAAAAATTTTTTTTTGAAAAAGTACACACCCAAGAAAGTCAAAACTTATGTTACTTCTCAACGTAATCTCCACCTAGACGTACAAACAACTTTACAACTTCATCGCTATGATTCCATGGCTGCTGAGAATACTTTCCACTGGAAAATCGTTGACGCAACAGCGGCTCGATTGGAAAATGAGCGCCTACGGAGAGTGTCCTTTATGGTCGGAAATTCATGGCGTCATGTCCTGAGACAGTGCCACCCACGCAGCTTTGTTCGTCAATCAGCATTCGTGGGACCCACCCTGAAGAAACTTTCCGCATTTTCAGGACATCATGCAATTAGACTTTACAGACCCTACGAAAATTACAAGTTTAGAGGCAATATCACGCGTACATATTCGACGGTCTTCCATAACAAGTTGCTCCACTCGTGCATCATGGCTTTGGTCAGACTAGTTCGTGGCCAAAGCTGCTTTGGTTCATTGTCACACAACTCTCTACATTCTTTAAACTTTTGCACCCACATTTTTAAAATTCAATTTAGATGGGCGTTTCACCACGCAAGGGAAGAAAACGGATGATTACACATTGCTTAAACATTGAACGTCGCCATTTTACGTATACAAAACAACACTCACTGCAATGACGGTAATTTGACTTATGTACATTGTCTGGTGCTGCCATCTATACTACAATTCAAACATATTTTTGGCGACTTTTAAAATTAACCGCATCTTTCTACTTATTCTCACTGCTAAAAAAATGTGCAGACCTTAGAACTTCAACGCACCTCGTACTAGAAATTTATTTTCAACTCACTCAAAATTAGTCGCTTTTCAAACCTGTCCCGATAGCACTGTTGATAACTCTGATGGGTGGGCTGCAACTCCATCTTGTAAAACCATAACTGTGGTCTATTTGAAATTCCAGGTTGTAAAAAAATCTTTGCATTGCTTTCGGGCAAGAATTAGCGCGCTTTATTAAAAAAAATAAGAACTAATGCTTGTTACTCTAATCTATATTATTATTTGTATCTAGCCACAATAAAGCTGTTTTCTTAAAGTTTTCTTACACTGGTTTACTTTTAGTATTGTAATTATTTTTTTAACAACGTAATCTACCACAAATAGGGTTGAACCTTTTTGAGTTATAAAACTCTTTCTACTTAAGACAATAAATCAAAAGTTGACTTTAAAAAAGTGAGACTGAAAGGTGTAACTAGGCAAGCATATGATTTAAATATTCCTATTTATGTATTTGAGTTAACCTACAACAAGCAAATTAAACTTTTTTTTCTTAATGGACTATTCCCAGTACGTACTTCCTCGTCGAAATGGTCATTCTTCAGGGCGAGGGCCTGCGGTGTACCGTTGGGTTCACATGAATTAAGCATCGTCATTCCGCCCGACGCACGATCCTGCCTACCGTGACATAATAAAGTTAAAGTATTAACATTAGCCCGGCCAGAAATACGCGGAAAACTTAATTAGCGTAATTACCGAAAGAGCGAGTGCATCACCGTGTGGCTGCGTGTAAGTGGAGAGGCGCGCATCAATGGCGAGGTGAGAGGCCACGGCCGGCCGAGATCACGCTGGGACTTGGACGTCCACTTAATTACATCTCCGAATGTATCCCCGGAATATTACGGCCGTAATTAACGCGCAGAACAAGGAAGTCGAAAAACGGCGCGTTTCCAGGGAAACGTCGAGAGGTGAGAAGGTTCGTGAACGGCGTTGCGACACCGCTGCCTCCGCGCCAAGAGAGGCGCGCATAATGCGGCCGGTCATGTCGTTTTTCATATCTCGCATTGTGGATGGTTTTTAAGTTGCGGGTGTCATTGTATTGGAGACGTGCTCCCTGATATATGGCGCTGTGAAACATCCAGTTAGATACCGTACACGATCCACAAGTGCGGGCCCCATTGTACACAGCGCCGTGATTAACTACGTGCTTATGGGCTCTAATAGCGCTTGGACTCTTTAATTAAAGGTCAAAAGCCTTCGCCAGAAGGTCTTCCGAAGTCAGGAAGTAGTCGAACAAATAATGAAATGATGAATGTACCCATAGTCTGCAAGAACACCTGAAGCTATATATACAAATATTATAACATACAACCAATTTTTGCGCTTTGTATTTTCTTCAGTCTGTGGATGCTTTTCTCATTTTGTGATAATAATAACAATTTAGTAAATTCTATTTCTGCTAATCTGATTATATTCTTCTTCTTCTTTGTCCTATAGCTCCAAAGGAGCAAAGGGCACCCGTAGGTATTTTGAGAACTAAGTTCTTAATATTAGGATAGTTAATTTAGCCCACCTCCCGTTGATTTCTTTGCTAACTCTTGCACTAGTTTTTTTCATTTCTTTTTATCTCTCGTCTCTTCGTTCCATGTTGTACCACATTGTCCCTCTCCATGAGTCTGTCGGCCCTCCAACTTTTCTTCTTTCTGGCATTGTATAACTTAGTGCTTGTTTTCTTATGTTTTTATCAGGTTTTTTAAGGGTAATATTTCATTAGTGATTGTATTTGGCCAAAATATCTTGCATATTATTCTTAGACATTTATCAATTAATGTTTGTACATTATTTAAGATGTGTTTATTCGAAATAATCTTATCTTCGTCTTTTGAGATATACTTGATGATTTTTATATCATTTTGAACATGCCGAAAGCCTTGTGTGCCACCCGAATTCTTTTTTCGATATCCTTTTCCGTTCCACATTTAAGCTTTATGATGCTGCCTAATATAAAATATCTTCTACTTCTTCTATCTGCTGTCTAAATCTGTTTTTAATATTTTTGTCTTTTTGCATTTATTTAGACTTATTCTTCTTGCATTGCTCGTTAGTATTATCATTTTTTCCTCATTAGCTGTTAATAGACAAATGATGCCCGGCACTTCAAATCCTCGAACTTACTTAATATTTCCTAATTAATACATGTTTTCTTGTCGCTCATATTTTTTATTGCCTGGTCCATAATTATTACAAAACTTATTGGTGACAGGCTACAACCTTAATGAATCCCCTTTTTTATATTCCTCTGCTGTGAAAGTCTGCCTTCCTGTTCTATCTTCACTGTGTATCCATTGTATAACGTCCTTATACTTCTCCAATAATCTATATTGGTTTCCTTATGTATTGAATCATTGAAATTCATATATACTTTTTTCCTCATTTCATATATCTGCATACATCATTAATGCATGATCTGTTGCACGGAAATTGCATTTGGTCGATAAAGTCCCTCATTGTACCTGCTGAAGCCCTTATCAGAATTTTACTGGTCACACATAATGAAGTTATAATTTACCAGTTTTCACACCTAGTTAAGTTTCCTTTTCCCATATTTGACTCAAATATGATTATATACTAGTTCGCAATTCACCTTAGCTGGTTTATGGCGAAGTTGTAGTCTTATCTACCTCAAAAGACAAACTACATCTCTACTTGTTGACTAGTACATCTTACAATGAAACATTGCCTTTGCTATAAAATCGGCGTATTATCACTCTTTGAATTGTTCGTGCAGACACCACCTTTTGGGATTAATGATGCAGTTCGAAAAACTGCTTCATACTGGCTTAACTAATTCTTAACACCTATAAATATCTAGAAATCAATTTACTTAATGCAAGCTTTGCCAACATTGTCGTTAAAGCTTTAAAACGTACATGTCTGGTTACAATTCATTGTTAACATAATCTTTTGTAAGACAACTGTGTTATCCGATAGTCTCTGTTGTCATAAAGAAGGCTTGGAATATTATTACATCTTTATATTTAACGTGAAAACTTAGCTCTTATGTTATCATCTATAGAAATAACATAATTTGTTGAAATAAAATTGTGCAAAAATGTTGAACTTGTGTGGATTTTCTTATAAAATAACTACTGATAGGTTACATACTATCAGAAATGACTTATAAATCGGTTAATTATTAAAACCTTGAAAGACCGAAAAACACTTCAGAATAATCTTTAACCTTTTATCAAACGGCTGCAAAGAGCAACAGTTGCTTACAATACGTACCAGCCGATCTCAGGTAAGCTCTCAGCGTGAAGTCAGGTAACGTAGAGTGCCCCAGAATAGCTCCAAATTTCTAAAATTGGAAGGCGTCGCACAATGCCGTCCGAATTAAACACGACAGCGGTGGGTTCTGAAGTGCACAATTGGCGTAATTCTATTATATTCATTGCGACCAGAAGCTCATGAGAATCGCGCCGTAATATCTGAGAAGCCACCGCAACAAACATTTCTGGGGTATAATTTATCGTCATTAAATAATAACGCTCATTCCCCTTTCTTTTATTAATAACTTAATTGCGTATGATTGCAAAGAACGGCAGCTCGGCTGGAAGCGCCGGTTTGCGGGCTGAAACGCAATCGCATTGTTATTCATCTAGCTGACAGTTTATAAGCTGCTGCAACAATAATTTTTAATTTTCAACAGAAACACTTGCTCGAAGTGGGCTGAAAAACTAAATCATACCGTAGTAAATAATTGCCGGCGAGCAGGCATTACACGCCGGTTAAGTTAATTAATTTACATCTGCCCACATATTTCACAAAATGGCCTCTATAAAAGAAGCCAGTAGCGTTTCGTTGTGGCCGTGGTAGCAAGTAGTTAATATCGCCCATAAATTGCGTTTATGTGTTTAGTTTATAGGTTATAGGCTAATACAGCTTGTTCTTAAAATACACACGATATTTCTAACAATTCGATGCCATCACTAATCCACAAGGAAAGCTCTCTGCGTAAGGCGAGCGTTAGCCTTGTAGCGGACGCCAAAAACGCTCGGTCTGGGAGTTAAAGTCGCCGAAGTTATGGCCTACAAAAGAGCAAAGCGTGTGCTATTTTTAATTTTTTATCGCCTAGATTAGGTTTGGCCTAACTAAAATGAGTGCTTCCAGCAGTTTACCTTAAATGAATTAGAAAATTCAAGGTGTGAATAATGGTGGCAACTTAAAGATAAATTACCGTTATGAAACTGTAGGTTTGCGTTTTGCAATTCGTAGAAGAAGTTTAGTTGCGTTGTAATATGCTATATTTAATTAACACCGAAAGATAAAAATCTATAAAATGTTTCTAGTAGGCATATTGGCTAAATTCTGCTACCTGTTAGCTTGAAAATAGAAAGGAGTAATGCAAAACAAAACTTGCTATGATTTACTCTAAGTAAATTTATTGAGTTATGTGACGCTTATTACAAATGTTTTAGATAGAGGACCAGATTGTGATTGGATAATAAAAGTATTTTTTCTACATTATTCCTTCAGATAATATTTAGTTGCACGTTATTGGCACTCTTAGAAACCACAATTAATTATTACTCCTTCAAAAACTACTGCTTGACAATCTTGGAGTATATGTGTACATATATATCGAACTTTGCAATATTTTCCAAAAAAAAGTTATTTCACCTAACGCAGTTGAGCTTTACACATGCCATAATTAACACCCGCTTCAATTCTGAAAAACTCACTTTTTAAAAATCGGCGTTTAAAACATAGGTTTAGATACATGAATGACACAAAAAAGATATAAATGACTTCACTTTTTGAAATTTGAAAATTCAAATCCGAAAACTTGCTGAAAACTCTTGCCAATACGATTAACTCATAAATTCGTATATAAAAATTATATAACGGTATTTTTAATAAGCAATTTGGATAACTTTAAGCTGCAAACATAAAGTAAACAACGCGTGTTTAAGCTTTTTGGCAAGAGAAGAAAATACTAAGTATTGCTTGTTTCCATGGACCTTATTTATCTCAAGGTTGTGCAGAAGTCGTGTAGAAAAAGTTTAACAGGACGTTAATTCGAATATTTAGAAGGTTAGAAATTTTCACGTAACTTTGGGGTTGGCGCTGGGAATAATGAGACCATTTGTAGTTAGGCTGCGTTTTCCTTGAATTTTTTTATTAAGCAAAGTAAACATTCTTGCTCCTCACCTCTACCTGCAACGCACGCAAATAAGCAAACAGCCATATAATTAATTATAATCGTATCAAAATATATTCTGCAATAATTAAAATTAGCTATGTTCCTATAACATATTCGATTGTTTTGGTTTAGCCTAAATTGGTTAATTATATATTAGTACGCCCTTCCCTTGACCTAAAATTTTTAAAATAAAAGTGATTTTAGACGCAAAATGTTATTGGATCAATTCTCGTAACATGTTATGATAATATTTAAATATAACGCGCTGAATATAACCTCTGATTATTTTCTCAATAAATATCAATAGCTTGCCAACAAACTTAAATTAAAACTTTACATTTAGATGTTCAAAACTTAAATAGTTATGTCTCCTGGCTCTCGGATACGTTATAAAAAATCAGGATAGACGCAATATATTCGTATAACAATCTTTATATTTTTTATTTTTTGATAATAATTGTTGGAACATAAAAATCTTGCCTTGTTACATCCATTAGTAATTATAACAAATCATTTATTTTATATTATTACAAATTATGAATGGAAGTTCAACTAATTTATAATTTAAAATTTGAAATTGTCATTTGGAATTACACATCGTATTAAAAACACTTTAAATCTATTATATCATACATGAAAAGATTTAATAGTCATATAACAAATTAAATAACAAAACTTTCCTCCCTATAAATAAGAACTTTTTTTAATGATTTTATTTACCTTAAATATATCGTAACAGTTAAGGAAATTATAAACTAACCATATAATTTTTGTAAGTAAAACAATATAAAGCTCAAGAAATTGGAAGTCAGAAGACAAAAATTACAGAATTTTATGCGAACGATATACTCATCATGACTGTTACGGCCAAACTGCACTGTATCGTAATTTTAAATTTAAACAAAGAAACTTCAAACAAAAACTAAAGCTGAAACACTCGCCTTTTTTCGGAAGCGGCCCTCTCCAGCATAAATCGATTATCTGAGCTGTAATCTTGGAGGATCCAGGAAGAGGAAATGAGGGTGTGGGTGAAAAGACAGGACGTTATCTCAATCTTCACAACGAAACCGATCGGAAGCGTCTTTCCTGATTCTTTTTGATTCCTCGCCGGGTCAGATACAAAGAAAATCGGACCGAGTTTGTCTCACCGGAGAAATATCAACTCCCGAAATGCAATCGGGAACAAAACGACCCCCGAGAAGAGGTTAATCTGGTCGGCAAAATATCGAATTCGCTACAAAATCAGCCTCAACAAAACGGCCACGCGGAAATAAAAACTTCTGCCGCCACTCAAACACGCCGGCGAACTCTCGGTCAAAACTCTCTCGGCCACGGAAAATTTAAAGCCGGTCGCCCGCTTTCTAAACCGCTTTTATATATCTGTGCACCGCTATTTGGGCAAATTGGCCGCCGCTATCTCAAAACACAACTAAAACGCGTATACAGGGGAGAGCCAAAAGACGACCGGCCCTAATTTAAAATCCAATTAAAAGCAATTGGAGATTGGCGTGAACGATGACAAAAATGAAAGAACAATAAACAATAATTTGAATATTTATAATAACAGCTTAAAATTAATTAACATAAAAATCAACAAACTTGAAACGAAAGTTGTGATTGTAAGTAAACAAAAGAAAACGCAAGATAAAATTGGAATTTTAAATACCTGGGGACAACAATATCACAAAACGGAAGAATAAACAAAGAAATGGATGCAAGGACGGAAGCAACAGGAAGACCATTTAATACAATAAAGAACACTTTTCTAGCAACAAGAAAGAAATACCGAGAAAGTTAAAGCAAAAATTTTAACATACAGCCCCAAGACATAGACACAGAACTAGATAAGCAAAATGCGAAAATGAGAAATGATTCTCACAGAAAAGAAGAAGAAACAAAAAAAAATAATACAATAATAAATAATATATAAATATATACATAATAAAATAATAAAAAATAATAAAGAAAACTACTTATAGAGAAATTTTATAAAAAGAAAAGAGAAAGACAAAAGAAGAACGTATATAGAAGTAACTACAGTTGAAAAACTTAGCATTAAGAGGCATGAAGTAAAACAAAAGAGACAAGACAACAAAGAATATATATGCAGACCAAAAATACAGTGACCAAACTCTGTCAACTTTACACACGAAAGGGTAGAAAGACTATATGATTAAGTAAGTAACTACTGGTGTGGAGTATGTAAAAGCTAATCTACTAATTTATTATAACTGAACAAATCTGGGAACAAGTTTTTTGGTAGGATATAAATCAATTGTATTCAATATGATTATTGATTTCCAAATATCTTCAAGTTTTGTAACTTTCTAGTAAGATAAACCATAAATAAACTAAGTTATCTTAGATACCTAAACATTATACTCCAGGTTTAATTTAATACACACACAAATATAGAGTAACTAGATTTTCGGATTTTAACATTAAATATTTATAATACGAACTACTACTGCATAAAATGTATAATTTGACTAAATACATAAGTTATTTTCACTTTTTGCTATTTTTTTTTATTATTTTACAGCTCACCGCCAAATAATATTGTTGATATTTCTTACACTTTAGTTTCTTTTTAGAATATTACTAAAATTAGAAAAGAACAGACTTAAGGCTATATAACTATAAAAAGATTTTGCTCATAGTTTTAAGACAACTTTATTACCATAGTAAATAGGGGAAGCGGTGGCTCAATTGGTTCCAACCAGTTGGCTCTGTCCTCTAGCCGGCCGCGCGAGTTCGAGTCTCGCTCAACCCATGGGTGAGTGAATGTTCTAGCATATAAGTGCATGTTAGTGGGCACAATAAGCTATATACAATGTGGCTACAGTGCCTGCAAGTGCGCAAAAAAAAACGTAGTAAATATTATTTCTTGCTCTTAGTATTAGTTAAACATGTTGATTCCAACTTGACCAGAGTGTCACTGTCAAATAACTTAAAATGTATGCAATTTTTAGAGGCAATAGTGATTTTCACAAACAATAAATTTTTAAATAATTCTTAACTTAACAAATTATTAAAAGTTTATAACCGTATACTCTGCCATATTTATTAATTTATAATCATGAGAATTAATTATAAGGGCTAAATACGTGTAATATAATGCCTATGGTAGCCAACTGCCAATCTAAGCTTTCCGCCAGACATCTCACTTTCACTAACAAGTCTCTGACACCTAAAAATTGGCAGACAAGTGATCTGCAAAGACTGACTTTAACCTATTTATGAGATAACGTTGACCACTTACGCAGAAGGAAACAGAAAACCACTGCGTCGTAACATTTTCCCCAAGCAGTTAACACAATATAATAGAATCTTCAAAAGTTAAATATTTTGAGATTAAAGTTAAGAAAAATAAAACATTAAATGCGGGAAATTAGAAAAGAAAACACAAAAGGACAGAAAATAAACTAGATGTACATGAACTGACTGAAATAAGGTGCCCACAAGATTAAAATAGGTGGAACGGCACTTACAGAATAACTAAGAGAGCAGTCGCAACATATGGAATTACGGGAGTCGGAATAAAAAAAACTACAGGAAGAGAGTAAAAGGATATATTCTGTATAACCAAAAAATAATGGTAAAAGTATCAACTAAATCAAAAATGTATGTACTCGCTGCCAAATACGAAGATGAGGAAGTAGTAAAATATGTAAAATGAAAAGATAACCTAATAACAACTGGAAACTGGAATGGTATATCAGGAGAAAGACCTGGCGAAAAAATAGGAGTTATGAAAAAGAAATTCTGAGCAAGACATAATTCAGTCTTCGCCAACGCACTTTTTAGATATCCCCTGCACAAAATACACGTTGCAAGTAAAAAACTCCAGAAGTTCGACACAGAGAGCTATTATAATCTTGTCAATAAAATATTAAAGACAAAGCCTAAGAGAGATTGGCAATTGTAGAGACTGAAAGAAAGTAAAAATATAGAACAAAAGCGGTCCCCAACGATTTTAAAAAATAAATGCAACAGAACAACGTAGAACGATTATGGAAAATACAACAAATAGCATTATAACAGCAGCAGATGCAGTACTTAGCAGAAATGTGAAAAGAAATCCATGGATAGCAAATGAAATAATAAATGGATAAAAGGAAAAAAGAAATTAAAAAATATTAAAACAGAAAAAGGGCAACAATGCTAAGAAAACTAGCAAATAGAATGAAAAGAGATTTGACAAAGGCAAAAGTAGGCGGGGAAGTAGACTAACTATTTATAACAAGTTCTGGAACAAGAATAAATCGTAGAAAGGTGCAAACAATAGCTAGATCAATTATATAGCGATAAAGAGATAAAATAATAGAAGTAGAACCCGAGGAGAATAGAAAAGATAAGATGAGAGATACAATGCAGAATAAATAAGACCAGAACAAGGTCTAAAAGCAAAGAAAGCCATGCAGACAAATAAGGTACTGTCTGAACCCATAAAATATGTAGGATAAAACAATCGTAAAATATACCAAACAGGAAATAGCGTCAGATGATTTTCTTTATAACATAATAGGAAAGAATAAAGAGTTGACAAATGTGAAAACTATCGCTACAAAAGATCAGTTTTGGGTTTAAAAGAAATTGAGATACAAGAAAAACAATATTGGCTTCAAGATTAATAGTAGAAAAGAGAGCAAAGAAAAAATAAAGAAGGCGAGAAAGGGATAGCAAGGAAGAGAGAGAAAGAGGGTTAACATAAGAGTTAAAATAGAAGAAAAGAACAGAGGTGATATTAATATATTGTGAGAAGTAGATGCGCAATAAAATGGATAATATACTGATAAAAGAGTGAGGAATGAAGATAATTTAGTTTAAAACAAAAATGAACAGACAAATGTGAAACGGAAAAAGATATAAACAAATCAAATTAAATGGACGTATAATAAAGAAAGCAAAGAGTTTCACTGCCCACGGAGCTTTGTAAATAAAGACAAAAAGTATAAAACAAAAATTATACGAAGTTTTGTTGCTAAAGAATAAAAGATTACTAACATAAAATATATTTTTACTAAAAAAAAGAGAAGATAAAAACTAAGTAAAGTGTAACATTTTACAGGTGTGTGACATGGACAATAGCCACTAATAAAAGAAAGAAAATTGAAACAGATCCGCTGATATAAATATATGTTGAAGGAAAACTGAGCATAGAAAAGTAGCAGAATTGTAAATGGTGTAAAAAAAGAAGAGACACACTATCGAGGCTTATTCTAAGAAGAGACTAGATTTTGAAAACTTGTAAAAGTCGATAGACTAAATGCATAAAGATGACTAAAGCTGCAATATACATCTCAGGCCATAAAAGATATGCAGTGTAGTACACTGAACGGAAAAGGCTGAAAATAAAAGAAGATGAAAACAAATAATGTGTTTCAAATATGTTTGACAATTAAACTTGCTCAAGGCTTCTATTTTTAGATTCTGTTATGTGTTTTTCCTAAACACCTCCTATGTATCTTGAAAATATCACTTAAAAACGGCTTTCAAGAGACACCTACATGATTAAGATATGCGCAAGATTGTGTGTTGTAAAAAATAGTGCACAGAAGACAAAGAAGATCTCGATGAAAACAATGCCTTTTATTCACTAACTAGACAAAACAACAATCTCGCGGTATTTCACCGACTAATATTCCCGATCTACTCTTCTGCAATTTTCCTCTTAATTCGAAGAATCTTAAAATACGTCGGTTTCTGTAATAAAAGCTTTTAAAGTTGATTTTGAATCAATTGCTAAAGAAGTGGCAACGGATGTGGAGTATTTGTACTGCAATGATTAAGGCGCAGAATGTATAAACTTCAATAAATTATTAACAACATTCATAGAAGTACGTTCCCCTGCAAAGTAAGAAAGAAAGGGAAACGCATTTTTGCAAGCTACATAAATAATAATTGTTATTAATATTTATATAACAAGACGCCTCCAAAAAAGTTTTTTCATAGACAGACATGCGCTAGTTGTTTCAGAACGGTTGTGCTCCGGCAGCCGGAAAATGCATCGGCCGGGCATCAAACCTTCAAATCTGCCGTAGTCCGCAAAAAAGAACGCCCCGCAATTAACACGAGCGCTGTTAAGCCTGTTCCGTGAATATTTCAATAGCCATTAAAATATCCGCGGACTCGGCGGATAATTAGAAATATCAGCGTTTCGTGCATTTTTAATTTCTTAAAAGCCGTCAGTTCGCCGTTAATTTTTAATAAGCAATTATTTTCGGCCGGGCGGGCGCTGCGCGATAATTGAGAAGGGTTTTTCGGCCGGAATTCGTCATCGCGGGCCTGATTAGCACAACAAAAAATCGCTGTAAATTTCGAGGGCGCGCCTTTATTGGCTCGAGAGGCATAACCGTCGCAGAAGTTGTAAACCTGTGGCAATAATTTAATGCGCCGATTTTATGCACATATATAGTGATAACGCTCCTGTCGACTATAATTTAGAAGGAAACGGAGTTATGGTTTGTTTTTCAATTTACATTATCGCGGCGTTCTGCTTATAGCAGGATGAAAAAGCAAAGTATAGGCGTACCTCAATTTTTGGCAGATTTTTTAGAAAATACTACTTATCGCTGACGCATCATATCATGACTTCCAAAAAAAAATTCACTGTTTCGCGCCTGTAGACCTGAAAACCACTATCCATTAATTTTGTGTATGTATGTAATGTGTGGGGGAGGGGGGTACAACAGATCTTATGGGTAGGATAACTGCCGTAATTCTTTTTGAATTTGAATGAAATTTTGCACACCCAAATGTTGGACCGATGTCTCATCCAAGTTTGTTAATGGGCAAGATCAGTTAAAGGTTTAAATTCTTTTTATAAGTTTTACAAATCTCGCTAATTTAGAATGTCGCGGAATTTATGTGGTAAGTTTTGCCACTGTGTTCTTCAAAATAAATTAGTAAAATTTCATTTAAATCCGAAAAGCTCGTTGCCATGATATTTCTCCTCGACTGGGCCTCCTCCGCTTAACGTCTGACCTGTGCCATTTCACTGGTTTTCTTTTTGGTAGAGAATCATAGTAGAATATTATGGTTTTATTTTCTGCAACAATGGATCGAAAAATTTCTTCTTTGTTGTTTAGACAGAGGCTTAAACATTGTTTACAACAGTCACACGATGGTCTTTTGAAGCGTTGACAGAAATCGGAGTACTTTAATCATATACAGCTGACTCTATTGAAAGCCCTAACCTTTATTTTCAAACTCTTATTTGCAGCACCTCCCATCCGACGCAGGCGATGTTTTCTGCCGAAACTCTCCAACTGGCTGACCTGGATGTAATTTGTCTTCCCAAAACGTCCGCTCAAACGGGAATGTTTTACTCTTTACAGTGGAATACGAAGACGAAGATTCACCATACACCCATCCGAACGTTGTTTAATATTACGGGGACCTTCTTTAGTGAGAAATATAATTACGACTCGTTACATAATTTGCAACATTGTACAAAATGATGCGACCCTTCCAAATGACTGTTACTAAGCGACTAAGACAAATTAACTACTGAAATTTTTAGGAACGTTTAACCAAAGATAGGGCTATCTTACCCTATAGTTATTTTGTTTCTATTATTACTGGACCATAATCGAGCCGGAAACTTTTGGATCGTACCTCGTATATCGTATATTATGTGTTAAAGGTAATGCAGTCATATAATAGCTTAATAGTAGCATCTATTTTTATGCTACAATTCTATCACCCTATTACCCCTACTCATTCTACTTTCATGTAATTTTCTCATAACTATCCAATGTTTAAGTATCATTTTTTTGCTCTATTATTTACGTTACTTAATATTAATATTATTTTCCACATTTTACCGTGCAGCGTCTTATATTTTGCTTTTTTACTTCATATTATTAATTATTTTGTTTTTTTTAGAGTTAAGCAATAGTTACTATACTGTGTTCAACGAATACATATAGTAATAAAACTGTCAACAATTTCCGCTTATTTTAAATAACTGTCTGTTATTATCCGGTTTAAAAAGGCGCGGGTATTTCAGTAGTTAGGTACACAGTGACCTATTTTTGCACACTCGTGTGTTAGTGCTGCGGGTAACTTGTTGTGTTTAGAAATGGCAATTTCATTTGTATCTCATTATTAATGATAGTGTATATTGTAAGGGTAAGTTTTTAAATTTTGATTCATTTGTTTAACGCAAAGAGGTAAACACAAAATGTTATTATAAATGCTACATTGTAAATCTAGCTTCGGGGCACATCTTTTTGCGTTTCAGGTGTGTATCATGATGATTTATTACTATATGTATTCACTGAACGTATAATAGGTAACTTTTCTATAAAAGATTAAGACAACCTTCATTTCTATGATGATCTGGCTCCATATTTTCAGCGCTACGGCTTCAAAAAAATTTTAAACAATCCACTACATATTCCCTTTGGATATCATTTTTGGGATGTTATTTAAGCCGTAGAAAAAAGAAAAAATTCTCGACAGATGTAACCCTTTAAGGAAGCGTTAGACTGTTTCTTTCACCTCGTCATCGTCACGCATTCTGGCCGAAAGTTATTTCGACTTAGAGAATTAGGTGCCAAGTCCGGACTATAGGGTGAGTGAGTGATTATGTTACATTGAAACTATTGCAGGAGAGTGACAGTCGTACAGACATACACCCTTGCTTAACATTTCTCTTCTCGGTTCTAAATCGCCCGTCTGAGTTTTTTGAGTGTCTCACAATACCTGTCGGTGTCTATTGTGGTCCCATGAAGTCGATCAACAATACCCTCTTTCGATCCCAAAACATAGTTGCCATGACTTTTGCAGCTTTGGCAAAGGGGAATCCAAAATGTTATCCTTTTCGTCTGCATAGCGTCGGATAAATTCGTGGAGTCAACGCGTTGCCGTCAGTAGTCTTCTGTAAGCAATCGCGGGACCCATCTCGTTCATACCTTCTGAAATTTCAACTCTTCAGTCAAAGTCCTATGAATGGTGCTTTAAGAAACCTTAGAAACCAAAATGCAGAGATCATTCAGAGTGATTTGTTTAGCCTTTGCGACTGTCTCGTCGGAAATTGACTCTCCCGCTTTTTTCTTCATCGTTTTTTTCATGAGGCTACCTATAAACTCCTTACACCACTTTCGGGCGTTTTTGACATCCATGCACGACTTTATCTATACACTTACATCAATTGGTGAAGAATTTTGATTTGTTTAACGGCTTTTGCGTTCAAAAACCGAATAACTACGCAAACGAGTGTTCTCGTAGGCTAAAAACTGGTTTGTTTGAGAGTGAGGGAAGCAGCAAATACGACAGTGTGACCGGTAACCACGCGAAAAGTTTTCCTACAGCCCAGTCGCCTTGGAAACGTTATTTTTTGGGATTACCCTCGTATAAATAAAATTGGGTACACATGTATACATGCACAAAAATAATTATATCTTGTTAAAAAATTCTATATTGACCATAATGAAAATAATCCATCTAGTTTATGATCTGCCTTGAAGTATTATTATGCAATAATTTCCATTAGTTGTGGAATAAATCATAAAAGTAATCATTAACCTTATACATACAAACACGGACCTATAGAGAAAAGTCAACATTACATACCAAGATATTTTTACCAAAAAGGACATTTCAATCGTAAATCATGAGACTTCTCATGTTAACTTCTTTCTGTAAGTCCCTTCCATTAAATTCTATCTTTTTAATGCAATTATTCATCTTTTTTATCTACATTTATATCAATTATTATTTATTGTATATTTTTGATTATAAAAATTAAAATTTTGAGACAAATTTTTTATTATATATTTATATATTGTGATTTAGTCTCGTTTTAACACAAATTATTTTTTATCATTTCGTCTGATCAATATAAGAAAGCTTTTATGAAATTTTATGATTGAAGTATTTCCTGAACATGTTTAGCGTATGCATAGAAAGCTTACTTTCTTATTTTTAGGTCAAATCATTACGGGAATTTGCTGTGCTCAGCATAATGCAAAAAGTCTTAACATCTTGATAAAGTGCATAATTATGGTAATATAACAAACGGGTTTTTAATTTATATGTTCTCCTTGATGAAGTGCTAAAGAAAGCTCCTAGTCACAAAATAAATTAGCCTCTAATTTTCTTACTAAAAGAGAAAATTTTTTCGATTTTTTTATTTTTATTATATTACATTAGTTATATTCCTTTTTCAATGTTGACAAAAATATGTTTTATACAACAAACAAATGTTTTATAAGTCTATTTCAATCGCTAGTAGCAATTCTTTCCTTATATTACAAATCTAAAAGAGGTAGTTTAACATTGTTTAATAACCGCTGAAGTTGATGGACTCCTGTAACACATAAACAACCCAGAAAATGTCAAAAACACTTTTGCCGGTTTTACGGCTCCGGAATTACTTTTATTGCTCTTTGTAAAAAATGTAATAAAAAAGGGTACAATAAATAATAAAGCAATAAACCACTGCGGTTTCTCCACAGCAATAAAACTCGATACGGTTTTGTATTTAGAACTGTAAAGACATGACACTTTCCCTTAAAATATTGTTTTACAGCCGCTGCGTTTTGCTTGCTTTAGGGACAGATTTTGGCCAGGTGGTTTAGTTCGCAGAAAAGATAACGCAGTGATAAAAGGTGATTTGGCGCATATGTGTAAAAATATCTCTTGTAGATGGAGTAAATGAAAATCAACTCATTTATCTGAACGTGATCATACCACTACTAAAGAAAAGGCACTTAAATGATTAACAGAAGAGGAATTTGAAGTGTAAATTATTGAAAAAAATTTTATTCACTGCAACATTTTGGTAATTTTTCCTGCAGACCTGTTTTGTGATAAAAAGTGTCATTTTAAATTTAAATTTCTAAATTTGGTATTTTTTTCAGCCTTAAATTCCAAAAAGGGCTCGTTTCGAATTTCAGAGTTTTTTTAGCCGTAGAGAGCCACCTAATTCATCAACTTTGCAAATACTCAATATGAATGAAGACAATAATATGTATTAGTATTTGCTGTCCACTAAAACATCATAACAGTTTAATTACAATGACTTTTTCTGAATGTAGGGGGCACAATTTAAGACTTAAAAATTTCTACAATCAATGTCAAAAAAACTCTAAGAACATCAAAAACTTCAAAAACGTGATTAGATCGTTTAATTGTAATAAAATATTTGCTTTTGAAAACTTTCGTGTTACGCAACGCCACAGAATTCTTGGCTGTGTAAAATCTAGAGTTTAATTCAAGTTACATATAAATTTAGTAATCATATCATTCTACGAGACCATCATTTTGGTTTCGCAAACAGCATGCAACAATAGAACAAATCCACAGGGTGGTATCAAGGACTTCGAAGAACGTAAATACTGTGCAGCAGCATTTCTTGACGTTAAGCAAGCCTTTGACAAGGGCTGGCATACGGGACTAATCTGCAAAATCAAGCAAATGTTACCTACTGATTACTTCGAAATTCTACGGTCATTTCTAACCAGTAGGTAGTTTACTATTCGATATGGCAGTGCCATATCAAACCCATTCCCCGTCAACTCTGGGTTTCCGCAGTGCAGCGTGCTAGGCCCAATATTATACCTCATATTTACAGCGGATCTTCCGACAACACCAGGCAACGATACGGCGATACTCACATCCAACGCAGATCCAATCCTGGCATCTCAGCAACTACAAATACATCTAGATGAGATACAGAACTGGTGCAATAAGTGACATACCCTAATAAACGAAAGCAAATCAGTGCACATAGCTTACACCTTAAGAAGGGGCATATGTCCTCCTGTTACGCTTAATAACAAACAAATACCCCAAGTTGACAGCGCAAAGTACCTCGGCATTCACTTAGACAAGAAATTTACCTGGAAGACCCACATATGGACAAAGCGTAAGCAATTGGGCCTGAAACTTCAAAAAATGTACTGACTGATAGTAAGAAAATCACAACTCTCTCTGGAAAGCAAGATACTCCTTTACAAAAGTATGGTAAAGCCCATTTGGACTTACGGCATACAGCTATGAGGTACAGCCAGTACATCCAACATTGAAATAATCCGACGTTTCCAATCTAAGGCGCTTAGAGCAATAACAAACGCACGATGGTACGTAACCAACAATGCAATAATACAGGATCTCGTAATACCTACCTTCAACGAGGAAATACAAAAATTTAGTGCGCGTTATAGTGATAGAATCAATGATCATCCTAACAGCCTAGTGAAGCGCATGATAGAATACGACAATGAGGTGCAACCGCGTCTAAAAAGGTTTAAATCGCTCGACTTAAAACACAGATTTGAAGAGCAGTGACAATAGTAATAATAGTTGAAATTGTATTTTACTTAAATATATACTTAGAAATGCTAAACTAATATTAAGATTAATATAGGTGTGTTATCATTGGATAGACAACCTTCATGTTCCATAATTATTATGTAAGTCAAAACAACTGCTGATTGTCCATATGTGACAGATTGTAATGTACATTAAAAAAATATATCTGGTCAAGTTTTCCCTTCGGTAATTATTAAAATAGTAAAAATTAGAGAAATTCTTAAAAATAAAACAAATGCAATTGAAAACCAAAGTGGATGCTAGTGCAACAACACAACAATGCATTATGAGGTGAAGTACGGCAAACAAAATTAAACAAAGATGTCTATATTAGAGAAAAATTATTTGCAATTTAAAAAGCTTATCGTACACATGGAAAACAGGAATTTTCAAAACAACTTAGAATTACTTCAGTAAGTTAAATGTTCTGTAACGAAAGATCCCTTACACAAACCCCAATAAGAAATATTGTTAATAAGATAAATACTATATATTCCTTGGATATCTAATCACTCCAGCCTTCAAACAATATTACTCTAACATGAAACTAATTAAAATAATACATAATACATGCAGCTTTAAACGAACTGAATGTTGTAATAACTTAGTTTGCAGGCAGTTTTTTCTGCTTCATTCTGTATTGAGTAAGTTACCTTATATTTGTCTAAATGCCTTTTTTAATCTTTCCTTTCTTTTATTTTTCTTTCTCTTTCTTACCAGCAGCTTTGTCATATATTCTTCATTCTGCTTTACAAGTTTGATTCCTTTATGTGCCGTCCGACATCCACTATCCATCCCAGAGCTCGTTAAATTGTCTATAAAATTATATCTTGCAAGCTTTAAATACATGCACCCCGAATTTTCCCTCTTTGCAAATATATTTGGTTTTGAAGGGTAAACTGAATATTAAAAACGACAGTGTTATTCAATTTTTAATTCAAGGATATATCACATGCTGAGATCTTCAGTTCCCATACGATTAAAGAAAATTTCATAATTCATATTTTTTTAACCTCCCTAATAATCGATAGCTAGACGCAGATATAGAAGGTATGTTTCATACTGCATAAAATAAATTTTTCTGTTTGGAATTTCTTACTTTTATCTCATCCTCTTAGAAAATGATTTTAGTGAGGAGAGTTTGAACAAGAAAACTAACAAATTATTTGATTTCCTATCCAGTGATTCGTCGTCGCACCTTAGATTTTCCATGATTGTACGATTCAACAGGCTTTTCATTTTTCTACGTTTGCTGTAACCACTCTAACAATCCTAAAATTCAGAAATAAAAAGCTTATTCTTTTATACCTATTTATGTGCTGCATGCTTAGTGTTTCAGGGTTTCAATATCCCTCTCATAGGAAATAAATTTTGAATATTCAAAAATGTAACTCTCATTATTTAAAAGGAGTTTAAATCACAAAATTTAATAGTCTAGGCTTTTTTAGGACATAAACAAAAATTTAATTTTTCTATTAGCAGGTGCTTACAAATTTTGAAGTATTTGCATTTAGTGGTTTGAGATGGGCGATGGTAGGTTAGTCTGTCAAGACTCTAGTATTTATATAGTAAGGTAAATAAGTCACATATTAGACAATAGTAATAAAAGAATACATAAAGTTAAAAGTACTAGAACGACCAAGAAAAACATACTAAGTACTACCTTATTATCTAAAAAATACTAAGAAAGCTATAATAAACATGCGATAAAATAACATTTATTTTTCATATTAAGAATTAAAATATGAAACTGGTACTGAGTAAAATTAAGCCATGCTACTTCAGACACAAATGCCAGCGTGGCCTCGTGGTTGAGAGGTGAGCTGCGATGCTAACGGACTCAAGTTTATTCCCAGGTACTCTCTGATGCCTGGTGAGTGACCTACTAAGTCACTAAAAAATAATTCAGTACCTGCGTTCATTTCGAATAAGGGGTAATAATGGCTGTCGTCTAAGGCCCGATGCTTGCCACATCGCCCCGCATCAGAGATAATACGCGACAACCGGGCGGAGAGAGCGAACGTATGAGAGCCTTAACCTCTCAGTTCGCAGACCGTGCTCCCACCCGGCGAGTTAGAGCTATACTATTACCACTTAAGGGAGAATATACCTTTGTGAGGACAAAATCAAGGGTTATTTTTGACAATTTATTTAAAAAAGACAAATCAATATTTTTACAAACAGGTTTTCACGGGTACATCTTAATATATAGCTCTTCAAGTATAAAAAAAACTATAAATAATTTTAAAACAAAATGATGACGCAGTAATTGATAGAAAGAAAACGTCTTTTTTGAAGGTCCCTGCAAAGGACCTTCACAGGTCACAATTATCAACCTAGAACAAAGAAATGAAATATATTCTGAAAGTAGATGTAAAAATCTAGTCCAATACGTAGTATTTTTTTAAATATTGATTTTAACAAAATGGCGTCAATATTAAGAAAAAAATTTTTTAGACCAATAAATCGATCATAACATTTTTAAATTTCAACTAATCGAAAAAAATCCTACGAACTGAACTAGAAAATGTTGTCAAGAAGCTACAGTTAAAATTTCAAGTCAATGGATTCAAAAACATGTTTTTGATAAAAACGCGTTTAAAGTACTGCAAAATCATGGAATTTTTTGTTTACCTTTAATTAGCTATGCCCGGACCATACAATTGCCCTTCCAGATTAAGGTTCTCCTGTTCTTCTTCTTTCATAGCTGATGTAGCTTCTTTTCGAGCCAATTTTGCTTGTTCAGAGAGGGAGTGTTCAGATACGCTTATCGTCAGCTTTGAGACAAAAATTGTAGCATTGGAGTCCAATCGTTATTCCAAGTTCAGTCATTACTTGTAATATACCTTTACATCCATCGTTAAAGTATATTACTGCAAGGTTACGGCAATATCAAGTATATTTTTGCCACCAGAAACCCCTTTTGGAGCCATTGACCACACCATGGCATTGAAACTCTCGTTCGCGTTTTGAGTAAAGCCGCCCAAACAACGGGTCAACAAATCGTCACTGCTCAGTTGCTCATAAGTCTTCTTGATGACTTCAAAAATGTCTTTTACATTGCTGAACCGTGCTCGTAATTATTTTCATCGCCTCCGACTGGCTTCCTCAGTTGCCATGATGTTGAGGCTCATCATCGGTTGAAATCTTATGATATAACGTGGCCTAAACAGCCTTCCTTATTTTTTCGACAGAGCGGCAATATCTACGTATGGCAAGCTCCATAATATATAGTTAACTCATCGATAAGTTTGCCGGTCAATTTTCCTCAGCCACCCAATTATATTTCGCAGCCGGCTTCCCATCCTCCCCTGTACGTGGTCGATACACTTTTTTTATGTACATTTGGATTTTGTTCGACAATGGCTTTGTACATCTTATAGTCCCCATCTCCGATGTAATGAGATGTGCAACTTCATTTTTTTCGTTCGCTCGAGAAACCATTTCTGTCGCTCCATCCCGCTCCATCTTCCCGGCCGACCGTTCGTGATTTGCCTCGCACACGTTTTCATGACTCTTTTTCCAGTCTTTGAACTCGGCAGCGTCTTCTTTATTTTTCCCATCATACAGGCCTTGCAAAATTTACTTTTCATTATGACATCAACAACTTTGCCAGTGTACCAACCTACTAACGAGACAATTCCAAAAAGCTACAAAAACCTCTTTTACGCCAAGAGCCATCACCTGACACAGTAATTCCACGATTTTCTCCTTTATTACCAGTAATTTTCTTTTCTTCTTGAGCGGTATTCTTCATTGAAAAAGAACAAACTGCTTCAGAAGCTTCATGAATAGCGTCAACAATCAAATCGTAACTTTTTTGCATTACCGGCAA
This sequence comes from Sinelater perroti, assembly GCA_036346155.1. Lineage (NCBI taxonomy): Eukaryota > Metazoa > Arthropoda > Insecta > Coleoptera > Elateridae > Sinelater > Sinelater perroti. The sequence goes on from JARFIY010000359.1 coordinate 3,822,132, forward strand.
CGGTAAATCTTTTGAATGCCATTTATTTCAATACCTAATAAACGCATTGCGAAAATTAGTCGTTGATTTACTTTATAGGCCTTATTATTTATTTTCGTATAGCTGTTTATATACACTGGTTCACATTCCTCATATGTGACAACTATTTTGAAGCCCAAGCCTTGTTTACTTGCCTCTGTAAATTTCACTTTTTTATGGCACGTGTGGCACACTAATACATCACATAAAGCAGAAAATACTGTAGCGAAGCACAGTATTCGGTAGCCAAAAATACAATTGTAATCAATGTCATAATTATCTTTCAAGAGTTTTAATTTTTTCGTCGACGTGCCGACACTCTCAGCTGACTCCTCCAACTCGTAACGATTTTGTACCTTACGCTCACTTATATTACTTGTACAACTTGTACAACACATGTTTCAAGCCATGTGACTTACATTTTATTAACTGTAGTCTGTTGCTATTTAAAAAACAGTAATAGTCATTTTTTTAACTTTATAGTGCATCTGAGTAAAAATCTTCACAATTTAAGATCGTTAATCAAGCAAAGTAGGTTCAAATGACTTTTACCGCAAATAGTGATACCTACCTGAGCTTATGAATAATGGACAGATATTCGCCTTGATAGAAAACTAACTCAGAAGAAAACAAGAAAAGAAAATCTTTTAAGGCGCGAGTCTCAACTTGAGATGCAAGATAAAAAATGACTAATGACATGTCACATTAATGGAATTGAAAAATATTGATACGATTTGTTATTCGTATTAAGAAGCTTTTTAGAAGATGTAGATAATAGTCATCTAAAAATGCGCGCGGTCGCTGAATATTCTAAGAAATGTAAGCACTTTCAATCACCTTAAGTAAGTTTGATTAATTTGGATTTTATCTAATTACAGCAATCCGTTACGTGCCCCACCAAATCAAATATTGCACATTGAAACATTTTGACATAATAACTGGATGGATAAAAAAAGTTCTAATTACATTTTACTTGCAGTATGTTAGACTTAACAGTAGCCTAAATTAGTTAGTGAAGACAGAAGACATTTAGTGTTTTTAAAATATTTTGCAGATTATGTGAACCTTTCTTTTGCCACAGATGAACTAAAATCTAACAATACGGTAGTTCGCCACTGTAGTCTAGTGGTTACGAGCAATGCTCCTCAGTTCGGGGATCCAATGCGCGGGCGAGTGAATGTATGAGGCGTCGTGGTATTTAGGGTTTCATGTTAATAGCCACAATAAACCCTTGCGGCTACAGTGCCACTAAGTGCGTGCCATATAAAAAGAAAATACAATATCTAGTAGGATGATGCTGTTGATCTTTTTATGTTCTACAACTCGTCCGCATTGGCTAAACCGTCAAATACTTAATCCTTTGTAACTTAAATACTTCTAATATAAACGTCCAGGTGTTCCTCCAATTGAGTTATTTTAAGAGGACAAAAAGGAGGAGAAGGATGGGTGGAGCGATAGGTATGTTCTTTAAATGTTTCAGTCGGTCATTAGTTCGGAATATGTGACGAGTCAGTCGGCCAACATTGCCTTTGCATTCCAGATCCGGGCTGCATAATTCAGCCGACCATGGATCGTCATGAGCCCGCTAATCTCATGCATTATCGATCTGCGGCTCTCCTTTGCCGCCGTCTAGCGAGCGCGATGCATTTTTTGTACTCGCCGCGCCGCACCGACTCTTTCTTCATTTGGCCACGCATACCTGAATATTATAATCACGCTGCGATAGCGCAGTTCTCTCTGCCTTCATTTGCATATTATTTATGCGGACTTTATAGCCTGTGTGTAAGGCTATTATGAGGTCCGTCCGCTACATATGTCGTAAGTCAAAACGATATTCTCGACTTTATCCTTTATGCCGAGCGCCGTTGCTGTCGCGCCCCTCGCCGCTCTCGAATAATTAACTGCATTACGTTACCGTGCCATAGAGACACGAAAAGTTAAAGTTCCCGGCCGCTGTCCGAGCCATTCCGCTCGGAAACGCTGGAAATTTAAGCTGTCCGCTCTCTATTTTGCATCACAACTGACTGTGAGCGCCGACCCGCCGTCTAAATTCGTATTCCGTTTCGAATTTCCAATTCTGTCCTATAAATAACGGGCGGATTCCTGTCTGCCGCCGGAGAAAAAGTTGACACTTAATTTCGCACCTTTATCGCTGCCAATTTGCAGCGGCCGCTCATCCGCCGGTGAGAAATTAAGTCCGATCCTGCGCGCCGGTTATTTGCACAAAAACGCCGTTCTCGAATTTCTGTCGTTTTTTCCACTCGGCTAACGATGCATTATCCATATTTATGATACATCGAGGAAAAGGGATAGTGTGACGACGATAACTAGATATCAACAACGTCGTTAAAAGTAATAGAGACGTCAAAATCTCCATTTTAAATAAATAATGATCGATAAGGAAGAGTTTATAGAAACCAAAGACAGCGGTATACGAAACACTGAAAGATTGAGGAAGCGAGTTGTATAATAATTCTATATTCAAACAATACTAAGGGTGTATTTTGCAATGAGTTTCAGATTGTTAACAGTTATTTATTTGCATTGCATTTGCAAGTTAAATAATTTCCATTTGTTTACTGATAGTAGATACAAAGTGCTGTCAGGGGGCAAAAAATGTGAAAGGAAAAATTGAGCTACAACAAATCTTCCCTTAAAAGCCACGATTGAAGAGCATCAAGCGTGCGATGAACTGATTTGCGTTAATCATAGTGTAAAGCAAAAGAATTAATTTCTTTTAAACGAGAAAACACCTCATTTCTTCTTCAATAGGATTAAGAAATTTGTTGGACAGAAAAATTCATGACTGATACACTTGGTATTCCAGACGGAGAAAGTTCGTAGTCAAATTTAGCTTGAGAGTCCCCATTTTGGGCCTATTATAAAGTGCAAGCTGTTACAGCGAGAGTTTTGAAAGAAAGACTGCCAGGCGAACCCCGAAGCGTGGCGAAACTGCTAGCAATGGTGTACTGATATTCAAGGATGTTAACTTAAACGAATTTTCTGGGATCAGTCTCATATTTTTCGGACGTACCTAATACTTCCCATTTTGTACAAACTGTATTTTTAACACATTTTTTTAATAGATTCTGTTTTCTTGGACGCGATCCTTTACCAGTCTTTTCCAGATCTTAGAAAGATTCTCTTTAGAAACTCAATCACATTTTTATGACTTGTCAGAGTTTCCACATTGAAGAAGATTACCTTATTGTTTTAAGAATATTTTTACACTAAATCTAATGTTTCATGCATCGCTGCATCTTTAAATATGCCGAAATCAAGTCACATTTTGTTTATTGTTATTCCATAAAACAACTGAAAACATTCGGTTTCAATTAATTTGATCTATTACTGGACAAAAGCACACGACGATAGAAATAATGTTGTCTTTTTCATATCTTTAATATAAATTATTTTAAAAATATAAAGTTTTAATTTTTAACTTTAGCAATTAAGATCTATTCCACCACAATTTTTGTAAAACGGGAAAAAAATCCTGTGTATAGTTTGGTACATTAAATATAATAATCTTTAAATAAATATAATTTATAAAAATATTTAATATATTATCAAAAAAATTATAAATCAGTTGACAAATAGTGCAAACATTTAAACATTATTTTATTTAGTTCTATTAAATACATTTCAAACTTCCAGATGCCACGCCACTACTACTGTAGATAATGAATGACTTTCCCGATTTTCCAAATACTTTTGTACATAGCTTTAATGTAAACAAAAGTATTTTTATGAAATAGATCATGTTCTTTGCACTAATAATTAAAATTTTAAAATAATTAATGGTTCTAGAGCGCCTTCCAAATTTCATAATTTGTAATCATTAATTAGACTTTTTAATTGTGGATAGTATTTCTTGATAAACATTTTTTACACTCAACATAATTTTAATTAAAGAAAATTTATAATCAACTTCTCTTATCCGAGACTACCATATTAGATATAGATTAGTCTGTTACAAAGTTAAAACAGACATTGCAAACTTAAAATAAATATATAATATTGTGTCTAGATACACATTATTGGTCTATACAATTATACAGATACGAGGTACGCCCGAAAAGTAATAATATTGATTCCAGAAAATTTTTATATTTAAAAATATGTTGATATGCCCTCAGTATTCTCTAAATAACATTCTTGCTACTATGTCAGCGGTTCTGTTATACATCGTATTCGTCTGAAAATTTTTAACTGGAATCTCTTTCTAAGTACTTCTCACAGCAACCTATACATTTAGCTGACGCTTTGGCTCACGACCTTTACTCCTTTGTCCGCGAGCCGGCACAGGCAAGTTTGAGTCTAAGTTCTAATGTAAGTGCATGCTAGGAAGCACAATAAGCCCTTGAAGTTGCAGTGTCACTAAGTGGGCAAAAAAAAAAACTACATTTTTAACAGTCTCAAAATCGTGTCTTTTTAAGCTGGATTTGAGCCGAGAAAACAAAGGTCGAGTGGGAGCAGGCTTGAACTGCAGGGAATTTGGGGCAGCGTTGAGACGGTTTATTTTGCTAAAACTTCTCGCGCTAGCAACTTTCCATCTTGCCGCTTTCATCCACAATAAATTATAAAAATCCCACTTTATCTGTTCTCAATCCAGTCCTCAAATATCAGTCAAAAATTGCTTTTATTTTAGCCTCATTGTCCGAAGTATGAGACGTTGATGGGCACTCTAAAAGTTATTCATCCTCGACGTCCTCCCTTTCTTCTCTGAATGATTTGTGATACCCAATAAAATATTTTTCTAATAGGATTTCCATATTATAACAAGCGTCTCGGTTACGGATTTTTCGAGTTTACCGCAAAATTTTATCGCGTATCGCTGATCGACACTGCTTTGCATTTTGATCTGTGACGCGACACTCAAGCAGCTGTCTACTTCGCAAGCGATCCGCACTCTGTAAAGGTTCAAAGGCAAGTGAACTAAGCCTGATAATGTCCCCCGTCAGCTGTTAAGCCCGTTGGCTCCGCCTCCTAACTTTTCTGCTTGGGACAAGAAAATCAGAGTTTTTACTTTCCGGACTTACTCTGTATATAAGGACGCATTAAATAAGCATACAACCAATTTCATAAATTTAAAATAGAAATAAAAATAAATAAATATAAGTTTTATTCGAAAACTCAAATTTACCAAAAGTCAATAATTCTTCAATAAAATTGCATTGAGTAATATAAACCTCAAAGACATTTATGTAAAATAAATACGTCAAATGTATTAAACAAAATCCAATTTATTTCAACCAATTTAACCAGAAAAAATTACAATTTTTTGATATGTAAGTAATTTTCAAATATCCAATATCAGGATAATCGTGCAAAAGGGTAATCGTTTAAAACTTGATGCTATTAAATACACTACTAAGACCATTTAATACAAATATGTGGAATGTCTTACAAGCTCTAAAAAATTTAACTATGTACAAGACAGTTAAATGCACCAGAAGATAAATAAAACTGCAAATTCAGTTGAAAAGAGTGTTAAATAAGAAACTAAAGAAGGCAAATGTTATATTGTATAGATGAGTAAACGATACCAAATGTAAAAGATCTAGAATAAGTGTACAATGTAAATGAAAATGGAATAACAACAGTAATCAAAAATTCATTAAAAAATTCCTGCATCGATCGCCTGCTCACATCTTCAGACATGCTACACTTCAGCTACTGGACATACCTAATGTTTATGTAGTCTTTTAAGAATATAGATTTGACAGAAATTTAAGAACGGCTGAAGGACCATACAAAAGAATTGCAGTTAATGTGTTTAATTTTTTGAAGCAGTAAGCAATTTTTGAATATTACAATTCTTTTATGTAACCTCACAGAAAAACATCACTTTTAATAGAAGAAGATAAAGTTAAATTAGTATTGTTGCATTAAAGCACAGCCATTATAATGTTGAAAAATATAATGTTAAAAAAATTGTCAAGGTGTTTAACAATTAATACAGTCTACACAGATCGGCTTCAATAAAATATACATTAGGTATATAGGAATGAACAACGAAAAATAATAGAAAGCAAAAAATTCTTAACGAGACATTAGAGTCTGGCGTTAAATTTGACGATTCTGCAGTAGATGTTGCTTTAAGTACAGAGAAGGTTGTAAGATAGATTTTCTGTAGAGGTTTTATTTTTATTTGGTTTTACACATAACTTTACTGTTTACTATTTTAATGCTTGGAAATTACTCCAAATATTTCTTTGTGTGCACGATATTTTTTGATGGTTTAAGCACTTTCAGATTTTTCTTGATATAAAAAGACAAAACTATTAAAAGCTAAAATTAGAAAGGCTTAGAGTTGTTAAATATTAATTCAAAAGCTATATTGTTCTGAAATGTGTTCTGTTCAATTAATATAACTAAATTTTGAGTTTTTGATGTAAAATTCTATTTACGTACTTTACTGAATAATTTTATCCCGATTGAAAGTATTTAAGTTAAGAGACTATAACATAATATTTTCTTCTTTTGATATTATTATTACTTAAAGATGTGCCCATACAAAAGTAATGAAGCTGGTTATATTCTCTCTTCATATAATATACAGCAATGTTATGTTTTATTTGAAAATTGCTGTGCCTTTAATTTCGTTTAATTTATTTAAAGCCACTGAAAAAGTTTCTTTTATATTCTAATGTAATTGATATCATATGAACATAAATTGTTTATAAAACAACAAATATGTAAAACTAACGCAACTAATTATTATTACTTTGTTGATTGTGCCGTAATTGTGGTTTTAAAGTTTTCAAAACATCAACATAATAGGTATATAAATAAGTTCCCAGCTTTAGATTTCACAGGACGCAAATCACCGTTTACATGTAACGTATTAGTCCGCTCTCTTGCTGTTTTAAAGCAATGACATTTGGTCTTTCGAAACATTTGGCGTTTGATGCACATAACCTCAATAATCAACTGTGTTCACGATGGCAATCACAAAAGAGCATATTCGATTTTCTATCCACTTCGTGTTTTATCTTAAGAAAAACGCTGCTGAAACCACCGAAATGATTTGTGCTGCATATGGTGAGAATGCTGCAACGTGCAAAAAGTGGTACCAAAGATTTCGCGGAGGAGAGTTTAGTCTTGAAGAGCAAACATTTGACACGGATGAGCTGCAGACATTGCTGGATCAAAACAATGCGCAAACTGAAAAAGAGCTTGCAGAACAACTTGGCGTCACTCAGCCAGCCATTTCCATACATTTACAAGCAATGGGTAAGATACAAAAGGAAGGCAGATGGGTTCCGCATAAACTGTCCGAAGACAACAAAAAACGACGGCGTGACACCGCACTCCATTTGCTTTCAAGGAACCGAAAAAAGGATTTTCTGCATAACATTATTACGGGCGATGAAAAATGGATCTTGTACGACAATCCCAAGCGCAAAAAATCATGGGTAGATCCTGGCAAACCTTCGACATCGACTCCAAAGCCCAATATCTACGCCAAAAAGAATTTATTCTGTATCTGGAAACGTGTGCTGTACTATGAACTCTTGAAACCAGGTGAAACAGTTACGGCGGATCGCTACCAACAGCAAGAGGTCACTTACTGGACAAGGAAGTCGCAAAGTCACCCTGCTCCATGAAACTGCCCGACCACATGTTGCGAAGGAGACGCAAGAACACATCTTCGCGTTAGGCTGGGAACTTCTCCCACATGCGGCGTATAGCCCAGACATGGCCCCTTCCGATTATCATTTATTCCGATCGTTACAGCATCACTTGGCTGATACGCACTTCAAAACAGAAGAAGAAGTCCGAAAATGCATCGATAACTTTATCGCCTCGAAGCCGGTGAGCTTCTATCACCAGGGAATTCGCAAGCTACCCGAAAGATGGCAAAAGGTCATCGACGCCAACGGAGAATACTTTGATACTTAAGCTTTTTTTGTTTGTTTTTAAATAAAACTTTAATTTTGCAGAAAAAAGCTGAGAACTTATTTATATACGTAATAGTATAGAGCTTGGTTTTTTAATATAACCCATATTTCTTTCTTTTTATTTAGTATCCCGTCTGCTCAAGGCGTCATTAATTCTTATTACAAAGGTACATCTCAAATATTTACTTGCATTAATCAAAGTCTGTACCTGTCCGTCCTGATAAATAAACAAAAAATACACCAAATTCGATAAAAACATGTTAATTACCACTGAGTACTTAAATCAAGAAAATTTATCTTATTTGCATAGTTAGCCTACACAGTTGCCAACGTTTTTGGAGGTCATGAAAGCAAGCAGAGAAAGCTTTATCCGGATTTCTTCTCAGCACGTCTGTCGTAGCCGTTTGAATTACTGCAATATCTTCATGACGCTTCCTTTTCAGGGGCATTTGTATATGGGGAAAACATCATGCGGCGACAGGTCGCTTGAATATGAAAGATGTAGTAAAGTGGGGATGTGTTGTTTGACTAGATATTTCGGAATACTGTCGTGCAATAAGAACTACTGCTTAGATCCTCATAAATTAGAACGGTGCCACCGAATTGTTTAACGCAAACGTTTCAGCACATGCATAGAGTAGTTTTGGCGTATCGTTTATCCTTCAGATATATTTTTATGGTGCACCAAACCGTTATTGTTGTTTTAGAAGATTGCCGCTTTATTTTTTAGAGCATTTTGGTACTTCTCTTGATAATGGCTCATCACCATATGGTTTTTATATATAGAGTTTTTCTTGCTCAACGCAGAACTTTAATATTAACTCTGCTCAGAAATTACGCCTAACACATCACTCGTATAACGTTTAACTTAATGCCCTAACAAGCCAAACAGTGGGTTGCTTAGCACAGCCCTTCCACTTAGTGAGATTACTTGAAAATACTGCTAAGGACATGTCTATTCAGAACACATATCAGGTGCTTGAATAACATCCATTTTTGTGGTTAAATATTGCAGGTAGAGAATTAATAATCAGTCCTAGAATATTTTTAACAATTATTGTATTGTAAAATGTAGGAGCAAGTACGCATGTTATAGCAACGGATGAGAAATATTATAAGACTGTTTTCTTGGATCACCATCAATATAGACTCTAAACGTTTACTGCTATTACAACAATATATATATATATATATATATATATATATATATATATATATATATATATATATATAACATAGTGCTTCATTTGTTTCGAAGTAGACGAAGCGGTATAGAAGAGTAGGAAACTTCAATTATTTTATGGAAAGGGGTAAATTGCGAAAGTCAGCAACAATACAAAATAAAGCAATTTAACGATTATTTGAAACTTATGCTCTGTCAAACTAAAAATGTTAACAAGAGTATCTTTAAACACTATCAGATAGAGCCCAAACGAATTTGGAATTAAAAACCGTGGAGGTATTGAAAAACTTTAATTGTCAGGAAAGCACATTAAAAGTAACTGGCTTGGGCAAATAAGATAAAAGTCTAGGTAGTAGCATATGGAGGTCGTACATATGTGTTAGACAGACGCTGACATTGAAAGTTTGGATTCTAAAACACCCACAAAACGAAATAATAGGTCATATAAACTTAATAATCAAATTTTGAAAAGGGTAGCGATTAAAAATTGAACGATGGCAACGATCACTCGTGGCGTAGTGGTTAGTAGAGTTATTTGTGGGAGTTGAAAAAGTACACTATTGGACTGTACAGCAGTTGCGTTTCGTGCCGGGAACATGACGGTTTGGGATTGTTTTTGTGGTTTAATCTGGGTCATTTAGTTTTGTAGATGGAAGGGTAAATACTGAGATGTATCTTGACATTCTTGACAGCTCTTCGGAAAAGAACCTTTCCTGCATCAACAGAATTATTCTCCCTTAGTCTGAATAAATGGGTGTCGAAAAACTGGACCGACCTTCACAAAGCCTCGGTCTCAATCCTATCGAACATATCTGGGAAGAACAAATCGTTTAATAAATTAAGCGGACTTGCTGCAGTTCTCATGGAGGGATGGAAGGAAATTTTTACGGATACATATTAAAAACTGGTGAAAGAAATTGTCAAGCGAGTGCAGGGTGTGATAGATGCTAAAGGTTAATCGCCGTAATAGATACCACATGAGTCCCTGATTCTATAACAGAGGGTGTCCGGATACGTTTGGCTATATAGTGCATTAGAAGACCTAAAACAGTAAAGTGAAATTTGTGAGCATAAGAAAGAGAATGTTGTGATTAATCGAATGGACTGGCCGTCACAGAGCCCTAATATAAACCTTATCTAAAATGCCAGGGCCTATATGAAGATGCAATCAATAGTAATAAAATTAAAATTAATAAAACAATTAACATCAACTCTAAAACGTATCTGGTCTAACTTACCTAACGAATTTACTCAACTGATAGTTGCTTTCCAAATTGTTAAGCAAGTATTCTATAACATTAAAAATCATGTGTTTTTATATTTGTATCAACTTTTTTAAATTAAATTAGTATTTCTTGAAAAATCACGTTTTTGTTCAACGAACTGTACATGTCAGCACTAAATGTCAAGTCGTAGCTTTGACATGTACTGCGTTAAATACAGCTTCGGTTTTTTCTAAACAAATTATGAACTATTCAACAACAAAAAAATAGAAGAAATCACAAAAATAAGTGCTTTCAAAGATACATCAATCAATTTGGCATGAATCAAACACAAAAGTCAATATTATTTATTTAGGTATTTCAAGTTTAGACTGCCAGAGTGGTCCAGTGGTTGAGGCGCGGACTGCTATGCGGACGGGCCCGGATTCAATTCCCGGTGCTTTCTGATGCCTGGCGGGTGGCCTACTCAGTCACTAAAAATAATTGAGTACCTGCGTTCACTGGAACAAGGGGTTAATAATGGCGGTCGTCTAAGGCGCGGGTGATTGCTACATCGCCCCGCATCAGAGATGATGCGCGACGACTGGACACAATGGCGAACGTATGAGAGCCGTGCTCCCACGCGGGGCGTTAGAGCCAGACCATTATTTTACCAAGTTTACAATTTTGCTAGTGACGAAATAAGATAAGATCGTGTATTATTGGCTGCAGCTGTTTATCTATTTTTTTTTATTAGTGTTACATTTATTTTTCCACTTATAGGACGTATAGCTCTTAATTCTCTTATGTCGCTTTAGGGAAAAAACCGATATAAAGTATATATTTTTTATATAACAAAAGTTTTATTCTTTACGCTTGATGTGAACTATCTGCATTTGGGTCAAATTTATTTTTTATTCTGAATGGTTTTTATTTTTAACACTTTTGGGTGATATGCCAAATGAGCACTAAATTTGCTGAATATTTTTGACAATTTTTACTTTTATAAGTGAACATGCCCACAAAGAGTTATTTAAATGTTTTAGTCCAATACAAGTTATCCTAAAGAACAAATATTTTTAATTTTCCTGTTTTTTAATAAAGTTAAACAACATTATTTTGTTACAGGAGTTCTATAATTTGCATTTTTAAATGTGATTTAATAAAATAGTTCCGTTATAAACTCTTTTTAAGGGCGTGCTAAAGTTTACCAATACACACACACACACACACACACACACACGCGCGCGCGCGCGCACACGCACACACACACACACACACACACACAAAATATCAACATTTGAATGGAAAACTGAACAATCATTCAATATTTTTGTTACTAACTACAGTAGAGCGCGGCGCCAGAGTGGCCGCGCGGTTGAGGCGTGTGACTGCGGTGCGGACGGATCCGGGTTAAATTCCCGGAGCCCTCTGATGCCTGGCGGGTAGCCTATTAAGTTATTAAAAATGATATGCTATATTAGAGTAATGTCATTGAACGTCTTTATTGATATCCTTTATTCAAACAAAGTTTTTCCCATAACGTTTACATTTTTGCACCAGTATCCAATAAAAAGTTACCAATCCTTTGTACTCTCTTTATTCGTATCGATGTAGATGGCAGTGATAGGTAAAGTAATTATTTCTGCCAGAGAATTCAGTTCATTCTCAAAAACTTCTCGTTATTTATTTCTACTGAAACTTTAGTAGTTTTTTATGTTCTCTTCTTTTCGGTATACAAGAATATTTTATCTTTATTAAAAGAAAGTAGTTCAGATGCATTTATTCTATTGGCGTCCCTAAAATGGTAACTACATACAAAACTTTCGAAACCTGGTTCTAAAAAAAACGTTCAATCAATCCACCCGCATAAAATCCACATTAAACTTACTTTTTAGGTATGAATAGACCATTCTTGAATGACGGGAGTATTTTCTATACTCCAAATGTGACAATTTTTCTTATGATACACTTACTAAAGTATAAATTCGCCTCGTCGCTACAGATGATTTTCTTAGCAAAATTGCCGTTTCTTGATTCTGTAGCACCCAATCGGCAAATGCCCGGAGTTTCAAATAGTCGTTAGTATCTGGATTTGCTAAATCTTGGATGGATGCAGATCTTTTGTTAAAATCTGCTGAATTGTGCTTATTGAAATATTTAATTGCGCACCGGGGTTTTTAAACGCTTCGTCACATAATCGTCTCGGAAATATCCGTGTTTATAACAAATTTCAACAATCGTCACTCGCTCCTCCAAGTAGCGTTCCCTATTGACCAACCGCAATGTGTTTCCTACAAAACGCCATCAAAGAGATGGCTGCCAATTTCGCAGGAAAATGATAGCGCACAATTTAAATCCAGATTTTTTTTGGGGGGGGGGAGCACCCTATATGATTTAAAATATACATAAGCTATATATACATTTAAGGGCAAAAATGTGGACCGGCCAAATCAATCAGTTAATTACGAAATTTATGCTCGATAAATAGTTTGGAACATATTAATTTTGACGTGTGTATATTGAAATTTATTTTTAGTTGCAAATGGACACCTGCCTCTTGAATGTAGAAATCTGCATATAACATGCTGTTATGCGCGATCGGCATTAAATATAGTTGCTGTTAATGCCTATTAGGAGGAGGAATATAGATGCCGGAAAGTGTATTACAGCAACTAGAAATGTGTAGTTAGCAACGGCAAAATGAATATTATTAAATTATTTTATGGGCCTGCACGGAGAAATTTAAATAGACACGATCCTATTAATGATTATTTACTTAAAGTTTTTATATTTCTTCAATTAGTCCTAAAGTTATTAAAAAATGCTGTGTTTTATGACCAATAATGCGCTAAGACATTCTCGACTGGGAACCCACAAGAAATAAAAAGCCGGCCAGTCGCAAATAATGGCTTAGTTATCCTCTGGCGCGCTATTCTCCAAACGGAAACGCATGAAGAGTCTATGAATTCATTATCTAAGATGTAGTTATTAATGCAGCGTACTCGCGCGGTTTAATTACGTCGTATACAAAGCATTCCGGCTGCGTTTTCCATTTAAAGGGCATTTAAGGTGCATGCCGGCATCTGCGCGGCGGTTTTTACAAATTTGCGCTTGTTCTCAATGAAAGCAGCGGCGCAACATTAAAGAAAGCACGGACACAATAAACGCGCCCGGCTAAGTTACGCCGCTAATTTATTTAGATCTTAATCGTGCGGTTTGTGTTTATTATCAGTTTTAATGCGCTCAGCTTCCACGCTGCTAATATTTAATTCGTTCAGGTATGCGAGATTACGATTTCAGCAGCCGCGGCCGAGCCAGTTCGCTTGGCTCCTTTTGGATGCTCGGCCTTTCTTTGGTACGTCCGCGCTGCACTCGAAGGGATTAATGCAGGCAACGCTAGTAAATTTGCGCAAATTGAGCTCGGCTGAAATCGTGCAGATTATTTGCGGGAAAATTATTCCAGCAACAAATGGTCTCGCGAAACATGCGTGCAATATAAGAGGGTTTTTAAGTTTCGTTTCACCTGCAGTTTTTAATTGTGAATAAATGGTTTGCCTATACTCCCATTAAAATGATTGCATATCCAATAGTTTATTATTATATACTACTCTGTTTAAAACGTAAAGTGACTGAATAAAACACATGCTATTTATTTATTTATTCATCCAAACGTATTTTGTCTCTTTCAAAATATTCCCCTTTCGTTGCGATACATACATCAATCTTTTATCCATTTTCCATATTCACTTTTTTGAATGTCCATCAGCCCCTCCCTTCTTGTTTTATCGATTCAACTGAGTCAAATCGCTTTCTTCGAAGCGATGTTTTTATTCGATTAACATGAATAAGTCGCACGGAGACATATTTAGTAGATACGGTGCTTGTGGAGCATTATTTGTTGGGTTTTTGGCGAAAACTCACCAATAATTATTGCTAAATTTGGTTGATAAACGTTTCAAGCTCAAAACGTCAATTCTTTGCGTCTACTGAAGTCAGTGATGTTTCAACATTTTCAGCAAGCTCTCCTACAGTCAAATGACGATTTTCTATTACATCGTTTTCAATTTTTTGATATCTTCTTTAGTTTTTGAAGTTGATGGACCTACAGAACAAGGTTTACCTTTTATTAATTAGCATTTTCAACACAAAATTTAATGCAACTTCTTTATTCAACGATATTTGATATTTTAAAAATTGAAGGAAAGGCAGAAGGTGGATATAAATAAACAGTTGTAAGTTTGACATATTAAACTAGAATTAGGAGCAATGTCACTGAAAATTTTGTCAACATAGAAAGCAGTTTTTTAGAATACAACTTTTTGCCAGTTGCAAATTTAAGTCACCTTATTTTGCACAAAATAGTATTTTACTTTTCTAATTTAAAAGCTTACTATTTTTACTGCACAAACATCTGATAAAAATATAAACGAAACACCAATTAATTTTGCTAGTTTCATCGAAAACTAATAATAAATTATAGATAAAATAAATAAACATATCTGGCATCTAACTTATAAGTTGGTTTAACCTGTATTTGTGGTCGTATAATAATATTTATAAAATTGAAAGAATGCTACACAAGGTGGTTAGTCATATAAATTAAGTCAGGCAAAACAAAAATATGTGTATTATTAACATGTAGTTATATTAAGAAACAAAAACAATCAATTCTACTGGCCAGTGACTTGTGCAAGAAAAAAAGCACAGGTAAATTTAAAAAAATAACTGTGATGCTTTGCAGTTGTAATAATTTTATGTTAAAATATAATTGATTAGATTTTTTACGCTAAACTAACATTTAATACACATTCTAACTAAAGCGAAATTTGAAAAGTAGGTACTTCTGGTCGAAGCGAAGGTTTATTTCTAAAAAACTAAAAGTATTTTTGCAAGTTAAACCATTTTACAGACATAAATAAATTCGAAAAGATCTTAACATTACTGAAAAAAGTAATTGAATACAATAGACATCAATTGTGAAAGTTTTATAAAACCACAAGAAAATATAATTTGTAACTAAATATATCCTTTCCACGAATTTTTAAGTTCCACAAACAAAATTTTTAAACGAAACATTAAATACATTGTGAAACTTTATGTTTATTATTTATTTTTCAAGAGTTGCAGCTTTATTGTTTTAGATTCTTTTTGGGTTATTGGAAATAGCATTATGCTCTCATTAAGAGTAATAGAGATTAGAAAGCCGCATTGCCTGGTGAACCCACTTAACGTTTTATTACTATGTCTCATGCCTTCTTTAACTCTGCTCAATCAACAGATTTTTCTGTCACTCATCCTATGAAAACTGACCGATAAATTCTTAGGCACACACTCACAATGAAGAGAAGTTTCCGAGACTAGCCATCCGCCCAACCCAAGTTTGGCGAATAAATGAGACATCACAAGTATTGTAAACTCGATAATTAGCGAAATCCGTGAAAGTGGTAATCCCTATGTAATCAGTAATTACTAAATAAATATTAAGTGTTACAAACATCATTCTGTTTGTACACAGGTTATAAATAGCAGCATAGCCGACCAATCGCCATGAAAATTCTACCGTTTAATACATAACACCGAACTATAGTTGAAAAAAAACTTTACTAACTCTAGAGTGCCCAATCATAAACTGAACGTTAGAACCGTATTATAAAGCAGTGGTCAGATATACTATAATAAGGAAACTAGAAGAAAATGCATATGTAACTCTCAAAACCGAGTTAACAAAATATTTCAGCTTGTAAAACTAAAGACCCCCGTCTGTTAGAGCTCAAAAATGATTGGTCGAAGATCGTTGCTTGCAAAAGTTATGCTGTGCATTCCTTAGATAAAGAGGCTACCGACCGAATATCCAGCCGATCGTCAATAAAGAGTCTGTTGGCACCAAAACAGGTAAATCAATGAGTAAGAATATGCAGCCTGTCTTGCACTTTCAATAAGCCAGAAAATACAATGAGCGGTTTTAATGGCGGCCGACAACATTGACCCAATCTCATCAAATAACCTCTTTGTAACGGACACTACCACTAGAACGCAATTTCTGGTGGACACTTAGTCAACCTTGAACTGCCATTTTGGGACACCGGAGAAGACACTTGACGTCAACACACCAATTGCGATTTATGTGGAGATTTGTCGCCGCTAAGGTTTCTAAAAGTATTTGGGCTGTAATATAAGTCCACTTTTCTCTTTATAAAAAGTAATGAATTATAGGGAAACTACAGCTATGTGATTGGTAAGCATTGAATCCAACAGTTGACAATTCTGGTACTTACGTCATTCTCTAGCTTTTACCTATTTGAATATCATTAATCTAATGAATTAGTATGCTTTTGATGTATTAATTTTAAAACGAAAAGAAATAAGTAATAATGCAGTAGCTACTATATTATCGACTGATAAAGAAATAAGAAAATAAATATATCATGTCAGGTACGAGAACTAATATAATGATAACAGAAAAAACATAATAAGCCTCATTCATTGTAAATTATTGAATGAAGATCCGCCATCATTTAAAAATTATTTGCCAATAAATAATGATTCATTTCAAATATTAATGATAAGGCTGTAATGCTCCGCGTGGAAACACGGCCTAAGAACTGAGAGGTTGAGGCTCTCATATGTTGGTCTACTGTGCTCGGTCGTCACGTCTTAGACGACCGTCATTATTACCCCTTGTTCGAAGTGAACGCAAGTACTCAATTATTTTTAGTGACTGAGTAGGCCACCCGCCAGGCATCAGAAAGCGCCGAGAAATGAACTCGGGTCCGTTTGCACCGCAGCCCACGTCACAACCGCGCGACCACGTTGGCCATCATTTTAGAAATTATTATTTATTATTATTATATATATTTTACAATATTATTTAACATACATGTCGTAACGATGAAGTCAAAATAGTTTAGAAGATATGAAAGTTAAAACTACAGCAGAGAAAGTTGAAGACAGGAAATTATGGAACAACATCAGAAAAGAAGTTGGATAAAAATTGGATAGGGACTGATCTAACCCAAGAGTTGATCTAGAAAGCTTGAAACACAAACAACGCAGCTCCTACATTGGATGTTAAGCCATATATACATACATACGTACATATTGTTATAAAATTAAAAGAATTACAGAAGATAAACAACGAGGTAAGTAAAACTACGAGGTGACTATGGTTGTTTTTAAAGGTTAGATATAATTAGGTGTGAAAGTAGTTTGGAATGAAGTAGTTTAAACCACAATATTTATTTGTTATTAGAAACACATGTATATGACCTCGATATTTGACCAATTTCTACATGCACGCTACAGTGCACGTGCAAAAATGGATTTTACTATAAATACATGTAGAAATACATTTAATTCGTGATCGTGTATTGCCCGCTTAAACCAATCATTTGTCACTTTCTTTTTATTTTACAACTTCTTTGTGCACGTGATTCCCTGAAATCACACGATCCGACAGCGTTATCAAAACTCTTAACCATCAAACCACGACTGGAAGAACATTTTCTTTACCATCGCCTTACTGAATATGTTTTATTAAATTCTTGTCGCGAATGAGAACATTCTCAAAGCAACTCTTTGAATAGTTAAAGTTTTCGTTTATAAGATTCAGGTGTCGCATTGAAGCTTATACATTCTAAAAATTTGTCAATGAGGAACTTCGAAATTTAAACTTTTGCTACGTTTACATCGACGACATCTTGATAGCATCGTCCTCACTCGAGGAACATTTGGGACAACTCGAAATACTCTTCAGACGGCTACATGAGTAGTGATCAACCCAACCAGATGAGGTTTAGGAAAATTGCTCGTTAGGTTTTTGGGTTATCAAACCAGCTCTAATACCCTTCGCCCCTTTCAAAATAATAAAACAACTACGACTGTTGGGTATGATAAACTTTTAGAAGAAATTTATATCTAAAGCTGTACTGATCTAAGCTTTGTTGAACGATCTACTTCTAGCTACATTAGCAGCAGAAGTGGCATTTAATTTCTGCAAGAACAACTTGATTCAAGCAGCATTTTCGACTCACTCTAGACCATTACTCCACTCGAGTTGTACTGCAAAGCTTTAAATTTTTTTTACGGACAGTTCTCCGACAGATCAATAACAGCAGCAAGCCTTTGTCTTCTTTTTTAAGAAACGGAGCATTACCAAACGCAAATAAGTAAACTACGATCGAGTATGTTAGCTATATATAGCCTTGTAATAGAAACACAAATATATACAATCTTCACCGATCATAAACCCATAAGAAAGGTAACCAATGTACATTCCGGCAGTTTTGATATCTAGATTTTATTGGTCAATTTTCGACAGATATTTGCTACATTTCCGAGGAAAACAATTATCTCCGTCAAAGCTCAGACATGAGAGAGCACTGTCACTATAACTTTTATAAGTTTCGGGAAAAAACATGTTTTTGATCTGTGATGTATCTGCAACTATAGCCCCACCATTTGTCACATCGCAGCTTAGAAAAGCAACATTCCACAGCATTCGTTAGCTCACCCTCTCAGGGGATTAACGTGACAGTTGTATTTTATGGTCAATTAAATAGAACTGTTAAAATTCGGTCCACAACTGTCTGGAATGCCAACAAGCTAAGATAAGCAGATATACACATGTCGAATACTACAGTGTCGCCATCGAGAATATTCGAGTACGTACACATCATGCTAATCTTCGAGGAGTACAGATATTATTAAATCTCTGCCAATCGCTTATCACGCCAACCAAAAGCCGAACTTGTAAAAGGCGAAAGAGCTTCAATCATTCGCTCGCACGTTTTACACTCAGTGGATGTACGGAGAACCGCTTCGTACCACCTTCACTTACGAAACAGGAGAAATCAATTAATTTTGTACAGATTTTGCGTCAACATGCCTAGAAGCTACAATTAATCAATGTTGTCAGACATGAAGACCAAGTAACCTTATCTTAAAAAATCTTGCAAGCTTCGACCAGATATTTAATCGAAACGATGAGAAAAAACCATTTTAAAAACCGTATAAACTTCTATTCGTAGTGATTTCCAGATCGGACAAAACCTTCTTGATAAACGTGCATGGGTGTGAAATATTTTTATCCACCGATGAATATGACGCCAAATAATGAGCGCAGTAAAAATTATAACAGCCCCATGTAGTCAGATACCAATAGAACTAGCTTAGTAGCATACTCAGCTCTAATTTGGGAACATCCAATGGGATACATCTCGAGGTCAAAAACATGTATTTCGGATTGACTCCAAGGAAGATTCCCGTGATCTAAGTCACTATACTACTACACTGTTAATATTCATATTTGTAAATATTTTTATGTGGTTTTATTGGTAATGTTTTGTTGTAAATATTTATAACCATAAAACTTTAACCATGCATTTTTTGTGAGTATTAATTGACATTTTTATTCTTTCAATTTTTATTTATTCAACCAATGACTTTTCCGTCTCTTTTCAATCTTACAAGACCTAACAAAATAACATCCCAAGTACACATCCGCATTGAGAGCAACCCAACTCCAGTTTTGGAAGTTGTACGCAATAAAATGAGATTACAAGTGTTTTGTCACATTTTGACATATTTGATCTTCTAACTACATCTACGTTTTAATGTTTTACTAGTAAATATTACAATTTTAATAGCAATTTCTATAGTGATAAATTGCCTCCATACATAAATCGAGTCACACTTACTCATGTTCTTGATGATGGCTCATGTACTTTAGAATTACTACTTAAACGAAAAACTAACAAATTTTAATCTTCCCAACCATTGCGTTCCAACTTCCTCACAATATTTGGCTTCATCCAATAATCTCACCGATAATTTTGAAGTATGGACAGATTAGTCATGTAAAGTTACCAGGATCAAGAAATACAAGCACATGATTTGTGTTGTAATAAAAAATACACGTGAAACAGATAAAGATAATACTTTATATTAAATTATATAATTTTAATTAACAAGAAAATTAATTAAGAAAATTTAATGTAATATTATGTGCATACACAATATTCTAAACCTAAAAAAACGTGCAACATGAAAAGCGTGAGAATAATTAAAATTGTCTTAACTTGTTAGTATAGTTATGTAAATATCAAAAAAATTATATTATTGTTAAAAATATCAATTGAACAAATGACCACTGGTTTACCTTTAAAAATTTTATACTTTCAAGTATTTTTTTGAGTAATATTTCAAATGAGTAAGACAGGAGCAAATTAAAACACTAACTTTTTGAATTTACAAATTTTTTGTTGTTTAGATGAATATGTAACTCGATTATTTTTACATAACGTGACGTTTAATGAAAAACGATTTTTAGAGTTACCCCACAAATGTAGCTTAGATATTACTGTTTCAGCTTACATACTTTCTTTGTAAGTTCTTAAATATTTTTATGCAAATATATAAATATATATATATCCACTATTTATACTATATATAACAAGTTTTGAAGATTTTTTTCTTTGAAAATTCGTTGTTCTATCCCAGCAATTACCACATACTGGGTTATATAATTAATTATGAACAACTTATTAATTTATTAAAGTTATAGCAGTGAGATTACTTCCACCTTCAATATATTAGTAACAAAATTGAATAAAAAATATAGCTTTATGAGAGGAAATTGTAGAAAAACTTAATTTTTTAAATAAAATAAGTAATGTAGAAAGCAGAAGAAGGCATGAACTAGAAGTTTTACCTAGTAGAAGCCACAGTGAAAATAAAGAAAAACGGGGTTAACAATGACGACCCACTTACAAAAGAAAGCCATAAGAATATATAAACTTAGAAGTAAAAGTTATAAAAATAAATTTACAGCTAAAATCAAAGAATGAGTATCAGTTAATATTGGCAAGCAGAACAGTGACAACATTGGTATAAGTTGGAAAAATTTTAAATAAATATTTGTAGAAACTATAAAAGAGATGCGTGGTACCAACAGAAAACGAAAAAACAAAAAGCATACTACACTCACAAGTTGTAAGTATATACATAAACAACAGAGGCCTCAGGACCCTTCTTGTGGTATAAAAAAACAAATCCGAAATCATACTACCAGTTTTCACTCTGTTGTTTGTTGTGCATACATATTTTTTATTGTTTCTAATAGGTCGACCGCAATATATTTTCTTTCTAAGCAGTTTCAAGAGTATAAAATGCTTTACGTAAATCAATAAAACATAGAAAAGTTTTTGTTTTCATTTAGTGTTTTTCAACAATTGTTACAATGCAAACGTATGATCCACTACAAACAGATTTAAAAACAACTTTATACTTCTAAATTATTTCCTAGTACAACTTTTAGTTTGCTTTCCAACATTTTTAATTCTGTACTTTATTGCTATATGTCAGCAAGTTCATTCCGTCTAATTAAAATATCTTTATTTTTAGGGTAGTTCTTTGTCTGTCTTTCACTTGCTGTAACCATATCTCTTGTTGCTTATCTTTATTAGTTACTAAATTTTCCTATGATTTTCTTTAGATTTTCCAAAAAAAGGATGAATTAAATAACAGACTAGGAGCTTTATTTAAGAAATATTAAGGCCTAAGAAATAAGAACATACCAACATAAGTACAAGTGAAAGTATTAAAGGAAACGTTAGAAGAACAAAAACTAAGATGCTTTGGACATATGCCAAGCCTAAACAATTACAAACATGTTAAGAAAATACGAGATGCTAAAAGCATAGTTAAAAACAAAGTGCAAAAGATAAAGATGAGCGTTGCAAAAATAATGTACTATAAAAAAGGAGAATTAAATGAAACGAGGCATCAAACCTGGTAATAAATAGGGAGGCATAGAGCAACCTCGTAAACCAAAAACACCGAAGAATACGAAATAACCTTAATATCTTCAAGTATAAGTCGGGACTATGTATGTATAAAAAAGTTTGATAGACAGTTCAATAAGAAAAACAGACCTGCTTCTCTTAGAAAAGGGTTCAAAAAATTTTGCAAGTATTATATCAAAAAAGCTTATTTATTAGGGAAGCTATAAATTGTTTTATAATATATGACAAACCATATTTCAAGCATGACTGTGAAAGGTGAATAATAAATTTCAAATACACAAATTTCTATTTCTATTAACAATTTTCTAAAAATGTTTTAGTAATATATTAACACAAACTTTTATGTCTAAGGATGCATTTGCCACTTTTTATAAGTAACCTAAACTTTTTATTCTTTTTTGTCATATTTTAAAAGTACTTCACTACCCTTAAATAACACTGAAGCGATTCCACAGAACAAAGTGTTTCTTGAAAAATTAATTTAATAACTTAAAAAAATAAATAGTGGGATAATTGGTTCGAAGAAAGAAATAAAATATGTTATGCAGAATTATATATAGCCAGAGTGGTCCAGTGGTTGAGGCGCGGACTGCGATGCTGACGGACCCGGGTTCAATTCCCGGTGCTCTCTGATGCCTGGCGGGTGGCCTACTCAGTCACTAAAAATAATTGAGTGCCTGCGTTCATTCGAACAAGGGGTAATAATGGCGGTCGTCTTAGGCGCGGTGCTTGCCACATCGCCCCGCATCAGAGATGGTGCGCGACGACCGGGCAGAGAGAGCGAACGTATGAGAGCCTTAACCTCTCAGTTCGCAGGCCGTGCTCCCACGCGGGGCGTAGAGCCTTACCATTATACCATTATGCAGAATTATATGGATAATTTTAAGCTAAAAGTAAATTTCTATTCTCAAATAAAGAGCTGTTAAAGAAATTGTAGTTTCAATATTTTTTTGTTCATCTTTAATATAACTATAAAACAACAAAACAGGTAAGATTTTATTTTATTATATATACCCTTATACTCTTTTTAATGGTTATTGATTTTTAAGTTTATTTTTATCAATTGCTTTAGGGCGATTTTATTTATTTATTATGTTTTTATTTTCAATTTTTATTATTAAGTTTATTAATAACTCTTATTTTTTAGAAAGAGAATTATGACTTTCAGTAGCTATTACAAGATAATTATTGTATCGTTTAATGCTTTTTTTTCTAATTTTTATCAACTTAAACCAATGTTTTTAATTGTATCAAGCCCAATTGAATGGTTTTTAAACAATAAAGACATTTCAGAAAATTTGTAGAAAAAATACAAATATAAAAAAGGAAAAATATATACTGTATAAAAAGTATTCAGCTAAAATGGAGAAACAATCACAAATTTTGTATAAGAAAGTCCCATTATAATAGTAGAAAAATTAATAACGTTTTTCCTTATTTATGCTTTTTAAAGATCTTTTTAATTGTTTTTTATTTATTTTAGTATTTGTAAGTAGTACGAGAATCTGTTTTAGAGCATTGAATAATTGGTGAAACGAAAAATTTGACATACGTCGAGCTTTGTCTTTTATCAAAGTACCATGAATTTAATTATTTAAATAGAAAGTACTTCCGAGTAATTGTTTGTGCAATACACATTTACGAATTCACCGGCACTGACACTTGCATTGTGAAATGAACCGATAAGTTATATCCGTTGGGTTGATTCTTCACAATCTTTTACGTTGCTGCTGTTGCCTTGTAGGTTTTTGACTAGGGGTTTGGATGTTCCAAGTTATTGATGTATTTTACACTGGTGGGGCTAATTATTTCTTAATAGATTTGTTATTGAAATCATTGATAATCATTTAAAAAATTTTTACTGGTATTTCCAGGATTTCAATATTAGAGATGCTTGCTGTGTCCCGTGGTTGAACACCGTTCATGTTGGTGTTATGAGACTTTGTACACAAGTAATTCGTTTTTCAACGACTTTTTTCTATGACCCAGTAATATTTGCTAAACATATATTCATAAAATACTTGTTTGGGGTACTCCATTTTTAAATGCATACAGGTTTGACTTCTCATGTGATATTTTTATTTGATATGAGCACGATTTCAAAAATAAACAAAACATTCATTATTATTTTTGGAGTTCTTATAAACTGCCATGTTTTTCTGAGCTTTCTAATCTCTTCTATTTTGTGTAAAATATCTGTCAAAACATCACCATCTACTTTTTCTTTAACTGATTCCTTTGTGGCATTTTTACGGCAAGTTGTATATTTGCATTTAAATATTCAATAACCAATTATATATCACTTTCAGTCTTTAAAGGATCTGTGCAGTTAGAATTGCTGCAGGTAGTTTTCTAGAACGTATCCCGTGAGTGCACTTATTATAATAGTCTTTGTAGTTGTGTTTATAGTAACAAATGTTAGAATGTGATCTGACGATAAATCAAGACTTAGATTTGCTCTGCTACAACCTGGTGTTTTTAATTTAATGAAATAAGGATTTTAGTTGGCCAATAGGAGAATAACTACTATTTATGAAACCTAAGTTTGTGTCTGTGATGGATAGAGTTCTTTCTTTGGAGTAATAAATCTAATGATTTGGAATTAAAATCTCACCCCTTCACCACAATAAATCTAGATTTTAGGGTGTCAAGTAAAGTTATCAATTAATCACTTATTATTTTATCCCTTAATGAGCAATATACGAGGCATGTTCAAGTTCTCAGGTCTCCAGATTTTTTTCTGAAAAAGTACTTGCTCAGGAAAGTTGAAACTTTTGTTACTTCTCAACGTAATCTCCGTCTAGACGTATACATTTTAACAACGTCGTCATCATTCCATGGCTGCTCAGAACACTTCTTTATGGGTGTGTTTTGTCCACTGGAAAACAGCTGCTACAGCAGCAGCTCGACTGGAAAATTAGCGGCCACGAAGAGTATCTTTCATAGTCGAAAATTCATGGCAACATTACGTGTTAACATTTCTACTTGCGCAGCCTTGTGTTTATCGGTCAGCATCTGTGGAACCAACTTTGAAAAAACTTTCCGCATTTTCAGGTCATCATACAAAATAGACTCCATAGATCTTACAGAAATGCCGAGTTTAGAGGCGATATCATATACTCCCAATCGGCTGCCGTCCATAACAACTTGCACCACTCGCGCAATTATGGTGTCGGTTCAGCTAGTTTGTGGCCCAGGCTGCTTCGATTCATTGTTTCACAACTGGCAACGTTATTTAAACTTTCGCACATTTTTAACATTTATAACGGCTTCACCGCATGTCTAACTCAATTGGTGATGAATTTCGATGAGCGTTTCACCACGCAAGTAGAGAAAACGGATGATTACATGTTGTTCTTAAACACTAAACGTCACCATTTGAAATATACAAAACAACACTCACTGCAATGACGCTAATTCGGCCTGCGTACATTGTGTGATGCTGCCTATATTACAAATTCAGAAATATTTCCGGCGTCTTTTAAAATTAACCGCATCTTTCAACTTACTCTCACTGCTGAGGAAAAAAAATTGGAGAGCTTATAACTTAAACGAATCTCATATTGCCGTTAATGTTAGAAGATTATTCCAATCCTCTAGGACAATACCTGTAGCTTGAATATGTTCTTTCTTGTGTTTATTAATCTTGTAAAATTTTATTAAATTTTTTATTATTACTGCTAATCCTCCATGTACTGTCCTATATGAGTAAGGTAGTTATATAGCAAATATTATTAGTTTGATATTTTAATGTAACTTATGCCAGTTAAATATGTTCACAAGTTAGTAGGACGTCGATTTTGTGCTTCTTGATGAATATTTTAAGTTCTTGTACATTGTGACATAATTAATTAGCATTATAAATTGCTATTTGTATGTTTTAGCCATAACTAGATTTTGTTAAATAAGCAAGCATGATATAATCCAAACATTTTCTGTAAGTTTTCACCACATTTGTGTTTGTTTAATTTGTAATTGTTTTAGTCGTTAAAACGATACCTGTTGAGAAATTAATGACCACTACCACTCGCCGCAGTTACAGTTTGATTGATTGTTATTTTTTGCAACTATATGTGAATATGGTAATCCTGCCACAGGAATTGGATTTTTCGTTGTATAGCATTGTTTGTGGTTACATTGAAACTTTTCTGAGCTGGTCATAAAATTTTTCGTACTTGTATATGTAGATATCTGGATTTGTACGCTTTCCCTTACACAGAGCATCTGTAGGTTTAATTTTTGTGCTATCGGTGCATGTTGAACTTCTTGTCGGCACTTTACACTTTAAAGGATACCATTTCCTTATTTTCGGGGAAATTCAAATGAGTAGACTGTTTCTTGTTTTAATTTGGTCTTACCTCTATGTAACACATTAACAGCGAGTTTTTTGTTGTTTTATTCTTCTTTATATTCTTCGCTCTCTATACAGGCATGATAGACTAGTACTTGAAATTTATTTTACGTTGATTTGATGACTACATTCTGGATAATTTTTACTATTAATAGACTCATCTTCACATTTATTTTTCCTTGGGCTCACTATGGCTCGGTCCTGACATTACACAATAATTATTATTAATGGGAGGGAATTGATTTTGATACCGCTATTATTTTTATTATTTTATTTCTGTTTCGCTTGTGATTGTTAAGATTGTGCGTCAATATGAATATTGATTTGCGACAGAAAATTTTAAAATGACGCCTGAAGTAGCTGCAAGTTTCATTGTCAGTGATACATTATATTCGAAGAAGAACCATGCACGTCAATTCGTCTTCGTTACAGCAAGTAAATCTTTTATATACCACTATGCAACGAATTTTAACAAAGAATATACATTTACAGGCAGATAAACTTCAGATCACCAGAATATATTGTATATTTGTGAATTTGGTTTTAGAGAACAAAACAGTTGACTCTAACTTTATATAGCTTTATAAATTGTCAGAATTGCCGCATCTAGGGCAATAAAAATTCACATACTATTTATGAAAAACCAATGTATTCACAAAAATGCACTATTTGGTTTGCAGTGAGGATTGGATAAATCATTGACTTTGAGGACGAAAGCCGCACAGAGGGGTGACATCGCTTGGTTACCGCGATCTTGAGATTTAACTTAATTAGACTTTTCCTCTTAAGCGAAAATATTTATGTTATGGCTTTAAGGCTAAAAAAAAAAACACTAAACGTGTAATTGATGGAATAGGGCCTCATTTATGAAAAAGCGTCATGGAAAAACTTCGCATGTCGACGGAGTCGTGGTGGGCATTTGGCCGACATCATATTTTATATATAACTGACACGTTTATTCTTTGCACTGATAGCAGAAAAATTCAGATTGTTTTATTATTTTGCGTTTTATTTAGAAAAATCTTTCTAAAATTTAATGTGAATCTCTATTTATAACGTTACAATAATTGAATACCACATTATGGTCTACACTGCGTCTTTGCTTAACTGCTAACGTTGCTAACGTTGCTGATATATTTGTTTCTCTAAAAACCAAATGCCACGTAGCTCTTCAACTTTTGTCATGGCGCCCTTTGCATTTTTAACTAATATATTCCAGATGCGATTTCTTAAGTGACACTTTCAATACTTTTATAACCTTCATGGTAAATGCAAATCCATCATTTGTTTTTGAGTGTTTCTTTACTTTGTTTTCTTCTATTCTTTATTTATATTTTTGAAGAATAACCTGTATAAAACCAAATTTTTTGAATTGCCATTTTTCTACCATCACTAAATATAATTGGATTAGTTCTAACATTTTTCGGGTGTATTTTATGTGATGCGCTTGTGAAGAAACTTCTTCGTCAAGTATAAAGCAGTTAAATAAAAAAAGCATGTCGGCTATAATTGAAGACTTTTTCTGGCAGCTTTCAGTATTAAGCAGCTCGAGTTAAAAAGAAAACTGGGAAGGCAGAACAGGGCAATGTAGTGCATTACATTTAATTGGAAGTGCCGTAAGAAGCATTCTTTTTTCGCAAAGAAAAAGACTCATCAGCATCCGTTCTAAACGAGCTTTTATTAAATTACACATAAAAACACCTCCCGCTGTGTAAGTACTTTGGAAACTTCAAACTCAATTCGGCTCTCGGCTGCGCGGCCTGAAAAATCGAAGCGCATCTGTATGTAAAGTGCCAGGATCCGGCAGGCTGCTTTGACGAAATATTGAGTTTGATTTTAAGACACTTTACATCTCATTCCGGCTGACGTGGAGTGACGTGCGTAAATTGAGCAAATCAGCGCTGGCAGCCGCCGTTCTCCCACAGATTT
Source organism: Sinelater perroti (assembly GCA_036346155.1). Taxonomy (NCBI): domain Eukaryota; kingdom Metazoa; phylum Arthropoda; class Insecta; order Coleoptera; family Elateridae; genus Sinelater; species Sinelater perroti. The sequence goes on from JARFIY010000359.1 coordinate 3,850,526, forward strand.
GCGATAACTTGGAGCGATGCACACGCACGATTGCGCTGCAGACGTCGGCGAGCGCGGGCGCACCGTGCGCCCCGCAGGCCCATCTGGAAGCGGCGGCGGCAAAGGAAAAAGCGGCCGCCGTTTTTCCGGCGACCCGGGCGGCCCGCGACTGTGCGGCCGGGGCCGGCCTCGTCCCGGTTTGTATTGTCTGTGGTTTGCCACTGGCAGCAGAGGATTAATGATTGTTCTTCGGTGCACGCGACCTACCTCAACCAAGATAAATGTGTATTTGATAGTGGAGGCCACCGCCATGAGTCGGACTTCCAGGCCCACGCCGGTAACTTATGAAGTCGTTCCCGTTACGTGATGGTGGTTGGAGCAGGTGACGGCAACGGCGGTGCCCGCTTGAGCTCTGCGCCCTGCGGGGTCATTCTTCTTCGACATTGTCCATAGCGGCGTGGCAGATGCCAATCTTGCGTCCTCACAGCAGACGTTTTCTAATCTTTAATCTCGCTTTTTAGTAGGGTTTCTCCAGGCCATGCGTGGCTTGACACATTGCACGTTAATTTACGAAACAATTGTCAAGGAATTAGGATCGAACAAAATTCGTCTGATTAGTCTGTCAATAGTTGTGGCGATGATTTGCAGTTTTGGTTTTAGTTTTTTACAACTTGAGCAATAACTTATACATTATTAACACTAATGTTTATGTTATTTTTTATTCTTTGCCAGCAAGTGATTAAATTAATGGCCTTAGCAGTACCAAAAGGATCAATTTATTGCTTTATTATGAAGTAATTACAACACTATTTTCTATCTGCTCGCTCTATATGTGACCTGCCACCTAGAAGTTTAATGATTAACAACGAAATGGTGCTGGCCAAGACTACTCTAAATAAACTCACTGAAAAAAATAATAGGGATCTAGCAGAATGGTTTGTCTTTTTTGAAATAGTAATAAAAAGAACAACATAGAATCTGATCAATGTTTTATTGTACCATCACATAGAATAATGTTTGCCATTTAGTCCTCAGCCAGTTTTGAAGATGATGTCGTCCAAATTTTTACCCGCACGAACGATACACTTCTATAGTCTCACCCCAGAATTCCGAATTGTTTGCCTAGTCATTTTCTTATGAGTCCGTGGCATGCGTTGAAATATTTCAGCCTTTAGGTGTCACCACAGTAAGAAATCACAAATAGACCGGTCTGTTGACTTAACCGACCATAATATGTCACCATGTAATCAGATAAAACGTCCTGAAAACATTTGTTTTAGAACTTTATCGTGGGCGCGGTTACACAATTTTATTGAAACCACAGCTGTACATTTCCATGTTCGTTGAGTTGGGTTTCAAGAAATTGCATAACATTAAAACATAGCGTCTTGCTTCTTCAAAAAATACAACCCTATAATACCAAATTTCCTGACCGTGGAGAGGTCGTTATTTGGAGTTGCTGAAAATTTTGTGGAGCCCAAGACTAAAACTTCTGGTTACTAATGCAGCCCGATAACTGAATATGAGCTTTGTGACTACTGAACATACCAACATCAGCTAGAACATTTGCTACCACGTCCTCGCACGTAGCGTGCCGAACGTAGCAGTCAGATTCTTTAAGTTTCTAGACTACCATTAGTTTATACGGATGAAACATGAGATCGCACTGTGGAGTTCTCCTCGCGCTCCGTTGAAATATTTTTACGTCTGCTGGAAATTGTGTACTCAAAACATTACGGTTTTCTTGGTCAGAACTCTTCCATGACAACCTACTCCTAACTCCTCCCAAAATACCCATTGCGTCACAATCACATAATCTCCATTTTTAAAATAAGTCTCCAACACAAACCCATGATGTTCACCACTTGACCCAATGATGGGTCTTGTGCTATTCAAAAAGGAGATATTATTCTGCCGAACCCTGTATAGAAGATTTCGTTCATTTCAAGCTTCAACAACTCGCAATGACATTTATTTTGAGCAACTGCTATCAGCAATTGAATTGTTTAAGAGCAATGGTAACTTTGGATAACAAACAACGGCTTAAATTACATGATAAAATTGTCTCATGGTGAAATAATATTTTTGTAATTTACATGTTTAAGCATTTTTCCATTATTAAGCAGAAACATGAAATGGAACAAGATCACAAATATACAAGGCAATCGCAGAAGACACTACTCATAGCTCCGACATCAAACACGAACACTTATCCGAGTAAACCTGCGGGAACTGGCCAAAGCAGCAGCGTCATCGTGATATTTCTATCTGTGAATCAACAGGCTCTTGTATCTCTAAATTAAATTGACAACTTACATACGCTAACGAGTCGAGGCGGCTACTTAGACAGATGGATTCGGCTTTGGAAGAACTCTGCCTTTCTAGCCGCTTAAAGGTCGGCCGCGTTCGCCCAAACTTTGGGCGTTTGTTACGGGCGATTTCGCGTATAGTTGCCAGCACTCCTAAATAACCAGTTGCTGCACTTTCTAATGTGGCTCCCATTTGGCTCGTTTGTCACCCATCGCACCTACCGCGCTTTCGGCTCGCCTTTCAGTTTGCACGTCACTCCTAGTGCCCGGTGTTGGGCAACTTCGCAAACTGTAGTTATTTTGTACAGAATTTAATGTTAGTATGCTGATCGAAATTTCACTACAATTAACAAATATGTAGTTTGTTTATTTTGTACACCATTTATAAGTGTCAATAATTATTACGTTTTCCGTATTCAATATGTTAAGTGAATGATTGTTTTTCTCAAAAGCTGTTATATCTTTCTTGCTCTACAATTAAGGGACATAAAAAATTTGTGTATTTAAAATTTCTTACAACTCAAAGCAAATACCCTCGTTCCACTGCAATTCGTAATTATTGTTTAAGTATCCATTAAACTAAATCATTTTAAATGAACAATAAAAGGCCACCAAATTATTTTATTTTAAATGTGACAAACTGTAACCAAGACTTTAAAAACAAATTGGTAGGTACTTTGCGACTAATTGAAAAGTTCCTAACCAGCTTCCGCCCAGAGCATACATATAGTAACTAGGCATTAAAAATTAGCTATAAAACTTGTATTACTGCAGTCAGTATGATAACATTTTCTAAATAGACAACTGTAAATAGAATTTTATATTTTCGGCATCGGTAATATAAGCAATGATCGCGAAAGGCATATCCTGTAACACCATGAATGCGGACCGCTACTTTTAAATACCTAAAGATTACTTGTGACCTACCCGATCTGACTGAGGTTAATATTGACGAATTTATTTTCGTACAGAATGATGCGCCATTCCATTTTGTTCTTAAAGTGCGTGCGTGGTTAGCCCGGCATTTTCCAGGACGTTGGCTCAAATGACGCAAATTTCATTAATCAAGAAGTCCTGATTTCACTCCATGTGATTTTTACTTGAGGGGCTACACAAAGGAGAAAGTATACAAGACAAAGCCTTATACACTGGGAAACTTCTCATTAACATCCCAAACGACTTTCTTCAGACCGTTCATTCTATTTCCGGTCGTTTTAGAGAATTGATTGACGCAACGTCAACGCTGTCGGTTGAAATTTAGACTTGCTTTTATATTTCTACGTAACTAAGTACATATGCAATTTGTTTAAATAAGTATAGACTTTATTGGCAATTTTTAATATTTAGTTACTTTTTACTCTCACTGTAGTTCAGGAGATTGTAGAAAATGACAAGAAATCTGTAATTAAGGTCTCAAATCTAGAGAACCAAGTTAGTTTTATTGTGAAATCAAGTACATACACTGTTATTTCGGCCAAAAGTGGACTGTATCGTATTTTTAAATTTAAACAAAGGAACTGCAATCAGCAGGCCAAAGCTGGAAAACTCACCTTTGGAAGTGGACGCTCTATTAGAGAAGTCTGCTCCCCATGCTGTACTATTGGGAGAATTAAGGAAGAGGAAAAAAGGGTGTGGGTAGAAAAAAGGACAAGTTACCCCAATCTTCGCTGCGGGGCCGATCGGAAGCGTTTCTTCTGGTATGGGTCTTCCAGCTGGTTGTGTCCAAAGTTTACAACTAGGTTTTTCTTGGTTCCTCGTCAGTCAAATACAAAGAAAATTGGACCCAGCTTTTTCGCCGGCAAAATTTCAACTCCCGTCAAAATCGGTCAACAATAACGACCTCCGGGATGAGGACACCCTGGTCGGCAAAATATCGAATCTCGATGTAGCAATTGGCTTTTAACAAACGACCACCGGGATGTGGAAACTATTGTCGCCAATTAAACATGCCAGCGAATTCTCGGTCAAAACTGTTTCGTACATACGGAAAATTAAAACCGGCCGCACGATTTCTGAACACGGTTATTATTCAAAAACGGAGGGAGCAAAAAGCGAAGAGATCGGGGCCGAAGCCGAAGCTCTTATATATCGGCTCACCGGGCAAGCGGGCAAATTCGTCGCAACTATCTCAAATTAGAACTAAAGCGCGTATACAGAGGGAGCCATAAGACGGCCGGTCCTAATTTAAAATCCAAATAAAAGTAATTGGAGATTGGCGCAAACTACTGTTTACCCTCAAATTTTGGAAAGCTGGGATCAAAATTCTGAAATCTTCAAGATTCCCTTTTTATTCACTATTGAAGAATATTCAATGGAAACAAAGTTAAAAGAAAGGAGTCAACTGTAGCCTAATAAGATTTGCGCAAAAGAAAATTGTGAATTTCTAGCCAAAAATATTTTGCTGTAAGAATTTTTTTAGCAGCCAAGAATTTTATTGACAATCTGAACATCATTCTAAAAATGAATATAATAATGTTACAATACACAATAACTAACACACCAGTGACGTGGGTAAATGTCACCTCAGTTTTTTTGCGAGTTTTGTGACAATTGCCTTTTCAGTTTTCTGTTAGCGATTGGATGTAGTATTAATGCTACTAATGGCTTAGGGTGAGCTTCTAAGTTTGTGTGGTGTTTACAGAATTTTTGTTTTGTGTAACTTCTGCTACGTATGGAAATTTGATATCCATATGTAGGGTGTAATTCGAGAAGTACTATGATGCATTTGAAATTGTCAGATGTACTTTGGATTTGCATCTGTAAGATCTTGCTAGTCCCCAGAGTTCTATCCCGTTTATTCATATTGGTATAATTATAGTTTTATATATTAATAATTTATTTTCAGTTGATCGATGAAATTTACGTTCTAGAAGTAAATTGATTTCCTTAAACTTCAAGTCAATTTTTGTTCTTGGCTATGTGTTCCTTCCATGTTAGTGTACTATCAAGATAAAGTCTAAGATATGAATCTACTCTGTCTGTGACTGTTTGTGTCTTATGATTGCTTAATTGGGACTGACTAGAGTGCAGTGGTCTTTTCTAAGAGTGAAAGATTTATGTGATGATTTGCTCTAGAAATTATAAAACATTTTGTTGTTAAATTATCAAAAATATTTTGTTTTTAAGATTTATAATAAGAAGATTATCTGAAAGTACGTATTAAACAATATGGAAATTACATAAACAACACTAAGGTTTGGTAAAAAGTGATTAAGATCCATTAAGGTAAAACCACAAATTCATGTATAAATAAAATGGTAAGGCTTTAAGGCTTCACGCGAAAGCACGGCCTGCGAACTGAGAGATTAAAGGCTTTCATATGTCCGACTTTACTGCCCGGTCGTCGCGTACTATCTCTGGTGAGAGGCGATGTGGCAAGCACCGCGCCTTAGATGACCGCCATTATTACCCCTTGTTCGAGTGAACACCTCAACCACTTAGACCACTCTGGCGGTACATGTATAAATAAGGAAATGTAAAAATTAGAAAAAATCTTTTTTGGTTTTCTCTGTTTCTCTTTCTCTCTCTTTCTCCCCTCTTTCTACCCCCCTCTCTCTCTTTCTTTATTTCTTATTTTACTTACAGAAAATCAAATTACTTAATAATATTTATGTACAGTACATAAAAAATTACTATAAAAAAATGACACTATAACTGTATCTATCTGTAATACTATTTATGTTACACTAACACGGTCACTTGTTTCCGATACTCGACTTCTAGAGCCTACAAAAACTATCTGGCAATCATCTAAAAATTTTTGCCTTTTTTCTAATTCTCGCAAGTGCACAAACATTACAATTTTCACGGTATTTGAAAGCATTATGTTCACCGCTCGACCGTGACGACTCGGCGGCAACAGAAACTGCCGCTGCGAGCCTCTAACACGGCGATATACTTACAGGGGCGTTCGTAAATTATTTACACTTTATTAATAATTATCATTTTACTTTCATTATTCTTCGGTAACACCACATTTCCAAAGTTTCTACCCTTCGTTTGTCTTCGATTGTCTCGCAATCATACAGTGCAGTGCTCCATAGTAAATGTACTTTTCTTTTAATGAGATATTAATACAAATAGGTATTTTATCTGATAGAAGGTTTTTAGTGTCAGTTGCATTCTATTACTTATTTTTTCTTGCGCTTTCTGTTTGCTGTTGTAATACTGCTTAAATAATGGATTTTTTAACTTCTTTTATTCTTTTTTACTTTTATTTTTGTTTGTCTACATTTACGTTTTATATAAGCCATTATTTCCGTTTTTACCCTATTTATCTTCATATCATATCTTTGCTTTAGTAGATTTTACTTCGTGTGCTTCTTTCAGTTCATCTTCACATTCTGTCAGAAATGCACCTGCATAACACATCATTTTAACTTTTTTGTCTTCTGTTATCACTTAAGAGCATTTGTTATGTTTATGTTAAATAAGGTTGGCGATAGTCAACCTTCCTATCTTACTGTTTCTCCGCATCTAACGATCGTTTATTTTTGTGCAAATTGTAAATTACTTTTTTATCATTGTATTTTTACGGCAAACTATTTAAGAGCCTTAAGCAGCTTATACCACTTCATATTTTCAATATCCACGAACACAATATTCCTTTATTCCTCTTTTTGTATTCTTTTCTCTATAATTGATCTCAAGGCTAAAATAGCTTCTCAAGTTCCTGGATATTTTCTAAAATTATACTAATTGTCTTTTAAATTCATCTCTATTTTATTTTCTGTTTAACTACGTGCTATACATGTGAATATCTTTAATGCAAGCAACATTAGGTTAATAATGATCTTTTTTTAGTATTGCTGTCATGTTTTTTGTGAAACCTTCCATACCTCTACGACCTCTTTGAATTCATTTTCAATAAACTGCTATTTCGCTTTTCTGTTTTCTTAGTTTAGATTATTTACTAAATGTTTAGTTTTCTTTATTATTTGTTTTTTTCGTGTGTAATACATAGTTTTCCATTTTGTCGTGTTTTGGGGTCTGTATTTTCAGGCTTTAAGACATAATTTCAGTGTTTTCTCTTATTTCTTCTGATACAAATTTTTCTTTCACTGCTTCTCTTAGTATTTGTCATATTTATTTTAAATGTATGTTGTGTTGTTATATTAATTTTATATAACTTCTGCAGTCCCTGATTTTATTTTTAAACCTTTGTTTTGTTCACACTATTAATTTTATATATTCCCCTATTTTCACATAGCCTAAGTATACCTTCTTCGAACATGGTGTTGAAAGAGTATGCTAGCTGTAACTAAATTGTGTTTTGTAGTCTAATACTTGGATTATTTCAGGAGCTATCGATCTTATATATAATTTTATCATTATGTAGCTCTGTTCCCAAATTTTCTATTAAAATATATCCCAACTAGTGCGTTTCTCTTATTGCGGTATTATTCTATGCTTACCACTTTATAAGTTACTCTGCTGTGGCCATCTGTGCTCACTAACGCCTATTTGAAATTTATTAATTTCTAATTTTAGATTTTAAAATGAAAGATGAGGTTGACAATGGAAAAAATAAATAATTGTAAGCAAAAACTATACAAAAAAGTGAAAATATAGCACAACAATGATAACCTGTAATGTAAATGTAATCCTGTATGATATTTGGCAAAATAGTGGTAGGTAAACTCAGAGTTAATTCACAATTTTTTATTCATTTAAACAATATTGTAGTATGTTACTTTTATTTTTTTATTCCGACTTTATTACAGTTCCTATGATTTAATCGTTCTACATATAGTTAAAGAGGGTACGGCAATTTTAAAATAATAGTAGCGATTCTAATCAATCATATCATACAAAACAAATTTGACAACTCTCAAATAACTTAAAATAGTATCAACAACAAAGTAATTTCTACAGTTCCAAGCGATTTAAAAAACCTAAGTTGACTCCAATAACTCAACAATGTAACTCAATATTTCAAATTGTCTGGCGCTTTCAAATGCGGATCTAAATTAATTATTTATTTATAAAATTGTACGGGTATGGTCAAATTACTTAATAAACCACCTGCAATAATTATCCATTATTTTATTTAATCAAAACAACCATTAGCAAAATAATTTCAGTTGTTTTGATATGATCTTGCACATTATACATAATAATTAATTTTTTCGCATTTCTCTATACTTTTAGGTTGAACTGACTGTGACCTTAATTATTATAATATAGGTGACCTTACATGTAATATAAATAATAAAAATATCCGATTATTATCTATCATATGTTGGCTACAAAAAGCACATTATATAAGCCTGATATCCCAAGTCATAAAGATAATAGCAGACTCATTTGTATGTTATTTATTCATTAAATATGTATTCGTACACTAATGCCCGATTGTAATATGCTCCGAATAAATTAGGGATCAGAGTCTGTGTTTCTGTAATAAAAATATAGCATAAAACCGCCCGTTAATTTTCGCCATGCGAACGACTCGAAGCGCAGCCTTATCAAGATGATTTATATACTTTGCATAAACGTAAATATAATGGCGGCACCTAACCACTAGCATTATTGCTATTCAATTAATTAACGTAATTGTATTGCTGTAACATCTATTGTACACGTAATTTGCTTTGATTTTACGTATGCGATTCTCAACCTCTAAGCGCTTGGCAGACCATGTGAAAACGGCAGTTCCCGTACATCAGAGCAAATTGCACGCTTTAAAACTGCAGGATGCAATAAAAGTTAGCTAACTATGGCAATTATGCCAATCAACTCTTTTATTTGGGAAAATTAAATAGAGTCGGATTAATTTAGCTGCGGAGTACTGTAATTTATGAATTATGCTGGGTGGCAACAGTTACAGTTGGCACCGACACGTTCGGCTTCCCGAAATCGCACGCTTTTATGAAAAGTTAATATAAGTTTAAAATCCTGCTGCATACTGTTTAGCAACACACATTGCTTGTAGTTATTAAAATAGACAATGGTTCTGTTACAGAAGATGTCAACAGAATTTAGCGACAAGGTAATGTGTTCGCATGTCACCAAATGACTATGGATGAAGAAGTCACATAAAAATATAGTTAGCGAATGAATTTCTGTTAAAAGAACAATTTAAATAATGTGTAAGAAACATTTAGTAGGTTCTCTTAAATTCTACACATTTTAAATTTTATTTTTAATAGTTCACTTTTTAATCCTAATATATTTTACCTTACTAATAACTTTAGCGTCAATTTGTTGATGTGTGTCTGAAGTGAGTTCCGTTTTAATGAATATTTTATTATAATATCCGGCATACGTTACTGTATTGTTCATGAAATTATTCAGTTATAAAGTAAATGTTTGTTCTCCATTATTAGTTGTAAATTTAAATATATTGACCGGTACTGTTTCCGAAATTTTAATTTTTATCATAATGTCTTCTTTCAAAATTGTGTCTTTCATGTTGTAAATATATTAAAATTTAAATTAGTTTTAACGTGTTCCATGGTTAATTATTAACTTCGATAATTCTATTTAAATGGGAACAAGTGCAAACAAGATGTTAATTGTGCACATTTTACAAAAATGATATCTAAATTAACTTTTACAACTATAATGTCATTTGAAAATGATTATACTAGTATTTGAGTCCTGCTCTATTATTGTTGTGCAGCCCTAAGCTATCCCTTCTAAATGATTTATAAAATAGAGGATTAAACTTTTATGTCTACTGCGTGAAGTATATTTTTTAGATCAGCATGTTATTAACTTTGTGATCTTATTATTATTTTAACTTTTTGGCTATAACTTTTGGAATTTTATAATGCAATATTTATAAACTAGGCCATTCTTTTAATTAAGCACAGTGTCTTGCTTTTTCATAAGTTCAACTATAATTGCTTCAATTTTAACGAGTTTGTAGATTTTATGATTGTGTTTGTTGGTAGTTATCTATTTGCTGAGGTAGTTGACTTTTATCGCGGTTATTTTGAGCAAATTTTATTTAGGCCACGTAACAAAAAATTTTTTTTGGCTACGCTGCACGTTTCAAATTTTTACTTCTTTCTTTTTTGCAGTTTCTCATTGAATATTCTTCAGCACACTTAACACATCTTAAAGTTCTATGGTTATTCAAATGCTGACAACCTTAATAATTACCTGAATTATATTACGTATAACGTGTGGGTGTTCAAATGTAATTATGATTTTATTAAAAATTTTGTATTGTAGATCTTTTTGTTACTTTTCCTTTGCTATAGTTTTATAAAGTATATTGATAAGGGTGTTTTATGAACCCTATGTTTATTGTTGAATATATTAATTACATGCACCCATAGCAAATTCATTTACATCTACCGTAAGGGCGCATGCTGCAAAATATTACTTTAAACTTCCCATTTTAAAAATCAATATTCTTATTTTTTTGCTTTTTATGGACATATTATAATCTTTAGTGTTGACTATTGTGAAAAAGTTTTAAGCTATAAACACAATAAAAGCTCTTTCGATGCTACATTATCTTGTTTGTACTTTATGGGGTGACTAATCAACAATCCCTTAATTTCTGTTTATTTGGAATTATTTCATCTTATCGAGCCATAAGTAAATACGGCTGCAAATCTTGTGTAAGATACGTGCTTTGCACCTGAGGGGAAGAAGATTAGAGCTAAGACTGGATTGGTATGACAGATGGTTGTTACTATTCCACAGGGGTTATCTACTGGTACATAAAAATTATGGATTTGATTTATATTAAACCCCAAGCTTTGGTACGCCGAACAAGGTTATTCACTTTGTACATTTCAACAAAACTTTTTTGTTAATTGTAAAACACAATTCTTTAGGTTGCGGTTAACACTGAACACTGGACATACTTTAACACTTATAATAAACATCAAATTTTCTTTGCGGTAAATTGACTCTCCAACAATGTAAATTTAACAATTATATGCAAGAATAAAATTAAAAATAAACACAAAACAGAATCGGGCTTAATGGAGCTCCAGTCGCTCTCATGTATAACTAGCACAACACATCCGCTTAGTCTAGGTGCACCAATCAAACACTAAGTGAAAATCTAAAGTAAAGATTACATTCTAAACTAGAAAATTGAAAGTACTGAAATAGAGTATTGTACTTCCTGTTCAATAAATGAATATAAATTAACAGCAAACGTTGATCTAGCAGAAAGCAATTATAAATAAAAGTCGAAGTTTAGACATACATATAATAGGATTTTTTATTCATAAAATTGCTAAAATAGTTTTATTTTTTGACACATATTGCCATATAAATAAGAAAAATTATTTATAAATTTAAACTTTCTTGTAAACTTCAACTTGTTTTCTACTATTGAAAGTATTAATTTATTTGAAACTGTTTCACAAACTTAAAAGATTTCTTCAAAAGGCCCTCTCAAAAGAAATTACGATTGTTTTTAAATACCTATGTTTACTTTTCTTAACTTTTTACGCTTCTTGGGTACACTGATGCATTAATTACTTAATTAATTGTCATTTTTCCCATTTTATGTATTTAATGTCCAACAATCAAAAATACTAACAATATTTATTTTTTTTACTATTACTGTATGCATTAATATTAAATTTTCATGCAATTTGGTCAATTAGTCAGCAATGAAATGATGTCACTAATTATACTCACGATGAATGTAAAGGTCTCTGGACCTAATATTCCTATTAAGACAAGTAGGATAAAAATTATTAAGGAAAGCAAAGCGATGTTTGGGAATGCCTAAAGAAAAGAGATAACAATAGTTAAAGCATTCTGTAAGAACAACAAAAATAAAGTAAGAACACACAACGAGGAATCTAAAAAAACAAAGACAAAACTGAGACAGGGGTGCTTACTTAGCTCATTCCTATTTTCAGTAGTAGTGGACAAAGCCATAAGGAATTTTAAAGAAAGATGTACAAGTATGAAAATAGAAGCCTGGAAGATGAAATCTATTCAACCCCAAGAAATATTATTCCCCAATAATATGGCGTTAGTGGCCGAGTCAGAAGAAAAATTCCAACATAATCTAAACAAATACCAAAAAGAACTAAAAACAAATAAATATAAGTAAGACAAAAACGATGTCAATGGCTAACAAAGAAAAGAAACACAAGATAAAAATAAATAGACAAACACTGGATCAAGTTACAAGCTATAACTATTTTGGAACAATAAATAATAGGGCACAACGTAAAAGTATAAAAAAATAGGAAAGTTATACAATATCTTTAGAAACACGCTTTTGGGAAAAAAAGAGACAGCAAAGGAAATCAAAACACCCTAACTTATAGATGTAAATTATGGATTTTAACAATAAAAATAAAATTCGAATCAAGGCCGCAGAGATGAGGTTCCTAAGGAAAATTCATGGAATTACTAGAAGGGATCACATGAGAAACATAGTAATAATTGAAGATTTTAATACAAAATCAATAGAAAAAGTAGTAGAAGAAAGACAACTAAGTTGGTTAGAATATATACATAAAATTAAAGAAGATAAAATAGCCAAACAAGTATATGAAGCGAGGGCACAAGGAAGAAGCAAAGTAGGACGTCCACAAATACGATGGAAAGAACAAGTCAGACTAGTGGTGGAAAATCGAAGAATACACATCAATGACAAAGTACAGAAACCAATGGACAAGAAAAATCAAGGACATAAGGATAAAGTGCAATATGTAAGATATAAATAAATAAATGTAATTTAAAAATGTAAATGTAAAATGTATAGTCCAGCACTTAACGGTAAAATAGATTACAAATTAAATTAAAAAAAATGTAAGAAATATGTAACATCAATTGCTTGAACAGGAGGGCTAGCCTGCCAAAACGTATTTTTGGCGCCCCAGGCTGACAATTTTTCATCCACCTTCCCTCAAATTTTTGCAAGGTGGGATAGTATAAATTTTTAATAGGATCGGCTTTTTTCCCTAGTTCGGAAACGTGGAACAACTTAACTTATAATTGAAGCTACGCTCGGTGCAAGCAAACCAAATAGCCGTGGAAGACGCACGTTTTGCGTTCGGCAATGTTTGCATGTGCGCTCCCAATTTGCGGAACGCCCAATTGTGTTGTGCGAACCAAAAAAATGCATACCCAGCTGAGTCTCTCAATTATTTAATACGCGTTTCTTATCTAATGGACCAAAAGCAGCAGCTCGATGACTCAGCCGCGGCCGCGCGGCTTCAAATGCACCACGGGGCGGCTCCAACGTGCGTACACAAACGCATGGACCTCTTCGTGTATATCATGGCCACGCCACATTACTTCGTTTACTTTCTGTTCAGATATATTGATAGAAGTGCATTATTCCTGTGAGGCAGCATTCTCGAGGTTTATCTGAAATTACTACCATTCATTTGCCTCCAAGTATCGTGTAGTAGTGACCAATAACGTTTTAATCACCTTTGAAGTATTCTTTGGCTTCAATAGAGTAGATTTGTCTTGTCCACCTTACTTTTCTAATATATAGTGGTAATGTGTGTCTATCCTTAGCTACAATTTATACTTCGTATTCTAAAAAACGCTATCGAATTTTGAAGAATTTGACAGTGGTAATATTCCTTCTAAAAAAATATTACTACTCTAAGTTTAATTTGTTCAACTTAAATACTTACTACAATTGCACCCATTGGTAGGTCTACTTTATATTTTTTGTCAGTACAACTTATCTCATTCCGATGATTAGGTAAAATTTTTTATCTAACCTCGTAACAGTAAGCTACATAATAAAATGTATTAATAAATTTATATCGGACTTTAAAAACATATAAACTATTGATTATTTAAATTGCAGCACTATTAAATACAAATTGTATTGCATTAAAAGTTCTATGTTAAATTAAGCATAATGTAATTAAATTTTGTAATTAAAGTTTGAGACTTATATGTTTATATCTGCCGGAGATTTGATTATATCGTTTCTTAGATATACGGTCTGAGGGAAGTAGTGACGTCACGTGTAAAATAGTCATAAAAAGCGATCTCAGCCATTCAGATTAGGCACGTGTAACTTACACAGTGTAAAAATGCGTTGTCGTCGAGGAAGGAAACATCATCAACAAATTAGCAAAGTTGAAAGAGGACGTAATGCTGGCCTACATGAAGAGGATGTTTCTCTACGAGAAATGCGCCGCAAAATTGGCCACCATAGCAGTACTACGGAATATACGAATATGAAAAAGTGCACAGAACAACCAACCGAAAAGTCATTGTCTTCAGAGGCTTGCGATTTGCAGACCGTAACTTTACTTCAAATTCTTCAGCGTGACATTCGTATTTCTTATTGTTTCGTCTGTGTGTTCTCGAGGTGAGTTTGACATTCATGGTTTCGCCGAGATTTTTGATTTTGCTCCTCCATGGTATGGCGCGCTCGAAGTTAGTAATTTCTTGGTAGACATTACTGCAGTGTTTTTCTCTGGATTAATTCCAATCCGACAACGATCGAACCAATCCTCTAAAGTATCAATCTTTTGTTGTAGTTTCTCTGCTGCCAGATGGTGAGACATAAATAAGCTCTTTATTAACACCGTGTCATTAGTGCAATAGGTTGGCGTCGTAGATGTTCACTGGCGTAGATGTTGAAATGGATTGGTGACAGCACTGATTCTTAAGAAACTCCTGCGCGTAGTCTCCTCTTTGATATTAGCCATTTTCATTCTGAACCTTCTACCAGTCAGGAAGGACCAAATCAGAATGTTTGACAGCGGGATGGATGCTAAGGTCATCTGGAATACTAGCCCATGTCTATAATAAGAAAATCACTCTAGTGTTTTTCTTTTTGTTGAAGGCTTCCGTAACTGTTTCTACCACTCGTAAGCTGATGGGGTAACCCTCCAAGATCAAATTTAAGCTTTCGACCAATATATTCAATCAGTGATTGATTAACCTTTCCACTGGCTTTTCTAAGGTACTTGCCTTTCTTGACTTGGAAGCATTACGACTTTCGCCAGGTTCTATTGTTGGAGGCAGTATTGTAACCTAAAGATGGCGTTGGCTTTGGTGGTCACGCAGACGGTTGTTTTCCTGGGGAGTGCTTTGATGACTTTATTGAGTATACCATAAAACCCTGACGTTTTTTTTGACTCTAGCGCTCTTGTCACTTAAAGGGTGAGCTCTTGGTAATCTAAATCGCATTGGCGCCCGCCTCTGTCTACTCTGCGATCGTATGCGTGATCCTTTTTCCCCGTCGACGAGTGGCATCAAAGAAGGTTTTTTGGGAAATACCTTAATCATCCGCTAGAGTAGATTGTCGGTCACGTTGAGGGCTTCCAACTTGATCTCCTAGACAGCATCCCGGAACATTGCAATTGTGGTTTTAATTTCGGTAGATTCTCTTGTCCCCCGAATACATCGTTGCCTATTTTTTTCTTGAATATAGTATTGTTATTAACAAAAAATTAAAGCTACTTTACGTATTGAATGACACAGTGAGGGCTAATATCTTTATTTTTTGATAATCACTTATAAAACTGACTGTTTCTTTATGGAAAATTATCAAAACAAAGCGACTAAAGAGCGTTGAGGTTATAGAAGCCTATTATGTCTGGTCGGTCTAAAATAATGCAATTCCCTTAACTTCCAACGAATGCATGTTCTACACTTTATATTCAGATGCAAACTTATAACGTCCACATAACGCAAACGGAGCGCAATTAAAATCCTAAAGTTCAATTTGGATCAACCTATACAAATTTGCTCGTATTATCTCAGAAGAGCTTCAATTCCTGATTTTTTTCAGTTATGTCACATCAAGACAATTTTTATTTATCCGATTATTGGATGTTGTGTCATTCGCGCTGTCATTTGTGCCGCGGCCATATTTCGTAGCGTTTGCGCCGCGACCCTTCTAGGTATCTGAGAACCGTGTAGTGACGCCTTTTACCTGAAAATCGAGGCGCTCTATATAATATATATATATATATATATATATATATATATATATATATATATATATATATATATATATATATATATATGGTGGTCAGGGTGGCTGCTTTTAGTGACAGGCACATCTTTGTCACTGGATTTGACAAAATGCAGAAATTTGTCGAACAGTATATGTATAATGTGCGCTAAAAATAAAGAGTTTAAAATTAAAAACGATTGTATCGGTAAAGCCCTTAATATAATTTTCTAATTGGTCTGCTTCTTGGTTTATTATTAAAAGAAAAAATAGTTAACGATAATTACAGCGCTTCAGTCTTTAAGTAGTTAATAACTCTGCGGCGCAAACTATACGGTTCTTAGGTACCTAGAAGGGTCGCGGCGCCAACGCTACCAAATATGGCCGCGGCGCGAATAACACCCAATGAATTACTATTTCTCAATTTTTAATAATTCTAATAATATTTTAGTATTTGTATGAAAAATATTTTTAATTATATCTATATGATTTTGTAATTTCCATAGCACTTTTAACGTATTTTACACCAATAGTACAACTGTTTTATTTGTTTTTTGTTATTGGCGCATTTTTTGTGGAGAATAATGAATATAAAATTATAATTCAGTTATTAACGTTAGTTATTACGCGAACTACGTTAGACATAGCCAAAAGATGAACTGCAACGTCTAAAAGGGCAAAAAGCAGCACTCGAAGCGGTTACTGTAATTCTCGAGTGCACTGCATGTGTTATTACAGCGCTCCGGCTGTATTACATCTTGTGCGCGGCGTAGTTTGCGACCGGAGCCACCCAACGACCGGAGCCCTGAAATGATGGAGCCGGCGCTCATCTTAGCAGGTATTATGCGTAACTGAGTCGCTTATAAACATTTCGTGACCGTTAGTTTGACTGTAAGTAGAGTTTCTGGAATTCTAAGTGAGTTAGGGCAGACCCACTCGCGACTTGACGGGGAAGTGACGAAATTTCACTCCGGGAGATATATGACGGTCATTACTCCGGAGATCAGGATCTCGGGATCTCGCGGCCGGGTCATGGGTCAGCCCATTGTCGCTCTCGCGGCTTAGCGGGACGGCCAATTACGCGCCGATGCCGGGCCCGGGCGAGTGGAACGGCCGCGTTATTAATTATGCATATTGCGAATTTGAGCGCTTTACTTTTATTCCTAAGCGAGCTTTGCGGCCGGAATTCATAAATTGCGCGCAGCATAAAGGCGAATGAGGAACGGCGCGGCGCGGAGGAATAAAGATAACGCTCTCGGGCGCGGCGCATCAGCTGCGTTTGCGGAATTCGCGATTTTATTGTGTTCTAAATTAAATAATCGGAATGCTCTCCGGATATTACCATGAAATTTTTAATGTGGTGAGAAATGGCCTTTCCGGGGGCACTTAATGGCTGCCTGCCTGCTGCTGTATTTCACTAATAAGTGCCGACAACTGTCCACGTAAGGTGTCGCGTCATGGAAAATATTTACCTCCGTGGGCTTCATGCGGCAGCTGCTCTAATTTTTGCATTTTCGATCAGAAGATCGCACTTATTCCTTTGTTGTTACATATTTAATTTTGCATTATTTGTGTATTGTAACAATTATTATTTTAATTGCGTGCTTCCAATGAAAACGAAATAGCTGGTTACTACAGAAGAATCGTAAGGTTTAGAAGGTATATTTCACAAAATATTAGAGATAATTAAATAATATATGAAAAGGAAGGTAAAACGCTCAAGTTTAAAATGTGGGCTTACAAACTTCGTTTTAAATACCCAGGCGGCAGCACGGACCCAATTCACAAAATGGTGGCGGTACAGCAGTAAGTACTTTGTGTTCTCGAATATACGAGGAGTTATTACTGAGCAATGTGCATTTAGAAAGCAGTACAAAAGGAACCATCATGTCACATCATGTACCTGCTAACTGAAAGATTAAGGCTCTCATATGTTTGTGACTTTGCCCGGTCGTCGCGCACCATCTCTGATGCGGGGCGTTGTGGCAAGCACCGCGGCTTAGACGACCGCCATTATTATACCTCTTGTTCGAAATGAACACAGGTACTCAATGATTTTTAGGGACTGAGTAGGTCACCCGCCAGGCATCAGTGAGCTCCGGGAGTAAATCCAGCTTCATTCCACGATGGCAACGTATACTACGATGGCATCTCCAATTGGGTGATACAGGTTCTGTAAATAATCGTAAAAACACCAGAAGACTAAGCGTTTCTAACAATATGAAAGAGGCAGTTAGGGAAGTTTTTGTGCATAGCCCACAACGATCCACTACCAGAGCAAGTCGTGAACTTAGTATTTCGCAACAAACTATTTAGAAGATTTTGCAACAGCGATTGTTATTCAAATCGTACCGCTCACAAATACTTTTTGGTACGACGTCTATGTAAAATAAATTTATTTTTGTATGGTAACGCAAAAGGCGATGGAGGACAACGAATTTGCTAATTATTTGATGATAAGCGACAAGGTGACATTTCCTGTAACTGGAAAGGTAAAACTATCACAATCTTTATATAAGGGACACGACACTTTTTCTTCGGTGAAAAGGCTGTGACGAGCACAACATACCTAAGCACGTTGTAGTTACGACTGTTTTAGCAACAGACAAAGGATTCCAACAACTTCATATTACAACAAGATGGTACGGTGCAAAACTACCTAAATGAGAAACTTTTCTACCACTCGACGGTCTGGTATTCTTTGGTTGGCTTTCTAGGTCTCCCATTCTTACTGTTTACGATTTTTTCTTTATGAGTACATTAAATATCTATTTTACGTAGTACGAATACCAACAGCATTCGATGAACTTTGAGACCTCATTACTGTTACTGTAAGCATCAATGGAGACACGTTACTGCGTATGTAGACAGAAATAGACTACCGTTTAGATCAAGGGTCATCAAATGATGGTGTATGTTTGTAGAATAAATCACAGAATATTTGAGGAAGTAATATATGTCGTGAATATCAAATATGCCAAAAGTATGAGTACGTGGGTTACAGTTTTCGTTCAACTATAAGAAGTGCGTATTAAAGCGATTACATATTTCATAATGCAAAATATACGCATCATTCGTTATGCCAGCTACATTCTGTAGCTATTCCAACAGTGAATTTCACGAAAACAATCTTTAGCTAATAAGCTTTGGACAAGTTTTACAAAACCGAACCATAATAAAGACCAAAATCTTCTGTTTGGTCTATTGTAAGTCCCATTATATTATTGCAGTTAAAGCATAGAATTTTAAAAAATTAAATTAATACTATTATCTTCACTACTGTCATCATATTTATTGCATCAAAAATTGGTAATTATATTTTTCCTTTGATAAATTGTAAAAAATATTAAACTTATACTTTTACAAGTTTGGATTTTTTAAAATGTTTTATAAGCTTATATCTACCAACTTTACGCCCTGTTAAAAATCGAAAGTACTTTTTATTTTGTTTTTTTACAGAGAGTAGAAAATGCTGTAATACGGCTCACTATTAAACACTCTATAGGCTTTTTACAAGAATTAATTTATAAAAGTTTCCATAAAACAGAAAGAAGTGTTGGATAAAAGGGGGAGAATTATTTCTCACAATACTTCTATGAGACCCTTACCGACCATATCATCTAATGTAACATGGTAAGTATCCTTTCTGTAAATTGTAAATTATATTTATAATGAAAATATCCTCTTTTGGGGTACTCGTCTTCTCTTTTAACGGAAAAATTTAAGCTTTCAATAGAAACATTGCCTTATCTATACAAGCCAGGCAATAAGATATATTTCAAATAAATTGAATGCGGATTCAGCATGGTTTAAAGTTGTATAATGGAGCTTTCATTATTTTATATGAATATATTTGATCTGGCCAAAAGTGCATGCGTAAAATTCTTAGTACTATCTAAAAAGATTGACTCCAATGTTTTAAAACTTGAATTTTACATGAGAACTGAAGCCACCCCAGAACGTTGCTCCTGGAGGCAATCGTCATGTCTTCCGAACGTTGGTACTAATACTGGTAAAACCGCCGAAATTGAGTACTATAATCATCTAAAATAAATTGTCCTACAAGGATATTCCAAGATTTGTATCGGTTTTTTGAAACATTCCTTTTTATAAAGTATATTATAACATTGTCTTTTGCAGTAACTATAATATAAATATTACATTTAATTGTAACAAGTAATATGTTCTACTTACACATTAATAATGTTCGCGCTAATCTCCAATTACTTTTATTTGGATTTTGAATTAGAGCTAGCACCTTTTGGCTCCCTTCTGTATAAGCGCTTTAGTTTTGATTTGAGATAGCGACGGCCTATATAAAAGTGAAGCGGCTTTTGATCGCCCTGTCTGGCTCTTCACTCTTTCGCTCGCTGTTTTGGATTTAGTTGTGATGGTTTAGAAAGCGAGCGAGCGCGTTTCGACCGAGAGCTCACCGGCGAGTTTGATTGGCGGCAGAAGTTTCCATTTCCGCGTAGTCGTTTTGTTGAGGCTAATTTTGTTGCGGAATTTGATATTTTGCCGACCAGGTTATTTTCTTCCTAGAGGTCGTTTTTTTGTTTTATTGCATTTCGGGAGTTAAAATTTTGCTGGTGAGAAAACTCGTTTCGGTTTTCTTGTATCTGACCCGGCGAGGAATCAAGGAAAACCTAGTCGCAAACTCGAACACACCAGTTGGAGGACACACACCAGAAAATACGCATCCGATCGGCTCCGCTGTGAAGATTGGAGTAACTTGTCCTATCTTTTCACCCACACGCTTATTTCTTTTTCCTCTATCCCCCAGGATTACAGCACAGAAAATCGATTTCTGCAGGAGAACGTAGTTCTTTTAAAACGGCATATATTTAGCTTTGTGAACAGCTGTATTTTGTTTAACATTGTCTGCTCATAACGTAATAAGGTAATGTATAATTTGCCCAACACCAGTTTTTGTTTCACCATTTATACTATTTAAATTATTTGTCTCGATAGTATAGTTTCAGTAACTAGAATGTATATTATAAACACTGTCTAGTTCCGCGCTTACAGTAATTACAATAATTAAAAAACTCATAAAAATTATCAACATTATTTAAAAGAATAAACCTGCCGCTCTTGCAGTAAACTGCACAACTTTGTATTTATTCTCTCTTCGATTATCTTTTTTGTATGCTTTGAGGATGTTAATATCCTTCTCCTTTTCAGTGGCAAAGAATTTTTTATTCTTTACTTTTGTGCTAGCACGACAAAACGCCGAAAGAGTTACGGCGAACCCATAAAGTCAAAGACTGAACAATTCCCGACAAAAAGTCATCAAGATCTTTGTTCTCGTATTCGGACACAATTGTCTTCGTACGTGTGGCTGTGTCCCTGTAGAACTTTCACCCAAATTGGAGCTCCTGACCGACAACGTACTACTTTACGTTGACTTAATTTAAGCTCTGTTCCTTCTTAAGCCCTTCAATGAACTTCCAAATATTTGAATGGCAGTTATTAGTCTTCGGCAGGTTTTTGATTGCCCACTGGTAACAGTTACACATTTTCAAGGAAAATTTCGGTAACCTTTTTGTACCATTGATTCGAAGGTGGGCGATGTATCTTCGAAATAATTTATCAAAAGCTTCAAAATTTCGCTGTGTTGTAGATAAAAGGGAGAGCGTCAGCTCTTCAAAGTACATAACAACATCTCCTACAAGCACAAAAGCTAATGCAGTCAGTTGGCGAACATGCAACGCGAAGTTGTAGTGCTATGCATATTCATAGTACATTCGCAAGTCATCGTTGGCTTCTGGGAATTTCTCTTAAAACACATTGATTTGCATAGTTTCAAAATCTGTCATTATCGACTGTTCAATTGACCATTGATACCCTTGATGGCCTGCAACACTCGCCCGTATGCGGCTTGTTGCTTGTTAGGCAACAGTGCATATATATCGATGGAAAAACATTATAACGCACACTCTAAATAGTATAAATTTGTTGAAAGAGTGGAGAAGCACTTTTGCTTGTGCCGTCATTTCCAAAATATGTAAAAAGTTTGTATTTTGCAAATTATAAGTTGCTGTTTGGCGTAATTTCCATTCGGCGTAAATGCCATTCGGCGTAACGACTTTTGTCGTTAATGCTCTTGGCGCGTTAGTTTTCGGCGATACGGGTTTGCCATAACGTATTTCGGCGTGTTAGCCTTCGTGGGAGATTTATAAAATGTTAATATTTTGTAATAATCCCTAAAAAGGTTATAACATTGCATTTACTAAAAGCCAAGATATGACTATTGAACAACAGTAGTGTGAGTTTTTAAGTAGTATCGAAGATTGTTGGTATAAGCCAAACATCAAAACAATGCTGATTGCTTTTAAAATTCCCAAACAATTTATTTCAAAATCAACGCTTAATGATGAGTATTACCTTGGTAATATTGAAGCATTTGGTAAAACGCATTTGTTGTATTTGTTTTGAATATCGAAAATTAAACAAGATTTGGCCCTCTGCAACTATTTTCTGTTCCTTAAACTGAATTTGACGATAAAATTTAAATTTAGCGGACAACGCCGAGCAATCTCAACGCTATTATAATCAGCGACATGAACAAATAAATTTATGTACTTCTTGAATGTGCAATTGGTTATATTTCTATCAGGCAAGAATATTTCTACCAAATAAAATGATATCTGTCGATATTTCTTAACTATTTTTTAATCCGTTTCCATTATTTTTAGGGCAGGGGGGTATAACACAAAAGCGCCTAAAATTATTATATTAATTATCAACATTAGTACATCAAGAGTGTTGTAATATTACAACGCATTTGCGACATGCATAAAACATGGCTCAGTGCGTTATTCCAGCTTATTAATATTTAAAAATGTGACCATCTAATTAGCTATGTCGAATGTAAATCTTGTTTTATTGCCAATAACATCAAGTTCAAGTAGAATCAAGTTAATTGGCAGTAAAGATAATTTACTGCAAGCTTTGCTCATATTTACATAAAAGCTAAAATACATCTTTTTCGCGGCCGGAATTAATTTCATCTTTTTAAAACGGTGCATGTAAATTTCGCATCATTAAGGTAATACCCAGGCTGCCAAATGGCCGTTAATTTATTTTAAAAACCTGACTAATTTGAATGTTACATAGCCGGCAGCTAATGTTTACAGATATATTCGCAAAACGGCCTTAGCGAAACTCGATACCCTTTTTCGTGCGTAGCCTTGCAATAAATTTGCGATTATATTGCAAGTAAATTATCTGTAATTTGTGTCGTTTTGAGTTCTTTTGCAGATTAATTATCCGTTAAACAATTTTTAGTAGTTACATAATTAACCTATAGATAACGCTGCCGCATATTATACATTTTTCTCGTATTTATTAAAGTGATTATGAACAAAAATTACAGTTATAGTGTATTTTTAGATTCAATTAATCTTACAAAATTATTTTCAGAAAAAGTTTAATATTTATGCCAGAAAAACTACTAACTAAGATGATGTAATCACTTTTAAATACACTGTCTGGGCACAAAAGTATCCAGATACTTACACAAAACTACCATCATACTCATCTTATGGCCTGAAGGAAAGAGTTCCAGCAAGTGTGAGAACATTTCTGCAGAAAAAAGAGAAAAGCTACAACCAAAACATTTTACAATACGATTCGTTTAAGTTTGGAGCGAAGTCAGCGTTCTAATCCACCCTAAAGCTACAAGTTTCACAGTTGGTACTATACATTCCGATGAGTACCTTTCTTTAGTCTGCATCATTTCGATGACACTGCCATATGGTGAAACATGATTCGTCACTACAAGTCGCACATTTTAAGTCGTTTGCATTCCAGCCAAGCCGTTCTTTACACCTTGGTAAGAGATGCTCAACAGTTACAACAGAAAAGTTTTATTCGATTTGATTGCTAACGTACAGTTCTTGCACGGGAAAGATAACAGTGGAACATCAAAATTTCTAATAACTTTAGTTAAAGCACGTTCTGCAACTCACGATAGTCCATTTTCGTCATTACATGTAATCTGCTTGTCCGTAATTTAGCACTGACTACACATTTACGTTTCCAATTTACAATCACGTCAAAAACAACTGATTTGGGTAAATTAAAAAGGGTTTCAAGATCTTTAGCGGCTTCCTTCTCATGTGATATTGAGCTCGTTTAACGTACCTTATGCTCATATTTCTTAGCACTGAAAAACGTATAGGCCTATGCACCGTTGTACCTATTGGTCACGTCATAGCAACTTCTAAATGTTAGTTTACTTGTAAAAATAAGTGTCCAGTTAAATGGTGCACATAAAAATTTAATGAGCATAAAAGCTAAATATTCACCTAGTTTTACTTTAAATGTCATTACAAAAATTACAATTTAGCTAACAAGTTTTAAGTCACCTTTAGTTTGTATAGTCCTTATAAATTAATAGAGAATGTTACCCAAACAATAAAAAAAAACATTTAAATTACGTGTTGACAATTATAGATAATCAACTAAATAATTTATTTAGAACTTTATACTACATTCTGATAGAGTTATGGTTTTGCAATTGAAGGAAAAGCTCATGAATAGAAATATGATCAAAGTATACGCACCTACAGTAGACAAAATCAAAATATTAAAATTTATACTCCCCTTTTAGAAACGTATTACGTCTAACAAAAAAAAACAGGTTATAAGTATATTATAATAGAAGAAAAATATTGGATTGGAGAACCCAAGGGGATATAGACTAATTTAGTTTTTCCAAGAAAAAAAAATTGTAACAACACATGGTTCAAGTTGCTAATTTGTAGAACATACTTGAACTTCCCCCAAAGAGCTAAAAGTGACATAATTAAAAATCAGATAGATTACGGGCTCGTAAATAAAAACAAGTCACAGCAATATCCTAAGCACAAAAACCTATCCCGGTACGGACATTACATCAGGCCATAAGACAGTTATAATAAAAATGTGAGTTAAAACTGAGAAATACAAAAATAAAACAACAAGTAGAATATGATCTAAACGCTAAGTTAGCTAAACTCAAAAATAAACCCTTGCCACTAAGACGACTTATAAAAAACGTAGTACAAACTAAAAACAACTCTAGTGGAGGTAGAAAATGCAGCCCTTAATTATAAATAAAACAAAAGGTCGATAACAACAAAAATATTGGATTTAACGCATACACATATGACTTTTAAAAACAAAGAAGCAAATTATAATAGCAAATAAATAAACACATGAAAGACAAAATCAAAAATGTGAAAGATTACGATACGTTTGGATTACAAAATAAAATAAAAAAGTTGAAGAAATATACAAAAAAAACACATAAATGGTTCTAGAAAACCACAAAAATAAAATTGTAATAATTAAAGATTATTTGACGTTAGATCAAAACCTTAAATGATGATAAAGATCAAGAAGCAATAAGACCACATATTTTAAATCGGGCAGTAGAGTTTGCTATAGATGCTCCAAAATCTGATGATGTGTACATATATTATTATTTTTATTTTGTAAGGTATATACATATATAAAGCTAGGAATATTCTGTACCAGGCGAGTGAAATTAAGCATTGCGATACCAGTTTTTTAATAAAACGGAAAACGCTTAACAACTATCGGGGCATAAATTTACTGAATGCGGCCTTAAAAATCACAACGAAACTGATAGCTACGAAATTAGCAAAAATAATTAAACTGCGGGATAAGCAACAGGGATTTCAATACAATAGATCGCGTGTGGATGCAACATTTGTAATTCGACAGATAACAAAAAAGCCTTAGAATGCAACAAACCAGCCTATTTTTGTTTTGTCGACATATAGAAAGTGTTCGACAATTCACAACTTCAGAAAGTAATAGCTACGTTGTAAGAAAATAACGTTCCAAATAGACTTATTTCTTTCATACAGAATATATATAAAAACAACTATACTCAAATAAAGAATGAAAGTACGCTAATAGCAAAGAAAATTCACGTAATCAAACGAATCAGACAAGGGGACTCGCTCAGCTACTATTATTTAACTTAGTGATAAACGAAATAATAAAAGCAGCACTTCAGGGGTGCCCCACGGATAAAGAATGGAAAATCAGGAAAATAGGTTAATATGATATGCAGACGACGCAACTCTTATTGCGGATAATGAAGATAACCTGCAGTGGCTTTTATTCGAAATCGGTAAAGCATGCGAGACGTTTGGGTTAAAAGTGTCGAGCAAGAAAAAAGAAGCAATAATAATCAGTATAGAACGCTACGTTCCAAATTCGAACTATCTGAATCTATAGTAGAGAAAGTGATGTCAATGAAATATTTAGGCGTAAAAATCACAAGTAACGGAATATTTACAAGAGAATATCAGGCCAGAAAGCATATCTGCATGCCTAAATACTACCATATGAAATAACAAACATCTAAGAAGGGAGGCCAAAGTTAGAATATATATCCATCATAATACCGATTATGATCTACGCAATCAAGACAAGGTCAGATATGGTAAAGACCCAACAAATACTGGACATAGCGGAAATGAGGACACTACGAAAAATTATAAACGTAACTAAACCTGACCACATAAAAAGCGAGGAAGTAAGACAAAACTGCAAAATTCAAAAGATCGACGAGTGGACTAAAACAAAAAGATCAGAATGGAATAGCCATATATCAAAATGTG
The DNA here is from genome assembly GCA_036346155.1 of Sinelater perroti. Classification (NCBI taxonomy): domain Eukaryota; kingdom Metazoa; phylum Arthropoda; class Insecta; order Coleoptera; family Elateridae; genus Sinelater; species Sinelater perroti. The sequence goes on from JARFIY010000359.1 coordinate 3,877,330, forward strand.
CAAAATTAATTAAAAATGCCTATTGAAATGCACAAGCTAAAGTAAGAGTGTAAAACAGGGGAACAGAAATTAAAAATGTCAGAGCTGTATATCATCCCCAATATCGTTTAGTATTTATTCTGTAACAATTTATCAAAATCCCATAAATGAATGTATAAAATAATAAATAGAGAAGGAGTAGATGACACTAGAATAGCCGACGAGGGTGTATTGCTAGCAGGTCATCTTACAGCGTTACAAAAATTAATTTCCAAAGCCCATAAAGAAATCATACTTGTGGGTCTAACACTTAATATAAATAAAACAAGTAAGCAGAACTCCAAGGAGAACTACATCTAAAATAAACGACTTTACTTTAGAAAACATAAAGAGTACGAATACTAGGATTGCATGTTGAATTCAAAATTAAGTGCAAGCCGAGAAATAAGAAGTAGAATTGAAATAATAAGGCAAAGCTCTATAAAAATGAAAATACTTCTAATTGACAAAAACCCTAATTTAAAGAAATAAAAGAATGCATAGACGGTGAAGAAATGCAATTCAGATAGTCTTTTGAGAAGCGGTTAATGAAATGTGTGCTTAACATCTCAGGGATGAAAAGAGCAGTATAAATTGCTGTTGTCAACAATACAAAAGAAAAAGATAGTCAATCTGGGTCATCTCTAAAGAAATGAAAAGTATAGAATACTTTATCTTATAACACGAGAAAGAATAGGTGATACTAGGGGGAAAAGAATGAAAAACATCCTGACTAAAAAGCGTAAGACAAAGAATTGGAATAAACATGAAAACAATTATGAAATACTTTTAAATGCTCCTAACGAAAGAAACACCAACAGTGAAATTATTTACTTACAATAATTAAAAATAAGTACACGCTTCAATAATTTATTGTTCTTTAATGCATCTGTCACCGCTGTTGTGTACAAGCCATTTACATGAATGTGAAAATTGTAGGACACCTTTAGACACACCTGTTGTATTGCTAGTTTGCATAAAACTCTTTACTACCTGAAATTGCTTACTAACGATTTGCAGCCTTCAATAATACGAAAATGGTACTCACTTCTTCACTGACATATTTTGACGTATCTAGTTAATATTTTTTACTCAATTTACCATTGTTCTTACAAATCTCTTAAGGATTTTAATATGGTCAATTATATTCAACTATTCTGCTCTTGTTTTGGAAAAACTATAATATTGTAGTTACATTAAACAGCCAGTTAACATGAGTCTTTGTCCTCTTCATTACTGAGTAATTATTTGACTATTGTGCAATATAAGCAACATTAGCTAATTCTGTTAGTTGGTGAACGGTGTTGCCAATATTGAAAATTCTAATCTTATTAGAAAATATAATAAACACATTTAATGCTTTTCTTCTTTTTATTTTTTTATATAATATTAATGATATAATGGTAAGGTTCTAACGCTCCACATAGGAGCACGGTCTGCGAACTGAGAGGTTAAGGCTCTCATATGTTCGCTCTCTCTGCCCGGTCGTCGCGCTGTATCTCTGATGCGGACCAATGTAGTAAGCACCGCGCCCTTAGACGACCGCCATTGTTACCCTTTGTTCGAAGCAAACGCAAGTACTCAATTCTTTTTAGTGACTAAGTAGTCCAGCCACCAGACATCAGAGAGCTCCGGGAATCGATCCCGGGTTCGTCCGCATTGCAGCTTCTACTTCAACCACTGAACCACGCTGGCGATCTTATAATTTTAAAATGGGTTCAGAACAATTTTATATTACAAACTTTCAAAATTGTTTAAATCACATATAAATAATCATTTTAAATCGGAGTAATCAATTTTTTCTTCAACACAACAATAAGCAAATATATAATAATAAGCCATATATCAACCATAACAGTTAATGCTTTTACAAAAAAATTAAATTTTAAATATGTTGACCCAGTAATAATAATAATGGTAAGGCTCTAGCATGGCCTGCCAACTAATACGTTAAGCGTCTCATATGTCCGCCCGCATTGCCCGATCGTCGCCATCATCTCTGATATGGGGAAATGTGACAAGCACCGCGCCTTGGATAACCACATTGTTATTCTCTGTTCGAAGTAAACACAGGTACTCAATTAAAGGGAGTACAAATAAGTCTCCGCCGTTTGACAAAAGATGGCCTCACCAGTAAGTTATGGTTAAAATTGTCAGATGTAAAACGTCATATCGTAAGGTTGGACATATGGCAACACCATAACCTTAAAATATTAGCGATTTGGTATCAGCATCGCAGAATTTTTTTGTGCAAAAATGTCGAGTTTTGAGTCGAATAATCATCAATAGCGGAAGCTTTTGATTTACTTCTTTAATTTATTGCTTGTAGAAGCATATGGTAAGGTTGCTTTAAGTAACAGAAGTTGTCGTGAGTGGTTTCATAAGTTTAAAAACGGCGAGTTTGACGTCGAAGACAAAGAACGTAACGGAAGGCCAAAAGTGTACGAAGGCGCGGAATTGGAAGCATTATTGGAGGAAAATTCCTGCCAACGCAAGAAGAACTTGCACTTACATTAGGAATGACTCAACAAGCAATTTACATCGTTGGGAATGATTCAAAAGCAAGGAAAAAATCATGTTGTAAATTTGGTGAGATCAGCTTGGTGTCGTCTATTATGAGTTGCTCAAACCGAACGAAACCATTACAGAGGCTCTCTCCCGAACACAATTAATAAAATTGAGCCGAGCATTGAAGGAAAAACGCGCCCACTACTACTCCAGACACGACAAAATTATTCTCCTGCATGATAATGCCCGTCCACATGTTGCGGCGCCGGTCAAAAGCTACTTGGAAACACTCAACTGGGAAGTCCTACCCCACGAAACATTGCCCCTTCCGATTATCACTGGTTCCGATCGATAACACATGGCCTGTCTGAGCAGCACTTGACATCACATGAAGATACCAAAAATTGGGTCGATTTGTGGAGAGCCTCAAAAGATGAAGCGTTCTTCCGGCGCTGCCAGAAAGATGGGAAAAAGTAGTGGCTAGCGATGAACAGTACTTTGAATAAAACCTCTGAACCACGCAACCACACTTGCACGTGTTGATATTTGATCATAAACTCGAGATCATAAATGGGCGAGTGACGTAATTTCACCAAGTGCACAGAATTTCTTAGCCTATCGAAGGCCAAGTTTGACATATCTTTCTAAAACGAATGGCGAAATAATTTAAACGAATTTAAATAAGTGATGGCATTACAAGTGCAGATATACAATTGCAAAAATTAATTTCTTAGTGCAAATTAGCTACTTACTTAAATTACAAATAACCAAACTAAAACATCTTAATCGACGGAGTACTTATTCTAATGTTTAAATTTTTATATTTATAACTCCAATTTCAATAAGTTGAATTTTTTAATATGTTAAACCTTTCTATAATTTTTTATATAAAGTATACTGTCGGTAAATATGTCTGTCATTGGAAATTAAAATTTCAACTTTATTTAGAAATAATTATGGGTTTTAACCTCAATGTTGTAATAACTTATTGTAGTCTCCCGCTCGTTGACAATTTAGACTTTTAACGGCTGGAAGACAATGAAATTTGAATACTAACGATGGGTTTTTACTAGCTATTGAATACCTGCATTTTACTAATACATACAACAGTTACTATATTATAAATATTGATATGTTACTTGTCATTTCTCAGAAGAAATTGTGCGTTAGGTATATATTAATCTAAAGAAAAATTAACAAGTAAATGGCTAAATATTTTTGAACTTTAATTTCTAGTTCAGATAATATTCATATAACCATTCTTGCATACTTATTTCAGATAAAATGTGTATGTAAAAAGCACAGTAAAATTAACTTATTAATTTATTATTGTTTATTATATTTCCGTAGTTTTAAATTATCCCCGATTAGATCTCTGAAGTGGAGGAATAATGAACTGTCTTAAATTATGAAATAAAAAATGCTTTAATATTATCACTGAGAATAATAAAGCAACGACTACAAAATTATATACAACCACAAGTATTTTCAAAACAAACAGAATTTATAAAATATCATGAAACCAGAGATTACATTTTTAACACAATAATTGCGGTAGCTATGAAAATTCCTTTAAAAATGCACACTGTAGACAAGATTATCCAGAGCATGCAGAGAAAATATAAAAGCACAACAACGTGAGATAAGCTAATTTAAGGCGTTCAAAAGTGATTCGCACTTCGCTTATATGGCAAATTAAAGTAAGCGTCTAGTGCATCTGTGAAGGTAGGTTATAATGCCAACTAATAGAGCTACTAGAACGCACAGAAGGAAAGGTAGTGAGTTATTCGTGCTGAGAATCTCATTGTGGAAAAACAGAAAACTCTGTAAACAGATAATTTTGGGCAGCGATAGACAGCATGTTGTATTAGACATTCATACAAAATTAATACCCATGCACCAAGTCGCAGAACTGTTTGGCTGAATATCAAAATTCAAAAGTGGCAAGAGCTGTCCTGAGAAATAAAAAGGCAGCGGGCGTCAGGAAATTAACTACCGTGTGTTCGACTTAACACTGACAAACACTCAAATTACATTCAATGAACTGAAGAATGCGACACGTCTGTTTTGTATATTATCTTTAATGAAGAATATTATAAAAATTTGTGCACATAGCTCAAGAGAAACAGAAGCGTGTAGAGGCATGTCAACAATTGCTACAACTGTACAGCAGCACCTCGTTTTAAGAATCCACGACTATAAATGTTTATTTCAAAACAAATGAGATTGTTTTTGGTATTCGCGGGAGATTATGCTAATAATGCATTTAGCAAATCCGTGTCAAGGAATAGAGAAGCGGCCTATTGTTTCAATATAACAAAACGCAGTTACGTGTTAGTCACCACACCATTTCCACTTTGCAAACTTTTGGGAATACCATGCTGCCTTATGTCCCATATTCGCTGATCTTGTGCCAAGAGACTACACCCTGTTTGCCGCAATAAGAAGCGGTGTACAGTACTAAGTTCTTCTCCAATGACGAGTTATCCCCAAATTGTGCCTTGTTACACCCAAAGAATGGTTTGCAGCAGTTTTATGGAAATCGCCGGAACTATAGCAAAAGTACATAAACAACGAAAAATAATAACTCTAATAAAATTTGTGCTCTATTCTACCTAATAAAAAAAAACAATTCCAATGCGAATCATTTTTTAATACCCTAAGTAAAGCAACGTTAATGTGTGGCATAAGAGAAAGTAGACGAATCCTACAGTAGTTTAAACATATATAAGGTTGTCGGAAAAGTTATGATCGATTTTGAAATAGATGGCATTACACGTATTTTTAGGTCAGAAACGTCATCGCAATCGACACAAGTGTTTTTTTGCGCACTTGCAGGCACTGCAGCCTCGAGGGCTCATTGTGCCCACTAATATGCTCTTATTCTAGGATTTTTAATAGGCAATTCTTGGCCTTCTGGTAGATTTCCTTCGATCATACCTTCCATAATTTTTTTCAACAAACTTTCATTTATTAGTACATACCTTATCAGCGTCTTTCCTTTTTATTATATTCACACTAGTACTTCTTGGTTACTAACTCGGTCCGATCTGTTTGACCTTAAGCATTTGTCGTAAGCACCACATTTCAAAAAGATTTCGGCTACTGCCAGGTCTTGCGCCCATACAGTTCAATACTCCATACAACTAAAAATCGTTTTCTGTTTTTAGTAACATCCTGTTAGATGTTAATAAATTTTTCTGCCTATTTGAAGCTGTCTATAATGACATACCACAACCCTGTTAAACATATTTTCCTAATTTTTGTATTTTTCTATGACTGCCCGTTGGAGATTATTATCCACTGTTTTTTGAAGGCTGTTATTACTTCTATGTTTTTCCTTCTGGCACCAATGTTTGATACCAATTTGAATAATTTTAATCATGTCTATAAATTCTATATAAGTATCTTTTCTTTTTCTCAGTTATTTTCTTGAATTACACGATGATTTGATTCTACTCATTTTTTATCAACTGTTGTCTCTTTTCGGTTTCCCTCTGCTTTTATATTTTTGTAGGCAGCATCTTATTCTCTTTTGGTAATATTGAATTCTGTATTTTTGCGTCGCTTTTCTATGTGCCTCTCCTTTGTTCTCATATTTTCTCTGTTTACACTACTGCGTATTTCTATGTACTTTTGTAGACCTTTTATTGTTGTGCCATTTTTCAATAGTCCTCTTTCTTTTATTATATTTAAAATTTCTGCGGTTATCCGTGGAATAACGTCTTTAGTTTTTTTCGTAACTCTTGCTTCAGACGATTGTTGCATCCTTACTCTTTAGTTTTAGCATTATTTCTTTACTTATTCTGATAGTATATGTTGTTTTCTGTTATCATTTTTTTAGTTTGTGTTTGAGAGTCTGGCTTTTGATTTCTCTGGTGGCTACGTTTTTGTTCTTATAGCTCTTGTTAGGATTTTGAATCTTAGATTACACGTCGTCATTACTGAATGGTAATCGCTATCCGCATCTGCCTTTAGATAGCTTCTGCAATTTATCACTGGTTCTTAAAACAATATTTTATTAAGATGCCATCTAATATGTCCTTTTGTCCCTTGATGCCCCTCACGTGTAACTTTTTTGTATATGGGGTTGAATCTCTGATAAACGTTCTCTCCTACCATTTCTTCTGCCTAATCCAAAACTTCTTATGGCCTTTCCTTTTGCTATTCTCCTGTTAATGCATTTCAATTTTCAAGAACTGTTTCAACATATTTAATAAACTCTTCTATTTCTTCGCACACCTTTTTTAATGAGCATATATACAAATATAAAGACTGTTATTATCACGAAGACCAAATTTCTTCTACTTTTTCGCCTGCGTCTTTACTCATTATGATTCTCATTTAAAATTTCTAATTATGTTGCCATGATAATTATTCTGTACTCCTCACTCCATAAATTTCATTTTTGAGATCAGCTTGTTTCACAAAGTTTTAGTTTTTATTTTTTTTATTCTCAAACTTTCCACACTTTAATCATTTTTTAATATTCTATGTGCCAACTTTTAGACTAATTCAATTTTTGCCTTCGCCAGCTGCTCTCTGCCGGAAATCCAAACGAGGCTCTAATTTACTTAAGAAATTTTCATGCTAAAAATGCACTTTTTCCTTGGAATAAATATTATTTACTGCTTACTTAGTGTTTTCTATTTTCTTTCCACATAGTCGTTTGAATTAATTGTTAAACAACCCTGAAGTCATGTCCTATTTCAGATTCTAGTATGTGTTATGATATCTTTATATGTGAAAATATGATGCGTCGCAAAAAGATGAGAATTTCGATAAAGAGACTTTAATTTAATTTTATTGAGATTTCGTTTCTTCTGCCAAATATTACATTAAAGATACAGCCTACAAGTTAAATTATTTACTAAGTTATAAGAAAAAATAAGAAAGACTGTTTAACAGATTTTGAGGCGTTTAGAACACAAATCATCTCTAAATATCACACTTTTAGACTAAATCAATTAAGTAGCGTTCACTTGAAAATAAATTAAACTAGCAACCCTGCTTTAGTGTAGCTTATTTTATTGTATACGTTCAGCCAAACATTTTTATTTGATTAGTATTACAAATATAAAGTTATTAAATTTATCATAAATTACTACTTTTAATCACTATACTGACGGTAAACATGGCAAATTCTGAACTTCTACAGATAAAGACTATATAAAGGAGTTATTAGTGCAAATAAAATTGACACAGAAGTGACAATAAACATTCAAACAATAATCGATTTTTCTCTGTAATTAATGTTTAACCATTCTTTATTTGTATATTACTCTTAAAAAACAACTTGTTACATATATAACTATGTATTTAAAAACTAGTTAAGTGTTCTAATTTTTATATAAGTTGTATATGTATAATACTCTACTTCACATAAAATAAATGTAATTTCAAAGATTTTTTGATAATTCAAATTTTCGGTAATTAAATTATTTTTTATTTCCTCTTAACTTTAACTTCTTGTAATTTGACTGAATATGTTTTAGGCTATTTATATGTGGTGTTTATTAAACTTTTAATTTTTTTCCCACAACTGAGACGCATATTTTTTTAGTACATTTTCAAATCAGTAGTTCAGCCATTATGACTTTATCACTGAATTTAAGTTAACTACCAATAGAACAACCAATTATGACCAAAGAAATGCTTCTTAATGATGCATGTTTTTACATGCAACAGCCACATGAAGCATGCACCTTGGTCCTCTTGTACAAGACATACTGTATAGTAATTTTAGAGGAAATGCTATTAAAAATTTATAACACCTTCAATATTTTGAATTAAGTCTTCCCGTGTTTCAATCCATACTATAAAGCAAAATTTACAAACTTCAACATAACACAAAAAAATATAATGTGTAAGTTATTGCACGCGTGACCCAACTGTAATTGGAAACGTGAGCATACTTGCATCGATTACTGTGCCAAATTTTGGAAAATGCATCTTTACATATATTATCTTGTAATTCATTGAATGGCGTAAACCATAGATTTCAAGTAACCCCACGCCGTATGAAAACACAAAATCTTGCTGCCCAGTTGATGGAATTTCGTACAATTACGTGACCAAGAAATTATTGGTGCAGTAAATCAGCCGTTGCTTCAGCTCTGTGATAAGTGGTACAACAATTTTGTCAATTTACGAACCTGCACCTCATCCCTAAGGATCATTTTTCGACTAAATTGTAAATCCATTTTACAATGCTCTAAAATGACAAATTGTCGACGAAGACAATGCAAACAAACTAAAACTCTTGCGTCAGTTGAATTTTGTATACACAGAGATGCATCTGTTAGTGTATATTCCTTTAAAGAAGCTTTTCAAAATATCCACTTGTGCATGATGGCGATGTTTTCAACTTTCAATATGTGAGCGAGTGAAAAGTTGTTAGGTATACAATTGGGTATAGAACTTGTAGTACTGTAGGAGTTATGAAACTATTTAAATAGACGATATTAAATAAAATCTCATATTTCCTGTATAGATAGCACAAGCATCGGCCGAGAGACAGTACATGCAACGTAAACAAAAATGGCCGACCGAATGACTGTTCAAGAGCGAGTTAAGATTTCAGCATGCTATGAAATAAAATTCATTGTTCTTTTGTAGAGATGAAAGAGTACAGTGAAAGGGAAGAATGCAGCACTACGTTTGAACACAATAAAAAATTGTTATGCAAAACTAATAATCACAAGTTTGATGAACAATACAAGAAGAATTGATCGTCCATCCACGACCCGAAGAAAAGTTTACCCACAGCCTGCAAAAAGAGAACACGCTAAACAACTCATAAAAGTAAATTAGCAAGAGACATAATACGTACGGCATTGCATAAAAAAAATTAATTTCCGCCTGTGAAAACTATGTAGGAGCTAAAACTCCAAGTTTGTAACTGCAGAATGAAATATGGCGAATTAATGCTAGGCTATCATAATAATTGACCTAAATTGTTTGAAAACATATTTTGGAGTGACGAGGCTGTATTCTATGCCGCTAGTTTTGTTAATAGTCTTAATTGCTAATACTAAATACGCGATAACAATTCTGAAATGAAGATTGAGAGAATGCAAATTCGACCAAAAGCGACAGTATGATGCTAAATGACGACAGCAAGACTCATTGACTCATATCCGCTACATAACCACATAAATGCAGAGCATTATGTTCAGATGCTTAAAGATTACTCGTGACCCGCGGTATCTGATGTGATTATTATTATTTTCTTACAAGATTACACATTATCCCATTTTACTTACTGTGCATACGTGGTATTTTTATGACTTTAAGACTTTCGACTTTAACTTTATCTCGTACTTGGGGTCTCTGAGTCCAACCCTTAACCCCCTTCTCTGCGGTTACCTAGCTTGGAAGGTGGTGAGCCCACGATGGAAGAATCTTCAGGCGCTTTCGGTAGGCGCCTCTGTCTAACTCGTAGTCATACAGGACCTTATAGACCTTACATGGATTTTAGAGACCGGTTCTGAATTACCTGGAACTTGTTTACGTGTGTCTTTGCGCAAAACCTCCAAGAGGAGAATGCATACATCATAATCGAGCAGATGGTGCTTACAAATTGTCATCTTATTGCAGAAGGATAGCCAGCTCCCAGAACGAAGAAGGGAGTCGAGAAGCGTTTCTCATATAAGATCAGTCTCAGCTATCGTGCCTCTTCTCTCCAGGCTATCCTTCTAGTCGAAGATTTTAATTTTGCCAGGTTAGGTCGCCGACGATGTCCGAGGTTTTCTCCGCATTGACGCCTATCCGCCACGTGGTGCATCAATCTTCTAACGCGCCCAGCTCCTCTTAGATTCGTTCGATTGCCATCGTTGGGTTTCTCCAGCTTGACAACACCGCTGTGTCGTCTGCATATTAGACCATCGTCGTAGGGATGTCCCGGGCGTAGATGTTGAATAACGTTAGGGGCAGCACCAAACCTTGGGGGGCGCTGGTTCGGAGACGCTTCTCTGATAAAATCACGTCACCGAGTTTGATCCGGAACCTTCGGCCGAAGAGGAAGGACCGGATCAGTTGGAGGTCTTCCACTGCTGTATGTAACTGCCATAGATGATGCGTTCCATCAGCTTCCCCAGGGTTGGCTGGAGGCTGATTAGTCGGTAATTCCAGGAAAACGTGCCGGTCGAAGAATAGCATTGGCAAGATGGGCGATGCAAACGACTGCTTTTTTAGGAGAACCTGTAACCCTCTGTTGGGGATATCGTTAGGTCCGGGTGCCTTTCGGAGCTTCAGGACCCGAATCAGCTGGAGGACTTCTTCGGGCAACGTGGATTCTATGTGGTCGTGGGGCTCCTGCCCCCGCAGACGTTCTATGGCGTGTTTGACGATGTCCATATGGTCAAGGTCAGCGTTAGTATAGTATAGGGTGCACTTTGTTTTAAGCAATAAACAAATCCCTCGACTTTTTCGGCGTGGATGTGCGCTACGCCATTCTCTCCGTAGATAGGCAGGATGGGAGAGGACTAGTTGCGCAAGACCTTAGCCACGTCAAGAAGCTTCCAGCTTTCTCTCCCATTTGTAACAACGCCCTTGACTGCAGCGGCCAGTCTGTGGTATTCCCACTGGTCATCGGGGTAAAGACCGCTGCGCGCGTTATTACACCCAATTCTTCAATTTCGGAGGCAAGATGTCGCGTCCATTTCCGGTGCGGACGGGGTTGTTAGCGATGGCGATGGAATCCTAGATGGAAACAGTGAAGTGGTGTGCTGCTTCCTCCAGGTCTTCGCTGGAGCGGATTGTAGAATTAGATCATATGGTTGACTATTAGATGCAGGAGCAAAAGGAGACGTCGTCCGCCCCCTCTAATACCTCCAGGGTAAAAAGAATCGGGTCATGGTCACTGTCAAGCTTGATGGCGTCCTCAAAAAGGGCGAAGTCAAGAACATAGTGGGTAGGCTCTAAGGAGCTCATCACTGCTAGGTCGTAAGGTTACACGTACCCATGCAGCGTTTTACTGTTCAGATTACACAAGGGATGCTTGGTGTTCAAGTACCCTGCCAGGACCGGGGCGATGTCTTCCGCAAAGATAGCGCCCAGATTTTCAGGGAGAAGGGCTCGGTGGTGCATCGGAGAGTTATACGCAGCTATGAGGCGTATAACCCCGTAATCTCTCGTCTGGTGGCAGATGGCGGTAGCCTCCAGGTGGTCGGTTGCCGGGAACGGGGATGGATAGTGCTTCAGGTAAGACTTGATGAACAGGACAGTCTCCCCTTTGGCTGCTAGAAGGCGGTCGGTTCGATAACACGTATAATTTGAAAGTCGGGCCGCATCTCCGCCCTTGAGGTGGATCTCATTGACTAGAACTTCATGAATAGCTCCCAAGAGGTCCAGATCTTACTATATAATTTTTATCTATGGGACTACACAAAGGAGGATGTGTACGGGACAAAATCTCGCACACTGATAGACTTGGAGGCACGGGTTCAAGATGTTCTCAGCAATATCTCAAACGTTTTCGTTCAGAAGACTGTGTATTCTATTTACAAGCCATTTGAGGAAACTGGTTAATACCAACAGTGTCTGCATTGAAATTTCTGCTTTTATTTTATTATGTAATAAAGTGAAAGTCCATGCATAATTTGTTAAAATAAATTTGCATTAGTAATATGGCCTTTAAAACCAACTCTTAATGCGTAGATATCAATGTACTCTTGAATTAATTTTATATTTGTCAAGATTAATATGCGTAAATTTTGTTTTATTAAGTGAACATATGTTTGATACAAAAAACTTTTTAGGACATAAAAACTTTATATACATGGTGACTTTTCAAACACAAACAAAGCATCTGAATGGTAAAAAAATTCTGAACAAGCGAAAAATGGTTAAATATATTTTAACATTCAATATATGTTATTGTTATTGTTCTGTATTATAATTATGTACCACTAAAAAAAAGAAGTCTGCATAAATATGTTAATTTAATTACATAGTTATTTAACCAATATCTGTTCATACATCCATTCATAGTCTAGGTGCTAAATAGTTAAAATTTTCATGTTTTGATTCCTTTCAATAATTTATTTACATTAGTATTTAGTGGTGAATTATAACAATTATTAACAAATATGAATAACGTAACAAGGTAAAAAAATGTATTGTTATTATAGTTTATACTTGACTATTTAAATTTTTCTTCAGTTACAGGGGAAGAAGAGATATCCCCATTCTTATATATCTCCTTCACAGATGTAACCAACTTGTTTTATCTTTGTTTACATGCCACTTTCAAAAACTGCCCTAATTGTTTGGCATCGCATTCAACAAGTGTCTAGTAAAACAAGCAAAGCATAAGCGTAAAATTTTATGGGGCCGCTGCTATATCGCTTTATGCACAATTGAAGTATTAATTTAGCCACCCCATAAATACTGACACCCGTATTCAGCGTCGGCGCAAGATTACGAAGTCAGAAGGCCTCGGTCTGCCCTCGCCTTAATTTCGCACAGGGTGTGTGACGCGACCCGGAGGTCACCAGAGCAGCCCACTTTCCTGTCGTGGCCGCCATCTTCCAGGCCATTCATCATCTGGTTCTCACCCACCAGACGCAATTGTCTTAATTGCTCGAAGGAGAGATCGCACGTTACTTGGGGCGCAACTGTAAAAAAGGGCAGGAAGTGTTTTGGCGCGAACACTCCAGACCCACAATTAATGGCAACGTTGTAAAAAGGCAGGCAGGAATGGGAACGGGAGCGGGAGCGCCGGCCGCCTGCATGATGGGTCGTCCTGCGCCGTGCGCCGCGGCGAAATGTTACATAAAAAGCAGGGTGCGCAACAGGTGAGCAATAATTTTTTTAAATGATCTCGCCATGGAGGCTGTCATGCGAACACATCCCGCGCCGCGGCCCGTGCATCTCGCCATCCCGCTCTTAATTAAACAGGAAGGTGCGAGCTCTGGCTCGGGCTCTGGATCAATGGCGCCATTAGAAATTAAGCTCTCCGTTACCGTTAGGAAGATGGAGCACCTCGCGGGGACTCGCTCCGGGATGATTTACCGCACCGCTATGTCCTGAATTAACCAGATCGGATCTGCATGGATATGTCCTGCGCTTAAATCTTCGCCGAGAAGATTGTTTGCGCGAATTGCCGCGCTCGCGTTGCTGATTAAGCGGCTACAGGCTGATTTATTCTTTGGAATGTTGGATTGTCATCAAAACCTTTACTGCCAAGAAACGTATTTACATTGTCGAAGCTTTGCAAATCGTTTACCTATCTAAACCAATAAACAATTTGGAAAATTTATAAAAATCAATGTTTGTTTTAGATTATTCAGTTTAATTTATTTTATATGATTATTATTACATTATTTTATAGTTCCATAATATGTATTCTTTAATCTTACTATGTAGAGGGTACAAACTTTTTTGCTATTGCAGGTATAATGGCGCTCTTAGTTTATGTTAGATATATAAACCATCATTCCAAAATGATTAAATTATATTGGATTTATGGATTATTAATCAAAATTCAAAATTCAAATGATGATGTTTGTTCAGTTATGTATTCACCATTTTGATCAGCAAACCTTTTTCTATCTTTCATACAACTTGAAGATTTCGTCCTTTCTGAATTTTTCAGACTTACGGCTAAAAAACTTCTTAAGGTGATTTTTGTGGCTTCCAAAGAACGCTTGCCGTTAAAAGAATTTTGCAAAAACTTAGATAAATTAAAATCTGAAGGTGCAGTGTCTGATAAATCTGACGGATGGAGCAGCAACCAAACCGCAATAATTTTTGTTGGGTAGTCAAAAAGACATGAGGTTTAGCATTATCCTGGTGGAACACGACGCCCTCCTTATTAGATGGGCGTTTTTCCTGAATCAATACCTTTAATTTGTCTAATTGCGAACAGTAGTTATTTGAATTTTTCGACTGGTGGTTTGGTATGAGCTCATTCATATTCCTTTCAAATCCCACCAGTTACAAAGCATGACTTGCTTCCGATAGAGACCAGTTTTGGGGTCGCTAATGGTGGTTCATTTGGCTTACTCAAAGACTCTCCGTCACTAATTGCGCATCACAGATGAAAATACTATCCACTATATTTTGCACGGAATCGAAACATCGCAGCGATTTATGTAATCAAGTTTCACTAAATGCTCTTGAATGGTGATTATCGTAATTTTAGTATCTCGGCTAAATTTCCTGTATTGTTGATTGGTCGAAATCGCCAGTTCTAAACTTAGTGAACCGCTTGATTTAATACACAGCTTTTCAATATTTACTGAACGTACTAAGTTATGCTGTTAACTGCAGCCTCGCACTTATCGAAACGGAAGTGCAACAGGAAAATAATGTTGATCTTTTGATATTCTGACCCTCCTTAAACTTTATTAGTTTAGTATTCCTTAATTCAAATCTAATTACTTAAAATTCAGACATTTACAATCCTTACAAACAACAATCTGTGCATTTTGTAGCTGAAAATATCGTTAGCAAAATTTTTTCTTGGTATTATCACTAGTTATAGCTTTTAATTTCAGAATAAATCGCTGTTCAAATAAAAACGGCAGTAAGTATGTACATGTGTTTACATATGATTCAAACTTAAGCTGCTCTCGTTACACGCATGGAACACGATATTAAATCAAGCGAACACACGTTTTAAGCTCTGACATAAACGCAGTCGTATTTCGTTCAGTCGGTGCATTTCGCGGAATTAAATTCGTAATCCCAAAAACTATAACTTAATTCAGGTATGAAGGGCCGCGCCACGCGGCTGTCCATTCTAAATGCGCGCTTCGAGACAAATTGCGTTAGCATGACACTGCCTGGCGCAGCGCGCGGCTGCGACTCACATCTAAGGGGAAAAATAATATAGAAGGGAAGCGTTTCGCATTAGTTTTTTCGCCAACCGAATGTGTGCCCATATGGGCCGGGTATCTCGAGAATGCGCCTCTCTCCATAAGTCACTAGCGCTGATGCCGCCGTTTAGTTTCACATTATTGGACTATTTATTATGTCCGCACCGCTCTTATGAATACATATTTGCTAGTGGTGGTGATTTATGATTCGAACTTTTACCATTCGAAAGTGAGGCGTACAAATGTTCCCTTTCTATTGGGGAGGATGAGGCGGGGGTTTTTGTTTGCTTTTTTCTTACCTCTTATGCTCGACTGTTTTTAACTTAAAGTTGTTGATCATGTCAGCAGCTATAAAGTGGAAATTCATAAAGTGTTTCACTAGATTACTTTTGCTACTGGATCATAAAATAAATAAAAATGATATGCCTTTTCTCAAATAATTAACAGAAATCCTTATGGGCTTAAAATCTCGAAACGCTTCTTCAAAGTCATAAGCGCTGATGCCGCCGTTTAGTTTCACATTATGCTTTATTATGTCCCACCCGCTTATGAATACATATTTGCTAGTGGTGGTGATTTATGATTCGAACTTACCATTCGAAAGTGAGGCGAAATGTTCTTTCTATTGGGAGTTGAGGCGGAGGTTTTAATTTGTTTCAACCTATGCTCGACTGTTTTAACTTAAAGTTGTTGATCATGTCAGCAGCTATAAAGTGAAATTCATAAAGTGTTTCACTAGATTACTTTTGCTACTGGATTTACTTCAATATTTTGATATGCCTTTTCTCAAATAATTAACAGAAATACTTAACTTTTCAATAATATTCTAATAATTGATTCGTTTCAAATAATAATTTAAATCCATTCACTATGTGCTAAAGCTTTATATCGACACCATCACTTCGCTTAGTTAGGAACGAGTGAAATTGACAGAATAAACAAAAATTTAAAGATGTCGCAACTCATACTGTGAGGTCATGATATTTTAGGGATTTTTTATTACTTCCAAAAAATTACTATAATGTTGTTCAGAGAAGATCGTGCAAACTATTTCCGTCGGTATTAGAACTTGTAGAACTTGTAGAAGTTGTAACCGAAATGCGCAATAAAGTGCTATGAATTTATAACTCTCCCTATTCTTATAATTTAGGTATGTGTAAAGGCTTTCAGGCCGCTGTTTACTTGCGCAGCGTTGTCTTTTCTAGAGCGATTAGGCCGTACTCGGAGTTTTGATAAAGAATATGACTATAAACATTGAATGTTTTACATAAAAAAGTCGATTCAATTTAGGAGTATTAAAAGGATTAATGATATGGCTGCGAAAGACTATTTTTAGTTTTTTCTATCCATTTAAAGAATATAAGTTTCGCTTTATATATAAAACTCCCGGAAATGACTTCCGTAAATTTGTTGATAAATTGTTTGCCGTCTTGCTATCTGCATTTATCTTGCGTGATTTTAATTTGAGAATTCTTGGTAGAGTGATGTTTTGTAATGCAAATAAGACATGTTGTTTTTTACATTGTAATACTTGCATTACTAACATTTCTCATAATTACGAGGACTGCTCTGCAAATTAAATTACATTTAGACTTTTTAACCATAAGGGTATTTACGTAAATCTACCATTTAAGGCTTTAAATACAGGCCTATGAAAAAGAAATTCCTGTATAACTTATTTGCATTAGAGATTGATAATTAGTCTCTGGGACTAATCCATTCTAGTAAAAATTAGGCTTACACATTTTTTGGGAGACTTAATTTAGTATTACATCAGTATTACATCTTTGCAAGACTAATGTTAAAAAAAAGTTTTAAAACCAATAGTCATCAAGGCTTACGGCATGTTACGAGTTGGTTCTGTTATAAATCGTGGTCGAAACCTGCGTTTCGTCCACGGTCTTATAACAAACAATACGTTTCGTCCACATCTGTTTGCACATCTTCAGGAAAATCGCAGTAGCTTGGTCAAAATCATTGTTTCGCCTAAAAATATATATATATATATATATATATATATATATATATATATATATATATATATATGATATAGTATATATATATACATATATATATACATATTTCAGAGAAACTAGTCGGACTTTGTGTTGATATACGACATATATGACGCCGTAGTGTTAAGTTAAAAATTAAGAGCAGGTTAGTAGTCATAATAAGCCATAGAGCTGCAGTACTGATGAGGGCGTCCCAGTAATAAATCATACTAATAATACCATCTTTAGAAAAAAGTCACTATCTCGTATGCTTTAGTTTTTTTACCTTCGTGTATACGATAGATGGTGATGGTGATGAACTGCTACTGCAGCCAACAGGCTACATATTGATGTCAATCGGATCCCTGCAGGTAACGTTTCTTCGTTAATTGACGCAACTGGTTATTTTGTTTTTTTATGCATAGAAGTTTGCTTTTATCGCGTAAAAAGACACTTTAAAATCTACGAGGGTAATCTGAAAACTTTCGAGCCATAACTCGTTAAAACCATTTTGCTGCTACAATTGCACATTCTACTTATAAATATTTTAGCCATTTTGGACGCTTAGTTGTTGTTTGACGGTCGTTTTTATCAGTCGAAGTCAGTGCTTTTGTAAAAATGGAATAATTCGAATACCATGTCGTAATTAAGTACCTGCGTTTGAAAGACAATACACCTGTAGCTAAATTTGAACGTGGTCGTACCAACTTGGCTATTGATGAGCATTTAGGACGGCCAACAACTGCGACGTTCACCGATAGCATCGAAAAAGTTTACCAAATGGAACCGGACAACGTCGAATCAAGGTTAGAGAGATAGTAGAGGCTGTGGGCATATCGAAAAAACGCGTTTGTTCATATATTGACTGAAGAATCGACCATTGACGCATTGGATTTTGCACTTGCTCAGTTTTAACCAAAAATTTATTCAAATAAATATTTCCAAGGCCCTGCTTCAGCGGTTTCAGAGAAACTAGTCGCACTTTTTGTGATTTATGACTGTCGATAAACTTCGGTCCACAATTACACCCCTGAGACAAATAAACAGTCAAAACAATGGATTATGAAGGCTGAGTCTGCTCTAAAAAAAGGCAAACACGGTTTCATCAACCAGGAAGATGATAGAGACTGTTTTTTGAGATAGCCTGGGAATTCTGGTCATTGACTACTTAGAAAAAAAAGAATTAACGGAGTCATACTACGCATTGTTATTAGACCAGTTGATGGCAGTAATTCCTGAAAACAACCCCATTTGAAACGGAAGAAAATACTTGTTTAGGCTTAAGTTTATTTTAATATCTTATTCTCTACAAGTTTGTAAAGACTCTCTTATTACACTACAAACAGGTCATATTATCCTTTGTTCATAACTACAATCTAGGTCTATATAGAAGTTTACTCTTTTTGTACTTCCGTACCGTCTTAATTCTATATTTGTGTATATCACCGTAATGAGATAATGACAGACATTATCCTCTGACACCTTTATTCGTTCCTAATCCCTACTACTACTGTTGACGTAATTGTTGGACTTTGTATTGTGAATCGCATTGTTGTTCACACTACTGTCATTCTTTATGGCACTTTTGCTTTGCGGCATGTTGATGTAGTTGTCTACCGACTTCACTATGTCAACGCTGGTCTTCTCCTTGATGCTGGGTGGAATGTGATAGGTTTGGTTGGAGTAGCTGAAGGACAGCCCGTGAAATTGGGCGTTTCGCACTTCAACTCGTTTCTCGTGTACAACACCAACCTTCCCGTTGCTGTCCTTGTGTTTCCTGTTGGAGTCGACGTCAAAGTGTCATGCACATGTAGCCGGGGGTGTCGTGAGGTTTGGCCTTGCGCTGGCGTGGATTTTCTTGAAGTCAACCTTGTGACCAAGATTTTCTAAAACATATTTAGCAACGGCTGATTTTTTTGGCTGATAAAGACATAGATGTTACTGATGTTTATTCTAGTGGTAATTATTTGAACCACAATCCCAATTTAAACTTACTCACACAATTATATTATGCAATGTACTTCTGGTGTGCTTTAGCTGTTTTTCATGTCTGCGAATAATCGGAGCAAATCACAAACTTGTAGTAGTGTAAATAATTTTGGCTTATTTTTGTTTATAATCTTTCCTGTCGAGAGCATAACATTGTTAACATAAACAAGAAAATCTTTGTCTGCAATCAGAGTTTGTGTGCGCATCCGTTTGGTTTATTCCAAATGTTTTAATTTCTTATGTAAGACTAGGTTGACTACTTTTATGCGCTTGATAGAAGTCAATCATTTGATCTGAAGACGTCTTGGTATTTCTTGACGTTCCGAGTTAACTTTCTATCAATTAATATGTGCTATTCCTTCCTTTATTCTGTTTCTTCTCTTGATTCCGCTATATATTAGGAGGTATTTATCTAGCCATATTTGCGCTTTAGTTTTTTTATTTCCTACAGTTCCCTTAATATTTTAAATTTCTTATCTCTGTTATTTAGTTCCACATTGCTAATCGCCTAATTTATATTTTTTTTGCAGCTATTCGGTCTGCTTTTCTTCGTCGGTTTTATTAACAAATTATCCATCTTGAAACATTACAGTGACTTTATGAGCCATATATTTGTTATACTGTGGCTAGGTTGCTAACTTGGTCCATAAGTTCCTTTGTTCAAGATTGGAACCTTTTTCTCAAATAAATTAAATGTTAGTTTTGATGAAGTGTCTTTTTAAGTTATAAGATATGGAGGCATATTGCAGCTAATTAATTATTCTCTTTTAAATATTGTTGCAACAGAGTGGATATATTTTTTAATCATAGAGATACTAGTGTTGCTACGCATTTTAGCATTTTTTAGGTACTAGAGCTAACAATAAGCACATTAAGGAATAAGTGATAACAATTATTTTGCATGTGTACTACTGTTCGATTTTAGTTTTATATTATACTGTGTAGCTAGATGTATTAAATTAAGGTATTTAATTTACCTATTTCCATTTCACAAAATATCTATATCTATCAGGTCGCCTAAAGGAAGTTTTTTTGAAAGACGTTTAATGTATTACGTGCTATACGTGGTTGGGCGTTATCTTGTTGAAAAATTGCTTGTAGACCTCTCTAAAGGAAAAGAAGCATTACGGGCTGTAAAGTCACATCGATGTAGATTTGCCTCCAACTCTTATTGAAAATGACAAATGTAAATCTTGGATTTTGATAAAAACTTTTTTTGGGCTCGAAATAAGGAGTTTTTTGTCTGCGGGCTCCTTTTCCACGATAATTCATGTAAAGGGCACTTTCTGGACGGTCTATTTCTGCCTACACTCCCAAGATAAGAGTAGAGTCGAGTTTTTTGCAATTGCATCACAAACTGGGCAAGATGGTGCAGTAGTAAAGTGTGCCAGTTGTGTGCTCGACGCAGCTGGTTTAAACCTCAGTTTGGCACTTTCGCTTTTACCCCATTTTTGGTGTGTTTCATGCTTCTGATTGTGGTTTTTGTCATTCTTTTTCGTATTTTGCACATTTCAAGCAATTTTTGAAGAAAATGGACATTTTATAAAGCAGAGCGGAGCTTTAATGAGGCTGGGTCACGCCTTGAGGGTACTCTCAAAAACTGAATTTATCAAAATTAGAACGCGCAGACAAAAATCATCATCTAGACTACTCAACAGTGAAAATGCCCCCAATTTTAAAAGTCCATTAGCGTACATTGATAAGAATCTGATAAAGTTGGGGAGGTTTCTATTGCACTAATAGACCATAAATATTATATTTAACATTTTTACGTTCAAAAGGTTCTCATTGTTGCCAATGGCAAATTTTATAGAAATAATTGCAATTCTATTAGTTTTCTGCTTCTTCTCATACATTATTTGTCTACGAGCTTTTGCATAAAACATTAAAATTGTGAGCAGTATATACAGTGTATATCTTTCGATAACTTATTTTTTTATTCCTAACCAAATTTAGAATAGTTTTCTGTATATGAAAACTTGATATATTTTTCTCATGTTTTCAAGTCTAATATTAAAAGGAAAAAATTAATGTGTTTAACCACACCAAAGCGGTATTATTAAGTGTTAAAGAAAAATATGTTTTAACCCATATTTTTAAATTTATATTATATTAAAATAGCAAGGTTTAATTGCTGTGCTACTAAATAAAAACTTTTAAATTCTTTAAGTTAATTCACTGACACCAAAGAGCATCACTCAAACTGAAATTATCCTATTTGTAACCTAAAAACTCATGAACAACACTAAGGTTTCAAGCAATTGCAACTTGCAACGGTACAAAACTTTAAGCAACTTTTAACAAGTATATAGTCTATTAGGTTACTCAATAAAAAAGAAAACTGAATTGTACTACTGAAAGTATTACAAATAAAATACACTTAAGTCACCTAAATGAGTAATAAAGTTTTGGTTCAATGGAGTATTATAAATAAGTAAGATAAACCGTATTTTTGATTACTGTAGTCCATTAATCAGATCGTAAGTCTACATACGAATTGATTAGATATTCTACAACTTAATTTTTTTAATAAACCATAGGTTCAGTATATCTCCATAAAAAAATCTAATAGCGTTAAAACGAACAGTGGTAATAACCAGCTATAAGTTATACTTTTTAATAATTTTGTCATTAAATTTTGATCTTAATGAAGCTATGGCTTTAGTAAAAATATAGCATTTTATTAAAGCTACATTTGAGACAACAAAACACGCATAATTTGCATTTGAAAAATATATAAAATTGCCAAGACAGCACTCATCAGTAATGATCACAATCAGGTCCTCTTCATTTAAAAAATAATGACTCCTCTCATAAGAAATACCAAATACTTTTTTTTGTGGATATAACAGTCGTTCGACTAGTGATACTCGAAATTTGGCAATTTTGCTTATTAATAAATCCATTGCACGTTAGAATTCTTGAATGCTTTGGTCCTTATCTAAGTCACACAGAGTTCGCTACAAAATATGATGCAAAATTTTAAGACCGCCGTATAACAAATAAATTTAGAATTTTAGTAATTACTTCTTTTAAAGCCATAATACTTTTTTAGTTTTTTCACTATATTAACGCGTTACAATGTTAAACAACAACCCAGTCATTGACTTTGAATAATGAATTACTGGTCAATTTAGTTGGCTATAAATCAAATGAGGGATTAAAAAAATAATAGTAAACCTACCGATGCTATCTCCAGTAAAAAATACAAAAGATGTTTTTACTTTATTAACTATAAGCAATGCAAAAGAAATAGCATGCAATTAAACTATTATAAAATGTAATGTTACTATGTACATTTTATGGACAATTAGTTTTTATTTAAAACTAAATTAACATTTATGTTAGCTACAAAGTTTTGCAATTATAGTACTTGTGTGGTGCTGAGATTTAAATAAATTATACAAAACCACGCCCACTAAAACACATGGAAAACATTTTAAAATTGCTGTTTCATATTAGAGATCATTTAATTGACTAAGATAAAATTTTGTATCACTTCAGTGATTTGTCATTGAAACATAAATATTCAGAAAGCCTTACACCTATAACTCAGTCTGTGTCTGTGTCTACGCCTGAACGATTTATAATTTTTATCACAACAATCAGATTTCTGCCGTTCCCAAGCTTCTTTAGGGAATCTATCCGAAACTATGTAATTACAAGACAGGCTTCGGGTTTTATTTGCTTGTTGACATTAGTTTGGACGTCGTGGAAGGGAGACTAATGTAAAAACGAGACAGCCAAAAACAAAAATCAGCCACTCGAACATAAATCCTGGAGGAACAAGCTCTAGCTGCTAAGGCTATTAAATTCCACCGAATAAGCGCTCCCTTATCAAAACAATCAAAAAACAAACGCGCGTAAGTTCGGCGAAAGCAGTAAAAATTTGACAGGTGTCTGTGACATTTGATACTTCATTAAGTAGAGATTTACAGGCCCCCCAATAAACGATATCTGTTCGATATTACACGCCGGAGTGGAGTGGCCTATAAAAGCGGCGCATAAAGTTTTATGGCGCAATACTAGAGATTGTTAGATATACACAGATGCACGGTTACGTTCCCACTAACTGCAATAACGTTTTAATAATTTTTAAATCCACTGCATCGCACTAACCTCGGTGCTTAAAGTTTTTTATAGGGCCATTCCTTCTGGCCGTTTTCGTCTTCCACTTTTCGCCGGAACTTCGCGGCCGGAGTTCCTGTTGCTTCCCAGCTGGAAATGAGCGCTGCGCTTCTGATCTGCACAACTGCACTTTGTTCTGCACATTTAGCTTCGCCGAAATCACCATGAGCCCACGATTTTGTTTTATTTTTTATTACACATTTATTGTTATTTTAGTAATTGCAAAATGTTTTTTTTTCTAAATATCCTTAGACAATTTTATATGCAGCTCTAATTAAGATTTTATAAAAATCACAAACACGCAAGACAAAATATTGCGAAACTTTAAAGCACAATACCCTTAAAAAGGTTCAAGTGTACGCGTGAGATTAACAATTTTTAGGATGATGAGAAGCAGTTGAAAATCAGTCACCGACGTGGCCCGATGACCAGCGTTCCGATGAGAATATTCGGATTATTCACCGCTTTTTTAAGAATAACTACCCATTGACAATTGCTGAAATTTTTTCGGAGACTAGAATATCCGACGACATTGCTTAAAAGGTCGTTGCTGACAATCTTAAATTTAGAAGACGCCCAGCCCTATACAACTATTCAAACTCTCCAAAAATTGAGTATTTGTTCTCCCTATAATCCGGACTTACATACAATTTGCGATTTGCATTTGTTTGGACCAATAAAAGAAATACATAAAGAACAAGAATTTACCGACGATATCGCTTTAACGCGTTCATGCGCAGCGACTGATTTCACAAGCACTTTCACTTTACGATAGCGAAATTAAAGAATCACCTACTTGTTGAAAAAAATATATTTTTATGGTGCTTCAATAAATTTTAAAATATTCCTATTTATATTTGATTCAGCCTTGTATATATGTAGTTAGCATTAAAATCTATTTTCATAATTTCCTATCCACTACTGAATTCTGAAAATACTCAACGACACCAAATATTTTTCTTTATAAATCCAAAAAATAATTCTATAGCTAAAGTTGGAAGAAAGTAGATTTAAATTTGCTAATTTTATTGAATTTGCGGCACTTCGGTTTTGACTGATTAAATCTTAATATGATTATATTTTAAATATTCCATCTTTTAATGTTGGTTGTTTTTATTATATTTGTTTGGCTTTCCAAGGCAACGTTTAAGCTTTTGAATACTTCAGATGATCCGACCTATACGTTAGTAGGATTCTTTTCTTTATCTAAATCCGTCGCATTCTGCTAAACAAACATCTCTGGTCGCTTATCGCTCTTTACCAAGTACAACGGTCTTATAGTTGCGCTGCATTTAACTCTGTTTATTATTTTACCCCCATAAGCACTAAAAGCCATGCTAGTATACAAGGTTTGTATAAAAAAATTGAAAACAATTTTTCCTGACATGACTGTCGGAGCGCGCTCGCACCGCGCATGCTCAGTGGTGGGGGATGTGACCTCCAAGACGCGCCAAGCGCTATTCGCCTGCAAGGGTTTGATCCGGCTAGATCGTGTTTTTAGTAGACCCCTGTCGAGTGACTCGGTGCAAGCGCAAGATGCAGCGAACGATTGAACAGCGGTACGCCATCAAATTTTGCGTTGGACTGAAGAAATCGGGTACAGACAAGTTTGGCATGATTCACCAAGTGTTCAAAGATAAAAGTATGTCACAAACTGCAGTTTTTAAGCGACACGAGCTCTTCAAAGAGAGAGTGTGAAGACGAGCCCTGCGCTGAACGGCCGTTGACCTCGAAAACCGACGACAACGTACAATGTGTGCGTAAAGTGCTGAATTCAGACCATCGATTAAGTGTGCGTATGGTTGCAGATAAAATTGGCATCGATAAGACGACAGTGCACCGCATTGTCACTGAAAATTTGGCGATACAAAAGATCTGCGCTGAACTCGTCCCGAAGGTCTTGACGGACGACCAAAAGCAGAGTGTGTATCTGCTTGCGAAGACCTTCTGCAACGCGTTGAAGAAAATTCCGGTTGTTTGAACAACGTAATCACGGGGGACGAAACTTAGATATTTGAATACGACCCGGAAACAAAACAAAACTCGTCCAAAAAAGGCTCGAATAAGCAAATCCAGAGTAAGAGCCGTGCTCATCGTTGTCTTTGCCGGCAAATTTGTACCTGAGTAGCAGACAACGAATGGTGCTTTTTACCTAGAAGTACTAAGAACGCTGAAGAGAAAGATCAACCGGGTGAGGCTAGCCATCGCCGAAAATTGAAAATTGCACGATAGTGCACCCAGTCACATCTGCTCCAAGGTCATCGACTACCCTTACAGTCTCGACTTGGCACCAGCAGATCCTATTCTCAAAAGTAAAATCCTCTCTCAAAGGACACCACCGTAACTAAGTGCGTCAAAGAAGCTTGCACGCGTACCCTTAAGGACGTTCCGGAATCCGCATACCAGGGAGCCTTCGAGTCGTAGAAAAGCCGCTGGCAAAAGTGTGTTGACGCTCAAGGGATGTACCTTGAAGATGTTTGAGGTATTGTAGCAATATCTCAAATAAATCTATTCCTCCGAAACTTTTTCCACTACTTTTTATACAAACCCTGTAATAACAGACCTCTAACTGACAAAGAAGAATCAACCGATAAAGCACCACATACGGACTACCTAATAACGCTCGAAGAACTAGAAAACATTGCAGTAAAGCAAAAACAATACATAACTGATTAGAAGATATAAATGTGGAATTCATAAAATAAAAGTCTTTTACTGAAACATCAGTTTCAATATTTGATTAGCATGAGCTAGGTGCAATAAACAATACTAAAGTTACAAAGACTACAACTTTAAATTACCGGGATATAAGTATATTAAATATATTGTCTTTACAGACACAGCAATTAACAATGCAGAATGTAAAATAGTATTAAACGTCATAAAAACAGAGATTAATCAGTAGAACTTATAGTGTCCTAAGTCCTATCAACATAAAAATCGTAATAGACTTACAGGGCCGTTGCGGTAAATTCTTCCTTACTAACAAGGAGTGTACCATTGTACCACACTTTTTAGCTATACATTGATAACGCTCTTCATAAATGGAAAGGTAATGGTACCAAAATATCCGAATGACCAGAGACAAACATATCAACTGTATACTTTTTGCTAACGACTTAGACAATAAACTTAATCTTCAAAGATCTTGTCACCAACTTTACTTGCTAGGTAAAGAATATAATTTAATTATTTAACACTAAAATACAAATGCTATAAAGTGACATAGCATACAATATAAACTGTGGTATAGAAACCAAAAGGTATAAATTCCAGTGCGTGCCCAGAACAATCAGAAAAAACTCTGCAACAATCTTATAAAAAAAAAAACACAAATAAAAATTTTATAAGACTATGGCAATCCCTATCTTGCTATATGGAAGTAACATTTGCTTTTTAAAACTAAAAGACAGTTTGCGCGCCTAAGACACGAAGGTGGTATTCTTGAGAGCTGTTGAGGAATACATTAGAGCCAAGAAATCTAATAGTACAAACTGTCCTAGCAACAATTAAAGCTGACAAGCAAGACTATAAATGATACACAAAAGGACTGAAGATTACTGACTGCCTAAAATGACATACATATATCGTCCTGGTCGAAAAAGAGACGTAAGTAGATGGAAGAAGATATAGCTGTAAATGAGCCTTAACAAGTCCTGTGACCTAAACTTCGGGTGGAAGAAGAGAAAAAATCATTTAACAAAACATGTGTATAGATGTTGTCATTGATTAAAAACAATAATTAGGGATTTTTTTCAACAATCAAAATCTTGAATAATTGGTCGTGGGCTTGAAAAATCGAAATATGCATTCCGCATAACTAAGTTTTTCAATTATTACTAACAAGTGATCTGATTTATATTGTTCACATTTGTTATACTGATTTAAAGAAACCGTCAGAGTTATTGAATGCTTTTAGGTCGAATTTTTTGCTTCAGTTGTCAACAACTTTTGCACCATACTAAAATTTATTTTTCTGGTACAGTACTTAATTCGATTTTAAAGTTCGGTTTAACTTTCTTGCTTTTCAACATTTTAATCATTGATCAAAAATTCTATTCTATGTAAGTAGTATATGCTAGGAGATATTATAGAAGGAATTAACATTTTAAGAAACTGATAAAATCTGAACAATAAAAAATGCAAGTACACATGAAGAAACAAATAAAGGTGATCATAATTAATGAAATTCACAAATAATAACATAAAGATTTGCACAATCTGTAATATATAGACTTATAGGGCAAAAACGAGAAGGGTGTAAACCTAGATTTGCAACTACCGAAAGCTTTGACTACACAATAGACGAATAATTTCATAGCTTAGTTATGCATTAGTGAGTAATTAACGGTTTCCGATGCCCGATTTGGCTGAATTTAACTCGCGCTTTGTTTTGGTCTGAAGTACTTTTGTAGCAAATTTGGTGTGAATCAGAGCTTTAGTTTTTGAGTTATCGTGATGACAGACATATACACAGACGGGATTGTACTGTCATTAACTCTACCTTTTAAGCGTTGGGACGCTTTTAGTAGTTAATAAAATGTATTATAAAAGAATGTAATTGAAAAACAAATATACAATACTGAATAAGAAATAAATTTTAAAAATGATAACTACCAATAATATTACTGAAACTTAAACCAACTTGATACAGTGTAAACATGTCTAAAAAATAATAAGACAATTTTAAAGCTGATAACAAAACAAGAATAGATATGCAAAGATACAAATTTTTAAAAAGAAAGTAGACAAATAAATTATTACGATTTTTCTAGAAATAAAATCTTATACCTTACAGGAACAGTTTTTTCAAGTAGAAATTAATATTTGTAAAAATGTGTATAAATATAACTATTTTTGTGATATAGAAATCCAAATAATTAATAAATAAATTTTAATTTTATTTTACTGTAATTAAAGGCGTTTCATCTTATGTTATTAATCATCTGCTTAAATACAGAGCATAAAACATTTCTCTTTAAATAAGCAATATAATTTGTTAAATTAATTTTAAATAAATATAAAATAAAATTATATTTAAATATTACATACATTTGTAGGTTAAAAACCAAAATTCTGTTCTAACCTGCAAAAGTACTACATTGCCATTTTGGTTTAGGCGCACTTCGTAATACGTTACTGGGTTCTTGTTATAATGCTTTATTACTATATCTTATCAAGCGAGTTAAGAATAAAAAGTAGATGTGTATCTAGCAAATAAGATATTGAATAACAAGTTATAGAATTCCACCTGTGAAAAATGCAGAGAAGTTTGACTATTTTGTAAAACAAAAAAACTTTATAAATAAGAATAGGCTAAAACTGTTTTATAAAAACCATAATTTTAGGCTGCTAGTTTTAGAGAAACAAACCAAAATTAATAATTTCTGTGACATTAGGCAAGAAATATACCATTACATATAAAAAATTAAATCAAATACAACCCACACAACAAATCAATTATTTAAAAGGTCTTCTTTTCTATATTCTCCCATTATATAATATACCAGTATTTCTTACTCCCGTAATAAAGATCATTTGTACCAAAATATTTTTAAGTTATATGGAACCGGACAGACAGTTTAATGTAAAAGTAGTCTCATAAGCGTCCGGTAAATTTTAAAGAAGATTTCTATTTAAGAAATAAAACAAAGTACAACTACTCTTATTATACAGTATCACAAGACAAAGCTTTTACACACTGGCCATTAGACTTACATCATAAGAAGAAAAGAGTGGGAACCATATTCGCTGGGACAATTTTCTGATAATTAATATACGTTCATCCCTTAGCCTATGCTTCGTGTAAGATTAGACAAATAGATGCGAAGGCTTTCACGGCCGGTGTTATGGTTCAAAATCTTTTCAAGTTTTGTCCACAACTGCGGCGGTCATTTTCAGAACAAAATCCTACAAAAATTAAGTGGCTGTAACAGTAATAATATATAATTGAACAATTTTTATTTATAAAGTAGACAAGTTGAGATTAATTATGAAATACGATATCGTCCAAATAGCAGCTGATATAATGTCACGATACCATATTCCATTTGCAGTTAGAGCTTCGCCAAACCCATTTTCAAAAAAATAATGGTTCAATTACACTTCCAGCCCATAATCCGCACGAAACAGTGGCTCTTTGTGGGTGCATTGATTTTTCATAAATAGCACGAGGAGTTCAGTTGTCCCAAATCAGACAATTCTGCTTATTAACAAAACCATACAAGTAGGAATGACCTTCATCGCTAAAGATGATGTTTTTGAAAACAATATCATTTACTGTTTGGTATTCAATCACCCAATTAGCGAATTGTCTCCGTTGCAAATAGCCTTGTGGCTTGAGCTCCTAAGTTAATTGAACTTTGTAAAAGTAAAGGTAAAAATCTCTAATGAACAGTTTTTGCAAACTGGTTCTGCTAATGTTTAATTGACATGTTGATGTTCCTGGATTCTCATCGATACTCTCACTAACAACTGTAATGTTTTTGGCCGACCCCACAAGGACAGGCTAGAGTCAACAGTGGCCTCATTAAGTAAATTACAGATAGCAAGAATTCCATGTAATTTTCGAACGGTCTCCACAAAATGTTCGCTAAATTTTTATTGTGTTTTAACGGTAACAATTTTGTATAGGGATCCATTGGTAACAACTTCAACGACTGCAGATGACAATTATCAAACATTAGAGTTACCAAGTTAAATAAAAAAAACACACCCATACTGACAAGATATACAGAGACCTGGAGGCAAAAAGATATTGTTCTGCAGCGTTCCTAGACGTCAAACAAGCTTTTGACCGAGTCTGGCATCTAGGTTTATGCTCCAAACTCAAAAAACAATTACCCTACCAGATGTTCGAACTCCTGAGATCCTACTTAACAAATAGGCACTTTTTAATAAAATATAAAGACGAAACTACAAACATCCACCCCATCTCCTCTGGCGTCTCTCAGGGCAGTGCTTTGGGTCCAATATTGTATCTGATCTACACAGCAGACCTACCTACATCTCGTCTAACGACATCTGCAACCTATGCAGACGATATGGCTATTCTAGCCTCTCATATCAACCCACAAGCTGCTTCAAGATACCTTCAGGCTCACCTTAACAAAATTCAATTGCGGGCTAGTAAACGGCAAATCAAAGTAAATGAATCTAAGTCACAACACATCACATTCACTATGAGAAAAGATAACTGTTCTCCAGTAACTTTCAATGGTCATCAACTACCACATACAGAGACAGTTAAATATTTGGAGCTGCATTTAGATAGGAAACTGATCTGGAGAAATCATATATTCACCAAACGCAAGCAACTCGGACTTCAACTCCAAAAGTTATACTGGCTTATCGGCAGAAAATCCAAGTTATCATTAGAAAATAAACTATTAATTTACAAAATATATCTCAAACCCATTTGGACCTATCGGATTTCATTGTGGGGTACTGCAGCTACCTCCAACTTAGCTATGCTTGATCGCTTCCAAAGCAAGGTACTCACAATGATCGTTGACGCGCCATGGTACGTCCCCAATAATGTGATTTTAAGTGACCTACAAATTCCCACAGTGAAAAGTGAAATTAAAAAGCTCAGTAAAATATATAAAGAAAGACTGTTCGCTCATCCTAACTCTTCTGTGCAGCACCTTATGGAATATAACAACGAACCCAAAAGACTCAAGCGTTTTAAGCCATCTGATCTACCTACTAGATTCTAACTGTCATTGTATATTAATCTTTCACAACAACTCCTCATTCTCATGAATATTATATTAAAACATTGTAAGGGGAGTTTTCGCTGGAATTCTACCCCACATGTCTTATTGTACTCATTTACCTATATTTAGTCCTATAGAATACTTACAGCCTAATATTAATTGGCAGATTGTATAAATATTGGAGTTATAAAAAAAAACGTACCCATTATATTAGGACGTGAAAGTGAAAATTATCTCCCGGAATGTAGACCGATATTTATGCAAATTACACCATTTCTTATAGAAAGCTTTGCGTATATTACGATAGTCCAAAACTCAAATACCGTATGGGCCACCACATGCGCACGTGTGTATTATATATTACAAAATTAATTCATTTTCAAAATTAATTAGATAGGTCAGTTAATATCTATGCGATTTAGAATCATTTCTGGTTTTTATATTTACCAAAATTTAAAGCGGTTAAATTATACTGTTACTGTTAATAAATTTAGATTATAAAATTTACTGATTTACGCAAAAACTACTTGTCCAAAGTAGAAATTATATCATATATATTTTGTTTTTGCATTTATGTAAATAAGGCTACACATTAATTTTATAAATTGGCTCTAAAAAATTATGACATAATGTATTATCAAAATTAATATTGTACATTGCAAATATGTAGAATATTACGTGGAAGATTAAGATTGCAATTCAAAAATATTTAACTTACTTTTGCAACTCTTAATAACACTGAAACTTTTGAAAGTTTCAGCGCTCTATGCCCAGATATTCTGGGCATTGAGCAAATGCTGTGACGTATTTTGGTATAGCTATGTAATACTAAACAGAAGTTTTTCATCACAAATTTAGTCATAACTTTCGATCAACAACTTCTAAAAACATTGCCACGGATGCAATACCCACCGCATGTTACACAATGGCAACAATCTAATCATCAGTCGGCAACGACAAACTAGGAAATCATGGAATGGAACTTGGTCACCTCAAGAAAGAAACAACGTAATTCCCAAGAAGACGTTAATTGTATAGTGCAACACAAAACCGCGATAGAATAATCTCTAAAAATCAATTTAACAAACTGTTTTCAAGCACTTCCGAAACCAGCAGAAGTAGGTAACTCCAATACAACAAAAACAAGAATAATAAAACCTCCACCAATTTTTATCACGTTCGTAGGACTTAATACCATGGTTAACAAACATTATACTTTAAAAATCGTAAGGCAGAAGCCAAAACAAAATTATGGCGGAAAATTCAGATATCTATAGAGGCTTAATAGCGAGGCTACCAGATAAATCAAGAACGCAGCTTTAGGGTAGTAATCAAAAACCTTTACCAATCCAGTGATGTAAATGAATTAAAAGTTGAAATAGAAGCTCAAGGACACAAAGTTGCAAACATATACAATGCCAAGCATAGAGTTACAAAAGAACCACTTTCTATGTTTTCATGGATCTAGCTCCGTGCCAAAATATCAAGAAAATATATGAAATCAACCACTTACTACACACAAAAATTATACTAAACAGAAAAAGATCCACAATGCGCAACTTGCCAAAAATATGGACACACAAAGAGGTTTTGCACATATCAAGCCAGGTGTGTGAAATTCGGAGCAAACCACTTATCAAAAAATGTGCGTTAAAACAAAAGAAACTGAACGGAAGTGCAATTTATATAACGGTTTGCAGTCCTCAAACTATAAAGGGTGCCGAGTATACCAGGGGTTAGAGGAGAAAATTTCTACCGGCACGTCCGAAACTACTTCCACGACAACCTAGCTTTACTCAGACACAACTACCAATTAACAACAAAAGAACACTGACACAAATTGTATCAAATGGGCAACAATTTTCCTTTCAAGAAAACATATCGGAAACATCAAGCATCAAGAAGTTAAAAAAATGGTGATAGAACTAGCTGAGAATATCAAAACAATGTTCAACCTCCTCACAGCTATCATGACTATACTAAAATAATGGCACAAATACTCTAGATTGCAGAATGAAACGCCAGTGGCTTGTCAAACCACATCCAAGAACTACAAACATTTTATTACCAATTATAATTTAGACATAGTTCTAATCCTTGAAACTCATTTCACGGACAGAAGTTACCTCAGAATATCAAATTTTAATTAAACATACGACACGCAACACCCTGGCGGAGCGACACACGAAGGAGCAGTAGTAATTATAAAAAGCTCAGTCAAGCACTATCAAGCAGATAAATATATCCAAAAGCACATTCAGGCTACAAGAGTGTTTGTAGAAGACTGGATAGGATCAATTGCAATCACACTACTATATAACCCACCAAGGCTAAATATTAAAGTAAAACTATACCTATTTTTTTATAATCCTCGGGGAACGATTCGTCGCCGGCGAAAACTACATTGCTAAACACCAATAACTGAAAAAAGAGGATTTCGCAGAATACTCGATTTTCAGACGTTATGAACAGATTAAATGAAGCTTAAAAGTACTGCTTCAAGATTAAAAAAACCAAACTATACAAGATTATCTTTCTACTCTATCTGCTAGGGAAACATCAAATTATTTGCTATGGAAAGCTACGCGTAAATGGAAGCAACCGCAACAAAGAATATCCCCGATTGGGAAATCTAACGGAACCTGGGCTGAAAGCGAGCAAAAAATGCTGCAATTTATTTAATAAATGTTTTTAACCACATCTTTCTGAATTAACTGCATAAGAGAAAATAGAAATATTGTGATACCTAGACGCACCAAATCAACTAAGCCTACCAATTAAAAATATTAAAGTAACGGTAGTACTATTCACAATTGGATTCGAAATAAAACCCAAAAAAGCACCAGGGACAGCCAAAAAGGAATAACACTAATAACTGCTATATTTAACGCTACTCTAAGATTGAATCATTTCTCGGCTTAGTGAGAGGTGGGTCAAATAATATTCATGCCTAAACCAGAGTAACTTTCTAGCGTCTAATTAGGTTATTACCACTACTAGCTAAAGCATTTAAAAAGTTGTTACTTAAAAAAATTAAACTTATTGTCGACGAAACAAAGCTTATATCAATTTGGGTTCAGTGAAGAACACAATACCAAATTTACAAACAAATTTATAGACTATAAGCGAAATTAATCGAGTACTCTAATCAATATAATATTGTTCTGTTGCGTTGTTGGACATATCTCAAGAATTCGACAAGGTCTGACACGAAGGATTATTATTATAAATAAAGAAAACCTTTCCTCACACATACTATCAACTTGTCAAGTAAATGGAAATTTGTTTTTTTATCTGTCAAAATTATAGCAAATATTTTTCTTCATTATTTTCAAGATGGCCAACTTTCGACCCTTACCTTGAAGGAGTTGGCATTTTGATGTTACAACGCACACATCTACCTGCTCCAGAGCAAGATCGCGATGAGCCGTAGCCAGATGCACGTCTGCCTACTTAAGCTTGTCGCTAGCTATTTTGGCTTGCCTGCCACGGTTTGGTATATATTAAAATATACGTTTCGTAAATCGATTATGTTTGTATTTACAATTCACCATCTTGATACCTATACATATTAAATACATAATTACCATAATTTTCCAGCATTAGTTAACAATAAGTACTATCCTAATATTGCAACAAATTTTGTTTTTATTATTTAATCACTTGACAATTATTTCGCAATATATTAACAATATTCATTTCTTATAACTAACACATTAATACCAAATACTTTTACTGGTTAATCTATTCCCTAAAGCACTTTAATTATTATGCGAATTGTACTTTACCGTAACTGCTCGCAACTCTAGTAGCTGCTTTCTTAACCATTCCTCGTATGTTTCAATACCTCGCACAAATAACAGAATCTTCGAGCAGATAGATCACTAAAACCTTTGTTTGTGATATGTCTCGAACTTTTTATATATCTAAGCGCTCTGGTGCTGTCAACACCGTCCACAACCCTACCATATAAAACAAAATTGTTTTACTGTTAAAGTTTTGGACATTCTGTTTAAAATTGGTCGAATATTGTAATTAGTATAAATTATTATTCTATCTAACATTAAAATTATGTACGCTTCTGGTACATTAATTTCTACCATTACAATTTACACAAATACTATCACAATTGGTGGAGTCTTTAATTATACCGGTATATATACCTGGAAGCTATATTCATTACAGTATTCTACGTTTATGTAATATAAATTAACATAAGTGCTTGCAACATTTACACTCGTTTAACGCTGAGGAAAATGAAAAATTTTAAACAGTAGCTAATTACCTCAGAAAAATTGCTTTAAATTATAATAATAAAGTTATAAGATCCTTATATTTAAAATAAAGTACAAAATCTTTAATGCAAATGTTTTGAAAACGAATAAAATTAAAAATATGCTAATAACGCACCCATTTTTGGGAAAGGGATTCAAATTTTAAAGAGCTCAAGTGGTATAGTACTGCAACAAAAATAAGAATGGTTCAAAACAGTTTTAAAACGAACAAAAATACACTTTACTAATATGCATATATAAGTAACAAAGTGACTATTTCTACTTATTTATATATAAATAGTTACTATTAGCGATATAGTTCAGCGAATTAATATAGTAATAAATCATCATTTCTGAACCGCCCCTGAAACGCAGAAAGATCTGCGCCGAAGCCAGGTTTACAGTGTAGTATTTTGTTTGTTAAAATTGAATTTTGATTTTTAACCTACAAATATATAGAAAACATATATTTTTAATTATATATTTAAATAGTCGGATGCAACTGAAATCGCTACTCTTAACCGCAATAAGTTAGCCGCAGCGCTAACACACGAGTGTCCCCAAAAAATGAGTCAGTGTGTATCTGACTACTGAAATACCCGCATTTTTTCAAACCGGCCAATAACGGACAGTTATTTGAAATAAGTGGGGGTTTTTAGCAGTTTTACTACTATATGTATTCGCTGAAAGAATTTGTGCATTAACAATTGACTAGAACGTGTAGTATCGCTGGAGTTATGAAAAAAGCAATCTCTAAATAGTCAATTAGGATTTCATATTTCCCGCATTGATAGTAGAGACATCGGCCACCAGTAGCAGTACATGTAACGTAGATAAATATGGTCGACCTCTTAACTATTGAGAAGCGAGTTATTATTGACTTTACTAGGTCCCACGTAATAATAATTTCAAAATAATACCTAATGAATGCAAACCCGACCTTGAGGGCCACACAAATCTGGTCGAACTATATCTTATGCGTGACACTATGAATGTAGACTGCTTCTTGTAGAGGTCTGAAGGTTACGCGAAGCCCACGAAACCTAACTGGCCTGACATTAGCGACTTTGGTGCTTTCATGCAGAATGTACTTGCGTAATTAGACCAGTATTTTCCATGACTTTGGCTGGAATAATGCGGACCTTATAAATGGCTTTCAAGAAGTCGAGATCTCACTTTACGTGATTCTTACCTGTCTTCTTCTTGCGGTTCCTATCCGTTCCGGATGTTGGCAACCATTTGGGCTATTATAATTTTGTTGACTGCTGTCTTGAATAACTGTGTTGTGGTCATAGAAAACCATGTTCGCAGGTTTTTAAGCCATGATATCCTTCTTCTACCCGGACCTCTTTTGCCTTGTACTTTTCCCTGCAGTATAACTTGAAGTAGTTGGAATCTGTTTTCGTTCCGCATAATGTGTCCTAGGTACTGGAGCTTTCTTGTTTTTATTGTAGTCAGTATTTCTTTTTCTTTTTTTATTCTTTGCAGAATTTCGTCATTCCTGACTCTCTCTATCCATGACACTCTTAACATTCTGCGATAGAGCCACATTTCAAATGCCTCTAGCTTTTTTCTGTTGTTTTTGTCAGGGTCCATGACTCTACTCCATAAAGAAGGATAGGGAAGACGTAGCATCTCAGAAATCTCATCTTTGAATTAATTGTTAAATTGTGGCTTTTGAAGATGGTACTCATTTTGTTGAACACGGCTGTAGCCTTTTCAATGCCGATCTTTATTTCCTGTGAGTTATCCCACTGGTCATTAATGGTGCTACCAAGGTAAGTATACTTTTCCACTTGTTCTATAGGTATATGGTTTATCATGAGTTGACATCTGGGGATATTATTTTTACTGATGATCATTAATTTCGTTTTGTTTATATTGATGTCTATGCCCTGTCACTGACTACATTCTGTTAGTCTGTTTAATAGTACTTGTAAGTCCTCTAACTTTTCAGCAAAAATGACTGTGTCGTCTGCGTACCTGATGTTATTTAATCTTTCTCCATTTAAGAGAATCCCTATATTTGTGTTTTCTAACGCTTCTCTGAAGATGTATTCTGAATAAAGGTTTAACAGTAGCGGAGACAGTACACAGCCCTGTCTCACCCCTCTCTGGATTTTTATATCTTCGATGTTTTCTTCTTCTAATTTCATTGATGCCGTCTGATTCCAATATAGGTTTGTAATAATTCTTAGATCTTTTTCGTCTAGTCCTATGTTTCTTAAAATATCTATCAACTTTTGATGTTGGACTCTATCAAAAGCTTTTTGAAAGTCTATGAAGCAGGCATATACATCGCAGTTTACATCCCTGCAACGTTGAATTAATACTTGAATGCCAAATAGGGCTTCGCGTGTTCCGACTGCGTTCCTGAATCCAAACTGTGTAGGTGCTATTTGTTCTTCGCATAGTTTGTATATTCTCTTATGAATTATTTTTAGAAATGATTTTAATACGTGGCTCATGAGGCTTATTGTTCTATACTCGTTGCACTTCTTAGCTCCTGGCTTTTTAGGTAGTAGAATGAATTCAGATTTAATCCATTCTATAGGTATTTTTCCAGTGTCATATATATAGTTGAATAGATCTGTCAGCCATTTCACGTTTTCTTCATCTAGGAGTTTCAAAAACTCTGTCTGTATGTTGTCTGGGCCAGGTGCTTCGCCTTCCTTCATACTTTTTATTGCATTTTGTACTTCTTCTACTAGTATTTTTGGTCCGGTTTCGCTGTTTATCTGGAGAGGTTTTGGTCTATTATCGTGAAATAGCTGTTCTGTATATTTTTTCCATGTTTCACTGATTTCATTTTTATTGATAATAATTTTCCCTTCTTCATTCACTAGTTTGTTCACAGTTCTCTTTTTATATTTCCCAGTCACCTCGTTAATTTTCTTATATATATATTAAAATTGTCATGTCTCGCTTGTAAGGTTTCTATTTCCGCACATTTTTCTTTTACCTCGTTTTCTTTTGCTTCTCTTATTTTCAATTTTATTCTTCTATTAATGGTATTATATTCTACTGGATGGCTTTTTGCGAGTCTTCTTTTCTCCATCAGTTGTAGGATTTCATTTGTCACCCATGTCTTTTTCTTTACGGTGTCTGGTTTTAAGAATTCCTTTTTGATACTTTCCACAATGTCTTTTACTTTTTTGACCTCCTCTTCTATATTTGATATCTTGACCATATGTCTATTTATGTTTGTGTTTGATCTAATCTCGTCGTTTAACCTTATCTTTGCTTTATGTTTTATTAGTGGTTCTTTTAGTTTTCTTACATCATACTTATTAGTACCTTTCTTTCTTATTCTTTTTAATTTAACTTTAAAGGTGCCCACTAATGGGATGTGGTCTGACTGTATATCTGCACCTGGATATGTTTTTACACAGGTGCAACTGTTTCTGTATCTTTTATTTATCAGGATAAAGTCTATCTGATTTCTAACAACGTTTTCCGGCGAGTCTCTTACCTGTGCATCAGAAAAAAGCGTACAAGATAAAGTCTCGCACACTGGGGGATTTGAGTCATGGATCCTGGAGGTTTTTATGGATATCCCAAACGACTCTTTTCAGAAGTTTAAAGATTTATTTCTATTTTTCTATGTAATAAAGTACATGTACAATTTGTTTCAATAAATTTGTATTAGACATGTGGACTTTATTTCAACTTTTAATATCCAGTTACTTTTTATTCACGCTCTGTATATAATATGGTTTTATAACATCTATCAATGTTGTCCGATTTTCAGACTCTTTCTTTATCCTGTTCGGTTTTTATATTGCTCTTCTTGTAAATATTTAGCACTTAGTGGCGTTGGCTTTTAAGTTATTTGGAGTCTTTTGCGCTTTCATTTGTCTGGAGGCCTTCATTTTGATGCTTGCACATTTTCTTTTCCAGTTTCTTAAGTTATATTTTAAATTAACTAAAGAGACACGCAGCTTTTCTGTTTGAGACCTTTATTTAATACAAACTCTTTTGTTATTTCATTCCTTATTTCTTATTAATAAGCGGTAAATGAAGACCTGTTCCAATAGTAATTTTCTTTTTCATTATTTATTTCAAACCTAGGCTAGATCGATCAATGCAAAATCCATTCTGTTCGTCTTTTTCCTGATTACCATAGTTTTGTTCTGTTGTTTCTCTCATCACTCTACCAGATAAAGGACTAAATGTAGATATAATTGCGATTCGGTCGCTTTTTTGTGTATAAGAATAAGGTAACCAAATTGCTACTTTGTGGGTATTCTATGAGCAGTATTGCAGAAATTAAATAATATCATTATTAAAGATGTTTGTTGTATTACAATGTAGTCGATTATTAATTTAAGATTTCTTTTGTATTGGTCCTAAGTGTATCTATGGATATCCGTATGTTTAAAACATCCGTACGTACTTTTTATTGTGTTACATCTATTAGCCTTCCTCCGATATCATTTATAAGGTTTTCCAAGAATAGTCCCATTATCCTTTTTTTTACGTGCATTAAAATCACCCACTATAATTACTTCTCTGTTATCCCTAGTGTGCTTGCATATAATCTTCATTAATTGAAGTCGGTCGTCTATGGGAGCATGTACTCCAAAAATCGCTAATAGCTCCTTAATACGTCTTTTTGTACATTCGTCTTTTGGCACTCCACTATACAAAAATATAGACTTCTATTTCTTCGTTATCTTTGTTGTCCGGTAAAAGTTATTCCACATTACCATATTCACTATCGTGTTTCATTGCCTTTTTCGTTGTAGCGTTGTTCCGTTGAAATTTTTATTATATTATTTTTACGGGTAATTATTGCAGACTCTTCTTACTTCAACCTTCAACTAGGAACTTTTATTTTAGGGCGTACTGTCTTATATAGGCAGTTATCCCCAACTAAATGACCTCTTTCCCTGTATGTAAGATTTTTAGCGATTTATTGTCGTTTAAAATTACCTTATATTTTTCCCTGTGACACTAAGTAAAAATCGTTACAGGGTAGTATCAGCCAGGTCAGCTAAACTATATTTTTTGAGATTGTTACTCCTCTCACTTTTGTAACCTGACTTAGGTCCTATTTTTACTTATACATATTGTTAAATTCTTATAAAACAAGAATGTTTTAAAACTTAACATTTTTCAAGAAGTTATTAGTAAAGTCTAACACCCCGCATGGGAACACGGCCTGCAAACTGAGAGGTTAAAGCTCTCATATTTTCGATTTCACTGTCCGGTCGTCGCGCACCATCTCTGGTGCGTGGCGATGTGGCAAGCACCGCGCCTTAGACGACCTCCATTATTACCCCTTATTCGAAGTGAACGCCGGCACTCAATTATTTTTAGTGACTGATTAGGCCACCCCCAGGCATCAGAGAAGTCCGAGAATGGAACCTGGGTCCGTCTGCATCGCAATCCGCGCCTCTAACCGCATGGACCACTCTGACGTTCAAGAAGTTATTACCAAATGAAAACCAGACTAGAAATTTTTGTTAGATTTTTTTATAAACAGTTTTTTTATATATTTTATGGTTTCTGACGCAACAGAGAAAGTGTAGAAACAAATATTTTTGGTAAAAGGTGAAGTCATTATTCAATAACCGGTAGAATAAAAATAATATTAATTATTATTTAACTATCTAAGATTTAGTCCGTTATTTACATTAATATAAATCACTACAAAAAAATTGCTTTCAGTTGTCAAAAAGAGTGGAATAGTAAGAACAGAAAATATAATCATAAATTTTCATAATAAATTAAACTCAATTTTTGTAAACAACATTTATCTTGAAAACCGATGTCGTTAGCAAGCTGCCGATGAATTGAAGTGAGAGCGTGAATCCTCCGAATCATCTATCTAAATATTGTCGAATTATAGGAATGTCAATTTAACGACTAATACAAACATCGTCAAGCGATTCGATGTGTGAAATGATATTGATAAACCTAGTCGTAAACCACTTTAAAAAATTATTAAACTGCATATGCAGATCACTGGTGGTGCTAACAAATTTATTGACATATTTTGTATGGTATTATTATTTAGCAGAAGTGAAATGGCGTAAAAGGCTGATTAATATTATTTAAAAAATTCTTATTGGAAGTTTTTGTCTATCTGAGAATAATTTAAAGTATAAAATAAATGATGATAATAGAATTGTTATGAAATCACTCTCATTGTCATCAGAATACTATCTGTTGCTTGAATTTTGTACAAAGCTAGAACTAACTGCTATTCAATTTACTGATGCATGTACATAACTTTTCTTGCTGCTCGCAGTGACGAAGAAAGGTGGATATGGAACAATCAAAAAGAACATACAATCTGCTTATTTTTTATTATTTCGCACACGTAGAAGTTTGTGCACACTTTCTGATTTGAGCAAAACAAAGCACAAATTTCCTTTAAGCCCTAACATTCATGCTTATACACGATACATTTGAAAGTTAATCAAAGAGTACGATGTATAAACAAACTCCATACACAATATCCACTTAAATCTGTTAATCAAAATTAAGATTTTTTTCTTTAAAAATTATCTTTAAAAAATTATACGAACCAATAAAAAAAACAAAATATTGCTCAAAGATGAAGAGCGTTTAAAAACTTCGAATTGACAAATTTTGCAAAAATTTATAACGAACACATTAATGTAGAACTTAAAAGCAGTTTCCCGTCTAATTTACTTTATGTATTTATCTTTTTATTTTAAAACAATAACCACGTATACATCGTAGATGATTTAGTTTATATTGAAGTATTATTAATACTACCTTGCTTTGTTCTTTAAGATTACTGATGACTTTTAATTTATTAACATAGTCAGACATCACTTTCATCGGAATTTTAATTGCTGCAAAGAATTACGTTCTATGTTTTATTATTTCACGGTGGAATTTTTGCTTTATCTTCACTTTCTGATTCATCTTCTAACAATTAATTTTCTCAGAGTTTATTGCATTCCACCGTGCGAGTTTCTCATCATAAAAATATATTTAAAACAGTTTTCCTAATTAAGATTTTGGTTATTAACTTTCTATAGCGGAGCTTATAGAAAGTTAACGAGATTATCATTCTGTCTGACTGTGTGTCTGGAGACACTATAACTTCCGTTCTATTCAACGGATTCACTTGGCATACACACATCTTAGGTCAGTACCTTTCATGGGATTGATTTTCAGCCAAATCGGTTAACGGCAACCGGAAGTGACCGTTACGATTTCTAAAATTCATTGTACTCACATATGTCATGCAGCATATCATTCGACAGCATTTTTGATGCTGATCATTATGGAGACATTAATCAACATGTCAATTCCTTTTAAAAGTTTTTATCATAATTTCATCCCACCGCTGTAGAAAGTTTCCTTTACGGTATTACACCGTTCTTGTTCTATTTACAGTAAAGTTGCTTTCGTTACAGTCTTTCTAAATTTCAAGCAACACCTATAAATTGAATTGAAGTTTGTACGTCACTTTTGAAAGGAACGAGACAATATTTGTACAATTTGGTCTTAGAATATAATTATAAAAAATGTGATCGTCGATAAACAGAAAAAATTCATGTTTTTGTCGCAATAAAGTAGGTCTAACTTTACTCACCACTTCTCGAAAATTCCGTGTTTCGTCCAAGCCGCATTGTGAAAATATTCTACGGAAAGAGATTTAGTTCAAAAAGCGTCGTCGTGGTTTAACATACTTTTCAATTACAACGGCAGAAACTCTTTCTGATTCATCCATATTTAATCCTAATAATCCTTTCTTTACTTCCTTTTCCTCCGCTACATATTTCATTCTTTAATATCAATGCTCTATTAGGCATATCCTTAAAAGTCAAAGTAGTTTTGTCTACATTAAAAATATTCTTCTTTAACTGTCTTTTTCAGGTTAAAGCTCTTGTATCATGGAATAACTGTTAAATATTCATAAAATGTGTTGTTTTTATGATATTTTTTAATTTTTCCAATAGTTTCTAGTAATTAAAGTACACTAGCTACAAACTTAAATTTGATTTAGCCAACCACAACTACATTTGATATTGTCACTCTTTAAAATTATTGAAAATTCTTCGGCGTTCTTAAATAACACGATCCATTTACAGAATGTCATTGCGGGCTTGTTTAAACCAACTTAAGTTGCACACCTAAAGGTCATTAAAACGCTGTTCACGTATACCTTTA
The DNA here is from genome assembly GCA_036346155.1 of Sinelater perroti. Lineage (NCBI taxonomy): Eukaryota > Metazoa > Arthropoda > Insecta > Coleoptera > Elateridae > Sinelater > Sinelater perroti. The sequence continues at coordinate 3,920,940 of JARFIY010000359.1, forward strand.
CTCAAAGCAGAAACTTCGTTAGAATTCCAATTTTGTAAGATCTTATTCTATACTTCATATTTATGGAAAGCTGAATTTGAAACTCTTTGGCGGTATCAAAATTTTTTACTCGATTTTGACGACGTGCAATCAGCCACGCTTCATTGTCAAAACACGGCGTTGTATGAGCATCTAGTTTTTTGGGCATCATAAAAATCACAATATTAAAGTTTTGTCATGGTATGCCAAAACAGGTATAAACAAATTTGACAATAAGTGGACATATATAGCCAAGGAGCTGCAATAAAACGATTTTTAATTCTTTCTTTAAAACCGTCTAGTATCGCTGGCTACTTACCGACAGATTTGTTGTTTATCACGTATCTTAAGTAACTATAAATTTTTGAATTTTCCCTGAATATGCTTTGACTTTTGATTTGAAGTGCAACACAAAGAAGTAACAAAGTTTCAAGTTTTCAATTATAAAAATATTGTGCGTAATATAAAGTACTCTCAAAAAATAATGTGATTTTGGTTTAAGCAAAAGTTAGGGAGAGTCTGACAGTTGGTAAGGGATGTCAAGTAAATGACCCGACCCGGCTTATTTGCCGGTAGTATAAACCACTTGCAAAATAGTTGTTTGAGAGTTACTTCACGAGTCAAAATGCAGCTCATTGTTAATCAGCTACATGCAATCAATTTTGTATTAAATTCAAAAAATCCCCAGCGCATGCTAACATACAGCAAGTTTATTGAAAGGATGCTTTATCGAAAGCACAACTGTGTAGATGACACAAACCGTTCGGATGTCTAAATATTAAATTGTTAGCAGATAAAGTGGAACTTACAAAATCCATTGCGCTAAATTGGTTTACAAGGTGTTGACGGACAAACAGAAGAAAAACCGTGTGTTGAATTCTCGTTAACTCAACTTCAGTTTAAAAATGTGCAGGTTGCTGTGACTAATACTCTGCGTAGCATTCCAGTTCGAAACAGGAAAAAACCGCTGGCACTGGTGCCTTGACGCTCAATAATGTTATATTGGAGAATAGTAAGTGCATATAAAAGCATAACTAATTCCGTTATACCAGTAAGTGTCAAAATTTATGTTTTTACATTATCGTATTGGTAGTGCATGTACAATAGACATAAAACTGTTTCCAGTTTTGTTTTTTTATTACAAGCTAACACTTGCTGGTTGATAACTGAAGTTTTTCTTGTTTAATAACGTGCCAATTAAGTTATCCCATGTTTCAGTAGGTCTACCTTAGTTTTTTTGTCTATTGTCTTCGCTTTCCATATTATTTTTATCTGTCTATTGTTTTTTAACGCACTTAAAGGCACTGCAGCCGCAAGGGCTTATTGTGCCCACTAACATGCACTTAATGCTAGGACATTCACACACACCATGGGTTGAGCGAAACTCGACCTCACACGCGCCGGCTAGAAGACAGAGTCAACTGGTTGAAACATCTGAGCCACCGCGTCCCTCTGTCTATTGTTTGGTAGCGTTTGTAAACCATTCCAATTGCTTGTCTTCAATTGTCTTTCGTCTTGTTATTTCTTGGACTGCACGTAGATCATCATTTCTACCGCCTACACTCTAACCTTTATGCTTTTAGATAATACTAGTTGAAACTTCCTCCTTTTTTACTATAGTTTTGCAAATTCCGTAATATGTTTTGGTTTCTTTTTCTATGCGTTTCTTAATGTCCGGGTCTTGGTTTTTTATATTGCTTCTTCTAGTCTTATATTAACTTTCTTGTTTACGTCCTTTGTTGTGGCGATCACTTTTGTCTTAGTAACATTTACTTTGAGCTTGTTTGGTAAAGCTTGTTTTGTAAGTCTCTTTCAGTGTTGGCCACGTTGTTGCAAATGCACATTTCTGTATTCTAACGCTTTATAGGTTCCTATATCCGACTTAAAGTTTCTTCGTTTTTATATGGGTTTGGTTAGTGATATCGTCCATTAATATAATAAAGAGTATCAGACTTAATACACCACCTTGTCTTAGACCATCTTGGGTATTGGACGCTTCTGACTACATATATGTGTTCTTACTTAACTGCTATTTTGTGTATACATACTTTTGTTCGGTTCGGTTCGTCTTTTATTCGCTCCTCTTTGTAGCAAGCTTTTCCATATTAGTTTTTTAAGTGCTCGATCAAATGCCTTCTCTAAGATCAATAAAAACGCATAATGTGTCTTTTTCCTTATCTCATAATTTTTCTATTATTTTCTTTACAATAAAGACGTGATCTTGGACGCTATGCCTTCTTCTAAGTCCGCTTTGCAATTCATTTAATTGTGTTTCTATAATTTCTCGTAACCTGATGGCTAAGACTCTGTCATAAACGTCAGCTACCGTACTCAATAACGTGATCCCTTTGTAGTTCTCGCAATCTTTCTAGTCGCCTTTTTTGTGAATGGGCATGATATAGCCTATTTCCCAGTCTTTTAGTATACTACCTTCTATCCAGATCTTGTTACAGATCTGATGTAAAAGGTTTATTTTTTTGTTCCCTATGTGTTTAATATATCAGGAGTCATTTCGTCGTAACCTGGTGCTTTTTCACTTTCAACTAGGATGGTATTTCACCTTCTATTTCAGTATCGTCCTTCTCTTCTTGTTGTTTTTTAAATTTATTACATTATTCTTTTTAAGCAATTCAGAAGTACTCCATCTATCTGTCCATAATTGGTTTTTTATTATTTATAGTGTACTCTTTTTATTTTTTAGTCATTGGTTGGTATTTCTTCCCTTACTAATCCTTTTAGTTACTTTATAAAACAGTTTGTGATTTCCTTGATTTGTTTCCTCTGGTCTTTTACCAAACACTTCCCATGACATTTGTTTGGCTTGCAGTATCTTATTTATAACTTTGTTCTTTGTTCTTTAAATCGCTTGTATTTTTTTTCATTTCGGTTCTTTAAGTATTTTGTCCACCTTTATTTCTTTATTTTAACTTTTTTCATCAAAATGTTCGTTTCTTGCAGTTGTTTGTTGTTATTATACTATAAGTTTGCCGGGTTGCTTTGATAATATTCGTTTAAAGATTTACCATATTTCTTCGGTATTTTTCTGTTTTATATTGTTTTATATCTTTCCTCTTTCGACGTCGACGATTTTCTGATACTCATTTGCTATTACTTCTTCCCTCAGGTTATACGATCTCAGGTTGTGCTTCTTCATTGGTTTGTTGTCTTTAACATTATCCTATTGTTTCTCTACTTTGCTTAATTTTTACTACTACCAAGTTGTAGTCACTAAATATGGTTGCACTCCTTCTTACTGCGACATGTTTTATAGATTTTTGTTATTTCTTCGAACAAGGAGATAATCGATTATTGATCTTTTATTTCTGTTCTCCGAAACTCTTGTGTACGTGTATGTGTCTCGGTGTTCATAAAATGTATTAAGCACTATCAGGTTATTTAGTACTCAATAGTCTTGCAGGCGATTTCCATTACTGTTCCTGGTACATTCCCCATGTGTTCCAATCACATATATTGCTGACCCATCGCTTTTGCTAACTCTACTATCAAAATCTTCCATTACGTAAACTTTTCCTTCACATGCTTCTTTGGCCAAAGTCTAAAATTGTTCTTTATATTTACTCGAGCCATCTTCTATCATTAAATTATATTGTCAAGAACCGTTCAGATACTCCTTAACACCTATGTATGTTGTTTACTAGTTTTTTTTTATCAGTGATACAACCTACGCCTGCAGCTGCATACTTTTCTTGTGCCATTCCACTACATATTAAAAACTGACTATTTTGCATTATCAGTTTTCCTTATCCCTTCTCTGTTTCTGGTATTACTAGTATTGTAAAATCTGCTTTTTCAAACTCTTCAATTAATTCATACTTTCTTCCTTTAAACCCCTCATACTTCAGGTTCCTATTTTCCATTTTGTTTGTTTTCCTTACCTTTATATTTTTGTTATTAAATTCTCTCCTATCGTTTTTTATTACCTGATCGTCTCCGTTCTGCCTTGCTCTTGTTTGTTTTACTAGTTTGTTGTCTTCTCTGATTTTCACGCATTTTTCATTTCCACATCTTCCCTTCTATTGCTAACTTACTAAAATGCATGGATTTCTCTTCTCTAGTGAGGTCATTGTTTATAATATTTAGAAAAAGTTACTACCCTAGAGGAAGATGCTCTCATTTTTATAAATGGCGCTTTATGTCATCGCGACTTTGACATTTGTGAAATAAACAGAAGCAGAATGCATTAATCACTATACTCCTCAGGAACGCGAAATAACCGTGTCAATGTTTTTGACAAATAATCGGTCCGTGGTTTTGGCTCAACGTGAATTTTGTCGTCGATTTCCTGGTCGTGTGGCCCAAAATACACAAACACTGCAGCGTTCAGCCGTTCGCCTCGAAGAGCCGTTCGGCCGTTAACATCGCTGCTGTGGCTCCAGATAATCAGATGACGAGCCACGCATTGAACATCAATAGACTGTCTTTACAGCGAATCTTGGTGAAATACTTGAAGATGTTCTCATACAAAATGGAAACAGTGCATCAGTTATTGCCTGTAGACCGCCAGTTACGTGTAAATTTTAGCAAAGCCCTCCTAAACCTCGACCACGAGAAAGATGATTTTCATCATGAGCAACGATGCGCATTTTTACCTAGACTCTCAAAGTCAGTGTGTGGTGCGACGTTTACAAAGGAAAGGTGATTGGTCCATATTTTTTCGAGGACGGTGTCGGCAACTGTCACTGGTGAGCGCTATAAAACCATGATAAACGGTTTCTTGCTGCCGCAAATCGACGAATTAGGTTTGGAAAACATGTGGTTCCAGCAGGACGGTGCAACCGCAGACATTGCACGAGCGACAGTGGACATTCTGAAACAAGCGTTTTTCGGTTGCTTAATCTTTCGTTTCGGCGATTTGCACTGACCTACAAGATCGATCAATTTGACCGTTCGAGGTTTTTTATTTATGATTTTTTGAAGTTACAAACCATTGCGGCCTCGAAGGGGAACATCCGACAAGAAGCACAGAATTTATCGCAAGACGTTTTGAGAAAAGTCATGGCAACTGCTGTGAATCAAGTCCAAATGTGCATCAACTCTGACGGCGCCCACTAAAGATGTTATCTTCGTGACTTAATGGGGAAAAACGTAAACGTTTAAATAATTATAATCAACAAACAGAACCAATTCTTTTTGTTTACAAACAAAGTTACTGCTTTAGGAAATCTAGTGATGACTTTTGAGCCTCTTGTTATATACGGTCTCCTCCTTATATTTTTTAACGTCCCTTTATTTTTCATAATCTACTTTTTATGTTATAAGTTTTCTAGCTCCATTAAACAAAACTTTTGACCCAACTTGCTAATTGTTTTCACTTATGCTTTCACACTCAAGTTTTCCTCGATTAATTTATCCATTTTCTTAGTAATCTGTTTGTCAGTCTCAATAATTTCGTTCGTATTTTTTCATTTTCTTTACTAATCCTACCTTAAATTGCTCAGGTTAATTAATTTCCACTATGCTATGTTATTACTTTTGTGAATTTCAATCACGTAATTTCTATATAATTGGGGTTAATTGCGGAGCACAATTCACATATAATACTTAACACTTCCAGGCCCGCATTTCCCCGGTGCATGTTAAAATATCTTCAATGAAACAAATTTTCTGGAATCAGTCTTATTGCTTTTGGGACGTACCTTATACAGTGCTCATTTGATAGGGGCAATTAGAAATTTTTAAATTAATGAAACTGGGAACTATCGGCATTCTAATATATAAACAGTATGTTACAAGATCTAAAAATCTATTTTTCTTAATAATGTCGAAAATGCTTAGTTGCAGAAGAAACCTCTTAAATATTTCTTTATTTAAAGACTCTGTTAAGTATTAGCTTTCTTATTCTTTCTTCTTCTTAAGCGTTAATATATTTTTAGTACACTTATTTTTCATTAAACATCAAAAGACTGTGCGTATGCTTTGGGCATTTGCATAACAATTTAAAATACTGTGGTACAAACCCAAATACTTAGCAACCGGATTTTTTATTGTATATTTTATTATATTAGAAAGACACAATATTTTTAATTATAACGTATCCCTCATCTTGACCCAAAAATGAGGCATCTAACGCAATAAACTTCAAGCAATTGTATTAGAGCCGTACTGCAAATTTTTAGCTTAATCCTATACATTTAATTGCTTCAAGGCTGCTATACTTCACACATAATTAAGTTTAACATTTACGATTAAAAGCGTATAATATCCATTTGAATATTTATTGTTTCCACTACTAATGTAAATTACTGCTGACAATAGCAAAGTATGTACTAATAAAAAAGTAACAATTATTTTTCTTTAAAAATAAACACCACTATGGAAGAGAAAAAATATTACGCTGCGAACAGGATTCGAACCTGTGCGGGCAAAGCCCATTTGATTTCGAGTCAAACTCCTTAACCACTCGGACATCGCAGCTGTGTATTAGAATTTGTTACATACGGTATAAAACATTAAGAATAAGTTAATATTTTTTAAAATTATTTACTTTATTTAAATCATATTATAATATTTCTTTTAATTATAAATTTAAATTAATATATTGTTATTAAAATTTAAATATCAAATCTAATATTATTGCATAACTTATATTGTTAATAAAAAAAATTTATTATTAAAAAATAAAAAAGTATTTGTTATCTTGTAGTAGATGAGTTGTGACAAAATTGTACCTAAAGTGCAATATTATAAATACCCAATAAGATTCGTAACAATTCAGTACAAAATAAAATAAAAAGTGAACAAAAAATAGAACTACAAAATTCAAAATGTTATATTTACATAATTTGTTAATGTGTTTTTTAATACTGAATTTCTCTTGCTAAAAACTTTATTTTTAAATTGCAACTGCATTCTGAATTAGCTAAAATACAAGAGTTAGACATTATGTAAATGATAACTATTCACATTTAAATCTAAAAATGTATGCTTACCAACCATAAGAGATGTGTACTGAATTCCAGAGCAACTTTCTCAACACGCAGTGAGAAATTTCTAAACGGGCAATAATTACGATAATTAATTGGAGATTAAATCATCTTCAAGCATCAGTAATTTATTCCTGATAATATATAGGGTGATCCAACCAAAACGCACTATGTTAAATGTAAATAAAACAAAAAGTTTTCAGAGAATTATCTTAACATTTTTTATTATGATAGAAGAATCTATGACAATTATGTGTGAAACAAAATATCGGCCAAATGCTCGCCACGGCTTCGGTGGCATACCTCTATCCGATAGTCCATATTTTCAATGACTCTGAGACATAATTGAGGTTCAATGTCGTTAATGTGCCGAATTATCTCATCCTTTAGCTCTTGAATTGTTCTTGGTTTAGTGACATACACTTTTTCTTTTAAATATCCCCAAAGAAAGAAGTCCAACGGTGTCAAATCACATGATCGTGGCAGCCAATTAACATCGCCACGACGTCATTGAATTTCTCGCGCAAAAAAGCCATTGTTTCGTTGGCTGTGTGGCAAGTGGCACCATCCTGTTGGAACCACATATTGCCCAGGTCCATATCCTCAATTTTTGGCCACAAGAACCGTTATCATCTCGCGATGGCGAACACCATTTACGGTAACTGCTTGGCCGACTTCATTTTCGAAGAAGTACGGCCTGATGACGCCGCCAGCCCATAAACCGCACCACACAGTCACTCTGTGTGGATGCATTGGCTTTTCAACAATCACTCGTGGATTCTGCGGGCAATCCTGCTTGTTAACGAATCCACTGAGGTGAAAGTGTGCCTCGTCGCTGAAGATGATTTTCTTTGTAAAGTCACCATTCACTTCTGTCTGTTCAACCAACCATTCGGCGTATTGACGACGCTTCAAATAGTCAGTAGGCTTCAGCTCTTGAGTCAATTGAACCGCGTAAGCGTGTAAATTCAAATCTTTATTCAAAATTCGCATCGGTGATGTTCGTGAGATGTTCAATTGTTGGGCACGACGACGAGTCGAGGTTGACGGCTCTTCTGCCACACTATCGCTAACAACAGCAATGTTTTCCGCAGAACGAATTGGGCGGGCATGCACAGGTGTTTTCGCATTTCCTACAGACCCGGTTTGCTGAAATTGACGCACAATTCTCCCAATTGTGCACACATTTGGTCGATTATGCTGACCAAAAAAATCACGAAGTGCACGAAATACATTTTGATTTGAACGTCCATTTCCGTAAAAGGCTTCAACAATCTTAACGCGCTGCTCAATTGTGTACCTCTCCATGGTTGAATATGTCAAACACCGAAACAAAGAAATGTCAAATTAAGTTGGGCAAAAAACTTGACGTTAAGGTGTGACTCACAATTAACATCGTGCATTATAGTTGGACCACCCTTTATTTAAGAATAAAGACTTACTTGACTTTTGAAACATGATTTTTAATAATTCCACTATAGCTTCTTGCAAAATGTACAATATATATGTCATCAGTATATAATGTAATAACTTTTGCCGTTTTATTCATGTGCACATTCTCTTTGTTTTTATCAAAAGATACCTCTATAAAGCTTATCAAATTTATTAATATGTTGTCTTCGTCCTAAATATTTTGTGGTGTTCCCAACTCTAATATATTTTTTACTATTACTCATATCTGCATGTTTATACATAAAATAATCTTAACAGTATCCTAACATATAGTAAAGTAGCATTATTTCAATTATGAAGAAATTTTGTATTCAAATTTTGGACGTATGATTAGTCTAAAATTTTGACCATTTAACTTTATAGTGAAACATGTATACGCCCTTATAGATTTTTGTAACATAAATAATTTACACAGACCCTTGTAAACACAACTCTTATAGCCATGTTAATCTTTTTACCAAGCTTAACAAAAACAACCTAAGTTTCTAAAATATCTGACACGCAAACAAATAGATTTTATTTCAGTGTCTATATTCTGATTATTCGAAACCTTATTTTCCACTTAATCTGGAGAATCGACATACGACTGTGTTATAACTTCGATTGGGCCTAACAAAAAAACTTTCGTCCACTTTTATCTTAGTCCGTTGCCTGAGCGGATTGTCATCAGGCTTTTCATTTTTCTAGCACGAGTTGTTCAAGCTAATTTAATGTATTGTTTATTAAATTTGTAATGAGTAAGCTAGTGTGCAATGTTTGATTTTACTTATTAAAAAGTGTTACTTTTGGTTCTGGACGTTTTAGTTTGTAAGATTTGCAGAATTTTTGTATATTGTCGCATTAAGCCGCTCCACAACTAGACTTGGTGTCAGATATGTTGTTAACTTTACTATTGCTTTGTATAATACTTTAATTATAGGGAGAAAGCTGCAAAGATCTCCCAAAAGTCAACAAAGCTGTTTGATTTGTTAGTTCAGCTTGTTTGGTTTAATTATAACTAAGCCTTTCGCGTCAGTCATTGATTTCAAGGTGACCTTATGTTGATATACACTTTAGAACAAATTAAGAAAAATTTATTGTTTTTTAGTTTTGTTTTTTAACCATTCATAAAAGAAGTATTTGGATATTGTAAATTCTCTGAACCTAAAAGTTTAAAAGAGTACCATCAGATTATTTAGTTCTATAGATAATATATTTAGTTATATTTACTGTAATAAGTCATGATTGTGATTAATATATGAACGGGTCAAGAAGAAAATCATGAAGTACTGCGGTATGGTGTTTTTGAGTTTTTTAACGATACTTAACGGATTAAGTGATGAATTAAGTTTAATGTAGAATATTTATATAGTCATATAACTGTAACAGCGTTTTTTTGACTTTTTTTGGAGGAAGAAAGGGTGATAGAGAAATAATACGTGGGGTAATTGTTGAGCATATATTTAAGCATATTAGAAAAAGATTTCAAAAAAATATATAACAAAATGGCGACCTGAGGCGCTCTGCGGCACGCAGTATAACGGGTGCCATTTTGAATCTGGAAAAAAATTCTTAATCTGCATGCGTGTAGCCAGTGAACCACGTAGGGTATTTTAGAAATATTAATTTTTGTGTAATTGGCAAGCATTTGACTAAAACTGTTCAATTTTTACCAAAAAAAGGACAGTTATTTTTTAATAAATATTGTTTAAATTAACTTACCGAAAATTCCCTACGTGGTTTACTTTAAAATGTTATTTCAAAGTTGTGGTTAAATTTTTATATGGAAATATTGGAAATTGTTGGAGTTTTTCGAGAAAAACGCGTTCGAAGTTTTGAAATGTGAAAGACATGAACAAATGAAAACTTCTACTCTTAGAACATTCTTACCATTAATCTGCTACCCTAGAAATATAAAGTCGCCCTTCCAAGTTCAAATTATTTTCCTCATTTTGTTTCCTGGACGATTTTATGTTAGAACGTGCCTCTTTCGCCGCATCTGACAAGGACAGCTCGGCGAGCGTTATGCGGTTAGCATCGGCTTCCATGCAAAAATTATATGATTGGGTACCAATATCCATGTCCAAAACTCTCATAGTCTGTAGGATATCAGTCAGACCATCACTAAAAACACACACAGCAATATCTGTTGCTATATCCAAGACTTTTTTGTCGCTGAAATATTATTTCGAAGCCAAATTCCAAACTGTAGCTTTGAAAATTTCGTTGCTATTATTATAACCTCCTAAGCAACGGTTTAATAATTATTCTCGGCTCAGCTCCTCATAGATAGGTTTCATCGCTTCAGTGGCGTTTTATGATGGAAGGTATCTAATGAATCGGCCGCTTGCGTCTTCTTCCAATTGGACCGAGGCTCTGAGCACTTCTCGTGCTATGGATTCATATCGGTTGACAATTTGTGAAATAAGGTCGCCCAGATTTCATTTTACGACGTATGGATAAACCATAATAAATTATCAACTGGTCAATCAACTTGCCAATTAATTTACCTTTGTCACTGAGGCCTTTTACCTTCTTTTTTAAATTTTTCAATCGGGTTTCCATTCTTTTCTGCACGTGATCAATACATTCTTTCTTTGCACTTCAAAATTTTTATATGGTTTTTTATACACTATACCTTTGAAGGTTGTGCTATCACCATCTTCAATGTAGTTTGAATATTTCAGACCCTGCAAAGTTTTAGAGCGCTCGAACATCTCAACGATAACGTCAACTTCCATTTTACCGGATGAGCCTTCATGATTTGCTTGACATTAATCGGCGTGAGATTTATGCCACTCTTCATATTCAGTTACAATATTTCGATGATTTTACCTCTAAACCATCCATCCAGTGACGTAATTCAAAAGAGCGACGAAAATTCGCGTTTCCTCCACGAACCAGTAATGCCTTCAAATTTACCATTTCTTTGCTTTCTCTTCTTTTCGTGTTGCTTTCTTCATACTGGTATGTCGTACTGTTGCCGTTGTGATCGAAATCATATCCACTAGTTTTTCGTAGAATGATTGAAATACCGGCCGTGGCAATTCCATAAACGCACAAACTTTATAATTCCGTTAATCCTACTCCAAATAAGCGCATTGCTAGGACGATTCGAAAGTTAATTTTGCATGCATTCCGTATAAACTTACTATTTGGTATAACAACTTCTGGGCAGTTCGGACAAGCAATAACTATTTTGAAGTCTAAGCCTCAAGGGCTTAGCTCTTGAAATCTAATGTGTGAATGCAATTTTTACATTCCACATATTGAGAAATGATAGAGAACACGCCAAGAAAATTTATAATCCTGTAGCCTAATCCGTAATTCACATCAGAATCCTGGTCGTGGATCTTTCATTTTTTTAGCAGAGGCACTGATTTCTTCCGAACTTATACCTATTCTTTGGTCTCTTTAATGACATACTGTTTCGACGCCGCGTTGGATATAATGTTTTCGTAGCTTTTCTGCCCGAGTAGACTTTAGTACCACTCATTCTTATCATCTAAGTAAAAATTATGAGTAAATGCAAAATTCAGTGTTGCAAAGATAGAACCATTGACCTCGAACACAGGTATCTATATTGCAGATTATGCCCAAAATGACGATATAGCAGTCAACTCAGCACGTAAGTGTCTGTGGCCCAAAATTCCATCACTAGTTTGATCCAATTCTACATCGGTGGGGTGCAATAAACTGATCTACAACACCCACATGCCCAATATAGTTGTTAAAGTGAATGGTAAATTTTGAAATATCTATCTTTATCTTCTTCTCTTTAGAACGTAAGTAGCAACTAGTTTGTGTCGTAGGCTTCACTTTGTGACAACATTCATATGCGAGACTTTGTTGTTTCAAAATGAGTTGTGTCGAAATGATTTTTTTCTGCAGATTCCTAAAATTGTATTCAAAATTTCGTATAATGTTATTTTTTTTCATAAATCACAAAAATGTCAAAATTAAGAAAACGTACAATAATTTTTTAATGACATTGATATATGGCAACGTATGCAACGTGTGAAAATGTTCTCTGGAAGAACGGAATAAATGTGTAAAAAACATGTGCATGAGTAGTTGACGTACTCAATTTAACTTAATTATATTAACTACAAGATTCTGACCTGTTTTTTTCCTTTTCTCATGCAGTGAGACTTACATTAGTGCTCAACTCGTTGTTACTTCAACTTTTAACTAAATCTTTCTTTAATGTTTTAATTTCAGAAAAATTTATATCATATATTTAGAAAGGGTTCAAGAACATTAAATTTTCCAAAACTATTTTTTTATATAATAATTATTTTTAAGTGCAATAATATTATAATAATCAACAGTTAAAACAGCATCTTATTATTTTTTCACTGCTCGTTACATGCGATCCACAACAATTTAAAACGTACACTTTAAATAATAAATATAAAATCAAATTAAGTTACAAGCAAGTCAAATAAAATATTTAATAACTGTGGCAGGTGTGCCCAATAAATAAGGTGAACCAAACATTTTATTAGAAAGGTCAAAAATAAAAAAAGAAATCAAATAAGGTATGGACAAAAAACAATAAACCCCCAGTAAATAAACAAGGTGTTACATAGCTAAGCTAAATTTAAGACACAAAATACTAGCAAAGAATCAATACAATACCTGCATCTATGTATTTACATACTGTAAGATAGAAAAACAGGTTGTATATTATATACCTATATATTAATCTAAAAACTAGAAATGAAATAATTGTTCATAGAATTTTCTGATAATATGAGACATATAAATAATTTTAATTGTAAAAATGTTTGCAATTTTTTAATACGCATACCTATATATTGAGAACTATCTTGTAATCTATAAATATTTAAAATATATACGTATTAATCTAATCTAATAATTATTAATATTAATATTAAATATATTTTAGCGTAAGCTTATACACTCGTGCCCTATTTTAAAGGGCAAAATGAGGAAGGAAGAACTGTCAGATATTACCAATTGTATTTACCAAACTGACATTTGTAGTGGCTAATATTAACAATTATATTACGAAAAAAAAGTAATAATACTTTTAACCAAGAACTACATCAAGCACGACATCCAGTACAAAAAATCTACTAGCATACCGTTTTCCGTGTTTAGGTTTAGGTTAGCTTAGTATCATGGGTCATTCTGATTTTTATCTAGCCAGTCCTAAACAACTTTAGAAGCTACTATTGTTGTTTTTTTTCTATGGTGCAGCAAACAGTAGATGCCGGTGGTTTCAAAAGTGTGGAAGTTATTCTTTATCGATAAGGAGTTTCTTTCAGCTATTTCCCAGTGTAGAAATTTTTAAATCATTCTACAAATTAGCAAAGTCAATTATGACAAACTTGATAGTGTAATTCTTAATATTTTTAAGAGTCTGTTGTCTCTTAGTATCATTTCCCATGCCCTGCTCGTCCTTGATTAGAATCATCACTTATCTATATGTAAAAATCGCTATTAGTACTGTCTCCTACACGCGCTAATCACACCTTGATGTCTCAGCTGCATTATTTATGTGGTGTGGGTTTTTAAAGCTACTGCAAGAATTTTCTAGTCAACATGACCAAGCTCTTTAAGGGACATAGGCGGGTTTTCCAGAAGTTCACATAATACTTCTGCACAAAATACTTGTAGTCAGTCAGAAAAATTATAACTATTAATCCATGTTATAAATATGGTAATAAACAGGAAGATATTTGCATATTCAACAATAAGGTACACGTTTTTTACTCTCGTAAAACAGTCTCTTTCCCAATGTTTCCATGTTGTGTGTGTACATGCGTGTATGGGTATGTAAGTACGTGTGGTTTCTATATATAAAAATAAATGATCAATTAAGTTTACAGATTGAACGTCGATTTTTGGAAAATTCTCAAACTTTAAGGTTCCCTTTGATGCCGTTATCAAAAGAGGTTTGAGTAAATTCTTTACTCGGAGTCTAAATCTTTCTATCCCCTAAAAAAACTATAAGTCATGCAAAAATTGTCTTGTTCTAGACTTTTTAGGGATCGTAATTTGGAGGGTTTCATATTGGGCAAGACAAATATGATATATGATATAATCTTACCTGCAGGCAAGGGTAACACTACAACTGTTTTTAAAAACTCATGGTCAGAAGGGCGATTTGATAAAATCATCAGAATATCAAGCACCAAAAAACTCAACAAGCCAACAAGCTATCTTAAAAAGACACTTATCAGCAAACATACCAAATCCATCAAACCTATCTCATGATACCAAAAACTCTTTATACCTCGAGAATAATCTTTCAGAAAGTCTCTCTTACGACCTATCATCAGCGCCTTTGGATTCCCTACACATAACAGTCAAATACTTGACCAAAATCATTCAACTCCTTACAGAACAAACCTCATCATACGTTTAAAACCTCTACCATTTCTTAGAAATTCTTAAATACTTTCTTGTATGTAATATTAAATATATATTAGTTAATTTTTATGTTGCTTCTCTGTTTACTGATGCTCCTATTTCTGAAACTCAGCATCTGTTAAAAACTACTCACAATTAAATTAGTTGCCTACACAATTTTTACCTTTATCAATAAATTTTATCGCCAAATCAATCAACTTTACATTAAGATTTATCTTCGTTTCCTGGACATTCATAAAAAAACTGGCTTTATTCGCTCAACTCATATAAATCTCAAAGAGTTTACGAAATACCCTGCGGTGACTGCATTAGAACCTACATAAGCTAAACGAACAGACAGGTATCAAGCCGCATATACAAATATTCTTTGGTCGTACTGTTTATCCCATGTCATCAATCATTTGACTTGTATAAACAAACATGTTTTCGCTAAATTTTTACTTCGGATTCCATAAATAGGGAAGTAGAACAAGTTACAGATGAATATTTTTTTATTACTCCTTGCGAGGTATTCGCCTACATCGCGTAAAAAACTAATTTCATGAATAAAAGCAACAAAGTGGATGCCAAAATGACGAATTTTTTAAAGGTTACGCCCACCCCCTCACACGCATACATACCTACCATTAATTTGTCTTAATCAGTCTTACAATCAAATGTCCAACAGCTAGTCAATCCCATAATGTTATTTAGATTTTCCTAACTATCTAAACGTTTTACCCATAAGTTTGGCCCTTTTTTGCACGAAACATTACACAAGTTTAAATGATTTAGTCTACTTTAATCTTCAAACAAATTATTGATTGCACTGAAGGACTATTACATTTTTATGAAAATAATATCTGGAAACTTATGATCTTGTTTTCACCCATTGAAGACAAACAGAGACACCCAAAAATTATAAAATCAACAAAACTGCAAAAAAAAATCTTTATACAAACCACCAGTCATCAACAAATTCTACACAAAAAATTTAGGTTTGATATTTGATAAATGTTTCAGGAACTGTCAACATTATCTAGCTCACTCCAAGAGATCGTTTAAAAAAATAGATTTTAAAATTTTCATGGCCCGCAATTAGGTACACACTATTTTATAAAATTTCACAGTAAATCAGTGAATTTTATTTATAAACTCATCTTCTTAGACAGGTTTCTTGACTATTACCATCTTTTCTCAGTTCTTCTCTTTTTTTTGATATTTTATCTAATTTCTAGTGATTAATTTACTCTTCTAATTATGATTAATCTTCTTTGTATTATTACAAACGTACCATCATAACTCTAGCGAAATTTTCTATTCCTAATATAGTTTATATTTTGATTAACACTCTTCTAAAGATCAACTTTGACAATTTACCAAACTTGGCTAATGTTAGTTTTGATCTTTAGTTATGCTCAACATTGAAGTCACTTTTGCTAGGATAATTTTATATTTTTTACTTATATTATTTAGGACTGCTTTAATGGGCAGTACACGACATCACACATCCATTTTTGTTTAGTGAGTTTAGTGCCTAAGTTTTATGTTTTTTTATGTTTTTATGTTATTCTTCAAAATGACTAAGATTTATTAAGGATAATCTCACTACCACATTTTGCTTGATTATGATAAATTTTGTAGTCTCCCATTTTAAGATAACATTGCTGTTACATGCGTGTCTGAGATGTGAATTCAGAAAAATTTCCAAAAAGTGTTCTCTGTTCAGAATGAATTTTCATTTTATCTAGCAATTTAGAGGTCTATTGATTTATAGATTTATTTCTTCTAATGGAGAGTTTTAGTATTTCTCATTTACAAGGTATCAAGTCTATCATTAGTTCAGTCAAGCATTTTACCATATTCTGTATAATTAGCACCGTAGAGGATTCAGAATTAATTGTGGAAGAAGCTGGCTCCACTATCTAATTGAAATATGTACACAAGACAAGTGCCGATTTTATCTTTATAGAAGGAAAATTTTTTTATTTGCGAGTTTCCTTTATTTGATTTTGTGTCATTATTTCATCTGTTCTGTAGCTCTGCAGCTACAATATATCTTCTCTTTCTGGGAGTACTTTAGACAAGTGGGATAGGGTCTACAATATTTAGACTTTTTTTGATATAATACTTAGTGAACCCTTATCAACTTTTGCTAAATAAATTTTTTTAATAATTTATAAGATTCTAGTTTTCTTTACTCGTGAAACTAAATTGGCGTTTACGCAAAACAAGTTAACTTTATTAAAATACTTTGTTAAAACACTTTTGGGACAATTATGGCCCTTTTCAATCATTAACTGTTTTATATAATTTCTATACGTCAGAAGCCTACATTTAAGACGTTACAATTAACATATAATCCGTACAAGTTACATAAAGCTCAAGTCAATCACATATTGTACATTTTAGCCACTAGAAAAGGAAAACACCTTCCATGTTTAAAAATCAAACTTGCAGTTGTGAACAATTATGGTTAATATTAAACTTGGTATAAGAGAAGAATCAAACTGGTGTCGACAGTCAAACCGAACGCATCGGCGCTGTCACACTGCGAAGTGTTAGTGGAGATTAATTCAAGAAAAATGAGTTAAAGATTACGCAAATACGGTAAATTATAATTAAAGGTTAGTGAGTGGTTAAGCGTAGAGCAGATAGTGGGAAGAAGATAGGTGAGTTAACTGAATTGTTGATAAATAGTAAGCAGCCATAAAGTGAGGAAAAGTAAGTATAAAGGTCATAACAGCTGACTTTATCAGACTCCGAGAGGTCGAACCGGTCAGATAGCTAGGATTAAAAGCATCAACAGCAACGGATAATAGATAGCAGGTGTATGAAGTATAAATTGTATTAATAAGCCGAGTACTTTACTACTACCACTACTACTATTATTACTACTGCTGCTTTTACTAGTACGACTACCGCTGCTACTGCTCCTGTTACTGCCAGTGCCGTCGCCGGTCGGTATACGAGGTGCCGTTTCGGGTTGGTTGCACCGTTTTCATCGCCCCTTACAGGAGAACTTTGATGTTGGACTTTCAATTCCAACGGAATCACCTCGCTCTGTCGCCAAGGCGCGCGGCCAGTTTGTTTTCATTTCCTTTCGCTTCGTTTCCGTTTCTCGAAGGCGGCGCGAACGTCTCCCAACGACGCCCTTCGTTTTAGTTTTCATGGGCGCCTGGTATACCGAGATAATTACGTGTAAGAGAAAAGTATATTTTATTTTAATTATTTTTATAGCGTATAAATTTGGAGAATGTTGTTAAATTATATATTTTATGATTGTGTATACATCATTTAAAATAAACAAACAAACGCGGAATTTCTTTTATTTGATTTACAAAACACAAAAAATGGACAGAAAAGTACAATATAAATAATCGTCAAAATTAAAAAGTTAATAAATATTTGTAATTGCAAGAAAATAGGAATAATTAAATTTAGTGCATGCAGAAGTAAAAAATTGAGCGTAGGCAGATCAAAAAATGGACATGAAAAGAATAGAGGAGATGTTCCAGGCTATAAATAATAATATGAGTATGATGAACGAGAAACTAGATGGATTAGGACAAGAGTTAAAGAAGGTGAAAGAAGAAAACGTAAAGTTGGAGAATCAAGTGGCAGAACAAAATGAGAAAATAGATGCGCTGGAAAGAGAAATAAGGGAAAAAAATCTCGTAATAAAAGGTGTTGGGGATGATGTCAGTGAGGGAGAAGAAACGAAAGAAAAAGTAGGCAGAATAATAGAGAAAATAGGAATAACCTTAGATAAGAGGAGCGAGATAGATGAAGTAAGAAGATTAGGGAAACCAAGTAAGGGAAGAAATAGGCAGATATTAGTAAAGTTAATGAAAGAGAGTACCAGGAAAGAGGTATTAAGTAAAGCAAAGAACCTGAAAGGATCAGATATATGGATAGATGAAGACTACTCAAAAAAAGTGCAGGAGGAACGAAGAAAATTAATACCACTGTTGAAAGAAGCTAGAGATAAGGGACAAACAGCGTATCTAAGTTATAATAAATTAAAAATCATCAATAAAGTAGTGAAAACGGATGACGCACAACAAGAAAATCCCGAGAAGCAGAGCATTAGGAACAAGAGAACGGTAGCAGAGTGGTCCCCGGGAGTAAATGATTTTAAAGAACAAATAAGAAAAACAACACGTACAACATGGGGAAGAAAAAACTAAGAAATGAAGATAAGGTAGTTGGACGGAATAACGGAAACGAAAATGGCTACGGACTAAGACATGAAATGAAAATTGTTAAAAAAAGAGGAAGGATTAAGAACAATTGTATCGTGGAATGTGAGGAGCACTTATAGCGAAGGGACACTAAGGAATTTGGTAAGGATAATGAGGAAGTACGGTATAGAGGTAGTGGCAGTTCAGGAGACTAAGAAAAAGGATAGCAATGTATGCAGGAGGATAACTACATCGTCTTCAATAGTGGAGGAGAGAATAGATATTTGGGATTGGGATTTTTTGTAAGCAACGAAATCAAGGACGCAGTAATAGCTTTTGAAGCAGTGAATGATAGAATGTGTAGGCTAAGGCTGAGAGGGAGATACCGGAAGATAACAATATTGAACGTACACGCCCCCACGGAGGATAAGAAGCTAATGGTAAAAAGCGAATTCTACGAGGAGGTGGGGAAAATGCTAGAGAAGATCCCTAAATATGACGTTAAAATAATAGTAGGGAATCTAAATGCCAAATTAGGTAGAGAAGAAACATATAAAAAAGTCACCGGAGGCAACAGTATACATGCTCAGTCAAATGAAAACGGAAAAATTATAATAGAGTTCGCCCTGGAAAATAAATTCAAAATAATGAGTACAAATTTTCGACACAAAATGATACAACAAGCTACGTGGGTTTCATCGAACAAGGAAAGCAAAAATCAGATTGATCGTTTATTAATCGAAGATAAACACCAAAGATACGTTACAGACGTAAGAAGTTTTAGAGGGGCGGACATGGACTCGGATCACTTTCTAGTAATCGCTTCAATAAAACAAATAATGCCAAAGAAGGTAAAAGAAACAAATAGCGCGTTAATAAGGTATAATAATAATAATAATAATAGTTCCCCGTAATAGGCCTCGAAGGCCCTTTGGGATCGTAACAGGATAGATCTGCTACAATCTAGAGCCTACGGTACACAAGGGTAGTAAAGTGGCTAGCGCTACGTACCGACCGCCTATTATTACCCCAGAGTTTGACCTCCAGGTACTCATTTATTGCAGCCTGAGTTGAGCTGGGCCGTAAAAATGCCAGCGATCGAATTGGCGAGAGCGGGATTCGAACCCGCAACTCATGGTTTCGTAGTCTAGCGATCTATCCACTAAGCTACCACGGCACTAATAAGGTATAATATTGATAAAATGCAAAACAAAGAGGTATTAATTGAAACAAAAAAGCAACTTGAAAACAGACTCAGGGAATTAAAGGAGTAAAACAATGTTCAGGAAGAGTGGAGGCAAATTGAGACTGCAGTTCAAGAAACGATGGAAAAATGTTTAGGAAAAAAAGGCAGGAGCAAACAAAAAAGTTGGTTTGATGAGAAATGCAAGGCAAAACTACAAGTAAGGAATGAGACCAGAATGAAATTATTGAGGCAAAATACAGAAGAGAATAAACGGAAATTTGAGGAGGAAAGAAGAGACGCAAAGAGAACATGTAGGCAGTTAAAAATAAAATATTTAGAAGCAATGCTAGAAAAAATAGAACAAAATTAAATAAATAAAGAGATAAGAAATTTTTACCAGGAAGTAAAGAAAAACCACGAAGATGTAAAGCCCAAGAATATTACATTTTTAAAAAATAAGAAGAGAAGAAGAGAAGGAGACAGTGGGTGAGAAAATACAAAGGCTAGTAAGGGAACCTACGCGGGAGGAGATAAAGGAGGAGATCAACAAATTGAAAAATAACAAAAGTACGGGTGAAAATAGAATACCCGCGGAAGTATATAAATTGGGGGGGGGGGGGGGGAGAGGAATACAGCAGCGAGGTTATTATAGAAGTATGGAGACAAGAACAAATGCCACTAGAATAGCATAACGCTATTGTCTGTCTGATACACAAGAAGGGGGGTAGGTGCCAATGTGAACACTATAGGGGAGTATCACTGCTGGACGTGGCGAATAAAGTACTGGCGAGACTAATTCGGGAAAGACTGAGTGAGCACCAAGAACGGGTAGTAGGAGAATACCAAGGAGGATTTAAAAGAGGAAGAGGAACCCTGGATCAAATCTTTACGGTGAAAATGATTCAGTATAGTAGTTATGAACAAAATTTGGAATTACACATGCTATTTGTGGATTTCCGCCAAGCCTACGATAAAATTAGCAGGAGAAAACTTTACGAGGCACTTAGAAAGCTAGGGATTCCAGAGAAACTCATAAGATTGGTACAATGACCCTAAGAAAAACGAATAGTAGAATATTGATAGATGGGCAGGTATCGGAAAGCGTCACTAGAAATAAGGGAGTGAGACAAGGGGATCCCATCTCAACAGTACTGTTTAACTTGGTACTAGAAGCAATTTTGATAGAAAGTGGGATCGAGACAAGGGGAATAATTTATGAAAGATTTACCAGATCAAAAAAAGTTGGAAACAGTATTCAGTAAACTGGAAAGAACTGCAACAAAGTATGGGATAGAGATAAATGAGAGCAAAACGCAGTACATGGAAATGAGACAAAACATTGGGGGAGAGACGGTTACCAGCTTCCAAGGGGAAATAAAGGTGTATAAATTGAAGAAAGTTAGTGAGGTCGATTACTTAGGAGTGACGTTATCTAACACCGTAGAGGAAAGCACTGAAATACAGAAACGAATCGCAAAAGGTAGTAGGGCGATAGGTGCAATCAGTGGTATGTTAAAATCTAAAGAAATCTCAAAAGCAGCAAAACTAAGAATGTATAAAACGATTGTAAGACCATCAGTAACGTATGCAAGCGAATTATGGGCATTAACAAAACATATGGAGGTGAAACTGGAAGTATGGGAGAGAAAAGTCTTAAGAAAAATTCTAGGAGGAGTAAGAACAGGGGACGGAGAGTGGAGGCGAAAAACAAATAAGGAGTTACAAGATGAGTATGGTGACATATCTATAACAGCGTTCGTAAGAGCTCAAAGAGTACGATGGTTAGTCCATATTAGCCGGATGCCCAAAAACAGGCATGCGAGAAGGATTTTAGAAGGAGGGACAGGGGGAAAAAGAGAAAAGGGCGACCCAAAAAGAGATGGTTGGATACAGTAGTAAATGACGTGAGAAGAGTGGGGATAGAAGATTGGAGAAGTATAGCGGAAAACAGAGTGAAGTGGAGGAAAATAGTTAGTAAAGTTAAAGAAATGAAAATGTAGAGGTATAAAATGTAAATGTGAAAATATATGAAATGTAATGTTATGCCATGGGCCTTAATGTCAGGAAGTAATACAAAGACCAACTATAGCAAAATACCGAATAAGAAAGTGCGTGGAAATGTCTAGTTAACTGTTGTCTCTTTTATATAATTAAGGTAATATTTATAATGCCTAAGTATTAAAGTTCTTGCATTGTTCTTTTTTCACGATGCATAAGATACAGGTCAACCTCAAAATAATAGGAAATACTTCATATATTGCAAAGTAAACGATACTCCCCCTACAATCACCATACCCTTCACTGAGAACACGACAAAGAGAAATAGCAAAGCGTTGCCGATGTGGGAGATTGTGAGACGTGCGGTGGAATGGGGGGCCAAATCTAAATCCATGATATAAAACCAGCACAGTTTTGCTTTCGAAATGATATGTAGTCGCATAGACGTCAGGGGCCGAGCAAGTGCACCTCGACTCTGTTTTGTAATCCCCAAGTCTTCACCACCGCGGATTAGCTTAGGCCGCTGAAGCAGTTGCGTCCCTGCCTGGCTGCTGCGATATGCAGACGTCTGCCATTCTTCTTGCCCGCTGACAGGCGTGCAAATGTTTATGCAGATGCTGTCTACAGAAATATAAACCCGGCGAGAGTTATCGTCGCCCCCAGTCTCCACCGATCTCCACCGGCCTCCGCCGGCCGCGGACCACGTGTCGACCGCCCCCGCCGGCGGTCCGTCCGCGGCCGTCGGCCGCGCGCCGTGGCCGCGGGAAGCGCCGCCGAAGGGGCGCGAGGCCGGCGGCGGGTCGCGTTTCGTACGTCGGTGGTGTCGACAAGCGCGTCCTTCTGCAAGGCAGCGGCAGCGGCAGCCTAGGTGGGGTTGGCCGATCCCGTGTCGCTCCTTCCCGGCTCCGTCGCCTGTATAATGGTAATTGTATACCTCCACCTTTTATTTGCCCATTCGAATGTGCCGGAATATTTCAGCGTTTCGATTTTTAATAAGCCCCGCTGCCTAAAGGCGCGCGCCCGCCGTCGCCCCGCCGCGCCGCCCCCGCAGGCCCGACGAAACAAGCAACATTCCAATATCAAGTAAATTTCGGCTGAAACTTTAATCACTGTCGCGAAAAAGGATAAGTAGAAATCTCGCCGGATAGATTGTGTGAGAACAAAATGACTGAGACGACGGCGACGCTTATCGATTAAGCCGACGGCTTCTTCCTTTTTCGTGTGGAATCTCGTTTTCTTCCATTTAAAAGTTTTATTTCATGCATTCCTACCGATGCTAAGCTCTTAAGAAAATTAGCCTAAGGAAAATTTGCCACTGCAGAATCTCAAATGCATAAATAATAATAATAAACAAAATTACCTCTAACATATATTTAATATTTAAAAAAGATACCATGATAAATTGTATGAAGAAATAAAAAAATAAAGATCTTGCTCTTAAAACACGACCCGATAAAAGACAACAAAGATAAAAAACTAGAACTTGACAGAGAACACATGCTATCTAAATAAAATATTAGTAAACTTATTCTTTAAATCTTCTTCTTCTTTTATTTTTTTTAAGTTTTAAGTTTACTATCTATTACGATTTCATTATTCTATATATAACCTTTTGGACATTCTTTTTCCAAATATTCTCCTAACATATCTTCCTACATCCTTCTTTCTCAAATGCTGTTGTTTATCTGTTTTTAATAATCTACAATTTTTACAATTATATATGCTACAAGGTACTACTTTACATATTTTTGTTGCATTGTCATGTTCAAAATTTAATAAGAGTTTTGTTTGCCAGCATTTTGTGACGATCTACATACTCTTATTCTATCTTACAATTTTGCCAAATTCTTCCGTGTAACCTATAAATATAATGTGAGCCTCATTGTTATGTACTTCTGATTTATCTAATTAAATAGGAGTATCTTATACGTACAAAATCACTCATTTGTAAAAACTACTTTGTTTATCTAATAATAATTGTTCTATTATGTGGATGAAAAAGATAATTAACATCAAAATTCCTTGTCATTCTCCCGTTTACTTTTTTGTCTTTGTTCTTCAATATGTATCTATCAATTTAAGAAACTTGACTTTAACTTCTTATCTTCATTTGACATTTCTTAGATAATCAGTCAGGACATATGATTCACTTCCGTCAATAAACATTGGTGCCAGTATTGACTAAAGTTTTGATCTTAGTTTCCTTTGTCACTGCCTTTTTATTAAAAAACGATTTGTACAAAATTCGGTATAAAGTTATTACCTTCCTTATTCTGTTTATTATTTCTTCGTTTAATCTTCCCTGCGATTACGTGAATGTTCCAAGGTATTTTATTTTTCACTTCCTTTCTGGTCTCCTTTTCCGTCGGGAGTGACTAAAATCGATAAAATAAGAAGTGATATAATAAGAAAAATCTAAAATTATAACAAAATAAATTGAAATGCAATAATTTAAGTGGTTCGGGCGTATTATGCAAATCTACGATAATAAAATAGTAAAAATTATATGGGAGACATGGACCGGGGAAAAGAAGGAAAAGTAGAACCAAAAAATAATTGATGCACTAAAGAAAAGAGGAATAGACTGGGCTCAGGCAGAGAAAGCAATCAAGGAGGGGAAAATGGAGAAAAATTATCACCTCGACATGTAGGGTAGAAAAGGAAGCGCGTAAGTAAATAAGATTTTAACTTCGTTACATGGTCTGTCTGGAAAATATTGAGTCAATGTTAGTATAATGAAAACATTTCGCGCGGTTACAATGTAACCTGACAGCCAGTGTGAAAGGACCATAAGCAGCAAACTTGAATGAAGACAACTTTGCTGGCCAGTTCAGTTGAAAGTTACAAGTCAATGAGTTAGCATATATAATGCATGTATTTCAAATTGATTTGATGTTTAAAACACAAAATCAGAAACAAATGAGCAACATTAACCACCGTAATAGTCGTATATAACAAAAGACGCACAAAAACATATTAAAATAAGCTGTAAAAATGATAATGTATTTTTTTTAAATTAACAAAAGCCTTACTGTTTAATTTGTGTTAAAAAGAAAATATTGTTTTTAATGCAGACAACAAGCAAAAGACAACTATTTAAAAAAGCCCAAAAATGGAAAAGATAAACAAAATTATAACATTCTTGCATAAAAACAATTTTTGATCAAATGTAAAGGTACGCTGATGATATAGCAATTAAAACTAATAGTGAAGAAGGTTTATAACAATATATGAATAAAATGGTCTTAGTTATGAAAGAATACAATATAAAAATAAACGCCTTTAAAATAAAAACAACGGTGTGCGGAGATGCGAGACACGGGAACATGCAAGCAACCCCGAATGGAAGAAGAATAAAGGCGGTTGAAGAATATTATTATCTAGGTAGCATCATATCCAAAGATGGAAGAAACAAAAGAAAAATTATGGGTAGATTATACAAGCTAAGATAATATTTCTTAAGAAAAAGCAATTATTAACCCTAGGATGCATAAATCGGGCCTTTCAGGTCCGAAGAGATTTTGGTAACTTATAATTTGCTTGAAATAATTTCAATCGGCTTGAGCATTTAGATATTAGGCAGGTCTTTATTTAACACACACTTGATTCAAAAACATTCAAGTGTATTTAAAATGTGAAAAAAAATTTTTGTTAGCACCCCGTATTTACATAAACCGGGTCTCCGAAGCCCGTCTACTTATAGTTTCTTTAAAACAAGCATAGACTTGTTCATTGGCGGCCAAGAGTAGGCTGATATTGTCATTCGGTTGAAATAAAACTTGCACTGAGTGAACTTGTGAGACACATATGATAATGGCATCAAGGAGTGTGAAAAAGGTGAGAGTTGGTAGTGTCGGCTATGAAGAAATACTGTTGCAGTGGGCAGCTGAAGATGATGATTTGTCTTCCAGGGAAAGTGATGTGTCAGAAGCAGAAAATGACGACACAAATTTCGAGTAGTCTTCTGGCGAGTATTCTGGATCCAGTACTGATGATAGGGACGATAATTCAAATAATGATGCTGACGATATTGGTAATCCGGCTTTTGCTTCAACAAGTAATTACATTGCTCCAAGTGGTCTGGATTGAAGTTTGGATCCTCAACCACATAACATTATTCGGAGTGGACCAAGACTGGCAAGCAATAATATGGCTGCAATGCCATAAGAAGCGTTTCAATTATTTGTAACTCCACTTATGATACAAGAAATTGTAAACTGTACTAATTTAGAGGGCAAAATTGTTTACGGAGCAAAAGAAAAACCTTGTAAAGACGTGACCGTTGGTGAACTTCTTGCATTCTGCGATTTACTTATTCATGCGGGAGTTGACAGAAGCTGAGATGTTCCTGTGAGAGAACTTTTTTGTAAAACAAAAGGCGGTGTTGCCATCATGGATCAAATGGTTTTGACATACACGTGCAAGAGGCAAAGTAAATGATGACCCATGACATTTTTCTTCAACGTCAATAATGTTGCAGCACTGAATGCATATATAGCCTTTCCGAACGAGCATCCAAACTACAACGTAGGAGTTACTCACAAGCACATATTTTTGAAAGATTTAGCGAAGAAACTAATGATACCACATATGCAGAGAAGATTTACTAACTGTAACCTACGGCGTAGTGTCCAGGAGTGTATAAGCAGATTTATTGACATCTTTGGTCTGCCAGCCGCTCAAACAAATGCAACGAAAAAAATATGCTTAGCTTGTCTGACAATTTGATCGTAAAAGTACAATGATATGTATTAATTGTGAAATTAATATCTGTAATGGGCATAGTATTTAGAATGTGCATTACCTGGCTTCTCTAATCCCTAAGATTTTTATTTTTATTTTTTTGAAACCATGTTCACTTTCATATTTAATCTCACGTTTGTAATGTATATTTATAAATAAATAAAATTTTATTTCAATATTTGCATTTTTGTTATGACTATATACAAATTTACATGCCGGGCCCAGAAGCCCGGATTATGTAAATGCCGATATTTTATTGGTTAAGTATCCTAGGGTTAACGTCTAATAAAAGCTCTTTCGACAAGAGAAAATACACCTTGGCAAGGAGTGTCGCGCTATACGAGGCTGAAATTTGTGCAATTTCAAGGAGCGAACAGAAAAGAATATTTGCATTCGAGTTACGGTGCTGAGAGCACGATAGCCATAAGGTAAAGGCCTAGACCTGCCACACTGGCGCATGGTCCTGGGTTTGACATGAAATACGAACGTCTTTGGTGGTCGTGAAGTAATATTTTCCTACTAACTAACGACGTAGACAAGTCACATAGCCGAGATACGCCTAACATGGCTCATAGTACGAAACGACTGTACGGTTAGAAACAATCTAGTAGCTTACATAAAAAATAAGTAGAGTTATGGTGGTTTAGAAAAATGTTAAAGACAAAATGGAGTGATAGAATCAAATAATGAGGTATTAGAAAGAAAAGAAGAAGAAGAAAGAATTTTAACGAGA
Organism: Sinelater perroti; assembly: GCA_036346155.1. Classification (NCBI taxonomy): domain Eukaryota; kingdom Metazoa; phylum Arthropoda; class Insecta; order Coleoptera; family Elateridae; genus Sinelater; species Sinelater perroti. The sequence continues at coordinate 3,948,558 of JARFIY010000359.1, forward strand.
ATGATAATGAAAACAAACACGAATAGGACGTATGTTACGGCATTCGGGTCTACTACAAATAATGATAAAAGGTATGACAAATCAAAAGAACACGCAAGCAGATCTAGATTACAATATATAATAATAATGGTGTGGCTTAACACTCTGCGTGGAAGCTCGGCTTACGAACTGAGAAGTCAGGCTCTCATATGTTTGCCTTCTGGCACCACGCTTTAGACGATTGTCATTGTTACCCCTTTTTCGCTTAAACTGCGAGACCACACTGGCGATAGATTACAATAAATATTCCAATTAATAAAAGACTCGAATTTCTCCAGTGATCAAAAAAAAACTGACCGAAAAAATGAAGAGAAACGGTGTTGAGACCAATCAATCCACGAGATTGACTCTTCAGATAGAAAGAGAGAGTCTTACTGGTTTTCTACATATTTTTCAATGCATTGCACTTGTTTATGAACATTCTTGCATATAATAATTAAAACTTATAAAATTTTGTTAATTAAAATACTGGTTAGTTTAAAAAAATTATTCAAAAACCTCTTTTGTGGGAAAGGCATTGTTTTCTACTTTCATTTCTAAATCAGTCAATGTACTTTGAAGTGCTCCAGCAAGCCATATAATGCCTCAAATGTTTATGTTTAAAACAAGTCGTTTTTGTTTCATATGGCCAAAACGACACCATATATGGAACAGAAAAGTTTAATCTTAAATGAAGTTGTAAAACTTGCTACGTTCGCCATTCTACAGTTACAACTATTGCACCATACATCTAGCGACGTCTCCCGGCGCACCTGTTGAGAACCGCTGATCTAAGGCCATTTCACACATCAAAGTCGCATAACTCAAGATCTGAGAACCCGGCCGTCCAACTTCGAGTATCCATAAAGCGTCTAGCGCAAACTAAACCGGGGTAAGGCTTAAACGATGCGACTCGTTTTATAATCCAGCCCGAGGCTGTCCGATTGTTAAAAGCTGCACGTTAAAAAGCCCGCGCAGTTCGCAGCACCTGCCCATTTGCCGCCAAGTGCGCGGGATTAAGGCGCATTGGGTCATATGCAGCGGTAAATTGCAAATTCGGCGCCGGACGGCCATCATTGTCGCCTTATCTGCGCCTGTTTGCTCGCGCAAACAGATCCTGTGAATCATCGCATGTTTACCGAAGACTAGAGCACACACTCTAATTTAGCATATTAAAGTAATCAGCATCGTCTCAGTTTGAAAGTACTAGGAGATGAAAGAAACTTTTCACCGCAGCTACAACTGTTGTTGCTTCCTTTGATCCTACCTATTTGTCGGGTTTTATCATTTCGTAATACTAAAAATAAAAATAAACGCAATCATATAAGTTTTGTCAATACTTCAAAGGCTTGTACTTCGATTAAAAATGCTTCAAACAAGATTTTGATGTTCCTTTCACTGATTCCTAGTTTAAGCTGAAGACCTGCGTAACCGCCTCACCTTCAGAATCCCAATCAAAGTAAACAAATTTTTAAACTTTAAGAAATATAAACCACGTATCAATTTACATTTAGTTCTTTTTTTGTTGGACAATGAAGTACGATAGGACCCAACCAGTAGCTGTAAAAATTTAAAATTTCATCAAATCCATTTCTTCGGTAGTATAAACACTGTTTTGAAATGAATTTTCTTATGTGCATTTCATTAGCCAACGCAATTTAGTTTATGCTATCACATACATAATTGTTTTGCCTATTTACAGCTAAGAAGAGTACATAAAATTAATGTAACTATTAATCTAAATTTTTTTAAATGGCTATGGCAGAGGGATTAGTAACCACTTTTCAGATAAGGTACTGCTAATTGTTTTTTGAAAAACACCACCTTTTTCTATTTATTATATTTCTATAAAAGGTTGTTAAATGCACATAAAAGGAAGCAAACTAAAAATAGAAACGGATTTGGATTTTCCAATCCGAACACATAGGTAAGACTATTTTTTGACTTAAATGACCAATAAACCAACAATAAATTTATATTCCCTTTTGCTTTAACTTTCATAAGTAATTTATTTATCTATTTTACAAGGACGTTCCAAATGTAACCGAAAAAGGTTTGGTGGCAGTAAACCTTTTTTAATTAAACTGCACACAATCAGTTTTAAGCTAAGTTTTCTAGTTTTTGGGCATGGTACCCATTATCCAATTCAAGTTTTAGCCTATTCTTGAGCTTTTTATAAAAAAGCTAATCTAGGGAAAGCGATTTGTTACAGATTTAAATCTAAAATGAAAATTATGATATTCATTTACCCTTTACTTAAGGTTGTAGTATTAATTCAACTAAATATTCACCGAGCCTTTGATAAAATATATTGGGTTTCTGCAAGATTGGCAGCATTTTTCTTGGCGACATTTTGTAGTAAACATGTTGCAGTTAGTTAGGCGGAGGAGCAAATGACAATTGTTGAAGTTCATTACAAGCACGCAAAATGTTTCACCGAGACTGTGAGCAAATTACGTGGTATTTTCGGAAGGAGAAATGCACCAAATGATCTACTATGGAGAGACTAATTAAAAAATTTGATCAAACAGATTCGGCTGCAGACAACAAAAAAAAACGGGTCGGCCCGTATCGGTCGCTCAGCTGAAAACACTGCCGCTGCGAACGATAATGTGACGGAACGTCCAGAAGCCCCAGTGCGCCGTCGGCCACTGCAACTGAACACTTCAAAAAGCATCATTCAGCAAATTTTAACAAAAGACCTGCATCTGCAGATTTAACTAACCCGGGAGCTAAAACCAGACGACCGTTTGGAATGCCCGGTATTTGCCGAAATCATTTCTAGCCACGAGGCTTACTTCAATAAGCAAAATTCAACAACGGCTAAAGGATGACGCTTTAGTGTGGATTTTATGTTGGTGGAGTAATTGGACCGTTCTTTTTTAAAAAGATGGTGAACGTTATTGTGAGATGATAGTGGATTTTTGTAGCCTCACTTGAACAGCATGGATTTGTATGACTTGTTACACGACGCGTGAAACAATCTAATTATTGGAGCAAAATTATCTGCTCGCTAAGAACTTGCAACCTCATACTGCGCCATTTTTCTTCTAGGAATTCGTAAAGATCAATGTTTATGCTACGAAAATAAGAACGATTTCTGAATTAAAAGCAAAATTTTAAAGTTATTTACGAAATTATGCAATAGTTATGCAAAAAAATGATCAAGAATTTGATTAGAAAAATTCAAGGGTGTGAAATGAGCTGTCAAATATACTATTCCACATTTAATGGCATTGGTATCCTTTAAAATAATGTCGTAACTTTGCCAACTAATAAACAAAGAAAGTGTTTTTTCTAAAATTAAATCATGCCTTTCTTTTGTGACACTCTTTATCTTACGTTAGATGTGATATATCTGCTGTACGTGGAATTTAGAACGTTTATATTTAAATGAGTGAAATAATATTCAAAATAGCCAATCCTAGAAGAAACATTAACGAAACCCCAGGATATATATATGTCAAATCTAAGATATAAAAATAGAAGAGACAATTTTGTAACTATCCTAAGAGAAAATTGTAAAACTGTGGGCAACACAAGATGACGTAATTGATATCTGGAAAATTATCAAAAAGATGCTAAAGAAAACACGTGAAAAAACTATAGGATACAGAGAAAGGGGGAAAATTGTAGATCTCAAATAATACCTGGGAAATAAAAATAGGAAAGGACTCAAACAAAAAATAAACGCTAAGCAAAACCTAAATATAACAACTCTCAAACATAAACATGCAGAAAAGAGAATAGAAATAAAACGAAGTGCCCGATGAGACAAAAGAAGATGGACAAATCAGCTGGCTGAAGAAGCAGAAATAGCAGCAATAGCACATTATCCAAAAATTACTAAACAATTTACTAATGGAAATATACAAGAGATTACCTCGTAAAAATAAAGAAGGAAAATTGCTGGTAACTGCAGAAGAACAACTTGCAAGGTGGCATGAACATTTTACACAGATACTTAACCTCTTCAAAATAGAAGCACTGAAGATGTTGAAGATAACAATATGAGTGATAAAAATGACGACAGAATATAGGACTATAGACATTTTAGGAAAATTTTAAAAAGAGAGGATTACCATAAAAAATTATGCGATTAATTAGACGATTTTACAAATCGTGCAACTGCAGAGTTACGCATAATAGACTCTTAACAGATACTATAGAAAATGTAGGGTCAAGCAGGGATTCTTACTATCTGCTCTACTTTTTATTTTAGTAATGGACGATATTATAAGAAATGTCACAAACGGAACTCATTTTGGATTACAATACGACTTAGATCACTTAGATTTCACTTAGATTATGCAGATGATATAGTCCTAATCGAGCAAAGTCAGAAATCTACAAAAAAAAACTAAAATCTGAAGCAGAGAAGGCAAAGCTAGCAAAAATACAAATGAAACAGTGAATATAAGAATTGGAAGAACATCAAATAAGAAATTGGTAATTGACAATAAAACACTAAACACAGAAGATAAAGTGCAGCACGTGATTGGCTCTCGGGTTGTTAGGTCGTGGTCGGAGTTTGGAAACTCTTGACGTTTTGTTCACAACTGCGGCAGACATCTCTCGAAGAAAATCTTCGAAAAAACCAATCCCACGATGTACCACACACCGGCCGTAAAAGGTATTATATATCTATTTAACAGAAGGATCCAAAACAACTATGAAGGTCCGAATAAATAAAGCTAAAGGTATAAACAGATGCTTAAAACGTATTCTGGGTATTAGATGATCAAAAGTAATATTCAACGCAAATCTGTGGCAACTTGCTGAGAAAATATCAGTGCAAATACAAATAAAAAAAAAGAAAAAGAAACAATAGGACACACGCTCTTCAGAGAAGACAACAAAATAATGAAGACAGCCTTAGACTGAAACCCGCAATCACAAAGACCAGGCCGACCAAAACCCACGTGGCGAAGAACGATCACCAATGAAGTCAAGATCCAGGGAAAGAATGGAAAGCGCTAGCAAACAATAGGAAAGCTTAACAAAGAATTAAAGGGCATTACAGTATCGTCCAGTACATTTAAATAAATTTAATAAAGATCGCAGAATGTTGCAGTAGTGTATAAGTTTTCAAAATCATCAGAGGAAAACATAACTTCTAAACTATGTAATTAAAAATAGTAACATTCAAACTTCACCAGTCATTTAAAATTCATTTTGTATTAATTTTGAAAAATGTTCAAACTTACTGAAAATGCAAAATTTATTTTCTCTGCGTAGCCGCCACATCATTTCCTTAATGATTCGTTAATAATCTTAACTTTGGCATAGCTGAAGTTACGACATGATTCTTGACAGAAGTCGTAACTTATGATGACACATTTCAAATATTAGTCCAAAACAAATTTGTACTGATCTTTCCTCGAGGTGTTGACGCAATTCTCTCTGCAAAATAGAAAAGCTACTGTCGTTCAGCATGACTAACGCCCCGTAGACGCCTCTCGAGTGCGGTAAACATTACTCCCACTAATCTGACGGCCCGGACGCCGATTCCCAAATTTATCAGAATCGACTTTGGATTTGAAGAGCCCGCGGACGGGGCCCGCGTCCTGCCCCATATTTCTCTCGTCGTGCTGTCGTCCGCCGCGGCATCTGTCTTGCATCGACAGCGCGCAATCGATAGCTGCAACTGCAGTTTGGGCCGCGGGCCGGCCGCCGGGGCAGGTCTTCTTCAATTAACGATTCGCTAACGCGCCGCGCCGCGCGGCGCAATAAATCTGGGGTGTTACAAAACAAACCAAAGCAACAATGGTTTATATGAGTGACACCGAAATAACGACCGACAGCGGAGTGCCGTATCTGGTCCGGAGCAGTGAGGCTAAGTGATTTATGCCATATGCTCCTTAAGAAAAGCTCAAGCATCTATTTTTTGCCCGTATTCGAAAGTGTCAAACCATAAATCCTGCGGACAAAGGCGGCCTATGGAGTGCAGGCCGAGCCGGCAGTTGCGCCGTGGGCGCATAGATGTAGCTGCCCGTCAAAGCTCGCGCGCCTCCTTTGATTCTCACGTTCGGGAATCTATATGGCGGTCCTGAAGCTCCTTCGGTCGGCGAACGTTCGGACGCCGTTATGATTGGCGTAAAATACAGGAAAGCCGCCGACTGCGTTAAGAACTCTTCGTTTTTCTACAACCAATCATTCGCTGGGTACAACATTATTGTTATACCAGTAAGATGGCTTCTCGTACTTCAAGTTTAAACGAAAGTGGTTGGTTATATAATCTAAAAAATTAAATAAAAAACCTAAGTCGATGGAGAACAACTGCAGAATGATCTGAAGCAATTTGTAAATCGCAAGTGTTTGAAGCATTCGGAAAACGAAGTCGCGAGAGCTATTCCAATTCTTCAGATTAAAAAGCCTTTTCACTAATCTTTCGTACACTTATAACTAAATATAAATTTAATCTACTAATGTAGTACTAAGTTACCAGCAAGAAACAAAATAATATCTAAGATTTATTATTGTGTTTTGCAATAGCACCTTTTTGTCAGTTTTTACTTTTTCTTATTCTTTTTTAAAATATCTTTAACGGTTTTTTCTTTACAGTTATATATATTTTTAAAACAATTGAACAGTACTTTTAGCTAGCATAATAATTATTTACTATATAAAAGAAATTAATATTTCTAGTTATAGTTGTTAGTATTGAATCTTTTTATTCGATCTACTAGCCATTTGTCGTATTGTATGCCCGATGCAGCTCCATTTCAAAGACGCTGCGTATTGTGCTACATCTACTTCTAACTGGATTATACCTTTTGTCAATGTCCAAGTTGAAACTCCATATATGAGAACCTATAATGCACGTTAATGTTTAATATAAAAAAAATTTTGTTTTTTAAAATCTACCGTTGTCTACTAAATTGGTGGCCTTTTTACTTCAGTTATCAGGTTTTGTTTATTGGGTTTTATCCAGTTTACTAAACTAGGTATTTTCCCATCTATCACGATGTTTCTCTCATCATCTTGATTGGACATTCGTTTGGTTTTGGTTTTATTTCTTTTTATTTTACTCTTTTCCATTGTGCTTAAGTTGTTACACATATTATAGACTAAAAATCTTCTAAATCTGTGATAGGCACAAAAATATGATCTGTCTATTTGTAAATATTTTAATAAATGCGTCTACTAAATCTAAATTCTTTCTTATTGCAACAAGTGTCAATCACCTATTCCTTTATAAAATAGCCTTGGGACTATACAAACAAGTGCGTTGTTAATCTTCGCTTATAACGACTACAAACCAAGAAAATTTTTGTGTGTTTCAAAAATAGTTGCTGTTGTTGTTCTCATATCTTGACCTCAATCAGCAGCTGTCACTTGCTAATTTTTTGTTATAAAAATACTTCTCTGCTTACTTTCCAAATCTGAATTACTAAATTATTCTGATGTTGCAACTAGATCTTTTCGTAAATAGCAACGGCTACAAATTTCCACTCTACTAAACTTGGTACTAAGAGTTGTACTTAACATCTTTATTTTAATTTTTAAGAAACCATCGAAGCTTATAGATTTTAAAAACTGCTTGCCCCGTTCATAAATTGCTCCACGTCTTACTTATCTGCTTATCCACTTTATTGCATTTATTAGTTCCGGCCTGACTGTGTTCCAGTAACAAGGGAAACCAAATAATAGTAGTGGCGGAGAGCGCCATCTTTGGTTAAACATTGGTAAAAATTTCAGCAAGCAACTTATCCCAGTTACGTAACAACAGTCACTTGAGTTCGTAGTGTCACGTCATTTTGCATAATGTTGAAAGTCAAGTAGCTAGCCGAGACTAGATTTCGCACTAAAACGCTTTTGCTTCATATTCTACTGTAAAGGAATGGACAAAACAATTTCATGTGTACAAGAAAGCATCGTACAAGTGCAGGTCGGCCAACTGGAAGAAAACGTCGTCCTTGTCGTGCTGCAAGAAAGGCATTTAAAAGTACACAAATTATGACTAAGGTTAAGGCTTTCCGATACATTATGAGACGCATTCTTTATGTGTCTTTATATGAATAAAGTTAGCGCCAGAAGACTTTTGTCCCCGAATCAAAAAGGGCAACTTGTGACCTGCTGTAAGCAATTTTTAAACCGCTGTCACAATAACAAAAAACAAGTTCTTCAGTTTATTGTTACAGGGAATACAACTGAACGCTTTTAGCCTAAATAGATTCAATTAAATGGCACAAACCTGACAAAAACGGCTAATGAAGGCAAAGGTGGAGCAACCGACGATAAAGCTCAGGGCAAAGATTTTTTGGAATTCAAAGAAAATTTTGCTAACTGATTTCAAGGAACAGCGTTAAACCAAGTTACTGTATAAATTGTGCGACAATTTCAAGGAACAGGAAAGTGGCATGCTGGGCGAAGTGCCCCTCTTCTGCATGACAACGGCTTTGTGCATAAGACCGTAAATTTTCAGACTGCTAAAAAGACTGTTCCTTTGAGAAGTTTTTCCACCCTTCCAACAGCCGCAGACGTAACCTTCAAGTGACTAATATCTATTTTCAAAACTAAAGAAAGACTTCTGAGGTAGGGGATTTTACAATTGTGAGAATGGAAAGGACTTCACAGTACTGAAATGTTCATTTTGAAGTGAAATAATATATTTAAAAATAACCCTATTTTTCCATTTCTATCACTCCTGGAATGCAGTCAGATAAAGGTCACTTTTACAAAATTAATGAAGGTATAAATTTACTACAACAAATTTTATTGTATACTGCTGTTGCTCGTTTTCCGTTAATTCACAGCTTAAAATTGCTCCAACTTGAACTGGTACGCCAGCCTTTTGATTTCTCGCACTAGAAAACCCAGTATTAAAAACTTGTTAGCAAAATTGCATTTTTTTAATAATAAAAAAAGTTCTTACACATTCTAAAGGCGTTAGAAACGTAGCCGTGCTGTATGCCAAAGACCAGGTGATAGTATCATAAATCGGTATAATGTCAGGCGCCATTAGAATGAGTTGATTTATATATGAGATAAAATTATCAAAATTTACATTTACAAATGTTGCATTTGCTCCATTGAATGTTATACAAGCTTCAGGAAAAAGTAAGTATTAGAACCGCAATTAAACATTCGAAGCGTTTACTTAGAACTTATAGAACAGTAAAAAGTGATCTGATAGCGCTCAAAACGGTTCTTTAACCTAAATAATAGATAGATTTCTTGCGTTGATTATAATATTGTGCGCATTTTAGTGGTACATGATCCTAGACTTAAAATTGAAAAGATTGTCGTGAGTCTGAACATGGGCAATGTATCTAATTCTCGCAATTTAAAGAAACTTCTATTCGCTTCAAAGCTCAGTGCATGGGTCCGTATTCTTTGACAGAAAGTGATACTTGTAACCCGTCTCTGTAGGTATTTTTCTACGGAGGAGTCACGATAGAAGGTCTGTTTTGAATCTAGTCGTAAGGAGCGATAAAAGGTGAGTTTTTTTCCCAACGAAACAACCACGACGAAAAAGTACTGCAAGTGACTCACTCAATGTGAAAATTCACAAAAAGTCAGACTTTTGCCACTCGAAAAGATGCCACCTCCATCATAACAACATCAAATCACATGTTACTCATGCGAAGCTTTGATAACCAAAAAAGCTCAAATAGAAAATTTTCAACGCCTTTCGCCATTCCCAGACGTTTTTTTTGTGTTTTGTCTGTCTTGATCCCTACCACATAATTAAAATAGCAAAAAATTTCATTCCACGAAGGCCGTTAATAATTAGTATAGCCTTTTCTAAATAAAGGAGTACATAAGCCTCGGTCATCGTAAAAAATAATGGTGACTATAATATTTTTAAAATGTAACCGCTTTTGCTTTTAATATTTCGTTTAAAAGACAGTTCACTATATCGCGTCTTTCTTAATCATTTTCTTCATTCGACTAGGATTGTACAATTTTAAAATTTGCTAATAAATATTTGTTAAAAAAACATTTTAAAAGTTAAAAACATAAATTTACCAAATTATTTTTATAATAAAAGATATTCTCTTTTTCAATTGATGGTGTTGCTAGTCCATTTCTTCTGATTTTCTTCACTTTCCGTAGAATCGCTGTTTTTAAAGGAATATTGAAGTATTTTTGCTTTTATTAACTCCTCCTTTCACATTTGTACAACTTTAGTTTCTTTAGCAATTTTAATTCCAGTTGTTGTTATTAATTTTTTATATATTTCTATAAATAACTGATATACAGTAATGTAAATTTCAAATGCTATAACATTTCTTCCCAATGGGCTTGAATGGAAATAAAATTGTAGGCATCTTAATTATTCAAATGCGCAGTCGTGCGAAACCTTGCCTTTAACTTAATAAGTGAAGAACGTTAAAGTTTATTGGATACTCAATTATTTCAAAAAAGAAAATATTTAATAAATTGTTGAAAGCACTAGTAACATAAGAATAAAGCAATAATAGTCAAATACAAACATGAGCTAATAGACCTTAATAAAAAGTTGATTGTAAAAGCGAATTATTATTAACGTCCATCCTTTAGCATCTCTACAAAGGAAGTCACACTGAATTCACTAATATTATATCACGTGGTATTTCTATCGCCTTGGCCATCCCCACACAACCAGGCTCGGCCGAGAGTCTTTCCGTTTCCGCCATTGCAGCTGCAGCGGCGCTCAAGCAGCCCTGCAAGCAATGCACCAGCACAATATTTTCCACATGTCAGCGGAGCGTTTTATTGGGAGCGTGTGGTTTATTGCCTCGGTTGATGCATCGGCATACGTCAGGATGCTGAGCGGAAGATGATGGAGCTGGCGCTTCTTTGTTCTTGGGTTTGCGCCCGTAATGAGCGATCGCTGCTCAGGCGGCCCCGCCGGCTGCAAAAATAGCGCGCACATGTTAGGCATGCGACGGCAAGGAAGCCGACGCGGGCGCGGATTTGCATAGCCACGGCATTTTTGTTTTTAAATGTAAATTTCGGCGCAAACGCCATCCGGCTAACCCTTCGCGCCGGCGTCTATAAATAGTCGAGATAAATCACTCCCTAAATAAGTCGGAGGCAACCCCATACGGACACCTCCCTCGGATGCTGTCTCGGTGCGCCCGCTCCGCTAGGCTGCCGGACGACTTGCGCCAGATGTATTTTTAGAAAAAGTTTTGGTGCGTTAGCCTTACATTACTCTTTAAATTATAGACGCTTAGAAGATGTGAAATCAGTTTGTGACCCTAGAAAAATCCGCTCAAACATCACTTTCAAAAAATTGAGTAGTAGCCGACTGTATCGTGAGACATTTTTCTCTGCTTGTAGATGTAGGCCTGTGGAAGCTTTCTAAACGTGATCTCCAAACAAAAGTCCCTACCTTTAGGTGGCTTTACAATCGTTATGCTTACCTGCTCTCTAAAGGCACATTTGGAATAGTACTCGAAGCTTTCTCTTCTATTCAAATTTAAATAACACAAATATTTTTTGAAGTTTTCTAAAAATTCTGTGTTTGTATCTCTTTAATGACCAGTACATTATATGTTATTCTGTACTATGCCCTGTGCTTGGATTGGACAGTTAATATTACAACAACAACTTCATACAAAATAACATTTATTTTTCAAAGATATTTGTTATAGAAGAAACTTTTTGGATTTTTTAGGTTTCATGAATAAATAAGTTGTTTTAATTTTTTTATGCTTGATATAACATTTATATTAACTGATTCCTGAAACGAAATAAAAATTGCACTTATGTTTTCAAGGTAAAGTAATGTGCATATATTAGCGAAACGACAAAGCAAAATTTTTGTAATTATTTTTTTAATAAAATTCTACAGAAGCATAGATAGAATTTTTTGGAATTTACGTTGAGCGTCACAATTTAACTGTTTTATCCCTCAGTCAGTATAAATTCACTTTAGAGCGTTTCAGATTTTCCAAAATCCTCACATTTTGAATTTTTGCAAATTTAGAATTTGATTTATTGGAAATTAAATTGCAGCCTAACGAATTGGAATTATGAATTAAATTTAAGATTTTGTCCTCTAATGAATTTCAGACTACTATATGAAGTTCTTTCAAATTTACTGATTTTACAGACTTCTTAGTCTTGCACACATACGTATACGTGTGAAGGCTTCCGTTTTCAATGATATATCAGCATTTATTGTTTGAATTTATATTTTTTGTGCAGCATTATAAATATCAAGTCCAATGTAATCAATATTATTGTCTAATTTATTAGCATAACACATTTAGTAGATCTTAATTCTTCTGTTAGTGTTCGTATTAGCAACTATGCCTCAATCATATTTAAAAATATTTAATAGACCCATAATTTCTACGTTTTTCCATTTTGTTGACATTATGCGTGCATACATCCGCACACATTATTAGTAAATTTCCTGTGATTTTTATTGCGAGGGTGTCCGAGAGAGAGAAAATTTTGTTTGACTTTTATTGTCAACTTGGTGTTGATGTGAAGTTTGTTGAAGTGAAAAAAAGGATCGGTAAAGAGTATCATGTCAATAACAAAAGCCTTACCAACATATTTGTTAGGTTTTAAAAAAAAAAAACATTGATCGCATAAAGGTTTGCTATGACAACCAAAAAAAGGACGACCATTCGTCTGACGATAAAGTGTCTTTTGAATATACAGTGGTTAATTAAATTGACAATCTCATCTTCTAGATTGTGAGTAGTTTTTAAAAATTGCAAAATTATCAGAGATGGGAATATTGGTAGACAAGGAGATAACTGATCATTATGTAATCTTTACGTGTAAAAAAGTATTATGGAATTCCCAAGAAACTGTATGGGTTTCGAATGTATAACGAAGCTGTGAGAAGCTAAAGAATTTGGTCAAGTATTTTGCTTTTGTAAGTTCTTTCCGTTTGCGTGTTGAACCGCACCGATTTTTTGAAAAGTTTTGTATCGACATTTATTACCAAGATACATTGGAGATAGTTCTTAACTCGAAGTCTCAATCTATATAGTTTCCATGAAAGACTGTGAGTATAGAAGAAGACTCGACTTTCGCGTGCTTTACTTGGCTATGTGTGTGTGGATGCTGAAAAATCGAAAAATTGCCGAAAATCTACGTGGTTCAACCCGTGAAACTGGCTAATCATTTATTTTTAATCTCCGAAACGTTTTCAAACATTCCGTACGTCTCCACGAGGAGAAAAGTTTTAACCCCACTAAGCTGTATTGAAAAGACAAAACTTTTTTGTAGCCTTGTGTTTTGAAAATCCCGTAGAAACAAATTTCTATAGGGTTACAACCAAAGTACTATCAAAAATCATTTTATATCTCGCGCAACGTCATCAGTTGTGTAAGTCGTTCAAACGAACTTTTCTCAGCCAAATGCAATTTTACGCCAAACTTTATGTATATATTTCCAGAAAAGGGAGGGATTTTTTTTGTTAAATAAAAAAGTATCTTGTCCATGAGGCCAAACAATAGAAATACCATCAACGAACGTTAAGTTTCTAAACTAATCTCTAAATCTGTATTTTAAGAAATTTTCTTAAAAACGTTTTTCTCTAAATTTTTAATTCTGATTTTCACAACGTTCTGCATATTTTTTTTAGCACGTCGCCATTTGCTTTCCTTAATATAGGCTTTATATATGAATAGCTTTACGTTTACCTGTCTGTTTATTCAATTTTATTTTATTTTGATTAATGTGGTTTTGTCTGTAGTTTGCTATTTTGTCCGATATTATTTAGCCTTCGATCCTTCTCAAAACAGGTATTCGGAATTTTAACAATTGATTTGTCTTTTTTCTTTTACAGAAATGTAGTTTACAACGCCATAGAGCGGCATCCGGACAAACATTGTTTTGTGTAACTATATTTTTGTTTATTCGCGTTAATGCACCCCCTATGTAGAGTAATCTCAAATAACAATGCGTTGATTATGGATCCTAATCTATGGTGAAGTCGATTTCGCAAGCTGAGTGAACTAGATATTTCCTCGATAGTTTTTATGCCTGTTTTGTACTGTTCTAAAAAGGGATATAAACTTTGTATTGTTAATGACAAACAGTTTTCTATTTTACGCACGCTACATTTATTACATTTACTTCTAATAATTTTCTTTTTATCAAACTTAGGCAATTTTAAAGTAGGTAATAATCTATGAAAGACAGTTTCCGCATTTATTAAAGCTTGCAGATTAAATTGATGAAACAGTTTCTCTAGAGAAAGTTACTTCTTCTTAATGAGGGTGCCTCTTAATAGCAGGTAATGAAAAAAAGTAATTACGTATAAATAGTCAGATGGAACATTTAGATTGTTTTCTCCGAATCCAGATAAAACGCTTTGTATCGACTTTAGGGTAGTAAAGCTTAAATATTGCAGATTAATATAATCTTCAGACGATTTCATCAACACGTGCACACCCAAGAAAGCACATTTCTTTTTTTATTATGGGTCGTTAATCTTGTTGGTTATTAGCAAATAATAAATGCTTGTAAACTATTTCACTCGCATTTAAATTCCAACTTTTACAGTTTTCTCCGCAATATCGTCTGTTTTACTAAAATGTGAAAACTACTTGAGATGACAATCCGCATTAAATTAAACCGTGTACGAATTAACTCTATTTTAAATTAAAGCATGCATGACGCATAATTACATATACGCTAAAAATAGGTAATAAAGCGTCTACAACACTAAAAGGTTGATCCTCGCAAAATGAAATTTGAGCCCCAACTATTTCACGTCTTATAATTTTTGTGATAAATACTTATTACAAGGGCCGCAAGCAAGAAAGTAGTGTCGCCCATAAAAATGGTTAAAGTTATTAAAGTATTTACTGAAAAACTTTAAATCTAGTCCAATATAATCACTCCTTAAATTAAAAAAAATATTCTTAACTATATGGAACAGATATAATTACAAATACATAGACAAAATTATATTCACCCATAGTTTTAAAATAAATAAATCTATTTAAAAAAATAAATAGCATATTTTACATATAAAGCAAAAATGTAACATTAAACACACTTTGTGTATAATACATTAAAGACCAACTATCTACAAATATTAGTTATCTTTTTCAAATATGAAACTTTTCCTATTTGATCAATTTTTTGTTGTATTTCTGAAACAGCTCCGTCTCCATAGCAAAGATATACTATTATACGTTACATCTATATTCAGTAAATCATTTATACATTTATACCTTGCCTACAGTATCAATTTGCTTTTAAAAAAAGATAAATATTTTCAAACTGATTTCAGTTGAATTAGTGTTTTAGCATCGTATCGTTAACATCTAAGTAAACCATAATTTAATACTATACTTGAATATTACAGCTCAGACAAGCCATCAATGTTAAACAGTAATATATCTCAACCTCCAGTTTGTCAACTAGTAATAATCCGCGAAAAAAATTTACCTGTCGTCACATTGGAAACATTTAATATAATGATGCTAGCGTAGTTAATTAAGAACGATATTTAAGTAAAAATTTGAACAGAAAGTAAACAAAGAAATGTGGCGTGATTCTACGTCCTTGATTTACACGAGGAGGTCCGTGCGTAGTAAACAAAGAGTGCTTATACTTTTGAAAGGAAGGTAAACAGACGGCTGACATTAAATTTAGCGTGCCGTTTCTTTGGCCGGTCGCAAACAGTGCGTCTGCGATGGCCATTTTATTTGCTTCCGCCTAACGGAGGTTCAGATTATAAGCGGCCATTCATAATAGACGTAAGCATAAGCCGTCCATAAGAAATACGTATAATGCACGCAAGCCTTATATAAGCCTTTAAAAGACGCGCATGCCCAATCAAAGTAGCGGCAGCAATATCCTTCCAGGCATTTTGCATTTTGTACCTGTTATTCATTTGACGGTGTAGAAACAGATGCTTATTTACTAACTCAATTAACAGTTCCTTATTCGTTGTAAAAACGAATCTAAAATGTCAACAATACTAAAGATAGGTTATGCAATTTCAGAATCAAGACGAACAGTCTAGGAAACAACTAAAAATTACTGCAAATGAAGTAAGAAATATGTAAAGTTAAACTGATTTGAACTTTAGATATTTCTTACGGTTGACGTAAAACGTAAAAATTACGGGAGTGCATTATGAACGAACGCATAAGCTTTGCATTGATTTAACTTTACCTACTATGTATTCTTATGGGCGGCTTTTGCTTACGTCCATTATGAATGGGCGCAAAGTTAAATTATTCTACGTTTCCGATCCAGGGAAAAAGCCGATCCAATTAAAGATTTATACGTTCGCACCTTCCAAAAATGTGAGGGAAGGCGGGTGAAAATTTGTCAGCCTAGGACGCCAAAAAATATCTTTTAGCGAGCAACCCCTAGCATTTTTAGTATGCACTATTGAGTGGATAAGAAATGAGTAATATAGTCAGTTTATTTTGGTATTCTACATGTGATGTTTTAATACAAATTTTAGTAAAATATTAGAAAATTTAAGATAAAGAACTTACTTTAGTTGTTTATTTCAGTTTAAGTAAGGTTTAAATAACTCTCGTTCAAATGAATAACTACCTCATATTACGTTAGTAGTAGGGCAGGGCACAAATGCCTCTAGAATTTGATAACAAACAGATAAAATAGCAGAATTCAAAAATTTGGTAAGAAATAACCGAAAAGAAGAAAACGAGAAACTTTAGGATATCCTAATAACATCATCTCATATTAAAAAGAAAGATAATACCAAAATAAACTATGCGTTTTGTCTTTTTTGTTTGATATAAGGATATATTCAACTCACTTTTCGCAAATTTAGCTACTTTTTGATCTTTAAAACTTTAGGAAAACGAAATTTTGTTTCCTAGTCGTAAAGATAAAAAACTTCGTGTATATTATATTTGTATGAAGAATTAAACCGTAAAGACTTAATTTTTTTCAGTTTAGTTTGTTATTTCAGAGAGTTCACATATAAGAATTGCATTGTTGTCCTTGTCTTAATCTTCAAGCAAAAAAGAATCTTTAGCCTCACAAACTATTTTCAAATTTAGACAGATAATTGTCAGTATCGCATCAGATTGCTGGGCAATCGAAGCTTTTCTAAAAAGGAATGCTTTTCGTTTTGCCGTGTTGACACTTAATTCCTTCTTTTCCTAAAAGATTTTGATGAGTTTACGCGTAAGTTTAGTAGACAGCAGTTGAATTTTTTCTACTTGCTTAAAAGTGTATTTTGACATATGAGGAAGAGACAGTGTTTGAAGATCCAACGTAGTCGCATTCAGCTGCTTCCATTGTATCTACAACTTCTATGAAGTGAGGTTATCCCACTAATTCCTGCTTGGAAAAAGTCGCATTTTGCAAAAGTTAAGTATTAATAAGGCTAATCTTTTATAAATTTGAAGTATGGTAAACCACAAATGTGCCTGTATTGTTCCAATGATTTGTCATCGATTATTAACTATACAATTATTGCTATGGGCAAGAAGCTTTTAACAGTAAAAACTTACATCCAACTCTAACTGTAGATGCTTTTGTAAAGTGGATTATACAGTGATTTTCATAAAACGTGACTGCTTTCAAAGTAACATAAAGTGAACGATTATTTATAAACAAGACTTTCTTAGAAGTCTCTAGATGGACTACAAAATGATTTAGTCAGCAAGTAATTAAAAAAGTAAAGTAGTCACCGTGCTCTTTCAAAAACTATAACGATGCTGATACTAATAACTCATTTCTATGTAGAAGTCTAAAATTTTACATTATGGGCCAATAGTTTTACAACATTGAATATATCATTCACTTTTTAAGAAATTATATAGCCGTTTTAGTTAAGCATCGTTGGAGAAATTCAAAAAATCTACTTTTTAGAAACAATAAAGAATAATACTAATGATGATCATTTTACTTCACCCTTCAGAACTCTGTTGAAGAAATTATCTTCTATAATTATATTAAGACTGCCAAAATCTATGTGTCAAAAATATACCTATTTGATTTTGTGAAAACCCATCAGTTTTCTAATCAATATTGTATTGGTCACTATTAAAGTAAACGGTTGGTGCCTTTAAATCGCCGCAACCAAAAAATATAAGCAATCTTGAATTTTATATTGGATAGTTCAGGCAATTCCATTTTTTTAGAACTATATGTCAGTTTTATAACCGAAAGGACATTAGTACAATAGTACACCTATCAATTTGAGTAAGATAGTATTTAAGATTTTTAGTTTCAAAATCAGTAGAAATATGCAAAAAGAAAATATTCATAAGGGTTTTTCATTCGTTACTTTTCTGTAAACAGCACTAATAAAAAATTTTTTAGAAACTTGATGTCCGTTTACTTGAAAGTTAACATACGCCATTTTTGGCGGTTTTTATTGCTCTGTATTTTCCAATCTTCGTGTCACTCACGGTCAGTCTCCTTTAGAAGAATTTTAGACTTATGAAGGATTAGGATCGTTAAAATGTTATAAATGCAACACATAATAAAAATAGATACAGAAAACTATAAGGATGATTAGAAAGCTCCCGCCTTGATTTGTGGCTTTCTCTAATGTCACTTTTCAACTTTGGGCAGTATTCTTAAATTAATTCACTTAAAAACCCAACTATTTAAAAATCTGTCACTACATAGCTCCTCTTTATGATTTACTCCATCTTTTTCTACTATTAAAAAGGAAACATAATTTACATAATTACTAGTCCTTATAAAATTATTCGTATTTAGCTGAACCAGTCCAGTATTATTCACAAAGATGTGGCATAGTTTTTCTGGGGAATAGTGAATTCCAACCACATTATCCACATGTTTTGCTTTGAATGTGTAGTTTTAATGTTTTGTTATGCAAACAGAATAAAACTATTTGCAACTACAACGATGAAGTTTTTGAAAATTCCGTATCAGTAGACCAAACTTGAATATTTCTTGTAATAAAAAGTGAAGGCAAGGATTACGAAATTAGCTATAAGCTAAAAGGTTAAATCCGTCGTCTGTATAAAAAATATACAATGAGAAACAGGTGTAGAATAAAAATAAATTTAGAAGACACCTACTGCAGTTTTAAGACAATTTTATTAAGCTTTAGTTTTATAATGGCTTTTATAATGACTTCTGAAGCTATACATTGTCTTTTTATAGATTTTTCTTGTAAGTTATTAATTAGTTAATATAATAATAACAGTACGGGGCTAACTCCCCGCGTGGGAGCACAGCCTACAAACTGAGAGATTAAGGCTCTTATATGTTCGCTCTTTCTGCCTGATCGTTGCGCACCATCTCTAATGCGGAGCGATGTGGCAAGCACCGCGTCTTAGACGACCGCCATTATTACCCGTTGTTCGAAATGAGCGCAGGTACTCGATTATTTTTAGTGATTGAGTAGGTCACCCACCAGGTATCAGAGAGTTCCGGGAATGGAACCACATAAGTATTTACTAGATGTATAAATAAGTTCTCAGCTTTAGATTTCACAGGACGCAAATCACCGTTTACATGTAACGTATTAGTCCGCCCTCTTGCGGTTTTAAAGCAACGACATTTGGTCTTACGAAACATCATGCGATTTGGCGTTTGATGCACATAACCTCAATAATCAGCTGTGTTCACGATGGCAATCACAAAAGAGCATATTCGATTTTCTATCCACTTCGCGTTTCATCTTAAGAAAAATGCTGCTGAAGCCACCGAAACGATTTGTGCTGCATATGGTGAGAATGTTGTAAGTCATGCAACGTAAAAAAAGTGGTACCAAAGATTTCGCGGAGGAGAGTTTAGTCTTGAAGAACAACCACGCGCTGGACGCCCTCAAACATTTGACACGGATGAGCTGCAGACTCGGTAGGCTGAGAATTTCTCCCACATGCGGCGTATAGCCCAGACATGGCCCCTTCCGATTATCATTTATTCCGATCGTTACAGCATCACTTGGCTGATACGCACTTCAAACAGAAGAAGAAGTCCGAAAATGCATCGATAACTTTATCGTCTCGAAGCCGGTGAGCTTCTATCACCAGGGAATTCGCAAGCTACCCGAAAGATGGCAAAAGGTCATCGATGCCAACGGAGAATACTTTAATAGTTAAGATTTTTTTTACTTTCCTTATCCTATAAGGAAAGTAATGTAATCGGCGGAAATTTGACCTACCCAGTTTTTCACATTTCTGAACGAAATATAGCCTCAGGACACCAAAAAAGTTGGTTTCAGCCATTGGTTCGTGTGTGTGTGTGTGTGTCGGTCTGTTAGTAAACAGGATATCTCGAGAACCGTAAAAGCTAGAGACTTGAAATTTGGTATGCTAGTTACTTGTAGGTAGGGGACGCAGTGCGAAGCTTTTGGTAAAAATCGGCAGAGTTGTTTGGTCGCAAGGTCGCAAAATGGGTCGCGAATCTAAACGGTTGAAGATACAAAAAATTCATGAGAATGAAAATGATTTGTTACCACGAGATAAACATGAATTTACAATAAAAGTTGGTAAAATAGGAACTCGAAAAAAAATTGAAGCTCAGGATTTTTAATATACCGGGTGTTCATAAAATGTTTCAGGAAATTTATATTACCGTATAGATCAAACCGAGACGAACAAAAAATTACAATGAAATTTTTTGATCCAAAGTCAAATAAATAAGTTATAGCCGATTAAAAAGTAATTAAACGGACCAATTACAGCGCGCTCGGAGAGCTTCCTGGCCGACTGCGGGAGGACGGGGGGGAGGGCGCTTGGCCGCTAGGAGGGAGCACGCAGGCGATAATGGGGAAGGCCGTGCGACCGAGCTCGCACGGTTACCTTCAGTGACGTAGCAAAATTGTAAGTACGAGTCAATTATTGTCTTGTAGTGTTTATTTTAATCAGCTTTCGAGTGTTGGACTCGCGCCTCGTCCTTCTTTAAAATAACAAGTTCCGGGACGAGAGCAGCGCAGGGCCGAGATGATAGACCCGGTATAATATATAATAATAGGATAAGAAAAGTCGTGTGATGTTCACACCAGATTTTTTGTTTGTTTTTAAATAAAACTTTAATTTTTCAGAAAAAAGCCGAGAACTTATTTATACACCTATAGTATAAGAAGCAACAGTAATTTTGAATATTTGCTTCAATTTCCATCTATTTCTCTCCTATTATCTGATTATCTGAAATCTGTCTGTAATATCATAAATTATATTCGTTTTGACCATTCTGAAAAGGTTTATTTCTTTATGTATATTTCGATTTTACCATTTCTTGATGTCTCGCCACTTACCTTTCTTTTTCCATCTTTTTATCTATTTTTAATATATCTAACATATATTAAATAAAAAAAATACAAAACTAAATTAATTTGAGTAATTAATTACAAAGTAAAAAATAATTAAACAATCGCAGGCTATATAATGTATTGAATTAAAATGTATTAAATTTGCTATTTGACTGTTACACAAGCAGTCACATTTTACTTTATTTTTGTTACGTTACTGTACTTTACAAGGGTGTAATTCATAAAGAGTTCTCTCAGAAATGTTAAATAAAGATTTAAAACAAGAATGGCAATCTTTTCTTGGTACAAAAATCAATTTTCTATTTAAATACCGCCTCATATTTTGTTGTTAAGTTTTGTTAAATCCGGGATTGTTATTATGGTTATTTTCAAACCACAACCTTTAAAATAATTACCAATAGTTTTCTTACCTGCTCGTTACGCAGACCACTCCACTCTCACATAGTTTGGGTGAAGCAATACCATATTTTTAAATTATCATTCACAATGGGTAGTAAGATTTATCTGCCGAAAGACATTTTTAATTAATAAGTATGTAAATCGTTTCAACTAAGTCGAAATTCTAATTATTCAAGTGCAAAAGCACCAGCGATGCACTACGTTTTATAGTTTCAGAACAAATAATGCAATCAAATTTTACACCTGCTGCATTTTATTATTTCAAGTCTTCGTTGCTAATTTAGTATTACTCTCATTAAGCTAGACGCATGCAATAATTAATTGTAAGAGACTGAATTAATTGCTCCTGTAAACAGTTAGCCATGGACTAAATTGCACCATAAACAATTAATTGCTTAATTGTAATGAATTAAAATTAGTCTTAAATAACTTAATGGGCAGTGCATGGCTGTTATTCTACGGGAAAGCAAACAATATTCTTAATTCAAAATTATAATAAATTGCGTTTAGGTTACTACGTTCTTAATGCAAGGTTGTTTATTTGTCGAGATATTCTCTACAATTTTGTATAACGAGCCTAAGAGTAGCGTAATATAATTGAAAATAGCTTTGATACAAACAAATAAATACTAGACCTGTAGAATGCTTAATATTATTCACGTTTTCGCGTCGATGATCTTATAGCATGCATATTTTTTTAGCTACCCTATATATATGAGATTTAAGTTGCCATTTTCTTAAAGTAAATTTGTTTAATATTCATGCAGCCCTTTGTACTGATTTCTATTTATTTAGGCTGCTATAAAAAACGCCAGAAAATTCCAAGTAACTCAACTATGAGACATTGCTTCAACGCAGGTATATTAGGAAAACCCATTACTGTGCAACAATAGACTTGCTCGGGCTTTTCTAATCTTAAACAATTTAAAACTTAATGAGTTTTTAATGATAGCTAAGTCAGTACTGGGAAAGCCTCAATACCCTTATCTAAACAAGCCGCCCGGCACACAATGTACTAATCTTCCATAAACATTCCTTTCGAAAATAGCACTTTAAAAATATTCCTGCAAATTACCTGCTTAAAATATGAAGCGCAATTAAGGGAAGTACGTGCCTTTTCTGTCGCAGCACGCGCTCTTACGTGAAATATCTGGAATGCGTGACGCACGTTGTTGCTGCATAATTCTCGTCTTGTCGCATTTTTATTTATTATAAACGAATGAATTATAATAGCGCAAAAGAATTATAGTCAATCAAAAATTAAAAAACATATGTATAAGATTAGATTTTTTGCAAGCTAAATTCAGATATTTTATTTTCTTCCATTCTATTATTGTTAACGATATATGACTAAAGCAAAGCTAGCCAAGCTATTTTGTCTATCGACATCCTGTCTCTGTCACCGTAGGTGAAAGTATTAATAATTTACTTTATTAAGGAGACCATCCTTTTATAAATTGCTAGTTCTTGTGTCTGACATAAACCCGTGCGGTTATTAATTTTTAAAAATTAATAGTTTATGTTTATTACTATTGCTAGTACATATTTTTATATCCTATGTTACAGTAAATAAGAACATATTATAATAACAAAAATTTTGGAAAATTATTTTTCAGCGCCTTTCTCGTTGTTTTTTTTTTTTAATAATACCAAAAGATATTATAAACTACGCTTTTTCTCTCTTTAAAATTGTTATTTCAATAATAATTTTTTTCATTAAATGGATTGTCCCTAACTATTCCGGAATGTGGCATATAATTTGAGCTATTCATTTATTCCGTCTGAAGGGGGAGGTCTAAAACAGATCAGATTTGTAAGATTAAACAAATTTTAAAAAATCTGTAAGCACACTTAATACAGACCTACACCACTTCTTCATCGACTGTCAACAGGCATACGACTCGATGATAAGGAAAAAATATATAAGATTTTAAGAATTAGAAAAAAATTTGTCTGTGTAAACGAAGCTTAAGTAAGAATACTGAATCAATGTTTAGAGCAATTTGTAATTAAAGAAGAACTAAGGCAAGGAGACTCAATTTTACCACTCTTTTTAATTTAAAATTAGAAAATACAGGGTCCGCCATTAAACTTTTTTTTGAACTAGCGGTTATTTGGTGAATTGCAACACTTAGCTCATGACATTTTTGACAGAAAATTAGTTTTATCCTTCCGCTGAACGAAAATGGTTATGTATACGCTTGAAGAAAGTTGGGAAATATTGCGACATTACTTTGAAAATCATGGTAATGTTGCAGAATGTGTGCGAAAATTACGTACGGAAATGGGAAGAAAAGAGGCACCGTCAGCTCCGTATGTGCTTTATCTTGTTTAAAAAAGTGAGAGAAACTGGCATGATTATTGACAAACCAACACGTGAAAAACCAGAAACAGTGCGTACACCCGAGAATATCGCTGCTGTTGCCGAGTGTGCGTGAATCGCCAGGAACATCAGTTCACCGTCGTTGTCAACAATTGGTCATTTCGGAGACATCATTGAGGAGAATTTTGCGTAAAGACCTTGGTATGACGCAGTACAAAGTCCAATTGGTTCAGCAATTGAAGCCAACTGACCATCCAATGCGTTTTTGCTTCGCTTCATGGGCTTGGGATCGACTTGAAGAAAATGCCGATTTTGGGCGAAAAATCATCTTTTCAGATGAAGCTCATTTCCATCTCGGCGGGTATGCAAACAAGCAAAATTGACGCATTTGGGACACAGAAAACCCGCACGCAATCGAAGAAAAGCCGATGCACCCACAACGAGTCACTGTTTGGTGCGGATTTTGGTCCAGAGGCATCATTGGGCCATTTTTCTTCGAAAATGAGCAAGGAGCGTCTGTAACAGTCAATGGTGAGCGTTATCGGGCCATGTTGAACGAATTTTTGTTCACAGAAATTGAAGAGGAAGATATTGGCGACATTTGGTTTCAACAGGACGACGCTCCGTGCCACACAGCCAACGTTACAATCGATCTTTTGCGCACTGTCTTCGAAAATCGCATTATCAGTCGAAATTCTGATGTCGTTTGGCCGCCTCGGAGCTGCGATTTGACACCATTGGA
Source organism: Sinelater perroti (assembly GCA_036346155.1). Classification (NCBI taxonomy): domain Eukaryota; kingdom Metazoa; phylum Arthropoda; class Insecta; order Coleoptera; family Elateridae; genus Sinelater; species Sinelater perroti. The sequence continues at coordinate 3,973,200 of JARFIY010000359.1, forward strand.
CTATTATTTGTGGGGAGCCGTTAAAGATAAGTGTTACACCGACAAACCAGAGACAATTGAGGCTTTGAAGGACAACATTCGTGCAGCCATAGCTGAAATAGAGCTGCATACAATCGAAAATGTACTCAAAAATTGGACCGATCGTATAGGCTACTGCATGGCTAGCCAAGGCAGACATATGAATGAAGTTATATTCCATTACTAACCGGAAGCATTGTACTTTCAAATTAAAAAAAAAATGGAAAAATATTCAGTAGTTTTTTATTTATAGCATTTTTAAAAAAAAGTTATATGGCGGACCCTATAGGTAAAAAGCTCCCACACTAATCCCACAGAAACTATTTTTAATAAATAATGTCAGATCTTAGCTTATTCCAATGATATAGACCTCATCAGCAGAGATAAAAAAGACTAGAAAGGTGTATATAAATACATTGAAGAGACTAATTAAGAATAAATAACTAATAATCTAATACATGGCCACAGCAAAAAATAGAGAAAATATCTGAAACATTAACAAAGTACAAGTTAAACAACAGGAATTTTAATCAGTTGAAAATTTTAAGTACTTTGGGCCAGTGGTAGCAGCGAGTTTAAGATTAGAATTGAGAAATAAGTGTTATTACGCGTTACTATCAATATCAAAATCAAAAGTGTTACTTATAAATTTTAGATTAAAAGTTTTTAAGTGGTATATGCAGCAGTAACACAGTGTCTTACAAGCAAAGAAGAACATCAGTCTGAAAGTTAGGAGCGGCAAATACTGAGGAGGATGTAAGAAGATATAAGAATAAACCATAAACTAGCATCTATGTTTAAGAGCCCAATCATATCTAGCTAAATCAGAAGCAGAAAAAAATGTTGGTTGGGACACTTGGGTCGTGTAGAAAAGGCACGAGTAGCGAAGAAGGTACTAGTAAGGAAATTAGAAGGTAAAAAAGCAAAAGGTAAGCCTGAGAAAGCTCAGAGTTCAAAATTAGTACCAAATGGCAAAAAATCGGAAACCACTCCCGTAAAAATTGGACCTGGTAAGCTTGCATGGGAGACTATGGCTTTTTATGGGCTACTAAACCAGTGAGTAGGTAAATAGGCAGCCTACTCCAACTTATAATTGTGACAAATTTTCTTCACCGTCTGTTTTCTATTAAATGATGTGTAATTTAGTAGATGATTGAGAATAAATACAGCAGATGATAGGTATAATTTAGTTGTTTTATTGCCAAATAAAGGATAGTAGCTTTAGCTTATTTTCCAACTAGCGGCTTAAGCAATTTTTGATTTTATAAATGAGCCATCGATTTATGTGAATTGGGTTAATTGTAATATTTTAATAAATTTCTTCTATGCATTAATAAACATTTATTTGAGTTGATTTATATGAAACACGTCTTCCCTCAAGTGTAGAGATAATGTTAGGTTACGACTAGTATATCGACTCATATAAAAAAAACGATAGAAGATCTAACGATCCCCGAATTTATAATTAGTTAATTCAAACTTTAATAAGGATGCGATTATTGCATGTTAATAAAATAACTTACAAATTTTGTCCGACGTTTTATTTATATTAAAATAATCATCTAAAATCAAACCATAAATTTCTTAAAAAATTTAAAAAAAAAATTATTCTGTAAATTAACAATTTATAAAACATTAGAATATTATTATTTCCTACTGAAACATCAACATTAAACATTAAAAAATACTGTTGATATCAGTAGTTCGTTGTTACCTGTAATTAAAATTTCTTGCTTATTACATTTAGTACATCCATTGATGAAATCTTTGAATTGAAAAGAAGTTTTGCTGGATAATCGTTTATAAATGTGGAATTAAATTAATCCGAGTTAGTATACTGCTCGATAGCTACTCCATAACTAGCAAATTTAAAATTAACAATTACATAATTAATCTAATAAATAAACAAGAAGGCGCAAATTTTGTGTTTCTCGAAAAGGCCTTACAATATTTTTGAATAAGATTCAAACTGATTCCACCATTATTTAATTATAATTAAAAACAATATATTCGATATGATTTAGACTTATTTTAACTTACATTAGCACGTAAATAATAAATTTGAAAATACTAAAATCTTAAATTTTTTTCCAAACCCATTTCTATAGAACACAAAATTATAAAGCAAACACTTCATAAATTTGAACTCAAAAATTATTCCACAAGCGAAGCTGAAAATAAAAAAGTACAAATGTGCAAGCGTTACTTTGATTTATCGTAAAGATTTGTCAAATTACTTATTGGCCTTGATGTATTTATTTTAGATAATGCATTCCTACCTTTTCACAACCAAGAGTAAAACTGTTTAGTGTCCGGCAGACATTAACTTTACTTTTAACTTTATTTTTGTTAGTAGTTTCCAATTTTTGAAAAAATTTATTTACTCATTCAAATCCTCAATTCACTTTTATACAATAAAAAAATATTTATCATCTAAACAGCAAAAATAATTTGTCGATAGTGCATAATACTTTAAAGACCTTTTTTATTGGGGCACGTACTGCACTACAGCTTCAAAGGCTTATTGTGCTTACTAACATGCACTTAACTTAATATTTGACGTCATACATACCCATGGGTTGACCAAGACAGAAGATCTTAACAATGATCTTGACAACTGAGCTACAGTGGTAGCCCTTTAAAGATCTTAAATTAGACTGGCAACTTTCCTCATTATGTAACTTTAAAAGGACAAATAAAACAAATTGTTTATAGCAGATTAAATCACGAACTTCAGAAAACTCCCCACCATTGCTAAACACTGATTTTAAATATTATATTACCAATTCGTCAATAGACCATTATAAAATCTCAAAAGCTCCAAGACCAAAACCTGCCTCTATTTAAATTATAAAGTAGAATGGAGATTGGGCATCAAAATAATAAATAAGCAGATGTCTTATTAGGAACAAATATCACAAATATAAAGCTATTCAAACCTCTTAGTTCCAATAAAATGATTTTACCATAAAAATTCCACTCAAAATTATGTTCATGTAAAACTAAATATTTCTGGCAAGATAATCAAACAACTGTTCTAACTTTTACAAAAAGAAAATATAATTACATACCCAGACATATAACAAAACCAAGAGTGAAACTATAACCAACATTTTCTGGTGCAAAAATGCAAATGCAAGAAATGTAATGCAATACACAGGTATTTGAGAAAGCACCTAAAGAGTAGACTATAATAGATTGTTGTAAAAGTTTCTGTTAATGGCCTATAACTTGTATTATAACGCTATCTTACAAACATTATGATATATCATACTTACATCATTTGCTCCAGAATGAACTTAAAAATGAAAAAATTAGCTTGATGCTCATACAAGCTTTGGAGGCTGCCAAAGGTAATTAAAAAAATTTCGATGAAGACACTGAAACAATTCGTATAGTTCAGACGTTCTTGAAGGTATTCAAAGAAAAATATGATCGACTAACTGACAATGCAAGATCTGAATGTCCAAGAGAAGTTGATCGTCGAGCTAGCATCAAAAGAGTTGAATAAGAATCGCCGATGTCCTGTCGCGTGCTGGCTGATGAGTTCGATTGCAACTACACGACGATTGACAAAACCTTAAACGAATCCGGAAAGATTTAGAAGGCAAAGTAGTTTCCGCAAGCGTAGAGAGATTATCAAAAGGAGAAACATGTTGATGCTTCTCGTCATTTGTCCGAGATTAGTTAATGCGTAAACAAATAAATTATAGTCCATCGCATGAACCTTTACAACAACTTATTAATAGTTCAATCAGCTGTTACACAATACGAACTCACGTAAGAAGGGAACTTGAAGAAGACTTTTGAAGGTAAGTCCGTAAAATACAGTCGAAGCTAACCACTTAGGAATAGATCTACATAAATCATCAAAAATAATTAAAAATATAAAGCATAGCAAGTGATAAAGATAATTGTTTAACATATACAAGAAATGTTTGTGTTATAACACATAACGGCAAATCTATTCAACTAACCTTAATTTCACAGTAAGTGCCTCCTAATGAAAATCTTCAGTGTCACACTGGGACAAGCAACGACATCAATTTCTCCTTAGAAATATTTCTAATATTAGTGAATCAACAATACCAACATTATTTAATTAAATAATCATAAACATTTTGTTTACGATATACCGTCTTCCAAAATTCAACAAGAACAATATTGCTAAGTACATCACAACTGCATATCTGTCCAGTAATATCAACTATTCATGCTTTTGTTTCCAAAAAGACACTGGTTAAGTTAATCAGTTTCTATTTTATGCCCTTTCTGTTCCTAAATATTTCTGGAGCTCTCTGATGCCTGGTAAGTGGCCTTTTCAGTCACTAGAAATAATTGAGTATCTGCGCTTTTAGAACAAGAGGCAATAATGGCAGTTGTTTAAGCCGCGGTGCATGCCACATCGCCCCGCATCAGAGATACATACGAGAGCCCTTAACCTCTCAGTTCGCAGGTCGTGTTCCTATACGGGTCGTTAGAGTCTTGCCATTATTATTATTATATATAATATGATTGGGTTAAGATAAATACTTTCGTATTTATTATTTAATCATGATCGTCGTCTATAATATTTTATCGTACCATGTTAAGTGGCATCTTCACTGCATATAAGGTAGTCCCTTTTTTTGGCAAAGTTGTCCTTGTTTCACATTTGGAATGGTATAATTATTTTCACTTTTGTAATCATGATGATACATTTAATAATTCTTCTAGTTATTTTAACCTTATTCCACACATCTATGATTATCGTGATATTTACCACAAAAATCTGATTGAGATAAGACGCTTGTAACAATAATTTTCAGTATCACGGTTGCCAAAGCAACAAAATTGCCAAATCAGCGAGCTTTCGCTGCGCTACTGGATCGTAGCTGCCAACTAAGCGCATTTGCGTGCACCGCATAATGCATCGATCGAGCGGCGCGTTCTCGGCGATTAATTGGAAAAATTGATTTTTAACAAGCGACAACGGCAGAGCCATTGACGCGCGCGTCCTCACCTGCGGCACGGCTACGTAGACGCTATCATGGCAGTTATTAATTAAAACGGCAATTTTATGTGCGCGGCCGGGCACGGCGGCCGGAAATAGCTGCAGGATCATTATTACAACGCGTAAACCAATCGCCGAGTAATAATTGGATTTGATTTGAAATAGGCCACTGGTGATTAAAATTTGCGTGATCGCATAATCATATTGCGAACTCATTGAAGCGTTCCAGCGCAAATCGAGTGGCCGCGGACGCGTGGGTGGCAGTTCTGCGGCGGCACTTGGGCGTAATTCGCCGATAAGACGGAAAAATTAGTTTTCACTATTCAGGGGCAGCAGGAAAGTCAGTTGACTTTGAAGGAAAATTAAGAATTTTTTAAACCATAAGTTGCAGAAGGTCCAAAGCTTTTTAATTCGATGCTACAGACCGGCGAGGCACCAGAACAAGCATCTGCTAGCTATTATACATTCGCAATTTCTCACGTGTCCATAATAGCGTGTGTTATATCAAGGTTAAATATTATAGCACCGTAAAGTTTCTTACGATATAGTTTTGATGAAAACAATATTTAATGGGCAATGTTAGAAATTTGGTACCATCATAAATAATAAATGTTTTGGTTCATTCGGCCTAGGTATAGTTTTTCTAGGTAATCTATCCAAGTGTTCTTATCTATATGTTCTACTTTTATTATTTCTTTCATTTCTGATTTCTGTCCTCTACGAAATGCCACATTTCTTTTTGCAATTCGTAAAAATCATGCTCCATTTTTTTTAAAACGTGCTCAATGTTCACTTTTAATCTTTGTAACGAATGTGTGTGTTTCATTTTTTATTCGTCTATAATTATCATATGTTTGCTGTGCTTCGTTTGGTGGGTATTCCAAGTATACTCTGCATTTTTATTTTACTCCTTCACACAACCACGGAGACTGTTTTAAAATTTGTATCTGTGTGTGTGTGACTGTTATCGCGATAACTTAAAAACTAAAGCTCTGACTGACACCAAATTTGGTGCACAAGTATTTCAGGCCAAAACCAAGCATGTGTTTGATTTTCAGCCAAAACAGATACGTTCCTTCGATAGTTGCAAATTGCGGTTTACACCTTTCACTCAATTTTCATCCAACTTTCTTCTACTCCATTATTTTTTAATTTTCTTTTGATATAAGTATTTTGTAGAGTCGTCCTGCAAACTTGTAATTTTTATCTTTGTATTGTTATCTGTCTGATCGTTTCTATTGTGGTGTATGCGCATTTTCATTCTTATTTTACCTATTACCAGCTTATGATTGCTTTCTATTGCTGCGGAGATTATTGCTCTTACATCTAAAATTTGAGATGGATGTAATTCTCTATTTGTTAAGATATAGTCGATCATTGATCTTTGTCCTCGGGTATTTTCGAATGTATACTTGTATTGTTTTTTGTATGGGAAAATATAGTACTTATGCATATTTTATTTGTGCTGCAGAAGTCTGTTAAGAGGTCTCGGTTATCATCTCCTACTCGAGCGTTGAAGTTCCTCATAATAATGGTATACTCGTGGGTGGAATCTGGTTTGTTCTTTTCTGAAAGTCATATTTCTATTTTTCGATTTGCAAGCTCTTTAGTGATCTCTTGTTCTCTTGTGTTTAGAGATCCGACGAAAAGCAAATAAATTATATTGAAACACTTATATTAAATTAAGCATAATAAAAAAGTTTAATAGCCGCGAGGTAAAGATCTCAACATCAAATGCTCTCCGGCTGTCATACAAGCACCTTTGGCAATCGTGAAGTACATTCTCATTCTTCTAATGGCTTAGTACACCCAACATGGCTTATAGTACCACCGCACGGCTGCGCGGTTAAAAACAAGCTAGTAGCCTACAGAAAAGAAGAAGAAGAAACACAATATAATCAAAAAATAATATAATATTTAATACATGTATAAGATTTGATTACGTCGTTTCTTAGGCTTGAGGTTTATGGACAGTGGTAATATTATGTGTAAAATGGGATTAAAAATTTTTCCCAGGTACTCAGATTTGAGAAGTGTGACTTATGCAATAAAATAACGCCTAAAGGGGTGTTCTCTTACAAGAAATAGGTCAAATAATTAGTCACCACAACAACTGTGGTGCGAATATGGAACTAGTAGATCGAAGAAACCGGGACTTGGAAACGTAGGCTAGACAATTATTTGCGATTCATTGCGATTACAGACCATAGATCGATTTTTAGTGCCTTAACACAACAATAGTAGACCATTGCATGGTACCAATTGTTTTTTTTGGACGTTGCTTACTCGCAATGGGATCAACAGCACGATGTTCCTTCATGTGACAACCACTGACTTCTACACAAGAAAGAAAGGCTACAATGGACTACGCCTGTAGAGGGTAGGTCAGCTGTAATCTGAGTTAGAGGCAACATTAGAACTCAGACCTACCTAGACCTGGTGTTACAGCTTATAGTACTTCCTTTCATTTGCTAGATGCTCCAAGAAATCTTTCAACAAGATAAGCTCGATCACATGTGGCACTCAACACATCAAGCTTTATTTAACAAAACTAAATAAAATCTTGGCCTTTCACCAATCAAAAGGTCTGGTATATCATTGCGCGAAGGGTACAGTAGAATACACAGTCTCTAAGAAATCTGGCTAAATTATGGAAACACCATTTATTTATTGTTTGATTTGGTGCCAAGAACAATGAAAAATGGGCCTTATACATTATTAGATAAATGTAAATATTTATAGACAAATATTTTGTAAATTTAATCATTGATTAGTCTTATGCTAATAAGTAAATCTGCAAAGTTTTAGTTGTTAATTAGAATTTTTTCTTAAAAATATAATTTCAATGAATAGAAGTACATGAACAAATTAGTTAAACAAGAATTTTATGAAGCTTTCTTTAACCAAAATTTTCCATTTTATTCATATCTGGGAATATTACTGAACTCTGTAAAGTCCTTTTGTTGTTGGCTTCAAATCATCTGCTAACGACAGTATGGATAGTAGCGCTGCTCTTCTGGAAAATCAGCCATTTCTTTATCGTCTGGTAAAAGTTCTTCGTTGGAATACTGTCACATAACTTGCTGCGTTTATTCTTCAAGTTGAACCATTTTTGTAGTATATCTCTTTAAAAGAGCATGAGGATAAGCAAAATGGATAAAGGTGATTGATTATCTCATTGCATCCCAAATAATACTTAAACTTCCTGAAATTTTGAGTTATCAAAAATTCTTCCCCCTTCTGGAAGTCATGATAACGACTCTTTCTGTTTACAAACAAGGATTTTACCTTTTTCTAAATTTGTCGGAGATTTTAACTCTACGCATAATTAAAATAAGTGAAAATAAAGCAATTTTAACCACAAAATAACTTATTTGAAGCTTTTATTACAATTATTCTCTTAATAGTTAAAAATATAATATAAAACTCGTTGTTATCTTTATCATATAAATAATTAATTTTCATTTAATAAGATTCGACAGGTATAATTAAAGTTTACTACACGTAAAAAGTTGGAAGCGTATTTTCAATTTTTACTAATCTATTTTGTTATATAAAACACCAACAGCCTCTATTTCAAAAATAGGAATGAGTCCTAAAATTGTACCCCAAGGACTAAACGTAACTACAATGCTCACATATTTGTATATTACAGAGTGATTTAGTTCTTATAGCTCACAAACAATATATAATTCATTTCCCCCTAATAAAGTTAAAGGATCATAAGGTAATAAAATCCAAAGCATCCCCTAAAGCGTTGTGTGAAAAATTTGCACATAAGTGTTGAGTTCAGTGATGGAAAAATATTTATCACTCTATTAAATTTAAAATACATAGTGTTGAATTTATGAGAAACCAAAAAAGCTTTAGGCGCATAAAAAATTCGTCTAAGATGCAATGGTATTATTAAACACCATTTTTACAAAACCACGTAAACTGTCAATTAATGTGCACTACAAGGTGGCTAAAATTTTTAATAACACCCTCTTTAAAGGCCTCAAGCTTGCGACAGTTTATAAGATGCTTATCAATACACATTTCATATAAAGTGAGACAAAGAAAAGTGAAAAGATTTCAAAACGAAGCAAAACCTAAAATACTTTTAGTTTAAGTATTTTTCCGCATTACAAAGATGATTTTATGTTTAAAAAACATCAATAATATAAATTTTATTGTTTGTCACACTTTACTCCAGTCTGGAAATTTTATATTGCTTTTCCGATCATTTGTTCAATAATATTACAATTTCATTTCTTCAACTTTTGAATGTTACTACGTTTAGTCGTAAACATTTTACTCTTAAGGAATAGTCGCAACAAGTTAAGGTGGATTAACGTGCTGAATAATGAACAGCTCCGTAACGTGACCCCAATTGCCTGAAAAACATTTCACGTAACCATTCTGTATGGGTAAAAGTTAAGGTTCATGTGTAAACCTCAGTAAGGATTTCGACTGGTTATTCACAAAACTGTCTTGTGTCTTATTAACAACGTAGATTTTATCGGACTACTGATCTCAGACAGATTCAATGTTCTTTTGGGTTCTCATTGTATAAACACGATCAGTTGATTTCCCCTTTAATGCTGAACTATTGCGCCGTAAATTTTGAGTGCCGCACCTTGGAAACTTTGCTGTTCTAAGGGATAGTGGCTATCATAATAAATAAAATCATTGTTGTTAACATAGCACGACGTTGTCAGATCCACTGCTAAATGGCTACTGAAATGGCAGCAAATATGCTAACTCCTTCTCGTTAACTTTATAGCTTTGACTGCTACAGTAAAGAGTAAACATGACCAGAAATTTATCAAGTTCCATAGTTCCACCTTTTATAAAGGCATTTACATTATTTTTATCTTTCCATTTTTCAATTACGGTTGTATTATACTTTTATTGTGTTTTAAAACACCTTTTAATATTTTTTCGTTATAGTTACGGTAAAAAAATAAAATACAATTTTTTTCTCAAACATTGTAGAAGCAACTCGTGCTGATGTTATAGATCCTAATAAATCATAATGATTCCAAATATTCCGTAAAGAAAATAGGAAAAACTGTGCCATAGACAATAAACGAAATCCTTAATGATTACATATATTCTTACACCGCACTTCACCACGAATGTGACTTTGATTAAAAGTGTACTTTAACGCATTTAATTCAATTTGTAAGATTCTAAAAAGGTTGGATTATCAAGATGCCATTAAGAAGTATTATTACGAAAAATGGGAAGAAAAGAGAGAGAAAGTAGTTTTTGTTCTTTCGCTTCCTAATATTTAAGAGATAACCACACTTTTGCCTACGTAACTCTATCCTAACGGTGTAAAATATTTCGTTAACCATTTAATAAATTTGTTAATAAAAATTAACAAAATTATGATTATAATGAGTACTGTAGTAATGAGTAAGTTGTAACTTCTACTAAGTTATGAATTAATATCAAAAACAACCATTTAAAATACCTATTATTACCAATGGATTTTTGCCAGCGCACTGTAAGATGCCGATTTTGTTTAACAAAGACTTGCTTCTTCAACTTGACCAAACGACTCAAAATGGCGACCCCGCAAAAATTGTTCCATAGATCAAAATAGGACGTTGTAAGCTGAATGTGGCAAGACTTCAATTCCTTCCAGTTTAGCATTTTTCCCGTATTTTCTTAATGAAGAAAAACTCGTGTGCGAGTGATCAAAGACAAATACTTTTTGATTTATGATTTCGTAAAAACGTCTCGGTTACTTGTTGTATAGTTCGGTATTTAAGGCTTTTCTATTTGGAACCAATTAAAAATGTACAACACGGCCAATATTCCACAAAACGGAACCAACCTTCCGAAACAACCCTGTCGAGCAACTGGCAGCGAATTTTGACTCCGTTGAACTCGGCGCTTGGAACAATCATAATTAATCCATTTTTCAACACGAGTGTGCTTTCAAAACTAGCCATCTAGCTGATTTTCAAACAGTTCGCGACAAATCTCGATTCGCTTGTTGGCTTCTGCATCAATTTGGGAGGAGCTTGTAGGCGACTTCTCGTGCATAAAGTTTAGTTAACTCAAATATTTTCAGACGTTCATATGGGAGACGCCGAATTTGGCCAACAAATTATGGTGCTTCGTAAAGATTTGGCATCTAAAGCAACTTAAAAGTTTTTTCTTCCGAAACAAATAATCGAAATCAGAGACAGTCACATAACTAGGTTATGCACCGAAGAGGTCTGAAAAAACGAGTCTCCATTCTTGATCAAAAATGAATTTTATTGTAAGTAGGAAGCTTTAGAAGTATTGGTTCTGAAACGAAAAGGGGGAAAAGAAAGGTCTCAGAGCGAACACCGGAAAACATCACGTTCCATTTTACAAACAAATTTTTGCACCGAATTTCCATGTTTTCCAACCGGGAAACGTTTAGTTCCAACGAGAGGCAGCTCCAAGTCTTGCGGGAGATATTTCTTGGGTATCTAACCTCTTATCGCGGTAACGTCGCTTGGTTAGACCGATCACCTAATCTCACCCTATATGACTTCGTTCTATAACGATATCTCAAGGCTAAAGCTTAGAAACATCGCTCTAGAATTCTTCAATCCCTGCTAATAAAATACGTCAAGAAATAAAGTCTATTCCTCAACACACGTCGAAAAGAGTAATGAAGAACTTTAGAATACGACTTTAGCAGTGCATCTAAAATAAGGGGCATCGCTTCTGTAAATTTTGTATTCTCCTATCATTTTTTTTATTGAAACATGAAAGTAAATTAAAACTTTACCTGAGACCTATCTATGCGCGGTTTAGGCAAATATAGTAAACATCTTCAAACAATCAGCCCCTGCATTATATACCAACTCGATCGCACACATTAAATTGCAATTATCACATATCTTGCGTTTTGATAATAGATGACTTGAAGTCAAATCGGCGAATATAAAAATTAGCAACTTCGCGAAAATAATTTTTTATAAAGAATTAAATATATTTTTTTATTTTATAAGAATAAGGTATTTGTAAGAAGAATATAGTCTGGTCACTTATTTATAATACAAATATTATAAGAGTTCTATCTTTATTTTACACCAAGAAAGTTAAATAATTGAGAAGTCAGGAAAGACTTTAAAGTATGGTATGAAAAAAACATCATATGTCAAAATAAATGAATATAAGAACTTCGTTAACATGAAAACTAAAGCTCCTGTAACCAAAGATGTAAAATCTGAAAAGCAAGGTAAGTGAAAAACAGAAGTAGTGGTGGGTCTTAAGACCAACAAGTCAATCTTAAAAGGAAAATAAATTACTTTAATTCTTTCTATAGACAGTCAATAAACCTTTAAATCATTAAGCAAAATTACTCAAAAGGCTCAAATTGCCCATAAACTTCCCATCCGAGTAAAGGGCCGTTACATTTGTTGTTACAAATACATCAGCGACATTGACACATTGTAGGCGCTTTCTTTCTGAATTTTAAGGGCCATAAATCACAGCAGTGTCGGTTTTGACTCGCTTTAACGATTAAATTAATTTGAATTTCATACCCCGCCCGGACAGTTAAAACGATTGTCTTCGTTTTATTGACGATAAATAATTTCGGCCGTTACCTTTACCACGGTTTCTGATTTTATGGGCTTTTTCGACGCCCTCCTTATGGGCTAGTTACCGTTCAAACGCCGAATGCGGCCTAACGGACATCTTGTTCAAATTCCAGCCACTGGCATGCGGCGAGCTCGTATGCCTACTTTTCAATTGATTAAGGATCCAGACGTTTTTACAGCTTGTTGTGATGTAAAGTGCGCCGCGAGTAACGCAAATAGCAAAGCCGCAATAAAAATCAGCTCTGATAAGGGTATCTTGGCTTTAACGAAGCAAAAATATTCTAAAGGCAAATGTGCGGATGGGTGTATAAACAGCGCTCCTGTGTAATGTTAGTAATTTATTGCGGCATTATAATGCTACAAAAATTTATTGCAGATTGCTCAATGCAAGGTAATCATACCGTATTGTATTGTTGAGGAAGTTTTAATTTGGTCAAAGCGTTACCGAAAAAATCAATTTCAATGGAAGATGTCTCATCTAAACTTAAAGAAATGAACATGAATAAATAAGAACTATTTAAGTGACTGTGATTTTATGGCAATCGATCTATAAGGTGAACCAAATTGGATTTCATAAGTTTTTTCTGAATAAAACAAAATATTGGAACGATCAGTACAGACTTATCAGTTACATATGAAATATGATGTAGGCCAAATGTCCTATACAACTCTACTGACATCTTCAGAAAAAAGTCTAATAAGGTTAGATCCCAAGACCACGGTAGCTAATCAATGTTACCCATCTGGGAGATAACACGGCCAAGACATTTGCTTTGAAGTAAAGTTAGTGTTTCACATGTTATGTGAATTCATAAGTCATTCAACTTGAAAGCATTGGTTTCATTTAAAAAAAAAGTTGCTACTGTTCATGGTTTATGCTAAACTTTGCCAACTTCATCTTCAAAAAAGTACAGGCCAATGATTTTTCCAGCCCACATTATATACCACTCAGTTCATTTTGTGTTTGTGCATTGATTCTTTGTGAATAGCACTTGGATTTTCACTATCCCACACGCAATAATTTTGACGATGTACAGAGCCATTTAAAGAAAAATTTACGCATGGTTCAGGCAATGTAACCCATCATGTTATGTTATCAAAAAATCTTTTAAACATTTCTGATTGATTCAAAAAAAAAATGAAAACACACTTTAATGAATCATGCAGGTTTAAAAACGTAATGGGCAGAATTGTAGGATGTATGCATTATTATATGCTAAAAGTCTGAAATATAAACTGATCTTACTGGTCATAGTTTTGTGAGTATTGTGGAGTCATTTTTAAAGAAAATTGGAAATTAATTTATCAAAAACTAAAATACTGGCTATTTTTGACCATTCTGTACCGACAGATATAACGAACTATTACTGAAAAAATATATAACTTACCCCTACTTGAGATTGCCTAATAAATCAATGAAATTTGATTAAGGAATGTTTTGCAACTTTTATGCCATCCCATAAAATGTTTTTACTACTAGATACATTTTTGACAATCAATACTTTGAGCTCATTACAGTTTGGTTATCCAAAATGTATTGAGGTACATCATATAAAAAAATTGTAATTACAATAAAAAATCTACACATTTATAATCATCCGAACAATCTGTAGGGATGGATGTACCAAATTCGTACAAAATATAATGCAAATTTGCTACTCTATTCATTCAATCATTACAAATGCCACGATCACACACTACTTGAGCTCACTCACCAGCGTCTAACTCCCAAATGAGTCATCCTCATTCGCGCATGCGCATTAGAGTCTACTCTCATCTGCTTACATCGCGCCCGCACAAACCATTTTCTTTTATTAACATTGGCTTAACATCTTTGGGACAGACTACGTCTATTGCAGAATATATTTGACTATACTAAGGAAGCAGATCATTTGTTACTTACTATTCGAGTATCTATCAGTTTGAGCTGCCACTGTAGCTCACTGGTCAAGATCATTGTTCCTCTGTCCTCGAGCCGGCGCGCACGACTTCGAGTCTCGCTCAACTCATGGGTGTGTGTGATGTCGTAGTATTAAGTGCATGTTAGTAGACACAATAAGTCCTTGAGCCTGTAGTGCTATTAAGTGCGCTTAAAAAAAGTCTATCAGTTTTTAGTCCTCGACTTACTTGCGGCCTAATTTAAGTAAAAAAAATAATACCTTTTTTGGCTTATTGGTGTTATTTGTAGTAGTTATTTTCAATCAATAAAGGTGCATTACAATAAAAATGAAAAAATCAATTCAAAAGATTTGTTCACAAAGATCTACCAGCACTTTATGGTAGGTCAAGAGTGGTCTGTGTAAGTTACGAATTTTTCTCGAAGAGATTGACAAGCTATTAATAGAAGATTCTGTGTAAGTTTGCTTATCGAGCCACCACTCAAACAAACCGTCTCTCTTCTGATGTCGGGCGTCTGGGCAGCCTTGTTCTCCAGCAGCAGTGCGCGGATACGCATATCGTTCTCGTGCATCGTATGATTTATTTATGCCGCGCCGGGCCTCGGAAGTGCAGCTTCGGAGCAGATCTCGCATCGGAGACGGAGTGTTGAGCGCCTTTGAGGACGCTGTCAGATTTGTCTGACAGCGCGGCAAGACTTGCTCTTTGCTATCACTTGTTTACGTCAATTCGAAGTGTTTGAAAGATTTATTCGGGCCGCTCAATCATTTTTCATGAGAGCGCATCCTAGGCGAGCCCGCAGGAGACGCCGCCGGAGGCGACGGTGATTGGCACTGACAAGTTGTCATCGGGCGCGCGGCCGCCTCGCCGCTTCGCCTGGGCTCTTCCGAGGCGCTGGAAACGATGATGGATGACGAATCGGCGGTGTGCGCCTGTCTGTTGGTATGCTCGGCCCCGTCCGAAAGGTGCACATGCACTCTGTCGATTGCAATTGCGAACAGCTGATTGCTAAAACAAAACTGATGACTTGGCTTTTAAATAAAATTTAGAAGCTTTCTAAAACAAAAATCTCATAGACTGACCACACGTACTATTTCGAGCGAAACAAAAGTATTTCTTTCTTACACGATTTCTTCAAAATTACTATGGTTAAAAAAACTTATTTTCTACTTAATTATTTTACCGGTGTATATAATAATTTGCATAATACAATACAATTCTCTTTTATGTTTTGTCTTAAACGTTGTTAAAATTTTGTTACTAGAAATTAAAATAAACTTAATATATTTATAGAATAGAACTTTTTAGCATTGCGCAGCTAGTACGACTTTGGCACTAGATACAGGTGAGTTGGAAATTTGAGTTGGGAATTTGAGTTTACACAACAGACATTTACAAGGATTTTTTCAAGTTCTAAGGTCTCCAAAAATTTTTCTGAAAAAATACCCGAGAAAGTTGCAACTTCTGTTACTTCTCAACGTAATCTCCGTCGTCAACATGATCCTATGACTGCTGATAACACTTCTTTAGGTGGTGTATTTTGCCCGCTGGAAAATCGCTAATGCAACAGCGACTTTTTATTGGAAAATAAGCGGTTACGAAGAATGAAAAGTCATGGTGGCATCACGTGTCAGCATATCCTGAGATATTGCCACCCGCGCAGCTTTGTCGGTCAGCATTTGTGTTAATCACCTTGAAGAAACTTTCCGCATTTTCAGGTTATCATAAAAAATAGACTCCACAGATCCTACGAAAATGCCAAGTTTAGAGGCGATATTACGCACACCTAATCGTCGATTTTCTTGCTCCACTCGCGCAATGATGGTTTTGGCTGACTGCTTCGTGACGTAGGCTGTTTCGATTCATTATCACACAACTTTCAATCTTCTTTAAATTTTCGCACCCATGAACCCACACTTTTAATATTCATAACTACTTCACCGCTGGTCTCACTCAATTGGCGATTAATTTTGATGGACGTTTCACCACGCAAGAGGAGAAAACGAATTATTACAAGTTACTCTTGAACATTAAACGTCGCCATTTTAAGTATACAAAACAACACTCACTGCAATGGCGATAATTCGACCTGTGTATATTATATGGTGCTGCCATCTATACTACAAAATCAAAAATATTTCTTGCGTCTTTAAATTTAGCCGCATGTTTCCTACTTACCTCCACTCCTCAGAAAAAAATTTGAAAACCTTGGAACTTGAACGCACCTCGTAGGTCTAAAAATGCGGCTACCTTGAGATTTTTTATTTTGTTAATAATCTGATGACTACAATCAAATACCATTCTGAAAACCCAAAAATTCGTAAAACAAGGCTCAAGCTCTATCATTTCTTTAATTTTTTTAAGTAGAAGTGTACAAACAATTTTGAGATTAAGACTAGAAAACTTATTAATCAATAGTATGATGATTAGAATAGATGAGTGTTGATTATAGCACCATAATTCCATTGTACAGAAAAATAGATTGCACTTAAGATACTATTGTAATCGTGAATAGTACTCTCACCTTTCTAGGAAGATTTTGCAGTGTTTCTCCTATTATTAAGTAATACCCAGAAACTTACAAGTATTTATAAGTTTGATTCATTGACAGACTTTAGTTAGTAAAGAGAGCTAATTTTTGATGAAATATTTAGAAAAGCGTCGATGTTGTTGTTATTAATATTTCGTAGAGATAGTAGGGTCGTGAAAACCTTAGCTAATGTCGAGTAAATTTATTTGTTTTGTTTATTTTTTTCTCCTTCTTCTACTCTTATATAGGCTATTAGGCTGTTTCTGGCCACATATTTTATGTAGTACTATAAGTCATGTTGGGCGTACCCCGGGCAGGTGGCTAATGTAACCCGTTAGAAGAAGAATGTACTTTACGACCGCCAAAGGTGTTTGCATGACGTCTGGAGAGCATTTGATGTTTAGCGTTGTTTTTGATTTGGGAGTCAAGCCCAGGGCTTTAATTGGCGGAATTTAATGTTTGTTACCTTTCATTTTGTGTGGTCTTCAAAAAAGTTTTGTGATATTCTAACACCCTGCGTGAGAACATGACCTGCAAACTAAAAGATTAAGGCTCTCATACGTTTTTCCTCACTCCTCGTCGACGCATACCATCTATGGTACGGGATAATGTAGCAAGCACCGTGTTTTAGACCACCATTATTACCCCTAATTCAACGTGAACAAACACTCACTTATTTTTAGTGACCGAATAGATCACCCGTTAGACATCTGAGCTCAGGATTAAACCCGGGTCCATCTCAGTCGTTTAGTAAGACTAGCAATTTTTAAAAATATAATTGCATACTTATAATGATACTCTATGCAGATTATGAGTAAATTTGCCATTTTTAGAGTACTTTCTTTATAACAGAATCTTGTTCATAACGAAGAATGCTGGTAGTGTTGTGTGTCCTTGTACATGACTGCGTACGCAGCAACAGCATTGAGTGGTTTCGTCAAAACTTTTAGAATCTCTAATTCCGATAACCACATTAATACATTTTTCCAAATACTCTTAAAGATCTGCATTCCATATTCTTAGTGCAAAATTTTATAAGAGCTCATGATTAATAAATAAAACTTTATAATTTTCTTCTTAATGTATATATATATAAAATAAATTTTGTATTTCATTTGTAAATAGGTGAATAAGTTGTTTTACCATTTATCATAGTTATCATATCAATAATTGCAATTAAGCCTTTGTATTGGTTTTCGTAAGTTGCATTTCTTTGAATTAATTTTGAATTCCAGGTTCTACCCTTTGAATCTCTTTCGTCTATAAATTTGATATCCAGTGATAAAAAAACTTTTGATATTTGACATTTGAAATAGTGTGACTTACTGTTAGTGAACTATAAACTTTTGCGATTAGTAGTAGATCGAGAAGAACCTGGACTTTTATTGCAAACATTCTAATTTGTTTGTTTTGTACGGTTTCAGTTTGTGGTGGGCAATACAATTTGCGACAATCACAGCCGAACCTCCGAGAACTGTTCCATCTGAGTACCCTATGTAATATATATTATAATTTGATATTCTTGTAGTCGTTTGATTTTTTTGGATAAATTTGGAATTATAAAAGTCACCGTTTCTAAAATATACTTCGAAATACTGATTTTTACAAAACTATATATGATAAAGTTGCTATTTTCAAGCTAGTGTTTATCACTCTATGTTTAAAATCAGATTGTTTCAAAGGATAGACCAGAAATATTCTTCTGTTCTTTGGCCTGTCTACCTACTCTTCTTTTTTCATAAGAACTATTAGTTAGCGCATACAATTTACACTTTCATTCCTTTATACTTGGTTTATATTTCACCTAATAGAACCACTGTCGGTCCTTCTGAAACATCATTTTAATTTTAGAGTGTTCTTTTGGTGTCACATTTTACAAGTGATGTAGAATTTCTAATGTCATTTTTTAAGCCTCCTTTTAAACTTCAAAAGAACTTTTCTGCATTTAGCTTTATATTTGCAATTTCTCTTCTAATATTTTGCTCATACTTCTAAAATATTCTTTTACATATTTACTTCTAACATATTTATTAGTTTTTTACTTAAACTTCTAAAAAATATTTTTATATGTGTGTAATTCTCCTTTGGAGCTGGAAATTTCTTTCGTATATAAATTATTTCTTGCAACTCCCTTCTTAATCTTTTAAAATTTTAAAATATTTTTCTGCGCTTATTTTTAACTTTTGTTAAGTCTTCTTTTAATTATTTTTTTAAGTTACTAGATTGTTTTTTTATTGTTAATTGTTTCAATGTTATGACTAGGTCTGCAGCATCTAAATAAATTTCAAGCGCACGTATTTTCGGTTTCTCTCCTTTGGTGATCAGAGCTTGTCGCATTGTTTTCTATATACACATCTTTCTGGCCGTTTTTGAATACCATTCTTCTACCACTTCCTTTAGATCTGCATTTTTAGTTTTGTTTATAATACAATTGGTTTATGGATTGGATTATTTACTTCTATAATAATTTTTTTCACAATCATTTTCTACAACTATTACTTAGTAATGACAGCCAGCGTGGTCCCGTGGTTGAGGGGCGGGCTGCGATGCTGACGGACCCGGGTTCAATTCCCGGTGCTCTCTGATGCCTGGCGGGTGGCCTACTCAGTCACTAAAAATAATTGAGTACCTGCGTTCATTCGAACGAGGGGTAATAATGGCGGTCGTCTAAGGTGCGGTGCTTGCCACATCGCCCCGCATCAGAGATGGTGCGCGACGACCGGGCAGAGAGAGCGAACGTATGACAGCCTTAACCTCTCAGTTCGAAGGCCGTGCTCCCACGCGGGGGCGTAGGGCCTTACCATTATTATTATTATTATTATTATTACTTAGTAATACCTAAGCATTATTTAATTCTGTTGTAATTTATCAGATAATTAAATGACTTGTTTATAATATTACCATTTATTTCTACAGGCGGATATGCTCCTCAAAAGACTTAAATTACCACAAATTGTGACTTCCAACTCCATACTTTATTCTAGAATACTTGGGACTCCGTGCTGGAGTGCAGAGCACATCAGTGGGGTCTTTTTTCGCGGTCGACGACAAAACTATAAAAGAATCCCCGAGAAGTTCGGCATCCTAGAGTTGATCGTTATATTCTTCGTTTGAAGAAATTCGCTTATTTTTAAAATACTTGTATGCAATTTTTATTTGCCGTTACTCTGAAAGATACGTTTTTAGCTTTGTAACTAGTTTTGCTACAAGTAGCTTGCTTAATGAGTGTATTTTGATAAAAAATCTTTAGCCACAGTTATTGTAAGGAAATCTTTCTTTGTTTTATGTTTTGCTGTGGCCATACTCTTGATACCGATTACATTTCGGTATTATTTTTTTTTTCTAGATATTTCAATCAAAAGCTTTATGCTACTTGGGTGTTTAACATCAATTATTTTCTTATTGTTTTATTTAATTGGAGGTCAACTACAAAAATAGAAAATGACTAGTTATTCTATATCCAGCGTAATCCCGTGGTTGAGGGGCCGACTGCGATGCTGACGAACCTGGGTTCAATTCCCGGTGTTTCCTGATGCCTGGCGGGTGGTCTACTCAGGCACTGAAAATAATTGAGTATCTGCGTTCACATCGAACAAGGGGTAATAATAATAGCAGTCGTCTAAGGCGCGGTGCTTGCCACATCACCCCGCATCAGAGATGGTGCGCGAAGACCGGGCAGAGAGAGCGAACGTATGAGAGCCTTAACCTCTCAGTTCGCAGGCCGTGCTCCCACGCGGGGTGTAGGGCTTTACCATTATTATTATTATTACTTAGTAATACCTAAGCGTTATTTAATTATGTTGTAATTTATCAGATAATTAAATGAGTAGTTAAAGCCGTACCATTGTTCAATTATTCTGTGTTTTCTATTTATAATACGTATTTTATGACTAAGTTCTATGACTCATTTGGATAACATCTATTGAAACAAAACAATAAATGTTTTTTATTGAAATCCTATAGGTTTTTTCCTTTTTAGTTGATGGTTGTAGTTATCCTTAAAATGTTTAACTCATTTTTTATAAAAATATAAGATTTAAGAATTAATTTGGACTACATAGTTGGAAATTACTATTTCTCTAAAATTCTTGTGATCGTCATAATTAGTTTCCCCTATTAGTGGAGGCTTCTGATTTTTAATTGTTGACTGCCGAAGTTCTATTAGTCAAGTGCACAGGAAAATAGCACGCTCTCGCCACAACAAAAACATTTACTCGCTCTTAAGGCGAAAGAAGGTAGCTATATAAAGTAATCCTGTATTTATTCAAATTTCTTTCATATAATGTCAATTTAGTGTTACAATTGAGCACATTATAAAATACTTATTTTATTTTGTTGAATATAACAAACAATTTTAAATTTAACAATAGATGGACTTAATAATTACTGACCATAAATTGCATTTTGTTCTTTATTATTATCATTATTATTATTATTATTATTATTATTATTATTGTTATTAATATTATTATTATATTATTATTATTATTATTATTATTATTATTATATCACATCATTGTCCGTTAAGCTGCATAGATACTACTTAACCACCAATGTAGTATTTTCCCATCATGTTCATCTTCTTAAAATCAATGTGTCGTAAAAATATTTACATGCATTCTTTGTTTCTTTAAATCTAACTAATAAAGGAGAAACTTAATTAAATTTTCTATGTATATTGAAGATGCAATTGACCTATTGGCACTAACTTTAAAGACTATTATAAACCAAATATTAAAAGTGAAAATGAGGTGAACTGCAAAAAGCAGTCGAATAATTTTAAAAGCAACATTAATATACATAAAACACTAATAAGAAGAATGATAGAAATAAAATAACAACAATAAATTTTAAATTAAAAACAATCAAATATTTAGTAGAAAATTAAAGATAATAAAAGAACCATATTTACTTTACGAGTAACCAGTAAATACTTAAATTAACCGTAAATAATACTTAATACTACATTATATAAATATACTATGGAAGGAGGATAGGCAGATTGGTCCCCAAATCGAAAATTTGGGTACCCAGGCGAAACCTATGTCAATCAAAAGCCCTAGATGTCCTGAGCAATGTTGATTAAGGAACCAACCCGGTACGACCTCTCTGAACAAAGATTTAGACCTTAAAACTTAGAAAAAATACTGGAGGCCCATATCGTGCGTAAGTAAGATACATTACGACACACATCACGTGTGAGCAACATCCAACTGTGCGTGCTCCATTCTTGCAGGTGCATAAATACTGTTACGAAGTCTACACCTGTCTTTGCTTAGTCAAACAGTACATACACAAAGTACTTTGTTCTGTTCATGTAGCGAGAGTGTATCTTGGCGCGTAAAAAACCCAGCTCACTACATGTTATTCCGTCCATAGGGTTTTGCTCATCCTCCTTTATGAAAATCTACTTCTTCGATATTATAAATTACTAGATAAAACAAGGAATCTATTAGTTCTATTAAGTATAATTTTAAATATTAAAGGAAGTCACAACCTGTGTATGGAAAAAGACGTATTGAATGCAAATTGAATGATGGGTGGAGTTGATCCATATGCCTATTAGAGTTTAAACCCCATTAGTTAATGAGATAATTAATGATTTTTTTAATTAATGGAAAACGTTGTGTCTTATGTGATAGAGAGATATATAGGATGTCAATTTAAAGATCTTGGAATACTAACAGAATAAATAAACACATGACTTTACGTTAGGTTAAATAGGCGGAGTAAATGAATTTTTGTTAAACATAAGTATTGCGGTTGAATATTAATCTCGACACCAGTCATGGAGTTTTCAGGATAGTGGGTAGGTATCAGAGAGAAATGTGTCATTTGGCATTCATAGCAAATGCATTAAGGCAAAACATAAATAGCACGGTTAACACAAGGCAAATGACTGCGGGTCCGGTGGCGTAGTGGTTTTCTCATCTCTTCACAACTTACAAGTACAGTTGATCGCTCTTATGTTACTCTCATCAACATGGATAAAAGGTCAGTAGTCGTATCCCTTTTTCGTACGACCAGCAGCTTCCAAAGATGCATTTTTGGGTGCTCATCTGCCAGCCTGATGAACGTAATATCCGTCATACGAGCTCAGATAATGCTGACACTGGGAATACTGCTCCTGTATAAAGTTCGGATGTGCGATGATGGTCACCAGTCGGCAGATAAATTCAGTGAGAATGCGATCAGTGCTTTGGCTTCTAGTGCACATCTCGTAGAAGGAGATATTGATTTAACTAGTACTTAGGTAACTTCCTTCTTAACATACATAAAAAATGCGTATCACAAAGCTGTTAGGCAAAAACCTGTGAATCTCATGGATAATGTTGCAATAAAAACGTTAACGTCTCGGACAGTGAAAGAGATTGAACATCTCAAACTTAGTTTAGGTTCCATGTCTGCCCTCAATTTGAAAACTTATTTGAAATACTAGTTGTCAGAAATGTAGCAGCGTGTACGCAACAGCATATTAGAAATCCCACATGAGAGGCATGAGGCACATCCGAAATGCGTGAAATAATTCGACATTTGTTTCTCATTACTTTTGGGTAACAACAATGTCTCAGATTTACGACAGAAGATTCTCGATAACACCACATCATACACCCGGGCATTGCTTGAAGTGGACAAAACAGTCGCTATCACGATTTGAGATGGGACGTACTTGTACAACCAAAAGAGTGCATTATTTTCTCTCCAGATGGCGATGTGA
Organism: Sinelater perroti; assembly: GCA_036346155.1. Classification (NCBI taxonomy): domain Eukaryota; kingdom Metazoa; phylum Arthropoda; class Insecta; order Coleoptera; family Elateridae; genus Sinelater; species Sinelater perroti. The sequence continues at coordinate 3,996,932 of JARFIY010000359.1, forward strand.
TGTGTCTAAAAGAATAGAATCCCGCAGAAACCAATAATGATAGTAGATGTGAAAGGCTTGTATAAAGTCATCGGAGGGGAAAATAATGGAAAGTATCATGAACGATGAGATCAAAGTCCTGATCTGATTTCCGATAAAAAAAGTGTCTTTGTCCCGAACAGAGGCTTTATATCAATAAAAACCTATCGGGGAGCTCAAAGATTTAGAGTTGTCATTACACACCATCTAGTATCTGGCTTCTGTTATAGGCAATAATAATCTTACACATCTGCTGGGCGATGTAATGATTGTCGCGAGGCACTTGAAAAACCACTACTGGTGGAGGTGGTAATAAGGATGTTGTCCAAAAGTCTGAGGTAGTGTCGAGCAGTGTCACATGTCGATAAATCCGAACGATACGTCACAGTAAAGTAAAAAATCATAATATAACTAAGACAGTTCTGTTTGAGGTATATAATACATGTAAACCGAAGTAACTAAAAAAACAAATTTTTTTCAACTTAACCTAATCTAAGGTCATATGTTTATTTATTCTGTTTGTACTTGTAATGAGCTTCAAATTGATATCACATACGTCTCCCCGACACATAAATAACGCATTTTCCATTTAATTAAAAATCATTAACTACCTCATTGACTAACGAGTTTCAAACCCTAATATGCATATGAATGATGAGTATATACTCATCAAACAACACAAATGTAGTGCCTACTATGGAATTATAGAAAAGCTCATCCAGAAATAAAATTATTAATAGCTTAAAAGATGTATATTGTGCTTATAATTCCAAATATTTTTAATTATGCAAAAGGTTTTTAGAAAACTGTAGTAAAGTATTTAATGATTAAAAAAGTCTCTACCTGGTTAAGGTGCTGTTAAAAACAATACTTTGGTACTACTAAGCCCATTTTTGCTAAAAAAAAGAGTATGTGAAGAAACAATATTCAAGGATATCAGTAACATTTGCATTTATAAACATAACTTTTAAAATATAGATTCAACTTCAGCTTACAAGATTTAATAATTTAGTACATTGCTTGAACGTTATATTACAATCAATATGTTTGTTTTATTGTAAAAAAAGAAAATAATCTTTCTATTTTTATCACAAAATACGCTTTGTATTTTAAAACTAATTCAATTAAAAATGTTGAAGCAAACCTCCTCTTACAGTAATAACATGAAAAAATAATATTTATCTTACTACCAATTATATAAGTTAAAATGTTCCATTACTTTTATAAAGCTTCTTTTCGGCTGGGACCATATTTGTGTTAAATTTTAAAAATATTATTATCAATTAAATTATGAAAAAATTCCCAAGTAGGCAAATATTAATTACATTTAAATTAATATAGAACTAAACAGCAAGTGTAAAAACATTTAATGTCCCAGCTAGTAGTCTAATTCTTGTATTTTTCAAATTGATATCAATATTTGGTAAGCAAAACACTAATGTAATGTTGAACATTAAACGATCTCCTGACGTTTTCAACTTAGTTTCTGTATAAAGAACTAGATATGTTTTTTTTTGGTGGTTAATGGCTTTTGCTGTCTCTATCAGCTTTAGAAGTCTTTCTTTAATTCAGAAAAACATCTCAACATTTTATTGGACACAACTCCTTCACATTCACATATTAAAACAATGTTCCACGAGAGCTATTATTCCCTCCGTTGTCTTTATCATCTCATTTTACTAATAAATCATTTCTTCTTGCCAGTGTACGATGCAGGCTTGCTACGATTACCTGAAACCAGAGCCTATTTCAATTACTGACTCTTAATGAATAAAACTGTAAAGCCCGTCATTTTCTTGCTTTCTTGTTTTAACGTTGATCCTAAAATTGTTTCAATCCTTTAAGGGCTGTACGATGGTAGTATTGGAAAAATAGATTATTTGTAGTTCTAATTGTGTTTTGGGTTTGATATTCTTATATTCTTTGTTAATACTCTTATTAATTCTCAAAAAGACTAATAAATGCACACAGACCTTAGAAAATGAGGATTTTTCCAATTTGCCATCTATCGTATACTTTTATTGTCCATTTCAGTGATTTCCTATACTAATCCGAAATTCTTATGTATTTCTGTGTAGATTGCTTTTTCGTACTGTGTTAAACTTTATATATTCAATCGTAGAACAATATTTCTCTACCACAAAAGGCTTTTGTTTAGAAAACTTTTAATGTCCAAAAGAAACTTCTGGTTTTCTCTTTCTCTTAATGTCTGTTTTGTTCACGGTAGCTTCATATATCAATTTTGTTTTCTAATCTTTAGAAACTCTCCTTCGTTCCGAAGATTGTTTATAAAAACTCTAAGTACTGTATAAAGTAATAAACTTTGTTTGTACTTTCTTCTTGAAGACTTTCACTTATTTCTCAAGATTTTACAAGAACATTGTTTCAGAAACATTACCATTACTGCCCATATACGTATATCATAAGTAATGAGTGTCAAAGCATTAAGAAACCTCCTAGTACGATTTATGTAATACTTTAATGACATCAACACGAGTACTCCATCAGATTGCAGATAAAATAATTAAATATAGGAGTCATATTTAAGATGGGACCGGAAGATACTGAATCTGTTGGTTAAAGCCCTGAAAACGTTATATATTTCTTGTTCTAAAACAAAAAAATTCTACAAAATACTATTTTTTGCAGCTATAGAGCCAACTAGTGAGGCTCGCATATGTTTTCAAAAAATTTACTGCCATTATTTTAGCCTGAATATCTTTAGAGCACCCAAATTTGTTGCTGGCATGGTCGTAGCTCGGCCCTCTACAATCATTTAAATCAAGACCTACAAAATCTACTAGTTGATATTACAACATATGCTGTCTCTTCATTTTTACGACCACGGTTAGGAATAAAAATAAAAAATCATTCAACAGGAGTTCCCATTGGTAGCACATAGCGTACCACTAAAGCTAGTTAGTCTGTGTGCGACACATCTGGCATTGCGTTTGCAATTATAGAATAATGTTTGGCATTTGCAATCTCCTAAAAACAATATCTGCCTTAACTTGATCCGACAGCTATATAATGAACAGGTTGACAACTGAAAATATGAGAAAACACCTGTTTTTTATTTCCAAATTTTGCCACATATTCAATCATAAAACGATAGAATTTTGAAATTAGTTCTATACAGCCAAAATTGTTAACATTTCTCACATAGCCTAATGTTTCATTATCGCTTAAAACTTCACAACTTCAACAACTCTTAAAAGAATATTTGGCCAATACAAAGCTTATTCATTGTATTATTCTGCTGTTTTACAATCCATTCTTTGTAAAAAACGTGACTTTTACTAAACATGATCATTTATTATATGGTTACTTTTTTAATTTCAAAACTGCTCAGTTGCTCGGAACGTCGTTTCTCCAAAGACTTTGCACGGCACACAAAATACTCGTGCGGTTGATTTTCAATAAACCCACCAATTTTAGCTGATGCAGTTTCAATTCACGAATTTTTTAGAAATTAACTAATCGAGAATAAATCTTTTTGAATAGTGCACTGCCTTTCAGATTTTTTAATGTCTGAATCTTCGTTTACTTGCAAGCTACCAATTCACTAATTTTATCATTTACGTACCACAATGCTGGGACATTGAGAAATATAGTTGGATCTACAACTTTGAGAGTATTTTCGTAACTCTGTGAGCTCAAAACCTATTGCAGCTGCATATTTTAAGTACTATAATTTGGGCTTGAAGTTACTGATGTCAATAGCAATGATTGTGAAGGTCACATACTACGTGAGAAAAAAGTATCTAGTATGGCATTTTTTGATCACAATGTTCTGCCCTTCAAGAAGCTCTTTGGAACATTTTCTGAATCTTGCTGCACTTATTATTTTTTAACAAATCTCCACCCATCTTTCCCAGTCATTGAACAGTTTTGATAGTAAATGAAATGTGAATTGAACCACGATTTCATTCAAAACAAAATTCTACCTTATATTCAAACGTGCTAGTTATAGGACGAATCAAAAGGTTCTGGAATTTGAACTCAATGGCAATCGATCATTCTGGAAAGTTCCTAAATAATTTCTTTGTGGTTTATTATAAATGTATGACTTCGAAATTTAATAGTTATAACTTATTCAAAGTTCTCTGATTTAGTCCACTTCTTTCTTTTACTCGACTCAAAATTTTGTGTCTTCCCAATCATGGCGCCATAGGCTGCACCTTATTCATCCTGTGGGTTAATCAGTCCTTGCCTGCAACCCATTAATCTGTTTTGCCAGAAAAGCTAAACAGATTGTGACAAGTATTTTATGAATGTATGTCAGTATTACCTTGTTTCTCTCTTAAAGTCGTTGTTACTTTAAATATATAAAACTTCAAGCTTGTTTTCAAACACCGGATGTGAGCTATGTTTTGTAATTTTCTCTTTATTAAATGTTGCTATAATTTAAATGGCTGTAAAAAATTAGACACAATCTTCATTACAATTTAAACTACTACAATTATTTTATATTTTAACCAAAGGAAGCTCAAAGGTCAGTTTTATTAATTATCCTTAATAAAAACAAAAGGTTTCTCAAGACCATAATACGTATTTATTACTAATCAGTATAAAAATCCTTTCCATTAACACTAAAAACTTGAATGCATTCATTAAGGCTGCAACTTGTTTTTCAGCTTTTAGTTTGCATGGGGCCTCATAGTTCTGTTTTCGTATTCATTCCTAACAAATATTCCTCCAGCAACGGGCAAGGTGGCCGTTTTAGCCATTAAACCTGCCCCGAAATCGCCAGTTACCGCTCGCCTAATGAATGCGCCATTATTGCGCGACTATCTCTAATGGCGCGTTTTTGATGTGCGCATTTAGATGCAAATTTCCGTCTGCGAGATGAATAAACTGATTAGGCTTGACTGACACGCCGAAAGTGTTCGTCATCCCTCGAGTGCAGCGGTAAGTTGCAGTGAACGCTCTCAAGAAGCACTCCCTCCGTCGTGTAAAACTTGGATAATTAGACGTATGACGTGCATGTGCGTTGCTGCACCTGCTGGAATTGAAACATCCCCGCGGCGCTCATTGAGCAACGCACAGCGTTCCTTAGCTCTGTTAATTAGCATTAAAAAGGGAAGCTTGTAAAATCGACCTTTGTGCTAATTAAGCGTAATAAATGAAACATAACCTCCTCTCATAATTTTTTACATTACCCTATATTAAATATAGTTTTGATATAATTAGTTACAGACGCTCCAGTTACAATTGCTTTATTAATGAAAGAAATGGTACTCCGTCAATGTAGTGCTATTTAAAGAAATTACTCTTAATAACTTTTGTGCATTATTATGTCCGCAAATTTTAAATTATTTGAATGAAAATAACTTAATTGAAAACAGAAAAATTGTTGTAGTGAATTAAGGGACATTTACCATTAAAAATCTTTGAAATAGTTTTTTATAAAGTTGAACCTAAAATTTGCTTAAACTTTTGTAAATTATTTCGCAAATATTTTCTCCAAAAGCAGCAAATATTTTCACGAAACTAAAACACTACTATAACAACGATACTCTGTTCATGAGGTAAAATTCTATGGACGACCTACCTCCCTATTGTTTTTAATTAAGTAGCTAAGAGAACACAACAAGAAAATATTCCTACAAAGCGATGTTTTTCTTGTTAATACGTACAGCTTCAAAACTAGTTATATAATTCGTATTTACTTATCAGATTCAGTTTATAAAGCAAAAATTGTATGGGGAAAACTATATTATCATTTCTTGAACTTGTTGCTGCCATAGTCGTGCCAACAGGCACTTCACATTTAATTAAAAATTTGGTTTGCAAGTATTATATTGCATTCAAAAATCCAACAATTTTTAAAATTTCTATAATATTTTACAACAAACATTATTGTGTTGCCTATTTATAATTTTTATATTGATATTCCCTTACAAATTAATATGAATAACTGTCTTTCAAGCACGACAGCCGCGACGTAAAGGTCGGCCTGCCAGACTAGACTGGGTTCGACTCCCAGGTCAAAATAACGGCAAACATCGAGTGCTTATCATACAAACACCTTTAGCGGTCGTAAAATACATTCTCCTTCTTCTAACGGGTCAGACTAGCCACCTGCCCGGTAGCAACATGGTTCATAGTACTACACGAAATGTGATTAGAAACAGGCTAATAACCTATATAAGAGTAGAAGAAGAAGAAGAAGAAAACTGTCTTTCAAGTCTTATTTTTTTAATCACGTAGAAAGTTTAGAAAACATTAGGTTAACATAATTTTTTATTAATTATATCCACTCTACACTTTCGGGTCCAGTTTTATCCATTTGGCATTAATTTCGTCAATTTTTTCCAATGTTTGATCATTTTTGAAAGTTGCTGTTGTAGTATACCAACTGATTCAGTTACCTATTTCTTGGTTGCATAATATATTTTTGTGCGTCCAAAGATAATATATCATACGTATCAAATAAAGGAAGAAAGATCTTACAAAGTAGCCACTCATAATCCTCATCACTCCATCCCAACCGAAATAATAAGGCAAGAATTAGCTAAGAAGGAGCACAAAATTCGTAATATCATAAACATATACCACATAGTTATCAAACAGCTACTACCTCACCGAAAATAATAAAAATATATTTGACATAAAATTTATATATAAACATGGGGCCGGCGAAGAGATTGCTCTGTAAGCAATCCCAGAACGAACTTAATAAAACCTTTCGATTTATCTGGAATATCTGGAAAATTATTCGACATAGAATTTTTTCGACTTCATTTTCGAATTCAGCGTAAAATTTCCTATAAGAATCACATTTAAAATCGTAATGTCGAAAATTTTCCAGAAATTCGAAGTCGAATATCTCGAAAACTATTCGACATAGAATTTTTTCGATTTCATTATTGAAATCAGCGTAAAATTTTCTTTAAGAATTACTCATAAAATCGCAATGTCGAAATTTTCCCGAAATTCGAAGTTTCTATCTCGAAAACTATTCGAGATACAAACTTTTTGATTTCGATTTTGAAATCAGCGTAAAATTTCCTATAAAAATCCATTTTAAAATTTTAAAATATCCATAATTTTGTGACAGCGACAGACAGACAGACAGACCGACAGACCGACAGACCGACAGACATATAGAATTCAGTAACGAACTTTTTAAGTTCGTTGAAAATATATATAAAAGTAACATAAAGGTCTCGAAAGAACCAACAAAAAGAAAGCACATAATACGACAATGTGTACGCTGCCAGGATTATGGCCATACCAAGACATGTTGCATGAAACCATTTATCAGCGTCAAATACGGTAAAGAAGATAGCACTTCTGAATGTGAAAAAACCCAAACATCCCAGCTAAGTGTGCTCTATGCGGAGGTAGTCACCCAGCCAATTACAAGGGCTGTACAGTGAACAAAAATCTATAAGGTCCAAGGACTCGTCATTCAGATCGGTACTAAACAACACGTACATACAACAATAAGTAACACAAGTAATAATCCTTTACCTCAAAATAACATGCAAGCAGTGATAGAGAACAAAAATAAATTTTCAACTGATGAACAAATGAACTTTAACGAAACACTTAATTTTCTTGCAGAATATAAAGCAATGCTTGCTTAGCTAATAAGTCAAAATAGCATGGTACTAAACTTGCTTTCCGTAGTAATCAACAACATAGTTTAAAAATAGCGTCCTCCTTACGTGTGGCTTTTCAGAACGTCAAGGAGGTTGCAAACCATATTCCAAAAATCATAACATTTCTTAAACTTCAAAATATCGACATTCTATTAATTTCAGAAACTCATGCAACTACAAGAACAATTAAAATACCCTATTACACTACGTACTTTGCTAACCACCCAAATGGTACAGCTCACGTTGTATCCGCAGTGATAATTAAAAATACGATTTCTCACTACCAATTAGAACCATACCAAACCAACAAAATTCAAAGTTCTAAAATTAATGTAGAAGTATTGTCATACCCGCTTGTAATCGCAGCTGTTTATAGCTTACCCAGATATTCCATCTTGCCTGAGATATAGAAAAACTTCTTTCAAACACTAGGTAGAAAATTAATCGTCGGAAGAAACTCCAAACATACTGACTGAGCACCAGAGTCAGCACACCAAAGTGACGTAATATCCTAAAAGTAATCCAACGCCATAATTACAAATACCTTAACAGGGGAACCAACATACTGTCCTAGAGACCCAAATAAACTGTCAGATCTACTCAATCACGTAGTTGTCAGTGGTATAGCAAATACTTACTACCAGGCAGAATCCAATCATAACCTGTCTACTGAATCATACACCAGTCATTCTATCAATTATCAGTACAATCATAAGAACAGAACCCTATTTAAAACTATGCACCAATAATACGGATTGGGAATATTTCACAAGACATCTAAAATAAGAGGTCAGTCTGACATTAGATTAAAAGATACAATTACTACAAGAGACTTACACATCAATTGCGCAATACACAACAGAAGCCCGCAACGAAACCTTTAGACAGTACATAACCAAACTTATACTTGACGAACACTCGATTTGAAAGGTAACAAAAAAATTCAAGAAACCAATCGTAATGATTACTCCTATCAAACAAACAGATGCTACTTAGGCAAGATCAGACATGGAGAGAGTAAACACATTTGCCTATCACCTCACAAACGTGTTCAGTACACCACAATCCTAGGACAACTATAATAATAGAGAAATAGAAGCTTTCCTAGATGTATCATGTCAACTTTCACCAAAAATTAAGCCATTCTTATCCGCTGAAGTCACCCTACAACTTCAATACACCAACAAATGGAAAGCCTCTAAATACAACCTCATAGTTGGCGAAATACTAACAAGTCTTCCTAAAGTTATAACATTGATTATGATAATCTATAATAGCATGCGGGGACTCTGTTACTTTTTTTTACTATGGAAACATGCCTAGATTATAATAATACCTAAACCGACCAATAAGCCTGTTACCTCTACTTTCCAAAGTTTTCGAAATACTATTACTCAGCCGAATTAAAACCATCGTAGAGCTCAATCATCTGTTTCCTCCACACCAATTTGGATTTCGGCAATTCCATTCAACTATATAGTCATAAAATAGTCAATTATATAATAAAAAGGATAGAAACAAGAAACATATGTGCAGCACTTTTCCTAGACATAAATCAGGTGTTCCATAAAGTTTGGCGTATAAAGTTAATATAAATCTTAAACTAATTTTCTTCAGTGAATTGTATCTGTTACTCAAATCATATATAACAAACACACCAAGTTAAAGTAAATAATGCAGTATCTGAACTGCGACAAATTACCGCTAGAGTTCTACAGGAAAACATATTAGGACCACTGCTATAGCTGCTGCATACTGCAAACGTACCAACCGTGGAGAGCACAGTTCTTGCTACATTCACAGATGACACTGCTATCCTATCAGTCGATCGATCACCTGAAACAGTCATAAAACGTCTTTAAACTGCAAGACCCAGACAAACTTTACTACAAGACGTACTGAATGCCCGCAAACCAAAATCGGCAACTTGTTTAACATCAAAATTAGACGAATACTAGCCACTAGAACAAAAAGATCTTCATAAAGGAGTTTTCATCATAAACCACGTGCTAACAATAAAGCTAATAATGGTAAAATATAACGAGTGTAACATTGCTTTATTATTGTGGTTTATCGATTATGAAAAACCATTTAACACTCTAGAAATACGAGCATTACAAATAGAACAATAGACAGTATACATGGCAATTATTACCATATATAAATAACAATGCAATAGCCGTCTATTACTAACACACTAAATCTAATCTTTCATCTATTCACATTTGTATTAGAATACGTGTTTAAAAAAATAAGATTGTCTGACAAAGGAATTAACGTAAACGGCCAGGACATTATGCGGATAATTGTAATTACAAAAACATCTACAAGGATAGAAAAATTAAATATGAAATCAAAGGCTGTAGAGTTAAAAGTAAATATAACGTAAAAACAAAGGTCATGTTTGTCAACGTGACCAAGCTGTTGAAGTACTTAAATGCGGGAATGAAGGACCCGGGCTCAATCCTAAATCAATCCTAAACTTCAGATGCCTGGCACTAAAAATAATTGAGCGCTAGCGTTCAACAAAGAATAACAATGCGGTCGTCTAAGGTGCAGTGCTTTGCCACCTATGAGAAATAAGAGCGAAGATGTGAGAACCTCAACCTCTCAGTTTGCAAGCCATGCTCCTACGCGGAGTGTTAGAGCTTCAACACCAAAGATAATGTTTAATAAAAGTTTTGTTATATAAATAAAAAAACAATGATAGAAAAAGTAAAAAATTATATATAACAAGTTTTCAATGTGCGCTGAAACGTGAATCACGTCACAAAGATATTTAAATGTTTTTTTAAAAGACGTAACGTCTTATAGAACCTTCAGTGATAGGCACATCCCTAAGGAATCCAGAGACAAAATAAATGATAAATTCAAATCAACAGATGTAGTCGAAAAAAATGTAACACAAATGGAAAATAAAATAAAGACGTCCACCAATAAGATGGCTTAACAGCAAGTCTCAATTAGATAATAACAACTAGAAGCAAAGAGAAATAGGAAGATCTAGAAAAGACGTATGTCTTTAATTGCTATTAAAAAAGAAACCAATAGAATATTTAGAAATGTACATGCTTTACGTTCACCTTCTAAAACAAGTGGGTTTCTAATTGTCTTTCTGACTGGTTCTATTTTTATCCCCATTTTTCGACTTGATACAGTAAGATAGAGCTGGTATAACTATAGACTTTTGGTTTATATTCACAAAACCTGTTCCGGATTCTTTGAATTACGTTATATAGTTGTTACCACATCCAAACTATAATAATAATATTAATAGTAAGCTAAGGCTTTCATATGTTCGCTTTCTTTTGCCCGGTCGTCGCGTACCATTTTTGATACGGGGCGATGTGGCAAGCACCGCGCCTTAGACGACCGCCATTATTACACCCCTTGTTCGAACGAACGCAGGTACTTAATTATTTTTAGTGAGTGAGTAGGCCACCCTACAGGCATCACAGAGCTCTGGTAATAGAACCCTGGTCCGTCCGCATCGCAGCCCGCGCCTCAATCGCTTGGACCATTTTCTTATTCCAACATTTGAATTATGAAAGTAAAGAAATTTTGAGCGCCAGCGGTGCCTCGCTGGTAAAGCATCTGGTTGTGATGCGGATCGACTTTAGTTTAATCCTGAGTTCAGATGCCTAGCGAGTGATCTACTCAGTGCTTCCTGCAACGACCAGATAGTGAAAGCGAACATTGGAGAACTTTAACTTTTCACTTAGTAGACCTTGCCCCTACATAGGAGTCTCATCACTATTTTTACATTAAACAAATCTTAAAATACCGAATTAACTTAATTCTTTTTTTTTTTCAACATTAAATCTGACAATGACATGAGAATAATTTTAGCATAAGGAATTGTAAAAAATAAAATTTTAAGTTTTATATGTTCACATGTAACAATTACCTATTTATTTAGTTATTTTTTTAATAAATAACGAGGTCTGACAGCGGCCCCCCGGAGAGCTTGTCCAACTCCGACATGCTTGAGCCCCTTCGCATAGTAGTTTTTAAAAATAAATAAAAACACGATTATAAAGCTCTGTTTGACATAATTGACGTACGCCGTTGCCATGACAACGCATTTACGTATACCCAGTTAGAGTTGAACTTTGACCATTGACCTTTGACCTTTGACCTGTGTGACAGCACTCATAATTTTTTTTATGTATAAGTGCTTTATTACCCGCTCTCAAACGAAAATTTTCCATCGCTTGCGGTTCCGGAAATATATTACCTCGGTCGCGCCTGCCGCCGGACCGAAATTTGTCCTTCGGAGGAGCTCGGGTCGGCACTGAAAGGCACGAACGACTTGACCTTTGACCTTTGTGACAGCAGCAGCAGCAGCAGCAGCACTCATAATTTTTTTTATATATATAATTTACTCTAATTTATTTAATTATTGTGAAATGCTTGTATTAAAATAGAACTGTAATGGTAAAGTGAGTCAGCAAACTTTTTATTCTTATCGTAAACATTGTTGCATTTCTCATCACAATAATAAAACAAGTGCTTCATTGTTGATTTGTAAAAGTAATAAGGCGTTTGCACTAAGCTTATGTAACAGAACAGAACAATTGTAAAATTTATATAACAGCTATAACATTTCGTATGACGGAAAGTCATGTTTTGAAAACCACTCGGAGACTTATATTCAGGGTTTTGTCTATGACAATTTAAAATGATTATTCTGTCAGTGAAAAATCAATGATGAACAGTAAATATAATATATTATAAATATTTATATTTGGAATTATGATCTCAATTTTTTATAAGATAAACTGTAAATAAAATGAAATACATTTATCACCATGGTTTTTCTTGTTAAAAATGTATTACTTTTCAAATTAAATTATATTCTATCACTACAAAACCCATCAGTTTGCTTAAGGATCTATATCAATTTTTTTAAGATTCAGAACATTGAAATATTGTACCAACATATCTAAAAATTCTTTTTATTTTTACTACAAGACGTTCTAAACTAACATTAGTGGCCCATTAAAGTTAACAGACTTTATAAAACTTTTTTCGATGGTTCTAGCTCTCCTTGTTTGAGCACGGCCTGCGAACTGAGAGGTTAAGCCTCTCATATGTTCGCTCTATCTGCCCGGACGTCCCACACCATGTCTGATGCAGGGCGATGTGGCAAGCACTGCACCTTAGACGACCGTCATTATTACCCCTTGTTCGAGTAAATGCAGGTAGTCAATTATTTCTAGTAACTTAGTAGGCCACCCGCCAGGCATCAGAGAGCACCGGGAATTGAACCCGGGTCTGTCCGCATCACAGCCCACTCTTCAACCACGGAACCACGCTGTCTTCCTCATTATGACTTGGAGACGTAAAAACATGGGGCCAGCGAAGAGATTGCTCTGTAAGCAATCCCAGAACAAACTTAAAAATTCGAAACCGAATATCTCGAAAATTATTCGATTTCGTTTTCGAATTCAGCGTAAAATTTCCTATAAGAATCACATTTAAAATCGTAATGTCGAAAATTTTCCCAATATTCGAAATCGAATATCTCGAAAACTATTCGAGATAGAAACTTTTTGATTTCGATTTTGAAATCAGCATAAAATTTCCTATAAGAATCCATTTTCAAATTTTAAAAAGTCTCAAATTTTGTGACGGACCGACAGATAGACATAGAATTCAGTAACGAACTTTTAAGTTCGTTGATAAAAACAGCTTCATTACGTAGTTTTGGCCACCAATCGAGTAAAAATACACCAACAAGCAAAAATTATGTAAATCATAATTAAGCGAACTTACTTTGTCTTTTATAATAAATTTTGTATAGAAAGATGTGCGCCGGGTCTGTTCCCTCACATTTTGTGCCATGAAGAAAAAACAGCAATCTAAATAATAGACTTTACGAGGTAAACCAACTTAAAAATTCAGAAAAAGTATATCATGTGTGATAGCGTCAGCTTTTCGAAAACTTAAAAATTTTATTGATCAGGAAGAAACCATTATTGGTAAATATTATCGGGACTTTTAGAGAATTAAAGGCAGCAATTGCTACAAAACATGTTATTCTACTGCAACACACCAAAACATTCTTTAAATCAAATCCAAACCTAGCCCAAAAAGTGGCGCATGATAGCCAATGAGAACAAATCAAGACATGTAACCTTTACCTTACGTAAAAAAAAGTTGTCTTGTAGTATACTTAAACAACCAGCAACTTCCACAAACGGAAATCGTGTATTATCTAGATATCCATCTATACCGACGACTTACATGGGTTAAAATAAAACACCTAGATACTAAATTCCGCAAGATATACTAGCTAATGGGTCGTCAGTCACAATTATCCATAGAATACAAAATATTACTATATAAAGCAATACTTAAGCTAGTGTGGACCTATGGACTACAGCTGTAGGGGTCTGCTAGTAAATCCAACTACTACAGCGTTTCCAATCAATAGTACTACGTGTTATATTAGATGCTTCATGCTAAATAAACTCATTCATCGAGATCTACAAATTCATACTATCGCAAAGAAAATTACATAATAGAGCATATCATATTGAGGTAGGTTGTTCTTTCATCCTAATGGCACAGCTACAGAACTTTTAGATAATGATAAAGAAACAACACTACAGCAATTGATAGAAGGGTTCTTGATTAAATAAAAATAAAGAAACATACAGACTCAAACGTTTTAAACCAATAGACCTGCCAAACAGATTCATTTAGATTAGTTCTAGTTCTATATTACAATTATAACTTTACTTTTGTTATATTACTGTAAAGTTATGCATGTTAAGTATATATGTCATGGTTATTATTATTACTAATTGATATATAATTTACTGAACGTCTAGCTACATTAAGACAGATTGTAAATAATAAAAGGAGTTAAACAAAACTCCTGGCTTGACGTTGGGTACAACATAAGAGTGTTTGAAAGTTTTTTGTCATAGGCGAGTATTATGAGGGCCTCAAAATATCTACATCTGCGAAGGGATCTCAAACATAATATAATGAAACGAGGCGTTAGACTTTGAGGAAGCAATGTCGAAAAATAAAGCACTTAGGAAAAGTTATACTGCTATCATTAATGTGGAACCTATTAAAACATTACAAATTAAAAGATTTGTCTGTAATCTAGGTAATTATTCCAGCTCCAACCTAGTACTTACAGCACAATATTACTATTTAAATAATAATGGTAAGGCTCTACGCCCCGCGTGGGAGCATGACCTGCGAACTGAGAGGTTAAGGCTCTTATACGTTCGCTCTCTCTGCCCGGTCACCATCTCTGATGCGGGGCGATAATGCAAGCACCGCGCCTAAGTCGACCGCCATTATTACCCCTTGTTCAAATGAACACAGGTACTCAATTATTTTTAGTGACGGAATAGGCCACCCGCCAGGCATCAGAGAGCACCGGGAATTGAACCCGGGTCCGTCAGCATCGCAGCCCGTCCCTCAACCACGGAACCACGCTGGCTCTTACTATTTAAATATCACCAGTAATATATATATATATATATATACATATATATAAAACCAAGACAGCTTTAACATGTCAGATATTTTTGTGAGAAACAGTCATTCTTTTACAGACTTGTACTAATCCACAGACCGACACTTGACAAATACTGATTTACAGTACACCAAATGACAGCATTAAGACAATATCTTCTGTCCTTATAATAAAATATGTTTTCACGATCCACTACCAGCTAACAAGGCTTGAAAAATTCAGCAGTTGTTTAACATAAATGCCCAATATTGTCTATGATCCACCATTTACCAAACTTGGTTGCAACTTAATAGACTACAAATTTAATGTGCGCATTAAGACGACCTGAAAAATAGAAAAAAGAAGTATTGAAAATCTTACTAGATATTTTGCAACACAGATGACAGCCTTATTTGTAATTGTGCTGTAAAGTATATTTATTACACAAACACTGAATTACACTTTCTTCTTAAGTGCCGTCTCCTCTTAGAAGATTGGCTATCATTATGGCTGTTTGTATTCTCGACGTTGCTGCTCTGAACAATTCAATAGAACTGCAATTGTACCATTGTCTCAGGTTACTCAACCAGGAGATGCGTCTTCTTCCTCTATTCCTTTTACCCTGTATCTTCCCTTGCATGATATTTTGTAGGATTTCATATCTTTCTCCCCGCATCACATGCCCCAGATACTGTAATTTCCGTATCTTAACTGTATTCAATACTTCTTTTTCCTTCCCCATTCTTCTGAGTACCTCACCATTCGTCACTCTGTCCACCAGCTGATTTTCAACATTCTTCGATAGGTCCACATCTCGAATGCTTCCAGTCGATCACTGATGTTTTTCTTCATCGTCCAAGCCTCCATTCCATAAAATGCTACTGAAAACACGTAGCATCTCAACATTCTGATTCTTAGCTGTAGACATAAGTCTCTGTTGCATAGTATATTTCTCATTTTATTAAATATGGTCCTGGCCTGGGCAATTCTTGCTCTAATTTCCTCTGTGTATTCATTGTTCTCGTTGACAATAGTTCCCAGGTATTTGTATTTTGTACCTTCTCCACTTGTTCTCCTCTAATCCATATATTTTCTTGTCGTTGTTGTAATTTTGTGATTGTCATAAATTTAGTCTTTTGATATTTAGTGACAGACCTTTTCTTCACTACTTTGGACTACTAGATCTAATATCCTTTGTAAATCTTCTAATGACTCTGCCATGAGTATAGTGTCATCTGCATATCTAATATTGTTTATATATTTCCGTTAACTTTAATCCCAATTGATACCTCTTCCAGTGCGTTCTTGATTATTTCCTCAGAATATACGTTGAAGAGTAAAGGCGAAAGCACACATCCCTGCCTTACTCCTCTTTGTATCTGTACTTCTTCAGTTAACTCATTATCAACTTTTACATTAGCAATCTGGTTGAAATATAACTGAGTTATTATTCTAATATCTTTCATATCTATATTTTTATCTTTAAGTAGTCGAATGAGGTAGTTATGGCGGACTTTGTCAAATGCTTTGTTGTAATCGAGGAAGCAGACATATATTGGTTGATTGATATCCATACAACTCTGAGTTAACATATTCACTGCGAACAGGGCTTCTCTTGTGCCCATTGCTTTCCTGAAACCAAATTGGGTTTCACTAAAGTCTTGTTCTAGCTTTCTGAAAATTCTTTTATGCAATATTTTCAGAAATATTTTAAGAGTGTGACTTATTAAACTAATTGTCCTATGATCATTACATTCTCTTGCGTTGGCTTTTTTGGGTAAAGCGATGAATGTCGATCTGAGCCATTCTGTAGGGATTATTCCTGTATTATATACTGTATTATATAAATCCACCAACACGCCTATTTGTTCTTCCGTGATTAATTTTATTATTTCAGCTGGAATTTCATCAGGACCCGGAGCTTTATTGCATTTTGCCAACTTTATTGCATGTATTACTTCTTCTTCTGTTATATATGGTCCACTGTCTCGTTCTGTATTTTCTTCTATTGCTTCTTGTTGTCTTTCATCTTCGAATAATTCCTGGATATACTCTTTCCATCTTTCTAATTTACCTTTGATGTCGGGTATTATTTTACCATTTCTGTCCAAGAGGATATTATTTTTATTTGATTTTCTTATTCCCGCCATTTCCTTTATTTTCTTGTGCAAGTTGAAATCATCATGTCTTGCTTGCAGTTCTTCTATTTCTGCACATTTATTTGTGTACCATTTCTCCTTAGCTTCTCTAATCTTCCTTCTTATTTCTTTATGTAAGGTTTTATACATTTCATTGTCTCTATTCTTATGTTGTCTTCTGTTTTCCATCAGTTCCAGTATCTCATCTGTCATCCATATTTTATTTGATTCTCCTAATATTTCTCTACTTGGGGCCATTATTCCTTTTTTAAATGCTTCCCATTTGTTATTTGGGTCTCCCTTCAAGTTTCTATCTATTTTTTCTTCTAGTTCTTTATTAATTTTTACCGCTAATTGATCTTTTGTTGCTTGGTCTTTTAATTGTGATATCTGTAGTTGTTTTTTGTTCTGTTGTGATGTAAGTTTTTTTAATCGTGTTTCGATTTTTATTATCACCGGATTGTGGTCAGTTGCTGCATCTGAATTACACACATACTGCAAAAAAAAATCTCAAAACAGTTATTGTGACACATCTGAACATAAGAAAAGTTAAAGCCACGTAAAGCAAAACATAAAGTTGTATATACAAGGTTAGCCAGAATGATCTTCCGTTTTCCAATTGATCACCGCGTTCAATGTATTATTAGACAACGCTCGAGTCGTACGAGGTGCGTTCAAGTTCTAAGATCTCCAAATTCTTTCTCAGCAGTGAGAGTTAGAAGAAAGATGCGGCAAATATTTTTGAATTTGTAATGTAGATAGCAGTACCATACAATGTACACTGGTCAAATTACCTTCATTGCAATGAGTGTTGTTTTGTAGATTTTAAATGCGTGCGGCGAGACCTGGATTCAACTCCCAGGTCAAAAGCAACCGCAAACATCAAATACTCCCCGCCTGTCATACAAACACCTTTGGCGGTCGTAAAGTGTATATCCTTCTTCTGACGGGTTAGACTAGCCACCTGCCCGGAGTACGCCCAACATGGTTTATAGTACTACACAAAATGTGTAGTTAGAAACAGGCTAGTAGAATAAATGATGACTTTTAGTGTTCAAGAACATGTCCACTTTCTCATCTTGCGTAGTGAAAAATCCATCAAAATTCATTGCCAATTGAGTAAGACATGCGGTAAAGACGTTATTAATGTTAAAAATATGCGTTTGCAGATGCCAAAGTTTAATAGGTCGAGAGTTATGTAACAACGAACCGAAGCAACCTCGGCCGCAAACCACCCGGAGCTTAACTATAATTATGCGAGTGGAGAAAGTTGTCATGGATGACCGTCGATTGGGTATGCGTGGTAGCGCCTCTAGACATGGTATTTCCGTAGGATCTGTAGAGTCCATTTTGCATGATGACCTGAAAATGCGAAAAGTTTCTTCAAGATGATTACCACAAATGCTGACCAACGATTACAAAGCTGCGCGGGTGGCAATATCATTTTTCAATCAGCGATTTTCCAGTAGGAAAAACACACCCATTAAGAAATGTTCTCAGTAGCCCCGGAATCATGGCGATGACGTTGTGAAAAATGTGTGCGCCTAGGCAGAGATTATGTTGAGAACAAACAGCAGTTTTAACTATCTTGAGTAAGTAGTTCTGTCAGAAAAAAGTTTGGAGACTTTAGAATTTGAACGCACTTCGTACATCCTTGAGCAGCACAAGGCATGCCATTTTAGTACCCATCATGGTGTAGAGTGGTGAGCACAGTGCGTTTGTATTGGAAATTTATTTTAAAAATGGCGAGTCTGTGATTTTAACATCTCACTACAAAAAAATTTTAATGTTACATCGTCGCAATCATACTGTACCTTGGACTTTAATAAATAAACTTTTCGAAATGTGTACAATCAATCAACTACAACTCTTTTCTAGGTTGTAGTATCTAAAGTACAAGTTAGTCTTCTGATAGCCAACCTCTGAATATAGAAAAGGGTACGAAGAAGAAGAAGAGTCTGTGATCGTGACACAAAATCTATTTCGTAAACAGTTTCAAATAGGTAATCAGAAGGTTTCCATTATGTTGTGGGTGCACAATTTCTAACAGATTGTTTCAGCGTTCAAACGGAAATTACCCGGTAGACCCCATAATATTCGGACACCCGGTAATATCACAGTGGTGACGCAGGCTCTTATCACATGCTCTCGCCTTAGAAATTCACTGCATTTTCATATACCACCCATACAAACTAGTGGTGGTCTAGGAACTTAATGAATCTGATAGTTGCTTGTGAGAACATGTTGACAAATATTCCAACTCACTAATGACAAAGCTCAGTTTTATTTATCGAACCGAATCAATAAACAGAATTTTCGGTATTGGGTCGCACAAAATCCTCGACAACGTCGTATTTTTTGAAAAAGCAGGACACACCGTGACTATTACATATATTTGTATGTTGCGATGTTACGCAATTTTCTGGATCCCAGATTCAACAAACATGGAAATACACCCCTGCGGCTCTAACAAAATAGCGTTCGAAAAGTTTTAAGCCAAATATTTCCCGGCTACTTTATCACATCGTGACATCCCCTAATCGGCTTAGTCACCAGAATTAGCCGCTTGTATTCATTTCTGTGGAGAAGTCCTACAGCGCGGGTCGCGGACTATTGAGGAATTAAAGAGTGCTCTTCGCAACGAGATCGCACCAATAGCGATAGAAATGACTCGGCAAGCAATGTGGAAATTTAAGTTAAGGCCGCAGCTTATCATCTTAAAAACTGGTTGATCACTGAATGGCAAGCATGGTTTTGTGTGGTAGTATAATAAACATCAAACTGTTTTTATTTTTATTTTTGGTTCGAAAATGGGAGATTATTCTGCTGGACTCTGTAGGAAGAACCAGATGTAAAACAAGAAGACGATGAAGAAAAACCAGCAAAGTAAGTTGTAAATAACTGATTACAGTAGAAAAAATAGATACAGAAAAACATACAAAAAAATTCGACTCTGCAATGATACGAATAATAAAGAAAATAGAAAAAGCAGATTTTATTGCATTATATTTAAAGTGGTCTGAGTCATGTCAATAATAATTTTTGATTAAAATAATTCATGCATATATGCATCATCCTTTCGCACATTTGGTTAAAATAATAAATGCGTTAATAAAGTGTATTGTTTATAGCGCAAATTTTTAACAATATCCCAAATGTCCTGTTTTGTTCAAATCAAAATTATTAAAATAACCACACTTAAGCAATATACTCATTTTCTAACTTCTTAAAATTCGAAATAATGAGAAACGTTGCAGTATAAATGTAGAACACTTTATTTGATTAATGACTGGCTTTAATAAGCAGATAAAATATATCCATGTTTGTGTTTGCATAAAAATGGGTCCTCTGTTACTGCCTGTTGATTCATCTTTGGCCTTACCACCTACGCTTGTTGATATTCTTCTTTATCTACTAACTAAACAATCATAAAGGAGAAACGCTTCAAATTTGCTTTAAATTTTAGATAAGATGTAAATTAGCAACCGCTTATCTGTTACAAAAAATTTAGGCGCACATCTCTTATCAGTGTAGTAGTAATCCCGTCTATATGAGTAAGAATTTCATTTTAGTGAAGTATACGTATCTAAAAAACAACAGTCAATAAAAGAGGAAGAAGACTACCGGTGTTATTGTAATAATTATTTCATAAGTTATGTACTCATATAATGTATAGTGATCCTTAAATAAAACAACTAATAATGAATTTGGTACAACAAAGTTTATACTCACTGGTAAAACGTCGCATCGGACATCGCATGAAAGCGTTAAAGAACCGGAGCAGATATTTCAATTCCGCGAAGAACTCAGTGCTTTGGCAAACCACAGTAAGTTAACTATGTCATTCTCAGTAGAGTACTGTGGAATTACAGTCGACGAGAAAGCTGACGAGCTAACACAAAAAAGATCATCAACTCCATATACATGTAGGTTACAAACCAGCTGTAGGAGCATCTAAAGGTACAATAGGAAGCCAGGTGAGACAATAAATTATAAAAAAACATTTAAAAAATACTGTGAAAATATACAGGAAACAAAGGCATGGAAAAATTTTGTATAAAAGGACCTTCCTGCAAACCAACTGAAAAACTGCTACAAAACAGGAATTACTAACATCGACTCACAAGAGAGTCACTCAGGGACGTCGACAGAAAAGGATTTATATCATTAAATATTTTTCTGTTTTAAAAAATGCCCCATTAGAGCACAATTTGATTATGGCAAATTTAAAGAGTTCATTAATATTTATGCACAATAGTATCATGTTTTCTTGCATTTACACAAAAGAAAAACTGTCTAAAATGGCACCCAAAAGTATCGATGCATATTATAAAAAAATTCACTTACAATAACCAAATATCTATATATTTACATTATACTTATGTAGCCTCAGTCAGCTTCAAATAGTGAGCTCAAATATATTGGGCAACTGAGCTATTGTTTTCAATTGTAGCTGTAGATTTAAATTTCTTCTCCAATTATTGCCTTACTGCAGAAATTTGGTTTATTGGTAGTAGTCTGAAACAAGTCATTAGCAACCGCAGTACCATTTTTCTTCTACTCTTGCAACAGTGATCGTGAAACGAATTTTGCTGCACACGTTTCATATCAAGATCTTCTGTCAAGAACGAAATTTGAAATTCATGATTCATCTTATAGTTCTCGGACTGTTAGTCATTAATCCTTGCCGACTGTAGCCCTTCAATAGTTTTTGGTAAACCTTTATTGCTAGTCTTTTACAACAAAGATCTGAATCGTTTATACCATTCTTTTATTCGTACTGCACTTATTGCATCGTTCTATAAACAAATGTTCCAGCTTTACACAAAATTTGATGCAAATTCACTGACCCAAGTTGCCCTTACTCATTCGCATAATAGTCCACTATATTTGCTGTCAAGTTATATCGCGGTTTCACAAACAGTTTTTCTTGTATTAACAATGACTCGTTATTTTTGGGATAAACCTGGTATATTCATCTCCTATTTATTTACATAAAAGATTACTTAAAGCAGTAATAATTTAAATTAATTTATTATTTAAGTAGTAAGAGTGATCACGATTTTTAGTACAATTTTATATAATATATTTATATAAAAAAAAATTCGAAGGCCCAGTAAAATTTCTTTCCCCGGGTCCGGCGTTAGCTCTTGATATTCCGAGGACGCCTCAATAAAATAGCGTTGTATAATAAAGACCTGAGTTGCAGACAGTATATCAGAGAAACAGAGACAGCCATTCATATCTTAAGTATGAGGCTATAATTCATAGAGAGCAAGCTATTTGTGGAAAACCAATAATTAATCTAGAAGAATACAGCAAACATCCAGTAAGAGACTTGCACAAACTGCTACAAGAAACAAGAATATTGGAAAAAGTAAAGAAAATGAAAGAAGCACAATAAGTCTATGAGGCTGCAAAGCTACCGGAGACATAGATCAAATGGCTATAAACAACATAAAAGATGTGACATTGTAATATGCTTATTTGTAGGTCATATTCTAGTGTCTGTTGATAAAAAAGTTTATCTATAGACTTAGACAACTTAAAAAAAGTATTAGATAGTTAGAAATTTGGCATTAACATAGCCAAAACAAGAGGGGCAGTAATATATAACAGCGATATAACAATAAATATTAAAACTAAAAACAGAACAACTAATAGCATTGATTACATATAACACAGTGTGTAATATAATAATTAGATGGCTGGTTATTGCATCCCCAATTCCAGTTTCCAAGCCGGTTTCTTCAGATTTTTAATGTCGCTTTACTTCCTCGTGGCAAGACTCCTCAGGACGACCTCTCTTGTTTCTTCTTGGAAGTTTCGACCTGAATATTTTCTTTGGTCATCGTTAGCCTTTCATTCATAGCATGTGCCCAATTTTTTTTTGTTTAATCTATTATTGTTTCTGTTACTATCATTCTATGTTTAATTTTTTCATTTTGGAGCCTTGAGATATTCTATGCTAAGTTAAGGCTCAAATTTAACAGGTGTGCATATTTAATAAGTTCAGTAGGAGTATTTCCGAAATCAGTAGATCTTCCATTTTTTATTTCTTTCATACATGTTTTGACTTTTTCTGCAGTTACCAGCTAGAATTCTTCATTGTATTGTATATAGCTTCGTTCATGAATTCTGGCCACAAATGTCGTTTTTCACATATTTTATTGTTTACCACACTTTACTTGATCCTCCAACGTAGTTGTTGCTTTGATTACATTTATTCTTTTCTTCCTTAATTTTATTTTCTAGTTCTCTGTTTTTAGTTTATAATTTTGATTTTTTTTTTTGATCTATTTATCAAAACTTTCTGCATGATCCATTTTGGCTTTAACTATCTGCGAGCCAAAAAGTTACTTTGCTCTTATGTTTTTTGTAAGTGTATTTGTCGAAAGTCTCGTTTACGCCTTTGTATATACCTTTTTTTATTCTTTCTCTATTGATTATGATGGTGAGTTATTACTTAATTCTTGAATATTCGATTGATAGAATGGTAATAAATTTAAGGCTCTAACGCCTTGTGTAGGAGCACGGCTTGCAAACTGGGAGGTTAAGGCTCTCATATGTTCGCTCTCTCTGCCCGGAATACAGCCATGTCGCGCCTTAAACGATTGTCATTATTACCCATTGTTCGAAGTAATCGCAGATACTCAATTATTTTTAATGACTGAGTAGGCTACCCGGCAGGCATCAGAGAGCTCCGGGAATAGAATTCGGGTCCGTCCGCATCGCAGCCTACACCTCAACCACTGCACCACGCTGGATCTTGGTGGAGTAAATACAAATTATATCTTTTGTTAGTGACTTTAATAACCTTAGTTGTTACTAGGTTATTATGTACCTTATTTCGGTCTACTTGAATAGGATAAGCTTTTTGGTACTACAAAATGGTGATCAGAGTCATGTACTTGATAATTTCAGTTTTCTTTGATAATGAGATAATTTTTTGACGTTCTCTTTTAAAAACGATGGAGGCATACTCAGATATTAGTAGCTTTTAAACTATACTGGCTAAAGAACTCTATGAACTTTTTGCCATTGTCATTCTGTTATTTTCAGAAAATTTTCCAAATGTGACACTATTATCTTATTTTTTTATCCTTGCATATAAATCGATTGCCAATATTGCATCTTTTCATTCATTTTTAATATGATTCTTAACAGTATCTATAGACGCATGTACACCCATTATCATCGTAATAATTGATATTCTGACAGATGCATATTCATAATTTTGTATAACTTCTAAATTATTGTCTTACTAAACAGCTTTTCCAGAAAATATATATTTCAAAAAATATATATTCTTCCTTGTCTTCATTTCAGGCAGCGCCACAACATCTAGTTTATGGATGCTTCAATTTTCATAGTTTTTTCATTGCGGAGCGTTGTCTTAATTTACACACGTTTAGTTTCCGAGGCTGAATGCAGGTATTTTTAGCACTTAGATTTGTTTTATGAGGGCAGGATGCATTCTACTTGAAAGAGTAGACTATTCTGTCAGGGCGTGCTTTCTTAGTTGAAAAGTTCCAGGTTTTAAGGCGCCCGAGTTCTGACCTTAGCTATAGTCTATTACAATTACACTGAGAAAGCACCACGTAAACGTTGGCCATCGGATTTGCTGGCAAAACTGCTAAAAAGTGTTGAAGAGGCACTTGGAAATTTAGATATACCTATGCGACGTCAATAAATCCCGTCGGGGCCGTATCAGCCATTCGTCTTCTCTCCCCCTCTCCCCTCCCCCCTCCGTAAAACAAGTAAACCACATTAAATATTTAGGTACCACTATCATAGTGCATAAAAAAATAGAAGATGAATTAAGAATATTTCTAAGGAAAATACTATATGTCGAAAGAAAAGAGAGAATAAGGAATGAAGTCCTAGAAAGAAACCTACAAGTTAAAGCACTAAAAAAAACATTAAAAATAAAATACTAAAATACTAAAATCTAATGTCATAGATAAAAGCAAAAGCCAAGAAGAACATAAATTTTGAACATTAGAGAAATACTACAAGAAAGAGGTTGAAATGGAATGAGGCATTGAGACTGGCAATAGACAGGAAAGCATGGAGCAACCTCGTAAACAAAACTTACTGAAGAATAAAAAATAACCTCAACATTTTTGAGCGCAAGAGAACCAGACTATGTATGATATGTAGGATGTAGATGAGTTAAATTAAGCGAGATTTTTCTTTTGTTCAAGAAGCAAAAGTGAATATTTTGTGATATAATAATTAATACTATAAAAATTCAGAAAGCCATTAAAAAGTGGCCCCAATATATTTTTACCTGCATCGCCATATTAGCTCAGATCTATGAAAATATACGACATCTAAATGGTGGAACAAAATGTCTTTTTCCAAGTTGTTTCCTAATCTGAATATATCTGTAATGTAAATACTTATATTAACTTAAACAGTGACTACATTCAAGACCAATCGCCTTCTGATAAAGCTCCCGACTCAATAATTACTAGATAATTAAAATTATGCAGTTTGCCATAATAATATTAAATCTGATTGTAAATAAAATATGAGCATTTCAATCTTACACAAAAATGTAATAAACTTAAAAATAGTTTACATTAATTATAATCCAATGCGGCTATAGGCGTAAGCTGTTACCATCAAATAAATTGCATAAATAGAAGCCAACGTTTTAAGTTCCATTTTTTAATTTACATTTATTGAAAAAATTTAAAAAACTTGACTGTACTAATCGAATTTTGTTAATTATTTGTACCCTAACAGGAGTATTCCTTATTATCTTTATAATAGTAATATTAAAAAAAGTCTTTAGATTAATCAATATGTCATAATTAATAAACATTGAATATTACTTAAAAACTAATAATAATTATAAGTACACTGCGCCTTAAATTCCATATTTATCACTAGAACTCATGAATTAAATAAATATTAATTTTGCAATTATGTCGCTTTTGTCAAAGAAATGCATTAATAAGAAAATCATGCCACTACCAACTATTTTAATCAAGCGTTCCGTACTTTTTGTGTTTAAAAAAACAGAAGTGTGATACTGTTGTTATATAAAGAAATAGCAATAAGCAAAAATACCTTCTACAAGCTCGTTAAAACCGAATTTCGCCGCCCTTAAGATTGCAGATACGCATCCCCTAAATTGCTTAAATTCGAGCTGTTGACGAACGCATTTCCGGCCTCGTTTAAAGAATTTCAGCCGTATCTATCAGTGCAAAAGTGTGCAATTATCTTATTCCTTGAGTATCAAAGTGAATATCGTTGAATGTGACCGCGAGTTTGGCAAAAAGTAACAAGACTAGTGTTCTAAACAAATTTTACATAAAAGACCATCATTATGAGAACTATATCGAATGTTTTCTTTAATACTTACTTTAAGATAAATTTTTCTTTCTCATTCTTAGAGCCTTAGTTCTTGGTTTTTACATATTTTTGCTTTTAATTTGTTACAGTTGCATTGGTTATTGTTTGTTTTACTTAATAGAAAAATAGCTCTGAAATTTTTAGTTACTTTAAAAGTTTGTTTTGGAAAGCAAATTTTAACATTTTTTTGCAACCTTCCTGTTAAAACTACACGTTGTATTTTCTTATCTTTATGTTTAATTGTAACATACTGACGTTTATAAATATCTTTTAATATTAATTGAATGTAAATACAAAATGACAACATTCTTAAAGTTTAAGTAGTATAATAATTCAGAAAACAACAAAGACAACTGTATTTTAAAAAATATATAAATTTTATTTTTTAAGTAGTTTTTATGGTTTAACGCATTTCTCCTAAACTTAAGGCTAGCTTTAAAATTGTCTGACAATGTACAAAAAGATAATTAATTTTTTATTATTCATTTTCTTATAATAGAGGCGATTATTGATGTCCTAATAGTAAAATTTAAACCTTATAGTCAATATATCGTAAGTTTAAGTAGGCAAAACGGTGTGGTTGCAAAACAATTACGTCGACAAATTCTTTTATAGGGAAGAATTTGCCCTTGATATTTACCAACGATTGATAAACGTTTATGAAAATCACACGGTAGATTATTCGTTTTGGCAGCAAAAACAACATGACAATGTTAGCTAGAGACGACTCATGTTTCAGTAACTCTGTGCACAGTCACCATAATAAATAATTTCTAGGGAGCTACGTGACGACTGTGTAATACAATCAATATTTGTAACGTTAGAGCATTAGGATGCTTGTGACAAGTTGATCGTACGAATATTTATGAAGAAACACAAAATTACCAATCGCTAATAAGTAAAAACTGACTGCATCTAACTATCGTTATAAAATCTAAACGATGCACAAACGTTAATTCGTAGAATGGCTTTACACCAATTCCCTGCAAGACGAGCTGTAACGCAAAACGCAACAGTGAACAAGTAAAAAAATGTGCACTCTATTTTAAATAGATAAATAAAATATTTAAATTGCAGTTCTACATTTTTTGTATGCCGCGATATCACAACGTTTTATGTTCTAAATTGTAATTTATATCTCAATCCGCATTTGCATTCTTTAAATTCTCAAAGTTGAATAATGCTGTTCTAAAACGCTGCTCCATAAGATCACCGCCTCGTCGCTTAGGCACTAGCACCGCTATTATTCAATAAAAACCCAATAAAGTTTGTCCATAATAGTATGGATGACACTATCCTCTCCATCAATAAGATTTAAAGGGTAGCCCAAATTAAATTTTGCACCACTATTTGACAACGTTATTTTCGATTCTTCCAACTAGTCAATGTGGAAAGCTATAGACAGAACAGCCAGTTATTATTATTAAAACGCATTTCAAAAATTTTCGAATGCACTGTTAAACCTCTGTGGAATTTTTGGTCGAAATAGTAAATCAAATTAATGATAAAAAATATGATGAAATTTATTGGTAATAGATGGAAAAATTCGTAAGTATCAACGTAGGGTAAGGTCCCGTAAAAATATTGCCGTAGTAAGTCAAAGTTTGACTGCAAATCCTAAATCGCCGAATCCGTAAAATAATGAAGCTCCTCTAAGAAAATAGTGATCTTGCGTATAAAATTCATCTAATGCAAGAACTTAAGCTAGCTGTCAACAATTTGTCAGTTGGTTTGAGGGCATCATGGAATGGATTCTCATCATTTTTAACGATGAGGCTCGTTTTCAACCAGGCATTTTTCTAAACAAACACAATTGTCACATTTGGGGCTTAAAAGATCGCCTAACTCATGAAAATCAAATGAATCTCCAATGAGTCATTGTTTGGTATAGTCATCTATTTTTTGGACAAGAGGATCTCAAACACGTAGGGTTCCAGCAGGACCTGTCAACAGTAGATTTGCTGCACCAACAATTGGCCAGCAAGATCTTGTAATTTAACACCGTGCTACTTCTCTTTGTGTGGTATCCCGAAAACAGTTGGCAATCTCAAGAAAGAAATCAGGCGCCTTATCGATGAAATTGATCAAAATATGTGCAAAAGTGTTAAAAATTTCAACCAAAAGCCGTCCTTTATGAGACATAATTTTTATACTTAATCAGAGATTATGTGCTTTAATATTCAATACCAGTACAAGTTATTAAAGAAGAATTGTTTATCAGGACATTGATAATCAATTTAAAGGCTTCACACGCAATCTGGTGTACTCTTGTCAATTATGGGGATGCAATGTCAGCACCCTTATTGTCATACCTGATATTCCTCTTAGATTATCTTCGGAGACGTAAGTCTCTTGCTTTCTCAAACCAGACGGGGTTTGTAAGCTGGTAGCGTCAATACTAAGTTTTTACCCAAACGGATAGTAAATATGGACCCGACGATTGCACAGTAACGTGTATCAAGTGCAGTACTGCTTTTTAGCATTCCAAGCACAATTTTTTGTAATGCATTTTTGGTGTCTTCTTTTACATTCCGGGTGGAGACATACCAATCTACAATTTTTGCAATAAAGGCAAACATCTTTTTGTTTAAGCGCATTACCGTCACTGCAGTCTTCAGGGGCTATTGAGCCTACTAACATGCAACTTAAATACTGCGACGTAACATACACCCGTGAGTTTCCACGGAGACTCGAAACAAACACCCGCGCGCTGGGTTTCCAATCAGGGGACCGTTCGCTCGTGACTATTACAATTATTTTTTGAAACCATTTGATATTACCAGAAATAAATCGTATTTTTTACAATTTTGATGCCCAGTTCTTTTACGATTATTTTTATGGTTTGGTTGATTTTCATATTTTAAATTACAATGTTTTCGTTTTTCTCTTCTGAGTATTATATTCTGTTATAAACGCACATTTATATATTTTGTGCAGATTACACACAACGAAATTTATTTTTAAACATATTAGATTTAACATTTATTTATTAATATATATATATTATTGCATAATATACTACGAAAGTGCACAATTTTATTTATATTATCATTAAATATGTTCCTTTTGCTCTTATTTGATATTGTTAATACATATATGTGTATCCATCTTTTTTTACTAAATTGATTAGCCTATTTACTAGTTCTTAACATATTTTTAAGATAGAAAAGAACAATACAATACACAATAATATAATAATAAAAGTTGTATTACGTAATAAGAATAAATGTAAATTTCTCAGAACTGCGAAAACAAAATTAAGCATATTATTAATCGCATTATTTATCATATTTATTTAATTTTTAACACAATTACCTTGAATCTCATGCATTCATTCAATGTTTTTCATACCTTTCTAATAAATATCAAAATAAAATTTAATAGTTCTTAATGGTGATATAAGACCCATAATGATATAATAATTTTGTTAATTTTATCCGGAACTGGCAGATCTTGTCTCACTTGAAGTTATATAGCCATTGTTAATTTGATATTCTTAGTGGTGGGTAATATCGTTAAGTATTTTAACGTATCTACAGTCTTCACACTAGCAATAAAGCGCTACCAACTTTAGAACAATTAGGAAATTGTTTCAAATTTTAGGAATTTTTGTAATAAAAAATAATTTTCTTCGGTTTGTTAATATAATGGTGTGCTTTTTTATTAATTTATTACAAAAAGTATGCTTGATAAAGAACTAATGACATATAGGTCGCATTAGTTTTTGAAGAACTGCCAACAAGCGAGCGATTGCGACACAGTTGGCAAACATATCCTAACTTTGCTATTCTTGCCTATACCTTTTTTATTAATTGTTTTAAATTTATTTTCATGCTAATACATACTACATACAAGTGTGGTTGGATATTAATTTAGTACACAGAAAAAGAGTAATATTACTACGTCATAATATGCATTTTATCGGGTTAAAGTTTTGGCGAAGCAAGCGGATATGTGCCGCACTCAGATATATAAAGAGAACGAAACGCTCTACCTGCTATTAAGGTCAGACTTGAATTTTTATTAGTTTCTAATTTGTAAATAATAGCTACCCCGAAGTCCCAGTACACTTCCAACCGAATATCTAAACGTAAAATACCGTCAGTGCTGGCGCGTCGGCTGTAAACGGGTGCTGATCACCGAAATTATCATTCAGTTAATTATTATTTTCACTCCATATTTTATATATTAAAGTAAATTTAATATAAATTATCAAATAATAAAGTATATTTACAACCTAACTTTTATTCTTATCTAAATCAAGCTAGCCCA
This sequence comes from Sinelater perroti, assembly GCA_036346155.1. Taxonomy (NCBI): domain Eukaryota; kingdom Metazoa; phylum Arthropoda; class Insecta; order Coleoptera; family Elateridae; genus Sinelater; species Sinelater perroti. The sequence continues at coordinate 4,027,819 of JARFIY010000359.1, forward strand.
CAACACCAATTTTAACACCAAGCCTATAATGCATTACAACAACAACTTTTTACTTTACAACCTCAACTCACCCAGTACCCACTAAAACCTTATCAAGCATAGATGACAAATATGTAGCCAATAAATCAACAACAACATCCTACGGCTCCTCTAACCTGTAACGAGTTAGGAAATTAATGGAATTTAGTCAACTACAACAAAAAGAGATCCAGAAGCCCCGTAGATACTTCACATAACCAAACTCAAGGGAAAAAAACAATATTGGCTAGATGACCCAGTACAAACCAGTAATAGATATGGGCCACTAAACATAGAAATTGATGAGCAGGAAAGCACCCACGAGAAGTAACTGCCCCGAAAATCCCTAAACCATCACCTGTTTATGTATCTAATGCGAAAACTATTAATCCCCTAATAACTCTACTTAACAAATTGCAAAAGACAAATATACACTAAAAGCACCAGACAATGATCAAATTAAAATCCAAAGTAATACAAGCGAAATTGAGACAACTATTATTAAAAATCTCATAAATGAAAACACAAAATTTTACACATACAAGCCAAAGTAAGAAAGAACATTTAGAGTTGTAATGAAAAACATCCAACATTCCATAGACACGGAAGAAATCAAACAAAACTTACAAACACTCGGCCATGAAGTAAATATATGGAATGTAAAACAACGGTCAACCAAAATTTCGCTCCCCATGTTTATAGTGGAAATTAAACAAAAAGATAACAACAAAGATATTTACAAAGTCAAACTATTTATGAACACAAGCATAAGTGTCGAACTCCCTCATGCAAAATGAACAATCCCGCAATGTGCCAAATATCAAAGATTTGGCAATACCAGAAACTACAGGATCTCACTCCACTAAAGAATGCCCAAGAAAAACTGAAGATGACCAGGTTAAATGTGCAAACTGTGGCGAGCACCATTCCGCTAATCACCGAGGATGTATAGTACACAAGCAACTACCAGAAAAACTCATGCGTAGATCAACTCAAAGATATTAAATTCCTGAAGTTTCTTACGCAGAACAAGACAAAACAAACAACTTACACAAAACTCGAGCACCAATATCATTCCACAACCACAAGTCACATCTCAAAATCAACAGTCAAACGATATGGAGGAGCTGAAATCCATGATGGGGATTAGCATGAACCGTATGATCACGCTAATTGGCAAAATTACATAATGGTTGAACTATTAAAAATAGCTGTTTGGAATACCAATGGGCTTAGCCAACACGCCCTTAAAAATAACCAAATCGATATACTTTTTATAACTGAAACTCACTTCACTATCAAACGCTACATCAGATTTCCCAACTACCGCATTTATAACACAAATCACCCTGATGGAACTAGTCCTGGTGGCGCAGCTGTTATTATAAAATCCAACGTAAAACACCATAAGCTATATAAATATAAAAAAAAAACTATTTACAAGCTATTCCTATCCAAGTTGAAGACAAAACAGCAACTATCAAAAATCTCCGCTGTTTATAGACCTCTAAAACACTCAACAGAAAAAAAAAGATTACTCTCATTTGCTCCAAAGTCTAGGGAATAGATTTATCACACCAAGACGAGGGCTCTCGCATCACAAGAACTGATGGGCATGAACTACTAGCAGCTATACAATCAAATAATCTAAATTACTGATCGTCTGGGGAACCGACCTATTGGCTTACTGATCGTCGGAAAATCCCTGGCCGATTCGATTTCTACACTATTAAAGGGTTAAATGTAGGCCAGTTTACAATCAAATTGTCTTTAGAACCAGCTGCTGTCCATTTATCTCTTATAATCACATTTCACTCAGAAATAACACACATTCAAACACGACCAATACTCTGCAATACAAAGACGATCTGGGAATACTCCAAAACAGATTAACTGATGAAATAAACTTAAAAATACCATTAAAAACCAAATACGATATAGAAAAAGCTGCAATAGAATTAACTAAAATAATCCATTAAGCAGTATGGGAAGCTACACTACCAAGAAAAATCCCAACACCTACAGCTGCCCCTTAATAGTGAAATAAAAGATAATCAAAATAGACACCTAAGAGAACGTTGGCAAATCATCCGTTCAGAAGTAGATAAGCGAGCACTGAATCAGACCTCAAAACAACTAACGAAATTTCTACTGCAATATAAAAACCAAGGCACATTACCTAGCCAATTTCACATCTACTGAAACCTCCGACTATTATATGCACCAACCACTTATTATCAAATAAAATGGACAATGGGCCCACAGCAATAAAGATAAAGCAGAAATTTTGTTGAACACCTAGCAAATGTGTTCAAACCCTTCCCCAGCCGGTGTGCCAAGGAAGATGCTAAAATAATTGACCATCTAGAATCCCCTTTTCAAATCATTGACCCATTTAAGGTTTTGGAAGTACAAAAGGTAATTAGTAAAGAAACTAATCCTAAAAAAGCACCAGGCTTTGATCTTATCACGGGGAAAATCCTTCAACCAGTGCCTGAAATTGCAATTCGAGCTATCACTCAAATATACAATGCTATCCTCGCTATTAGGTACTTTTTAAGTACCTGAAAGGTAGCACAGGTAACAATGATGCAGAAACCTACAATCCAACATTTTATAGACCCATTAGCCTTTGCCCAACCCTCTTTAAAGTCTTCGAAAAGTTATTATTGAAACGACTTCAGCCAATCCTAGATGAACAAGATTAATACCCAATCACCAGTTTGGATTTCGATATCAACACGCAACAGTAGAACAAATTCATCCTTTAATTGACTATTTTTATTTATTATTTATTTTTTTATTTATTTTATTTTTTTATTTATTAATTTAATTGATTAAATCCAAAACTTTTGACAAAGTCTGTCACTTGGGTCTATTTTATATACTAAAAAAGTTTCTGCCGTACCAAATCTTCGAAATACTAAAATCTTACCTGTCAGACCGGCATTTTTTGTGGACTACCAAGGCGAAACTACGAATCTCCAACTTGCTGTATCTGGAGTTCTCCAAGGCAGTGTGCTGGGACCCATCCGATACTTGCTATTCACAGCCAACTTTCTATTATGAGTTTAACCACAACCGTTACTTTCGCTGATGACGCTGTCCTGGCCTTACATATTAATTCTACCACTGCATCCTACAACTTACAAAACTCCCTTAATAAAGTCCAGCAATGGCTCAAAGTATGGAAAATCAAGGCAAATGAAAACAAATCCCAACATGTCACTTTCACCATAAACAGCGCTAACTAAAACATGGCGACTCCGCAAAATATCTGCGGCTTTATCTGGATCGACGTCTGACTTGGAAAACCATACGCAAACAACTTAGGCTACAATACAGAAAAATCTATTTGTTGATTGGAAGGCACTGTCTCTAGAAAACAAATTACTGCTTTATAAAGTAACGTTAAAACCTATTTGGACGTATGGTCTCTCTCTATGGGGAACCACCAGCATCTCCAACCTGGATACCATTGAGAAATTCCAAAATAAAGTACTACGTGCTTTAGTCAGTGCTCCGTGGTGCGTACCAAATAAAGTGATACTAAGTGATTTGTATGTCTAGTATAAAATAAGAAATAGAAAGAACTGACCAAAGATATAAAGGCAGACTATCAGTGCATCTCAGTCAACTTGATGAACGAATCCGATAAACAAAAACCCTTAAAACAATTTAAACCCAATGAACTTTCATTGCGTTTTAATAAATAATTTTAATTTAAGCTAACATTAATTCTAAAATTTAATTTTTAATTAAGTTTGCTTCTTCTTTTTAAATTTATGTTTTTTTATTATTAAAATGTTCACTTGTATTATAAACTAGTGAAATTTATAGTAGAGTAGCCCTATTCTACATGTTTATAAACAATTGGCAGTTATAACTGCTGGTTGCATGTATTGTTATATGTACCATATTAAATACTTATTGTTCCTTGTAACTATGACAGATTGTATAGTAAAGCAGATAAAAAAATCTCTCTACTTTTGTGGCAGTTCAATTTTCAGATATAAATCGCTAAGCATGACTCCAAGCTTGTAGGCCGGTGTATGATCGCAAATGAATAAATCCACATAGATCGCACTCAGCTTCCATGCAGGTTGCACCATAGCTATAGCTGTTTATCGTAACTTGATTCATTTTACAAAAGAGTGTACTGATTAAAAAATAAATAAAAGTGCAATTACTTTATAAGCATTGCTTTTTTTAAACTTATATCATTATAAATCTCTTGTATTTTGGCTTTGACTTCAAAATACCTTACTGACTTGTCTCACGGGCCGTTTGGATATTTTTCATAGAAACGGTACTTTTCTGCAATATTTTCTGACATATATTTACAAAATGTCTGAATATCTGACTTTAACGCTTATTTTGCTTTCTGAATGATCATAACAAGGATTATTTTTTGTCTTGGAGACTATTGAAAGAATGGTATAACTGTGCTTTATACCATTTATTGTTATAACTAATAGAAAAGATTATAATTTTATCCCTTGTAACCAAAATATAAACTGCTATGCACTATTGTGACTTGCTACTTGAAGATCGATCCCATATTCCTCTTTGATAATCAAATTCGATCAACTATGCTCTTCTAAGTCCTCAAATATTAAAATTGTGGTAGTTTGAATACATGCAGACCTGAACAGCTTGACTCCATTTTCTGCACTTTCAAAAGTTTGTATCAACCGCACAGCTTTTAAAAAGTGAAATTCAATGTATTATTGTCCAAGCTCATCACTTTTGTTCTATTCTTTCCTTTAGGCGACATTTTCCAAAAGTCATTTATTGCTTTTGACATAAAAGGCCTGTATTTTGTTTATTGTGTCATCATCATTGTTGTCATTTAATTTACTATATAGGTATGTCATAATTTTTACATCCAAAGTTGTCAACATCCTTGCAATATCACAAATATTGCTGCAAAACGAAAAGCAATGTGTAAATTAATTATTCCGTTTTTGTAACATACAAAAAGCTTTTTAGGATTAAGGTTCTCAATTGTAAAATAACGACACCTAATTTAGTTTAATATGAGTAGCACACTAAAGTAATGCAGCTAAGGGTGAAATCTACTCATAAAACTAATTATGACCCATATAATGACCCGAATATTTCTTTATAAGACTTCTAAGTGAGCACAAGAAAGGTTTCGTGTTCTGTAAACTTAAGAACAAAGATACAATATGCCATCAAAAGAATCCGTACCAACAAGTATAAAAAAGCACGAAGCTGTGCATAATATAGTGCTAAGTAGTACTAACAGAATAAGCAAGACTAAGAAGTTCAGTGACTTTAAATGTGTTATAATTATCGGCTACATGATAGATCATCTTTTATCACTTTGCCCAAGTCACCTGTTAGTATCGTAAAAAATCGCCAATTATTGTGTGAAAAAATTACTTAAACATTTTGCAGAACTACTGATTGTCAGCGCCATGACTGTACGTCGAGAACTAAAACATATAATTCCATGGCCGAGCAGTCGCTCACAAGCCATTATATTTTAATGTAAATATTAAAACGTATGATGTGGAATGATAAATATGGTGGGAGGGTTTATATGTGAAGACTGCGAAGGCAATGTGTAATAACAGTAATATTTAGAGAAGGTGTACAAGCGCTTTTTATAGGATGGAATTTAAGAGAAATCGAAATACAGATGGGCACAAAAACATTTCGACTGGTTGCGTTTTGTCAAGCTTAGAACAATTCAGTTATGATGGTTAAATCAACATAACTAGGCTCCCTCTCATAGCGTTGGAGAAATGTACCAGCCGAGCTAAACTCCTGACTTAAAAATCATTGAATACATTTGGGATAAATGAAAACGCCGGCTTCGCTCCACATCCCAGCAAGCTAAATGCAAAATTTTTTAGTTTTAGCTCTTTAACAAGAAGAACCAGTGATTTTTCCAAAAACGATTGGACAGAAAATCTTTTTCGTGCTGTTAAGCAGAATTACTTGAAGTGAGTTATTAGAACTAGTGGCACGAGGTAAGTTTTAATATCTTTCCGGATAGTTTTGCGGAATTTTAAATTTTCAGAAAACTAGATTTACTTAAAAAATTAAATATATTGCCTCCACATATTTGCACTTTTCTTTTTACGGTAAAAGAAAAATTAACGATCTCTTCCATTTTTCCTTCTCTTTTGAACTACCTAACTTAACAGATTGATGTGATGTTTTCCTGCCGATTCAAAGAAAATAGTTGTTAATGCAACACCATAAAGAAATTATAGGTTCCAGTTTTTTTTAATTCACTGCACTTCAGTTAGGTTTAAAATAAATTACGTAATATTTTATATTTAAATCTGTAGGGCAGCAAACGCCTCCGTTAAAAGAAGAAGTTACACCCGATTATCTGGCGCTCCACCCCGTCATATTAAACGAACGCTTCTGCTTAACCGGGTTGAGTGTACGCACTGTATCCCCCAAATATTGATTACTCCAGCCTAACGTGTGATTACACTAGTAATTACATTTTGAATGTAGTCATCACTGTTGTAATTTATGTTTTGGGTGAAAATTTCGTATATAGACAAACGCTACAACGCTCGAATATTGTCTTACTTCGGTATTAAACAAAATTAATTGAATGATACGTGAAATTCATATCGTTAAGCTTAACTACCATCAGCCACGCGGATAATAGGGGCACTTAAAGACAATTAAATATAATGTCATATTTTTTAACGTAGTAAGACCCAAATCGATTACATTTTTATTTCTATAGTACGCAGTATCGCTTTAATGGCTATATTTAATAAGAAAAGCATATTTTCAACAAACAAGATCCTTTAATATAAAGAATAGAAACCGGTCACGTTTGATCCAAATTTTTTTTATTTTAGATATCAAGCATTGATACTTTTTGAACAGTAATTATTCCTCTCTAATTCACTGCTGGCCTTAGCTCTTGAGCGCAACTTTTGGACCTTAATCATTCTCTATTTGAGCGTCTTCATTGTTTTTATATCCGCACCCGCACTAATCCTACGAATGCAGCGAAATTTCCTACCCAACCGGTGATAAGATTTTGCAACACGGCCATCAGTTGCTTGCTTCAGTCTCCTTATCTCATTTCAGGTAGCAAAAGTCAACTTTGTTCCTGACCCTGGCCTCCTTGTAATGAAGCTGTTATCTGTTTTCCTTAAAATTTCACAAACGCTCTGACGCTTAGGCACCATCAGATAACGTGGCTTAACCAATTTACAGAAGTATACCTATGCCATGTAAGAGGGTCGTAGGCAAACCTAGATTAATATAAATTAATAAAAAACAAGGAGATTTTTTCGGGGAAGGTCAAAATTTGAAAACAACCTTAGACATATGTAATTTGAATTCTCAGCCGAAGTCTGTGTTACGCATATTACGACAGAATCCTTTTATTAAAAATATGCTAAGCCTTGGTTACCCAATTTTCAGTTTGGTTGAAGCCGAATAAAGAGTACACCAAAGCTTAGAGAAAAAGATAAAAATCTAAAGCATAAATATGTAAATAGAATAACAACGGAGTGGGATACAAAATAACCAACATAAATACCAGTAGATGTAAATGACTTAGGTCTAAAAAAAGTAGAGCCAATAAATTATTCTGCCTTTACTATACCACAAATTACAGTTTGAGGATAAACGTAAACGATAACCTAATTTTTTCTAATGATCTACAATTAGTGACACCGAACTATTGTTAAGTTACATGAAAAAAGAAGAGCCAGCTTACTGCAATTCATTTACACAAAGCGCATCCAAAAATCGCTTTCATTAAATTCCACCTGGGTTAGCGAACCAGAAACAGTCAAAGAGCCTGACAAGCATAGTTTTATCTTATGTCTAGTGCAACTTAGAACAATAACTTAGTAAAGGGTTACTATAGCCCAATCTGTTTATCACAACATTTAATTGTAGTCTTAACCCCGATTACTTTTTTAACAGCGGAATTACTAAACACGTAGTGTGTTTACGCATTATCCGACGGAAATTAAGGTTTTTTTATGTTTTACGATCACCAAAATAGAGTAAAAGAGAAAAAGAATACTTTATCTGTTAGCTTCAAACAATAAGAATGAAAAAGCTTTTAAGTAAAATATTTCAATTGCCATAACAAGTCAGCGCCAAATAGCGAAAATAGGAAACATAGGAAAGATAGGAACAGAGATATTTTGTCTTCCAGTTCTGAGCTGCATATTTAAAATTCTCCCATAATTAAAGAAAGTTATCACTAATGATTCCCTTTTGTTTTCCAATTGCCAAATTGGCATTTTTCGAAAGATATTATATATGACTGAATATAGCTTTCAAAAAGAGCTGCTCGTTTTACAGACTTAAATAATCTTAATTACAGTATAATGAAGCGTTTTGGAAATAAAATAGAAAGCGCCCTCAAACCAACATTTTTAAACAAATGCATTTTCGAAAATGAGTTTTGTCAAAAAACCAAATTATACGTGTAAGAAGACTATTTCAAGAAAAAGCCTTTATAATATGAATTATGCAAACTAAGACGCCATTTTTATGGTTTTCATAAGCGATCAATGGTAACTTGATCGACACAACTTTTAAAAAAGGATTTTGTAATGTTGACAAATTACAAACTCGATAAGAGAATCTGCGTTTACCATTCGTAATGACCTTTTCTCTTTTTTGTTAAAATTTAATAAATATGTTCATGTGATGCCCGTTTCTCTTCTTTATTAATCTGTTTTGGTATTTTATTTTTAGTTTTATTATTCTTTAGCTTTTTCAATTTCTAAAATGTGTATTTTACGACATGTACATGATTGTTGTGTCATCATTGTTGTACCTAATTTGTTTTTTATTCTACTAAATAATCGCTGCAATTTGTGTTTACAAGAACTACACTTGCTTTATCTTCTGAATAACATAAAAATTAAAAGTGAAAAATCTCTAATCAAAAGCATTTGTTCTTTAAAGATTGGCACACTTTTTGAATTTAAATGTTTACAGATATTATTTGTTAAGCCACAATCTAAGTAACTATTTTCGCCCATTTTTAGCGAGAATATTTTAATTACTAAAATAACTATATAATTTAATAGCACATAATCGCTGGGGTGTGATTGTTAGAAACGCTAAACAGCAAATGAACTCTAAAGAGTCAGAATTTCAAAGTGGAAACAAAATCAAAACTAACCACGAAAACAAATTTGGGTAATTAAGAAAAACCATAACGCACACAAATCACGAGTAGAACAGTTGTACAAACAATATAAAAGGTATAAAATGCATTTGTAAAATATGAAACTAAAAAAAATCAGAATCAAATCAGCAGAGCGGAATGAAAGGAAAGAAAGGCATCGACATAAAAAATTAATATATTTGACAGGAATAAAAAATTAAAAATCCCGTCAAGAGTGGCACGATTATGAAATGGAAATTGGCAAACTACTGAAAATACATATGGACAATAGGAAAATTATGCATCTTCTTCATCATACCAAAGAAACCACAGAAAGAACAATTATAAAGAAAAGAAAAATAGTAACGCAACGAATAAATTCTAAAGCATGAAAGAGAAGAATGTTATGATAAGGAAGAGGACAAAATTTAAAGGAATAATGTAATGCAAAATATTAATAAATTTAAGGTCGTCCTTATTTTATGAAATGTTTCCACTAGTAGTACAACAATATTCAAAATATTTGTTCTTAAAATTATAAATTGATTTTAACTTTAGCTTTGAAAAGGTTATAAATTTTGAAATTTTTTTGTTGTGTAATGGGGATAGAAATTTTTGTACAAAGCTGTCGAAGCTTGAATTTTAGTCGTAACACCTTATTATACGCTGCATCGGTATCACTTACAACAACATTTATTTGATTGTCGTATGTTAATTTTTTTTAGCAGCAGCTCTAATGTATTCCAAGTCCCAAATCGCAGGGGCTGCACGGTCGCATGGAAACACCCAGTCATTGTTCGTTAGTTATTTATGAATTCAAAACATTTCCAGTTTTTGTGCGGAATGTTATTGTGTCTATTCGGCCGTCTAGATTTCGTGAAGCCGCCTCTGCGCTCGCGGCGCGAGCGGGGAGCAGCCGCACGCAGGTACCGCGGCCGGGCCGTGCATGTGCATGGTGGCAGTAGTAGTACGGGCGGCCGGCAGGGCGCGAGCGCGGCGCTGCGGCCGCCATTGGCCGGGGGGCGGGGCCGCGCCCTGACAGATCATTCATCTGAGCCCCACTCTGCCCCCGCCGACGGCCGTGATTGACAGTTGGCAGACGACTGCGGACCGCGCAGGAACTCCGCACGCGTTCCGGACCATCTCACGGCGCAGCAGCAGTAACAGACCCGCTCATGCTCACGCTCACGGCTCCGATCTCCAGGTGCAGCACGTGGAGGCGCCGCGTGTGATGTGACCGCGGCGACTGCGGCCAGCAGCAGCGCGAGTGAACAGTGACTGGGCCCGGGCCCGCGTATATGTGCAGTGCAGTGGATTGTGACTCGTTATAACGGTGGCCCAACACGCAGACTACCCTGGTGCGACCGGCAGGGCTTTCATGGCTCAGCCACGGGTAGGTCGCCCTCGCCGCCGGGAAGCCAGCCAGCCGCGCGCGCTGGGGTTGCATACCCGCCGTCGCGCGCTGCGACGGGGCGTTGTCGTGATGCTATCAATCAGGCCGTGATGGATAGGCCCGGCCGTACATCATCCGCGCGCTCTGCATGGCACATTCGCGTCTCCACATGCGTCACACATGCGTGCCCCCGGGCCGTCTGACCCAAATTTCCAAGCACTTCGGGAGCATTTTCGTAGCCGCGATACTCCGTCACCGCGTAAACAATAAATCCGATTCGGCACACTTGGGCACTTTGTTTTTCGCCGCTCGGCGCGCGATACGCGATATAGTTGTGATGGCAATATTCGTTAGTCATAACAGCGCCATTAGGCCATAAATTATTCAAGCGGCGACCGCATCTGGCGACAGGACCATTCCGGGCCAGCGGGCGCCTTCGTGACGATTTCCGAAAACGGCGGCCGCATCCAAATCGTGCCCGGTCGCCGCTAATGAATCCGAGAGGAATGCGCGCGTCGCGCCGTCCGCGTCAGCTCCGCTTTCACGATACTCTCGATTCTCTTAAATTCCATGAATAGGCACTTTGCGCGATCGAAAAACCGGGCCCGTTCTGGACAGTCATCGAAGCACGCCAGGCATCCCGGCCCGGCGTGCGCGGATTAGCGCGGCGCGCTTTCGATGCACGGCGAAAATTCGACGCAGGGCCCCGGCTCGGCGCAGCCCGCCGTCTGCTGTTCCGCCGGGAAACGCGTCCCGAATCTTGAGAAGGCATTGAAATCTCCGGCCCGAACGGCCATTTGCATGCCGACGCAGGGCTCGAAACAATCGTTTAATGTTATTTTCGAGGCATTATCGGATATTTGCCGGGAATTATTCATATGATTGATATGCTACCAGCGCTCGGAGCGCCATACAATCAACGAGGCATCCGTCGGGTGGTGGCGCCGGACACTCGGATCTGCTGCTCGCATCTATGACAGAAGCCGCAACTTGGCGATTACAGAAATGACAATTTGAGAAATTATTATATTTGCTAAATTAGTTCTTCTATCTTAGTGAAGATGATACAGAAGCACTTCAGCAATGATAGCGTCGGTCGTTAGCGACCGAGCTTATCTTAAAGTAGACACTCAACCTGGAGACTTTCCGCATCCGGATCGTGTTTTTACAAACTTAACGTTGCTCATATGCTATCTGATTATTTTTCATTTCTTTGTCTCAATATAAAAACTCATTTATACAAATACATTTTGGTACGAGTTACGGAAGCGTCTTGGTCTAATTAGAAGACGTCCACGAACCGTTTTCCACACTCAAAAACTCCATGCCACATAGCACGCTCGGCGCTGTTTAGTACTCCATGAAACTTTACGACGACATCCATTCCAACAAGTCCCTGCTTTAGATCCCAGTAAAATGGGGCCTAAAAACCGAGCAGCTTCGGCGTTATTATCTGATGCCGCGGCCGACGCAGCACACATTAATCAATTACGACGGTTGAGGAAGAATCCCGATATGGCTGGAGGAAACTAATTACGGCCGTCGGCCGCAAAAAACGAATTAACATCGCCCTCGAATGGTACCGGCGGGCCGGCACAATGGAATTCGCCATAGGAATGATGTGTGGGTGTGTTGGATTGTTATTTATCTGCTGTGCCCCATTGGTATGGTGCCCAATTTATGGAAAACCGCGTGGAATAAGTAAGCGATAAAAAGAATTACCTGGGCGCCTACATGCACCTTCAAAATTTATGTGGTACCGTCAACAAATGGAGGCGAATTATTTATTTATCTTAATGCCCGAAATAAAACCGGAATACGTTCGATGGGTGCCGGACATCAAATGAATTGCCATCGTTCAGGCGGGATTGTGATGCAATCGATGATTAACACGTAGTTCTGGTGATCGCTTTAAAAAGTGAGTGGTACAAATAGTGCTCGAACGCACGGCAGCTGGGTACGTAACTTCGCGTTTTTTCACGGTGCGAAGAGATGCAGACATTTTCCAAAGAAACATTGTTAACGCTTTAGCACCCGACATGTATTTCGGGCGCCATAAATTAAGCGCGTCGCATGCTTGTATCAGTAAGTGAAAATAATTTTTGCGGCCGCTATATATAGTGGTATACAGTCGCGCCCGCAAGAAGCGGACGAGCTGCCGCCGCGCTCTTCCGACGGACCGGCCGTCCAGCCGAAAACCGCGAATTTTTAGGCGCTCGCGTGGCGGCGAATTTGCAGGCGCTTGCGAAATTGGAAATGACCGCCGGCTGTTAATTTCGGAATTGTGTCAGCGCGCGGAAGCAAGCCGAGCCTATTTCGGGCCGTGCGCCTGAAGAACTGGTTTTTCCGCGATTTTCGCCGAGATTTTGCAATTAGAGAGTGCCCGCGCCAGCCTCCAAACGAAGCGACGCCAATTACGGATCCTGAAATTTGGATTTGCCCAAGCGACACGGAAAAGTCGGATATTCTTCAGAAAAAGCGCTCCCGTAATTTGCCCGGCCTGGTCTTTGCCGTAAAAAATGCTCCCGCGCCGATCGCACCAGAAAACCGAATTAATTCGCCGCCTTAATTGCTACGCAAAAACAAACCCGGCAGAGCTTAATCACAAAGCAAGTTTTACAGCCGCGCGCTGTGAAAACGGCGAAATTGTTGTAGCTAATAGAATTTTATTGCGGCCTGTAATTACAAACGGGTGCTTTGAACCGTTCTGGATTTTTGGATTTTCTTGCAAACAGGTGATGCGCGAAAATGTCGCCTAAATTTTGAATAGCAGCTTTGCAATACCAACATTGCAAAGATAAATTGACCAAACATACAGGGCGTGGGAGTAATAGTGCTATTGGGCATTTTTTATACAAGTATCGCGCCGGCTAAGCTTCCGAGCGGGAACAGTCTAATAAATAATAATCTAGTTATAATGTATTTATGGCGTAACAGAAGTGATGTTAATGAAAATTTATCTCCGCGCCGTAATTAATTGGCAGTTGCAGTGCGTTGAAAATCACTAGATATGCGGCGATTTCTTAATTTTTGTCATGATTGAGACAGCCGGCACGCAATTCGCTGGGATTCCGCAACTGCCGCGCTGATGTACAGGGCTCGCGCAAACCGTCCGTCGCGCGGCGCACTCTTGCTTTCGGGGCCCGGCCGCGGCGCGGCAAAAACGGAAACATTAGTTACGTTGCCTTACAAATGGGATTTATCAGGTCGCGGCGCTAATGCCGTGTGAATTACAATGAATAGAGGCAATACGCTAATATACGGCGTGCACGCTTCGTTAATTATACGCCGCGTAAATTATTTCGGCGCTAATGGACGCGAGGCTGATAAAAACGCGGCGCCCGCGTTTGTTTAAACAAATCGCACGCGCGGCGCCGCCGGTTTACGGCGCGCCGCGCTTTATTGCTCGTTAAACTGCACCGGATAAATTCATATTTGCGCGGTTAGCGTTATTAATTGGTTTTGCGCCAAATCGGCGGTGGCTGCGCGCCCGGCGCTTCCGCCACCGACGCGCGGCCGCCGACGGGCAGCGCCGCCATTTCAGCGCGACGCGCCGTAAATTTACGGGCTCTAATAGCTTAAGTAATTGCCCAATTAGTCGTTGCAGTGATATCGGCTACTTATCACGCCTATTTTGACGGGATAATTAAATTTTTTGCCGGTGTCGTTTGATCTATGCACTCGCGGCTTCGGAGCCACTTCCAACTCACTTCCGGATGGTTTCAAAATTAGAGATTAATATGGTAAATATCCTTTTTTGTCGCTCAAATATTTAGTCGTTAATGATCTGATCTTACTTACATTAACATCTAGATTATGGTAGTTTTTAAAATATAATTTAGCATAAATTATTTACCAAATTTCTTATGAGTATCACGCTAATCACCAAGTGACCTAATGAACATTTCCATCGCCCATTTTTTATTCTGCACAACTGCTAAAAAGGATATTTTCACCAGCAATTGTTTATGCCAGTCATGGCATCTGAAAAGTACTGCTCACCAATTGCGCCCAATCACCTGCAAGCATTACGTAAGCCGAAGCGCCGGTTAATTTTTTCGGCTGCTCGTTGATGAGGCGGCCGCGGACGCGGCTGAGCCCCGTTTGATTAACAATGGCAAAAAAGCCGCGCGCCCAATTTGGGCCGATCTAATGGCCCGGTCGCGGACCGCCCGAAAATTAGTTAATTACCGGCGACTTTTTGCGATCGGCGGAAACGCGGCCGTCGAAATCGCGCGGCAATTAGACGTCGAGGGGCCATACATTACGCCGCCCGTAAACACGTTAGCATGCGCCATTAATGCTCCGCACTTACGCGGTGCTCTACGCACCTCCGAGAACTAGTTGAGACTTTGTCTCTGCACTTGGCAGCGATCTGCAATTAAGCGCGATGAGAGCAGGAATGCTCTATTTGCATTGATAATTGCGGTGCCGATCGTCGGACAATCGGGCCATTATTAACATGCAAAGTTATCTAATAGACGGCGGTAATGCACCGGTGGGTTTCCCATCAGGGCTCGGATTGTGTTTCGAGGACCGCGTACTAGAGGTTCAGAACCCAAAAGTTGCTGCACCTGACGCTACCAAAATGTATTTCACTGCTGCCTGTAAGCCCACAGATGTCAAATTATTGCCCTTAATTCTTTTACATACCACGTCTATAATAATATACTCCAATCTCTAAACAATACGTTAATTGTTTTGATGACCAATAATTGGTTAATTTCAACTTATTTGCAATCATGTTTTCTGTTGCCTACTGTGTTAGGTACGACCTTTCCAATGTTACGGATAAATCTCCATGAAGCTCAGTCTATCTAAAGATCAGTTATAATGCGCTTTCATATAAAAAAAATTCTATCGTGACATATTTGAGCCTAAATGTAATTTTGAGTATAAAACTTTATATTGTCCCTTAGCTATGATCATATACCTATCGACAAGGACCGTCGTTTTATATTCTTGTATGTACTTCTAGAATTCCCTTATGCATCGGTAAGGCCCATCTAATTCATATAGCATGATGCCTGAAATATTGGACAAGTCCGTTTTCCCACAGTACGTCAGGCCGTGGCGCACTCGGTGCTTTATGATTAATCACTTTGATTTATCTCGGCTCTTTCTGGAGGATAGCTGCGTTTCCAGGCAATAATCTTTACTGCGGTTTTACGCGCGCCGCCGCTCATTTGGCTTTATTGCGTTTAAAATTCGCGCCGCGGCGCGCGCGGCCTTGCCGCTCCGCGCGCCCAACGCGCCTATTAGCATATTAAAAATTAATTGCGTACGCGCCGTTCGGCACAGTGCCTGCCGCGAATTTATTGCCGCGTAAAGATAATGCAGCCGAACTGCCCATTCGAAATCGCGCCGTGGGTATCGCAATCAGCTTATCGGGCCCTAATTGAATTTAAAAAATAATTAGCCCATTATGGCCGCGGCGGCGAGTGGGCCCGCGCCCACCGCGCGACGATCGGGAAAGTCGCGGACACGCGCTGGCGACCGGCCTGGCTTCCTCGGCCCCGGCGGCGGCCCGTCTAACGCCCGCTCTGTGCTTGCAGTATGACGAAGGAATTCACCCTGGGTACATGGACGGCGGTGCGGCGGCGGCGGCGGCGGCGGCGGGCGGGCTGTACGAGCCCCACGTAGCCCACCGGCCCACGCTGCAGAGTCTACACCATTCCCCGCACCTGAACCACGGCATGCACCCCTATCACGCCAACCATGTCAATCCCGCCGCCAACCACGTCATGGGTGGCGCAGTGCCAGACGTTGGCAAAAGGGACAAGGATGCCATCTACGGGTAAGCACCATAGTCTTATTAGATCAATAGAGCAACTTAACCAAAAGAGAGGCCAACTATATAGAGCCTATATAACTATCTTGTACGACTATCAATTCTTACTGTTCTCCAATACTTCTTAATAGGCACATTGCAGTTAACGTGTCAGGACTGTTGATATCTTGCGTATCTTGTAAAGCCTCGAGTTCATCGTAACTAGTATATCGTATTTCTTTAAGGTCTTCCTTTGTTTTTTTTTCAACAGACACGAATTCTTTTGTTAGTAGGCCATCCTACACTATTCCTTCACACTTATGATGTATTATTAGCTGTACAGATATTACTACGCCCTGAAATGATGTTCTTCAGATGGTTATAACAAATTAATTTATCGTTCCTGGTCTTTCATGGTTTTTTTTTATAAATTTTTAATTCTAATTTGAGTGTGACCTCTTGATGAACTATAAGAACCTAATTTATTACATTTTGTTGTAAGAGATTTTATTATTTACCTATTTACTCACGTCAGTATCTTAATTTGAATATTTAAACACCAATATAGTCTTGTTCTGCTTCTTATGTCTAGGTTCAAATCGCCTTGTTAGAAGGATTTCAATGCTTTTGCTACATTCGCCATTTCGTTCACTCATATAGTTAATTTTAACCTGAATGTTCTCAAATCTTCAGAATAGGTCGTCAAATTACGGAAAAGCTGTCCAATAGCTTCAAAGACTTATTTGTTCCTCCATATTCTGCTTGTGTTTCATTATCGTGCATTTTTGAGGGTGTTTGCACATAGTTAAGACTTTTACAAATTTTGTAACATTAATCAATTAAAGAAGGACCCATTCAAGTAGAGATTAGGTTTTCTATTTTTTTTCTAATACTGCAGTGCAAGCTAGAGACTTATCAATTTTCTAAAACTTCACCGCAATTATTTTTTCCTGGTTTTAATAAGAAATTTAGGCAAGGTAGTGGTATAATTTAACGATTGTTCTTTGTGATATTTACAAATTTCATTGCTAACTCATCTCCTTTGCTTTTCAAGAGTTTGTTCTAATAAAATTTTGTTCAAAATGTATACCACCACTGCGAAATGGCCGTAGACATTGAAATATTGAGAAATTAAAGCATTAATTTTATATACTCTCAATATAATAATTATTTTCTCCTAAACTTATCTATTTTTTCTTTGTTTTTCTTTTGTTCGGCACATCACTACAACAATTGCAAATATTTTGTGCCTAATGTATCCAACTAGATTTATCATTTAATAATCTTATGTAAAATTATTACAGTCGAATTATAAACATCAGACCCTTTATGTAAATATATCTCTAAAATGTTCCAATTTTCTTTGCTTTTGATATCATTGACATTCTTAAATTAATATTTTCGTCTTCTTATGCTTGATGCTTAAGTAATGGTTATATTACTTGCAAGACAAATAACGACGATTGCTGGTAGGTCAAATAAATTAAATAAAATGCATTGTTGTTAGGTGATAACAAATATATTTTACACATATTTTAACCACATGTTTGGTTCTTCGTAACCTATTAAAAAGTATTTACCAATGCAAAACAATTAATCTGGCGCCCACGCTGTTGTGTCCTCCGCATTTCGTCTAACATTTTGCATCTTCTGTTGTCTTGCGCTAGCTTGCAGTGTTTAACTGTACCGCTCCGAAGATTTCTTCCTCGTTTATTCACCTTTGACGATTTTTCCTTTATAACTTCTTGAAACATGATTTATTAACCCATTAATGGGCACCGTTAGAATGCAGACACAACATGCTAATTCTTATTTTTTATTAAAGATTAGTGTTCTTGAACTACACAACAGAATGAAGTTGATCATATCACGAAACGAAAACCGCAATTTGCAAGCAAACAACCGAAAGAAAAATTAAGTTTGTCACTTTCGTCTCAATACGTTACTTATAAGCTAAAAAATCTGACGCTGAGATCCT
Organism: Sinelater perroti; assembly: GCA_036346155.1. NCBI lineage: Eukaryota > Metazoa > Arthropoda > Insecta > Coleoptera > Elateridae > Sinelater > Sinelater perroti. The sequence goes on from JARFIY010000359.1 coordinate 4,046,126, forward strand.
TCACTAGTGTCTCTAGAATTGTCTAGAATTAAAGCTCAGTTCTACTGTTACGTAGGTCACTTTCATATAATTAAAGTAGAATAATTGTTTCTTCAAATTATTATCCTCTCAAGAGCGTACTGTAAATTTTTCCTTGAATATAACTGTTTAAGATTATTTTTCCTATATATAAAAAAATCTTGCATAATGCATACATTTTAAAACGCCATTTCTTCACTAGTTAATTGATCACTCGTTTTTAAAGTCGGTGAATCGTTAGTGCAATACAGGGAAGTTTTGGAAGATAGGGTTGGGCGTAAAAATATGATTTTTCCGTAAAATAATTTATCCTATTTCATCATAGACGCGCACATCGTTTTACTTATACAATATAACTAACAATTGCTCACAAGTTATCAACCAGAAAATTTATGGCAAACTTAATATTGTTTTTTCTACGCCCAATTTTTGTTGTTTTGAATACATCCAACATCTTTCGTTGAAATGGATATAATCCTTAATATCCATAAATGTATTTTTGTTCAAAACATTGCATTGTATATGTGTTTACGACCCATATAGTTGGCTAAATGATAATTTTGAAGGGCCTGCAGATTACAATACGCTCATAATCGTAACTACTTGTTTACTCCAAACGTAAAAAGAGGTGCTTTCTTATCTTCGCAAGTATGAACACAAATTGCTAGCTAGTTGCACAAGACGAATGGAGCAAATGGGCGAACGTATCAACTTTCGAGTGTACGTGTTGATTATTTTGTAATTCCAAAATAGCGTTATCGGCTCTCGAAACCCAACAAATATTGGGCAATAGGAGGATGATAGCACCGCTCGATAATGAGTCTTTGTTATTTAAATATGCATATGCAATGGGAAATTTGATTTCTGGGGCGGGAGTGGGACGTGCGCGCTCAAATGAGCTTGAAATTGAGATTGGCCATTTTGACGTTTCGCTTTCCGATCTGCGCTTTTGCGTGTTAAAGTGAAAATTTCATGTGATGACAAATTGTTGTTTTTGCGAGTGTACGTAACAAATGTGTTTCCAACAAAAGACACTTGCAATTTGCTCAATCTGTCCACAAACACTATTACCTGGTTTATTTGTTACGAACGAACCATTAATATTTGGCAGGGTGCAATAGGCTGAATTGTATTTAATGTTTGTCCGTTATAAAGTACTATGGATTGTAATCATGAAATGGGATGATTAAAAAAACGCATTGTAATACTTGTACATCACAATGTTGATATAAAGAAAGGCAAAATTGTTAAGATATTTTAAAAGCTTGGAATAAGCCGAATGTTTCAAGAAAATCTGGTCGGCCACAACCTGTTCAAACTCCAACAGTCATCAAAGTAGTACATGAAGGGATTTGTCAAGAGATATTATGACTTAATATTAGGTGCATATATCAAAACAATGAGATACTTGGGATCAGTCTTTGAAGAAAAATTAAAAAGACCACTCCATCAGTGCACTCTTAAGAAATATCGTCACATTCTTTTTATATATAAAAAGATTACCATTTTAATAAGTATAATGGCAGGGTATGCGCCAAAATCTTCCAATAAACGTTACAGGTGGTTATTAAATGTTCAAAAAGGTCATCATCCTGCCTCAACTATGCTTTGATGGGGAGTCTGTTACGACGGTGTAAGGGAACTTTATTTCGCGAAAAAGGAATGAAAACCTCAGCTAATGTAGATCAAGAAACGGTCTTGAAATCTTAAGTAAAACCTTAGAATGCGTCAGTGTTCGAAAATCGGTGACAGAGCTTTCAGTAAGACTCAAAAATGATTGGTGGAAAATGGTCCAAGTTTTATACTTACCGAAGACTAACTTTCGGCAAGTCCCGATCTTAATTCTATTAGATTATAAAGTATGGCCAGTTTTGAAGGACGTGACTTGCTTCAAAATGTATCTAAGCATCGAGTCCGTAAAACGTTCTTTAATTGAAGTCGTGGCGAATTTTTCGATGACTTGCGTGCCGCAATAGATAACTCTCCAAATAGATTAAGAGTGCAACTAAAGAGCAGCCATTTTAAATAATTTTTTGTTTCTGTATTCGGAAGCTGTCCTTAGTAAAAAACTTGAATATCGAAATGTTCCATAGTTTTAATTTAAGGCGGCTTAAATGGCATAGCAATATTGTTGGCTACGCTAAGTTTATTCATTAATCAATTGCATTTTAATTTGTGAGATTGAAGATCTCCAAAAGATAAAAGACGGTGGTTGAACTTCTATGACTTCAATTAAAATGGGCCTTAATATTTACTGAACTGTAGATAACAACAATCAACAAATTTAGATTCATGAACACTATCTTAGATGTTTTTATGGTTCTCTTCTATATAAAGCATAAAAAGTAAACGATTATATGGTCTGTACCCAAATAGATTAAAGATGTTACGTTTATAAAAAATGAAGAGGAATGCTGACAAGAATTTTACTTCTAATTTATTAGTTACATTTATTTTTGTTTTAATTTAAAAGACTATTAAAGAACCATGTAAGCAAAACCTGGTGAACGATTCGTGGTATTCTTGCAAAAACTGCGGTTTTTCCTAGTAACCAACACTTAAATTAATTATTAGAGCTTCTCATTGTAACCGCAGAAACCTTTTCTAAGACGAAGACTATTTTTAGAGCACTTTGCCCATCAAATGGAACCGAGCCGGCCCACACCTGGTAGAAGCACCCTCAATCTCAATGGCGTTTAGGAAAATTGTTGTTTGCAGTTGTGGCATTACAAAAGCGAGTCTCCATCATAATAAATGAATTATGGCCCGTTTGATTCACCGAATCCGGTCCGTCGAGCCTGCTGGCGCCTTTTCTGGTTTAGTATTAGGAATGCTAATGCTTGATGGCGCGCTGTTTCATTTCTGCGAACTCGCTTCAATCTGTATGGGCGTCTTCTCTGTGCTAATTTCTCTTATTCCACCTATACTTGTGACCATTGGGCCCTGCTTGTGCAAATAAGCAGAGTATCACGGGCAATTTTTCGTTTTTCCCGTGCAGAACGGGTTTGGCTTGTTCCTTTTTGCGGAGGGATAATATCACGTTATTAAGAACATTGCCATGATTGTGCAACGGCTGAAAAACGCTAAAAGCTATCATGGTTCTAATGTCAAACAGTAATTATTCTGAAAGGAAACAAATCATTATTAAATTATGTTGCAATTAAATTTCTGAATCGCAATTCACGGTGGGATCAAGCTCTTAAAAATAATGACGCGATCGAAATGGCATCTTGTAATGTCGATGCAATGCTCTGATCAGAAGCCCAGCGTTATGCGCTAATCTCCAAATGCTGGGAAGAAATCCAGAGATGTGGTCGCTTTGAGGTTCAGTACGAAGCATGTGTAATTAGATTACCGCGATAAAAATACAACTATATTAGGGCCTTTTAATTTAATTCAGCCTATTTGCATTTGATGTTGTTCACTCTTGCTTGAGCATGCTGGCCCCAAACAGAGTTTTGCTTGAAAAACTAATAACGGCATCATATAAGCCGCATTAAAACAAAAATGCTACGCTATGGTAAGGTGTTATCTGAGCGCCCATCTGGGTTTTTTACAAATATAAGTAATTAAAGATGATGAATGGCACTACCGTGCTGAAAAATGTTTTTTGAGGAGTAGCTGGTCGTTAGGCTTATCGGTTTAGATGGGTGGTTTTGCCTCTCTTTTGCCCCTTTATTGAAATATCGCGATGTAATAACATCAACGAAAATTACAGTTACTTGTTTAGACGAACAGCTCTTTATCCTAATACGTTATTAGATTTATTCGCCTTTTCATATTTTGTTATGCTCGTCTATCTCGTTTTATTAAAAGAAATACTCTGCTCACTATAAAAAACAAAACATTGTAGCGAGTGCAACAAAAAATTGAAGTTGAAACAGCTTCTCCTTTAGATTTAATCTTCACATCGAGAACCGTATAAAATCGTTGTCATTTTATCGCATTTTGAATCGTTTCTGTTTCCCTTATGTTAATATAGAAATTCATTTTGGACTTCAGTTTGACATCTGCCTTACGACGACAAACAACAGATGACTTTTGCATTCATTATTATGTTGCTGTGATGTTTACTACCCGTTATTGTTTAAGAAAAATATTTTAGATAATTGATGCTGGTCTCTTCCTTTTAAAGTTATCTGTTTTGATCAGGCATAATAATAATTTTTTATCTTATTGTTAAACGGGCATAACGTTTATATTTGGAATGTAGAAGAGTCAGATGCATTTTTTGCACGATTTTTGTACTCCAAAATTGACTTTTCTTTTATTTTGGGAACTAGTCTCAAAATTTTATTTGCCATCATAGCCATGTTTCTCCACATATTTAGACAAAACAAAAGATTTTGCTTTAGAAGCAATCATTTTTAAAGATTGTAGTTAAAACGTCTGCTCCCCTTCATCTACTACCTGGTTTTCATATTGCACTCCAACTAATTGGTGAAAGTTGTGCCAAGGTTAAAAAGAAATTTCTTACAATTTGTGAAACTTGGTAAATGTTTCTTATTTATTTGCCCAAATAAATTCTTCGTGTATATCATTTAAACTTTGTTCAATAGTTAGTAGACATATAAACATTCCTATAATTTATTCTAGTATCTACTATCTTTCATGATTTTTTACTTGATTTTTTTATTCTTTGATTTAATTAACATGAATTTGCCACATTTTTGAATCTTCATTAGCAATCTTTGCAATAATTTCATTATTGTCATGTCTTTGCAACTATTATTTACCCCGATTGACATTTTATATTTTCACATGGGTATTAAGAACAAATCAATGGACTTATAGTTATATACGGTGTTTGATAATTGTTCCAGGAAACCCATACCACATTGCGACCTGTAATTACTAGGTAATTATGCAATTGACCAAATTATAGCACTAGCCTTTTTTTCCAACCGGGTGGTATGGATTTCCTGGAACAATTCTTAAGCACCCTGTATATAAGGATATCTAATCTTAATAAAAGATTTCTGTGTAAACTGTTACTTTATTCCATTGTTTATGTCCAATAATTTGTGATGTTACTCTTCCAATCTGCAGTAGGTTCTAGTATCTTACGTAAATTGGTGAGCCCATCTTTACGTAGTCGTTCAGTTAGAGCCACTCTAAAATGCCTTATTGTTACATTTAAAATTAATTATAGTTATGCAAAGCAACCAAATTATAAATTAATTATATACAACAATATTTGATATGTGCTTCGGCTCCAATTACAATTATATTGTTGTTTAAATCTTTTCTCATGGGCTTTACAGTCAATTGTCTTAAAATTCAATGGGGAAAAAGTACTGATCGTCAAACTGTTATGTGATTTTTGCTTTAAACGTAGCCCATTCAAGAATCCGTTGATTGATTTCTATTGCAGCAACAACAAATTTAACAATAAAAAAGATAATAATAAAATGAAATTTAGAGGAATGGGTTACTTCATTATTTATGATGTTGATACACACTATAAGGCCAAAAGTATTCAGAACTCACTGTTGTAGAATCAGACTCATGTTGTGCCATGTATTAATAGAATGTCGGTTCACCTTTAGTCTGTACTCGTCTGGGAAAACTTCTCACCGGCCTTTGAATGAAGATTGGGGCTCTGCAAAGGCCAGTTCAGTTTTTCAACGCTCATCTCTGTGTAGACAGAACAGTTATCCTGTTTACAGGAATCCCGAACTGTTGCATTTGAGTTAGAATCACTAAGTCAATAATATCAACATGTCTCAGCGTTTATTCTTCCGGATACAGGAACTTCGGGAGCCAGTGCACTGGCATTCGACAAGTCTAGATTGGATTTTCCAGATCGTGTAGCTAAATTTATCACTGCACAGAACTTGCTTCTATTGTTTCATAACCCAATGGCGGTGAGCTTTTACGCTGTTACAAGCAATGTTTGACATTGACCGTGCTATAGTGGGCTTGTGAGCGGCCGCACGACCGTAAAAGGCCATGTTTTTCAGCTCTGTTGCTGGCGACGGCGCCAGAGGCACTTTGAAAACCACGGTCAATCGTAACCATCGGTGATTTCATCACTACCCCCTTCAGAGTTCGACGGCTATGGTCATTAGGTTTATACGGCGTTTCTGTTCATTTCGAGGCTGTTTCATATTACAGACGTTTCCATTTTATAATGAGAGCGTCTGCAGTTGTTTCAACGAGACATTCAATGGTCATCTCATGTTCAAAACCGTCCGACTTAGTCATTATGTGTTTAACGCACGTGTAAATCCCACGTATGTTACTACCTGCACTTTTATCTCGTTCTATGACGTTTCAGTACGCCGTAACAGTCAGATCCATTTGTGCAGAGGGGTGTCCGGATAGTTTTGACCATATAGTGTAATGAGACTATATGATGTAATATTGTCATAATATATGTGGGGGGTGATAATTTGTTATTACGTTGAGCAAAAATGGCAATTTGTTCTAATACTTACTAGGAAGTTAGAAAAATACTAGTAATCGTTATAGTTTTGTTAAGCAAATTTCAATATTTCTTACCACAAACTGATGCCAAAATTTGTCTGGATAATATATGTAAATGTTTAATAATAAGTCAATCCAAAAGTATTTTATAAAATGTTAGTCATGAAGTGTAATCAATATTTTGTCATTAGTATGTGTAGATTCTTAATCGTTACCGTTACGAAATCTTCCTGTTTTGTTCACTATGAGGGTATTAATTGTATTTCTCTTTTTACTGTTGTATCAATAAAATCGGTAGTGTTTTATATCCAATTTGGTGTCCTCTTCAATGGAAAGGCACAATCAAATTTTTGATATAACCAAAGCAAACGTTATCAGTAATATTTGCATTCTGTTTGGGTTCATATTGAGCATTGATTCATTATCTAAATCAAGTCGTGTGAATTGTATTTATAATTAGACGATGGATTGTAACTCAATGTATTTATTTATTAATGAGAAACTACAGAAAAATAACTTATAGCCAGTGATTTACTCTATTGTTATGAATAGTCATTTCAAATTAATCTCGTTTTCAAAAATACTGGATTCTCAAGTTATACGGTTGCGTATCTGATTTCGGCCATATATGGGTAAACTTTTTTCAGGTGTCTTACATCTTCAATTGAGATTTCTTTTACATTATTCTATGGAAGTTAGTCTGCAATTGTTTGTTAATAAATGTAACTTCAACGAATCCAGAATGTGAAATGGTTTAATCATTCACTTACGAACCACTGGCCATAGTTCATTTTAATCTGGTAAAGATGGCCCGTTCCTCAATTTACGTTTTGCGTCGGTAACCTGTCGTTCGCATCTCATCTGTGTTTATTGGCAAATCGCACGAGGCAAAAATGCGGCCAGCGGTCTGTTTATTTATTCCTCGCAAATTAGAATGCAGGCCGTTATCTGCCACACTAACGAGTGTGACTCGACCAAAGCGTTTCTAATCCCGCAGAGCCGCCGCGCGCCGTAAACGAATTTTATGCCCGTTCGAAGGTGCATAAAACTAATTGCGCCCAATTAGCTGCCTTCACTATCAATTTCGATAGGCGCAATGGCAGCAGTGCGCGCGGCCGAGCGGCGGCCGGCGCTCCGGCGGCCGGCCAGCGGAGGCGCGCGAGCGGCCAGCTCCGCGGCCGGCGGCCGGACGCGGCCCGCCGCCCGCCAGCTGTAGAACAATATTTACATTTATCTTCAGCCGTGTTTATTTAAAGGTGTTACCAATTAGTTAGTGCTTGCTCGTTTATAGCAGCGCGCACGGCGCGCACTCCACGCTGTTTACATTTTTCGACGGCCGCATTTGCATCAGATTGGCCGTTTCGATCGGGCCTCGAGTGCCATTCCACGAGGAACACTAATTATTGTAAATAATAACGAGTGGCACTGCGCGCTAGCCAATCGATTACACGGAAGACACTCGAACATTTGTTATCTAGAAAGATAAAGGAAAAAATAAATGAACAACGCATTCGTTGAAGACCGCCAGTCAAACTTGTCGGTTCTTCTTTTGGTGTTCCATAAATCTCGTTACTGTCTTGGTCTTATGATCTGGAAGAGTTGAGTTTTCAAAAGGTACCTGTATTAGATTTTATTGGCCACTATTTCATGTGTCATACAAAAACTAATCACCTTTTTTGAATACATTTTAGTCTTAGTTCAACGATAGTTCATCTGTTGGGTACAATCTTCAATAGAAATATTTCCGCGGCTAAACCAAGCTTATTACATAATAAAAAAGTTTGAATTTCAACTCAGTGACTTAAAACCGCCGTACGAACCAAAGATCTCACAAGAATAGTGATTAGACTAGTTTATGTTTCCTTAATCACAAAAGCGCCCCTTTTGCTATTTTTGGAATCAGGTGTGTTTTTTTTGTTGAACCATTTTCAATCAGGTCTTCACATGCATTTTGATCTATTTAAAAATCTTAACCGCTTGCAAACAGAAAGAATTTTGTTACCACGTTTTTCTGTTGTCACTTTTGCTGAGGATGAATCAGAGCTGCGTTTTCCTTTACTAGTTGGTTAATCAATTCCGTTATAGTATTTGATGACTTTCTAGCTAATTCTTTAGATAAGGGTCTTTGCCAATACGCTTTGCTTTGTGTGATAGTCCACATATATATATTTATCAATTTTTTATAAATCTAAACAAGCAAACTGTGTAATAAATAAAAGGATTAATTTAAACGCTCGCTACAGTGTTATACATTATTAAATATATCTATCTGCACAATATATATTATAGGTCGCCTTTCTTTATATTTGAACCTTGTTTTCCTGTGACTATTTATATTTGTTTCCCATATGTTTTCTTCTTTTGTTGGCTATTGAAATTGTCAAAAATATTGAGAAAACCCAGGAAAATGTAGATAAAATGCACCTTTCACCAAATATTGATCAAAACGGACTCAACAACACATATGCTGTTTTCGCAATAATAGTCCAATTTGATCATTACTACTATTTTATCAGTGATTACATGATCGAAATTTTGGTAGTTGATTTATGTGCGTATTAATGTTCATGTAATTTTCCTATACGCCTTAAACTTCTCCCATTATAATTTTTGATGTTCAATGGATTCGATAAAACCATATTACAATGCTTTTAATTTAACGATTCACTTGGCATGTTTGTATTTGAGAAAAATTAGTGGTAAATAACTTCTTTTTTTCTGATGGACTTATTATTGTACTTACTATTTGCACCTGCATATTTCATTTCTCTATAAGGCATTGAACCTTGTTCCCCGAGTTCGATTTTCATGTAAATCTATGGGCAAATGCTATAAAAGGCATACGGTCGCTCCAACCAGAGATAGTGACTTAAAACATGGCAAACATAATGACAACCTTTTGCATCTGTTGAAATTTATTGTTGAGTGTTTTGTTGATCTTAGAACTACAGGGTGAGTGAAAAGTAATTAGGCACTAAAAATTGGCTTTAAAACAGTCTCTAAAGAGATGATAGTAAATAGAATTTCATATTTTCCACGCCAATAGTATAGGTATTGGCTGCTGGGGAGCATTTCATGCAACGTAAACAAATATGGCCGTTTATTTGACTGTTTAACAGCGAGCTAAGATGGAAGCACTCTATAAAAAGTGGAATTTAAAATTTCTGGTATAGAGATGGATAACACTACACCCGAAGACAATAAAAAAATTGTCTGTGAATAATGTAAGAAGAAGTTGCCACCTATCCATATCCCAGTGCTCAAGAACTGTAGCTACCGTGCAGGAAACGTTGAGAAGATACAAACCTTACCAAAAATGACTGTGTCGCAGGGAATGATGACAAGACTCGTCAACCTACATCTTGTGTGTCCATGAATGTAAACCGCTACATTTAAATACTTGATAGATATCATTCTGCGTAACTGAGATCACAATGTTAACCAACAGAATTCATGAACATACAAGTCAATTTTCTGTTTTTATAACAATTTAGTCCATATCGCTATTTTATCAGTGACTAGATGATCGAAATTTTGTTAGCTGACTTATATCTATGTTAATGTTCCAAAGGAATCAATTTTATGTAGTTTAATTTACCTGCGCGCCTTAAAGTTATTCAATTATAATTTTTTGTGTCCAATCAATTCAGTAGAACCCTATTTGCAATGCTTCTAATTTAGTGATTTACTTGTCATTGTTTTTTAAGAAAAATTGGTGATAACTTTTTCTTTTTACTAATGGGTTTGTTAATGTGCTGACTATTTGCACCTGCATATTTGATTTCCCTGTAACCTTGCACCTCCGAGTACGATTTTCATATAAATCTAAGGGCAAATACTACAAAGCGCTTTCGGTCGCTCTAACCAGATGATGACTTAAAACACTTGTTCAAGAAGACACTATAACTACAAACCTTTTGTATATGTTAACATTTTTTTGTTTAGTATTTTTTTGATTTTAGAATTACAGAGTGAACGAAACGTAATTGGACATTAAAAATTAACTATCAATTAGCAATCAATGCAAGAAGTGGCCGTCTATCCACATCCCGGTCCGCAAAAAGCGTGCAACAGCGCAGGAAATGTTGAAAGGGTGGAAACTCGTCTAAAAATAACCGTGTAGTGCGTAATGATGACAAGACTCATCAACTCTGACTTGTGCGTGACATTTAAATACTTGGAGATTACGTATCACTCACGGAATCTGACTGGATCACAATGGTGATTTTTTCATACGGGGTGGTACGTTTTCTAGGACGTTAGCTAAGACGACATGGAGTTGTACGGGAGAAAGTCTCGCAAACTGGAGGACTTGGGAGCTCAGAATTAGAAGGCTTTCAGCAGTATCCGTGGCGGTTCGAAAAAACTGTTCGATACCACTGGTATATACCTTCAAATTTAAAGATTTTCTCTCGTTTAGTAATTATAAACCAGCTTTGAATTCAAATATTTTAGAAGAATAATATATTTTCTTATCTTCGTTCTCGTCGCATTCTCCAAAATCTACACTAAACATCATATCATCTATTTTGTGCTACATATTTTCCACGGTCTTTCTTCGTTAATTGTATTGTTATCTCTTTGCTTTTTGGCCTCCTTCAGAAAGCTGTGCCTTCTATCCCCAACCATTTGAAGAAAGTGGTTGATATGGTCGATGTCCACGTTAAATTTAAGTTTTCTTTCATTTTCCCATGCAATAAAGTACATACAAATATGGATATTATTACAAGTTCTTAATACATAGTTACTTTTTACCCACCCTATATGGTTTATTAGAATTTTATCTTTATTTTAGTAGCAGGATAATTATAAGTTTGGTATCTATGAATATTTTATTACTATAATTTCTTTTGTATGTATAACTGCAACAAACTTACTAGGAAGACGATAGAACTACAATTTATTTTATTAATTTCTTGTTACAGTATGAAAATTGGTAACAACTACAGTATGTTAGTGAAATGTGTCTCCCTTTATTTTTCTGTAATATTTTTTTATTTTTACTACGACCTTAATTTTAAAACACAGTTGAGAAATAAAAAATTCTATAATTGGCACACAACTCTCCAGAGATTCCTTTTGCCGTGTTAAGTCTATAAGCCAGAATGAACACCAAAAAAGTTAATTTGCACCAAATTTGTACCAGCAAAAAGCGGCGGATGTAACGTTCCCATTCTCTGCCGTATTGCCTCAAAATTATATTTTGCATCCGTTGTATTAATTTATATTGAAAATGCTTTTACTTTTTTGCCGCGCGGCTGTTTTATAACATCCGCTACCGTAATTGGCAGAAGAAAGCAATTTTTGGGGCACGTTATTCGCTCTTACCGTTTGAGAACTTGCTGCGGAATGCTTTTCTTTATTTTTCGATATAACAGTTTCCTTCAGTTTTATATTCTAATCTTCATTTTCTCAATATGTGCATTGAACCTAATTTGACGCCGTTGCGTTTGTTCAAAATTTGTTAGCTTTCGAGCAAGAAGGTCTGATGACTACTTGTAGACGATTTATGGCGTTTGGGGATATCTGACGCGGCGTAACTAGTGAAAAGCCAACAATTTAGTGTTTTTTATTTTTATCAAGCTTCTTATTGGGTTGCTGAATCGAAATTTAATGATTGGATGTCTCCTTCTATCGCCACCCCTTCCTCCCCCAAACCAACACACATTAGTTAAATGTTGTCAATACTACATTTTTGTTACGGAATTAGACAAGTTTGCGTTATCTGCAAATCAGTCTTTATATATTTTTATTCGTTATTGGTTGTAATTTTAGATCGTATTGCTTTTCTTATCAATTTTGTGGGTTTGCTTTAGTTATGTCTGTTATTTTCAATAAATGTATGATACACACATCATACACATTAAATGTGTATCATCCCAGTATTTAAAATATGTGTAATTTATTGAAGCACTGTACATTACGGCTTAAAATTGTCAAATTAAAATTTAGAGAACTGAAATATCTATTTATGATTTTTTTTATTGAAATACAAAAAAATTACATTTACATTAACAAAAATATACACATTTAATAAAAATAGTATATGATACAGGGAGCATTGTACGTAGCCTTAGGCCTGTTCAAGGCAACCGCCTTGGGAGCTCGGACGCTTTTCTCTCCCAGTGTCATTTTCTGATTAAAACATTATGAAAAAGCCTATGTCTATAATCTCTTCTTTTTCGAAGGTGATACAGTGTCGCTGTTTTACTCGTCCAGTCATTGCAAATGCAAGAATCACACACCTCGTGCGCTTATTCACAAACATTTAATTCACAATTGATCTGGACAGTGAAATTGTTCTCATTCGCGCACGTGCATTACAATCCACTCTCATCGGTTACCAAGTAACATCGCAACCGCGTAAAACTCTTTCATTATATTAACACTGACTGGTATGCATGTATGTGTACAAAAGTAAGGAAATGAATATTTCGTCTTATACAAAAAGACAAACTTTAATTTGAAAACGTTGAATTTTCAAGGGTTTTTTACAAAATTTTGAAGGAATGGATGAAATTAATTCCTTTAGTAGCAACCCCAATATATATGTTTCTTTAAAATTTAGATACTCTTTTAAATTACAAATTTGTCTATAGAAATCGCGTGTTGCTGAGCTTAGCTGTTCAAAATTTTTCAAACTGGTATAAAAGAATAAAAAGTAGATATTTGCAACATACTAATGCATCTTTTAAGGGTCTCATTATTCTAAAACTTTCTCTCAGAGCCGCGTGATACTAGACAACAATGAAGTTATGGATAATAATTGTAAACCATCCTCAAATTGGGATCTTTTAGAAAACTATATCCTCCTATCATCTATTCTATACAACGTGGTTCCCACTACTCTTCTTCATTCATTGTACTTCATCTCTTTGCTCATTTATCATACAGTTGCCGAAATATTTCAAATTAGCGCTCTGTCCATTAAAAAGTGTATAAAATTAACTAGTGAATTATTACCCTATCAAGAGAAAATTAATACCGGATGTGTTCGCCGCGGTTATAAACAATAGGAAGAGCACTTGGTGTCATACCAGGTAGCCTGTTCGTTGTCAGCTGCCACACATAATCTTCTGTAAACCTTGCGAAGGAATTCAGTAGTCATTAGCGGTGCTGCAATAATTAGGTACACCCAATCTTAACGCTGTTTGTTAAAATGGAACGTCAGCGAATTTGTATCATTAGCCCGTTTAAAAATTAATGGATTAAAGTGTAACATCAAACACAAACGAATATAAGTTGCGAATTAGTTTCAGGTGCTTCTTTTTGTTATTAATAATTAATTCATCGATAAACAGTGCCATATAGAAAGATATTCGTTGAAATTCGGTTTCTAGGAATGAACAAAAATGTGATTTCAGTTTTTGTCTTGATCATTCAGCAGAAGCGGCCAAAATATGGTTTGTAAATTATTACTCCCATAAATTTAATTTTAGTGATAAAATTTGTATTTACTGGCAATTTATGAGTACTGGAAAGTATCTATAAGAATTAACAATTAATAAAACGTGCTTTATAGACAGTTCCTGCTTTATGAGCTTTTAAATTATTTTAAGGTTTCTTCGAGTACCCACAGTATCATTTTCATTCATAACATGACTACCCATTTTTATAGTCCTACAAATTTTACATTTTGGAAGTAATCGAATGGTTTATTTTTATCATGTGCAGATAATAAAAAGGCAACTTGTTTTGCCACGGAATTTTGTTATAGTGGACTAAAGCAAAAGAATTCTATCTATGTGTGTTTTCTTATAGTGAAGTTGTGACATCGTAAGCCTTTTCAGAATGTCTATAAAATTTATAGCCCGTTAGCTTCAACCTTGAGTAGCCCAAAACGCGAAGGAAATGTGCAGCGCTTTCCGTCATAAGCTGTTACTTACACAGTTAGTGTCTGAGTTGTTTGAACTTGGTTTCTAAAAGTTCCTAAAGTCGCTTTGCAAGTGTTAAACATATCATTAAATTATTGATTTTATAAGACTAGTGTCGAATAATTACACTGGTTAACAAAGACTTCTTCCTCCATTCTGTTACGTGCAACATATGCACCTTTTTGTGCCAATTCCAAAAATATTTTCACTATTATCCCATTACGTTAGGATTTCGAGAACTTTACCTTAAATGCGCAATTATTTTACTACATTCGTCTATATTTCTTTTATTACATAATTGTTATGTCTAGAAAAAATCTAGTTCCAGGTCTGCACAAGCCTTACGTCGCAACCCTAAACCACGCCACTTTTTCTTTTGAAACCAATCCCATTTTAAAAATGTGTAAATATGCGTTATGTCCGTGTATAAGAAAGATTTTTAAATTAAATTAGGTCTAACAAGTGTATAGTTTTTGTTGTATTTGTGGAGCAACATAAGCGAAATATTACACTGCTAATAGAAGAAGAGTACTGTACTTTGGCATTAAAATAAGAAAGCTAGACAAATCTTGGACTCCTATAGAGTACTATGTACTATTATCCTAAAAATTTGGTTGACTGGAAAGTCTACTGATATGCCGTTTGGACTTGAAAACGAACGGACCATACCATGGATTCCTACTTTTGCTGCTCCAAAATCTTCAGCAATTAATTAACAAAGCAAAAACACAAAGCAAATTGTGTATTTTAGTTTGCTTTTCTGCTACTCCACCGGTAACCTCATTCAGAAACTTTTTTCGTTCCAAGATATTCAACTGATTTAACAGCACACGATGATACGAGAGTGACAGGAGGAACTGTACTACTATCTATCAGAAGAATAAGGAATTTTTACTACTAGAAGGTAAACCTCATCTAATAACTCAATTGGAATTAAATGATCTGGTATGAGATATATTCAGGTAGAAATGCTAGGATGAAAGTTCCAGATATCGCAATCGTCAAAAAAGTTATTACAATATTTCTCAATCAAATAAATTTTTTACAATAACTTTGACGACTTGATGCTTGCATTAGGCTATAAACACCGTGTAGAAGTATGTCGTTTTTTCATCGATTCTTCGAAACTGAACCTAAAAACTTGTTTCACACACAGGAAATATTTACTCTTCAGTTTCTGTTGGATATACGGTTAACATGAAGCAATCTTGTGAAGATATGACACGCCTTTTTGATGACATTAATTACAGAAAGTATAAATGGTATATCAGTGCCGATTTAAAAGCTGCAGCAGTACCAATTAGTTTGCAACTCGGATATACGAAGCATTACTGTTTTATTTGTGAGCGAAATAGCCGGGTAACAAGTTCACATTATATTGTTAAACAATGGCTAACAAGAGAGCAGCATATTCCTGGCCGAAAAAACCTGATTCAGCCAGCTCTCGTTGGACGTGAGAATTTTTTTACCGCCGTTGCATATAGAATTAGGCTTGATAAAAATTCGTCAAGGCAATGAACAAAAGACATGGATTTCAACATCTAAAAGAAATTTTTAGCTTAAGCGAAGAAAACTCTAAAAAAGTATCGTTGCAGGATGCCAAATTTATCTTCCAATGCGAGATACAGTAGATGTCCAAAGTGACAGAACGCACTCGAAGTATTTTAGAAAATAAAAATTTTAAAATTATAAAGACATTGTCGGTCAACTTCTTGAGAGTTGTGTTTTAAAATTAACTTGAAGATACATTGGACTTCCGAATTTTGGAGAAGTTAGTGATGAACATAGAGAACGGTTCTACCATGACATTGGGAGTGTTGAGAAACGTTACTAATGAAAGTGGAATAACAAAATGCTTGCCGATTACTGTAGAGAGAAATATTTTAGTTGCAATAAATTATGCATAATATTCTTGCCGCCAACACCTACTTCAAACAACATCCAAGAAGACTATATACGTGGAAAGCGCCCGCTGGTAATAAACAACGGATAGTAAGAAATCAAATCGATTTTATCTTGTTAAATATAGAATTTAAAAAATACGTACAATCTGTAAAAACTTATCCTGGTGCTGACATCAGCAGTGACCATAACCCAGTTGTAATGGACTTTAAAATCAAGAGGTTTAAAAAAGTGAAACGAGGAAAACTGGATAAACGTATAGACATTGACAAACTAAAGATTCCTGAAGAAGAAGAAAAAATAAGCTGTAGAAGAGAAGAGGAACTAAAGGAGCTAGAGACACGTATAAGACCCGAAGAAGAGCTACAGACTACGTGGAAGGCGCTAAAAAACATAATAACAGATGGCCAGGAGCAGGATATTGGATTTAAAGAAAATAACAAAAAACAAGAATGGATGACACAAGAAATCTTAAATCTCATGAGTGAACGGAGAAAAAATAAAACACAACCAACTCGATATAAAGAAATAAATAAAGTCATCAGAAAAAAATGCAGAGAAGCAAAAGAAAAATTAAGGTCGGAAAAATGCCAAGAAATAGAACTGCTGCAAGAAAAATACGATACTTTCAATATGTATAAAAAAGTAAAAGAAATGACAGGCAAAACCAGAAAACACCAAACAGCAACTTTAAGAGATTCGAACAACGATATAATTCTAGATATAGAAGCTAAACTCAAAAGATGGAAAGAATCCATAGATGATAGACCGAATGAACCAGCATTAGAAGACCAAGCAATAAATGAAAAGGGGCCTGAAATATTTAAAAGCAAAGTAATCCACGCTATAAAAACACTTAAAAACAGAAAAGCTACTGGCCCTTACAAAATCCATGTAGAAATTCTTAAAATAATAGCAGAACGAAAGTAAAGGCCCAAATCTTATAACATCGCTATTTAACAAAATATACGAAACAGGCAGGATACCCTCCGATTGGCTAAGATCCACGTTCATAACAATCCCGAAAAAATCAAACTCCTCCCATTGTGACGAGTATTGTACGATAAGTCTCATGTCCCACGTGTTAAAAACATTTTTAAGAATTATTCACACACTTATCTATATAAAATGCGAATACCAACTGGACAACACACAATTTGGGTTTCGAAATGGATTCGGAACACGAGAAGCTCTTTTCGCCCTTAACGTAATGACCCAAAGATGTAAAGACATGAATGTAAATATCTACGCGTACTTCATCGATTACCGTAAGGCATTTGACTGTGTAAATCACCAAAAAATGATGGAAATCTTAAGACTGGCAGGAATTGGCACAGAGGAATTGCGCATTATTACTGAACTCCACTGGCATCAAACATCTAAAGTTAAAGTAGAATAAGAAACCACAGAAGACATACTAATTAACAAAGGTGTACGACAGGGTTGCGTCCTCTCCCCGCTCCTGTTCAACTTGCATTCGAAAACAATTTTTAAAGAAGCATTAAACGGGGAGAAAGGTGGAATTAAGATAAACGGCAATATAATCAATAACATCAGATACGCGGACGATACTGTAATAATGGCAAGCAACCTCCTAGAATTACAACACATGACGGACATGATCGTTGATCATAGTGAAAGATATGGCTTACAACTTAACGTATCCAAGACAAAAATAATTGTATTTTCGAAAACACATGTGGATGCAAATTTATACGTTAAAGGGGAAATCGTGGAACAAGTAGCCTCCTTTAAAAACTTAGGTACTAACATAAATAAGAAAAGTGAATCCAAAAAAGAAATAATAGAATAGAACAAGCTCGAAGAACGTTCATAAACATGAAAACTCTTTTCATTAGATCAGACCTGAACTTGGAGCTTAGAATTCGAATGATTAGATGCTACATCTTCCCCATTCTGTTATATGGATGCGAAAGCTGGACGCTAGATCCAACCATTGAGAAACGATTAAATGTTTTTGAAATGTATTTGTACAGACGGATGCTACGTATTTCGTGGATTCAAAGGGTAACCAATGACGAAATTCTAATACGAATGAATAAAAATAGAGAATTAATGAACACTATAAAAGAACGAAAAACACAGTATATAGGGCATGAGATGAGAGGCGAACAATATGAATTATTAAGAATTATCATTGAGGGAAAAATACAGGGACGACGATCGGTCGGAAGACGCCAAAATTCCTAGCTAAAAGATCTGAGAAGGTGGTTCGGGTGTACATCCGCAGAAATTTTCCGAGCCGCTGTTTCTAAAACTACAATCGCCATTTGGATCGCCAACCTTCGACAGGAGAGGGCGACATAAGAAGAAGAAGAATGTTTTTGAATCATGTTAATTTGTTTTCAAAATGTGGCATCCTCGAAGTAAATGAGTTTTAAGATTTCATTAGGACTATAAAGAAAGCAATTGTAGGAAAATAGAGAAGAAAAATAAAAAGTCAAAAGTTGATTGTCCGCTGTTATCACACCAGCATTTTAGTATTCATAGGTATTATGTTTTCTGCAATTAATGTTTTTATGTAATACTACCACCATAATATATTCAAATGAACAGTGCTTGCTGCAGCATAAAGGATTGCAGATAACACAAACCTTGTCGAAAAATTGTAAAATTTACGTAACGGATTATAATCAACAATCGCATGAGAAATAATGACACACTTAAATATTAAAAATTTTAAAACGCGCAATATGATCTGCATAACGACTCTATAATAGGAATAAAGTTTTTTATTACCACCGTTTTACTGTGAGAGGTAGCAAAGCTCTCCTTGAGCTTTATATTAATTCAGTTATTACACTATCTAGATATTTAAGTTTTATCTAAATCCACATGCTTTGCGCTATTATAGCAAAATATTCAAATTGGAAATGTCTGCAATGAAAGTAAATATAATTAATTTAGATTAAACGAAACTGATTATATTTATATGCAGTCCAAATGAGTTGCAGAAAATAAAAGACATTCATAATTTTAATGTAATGTATTATATTTAAAAAAACACATAAAAAGTATCAAAAAAATTGGACTTGATAATGGCTATACCTATAACAAATTGGACTCTTCCCTTTGCCAAGTAAATGCCCTATATGATTGTGAAATGGCATCTGCTTCTCAGAGTTTCCAACTTAACCTTGGAGCACTAAAAGGTTACCGTAGCTCCCCGAAAAGGTAATTGCCGCAGTCGAAATTAAACTCTTAAGTGCTCCAGCTCAGAGGCGCGCCAGTTTTGTCGAAATAAATGGGCGCAGCTCTTTGGGTCAAAGCAGGAGCATTATTAAACGCCGCCCGGCACACGTGCCTGCGCCTAATTATAACGAATGCCCTTTTTAATGCGCTGAATAATTAACATATTCGTTTCATATCAATTAATACTTCGTTGCACGCGGTCGTTGCTAACAATGACTTTTCGGCGACGTTCCGCGCGTCCTTCCATGTATCGACCGTTGCGTTTACGGCCGGCGGCTTATCGACGGGCAAAAATCCGAATAAAATTAAAATTTCAATTATGTGCATTTGGGCCGGCGAGAGTGCTCTTTTTATTTTTAGCATCTCCGAAATATTAGGCAAGCGGGTCGGGAACTTCCGCGGAAAAACAAATTTTAATATCATGTCCAAATTTGCAAATTAAATCGCGGAACTGATCTAACGGCGGGCGGCAAATCAATTTCATTCCGGCCGGAGTGAATAATGAGTTTACCTATCCACTTTAATTCGATAATGCAGCCAATGCCAAAGGAACGCGTGGGCCGTTTTAACAAACCCGATCATGTTTCCAATTAGTTTAATTAGAATAATTGTGCCTATTGTAAATATTTATATTGTAATTTGTTTATTATCGTTTTTGACTGAGCGTGCCGCTCCTTCCCGACGGCTTCCTCCTACGATCGCGGGGCAACAGTCGAATGGCAAACGCCCGTTTTGCGGTCGACGGTCTCCGAATGCTACCAGCTCTAATTTGACCAGGAACTGCCCCCACGTGAGGCTGCTTTTTCGACCACACGCCCGACGAAAGTTTCCGCAATTATTGGAAAGGTCACATGCGAGCTGCGGTTTTGCAAGTGCAACGCTAGCTAAGTGCATTACCGATAAACTCCGACCACATGAATGATTTGCGACACCACACATAACGCCAGGATGGTGACCAACAATTATCCTATGACTAAATAGCTTGGTGGTTTTGCGTTTCCGTAGTTTGTATCGACAGCGCTAACCGCAAGATGATCCCTTTGGCTTTCTTAACACCTTAGATACACGAAAACGTAATATTTATGAGCAAGTCACAATGAAAAAGGTCTGCTTCTGTTATAGAACTTTCCGATTTATTACGAGTATGATCAGAAATGATTGGGAAAGGCAAAATTGTTGTTAAGTCAGATTATCATGGTCAATTTTAAATCATATCACTATACCAAACTCTGTACTGCTTAATCACATCATATAAAACCTTAATAAGATGCATTTCAATTAGTCTCACTGATACCATGAAAACCTAGCTGTCTTTCATGGATAGAGCAATATTGATGTCTTTGAAGAAAAAAACATTTACCTAACATTTCGGTTCCGATACGGATGGACCTGGGTCCAGTCCTGAGATTCAAAAGCAGACAAGTTGCCTACTCACTCGCGTTTAATGATGTATCCAGAAGAAAACAGCAACTATTCAGTAAGGAAGTTGTGTAGACTGATACAATGAGCTAGAATATTGAAAACTCCTTTTTACTTTCACAACATTCAGGAGCTCTGGAAATTTCGACAGAGAGAAGAATGAGATTATTTTTTTCGGTTGTTTTTCTAAGCACTGCAGAATACTAATGTGTTTTCTTAGAGTTTTTGACTAACTAAAAAACATAAAATTGCCTCAAATGCATTTTTTGCAGAACGGCACCGCGCGCTATATAAAATGAGTCCATGTTGGTGGTTCAAAGTTTTTTTGACGACCCTATAGCATTTAAAATTTTGCGTGGACACTACAAACCAAATTAATGGCACTGACAACATAATGCGCATTTACTGCAGATTTTAGTAATCTCCTAGATACTCCACATTTGAGATGTAACAAACTGTTCTTAACGTACTCTTCAAATAAATGAAGAAGGGAAGGCTTCCGGTTTATACGATTTTTCTGACAATTTAAAAAAAACTTTTTTATGGCCTTTAGCCGATGTGTACTAGTTGTATGTAAACATTTTTTGATTTTTATTATCTGACATACATATAATGAAAATAGATTTTACCCTCAATATATTGTCACCAGTGGTTATCCCACGCATCGTAGCTTTTCTTGTAGTCTTGAACTAAAATCTCTTTCAGAGCACATTTTTAATATTTCCAAAACGCTGTCCGATCAAGAACTGTTTGAAATCCTTCACAAAACTGGTGAAGAATTATATGTTAGTAATTTTCCGAACGACTTTCACCACACCATTTTCGGGTTATTAATCTTAATCACTTTTACAAGACAAAGGGATATTTTGGAAATGAAGTCATGTTCATCAGATTGAAGCAGATGCGTTTTATTCTAAACAACATGCCCTAATCTGCATGCCATTAATGTTAATGATATGCAAAGTTATAGTAATGTATAAGCGCTGTGTAAATAGGAGTTAAAGTTTTATTATCAGAATCCTGCCCGTGTGGCAGCAGAAATTCTTAATTCGGTCTTCACGGCCTGGTGAGGTCCAGTAAACAGTGCAATAAACTCCTGCTGATCTTGGAAAGACTTAATTTGAATTGAAGTTATGTTTACTGAAGCAAAAGGCACTCTTTTAATTAGCATGCTGCAAGTGGAGGAAGCGTTCTGAGACAGCCTGCTCTATAATTAGTAATGTAAAATTCAAATCTCGGGGCCGTCGTAAGTCGTACCTCAATATTTTTCTAGCAATTAAGTTTGCGCGTTTGCGGTTGCGTTTTATCTGGATTAGTTGTTAATGCCGTTTTATGATGATCAGACGCTTAAAATAGAAAATTCGTTCTGAAATAAATCTCTTAAAATATTTTTATTTGAAGTGGGACTTGGTTTAGAGACGCAAATTTGCGTGTGTTATGAACTAAAAACCAAAAAATCCCTTACTATTACGCGATATAAATGAGTTCTCAATATATTTATTATCAAAAAGCGTTACATTTTATGGGGAGAGGGAGCTACGAGAAAATGTTCAAAAAGTATGTTAAGCACCAGATGTACAATTCTATTAATGAAGTGGGAAAAAATAATATGTATGTAATAATGTTTAACTTGATACAAGTAAAATTTACGGAAATGCAGTATAACTTCATTCTTGTTTAAAAACCAGGGTAAATTTGACCTGGGGTATAGAGCACTTGAAACGACATATATATGACGAATTATGCAAAACTTTTGTTAACATGATCGTGTTCTTCTAATTGTATCTCTCTTTCCTTCCTCTTTTTCCCCTCTGCTGTTCTTTCCCTTCTCTCTTCTCAACCTCTCTATCGGCTTTTCTTCCCCCTGCCTATGTATGTGTCTGTTAACCAATGAAAAACTTTCTTACTATCTGTATTACAAAGCAGATATAAACTCATTTTTTCACATTTATTGTGTATTATTCCAATTTCTAATTTTATCTTTTCTTTGTTAGTATATTTATTCTTCAACACTAACATGCACTTTTCTAACTACATGTGAAAATGATGGCAACATTTTAAAATACACCCCAGTGAAAACTTCGGTGCTTCTTGCCTTTTCTTCTTGTTTGTACTTCGGTGTTTTAATAGACACCCCGTTGCCTTAATTTCTTTTCTTGATTTTTATTTTTATTTTTTGTCATAGTAGCCAGTTGGAAACAATGTGGAATGATTTTTTTCCAATTTAAAAATGTTTTAATTCTTTTTGCTTAATTTGTTTGGGTTAACGTGTATTGAGCTAATTATATTCTTTCAACGTGTTTTTTTTTAAATATATTAGTTAAGAACTTGCTACTTGTTGTGCTCAGTTCTTTTTCTTGTTAATGTACATTCTAATTCTTTCTGTGTCGGGTGATCATTTATTAGGGTGTTTGAGGTGAGAACGGGGTATCAAAACTTTAATCATTAGTATGAGACATACCAATTGAACTGATAATTGAACAATTTTTCGTTCCTCGTATTTGGGCTATCCTTGAAAATTATACACAAATCCGACCAGGGGAAAATAAGAGCAAGGTACTGGAATGCAGATATATAAAGCATGCGTCATATAACTTTATAGGAGATTTAACAAGCTGTGATATATGTTGCTAAATGCTATTTATACAATTTTCTCTTTGTATATGATGATGAAATGAAAAAAAAACCGGGAATGTCGGATGGAAAGAGGGGAAGACAAATTTTTGCAAAGAACGAAAGGTATGTGGGTGAAAAAATGGAGGGGAAGGATGAAGATAAACAGACGGCTAATAGAAAACACCAAGAAGAATGGGAGGCAGAAAGAAGAAAATGAAAAGTTTAAAAAGAGAGGAGACTGAAAAAGATACTTAGTTGGGATAAGAAGGGGGAGGGTTAGCCAAGATGGAGATGGACATGGAGGATTACACTGGTCAACAATGGTTTTGATTCTCAAAAGCATTTTTACGCTAAATTTAGAAATGTGTAGTCCGTATTTCGCTATGACGTACACATCGATAGATATTTTTAAAAATTTGGTATTGAATATTAGATGCTTTGTGAGAAAATACGGGTCCCTCAGTCTGTTCATAAATTGTCACCCTGTCCGATGTAACTCTAGTTTTACCCCATAAAGTTTTCAGCATTGTATTATTTAACAAATGTTAACATTTGAAAGCAACTACGTAACAGTCCTGACTAATTGTTGACTTTCTTGCAGTAATACAAACTGTGTATTGTGCGTATTTTAGTGATTGTCGTTCATAATGTACATTCAAACTGATTGTTACTTTGTGGTGCATGTATAATAAATCCATGAACACCAAAACATGAACACCTCGTATTTGCTGTGTTTCATGTGAAACCAAGTTGCGATAATGGCTTAGAGGTTCTCGTTCATCTTTGCCTTTTGCTGTACCAATGATTTGAAGGAAACAAGGGGATCATGTAAAGGATTATTTCTGTGTCACCACAATAGTAGGTTTCTCTGCAAAGAGCAAGAAATCAATCGTTTATCCTTCTGCTATGCGGCCTGTTGCACAGATCCAGGTCTAGAAATGTTTTAGAGACACAAAACATTTTTTAGGGAACAGGGAATTCGAAGACTATAGAGATTATGTGGAAAAAATGTTGGTGGCCTACCGTGAGATGGAGTGCAACATATCTTTGAAGCTTCATTTTGCATTCTTACCTGGACTTTTTTGTGAGTGGAACATAGAGAGCGGTTCCGTCAGGATATTTTGACAACTGAAAAGTTACCAAGGAAGATAAAACCTAGACTTGTTAGCAGATTACTGTTGGTTAGCAGTGAAGAAAACACACCTGCAACATCATACAAACGGAACAGATCCAAGAAGTCCATGGAGTAAGACAAGTATACTGAAGCAAGTACTTCGTTTTTTCCGCGATTTGCCAAGTTTGATGCGTGATAAAATTGTCGATTTCTCAAAAACTATACGTGAGATAGGAAAATATTGAAGGCATAACTGGATTCAGGATGCAATTTTCCGTTGGAATCACTTACTTTTATCCAGGAACCAGGAAAAAGTACAAAATTGTTGAGCAGAACTCTCAGTTAACATTCAGTTATTTAACCCCCGCAGGACGTCCCAAATTGGCTTGTTACATGTGTTTTAATAAGTGGGTCGGTGGAGAGGTTAAATATCTTCCAAAATCTTTGTAAATTTTTATTTCTTAATTTGTGCCAAAAATGATCAATTAAATCGATAAATGGCGTATTTGGTCAATTTATCATAATTAAATTCATCAAGACAACTGCAACTGGAATATAAAGGTTTCTAAGGTTATTAGTCAAGAGCACTTAAATGTTATCAAACGATTATTGGCTATAGACAGAGGCTTTTTGAAGCTGACCTTTATTGTTGTTGTTGTTATTAAAACATTTTTATATTTCTATTATTGACATTAGATAAATAAGGGTTTATTATTTGTTCAATTGGAGATCTATCAAAGGCTTCGATCATATTAATAGCATTAATTCATGCATCAGCTTCATGCCCTTTTACCCTAATTAATAAAAATATACATGAGAAACAATAGATTTTGCGCCGGACTGTACATCTCGGCTGAGATTCGGCGTGTTCAAATTCTGCTGGTGTAGCAATCTACCTGTGTCGGCAAATGAAATTGAGAAACCTCCTGAGTCAATATCCTTTGACTTCTCACCTTTTAAAGTAGATTTGTATGTGAAACTCTGAAACGACATTAGATACCGCTTGGTCACTAGTGGCGACCTTTCCTAATGACTTTTATTTACGACAAGTTGGCAGACGAGCATTACAAAACCTGCATGGCCTAATAGTTTTGGTCTTTTATTGTGCGTCCATTAATTCCTGGCATTCCAATTTAAACGATAGGACGTCGCACGTATGTTAATCGGATTATTCTGAGTGAGCGCAGCTACAAGCGTCCAAAGAGGCGCGGAACATAATATTACTATTAATATATGAATGGGTGTCTATCAAACGGCGCATTCATAAACGTTGCGATTTATTTACGGCGTGCCATCTTAGGATAATTTACGGGTCAGGGGACGGCGATAGTGTCGGCCGAGCAGTTGGACACGACACCCGATATCGCGATGCCCACAACGCATTTGTTTGTGCATCCGAAGGGCAATGCACATCTCTCCCGGCTGGAAACCGGCACTAACTTGGTTTGCTCTTTGTTGCAGGCATCCGTTGTTCCCTTTGCTGGCGCTCATCTTCGAGAAGTGCGAGCTAGCGACGTGCACGCCCCGCGAGCCGGGGGTCGCGGGGGGAGACGTGTGCTCCTCGGAATCCTTCAACGAAGACATCGCCGTCTTCTCCAAGCAGGTACGACGCCGCCCCACCTCGTTCGAGGCGCCGGGCCCGGATGGCGCTTTCCGGGCCGATTGTCCGGAAATTGCCCGCGGGCCTCGGCGATATCGGCGATAGAACTATTTAAATATCAATATGGCTAAGTGTAACATAATTTGGCGGAAAACGCGCGGGGGGCGAAAGCGGCCTGGCCCGAGAGCGAGAGGCACCCAAGCAGCTGCGCCCTAGGTGGCCTGCGAAATGTTCTCCTAGGACCTAGCCGTTTGTTTACTCTGTAACCGAGCGTAGTTGCAACAGAATACCAATTGCGCCGCATTGTGTTCCGAAAAGTCTTCAAATATTTTAGACAACAGTAGGTAGAGACGCCAGGTAACTTCCAGCAGAAATCTCATTGTGCCTCTCGACAGCCAAAAAATGCAATCCGTCATTGTCTCCACATTTTCTAAACATTTTTTCCATTGCTTTAATAACTGTATTTTAGAATTGCAACTTGACATGTGAACCAAGTACGGTTAATACCAAAGCAAAAAATGACAATCCCCCATATCCCTCTCCCAAGAACGGGAATTAAAAATGATCTACTGTAATTCAACATTTTTAATTTAAAGCAAATTATGCTTTTTTAAACACTAAATAAAGTACTCTACTACTGACTAGGACTGTAATTATAATATTTATGCTTATGGTTGACAGTGAAGGATTAAGTAAAGTTGGGGTTAATCGCGAAAATATACAAAGAAGATTCCATTTTAGGGTACAGAAGTTTCAGAAGTAGAAACGCAACAAATTAACGACTGTAATACGCTACTTATATGGTTATTTTAAACTTTATAAAACTGTTTTCCTGTTTCTCTTCGAATATTGAAATATTTAAGTAAAACGAAATTTTGTTACAATAGATCATCAATTTGTATCCAAAACAAATTTCAATATAATTGGAAGGTTCCCCGTAGCATTGATGGTATCTTCCAAGCCCGTTCCGTTATGAATAATATTACGTAATTAACGTACTTCGGTCGAGCTACAAAAACGGCACAATTTAGGCGCGGCGCTAACGTCCAATTCCATTACCCCACACGGCGGCGCCTCACGTGCATCTCCTTGAGGTGGACGCGATTAATTAAGCCCGCGAGTGACGCGCCTCGGTGATAAGGCGCGAACCTTAAAAATAGACGTTACGGCAACGCCGCCGCCTAGCTGCGCTTTTAATTTGTTTATTTAATTACGATAGTGGATTAGATAATTGGCGGCGGTCTCAATATCCTTGAGGTCGCGCGATTAGATTGCGGTTGCGCAGCATGTGCTGCAGCTTTCATTCGGCTGAGGATAATGGTGTGGAACTAATGGTTTGCAGTTTTTTGGAAACGTGCGAAGTGATAATTATTCTTCGGCCGTAAAGAATTGCATTGACCGTGCTTATGTTTATTAATTCGTAAAGGAAAACGTGCCTGGGATAATGTACAGTCATAAATTGCGTCTTTTTTTGGAAAAACTGAGTGTAAGGCGGAAATGTCCAAAATGTAAATGGAAACACTCATTAAAGTATTTTGTACTAAGACTAAATAGACAGACCACATCATATGACTAGTTCTTTTTCTTCTTCTTCTTCATTTCGACTATGATTTTATCATGTTTGTCTGGGTACTTTATTAACAGATGACGAAAACCAACTTTATCTCCATCGTTTAAACAAGCATCCAGGGGGTCTCTTTCCTGTATCATTTTTACAAAGCCGTGGTGGTCTAGTAGATAGGTCGCTAGATTACGAAACCTAGAAATGCGGGTTCGAATCTCGCTCTCACCAATTCGACCCCTGGCATTTTTAGCGTTACTTCTGCAGTTGTTTTTAACACCTTCATCTCTATTGTTCTTATTTTCTGTTTCCGCTCTTGTTTCTTTCGCACATGTAAAAACGGATCGGAACGATTGTTTTACATATTTTACTTCGTCTTCTAGCGATAAATATTTATTGTGCCACACTAAACTTCTCAAACACCCTGCTATTTTTGCTGATTTCGTCATTTATTTACGAATTTCGGATGTTGTCTCTGTTATTCGGTATTTCTATTCCAAGTTGTTTAAATTGCATTACCTACCCCACGACTTTTCCGTCGAATTCTTAAATTGCATCTTAGTGGGGTCTTAGATACTAAAATTTTCATATTAAATTTGTAGCAACCTATGTAAATCATTTTCATTATATTATTAGGATAGTGTTGTCTACACAAGATATTTATATCGATATATCCCATTTTACATTCTAGTAGCTCTTTTATTGATTCAATTATTTTATCCATTACTAGATTGAAGAGAACCAGGCTCTGAGATTTGTTTTGGCTTATATCATTTTTGATCCCTACAGATTTCGTATTTCCGTTCGCGGTGATTATTTCTATTGTGCACTGTATTTAAATCATCAGTAATGTGTACGGGATCTTTACACACTTGTTTCTCGTTCAATATCTATTTAATATGTCTTGTTTTGAAAGTCCACCTAACTTACAAGCTACATATATAGATTTTCCAATTAACTGGCGTAGTGTAAAAATTTCGTCAGTCATGCTTCTGTTTTGAAATTGATTTCGAATTATTGATGCAAATAATTTAAGGGTTGCATTTAATAAGGTAATGCTTCAATAACTGTCTGGGGTTTTTATATTTTCTTTCAAGTAGATTGGTATGGTGAAGCTTTTTTTCCAGTGATGTGGCACTTTTTTCTCTTGTATAGTTTTTTCAACAATCTGTCTAAACGGTTTAGCAGAGTAGTTCTTCCCTATTTAAAGAGTTTATTGTATATTGCATATGAGCCAGTGTAGTCCCGTGGTTGAGGGGCAGGCTGGGATGCTGATGCCTAGCGGGTAGCCTACTCAGTCACTAAAAATAATTGGGTACCTGCGTTCATTCGAACAAGGGGTAATAATGGCGGTCGTCTAAGGTGCGGTGCTTGCCACATCGTCCCGCACCAGAGATGGTGCGCGACGACCGGGCATAGAGCGAACATATGAGAGCCTTAACCTCTTAGTTCGCAAGCTGTACTCCCAGGCGGGGCGTAGAGCCATACCATTATTATTATTATTGTATATTGGATTTTAATTTAATGATAGCTTTCTGAACTTCCCCAACTGTTATGCTGGTGGTGTCATCATTAATGTTATTATTTTAATATTCTGCTATTACGGCAGCGTCTTTTCGCTTTCATTTACTTCTTAAAAATACATTATTCACTAGTCTTTTTCTATGTTAATGATTCGCAGATTTTTTATTTTTTTATTTTGATGTCGGAACATTTTCCACACTTCCTGTTGTGCGCCATGCAAGCCATTTTCCATATCTTTTGTATATTTTTCCCCGTAATTTTGTTTGATACTTCTGATTTCTTGATTTACTTCCTTTCTTATTGGTACATAATTCCCTCATTTCTCTTGTGTTGCTACTTTTGTACTTTCCAAAAATTGGTTATGTTAACGATGAATTAGTTGTAATTATTTTCGCAATATCTTTTATCTTTGTTTAGCATCTTTTAACTATGGAATGTACAACATTTATTTGTTTATCTTAAATTCTAATTAGAAATCGTTGTGTAACAAATAGTCTGTAGTGATCAATTAACGATATTTTTACTATAAGGGACCACAAGTAAATCTTTAAGCCTACCCGAATTACCAATTCTCTCTTCGTATCTATTTGTTTAATATTTTTAATTTTTTCTATGATAATCTAACCTGTTATCTAAATATTCCAATTTAATATGTTTGAGTAGCTAAAAAAGTTTTTAAGAATGACAATATCTATACCGAATTGTCTCATGATTCTTCCTTTGAAGACAACTATGTTGGTAGCCGAATTTATTATGTTAGAACATATTTCATGAGGGATAGTAGACCATACTAGTAAGAAGAAGAAGAACATAAGATGTTTCAAAACTTTATGACAATGACACCCAATTTCTACTCTATATTTTTATTGACTGTCTTGCATTTACAATAAAAGTTTGCTAACTATATCTAACGTTATCGAAACTTTATAAGACTAATTTATAACATATAAATATCAAGAAGCAAGATAGTACCAAACACAAAATGATTAGCACTGTTCTTCTGCTTTGTTGCGTTATGATCTTTAAAGATGTTTATACGTATAATAACAATGCTACTTAGTCTCCCGATTTGTTTTTGATAATAATTTTACTGCATTGTTTAGTGGATTAAAAACATTAAGAAAACGTCTCTTTGTTATTCAACTAAAAAACATGGGGTCGACGAAGAGATTGCTCTGTAAGCAATCCCAGAACGAACCTAAAAATTCGAAATCGAATATCTTTTATTCGACATAAATTTTTTTCGATTTCATTTTCGAATTCAACGTAAAATTTCCTATAAGAATCCATTTTCAGATTTTAAAAAATCTTAAACTTTGTGACGGACCGACAGACAGACAGACAGACATATAGAATTCAGTAACGAACTTTTTAAGTTCGTTGAAAATTTAAAAAAGTATTTCCAGATTATATCGTACATAGGCTTCGATCATGTTTAACCAATAAACTGTAAATCGTATTTTAAATGTTGCAATTGTAAGTGACGCAGATACCATAGATAAAGTAGTGCCACCATTATGTTTATTGTTCGGCCTGCTTCTTCGCCGATGTAATCTTCAGAGACTTCCGGTCCACTGTGAATCTAATAAATCTACGTGCGGGCCGCTGTTTGCCTGCGATACGATGCGTTATCATTTCGAGTGCTTTATCGCCAGAAAAACACGGGAACACATGTAGAACGTTCTAAAAATCGGTGTCGCACTTGAGACATGACAAGCATCGAACGCCGTATTATGCGCACGCTCTCCAATGTATTTATTTACAACCTGGCGGGATTTGTGGATTTTCTGCCTGTAAAAACAAGCTCCCATCCGGCGGTTTCCGTAAATGTGCGCCGGCTCAGACCTTTTTGGAAATATCTCCTAACTTGATAAACTTGTATCCAATCGGCGTTTTGTACGAGTCGCGTCGCTTTTTGTGCAGCTGCTCCATATGACGACGAGCGGTGCAGTCAAAGAGACAAAGAGCGATTAAGTTGCTATATCCGCTTGCATACTTTATGAGGCGCTTTCTGAAAAATTTATAGCGCAGAATTGAATAATGCTAAGGAGCCGCGCGGTATATCTAATCCGCTTCAGCAATCGAAATGTAGTCGCAGCCGACAGCCCCCTCGGTGTCGATAGCGCGAATCACACCTACGAAGTCAATTATCCGTCTAGCAAACCGCAATGCTGTTTGTTGCCGTGCGCAACACTCCGCTCCATTAGTGTCAATTAACATATTCGAGTTTTTAGTCCTTGACTGCAGCTTGTACGGCGGCATAAAGTACTAGACATAAGCTCAAGCTGCGAAGGAATGCCGTTGAAGGATTCCATCATTTTCATTGCGCCGCCTAGCTGCGTGTTTCTAAATTGAACGCGCCCGGTATAATGCGACCCGCATCTGTCGTTAGAACCACTATACAGGCAGGAATTGAAGTTCAGTGTTTTAGGAATGAAAAATCGCTTCTCGGTGCTTCCAAAATCAATTTGCGCTTATCGGAGCTATTATCAAACTAAGCCGCTACCTGCCGCCTTATCAGGTCTATCTCTCTTTATTTTGTAATAAATAAAACGCACCAAAAATACACACTCGTGGACAAGCACGCGGCACAACAAGATAAACTTCGCAGCTGTGTGCACAACGAAAACAAATCCAGAGAAGTGTTTGCGATTGCACTGAATTTAAGTGTTCTACCCCTTATTATTTTAACTCTTCGAGTGCTTTCTTAGCCGCGCGCACAACCCTTATGCGATAGTTTAATAAACAAATCCTGTAAATGATAAATAGTAATGAGAGTATTATCCGGTAAAGTGATTACTGCCATGCTACGCCAGCAGCCGTCCCTCTGAATCGCCCCTATTTGATGGGTGCTCGTCTTTTGGTCCACAGCCATATGAACCTGCAATTGTCACAGACTTTTTAACGAAACTACTCAACTAATAACAATTCATTACGTACTGTATTACGAATTCTAGTGAAGGAGTATGGAAAAAATTATTCAAATGTCCTTTTCGATTTTGGCGGATGATTAAAACGAGCGCAATTAATTGACTTTTGCGTCACGTACCGCTTTATTATATGAAAAGTGCAACCAGCGGTTGGCAAACGCCCGTAATTGAAAATAAGTCTTAAGTAGCCTTTATAAATGCCCACATTAAAAATATGATGGGTTAATAATGGCAATGCTGAGCGTTTATAACTTGCTATAAACTACAGAAAATGCAGTTTAACGCGCAATTATAATTTGCTGGCTAATCTGCGTTGAGGTAGGTTGGCGGTGCCTCCGCGAATGCCTCTCGTTAGTTCTAACAAGCGAGACGAGAACAGCCGCGATGGGATTTTTGCTCTTCCGTGCGCAAGTTCGGTCGAGGGGGTTTCTAGTAAAACATCAGGCGTTGATCATTTATCGGGGTCAACAAGACGAGCTGCTGGTAGAGTGATTTTCGGAGCTAGATGCTAATGAGCGAAGTGTGTACGCGCTGATGGAGTTTCTCTGTTTCTCCGTTTAATCACACATTTATTGACAGCTTTTTATAGCTATGAAGAAATGCGAGCTGGTGAAATCCGTGTTCGCCCTGTACTTCCCGGAGTATCGAAAGGAGTTCGCGTGCGAACCACCTTTCTATGTCACCTATGTGCATGTTTTATCGGAATGTTCGTACGTGTGTAGAGATATCAAAGCATCCATGTTGCCCAAGTTTTTACTTAATATGACAGTATCAAATGAAAGCCACAAATTGTATTTGAAGTGCGATGAAAAAATACTACAGATACTTAATGTTTTAATATAAATACGATGCTGTAAATTTTAATTGGTGAGCATTGTAGTTTGTAACAAAATCATAAGGTTTTCTTTGTATTTTTGATATGTGAAAAAACATTTTCTGTATCTCTAGTACCAATTTTTGACGACAATATTTACTTAAACTAAAGGCGTTTTATGTAAATGATTTCAGTATCTCCCACTATACCAAAAGGTAATACAGAAATTTTTCATCCGATTTTCTTAAAAACCTTAACGCGCGCGAGATCTTTTTGATATTTCCAAAATATTCAGTTTTTTTTCCTATTGATAAGTCATTCGAATTGCATTAGCAAAATTTTGAATTTAATTTATATGAGCATTTTAATCATAGTTATTTTTCAGTATTCGAAGACCATTGAACATTATCTTTAAGAACTGTTGCGTCACTACTTTTTCACTTTTTATAGGTAACAAAATAATTGCTCCAACAACTTGTTTGGGTTTAAAAATATAGATATGGCCGCCTATAGAGATGTTCGTAGCTGCAGAGCCGGCTTGCCGTGGATGAGAAGGCGCGCGCGTTGTAATAGACACTTCCAACCCCATCTGCAACCCTCGCGCGGCTGCGAAAGGCGATTGGGAGATTTTGACTTTGTAATTACGAATCCCCAGCCGCAGGCCGGCGGCTCGCATTTGTTTGTACGCACCCGTTAAATAAATCAGGGGTATGAATTTGAATACGCGCTTTAACGAATTATAATGGACGAATAAATAAATACACTTAGGCAAATTTACACGTTCAGCTGGCAAAGCGCGCGGAGCCGCCGCTGAGGGGACATTTCCCGTTTAGAGGAGGTAATGACGGTGCCCTCTTAACAGTTTAATGGTGCCGGCGGCTCGTTCCCGCCGTTTGGCCGTGGCTGCACTATCGACGGGGGAATTTATCTCCGGTGGTTCTGCGGTATTTTTAAGTCCCGGCAGATGTAACAGTGACTTCTTAGAAAGCGGGGGATTGGGTCCCAAGTGCACTGAACCTTCAAACCGTCGCCTCTGCGGCACAGGCGGCGCATTCAGCCAAATTCCGCTCCTTTCCGTCCCGGTGCACAATGGCCTGCCCGCCAGCTACCCCTAAAAAATTCCGGCGCGCACAATGACGCCCTTGTACATTGTGCGTGTGTTTGCTACCTCCGAATCGGAGCGGTCCTGCGTCGAATTCCCGAGTGGGAAAATAAAAGATGCGCTGTAGCTGGCTGGCTGTAATGAAATTTCACACTCGAGCATAATTTATGGCGCACGGAACAGACTCATAATTAGTTATCTTTGAATAATGCCATTACAATTAATTTGCGCTGGCTGCACTTCGCCT
The DNA here is from genome assembly GCA_036346155.1 of Sinelater perroti. NCBI lineage: Eukaryota > Metazoa > Arthropoda > Insecta > Coleoptera > Elateridae > Sinelater > Sinelater perroti. The sequence continues at coordinate 4,080,489 of JARFIY010000359.1, forward strand.
GTTTATGACGCTGCGCGCACGCTTTCCCGTCATTTTTCAATTAAACTCGTAATTGGAAGAAAAATTGTAGGCCTAGGTGGTAATGCCGCGCCGTTTGTTGGGAAGCAATCGTGCAACTTTTATACACTTTTTAGTACTATTTCGCTTACAATGGTAACCACATATGCATGAGTAGATAATAGCCCCTATCGGAATATCTACCTAATCACAACTAGACTGCGTGTCAGTAAATTACTCAACAGTTTTTCTGCTTGCCTATTTGTAGTATCTGATATTTGCTTGGTGGTTATTTCTTCTGCGTTTCGTTCTTGATTCAACATGGAATAAACTCTAAAAAGCTCTACTTGCTAGATAGCCTTACAGTTTTTTTATCGTTATATGTAAAATGATATAAAAGTGATTTTCGTCAAAATCTAAAACAATGTGCTAGGATTTTCTTACATTTTATTGTACATTTTTTTTTAGAAATGTTTGTTCAAAATAAAGACCATGCTTTCTAATATAAATTTTTTAATCATATCCGGATTCTACAGTTGTAAGTGGTTGAGATCACGAGATTTTTGAGCATAAATCTTAGGTTTTATCACTACCCACCCCCACCTCTACTACAAAAATTATGTAGTGTTAGGATGAGTCACTTGTGATATTACGTTGTGGCATGTCATTGTCATATTAACAGCGTCTTTTAAAAACGACGACTGCTTTTAAGTAATAATTCCAGTTAGACCAGGAGTTTTCGGTCATGACAACTCTACCACATGGTGTCTATATTGCTACTTCAAATTATGATAGTTGTATATGAGTGAACCAGTGTGCAAACTAAAAACGCGCTTTTGGGAAAGCAATTTTTGTTTAGCTTATATTTTAAACGAGTTTTTCCAATTATTATACCTTAGTTATTGAAAATTATATTTTGATATTTTGTATCATTCGTCCTTTACAGGACAATATTTTTGATTGCTGACTACCTCAAATTATAATTTAGAAAGAATTAAACATAACATCAGTCGTTAGATAAATAAAATTATTTTAACCGCTGCCAATTTACAAGCATTTATTTTACAATTGTCAAATGTAACTTACAATGGCTTTTCTCTGTAAAGGCCAATTTATGAATGAAATAAAAGATTTTGATGTGAAAATATAATTTTGCTCTCTCTATCTTTTACTAAGAGAATATAAATGAGTACTAGAAATAGTTAATAAGAACACGAATCGTTCAGAGTAACCATTGCCTATTAAAATGATTTTCCTTCTAGATGATCGACCATTTCGAGGTATGTGAACTTAAACTTTTTTGCATGTTGTGTCCATTTATTGTATTAAGCGCTTTGTTTACTATTATTTTTTCCAAAAATTTACTGTCAGTTGATATAATATATAAAAAACGATTTAGAAATATCGAATAATAATTTTATAATCATTATTTTTAGGAAAAACAAATATACGTTTATTTTTGTAATATTCCACGATATTTCAAGTTGCGAAAATATGAAAATCAATATAATCTTGTAGATTTTATCCGATAATGCCGACCAAGTAATGTAGTTGAGTGCCGCTTCTGAGCGGTACCCCTGGGGTTGATCAGCCCAGCTCTACCAGATTCTGATTCATGAGTAACATAAGTTGCCCAAAAAGACAGGTCGGATAAATCTGCGCTAATAACCTGCAGTCCACAATACGAACTCGAGCTACAAAGTGCATCTCCTTGTCGATACCCCATCGGCTTGATCGCCGCGCAAGATACGCGCATTATTGTCGGTAATTTTTTATTAAGCGGGCAGTCGCATGAGTGACGATGAAAAACTGGCTTAAGCGAACAATGCGAGTGTCTCCCGCGGCGCGGCTCCTAATCGCAGCGCCAAAATGAGCAGCGCCCGCAAAGCGGCTAATCCGCGCCGCAAGGGCGCTTTGTGCGCTCCAGCAGGACGCGACGACCACATTGTGATCGCGCCCGCTGGCCTAAACTAATTTTTTGTGTTGACTTTCCGTGCTGACTTCTAGGAGCCCGGCGTTTCTTTGCACGTCGACAGCTCAATCGGCGAGATTGATCAGGCCGGACCAATTTTGTCCTTCAATTTCTCTCCTTCGATTTATTTTTTTCCTTCATTATTAACATTGAGATTATAAAAGTTTGTCCTTGTAGTATTTGACAAAATTATTTAGTAAATAATAAAATTGCTGGTTTGATATGACCAAACATCACACAAGAATTATAAACCGAAAATACTGTGGTGCGTTTTTGGTGAAACACAAATGCAATTTATTTTGCGTAGTATAAATCATCCTTCCCAGATTTCATCTTAACCTTTCTTAAATACTTGAATTTCTACTTGGGAAGTATGAAAACCAGATGGTGTGGGCTTCAGCCTAAATGTAGAATATAGCAAAACTTTAATGGCAGCAAGTTTTCAGAGCTTGGTACCTTGGTACTGCGCGATATCTGGTGTAGAAGAATGGCCGTCCGCCGTATCATGAGCTCACTAGAGTTGGTCTGAATGCAAGTAAGCATTGGCTGAAAATTTTATGAAATTTTAAAGAATGTGCTTGATGTCTCAAACGCTTGATTTTCTTTGCCGTGTTTAGAAAACTAAATAAATCCTCTTCATAGTAGATTATGATTTGGGCCACGAAGGTTTTCAAATTTTAAGTATCCACATATCGTTGCGCTTGAGCAGTAATCTGTTTATATGGCGTCTTACCAATGCTGAAAGCGCCTTGATAGATTTGGCTGGAGCATTTAGTGCAAGGATTCAAGATAATGTTACTAGATTGTTCAATATTTCACAATATATTTAATTGTTGTTTGATTGTTAATAACACAATTTGAAGAGTTTGTTAATCATTATATCAAAATTACTTTGTTTCGGTTTTTTTAGTGTGTATGTCTCATCAATTCTAGTAATGTGTAGTTAAATAAAAGTTATAGAAATTACCAAACATGATGAGAAACTTTTGTGTAGACCTTCTGAAATTTATCAGTTTTTGTTGCATGAGGACAAGTTCAGTAACGGCTTTTCCACTTGGCATTTCTGAAACACAGCCAAAAAGTTGTTAGATGGTGTAAACTATAATGGGCCTCGTAGATCTGCCTGAAAGTTAAGCAAACAGCTTTTATGTTGTGACTGCCGTCAGGGATTAGCCCTTAATGCCGAGGAGGTGATTTTGCCTTTGTCATAAAATTTATGGGCCCTTTCTGGCATGCCGTCAATTTTGGAAGAAAATACGACCTTTCTCTTGTGCCATATAAACGTTCGGCTGCGGTTGTTATTTATTTCCGCGTGCCATCCGCTTTAGGGCAGGTTCTGGCGCATCTCCTTCCACATTAATGGTAATGGCGATGCCGATGCGACCGAAGTACCAGGTTTCCCACCGAGCCGCCGGACAAGCTTCGCCGGGAATGCGGCGCAGAACTATGCAATCGAACTGCACCAGCATGCGAGCCGATAAAAAGACATTCGCGGCGATTCCATATAAATGGGCTTAATAATGCCGTAATAACTGCGAATGCCCGGCATTATTCCCTCCCGGCTCTAACTAGCCGGCGAAGAGCGGCCGCCGCCGAGCTGAAATCCGCCATCAGGGCATTCCCACTTGAGGACCATAATATCTATATTTATGTTAAAATTATTGGTCCGGAGATATATCATCGCGCGCGTAAACAGTCCCGAAAAGGGCCCATCGTAAATCAGCCCTGCTCCAGGTAGAGCAGCCCGGGCCACCGCCGAACCCTCGGCCCAGAAAAGCCCGCTCCATCACAATGCCATCACTCCGGAGCAATCCTTTAACCCTGCGCGAAATAGCGCAATCGGCCGCTGCAGTGGAAGCGGGCAGCCGAGCCAGACAATGTAGCAAAGAAAGGCACCATAAATCATCCGAAGAACTACCCTCGCCTCCAAGTGGAACAATAACGCGGCGCTCACGTGGGAATGCGCTGGCCACTAATTAAAACTGTTATTAAAACGCCACAAAATAACGGCCCTAATGGCCGGCTCGCCACGGGCTTTCGCATTTTACAAATCCCCATTGCCGGCCATGGCGTCCCGAACGCCGCAATTATCGCGCCAAGTCCGAATGGCATCCTCACCGTCACATCCATGGTGCCGTTAAACTCCACCACTTAACTTCATTGGGCATATTCAAACCAATTCCAAATTTTACATCTTGAACATCATTATTTAATGTTGATTAGATTAACATCACGACCATAGACATCCCTAACATTTGGAACTTTCAGAATGCCGCATTGAATGAACGCATTGGTAATTACCACATTATGTTCTATTTCCATTTAGTTTATCCACATATGTATTAACTAAAATATACGATGCCAAATTTTGATGAAAACATTTTTTTCCAATTTATTTTGTTTTATTTTGTTTATATTGTTCTAAATAGCATATTTTCCCCTGGAGTTAAATTGGAATGATTTTAGTTCAGCGAGTGAAAGCTTTTGGATCTCGATATTAAGCAAGTCCGTATCCTATGGTCTGAGCGCAGTTAAACAACAAACAATTACATAGATGTGCAGTTGAGAAGTATCCTACTGCATGTGGAACGGTGTTGGTAACTGCACTAGACTAAAATCTGCCAATTAGTTTAAATTTCACAAGATTTTGATTGGAAAGACGAATAAAAGAGCGATTATTGGATCTGCAATAATTCTCCACCACCAGGTTGATATAAAGTTACCTACTAAAGTGAGTTGAAGTGTAGGCATCATAAAATCGCAGCACCACACGAGCTCGCCGGCCGCCGAGCACTCGCGCGCATTCCTGCCGGATTTTTGAGGGCGCGCTTAAAAAGCGTTAATTAATATCTGCAATTGCAATTGTTTATGGTTTCGCTGATAGTATCGGCGGGCTATCCATCATGCTGACAGAACGTTCACCACCGTGGCGCGCTGCATTCCAAGGCCGCGGCGCTCGTAATAAAAATCGAAAGACACGGCGATGCTATCACCCACACCTCTTGTTGAGGCCATACTTGGCAATCGTTAGTTATGTTTTTGCCGCACTATTGTGAAACGCGGCTGTGTTTACTCGCCAAAGTTCACGTATGTAGGTATGTAGGGTTCTTGTCTGATCCGCGGATCCGTTAACCTTTTGCCGGCGGCGAGCTAAGAGACCCAGAACTGCAATCGACTTACAGATGTCGCTGGCACAGAATTGTAAAAAGGCACCAAGTGCGCCAGCACTGCACGTTGGTAGCAAATATTTTTCATGAGAGAAATGCACGATTTTCACGTTATTTTCTACACTTTGCTGAAGTTATAACAAAAGCTTATTGAAACAGATCTCAAAATGATAACAAAAACATTCATATATATTACAGAAATACTATCTGTGGTTATGAGAATTCGAACAAACTTCTGGAACGTTGAATGCTACCTTTTTGTTTGGATTAAAGCATTTTTCGAAAATGAAATATCACCAACAATATGGAACGGATTTCAGAGAAAATGTAGAAAGAGCTTCCGTTTTAATAAACGATACAAGTCGAATTCATTTTTTTTTGGTTTGTTTTCAGAATCTAGTAATTTACTAAAGTGCCAAATATTGAATAGTGTAAGAGTGTGCCTTGTACTGAAATGATGATATAGATAACGAATACAAAATTGTAATTTTGGATATTTGGGCAAGGGAATGGTACGATAAATAACAGCTCACTATAGAGAGGTTTGCAAAAACTTTTTCAGCGATTCTGTGTATTATATAGCCCAGCAGGTGGTAGATAGGAAGAAACACAGCGTTCTGGCAATACTCCTAATAGATTTTTAGACTCCGCGCCATTCTAAGAGATCCATTTAAAACACATTAGTTGAAGACGAAATTCGGTCTAAAAATAAACTACTAATCTAGAACGCGCCCGCTGGAGAAGATTAATTACAAGGTGGAGGCCGTTTTTAGGCACCCGAGTGCACTTGCAGCGAAAAGTCGAGATCGGTGGCATTGTCTGGGCGATGCGGGATCGCAGGCTCGCCGCTGTTCCGCTAATTCACTTGTACTCCGTGATAACAAAGCCATTTAAATAATTGGCGCTTATCTAAAGTGTCTATTTAACAACTATGTAGCGAATGAATTTTCGAGAGTTATTTGCATAACTTAAATTGCTCGACCTATAGCCGACTTATGTGAGCAGAAATTAGTAAGTCTGACTGGGACTAACTGTGAGAATGACGGGTTGATGCAGAAATGAATGAAAACACGAAATACACCTCCAGCTTGTGTGATTTAATGGGCCTGGAGGAAAAATAGCGTCGTGATTTATGTGTCATGTTTAGGGAAGATAAAAAGAGTAGTCATGAAGCACATTCTGAAGGAATTTATAAAATAAAATAAAAATAAAGGTTTCCTCAATTTTCTCAATTACAAGAATAATACATTCATATCTAATTTTGCTGCCGAAACAGTGTTGGTGTTTACTCAGAACAGCGCTTTTAACATTTTTTGTATTAACCGACGACTGTTATTTTTATAGGCCAAGGTGAATTAGGTGATTATCAATTGATGCTATGAATCCAATAAATGCTAGACAAGGAAATCGACTTCTATCCATGATTGATATGATTGATGCAAAAATATGTGGATGATAATGAAGATTCCGCGTGATATATTCATATTAATTTTATAATAAAACGGCAAAATATGATTCAATAAATTCTTGGATCTGCTGCCAAATGGTTCTATCGAGCTCTGAACGAGCTCCTTACATATTCTAGTGGGGATTATATGGAATGAATGGCACCGACCACCACAAAACCTGTCGGCTCGGTCTCTGTCATTACCACGGTTAATAGTACGAAATTATTGAATTTCCAAAATTCATGATCGAAGACGGGAGCGATTATGGCGCCTGGCGTGCAGCACGCGGCCTGGGTACCTGCACTTCCTGACAACGCCGACGATGTCTTTGGCGTACAGACGCACTGGCGCACCAGCTGATGAATAATGCAGCCAACGAAACTTGTCCCAGTCCGCCGCTGTAATTTACTGGTCCCAGTAATTAAAAGGTGGCGATTAATGGCAGCAAGAAGCGATCGGCATGACAGTTAAGACGTGTCAGCTATTCGACCTCAAATAGCAACCACCGGATGGCAGCCTCGCGGATGTTTGAGCGAATCGTCCACTCCAAACAATGCCAGCCTTGACAAAATGCTCTGCTGTTCATAGAAGCATGTCTTCTGCTACCAACTACGGCAGCAGAGCGTCGTTCAATATACAGAAAAGGTTAAGCTCCAGATCTTTTGCAGGGGGAAAATTCTATGGGTTTTAGATCATAAATTTAGTAACAGTAAAAAAGATCGCTATTTTTTTGCGGTGGTTTAGAAGAAAATGTTAAACAATAATATTGGCAAATGAAAAAGATCTAGAATTATCATCCACGTCTATTATATGCTTATTCATGTCTACGTGTAAGGTTAACAGCATCATTATATCAGAAAGAATCTGAAATCGTAAACTAACTTGTTCAAACATTGAAATAAATCGAACTGGATAACCAATACATCAATATAAAAAATCTCCCCTTCCAATGAAGCTGTAGCCCAAATTAAGCCTTGGCTTCATTTATCGTTTGCCTCCAATACTGCCAGTCAAGGGTCATTCTTTTCCAGATTCTAACGTCCATAAGATTTTTTGCATCTTATGCCACTTGATCTTCCTCCCGTTTTAGTGGTCTGTCTTTTGGTCTTGTATTTTGCATTCTGCTAGTGAGCGCTCTTTTTGGCAAGGTAGCCAGCTTATCGTAGTCCTTGTAATCTGATGAATTTCGAGATAGGTGGCTCTTGGAACAGTTGGTATAGTTTGTGACAGTATCTTGATCTCTATATCCCATTTTTATTGACAGGCCCGTAGATTCTTCTAAATATTTTTTTCAAAATATTTTTTTCTTCGAGCTTTCTATCGCATCTATAACCCACTATTGACGTAATAATGGTTTTGTAGATCTTTATTTCGGATTTTTTGTGTATACGGGGTGCATAAATAAAGTAATGAGACTGATAGTGTAATGCGTGATCTGAGAACACTGGTGGCTGCCCGTTTGGAGAAAAGACGAGTCGACATCCGATGTACATTCAGTGCGATTGGGAATACTTGTGAGGCAGTACATTATTTGTAGCAATTTGTATCGTAAAGCGTTTTTGGTGAAAGCGTTTTGACGATGAGTGACAGTAAGCTAAAGCAACGGTTTGCGATCCGGTTTTGCTTCAGACAGAAACGTTTGCAAAACTTCAGCAGGCCTATAGGGGCACTGTTTCGTTAATGGCGTAGGTTTTTCGGTGGTTTAAGGCATTTTCAGAAAGAAGAGGGATTGAAGATGAACCGCGCAGCAGATGACCTGCAACTGCATGGAATGACATGAATGTCTACAAAATCCGGCAGCGTTCTGATCGTCGGCTGACAGTCAAAATGATCGGGGAAGAGTTGCATTTGATGCAGCCCACCGTTCATCAGATTTTTTGATCAATGAATTAAGGATGCGGAAAATATGCGCGAAAATGGTTCCGAAAAGCCTTTCGCTTGAACAAAAGAACAACCAAAGCAACACGTGCCTCAACTTTTCTGTAACATGTCATTACCGGTGACGAGACTTGGGTGTTTCAGTACGACCACGAAACGAAGCTCCTCACCCCCTTTATTAACTTTCTACAGCGGAGCTTATAGAAAGTTAATGAGATTATCATCCTGTCTGTCTGTCTGTGTGTCTGGAGACACTATAACTTTCGTTTTATTCAACGGACTCACTTCAAACTTGCATCACACACTTAGTCAGATTCATGGGATTGATTTTCAGTCAAATCAGCTAACGGCAACCGAAAGTGACCGTTACGATTTCGAAAATCCATGTCTTTCTGTGTGTCTGGAGACACATAACTCGTTCTATTCAACGAATTCACTTCAAACTTGGCATACACACTTAGGTTAGTACTTCAGAATTGATTTTAGCCAAATCGGTTAACGGCAGCCGGAAGTGACCGTTACGACCACGAAACGAAGCTCCTCACCCCCTTTATTAACTTTCTACAGCGGAGCTTATAGAAAGTTAATGAGATTATCATCCTGTCTGTCTGTCTGGAGACACTATAACTTCCGTTTTATTCAACGGACTCACTTCAAACTTGGCATACACACATCTTAGGTCAGTACCTCTCATGGGATTGATTTTCAGTCAAATCAGCTAACGGCAACCGAAAGTGACCGTTACGATTTCGAAAATCCATGTCTTTCTGTGTGTCTGGAGACACTATAACTTCCGTTCTATTCAACGAATTCACTTCAAACTTGGCATACACACACCTTAGGTTAGTACCTCTCATGAGATTGATTTTTAGCCAAATCGGTTAACGGCAGCCGGAAGTGACCGTTACGATTTCGAAAATTTATTATACTCACATATATTTTTGTCGCTGATAATTATGGAGACATTAATCAACATCTTAATTCCTTTTAAATGTTTTTATCCTAATTTCATTGCACCGCTTTAGAAAGTTGCCTTTACGGTATTACACCGTTCTTGTTCATCTTTAAGCTCATGCGACTTTTTTCTCTTCTCACGTGTGAAAAGGGCGTTATTTTGGGACCCTGAACATTGAAAAGACCAAACCTACTGAAGGGGATTTTAGTATCCGTGTTCTAGCACTGCTATGACGTTGTCCGGCTGCCTAAGGCAATTACTTTGAAGTCCAAGTGTAACTATCATTGCTAAATAAAATGATAGAATTTAATCTCATTACTTTATTTACACACCTCGTAGTTCTGGAACGAAATACGTATAATAGTAGGATGTCAACTTTATTTGCCGTTATCCTGTTGTGTATTTCCGGTTCTTCTACATCTTCAATATTTAACTTCACCTTTCAACTATTTTAACATTAATTCCAATTCTTCTCGTTCTTGATTGTTTTTGCGTCTTTGTTTTGTTGGTATTTATTTAAAATCTTATGGTTGTGGCTTCACTTTTCAATGGTGTGTACTTCTGCGACCTCTTCCTATCTGCGTGACATAATGTCAATATCATCTATGCCTCCGGCAAGTAGCACAGATTTACTAGTCAGTACGTAGGTTAAATGGTGTCGGACTCGGTTCGTCTCCCTATTTGTCTTTTGATTATCTTAAATAAGTTTGTATTTTTGGTTTGTATGCGTATTATTGCCTTTATTAGTCTAATGCATAATAGGGTGGTTGTTGAAACTCTGTGGAATCTGGTATAATCGGTATCTGTAGATGGAATCATAGTCTTGTTTAAAATCGATATAGACGCTGTAAATGTCGATGTCATACTCCCAGGCTTTGCTTAGCAGTTCCTTGACCGTGAAGAACTGGTTGATTTTAGAGCGTCCCCGCCAACTTGGTATTCGCTGATAATGGGCAATAACAGATGGGAGTCGTTTGTCGAAAGTCAATGTGAAGGTTTTGTAAGATGTACACAAAAGTGTTGTTCCTTTTTTATAAATTGGCCCAATATTTCTGGTTTTCCATTTGCTAGGGATGCTTTCTTCATTCTATATCTTGTTCATCAGTGCGTATATTTGTGCTGAAAGTTTTTTCTTTATTTGTATAGTTCTGAAGGAACTTTTTTGAATACTGGCACTTTGCTGTTTCTTTGCGCTCTATTATTTCTTGAACTTCTTCAAGCGTTGGGAATCCTATCTCTTCCTTCTCCCCAGATGCTGCAGCACCTCTTCATCTGTGTCTAGCAGTGCTTGGAAATGGCTTTTCTAGGTTTATTTTCTTTCTTTTGCCTCTATCTGCCAGAAGGATTTGCTATTGTGTTTTCATTGTCTTGCAGTGGGCTTCTAAACTTACGACCAGTTGTATAGGGTAATCAAAATTGAACTTTACGATGTTTTGTTTGTTTGTGAATAAAACGAAAATATTGAAACATTTGGAATTTTATTGTTTACAGTGTAAAGTATAGACTTGACAGTTACTCATGATATTCTCTTTTAGTATTTTTATTGGTATCGCTATGACTAATCGATGACACCCCTCTTCTAGATGACACAATCAGAAATTTTGATTTAAAGTAAAGTGAATATTTCGCGAAGTTTTCTTCGCGTTATCGTAACTAATCGTCTGTTTTTATAATAAATTTGAACGATATCGATGTGTTGCTGCCCAGTATAAGACACCATGCTGGTTTTGCTATATATTTATATACTAACTGTACAAATCTGAACTTCCAACATTCACAGAACACAAACAGCGGCCAATTCAAATCCTAAAGTTCAATTCAGATCACGCTATATTTTAATTAAATCTAAAATTAAGCTGCATTGTACAATATATGACACTTTTAGTACTTTCCAGTGTCACTTGATTAGACGACATTATTTAAACTTGCTTACATACGAACAGTTTAAGTAATTTAAGAGTTTTTACTTAATTTACGAGATAATGGTAACCTCTAAAGCATTTAGCTACCAGAAAATGCTTCAAGCGTTATCCTGTTAGTCTGTTCTGTATGCTGATGGTAATGTTGTACAAGAATTATTTAATACTTTACTCACCATATATACGAATATGTACCATCAACTCTGAACTGTGAACACAGATATTAAAGAAGAAACGCCGTACTAGTTAGTTTTCTTATTTTTTTACAATCCACATTAAACAATATGGCGACTAAAGTTGCAAGAAATCTAATTATGCAAATTGTAGTGTAATTTATTCACCATTTAATTGCTACTTAGAAGCGGCGATCATTGCAACCTCTCGGAAAACTTTGTTTGGTAAATGGACGCCAGAGCCGAACGCCAACAAGGAAGCCCAAATGGCAGTCCGCAGCCACAAAATCCAACAACCACAGGGAGACATACTGGGCCGGCGCCTTGCGCAACGAATCCTTACCGTTTGAAAGGCTAAATTCGGCGCCGGCCCTGGCCTTTCCGACAATTTTTTGCGCGCCGTTGTTTTTGCCACGGATGTTTATTTGCATGAACGCCTAGTAATTACGCCATCGGGCCGGTAACAGAAAAAGGCATTCGTCGCGGCTATCAAAGAGCGTTCGCGGCCGCGGCGCCCGTTCTGGAATAAATTAATCATTCCCTAACTTCACTCGTTAGGCACATAACCCGGTAATGAATAATTGCGCCTTAAATTAGGTGCCGCATTGTACGAGTCCGAGGCCATTGTCTGATTTGCCAAAAATTAATTGGAGCGGCGGGCTAACCGCAACTCTGCCAAAATTATAATATTCTGGGATTTACGATTATTTTATGGAGATGAATTCGCGCTGCAATTAACGTTGTTTGAGAAAATTATTGCGCAACTGCCCCGCGGAGAAGTCTTACATTAGCAAGGCTGTTATAAATGAATAAGCTCAGCAATAAAATACTGTGGTGTTGGTTAACTGTTCGGGTGTAAGGTATGTGAGAAATTTTAAAATTCCGTTTATGATTTAAATTGACTCCGAATTTATCTGACACTGGCGTTTCGTTTTTATGTTTGCACATCCACTCGGTTTTTCTAATGTATAAAGAGAAAATATGTGAAGATATCTTCTCATACCATCTCAATAAGAATACATTCAGTTTATTTGCAGCCTATTTGTAATGGGTATAAACAATTTTTTTTTGTTTCGGTGGTGTAATTATTTTATATATTAACTATTTTTTTATTTATTTTATTTTTTACGCAACTTGTGAGTCCGTCTTTACGGGGTTATTTACATGTTTTCTTAAATAATACAGCTATTAATATATTAAATACTAAACTAGGACAGTGCCAAATTCATAACATTCTATTAATATTTATAACTACAAATTTTGGAACAGTTTCCGCACTCTTCCCGTGCTATGCATACAATGCGCCACATTAGCACGCAATTCCGTTGCTTTGCATTTTATTACGATCAGAACCGCACAGACAAAAATTGAAACGTTTCAAACGATTCATAATATAATCACATAATTATCCAAATGTTCGAATATTCTAGGCAATGGTAAAATATAAATAGATCGTTCAATTATGCAATCGCCAGCAATATCAAATAGTCGGTGATTTTACGTTTGCAATAAATTATAATTGTTTATTTTGAGATTAATTACTCGCCAGCGATATGGTGGAATAAGCACAACATTCTTGTGTAGCTGCGTATAAACAACTTTTAATTATTTATGGTAATTTCAAACATCTTTGGACTTTAATTGGCGTAAAAGAAGCGCAGCAATCATTTAGAGGAAACGCCACGATAAGAAGATTGTAAGAAAGAATTGAACATTAGGATTTGTCAACGTTGAAAGTTTGCGTTTGTAGAGTTTTGTATAAAGATCATATTGAGCGATCAAGCTCATTTTTCTTTAAATGGCTTTGTAAATCGTCAAAACGCACGAACTATTTACGAAAAATCAATGCATCTACAAAAATGCACTGTTTGGTGTGCATTGTGGACTGGAGGAATTATGGCCCGCACATTTTTTAGGACGAAGCTGGTAACGATGTTACTGTAAGTGTTGTGCGCGCTACAAGGAGATGCTAACCAACTTTTTTCCATTGAAATCAATGATTTGAATTTGAATATGTTGTTCCAACAAGATGGAGTCACATATGACACTGCACATGAAACATTCACTTCACTTCAAAGTCAAAAATCGATAATAACTATGTAAAAGAAAATAACACAAATAAGAAACAGTTCTATAACATCAGCTGGTCATTCTTTAAACGGTTTTTGATCAAGACTCGAACATGTGGACCTGATATCATTAACAGATCAACTGCTTCTGATCCGACTTTGGACTCCTTGTAATCTGAAATGGTGTCTGTCATTTTAGAATTTAGCCTTGAGTAATTTGGGCCACGTTCGGCCCCAGATTATTACCCCAAAACGCAATCTGATTTCCAATTTGGCATGGAAACGAGCGCCGCCTGTAGAAAAATCCGCGCCGGCGCTGAAGTGATATTTATTGCGGCCCAATAAACCTCTTCTCCGGTCGTTATAAATCAAAGATAAACTGAATCGAGCTGTTAATAAATGTTGTCAGCAATAAACAGTGACCCGACCTGCTTTGATACGCCGCCCGGCACTCGCGCATTTTTTCAGCGGGGCCGCGCAAAAAGTTATTAAACAAACACCGGCAGTAGGTTGGCGCTTTGTGCTCGCTGCTCCATATAAATTAGAAATAGCGCCGCGCCGGGCCGCGCTCCGGAATTTAATCACGGCGGCGAATAAAAACTTAATTAACTGCTCGTTGCTGTATCGGCAGAGTAGTTGTTCGCTAGTTTTTCTGCGTGTGTACGAGGCGCGCGCTAATTAAATCAATTATTTATGCCGAAATTCCGAACGCTGCCGCGCGCTGCGCGGGTAGGTGGCTGATTGCAGATGAATCCGCGTGCGCTCTCGTTGCGCGGCTTGAAGCCGCGCGTTAATTGCGCACATAATGGGCTGTAATGTTTGTACTTGTTCTGTCGGCGGGCTTTTTTCAATAAACAGGATAGTTGCAAACTATTCCTTATTCTTTACGGCACTCGTTCTGACCAAGAATGATCGACTAAGCAAAAAATGTAGAGTAACTGAATGTCAGTCAAATTTTGAAGGTAACCAACTTTAACAAAACTTGTTTTTAAAGAAATTTATCTTTACTATAAACAATCATTAACACTTTCGTTAATTACAAAATTCATATAAACTCATAATTACGTCATAACGTTGCAACTGTTGAATGCGTATGTATTTTTTTAGGTTAATTTGAAAGCAAGTAAAATTTTGAATAACTAAATATAAAAAATACAATTAACACCTACCGGATGTGTTATTTTGCGACGAAAATAAACTATTCTACTCAAAAAACGCCTAAAATGACGTAATAGGATTCAAAGCTATACGCCCCATAAACGGAAAAAAGAAAGGAATACTAATAAAAAGATGGCAAACAGCAACAAATATTATATTTTCTTATCCTATTACGTCGCTAGTAAAATTCCAATTATAAATTCAAATTAAATAAATAATACTAACTTTTCCTTTTTGATTTATGCCAGTTTACTTAATATGTATTTTTAAAACCTGCTGTTTCCAGAAACCTTTTAGTTTCTGTGGAATGGTCCATTATACATAGTGTGCCCATAAATACTGTTACACACTAATTAGAACGACAAAATAAAACAGGTAACTGTTTTCGCATAACCTTTTTAGGGTTTATTAAATGGTTATTGGTAAACATATTTTCGAAATGGCTACCCTCTACACAGGCTTTAAGACGCCCGAGCCACTCGTCTATGGCAGCACGCTCCACATCCGTTAGAAAATGCACTGCGCGTGTCAAAGTTCGCTTGAAAAAATTAACATTATGGTGTTGTTGAGCAAACTGTGCCCTCTACATTGCCTACGATTTGTAATCTAATTGATTGAAATCTGGGCTACTAGAAAGCCAATCCTCTATCGTTAGAAAATGAGGCACATTGTTGCTCAGTTTTTTGAGTTGACCGTGCCAAAAGATCCAAGGCTGGCCTCGATATAGAGCAGCCTTCATAACACATTTCTCACCAAACCATTACAGCTGTTGGACGATGGTCTCTCTGAGCACTTGGCACTAGCAGAGATGCTTTTTTGGATAACCTAGCGTACATCCTGTCACTTTATTTATTGAAACATTTTTTTCCCTGTAAGCAATGTTTCATCCATAAACAAAATTTTTCTGTGACCATCATATACGTACTCAGTCAACAGACTCTTTGCTTTCTCTCTCCTACCTTTTTTAAAGCATCTGCCATTGAATATCCCGTTTGTTTTTTGTAAGCACCTCGTCCTAAGCTTTGCTTAATAGTATGAAACATCTAAGTTTTCAAAATTTTTTCATCTCCCAAGAGGATCTTCTGCTTACAAAGAGGATTTCGTCTAATGCAGGCACTTATGGTTTGACTGCCTAAACAGTTCGAACTGAACGTGGTCTTCTAGATCTTGGAGATCCTCTACATGTCCAGCCTCATTAAACAATTTTATAGTTCAATACACAAACATACGGCTAATGTGGATACGATGCCAGCTTTTAAAGATTACACTTTTCAGTTTCACACTTGCGTAATGCTATTACAGCAATAAGGTTGCCTTTGTCACCCCACTCCATTGGTAAATAACCAAACTTGACAACGCAATATAACTTACAACCTTTAGACTGGACAATTGCAACCGCATCCCAAACTCGTTGATATCTTCATGCTAGGTAAACCACGGATAAGTTTGATTTTGTAATAATATTTTGAATTTTTGAAGTTATATATAGATGGAGGGTAACTATAAAAGCTCCATTTTAAGTACCCTGAAAGCTTTTAGTTCTTAAAAAATTGTCCGCTGAATGTGTACAGCGGAATCAAAATTGAGCTAGTTAAATTGAAGCGATGAACGATTATGGAAGATGAAAGGATAATTTTTCAGGCATATAATTTGTACTGGGTTTCCAGGAACCGCTGAAAAACGCGCGCTAAATTAGCGGCATCGCCGACCCTACGGCCGGTGGTAGTTTACGAGAGCGTTCTCTTAATGGTTCGCGGTAGTAGTCGGGCGTTTTACAGCTTATGAGCTTTAAATTTTATTCGAATTCCCCACAATATAGAGGTTTAGTTTAATAGGCTATTAGGACATTGAAATTAAAACAATATAGGCCGGAGAAGCAGCCCCATAAAGCTATCAGATTATCTCCAGCAGCCGAGTGCGCAGACGACGGAGCTGCCATAAATATAAGTTGTAGTTATTTACAGGCCGGCATAAAACATTTTACAGGCCCCCTATAAATTATTGCCGCGCTGTAAACGGCAGGTGACTCGGCTGGACGCTGGAGAAAGGCGCTCCGCGGGGCGCTTCGCGAACCCCATGATTTCGGATTTATTTTTTACAACCCTTTACGGCCCACCTCGCGATGCTATCCAGCTTATCAGTACAGAAGTATCTTTATGGTTGTACAGGGAGGCCCAAGTGAGTTTTGAAGATGACAGGATCTTAAGTGTTGATAGCAATGGTGCAAATAACATAACTGTTTATATTCAAACATGTGATAACATTAACTGTACTCCAAATTTGTGTAAAAAACTTATTTGCTATTGTGATACTGAACATTCGCAAGAAATAATTTTAAAGTTTCAGTTTGCGGAGAACACTAAAAATAAATAATTACTGCAGGTTTTAGTCCTTAAGTAAACAAAGCAATTAATCTAATCGGGACAAAACCGACTGGTAAGCTCGAATTCAAGTAGGGGTAGTAGACTAGAAGCACACAAGTTCGCAAAGGAAGGAGTATCTGCCTGCATTCTTCGTTTGTTAGTTAATCTAATTAGAAATCGCGTGTAGCTCCCAGATTTACAACCGTGATGCGCGATTATGGGCGGATTACTTCTTCTTGTTCGAAGATGATTTGCAATGTAAATAAATCGACTCGATGTGTACACTTACCCACTGACGTGCTGACTGTATTAAATTGCCTCGATTAGATTCTAGCGCAATGGTGGAAACTATTCGTAATCCCGCTACTCTACGAGAAACAAATAGGACTTTTAATTAATAATCGATGATTTTATACTTATTTGGTTTTGTTACAAAAGTTAATCTGGAAGATGAGTTAGGCTCTTGAAGCCTAGTTTCGGGCTAGTCAAGTTTACCGAAACTTGATACTCATTCTGGACGGAATTCTTGGGGCCCTCAGAGCAAGGCCGCGCTCAAAGCCATTTAGCAAATAAAAGCGGTCTCATGTTAATTAGAATTCCGCGGGCCCCTCGGGCGAGATTTGACCAACAGCGGCGGCGCTGCCGTGACCGCCAGATACCGAATTAACTGGAAATTGATGTTGCCCCCATTATGGGGGTACCAACTTGCGCTTTCCGGGCGGCAGGTGCGTCCCGGCGTTCTGAATGCTGGCGTTGCAACGCCGTTGAGATGCCGAAGATAAGCGGCGCTTCCGGCATTCCTAGGCGCTGTTTTCGATTTCGGGCAAATTAATTTTCGTGATGAGGCTGGAGCTGCAGCCGCCGAGCGTTCAAGCCGGCCAGGGAGCGAGCGCGAGTCTTCGACAAAAGCGATCCAGTTTGGCCTTACAAAGGGATCTTGCATTCTATTCATACCAGCTCACCTGTATACCTGCATCTACATCCTGTGTACAGATAGAATAAGCAAACAGCGGCCCTATCAGGTCGAGGTTGCCAGGTTAATTCCGCACGACCGTTGCCGTTACGGACTCGAGGACTCGCCCCCCGTTTTGTGCCCAGTGACTTGGCGTGGCACACAATTCGGCGGCGCACGGTCGGGGCTAGCCGAAGACGGCGATAATCCGCCAAAAGCCTGCGGATGAAGACTTGCTGGTTTTGACAGGGATGTACCTACCTTTATAATTGCAGTTGAAAAACCCCCTGCAGTTGGCCCCGGAGCGACAGCCATGCGCCTCGTCACGGGAGTTTCACTCCTAGCGAGCCAGACGTACGGGTGATGCCCGTGCAGTTGCAAAAGTGAGCAACATAAACGCTTGCACAATGCCACAGCATGCACCGTTGCATCACAACGAGCCGTGATCAGTCCGATCACTTCTGGTCCGATTTGCTCTGAGCGCTCCGTCAAATTTGCATCACAAAATGAGTAACGACCGCTGCTGGCCGCGTTTTTAATGCGTGCAGTAAAAATGATTTATGTAATTTGATATCAAAATAAAAGAGAGCCTTCGCAGCCCTATCTCCGAGCTACGTACGTGGCGTTAGCTAGACGGAAATTAAAATAATAATTCTCGATAAATAATTGCGACGCTCTAGGCCAGCCCAAGAATAGACTCGTTTAGAATGCCCTTATACATGGTAAACAGGCGTGCGGCAATTTAGTGATATCGTGCATCGAAATTGCTTCGATTTAAAATTCCAAGGTGCTGGTTGGCCGCCTGCTTAGGTTTTTTTGGACCCTGTAATGGCAGCAAATTTAATGGGCGCAGATGGGCCGTTCGACGTGGTCTCGTTTCCGGACACTTGATGACGTGTACCACGGCGCTTTCTGCGTTAGCAATTAAAGATAAGATTAATTTGTTGACACCGTTCTGACATAATTAGATCTGCAAAAAGTGTTATACATACTTATGGCTTACTAACAGTTTTTATACTTTTTGATACGTCACTTACGTTTTTTCCGATTTCACAAATATCTATGTAGTTCTTTATGGAACCCTGATTTTGTCTTATATTATTTATTAGCTTGTAAGTACTACTCTGTTAAAAAAGTGAGGAGACTGTTTAAATAAATCTTTTGCGATATACATAATCCAATCCCTTTTTGGAATTTCCATCAGCACCTCCTTTGAGTTTTGTTTTATCTATCTAACCCAGTCAAACCGCTTTCCTCGAAGAGTTTTTTTAATTGACTTAAAGGGAAAAAGTGGCAAATCTGGATAATATGATGTTTGTGGAGCAATATTTGTTGCGTTTTTGGCGAAAAACTTACGGATAATTATTGCTGAATTTGGTTGATAAACGTTCCAAGCCCAACAATTGCATCTACCGAACTTATTGATATGTCAACATCTTCAGTAAGCTCTCTTGCAGTCAATTTACTTCTCATTACTTTATTTCTAATTTCTTCGATAGTTTCTTCGATTATCGATGTTGATGAAAGACTACAACTAGGTTCATTCTCCACCGATTCAAACCTTCTCTGAACAGCTTATACCACTAGAATACAGTTTTTCTCGATAAATATTGATGACATAATGCTTTTTGCGCGATTTTCAATGTTCCACTAGCATTAATTAATTTTGATTTTGACACAATTTAACGTATTTTTTTCCTCAACAATATTAGACATTTTAAAAATCTAAAAAGGTAAAAAAGTTTATCTAAATGCACTGCTATAACTTATTAATTACTTGACACATAAAATTGAAATTAGGAACGAATGTCGCTGAGGGTTGTTTCCAACAAAGAAAAAGTTTTTGAACCACGACTTTCATGAATTTCAAATTTTTCCTTAATTATTTAATTTCTCAGTTTTTATAAATTGAGTCTGCAAAATATTTTACCTACAGTTGTATTTATATTAAGCCATATTTCTTTCTTTTGATTTATACCTTTTAACTAACATACATTCTTGTGAAGATTTAAATACACTTTATGGGGTAAACTTCTTTTAACAGTAGTATTGACCGTACGAATTATTACCGTCAGCATTTTTTTACTTTAATATGTAACAATTTCTCATTGCCTATAAATGCTTATAATAAAGCGACAATATATTAGTAATATATCTATTTATTTTTTTTTAAATAATTTTAAAAATCTTACATTCAGCTTTGTAAAACTGCTTGGGCTTTGGTTTAATTTGTTATACCCACAAACTCCCGTTACGACTTTCTTCGCTCTTCCCAAAAGAAACTCGGCGGAGCCTAAAATTTCGATGAAAGGCGAATTCGACCGCTTCGGCGGAATTGTTCGCGCTGTTGCGCTTGGCTTCGTTCCACCTTTTGTTCTAGCTGTCCAAATGCAGACAGGTTAATTTGGTTTGGCAAATAGCGCCCGGGGATATTTAAAGGTTCCACTGACACGTCAGCCGCGCAAAAATGCTCTTATCAAAACAACGCATTATTTACTTGCGGCACATAAACGCCGTACCACCAAATTGGCGTTCCTGCGCTTGATTAGGCGTCCGAGATTGCCTCGCTTATCTTGATACGCTGCCGACTGCGTTCTAAGGCCCATATAATTCGGGTTTTATGTTTTTAATCTCATCTGGAGACATATATCTTATTTTTCAATTAGATGAATTCCTTATCGCTTCACAGTGTTGGACCGGTTAGCTTCAATGTGCAATGTTAATTAGAAGGCTCCACAAGTACGCATCTAAATCACGCCAACGATTGAAATTTTCACTATAAATAATATTGAAATTTAGCTTACTTTGCAAGATGCTAACTATTACTTTACATATGCTATTATAGAATTGTATTGTCTTTTAGTATGTGCGTGTCTTCATTATTGCTTTGCATATACCCGACTAGTCCATTTGTATGCACTTTAAGCTCACACAAGTATCTTTTACTGCACTTGCTCACTTGCTTTTCAATTCAGATTTTTGCCATTTCATATAAACCATGTCATGTAGTACTTTGAGCTGGGGCGTTTCTGTATTACATGAATACAGAAGCAGCTACTTTAACTTTGCGTTCCTCAAACTATAGCTTATGGCTTGATGTTGATTCGTAAAGAACAAATATAAGAATAACACTATAAATTATGCAATTCCGAAAATTTATTTAACGGTACACATTTTCGGGGAATATTTGCAGTTTGGTTTTGCAACCGTCGGTTGCTAAAATGTAGATGGCAACCTCGTTTCTCATAAATAAGATGAATAATAGCCGTAACTTGTTTCTTAAATATTTCAATTTAAAAAAACTATTGAAGGAATGATTTAACACCAATTAAATATGATTTTACAGTTTTTGTTTTGAAAATCTATGAACAAGTAGAAGCACTAATTGGAAAGCTGTCCTAGAGAGGAGAGTTTTATTTTTTCATTGTAATATTACACTTTTTGGAATTTAACTGTATACTTAGATCAGAACTTCTTCTAACATAAAAAATTATACAGAATTTAAATTTGAAGTCACTTTTATAGGTAAAAATCGAGAATTTATGTTCCAAGTGCTATTAAAGTAACCGACAGGCTTTTTTCACTGCATGTTACTGCAAAAGATGATTTGTCTTTGAATAATACTGGAATTCTTTTGAAACAAATTTTTACTACCGACTTCTGCCATTAAATGTACTTTATAACAAAATATTTTTTATCACAATTCTGGTTCTATTTTAAATTTAATTTTCTTGGGCCCAAATTATGGTACTGGGCAAAACTGCTCGTCATCAGTTGGCGGGAAGTAAACGGCCGCGGATTAGATTGCGCCAAAAGTGCGGAATCACCAGGTGGGTCCCAATTCTTGGGACGTAAGTATACGTTAGGTAATGTCCGAAATTAAGCTGTTTGGCGGCAGCGCCACACTGTCTTTGCGGCGCTCGCTCCACCGCTGAAAATGATTGTCTGGGTCCGTAATAAATACACGCGCCGGTGTACTAACAAAATAGCTATAATTACGATAAAGACGATATAAAAAGCGGTCCGAAGGCACGTGGCTGAAGGGGCGGGCCCGCGCCTCCATGTAATCATCGCCGTACCTTTGCTACCCGATCGCCGTTACGTGTCCTGCTGGTCCGACACCACCGGCTGAATTTTAACGAATTTTAATGCCTTGCAAGGACCATTTTTCTTCCCCCGTTTTAATTACTCCGGCGAACTAGCGGGTGATTAATATGTACGGTGTCGCTACGGTTACGTGCTGGTTTTGCATACTGTAGTGCTCCGGGTTTTATTTAGGTGTAAATTATTTTCAAACTAATGACCGAATCATTTTATAGCCTTCCTTCAGGTCCTAATTAAAGTAATTGAAATGGAATGGCGTTATACCACCATTCACACTAATAATCTTCTATTAAAAGTTGCAATTTTTCTAATGTGTTTTGCGACTCTTAATCAAATTATACAGAATTGTGGTGTAATTAGAAAACCGCGAACAACTTCTGAAAAGTGAAAAATCAATGTTAACGTCCAGAACACGTTGCCACGATTTGGTAGCAAATGGACATTAAACAGCCGTTTGTCAAGGCTGCAATTCTACGACTGCTTAAACACTGTTATTAGCACAACTCGAGCCGGAACACCTTAAAACGAAACCGCCCTGTAAAATGAAGTCCGACGATTTAACTTGGCATCATCTGCCTCGGGGACTGAATTGCTACGCACGCGAATGCGCGACAAGGATGGCAGCGGCCATGGGCTTTACCGGGACGCGTACGTCAATCGCTTGTCGAGCCATTAGCACGCATTTGCGATCGGACTTCATCTTCGGCGATAGCAAATCTGCTCGCAGCCTTCGGAAAATCGCCATTAGCTTCGATGTCAGGCATCGATAGGCTTGATATGTGCAACGCGCACTTAAGTGCGTGGGACTGCGCCTGAAACTTCCAATAACGAACCACCAACGACACCTTTTATTGGACATATTCTTCAGACCGTGAGAAACCACTTGGAACAGAGAGAACTCTGCCGTACCTTGTCCTTGACGCGATCTGCGTCAATGAGGTTGTAAAAACGCTTCCGAATAATGATGAACGTTGAATTTGAATATTGTATAATTCGCTTTTTATGCACCTTGGCGTTCACAGCTATGTAAGCGAATCTTAATTGGTATAATGTGTGCGGTTATGGTGAACATTGAAAGTACTCATGCAGTGCCAATGTAATATTAACATATATTTATTATTAGTTATGGCACATTATATTCTCTCTTTGTGTCACTCTAAAACAGCTACGCTCAGTTGTATTTCCAAGTAAAAGTTTAGATTAAAGAAACCAATAATGTTACTTACAAAACAATATTTTAGCAACTTAAATCGTACTTTGGAAAGAAAAGTCTTGTAATCTGTAAGTTTTGGGAATTCAAAAATAATTCTCTCGATTACTTTTTCTGTTCTTCACTATTCCAATTTCACAAAACTGTCAAATATTTCAAGTATTAATGAAGTGTAATGAGTATAATAAATTTTATAGAAAAAAAAAACACATTGTAATACTTAATCATTAAATTTAATTGATGCCTTTTATTATGAAATTTGCTGTTCTTTTTTAAAACACATTAATTGTTAATATAAACGTAATAATAAAACTATTAATTATGTTTATTTTTTGTTTAAGTAAATAGCATTTATCTAATTAGTGTTTAATGCTTTTAATAAACAACATCATTTCTTGGGCACGATATTTCAATCTGCACGACTCTGTTCTCCAGAATTAGCAAGACCGATTACACGGGGCTTAAATCGGTTGAATTAATGTCTGCTCCTGTTTTTGCTATTACGTCCATAGTTATAATATTTGGTCTAAAAACTCTTGAGAGATCGATGGAATCTAGAGCCATCTTGCAGGATCCACGCTTCATCGAATTTCGACTTGCATGCCTGAGGAACTGATCCAAAAAATGTAGTGCAACAACGCCAAAGTAACTGATGGCACACCGAACAGTAATCCGCTTCGAGCGTGGAAAGAGCACAGCAACTCCCATATACGGTATTTGTGTGTTCATAAATCTTTCCATTTCATACTGACACTCGTCTGAGAACCGTATCTTTTTATAATCGATTCGATTCAATCATTTGTGTCAAAACAATCGCACGCACATTGATATTGATTTTCAAATACTCTGTCGCTCAACGGCTGATCAATTTGTATTGTGTAAGAGAAAAGTTCTAATTATTGTTTGCCGATCCGCCCAAGATCTTTTATCTTGGTTTCGAGCTCTTCTACCGCCGTTAGAGTATCTTAGTAATATTTTAGAACCCCTTTGATGTTCTCTTCAGTGGTTAATGTTTGTGGTTTACAGTTCCACCTTTATCATCATTTTAGATACTGTCGGTATTTCACCATTTCTCAGTCAGATTATAAAATTTCAAATAAGAATTTAGAGAGCATTAGCCTTGTCTTTCACAATTTGCGGATTTGTATCTTCTAGGAAATCGAATAAGAATGGAGATATAAAAACTTATAATACCATTCACAACAACATTAATAAAGCTATAAGGGCTGCTAAAGAAACTTATTTAAAAGAACAATGTGCTGAAATTGAGTCACTAGAAAGAAAACATGACAATTTTAACATGTACAAAAAAGTTAAAGATGCCGCAGGACTTTTTAAGTCCAAAACAACAGGTTGCATGAGAGATGATGCAGGAAATGTCATTGTAGACAAAATAACAAGACTAGAAGTATGGAAGAAATACGTTAAAGAACTTTTTGAGGATAAACAGCGAAAAGTCATAAAATCAGAGCCATGCACCACGGGCCCGGACATTATGAAAGATGAAGTGCGGGCAGTTATAAAACAAATGAAAGTAGGTAAAACAGCAGGCCCGGACGGAATCCATTCAGAATTTTGTAAATTATTAGATGACGATGCAATAAACTGGTTAACTAGTATATATAATTACATTTATGATACAGGTCAAATACCGAAAGAATGGCTTAAATCCACGTTTATTGCTATACCAAAAAAATCTAGTGCCAAATGTTGTAGCGACTACCGATTGATTAGTCTCATGAGCCACCTACTAAAAATGTTTTTGAAAATAATACATAAACGCATCTTCAGACTTTGTGAAGAACAATTGAGCCAAACCCAGTTTGGATTTCGTAATGCCCTAGGCACAAGAGAAGCGCTATTTGCTCTACAAGTATTATTTCAACGTTGCAGAGATGTTAACATTGATATCTATACATGCTTTATAGATTATCATAAAGCATTTGACAGCGTTAAACATGATAAACTCATACAAATACTGAAAACACTGGTATTGACGACAAAGATCTTCGAATTATAATTAATTTGTATTGGAATCAATCTGCAAACATCAAAATTGAAGGAGAGCTGTCAGATGATGTAGAAATAAGACGCGGAGTGAGACAAGGTTGCATTCTATCGCCTTTGTTGTTCAACGTCTACTCGGAACAAATATTTAACGAAGCTCTGCAAGATGCGACAGAAGGCATTTCAGTAAACGGAGTAAAGTTGAATAACATAAGGTACGCGGACGACACAGTCATATTCGCGGACAATTTAAAAGGCTTGCAAGATATTATGACTAACATCATGACTATCAGTCAACAGTACGGGTTAAAGTTAAATGCAAAGAAAACCAAATATATGGTTATAAGTAAAAACAATATTCCACCTGAACCCTTAATAATAAACGGCGAAAAGATTGAAAGAGTAAAATCAATTATCTATCTAGGCACTTCAGCCAATGATCAGTGGGATCATTCAGTAGAGATCAAGTGTAGAATAGAAAAAGCCAGAAGCTTATATATTAGAATGCAAAAACTATTCAAAAACCGAGATTTAAATATCAAGTTAAAAATAAGACTGTTAAGGTGTTACGTATTCTCAGTCTTGTTATACGCAGTAGAGTCCTGGACGTTGACTGCAGCTACAATGAAAAAGTTAGAGGCATTCGAAATGTGGCTATATAGACGTTTATTGAGAATACCATGGGTTGATCATGTGACAAATGTGGAAGTTTTACGCAGAGTTAACAAAACAACTGAAGTAATAAATACAGTTAAAATCAGGAAATTACAATATCTTGGACACATTAGCAGAAATGAAGAACGTTACGGCTTACTTCAACAAATACTTCAAGGTAAAGTAGAAGGAAAGCGGGGACCTGGAAGACCACGCATTTCATGGCTCAAAAACTTAAGATCTTGGTTTTCGATGACGACCACTGGACTTTTTCGAGCAGCTGTTAATAAAATAAAAATCGCCACATTGATCGCAAACATCCGAAACGGATAGCACGAGAAGAAGAAGAGGAAATCGAATATTTATCCTTAAGCGAAGACGTGGTTTGTTCACCAAATTTGTGCCAATAAAATTTGGTATTTTTCACAACAATTGGACGTTTCAAAAAGCTCTTTTTAACAAATACTCACTAAATTCCTGCACATTCATACGTAAGAACCTAAGCTTGCTGAGAATTTCCGTATTTGCTTTTAGAGTATTATGACATTGATTCTCACTTTAATTAAAAATTCATCTTCTTGAGGCGCATTTTCAACTCAAAAGATTTGTAAACGAACATAATTGTCGCACATGGCGATTCGGAAAATCATCGTGTAAGTCATGAAAAACAAATACACCTCCAACAAGTCACTGTTTATCGTGGATTTTGGTCAGGTGGGGTGATAAGCTCGTACTGTAAATGGCGACCGTTAACTAGACAACTTGAATTTGGAACAAATGTGGTCCCAGCAGGATGGCGCTACCTTCCGTACAGCTCGATCAACAGTTGATTTACTACACTAATATTTTCTGGTCACGATTTTTACGAAATACCCACATCAAGTGGCCAGTAAGATCTCGTGATTCAATACCGAGCGATTTCTTTTTATGAGTTTACTTCAAATCCAAGAACTAAATTCGACATGTTATCAATAAAATTGAGAACATGTATGAAATTGCAATCAAAAATTTTGTAAAAAGAACCAAGATTTGCAGCCGAAGCCGAGTTGGCCATTTGTCTGACGTGCTTTTCCATATTTAATCAGAGATTATGTATTTTAAATGCTCAATAAAAATAGAATACAAATTTAAAAAAAGCCTTGCTCATTTTTGTTTTTAAAATCAAAAATAACCAAATGTTTACAGTGATGCATATTATTAACCAAAACAACTAAATCACCGTTTACATTCTTTCAACAATTAATTTTTGATTTCTGTTTTATAATGTGGAAAAATATTTTTAATACAGGAAAAAATTATGTTATCACTGGTGAATATAGTAATTGGAACTTTTATCTACTAACATCAACACAGCTATTGAACAAAGTAAAAAAAACTTAAGGACTTTTGGTAAATAGGCTACGGTATTGCACTTCTATTTGTAGTTCAACAACTAACTGACTACACTTTTGATAAACAATGTTGTATGTAAGTGTGCTTGTCATTTAGAAATAAAAAGATCAGTATGCATGCAGACAATGTCGCACAGATCGATTGCAAATTGATTCGGCTTGCTGCGGTGTGCTCTAGGGTGGAGAGAATTGCTTATCAACGTTTTTAATTAAGAAGCAGCGAGCCGATAAAGCCGATTGTAAATTAAACAGCCTCGTTTCTGGCAACAAGATGAAAAATGACGCAATGCAGTGAAATTGGTCAGAACTAGCCGCTCCGGATTTCTGAAACGTAAGGACAGCTAATTATCCCGTTGCGCTCTTCAAAAGTGCCGCCGATTTCTCAATTATGCTGTGGAAAACGGAACGAGTTTTTGAGTTATATATTTGAATAATTAACTAGCCACAATTACTTGCCGTAATTACCTACACGTTTTTAGCCTTCCCCATCCATAACTGCGGCGTATCGGTTTTAAATGTTTAATTTACGATGCACTCGCTTTTGTGACGTTATTCGTTTATATTGCTGATAATTGCGTCATTATCAGCAACTATATTATTTCCAATTACCGCCATTGGCTACCTGTGTAATATAATTGCTCTAATTATTTTCCGACCAATTGGGCATTAAACTGCTTAGCAGCGCTTCGCTTCCATTTTCGTTTGCCCGCCTGCACGTTCTTAATTATCACGTCCTTAATAATCTGCCCATTAAAATTACTGTCGTGAAGGTAAACACGATAATCTTGTAGTTGTAGCTCTTCCTAGTTATTTCATTTTCGAGAAAAATGGCGGTCGATCCATGTTTCTCGAAATATTGGATTTGAAAGTCTGAGCTGCACTAGGGTTGAGGTTGTTCAAAGCAGCCTAGCAAGATATCGCGTCGCTGAATCATAGCGGGAAAGAGAGTAGGCCATTCAAATTAAATTAGAAGCCGGTTGCTTTGAGGCCGAACGCCATCAAACCTGGAATGGTAGCACAAAAAGCCATACATGTAAATTAATTAGCACCTCTGCAACAAGCAAGCGGCGAGTATTTTTGTTACGAGCAGCTAAGAAACTTTTTCCCAAATATGGAAGGTGGTCAAGCGGAACGGCGTTCCAAGAGGCCCATTTTCCGCTTTTAATTCATAGTTCAGGCTGGTTGACTACATTTTTGAGACTATCTATTTTTTTTTAAATTGACTAAAACATTTTACGTCACGTAAACTGGCAGATTAGTTTTGCAAATGTTCTTTGTTTTCGTGTGATACGAGAATAACGAGACGAACTTGACCTGAAAATCGGTTTTTCAAATACAAAAATATCTTAGAAAGTGCAACACCCTTCCTGAATTTGAACAGGTAAATGCAGATCCGAATGAAACTTCAAGGGTGCAACAATTATATATGCATTAATCTTGAGCTAAAAAGCACGGGCTGCAGTCTTACGATTTGTTTTTTTCGGAATGCAAATTCGTATGCAAATTGCAAGCAATAGAAATCAATTATGTTGGAAAGATGTTAATTTGCAGCATTACTTTCTTAATTTATCTCAATCAGCTATCGCAGCCAGCAGCCTTCCTTTCACAAATAGACGACTGTGCTTTTGCTCCATGTATTACTATTTGGTCATTTTTTACCATTTCATGTCGTTCCAGAGGATTTTTAGCCTGCTAACTGAACCTTTCTTTCTGACCGAGAAGACAAAAAAAATTCTTCATGGAATAGATTGCTTTTTAATTTTTGAAGAAGTCTTCGCAGTTCTAAGCCGCCGCGGCCGCAATTTATTATTATAGCGCTCGGCTGGAAAGCAGTACGTTCGCGGCGATTCGATCTAGCTTTATTCGTTCGAATCTGCATTTCATAGATAGCGGCCAACTTTTTGTGCGAGCATTGCCAGCCAAGTCCCGAAATTACAGGCCAGTTAGCCAAAAATATGTGAGGCCGAAATTCACATCGATGTAAGATTAAAATTGAGTAATTGCTTATTAAGATTACCAAAACGAAAGTCGCTTAATGGAGATTGCTTTTAGTCACAGCAGCGCCGTTCCCTTATCTGCGAAGTTAAATTTCTTTCGAAGTCGTTAAACGATTTCATTAATTCGGCTTTGTCACTTCCAGCCGAGCTTCGGTTTGGTAAGCTTCCCGATGTTTTGCTAACGCCGACTCTTTGTTGCAGATCCGACAAGAAAAGCCCTACTACATCGCGGATCCGGAAGTGGATTCGTTGGTGAGTACCTGCTCCGCTGTCCGGGATTAAGTTGTCGGGCGGCAATTAAAAGAACTGCCCGATGGATTTGCATGTTCGCGGGGCCGTTTACATGAAATATTTCGATGGTGCACGCAGGGGCCATGTTTTCCAGATTGCGGCCGCGGCGGTGTCAAACTTTGCATAAAAAGTCTGCCGGCCATACCGGGCTGCAGCGATTTATGTTGCCTTCGATTAGTTTCACGAATTTGCTTTTGTAAATTGCAGATTACAGTGACGGATTTACGCTTAACATGAAGCCGAATAAATTTATATGACAACCGGAATGTATATAACTCAAACGCGGCACTTTGCTTAAGATCTAGGTGTGATTACAGCCTTTTAAATATTTCCAGTTTCTAACACGACTTTTGGCCGATTGCTATCACTTTTTACTACGTCTAAACTATCTAACATCTAACAAAAACACACCTTATTTGTACACAAACGTTCTTGCTAATCAATCTGTGAGAATTTCAGGTGAGATGAGGTGAGACGGGAGACAAAATTACTAAAATATGTTAAAGATTCTTATAATGTATTGAATTTAATGTCTAAGAAATATTAATATGGGATGATCCAAATTAAATTTTAGGAATTTTTTCCTGAATAGAACACAAAATATTAGAACGATCCGATTTTTATTGCTATCAGTGTAAAGTACAAACTTACCGGTTAAATGCCCTACACGACTCTGTTGACATGCAACCATTTATTTAGCAAAGTTTTCCATAATGCCTTCTCATAAATGCGCCAATATTTCCATAATTAAATGTCTGGTGTTCTCTTTTAGCCCTGGAATTGTAACAAGTTTGTTAACCATTTCCTTCAAAAAGACCCAGAGAAAAAAGTCTAATGGGGTTAGATCGCAAAGGTGTGATGGTTGAAACCAAATGCCTTTCAAATTCAAATCGTTGGTTTAATCGTATTTTCCAATAGCGTACACCATTAACAATAACAGCAGCAACATTTCGTCCTCAAAAAATCGCGGGCCAATAATTGCTCCAAACAGTGCATTTTTGTTGATGAGTTGGTTTTTCGTGAATAGAATATGCATTTCACTACCTCAATTTTGACAATTCACAAAGCCATTAAAAAAATTAGCTTCATCGCTCAACAGCCGCTTTTCTTAATATCCTTGAATGATATCGATGCGCAGTATACGGCGTGACGACTTTTCCATGTATTTAGATATCAACTGTACAAATGCAAAATTTTAACCTTCACAATGGGGCGCAATACAACTTCTAAAGTTCCACTTTGCATTATTCTATATAACATTGGAAACGGCCAAATTTGTTTTAAGTATTACAAAATTTTATTCCTTAGGTAAAATCAATCACATAGTGTATCGCTACACTATGTCTATATATCATTTTGATACGTCAAATACGAGGTATGTAAACAAAGTAATGAGACTGATTTTTTATCATTTTATTAGGCAATGACAGTTACATTTGGATACTGTTTCCTTCAAAGTAGTTGCTTTGGGCAGCCACACAGCGCTGGAGACGCTTCCACTCATTATAGTGGTGCTGGAATGCGGCTTCAGTTGGTCGGTTACAGCCTTTTCAATGTTCGATACTGTCCTAAAATGACGTCCTTTGAAATGAATTTTCATATATGGGAAGAAGAAAAAATTACACGGACTCAAGTTGGGTGAGTAAGGGGTCTGAATAGCCACGAACGTTCCAAAAACTCAAGGCACGTGTTCCTCTGGTTGTCCTTTTGTTCCAGCAAAAGGTTTTTCGGAACCCTATCCGCGCAGATTTTCCACATTCCCAATTCGTTAGTCAAAATCTGACGAATGGTGGTCTTGGTCAAATGCAACTTTTCTCCCATCATTCTAACCGTCTGCTGCGTGGTTTCTTTTCAATCGTCTCTCTTCCTTCTGAAAATGTCTTAAATCACTGAAACACCTGCCCTCGTGACAAAACAGTGTTTCCATAGGTCTGCTAAAGTTTTGCAAACGTTTCTGTTGCACTGTGCCCAAGTCTGAAGCAAAAAAGGATCGCAAACCATTGTTCGAACTTACTGTCACTCATCCTCAAAACACACTCGCCAAAAACGTTTTACGAAACATATCGCTATAGATAACGTACTGCCTCGCGAACGTTTCCATTCGCATAGAACACGCATCAGATGTCAACCCGCCTTTTCTTCAAACTGGTAGCTCCAGATCGCTATACTATCAGTCTCACTACTTTATTTACACACCTCGTATATTATAAATTACAGCCATCCATTTACACTTTTTTGCTGTTTTATTTGTAAAGTGTTCATTATTTTTGAATAAAGTGGCATTAAATTTTGTATACAAAGCATTCGGTGATCAATCTTTATCCAGAAAATTTCCAATGGCACAAGCTGTTTAGAAAAGATCGTCAATCTTTAATAGAAGATGAAGAAATATCGAAAAAATTAAAAATAAGGTAATGGAAAATTATCATTTGACTGTAAGAGAGATTGTTGAAAAAGTTGACATATCGATATACTCAGTAGACAAAATTTATTTTGGGCATGAAACGTTTGTCCTCGACAATCATTATTTACGAGTTTTTTGCCAAAAATTCAATAAATATTACTCCACACGCACCGTATTCTCCAGATATGTCACCATGTGACTTTTTTCTGTTCAAGTAATTAAGAAAACTATTTCGATGAACCCGATTTGACTAATTTGAACCGATAATACATCGAAGGGGGTGATAATGAAAATTACAAAAAGTGAATATAAAAAGTGTTTCCAAAATTGGATTAAACGTTGACATATATACATCACAATGAGAGGAAATCACATTGAAAGATACAAAAAAAATAAGTAGTATGAGTTTTACTCAAAAAGTCTCCTTACTTTTGAACAGAGGAATATATCTTATAGTTAGTAATTTTGAGAATTTTTTTTAGTTTAACAAATTCACGAAAAAAAGTTTACGTATCAATACTAATAAAAGATAGTATCAGTGCCGACATTTTCACTACCTCCACAACAAAGTTATACAAAGCAACCTTCCTTAAGAATGTTAACGCGCGGCGGCCGAAGTGCCCCGGCGCGAGCGGCACGAAACCATAAATTTCCGTCGCCACCGCCCCCCAGGGCCTCAAATTTCTACAATATCGCTCCTAAATTTAATTACAAAAATAACTCCAACCCTTCCATATTAAAAATAATTTGAGCTGCGGGTGTAATGAGAGCATGATGGTCTCTTCGGGAGGGAGCTGCTAATAAATCAGCCGCCGCTGAAGCGGGACCATGTGATCGGGCGTTATTACATTACTGCGCCTCTGTGGGGGCCCTATCCGATGAAAATTTTCGAAAATCGATGCCCTCTCGCCGGTAATGCGGTTAGCATAAGCTGGCAGCGGTTTGGTGTTCTGCACCGGATGCGCGGTTTTTGCAAAAGTGTTGCATCAATAGTATAATTAAAATATTGAAACGATACTAGACTAAGTTACTTTATCTTCTGCTGTTTTCATGAAACTGAATTTAATTCTAATCTTGGGCTTGACGTCTGGTCATTTAATGGTAGATAAATGAAAACGAGTTCTTTATCAGCAGTAGCAGTAATGAGAAAATTAAATATATAATAAAATTAAAGCGCATGTCAGGCGCCTTAATGTTTATTTTATATTATGTATCCCGCTCAATACGAGTTGTTAGCATCGGTGGCGCGTACACCAGATTTTTATTATATTCTACAACCCTAAGATGGGGAGACCTGAAGGGCCAGCCGAACTATGCCAAATCTTTCTAGCATATCGCCCAATTCAACGACAAGGAAGTTTCTCAATGTTGATAGTCACGCATTTCACAATGAGGTGGAGTCCCATCTTGTTGGAATATAAAGTTGTTAAATCCTCTGTCAGTTGCAGAAATTGCCATAACTGCAACATATCTAGCTATGTTGTACCCATCACAGTTTTTGCACTAAAGGAAAAAGCCCATACACTTTTATTTTGGGAACTGCACAAAAGACATTAAGTTTTGCCAAATTTCTTTTATATTCCACAGCGGTATTAGGAATTGTTGTGTCCCATTTCTGAATCTTGTGACGGTTCAGCTTTTAATTACATCAAATGTTGCCTCGTCTCTTTCTGCTGCACCCTCGCCATTTTGCAACCCACATTTTAAACTTAGACGTTCTTCCTTTCTTTTCATGTATTTTTCAACAGTATATCTGTAATGCTTTGTCAAGGGTTGCCTGACTCTTTCAACAAGTTAAGTTTGTTTTTCAATTTTCTTAAATTACAGAGGACTATCGCTTATGTTAAACAGAACGACGATCGTTCATATTTGCGCATGATTGTGGTCCTTTTTAAACTATCCGCTGCTTTAAAACATTATGTACAGCTGCCATTCAGAGCTTACATTTTTTTTGAAATCTCTACTTCTTTAAGTTAAATCGTACCATAAAATCGTAAAAGTAGTTTGTTCAGTGTTCCCTATATATTTACATACATAATCGATATCCATGTTTCCACTTTCAATCATATTTATGATCGTATATATATTTCACTTCTTTTAAATAAACATTTTCACTCTTTTCTTTTCGCCATAATTGATGCCTGGCTCATCTTTAGCTCTCTTTTTTCTACCATCTTCTCTAAGTTTCGATTCCTTATTGTCTTTAATTTACCCTTTCTTCTTGTTTTGACTTTTAGTTTTCCATTCTCTTTAACTAGTCTGGTTTAATCCGTTTTATTACTGATTGTACATGTAGCCGTTTTCTAATAGTTTCATTTTTCTTACGACTTCTGTTTTTGACCTAAAACACTCATCTTAAATACTTTATTTCTATATTTTGATATTGTTCTTTAATCTCTTCATTAGCAACCAGGTTCCGCTGCCGAATGTCAGTATAGGTACAAATGCAGCTCTGTATATACTTATAAGCGCCTTCCTTCTCATCTTTAGTACACTATATTCTGTCATTGGTTTATATTTTATAATTTCCCTAATTGTGGTCGTACTACCAAGGTGTCAGCTTATCCTATTGCCTTTCTATTTAACCCGATGTTTGCCTTTGTATCTAATTCTCCACTAACCATTATTTTTGTTTTTTCCCCATTTATGTTTAATTTTTCCTCTTGTAATTTTTCAGTTCATGTTTAGGTTCCTCTTAAATTCACATTAATTTTTTCAAATGTAATAATATTGTCAGCAAACGCGCATTCACTTATTCGGACTTTTTCTAAACATTCCGTACACACATTTGTATACGTTCTTCGTCTGTTATCAGGTTAAATAAAAACTTACTACTCTTTTTGTAGATGGTCATTATTCCTCTTATTAGTTCCATGTCATACTTTCTTCTATAGTGGCTCTTGGTATTTTGTCAAGTGCCTTTTCTAAATCAACAAAGACAAATATATTTTACCATTTGTATTTCTTATTCTTTCTGCCATTTGTTTAATCGTTTATATCTGACCATCTGTGCTTCTGCCTTACCTAAAGTTATTCTGAGACTGTTCGTGCCGAGGTTCTAACTCCCAGTTCAGTTTTGTTTCCAATATTCTTTCGTATACTCAGCAGGTTAAATCCTCGATAGTTATTGCAGTCTCTCCTATCACTTTTCTTGTATATAATAAAATAACGCACATCCCCCAGTCTTTTGGTATACTCCTTTCGTCCCATGCCATATTACATATTTTTGTTAACATTTGTACTTCTTTTACGTTTATAATTTCTCCTATAATACTGTCATACCCAAGGACCTATTCTACGTTGAGTCTCTTTACGGCTTCCTTCAGTTGCAAGTGTACTCTTCGTAGTTGGATTTATTCGATATTGTAAATTGTTTTCTTATTTTCCCATTTTATATTTTATCATTACTATCAGCTCCACGGTTTAGGTCTTTAGACCTGTTCCGAATCAATATTCTTGTTTTTCTGTAGGTTTACCTTGTATTGCTAGTTGTCTTTTTATTTTATCGGTTATTGAAAAAATGTTTAGTTCTTTGCTATTATATCAAGTCTTTTATAACTTTTTTTTTACTTAGAGACGTTTTATTGCCACAAAGTAACCCAGGTATTGCCTGCGTTTTATAAAACTTTAGTTCTCTTACAGTTCTCCTAATTGTGCTACTGTAAATGAATGATACATCACAGCCTAAATATTTAAAATGTTGAACTTGTTCAAGGCTTTGATTGTTTATAACTCTTTTTGATTTAATTATATAATTTCCCTTAAAAGCCATTATATTTATTTTTGCGTTAGAAATCGCACAATTATATACTTTAGCTCTGGTTTGTAGTTTACATGTCGATCTCTGGAGATCGCTTTTGAAAGTTGATATTATTACTTGATCATCGGCAAAGAGAACGGTATTTGGGAAAATATTTTGTTTTAATTGGATTGCTGTTGGAGCTTATTTCCGTATTTTTATCGTGTCATTTATGTATAAGTTAAAGCGGGTAGGCGGTAAACAACATCCATGTCTAATACCTTAGTTTACAGGCATGAATATCATCTACGTGTACTTCAATTTTTTTATTTTAGCATTATGATAAAGACTATTTATTGCTTTTATCAAATATTTAAAAAATATATATTACTTAATTTCTCATATTTTAGGCCATAATGTAACCCTGCCAAAGGGTTTAGTATAGTCTATAAAGACGATGGTATCTAACAAGGTTTTTTTCTTTGCGTTTTTCTATTATCTAAGTTTATGCAAGTCTGGGGTCTATGGATAAAGCGTTCCCTGTGGAAATGTTTGCTTTTCTACTAACATGATTTTTGCAGTTGGTTAAATTTGGGAAGTTATAATTCTAGCGTATATTGTATAGTACTCATTAATGGTTCTGTTCGGTTTCTTTTTTTGAAAACCAATACTACTTAGCTGTTGGTCAATCGCCAGGTGTTTCACTTTGTTTTTACACATATGCAATTACAGTAATTGAAGTTTAAATAGTGTACTTTCGTACTTAATCAATTCTAATTATCTGAACCTGTAGTGTTTCTGATTTTTTATTTTTTATTGCTTCATGCGCCTCGTTTAATGTTATGTGATCTATACGATCAGTATATAGAAGGTTCATTGCATCCTGAACTGCTTCATCTATATTTTTGTCATTCCATAACACTTCGTTGTAGTTCATCCACGTATTTCTATCAATTATATTATTTTTTCCTGTTTTTATTTTTTTTATTTAAATGATTTAAAAGTTTTTCTTGATGTCCGCTGGAATTGTCTTCCATTTTACTCACATAGTTGTCCGAACTCATACGATAGAGGTTTCTAATTGCACGTTTGCATTACATATACTTTTATTTATACATATATTTGTCTTTTTTCATTACTATTTTTTGTTTCATATTTTGTGCCTCTTTTCCTATAGCTTTTAACTATTTGTTCTAGTACTGCTGTTGTTTTAAGAAGATTTAGTTTTAAATTATTTCGTTTTTTTGTGTTTTCACTCATATTTCGTGTAACTTCACATTGCTGACTTCTATTTGTTCAGAATATAAACTTTTTTTATTTCCAGTTGCAATTTTTCGAGTTTTTATCGTCCATTTGCGTTTTCCTTTCTTTTCGCTGTGTTCATCATCATGAAATCTATCCTTTCTGAGGCTAGCACTGATTTTTCGAGTTTTTTAAAATTACCTAAATAAGAGTACCGGTTTTACGGTAGGAAGATTTTTATTACACCACGTACAAGGATCTTATGGTATGTATTTTACACTTCACGTGCCCTTGGAAATGCTTTACCCAACTACATATTTATTCTTTGCTTTTTATGTCAACTATTATCACCGGTTTAAGCTTTTTCGGTTAAAAGTTTTCCGTTCTACACAAATTTCAGTCTGAATGCTGTTTGTATAATAAAACAAAAGCAGTAGTATTGATAGACTCTGAGTCAGTATCAGTATTTCTATATTTATTTTGAGATATTCGTAGATTCTGCGTAGAATATGCCCTGTGCACATATTAGAAAATTCATAGTAGTGATATATCTTAATGTCAGATCTATATCAATATACTCAATTATTTTTTTAATTTCTTTATAAGCAATTTCTGGCTCACTCCTTGGGTTAAAACACCTATCCCTTAGGAAGATTTAGGACTAATTTTCTCTTTACTATAAGTTGTATTAAAACTTTTCTTTCTATTGGTAAAAATTAAAAAATGTTTTTCTAAAAACAAAAGTATCCTTTATGAAAGCAGCCAATTTACAAATTGGTAGCTAAAGGGGAAGGCAACAGAAGAACCGGCGGCCAGGAGCAGCGAATCTTCGCAGTAACACCGGTGGGAACCCATTAATTACAGCAAAAATTGAAAAAGGGCGAACAAGTCAGCGCTATCAGCGAATGCGATCTCCGTGCGTGAAATATTGCCGGCGCATCGTGGGGCATTTTTTCTAAATTAATAATAAACCGGGCCGTATCATTAAGGTCCTCCGACACGGCGCAACCGCCCGTTACCGGATTTATCGGAACAAGAAGCCGCTAATAATTATAATACAGCAAGTAGTGATAGAAGGCAACGCACCCGACCTAATAATAATCCGGTAGCGGATACTAGTCATCGCCTACATTAATTTGGTCGATCGCTCGGCGTAAATTGAAACCCAGTTTCAGAACTCCATCAAGATATTAATCTCCCGGCATATAATTAAAGTATTTAATAGCATGCTGCTCGTACTTAGCTCGCAAGTAATTAGCATATGATAATGTTTCGTCGGCGCTCGACGCCGAAATCCACCGCGCAATTAATGCAACGTTTCAATTAATCCGAAGGGCTTGGAGTGCGACGTGGAGCTGAACTCGGCCTGCATATTTATTACGCCTTTTAAAATTCATGTCCGTGTGCATTCACGCCGTAAATAAGCGTGTTGAAACGAAACCAGCCAATCAAATTGAAGGCTCGCTGAAGAAGCCTTGCCAGAACGAGCATTCCTGAAAATGCGCTATCACAACGTAGAAGACAAGGTTGTGGAAAAGTGAAGACAAAGCAGCTTGGAATGTCATATAAGTGACTAATCTGCATTGAATGAACGTTTACTAAATGAACAAATCATTTTGACACGAGGGTGATAAAAATCCGCAAAAAAATTTAAATGGAAAATTATATAGCGTGGAAAGTTGAGTCTGTTAAAAGCAGGTCACATACCAGATAGTAGAGGCACACATTTTACTACATGCTTTCTTTCGTAAAAGACAATAGTAACAACAGTATCTCGAGCAGTTATAATATAACCAGAATTAATAAGAGATTTGGGAAAGTTAAAAAGCACCGGCGATATATGAAATTTTATCTACAACCATTAAAGAACGAATGGGGAGCCATAGAGAGCATATGAATGATATAGAGATATAAAAAATACAGAGAGTTAAATTAAATAATGGTAACAAAAGTAAAATAACAAATTAAAAATTATTGGAGATCTGTCGATAAATTATGACGCTTAACTTATATCTCTAGAAGACCAAGCAGAAAAATTATTTCTGGAGACCAGAACTGAATATACGACCATCTTAGAAGACGCCATTCTCCGTTAATATTTTTGTGTTACACAATTAATAAAAAGCACGTATAACTTGTTCAGTAACATTCACTTTAGAGATGCCATCATGTTAAGATCTCCTGTTTCAATGAGAATGTATGTATTATATGTTAAATTGTGTTAAAGGGGTAACATAGAAGACTAAAACACTGTTTTTGGAACCGATTGGTTTCGACAGATTCTGACCAAATCTGTAATTTAAATTGCCTGAATTACTCTGGCAAAGCTACTATGTATATATAACATAGCCAAACCTAGATATAAAGATTATTTAAGTAGAATATTATTTTCAACAACGAAAATCTGGTAGACTTATAGAAATTGTATTGAAGAGCACTGAAGTTAACAAAAAAACTTAAAAATAACTTTTAGTGAGATGATCAGTATTAAAAATAACAACTGCTACTGGACTTCGTTATAATTGTATTTTGTTACTTTTATTGTTTAATATGTATTATAAATATAGGTAGTGTTACGAAGTAAAATATTCCACAAAGTGCATTTATTAAATTATATCCGTAATATGTAAACCACAAATTTTATGAATTGGCCTGCGTAACAAATGGAAGAGTGCACAAATACAATAGTACTAATATACATAAAAACATTTTGTTCTTTGGTAGTGTAATGAGAACCTTAGTACGAAAGGGTAGCGAGTAGTACTTTTCTGCGATCCCGGTGGATGATAGTCTACTGTAGGTTTTGACGAATCCTGCCCTTACACCAGCAACTGGTTTTGCTCCTATCCCCCATCTTCCAGGAGAAATAAGGTCCAGCCCGTTTTTTCCTTTCACCTGCATATTTCCTCTCCTATATCCTTTCCCCAGCCTACACCATGGAGGAAGGCAACGGGAAACCACCTCCATTATTTTGTCAAAAAAAACCACATTCAGTTCAAAATGTTCCAGAGGTAAAAGGATGAATACTCCCAAAAACTGTGTAAATATTGGGACATGGAATGTCCGCGGCCTATTTGAAGCTGGGAAACTGGCCAATACTGTCAAGAAGATGCGGTGGCTTAAACAATTCTAGGAGTATGAGAAAACACGCTGGCTCGGCGCTGACAAATGTAAAACTATTAACGATGCAACTCTGTAATATTCTACAAACGATGAACAATATCATAGACACAGAGTTAGGGTTATTGTTGAACAAACATATAAATAGGCGTGTCACAGAATTTATACCTTATTTCGATAGAGTAATCTACTAACAGTCCAAGCGAAACCAATTAATATAAATATAATTTTGGCATATGCTCCAACCTCTGATAAGCCAGACGAAGAAGTAGAAGATTTCTACGACGACATTAAACAACTACTTAAATATACCAAACCACAAGAATTAAACGTCATACAATACTAAATTAGATAAAGAAGAAATAGTGGAAGGTATTTTAGGGCCTTTGGGTTTAAGAGAAATGAACAGAAGAGGTGATAGACTAATACATTTTTGTACAGAGGAACAATTTAAAATTACAAACACATGGTTTACCTTAACACCGATAAGATTGTACACGTGGAGGTCTCCTCAAGATAAAGATGAAAACGTCGTACGAAACCAAATCGACTTCATTCTCATAAGCAAGGTATTTAGTTTCGTCAGATCATGTTCTTCTACGAGCAGTTTAAAAATAAAAATGGCCGTAACGAAAACTAACCACATCAAAACACATAAACTGGACATCGATAAACTAAGAAAAGAAGAAATTAGAACAAGACTAAAATCATATAATAAACTGACAGAAATAAGAGAAAATAGTTCAGAAATGATACCCATAGAATGATGGAAGGAAACTGAAGACAAAATACTAAACACTACAAGAGAAAAGTTAGGATACCACAAAAAACAATATAAAAAAAGATGAATGACGGAGGAAATCCTAAAATGAATGGAGTAACGACGGAAACACAAAAACAGAAATAATAATGAATATAAAAGATAAACAAACTAATCAGGGGTGAAATCAGAAAAGCTAAAGAGAAGTAGATAGAGAAAGAATGCGAAAAGATTGAAAAATTACAACATATGCACGACACCCTAGGTGAACAAAAGAAGCTAAAAGAAACACAACAATCGCTAATATTATTGAACGACAGAAATGTTAAAATGATAGAAGATAAAGATAAAAAGAACTCTAGAAAAACTATGTAAATGGGTTGTTTGCTGACGATTTGCAACGAGATCTTACCGAAATTTCTGCGGCACCAGCACTATCAGGACCACCAATAACGGTAGACGAAATTAGAATGACGATAAAAGAAGCCAAAAATAATGAGACAGTAGGACCAGACGGTTTACCAGTAGAACAATAGGGGAACTAGTCAACATGGCAAGAGAAACAGAAAATTTCAACATCGATTAGAGTGGATAGAAGAAAAAGCACGAAACTTCTCAAGTAGTATAAGAATGAAAAGTAAAAAGCAGAAGAAAGCCAAGAAGATAGTAAGTGATGAATTATGCTGAGTTTTTTTGCTAGCTCTTTTGGAGGCGACTTTTTATTGCCGAATTCTAATTAAAGTTTCTTGGGCACTACTAAAACCGTCTTTAATTCACACAGTTGTGCACAAAATTGTATATAATGAAAGACACTGACCGCAAATTTTATGTTGTGCTGCTTACTTGGCGGCCTGCAAAGTACTTATTTGAATATTATTAGCACTTATTAGGTTTAATTAAAAATTACGACTCCGCGGGGAAACGGCTGGATGCAGACTTTACGATCTTTAATTAAGACATTTGCTTTTATTTCGGAATATCATGCATAGACGACGGTGGCTTACATGGTTGCCGTTTAATGACGTATTGTATTATAATGATCTTTAATTAATTGATTTAATTAATTCTGTTTATGTCTTATTTGATTGCTGCTAATTAATCTTAACTTGAAAGTCGTAGTTTATGTCGCTGCTACAGCAGCTCTGCGTTCCGAACCATAACGCTGCTGCCAAAGAGCACACGTATCCTCTCAGCGACGAGGATGATTTCGGAATTAATGGTTGCGTAAAGCTGTTGAGTAGTCGGTTCCAAGAAAACTCGTTAAAAAATTAACAGTCATTCGTTGAAATTGCAAATGTAGTACTACGTTAAAAACGTTATTTTACTATAAAAAAGCGCAACTTGTTTTTAATTAAACAAAAATTTAATCACAAAAATAAATTTGTTATATTCACACATATTCCCCTTCTCAGTTCATTATGTTTTTACTTTTTACATTACAGAGAACAGCGACGAAAAATGATTTGCCCTTGAGTGGAGTGTTTTTTGTGTAACACCAAACAAACGAGTTAAATAAAAAAAAATAACTAAACTAATGTTGATGTAATTAAAAATTATTTTTTAATTTAAGATGAGAAAAAACAGTGAAAAGTACATCTGTGCCTTTATACAGTCCCTTTGTACGCTGCCTTGATTAGATGATTTTAATGAGTGGCTCAAGAAAAAGATGAAAGACAAATAAATTCCAGGATGACACACTGATGATCTTTATGAATCATTACATTATTGTTGGTTTTGATGGCTACTTCTAATACTTCTTCCTCAGAACTCAATGACTATGTATGGGTTGGAAGTATTTTTATCGCCTTGTGAGAGCAAATCAATAATTGTTCATATATTTTCTATGTGCATCTGAAGAAAGCGTGACTTACAGATATGTAAGAAATGTGTGCGATATTATCATCTTTTGATATGTTCGCACCTAAAAAGTTCTCTTTCTATTTTGTCAATTAAGATTTGTGTGATTTTTCGAACGATGGAAAATACTCTCGACAATTTAAACGGCGAATCTGTTGGTAGATGGGTATTGACTTCCCCAGC
Source organism: Sinelater perroti (assembly GCA_036346155.1). Lineage (NCBI taxonomy): Eukaryota > Metazoa > Arthropoda > Insecta > Coleoptera > Elateridae > Sinelater > Sinelater perroti. The sequence goes on from JARFIY010000359.1 coordinate 4,123,499, forward strand.
CCCTTTATTACCCGGCTGTTCAATGGATCTTTCCCTTTTCGTACGAGCGCGGAAGCCGCTGCTGCCCGGGCAAGAAGGAACCCGAGGAAAGTCTAACAAGTGGAATTTCCCATCAGCATCGATTTGCAGTAGCAATTTGACCGTAAAACGGTCGTTGTTTGTGGCGCATTTCACGAACGGCCGCTCCAGATTCCGCGCCGTTCGTTTCGGCGCTGTCACTCTCTGTCGCGATAATGCGATCGACACGGCCGGCGGCCACCACACGCAACAAATCTAATTTTTAATAGCTGAACAGTCGTCAACTAGGGGTTATGGGCACATTTATTTGACCCCTGACCTGCCGCGCCAGCGCGCGGGTGGTCCTCGCGAATTCCGCTGGGTGGCGACTGCAGGTTGCATTGTGTCACCCGATCACCTCGCGCCGTAATATCTGTGAAATTGTGGGATTGAGTAGCCATTAACTGCTTCACTCCTATACTTGCACAAGACGATTGCTCTTGCGGCCTGCCATTGTATTTTGTTATCGCCCGCTGACCTACGGCGTTCGATTTTTCCGCAGCCCAATCCCCACGTCCTTCGCCGCTACGGAAGTCTGACCATTTGATATGCCTGTAATTGAAAATGAAGAACATTATCAACACCAGCTCAAGGGAATTTCGTTCTCGCTTGTAAAAGCATCAGTTCAGCTGGACAACACCAAAATATCAAAAAGATAAAGAGTAAATTCGCTATTGTAATAGTTAAGAATTATTCATTATATGTATATCGTGAAAGAACAAAGTATTCCAATAAATAACAATCCATATGGTATCATCAAATGTATGAAATAAATGGAAAATACGTGCTTACTACCAATGTTATCCCAAAAGGAAGATAGTACTTTACTGCAAAATAGTGTTAAAGCATTCCGAGCTTTGATATCAATTTCATATCAACTTTATGACGTCAATTAAAGAAAAGATGAATGCTGCAATGTTTAAGTTACATTTAGTTTTACGTTTGCGTTGCGTAAACGTACAATTAGCAGCCTTCAATTAATGAACAAAGATTAACAAAACAATTGTTGCTTTCGAGTTTGATTTTTTCTTATATTAAATTGTTTTAGTGTCAAATAAAAATGTCCGTTTTGATAATAATGAGAAGAGATTTTGCGTAAAATAATTTCGAAAATATCGGCACGCACAGTCCACATGGGTAATAGTGAAAACTAGTGGGGATCTTGTTAGCTTTTAGTACGATGATATATGGGTGGTCAACCTAATAATTAGAACATCTTCATTCAAGCTTCAGACGCTTGGTTGAAAACAAATCCGGTATTATCGAGTGCTCCGCACTATATCCATTGCGAAACCCTATACTGTTATTCTGCAAAATCACTCCACCGCCGCCACAGTTGCTAGTAAACAGAACGTGATTTTCTCCAAAACAACTAACTGGTTTGCGAGGCATTTGCATAGTCAGGTTTGGCGAGCGGTGGCGCCTTCGAAGGTACCGCAGCCGTCGATTCCATCAGTTTTTCAATAGTCCCAGTAACTTTATCTCTGCGCAGCCTGTGAATCGATTGAGTAAGCAGCATATGTGTTACCAAACTAATTAATTCAAAGCCAGGTTAATTGTTTTTCCGGTGCATGAATATGCATCCTGGCGCGACCTTGACTTTCACCCTTCGAAACCGAAATGGACGAAATGTATGTAAATCTGTGTTTCTACCGATAAGGTGCACGTCGACGGCGAATTTAAAGTTTCCTCCAAAAGGAACACAACGTCCGAGTTGATTATTTGTTCGTTCTGCCGAAGAGGTAGCAACGAACCTTTGTGTGGTGGCAGTGGAGATGGTTGAAACCAAGACAGATCTGGTTACCTCGGACAAGCCGATCCGCGTACGCAATCGTAATTATCATTATAAAATTAACGAGCCGGCAAGAATTTTAATACGAAATTGACACTGCGGCAGCAACATTGGCTGGCTTCGATTTGCATAGATATTAATGCGCCGTTAGTGACAGGGCATGTTTGCGATCCCGACAAGTCTGGCGTGGCTGTTCCAGATAAAGGACGTGTCCGAAAATACCCACTCATTCACCAACACGTCTCGCTGTTTACAAATGCGCCCTGCTCGTAAAATACAAATAAGGAGCTGGGGGCCGCGTTCCACCGCCTCCCGGCCTCCAGCGTCCGAGCGCGCCGGCCGTCATTAACTCCAATTTTCTTCATTCGCCCATTGTGATGCTCCGACTTCACCCACGTAGTCTAATGCTCGCCCGGGTAATTTATTCCGGAAGGCAGTGATTTATCTGATAGGCCAGTGCCTATTGTTACAAGTAAGCAGTTCCGCGCACTGATCTCACCTCTTGTTTGTTTCAGATGGTGCAGGCCATACAAGTCCTTCGGTTTCATCTCCTCGAATTAGAAAAGGTAAGTGCGGCTTGCTTAAACGAGCGCAAACCGTGGTCGCGACGAGTTGAACGATGAACAGCGGCGGTTGATCATCGATAATCAACATAGGCTTAATAAAAGAACAACACCCTATGGTCACAATATCATTATTTTAAATTAGACGTTTACATTCCTTATTGATTAACCACTAAAAAACGTTGCAGAAAAAAGAAAAATTGACGTGCAATTATTCTGAAGAATTTAATTTAATTTTATATTCAACGAACTTAACCAGTTCGTTACTGAATCTAATGTCTGCGGTGTAATTTATTCCGAAGTATGGATTTTTAAAATTTTAAAATGGATTCTTAAGTAACATTTACGCTGATTTCAAAATCGATCAAAAGTTTCTATCTCTGAATAGTTTTCGAGATATTCGCTTACAATTTCGGAAAATTTCGACATTGCGATTTTATGAGTAATTCTTAAGAATTTTACGCTGATTTCAATAATGAAATCGAAAAATTCTATGTCGAATAGTTTTCGAGATATTCGACTTCGAATTTCAGGGAAATTTTCGACATTACGATTTTAAATGTGATTCTTATAGGAAATTTTACGCTGAATTCGAAAATGAAGAAATTCTATGGTCGAATACATTATTTCGATAATATTACGATTTACAATTTTCAATTGAATCGAAATCAAATTAAGTTCGTTCTGGGATTGCTTACAGAGCAATTTTCTGAAATGTTTTAATTATAAATTTAATTATAATTTAATTTAGAAAATTTGACATTTTTTTATAGTTTTTAATTATAAAACTAAACTTAATTTTGATTTTAAAAACCCTACCATGTCCTTTTGGTACGTCAATTGAAAGCTTTCCATCAGCTTTGATTTTTCTTGAACTCTTTATATTTTAATTATGATTCTATGATTATTACTGTTTATTTTAATTCCACGGGCATTTTATTCCGAATTTTAACAATGTATAATATGGAAATACCTAAATTTGTTTATGTTTATGTTACCATTCCATAGTTAGTCATTACATCTTTAATTTTTCTTGTTTTCCGCAAATCTTTCTATATATTTTTTCTCAATAACATCAATTTCTTATAATTATTACCTTTTTTATTCTTTTGTATGTTTCAATTAGAACTGGAAACATATAAAAAATATAAACTTATAAATGCAGTAGTTGCAAGAGTTTACCGTTAGGTAAAGATAGGGCCCAAAGACAAACAGAAAAAAGAAATTCTTTAGGTTACATGGGACAACAAACTTTTTATTCTCTATATTTTCTTTACTATTTGCCTACAATTTCTGGTTGTTTATAGTCCTAATTGTAATGTTAAAAGAAATTCACTTCTAGGATGTCACGTTTTTAAAACAAATTAACCCGAAGAATGAATCAAAAATATTATTCATAGTAATTAATTTATTACAACTAAAGTTTTTCCCTAGATTTTCTTTTGCACTTGGTTAAGAAACTTTTTGATATCTAGTAGAAAGCGACAAGCATTTCTCTATTCAATTTTTTCTGGTAACGTTTTAAATAGCAGCAATTTCTTGGTGGAACCGTTCTCCGTGTTTATCACTAAGATCACCAAGATTCTGCAAATCTAAACAATGTATCTTTAGGCTTTTTATTTCCCAAAAGAGATTTTATGTTGCTGCTTCTAATGCGTTCCAAGTAGTCTGTACTAAGTTACTTAGGGCCTCTTCAAATGCCGCATCGTTCATTTGAAGATCTATCTGGAACCTTACAAAGATACCATCCCTGAGTTTTGCATCGCTTAAACTAAAACGTATTTTTTCTCGTGTTTAACAGGAGCTAGGTGAATCATGTTTTTTTGGGCAAAAATGTGCTGTTTTCTTTTGGCCATTGTTTAACAACATAATGAGAACTTTTGCTATCCTACTTAAAAATGAAACCATAATGCTTGATGTATGCCAGTTGTAATCTAATTAGAATTTTCATAACTTTTAAATCGGCACTGATATAACATTTGCACATTTGGCAATTGATTTTATCAAGAAGGAGTGCCATATTTTTACAGGACTTTTTCATGTTAACCGTATATCCCACAGAAACTGGATGGCAAATATTTTCTACGCGTAAAGAAGTTTTTAGGGCCAGTTTAAAAGAATCAGAAAAGGATGCCATTTTTCTACAACTTGTTTACATTCCAATGGAAATGTCGTTTCATCAATGTTATTGCAAGAAAATAATTTTTGTGGTTGAGATATATTGTAATAAATCTTTTTGCCAGTAATGTAAATCTTGTACCAAACCATTTAATTCCAATTAAGTTATTGGATGAGATTTATCTTCTTGAAATGTTAAAGTTCCCCATCAACTGCATTATTGCAGTTCCATTTCCATATCAGTTTGTGCTCTGTTAAATCAGTTGAATATATTGAAATGGAAAAATCTGAATGAGATAACGGCCGAGTAACAGAAGGCAAATTGGGATACACAATTGCTTCTTGTTTTGGTGCATTAAAAGTAATAATCCACAGTATGGCCTCTTTCGCTTATGTTGCTGAATTATTAATTCCCACAATTATAATGAAAACTATGCGCAGGATTTATGCACTTGCGAGACTTCGTGAATATTAAACGGAACAGGTGACAACAAATCGACCTAATTTAATTTAAATAATTCTTCTTTTCTCCATTATATACCTCCACAATCTCATACTTACGAATTTCTAAAATGTGACCAGTTTAAAAATAAAGCTAAAAATAAAAATAAAAACGCAAAAGCGTTGCAACGTAAGAAACATGCAGGTTTCGTTCAGGCCTGCTCAAGCAAGTTAACTAGAGCCAGATTTTCTTCTAGATATAATATTATTTTGATAGAAAATTTCTCGAAATTGCAACGTGATGGGATAACAGCAAAATATTTTTAGAATTGGTTTAAAAAGTGCACCGATTATAACTGAATGTAGGAAAAACGTCTGTTTGACCGGTATTACCATATATGCAAGTGCGAGGCGGCGAGCAGCAATTCTCCGTTCTAAGTAGAATTAGTAAATGCATAAAACCGCAAACTGGTGCTAATTTATTTTACTTTAATATTCATTATTAATAAGCAATAAATTAAACTTTATATGTAACAAATAGCCATTTTAATTTGTTTTATTAGCAAAGCACGCAGTTAATATTATGAGTAATTGCAAACTAATGAAAATTACTTTTTAGAAAAAATGTTTTTATTCAAATTGGTTGACACCCATTTGAGTGACAATATTAATTATCTATTATAAGAATGCCATGTAATTTATTTATTTATAGTAATTTGTTCAACAATTTTTCTTTTATATTGTTCCTCTTTCTTTTTAATTTAGTCTACTACCCTAGATAACGTTCTATTTTCATTTATTATATATATAAATCCCTTTATTGTTTTGTTTGTATTCATTTGCTTTATTTCGTTTTGGCATTTTAATTTCTAATTATTTAAATTGCTAAACTGGCTGATTATAGATTTGTTTTATTTAAAAATATTTCTTCACAAGCAAATAAACTATCAGATCGTGGGTAGTGCCTTTCCTCCACCGATTGTTTGCTTAATACAATCTGCAGACATTAGGTCCACACACTTATTTTAAACAGGCAGTGCCTGACAGCCGTACCTAGAATTTACAGATATAAATACATTCCGATGGCCACAAATAAAGGCAGGTATATTTTTAGATTCAAATCGGGGACGCCTCTGGTATGGCATTTTTTCTTCCGACTAATTCCGAGCCTGTCCAGTTCATTAAATGGACCACCGTCGTCAGAGCTGCATTAGTTTTGCAGATACGTCGGTGGCTCCCATACAACCACAAAAAATCAGTCTAAACGAGCAGCCGGCGCTAAGAACAAATAATTTTCAGCTATGATATTTCATTAATGGCGAACGGAAACCCACAGGCTCCACTCTCTGTTCTTCGATGTTTATTATTTCGCTTTTCGCGGTCCTCGGGCACTCACTTCACATCAAAGAGATAACAGCCGGCGTTTGCCAAACGGCGGCTAACCTTGAGAAAGTGCAAACCGCGGAAAACTTTTTTTTGCGGATTTTTATGCGCGGCTGCGCTTCGGCCGCTGTTAATTGATATGATGCAGAAGTTTAATTCTTTTACCTTTTGCGTCCGATCCCGGCGGCCGAGGCTGCTAGTCGAGAGCGAATTAGCTTTCTAGGACGTTCGAGTTGTAGGCATGCTGCAGATGTTAATTAAAGCACGACTTCTTCGCGCCGTTTGCTTCATTGTGAGCTGAGAGCATTTTTATGTCTTCATATCTGGGAAAGCTGCCGTCTTGCTCTCTTCTAGGATCGGCAAAGATGTTGCACTACGGGCTTGAATCGAGACAAATTACTTCAAATATTTTAATCCGTGGAGCCCTTTCTAGTATCTAATCAAGGTAATATTCATGAAAGTGTTGTATACAGTCGAGCATCTTTATTTAAAAAAACATTTAGTCCTACTTTCCCGTCATCCAATAAATTTGAAAATTTTCAAAAACTGTTTTGTTTTATATAAAAAATATCTCAATTTACTAATACTTTTAGTTCAGAGAAACAGCCGATTAAGGTTGATCTATTAGCGGATCGATTTTTTAAAATTCTCGACATTTTGCCTTTCACTTTTTTCATTTTCAAGAGGGATTAGAGTTAGTTGTTTACTGGGGTTGCAGACTATGAGTTGTAGAAAAAGACTGTCTTTTGTGTGCACTACTTCACAATTTATTGAATACGAAGCGAAAATTTGGTGAGAACTTGTTTAAACGAAGAATGCACTGGGTTATGTAACTGATGATATAGTATAATCGACGGTTTCTAAATGGTGAGTAAACGTCTTCAGTATTAAGGCATTGTCTTACGAATGATTCTAATGATGGGTTTGGAGATGGAGCGACTGTTTTAGAATTGGAAAAATTAATTTTATGTCCAGTTTCCTTATTGTATATGGCAAGTGTCGAAGAATTGTCACCTCTCTCTACAACCAAAGAATATTCGTATATGCTGCGCGATATTTGTCTATACTTTTGTTCCATGTAGGTTGAGCCGCAATCGCTGCAAGGTATTTCGTAAGCTCCTTCGGATTCGTGGGAGTAATGGTCCGTAGCTAAGCGGATGAAGTCAGCTATTTTATTGTTAGTCGTAAAAATCATTTGTACATTTTGTTTGATCGCCACGCGGCCTGCTCTGTCAGTGATACCCGGCATGTAAGGCAAGAATGCTTCTATTTGGTCGAGAAGATCCTCAATTTTAGAATTTGTGTTTTATTAATATTTTTAATGATGTAGGTCCGTGATGTTTTCTAATGTCAATTTTGTGTTAGGATTTTGCTGATGTATTGATTTCAGTTTGTCTTCTTAGTGTCTAAAAGTTTGAAGGATCTGGTAATAAGGGATTTTACATCTGAGTGAATTTGAGCAGTTATGATGTGATTTGGCATTTAAATAACAGTTAGTATGGCTGGGTTTCCTGCAGACAGTGTCGTTGGAACAATATGTGTTATGAGGATTTCCAGGAAAAGGAAATTTGTAAACTTGGCGTTGGCGTGAAGTTTCGTTAGGAGAAAAAGCAAGTGATTGGCAAAATATGTTGCCCATCAGGTCAAATAAAAGTATTGTCAACGTATCTTATCCAATAGGTAAGTTTCAAGGAAAATGAAGCGAAAGCTTTTATTTTAAAATCAACCCTAAAAGGTTTGCTACAACAGGTGAAAGTGGAGCACCCATATGATATTCTATGACTTATAGTTATCCTTGGATAGTAAGTAGACTAGGATCTCGAGTAAAGAACTAACTTCGTTCTTTTTTAATAATAGCATTAAAATGGACGAAAATTTTCCGAAAATCGAAGCAGTACGAACACCGAAGCTAATTGTTCTCTTAGATGCGATCAGCGTATAGCTTTATTGCAACGAAACAAAACTTGATTTCGATAGATCAAAAGGGTTCTATTACTGGGACGATCTATATAAAAGGAAGTGGTTTTGTCATGACGGCGAGTTGGTGTTGGTTCAGTCGTGGTATGGGGACTGATGATTTGGTTATACTGACACACACCAGAACTTGAAAAAGTATATACAGCTTCTAGAACAGGGAAAAGACAAATATTCAAATACTAAAGCGCCATACTGGTCGCGCGGTTGAGACAATAGGCTGCGGTGCGGACGGACTAGAGTTCATTTCTGGAATTTTCCACTGATGCTTGGTGAGGCTGGAGGTGCGCGTGCGTCGTGTGTGTTCCAATTGGCACCAGTGTAGTCGTGCAATTGAGGCATTTGACTGCTATGTGTATAGACTTGGTTTAATTCTTGGAGCTCCAATGCCTAACGGGTAGCCCAATCAATTACCAAAAATAATTAAGTATCTGTATTCATTTTGAACAAAAGGTAATAATGCGGTGGTTTTCGCATTGCCTCGTATCAGAGGTGGTGCACGACGACCGGTAGTGAGAGTAAACATACGAGAGCCCCAACCTTTTAGTTCACAAACATTGCTCCTAAGCAAGGCGTAGAATGTTACTATTAACAATAATAATAATTATTATTGTTATTATCAACGTATCTGGAATTTATATATGTGGTTCAATAACACTTCACTATTTAACTATACAACATAAACATTTATTTATCTACCATGGTTAATAAAACTTTATCAAATTGAACAGGTGATCACATAAACCACACCATAACTTAAGTCGAAAAGTTTCTGTTGAGATCAATTAATTCTCCTTTGAATAAAATGAATCACACATAGTCGTTTTTGTTGTGGTCCCACAGGGCACTTTTCCGGTTTATGTACCAAGCGTATTATTTCCAAATGATACCCTAAAGCTGCAAATAATTTTATAGTAAGGTGTAACATTCGTGCTTTCACTTTGTTTCGAGAAATTGGCTAAAAATCGTCTTTAGGCTTAACCCTTTAATTTTTTACATGAAAATAAAAACGAACTTCTTTTTGTTGTATTGAGAATCCCATTAATTTGAGATGATGTTTTTTCCTAGTAATTTTGTTGATATTTTCTTCTTCTGGTCATCTTATGTTGCTGTTATTGATCACAAACTCACAGTGCTAAATTCGTTATTGTTACTAGCGTGTTCTAATGAACTTTTTACCTTCATATTTACACGTCTCACAATATGGATTATATGGCTAGATCGATCTGTCTAGCTAATTTTGAAGTGGCCTCGAGGTATTCTAATAATTACATAACGTAGCAAACATTCTTCACTAATAAACAGAAAGGATTTATTTGTAATGGTGAGGTTAAGATTCTTCTATGTTCGTTTTCGTTACCCAATCTCTGATACGGGATGATCTGGCAAGCACAGCATCTTAGACCACCGCATTATTACCCCTTGTTCTAGGTGAGTATTAAATTATTATATATAATCTCTGTCCATCCACATCGCAGCTAAATGTTTTAATCGTATGGTCACATTGCAAGGATTTTTTTAGAAATATTTTTACAGGGGGTATAATCATGGTTAATATTATACAATCTATCAATATCCTATATTTTGTTACTACTTATTTTTTCTTAAGGAACGGCCAACTACAATTTCCAATTATTTTATGTCATTATATTACTTGTTTGCTGATTTTCCTTACAATAATATTTTCAAAAACATTTCTTCTGTTCCTATTGATTAAAAGTGATCTAATAAACCAATTATCTATATTACCTTGAATTTTTTAAGAGACGTATTTATTACTACTGTTTCCTGCTAATTAGTTCAATTTTCGACTTTGAATATTGGTATTCGTTGTTAAATTTCTCTTTTTTGTACATTTAGGTAATATTTTTGCTATTTCCGAAAACCTATTAATCAAAAAAGTCGAAAATTATTGTTGCCTACAGATGTTTTCTTTATCTTGCATTTCTCAGTTCACTCAAAGCTGTCCTACTTACTATATATTATGGTTTAATTCATTAAGGGCCTTTAACATTCATTTGAAAATTTATATTTTGCATCTATTAAATCTCTATCAAAGTTTATTTGTTCTTGAAATCGGTTTTAGTTTGATTTTCTCTTACAATTCTGCTTGTATTTATTTTGGCTAAAGTAAATCATGACTAATGCAAAAAGTGAGAGGTGTGCACGAGTCGGCGAACTCCGTGACTAAAAGGAATGAGCCATCTATCTGCCCGGTCTATTGTGAAGATAATTGTCGTATTCCTGAAGAACACCGTGTAGTTTTCGTAATGAAACCTAAATCCCGCAGCACCGACATAAATTAAAGTGTCACAATAAGCCAACCGGTAGCTCCTACACCAGCAGATTTATTTGGAGAAGCGGAGCTGGCGAGCAGGGAAGTGGTAGGTGTACGGCGAACGACAGTGGCGGCGTCATGTCTTGGGCGTCCGCGCTCCGGCTCCGGGCACGGCGTCGTGGGCTTCGTCCTTGGAGTGGTCATTGGGTTCGTGACTAACACTTGTAAAAGTCGTTCGGGCCGCGCGTCTTAAGTGAATGACCCTCAGCTAATTGTAACGAGATAGCAGCGGTAGCGGCAAGTCACCCTTTGCATCGTAATTAGACGATGGGGGCTGCACGCGGTGTTCGATCGATGGCGCGATAAGTGACATCGAACAACCTGCGGGACGGCCGGCTACCTGCGCCTTCCTGGGCCGCGTCGCAGCACAGCCCAGCACAGATCGAAGGCTCCCATCGTAAATTTATGGCGGCCCTTGCCGCCGTGCGGCGCAGAATACATTAAAAACTTAAAATTATGGAAATACGCGTCCCGGCTGGTCAGCGCTTTGCATGCGCAGGTACATTTAAATTGCTAAAAGGGGACACTATCGGGGGTTTATCTCTCTCTGGATATTATAATAGCCGCGATCTGGTTGCGAGGCAAATGCACATAACCGGTTGCCCCAGACGTCGTCTTCGACGGCCATCTTGCCGGTGCTGCTGCCGGTGCTTCTGCATTATCAAGCCCGCTTCTGCCGCAACGTACCGAAGATGAGCCGTAAATTTTCCTATGTTAATAAGACATCGCGGGCCGCAGCCCGCCGCAAAAATCTGTATACAATCGCCGACCTTCTACGCACTCCTTACGCCGTTAAATTGGCGTTTTTATTTGATGCCGCAGTATTCGTCCGAGTATTTTAGGAACATTTCAGTTTCAGACAAGCTGCAGTAAAATATACATGAATTACACCTTTTTTATGATGATAGAAGTACTTGTACCATAAAGCATTTTTAGTTTTGTTTTAGCTCTAATGTACCTGTTAAACCTGGTATAACAAACTATTTGAAATATAGGGTGATCCAAATTGAACTGCAAATTTTATTGTTATCGGTGTGTGTTATCAGTATAGGCTTAGCAGTTACGTATAAACTGTGAAGTCGGCCAAATGTCGTTCACGACTCTGCTAACACGCGACCATTTTTTTAGTGAAGTTTTTCATAATGTTTTTCCTTAAATATTGCTCTATTTCAGCTATTACACGTCTGATGTTTTCTTTTAGCTCTGGAAGTATAGCAGGGTTATTGACATAAACCTTTCCTTTAAATAATCCTAGATGAAAAAGTCTAAGGGAATTGTATCGCAAGACTACCATGGCTGATCGATGTCACGCTGTGAAATTTAGTTGAAAGTAAAGTGACTGTTTAGCATGCTGTGTGACGTGTGGCTCCATCTTGTTGAAAGCACATGCCATTGAAGTTCAAATCGTTGTTTCAAATGAAAAAAAGTTGTTTAGCATCCCTGATACTGTATACCATTGATAGTAACTGCGTTATCAGCTTTGTCATAAAAAAGTATGGACTAACTATTGCTCCTACCCACACTGCACATTAAACAGTGCATTTTTGCGGATACATTGTTTTTTCGTAAACAGTACATGGATTTTTACTACTCTAGATGCTACAATTTTGACGATTACCAAAACCATTTAAAGAAAATTGAGCTTCGTTCACCACGTTATTTACGGCACCATGATGACTTTGTCATGTGTTTAGATACCAACTGCACAAATGCAACTTTCTAAAATTTACAAAATGCAAACACCCCGTAATTACAATCCCAAAGTTTAATTTGGATCACCCTATATTATGTTAATTTTTTCAATATTCTTTCACATCGGGTTTAAATACACGTAATAAAACATGATACGATTAAATGATTGATAACTTTAATACAAGGAGTTTTCAACTATTCCATTACTGTATCATGCATTCTAGAGGTCGACGCTCTTGTTAAACAGATTTTAACTCATTCTACTCAAACTTAATAAGTAAGAAACTTTTATCTCTACGTTAGATGAAAGACTAAACATTTTGGAATACAGCACTAAAGGGGCCATACCTAAAACAAAGCGTAATGTACTTTATAATATCCTTAAAATGCTTGAAATCTCAACAGGCCTCTCGATCATCTACAAAAATTTCAGGTAGTTTTGAATATCAAAATATTGATAGTGCTCTATATCAGAGACCCACTTCACTGATCAACCATTTGTAAAATGTACATTGAAATCTTAATTAAGCTTAACGAAACCTAATCAATTCATAATTGCTGATAAACGGATAGAGCATATTTCTGTAATTATGAATTCACAGATAGTGTCCGTACGCCAACACAGTTAAATACCTTAACATAACACTAACATTAATCTTTGGAAAACTGAAATATGAAAAAAAATAAGTTAGGTATTAGATGTCGAAGAATATGTTGGCTTTTAGAACAAAATTGTGCTTAATCAGTACATAACAAATTATTGTTATATAAACAAATATTAAGCCAGATTGAAACTGTAGAATGCAGCTCTCGGATTACACCAAAAAAAGTAACATAAAAATCCAATTTTTTCAAAATAAAAGAAACATCGTAAATGCACATTGGTTCAAATATGACCGGGATTTATTCTTTTTACAAAAAATGGCCAAACACTTACTTGCACATATCAGTCTTCAATGTATTTCTCTCGGAGTTAACACATTTTTTCCAACGTTCTGGAAGCATCGTGATGATTTTTTTTTTAATAAAAGGCTTTTGGTTGGCGGCGCATTCACTCGTGAAAAGTCTTACAAGTCTTGCAAGTTTAATTTGAGCTTTCCGAACAAGTAGAAATCACTTTGGGCCAATTCGGGTCTGTACGGTGGACGGTTTTTACTGTTGTTTTGGCCATATGAGGGCATACGTTGTCTTGAAGGAAGGCTACGCGCTTTCCACTTGATGGGATATTTTTCTTCACGTCTGTGGCCAGGAGGTCTGAGTAATAACTTGCATTGTCTGTTCTGGCACTCGTCAAAAAGTCTATATGTTCCAAAAGAAGTTTGCAATCACTTTTCCTTCCGAACGGCTTTTCCGTTCTCTCTTGGGTCTAAAAGAACTGTTATGCCACCACTGATGACTGCTGGGACTCGGGAATGAAATACTTCTACCCATGTTTTATCGGTGGTCACTATAGACTTCAAAAATGCACCACCTTTGTTTTAAAACTTCTGTAGAAAACGTCTAGCAGCTTGCATGCGCACTATTTTGTTCACGTCCGTCAAAGTGCGTGATACCCACCTTGCGATAGTGCAGGTATTTTAATACGGTGTCTTCTATACTACCAACGCTGATAGAGAGCATTGCTCCAAGTTTCTTGAGAGTGCTGCGCCTATCCTAACGAATAAGCGCGTCTGCATGATCAATGTTTGGCTCGGTGATGGATGTTCGCGGTCGGCAATCATGTTGTTTATTCTCCATGCGCTGTCTGTCCTCTCTGAAGTACTTACACCATTCAAACACACGAGTCTGTGAGAAACACCCTTCCCCATATTGTTGTTAAAGTCTGCGGTGAATTTCAGTGGACTAGACGTTTTCCCAACGAGGAATTTGATCACAATGCGTTGTTTTATGGTCCGTGATACCTTATATTTGCTCATCACTCTAGCAACTCCCAAACAGGACTGAAGAGTTTCTAACCCGAGCAGGAGGGAGGGTGGAGGTTGTGCGGTTTATTTACACAAAAATCAGTCCTGGTTATATTTAAACCACCTTGTACATTGTAAATAACCACCTGTATAGGGACCTGAAAGTGGAGTTTGTAGATATGAATATGGGAGCTATTCAGCTTTCCGACAATACAAACTTCATAAAAAGACTCAAGAGGAAGAAGCTTTTTGAATTAATGTAAAAAAAAACGTAAAAAATGCTAAAATGGAAAAGGCGAAGTTAGTGATTGTACTAATGCACAAAAAGTGTCTCAAATTTTTGGACCAAGTAGCTTTTAAATCTTTTAATATTTTACTAATAATATGGATTATTCCACAAAAAATATTTCTAGAAACAACAGTTCTTAAAAATACATAGGAAATTAAGTCAATTGGCATAAATCAAACAGGAAAAAAATTAGTAATATTTATTTAATTTAAGTTTACACACCGATTTATTGCTAACGATGTAATAGGATAAGAGCCTGTATTACTAGATGCAGTTGTTTTCCTGTCTTTTTATTAGTATTTATTTTCTTTTTCAATAGCATAGCTCTTTATGCTGTTATGTCACATCAGGCGGGAAACCTCTTTTATTTTTTATTTTTTGGAACTGATGTTTTTCTAGAAAAGTGCAAAAATACTTATATTTCATTTTTAGCAAACCTATCTAATGTAGAAATTTTATTTTTAGCGGGCACAGATTTCAAGCTGCAGACCAGCTTCTATTTTTATCATTTCTGACATCTGTCACGCCTTATAATTTTTGATCTGTGATAGATAGAGACATAACGTTTACAGTATACAACTAAGGATCATAAGTCTAGTCCAGACGCCAAAAATCAGTCGGATCGGAAAATCTCGAGACCGATTTGACTGGAAATGGCTGCAAATTTTTCGGTTCGGGCCGCTAAATTTTTGCCTCTATTCACTGTCATTCCTCTCAATAAAATTTCGATAAACCCTATAGTTTAGTTTCATGCATAGGGTCCGCTCTGCTTTACCTGTAAAGCAAATTTTTGTGTATTATCTATACATCAAGTAATTTGATAATGCAGTTATGTGCTCTTGAATTCCATTATGTATAGTACGTAGTTGAATCAGAAAATAAAGGCAATTTTTATATAACAACTTTATTTTCAATGATGGAGAACAAATGCACATTCCATCTTTTGACACAGTAATGCATTTCTGGTAATATTTAATGAGCTTATTCATCTTTTTGAAAAAGCTACGTCCGCAGCGCTTGCTGAACCTCACCATCCGACCTGAACTTGTGGCTATGCAGTGTCTCCCTTAAGGGGCCGAAGACCTGAAAATCAGATGGCGCTAAATCAAGGCGTTCACTATCTGGATGTGTTGCCGATGGGCAACCAGGTTGGCTTTCATCGGCTACAATTGTTCTTTCCCCTCAAAGCGTCATATCTACCTGTAGATCTTTCGTTGATGCATGGTGCGTTTTCTATATTATGCCAACATCCGTTGATGGATTTCCCCAGATTTAACCCTTTCTGCCCACAGAACGCGCGTTATTCTTCAATGGTAAAAATGGTAGAGCACCCATACTTCTACCTTCGCTGTTTTCTGTATAACAGCTGATGGCCACTCTCTTGTTCTAATAGCGCAATGTTAAAATTGACTTTACTTTCAGATGCTCCCTAGCACATGACAAACTGAAAAGTGTTTTAATTCAATACGTTTTATAGGATAAGAGAAATGGTGCGGTATACTGTTAGTCTCCGAAAATTATCCATATATTTTTCGTTTTTGAATTACAAAATAGACACTTTAAAATGTTGGGATTACTAATAACATTTCTTCTTTTTGCCAAATTTACAAAACATAAAAACGTTCCCAAATTTGGCGATGTAGACATGTTTTGCATCATCAATTTTGTGGTTATTTGAGTATTGTAATGGAAAAAACCATTGACTAATTTTATTTTCGTCCTTTTAACGCTAATTATAAGCTGGATTTGTCATTCCTTGAGTGAACTTTTCGTAGGGTATTTCTTATATTCAACCATGCTAAATTGGATTAATTTTCTATGCTTCCGAGATGAAAAGTGTATCAAAATTCTTTTATATTGGCTGACTTTTATAGTTATAACATATGTCATTATATTCCTACGACCATTAAGACAAACGAACTAATTATTCTGATTGTAACGATTATTTACATGTTGAACTTAATTTTTTAAGGTGTATATAATACATCATATACACTTAATGGGAAAATTTAATTAAAACTCAACATTTAGATTTGTCTTAATTATAAATAGCTTGCCAAAACCCTTGTCAACTTTTTAATTATAAAAGTTTAATTCAACAGGCATTAATCAGATGGTACAGGTAATTGTGTATAGTTTCTAAATATCAATAAAAGAAGTAAAACAAATATGGGTTCATTTAATTAAAGTCATATACTACTGTTGATGGTTTTGTAATGATTTGATAGGAATGTTTCAGATCATAAATTAATTTTTAAGATAATGTACAGGTATATCTGCAATACTAGGGTTAACAAATGTAAAATATCGGTCTGATCTTTTTAATTTTAGTTTGTAGGCTTTATAAAAATAGTTTCTCATTACAAAATTATGAACAGTATTAAAAATTTTAATTAAAATTTCGATTATATTAACTAGAATTATTTACTTTTGATTTAGTTACAAAATAATTTAAAATAGTGGGTTTTTTCTGAAAAAGAGTAAAATATAATTATATTAATTGAAATACCTTAATGCCTTATATTTTTATCATTTTCTTTTGTGAGCTACAAATTTTTAGTTTCATGTGTAACGATTAACATTTGTCTTCTTTAACCCTTAGTTTCTAAGAAGGTTCACTTTTTAATTAATTTTCTTGTTTAGATTAAATCGATAGCTCAGCGTTTAGGTATTTATCAACCTTTAAGATTGTTTTCTTTAATTTGTTACTGTAATGGTAAGTGGGCCCTCAAAATTTTCCATTCCACTACTAATGTCAATTAGAGTTTTTGCAGTTCATATATCTGCGACAATAATAAGTCAAATGAATAACTTACGTATATTAAAAACCAGATGCAGTTCTCTTTGGAAATTAAAGTAATAAGAATGCACAGAATATATTGTCAGACAAGGTATGACATAATCCATTAAGCATTCTAGGCTACTCGCTAGAAACGTTTTAAATATCACATTGGTTAATAGCTTACAGCTGTGAAACTGATACGTCTGTAGAATTCTTTAATTTATTAATAAGTACTAAGGTAAAGGACATTATGTAGTTACACTAATCAGGAAGAGTAAATATTATATTTGTCATAAAAAATATCTAACTCTGAATAAAAATTGGAAACTGTTAGATTGCCTCAAAGTTGATTTCTTTTATAAAAATTGTAGCGCGGCTTAGGGGCTCGGCTGCGGTCGAGATGGACCCGGGCTCATTCCTGGGCCTCTCAGATGCCTATGCAAGTGGTCTAGTTAGTCACTAAAAATATTGAGTAGCTGCGTTCATTTCGAAGAAAGGGTAACAATGGCAATCGTCTTAGGTGCGATGAATCGCCCCGTATCAGAGATAGTGCGTGACGACCGAGTAAGAGCAGATGTATGAGAATCTTAACCCCTCAGTTCGCACGCTTTATCTCAACACGAGATGTAAAGTTTCACCGTTAATATAGAAATTTTAATAAAAGTAAAAAAACACTTTGAAGCAGAAAAGAGAAGAAATATATCTATCTATATATTTTAACAGAAAGTAAACAAAGAAATGTGGTGTGGTTTTAGCCCTTGATTTACACGAAGAGATCGGTGTGTTTGTGCACATACGTCGGGGTTGTTTTCGCTTCTTGCCGAATGGACCGCTGGAGCCTGGCGGTCGATTCAATTACAAACTTATACGTTTCCACCTTGCAAAAATTTGAGGGAAGATGCGTGAAAAATTGACAGCCTAAGACGCAAAAAAACAACTTTTTGCAGGCAACCCCCAGTTATTTTATACATTATAATACACTTTTTTTGGCGCACTTACAGGCACTGTAAGCCTCAAGGGCTTATTGTGCCCACTAACATCCACTTGTTCTAGGACATTAACACACACCCATGAGTTGAGCGAGACTCGAACTCGCGCGCGCCGGCTAGAGGACAGAGCCAACTGGTTGAACCATCTGAGCCTACACTTATATTGGTCGAATATCTTGGCTAAATTTTTTAATGCGCAAAATCGGCCAAGGAGAAAAGGAAAACAACAAAGAAATATTTTTTTGTAAGCAGATGTAGAGCAAATTTAAAATATACATTTCTTAGGCATATACCTTAGTACTGTCCATAAATAGAGCTTCTTCTTCTTGCGTGCCACTCCTATCGGAGATTGGATATCATCAGGGCAACTTTAATCTTTTTTACAGCTATTCGGAATAGTTCGTTGGTGGTGCATCCAAATCATTCCCTCAAGTTTCGCATCCAGGACATTCTTCTACGGCCTTGGTTTCTTTGTCCTTTAATTTTCCCTTGTGCAGTAATTATATATTATATATTATATATTGTAGTAATATGTGCAGTAATATGTATTTTTGTCCTTTCATTAGGTGACCTAGCAATAAAAAGGGAAAATAGACATAGTTAAAAAGAAACATTTAATTTTGGTTGGTTCGTATCAAAACGAAATCTATGTGCTTCTTGATGCATGGCCTGCGAACTAACAGGTTAAGGTTCTCATATGTTCGCTTTTTGTCTGCCCGGCCGTTGCGCACCATTTCTGATGAGGAGCGATGTGGCAAGCACCGCGCCTTAGACGACCACTATTATCACCCATTGTTCTAGTGAACGCAGGTATTCCATTATTTTTAGTAATTGAGTAGGCCACACGCTGGCCATCAGAGAGCTTCGGGAATAAAGCCCGAGTCCGTCCGCACCGCAGCCCATGTCTCAACCACTGGTCCACGCTGGCATAATTGAATTATATGGCTATGTATATCATTTTTACGCCCTTTACGATAAAATAACCAAAGCCGACAAAAAAAAACTGATAAGTTAATCACAATTTCATGTGTTGAATTTCTTTGCTAAACAGTAAGTAATCTTGAATTATATGAAAATTTCACTATTGCAATTTGGACAGATAAGGACATTAAAACCTATTTCTTTAAAATTTATGTATATAAGGTGTGTCCAGAAAATATCGAGCTAATAATGAACCTGACATCTGAATTTATTGACCAAGTCAGTTAGACGCCAGTAAATAAGTACTTGTGGTGTATGATCGTCCTATTTGCAATGACTGAGCGAGCAGAGATGAAACATTTGTCCGCAGGAAGGATTTGGTGATTTAGAAGGCTTTCGGTAAAGATGCAATGACTGCAACACGAATGAAGGCATAGTACAAACAATTCAATCGCTGGGAATCTGTTGAATGTAATCCACGTTCTGGAAGACTAGCAACGAGCAAAGTACAGGAATATATTGTGTACGGGTTACAATCAACAAGGTTTAGCGACCGACCAAGAATTAGAAGATGAGTGGGTATTCCAAATACTAAAATGTATAAAGTTTTGATGAACAAATTTCTTCTTCTTCATCTGCTTTCTTTTGCTCCATATAAAGCGTCGAAGTGGCATAATTTTCAAAACATAAATTACCTCTAAAAAGAAGAGTTTAGGGCCAGTCCGATGAGACAGTTATTTGTAATTCTAACAAAGAATTTTGGGAGTGTTTTGAACAATAGAAACAATTGTGGGAGAAGTGTGTGAAACTCTAAGATACTCGAATTGAAGTAAACTGAGGCTACGTAGAATGTTTCTTGTATCTTTTATACTAAATATATCAATTTTTGTTATTATAATTGTAACATTTTGAATAATATGACGCAATACTTTTGGAACAGACCCTGACATGATGAGCAAGAAAACAAAATTAAGACTATCGTGTCGTAAGACTTACTTTTCTTGTTTTTCTCCTCAGTCATGCTTTGGATATGATTGCTGGAGTTATTACTAAATTTGTTACATTTGATTTTTATTTCTCTTTTTTGACATTCCTAGGATTCTTGTTCACTTTGATCTATATCGGTAGTAAACTTTAGGTAATTTTGTCGTCTACAAATAACAAAGCCGCAACATATTTTTCTTTATTTTGATTATGTTTATATATAGTTAAGTTAGTGTCTTGAGGTGCCTTATGGTGTCATCCACGTAAAGTTTAAATAAATTTGGAATTAGGCTACATCTCCCTCTTGGTCGAAATTTTGAGTTTCAGATTTTTGTGGCTTTGATTTTAAAATTCATTTTTTATAAAGCGTTTAAAATATTTATTTCGTGGTCATTGTCTTATACAGAGCAACCCGCCTTATATAAAATTGTAGATTTAATCAGAGCGATTTTTTATTCCCGGAGAACAGTTTGAGTGTTCCAGGATGTATTCAATAGGCGAAAATATCTCAATTTTAATTTTTCCAAAATACATTTAATGGTTCGCTGTTTATTGATTTCTTTTTTTAGTACTTTAGTGGCTCTTCTTCCGTTCGTGGTCTACATTTATTAGTTCGGAAACAAAGATTTTTATAATAATTTTTCTAACAGATTTACTTCGTTGTTTAAATGAATCATAGTTTTGAAGGCCATTTTTGCTACCTGTGGATATAAAATATCCCTTGGGTTTATCATGTTAACATCAGCATTTGATTTGCTTTGTTGTATTCGATTTTGTTACGTTTTGTTTTATTTTGCGACCATTTATGTCAAGCTTTATTTTTGCCTTTAACTGCTTGTTCTTATTTTAACCAAGGTATAGGAACTTTTCTATTGATTTCTCTTCTTATGCTTTCCAAAAGCTTCTTCTGCTAATTATTCTAATATATTTTTTGGTTATCCACCCTTTATCTATATTATGACTTTCTGAGATCTTTCTATTATGCTCTGTTGATCGGATTTGGTAGTGTTCTGACAGATTTTCATTTTTGTTTTGTGGACTGTTATTTTTTTATGTTAACTCATTATGCGAAAATTCATATTTAAGACTCTAAAAACAAACGATTGTATTTATATTTATTCCTCTAAAAACCCGTGAGTCATTAAACAGTAATTTTATCAAGTGTATGCATTTCCTAATTTATGTGTAAAAAGGCTATTCCTAATTTATACTTGGTTTTTTCCACTTTTTCCAATAGTGTTTTCAAATTTTTTCTGCCTATTCTATCATTTAAGTCACCGCTAATTATTATGTAATCACTTTTATTCGTTTAATTAAGACAAATTAATTTAAATTAATTTAAACAAAATAAATAGAATGAAGTAATTCTCTACAAATTACAAAGAGAAACTCACCATAACCATGTGTTGAGAACTAATTGATTCAACTATAACATATGTTTTTCAATTTTTGTTTCAGGATTAATTTATATTTATTTTTTATTATTACAACTTGAATTGTTTGTAACTCGTTATTTTTTTATTTTTTAATAATCTCATTAGGTTCTAGTATCATTTTTTGAATTATCTGAATCGGTTGAAAAGCATTTATAATATTCCTTTCAAAGAGAACTTGTGGATGATGGAGAAGGTACTCATTTTAGCCACTCGGGTATTTAGCAGTTAAACTAGTACAAAAACTCTCAGAGTAGGTGTAACAAAAAGGATTTTTGTCCGTTAATTTTTTGCATGGCATTATAGGAAGTAGAATTTTAATTTTTTCATCAACCTACCAAAATAAGGGACTTGTGCTCTGGGTGCAATCCGGACTTTGACGCTATCTGCCCTAGACGATGTCCGGGAAGCAGCAATTTACACTTACATGTGTGTTTGACTTGGAGAGCGTCCGTATGCATAACGCCTTGGGTGCTAATAGAATCGGTTGGTAAAGGTTCGGCGGATTATGTATATTTATTATAATGCGCGACCTTGAATGCTACTCGTTATAATGTGAAATTTGCCGGTTCAGGTGAATTGGTATATCGATTCGAGCAAAAAACGTGGCGGATTATGTTTGAGCGATGATAATCGTTATATAACGCTGATTTCAGATTTATGGCGCGTAGTTTTGTTTAACATAAAAATTGCTTAGTTCATGTTCATGTTTTTTGTGAGGGGAGGGGGCGACTCTACTTTCTGGTTTAAGTTGCTCTTGAAAGGATATATTTAGTTTTGGAATAAATATATTACAGATTACCATTTTGTAAAACGATTATTGAACTTTCTGTTAGATTAACTTTTACCTTACTAATTATTTTACATATCTTAAAGAACTAAACTATATATTGGTTAGAAAAAGATGAAGAAGGAGACATTAGGCAACAAACAAAATTCTCTGTTATTAAAAACGAGGACAAATAAAAATAGATGTAATCACTCATTGTAAACTTGTTCAAATGGAAGACTTAAACTACCATATAGGAGAACAAAACATTGTTAATGTTTGTAAAGAATTTTTTATTTGTTTACTGTGCGTAAAGTTAAGTTTACATCATCATAAGAAGGCTGTCGGAATTTTGTTCCAAGAACAGTAGTTAACTTTTTTTAACTGAAATGTAGAACGACACACCACAGAAGTATTGTCTCAAAGTGATCATTGTATCTTCCAAAAATACTTTGTTTTTTTTATTAATTATAGATATTGAAAACATGTTTGGAAAACTTCCTTTTTGGAGAATAAGTTGAATTAGAAACTAAAAAATAGCATTGCCCAATATGGAAGAAAGAAGCTTGTCATGCTTGTGGTAGGCTCTAACGGTATGCGATGGAGGGGAAACTTCAACCTCCCGAATATGTTTTATTTGGTTTTCCGTTTCCAAGAATAAACGTTTATGCACGAAGGCATCTTCGAGAGTATCTATTAATCTCAAACGAGAATTCTTTAATGGTTGAGTGATGCGGTGTTTTCGAATGTCGGAAATATTTCAGGCTTATAAATAGCGGCGTTGTATCTTACATCTTTATGCAAATGGCCAGCGTGGTCCTCACGATGACGCTCGCGTCTCGTTAATTAATCGTCGGTTACCGCGCACGGAGCGTCTTTTTTGCGGCCCGAAAAAACGGTACGGCGGCGCGGCGGCGTTTAACGAATTTGGTGAGAAACGGCCCGGCAAGGGTACGAGTTGACACGGCGACGATAAAGATCGCGGGGAACAGCCGTTCCTAATCTGGTACAGGGGAATCTAATTTACTGCCTCGTATTTCGATCATTAAAAAGTACATAAAGTATGTAAGTTTGGAACTCGTTTTGAGAAATGCGGTGTCCGAGCGGCTGATAGCGGAATGTGCCGCCGGACACCTCGTAAAGCCGGCCGAGATGCCATATCGTCCGCAGACCGATAAAAACGGCCGACAATTAACAGTCTTCGATAGGCCTTTTAATGATGACGAATTCACGGGTAAAAAACTCACGTCTACATTTGTGACCCTTGGAGTCGCGCCTGCAGGTTCGCGGACGCCCGATGGGAGAAGGCATGGCACGGCGCGGCATGGCATGCCATACCACGCTGGGCATTTCGGATAGACACAACATATATATGGTCCGACCGGCTCCTACGCGTTGGGATAGCTCTCATGCCCGTGGTGTCCAGTCTGAAGGCCAAATCCCATCGGCGGGCCGTGCGAGCCATGTTTCGTATGCAAATGAGGCCACTTTCTTTTGATTCGTGTGCGGTTTGGGCCGAGCGCTTATGTAAATGCGCCGCATCAGACCGGCTCGCTGCGTCGTTTTTTGCTACCGATCGATCTGAAATGTGGTGTCCATTGTATCCAGCAGCATTATCTGGCATGTTTTCGTCTTCCCGCAGGTCCACGAGCTCTGCGACAACTTCTGCCACAGGTACATCAGTTGTCTGAAGGGCAAGATGCCCATAGACCTAGTTATAGACGAGAGGGACTCCGGCAAGCCCCCGGAACCCATCGGCACCCCTGCGAACGGAGACGGCGGCACCCGCAGCACGGCAGACTCCACATCGCACACGGATGGGGCCAGCACGCCAGATGTCGTAAGTACTTTGCACAGAAAATACCACTTTCTTGTCTACTGATGCGTGCACAGTTTGGGCGGACTTAGAATTTGAATCATTTTGCAATCAGCATACATGCCGACACAATTCCAAAATTTTTAAACAAATAATTGAAAGCATTTAAATTTCTAAATAATTTAATATGGTCATTGTATAGGTTTAACATTATTTGCTTACTCACTCAATGGATCTTCATTTGACATATATATTTTTAGTTTGGTCTGCTAAATGAGAGGAATTCCATTTGTACTCAGAACAAATCACTAATACTATGAACATTAAATTTGGCACAATATTTGATCTTTGATGAAAACACTTAACTACAACATTTTCGGGCTAATAATTTACTTTCTTTCTGAACTTCTAGGAGCTTTTGAAACATTATCGTATGTTGTTCCAACGTTGATTTTTAATTTTGACGCTTACTAATAATTTCTGAGCTAAAAACCTTTGGGATTCAACACAAATTTGTTATCTCTTATCCCACTAGTATCAGCACATTAATGGTAGTTTAGACTCGCTACGTGAAATAACGAAAAGAAGCTTTATGGTGCTATTTTTTTAAAAAATTTAAGCAAACCGACAATGATTGTTTGTAAGAAGGATAGAGTCGACAACTCAGATGAATGAATTACAGACTGTGCTAGAAGTGTTTGTTGACCTTATATAATTTGTTTATTATTGACAATGAGAAACATTTATATTGAAAAAGAGTGGGTTGCTGCATACATATATTTTCGTTGGGACTGGTTGGTAATATCTCGAGAAGATATGTGAAACTCTGTGCTACTTACAGAAAATTTAAAGAGCTTCAGTAGACTCCCAACATTAAAAGTTCTGGCCATATTCTATGATGACTAGAAACAAATGAGACAGATGCTTCAAGAATCCATAAAAAGAAATTTGTAATCGCTGCAAATTCCATCGAAGAGATCCACTATAACCATGTGTTGAGAAATGTTCTATTTGTCTATAGATATCTTTAATTTTGTTATGTCACACTAAAATTTGCTATTTTTATGTGTTTACGTTAGTTATATTTCATTTTTGTCTTGTGATTAATTTATATTTAAAGCTTTGTTATTATAGTCAGAATTAGTTATAATTAACCTCAGTTGTTTTTTATAATAAAGGCCAACAAAAGGTTTGAATACTATTTTTTCAATTATCTGAATCGTTTGGGGATTATTTACTACATTTATTTCAAAGAAAACTTTGGAGGATTTTACTTCAGTCACTTTGGCATCTAGAGGTTAAACTAAAACAGCTTTTTAAACATTATTGTATCTCGTTTGACTTACTACCAATTTCTGAGGTAACACAAATTGGTTAACTCTCATCTCACCAATATCAAATTAGCAGTAGTTTAGTCTCGCTAGACAAATAATGAATGAAGCACTGAAAGTAGTTGCACTCAGAAATGGGAAATGGGCATCCTAACTTCAATATTTATAAAAGGAGATCGTGAAAGCTGCCAGAACTATCGAGGAATAACCTTTCTGAATATTGAAGTCAAAATATAATAAAGAAAATATTAAGACATAAGGAGTTAAGTGATGCAATATTCATAACAAGACAAATAGGAAAAAAGACAAAGAAATTTATATAATAAGACAAATTAAAATAAACGAAATGTCTTACTTAGACGACATGGTTATCATAGCGAAGCATGAAGGAATCCTTAAGAAGAACTAAGAATCATTAGAAGAATATAAAAATAAAGCAAAGAAAGAAAAAGACCATGACAATAGGAACAGGACTGCAAAAAGACGCGATATGCTTAGAAGACAGAAAACTAAACCAAGAACAAAAATTCAAATATTTAGCATCTACAAGTGCAGAAGATGGAAGAATGGATAAGGTAATAAAAGAAAAATCACAAGAGGGGGAATAATTTTTAAGATAATTAACATGACCTTCCTCGGAAAAAAGGAAATGCCGAAGTAAGCAAGAGTACCAGTTGTTATTCCGATATTTTTATTCGGAGCTAAAATGTGGACATTAAATGAGATACTTAAAATTTTTTAAGGTAATACCAAAGTAGACAAGATTAGAAATCTAACGTGTAGAAATAAACTAAAAGTAAAAGCAATATAAGAATATCAAGTAATATGGTATGGGCATATATAAAAGTATGACATAATAAACTAGGTAAGCAAGTATATGAGATAACAACTGTTAAAAAGAGGTCAAGAGAAAAACCGAGAAGAACTTGGATCGAAGACATGAGTGCAGTGGTAAAAATGGGAACAAACAAGAGAAGCAAGACAAAACAAAAAAGAAGTGCGAAAGAAACTAGCTTATACAGAGAAGTAAACTCCTACCTGAAAGGGTAGGTAGGTTAAGAATTATGTAGTTTTGCTACGTTGTTATTTCTATTTATTGATACACATTAAACCAGTGAACAACTTTGTGAGGACAATTCCAGTTTTCTACTTATGAGCTCTCACATTCTTATTTATTTACCAAACCACGGCTGTAGCCTTCAATGTATGTACACTGTTTTGTTCTAGCAACTTTGACTACTCTTTTTTTTGTTGAATTTTTAATGGAACTGCTAAATAACAAACTAAATAATATATCATTTATTTGGTGCATTATCTTAATCCCAAATATAATATTTGTGTCTAATTGTTACGTAAAATTGGTGTAATCTACTATGGTTATCTTTTTGATTTATATATTCACTTAACAAATACGATTGTTTAAGAAAGACTAACAATGAGTGTGGACTAGTAAAATCAATAATCATAGATTTTCATTTTTTTTTAATATAACAAATATGACCAAAATATGATGAATAAAGGAATATTTAGTATTTCGGATAAAAAACATTTGATACGATCTCTATTCTTTCAGATATTCAGTCAATATTTTAAATTAGATGCTTCTGTATGGCGAAAAAACATTTACAGTTTGTTATTTGTTGATTTTAGTTTAAAGATGTTTCGGTCCTTTTTTATTAGGCCTGTTCAACAATATACAGTGTTATATAAGACATTAATAACAATTGACATATAATATGCTAAATAACATGAACGATAAATATGACAGCTTTAAGAGTTAACAATTGTTAATTAATTGGAGTTCACTATGAGAGCACTGGGTATGTTTCGTCGAATCACTTAATCATCATCACTGTTGACGCTCAGAAATATATCTTGTGCTAGCTTGTGTTTCAGTCGTACATGCATCCTCGTTGACCTGCTCCTGTAGTGTTGCTGCAGCACTACAGAAGGTGATGTTGGTATGACTTTTTTTAGCAAACTTGGCAATGTGTTCTTCGATTATGAAGATGTATAATTCGTAGTATACTTAGTTGCGGGTTGGTGTTGAACCAGGGAGCATTGACTGCAATTCTAAAGATTTTGTTCTGGAGTACTTGGATTCGATGAAGTTTGGTTCTGGATATGTTGTCCAAATCAATGACTTGTACAAGATGACGCATTGGATTAGTACGGTGAACTTAATTGGATTAACCTCATGTTCTTCTTTTAGTTTTTTTGAGTACATGGTATTACCAGGCGAGCCTAGTGTCAAGGTATATACCTAAATATTTAACAGGCTCATTATTGGCGTTCCATTGGATAGTGTAAAGATCTTTGTAATACATTTGGTTGATCCATACATTGTGAAGTCAGCCTCAATAATGGGAAAGTCTTGTATGAAGATGTTGAAGAGAATTGGACCTAGTATGCTGTCTTTAGGGACGCCTGCATGTGTGTTTCCGATTGAGAATTGTAATGTGTGAATTTTGACTAAGAACGAGTGATAGAAAAAAGAATAGGACGGCTTTAATGTAGTCGGTTATTTTGTATTTGAAGCCGTATGATCAAATAAGTCAATTTAAACTTATGCACGCCCCTACATTCCTTTCGAAGATACTTCAATTCCCCAACACGGATTTCCATCGTTATTTGCATAGGATTTCTATTTCATTTGTGTCCCGCATAAGCTGCGGTGCGGCAGCGTCTTTTTGCGTGGAACCGACACCTGCCTTCACATTCATACCGAGCAATTCAAGCGGCGGCGGCGGGAGCGGCGGCAGCCTGTGGCCGCTTCTGCTTCTCCAGAAGTCAAACGGGGCCGGCGCGTCCCGACCGCAATGTATTAGCTCATTTTCGTGATGCTGTTTGCAAAGAGCTGGGGGAACACTGCGAAGGGAGTTTTGCTGGTAATTGGTGTCAATTTAGACTGACGCATCGCTCATGCGAGCGAGGGATTGTGTTACACCCTCAGCGCGGTCGCTGCCTGCAAGCTCCGCGGCGGCGGCCGCCGCGATGATGTACGGCGCGGCGATAAATCGGCCGCTATCTGGGGGCGGCCGGCACCGACTTACCTGGAGATCGCTCTGCGGCTTCGTGCCGATGCAATATCGCGGCTGGCGCGCTCCGCGGGGCGCTCCGGCGTTAAAATAAAACCACTCCGGCCCCGATGAAAAATGCGGCGTCTGAGTGTCGCGACGCGGCCGAGGCAGATTTAGCGACCGGCCAGTTGATAATCCGTAAGATCGATTATCGCCGCGAGAGCGTCGGCGGCGTCATCGCCGTTGTCTCCGGCGTCATCGTGCT
The DNA here is from genome assembly GCA_036346155.1 of Sinelater perroti. Taxonomy (NCBI): domain Eukaryota; kingdom Metazoa; phylum Arthropoda; class Insecta; order Coleoptera; family Elateridae; genus Sinelater; species Sinelater perroti. The sequence goes on from JARFIY010000359.1 coordinate 4,152,360, forward strand.
GCGCCGCTGCTTATTCTCGGCACCGTTGAAAATAGTGACGCTTCCCGTGCTGGAGGCGCTTCGCACATTGTTCTGCCTGCGAAGCAGGCTCCACTTGAGGCGACGCCAACTGCCCGTTTCCCGATGCTGGTATTAATTACTTCGGCAGCACTGTAATTGACCGTCGTTTTCGAACCCATTACAAACTTTTTCAATAGTCCCTTACTGTATAACCAATCTGCATACTCCTATAATAGTAGCCACGCAGATAATGAAGATTGCATAATTACAACGATGATGTACAGGTGGTGGCGAGGTGCCTTCCTGAACAACGAGCACTACCATTAAGTTCTTTATGGAGTGTGACAGTTCAATTTTGATTTTTATTTTTGCTTATTTTTTTGAGCGATTACGCTATCATGGAGTTATCAAGTTTAAAGTGGATTGATTGAACTATAAACAGTTTTATTACGCGTTGTCTATTTGACTCAAATATTTAAATGACACCTAAAATAATACATATATCTGGATTGTCACATAATCTCCTTCTTTAGCCTTTACGTCATCTAAGCTTGGACGTGTGTCTCTGTTCTGTTTTGTTCTTTTACAGTATGAGCCTTTTAAACTTTTTGAATTATTATACCATCTCATCTGTGGTTGGTCTTTGAAACTTTTTCTTAATCATGGCCTCCATTGTTGTGTCTCTGTATTCTATTTTTGGCTCGGTTGTCTGACCTCGTGTCCCACGCAGTCATTAGTCTTGCTATGTTTTTCCGTATCATTTACTGTTGTTATTCTTCTGATTCATATATTTGTTTTCTGATATAATAGTTTTATATCTATCATTGTTCTTTCCATGGATCTTGGTGTATTATCACACCGTAGTTCTGACTAAATGTTATTGGAATGCAGCGATCCCAATTGTACCAATAATTTTTATTATCTTGCTAGCAACATCAATCATATAAATACATAACAGATTTATTTTTGTTATTAGCTCGGTTGTGTCGGCTGGCTCTATTTTGTAGTTCTTAAATTGCTGATTGATGGTATTAATAATAAATGGTATCAAATTAAAAAAATATGACCTTTATATTCTCTACTTGTACTACTACAACAAAGATAATAAATTGTTACTTTTGTAAACTGTGAATTTGCAGAAGTTGGTTTTGTTATTTTTTCAATATTTAGTATTATAATTTGTTCGTAGTCAATTGTATCTATTGACAACTTCTACAATGTTCTAACCATAATACTGTATCACTTATGACTACAGTGCATTTGTAGTTATTTTCGTTGTATTATAAATTTTGTAATTTTATACATCTTTATGTGGAGTAATATAAATATAACTATGAATTGCAGTATTTCAGTTTCTAATTACATAAAATATTTTAAAATAAAAGTAAAGTAACAACTGTTGAGACGCTTGACTGCGATGCGGACGAAACCAGAGCCTTAGTTGCCTGGTAGGTAGTCTAAAAATAATTGAGTACCTGCCTTCGTTTCGAATATCAATAGCACATGAGAGCCTCAACCTCTCAGTTCGACAGCTTTACCTCGAGGTAATATGGGAACAATGTTAAGGCTAAACAATTCTAGACACATAAAAAAGCTTAATAGCTATCTAAAAATGGTATTAAGAATTTTTTTGTATTTTCAAAGAAAAAATTCTATTGGACGAAGTTGGGAATCGGACAGAATATTTGGAATTATAGAAAATCATAATTTCTAAAGGTTGGTTCATTTTACTTTTCTTCGAATACGAAGGAACCCCCCCAATTTTAATGGACCATTGTGTCTTTCTGCACAAAAATCGTTTGTAATAATCTATTTTGACCGGCTCCTGTATTTTTGATAGAATGCTGTCTTCTATAATAATAATAGTTCCCCGTAACAGGCCTTGAAGGCCTTTTGGGGTCGTAACAGGATAGATCTGTTACAGTCTAGAACCTACGGTACACAAGGGTAGTAACGTGGCCAGCGCTACGTACCGACCGCCTATTATTACCCCAGAGTTTGACCTCCAGGTACTCATTTATTGCAGCCTGAGTCGAGCTGGGCCGTAAAAATGCCAGCGATCGAATTGGCGAGAGCGGGATTCGAACCCGCAACTCTTGGTTTCGTAGTCTAGCGATCTATCCACTAAACCACCACGGCTACGCTGTCTTCTATAATTTTATAAAATCAGATTGTCTAATGCAGCTCAACTTATGTGTATAAAAACAAAATAATAAAATTGAAAAAAGATGGTTTGTGGTTTGGCTGATTTAGACTAATATTTAATACATTAATATACAATACAGTAAAAGAACGTGATAAGGTGAACTCCACGTGCTCTTTCATTGGAATATAGTCATAAAATCCGATCTTGTGGTATTTGAAATGGGAAGAATGGGTTATCGTAAAGAGTTATTTATCTTTGTGTTGTCTGTTTCATTTGGCGTAATAGCGTGTTGTAGTTGTATGTGTATGTATGAGGGCAATAGAAGCGCAGCGAGACAGGTGCAGCGCAGTTTTGAAGGGAACGGTTAATAGCTGACCATTAATCACGTGCCATGCATGCGGATATCAGAAGCGATTTCGTAGTTGGCGCGCTCTCTCCAGACATCTACTGGCTTGTAGATGCGCACATGGTAAGAAGAACTAAATGCGAAAGGTATGTGTCTGTGGAGTGTTGTCGTTCCGACGATAAAAATAAACAGTGCTCGACGTGCGGTATGCGGCGGGTGAGTAAAGCCCAGGTTGCGCTTTGGAAGGCGCTCAAAACGACGATAGCTCATACCATGGACGCATAGCGCTGCCAATAGCATCTCGGGCGCGCGCTCGTCGTCTGAGAGCGGTATAATTAACGCGGTATTTATAGCGCGGCAAGGGCAACAATCGACCCGAATTATTTGTCAACACGAACGGCGGTGGCGGCGGCGCTGGCCGGCGGCGACGTTCCGAGCTCCGGGCCCCGCTCCGCTTCCTTCCTGATGCAATTTGCATCGTCTCGGAATCACTTAGCCGGAGGAAGGCGCGCGGTCCCCGCGGTGCCCTCGCCGCGCCGCTTTTATTGGGGCATTATCATTTTATTGACTTCAAATAGCTTGTAAAACGCAGCGCTGCGAGCCGAGCGCGGGAAGCGATTCCGCCGAAACAGCCTAATTCAGGAGACAGTGATGGCTTGTAATCGCCGACAAAGCTTCCCTTCGCAAACAGGTGGATTTGTTCAATTTATTATGCCTCCGCGCTGCAGCTGGTCGCGCTCGCATCCGCCGCCGTACCTAGTGCGGCGCACGATTTGGCGGAGGCGCCGCGCTTTTGGTGGAGGCGCCGCTCATAATTTCGCGCAAATATTATTATCGCGGCTAAGCATCCGACGAGCAGAGGCTACGAATTAGTCCCGCTCGTGTTACGAAGCGCGCATTAAGAATTGAAGGGTAATTAGCGGATCTGCATGTATGATGAGGAGGAGCGCGCCATGGGAGTCGTAATTGGTGCCAAAGGGTTGCTCGTTTATAACCGAAGTAGAGGCGACGGCAGCGGGAATCGCGAGTGTGGCGGCACCTATCCACCCAAATGATGTACTGACATTCAATTTGCTTATTATCGGATTGCATACGAGGGTTACTCGAGATTCCATAGCTAGCCATATTGTTATTCAATAAAATGAATGTACTCTAATTATTATAAACCATAAATATTTCTGTTCTAACATACAAATGTTTTTTTTACAAGTGCTTCGATTTTGGAAATGAAAAAATAATGAACAGAATTGTTAAGCTTGAATTTTATTTGGTAAATTATCATTTAGTAGCATTATGGAGTTTATCCTAATACGATGAGAGAAGCATAGGATAATGGTCAGCCGAAGGAAGAAGGGCGACGCTGTTCTGCCGTCGCTGCGCTTAATCCGACCATGGCAGTCATCGCCGGCACCAGTGCGCTAGCTGATAGAGCACGAACGAACGTGAAAAGTGCGCACAAAGACCGGCCATCAATCCTCGCCGGATTGTTTCCTGCTGCATCAGACTAATGGTCCCAGCGGCAAAAGTAAACTTCGCAGGAGAAACAGTTTAATGGAAACCGGGACCGCGGGGACCATTAAAATGAAATAGTGACACAGTCCACCTCTCGGAAGTATAGACTCGAATCAATCTCTCCTAAGCAGAACGGATGGTCATTGTGTTTGCGCTATTGAAGGGCCACCATTACGGCGACTGCTGCCGGTAATGGACCGTAATGACGTACGAGGCGAATTGGACGCGGCGCGCCGGCGGCCGCGCGATACGGCGCAGGGCAAACAGCCCTGCGTGTGCAAGCTTATAAAATATTCAACCTCGTAATACAATATCGCCCTCTTTGCACCCGCGTTATCTCTTCGCCGCGGCTCCACACACTATGAAATTTTATGAATAGATAATGCGCGTATTTTAATATTCCGGGCGGCGCTGGGCGCGGTGCGGGCGCAAAACGCACCGCGACGGCGGCGCCGCGGCGCTGCAGCACGGGATGGGTGCGGATGCATGGAATTGCGTCCGTAGGCCCTATCTGTGATCGAAAGGACGGGGAGAACGGGCACCTGGGCCAATGGGGAGCCATACATCACGCGGGATCGGCGCGGCTCGAGATTTAGGATCGGATAGGATAGAGCCGAGGGAAGCAGGATATGAGGCTGGCGCTGCGACGCTTCTGTACTCTCGGCGATAAATCACCGGGACAAATTTAATTATCCTGCTGTCTGCGATAAGGCCGAGACGTTAGCGTGCAGTCGTTACCCAGCACCATCTCAGATACGCCGGGGCTTAATCCCGGCAATCCGCACCTCTCGCCGCCGCCGTGCGCCACCTGATATACGGTCTTCGATAGGAACTGCCGGAATTATATCTTTTTGTCATGCACCCGCGATCCCCAGCATCCCACTTGGTAGCAAAGGAGGAGCAATCAGTAAAAATCAATACTAACATTTTTTTCACTATATTGATCTTTACTCATTGTATGGTGATATTATTTCAGCAATTTACCTACTGTTTGAATGTTCGTTCAAGTTGTTTTTTTTCCAAGATATTAGTTGGTTAAAAGTGTGCCTTTTTGAAATTCCTTTTCCTTAAGTAAATACATCTGTAGCAATAGAACATTAAAAAAACTACAACTTCAACATTATCATTCGATCATTTAAAATTAGACGTTACTAACATGTCTAACAGATTCTTTTATTAAATTACTACATAACCTTATCTATATCTTGACAATGCAGTACCGTGAGTACAGTTAGTATTAGCAATTCATTACCTCAGATGCAAAAAAGCTTCAAAGTTTTAAAATATATCTTCGGGGAAGATGTTTTGAGTTGTCTTGAGTCGTTCTCAGCTTTTGAACTAAGACAAGTACAGTTACACTTCGATTAACGAATAGGGATGCATTCCACGAAATTACTTCGTTACCCTGAACGTCATTTTCAAATGCTATGGCTAACATATAGGGATACGTTCTATGTAAAGAAAATGAAAAGCTTTTTTGAACAAGAGAAAGTTTTATTTAAAAAATCAACTTAGATGCAAAGTCAAAGTTGACTACGGAGTTATTGCACTTAACACCGATAACACTTTTTCTCATTGACATTTATTAAAAAAATTTAAAGTCTTCAGTGTCATTTAAGGACCCCTTTAAATGCTGGGTTGTTAAGTTTTTGGCAGTCTTTATCTTCTTTTCTTTCGTTGCTAACAAGGTTTTTTAAATCTTACGCTGAAAAACCATCATTTTCTGCATTCAATATATTTCTAACATTCTTGGATTTCTTGAAAGTATTTTTGTTTCTAGTACAACTTTGGTCATATTTGCTCCAATTAAGCATTACTTAATGTTCACAGCAGTAAGCTTTATAAGATGCTGTTACTCCCCTATCCAATGGTTGAATCAGGATTACTGTGTTTGTTGGAAAAACACGGCTTTGACAGGAATGCATGTTTCAAACGTGCTAAGATTAGCATGATGACTCGGATGATTGTCTAAAAACAAAAGAGCTTTTCTTCAACGTTCCTTTTTGACAACACTGTTTTACTTCAGGACAGAAGTGGTTAACAAACCAATCAGCAAATGACTTCTTGGCAACCAACGCTTTTTTGTTTCTATATTTTAGATAAATTTGTTTGTTACATTTTAACGCCATCTGATTTTCTGAATGGTATACAATTTCGATTTATAATCCCCAGAGATATTTGATCTAAAGAGTAACGTTCTGTTTTGAATATGGCAGCTGGAATTTTTTTAATGTTTACTGTTTCCATTTTCTTTAACATTGAACATCAAATTTGGTGGAAAATTTTCACATTGAATTGTTTTCTGGAAACTTATTTGTAGCTTCTCCTGTTAATTTTACAGTATGAACCATGGTCGTTTTTTTTTAATTTCTAGAACCAACCACGAGAAGCTCCAAAAGTTTCCGCAATTTCTTCAGTTTGTTTAGATTACAAGTGATTAAACAAAAATAATGCTATTTCTTGAATTACTATTTAACTTAAGGACATATGACGTTGTGACATACCATCTATTCACGAACTTTTTTCCATTTTTTTTTTTCTAAAATCGGATTTCTTAAGCGAATATTTTGATGCTCTAACAACATCTATACAATTCTAAGCAAACCGTTTTATTTTTTCTGGCTAAAGTTGATTGCTAATGGTAAAAAATGTGCCACATAGATTTTTTTGCCACTTTCAACACTTTGTACAATATTTAGTTTAGTTTCCAAAGAAATCGGTTTCATTTTCTTTGATTCTAATATTTTAATTAAAAAAGTTATTTCTATTAAAAGTTACAAATCTAATAATTGAAACAAATAAACTCTAAATTACGATAAAGGATCACGTTATGTAATTTTATCAAACAACCTACGTCAATTACTCCAATGCACAACACTGAAACACACTCTGTGGAGTGTAAACAACGACTAAACTAGGCGAATGGCGCACAAAACTGTTAGAATAGACACATCCATAGTTTAAGACCACTCGGCAGTACGCAACGAGTAGCCATCAGTACCTGTCGGATGATTGTCGGGCGTTGGATTTCATTTGGAATATTTTTTTTATATTAAGTGGGGCTTGATATTCTGATCTTGATTCAGTATCGTTATCATTTTATTTATTTAAAACTCCACCCCTTTAGATTTATATACGGAGACTTCTAATCATTTATAGCAATGTTGTTTTAAATGTACTCGTTTTTTCTCTTGTTTTTTGCTTTGCGATTCTCTGCTTATAACAATACAAATAATTTGAACGTTTTATGTTGGGCTGCCGCTTTGGCTCATACGATTGTGCGCTCTGTCCGACCCATGGATGTATGTGACGGCCTAGAATTAAGTTAAAGTTTATGTTAGCAGTCTCAATAAGCGTTTGAGACTGCCTTGTCGATAAGTGCGTTCCAATGAAAAAAAATTATATTTTAAAATTAGAATTGGGGTTTTTACGTATTTAGAAAAATATAATTTTGGGTTTATTTTAGTTTCTTTTATTTTTTTCCGATGCGCACTTACCAGCATAGTGGCCTTAATGGCTTATTGTACCTATTAATATGCATCTAACGAACTCGCCTGCGCCGGCTCGCGAACTGATGAATCTTGACAACTACAGTAGCATTTGGTGCGATAATCTTCGTATTTATTGTAGTTCTTTAGTTCAGATTTGTAATGTAATGTTTGTTAAGTTATGACACAAAAATGACAATCTGTCAGACTTTCTAATCTACAGAAGCCATTTCTATGTTTGTCCCTCATTAGATAAAATACTTTTTCATCTTCGTACTCCCGACAGTTTTAATTGTTACAAGATTTATCCAGTTTCATCATGTTACTGCTATCAATTCAAAATTTCTCTACTATCTTCTGAGCGCTAGCATGGCCAAGCGGTAGAGACGTGTGGTTGCGGTGCAGACGGACCCAGGTTTAACCTTGAGCTCAGATGTATGATAGGGAGTCTACTCAGTAATTAGAAATAATTATGTGTGTTTGTTGATTTCAAACATGGAGTGATAGTGTCATTATCGTTCCGTATCAGTGAACTCGAACATATGAAAGCCTTAACCTCTCAGTTTGAAAGGCTATGTCTTCACGTGGGTCGTTAGATAGAGCTTCACTATTATTAAGTGGCGAAGCGAAGCGGAGTCACTTACTAACTTCATGTTGTTCGTCTGTCCGTCTGTCCATCTGTCCGTCCGTCCGTCCGTCTGAGCAATAACTCAAGAACGGCTGGGAATTTCCAGATTCTGTTTTCACCAATCGACAGGTGACCAAAAAGGCTTGTTTGCTATTGATTTTGAAACTGATTGGTCAAAGGTCAACTAGAGGGTTCGCTGCAAGCTTTGCAGGTTTATTACAACTTCTCTTTACTGTTTGGAAAGTGGTCTTGAAAGAAATTAAGCACCATTGATATTTGATTTCAATTTTTTTACAATATAACATTTCTGGAGATGCATGAGATAAAAAAATTAAGTTTTGATTCCTTTGAGGTATATTTATTATAATATTTGGTAATTCTTAAATACTGGTATTTTAACTTTGACATGTCCAATCTTGACTTCTAGCAAGATGTCCGGTCCAGCTCCATTGTAATTTTTAATTTCGAAGTCTAATGTTTCTACTTTAGTTCGAAGACGAGTAGAAAAGTTCTGGAACAACAATCTAGGATGCAAAGAATTGTAGGCCGTCCAAAAGCAATATTGTCAGATGACATTACGAAGGTGGCAGGGAAAACGTGGTTGAGAGAAACAACAGTTAGGAATGATTTGAAACGTAAAGAGGCTTTTGTCCCAAATTGAAAAATTAACAGAATATAACTGTGAGTGGAGAGGAGAAAGCAGAGGAAGAGGGGGAAGAGAAAGAGAGGGGAAACAGGAGAGAGAAAATAAAATGTGTTTCCTGTTATCACATTCTTGAACTACCTTTTTTGTTAATAAGAGTTTGAAAATGCTACATGTATAAGAGTGTTGTTGAAGCTCAATTTATTTTAACCTTTCAAAAAGAGTTTAATACAGGAAAAAATTTAGATATGCGTACTATACATACACAAAATTATTTTTGGATAGACAAACCATTTGTATTTTTTGGATTTACAGCAACTTATAACAAGGTATTATTATTGTTGGTTTGATTTAACATTTCTTCATGTGGGTGTAGCGGAATATAAGTAGACTTAACTTGGTAGGGTAATAAATATTTTGTTGGGATTTGAGCGGTCAGTCTTATTTACAGCATTGCAGGAGGTTTAAGTTCTCGGCATCTATGCAGATTAACGCAACCACCCTCCGGTCGTGCTGCAACTGGGAATAATTCTCGTACCCTGCGACACGCGGTACGCAGTGTGTGGCAAGGAGAAAACAATCCAAGCTTTGTTGCAGTAACCCCTGTTGTGGGAAGGCACGAGTACGCGATTATGCCCAAAGAATGCGAAGTCTGCCAAATAATCACAATTATTATTGTAAGAGTCCAGACAAAGGCCGGCGAGGGTGGCTGAGAACGGAAGGGTTGCAATGAATGTCGGTGGCTGTTAAACCGGTTAATGACTGTAATGCATTCGATTTATGCGTTTTTATGTCGCGTTCCTATTGTTTTAGCGCCGGATTTCGGCCGTTCGGGAGAATTTATGCGTTATGAATCGAAGAGGTAACGAGACTGTCGTCGGATTATTATGAAATACGGTGTGCACGAGTCGTTTTTAAAAGCGGAGCTGTCTCCGTCAGGCGGGCGAAGGCCGGCGCACGCCGTCTTTGTTTGACTGTCAGGACCAGCTGTTCTCAATTTGGTGGCTATTTGTTCTCGAGAGTTCGTTCACTCGCCCCTGCCCGAATTGCAATATGTGTATTTAACGAATTTCCACTGCAGACTTCAATTACCATGTGCGTATGCGTTAGAGATTACGGTCACCAGCAGGCGGGCTCCTTTATAGGTGGCCTATTCTGGCAGGACACTATCATGAGAATTGAAGATCAAATCTGATTTGTTTGCTTCTTCATTTTCCACCGAATTAAAACCCGAATGAAGTGCAACGATGCTGACACTTTGTTTTATTTTATTGAGCATTTGATGTACAGAACAGCTGCCTTTTAGGAAAAAGGGCATTGTAGTGTCACGCACATAGCTTACGGTATGCGCTCATATTTCTCGAGGTCGACTTGAAGGTTGGATGTTTCCAGCAGCGCGACGACAATGGAATAGCAAACGTCAAATACTTTTATGGCCCAGAAAGTCTAGTTGTAGAAGCAGCCGGGCAATATAATTTTAGTGCATAAGTGTGTACCCACCTAAATGACGGTAACGGCGTGTAATGGTAAGATAATACACCTGCGATAAAAAAGCGCGGTTTTATTGTGTTTTATCTAAGATAATACAGTAACTGCCGAGAGGCAGCGATACAGAGCAGTTAATCCACATTTAATTCGTGATAAGGAAGGGAGCCGTGTGACACATCAGTGCATGTTTACATGTCCATTAACTGAGGATTAACCTGTCATCCTTATCGCAAATACAGATGGCACAAAACTGCTACCGATTGCGATCGCGCTGCTGTGTATTATCATAGCATAATAGTTAATTATGAGGTATATTGAACGCAACAAGGCTTTTTGTGGTGCAAAATGTGGTTGATTTTCGAGTTGAATATCAATATGTGGATGTCGATGATCGCAAACTTCATCTTCTAGATGTGTGCCCATCGTGCATCTTTCTGCTTTTCTAGTTTATGGAAACGTATGCCATGTTGCAATTATTTCAGTACCGCCGCGCGGCCTCCTAAACCTTAGATCAAGTAAATCGTGTAGATAAACAATCCCCCATGGAGTATTCGGACCCGACAAGTATTTGGACTTGTTCGTGAAAGGTCTTCCATAAATTGCTGATGAGGGTCCTAAACCGGACAATGTCAGTTTTCAGGAATTCGTTCAAAAGAATTGACGGCCTCTTTGGATTTCGCGCGACGGGGGGCCGGGCCTGTGTGACTTTCTGATCTTCTCGACGGGGAGTCCAGTACCCAGAACTGCTCGCAGGCAGGGACGGGATTTGCCTGGGCACCTCGCCGACCTCATCTTTTTGCGGCCGGCCGGCCGGGATGGTTTTGATAGCAACTGTTGAATTCGTTCGGCCAGGCTGCGGGCGGCTGCATCCCCCGCCTGCATTCCCAATTTAGTCGCCATATGGACGTGACGTCAGCAGCGGATCGGGTTTAAGCCGAATCGAATTCGAAATGCTAATGCGTCGCCCGGCTCGGTTCCGATCATTTTTTATGCGCCGTTCAATGAGAACCGGTGCGCCATGCAGATCCGCCGGTGCATCCTCGCTCTGGTCGACCCGATTGGAGAGGCTCGTTTTTAAAATATTGGAATCGTTATCGCGCAAATGTAAACACGAGCGACCGCCTGTAGACTGCAATATTTAATTCGAGCGCGGCTCTTCGATTGATGAGCTTTTCTCACCAGAAAGGCTGACTAGGCCGGGCTTGTAGCGAACTAATTGGACCACATCAACACGATTTCGCTTTCACTTCCACTTAGGACGGGTCTATAGCGCCGATAAGCTTTGCGTGAATCTCGTTTCTGTCCGCATATTCAACCATTTATGTCATGCAGTGCAGATTGACGTGCCCGATTTCTGTGGTAGCAGACCTGGGTTATACTTTCAATGTACTATTTTTTCTATTTCTATCTAATCGAAAAGTACGGTCGAGAAGCCCGGGGGTATGGAAACATCGAAATGTTTTGAAAGGAAGGTTCGTTCACCGACACGTATGTGAATAGAGCAGGTGGGTGCTATTAAGATGCATATTATTTTAAGGAATCCACCACATTTATACGATAGACTATGAATAAGGATTCAATTAAATTTCCACAAAAAAATTAACATAGGAGTCACAAATTGTCCAGTAATTGCCACTTTCATCTCGATGAGTTTTAGCAAATTAACTGCCACACCTGCTCTAAAATTGTTTGGCAACTAATTAATGAGTAAGGATAGCCTACATTTCTTCTAAATAAAAAAGTCAAATCAAAGTAGAGAAAAGTTGTTTGTGTGGTTTTTCAAACTGAATTTTAATTTACGTAACATTTAATGTTTAAATCAGGTTTTAACGAAATTAATGGTTAAAAAAACAATACTTGGAGAAATATGTTTATGTATTGGTTCTAGATGGTTGAATGTTATTTTGAAGTCATATTATGAAAGATTAGATATTTGAAATATTAGTTAAATGAAGAACTAGTAGCAAAAACAAATTATTTAAAATAAAAATAAATAAATGGAAAAATGGAATCTATTCAAAAATTAATTAATGTTTTTTATTCGCCAAAATTTATTTTATTTTCTCCAAAGTGATCTCCTTTCGTTGTTATACATATAGGCCAACTTTTAATCCAATTTTGGGAACTCTTTCATATCACTTTTTGAAATTTCCATCAGCACTTTCTTCGAATTTTGTCTTATTGAGGCTGGAAGGCATAAGGATAAGAGCGAAGAAGAAGAAGAAGATTCATCGAGCTAAATTGTTTTCCTTCAAGAGGTTTTTTTAAAAGACTGAACAGGAAAGGGCCACATGGTGACATATCTGGAGAATACGATATTGCGAAGCAATATTAGTTGAATTTTTGGAGACAAACATACAAATAATGATTGCTGCGTTTTGCTAACGTTTCAAGTCCAAAGCATCACATAAAAATAGCGTCTTTTAAGCCAACAACTTCAGCAAGCTCTTTTACTGTCAAATGACGATTTTCCACTACTTTGTGTCTCATGTTTTCGATATTTTTTTTTTTTTTTGGTTGATGGACGACCAAAACGAGATTCGTCTTCTGCAGATTTGCGACCTTCTCTGGACAGCTTATGCTACTACAATGCAGTTTTTCCCGATAAAGATTGAGCACCGAATGCCTTATGCACCATTTCAAACGTTTTATTTTTAACACTAAATTTAATTCAAAGATATTAAAAATTTTAAAAATTGGGAGAAAGCAAAAATTGATGCAAATAAACTGCTGTAACTTATAAACTATTTGACCTATCAGAGTAAAATTAGGAGCAATATATTGTAGCAATATAAGATAAAGTTTTTTGAACTACGACTTTCGAGCGAGTAAAATTAAAAAGTCGCCTTATTTTTTTAACCGAGCGGTACCTTAAATTAGAAGTTTGTAATAGAATACAAAAGTGAAAGCTTAACGGTTACTTTGTCTTGACTCTCTTGAAATATGACTGTGTAGCGAAATTGAGTAACAATAAACAAAGTACTAGATGGTATTTCAAAGAATGAAAAAAAAGTCTTGATCATGACAATAAAATTCCTGGCTCTCAAGAGAGAGGTAGATTAGATAATTTTATATCTGAATTTGAGAAAAACCCTAGAAATTACAAAATAATTCACAAACATTTGAAAGTGATTTTTCCCCACACCTTTGGCCTGTTTTCCCATTAATGAACTTACCTAAAATATTAGCTCAATAAATGTGTGTACAAAATTCAAAGCCAATGAGAATTATGGTAGTTAGATCCATTTATTGTTTGTCAAAATATTTATTTTTGCTTTTTGTCATTAAATAATTCTTGGGCCCACTAATTAAACATTTTATATGTTATTTTGTATTAGCTAGTTTTTTGCTGTAATTGTATTTTGTTTTTAATTAAAAATGTTCTTAAATTTACTTATTAATTTACTTATATACTTATATACTTTACTTATTACTTATTATATTACTTATATAATTTAGGAGTTAGATTTTAAGGTTCTTTCTGTTTATGAAATTACGTTTTTGTGCGAAATACCTCTCTAACCCACGTTGGGATATAACAGATCCATTTAAGAAACACAAAGACCTTAACGAATGTTGCTGTAGTTTTTCTGGACATTAATGTCGTGAAAGCTTTTTCTGAAGCGGTAGAAATGTAAAAGGTGGCTCTGGCAAGTGCATGGTATTAATTGGCTCTAACATTAATATGGCTATTGTTCGTAGCAAAAGGAATGGTCGGTTTTAATTAAAGTGTAGAAGAAGAACATCGAGCAGCATAAATAAATCGCCACTTTAGACATTATAACGCTATAAATGGTCGGCGGACATTAGCATTTTTACGGTTATGGCATCATTCCTATTATTACAGGGCTGATTTATGGTAATAATTCGTCTCCGTACTACTGGAAGTCCTGATTGGATTTCGAGCGTTGCGTTTGCAAGTCGGCCACGGCCATGCTCTCTCAGTTCTACAAACACGCGCGGATTTATGGCAGTTGGCGCCGGGACCCGGCAAGTGCATAATGGCGCATGGGGTTGATGTGTCTGATGATATGACGAAGGAGGCTTCACGATGCTCAGCTCCGAACATGGTGCAGAAGGAAAGCGGTGAGCGATGATCGGACGGCCTGCAGGTGGTTCTCATGCGCACCACGACCCGCACTGTTTGTAAACAGAATAATCGAGTCATGTCCAGAATGAGCAATCGCCGTCGTTCCATCCGTCATACCAGCGTGGAATAAGAATACGAAGGCTGCTGCGAGCGTGACGCCTGCATAAGTCAATCGGCGGCGTGATTTAATAAAGCTGCGCTCATCTGCGCTTCCGATCATCGCGGGACAAAAACGAGCCGTGACACACTAATGCACGTAATCTATTTATCGTTGATGTACGCGTCGGGACGCTTAACCTAATAGCAGCCGCCATGTTTTTATAATCCCCACCCGTTCGCCTGACATCAAAATTAATAAATGCGCAGCATTTTAATGGACTAATTTCCTCTAAGCGACGGAGACTATTATTATTACACAGGTACCAGCGCATTATTAAACGTTAAATTAGGAAAAGTCGCAGCCCCGCAGGAAGGCAGAGATAATTCAATCACGAGCGGCGAACATTGAATTAACAATGGTTAGAAGCAGCTCCGGTCGGCGCGCCCCATTGTTGCTGTTTGCTCGCCCAGAAACTAGGATTGTGCCACCAGCAGTCGCCAAAAACCTATCTGCAGCACGGCCACTTTGTCTCTCCCGCACTGCAAAAACCCTCGTGCCGGAAAAGGACGGTTCTCCGGAGCGGCCACTTTTAATATTCCGGACGGCTGCAGCACCATTCTGCAAGGAATACCTGGCACTTGCCGCCAGCCAGGCTTCTTGTTATTCCTGGGGGCCACCCTTTCTGGAATCGTCATTTTTGTCGGAATATAGAATTCTGGAAACTGCAACTTGTTAAAATGTTCGTTGCAACACCAGCAGCTGGCGCATAAAAACAACCCAGTTCCGTAACAGCCCAGCAATTCTTTTATTGAAATGTAGCAAGTTGTCCTAAAAGTTCAAAAAGTAGATCTCTTTAACGCGACATTTGTATTTAATGTTTTGAAGGTGAACCGAAGAGTAAATTTTTCATGCGCAAAAATAGCCTTTTACACAATAGGAAGTAAAAAATTTAGAGACAACTTGGTATACGAAATTAGTATTAAAGAAAATTATGCTGAAACATTATATGGCAAAGTTGTTAAAGAAATGTTTGCTGCACTTGCTACTTTAATTTTTAATATAGTCGATCAAAACGTAAAGGTACAGAAACTTGTATGAAACTTATATGATCCAAACTGAACTTTAGGACTTGAATTGGGTGCATTTTATGTTCTGTGGACGGTGGGAGTTTGAGTTTGTACACTTGGTATCTAAACATACAGCAAAGTCATAATGGGACTGTATACTGTCCAGCAATTCATCAATATCATTCAATTTATTATGAAGAGAGGCTTATTTTTTTAAATGGCTTTATGTATCATTAAAAAATGTCACATCTGGGCTAGTAAAAATCCACGTGCTATTGTTTAGTGTGTACTTTGGGCTGAATGAATCACTGGCCCGTATCTGTTTGAGGAAGAAGCTGACAACGCTGTTACTAGCAATAGAAGATGTTAAAAATTTGTTTTCAATTAAATCAATGATTAGAACTTGAATAACATGTGGTTTCAAGATGTCACACAACATGTGAAACACTCACTTTGCTTTAAACCAAATTTACTAATCATGTTATCTAGTAGAGAGACGATATCCATTGGCCAGTCTTGCGGTCTAACCTCATCACACTTGTTACTCTGGGGATTTTTGATGGAAAGGGTTTATGTTAACAAACCTGCTGCTATTTCAGAGCTAAAAGAGAACTTCAGACGTGCTGAAACAGAGTCACATTTGTGGAAAAAACTATGAAAAATTGGAGAGCTTTGCCCGACAACATATTTCAAGTCGGTGCGGCGATCTTACGAAAGTAAGATATGCAAAACGATCCTCAAGATAGGCAACCAAACGTACGCTCAGGGCGCAGCCACGTCGTATTTCATATCAACTGTCTTTGTTTACCTTCTGTTTAAGTGTATGCTAGATATGATTTTCACAAAATCGATATTTTTCAATATATCAATTACTTTGTTTTGGATTTTTGATCTCTCTGTCAAGCATAGGAATATAAAATGCGGGGGCTACATTTCTGTTTGACTTATGTAATTGAAGTTAGGTTTTATGATTATAATTTTTAAAAGAATTTGATACTTCATTCAAATCTTTGGTTTCTGCATAACCATCAGCATAGAGCTATTCCATTTCAGACTGTGTAAAATTATTATTTTCAGAATATTGATTAAGTGCATGGTGCATCGTGTGGTTGGTTCTTGCGTTGTTAGGCCGTGGTCGGAGTTCGTTCACAACTGTGCATCTGGTTAAGTACATGGTTGTCTTATTTTTTTGAGATTTCCTTCTAATACGTGATGTATCACTTCTTCTTAGTACGATACTGTAAAAAGGTTTTGAACATTGTGAATAAGGAGTAATCCTTTAAGATTTAACATTTAGGTTGCATCATTTTGAATGCAAGTTCTTTCTAGTTGTCTGGTGCCTTATCTTGCTATTCTTTTTCGAATGCAAGTTAAGACTGACATCTTTCTTTTAGTACATTTGACGGATGTCTATATCGACATTTTTTATTTATTTGACGTTAGTTTTATATTTCTTCTTTTTCTGTTACTTTTAGACTTGTGGCACAAGCGCTACAGGAGAGAGTGGCAATTTGGCTTTTAAGGAAGACAATTCAAGATGAGTTATTGATAGTTAGTGGCCTTTCAAATTGCCTCTACATGAATAGGAGTTTACTTTTTGAATAATATGAACTATATGTCATAAGCGGGGGTTTTTCTTTTAAAAGCTATTTAGAAGGGACATGGCTAAAAAAAGGTTGGGAAGCACTGTTCTAGATTAACGTAATGATTTATTTTTATTTCTGTAACTCCATACTTTTAGTAACCGTTATTTCATATATTTCGTTAGTTGGTCATATTCCATAGTTAAGAATTTTCTTTTGTATCTTTATTATTCTGCTCGAGTTGTTTTGTTTTTTGGTTTGTCGTATTTATTTTAGCGAAATTATTTTTGAAGTATAATTTATGTACAAGTGATTTTTAAAATCAAAAACTTTCTCGCTAGTGTGTTAATAAACTCTTCTCTTTTCTTTTAGTTAGTTAAATATTCCGTTAACTTATTTTTGTTTTTTGATATAAATTATCAAACTTGCATAGTATCAAAAATAGTGGGCCGTTAGACCCACGATTTTCCAACGCCTGAAAGGGCACGCGGAACCTGAGAAAGAAAGAAAAAGAGCCATTATTTAACAATTTTTCCCAAGCCTTTCAACTGTTTTCAACTTGTTTCGGTGTTCTTTCTTATGTTAATCTTTGTATATGGCCTAGCCACCTTGTTTTGATGCTTTTATGATTTGGGTTATACCGGGTTATATAGATGCATCACCTACCGATCTACTTTTTTGCCAAATATTATTTCTCTCTCAAACTTTCAATTTACTTTGCGCACGTTTTAATGTATATCCACGGCTCACATGCATAAGTAAATGTGTTCTTAACACTATTTTATATATCCTCAACTTAAGACTACGTTATACCACTTACACTATGCAACGCACTTGAGCACCTCGCCTTGCTTCGATTTGAACGCTTTCTTTACCATGTTCTGTTATGTATGCATCTAAATACAATATACTGTTCACTTTTCAGTTTTCATTTCATCTCTCTTCTCTAATTTTATTCTTAATGTTTTTGTTGTCATGATGGTCTCCCTTCCTGTCATCATAAACTTTGATTTTGTCACATTAAACCGTAGTTCTCTTTTTCTGGCGCGGTACCCTGCATTATTTGCCATATTCTCCACTTTTAATACTGATCTCTTCATTAGGGTTATATCGCCGATATGTGCTAGGCACTGTTGAATTTTGTTAATATAAAGTGCCCAGCAGTGCTATTGCCTTGTAGTTTGCCACATTCCGTTTTGTTATCTTTATTGCGGATAGATACCAGCGCAGCGTTTTTCTATTTTTCCAACATTTCCTCCATTTTTAGATCTTTTTGATCTCTACTACTTTATATTGTACACGCTCTCCTTCATTTTTGATAAATTCTATGTTCAGTATCTTTTTGTTCTGTTCTTATTTCTTTAATTTCTTCTTTTATTGGTGTCGTAATTGTGTCTATTGTTTTTAAAAGGCTTTTTTATTACTGCTTCTCCTTCTCATTATTTAACGCTAGTTCAAAATTTTCTTTCTAACTTTTCATTATTAATTTGGTGTTCTCTATTATCTTTCACTCTTTATTTTTAAAGTAGTCAACTCTAGTAACACTTTTCTTTTCTGATTTTCCAATCTTAATTTCTATTTCTTTCTTCTTCACCCGCCTGTCGGCTTCTTTATATTTTGTATTTAACATTCTGCACTATTCTGTATCCTCTTTATTTATTCTGGACAGTCTTTTGCTCTAAACTCGTTTTTCATTTGTTGTCAAATCATTCATTTCTTTGTCTGATACCATACATTTTCTGTCAAAGTTCCTTTATAGTTTAATTTAAATCTTTTTCTCATCTGGTATATCTAGTTCGTATCTGTATCTTGCCATTCTTCTTCTTCTTCTTCTTCTTCTTCCTCAAACTGCTTCTTTTTCCATATTTCCCTATCTCGTGTTAGTTTCATCCAGTTTTTCCATGCTACATTTACAACATCGTCGGACCATCTCTTCATCGGGCGTCCTCTACTTCGCTTACCTAGACGTGGCCTCCAGTATAATAATCTATTTGTCCATCTTTCATCAGTTGTTCTTGCCATATGCCCAGCCCAGCTCCATTTTTGACGTGCTATTCTTTCTACTATGTCTGTTATCCACAAGGGAAATAGAAAAAACAAAACCAGTGACGAACAAATACAGTAAAATAAGTGAAGAAACAAAAAAATTAACCGAAAAACGAAGGAATATGAGGAAAAACAATAGATGGAACACGGTAGAATACACGGAACTAAATAAGATAATAAGAAAAGAAATTAAAAACGACGTGTACAAATACAATGAAAGGTTAACACTAAACTGTAGAAGAGCATGGCAGCATGAATGTTCTAAGATCTAAATTATCAATACAGACAAAACATATATTCAAACTTAAGAAAACAAACGGCGGAGAAACAACCAACAAGAAGGAAATTACTGACATAGCAGAAAAATTCTACACCTCACTATATACTTCACAAATACACAAAGCTAACAGTAAAGACAAGAAAAGGCGCAAAATAATAAACGCCGGATCCGAAGATATTAAGAAATTTGAGATCGAAAAGGCTTTGCAGCAAATGAAGAATCGTAAAGCTCCAGGGGAAGATGGAATCATAAGCGGACAAATAAAGAATGGTGGAAAACCGTTATTGAACATATTAGAAATATTGTTCAACAAATGCCTCGGAAAAGGTAAGATCCCAGAGGCATGGAATAATGCAGAAGTTATCCTTCTGCACAAGAAGGGAGACAAAAGTGACATAAAAAATTATAGACCAATTGGTCTCCTATCTCATCTCTATAACAAATAGGCTAAGTAACAAACTAGACGCTTATCAGTCAGTCGAACAGGCGGGCTTTAGGAAAGGTTACGGAACAAACGAACATCTACAAAGCATTAAACTCTTAACTCAGAAGTGTAACGAATATAATATAACATTGGCACTAGCTTTTGTAGACTATTATCACCAAAACTATTCACTCTAGGTCTTGAGAATATATTCAAACAAATAGACTGAACCGGTATGGGAATAAATGTGAACGGTACTGAATTTACACATTTAAGATATGCTGACGTATTGATAGCGAAAAATGAAACAGAGGTAACAATTATGCTGAAACAACTTCATGAAAAATTTAAGCAAGCAGGACTACAAATGAATACGAATAAAACAAAAATTATGACTAATACTTTACAGCAAGCACAAATAACAATAAATGGACAACAGATCGAACAAGTAAATTCTTACATATACCTAGGACATACTTTTAAACTAGGAAAAGAACATCAAGAAGCTGAGATAGACAGGAGAATAAGCCTTGGATGGAAAGCATTCGGAAAGCTGTCGAGCATTCTTAAATCAAAAAGTTTTCCAATCAAACTGAAAACCAAAATTTTTGGCACATACGTATTGCCAGTTTTTACGTATGGAGTAGAAACTATGACATTCACAAACAGAATGCTAAACAAAAGTATCTTGCCATAGTTCTATTTTATTTTTACTCTATTTTCACCTTAATTCGTACGATGAAAAAGGTTAGAGTTAGCATCAGCTCCTCTTTGGGATCCTACTTCAGTTATCAGCTTGGCTTTCCTTTCTTTTACTAAGACGTGGTTGATCTAACTTGTTATATTATCATTTGATACACACCACGTTTCTTTATGTATATCCTTAATCTGAAAATGCTTACAGTGGATATTCTTTTTATTGCTGCAAAACTTATAAGGCTAGTACTATTGATGGTTCTTTTTCAATCATTACATTGTTATCCGCTATTTTTAGCTTAATATTTAAAGTTGATTACTAGTCATGTTTTCATCTTCATTTCTGATACGCAAGTAATCTACTCTCTCTGACACCGCTTTCAATCTGATTACTTTTATTACTTCGTTAATTAGAAAACTTGTCCCTAGCATTATCGTTTTGCCGCCACTATTAAACATATAATAGTCTTCCATTTGTTTCGTTTATTATTCATTTCATCGATTCTATACATTCTTGCTTCTGCCACTAAATTTTTAAGAGATTTTCCGTAATAAGTTCTTCTTGCGTTCGTATAACCAAAATTGGTTCTGTTTTATTACTATCTTTGTCTCCCTTTTTATTGAAAACTTTAAATTTTTTTGCTCAAGTTTATTTTTGTGCTTTGGCTGTACCGTTGTGCGCTTCTGTTTGTTTCTTGTTTTTTTTTCAAAATTTTATCTTTGCGATTGTCGCCACCATCTGTGTTTATCAGTGCTCCTGCTTCTAGATTCAAAATTCATATATTATCTTCAACAATAAGTTTCTGGTAGGCTACCTTGACTTTCTATATATATATATTTTTTTTATCGGACTTGTCTTTCATTTACTTATATATTTCTTATTTTTTGCTGTTTACTTATTGTCGATCCTAAAGCTTGCTTTTATTCTACATGCATTTTTCATTCTATTTCTTCAGCTCAGCTACTGCGATGCTTTTTTCTTGTCTCTGTTTTGTCTGGTATAAATTTTTTGGTATTACTTCAACTCCATTTTGTTTTCTACTGCTAAGTTAACATTCTGGTTATGAAAAACGAGTTTTTTTGTTATTGTATTGTTTTGTTTTTCTGGTTTTCTTCTTTTTAAGTTTTCCCGTTAGTTTGTAGGTCTTTTTTATTTTCCTTTCTTAATATTCTTATTTACTTCAAATACTATTCCGAATGCTTTTTGATTAATTTTAATTCGTTCATCATCTTTCATTATAGTATTGCTTCTTTAGCGTGGATTTGGCTTTTGATTGGTGTTTTTGCATTTTTTGTCTGGTTGTTTTCCCTTATCTTTCGTCCACTGTCAAGCCTTTCAGTCGAGTTCTCTACGTCATGTCGTTGGTTCGTACATTCACTTATGATAATTCGGTACTCACTTTGAAGCTCTTCAAATCTTCAGTCTAGCTAATTTTATGTGCGCAGCGGTAACTCCGGTTTTCTATCTGGTACAAGGCTGCTCGATAAAATTTGGTTAGTTTGCGTCTTTTGCGTTGTGTTATATAAATTATTTTTCTCTGTCATGGTCCCCTTCTTTATCGCAATACCACACGGCCATATTTTGCTCAACTAAGCTTCGAAACGTTGAATTATAGTCAAATCATGTTTATATTACAGTACTTTTAATAACTGTTATAATATATAAATAACCTTAAATTTAACATAATTTTAACGAAAAAAAGTAGTGATATTTTAATAGGGGTGTCAAACTAAAAATGTTTACTCAACAAAAAATATAGCAGAATAATAAAATGATTCTATTTGTTACCATCTTATTTATAATAATTATTGAAATTGTTATGATTAATCCAACTGTTTTTGTTAGTTTCTACGACTTTTTGCTTTAGGACTAACAACGATTGCATTTTGCTTTGTTCGAACAGCCATATGAACAAAAAAAGAAGCGCGTTGGCCTCCAGCTAATTTTATTTCACTTAGAGCGCGTCGCCCCAACGCGATCTTCTAATTCATCTCTCCAGCCCTCGACGTGTACACATGTTGTGCCCTGGTGGCGAGTGGTGGCTCCCGCGCGCGATTCAGATAATTGACTTTTAGCTAAATGGTAGAAAATGGGTAAGTCATGTACAGGGGCAAGCTCAGTAAATCTAATCCACGCATCAAGTGAATTAGGAATTAGCGGGTCTCCCGGGAGGCGCCCCTCGTCCCCATGCAAATTGCAATTGGCCACTTGAAGCAGCTAATGTGTATGCAGATCAACCCCATCGCTGCTACAACTTGATCCGATTTGGGGAAGCGGGCTCGCCCGCAGCGTATTTGCATTCAAACATCGTTGCGCCTAAACGAGATTTATGCAATTTAAAAACTGGCCGGGGGCCGCCAGCGCCGGTACGTTCGTTAAAGCTCCCCGGTCCATGCGAAATGCTGGATTGCATTTGCAAATTCTTAATGCTAGTTGCATATTCGATTCAAGCATGATGCAAGTTGAAGCTACCGTTATGATACCAAAAAAGATAGGTTATCCACCTTTTCCAACATAGTTATGGTGACACTAATTGTTCTAGACTGTGCTTGTTACGTAATTTTGTTTTTTATACCCTTATTGGTGAGTATTGTTGGTGTGTTTCATTAACATGAACGAATTACAATGCAGATCTTGATGATCACATACTTTCATCTAAATAAAGAAATGACCGCAAATCAGCAAACAATCCCTTATTTCAGATTCAGTATTCGCTAAACGCTGTTGCGGCAATCGTGGCGTATTTTAATTAAGCCGCAATAAACTAATAGATTACCATATATGCAAATGAGCTTTCTAGAATGTTTATATTACCTGAGCGTTTGAAGAGGTTTTACGAGCCACAGTTTGTTTTCATCTTTTATCGTTTATTATAATCATTACTCCTTCGCCTCCATTCCCACATACCCCAGCGCTGCGTACTCCTGAAGCGCATAAATTGCAGGCGCAGCAGAGTTGTAAATTACGCCAATTAAATTAAATGAATGGGCCGTGAAGTTTCCCATAAATTAATTACATATTTATCGAGATGTTCGGAGGCCTCTTCTTGCCTGCGATTTTGCTATTATACGTGCGAAGAATGCTGCACTCTTTAGCGCGTAAACTACAAAGCCGGCGTCTGAATTAAAACTGTTCAAAAGATCAGAAATTTGTAAGCGACAGGACCTAATAAAGATCGACAGGCCTGTGTCGGGTAATGATGGATGGTTTGGAAAGCCTAACCCACAATTCTTTGCTGTTGCGCGCTTTGCGCGTTTTTGTTGGTTAAACTCACAAAAAGCGGTGTGTCTTATTACTAACCGGTAGCACGTAATTATTCATTGCATTCAGATTTTTTTGAGTGATTTACTGGAACAAGCTGTTCATTCTGTAAATTTGCAGGTAGTAAATCAATACATTCGATTCCAAACAATTGGCTACTTATTGGACAACTAGAGGATGCGTCGAATTATTGCGAATTTGGTAACGAACAATTGCGCCGCATTATTAACGAAGAGAGCATTAGGGGTAGGAGTTTCTGTTACTCGGAGAAAATCTTTCGTCGACCACACCAACTGTTGTAACAATTTAATTAAGGCGGCGATGCTGAAGGCCACTTAGGCTCACGCGAGGAAGGAATTTCCTGCATTTGGCGCAGTTCTTAGTAGACGTGCCCATTCCTTGTTTTGACTTATTACGAAATAGTCGCAGCTGACGTTTAGGGACCAGACCGTTAGCAGGATTATTCGATTTAATTTTTCTGTGACTCGTATTGAAGGCTTCTAATTCGTACATTTTTTAATGGAATATTTCTGGCCGGGCTCGCTTTTTCGCACTTTCAACGCCAACAATTTTGGCATACCACCAGACGGCTAAGTAAAATAATGGCCGACGTGATATCTGTTTAACTAAGCATGTAAAATAATCCGTCACCTGAAGCAGACGATCTAAGTAGCTCGGGCCCGTTGTTTACTATAATGTGCATCGTAAATTTTTTGAGGTGTGGCCTGCCTTTCACTTTTTTTCGGCGCGGGTGGGATGGTGCACGAAACAGACCATTATTGTGAATTAAGGCGCATTGAGTCATTCATAGCAACACTTCTTTCATGCTTTTTAGAGCCCGCACAGAACTTGGCTTTGTCAGAAAACCATGGTATTTGGAGTTGTAAACGATGCAAGTGAAAGTGGAATGTGGAATTCTAGGACAAACATCGTGGGAAAATGCTCGAAATTTGGTTTTGAAATGCGGCAGTCTTGACATAATTTTAAAAGTCAAATCAAATGTTTCCTTTGTCCATTAATTTTTGCAACATTTCGGCGAAACCTGCAAAATAAATTGGATGGTGACAAAGTAGGGTGATGTGATCGATGTTTTACAATACTGCTAACATGATGATGTTTAGCCGTCTTTTACAATATGTAAATTTAAATTTTGATATTTGCCAATGACATTTTTGTTTTAATTATTTAACTTGATGTTAGTTTTCGTAAAAATAGAGTTCGCAATAGAACATTTAATAGTATTCCAAGATAATTCGATTATAGCTATGCGATAGCCGAAAAGTATTGTGGACAGCCAGACCTACGAGCACAGGTAGGAGACTAAACCCCCGGATGTTTGCCAAACAGCCGATGTTTCCTGAAGTGAGATGTCGCGCTCGACGGCATTAAATCATCGTCCTTGTCACTTGTCACCGCCAATTTGCAGAGGCAGCGCTGCCGAGCGCGCGTTCGAAAACTTATCAAGCAAATCCTCGAAGTGCCATAAGAGCGTTTAGTACCACTAAAACTAGAACTATTTCGAAGTGTTGTGTTCGCCGTTATGAGCATGAAGCCATTAATATGTTATGGTGCTACAGTCCGATGGCATGAACATAAGCAAGCGCGCGCCGCCCATTGTGCGTCGCAGCAAAATACACGTTTGGGGCGGCGGGCCGGAGGCCGCCGCTTACATCTGTTCTACATTACTTTAATATCGTTACACGGCATGGAATAATGTAAAAATGATTCACTACCCTCGTTCCGCCGAGGCGCGCCGCGCCGTTTTCGCTTTCCGCTGAATTGGACAGGCGGACGGTGCGGCGTTGCATGTTGCAGATCTCCCAAATGGTCACAAAGGGCAAAGCATCTGGCCTTTGTTTGTTCGCTTTCGTCTGCAAGTTGTTGGAATTATAGCTGCCCTTTTGACTTTGCGAAGCAGTGAATTTAATAGCTACACATCACTAATGTGAAGTTTTTCCTAGGGAACACCAAAGACTGAAACCTGATCACCTTTATGTCATGCAAATGCTAATTTTCCTCCGTATGCTCATGTCTATGGGAAATAGGATGCGGCGAAGAAGTAAAGGGCTTTTACCTAAATAAGTCGGCGTGCACATGTCGATAACTCAACACGACGCAGACCGGAAGGCGGAAGCCGCGTCACGGCCCACTACGCCGGGGTGTTTGTTCAGCGCTGCAGTACAAGCGCGTTCGCGCGTCCGCCCGTTTTTTGCAGCCTTTCAGTTATATTTAATAAAATACACACGCTTTTTCCACGCTAATTGAAACGCCAACTGGCCGGCGGAAATCATGCGTGCGCGCCGTACAGGTAGTTTTTATTGCACCGGAATTTGTAGCCGCTATAAACGGACACTCGATGCCGGCAATTTGTTAAGGTACGCCATTATGGGCGCGCACGGTGTTGCCGATTGATTTCTACGGTAATTTACTCTTAAATCTAATTATAGGACTTCTTACTATAAAACAAACCGACCATGGCAGCCTTCTCTCCTTCGTTCCTTGCTGGACGGCTGGCTGTTCTTTATTGCCTTGCATTTTTATTCTCTGCTACATCAAAGGCCTCTGGATCGAACGACATGTTTGTTTAATTATCCATAAATTAAGTGGCAACACTAACAACTAACAATATACATTATGAACCGATAGAAAAACGTTGCGTAGTTACACATGAATTGTCACACATAGTGGTTGCGCATAGTTGACGGCGTTTTATTGGATTAAAACTGCCGCTAAATGTACAAGCTGTACGTCAAATGAAAAACTGGACTCCCGGCTGTCACTTGCGCAAGGTACTCGGTTCAATTTAGTTGGTGGCAGACAGTTAATGAATTTACCACTTTAATAGTTCAAGACTTTTCAAAGTCTTAGGCAGGAACGTCATTGACAAAAATGTCGCATACTCACAGAACCATCAGTAAACCAAATTGACTATCTAGACAAGTAAATTTATTTTAATATTTCCAAAATCTTATCTAAAAATATTTAATTTAGTAGGAGTAGTAGATGCAAGTAGATAATAGTAAAAAAAATTGCCTACGCTAGCTTTTTCTTAATTTTTTTTATTGGCAAGCCTTAAATTGAAAGCGAAAACAACCGCTTCCCTGTATGAAGCTGTAAATCTTTCTTTTTTATATTTACGCTCAATATTTATCAGAATTACTGACATTAACCACACACAATCAATATTACGCTCCAACATTGTTTACACAAAAAGGTCAAACGGGCAGCTATTAAAATGATACATACCATATTGTTTAAACAACGATATTGCTCGCTAATTATATTTACTGTCAATAATAATAAATTATTTAAATAGAGGCGCATAAACAGACTTTACAAGTATAGTATTTTTAATTCTCGTGGAAGTACAATGCAGGAGTACCTAAATTCATTTCATAAATTTTTAAATTATTATTAATAGAAAACAGCAAAATGTAGAACACTGGAGCTGTCATATGAGTTGAGCAGATTGGAAGATTTAACTAAACACCAGCAAAAAAAAATGAAAATGTATGGTTGCTGTGGACGGCGCAATGATTCAAAGTACATAGACGCATAGGCATTAGGGTGAAATGAGAATCGCTGGAACATTATTGATAAGCATTGAATCGCGTATTACTATGAAACGGTCAATATAGCATAATATAAATTACTTCTTTTATGGCTACGATAACCATAGCGAATTGTTGTTCCGCGGCAGTAAACACTTAAGAGATAAGTTTTAATCCAAGGTTGATCCAGATGACTTACAGATAACAAGAAATTACCAAAACTGCTCCTGTCAACAAAGCGGTGTTTATTGGACTTTAGATAAATTGGATAAGCCATGCTTTGGGCAGCTCTATTTTCGTCCGCGGCGGTTAACAGTGGCCATAGGTGTTCGTAACTAATTAAGAGGAGCCGGGCGGCGACTTTATTGGACTGGAGCTGGGGACACTAATTTGGAGATGAAGCGATCTGGCCGAAATTTACTTTGTGCAAAGTGCGAAATTAGTGCTCGGCGGGGAGGGCAGAATCGCAAAATATTATTAGCGGTGTGGGGGAAACAAGGTGACGGCGACGGTGACTGTGACGGATGTCGCAGCGACTCATAAAACGCAGTTACGGCGGCCCATA
Source organism: Sinelater perroti (assembly GCA_036346155.1). Lineage (NCBI taxonomy): Eukaryota > Metazoa > Arthropoda > Insecta > Coleoptera > Elateridae > Sinelater > Sinelater perroti. Next base: position 4,180,275 of record JARFIY010000359.1, read on the forward strand.
AAGAGACGGATTGAGATGCCACTGCACAGCATCAGTGCTGGAATTTACGACGCGATATTCAGAGTTAGTCCATAAATCAATTCACTCGCACTTTCGCCGACACTGACCCACATTCGCTCCTCCGAATGCATTCGTTTGTGAATTAACGTAATACGCTTTTAATTGACGACATAATAACAGGCCTGCGTTTACGTGTCAGCTGAATGCAAACATATTTATTACGAGGGGAAGTACGGTGGGAGTGGCACTGTAATTATCGGCTCTCATTAACTAACGCCCGCTATTTAGTGTTTACCTCAAACACTAGTGCAGTTTATTAGTTATGGCGAACAGGTACAATTTCGAGTTTGCTGGGCGCCGCGCCAGCCGCACCCCGCGCCGCCCTCAGGTCGGCCAATTTTTGCTGCCCTGGAGATGCAGACGGCTGCCAAATCACGTGAACCACCGCGATCGCTTTAATTGCTATCTTCGCGCTTATTCGTGGCCGATACGGCCAATAAACAATGCTCGGTCGCTAAATTATTTGCTGAATTACTAATCGAACTCTGAATGCAATTATGAAGTACATGAGAAGTTAATTACATATTTAAAAGCCGCGGTGAGCGGCAAATTAACGGAGGCTTTGCTACTTGGGCGCTAAGAGAGAAATTTAGCATTTACTTGTCACCTCAGTTAGAAGTTGCCGCTAAGTAGGTCTACATTGGAACCTATTGGATGCCAAATCGACTTTGCAAGATTACTAATATTGTTAGACAATGCAAAATTAATTTTTTTAACTTTACCAACTATATGTACTGTATGCATACCTTAAAATATATAATATTATGGTGAAAGCAATTCATTAACAGAATTAAAATATGCTATATGCATGTCATTCTCGGTAGGTTTAAAGTTCTTTAGAAATCACAATGACATAAAGAGCATCTATCAGTTTGTTTTGCAATTATTTTGATAATTAAATTTCTGCATCATAAAATCGACTGTATTTATAGCACAAGTTGTAGTTATAGTCCATTTAATGTATAAAATATGGAACATTTAATTGATTTGCTTGGTAAGTTGCATGAGATAAGTCAATACTAATAAATTTTATTGTAAAGTAACTATACATTGGGTACTAGGAATGTTTTGCAGTTTACTTTGAATTCGCATAATTTTTCAAAATACTTTATACATGCATATATCTATTGAAGTCAATCGTCGAACCAACCCTTTCACGTTTTCTCAGGGGTCTCAATAGTCATTCCAGACCTGATTTTAGAAAGAGGCTATACCAAAAAATAAAGTTACAATGCTAACATAGCGTTGTGTTCCATTTTCAAACTCCTTCACTTGCGGCACCGCAAAACTGTACCTAAAGGTACTCATTTGGAAGGTCCAAACACGTTTCTCTCTGGCGATAGATCCCATTCCTGATAAGCTCTAGCCTTTTCCTGATTGCAGCGACAGACAAGGAGGGATGTTTTGACCTCGGTGCGTGTTCCAATGTAATCGTACGATGGTCGTTCGAAATCAGTAGCCATTTCCTCTAAACGTTGATTAACACTCAGTATTTCGTTTATGAGCAAGGTGCATTTGCGGGTACTTCTCACTGCTATTCTCCAGGAACAACTAATATTCATAAGTCGTTCTGTTGGGTTTAGAGCAAGTTTGAACTTAAGGTAGCACGTTTGATGGCCATATCACAAATTTGTCTAGTACTTTATATATTAAATAGGACTAGTTTTAGAGTTAAAAATTAAGTAATCGTTTTTATTTTGAATTAAAAAAATATATTGCGAGCCACACCTGCAAATAAACCTTCTGCCAAAAATACAGTAAATCGTAAATTATCTGAAAAATGATAGAAATTGAATTAATAGGTTTGCCTTTTTATATGTGTAAGTTGCCAATTAAAATGTGAAAAAATAATTATTCATTTATTGTTCAGTAACTACCCAGCACCGAAATTTTATGCTACATAAAGAATACAATATAATATTAATTCCTATTTTTTTAATAGACACTTCATATATCATATCTATTGCATATTGCTTTTTTATTTGAATATACGTAAAAGTTTTCATTTTTGTGAATTATAAATTTAAATAGAGATAATGTTCAAAAAGAGGCTGAACAGAATAAAGGAGCAAAGTAGACGCATCAGATTTCAATATAGGGAAGAAAGCAAATGATCAGAGGTATGGTAAATAATAATAAACATACATAAAAGGAGTACGATTTGATAACAAGCAATTTAAAATCGGTGTACAAACATATATTTAAGAGTATAAATAAATAATAATAGAGCACCGACTCATGAATAACAAGAAATTAAAAAAGACACTTTTAAGTGCCAGTGATTGACAACTTACCGCTCTAAGAATGAGAAAAAAGGATGGAATTAATAGAATTCAAAATTTAAAAATAAAACAAAAAAATTAATGAATACTATTTTATAGGTAGCAAAATAATGTTGTGCTATAAATACAAATAAATAAAATATTCATAATACTTGCATTTAAGAAAAAAAGAATAAAATAAATCAATAAAACAAAACCTTATTGCAATAATAGAAAGAAAGAAACATGTAACGCCAAATAATATTAAATATGAAACGATATAATGACTAAATAGAAACGACCGTTTGGGAACCTACAACAAATTAATAAAAAAAATCAGTGCGGTTAGGTAAACAGAGTCATGGGCAACATAACACTAAAGTTAATACAAGCAAAAACTGCATTATATGAATAAAATTTAATAGAAGCAGATGTATTAGAAGATTGATAGAAAAATTTTAAGAGAAAATGTGTTTAAAATTATATAATGTAATAAAAGAAAATGCATCCCTAAATAAGTGATAGAATGAGAGAACAAATAAGGTCGTACATTATAAGACATTATAAAGAAAAAAACAATAAATTAGAAGAACAAGCAAAAAAAGTTTAATGTGGAAAATAAAAAATCAACTGAAGTTAGTAGCAGAGACAAGAACAAAATAATAAAAATTAAATATGTGATTTCTGAAACTTTTTATTACAACCTTATCATGATTTCTTGACTTGGACTTCATGAGTGAAGAAGAATTAAGACATGCAGATGCTAAAAAATTCACATGTTCTTGGGGTGGTCATTTTTTGTTTCAAAAGAACGTGGTTCGTCCTGAATTATATAATAGTACAAAAACATTTGGCATCCGCAATAGCACGCAGAAATGACTGATGTTTGGAGAAGGTAAAAGAATAAGAAACGTACAAAACGTAGAAGTGCCAGAGGTATTAAATAATTTTTCTGAAACACCTTTTTTAGTCGACCAGCCGGTAATTGAAGTGCAGTGCCGCTTTCACCTGTTCCGACTTGCCGTGAGCTTTTCCATAATTCCTTGCCGGCCGTGCTGTTTACCTTAGGCCCGCGTAATGCCGCCGATAGCGCATGCTATAAAAGCGTTCGGCTTAATTATCCAACAGTTACGTTCTACCCCATCGTTTGCGTGACTGGAAGTAAATGCACTCGATGTACTGCTCTAATCGAAATATTAAAACCGCTTCTAATGCAATTTTCTTAAGGGCTCCGCTGAACGAGCGCTTTACTTTTGTGAATCGGCTGTTGCCGTTACGAAAGGAAGCTTGTAGGGGAAACACTTCACGCGTGATCTGGAAGGTTACTAGATAGAAAGCTAAATGGAAGGGTAACGTTTATGAAATATTGTGGCGCCTGTCTGATCGTTGTTGTTAACTTATTCATGCAAATTTATTTTAATCTCCTCTCCTTGTCAAATAGAGTCTGTTAAGTAAGAGCGTGTTCGGCATAATTAGCAGTTGGTGAAAGGTATCGCATTAATTCTTTCGCGAGTCGATAGAGGAAACCTCCGCACTCACCCGAAAGGTCTGAAACGGCTGCTAGTATATGAACAAGTTGAAAACATTCGTCATCAACTGGGTGTGACTATGACTTGCCAGAACGTGGCTCGATAGGAAAAAGTGTCACCTAAAGTCGAAAAACAGATTGTGAACTTGTTTTCGTGGAACCCGGGCTTAACATTGTGCCAAGGAGTAGTAAAATTTAAACAGAAGGGTACGTAGATATTCGAATCTATTCCTGTGCGCATGATATCAAATGCCGTAGTCCAGTGAAAAAACCTCTGTTAGGTGAAAATCATGACACGAAGCGATTCACTTGGACAAAACACAATGTCGATCGTGATTGGAGCAATGTAATTTTTACGGACGAAGCTTCGGTTTGGGGATATGTTATCGTTCCACGAGTTTGGTGAACCTCAACTAACAGATTGGTACAGTCGACCGTTAAACACCCAATAAATGTGCATCTTCGGAGCTACTTCTTAAAATTGGGTTTCATAACGTTGCATCTGTTTACATACAACCTAAATGCTCCAGAAATGCTTCTGATTTATAAGAAATATTTGTTGCTGACTGCCAAAGAAAAATCAGGACTGGTTCCTATAGGAGAACAACACCGCAGCAAGTTTTATATTAATTGGCCATTGCAGTCGAAGTAAATGCGATTGAGGATGTGTGGGCACATATCAAGCATAATCTTCGTGGAAGAAAAGTGTTCACTTTGAGGCAGGTAACATTTATCAAATTTGCAAGTCCTTGCCAAACGAAGACAATAATTTGTTATACGTCAAAGTTTAATCTAATCTTGAAATTTTCATTAGCATCTGCCAGCGTCTTCCATTTTTGTTTTATCGGTTCAACTGACTCAAATCGGGCTGCTCGAAGTGCTTTTTCTTTACCGACTGATCAGGAAAAAGCCGCACGGTGCTTGTGAAGTAATATTTGTTGAATTTTTGGCGAAAAATTCATGAATATTGATTGCTTAGTTTTGCTGACAAGCGTTTAAAACCAACATCACTTAAAATTGCGTCTGCTGAGCCTCTTGGTATGCCAACATTTTCTTTCAGCAAGTTTCTTTTTAGTTAAATGACGATTTCCCATTACTTTGTTTCCAATTTGATCTATACTTTCTGGATATTGGATATAGGCTAAGGCTGATGGGTGACCAGAATGAGGTTTATCTGTTAATGATTAACGACCTTCTTTAGCAGCTACCGGATTACAAATTTTCTCGATAAAGATTGATAACCGAATGCTTTCCGCACCATTTTAAACGTTTCGGTAGCATTAATTTTTTTTTAACACAAAATTTAATGCAACTTCTCTGTTCACCAATATCAGACATTTTAAAAGTCGAAAAATGGAAAAAGGTGATGTAATACCAACTTTTGTAACTTATAAATTGTTTGACTTATCAAACTGAAATTTGGAACAAATGTCACCGAATGCTTTGCTATCATAAAAAAGCTTTTTGAACTAGGGCTTTCGCGCCTGTTTTAAATTAAACAACCAGCTTATGTAGCGAACAGTACAGTATAGCAGATCAAGATAGATGAGGCAACTTCACTGATTCTGTTCATAAATAAATCAACCCAAAACGTGGACGTCGGTGACTGCGACGTTAATTGTCATTGCAACTGCGCTTTGCAGAGAGCGGTGGCAGTGGCGTTTCATATCATTATGCAGATATGCTAATGAGGATGGCATGAGAAAATGCATCGCAACGTACGTTAGGTAATTTATAGCGAGCAGCGCTGATAAGCGGCGCTTCCATTTTTCGAGCGGTCGGGCGCAGAAGAGGCGAACGGCACCTCGTGTTTTCGCATCTGCTCTAATCGCCCCATCCGCCACAGTCACAGCTCTTCATAAGAACTATAAAAATGTTACGATCGCATAATAACCGTAACTGTACACCAGACATACTCTGTAGCAGATTTCGTATTTATTTTACGAGTTAATTGTGTTGTCAGAGCGAGCTCTCTTATTTTATGCTTATTTTCTGCTGTCCCGCGATATCCATGCGCCGCGGCAGATTGCCCGTACCGCAATATTTTAAAAGTTATTATCGTTTAATAGATGTTGCAACAGCGCGGGACGCGTGGGCCCTTGCCCACCCAACGACTCGATGGATCTGTGCGTTCGCCGTGTTTCTGTGTGTGTATGCGTGCGTGCCCACATCTGATTTACGAAACGGAACACACTTAACTAAACCCAAAATAGAATAGAGCTGCCGGTTCAAAATGTCGAGCTTCGCGCGCGCCACAAAAAGTGGTCTACCGACGCGGCCGAGCCGGCGACCCGGCAACGCCGCAGCCGACCGAAGTTTTGATTTATTAGCCTATGACCTTGTTAAGCGATCTCGTCTCCCTCGCAGCCGATGATGGTGATGGACAGTTGCTCCATTTCTAACAACCAAAACATCGCTACCGCCCGCTATGCTTTTTGCATCTCATCGGGCGCGATCATTCGGTCGGAATCGATGGAATGGAAATCCGTTCGGCTGGGCCATTTTTTCTCGGTCGAGCAGCGTCATCGCCGATAATAGTGACTTGTTACTTTAGCGTCTTCATATCCAAGGGATACATGGAAGGATTGGCTCGCTGGAAGCATTAACATTGGTAGCGCTGTTCTATTGGACTGTGTAGGTTTAATGAAAATGAAATGCGCTACAATTTGCGCCCTTGAAAGGGGTCAATCATCTATGCAACTCTAATAAAAATGTTGATGCAAAAAGGCTACATTGTCATCCACAAGTAACTGCAACAGAAGATTACTGTATTGAAAACATTAGAATGTAGTTCAGGATGACAATACTTTCGTCTCCATGCGATTTGAAGAGCAAAAACTTTTTGGTAGCTTCCGAATATTATAAAATAAATGCGATTTTAAATAATAATATTATTTTATGTTATTTAATATTTATCACTTATTTTTTATGACAATTACTTAATTAAATGGAGTTTCTATATTTTGCATCTATTGTGTGCTTTTGTTATTGAGCAAGTATTTAGTTATGGCATTCTTTTCTAAAACAGTGATTTCCTATCTATTGCGTATTCTTTTCTTGTTTTTATCTTTTCTAAAAATATTTTAAACATTCATTTTTAATATCTGCTGAATCTTTTTATCCAATCTTTTGCAACTGTTCTGCTATTTACTACCTTTAGTTTGTTTTTATAAGAATATAGATTTACCTAGTTACACGTTCCTTCACTACTTTTTGCACTTGAGCTTCAAAGAGAAAGATCAGTTTTAAAAATCTATTTATAAATTATTTGGTAATGATAAGGCCCTAACACCCCGCGTGGAAGCATGACCTGCGAACTGAGAGGTTAAGTCTCTCATACATTTGCTCTCTCTGCCCGGTCGTCGCGCACCATCTCTGGTGCGTGGCGATGTGGCAAGCACCGCGCCTTAGAAGACCGCCATTATTACCCCTTGTTCGGCGTGAACACAGGTCCTCAATTATTTTTAGTGACTGGGTAGACTACCTTCCAGGCATCAGAGAGCACTGGGAATGGAACCCGGGTTCGTCCGCGTCGCAGTCCGCGCCTTAACCGCTTGGACCACTCTGTCGTTGATCAATTATTTTCTTTATTTAATTTTTTATCTTCACTTACATTTCTGTCACATATTTCCCTCATTTTCATTTAAGATTTATTTTAATTTATTCTGTTTGTATTAAATTTACATTTATTTGTTTTCCTAATACATACATTTTAGTTGTTGTGTTTTCTTTTTGTATACTGCTATCCACATACAACAACGTTGATTGCTGTAACTTTGGCAGGAATTTAAAGAGAACAATTTTGAGCGGTTTTATTTGTAAGCAAAATCAAAATTCTGTGTTTTTTTAAGGATAATGGATTGCAATAGAAATCAAGGTTATGTTGGACATAATTTCTAACTATTTACTACCTTTCTTTTTTACTGTGTGTTTGAATGGTGAAATTTAAATATTGCTGTAATAGATCCAAATAATGACGCAAATTAAATGTGCCACAAAACTACTACCGTACTAAAAAATTCATAATATGGTCACCTCAAACCGCTGGTTGAATTATATAATATCGAGAAAACTGCGAACATCTCTTATGGTTTATTAATTGTTTCAGGCCCCAAATTAGTAGTATAATAATTTGTTGTTTATGTGTACCCCTTTATACAAGTATACTTTTAGGCTTCTTAAAAGTACAGTAAAAATTAATAAACTTTTATTAGAGATTGGTTTTCAAAGACAAAAATTGTAAAGTTGAAAATGTAAAACTAAGTATTGATTAAGCCGACATTAAAAAGTAAGCGAAGGTCATAAGTCAAAAGCTTACAGAACAGGATGATTCAAAAAATTTTTGTCATTGTAAGATATTTACAAGTATGTGAACTAAACTGGTTAGACTATTAAGAGTTTACTTGAATTCGACTTTAGTGAACCCAGTTTAGGAATATTATTTTTGATTGCCTATTTCTAACTAAGAGATTGTAAATAGTCTTTCTGATAATACATTTTGATTACAATACTGTCTTTTACGACATACCAAATACAATACTAACACGGGGGGCCAAATTCTTACTTGGTTGATGATGTATATTATTTTTCTTCCTTATTGCAGACAGCACAAGCGCTTCATAGGGCCGATTTGATATTCATTGATGCTTGATTATGAACTTTTTGTGGAAGAAACATAAGGCTCAACATAAGCACATCCTCTGTTAACGAGCACATGCAGATTTCATAAATAGAAATTTGTTTTTGATTCTTCTCTATATGGGACAAAATATCTACATCGATTTTTTCACTTATTCCGATTAAAGTCAAAGTATCAACGATCGATGTGCGTAACATTACAATTCATTCTTTCATCTTGATGTATTTTACACGATATAAATTTGTTCTAGAAGTATAATTAGCTAGGACTCATCTGGTAAATGATAGTGTTAAGTGAAACTGAAGAAAACGTACGACAAGAAAAAGGGGGAACTAAAAGTTTTTATCAATCGAACTGAAAAATACTACTTGAATAAGCTACAAAATACTAGATTAATACTTTTATACTATAAATATTTTATTAACTTAAAATGAGACGCTTGGTAGATACCATTGACTATAGATTTAAAAAAATGACTCTGGGAGAAATAGGAAAGTTGAAAAACATAGGACGTTATAAATATGTAACTTGGGCCAAATGATTTTGTTTCTATTCTTAATCTGGAAACTTTTAAGTGGTTTCTCAAAGGATCTTTACGATTACAGTTTGTCTAAATAATTATATTTATGTCTTTTCCCAATCGAGTTTTGATATGCATAGCTTCGTACATTTTTCCAAATCACCAAGATGTGTGACCGGATTTTCAATTTCACTTGATGAATCGTTACTTTATTTAATCTAATTTTTATGGCATGGTCATGAATTAATTATTCAAAATTGAGCAGGAATCAATCCTTTACGCAATAATATTAATAGCAAAAGTTTCTAAAATATAATCATAGGTTTTTTAAAAACTAGCGATGACAATAATGATGAACTTATTAAATATATTCTGTAGATGATTTATGGCCCGTCATATACTTACTACTATAATTAGAAAGAAACTCATTAATGGTCTCAATATTGCTAAGTATATTTATGTAATTAAATATTTCTTAATTGCTGTAAATGTACTTAATTGAGCCTTTCAATTTGTGCTATATATTTATGCATTGCAATAATCCAGTGTTTGAGGTTATTTTCTCATTAAGCAAAATTATAGATGACTGGTGAGTAACTGCTACCAAGGACTATGCGACCACCTCTTAATAAGAGCATTATTCAGTTATTTTGTTTAGCCTTCGTATATAGGTGTGTTGAAGCTGCTTGAAAATGCTGTATTGCAAGGAAACCCAGCAGACGTTCGGTACGGTGTACGAATTAAAATGCGGACGATTAAGTTGTGTCTCACGTCCTTGAGAAAACAGCCTACTCATTTCTGGAAATTTCGCATTCAGATTTTGTTCCTAGTTTGAATTCGCAGATAGAGCAGATAGAAGCGCTAAAATGGATTTCAGTTCAGCTTGACGTTTATGGTGCCTATGTATGGCGAAGAATATGAAGGTCGGAAGCTGGAAGTGGTTATTATGCACGATGCAGTGGCAGTAGTAGTAGTAATAGTAGACGCAGACGCTGTTCCCTACTTTTAATTCCATTACTAAACGGTCCAAGAGCCGAGTGTATAATAATCGTGTGGGCAAGATGACACTAATTTAGATTGATTAGGTAGTCGCGTACTTCAACACAATCTGTGCGTACGTCAAGGTCACAAATAATTCTCCGGCTACAAATATAGCATATAACGTCACCAGTTTAACCAGTCGGCCGGCCAGCCGTGATGACAATGCGTATGATAAACGTACTTTTGATAGTGTTGGCCCGCTCGACAGCGACGCACTTCTCGCGTCACTCCAAACGAAGAGTTGGGATCGGCGTTCCCGAGAGTGATCTGTGAGTGATCTAGGAGTCCCGCGCAATGCGGCGGATGATGAATATTGCAGCCAGCGGGAAGAGGTAAATAATAAACGAGACGTGTGAAGAGAAGACACCACTGTATGTTATGTACGGTGCCGTGCGTACGCCGTACGTGTCAGGGGTGGCATCATCGTATGGAGTCTGGCACTTAGCCGCCGTCCCGGGGGCCCTGTGACATGACACTTCACTTTCCGACGGCCCTCGCCCCAGCCGCATGCAAAAACTCCGAAATATGAAACCGATATGACGGCGTTTCGGGACGCGTCTCCGCGCTAATGAGCCCCACGCTCATGGGACGCGCCGGAATGGGCTGGAGGCCTGCCCACGTCCCGTCCGCATCTGGTCGCCCCCAAACGCTGCCGCGGAGGCCGGCCCTGATTGCCGCACGTAATAAATCGCCAATAATAAATATTTTATTCAAATCGATGCAAAACACCGTAATTAAATATATTTGCATTCAATTAAACGGGGCTCGCTATTTATCATTCGCGTACATGGGTGTCGTGCCACGGATGTGGCTTTTTTGCTCATTCCGGGTACACGCCAGAGTCACACAAAGTGTATCACAGTCGAGTGTTAATTTTGATTCGAGCGATATCATAAATTAAATTTAAAAGTAGCATGTAATTATGCACTCGACACCGTCATCCATCATTCCATTACGGGATGCATTGATTTACTGTTCGAATAAACGACGCTGGTGATCTAATACTTTAAATCCGTTGCCTAAGTGGACATTCGGCCACACATTTGTTTTAAGCATCGCTTCCGTCTCCTTTGTTGGAGACCACAGCTATACAAATGCGGTTACTTTGCTCAGCCTGTGTTAGGTATTTAATGTATGTTTTCAGTTTTACCGCTTTTTCATTACTTGCATTCTTTTTAAATTAATCACAAGAGGACATAAAATTAGTTAATGATATTAGTTTCAAGCTGCACTTATTGCTTATGAATGTTTTTTTTTTAATAATTATAAGAGCGAGTTTATTTAAGTTTGATATATGACCTTTTCAATCTGCTTTCCGTTCTGTTGCACAAGTATTTTATGCTCTAACAAGCAAATATTTAAGTGTTCTTCTAATGTTTCATGAGCCGATCGACTATAAGTTACTGAAGTATGGTCATACATTTAAATATTGATGTTTTTTTCTTTAACTGTAAGATTCAGTATGTTGTTCAGCATCTTATCATATCATTTTTGACATGCCTCTTGATATTTTAGTACTGGACCTTGTGAAACCTAAAAAACTGAAATTTTACTTTTTGTTTTGTGATAAATTTATATTTTTGAACCAGCGCTGCCTTTAGTGGAAAAGATCCGAAATGTGGGTTGATTCAAAACCTAACTTACATAGAATTACTATATAGAAAAGATTTCGCTGTAACAATCATTGGCCTATCTAATAAATTTGGTTCTATAAGCAAGCACGGCTTTTTTTAAAAATTGTTTTTCTGTTGTGGAAAAAATTTAGATGATAAGCAGTTTTAATTTGTTTTTTAAAATTCTTTTTTTATTAAGTATTTTTCTGGCGCTTTTATAAAGATGAAACAAACAGAGAGAGAAAGAAAAATTTATATTCAACTTTAATATCCGTAAATGATAAAATTTTGATAGTTTCACTTACCACATAATTTTACAATTTATTTTTTTACGGTCACAATAGAGCACACATTTAGAGTGGATTGACAATTACGAACTTAAAAAACTGTTGTTTTTTTAAAAGTGAATTAGGACATATGGTTTTTCAGTTTTTTAACTTAAACTTACTGACGCGATTTGTTTATTCTTAAAATATTTTGTAATGTTATACTTTAAACTAAAGACATTGTTTTTTTACAATTCATCTTTCAACTTTTGAACTTTACTGAACTTGCAATGTAACTGTCGGCTTTTCATTCTACCAATTGGGTTGCCGACCTAACTGGAACAAATAAAGGCCGTGAGTAGTTCCACCTTCCTCACTTAGCGGTGATTTACATTTACTCCGCTTTTGTTTTGTTCTGCGCTGGACCGCCGCCAAATTTAATGTAAAGATTAATGTGGCTTTTTGTGCCTTTTTGCCAGCGGGAACTTTCTCGAACTTTTTGCCCTTTATTTAACTACAAAGCCGTGTACCTAGGAGCGGATCAGGCGTTTTTGCCGCAAACGCGCCTATCTGGCCCGATAATTACGGAAGAATGGGATTAAAATGATAAGATTGTTACGAAAATAGTGCTAGGTATTAGGTTGGAGTTAGACGTAAATCAATAGTAGACATCCTTTGTAGTTCTCGAATTAGGTTATAAATTAAAATGTTTGAGTTACTCTAATACGTTAAATGGCGAGTGCAAGAGCAAGAAATGGAGAATAATGTTAGTTCCTAAGTAAAATTGCTCTTAGTTCAATGTCCATTAATTGGCATCTGGAATTCTAATAAAAACACTTAGGCATCATATAATATTTTAATATTGAGGAAGGTGTATTATTATGCAAACAATTTTAAAATGGCTTAGAGTCGGGTTTTTTTTTGTTAGGGCGTCTCAAGAGCTTATTATGCCTGCTAACATGCATTAATACTACCTATAAACTAGGACGTCACATACATTTATGGGTTGAGCGAGCTTCGGCAGAGGAGCAGTGCTCGTGCCCGTATGAGCTAAAGCGGCATCCCGTGTTATGTGTTGCACATTCAGTGGTTTTAAACCTAAGCGTACCTAAAATTCTGACCCACCCCCGTGACATAGTTTTTATTATTCAAAAAGTGGACACCTATTCACGTGGAAAAAACTAAAAGGTTATTTAACTTAGTCTAAAAAAGCTTCCAAAGAGCATACCATTCATTAAAGAGAAATAAATGAACAAATGGACATTTAAAGTACTAAAGAAGAAATCAGTAAGAAAGCTAAAAAAAATGGTAATATGAAGTGATAAAAAAAATGGCAAATACAATTTTAACTTGTAATGTTACACGAATATTGAGAGGAGTGGCTGTTTTCTCATGTATTCTCTAGTCAACAATCATCTATAAATGCTTGGGAACAGCTGATTCCGGAGAGTCAGTTTAGATTCCACTCCGGCCACTCCACTACCCTTCAGCTCCTGCGGTAGTGGAACGCATCACCGACGGCTACACCAAAAAGCAAACCAATGCTTCGACAAGGTGTGGCACAACGGCCTGATATACAAGGTGGCCTCAAGTATAATCCCGTTGCCAAAGGTTTCCTCTCCGGAAAGATGTTCCAGGTCAAGTTCGGTAGTATGAGGTCATCGGAGAGGCGACTTCGAGCAGGAGTCTCTCAATAGCCCATTCTGTCCCCGACGTTATACAACATATTCGTCCAGGATATGCAAATAACATCTTTTACTACATTGGGCCAGTACACAAACAATATGGCGATGCTGTCCAGCTCGCTGAGGATCTTCTTCGTAACGTATCGGCTTTAGCACGAACTAAATTAAGACTGGTGCGACAGGTAGAAATGGGGAATTAATCTGAAGACGAGCTCAGTGGTCCTGTTCTCCACTAAGAAACAGCTTAACTGGCAAGACAACCTGATGATCTTTAAGATCTTTGGAAGGGAGCTATCTTGAGCTATCTGCAAGATAGAGCGGTCGCCAACGCTAAGTCGGCTAGATCAGCTCATTCATCCCCGAAGCTAATTGTCAAGACGGAACGAGCTGATCATATACAAAACGATCATGCACCCTATCATTATGTAGGCAGTTTCAGTTTGGGGCTGGGCCGCAAATACACACATATAGAAGTTTCTTGTGGTTTAGAATTTGGCTTTAACAGCCATCTTTAACGCCCCATGGTTTGTGCGAAACTACAACCTCCATAGGGATGCGGAAAACCCTTCCATCCAGGATTTTATCTCGGTAATTCTACCATCCGTGGCCTCTACAATTAAAAAAGGTCGACAGAGGTGTTCGCTACAAGCACCTGAAGATATTGAGTCCTCCGTGATGTAGCACGAAGACGACCTATACGACCACAGATTTAAACTTTACATTAAATATTCTTCTGTGTACAATAATATATTGGTATTTTAAGTAGATTGTTGGAAAGTTGCATATGTTCTGTTATCCTGTTTTCTGTACTTTTTGGATTCTTTCTTGACAATCACTACTTTCAAATGATATAATGGAAAATGTTTTTGACAAATGAAAATGATCGATAAGTATATGCAACTGATATATGTTTTTCCACGGCTACCTCGACAAGTGTGCTGATTGTATGTTATCGTCCTTCTTCATGTTTGGATGTATTTATATGCGAAGTGTTGGGTTTGATTGCAGAGGCCGCCTTCGTCGACGATGTCGTATGGAGGACCAGTGAACGACGACGTGCGATCGCCCGGAACACCTGGACCTCTTTCGCAAGCCCCCGGATCGCAACAAAGTCTCGACGCCTCGGATCCAGGTAGGAGGCTTTACACCTTCTCTTGTTTCGCGCAGGACCGGAGCGGTCCTTACGCGCCCCGGCCGTTGCACCCCCGCGTTTAGGTTACTGTGCTTGTTTATTCACTATTTAAGTTAGTCAACTATGCAGTACTGGCGGCGACTGTCGCCCTGTTGTTGTTATATAACGTGACGTATGAATAAAGTGTTGCCCAAATTATACCAAACATAACGAGTTTGTCATTCGATTGTAATGCCTAATTTCTGTTGATACATTATTACCAGGACGCATTAGTAATGAAACGTTAGGACTGCGCTAATGTCCGAGGTTCACACGCGCGCGGCGATTACGGCGCCGCCACACGCCAAACCGATACCGCGCGTTTTATTCCACATTAGGCGTTTTTTGCCCCATTAACGAGAGAAAACTTAATAATTTATCAGGGCGCGCCTACGCAAATTCCGGCCCTTCTAATCGCCGGCGCTTTTCCGTGCGCGCGTGCAAAGACAGCGGCCGTATCTAGCGCATATTAATGGCCGTTTGTAATTCCATGTGCGCCAAATGAATAATTATCGATTTAGCCATTAGTGTTATCGTCCTTAATGCATCGAAAGAAGAAGCGCAAACTCTTCATTAGGGCCCGTTTTCAATTACTGGTAGTAGCGCGGCCGGCAAGTGTATTGGCCCATCATCTATGGAACGTTTCATTACTTACCTCGAATTGCCCCATTCGGTATTGGAATCGATTGCGGCAGCGAAATTTCGTACGCTCTGCCTCGAAAAGCCCGAATGATACTGCGAAGGCGAAACCAATAACGGTTTTGCACATTAAATTTCTATTTCTTGTGGAATATGTGATAGTTAATTCTTTTTAATTAAATTACCTTCGACATTTTGGAAAAATGGTAATAATGAGGGTATATATACCTTTTCCGAGCTTTGATTACTGTAAAAGACTTTTTACAGGGTAATATAGGGTAATCCGAAATGGGACTTTTTTCTGAATAAAACAAAATATTGGAACAATCCAAATTTTATTATAAATATCTTCAGAAGAAAAAAGAATGATGGGGTTAGATAGCAAGACCGCAGCGCTCAATCCATGTTACCCTTATAGAAGATAACACGACCGGGAAATTCTGTTTGAAGTAAAACCAGTGTTTCACGTTCTGTGTAACATGTGGCTCCATCTTGTTGAAACCACATGTCATTCAAGTTCAAATTATTGGTTTCACTAAAAAAAAGTTGTTTAGCATCTCCCGATAGCGTACACTATTGACAGTAATAACAAAAAAGTATGGGCTAATGATTACTTCTGCCCACAATGCGCACCAAATTGTGCAATTTGAAGATTCATAAAGCTATTTAAAGTATGAGCTTTATGGCTCACTATGAGTTTTTTTTTCAAAACAGTTTTAACTGCTATGTTCTCTAAAACTCGGTTCACAAATCTACGGAATTTTTGGTGGGTTTTGTTATCTATCTAGACATCATTTGTACAAATGCATACTTCCAACTTCACAAAACGTACAAGGCGTTTAATTAAAAGCCTAAAGTTCAATTTCAATTCAACCTTATATATGGTTAGTGAAATGTAACTCACCACTCTGAAATTAAATGTACGAACTAATTTTTGGAGCTTCCCTTCCGTTTTTTCAATCGCAATTTTTGCACAAATAATTCTTCACTTTGTTTACTTTTACATTTCTACTACTTAGAAAAGTGTCTCTTTCTTAATTTTTTTACGGTATATTCGAATACAGAAGTTTTTGATAAAGCACTTTTATAATTTTAAATACAGACTTTAGTTAATTATTTTTAATAAACAAATAAGACTGCTGCGTGTATATATGTATATTACGATTAAGTTAGAGAGCTTAAAATCATTAGAAATGACGAATCATTCTCTTTTGGTTTTGTTTATTCTATTAGTTTAATTTTTTTTCATCATTTTGACAGATTTTTGTATATTTTTTAATGATTTTTACAGGGTATTAGTATTATTAGTTATTTAGTTACTTTGTCTTTTTCTCTAAATTAACTAATCTGATATCAAAATTCAATGGTCATTGCTTCTTCTAATATAAGGATGAACCACTCTGTATATATCAGTAATATATAGGTACTCTGAAGATGTAAAGTTCTCCGTATAATTTGTTTCCATTTGCAATTATTTTTTCGTTTGTTTCCTAATGTCTCTTTTCTTCGACTTTTTTGTTTATTTAATGTTTGCTGTGGTCACCAATGCGTCCACGCGGTTGGGGCGTCTGTCTGACTGCGGTGTGGATGAACCTCCGACTTCAGTTCTGGGGTTCCGAATTCTGGAGGGTGGCCTACTTCAATCACTAAAAATAATTCAAACAAAGGGTAATAATGCGAGGTGCTAGCCCCGTATCGGCGACGACCGGGCAGTGAGGGGGAGACATATGAGAGCCTTAACCTCTCAGTTCGCTGGCCGTGCTCCCACGCGGGGCGTAGGGCCTTACCATTATTATAACCTTTTCAATTACTGTTATTGGTATCGATTTAGTGTTAAATCATATAATAGTTTCCGAACGAAGCTTTTAGTCCTTTATATTTTTGTTAGAAGTATTACGGATGATTT
Organism: Sinelater perroti; assembly: GCA_036346155.1. Classification (NCBI taxonomy): domain Eukaryota; kingdom Metazoa; phylum Arthropoda; class Insecta; order Coleoptera; family Elateridae; genus Sinelater; species Sinelater perroti. Next base: position 4,197,604 of record JARFIY010000359.1, read on the forward strand.
TTTAGTTAGTTCTTCATATCATGTATATGTTTACTACTTGTAATTTTTTCTGTCACTAGTTTGTTACAAATTGTGTAGCGCAATTAAATTCCATTTTGGTTTTGTTCTTTTACATTTATCCATTTTTGGATCATTCAATAGTTAGTGATGCAAGTGGCCGTAAAACAGGAAAACATTTTTCTTTCTTGTCGAGCAACGACTACGCGTAGATGACCACCGTGTCGTCGGATATATCGCCTGAAAAAGCGTCGACAGCAATTGTCCTCGTTCGCCGAGCCGTGCGGTTTAATTTGAACGTAAAATTATGTTGATTGCGCGCGCGATATGTACAAAAATACCCTGACCCCCGATGCAAATCTCTTGGCACGGGTTCTGATTGTCTGTTTAAGCTACAATGCACAGAAAAAGATAATGCTTTTCGTGACATCTTTTCGAAATACCGCCACGAGGCCTCCCCGAGGCTTGCGGCGCACCCCGGCCGCGGCTTTATCAGCCCGCCGAGCGATCCGCTTAAAAGCGGCGCTAAAAGTCTCCGGGCGCATATTAGTTACGATCATGCGATGACGTGCGCTAATGCAGACGTAATAAATTCAGATTTGTGAGTCAGATATATTTGAATATCGAAGTATACATTACTGCCCGACAGAGGTGGTGTGTGTACACAATTACACATAGTGGTGACATTAGTTAAATTCAGTGCCGGCTAATGAAACTTTACGAGCCGGCCACGTGAATGCTGCTCGCGATCGTTTTATTGCGCGATTTAGTTTTGCCCGTCCTTTGGGCCGCGGTGCGATTTATGCTGGCTCCCAAATCTAGTTTTACAGCCAGACTATTTTTCGAAATCCCCTTTTGAACGAAACAAGTGCAGCACGGCGAAATTGTGACGTACTTATTCTTACGAAAATGGTGAATATTACAGATTAGGATTTCTTATTTCTATTAATAAATTTTAGGGACTAAGAGTTCAGAGGAGGAAATATGTAGAGTTACTGGCCTAGACTGCAAATTTTCTTATTACTATTGAACATGTTTGATGCTACTGTATTTGAAAACGAACTTTTTCATAAATTTCTTTCCTTTTTAAATTTTGGGCTAAATTTCAAACCAGGAACTAGCATATTGAAAAATTCAATCAAAAATACAAACAATTAAAAATGATGTACAAAGATACACTAATAAGGTGATCCAAATTGAACTTTAGGATTTGAAATCGGCACTGTTTGCGTTCTGTGAACCTTGGAAGTTTGAATTTGTAACTTGGTCTCTAAACATAAGGCAAACTCCATCGAAAACGCCGTTGAAGTTGAATTGTGCAAAAAAAAGTTGTATTGAGCAAAGAAGCTCATTTTTCTTAAAATGGCTTTATGAATCTTCAAAATTGTCGCATTTGTGGCAATGAGAATTCAAATGCTATTCATGAAATACACCGTTTGATGTGCATTGTCAGCTGAAGTAATCATTGGCCCGTACTTTTTTGAAGACGAATCTGTCAACGCTGTTACTATCAATGACGTACACTATCGGGAGATCCTAAACATTTTTTTTAATAAAACCAACTATTTGAACTAGAACCATATGTCACACAGCTCATAGAACACTAACTTACCTTAAACAAAATTTCTTGGTTGTGTTTATCTATTAGAGAGCTGACCTCTACACCGGGGTTTTGCGATGTAACCATTAAACTTTTCTTTTGAGGCTATTTGAAGCAAAAAGTTTGTCATCAAACCTGCTACGATTCTAGGGCTAAAAGAGAATATCAGAACTAACATCTATCCGCGTCACATTACTATGAGAAAAAAATATGTCCACCAGTTATGTTGAGAAACAAGCTCTTGGTATAAGAAAACTGTGCTAAGTACCTTAGAATGTACCTCGATTACAGGTCAATCTGGAAAACACATCGAGTATAAAAGGAAGCAAATCACTAAATTATATTGGTGAATAGGAAAAACATCATAACTCACTCTTAAAAAGTGTTAATATATAAAACAGTGTTAAATCCAATGTAGTTACAGGGTTGTATCCAGAAGTAGTAGGACTGTTTTTTCAGCGCGCGCGGAGCGATGGAGGGGGGTCTGCAAGGCCGGATGTTATGGAGGGGAGCCTTGGGAACAGGTTTCGACTTGCGGCAGTCGCCTGCGTGCGTTAGTTGAGTGTGGACCACTGTTTTAGTGACCTCCTGTTGTGACGCCTCGTCGTCAGTTGCGATAGAGCGAAATTTGGAGCAGCGGTACGCCATCAAGTTTTGCTACAAATACGACCCGGAAACAAAACGTCAGAGCGAAGAGTGGCACACCGCACAATCACCTCGTAAAAAGAAGGCCTGAATATCGAAATCGAAAGTGAAATCGATGTTGATTGCATTTTTTGACCATCGTGGCATTGTCCATAAGGAGTTTGTACCTCTTGGACAGACTGTAAATGCAAGATTTTACGTGGAAGTGCTCACACGGCTGCGAAATCGGATCACACGCGTGCGACCAGACCTGGTGGGGAAGTGGAAGCTCCACCATGACAACGCGCCGTGCCACGGCGCGTGGATAGTGAGGGATCTCCTGGCCGAATTCGGCGTTTCCACGTTGCTTCACCCCCCATACAGCCCTGATGTGACACTGCCGGACTTCTTCCTGTTCCCCCGGATCAAGAGGCAGCTCAAGGGGCATCGTTTCGATTCGATGGAAGCAGTCCAAGCGGCAACGACGAGGGCGCTGAACAGCATCCGGAGGACGACTTCCAGAAGGCCTTCGCGACCTGGAAGGCTCGCTACCAGAAGTGTGTGGATGCCCAAGGGGCCTATTTTGAAGAGTATTAAGTCGATGTACCAAAATGTTCAATACATTTTTTTTAAAAATCAGTCCTACTACTTTTGGATACCACCCTGTATATGGTGCTAAATTGTGGGATACCACATCCGCCATTAACATTAAAATTCTTGAAAGATTTCAATCTAAAATATTAAACTTAATAGTTTATGCTCTGTAGCTTCTTACAAAATCAGTTGAAATGAATGAAAATAGAATATTGAAAAAAATGGACTTTATTACGGGAATCAAAAGTAAGGAACGCATTCACTTGCAAATTTTATGTGCATGCAGCAATACCAAAAAGAAATATGTCCCCCAGAAATTGCATATCCAAAACCCATAAAACCTCAACTATGCAGGACATTACGATCTGCGATCAAGGAGAAATCCTCAATATACCTCCACTTCTATTTGCGGTCGGGCTAATGTTAGACCAGTCCTTCCTACTTCTATGTTGTAAAATAAAGAATGTGGAAACTGGGAACACGAGATCGTCATTCTGCCCAGACTCGCACCTAATTTATCTATAAATAACAAGCTTTATTAATCTAGCCGGTAGTTACGCCTCCATTTGCCCCAAAACTATTTCTGCCGCGGATTCAAACTCTGCTCTTCGGAGAGCTTTTATTGGCCTGCAGTTGCTCGAAGAGCATTGTTTTTTCCGCTGATTTATAACTAATAAACGCTCTATCAGTTGCTTATTTGTTGCACTGCAGTAACCTGTTTGATAAGAGGAGGAATTTATTGAGATGTTAACACAATTTTATTATTCTATAAAAGTGTTATTTTTATTTATGGGTATGAAGTCCGCGCTGTAGCTTTATCTTATTTTTTCCGCCATGTAGGATATTTATTGAGCGGCGCTCGGCCAGCGATTTCTAAACGTGCCCTGCACCGCAACTGCCGCTAAGGGGCGCGCTCTTTTTCTGCCTGTTGATAACTCCTTCTTCGGGCTGTTTTGTATTGATTGCGCCCAACTTGTCAGGACTGTGAAAAATAGTGGAATATACGGCGGGGTCGCCGGGTTATCCTCCACGACGTGTACGCCATCAACAGCCGTTGACGATCCACTTTCTTCGCGGCTCGCCGACCGCCGGCTCTCTCCTCTTCATGATTAGGCGATTGATGAGAGCCGAACTTTTCGGGCCCGAATTAAGTTTGATACGGGCCGCCAACTCTACCCATTACGAAACTACGGGGCAGTCGGTGCATACGCATCATGCATTGTAAACAAAGCCGGCTCGTATCGGCTTTACCAAAACAACAACAACGGCGCTCTGTTTTAGTTTACGCATTATCCGGGCTCGTAAATAACTTTTACAGCGCCTAATATTTCACAAACTCGTCATTGCGCGCAACAATGACAAATTGTGCTAATTGAATGGCTGTTCTCGTATCTGCTGGTTAAAAATAAAAGATCAGGCCAATTAACGCGCTTATCTATTCAATTTCTCAGAATTTTGATTTAGATGCCGCTGACGACCCCGTGACCCCCTTGGTATCCAGCGGACGTAATGCGTTTTTTGTCTGCCGATTGATACATAGCCTCTATTCCTCATTCGAAGCGGTCGCTGATAGTGTGATTTTTGTTTTACCACGTTTTATCAGCCGAACGATGGGCTGATTCCAGTAAACCAAGACGGGAAGCGTAGTAAACATGATGTTATTTTTATCTTGGATATATCAATCATACACCAATCATGGGATGACGTTCAATAGAAGTTGATAACCTTATCTGTAGTTTTCTTTTATTATTGCACATTTAGATGTTTTTGTTCACTTTTACGTGCACGTCTGTGTACAATAGTTCCTCTCGAATACAAACATTTTCTTTTTATCATTGGGCTAACACATGGGCTTGTCCAAAGTTTGTATCTACTTAAATAAAGGGTGTTGACAATTTAATAAATCAGTCAAATTTTTATGAAAGCGGTTATATTTAACATACTTGTAACCGGTAAAATTTCCCATTTACGTAAGAAACGCTATCTCAGGCATGCGTTCCTAAAAATTACTGATAACTCTCTCGCAGGTCTCGGACCCGATCCATCCAATCATGCGTATGATATCCGCCTTCAGTTCCAGAACTGCGCGTGGTTTGTTAACCTGTAATTTTACAAACCCCCTAAGAAGAAATTCTAGAGTATAGGATAGCAGGACCTTGGTCGCTGTGCAAAGAAAGCACTTGTTCCGGAACCGTCCTCCACAAAGTGTGGTAGGTTACTCCAAGCAGCTGAAACTAGAAATTATTTATTTCCATATCTTCAAGGACAGGCCACAATTGATTAGATATTATATTACGGTAACGTTCTCTATTGATGGTAACTGCAGTCCCATCATCGTCTTAAAAAAACGGCCTTATTACCCCACCTGTCCAAAAACCAAACCACACAGTTGTTCTTAGTAGATGCATTTTGCGCTCCTGGATTATTGGAGGATTTTTATTTCCTCAAATTTAGCAGTTCTGTTTGTTGACGAACCCACTTAAAGTGGGCTTCGCCGCCGAAACTATTTTTCGGAATTTTCGTCTACTACCAGTCTCTCCACAACCTATTCAACAAATTCTTCCGTGTACCATCATAAACAGGCTTAGATTGTTGCGTCAGTTGTATTTTATACACGTGCATGTCGAAATTTTTATACTATTCAACTACTGTGAATTAAACTTAATAACATATTAATGGCTAAATAAATACAACGACTACAAGGCAGCCTATATTAAAAATTGGAAAAAGGTAGATGCGAGAGAGCTTTGTAAATTATAATTACATTGACATTCAGAATTATTTTTTAAGAAAAGTTATAATAAAACTGAAAGTAATGATAAAGTACTAATGTATAAGAGAAGAAGTGTTCAGCTGCTTGAAGGTCGTGAAATAGAGATCAATATGCTTCGTAAGCAGGAGCAAGAGGTATATGAGTAAATTTCAAGTTTTAGTGAGGTCAAATTTTAGATTTATATAAGGGAGATCTACAGATCTGCGATCTTATGTACAACAATTTTAGCTGATAGCCGAAAATCCAATTATAAAATAGCAGGAATAATTTTAACTCGGATAAATACATCTTCTCACATCATCGTCACGAACATAACTAGTTAGCAAAATGATTAACATCACCAAGTATCGTATGCTCTTGTAAGTTGTAGCCAGTATTTTGGTACGTAGGACATACGGATCTCATTCCCCATCCTGGTCTAAAAAGACTTGCTTGGTCATTTTATACCACTCTTGAGGAAAATTTGAAAAATATTTAAATTTAACTCTGCTACCTAGCATAGTTTTGGGGTCATTTCTGTCAAGAAATAATGTTATATTTTAACACTCGTCTTTAAATTCATTTTAGGAACTGAGAGATGAGCGTACAAAAGCGTAACATTAATTTTATTGCTGAAATTACGATATAATGTCTCATGAAAATTAAAATTTACTTTCCCATTAATACCCTTCTACAATACGATAGGTATGTTCCTAGAAAATTTCGCGTTGTGCTGTGCGTTTGGTGGGATTGGCAAGGAATCATATACTATGAGCTGCTGTCCTAGGGCCAAACTCTTAATTCGAACCTGTACTGTGAACAATTGGACAATCTGAAGGAAGCAATTTCCCAAAAGCGGTTAAGTTTGGCCACTAGGACAGGAATTGTGTTTCATCAAGACAACACCAGGCCACACATCGATATCGACTCGTCAGAAGCTCTAGGAGCTTGGTTGGGAGGTTCCACCTTATAGTCCGGACCTGGCACCAAGTGATTACCGCCTGTTCCTGGCTATGGCGAACTATTTTGCTGGTGAAAATCGGCTTCAAGAGAGGCTTGTAAAAATCGACTGCCCCAGTTTTTTGCCAATAGGGACAAGGGCTTTTATGAGAGAGGCATAATGGAAATTTGACCTAAATCGGTTCATTCCAAGTGTGTTAAATAAAACCTTCAATTTCATGCAAAAATAATGGATTTCTTTTTACTAGACCTATTATGTCACCACTCTCATTTTTGGTGATTCAACTGACGATGGTGAAATCTTTTTCCAACAAGATGCATTTAATATTTATGTTTTAGTTTTTTCAAGGATAAGGATATGATTTAGATACAGTGCTCAAATGAAAATTGTTTTCAAGCTTCCCTTACACCAATTGATCTCGATTCAGATGTCTAAAATCCATTATAATGATCTTTTGTAGTAGCAAGTTTCAAAAGTATCAATAATACCAATAATTGGAGTAAGGAAGTAGTGTTTGGTGGTAGAAACACTACTTCAACGTTGGGATGACTCAGTTTTGATGATGACCTGGAGTATTATCTAATAGTAACAGCACCTTGAAGTCCAAATTCTTCCACCTTAAATAATTTTCAACCTCTGCCACAAAGTATTTCGAAAACCATTCTCTAAATAAATCTCCAGTTACTCAAGCTTTTGAATTAGCTTTACAATACACCAGCAAGGTAGTTTTATTTACGCCTTTAAGTGCATGAGGGTTTAAAGATCTATTAACAAGCAAGAATTTTGTCATAAAGTCTTCAGATGCATTACTACACACAAAAGTAGTGTTACACGATATTTAGATACTTTATATCCGGTTGCATTTTATCCACCAAAGCCCATTGACATTAAATACTTCATCTGGTATGCATCGTTGGTCTTTTATAATTTTCTGATTTTTTTCTGGATACGTCGTGATCAGCCGATGCACATTCGCCTTGAATTGCAAAACGCTCTTTGGAATTTTTTGAACCAACCTTTTATTTACTACAAAATCTGGGGCTTCTTCATTTTCTTTAAGTGTTTGTAAATTGTAGGAACTTTTTGTTTGATGATATTGCCATCCAATGGAATGTTTTTTCAGTTATCCTCTATCCAAACGCTAGGTGCCTTTTCTATTTTCTCAATTATTTGCGCACCGGGACGAGTTGCATATTTTGTAGCTGTCAGAGATCTTCCAGGAACAGCACTCCTAATTTTTTTATGTTTCTTAATGGTTTGGATTTTTAAATACATAAACACGTTAAATAGTAGAAATGCAGGGTTATACGAGAGTTTTTACAAGTATCTAAACGTGTTAGAGCGGAGCCTTATTTTAAGACCACCTTCTGCTTGTTTATTATAAATGTAAGGAACATTATTTTGACAATTATATTTCCTGAAAGCTCTGTAAATTTTTTAAATTCATTTTAATGTTAAATTGATAGACAAATATTTATTTTTTAATATAAATTATTATTGGTTTTGCTTAAGTGGGCTTAAATGTGATGTGTTTTGATCGTGGAGACAAAATAATCAGGGCCGCCGAATTCTCATCTCGCCCGGGCGCCTCGAGCTCGCCTGGCCGCGATGGAGGCGAATTGGCGAAGAGTTCCTGTGGGCGAGGGCGCCGCGATGGTGTGAGTTATGATGGAGGTTGTTTTCCATTCCATTCCGCAGGCTATTAGCGGAACCAGAAAGAAGAAAGATGCGCCCGAGCACTTCTGTTTAAACAACTTCCATTAGTGGGTACAGTCTCGCCGCGAACTTGGCCCTAAAGGGGTGAGGCCGCCCTCGCTGCAGATAAGATAGCGATCGTGAAATTCTATTCTCGACACCGCCGCCCCACACCCTCGCGATAAACTTCAAATTACGTAGTTGTATTAAAATTGCGGGGGGCAGACAGGCGCCTCCCCCGCTTGCTCTCATTACGGCGCCGGATTAAGACGGCTTTGTAAATTAGCGGAACTGCAACGACAATGAAAATCGGAACGGTGCGGAACTCGGCCGAGCCGCCGAGCCCGAGCTCGGGTTGTTAATATAGTAATGGGTGTGGGACTCGCGGGGGACAACATCACGGCCCATCAGCAACTCCGGGCGGCGGATGCCGAACAATGAATCAGAGCGGAAAAGCTGAGAATTTAACTTGCCGGGAACTGTGCAAGAGACGCGGAAGCGAAGATCGCAGCGAGGAGCAGGTTATAAGCAGCGCATTTCATGGGAACAAATTCCCCATCGATTCCTATTTTCCGGGCCTTAAACTAAATATTACATTCCGGGGAAGATTGCGCCGCGCCCCAACCGGCGCGCTAAAAGTTTCGGCCGCGTGGGGCCATCTTTGGGACGGATTATTTCGCGGAAATATTGCAGCCGTGCCTGACGCGCCGGAAGAAACCCGGAGCGATGTGCCGGAGTCGCTATGCTAAGTGCGACAGAAGTGGTGTAACGGCATTAAAGGCCTTATACGTCTTGGCAAGCGTCGGCATAATATGCGACTTTGATGCATTTCTACGAGAAACTTCAGGTGTGGGAATTTTATCGACCGTGCTCTTGGAAACGCCTTTGACCCGAGCCTGGGTTTAGTATAATTTTTTAACGTTGAACTAAAGAAAGAAATGCCCGGTTAAGTAAATATGTACGCTACTTATGATCTTGCACAAAATAATTTGATGCTGGCGCTAATCGATAATAAATACTCATCGCTTTAGGTTTAAACCTGGACCTTCAAAAGTCCAAACCATGAAGAAATATGTAGTTGTATCAGGTTTACACAGCAAAAACTATGTTGATTACAGAAGGCAATCTATTTATTTTACAAATGCGGTATTTAAGTTGTTAAAAATAATTATCCAAATATCAACGCGGTCGATAATTTTTACGAACCTGGAGCAATAAAGTATGTGGGTTTAGACGTGGGCGAAACACGGCCAGAAGGTTATTCTCCAATGAGGAACTACCTCAGGAGATTTGGTTTCTTTCTCTGCCTGGCAGAATGATTAAGGCTATCAGTGACTACTGAAAAGTCTCTAATGATGTGTATAATAAACGTCCTGACACTGCAACAATAATTTATCGCTTTATAACTCGTCTACCGTTGCTACCGTCAGAATGATGCTAGATAGCAACTATTACATAATGCATTAGAGACTACATGTCTTTTTAACCGAAATTCATTTGCATTCTGCTTTGTCCGTGCGATTTTTTACTTTATTTTATGTGGTCCACCAGACAGAAAAAATAATATTAATCGAACTTGGATGCGTTCGTGCACATTAAAACATATCTCTGGAAGATGAAGCGGGCAGACAAATTCTTTTACTTCTTTTATAAATACCACATCGACAGCTCAAGTTTACCGGAATCATTAGTACGCAGAGCTTTTAAAGTTCGCTTGGCAAGCGTGTACTCCTTAATTTACACTTCAGTTTGTCTCAAAAATAGACCCTTACATCGTTCATTTAACGCGCCCGCCACGCGGCACGCAAATTCGGTAAAAGACGAATAAATTCGGTCCCATTCCGATAACTTCGCCGATTGCGCCGAAGGGAAGTTAATTTTGGAAGAGAACGCTGCCCCTAGACTTGCAGGAGCGCGCTGATTGTTTTAGGGCCACGCTAAGCGTCTATTTCTAATCCGCGGTAGTTGCTGCCAGGCCATGCTACTCGAGCCCAATGTTACGACGGCATAATGACGTCGAAGGGTTGCTGTAATGCTGCTAATGGAACAATTGCTCTGGCGAATCAATAGGCGCGACTTTCCGTGATGTTGATGTTGCCCGGGGGCTAATCTGAGCCATCGCTGATAACAAGCCGGAGCTCCGGAAGATAGATATGCAGATGCGCTCGTGGCCGTTGAAACAATGCAGCGCTATCGCGATGTTTGGTCCTTAAACCCTTTAAAACCGCGAGCTTTTAGAAAAAGGCGATGGGGTAACTGCCGCTTATCTGCAGCTGGAATGAGTTTTCTTTATATGCGCCCAAAATATTTGTAAGTGGCCCGGTAGATCGGAGGGTTGCTTTTCTATTTCATTTCTTTGTTGTGGCAAGTGGGTGGGTTTGTTGTTTCTAAAGTAACGTTAGAAAAGTGCAATGCTCGGATGTGCCTGATTTTGCGCGAACAGCTTCCCTGGGTATTCGAGACGGTTGCATATAACGCGATTTTCGCCCGACGTATGAATATGAAAGTCTCCTAATGCAGTTTCCATGAGTAATGCCTCCCCAAAATACGATAAGTAATTCAATCCGGGCGAGCGGCGGCGCTCCCCGTCGTCAGAGTCGTCTGGCCTAGTCGAGCATGTGTGTAGTTGCGTGTGGTTATTTTTACCCACGGGGTGGCGATAAGAACCCCGTGGGGTGCGCGGAGCGCACTATCTGCCGGGGCAAACGCTGCCTAACCTAAATATTTTATGGAACACAAATAAACAAATCGAATGCGCGTTTGCGTTATGTTTGATTTATGCAACCGCAAGCGGCCCGCAACTACCCTTGCGGTTTTGCGTTGTGGTGCAACGATTACTTCTAACGGCCATAAAAGTTTCACGCGCTCGCCTTTCAATTTGATGGGAACGGAAAAATGGCCTGCTCGTGCTGCCAGATGACACGCCGTCTTGGGCGCATCTGCGCGATCGCCAGCCAGCCTAACGGACAAAAAACGCGCATTTGGGCCGTTCTGCAGTTTTGGGAGCCTTCAAAACACGACGTTTAAACATTTTGTCGATACAAGTGGATACGTATTTCAAAACGGGATACCATCATTTTGACTTCATGCAGTTTTGTAAGGGCATCTGCTTTTTACTATTTCACCACTTCCATTGTACGTTATGGGCATATATTTTTATGCTTAAACCAGCGAGCTTTAATTACGTCAATCAATGAAAAATTAAAATGGATTTAAAAGGAACAAGCTTAAAAATATGGTATTGATAATGCAATTCATAAATTAACGATAAATTGTGATAATCAAATACGTATCGTATAATCTCGAAAAATATATAAGTAGTTTGAATACAATATGAAAGCGAAATTAGTACATGTTAGCACAAAATAAAGAACAGTGAAACAGTACAACGGGGATTTAGATCAAAAGGTAATTTAATCAAATAATTAGCATTCTAATTGTAGCATATGGCAATTTGAATTTATTTAACTGTGAAGAGTGCTGTAACCTGAGACCGAAAATCCGCAAATAGAAATTATGCGCTTTAAGATCTTTTGGCGCCATAAACGGAAGAGCCTTGGTTTACAAGATATGCGGTACCACACATCCCGTGAGGTAATGGTTATTTTGATGAGAATGTTTCCTGGGCAAATAATGTATATCCGCCAAGATCACCAGATTTGACTCTGGCGGTCTTTTGCGCTCCACCTGAAAAAGCGAATAAATTCAAAACTTATTTAATATACACAAGGGAACGATAAACATGTGAAATGTTGGACAAAATTATGGTTGACGTTTTAAAATAATCTGATTAATTTGTCACTTTCTAATATTATTTGAAGCGCATTCTACGTGACAAGTTTTCTCAAATATTCTCACTATTACTAGAAAAATACTTCGAACACTTTATTTTGCACCACCCTATGCATGGTATATTACAATGTCCTGCGTGGGAGCATGACCTTACGAACTGAGACATTAAGGCTTCATGTCCACCTTCATTGCCCGCTGACAAGGCACCGCGCATTGAAAAACTCATTGTTCGTAGTGAACGCATTGCTTACTTTTTTCAATAAACAAGTTATAATTGGATGAGAATATCACAGGAAAATTTTGAGTAGGAAGAAATGTTTTCTCATTAAAGTAGTTAGAGATGGAAAGCTAAAAAGAAAGATTCTGATTAAATTAACCTGACACATAAATACACCAAAAAAGAGTGTCTGAAACAAGGAAAATGTGGAGATGTATCTAAAAACAAAGTCATAATTTAGAAAAGTTTGAAAATCAAAAGTCTCAACTAAGGCAAAAACGTTTTGGGATCTTGAAAATTTATTTTTCCTTATATTGAATAAGTCTTTATATTTTATTTTCTTAGTTATGTATTAGAGTGCAAATGTAAACTGGAAGTTGGAAAATTTAGTAACCCTAGGTATTGCAGTGAAATGTATCGTAAGCCGGGGCTACTTTGGCATAGTTTTAAAAGTTTTTTTATCGGAATTTATACACCATTTGTCCATTGTTCAGCAATTGCTGGGCTTTTTTTTGGTTCATTCTCGTAACGGAGGTTGGAGAACCACTCTCTTATCTCTCTTTGCATCATGAGACATAAAAAAGAGTATTTTCCTCCGCATTACATGCCTGAAGTATTTTCTTTTTCCCTAAAATGATATTAGTTATTTCAACTGTTTTGTTCATCATTCATTGTAATAATTTATTATTTGTAACTTTATTTGTCCACAAGATTTGTAAAATACCACATCTCAAATATATATTATATTTATTTGTTTTAAGATCCGTGGTTCTGCACCATACGATAAGTTGGAGAAAATGTAACAAAGAGTCTAATTTTTAATTTGATGTTCATGTGCCGATAATATTTTCATTATTATATTCAAAAGCATTTTTCGATGCTTTAATGCAGCATTTTATTTTCCGTGATTAATCCTTTGTTTCATTCAACTGAACATCTAGGCCTTTATAGCAATTAACTTTTTAAGTTGGGGTAATCGAAATATCCAAGGTCGCTCTAATGTTTGTTTTAGATATTATCATTATTTTGGTTTGTATCGGTTACAGTAAATTTTCATTGTTTCAACAAAATGTTGTGAGTCTTTCATATTATTTGCAATTATCAGTGTGTCATGAATCTAACATACATTGTTTATAAGCTGTACATTTATGATGGCTCCGGTCGATTCTTCTCTGAGAGCTTTGTTGAAAATACCCTCGATATATATATACACTATTTTATCTCTTCAATTTTTACTCTAGCTTTTTGTTTTCAGTGCAGGTTAGACAATGATTCTTGTCTTCTTTGTTTTGGAGAAGTTCAACTAATTTTTTATGGCAGACTATGTCAAATGCTTTCATATCTAAACATCTCTGTAACAATTCATTTATCCCAAAAAGAGCTTCGCGTGTTTCACGTTTATTTTGAAACCAAAACTAATATTTTGTTAAGATCTTTATGGAATTCTTCAATTTCATTTTCTTCTTTGTCCGCTGTTGGTGAAAACAAGCATGTTAACGTTATTATGAGTAGTACCTGTCTGAATTTTTATCATTATAATTCGATTGGAATGGGGAATTAAGGCAATTATAAATTTATTTTTCTGCCTTACGATGTTAGTGATACCATATCTAGGATCTGTGCTGTTGTTTCATTTAGCTGTACACCCAGAATATCAATATTAAGACGTTCCATTTCATCTAGAATTGTATAGTTTTTCCGGTGTCTAGAAAGTCCTGAATCCCATGTTTTGATTCTCACCGTTGACTTAGACATTTTTGATGTTTTTTGACTCCTTGTGGTCGATGGGATTAAAGGAGTTCTTTCTAAATATTGCTGCATAGAAACGTTCAAAACTGTTTATCGCGGAATATTTAGTTGTTGGTGATTGCACTAGGGTTATCCGATTTGGGAATTTTAATGCAGTGGTTCCTGTTGTTTTTAGCATTCTCTTACCGTTGATCATTAAATGACTCATCCGTTTTTAGGGGCAATTTTGTCTCTTAAGGACGAGGGAATGCCTTTATCTTTTACCAGCTCCTATACTCAAAGGTGTTAGAAGACAAGAAGTGGTCGCTTATACCAGCGATCACTTGGTCGACAGAGACTTGTTAATTATTTAACAGAATGTACTGCGAGCAGGTGAAGTTGTTGTTTGGATTAATATGTGTGCCATCATCCATTAAACCTTTTTTTACTGTATTAGATTATTGAGAAAAATGTGTTATATTAATGCAAAGTAATGCAAAAGCTCTTGATACTACTTTCACAGTCTTTATTTTAACAGATTTTCAGACTCCATTACCGGGTTATGTTAATATACTTAAAACTTCCTAGATTTTTTAAACAATGATTAGGTTGAGTTTGTATGCTTTTCTTGGTGTTATAGTATTTACTATTAATTTGCTTGTTTTTCCTTCGAAATGTAACAACCTTTTTGAACTCGAATCATTCGTAAGATTCATTTCGTAGTAATAATAAATGAAAATATAGGGAATTACTCAAATTTTCACGAATGTCGTCAAGAAAACTGTTATTTCGAGAAACCGTTTGATGGTTGTTGGCTTTTAATATTGCGACCAGACGATTGGGAAGACCCGTTCTTGCAGCAGTCTTCTACGAAATTGTAATTCAGCTCGTTATTCTTTCACTGCTTTACGATTTTGTCTTTTTTGTTGAGGAATTTTTACCACACTCTTAATATCTCGTAATGTCAGACTTTTTTGTGAAAAAAATCGCAAATCTGTTGTAATACTCAAAATTTTGGAGAGCAGCTTTTCTTTTTCCAGAAACTAAACAGTAGGATGACCTACACTTTCCAGGTGTTCTTTACGAAGCTTGTACAAAAGGGTTGTTCGGTTAATTTTGTATTTTTTCGAGATCTTTTTTATGACAACCTTCCATTTTGCATCTTCCCTTGTTAAGCTTGTCGCGGCTGTTCTTCGGCAGATTGTTTGTAAAGACAACCACCAACATTTTATCTTATAATACATAACAGTTTATGTGCTACGTTTAACATTTAGTGTGCCATAATGTAACCTATAAATAACCTAACATAAAAAAGCACTTGGTGTCAAAAAAGGTATCAAAGACTTCCCCAAAGTCAATGTAACCACGATTTCAGGCACAAAAAACAAAAATTTGGTTAGTTTTTTACTTACAAAAGTCTACGAATGGCATACATGAGCAATTGATTACAAATACTCGTTGAGAACGTGTTTCGAGTTTTAGAATTGTACTACAACAGAGTTACAAAACTTGAAATATGTAGGACTACCAATAAGTGACCAATTGTGGCTTGTTTATTTTTTCCTTCACAAGCTTAACCAAATTACATAACTTTAGTACACTGATGAAGCATGATAGTAACTATCGGGACGCGGATTTGGAATAACGTTTTAGATGTGTGATTGATTTTTAGAAAGTTAGCTGTTGGAAAATATTGTTGGAGCACCAGCGTCACCTTGATAACTGTTGGCGAACGAATTACAGACTTGTAAAGGCGTATCGAGCGTGTAAACATGTTACTGATAATGGCGACAGGGCAAGTGGAGTGCAACAGTGTGTTAGGCGCAACTATAGCATAACAGGGAATGTCTGGTCCCGAACCCGACAATCAATGAGGGACAACGACAAGCTTCCGCCGCTCGCGGTTACCGTCGAGTACACTTTAGCATCGAGGGCCCTCGTGGTGTCATCGGATCGGCCTTCGGATGACGCTATCCCCAGCATCCCTTTGTGGCGGCCTTCGCTCGCGCGTTTGCTCACCTTTTACCGCAAACGGCGCGTTTTCAGAAAGTTATCTTTCCGGCGCGAGGGCTATCAGTAAAACGGCCTAATTCTTTCGTTTCTTTATATTAACAAAATTTTAGTTTCAATTTGTCAAATGAACAAGATTGCAATTTTTAAGCTATCTAATTATTTATTAACTTCATGATTTCAATTATCCTACGGCATAAATATAATTTTGTTTTCAAGAATAAAATGATATTTTAAATTTTTAAATCTTCTATGGAAACCTTATTTAGATATAAATAGTGGAATACATGAAAAAATTATTTTATAACATACCCAACTAGTAAAATTCAACTGTCGTGTAATTGAATTTTTTGTTAAAGAATAAAATACATCTTTCTATTTTTTCTTATTCACTTTCGTGTTATCTTTATGACGAAAAATGAAATCCTGATGTATCGAATTTTAGTATTTTGAAGAAAAAGGTACAAAACTCTTTTACTTCACAATAACACATTAAAGCTATAAACCATATCTTTTACATAAATTTGCCAATGTTACTGCAAAAAAATTTACATGAGTTCAAAAATGTCCTTCTAAAATATTGACCAAAAGGTTTTTTTATCATCGAGGTGAGTTGCAACTTTTTTATAATTTAGATAGTCTTATATATTACACTAGTAAAATGGTTCGCCCCAAGGACAGGCAACCCAAGCTAATATTTGGTTTAGAGCTTCGTCGACAATTGAAAAAAAATGAGCCAATAATTGTTTTACCGGCCATATCTAAGCATGATGACGACATTCGTTCGGCTATATTTGGTTTCACATAAATCAAAGTTGTGCCGCATGCGCCTACTAATGGCAAGAATTGGACACATAGTGCATGAAACACCGATAGGAGGCGCAGACTGTTATATCACTCCATGTTTCGACCTATGCATTGAAAATCTAAAACCTTTATGTAAGGTTTGGCAACAAACCGGTTTGAATAAGCTATTCCAATGGCTTGGAGATTCCACATTTTGTGATGATAAAACAAATTAAAATATTTAAAATAAAGATTATTTATAAAAAGTTTAAAGTTTTACTGAGAGGCAAAAAAAATTTAAATAAATTTGGTTAAAATTACGCTTAATGAACAAAGTGTACCTATTTCCACAGTGAACTAGTAACAAGATTTTTAAAATCATCGAATTTATTAAATATACTGAAACTATTACGTATCCAAAGTAAGATTTAGTGTGAGTAGTAAAGTGAATGAGGAATTTCAAAGTTTAAAATAGATGTATCTTTTTCAGTGTTTCAATATGCAGCTTGTAGGATGGTGACAGTAGTATAAGGTTTGGTAAAAAAATAATGAAATTGAGCATTTTAGGAATTTCTTTTATTCTTTTTCCAAATGAAGGTTATTTCTTTCTAAGTAATTTATTTGAGCAACTACACACTGATATAGGAGTTTCTCTATTGTTTGTAGCAATTTTAGAAGACATTTTAACTCTTCTATTGAATGTCATTCAAAGTACCAAAATGGTGCCCTTTGAATTGTTTTTTTTAACCGGTGGAATAAAAGAAGTCACGAGGACTAAATTCTGTATTAAAATGCGGTAAAACGGTTCAACTCGCTACCGATTATTCTCAGCTTAACTCAACGATCTGATGTCGCAAGAGCCTTCACTATTTCCACATTATTGTCCGTTATGAGGTCATAGGTTTTCCGGCACGGAAATCGCCTCCTTGGTCCCGTAAAAAGTTTTGTGTCTTTCCATAAACTCATTGTAATTTTCTATAACTCGAGCTTTTTACCAAATATGATAGCATAATATTGCTTGGTTTTGCCAATTTTGTAACGAACCTCACTTCAGATACTCTCGCCAATCACCTAGCAACTCCATCAATTTCAAACTTGTACCGACTCTACGACTGCCATGTGAAGTGGGTGGCAGCACCGTTGTCGTTTTGTGAACAGTGTTGTCAGTCTTGTAAATTGCATCTTACGCCTGGAATTTTCTGTTGTTTTTAACAATCGTTTATGTTAAAACATTAATTTAATCCAAGGGTTTAAGAGACCAAATCGGGAAGCAAATGTGCTAATATGGTGCTTGTTATTTGGAAATTAGTAGTACTGGACAACGTGAAGATTATCTATTTTTTCACAAATTCTTGTTATTTAAAAGAAGTTAAAAAAAATTTTATGTGACATTTTGATGTGAATAAAATCATTACAAATAAAACATTTTTGAAACCATTAATATTTTTGAAGATAAAATTTGTTGGCTGTTGCTATGAGGAATACAAAATCCGTACGTAAGAGATTACGAAACTGCGAAACTAATATACAGTTCTTTTGATAATTAGTTTGGCGAGGTTTTCTTTAATGCTTTCCTATTGATGAGGCTCTACTTCAAAAATTACACTTTTGGAATTGTAGTAGGTTTGTTGGCATAAACTCTCTTTCAAATAGTCTCAGAGGAAAAAGTCGAATGAGGTTAGATAGCAACACCAGGGGCCAGTCGACATTGCGCCTATGCTGTGCTGTGTGACATGTGGCTCCAACTTGTTGAAACCACATGTCATTAATTTTAAATTGTTGGTTTTATTGAAATAAAGTTGTTTTACGTCTCCCAATAGCGTAGACCATTGACAGTAACAGTGTTATCAGCTTAGTCCTCCAAAAAAATACGGACCAATGATTTCCTAAGTCGACATTACACTCCAAGCAGTACATTTTGTAGATGCATAGGTTTTTGTGAATGGCACGTGAATATTCAAAGCTATTTAAAGAAATATGAGTCTCATCTTTCTCTATGAGCTTTTTTTTTACAAAAATCAGTATCACTTGCTATGTACTCTAAAATCAATTTCACAAGTGTACAATATTTCTGATGGTCTTTGATGAATTTTGCCATATGTTTAGATGCCAAATGTACAAATTCAAATTTCCAAGATTTACAAATCGTAAACGGGGTTTAAATTGGATCACCCAACATTTTGCTTTAGATTTTTTGGAGGTCCCAAAAATTTACCAAAATGATGTTGAACTATCGACATGATTTTATCTATTCCACAAACGGCGTCCACATCTGTTTCGTTTTCCAGCGAGCTAGACGTTTGGAAGGTTTCCCCGTGCGGTGGAAGTGACAATTCAGAATTCGTGTGCACACACCGACGGGATGTAGTTAAGAGAAAATATTAACCTGAATGTAAGCTAATTTCATTCCAGTCTGTCGGCATATGGTCCGTGCTGAATAGGCCGTAATGAGGGAACACAATGGCTATAGAAACCACGGACCATGCAGGTACAAAGGCCCACCCTTCTTCCTATGCTCGCACAGAAATGCAACATTTCGCGGCAAAGGTGCGACGATCCGTCCCGTCCATCCTGCGAGCCGTCGCCCATCTATCCGACCATCGGAATGCCGCCCCCGCCCCGCGCCCGTCGCCGGGGTTAAATTGCTTGTTATACATGTCGCAAACACCGCTCTTAATCACGATCGGAACAATGCGCACTCTGGATGGAGAGCGCGACAAACCGAAGCTTCATTTCCGGGGCGAACGCCTCCGGCCTTTGTCTCCCGGAGCACTCCTTATCTGCGCTAAGACAATTCCAAGGCGGCGCTGGAAATTAGAGGAGTCCGCCGCCGTCGCTGCCGCCGCCGGTTAATTAAGCGCGCGTATCTCGCGCCGAGCGACTGGCGCGTATCTGATCGGCGCGCGGCGACAAAGGACGCGCGCGATCCGATTACCCGGGCCGGGCGCGGATGCTCCGTTCCTCGTTGTTGTGACGCTGATGACGTTTGATACTTTGAATTTCAAATCGGCAGGGGTGGCGGCGCGGCGCGCACGGCGTCCTCGCGCCCCTCGCCGGCGCTTTTTACGCGCGCATTCACCGCCGATCGGAATTACAAGCGCGCCCTCCGCTCCCATTGTCGAGTGCCGCGTCCGTTGTAATGGAAAATAACGTTAAACTGTGACGCTGCACCAGAACCGAGCGACGCTCAACGCACGGCCGATTAACGGGGGCCGAACAATGCGCCTTACAAGGCTTGCGGCGAGATGCGACAACCTATCATCTCCTGCCTTTGTCTCTTTATCCCGACCCCGCTGTGTTTGTTTAAATAATACGACTAATCACGGCTACACACGTTATATTAGGTTTTATCTGGGGACGACATGACAACGAGCGAATGCCGCGCCGCCCGCATTTTTGTTCCTCGCTTCAACACCCACCGTGCGAGCGCCCGCCGCCACCACCGCCGCCCTTTAGATGGCCAATAGCCAATCGATATGGCTGTGGAACGTATACACAAAAGTGCCGCCAAACGCCCTATGTTTTTTATTGTGAAACAACAGACTTCTGATAACTGATACGCCAGCTGTATTTCCCACCTTAGAACCTCGGCGTTCGATAAAAAAAACCTCTTGGGTGAGCTTTTTCAAAAGCATTCCAAGGAGAGGTTGAATAAGTGTTAAAATCCTTTTTTTATTAATTTTCACTAACGTGGTGCTTCTCCTATAAACAAATTTTTGATTTTCTGGTTTCTTATTTTAAAAGAAAGCATATACATTCTATAGCAAAATTATAATAGCTAGAATATACAAAAGTTTTGTAAGACGCAATGTGAAGTTTGTAGATGAACTATAGGCACACCCTACGCCGATAGTAACTTTTATAAAAAAAATTTTTGTAAATTAGCAATGTAAATTTTACATTCTATAAATTAATATGCTAGTAGAAGACTTAAACGTTACGGATACTTTTAGCAGAATGTGAACTCTTCCAATGAGGAGTACATTTGTTTAACATCTGAGGTCGGATGGCCAACGTTCTTTAATCTTTTGTTTTCTTATTGTTGTGTTAGTGGTGCCATTAGATTCAAGACTGGCTTGATACTTGTTACTGCGTTCTTAAACGATATTTTTCACAAATCTTAGACTGACATCTTTAGACAGTTGCTGTATTGGACTTGAACAACCTCGTAGTTCATTGTCGTAAGTCCATATGGGTTTGATAGCTACCTTGTAGATTAGGATTTTATTTTCGGGGGAACCACTATAATTTGTCGAATCTAAGTTTTGTTTGTTTCCATTTCTTGCATTTTTTGGATTGGCGTGGACGACTGTGATGTCCGCGAAGGTCCCAGTTAGGGTATTAGTTGTGACATGTAGGTCAGATGTATACAATATATAAAGTGATGAGCTTAATATTCTACTCTAAGGAGGTATAGCTTTATTTGTACAAGTGTTCCAGTGTTTGCCGTTAACTTTTGTTTTGAGTTTTTGAGATCTTCATGCCATTCCATATCAAATGCTATAGTGACGTCCAACAATACAGAAGTATAGAGTTTTTTATCTTTGAAAGATTTGTTGAGTCGTATGAGCAGAATCCAAACTGGTAGTCATGGATTTTATCCAAGATATCACGTGGTTTGGGTTTTTACCAGTTTTAACTATCATTATTACTTCCGCCAACTGTTGGGGCCAGTAGTGGAGATGCAAAATAACATTGAATTAATAGGTTAGCACTACAATACATTTACTTGGAAGTTCCTCCAACATTTTAGGGGATTTTCTGATGCGTAAGCAATTGATTTCTATAGGAGTTGTTTGTTTTATGGGATCAGTAGAAGTAAGAGCATTATTCAGATATTTATATATTTTTGTTGGTTTGGTACGGCATTATTTGGAGTAAAAAATTTAACAAGTTGCTCGGAAAAGATATCAGCCTTTCCTTTATTGCCACGTGACCATGAAGCGGCAGTTTGCATTGGTTTTAGTTTTGCTTTGACTGAACGCCAAACAGAGTTATATTACGATAGAACGAACACACTTAAGAAAACGACTTAAAAACATTTTTAGAATTATGATGAGAAGATTGATTTATCATTTTATGGATAAGAAGTTTTAAATAAATTTGTTAAATAGTGTAGTTTCGGAATTCTTTTGCTAATAAAATCAAAGTTGAGTGCTTATCATCATTTATGTGTATGACGAAACTACAGTAGAGGGTAATTTCATATTATATACTTTGGATAAATTGCATTTATCATCCAATGTGAGATTATAGATGGTACTTAACTGCGTTCAGAATTTTTCACCAGGATTAAGAGTCTAGTCTATAGCTTTGTTATCTCTGACTATGAAGTTAAAGCATGCGAGTTTGTAAAGGGTAAAGGTACGTGTTAGTAATTGTAAATGTTTATTTTACATAATGAATTTCTGTAGGCAACTCAAAAATATGCACGTTAACCAAGGTTATATCAGTCATAGCGGCTATTTTGAGACTATAGTTCTAAACAGCCGATTTGTCATACATCCAAACCATACACGCGAGTTCTGAACGTCTTTTTGAATGGCGTCTTCTTCTTATACTTCTCAACCATGTCTATTTCCTCATTTTCATTAATACTTTATTTGTTATTCTGTCTACTTATTGCCTTTTCAAAATAGGCTATATTCGTTGCCCGCAAGTCTCCGATTTTTTCAGGACTTCTACACCACATATGGGAAAACATAACGTTTTAATCTTATCTAAATTAGTTTCGTTGCTACTAAACAACGTTTTGTTTTTCTGACTGTTGTCATCCTGACTTTAATTTCTTCAAAGCAGCAATTGTTCTTATTTATATCTATCATTTTCTCTATTGTCTGATTTTTTATCTATATTTTCTTATTGTTTTGCGTTATATTGTATATTAGGATGAATTTTTCTCTTTTATATATTTAATGCCTAATCCTATTCTTGACGTTGTTTTTTTAATTAATATTTCAAGATTGGTTAAATTTGTTGCCAATAAAACCGTACCAATTGTGTACTCCATGTTGTTCATTACATAACTTTAACTTCTCTTGTTTCTCTAGCAGCTTATCCCGTTCTAAATGACTTCTTACTTAGTTATATCTGGACTGCTTTTTTCTTGCTAGTTTTTTATTCCTCCCATGTCTGTTGCATTTAAAAAGCTTTTCTATGTATTTTTTTTTGTTTTTAATTTTCCCATCAATACAATAACTTTTCCCATTCTTATCTATTAAAAGCGCCCGTGTGGACGAACGATTAAGGCGTTTGGCTACGGTGCAGCCAGACACGGATTCAGTCCCGGGCTTAGATGCCTAGCACATGGCTTACTCTTTTTCTTCTTCTTCTCTTCTTTACTCTACCTGCTCCGTTTCAATCACTGCCACCTCTTTCTAGATTGAGCAGGGTATCATTCACTTTGATGTTTATACTTTGGGAATCGCCATTGATCTATATGGATTTTCAGTTAGCTCTTAGTTATTAAGATAGGTGTTTGTAACCCACCTTTGAGTGCCCTTAAAAATTTCGTAAAGTCATTTAACTGAATCTCTTTTCAATATCTGTGATATCTAGGTAATTGTCGTGAGCGTTGTTACATTCTACATTGCATTCTAGCAAAGTCACTTCTACGATCGGCTGGCCACCTAATATAAATTTAAATCTAATGAGTTTTCGAGTAATTTATTTATCAACTAGGTAGGCTACTATACGAATCAATCGCTAGTAAAAATTTTTATTGACTTTTTCTAGTCTAGATCTATTGTAATCTGTTTTAACAGGGCACCTCGTGTAGTTTGTGGTTCTTTATCACGCATGTAACGATCCTAGCTAGAAAGAGACTGGTTATATTGACTCTGTAATGCGCTTCACTCACCACTGGCACTTATGCCTAACCCCTAAGTGGCCTACTCAGCCACCAAAAATAATTGAGTCATTTTTTTAAATTTCTGATGGTTGTTCTATTTTGTCATGTACACCTTTGCATCAATTGTAGTATTTTATTTCTTCACATTATTGTTCTCTTATTTTTGATATAATTTCGTTTGAGTGCTAGGAACTGTTTAAATGGGATGTGTAACCATGCTTAAGGCTTGAATTCGACAGTACATACCACAATTCAAAATAAAGTCAAAGATATGATGGTTTGGCAAAAACTGTTTATTAGTTTTTGAGAAGCCCTGATAAATTCTACTAATTATTAAGTAAAAATATTGGATAAGCTGAAAACAACACAGACAGAAATGTTGTTGCGCTAAAATGATACGCCTGCTTATAAACAAAAATTAATCAAAATCCAATTTTAAACTTTCCTATATTTATTACTTTTGCTTGATTTGTTTGCTTTGTACTCGCACATATAATAAAACTTTCTGATTGGAACTAGTCGAACAAAGAGTGGCCTGAATATTATAAAAAATAAGTGACTTTTAGCAGATCGCAGGGAGGCTGGAAAACGTCGAATTAAGTATATGGAACTCATAGATTAATCTTCGAACTTTTAGTGTAATATCTAAATGCTATTTATAACTTTCTTGAAAAGTGAGTTTGCTACTACGTTTTTCTTCTGCCAAGGCTTTTCAATTATTTTGTTTTAGATGATAAGATGTGTGTTCATATATTATGCATTTAAAAAAACTAACAAGGCAAAGGAAAGCAGAAGGAATAAGGCGACTCTAAAGCGCTTGCCAAAAATGTGTAAGAATAAGTGTAACAAATTTATCTACTCGCGTAAATAAAACACACGTATAAAACCTAACAACTGACATCAAAATAGAAAAAACAAAATATTCACCGAAGGCACTATTAGTCAAAAAAGAGCTGCTGCATGGATTTAATACTTCTTAAGATCTATTCAAAAGAAACGTTAACAGCATGGAGAAAAGAGATTAACAATTATTTTTCCTTTACTTCGATGAGGTTATAGTAATTTAAAAGAAACAAATGTAATTTTTATATAGCGGAAATGCTTTGTAGAATATTATAAATTGTAAACAAATGGAGAATTCAAACTATTTTATAAAAAACTAACTAGCTGCATGGCATCAGCTTACATGACTGGGAAAAGATGTTACAAATGTTCAAGAATAGACAGAGTGAGGAACTTCAGAATATATATTTATGCAGTTATTATAGAATAGAAATAAGTGAAGAAATTGTGATACCGAAAGCGTAGATATTCGAAGAAAAAAAGGCAGACCAATGCACTCCCACAAAAACGAAAGAAGAGCCAACGATTACAGGAAATGTCATAGAAAAGGCCTGGGTGCTACATTCTGTTTTTTTAAAGCATTATCTAGAGATACACTTTAGTTACAGATGCACTTTTTTAATAATTTATAATAGAGTATAACTTTAACCGGAATTGTTTTTAGTCAATGCCAATTTCTCAATGTATCATTCTACACTATATAATTACATTTATGTAGTTATTTACTGGTTCCTGTATATGCCAATTTCAACCATTCAACATGTTACAAAGTCTGAATCCACGTATGTCTAAGTTTTTCAAACAAATAATGCGATATGTGGTATGGTGACGATCAGAGCTTTTCAAATTTTAAACTAAATGGCCGGGTGGCCGCGGCTATTGATTCGCTGCATGGCCGAACGCAAAAAGCGCACCTGCCACGGCCATTTGATTTGCTCCGGCCGAGCGAAGCTTCAATTATAAGTTAAATAATTCAACGTTCCCGATCTAGGAAAAAAGCCGATTCGGTTAAAAATTTATACGTTTCTATCTTTCAAAAATTGGGATGCCGGTAAAAAATTGTCAGTCTAAGACGCCAAAAATACCTTTGGCGGTTAACCCCTAGTTTATATATGTTTTATTTGAGCTCCGTTTGTTACCTTTACCCTCTCAAGAAGTTGATCAAAATTGTCGTTTACGTTAAACGTTAACAACAAATCTTAATATTTAACTTTTACATTTGGGACCACTGCCGTGGTAGACTAGTTACGAGCAATGTGACCTCAAGAACATCTAGGCTTTTTGGTTAGATATTGGTTGATAGTTTAGAAAAGTTTTTTTAGATTTCTCTAGGATTGTCTTGCTTTTCGGGCATTATTATTTGCACTTCTTTATTCGTTTATTGTTCAATTTAATTGAAACATTTGAAGTGTTACCAGGTTTTTATTTTGATATTATTTACACTTTTCTGTTGCCGTTATTATTGAAAAAAAACCGCAACTTATAGTGGAATCCAAAATGAAATATTTGTACATATTCTTCAAAAGTTTGTGTATGAGATTCCATACTATAAAATGTTAAGCGTTATGAAAATAGTCTTTTGAATGTAGGCGTTTTTGTTCCAAAGAAAATTGCTTAAACATTCTGTTTCGTTTGCTTAGCATTTTCTGTTTTTAACCATTAAAACAAATTTCCATCGCATTTGTTTTTCTCCATGATATCCTTGGTGTTTCTTAATTTATTACATTTGGATCAATATTTTTTTGCGAATTTAAATTAATTTATGTGACTGTAACTTTCACATAACTGTTATTAGTTTAGTTTTATGGAACGCAATTGTTTTGGTTGACTAAGTTCTTGAAAAAGACAAAAGTTATGCTGATCAATTTTTTATTTGTTAATGTAGTGAATGTTGTATCCGGCATTATTGAGTTTAAGGAACTCCATCGATTGATCAGTGATTTTGCTGTTTTTGCAAAAACCCAAGGTCATCCTGTCGGCGAGGGGTGAACGCCTCTTCTCGCTCGTAGCCAGTAGTTTTCGTCAAGTATCGCAGTTCGAGTTGTTTACTTTTGTTTTTTCGTACTTTGGGGTCGGTTTGCAAGGCCGTGAGCGGAGGCAATTGCCGCTCCATAAGCGCGGCAGTTTTTCTTCCAACGGCTTCTCGCTATCTGGCAGGCCTCGGGGGCGACTGATAAAAACAAATGACGTCGACGACGTCGCCATCCCGATGGAAATGACTTCGGTTCCGGCACACTTACTTATTCATTTCACGAAGAGAACTTTTTAAATTGCGTAATTTAGCAAAGGCGGCTGTTTTATTTTCTTCTCGTTCACCACGTGTCTGCGCCGGGCGGGGGCGGCGTTACATTTCATTTCGTCGTCGTGTTAGACAATGCGGCGGGGGAATAAATTGGCAACTTTAATTAAGATATTGGGCAGCGAGATATTCTTTTGTTTCGCCGGGCGCGGCGATTCATCATCGGGGCGCTATCGCTAATGAACGTTTTAAATTCGAACGCGCAGATAGCCGGCGAGGAAGCTGGTTATCGCGGCGACGCCGGCGCCGGTTGGACCCCTTTCCCGATATTCGTCTCAAATGGATTGCACATTTTAATTAGCCCGGTTAAAGTACTCCAACAATGCTCTTTTTACACTCCATGAAGCTTGCGCCATTAAAGACGGCCGTTTGAATCGGTGAAATATGACGCTGTGCGATCGAATATTTCACCAGCAAACGCCACGCAAGGGTTGGGCCAAAAGTTGTTTCATTTCTGCTCATGTTGAGGAGAACTGAGGTGTCATTTGGATAATGTAATTTTCAACATTTTAAAATTGTATAAAACATAGTAAGTATTCGCAAACCACATAACAAATGAATAAGTTTGCAATATTTATTTACCCTTAATCTTTAAGAACAAACAGTGCGGCTAACTATCAGACATAATTGATAAAAAAACACGCAACAAACTTAATTTAACACAAACACATTAAGATGCTTTTTAACAACTATAAAAAAATCAACAAACATCCTTATAGCAATGAAGAAATCAGTCATGATATTCTATTCTGCCTTCAGTTACTGGAACTTCTCTGCATTCGACGCTTTCTTGTCCAGCAGCTTTCTCTCCAGTCTGTCCCACATGTGCTCGATCGATGTCGAGATCGTGGGACTCTCGCGAGAACTTCGATCTTTTTTCGATTAAGCCATTTCGAAACTTTGGATTATTATTTTATAAAAAAATAAATGCCTGTCGATAAATATGGCATATCCAAGAACTCTCTCAGGATTTATTTTTTCGTGAAGCGGTCCATCGTAACTTCAATGCTTAATTCCTTGGAGAAAAGTAGTTTCATGCCTTGACACTCCTATTGCCATGTTTGATGGTCGTCGCTAATGTCGGATAGATGCCACTCCATCACTCCCAAACATTATATATTTGCTGTTGTCTGACCAAATGATGCTATACGACTCTACACAACTTGTGTGTTTTCCAAGTTGACCTAAGGGGTATATGATCTTTATTAACGGTTATTTGAATCATGGTCACTTAAGTAGACACATAGTTAATACTATCATACTGTCTTCAAATCAAATACCTAACAATACTTCTTCTTTATTTATCTAAATTCAACGTCCAAATCTGCTGAGCATTTTGTGGTCAAGTCGTTGAGTCGTTTCGCTGTAGTGCGAACGGGGCCGGGTTTTATCCTGAGCTGAGATGCTTGATCGGTTGCCTACTCAGTAACTAAAAATAATTTTGTATAACGACGGAGAAGCGAGGGTGAACATATAAGAGTCTTAATCTTCCAGTTCGCAGGCCTTGCTCCCACGTGAGGGGTTAGAGCCTCAATATCATTATAAATGCTTTATTGCAAATGATGTTTCTAAACGCCTTGGCATAAAAACTAATGATCAATAGTAATTCATACCTATAAAAGTTTCAACATTTTCTTAACTTTCTTTCAAAACTTTTAAGTGAAAAATTCTTGCTATTAGATTTTTTGTTGTTCCTCTTTAAACATGTTCAATTAGATTAATTATATAAGTTTCTAGATGAAATAAATTTAAATCTTTTGCGTAGCAATTAGTTATGCATTACACATATGATTGTCGTCTCCTAATTATCCACACTAAGGCAGGAAATTGATACAGATGAATCAAAGACCAATTTACTATTTCTTTGCCTTAGACCAATATATTTTACTCGCAGTAGGCTTATCGCCTTGCTTTATAACATTTTTTCTCAATTTATATATGTATATTTTACTTACATTTTTTACGCACACACCACACACACGCATGCGTATACACACCCACCCACACGTAGGACACGCTCACGTTAACACATTTATTATACAGGCATGACTAATCTTAAAATTAACAGGGAGTCCAATTAAGCATTTCCCTTTTCTAACGGACTAGTTAAAAATAGTAATTCTGTATATTAACCAAGAAACTTTAAGCACTCACAATAGGGGTGTAAACGGTTTAACATAAATGATACATTACACCCTTGACTATTAAGTGCTCAAGTGTATGGAGAAGCAAAAGTACCATAATGATTTAAATATAAACATTTGTTTTTAATGAGTTTTTATGAACTGTTTGTTGGTACACAATAGTGCCATGCAGTTTGTTGTCATATTGGTGGTGTTGAGGCTCTTTACTTTACCAAGTGGCATGGCCTGCAAACTAAAAGCTCAACGCTCTCATAGATTTACTCTAACCGCTCGTTTGTAGCACATCGCGTTTTAAACAATCACATTATTATCTAGAGCCGAAAAGTAAGCCCACGTCTGTTCGGTACTAAATCAAACACCTTCAGCGTTTAATCACAAATTGACGCAATAGTATTAAAAATACTAAGAAAAAGTATTTAGAATACGTTGATGTGTGCTGATAGCCTCAATTATAAGAATTCTTGTGGTCTTCTCTATAACAGAGTCTGCAAAAATGACAAGTTTTCCAAAAGTAGACTAAAGACTTACTTGCGTCTGGGCTAGCACTCCGCTTCAATTTTCACTAGTTCTTGCAGTTTTATTTGAATTTTGAAAAATCCCATTCTGGTGTATGTATTTAGGGTATTGCAAAGTGGTTCTTAAAATTCGGAGCTGGGTATATTAAAGATTCGTTTGTAGGCGTATGGTTGAAAATTGGATTTGTGCTAGGTTTTGAGGCTGTTGTTGATATATGTGTTGTTATAAGTATTCAAAAGGTTGACCTGCATTGTTAACTTATGAGGGCTGCGGAAAATTTTAGCACTCGGTTTCTAATTATGTTGCTTGAGTCTCCTATGCGAAAAAAACACGTGAAATATGCCATTAGAAGGCTGCGGCGGTCTCGAGGTCGCTTTATTGTTAACACTTTCATTTGGACTCGCAGCCCAAAATCGTTAATGTGTATGCCTCATATTTCAAACGGCTACTACGTATTGATAAAATTTGCTTTTGTTAGTCGCTGAACTCTTCAAAACTAATTTTTTCACATTGAAGTGTGTGGTATTTTTTGTCCATGAGATAGTTATAATAATTCTTAACAAAGTGCAATCAGTATTATCTTACTAACGCCCAAATTTGCTGAAATATGTTTAAAAAGCTGCGCTATAACATATTTGATCAGAATCTCTATTTAGAGATTATGGAATGTACAGAATGATAACAATAATATATTGTTATATATCTAATGGAACAGCAACTGGCAAGATTATGTATTTGCGATTACTATTTGATAACGCAGATGTAACAAAAAATTGCCTTTCAATAATAATTTATTTTACATCACACTTTTTACTCTTTTCTTGAATTGGAAGCTTACACTGTGACCAAGTTACTTTTTTTTTACAAGTATTATTTACAATAACGCCTGTGGCCTTGGTAAATAATAGAAAGTAGGAATACTCCAATCTATTTTGTCAGTGCCACTTGTGTTTGTTATACGAATGAATTGGTTGCGGCTGAAGCACAAAAGTTTGTTCTTTTTGATTTGATCATCCTTTTACTTGTGTAAGCAGAAAAATAATTGGATCATCGTTTTTTCAATATTACAACCAAAATTTTATAATTAGTATCAAATTTACATTTGTACGATCCTCTGGCTTATTTCTTTATTTCTATGTCTGATGGCACTGGCCATCTGTTCATTCTGTCAGTTCTGCATGTATTCGCCAGTACAAATACCCCGTTTTCCACCTTTCAACCAAATCCAATATAGCTGATACCCCGAATCCTTGTTCAGCATATTGGTCACTATTTTTTTTACCTTCTATATATCCATATAAAAAAAGTAGCCACTTTTAGTGCGGTACAGTAATTTATTTGCTTTATATTAATTATTTATATGTATTATAACAGGCTAACGAATTTCTTCACTCTTTCAATTTAAGGTTGAATCTTAAAAGCTTTTTTCTGTTTTGTAACAGTCGAATCTCAATTTAGTATTTATTATCCCTACTATACTACGATATCCCAAAAAAATTTTATTACGCTATTTGGAGAAAGTTAAAAGCCGTGTTTATTATACTGCAATGCGTGGAGTCGTATATTCTAAAATATTGTTGTCGAAAAGTTTTTCAAAAATTTCTACTGGTGTTTTAAACTTCTGTCTTTCAATCGAACTCTTTTTCTACTTTGGGTCGCTAGGAGAATAAAAACCGTTTTCTTTCTCTAACATTAATTTTCTGGGAGCTTTTGCCACAATTATGCCTGTAAACTACTAGCATATGACGCAGAGAGTGAAGGATCTTTCGTTCCATAATGCAGTTTCAAACATTAGACAATCATCTTCTAAGGCGTCTTCTAAATCGTATAGTGCAATACTGGATTTACTGAGCCGTCGAGGTTTTTTATTATATCTTGCAACTTCAGTAGCTTCAGAATTTTACATAAGTAAGACAGTTTTTCTCAAAATCTCTTATTAGCAACTTACCGTCAACTATCCACGAGATGAAGGTTTACTAAGGTCTCTTGCAATAAGATATAATTATAAGAAGGTTTTTTTGCAATAAGTCGACAACGTTTTTTCCATGAATTTGAGTAAAACATTTTAGATGTAAAAAACGCGAAAAAATCGATAGGGATTTGAATGGGTACATCCCTGTTTCTAATGAAATTGATTTTATTTCTTTGCTGTAAGTAAGCGAGATATTCTTGCATATTTTTGGCATTGTGAGCTGTCGCTGCGTTGCGCTGAAAGTAAGCCTTGTACAGTTCATTAGAATAGAAAGCACGAAAATGAGTTTCTAGTAAAGGTGATAATACATAATCAATATAGTAATTAGAATTTACTTCTATGTATTTTAGTACTTTGATTAATGGAAATTCTTTTTTTCTGCTATGCAGCAAACTACCATAAAACCGATGGGAAAGTTTTTATTATGTTCAGATATTTTTACCAATATTCAGATATTGTTTCACTAGGTTTTCTGTAATATATTTTCCGTTGCAGTCCAGCAAAATGAAGTTTGTAGAGCTTTTTTGTATTCCTGTTCTTTATGATTTTATATTCGGCTGTCAAATAATGAACTGTTTTCTTGTTCCTCAACTCCACATTGGAATCTTACCATATAAAACGATCAATGGTTTCTATGTTGGTTTCGCCATCTTGTTTGCAGTAGATATCGCACATCCTTGATTAATTTTCGTGTTGAGCGATTCAGTACCTGTTGAACCTTGGATTTTTATTCCTTGTAAACTCAAATGATAAGTCTTACCGACGTCATTTAGTACTGTGCTTACAACAACTTTAAAAACATTATTGTTCCGTTTTCTGAGAAAACCTCGTTTTATCTTAACGCAGTGATAGTTAATTGCAGTCAAATAAGAATAACTAAAGCCATCAAATGCATAGTCAAAGTCAACCAAATTTACTTGAGCATAATCTGACTAATAGTCAGTTTTCATGGCAGCAATATAAACTAAGATGTTTGGTTGTGGTCATTGTTGTGTTGTTCTCTTTTATAGATAAAGTACAAGACCATCTCTTCCTCTCTTATTGTGTTCATTATTTTCCTTGTTTTTCAAAATAACCTAGGATTCATAAAACAATATTCCTATGCTCATGCCTTGAAAGGCATTCAGCTCTCACGCGTC
Organism: Sinelater perroti; assembly: GCA_036346155.1. Taxonomy (NCBI): domain Eukaryota; kingdom Metazoa; phylum Arthropoda; class Insecta; order Coleoptera; family Elateridae; genus Sinelater; species Sinelater perroti. Next base: position 4,230,123 of record JARFIY010000359.1, read on the forward strand.
TGTTTTAGGATAGGAGTTAACAGATCTTTTATTTTTAATTGAAAAAATTATGAAATGATCTTAAGCTACACCAGACAACTGATTTTTTATGTTTTATATCACGAATGGGCAATTCAAGTATACGAATAGCAAAGCTTTTTGTCGTTTTTGTGCCACCATCCTTGAATGATAATTTTCTTGCGTCCAACAACTTTTTTGATTTTTCTAATAATTATTTGCTATGGAAACTAGAACAGTCAAACAAAACATAAGGGTTTGCGTTTTGATTACTTTTGAGAACCCCGCGCTTTCTAGGATGCTCCGTTTTGTTAGATTCACGTGCTGTGGGATAAATTGCGCGAGTCCAATGTGTTATACGGTGAGCTTGTTGCGGTACTTAGAGCAAATACATCCGATCGGTTCGCTAACGTGGCGGAACAAGAAAAACCAATGACATTTAAATACAAATGACGTTCGATAGTGGGCCGTTAATAGCGGAGATTTATCTGTTCGGCCGATGGAGCTCGCGGGGCAGATAGCATCGCGCTTGTCAACATCATTATCATGTAAAGTGAATGTGGGTCGGTGAGCCAGGATTTTTACAAAGGCTGCGAACATATCAGTTTGTTTAATCCGAACTCATTACCGCGGGGGTCGTCAGCACCTTGTCGCGTGACCATTGTCGGGGCAACAATGTGCCGCCGCGCCCACTTTTTACGCAACCCGGCAAAAGCACACAGCTTAGGCAGGAATACGCCTCAATTTCCATTAATTGAAAACCGCAGGTTGCGCGCATAAACGACAGGATGTCGTGTACAAAAAGAGCCGCCGCCACAATAACTGGCCCGTTTTATATCGTTGTGATTAAGATGTATTGGGCCCGGGCGGCACAGGGCGCTGGGCGCGCTCGCCCGTTTTTCCCGGACCAAAGAGCCGGCCGCGCTCTCCCGCATTGTCTCAGTTCGCGGCGAAGTGGCCCAAGCATCCGATAATGACGTCATTAGGTATTCCCGGCGAGTTGTGTGTCTACAAATTGGATTTGGCCGTTAGGTGTGGCGGTACACGGGGCCGGTGATTGCGGCCGGCGTAGGTCGCGTCGTTACGAGAAATTACTTCCCTGCCCCCGGCTCTTGCCCTGACCAGGGGCCACCCCATTTCGCCCCTTATTGCCTCGCCATGGGGATACATTTTCTGAGCGGTTTGCTTATACAACTCCGCCGCCCCGAAAGGAAGGCCGCCACAAAAGCACAGTTGTTGGGGAAATCGTTTCTTCACGCAAATACGCTTTGGGGCGGGGGGAGGGGGCAGCTAAGAGCCGTGAAAGAACCGTTTATTATTGACTGTTTTGTCTTGGTTTGCAAACTTTACAACCGACGTTGTCTTGGCTGTCATAAAACACTTCGGTAACGAAATTATGCTAGCTAGAAAGTAATTTACAGATTTTTTTTAATTAGATTTATTATAAAAATATATTATTTGGGGATCCCTAATAATTCTGTTATTATTACAGATCGATAATCAGTCCAAAACTTGTCTGCAAATGAAGTTAATGAATTATTTTGTTTACTATGCTGAAGATTATTATTAAGCCTAAAGGAATTTAGCTTTTTGACAAAAGTATTTAACAGTTTTTCCCTGTAGAAGCAGACTTGTAGTATATGAACTACAAGGTGTCTCAATAGTCATCATATATAGGGAAAATGAGAAGTTTAAACATAGTATATGTTTTTTATATAGGGGTATTTCTTTAGTAAATAGTTCTGCAAGTAATTGAGTTTTAGAATGCGTTTCTTTAAACTAGAAGTGTATTCCAATTGGCGAATAACCAATTGTACTGAGCAAGTTGTGAGATTTATAAAATACATAATCTAACGCTTATTAAATTCATCTAGTTATTCAATTGCGTTAAAACTTAAAAAATATTCTATATTATGTGTGTTATATACACCTATAGGGGCATCATTTGGTCGTATCATCGTTAAAAGAAAGATTAAATTTGATTTATATAAGCGTATATATAGTTGTGATTCTGTTGATGTCTCGAGAAATGATAATATTTCATCAGAAAACAGGGATGCGAACATTCTTGCGGCAATGGTATTCTCAGGTGATGAAATAATAAATATACAACTAATAAAAAACGACTTTGTCATTTGCCACAATTTAAGTGAAATCATCCATAAACTTTGCAATCGGTTGATGGAATTTCTGCACATTGCAACATGTCGTTCGATAAATCCATACGTTCTCTAAGCACTGCCAGTGGTAAACGTTACAAGCCATAGAACTAACCGTAGTTATACGACAGATTGTAGCATATGTGAGCAGTACCAATCTAGAGATGTAAAATTGAACTGGGCAACGATGATGTTTTTGGCGTTTTTTTATTAGAGGATTAAAAGAGAAACATGTTCCAAGCATGATGATTTTTGAGACACTGCAACAATTTTGATCGAACGAAATGGTTTGCACGTCTCGTTCATTTATCGGCCCGCCCATCATTTAGGGAGCTACACCAAGACGCTATTATGCAGCGCATTATGCGGGAGTGCTTTTACAGCTAAAATATGGGAAAACTTTTAAGTAACTGTAATGCGGCCTGATAGATTCCGGATCCGAATTATTGAATTTCCCGCTCGGCGCTGCTGCAGCTGCATCTTCTTCTTTCGGGTGGCCAGGCGCCGCCGCCGGATAAACACGGGCTCCTGGAGACCCACATCGCGGTTTACGGACTATAAAATACTGCGCCCACAAAGAGATAAAACGCGCCGCTATATATTTGTCTAGTGTTTTATGATTAATTTCGTGAGATACATGTATTATTTCAGCCCGCAAATGCATATTAAATTTCTTCTAATAAACGGGGTCCAGCAGGACTTTTTGCCACGTTTGTGTCTTACGAATGTGAACGCGGATTTCAAAGTTTTTTGCGTGTTTATTTGGGAACTGCAGCTGCAAAAAGACTAATGGTTCAATAAACAAAAGTAGTGCATTGATCTGAAGTGGGTTTTAAGAATTAGATTTAGCTCTAAACCAAAAACCAAACTGTAGAATATAGTTTAAGATATGTCTATATTGGTATATGCTGTGACTTTTAAGAACTACGCAAATACGCAGCTGAAGTACTAGGAGCTTATTGGGCGGCTATAAAAAATAAATCTGAATTTGGAATCGTCGGTTAGTAGCGACACGGCATAAACATATAGTAGTTTGTTTAAATACTTGCCCCGTACTCGCAAAAAGCGTTTCTCAAGCACATTACGTTTCCATTCATGTTTAGTTGTCTTACTGGAGATGATGGATATGCCCAAGTTTCCAGCGGCCTTTTCTATAAGATTCATGCCGCAAAAAGTCACTGGCTGCAGTATCGGCGAAGGTGCTTGATCTATATGTTGGCATGCGCATGTACATCGGCTGCATGTTTTAAACCGCAATTTGTAGGCCATTTGAAATTTAATGTGCACTTGAGTTCGTGAGTGCGCCGTCTAAATAGGAGATATCCAGTGTCGCCTGTCCAGAAGCCCATACGCCACCTTGTCAGGATCTTGTTAACAACCGCGGCGGCCAGGAGCCGCGATGAATTATTAATTATGATAGATTTCACCCGGGCGCAGGCCGTTGCAAAATGCGCCGGCGGCCGAATCGCGCGCCGGCTTTGCTGACAAAAGTGGAATTCCTGGGAGAGCACGCGGCATTCAAATCGGAGAAGAATGCGCCCTCGAATGGCTGTTTGGTGGCAGCGCGGTAGCTCGGAACAAAGGTACGGGCCTTTTTGCTCTATGTAAAACTCATCGGAATCACTTTAATTTCCAGACAAGTGGTCCCGAGAGAGTGACGACGCCATTCGGGCGGCTGGAGAGGTCATTCCGGACCTATTTTACGGCCATAAGACAGTATACAGCGCGGGATTCGCGGTTAAGACCAAGTAACGGCCGGGGTATAAAGTTTATAGCGCATCACACATTCGACACCAGTTACCTTAATAAAATACTCTTTTACTGTGATACATGATTATTTGGGTTTAACCGTATGGCGGATTGAAACTGTAAAAGCCCGGGTTTTTACGGTCGTCGCGAGAAGTTCCGACGCGCCCTTTCTTCTGCTGTTTTCGCCCGGGAACTTCTAGTCCACAAAGTATTTCATTCGCACGGTCTTTACATTGTCGTTCTTAGACATTTTTAAAACGGATCTTTACATTAAGTTTTTTTTTTAAATAAAACCTTTTTGTAGTGGGTTCATCAACACGAATTAAACTAGAACCTAATTTGGACCACATAAATGTTAATTTTTATAACAGCTTACGCAATCAAATCATCCAAATGTTACTTAACATACAAATGTGCTATCCGGAATAATTGGAACCGAACAAAATAGTCAGCTCACTTAATCAAATATTAATATTTTTTATAATACATGCTGCTCGGCCTTATTTTTTCATTATCTGCTTTTTAATTTTAATTGCATTGTTCTGCCACAGCCGTGAATAAACTGGTTAGCATAAAGCAATTAGGCTCATTTATATGTCTACAAATTTTGTAGTTGTTTACACGGGAACATTTTAAGGCGAAACGGCCGCTCGAATTGTATTTTTAATAACATAAAGCAGTCGTTTGCTTCTTATTTTCTGCAAATTAGTCGGGAAGATGTAGCCGTTACAATAAGCAACGGATGTGCTTTAAGGCAGCACCATAACTTCATTAGTTATGGTCCTCAAGTATCATGAATGTTCAGCTGACTTGCAAATGAAATTGAAAATGCCTTATTAAATTAAACTTATCTACAAATCCTGTTATTACCATGTTATTTTTTTGAATTTATATGTGTATGAGAAAACAGCATTTTAAATTTTTATTGAGATTGCAATAAATGGTCGTTGAAATAAATCCGAAATGTTTTTAGGTCGTATTGTTCAGAAACCGAAAGTCCACCTTCTACGCATACGCAATCGCCTGTTAGCTAACACGACAAGTTAGCTTTACATAATCAACAACCTACGATTGTCGGAAAATTGAGCCGAATTCTTTTGCACAGGAAAATCGGCAACAGAAATTATTGGATGTTTTGGCTATAAAAAAATCCAGGTTGACTGGGTAGCCAAGAAATACAGGGAATCTGATCACTAGGAAGAAGTAACTGCTAACTCAATTCAAGAAAACTGATGAATTTGTTCGCAAATTGAAAAAAAAGATCGATCAGAATCCTAGGTAACGCATGACCGACCTGGCAAAAATGGGTGTCTAGCACCAGAACCTATACTACAAGTCTGAGGAATCGCCAACTGTTGATTAAGAAAAACAAGATGGGCGGAAGTTAAAGGCCTAAGCACTACTGAACAACATCAAGCGTGACGGCGGTGGCTTCCTGACTCCATCCACGATTGGAAGGTGAATCGCCAAATGACCGTTAGATCTGCCAGGATGCCTCTGAAGTGCCTATCATCATGCATACGAAGTTTTCCGCCTCTGTAATGGTGTTGGAACTTATGAGCAGCGAAGGAGACGTCATGGCGTCCTATTCCTTTAAAAAAGATCTGAAGGTAACCACCAACTTGCTGGAAATACCACTGGGTTTTATATCCACTCCCCAGTCCTGTTTGCAGTATATTTGACTACTACGTATGGGACGTAATAAGGTGAAAGTCAGTGAGAAGCATCGCGACAACAAAGACAGCTAGAGCTTTCGTCATGAAGGTAATGACACATACGGATAAGGAGAGAGTTGTGTTGAGCTGCAATACGTTTAGGTCATGGTCTACTAAGGTTGCGGCCTCAACAAACTTATAGTTACAAAATGCAAATGTGAGGTTCGTTACTATTGTAATGCTAAATATTATTGGATATTAGATTTTTAGATGCTCGTTTAAGACATAACAATCTACAATAACTTGATGTCTCAAATTTAGTTTAAAATTTTGACAGTGGTGGGTACAAAACGATAAATATATAAAGAGCTTATAATTTTTTGAAAATTTTTTGTTTTCAATATTCTAAACTAAAAGCATGTGTTATAAATGGTATATGCTTTCTATGATAAAAAGAGGGGGGGGGGGGGGCTATAAAGAGTATTCGATGTACTTATAGACTCGTTGCTTTCTTCTCGAAGATCTTTTTAATTTTATCATTCTTTTTTTCCACATCTTATACATTTTTAGAAAAGAAAGCAAGATTATATAGTTAGGAAAAAATGAAATTGAACATTGAAATACAAGATAATAAAATAAGTAAATCAGAAAAGGTATAAAATGACCCCTCACGTGAATTTATACTGACATTAAAAAAAATTTTTCTTTCTGTAGACAAATTTTTATTTTTGCAGTAGTGTCTACAGCTACATTAAAATTGAATTTCTTATAAGACGGAAAAAGTATTGAACGCTTTATTTTAATAATGTTATTTGCACGATTAGTTTTAACGCCCGATTTTCCACTCTTCGCAACATCACAAGAATGTTAACGAACCTCCGAAAAGCCGGCGAAGTATTTGCTAGGGACGGCTCGGCAATCTCGAACAATGTTTGATTAAAATGTTGCGAGCAACTTTTAACGGCCCCGAAGCGGGGGAAAATGGAAAATTAAAAAGCGCCCAAATTTCGCTGTTTAATCTCCCGGCTGAGGTGCACGCCGCGCTTTCCGCCTCTAATCGCGTTAATTTCATTACGGCGACGCGCGGCCACATTTCATAGCGCCGACGTCGCCGTCGCTATTTGCCAATTCCGCGATAAATCCGAAAGCTCGCGCGATAAGGGCTCCACCCAGCGTCTGCTCGCATTCCTGCTCCACCTCGGCTCGCACATGCAAGGGCAAATGTAATTAATGGCGCAGAAATCATAGCAGCCCTCGGACATCGCTCACTGCCTCGCTGATATAAAATCTCATTCGCAGCCGCGTCCCGGCCCTAATTACAGCGCGGCGCGCGACAGGTCAGGACTTTCCCTTGGGATTCCGGAGGTGTGCTGGCTGCTCGATGACGGATAGCCACAAGTCGATGGGTGGCCGTACCGGGGCTTCCTTGAATTTTAATCATTAGAATTGCCTGTCTTCAGTCTAAAAATATACAGTTCAAAAAAAATAATTGTCACAATTTTCAGTTTCTTAGAAAAGTAACTAAAAAGTAAATTCTTATTCGCACCTCTAGAGTCGCACCCCCCCTACATATCTGATTAATAATAATTTGTTTTGGCGCAGCCCGTCCCAATTTACCCCCTAACTGAAGTATCGATTTCGAGCTTAACTGCAATCCTGAAATTTGCATGGCCGGCCCCGAGTCGTGAATGATGAATCGGGGCGTTTTTGGGCGCCGTGACGCCCTTGCATTAAATTTGGATCGGCCGAGCTTTCGCAATTTATGCGGCCGGCGCCCGCAAACAACGAAACTAACAATTATCTAAATCACGTGAGATCCGAGCCTGCACTGCTGCGCTTTCCGCTAATCGCATTGAATTCCAATGGGGTGGAAAATTTCATTCCGGCTTCCACAGCCCGCCGCGCAGAATTTGCATAATCGCCCGCTTCGCGTCACCGGCGCTAATTAAAAATGTATGGCACGCCACCTTCTTCGGCCTGTCAATATTTGATAACGGCTGCCGGGCCGACGCCACTCATCGTCACCGCAGCCGGGACTTTTTATTTTATTCCAGAGCTTGACAGTTCGACTGACGTCGATCAGCCCTTTACCCGTTTACTTTTTCATTTGCTGCGGGCGCCTGCGAGTTCCAAAGCTCGCCTGCATAAATCCTTACCTGCTTCGCACTTTGAATAAAACTTTCGGCTGTTTTACAGCGATTTTTATTCGTGACGCCGATTCCTATTGCAACTCATGGTTCGTTTTCGAGCTCATGTGAAGCCGCCAGCCTTTGCTCGTGACACTTCACACTTATATGGTTTTTATGCTAAATTCTACAATGTTATTTATTTCATAATTGAGTCAATTCTATATTCGTGTAATACTGAAAGAATCAATTTTAAGCCAGAAACTTTATATTTATTGTTATATAGAAATCAAAAGACCTTGTTTTACTCAGTTATGATGAAGGCTTCTGAAATTAATAGTTGATCTATTATTTGACAATAATCTCACTACAGTACTTTTACATTTTTATCTTTGTTGCCCTAATCAACGAAAAGTGGAGACTTTTCAGGACATTTTACAGCAGTTTTCCAACCTTTTTCTTCCATTGCGATTCTCCAAGATGAAGAGGACATAAATAATTGTTTATAAACGCCAAATAAGATGGATCAGAAAATAAGAAAAGGTCAAGTAAAATTTTTCATTTTTAAGAAACGCAAAGAAGGCTCCAAGGTGTGACTGAAACACAGGAAAAGTGCTACGAGAATGTATTCAAAAGTTTTTTGATAGCTATTACCTAAGTATTCAATGTAATTTTACGAACTCATTACTTTCTCAGCCCGTTGAAATTTGCACGCATAATTATGGCACCAAAACCATGGAAGAATTTAGCAGAAGTCAAACCCTACAGACCAATAATTATAGATCAATTATAGATGACAAAAACTGATACGCAAATATTAACTTGGATCCAGAACAATTGAACAAACCCATAGATTGGTTAACCAAATAAACGGAAACAGCCGCATATATCGACATCGGCCAAACATTTGATAAAGAGTGACACTCAAGATTTAGTCCAGGGGAGGAAACGTGCCGCGTGGTGGGGGAAATCCCCCTCTCGCCCGGACTTCGAGCGCTCGTAAATACTCGCGCGCCTTCAAATCGGCCTTCCCCCACCACGCGGCTTGTTTCTGCTCCTCGAGCCTCCGAACACCCGAAATCCAGAAATAGCACGATTTTCAAATGCGTGTTTAAGGTACTAAACTAAACCTTACGTAAATTTAAAGATAATGAAGTTGTAGATCAACTTCTTAGAAATAAATATCTCTACGACCCTTTTTTGGCCATTTCCACGCCGTTATTCGGAAACACCTTTTTTATATTTTCGCTGTTTCCGCAAAAAGTTATTATTATTTTTGTATGAAATTTTTACAGTAGGTAGGTACCAACAAAAGCTACAATTTAAACTCCAAAGAGGTTCCTAAGACAATTACAATCCTTATAATTAAATGTCAAAAAATAGTTATATTTAGCGGTTTTTAATTTTTTGTGGAAAAAGTTGTTGATCGATTTTAATGATCCCAAGCTTTTTTTTGTCTTTTTTAGCACTATAACGTAATATTTTTTGTTTTCTTGAGAAAAAAAATTTGACACTTAAAAACCCAAAAAACCTGTTTCGCCACTTTTATGAATTTTTTTCAAGTTGCACATTAAATTTGCTTTCCAAAACATACATATGATTTCTACTATTTTTCTCTTGATTATCGCGTTGGGAAAATAGACTGAGAACTTTTTCGAAAAAATAAACTATCTAACCTGGACTAATTATGCTACAAGCTCAAAATATTATTCCCCCATCCCACATATTCTCTTTTAAAATTGTACCTTACAGATATTTTTACATAAAAAACCAAGAAATGGATAGTGGTCTTTGTCCAATATGTTTTGGTGTCCCACAAGGGAGCATTCTCGGTCCAATTCTATACTTAATATATATAGCGAATCGTCCAAGGCAACATTTGCTGCCGACACCACAATATTGGTTTTGCACCACGCATTAGTGCATGTGAATACAAGCTGTGTACAATAGTCGTCATCCAGTTCTTTGAATGGTTCCCAAATTTCCCAAGCAACTAAGGCCAAGTACCTTGGACTGAAACTGGACAGAAAATTAACGTGGCGCACACATATATTTAAAAAACGAAAACAACTCTGTATAAAATACTGACAGGTGTAGTGGGTGCTAGGAAGAACCTCGCAGCTACCAGAGAGAAGGATTCTAGGAATATTACTGAGAGATCACAAAACAAACCAAGTGATAAGGGAAAAAACCAATGTTATAAACATCATAAAAAGAATCGGCTCTTTAAAATGGCAATGGGCAGGCCATGTAGCCAGACATACATCACCAGACTGAAACCATGCAGAGAACAAAGAAGTGCTGGAAGACCCCAACAGCGCTGGTATGATGAGATAAAGAAAGTTGCGAGACTCAACTGGTATCTAGTTGCACAAAAAAAAAAATACATGGACAAATATGAGAGAAATTTGCAAAATGCAGTGAAAAATATAAGACTAAAATAGAAACACATACGAGCGAATTAGTCGTCAGTTGGTTAAATTAAGGTAACGTAAGTATCCGACGGGATATATCCTATAGAAGTATGTACTTAAAGCCTGAGAAATTCAAGGTTGATTGTATAGTTAATAGAATTACAATAAAACAAAAAATCTTTGTTGGCTTAATGTGTGATATATTTTTATCACTTTAATTATAGTCGGTGCAAAGACAGTTTTCATTGAGTGTAAATTTAAAACTTGAGAGAGAAATGATGATTATTTTGCTAGTTTCGCGAAAACAGGCGTAAATCTAAAGTATTGCACTTTTGAAACTCGGAGGAGCATCAGCTCGGCAGTAAAATGGATGAAACCTGAGGGAGATAAACACTTAATTGGATCACCTACGAAATCATTAAATGTGATTGCAACTTTGATAGAAATTTTAAAACTCAACTCATGCGTTTAGACCGCCGCATTGTCAATTCTTACACAGACAGTTGCTTCCAAAAGAGCAATAGCATGCCCCAAAACTTCGCGACAATGCTCACTGAATCGTATCGATGCACAAAGTTAATTTTTGATTTCAGCAGCAATTGCCCTAATATATGAGTGGGAGTTTGATGTAATACTTCGCAGGCAGATCGCGCTCCACATCAGTAATTAAAATTGTTTCTGGGTGCGGGTTTACAAATGTTCTAATTGCAGAAATTAGACGGTATTTCTAGAAGTTTTGCAGTTTTGCATTTTTTAATTAATAATATTTTGCATATTGCTATAAAAAGATACAGGATAATATATTTTAAAATTAGCCCTTACAATTACACAACTATTTCTTAGTTGAAAGTTACTTTTGTTGAGTATGCCTAGGACTGTGCAAAAAAATAAAAAGATATCGCTAGCCTAACCTGTCGAAAGGAAGGGGGCGAAGGGACAGAATTTCCCGGACTCTTGATTTTTAGAGGCTAGAGCAAACTCCAATATATTATTCTTTATATTACTAAAACTTTTATTTACCAAATTTTCAATATGATTTTGTGGAAAATCAAATAGACGACGGCTGTTTGTGCACAGCCCTTCTTTCTTGTCTGAAATGACACATGATCTGAAATATAATATAAAAAATTATAATCACAGTATTAAAAAATCCATGCAAGTAGTAAAAATTGTACAAGATACAAGAAATATTATACGTAGTCTCAGTCACCTTCAAATTAAACATCTTAGGATTTCGCACACTTCATAAGACGTGATGAACCAGGAAATTTTTATTGAGCGACTAAGCCTTTGTTTTCGGATTGTAAGCGTAGATCAACGTTTCATCTCTTTTTGCTACCTTTTTAAAAAATCTGGTTCGTTGATAGCAGACCTAAAGTAAGCCATCTTTCTGTTCTGATTTGTAGCAAAATTTTAAAGTATTCCGTCAGAATTTCATACAGCTCATGTTCTAGTTCTTGGACTTTGAGCCACTGATCCTTATTGATTGTAGCCTGTAAAAGTTTAATATTTTCTGATGTTAATAGTCTATCTATGAATACCTTTAATCGTGCCTTTTTCTTCAAACGAATGTTTTCGCATAAAAATAATATATATTTGTTTATCAAAGTTGTCCTTATTCACGCATGCGCATTACAGTCCATTCTCATCGGCTACTACGTTATATGGCGGTTGCATAAATTGTTTTCATTATATTAGCATTGGTTTGGTATCTTTAGGACGAGCCCGCATGTAAATGTTTATCATCTGTGCATAGCTTAAACTTAAAAGTTGTAAAACGTACAAAAGTAACTTTAATTTTTAGTATAATATTTAATAATTGTTTTAATATTGTTAACATGCAAAGACAACAAAAATATTTTGAGGGGCTTGGTAGAAATTTGCTCTCAACGCCCCTGTCTTTAGCTAAATGATCTGTTTTTATAATTGATAATGTGCTGTTTTTTGCAAAAAAATCTTATAAGAAATCCTCGCGGGAATTTATAAGAAAGTTATATTCACAGAAAGGAATGGAATTATTGACATGTCTATTCTGCATTGTAAGTAAATTTATAGCTTATTAATTAATTGCTCCGGCCATTCTGTTTCAATTATCCAGTCTTCAGACACTGTTGTTTTACAGCGCTGAAAAACTAATTATTCTTTGGCACGTTAATGGACTAAAAAATGTAATTTCCGCAGTGGATACGTTTTTAAAAGTAAAATATGCATTTTTCTGGAAGGATTAGCATTTTCAATAAATAATTTAGAGGGGTATGAACCTAAAATGACGTAATATGACCTGTAGGCCCCATAATGCGTGCTTTTAACCTATTCCTATACTAACAAAATTTATATCTTGATGCCAATTTACTTAGTTATCTACGAATTTTTTAAATTGTTATTTCCAGATTTTTTAATTTTTTTGTGGAATAGTCCAGTATTACCCGTATAAAGAAAAAATAATTCATATGTAGTTAATGTTGCTGTTTGATGTTTTGCTTTAATTGAATCCTTTAACTGTTTTAATATTTTGTTTGTCGCAACATTGTCTGCTTAGTGTGTTTGCAAGTATTATTAGTACAATTAGAACAAAACTTGGAACAACTACAAACGATTATTTTCAATTAAATGGGTTAGAGTTGTCGCATTTATTATAATACACGTATTTAGATCCAATACGGTTGGTCTTAAAAATTGTATTACATCTTCCTTTTTAATATGTGGAGAAAAGTGCAATTTTAGAGAAAATATTATAAGATACGTAGAAGAACTTGGAAACGTAGTTCATCTCTAATATCAAATTTCTTAACTGCAAAATATTTTATTGTACTTCAAATATACACACTACTCTATTAAAACTGTAGTACCGGGAAAATATCCAAATTAATAACTAAAACTTCGCCAGACTAGTTTAATGGTATAAGACAAATAATGATTGAATTTACAAAACATTTGTCCATAAACGCGCATTTATTCAATAATGTATGGCCGCACCTCAAACTTTTATGGCCGTATTTATTCTTCTTGGCATCGAATCAAACGTTCATTATTGACATAGTCCTATAAGACAAGTGATCGACCCGACCGTGGGAGAGTTTTCACTCTGTCTTGCTGAAGGAAGTCCAGTATGTTATGTGCCACATTTGATCGAGCTTGCAGTACACTTTGAAGGAAAGAAAATACCAATATGCTGCAAGATCGCAAGATATAAGTCTGCCTGGTAATGTTGCCTCTAACTCGAACTAAAAGTGATTTGCTAATATAACTTTTAGCTTTCCACACCATAATATTCATAGATGCCTTTGTATGCCTTGTACGAATGAAGTCTTCTTACTCTGTTTCTCTACGTTTACGAAATGTGAACATCTGACCATAGTTTCGATTTGAATAAAAAAGGCAATTTTATGCCACTCGTGGGTCTACAGACTCTTTCCCGTTGCTCGTTATAATCAGTGGCAGTCGGAAGAAAAAATGTCGTTCTGTTCGTGCTATAGTGACTAATCGCGTCGAGCAGAGAATGCAGACAATCCTCATTGTGCGTTAGGGCACTTGAAGTCACGCTATAGTCCGTAATCGTAAATTTCTGAAGATGACGATGATCTGTCCAAATGGTAGTCCTGCATACTGTTCCAAACCCCGGTCTTCCAAAATGAATAGCTTCTTCGAACCATTGGTTTCATATTCCTGCCACAGTACTACTATGGTGGCCAATTCTTCGGACTATTTCTCGTAAAAAGAAACGCCGCCTTCATTTAGGTCAACAATACAATCTTTTTCAAATTCGCGCTTTGTCGAGGACAAAGCATATCGAATCTGAATGACTAAAAACACTTTTATGCACATTGTATGCGTAATACTGCTACTTCCTCCAGACCTCATACCCAAAAATCAATATAACCATCTTGGACAGACATGAAGGGGTGGTACTCAAACTTTAATCGTTTCCTGATTGTGGTATCTTTAACATAATAGTTTTAATGCTGTATAATTTGTTTTAAAGGTTTTGAAATTTCAATAAATAGAATGGTACTCCGGTCTTTATTGAGGCGACGTTTCCAAATGGTATACAATTTTGGCTATGCAGATTCTCGTACGGCCATATAACCGCCAATCTCTCAGGCACTGGCCGCTACGCCGCACAACGTTGCGAGCTTTTTCAGCAATCTAATCCGTCCATAGACGATCCATAAAGACTGGACTGAATCCGAGGAGATGGTAGTCGGCGGACTTGTTTTTGCGTCCGGGCACGTCTATATTTATAATGCACGGGACGGGATGGATTATGATTCAACAGAATGAGCGCTACGTATAGACGTCCGCGGCCGGCGGTACGTCTTTATAGCCGGCCGGTTATCATACGGCGATCGGTTTTTGCTCATCCGTGTACCTGCCTGATTTGCGGCAATAATTCTATTGCGGCCTCGACGGGAATTTACTTGTCAGATGGATCGGCGACGCGGGAGGCTCCGGCAGCCTTTGTAACACCACCGGGTCGCGTGCTGGCGGAAGGTGTTCGCGTACTTAGTTAGGGCGGGCTGGGGTGTGATGCCAATAGCTGTTATAGTCCGCGGACATGCACGGGAACGCGCACCTGGCGCACCATTGATGGATGCCGCCTCCGAGGTGATGCCGGCTTACTCGTCTTATTACTGTATTATATTGCACGCCCGCACCTCTCCCCCAACGCAATCGCCCATCACACCGGGAAATGTTCTGTCAAAAGCGCCTCCCTCGCTTCTAAAGTGCATCTGGGATGTTTTACCTGTGCGACCTTTTGTGACTTCAATCATCAGTTGTGTATTTCTATCAATTACTATTTGGACTCATGTATTGTCCTATATAAAAGTGGAGTTAAAAGAAAATACCAATGTTTTCAACGTACAGATAGTAATAGACAGATAATCTACTGAGCCCTACAATGCCCTAAACAATGAAAGTGTAAGATAGAAATATTTTTGAGAATTTAAAACTTTTCGGCTTTTTTGACCGTGATTTTTTTCCTCAAGAACACGATAGTTAAAAATAAATAAATTGAAAATATGCCAATACATTTAATTGTTAGGTAGACATCAAAACGTTTTAGTAATCAATGGACTTCGGCTTTTCTGATATAATATGCTTTGCCAAAACTGCACATAGACAAAGACAAAAATTGTGAATTAATTTTATCATATGCTAGCATAACCCATTCATTATTAGAACGTTACTAGTGACTTTTATAGGATAACATGCAGACTTTCTATTTTCCTATTTGGGAGTATTACTTTTTGTCTGTGCCCCTACAAAGATAAAGAAATTTAATGGTCTGTAACGATAAGTGAAGTTGAATTTTGTGTATAATGACAATTATTGCTCTTTTCCATATACCGCATAGCAATTATTTCCATAATTCGCTAAAAATATGTTTGATTTTCTTTTCCAGATACTAAAATAGTAAATCAGTGGTCGTCTTTTGTTGTAACTTATCAAAACTTGGAAAATATTAGGGCAGATAAAATGTTTTGAATGTAAATGTGTATTGTTTAATTCAAAAATATTAACGGTAAGGAAATATGTTGATCAGAAAATGTTACATCACTTAGGCAATTCTAATAATGGAAGAAAGCAGTCCAAGGAAACTTTTGCATTGTAATTGAAAATGTGAAATATCCAGAAGGCATTCCAAAGCTGCTATTGTTATGTTGAGCTTGATAAAGATAAGACATATAAAGGTTTCTAATCATTGCCGTATTTTTGTTTTATTTTTATCACTTTTTTCACTATTTTCATAGTTTGTGGTGAAATAAAAGCATAAGATAAAATCTCTGATGCTGGACATGTGCCGTAACTACCGCAATAACAGATAGTTACCACAATCACTTGTGTTAATGAATCTTCAAGAAGAGAAACATGAAAAACAGAGGTTACAATATAAGGTCTCGTTTAAATTTAATGCAACCTGATATAATGCATAACATGTTTTTTAATATGTATACTAATTTACTTATTACTATTATCTATTGTACTTAAGTTATACAAATTTATAGCACTAGTTATGTATATTCAACTAATTCCCCATTTATATAAACCTTTCGCCTGGATTTACCCGCTCAAAATCGAAATCGGTGTTTGAATTCGGAATCTGCCCCGGCGTCCCGCCGTGAGCTATTTGTTTATATTCCTCTGATATACCCGAATACTCGAACCTTCGAGAAATGAGGCACTCGAACCTTGTAGAAAGTTCGCGAACCCGTGCGCGCCAGTTGCATTCCTAGAAGGGCCGGGGGGACCGACCGTTATCTTCACCTCTACGATATTATAAGACCAGGAAATTTGGTTTGAAGTAAAGTGACAAGTGGCTTCATCTTGTTAAAACCACCTGGCATTCAAGTTTAAATCGTTGGTTTCACTACAAAACAGTTGTTTATACGTCTTCCGATAACGTATACCATGGACAGTAATAGTGATGGCAGTTTCGTCCATAAAAAACATAGGCCAACGATTCTTCCATTCTACAATGCACACTACACAGTGTATTTTTGTGAATCCATTAGTTTTTCTTAAATAGCACTCACATTTTTCTACCCTAGATACGATAATTTTGACGATTTACAAATCTAATTAAATAAAAATTAGTTTTATCAATCAACATGAGTTCTTTCTAAAAATCAGTAGCAATTGCTGTTATTTAAAACCAAATTCACAAATGCACAGCGTTTTTGGTGGTTTTGGGAGTTTTCTGCGTGTGTGTTCAGACACAAACTGTGCAAATTCAAATTTCAACGTTACGGAACGCAAATAGCGCTCAACCAGATTACACTTTATAAAATATTTTATTAGAAACAACAGGGAGAGGTTTATATATATTTTTTGTTTTTTATGCTGACTGTTTTCACTATTTATAAATGAAATGTAACGAATTAGCATATATAGCACAAACTAATAATTGTGCTTTTCACAATTTGGTTTTTAATTCAAATAATTTATTAAGAACTAAAATATTAAGATACATCAGTTACAATTTAAGACAAACCACTGATTGCATCGATAAAAGGAAATTATTGTTGTAGGCCTTTAATTATGAAAAAGTAATGTATAGATAACATTATTTCAATAGTAGCAATAAAACATACATTAATATACTAATTATATTTTAAAGATAACAGAAATAGAAATGAACTAGCTTTTTTAATAATATTGATAGTTTTGTTTTTAAGAAGGATAATGTATTATTAGAACTCATTGTACTTCTAACTGTAATATATTCTGCTTTTTATATTTGTTTAAGTTTTTTGCTTTTTTGCCACAATGCAAAATAGGCCTGTAACATAATAAATTTGATGTTAAATAGCCCCATATTTTTCAAAAAGTAGTGAAACATTTTGTTCCGAGGCTAGTGTAGAGGCCAATAGCGAACACACCACGTTATATATTACCGTTAATTGGCTGAAATTACATTTCCAGCAAGGGAAGGAAGAAGTACTGCCCATTAAAGTGCGTAAAATCGCCAAGCAGCAGCAGGCCCCCAAAGGTCCCGCGCTTCGGCGCTATAAAGCGGGGAAAAGAGCAAATCGAGGCATTCATTCAAATTAGCTGGCCAGAAGATACATAAACACAAACCACATTGTGTTTGATTTGCTCACAGCCGGCAAAATTCAGCCGTTGCCTTTCACTTGGAGCGACTACGCGTGCACGTTATACGAGTACACGGGGCATTTGAATTCAGATAGCGCCCAGCAGATCGCGCGATTACAATTAACCTGGAAAATTTATAAAATGTTATTCACAGCAGAGCGAGCTTCAGCTTGAGCCGTATACGTGTGTTGCGAGCATGCAAATGAAATATTCGGTAATTTACTCGTATAAATTTGAATATTTGTTCCTGGTTTTCGGTGTAAAAATAACGGACGAGGCTTTGTGCCATTCCTGGCGGTAATATCCTTTTTATGATAATTCCTTTCGGATGGATGAAAGTTCCTTTCGCATACTCTGCCCGAAAACCAGCGCCCGTGTTTAATCAAACATCATCGCAAACATATTTGACTTTCAAATCGGAACTATTTTTCATTCACTCCTTGGATGGAGTACACTACAGAATAGACTTCCATAACTTTGCAAAATCTACCCGAATGTTATGTAAATATCAATTTAACTGCAGTCGCTGATTAGTTGATTTACAATGTTTCCTACGAACCAATAATACAATAATTGGACTTCATTGTGAAAGAATAGAGAAACGTCTGTTGTGGTGCTTCGAGATGCAGCATGCCATTTAAACAAAACGGCGCCCACTTAGGCAACCACAGTCTTTCAAATTAGGCGCTACGGCGTGGCGAGAAACGCCGAGATCCGTGTTTGATCAGGAGAGTACACAACCACCGTCTTCTTGCGCAAACATCTCGGTGTCCGTGATTACACAAGCCGGGTTACAAAACTGCTGGTTGCACTCGGAAGACTGACGTCTTGTACAGAAACGGCTTTCGTAAATGGAAACCCATTAAACTGCTAATCGTGATTTTTATCGAATTTCGCAACGCAGCTCGGGATGATCTGAGTCCAAAGGTTGGCTATTGTCTAGTACGAGCCGACACTCGGAGGTGCATTGATGCTTAGACAAGCCGGCACAATGCCGCGTTAATTAGCGCTGCACTTTTCCGATTCTGTGACGATGGGAGAATTGTCGTTCCTGTCCACTAATTAGCGGCGAATGCCGGGAATGGGTTGAGATTTCTTCTGTTGAGATCCAAGTCGGATCGCTGCCAGACTGTTGGTTTTAGAGTCAGGAGAGTCAATATGGGATTAATTTTCATTCAGCTTTGAGTGACGGCCAGACAAACACAAATTCGTCTAGTGACAGCACTTGGAATAAATAGATAGATGATAGCCTCAACATCATAATCATTCGGGAGTGTTGACTGATGATGGTTTTACAAGTTTAAAATAATACTTAATTTTATTTATGGGTTTGTAAATAAAGGCTATCAAAACAAATACATGCGTGCTATAAATTATTTTGGTGAACGCCTTGATTGACTTACCTTCTATGTAAATAGTATGGTAAGAGTCACGGAAAAATGCGTTTTTCTGTGATTCTGAATTTACAACAATTATTACATGTTTTCGTCTGGCTTCGTTATCTATTCTAATGTTGTGCGAATTATTAAGACATAAAAAAAAGTTTTACAGAAAAATATTTTGATCTGCTATTTTCTGTGTTGGAATAAAAAAATTACATTTTACTATAATGGACCTGTAAATGACAAATTTATAGTCTTATTCTTTAGCAAAGTTTTAAAATGTTTTTGGGTTGATTTAAAGTTTGTCGGCTCCTTTCCTTTCTTGAAACAACTGTTTGGTATTTGAGCTTTGCTACTGCACTATTATCAGTATTTAAGCATTTATGATTTTCTACAATTTGTGTTGAGGTATAGTCGCAGTGTATAGTACTATTTATAGGTGAGTCTTAACATCATCTCTTCAAAGAACAACGTGGTACGGTAAATTATTACGGGAAGGATTTTAGACGATAGATTAAGTGGAAGAGCATGTCGCCGATAGCCGTGAACGCAGCACCTCCAAGGGAGCCGGCGGCGGCAACACTCCGGCAGCCTGCAGCCTGCGTCTGCAGCCCCGTTTCCGTAAACACGAAACACTAATGCCTCGCTTTGCGGCATTCCGTGATTGAAAGGAAGTCGCCTACCTTCGGCTGCAGCGCTCAGTTATGCATGTGGATAATTGCATACGTGTGTTCGGCCCACCACCCCAAACGTTCCACACGTCGCAGTTCCCACTCGGCGATAAGCGGCAGCTAACAGGTTCAGCAATATGCCGTAAATAAAAGAGCCCGGCTATAAAGCGATAACAATATCTGTTTTACTTCGAAATGTAATTAGATCGGCTGAGGTGTAAACGTCTTGCGGGTACCGCTAACGGCTCGGCGTACGAAGGAATTTCCATAATGATGGCGCAGCCATGCCGGGACGTTGGGAACAACGGCGCTATTTACATCGTCCTGCGAAATTAGCCCTGCCACGGCACAATTGCAGCACACATACACCCACCCGCGACACGATCGGTTATTATTAACCCGCTTTTTAGCGCCACTTTAAAGTGCAAGGTCGTACAGCAACGACTGTATTTAAGAAAATTGCGCATGAAAAAGGAGTTTCAGCAAGTTTTGCTGTTTCATTTATCACATCGTAAGTGCCTTTAACTTATTGCTCACAAACCCAATTGTTTCTTTGTTTTTCTTGGTGTCACCTGGAAACTACTACTTTTAAACTTACAATGAAAATAACAATTCTTTTAACATAATTCTCTTGAAACCTGCTTAGTCCAAAGTTTCTATAATTTTCTTTGAGATCTCCAAAATAGTTTTTACAGTGACAATTGTCTTTTTATTTGACCTTTACGTTAACGACCTGGGATTCCTCAGACTTAGTTTGGGGTGTAGTAGAAATGTGTCAGTGCATTTATTGACCAACCAATTAGATGCATCCGATAACAATAGAGCTCATACACGATTCAAATGGCTCTTTAATTTGGTTGAATTTTAAGAGATCACACTTCACATGTCATATAGTACTACATGAAACGTTTTTTGCAATTGGGTAGATTTATCGAATTAACTAAGAGTTAAAAATAGGCATATATCTTTTCCAGGCAGAAATGTTATCAGTCGCAGGAACAGGTGCAAAAAGTATCAAACAAAATGAACGCACAACCCTTGAAGCCACATTAATCTTAATATTCATAAAATAAGTAGAGGATGACAAGAAACGTGGAGGTTGGCGACAAACTATTGAGCTGCCTCTGTAGAAACCTTATTATTTTTAAAAGCTCAAAACACATGCCTTAGTAACTAAATACAGTAATTGCTACGATCGAAATGTCAACATTATAAAGAAAGTAGTGATGATATAATTGGGAGATTATTGTTAACCTTTGTGTAAGTTTTCTTTAAAGTGTTTTTTTTTAATTTTCTCAACGACATACGTATTTTTTCTTTTGTAGTTATATTTCTTTCTTTCCATAAAATTGGATGAGGATAATAAAATGTTATATCTAAGCACATCTTAGCTGAGTGTTGTCCTTTAAAAAGCTTTTTGGTGACAAGGAGATTTTGTACCAAAAATGATGAATTGTAACTATGGAATAATTAAATATCTTAGATAGGATGTTCTCAGCGGTGATTTCCATATTTCCTGGTATCATAATTCACAAATAACAAATGTCAAGCATGACTCGGTTTGTAGTTAGGGAAAAATCTTTAGTCGATGAATGCGTATTTGTATTTTTAAAACTCTTTACCAAATTGGAGAACGTTTTATTAAAACAGCTAAGGAGCGCCATATGGTAAAATATTATTGCACAGTTTGTCGAAAGATTTGAAGAAATTAAATTGGTAAACAATGACTTATATGCTAATATTACTATTTCGTTAACATCGAAAAATCAATTGTGCTCTACTATAGGAAAACTTGTTCATTTAAACCTATAACTAACAATTGAAGCCAGAAGCAACCAACCGATTTACCTATCACGATGTACATTTGTTAATTGTGCATTAGAATAAAGTAAGGCGATGTCTTCAAAAAGTTATCTTTAGCGACGAGGCTCATTGTGAACTTGGTGGATACGTAAACAAGCAAAACTTTGGAATAGGGGGTGAGGAAGATTTACGGAAATACTACAGAAACCACTATGTCCAATAAAAAGTTTCCTGTGATTTTTGGTTGGTGATCGTGATTGAGAATAAAGCTGGTGATGCGGTAATTGCAAATGGAGCTCCATACAGTACGGTGAGGCTTTTATGGAATAAACTGGAAGGTATGAATGTGATTTCAAGAGTATCATGCAGCTAATGAAATCATCAAACTTTTAAGGGAAAGATTAAGTGGTCGAGTCATTTCTCTAAAAGGTAACGTTAATTGACCGCCTAGATCATGCGATCTATTATGGTTAGATTTTTCCTATTGTGTTATTTGAAAGGATAAATTTATGCAAACAATCCTTAAAAAATTGGACAACTCAGATATAACATAATAAATATTATTGGTAGAAGTGAATAGAATTTGTCCTTAAAAGATTGGACAAATGAATCGTGGTATTCGAAAGAAGTGCAGAATATATTTTTTGAATTAATCGGACATTTGTATTGTAAAATAAATAAGCAAACATTCACAGTGTTGTATGCTTTAATAAAGAATTAAACCGAAATACCAAATTTGAATACCTTTTCTAAGTACAAAGATTAACAAAAATTAGTCGCAGATTTGATTTTAAGAAATATCTGAGTTTAGAACTGTACTTTCAACGTGGGGCAATTTGATAATGGTTTCTATTTTTTGAATATTAAGAATTGTGTCACGAAGGGGAGGGATGTGATTAGGATTTTGGAGATTCTTAGGTGGGGTATGCCCAAAAGAAAATTGGGAACCACTATTTTACAACGGCTAATATAATTACTCGCTGTGATATTCAGTGGCAGCGTTAGCATCTAGGCGGCAATAGTTTGGGTTAATACCAACTTAATTTAAAACTGGCGAAGGACGATACGCGAAGTTAAGGGTTTGTGGTAATAGTAATAAAATTATTTTTTGTTTGATTAGAAAATTTTCTATAGGTTGTTCTCGACAATTATGATTAATATGAGAAGATTTGAAACTTCTGCTGGGTAAATTAACACACGAATGATTGGACACATTGCTGTTGCACAAGGACACTTTCTTTTGACTATTTTGTGTCTATTTACTATATGCTATGGGTTTAGTTTGTCAAAACCTCTTATGTAGAATTGTTCATCCGGATGTTTTTCTTTTCTAGATCTGTTTGACAGAATTTTCTTGTTCGGAAAAATTAACAATCATATAATAGACACAAATAGATTCGATGCGTTTTTCCCTATTTTGAACAGATAGCTATGTCATACAGAATTATAAAATATGACACACACATTCATGATCTCAATTTCATGAACTCTTCTAAAATTGTAGTGTAGAGTTTTTAAATAGTTTTTGGCGTATTAACCGATTTTGGATTGTCTTTCTACGCTTTAAACGTCGGTTTCTAATATTTCTGTCCTCGAGCCGGCGCAAGAGAGTTCGATCCTCGCTCAACCCATGGATGTGTGTGACATCTTAGTATTTAAGTGCATGTTAGTGGGCACAATAAGCCCTTGAGGCTGCAGTGCCTGTAAGTGCGCTACAAAAAATATATATAACAAGGGAACATTAGAGTAATGAATCATTAAGAGCAGCATTTCGTCCGAAACTGGAATCATTTGATGACCATTTTAATTTTGAGTTTATCTTGAACTGAAAACACATGAAGTTTTTCACAGACGAGTTTGATATTCTTTGTTGATTTATTATAATAATGTGCTAACACATTATTGTTAAAACATTTAGAACAATTAATCTACTAGTGATCTCAAATATTATATTTTTGCTAACTAATAAATCACCTCATTTGATATTTATTACGTTACTAACCACTTAAAGAATGTATTTATTGTATATAGATGTGTGCACTTTTTGATTCAATTTTTTTTGGGGAGTTGGGGAAGGGCAAAGTTGTAAAATAAATTATGTTGAGTTAAAATATTCCAATTTTTTGCTATTTTGAGGTAAAATATTGTTTTCATAATTTATACTTCCCTACGTAATGAACAATTTTTGGGGTGGATTATTAATACCCCCAGAAAATTCTGAAACAAGCACAATTTGTCGGTGCAAACGAATGATTTTTGCAGTTATTGGCTGGATTGCATAACAATGGGAGCAAATTGATTACTGTAATTAAAATTGTGCGAGACGCGAACGCATATGTTTGGCCGTGCATTGAACACTGGGCAGCGGTATTAAAACTAATAATGGAAATAGTGGGATGGTTTTCAAAGAAGTAATTGGATTATTTCGCGTCGGCATTTGGCCAGCAGGCCGCTAATGAACCTCCGCAATTTTAACAAACTCGATAAATTTGTCGGCGTCCCCACAACGGCGGCCCGTCCGCAGCCGTCCATTCTGCACGCATGGCGGACGTGTCGCCGGTGGCGGCGGCGCGGTTTGATAATCAGCGGCCCGCTGGGCTGATTGCAAAAGCGCTCCACTGTCAAATATTTCATAATAACTCCAATTTGCCATTCGCCACGTCTCAATCGGCCAATTTTCCGCGGCGGCGCGACGTCCGAGCGCCGAAGCGCGGTGCAGCGAGCGGCGAATTAATCCGGCCGGCGAGATGTAATCAAATGCCATTAGAGGCTATTATCACCCCAGGTATTTGGTTAAAAAAGCAATAGCCTCCCCCACAATTACCCTGTAATGGCTCATCGTCTCTTCCTTGATCAGCACCTAACAATCGCGCTCGCAGTTCGCATAATGCCGGCCGGGCGCGATAGCTTTCTTTGTTATTAACTGAGGATTAGGGGCGAGCTCCCGACGCAACTTCAATTAATGTTTATGCTCTTCTTTTTGCCAAACTGCGTGCAGCGGCGCGGCTGCTGCTGCAGCGCACACATGGGGATGCACTCCCCGCACGGGATTTTATCTCCATGTAATCCGATTTTCGTCGTTCCAGATTGTAGCGATGAGATTGACTCTTTGGCTCCGGTCCGAGCTTACGCCCCGGCTCTGGAGATTGGTATATAAATAATACCGCCGTACTTAGGAAATGAGATGTCAAAAAAAGTCCAAAGTGGAAGACGATGTTTCGGCGGAATTGGAAATTGTGCTTTTAATTCCACTCTAGCGGATGGGGTATTAGTCTTCCCGTTTTTGAAAACTTCGTTAGCGTTGTTTGTTTCCATTCCAATCTGCTGGATATGAAATTTAAGCCGACGCCGCCAACGGCTCTTGTAGTCGAATAATGAAATGATATAATTGTAATCGGAGCCGTGGTGGCTTAGTGGATAGGTCGCTAGACTACGAAACCAAGAGTTGCGGGTTCGAATCCTGCTCTCGCCAACTCGATCGCTGGCAAAAAAAAATCTCCCTTATCTTTAATTTTTTTTAACCAACGACCGTTTTGATCCTGACTGCCGGCATCGCACAGAAATGAAACTGTAAAACTTTAAGAACCACTTTGGTAAAGTATCTGACTGCCTTTAGTTTGCCAATCGTTACGGATTTTATGTAATAAAAATAATGATGAGGCTACGCCTCGCATCGCGGTAAAGTTTGCGAACCAAGAGGTTAAGGCTCTCATATGTCAATCTTCACTTCCTGGAGCGATGTGGCAAGCAGTGTGCTTTAAGTGATCGAGTTGTTGCTACCCCTTATTCGAAGTAAACTTAATTATTTTTAGTTAGGCCTAGGAGTGAAGTCAGGTCCGTTCGTACCGCAGCAATAGAAAATCTGCTAAACGTGAAGGGAATACATGGAATAATAAATTACTATAGCAAGTTTAATTAAACGGCGTAGGATACAATGGTGTTAGGAAGAAATACACTATTGGAAGTTGTCGGGAATTAACATAATATTTTTTTATAACAAACGGATTTTCAGATCCCCGGTAGATGCATTTGTTGTGGGGACCTATCGTTTTGAGCAGTTTTTTTTTT
The DNA here is from genome assembly GCA_036346155.1 of Sinelater perroti. Taxonomy (NCBI): domain Eukaryota; kingdom Metazoa; phylum Arthropoda; class Insecta; order Coleoptera; family Elateridae; genus Sinelater; species Sinelater perroti. Next base: position 4,255,743 of record JARFIY010000359.1, read on the forward strand.
GAAAAATACGCATCTTACTAAATAGATGCTACTTTTAAAAATATCTGAAGTGAATCACTTCACCAAACGTAACTCTTTTAATGACAGAATTTCAAAATGAGATGTGCACTTAGTTTTGGTCTACATATTTGGATTCTAGCAATATGCCACCATCACTCTCCCTTAGCTTGTAGACATTATAGATGTTTGAAGTTTCTCAGAACGTTCTTTACACACATTCTGAACAGTTCCATTTGCTTCGCACTCACCTCTAATTTAAGAGGTGGTATATCACATAGATGGAGCTGTATAAAACTATTCTAAATTACCTTTACACTTTAATTCTGTCTTCAAGCTACAAAGAGGATTTCAGAATGTAGTTTTTTCCGCATGTCTATTGCTCTGAATATTTACAGTTTGTTAAATACTAACATTCAGTAAATTGGTTTTAATTTGTATGTGATATGAAAAAGTAAATATAGTTTAGCTTTACTTTTTTACACTAATAATAAATTAAACCTATTGAACCTAGAAAATACACTGAAAGCTCCCAATCTTAGTGTTTCTAAAAGCGCACCGGTTAAATTATTGGGGTGGATTTGATAATTCGTCTTGGCACGTTGAATTTTTTTCTTGATGGTAGAGATGGGTTTGTCATGTTGGAATAACTAATTGGGAACGTAGCTAAAAGCGTGGGCTTTTATCCTTATTACTTTATTTTGGAATGGTGGTAATATTTCCAAGTTAGAGTGGCAAGTGGATCCCTAAATTTGTTTTTCGTATGTTCATATTAGTTTTATAATTTTATGATATTAAAGTATTTTATTTGAAGTAATAACTGAGTTAGTACATTTTACGAAGTTTTAATCTAAATTTGAATCTTTTTATACTACGAGGGACTTTCAGATCAGACGCTCAGGGGTTCATCTAAGTGAATAAATTAAAGTACCTGATGGTGTGATATTTCATGCAATTAATGCGTAGACTTCCTTTCGAAAAGTAAACGTTGCTTGAACCGATTTTGTTTCGTTTATAGTTTAAGCCATTTTTCGATTTTTTTGATATTTCACTGATGTATCAGTGATCGTGTTGTGAATCTCTGTGTGATGGTAGAACTACAGCGTCATCTGCATACGTATCCACTAACGTTTGTGGTGTGGTTTGCAAATTCTCTGTACAGAAGATATAGAACAGGACCTATAATGCTGCCCCGGGGTACACCTGTTTAGATTCTCCGAATTGATAATTGTGTATTTTTAAATTCAACACGAAAACCTTTTTCGATACATATGTTTATCAATTTGTAGTATTCTGTTGGTAAAGCTTTGTTGCATTAATCCGGTATGCCATATTTTATCGAGGACTTGGTTAATATTTAAGAATACCGATGTGCTTTATCATTTTAGATGTAGCACGTGGTTAATTTTTAGGCCTACTTTTGCTCTCAAAAACCAAATATAGTGTTTCGTTGTTCTAAAATTTGTTTTAACTTTCCCGGTAGTATCTTTTCAAAGACTTTTAGATGGAGCTGGTAGCAAGCTGGTGGGTTTGTATAAAATCGACTTTCTCTGGGGTTTATCTAGACTTCGATATCATCACAATTTGTGCAATTTTCCACTGTTTGTGTAAATAATGAGTTGTATAGCCTTTTATTATTCTGGCTGTTATTAGGTCTTAACCTAGAGCTTTCTTTAAATTAATATTTTTGATAACACTATTGACTTGAGTCTTGGACTTGTAAAATAAGTGATGTTAGATTTATTGAGAGTATGATGTATAAATAACTCTTCGATTGCTTGACAATATCTATCATGGGGTTGAAATACTGAGATTAAATATTCTACTTTTTTTGGCTTGTTCTTGCTCGGGTTCTGCCATATCTTCTAATAGGTGGAACTGAAAGTTTTGATGCTTTCAGGCCTCCATAAGGAATAATCAGTGTCCTCAGTGCGCATTAGGATGATTCTTAAAGTTAGTTAGGAGATTTTTGATTCACGAGTAATTTGGTTGAGTTTGTTTCATTTATAGGATTTTTAGCGACTTTGCCAGATTATTCATGATGTTCGTGCTTTTTTCCTTAATAATCATAGGACAGTATTCTATAACTGGTTAGCTTTCGTAATCTGCTTTTTGAGAATTGCGTTACTGGTTTTTGAATTTATAATACTTATGTATTGTATGTAACGAGTAAACGTATTTTTGCCGTTTTAGGCTGACAATTTTGCACCCTCCTTGACTCAAATTTTTGCAAAGTGGAAACGTGGATCAATTATTTACCAATTATGGTGGCCTTATGAAAGTAAGAAATGCAAAACGATCCTGAAGATAGGCAACCAAACTTACGCTGAGAGCTCAGCCACGCCACGTTTCATATCAGCTGTCTTTGTTTACTTTCTGTTCAAACGTATAGTAGATAAGTTGTAGAATAGATCCCAGCAAAGTTCAGTTCCTGAACAGTTTGATGAAATACTTAATATGTCTGAAATCTATTGAGGTTATGCAGTATGACTCGCTTATAGCTTATAGCTTATAGCTTTGCCCTCATATCTTTATATTATATCATCAATTATTTAAATTTGAATGTTTCGTCTTATTACTGCCGGATTTTTGAACGGGTCGATCGCTTATTACTGGCTAATTACGCGAGGCACGAACTCTATTAATAATGAAATGCTCTAATAGTGGATCCATAAGCGCGCGCGATTAGTGGCCGCCACCGTTATCGCCCTATCCTGCTACAAGTTATTTACTCAATGTAGGTCGTAAAATCGCCCGTTTTTCATTGTTTTCTCACGAAGCGTTGTCGCGGCGAGCGCGGCAGTAAAGCGGGCAGGTAGACAGTGTCGGGTGTTTAATTAAATTGCGGCGGTTAGCGTTTAAAAAGTAATTAAGAAACGGCCTGCGAAGATAAGTAAAATAATTTAAAGCAGGCCGGCGGTGCGTTAGGAGAGCGCGCGGCTGGCAAAAAATAAATGAGCTCGCGCCGTGCCAAAAGTGGGTGTGGTGGCCATAAAGCCGCGGCCGAAGGACCGACACTGCGCTGTCGAAGAAGATCGCGAAGAAATGTGGAGCGAGAAGATGCGTCGCAGGACGCAGGTGCGCGAGCCGCATAATAAAGCAATAAATCTACATTCCAGAGCCTATATGGCGGCAATTAAAATAGCAAACCCCGAATCTAACCGCGCTCGTCATTAAAGGTGCGATCATGTCGGCAGAGCAAGTGACATCTCTATAGTTATTGTCATTGTCGCCGCGCGGCTTTATCGGGCTGCTGCGCGGCCATGCGTTGCATTCTTAAATTAAAAGCGCCGCAAAAACTTCGACGGCCGATCATCGACAGCATGATGTCGAACATTGGGGATAGTAGAGAGAAGGTCGGGCATATTTAGCATAAAAGCGTCTGTATACGAATTGCACGCCGTTTTTGGACAAAAAAGCCGCGCAATGTGGCAATGTGGAGCTATAAGTAGTGACGATGAGACCGCGCCCACGAGAACATATCGGCGACATACCATTGGAAACGGCGTAGTGCAAAAGTATGTTCAGCGATATTTATCTGCCAGCATTCCATCAAATTAAGATTGTATTCAAACGGCGGGCTGCAATGAAATGCAAATGTCCCGGAATAATCGGCCGCAGGGGTGTATAAAGCAAATTTAACAGATAATTCGGAGCGGAGCGACGCGGTCCTTAACGGGCGCTTCGTTAGCAGCTGCCAAAGGGCGTCCTCCGTCATCGCAGCAGGTAAACGCCGATGCCGTAACGTGTTTATAATGGGCCTAAGATCTGTCGGAGTGTCGCAGAGAGCGCCCGCTCGCGGTTACACCCCTGGATCCAAAACGACCGGCTCGGATTTTTCTGTTTGTGCTGAAACTGGTCCCCGTCCTGGAATGGACGCGCGTTGTCATAATGTGAAGCCGACATTCCTCGCGGTCTGCGGCGGCTGGCCCTCAACAGTCTTCTTCGGCTCAACCATGCGAATCTCCTCTCCGACGCGCCCGCCGCTGTTTGGGGGCCGCTGGAGCTAATCCGCCTCCAAATACAGCTACATGCAGCGTCCCGCATTCCGCGTTGGATATTTTAGAAATGCGTCTGTCGATTCGGGACCCGCGCCTTTTTGCTCGACCAACCTTCTGGGGCGTCGGGCCTCCTTCGAGGCTCGGCGGCGCGTCCGCAGCATACCCGCGACCCACTTCCTGCTGCTTATCTCCGAGCTCCGTTACCTGGAGGCAGAAAAACTTGCGCGGTCGCATGATTCGACCCGACAAGTGCCTTTTCTACGACTAACTGGAGCAGCCCGGACGGGTTTGTTGCAAAATTGAAGAAATAAAATCGGCCGCTGCCGCGCCTGGCCCATCGGGCGCGCGTCCCGCATTGTCGTGCGGCCGAAGGGCCGCGATTCGATCAAACATCTAACGGCATTTGAAAAGGATTCTTGCCGGCCGATCGATGTAAGGCCGCGTTCTGTCTGTCGTAAGTTATTGCCGCGCCGAGAACTGAAAGTACAACATGGCGCAAAATCAACAGGGAAATATTTTTCGCTACATTTACTCGCGGCTTGATTAATTTCACTTTTCAAACGGGTTAACACTAAAGCGTTTGAATTATGGTAGTTTGCGGTCCATATATTATCGCTCACTTTATGAAGATGTTATTTACACAGAACTATCATTCATCATGCGGTGCGGCGCGGTGCGCCTTCACTTCAGCCTTTCCCACTAGTCGCCGATTGATTTTTTAATGCTTACATAATCAATTTCGGGCAGCACTATCATCACGCGCTCGCCATGACATTCCGTACCATTATAAATGTATTTCCACAACGTTTTGTCCTGATATATACCAGTTATACAGTTAGCAAATGTGTATACATTGCGTTAGCTACAAATAGAAGACAAATAGAATTCGGTGGTATTGAACGTATCAAACATTTATTAGATTATCTTACATGAGGGGGTCCCAAACGAATTATTTGTCAACATTTGGTAACGGATAACATTGAAATGAATCATATGAACTTAAATATTTAAGAGAAAGGTTTCATTGAATAATATCCAACAAGAAAAACGCGAAAAATCAGGTTGTGAGGGACAAAGAGGTCTACAAAATGAAGCGAAATTGAAAATTACGTGGCTACAAACTTTAAAGCTCCAAATAGATTTTTATCCCAAAGGTATGCAAAAGGGCACCCTGTATTTGATTCAAGGAGCACTAATTTAAACAGTGCAAAGCATAAAATTAACAACATAGGGAGAAATTAAATCATATACATTTTAAATACGTTTAAGTGAGACCGAGACAAAAATATTCAAACACTTTATATAAATTCAACTCTATATTTTGATTAAGGGGTGCAGTAATTAGTAAATTAACAAAATCGGGATTGCAGTAAAAATCTTGCTGTGGGGAAATGACAAGCTGCCGCCTTTTCAACTTTCAGTTTTTTCGTTGCACTGAATCATAAGTATCTTCATAAAGTTTCTGGTACATTAAAGCCCCAATTTTTCTTAGTTTTCTCATCCTTGGTATCTGTACAGATCTAGCCTAGTAAACTTTTTTTATTAAATTTTTTTTGCATTCTTATTAAATCATTCTGCAACCATTGTTTGACTTTTTATATGTATATTTAATGGTTTCCTTATTGTTACACTTCTTATTCTGTCATTTCTAGTGAATTAATTTTGCTCTTTTATTATCAACACTTTTTAGATTTACTATCCTATCTATTATGATAATATGATTTGTTCGCTTTATTGAATGTTTATATAGATGTATTTTTAGCTCTAATTTAACAATTGAAAGATTTGCAGCATAAAATTTATAAATGTTGAGAAATAAACAAGAACAACTACAACAGAAATGGAATGTAGTTAAAAAAAAGGAACAAAGTAAATTATCTACAAATAGATTTAATCGAAAAATAAAGCGAGTTTTTCAATGTAGTACTCATATATTTCGTATTCTCAATATACATACTACATGTGTTTTTCATTTTTATATCCTATAGTTGCTTTTTGGATTAGGTTCATGCTGTAAATTGATACCAATTTAATTATTGCTTTATTTATATAGGGTGATCCAAAGATATTTTTTCTGATGAATAAACACAAAATGTTGGAACACTTTGAATTTTATTGTTATCGTGTATACTTAGCAATTATCTATGAAGTATGATGTCGATCAGATGCCCTTCACGTCTCCGCTGACATGCGACTACTCTTCTAGCGAAGTTTTCCGTAATAGTTTTCCATAAATTCAACCCTATTTCAGCAATTACAAATTTGATGTTCTCTTTTAGCCTTGGAGCCTTACCAAGTTTGTTGACAAATTCATTCGTTCAAATATAGGAAAAATTCTAATGCGGTTAGATCGTAAGACCGCGGTGACCGATCAATATCACTGCTCTGCGAGATAAGTCGACCAGGAAATTTGGTGTGAAGTAAGGCGAGTATTTTACGTGCGGCATCACGTCTCTCCATCTTGTTGAAACCACATGTTATTTAGATGTTTGGTTTTATTGAAGAAATAGTTGTCTAGCATCTCCCAGTAACATACACAATTGACAGTAACAGCGTTGTCAGCTTTGCCATCAAAAAATGATTTCTCCATCCCACATTGCACATCAAACAGTGCATTTTTGTAGGTGCATGGGTTTTTAGTGAATAACAGCTGAATATTTACTCTCTTAGATGCGATAATTTTAGTAATTTACAGAAAAATAAACTTCATCAACTGTTGTATTCTCTAAAACTCAGTTCACAAATGTTGTTTCTGATCATGGTGGACTTTGCCATTTGATATTTTAATGCCGTTAGGGGTACACCAATCTATTGTCTTTAATGGCTTTTCATTGTCTTCTTGTGCTATTAGTTCTGGGATGCCTTAAGGGTTCATATTGGAACCCCCTCTCTTTATTATTTTCATCCACGACATTCACAAATGTTTTCAACATAGCAAAATCCTTCTTTATGCTGATGATTTAAAAATATACAGACGTATAAATAGTCACAATGACTGTCTCCTGCTGCAAGAAGATATTAATAGGTTTGCCTTTTATTGCACATTGAATAAATTATCACTCGCTACAGACAAATGCAAAATAATAAGATTCATAAGGAAACACATCCAGATCACCAATACATATACTCTTTTGAGTCAAGCTCTTGAACGAGTACTAAGTATAAAGGACCTGGGCGTAATCTTAGATACGAACTTATTATTCGACCAGCATGTGGCAGCTATAACAAACAAAGCATATCGAATGTTGGGTTTTGTTTATCGTGTAACAAAAAAATTTTAAAAATAAGAAAGCTATTTGACCCTTTACCAAGCTCTGGTCAGATCCCAATTGGAATACGCGTCATCAGTCTAGAATCCAATATATGGCGTTTATAAATGCAGTGTTGAATCCAACCAGCGAAAATTCACGAAAATGCTATCCTTTCGGCTCAAAAAAAGATATCTGCCATATGAAGAATGTTTAGTCAACCTAAAACTTTCTGCGCTTCAGGACTGACGTTTGATGCTAGATGCGATGACCCTTAGACGCATCTGTTTGTCTGACTTTAATTGTTCCGATCTTCTGTCTCAAATTAATTTTCGTGTTCCACGATGTACCTCAAGGTCATTGCGCTTGTTTGCCTTGCCTACATGTCGAAGAAACGCGGGTCAAAGGGCTCCTCTTTATAGAATGTGTTCTAACTTTAACTGTAACTTTACTGGCATAGATTTATTTAGTACGAGTAGGAACTCTTTTAGATGTGAAATCCAGAACTTACTGACATAGATTTCATTCAACATCAACTCAGTATGTTTGATTACTGTTTTCGTTTATTTTATGTATTCGTTTTATTCTTCATGTTTTATAATTATGTATTAATTTTTTATTTTCTTTTCTTAAATTTTGTAAATATCTTATGGTAATTCATAAATTGTACACGTTTTCCACAAAATTTACTGGTATTTAACATTTAGGTCTTAGTGAGAAATACTTAAGGTTGTAATTGCATTTTTTTTTACTCTTAATTTTTATCTTAGCATGTTTATATTCAATTGTAACTGTTTTTTCTCTAATTAATAAATTAATTAATTTAATAAATTAATAAATAAATAAATATTAATCTAGAAAAGAAAATTGAGTGTATAAATTCTAATCTGCTTAATACTATTTTTATTTTGTTTATAATCTCATTATGACGATATCCAGCCGAAAGTATGATTTGCGCGTTTCATTTTCCTTATTATTTAATGCAAGATCCTTTCGACTATAGCTTTACAGCATTTAATTGTACCTTGAAGAGCATTCAGCTTAGCACCGTGCTCAATTGTTTGCTCTTGACAGCGAATAAAAAGCGCAATTCACTATCTAAAGTGATGAAAATTATTAATTGGCGCGTACAGCGTAACACACGTAAAGACTAATTCTTTAATTCGCAGCGAGCCACCATAAAGCTGGCAGGGGTCGCTGGTTCCGAATGACTTCCGTGACTAGAGTGCTTATTATAAATTGGATTCAAACGTCGGAAGGCATCGCAATAAGGCTGGCGTTTTTCAGTTTCCATTATGCAAGTGCTAAATAATAGTCCGAGCTTCAACACGCCGTCAGAGTCGTGGCAAATCTCCTTTTGGAAGTACGAAAAGTCTGGGCGATATCAGTTCGCATTTGCATGTAATTTTCTCCGCTGGAACAGCGGCTTTTGTATGTAGTTAACATTTCCCAATTATGTAAAGCTATTAATATGTAGAGTAGAGGTAAAGCCGTCATATTCGCTTGACGGGGTGCAGCAGATACGGGCCTGTCACGCGAGTCTTATTGCATATTTATGTAAGTCGTCCGACCGCCATGACGAGATATCGCGCCTTTGATTCAAACGCCATGAATAAGTTATCCTAGCGTCGCAGCCGACTGCTGCAATTTCCGACTTTTCCTAATCGCCTGCTTTGTTTCAGATGCCATGGGTAAGTGGTCGTGGCCGTGGATGTCCCGCATCTACTAACGTAAGGTAGGGTAACACCACTAACCTGCTCCGTTATCTACATCACGCGCGTTCGTTATAAGGCCAGGTGTTAGTCCCGAGCATTCTGGCCGAAGCGAGAGTCAAAAACAATAAAATCGTGCGGTGGCTTATGAAATGGTCTCGATCAACTGGCCACGAAGGTGCGCGCCGCGCCGCTTTGCGAGCTGGGGGCGATCGGAATTCTGGGATATGGTTGGAAATCGTTTCTAACACGCGACAAGGGATGAATTCGGCGGGGAGGTGCAAAACGGGTTCTTGGCATATTTTGATTACGGGTGGCATCTGTGATGTACGATCACGCGAATTCGGAATAATGCTCTCTTGGTTCGTTGGTGCATCCGCTGTTTATACATGCGCTGATTTATCGGCGAAGGGAGTCGCGGAGCCTTGGCGAATCCATACCTGGATAGTATTTAGCGGCTATTTACGACTTCATGGTAATCCCTTAGTACATTTTGTCACACCCTGAGCACAACAGGGTGTGACATTGCTGGAACGCAACGGCCATAGCGCCGCGCTGCTCTGGTCAGTGTGTATGTGTGCGTACAATCGATGCGAATTGTTTATGGCTCTACAGAGCAGGAAAGGTGACAAAATCGTTTTTATTACAAGTAGATGTAGATCTGTGTGTTTTATGGTGACAAGTAATGGCATAATTAAAAGGCTAGCGCCGTAAAATACTTCGGGAAACCAGAAGCGTGATAAACTTCGTAAAGTTCATTGAATATAAGTAAAAGTTTCTAGCTTCGATTATTTATATTATAAAGATGGGCGACAGATGATATTGCCGTAGTGAAGATAGCGTACTAATAAAGAATTGGAAATGGAAAGTTAGAAGAAAATATCCTTGAAGGTGATTTATTTCCGCTATTATTCCGCTACTATTTATAGCGTTTTATTGAAAAATACATATGAATTTGTCTGTCATCTGTTAAGAATACATATTACACTATTTATAATATTTTCGGCACTATATTTTGGAGCAGTTCTAGAAAACAACATTTTTGTGATTACATGCAAATATATACATAATTTGACTAGCAATGGGACTTACTAAAGTTATTTGTATTATATATATAAATACAATAAATGTTTCTATTATATGGACTAAAAGAATAATTTTATTGCTACGTAAATGTTTAGTGGTATGACAATAAGATTGATAATTATTTGTTTTTTTTGTTTTTTTAATAAATTGATCAAATACTTTTGTTATCTTTTATATGTAATAGCTAATATTTATTTTCAAGGGCATTGAGAGCTAATTTCCGACCCAGAAAAAAGATTTTTATTCTTTATAATTATTAAATAATATTATACTGTTCCAAGTCTTACAACTTGTATAATAATCATTACTGTAATAATCTATACTGTATTTGAACGCACATGCGAGGTCTGTCTTTAAAATAACGAGCCCATGGTAATACATAGAAAAGAATTTGTGCAGCCACAATGTAACCTGGCAGCCGATGAGAGAGGACTGTAATACGCGTGCGTGAATAAGAACAACTTAGATCAGCAAATCTGCGCCATGGTTTATGCTATAACATTTGAATAATAATGCAGTTATTACAGCGCAATTAAAGACATTCATAGATGGTCGGAGTTCTGTGAAAAGTTTTTGAAGGCTAGCAACGACAACATCAGAAAGTGGTAAATTTGTACAGGCTATAATCAATAAGGATTGACAACTAACACTTCAAGAATTAGAAGATCAGTTGGGGATTCTAAAAGCTAAAGTACAGCAAGACTTAGTTTACAGTTTAAAGTGCGTTCCTAGATGATAAAAACTAAACAAACAGCGTTAAACAAAGTCCTTTTAACACATAGTAGATAGGGAACGGCCAATAAGCAACCAAAAATAAACAAATTTTACTTTAATTTTAAGTTATTTTTATATTACTTTTGATAATCTTATTTGCTACAGAACACATTTGTAATGAAGGTTCCGGCTCTTCTGAAATTCTTGATTTTTTTACGATGGTTATCTAGTATCATTTGTCGCTTTCTTTTTTTTCTCTTGTTAAGCAATTGTCAGTAATAGAAGATTGTATCCAAAAGACTTTTTAAAATCCTGATCATTTTCTACAATTTGACCAACGATTTATTGTTACTAAGGAAATCTGTAGCAAGTTTTTTGAGTTTTATGTTCTTAAAATCACTATTTCTAAGTTCTACATAAATTCCTTATTCGTCAGATCTTGACGGTTGTTGTTAGGTAAGACTCTCACCAGAAACCTGCAGTAATTCCTCAATATCCTGCTCATCCCCGTCGTCCAGTCCTGCTGTACCGACTAGGTTGACGATTTGGCCAACAATAGGCTCTTCTTGTTTGAGAATCCGACCACACCTTCCACACTCCGTACATGCATCTATCAGTTATGTCTATGGCATCCCTGGTATATTTTTTCTAAAATTGCACAGTTGATTCTTTATTTCACCATCTGTTTTATTAGTAAGTTGTCAAACTATGCAACGAAGATAATATACCTTAAAATTTGATATGACTCCGATCCATCGACTGAATTAACGACTTAGTGCTGGGTGGTAAGAAAACTACTTTAACGGAAATGCAAGTTGGACAAGTAATAGCGTCTTTGGTTCAATTTTTTTTTAATTCATAGTAACGTTTTACGGAAGGACGAAATGTGTGTTAAACCAATTTTTATTTTTTATTAGATTCCCAAATCACAACTAAACTGATTTTAAAATTTGTTTCATGGCTCTTCGCGTTTTTGATACACAAGCAATGGTTTTAATATAAAATCAACATTCTAGAAAAGTCCTGTTTCGTCAATATTAGAAACTAGTTTTGAAAGATAAATCTCTGTTTTAATTATAGCTATTAAAGTTATTTGAAAAGTTGAATCACCCTCTGCTAGCTGCAAAGTTTTCGCTTATATCCTTTCTTTGATTTTTAATGTGATTAAAAATGCTTATGGGCTTTTGCATGACTAATGCTTGTTGCGTTCGATTTCACCATCAGGCCAAATAAAAATGTTTTTCCATTTCCTCTAAAACCTTGCTTCTGGATCGAGTTATCTTTGTTGCAGAAGACGTTACGGTTGCTAACAACTTAATTTTGCCCTTGTTTTTTTAAAATCGTTCGTATAGTAGAAACAGACATATTTAAAGTGGTTCCACTGTCGACTTGTCGGTCGCCGTTTTCCACTTGCCGTAACACCTGCATTTTAATGTCCAGCGAAATACTTTTCCTATTATGTTTCTTTCATTATCTTTACACCCACTCATTTTGAATAATCTAAAAAATTATGAGGCTTAATTTTTAATGAATCAAATGGATTTTTTATTGATCTTGTTACACATAATATCGAATATTACAGCACATAAATTGAAATCGTTTTGATGTTCCGGACACCGTTTCACTGCTAATGAACACGAGACTCGAAAACAAATGCACCAAACAAGCATATACTTAAGAGAATTATAGAGCTGCGATGAGTTGCCACTTTTCGCCAATTGGTTTGTGTATTCTAGAATAATCAAAGAAATGCCGCACTAAATTGAATCAGCGTAAATTTTGGGCTTTTTAGGCTTCAAACAGGCCGAATTATGTCAAATCAGCATTAATCGAAATGTTGAGATCTTATTGCAAGAAATTATGACGGAAGATTGAAATGGAACGCGTCGCGACAAATAGCGTTCCGCAGCTACTGCTACCAGAACAGAAGGATCATACTGCTAGTGAATTGCTTTAGACTGCTATCGATGCATCAGATTTCTCGAACAGTGGCAAAGAGAGATAAAATGTTAATCTATGTTTACAAGTCAGTTGCTCAACGAAAGTCTCCTGGTTCACCAGGCCTGAAAAAGTATGTGAGATTCCAAGATGCTTTAAACGTGACTGAGGCTAGGTATAATGATTCTTGTATTTTATCTACTTTTACTAATTGCGTGAGTTTTTTGGGTATAATTTTTATATAACTTAATCCTATTGAGGACAACCACGTATTTCGGCTTGTGTCATTTCGACGGTTATTTTTTGTGAAAATGCAAAAAATAAGAATGCAACTATAAACCAACACCAATTAGGAATTCTTGGGGAATTTTTCTAACAAAAATCCGACTAAAAGGACAATACATTGGAGTTCGCTCAGGTCTCTAGGAATTACGGACTGGGGCAATTCTACCCCTTCTTTCCCTCCTTCTCGACGGGCCCGTTTATTTTGTTTTGATGGTATGTCGGTATTCAAAATTAGCGACGGATGGAGTTAGCACGTCGACTGGTTCTAAATTTAATACACCATTGGTTCGAAGCGTTACTGGAAAGAAATGCGTTCTCATTGCGTCCAATTTCCATAAACAAACATTCGCGGAAAATAATGTCCATAATACTTCTCCTGGTGCACGTTTAATGAGCATCTGTGTACGGTGGAGCCGAGCCGATTGCCCGCTGGTATTCCCATTCCTACCTTTTTCATCTGGTCGCAACGAGCAGTTCATTTTGCATAGATTTAACACGTCCGCGCTGCTAGTTCCATTTGCGGATTGCTGCGAAAAAACAACACATGCTCCGCCGTTCAGCTACAAGCCATATACGTTGGCGAGAGACATATATTAGACCGATCCGCGGCTTTGCATACGGCTCCCTTTCCGAGGAAACGGATAGACGCCGAATCGATGGAAATCGTCAGCGAATAGAATGGGTAAGCAGCGACAAAATGGGAAGGTAACGTGTTGCAATTCGTTTGAGTCGCGGAAGACGTGCGGTGCATCCCCGAGATGGGATCACGTAATCTATTTGCGGTGGATTCGGCGGCCACATCAGCCTGACGTGCACGGGAACTCTAAGCAGGGTTTACATGTGTGTCACTGCGACAAAAACTAGATTAATAACGCCCCAATCCGCCTAATCTGCTTTCCTTCACTTGGATGTGGGCGATCAGTTCGAGTAATATTGGCGAGAGGCCCTCATTCCTTCGCGCTGCTACATTGAAATACGGCTGTGGAGCCCTTGCAACTGGCGAACATTTCTTTAAGAAAATTTTGATGGAATCTTTCTTCAAGTGCATGGGGACAACCTGGTAATGAAACAGCTCTTTGTTTCATTTTCGGGAGTTTACGTCATTATACAATTTACATTTACTTTCAAAATTACTCAATAGTATTAATAGTATTTAAAAATAAATTGAAATTATTTTTATTCTAATTTTGTCCAAAATTTTTGTGCATTTGTGATAATTTGTAATTTTGCTTCTTATAACCTTTTAGGACATTGTGAGTACATCTTGGTGAATTTGTTCTAAAGTAATAGTTAACAACACCTTCACGATCTCTTTCGCAGAAAAGCATTGACGCTTTTTCGATTTTCCAAATGAGCATTATTGGATGGTTTTGGATCTATAAATTTTTTATTAAATCTTCGTTCTATAGGAAGTAACTGCACACATTCAAATAACTTAGAAGACTGGATCATTTCGCTATAAAAACTAGTGCTCCCTTACTGATAACAAATTGGGGGCTGCTGCGAGGAGCGGCGGGACCACAACTAACAATTAGGCCGTCATGGTTTATTCCGGAAGGAGCAGCCAGCCCAGCCCGATCGCCGCCGCGCCGGGTCGACTTTTGCAAAATAAATGACCGGCGGCCTCCCTCCGCGGGGATTCAGCAAGTGGATCAAAGAAGCCCGGGTGGAATTCTTCGGCGGCATTCGTTTACAGCGCACGTGAGGACGCAACAATACGTGTCCGGCACGCATTCATATTTTTGCAGAGCACATCACGTTACAGTCGACAGCGGTCAGTGAAACATTAGCGGCTCCCCCGGGCCAGTTATTAAATTTCACTTCTCCGCCGCTGCAGACGCCGCAGTCCATTACTATTCGAAGCGCCGGCGCTCCTTCGGGACATAACGAATTCACCAGATCAAATTTTGCTTCTAATCGCCTGTTTTGGGCGCGCGGTAACGAGCAAGCCCCGATATGTAAATCGAACCGATCAGATGCAGACCAGATTGGTTGGAATCCTTTATTAAGAAATTACTGATAATTAATGTTTGTGTTGCTCATTTCTTCTAATTATTTAGAAAATGGTCGATTTTTAAAAGTCCTGACTGAGAGATCAAAGCTTTCCACTTTGGTATCATAGTTTAATGTGGGTTCGTCTTGATTAATAGTTTTATCCTTTTCTCGCAGTTTTCTATAGTGATCAAACTGAAATTTAGGATTTGAATTATGTGCCGTTTGCGTTCTCTGAAAGTTGAAAGTGTGCATTTGTACACTTGGTATCCCAACACATGACAAACATTACCAAAAATTCCTTATATTTGCGAACTTGGTATAGAACATAACAGTTGATATGGTTTTAGTACAAAAAGTCATATTAAGCTTAATTTTTTAAATGGCTTTTTGAATCGTAGGAATTGTCGCATTTGCGGTAGTGAAAAGCCATGTGCTATGCACTGTTTGGGCTATAGGAATCATTGGCCTGTATTTTTTTAGGACCAAGCTGGCAACGCCATTACTGTCAATGGTGTATATGATCAGGAGATGTCGAACAACTGTTGCATTGAAATCAACGTTTTGAACTTGAATAATTAGTAGTTGCGACAAGATGAAGCCATATGTCACACAGCACGTGAAATACTCACGTTACTTTAAAACAACTGACGTTTATTCACCACCGTGGTCTTGAGGTCTAACCCCAATAGGGTATTTCGACGATAGTGTTTATGTTTGTAAACCTGCTACGATTCCAGGGCTAAGAGAAAATGTAATTGCTCCAATATAGGCGTATTTATGAAAAAGAGTTATTGAAAGCTTTGTTAAAAGTGGTTTCATGTTAGCGGAATCGCGGCAAACATCGTATTTGATACACAACTTCTAAGTCTGTACTTTACACTGATAGCAATAAAATAGAACTATTCTAACATTTTATGTTTTAGTCAAAGGAAGAATACTGTTATTATTTTAGTTGTTCTTTATTGAATTAAAGAAGGAATTTGAGAAGAAATCGCAACAACAATTTAAATATCTGGAAAGAATGATATCGATTACATACATTTTGTAATTACTCGAGCAATGTCATAGTCAGTCATCATACCAAAATCTGTAATTTTGTTACGTTGCAATCAGAAGTTATATTTAAATCCATGTGTGATATGATTGCAAAGCAGCCTCTTAATAACAAATTTTGATAAATATTGGCATTTATCGCACTTCAAAGGAGCCGAAAGTAGCGACGCATTGGACAATACGTAATCAACATCACAATTGCAGTTTCGTCAACTGAAATTCGCTACGGATTTGACCTGAATGTTAAGCGCAATTATCAAATTATAACAAATAGCGTTATTGCCGGTACAAAACCGCCGAATTGAGCTGCCCTTATCTCGGCATGACATTGCTTCAGACATGACGCTTGTTAGAACAGTTGGCTGACTGTTTCAACAGCTTCGGTTTTCGAGCCGCGGCCGCGCTTGCTTTGTCGCGAGATAACCACCGACTTTTATTTATTGCAGCTCTTAATCTCCCATGCACTGATCTGTTACCATGGCACAATAGCCCCTTTGATTGCGCTTTCTCTAGCTTAGTCCGCCCCGCCAGCGCCGCATCCGACCTAAAACTAATGCCTATTTAAACGGCCGTTATCTGATGCATCTACACAAGGGTTGTGTCGTTCACCTGCCAACTGTTAAATTGGTAAGTGTGACTTGCCATGCTCACGGGTTTCCTCATTTGCGCTCTACCGTGGTCGATAATTTACTTAATTAGATGTTTTTTGAAATGCTGCCTTAATTGCAGGTTTTCGAGCTTAGGTGTCAAGCTTTTTAAGTTAGATTCTAGAAAACAGACACGAGTGTGATCGTAATCAAAATCTAGTAGACAAGAACAGAAGAAATTTTATTTCTGGCGGCCGAATCATGTCGTATGTAACGTTCTATCTCTTTTATTACAATTAACTGAAACCCATCGGAATATCTGCGATATTTATGGTAGATTCAGAACACTGCCTGTTGTCACACTAAATGGTGTAGCGACAGTTCAGTCATCACTAAAAATGTTCAATAAACCATATGGTATTCTTCTCTGGCAGTCCACATTGTTTTATGTGCGCCGATTGCAGCTTCAACGAGCATATATTAATTTAGTTGGTAACCTCTGCAGAGCAGTCAGCGGACAGCTTTATAGCCGCCATTCTCCACACCGTCGAATATAATGCAAAAATGTAAATGGTGCTGCTTCTTGCAGAAGCTTAATTACACAGGCGTTAAGCGAATGCGGACCGCAAGCTAAGGAGCAACAAACGTGCGTGAAATTCGAACAACGCCGTGCTTGTTCGGCCTGCTAAAAATTAGCCGCTCACTTGTGTGGCCGCGTAGAGCGCGTCGCGCATTATGCACATGCACATGCAGATCTACGCGCGCTGCGGAGGAAATCGACCTCTAGGCTCGTCGGCTTTTCCGACACGTTTCTGTTGTGACCGACCGGTTTATCTCACTTATTATCTCGGCATTTCCTTCGACCGTAGGAACTGGCACGTGTAATCGTCGATTCGCGGCGTGAATAGCTGGAATGCTGCCCTTTAATGGTGTTTTCGATTTGCTGTAGCCTCACTCCGCTGGTTGGGTGGTAGTCAGGATCTTCTACACATAAATCACACTTTGCAGGACGTTTTGATAGAGAAGATAATTTTTGCTAAATATAATTGGGATGTAGTTGTACTGGGAAGCTATGACATGATTTTCTTTATCTTAAGAGACTTCAAACTCGTTGATTTTTTGGTGAAGAGAAGAATAGGAGTAGAATGGAATAGTATATAATCAACAATTGCGAATCTTCTAGCCAACATAAAAGCTTTCATTTATCGAAAATTATGTGTACAATAAAAAAAGAACTAAAAAATTCCCGAATAGTTAGATACATTTAAAATAAAGATCTAACTAAGTCAAGGTATAAAAGATGTCCCAAGAGAAAAGCAGGATTTAAATTGTACGCAATTTATGCATGGTCAGCAGCGTTTTATTTGGTGACATTTTGTAGTAAACACATTGCAGTTAATCAATATGGAGCGCTACTCGACGGAAGAGCGAGTGATTACAAGCACGGAGAATGTATTGCCGAGACTATGCACAAATTACGTCAATAAGCAAAATTGTCATATTTGGGGCATAACAAATCTTCGGACCATTCACGGCTTATGTATACTCAAAGAGTAACAGTTTGGTGTGAATTTTATGCTATTTTTTTTTAAATGAGTCCAAAAACGTAATGACTATTAATTGTGAACGTTAAACAAAGGATTTTTGTATCCTCATTTGGACGACATGGATCAGAATGACTTGCGACTCGTGAAACGTTTCAATTATTAAAGGAAAAATTTAATGAGCGACTTATTTTCCAAGACACCGAAATCAAACTGGCCATTAAAATCATGCCACTTCACATCGCATAATTTTGTCCTCTGAAGTTTTGCGAAGACCAAAGTTAATGTTACGAAAATAAGAACGATTCCTGAATGAAAAACAAAAATTGAGCCATAGTTACGTGAAAAAGTGAACGAGAATTTTGTTAAAAGTATTCCAGAGCTGTGAAAAACACTTGTTAAATATCCTATTCCACATTTAATGACCTTCAAAATAACGTCACAACATTGCCAAATAATAAATAAAATAAAAAATTTACTCATAACTCATCTTCTCTTCATTGCAACTGAAGCAAGATGACTGTAAGAAATCTTTACCTACTTTCTCAAATCTTAACGTTTTATGAGTTGAAAACTTCATCTAGAGCAAACATCTTTTGGCGATTGAACGAAATTTATCTATACACATTTTCTGCATCTTGTTCCTAGGTGTTTTAGCTGCTCTGTAGGAAACTAAACACAGTTTTTGTGATATAATTGAGTATCGTAGTCTTCAGACGACATCTGAAGCATAGACCTTAATTTGTAATAAAACTCTTGAGCTGGTATTGAACTTTTATAAAAAATAAGAAAGATGAAATGGTGTTGATGAAGCTCCTTAATCGTTGTATTTGTAACTTTGCTCTTCCTCTTAGTTGATGTACTTCTTTCCTCTTAGAAGCAATATAATTTAGTGGTATGCTCAATGCTACACTGACTCTTCTGGTCTGTTTCTCTTAGATTTTTGAACATATATCTCATCGAAACACAAAATGGTTTTTATTTACAAACAATTTTTTTCTAATTAATTCGTGCAGTGTGCTCTTAAGGTTATTGGCTTTTGTTAGAAGATTTTCTTGCATTACATTTTATGATTTATTTTTTGTGATATATTGTTTGCAATCTGTTCATGCCACTTCTTACTGTGATAAACGTATAATTTTTTTGGAGCAGTTTGTTACATTATTTTGTGCAGGTGTTGTAGATGAATATGTAAAATGGTTTTTCGTTTCTGGAAGAATCTAGAAAAACTTTTTTATATTATAGCCACCGAATGTTTCTAATTGTCTCAGACAACTAAGAAGACCAAATGCAAATGCTTGCACTACAACTACTAACAGTTACTCGCTTATAGTTATAGACTTTAACTAACAAATATAGTAGAGCCAATGCAATATTTATGATAAAATTAGCTGTCAATATCTAAAGATGAACATTAACTATAGAAAAAAATGTAATAATCTAACCTATTGTGCCACATTACTTTGTAAAAACTGAAATATTTGAATTAAGGATTTATTTGTATTGGCGAAAATAACTTTTACACTTTTCAACGAACTTAAAAATTCTATAGTCTGTTTATCGGTCTGTCGGTCCGTCACAAAGTTTGAGATTTTTTAAAATTTGAAAGTGGATTCTTATAGAAATTTTACGCTGATTTCCAATTCGAAATTAAAAAATTTCTGTCTCGAATAATTTTCGAAATATTTGACTTCGAATTTCGGGAAAATTTTCGACATTACGATTTTAAATGTGATTCTCATAGGAAATTTTACGCTGAATTTGAAAATGAAGTCAAAAAAATTCTATGTCGAATTATATTCGATTTCGAATTTGTAAGTTCGTTCTGGGATTGCTTACAGAGCAATCTCTTCGCCGGCCCCATGTTTTATGAATTTCATGAATTTTTTGTTACGTAAAATAATAATAATAATGCAACAAATTCTGTTTTTAGGCTTAAAAAAAATCTGAGTAGTGACGCCAATTTTAGTATTCACTAATAATAGGGCAACTGTTGTTCTACATCAGTTATGTCCGACTTGGTCAGTGGGTAGCATACGATTCTACTGGAGTTCCTGAAGGGTATGGTTAACCCATGTATATATTTTTCACTTTGTTATATTGACTCTTATGTCTTTTCTTGTTAAATTGCAAGGTTTCTTTTTTACAGAGGATAGTGATCAAATGTATCGGCGAGTTTTCGTTACTCTTCTTAGAACTTGTCTCTACTTCTAGAGATATGTCTTGTCTAAAGTGTTGAGGTGATTTTTTCTTTACTTGGTCAATATGTCCTTCAGGCGACCTTCCAATTTGCTATAAACAACCAGTGTTTCTAGGTTGCCTTATTCGCTTCTTGATACATGACCAAAGTATTTGCAGGTGCAGTCATAAACTCTTTGGGATAATCATTGAGGTTCCGCGATTTCCCTTAAGATTGACTCCTCCAGCACCACATCTCTAGTACATCGATTCCTTTTCTGTGTTGTACTTTTAGTGCTCTTTGTAATGCTACTTCTTATTTCTGTAGTTTGGGCAGTTCCCCATCGCTACTGCCTTTAAATTAAAATGTTCTTATTTGAATTTTGCTGCGTCTCTAGTTTGTTCTTAGGTTCTGCTGGTCCGCCCCAAGCTGATCAGTCTGTTAAGCAAACGGGGGCTAAAGTGCGGCACTGCTCTGCACCACTTCCCCGTGAACCAATGAGAACGTGCCTTTTCCAATTTCAATCGCGAGGTGTTCCGGCGGCAAGGTGCACCTAAATTTGCAGATCTCTCCCGGGCCGCGCCAAATCCATTACGCGGCTCCTTCGCTCTCCGAACGGCGTAATTGAAGGATTACGGTTTCGGGGGCGGGCGCAACCCTTGCCGGCGCATCTGGTGAGACGGGAAGCCAAGTAATGAACACATATTGATGCCGGCCGGGATACGCGATACACCTGTTAACCGTCTCCCGGCGGACGCTCCCCTAATGCGTCTCCTAAACAGATTTTAATGCACTCCCGAAACAACAACTGCACCCTCATCCCTAATCGCCGTCATAATCGTCGCGCCGCCGCTGCTCCTTAATGAGAGCGCGATTTTTCCGCTCGCGCATTCATGTCAGGGAATGCTAATGGCCGGTGTGCGCGCCGGTGACAGACGTACGTATGTATAAGGTAATTATTATATACGATGCATACATATTAACGCACTCCATAAATTACGAGTATCGATATGTCATTGGTTAATTACGATATAGCGGCCGCTATCGCAGCAGAACAAGTCGGTCGTCGATACTATTTACTCTAATTTACATATTACTCGTGTACAGCTGGGAACTGCTTGTTTCTAGCCGACCCTCGCTCATAACTTTATTACTCCCATAAATAATAAAAATAACTACTGTTTATGCCGCGAACGGCTACGTAATTATTTTTAAAGGCATCGCTTAATTTAATAGTTTAGTTTATAATTATGCTTGGCCGCTCTTATATTGCCAGTAACATGTCGAGAGTGAACACCCAGATGGTGAATATCAATGAGGTACAAACTGCTTCGTTCCCCCTTTTGAAAATGAAAAAAAAAATACTGATCGTTTTTAATTGTAATTTGGAAGCAGAAAAATAATTTACAAAATACCATTCCACCGCAGCCTGCAATAGAAGAATGCCAGCGGCAGTCAGGCAACTCAAATTACAGACGCGCGAACTGGATATATACCGCTGAGTTTTGTACCACGGCAGCCAAGTACATTTAATTCGGGCAGAAATCTGTAACACAGGCTATATAATATATAAGATATTTCAAGACGTTTATGTGCGCAATATTTGTTTTTTTCTCGAACAGCACAAACAAGACTAACTAACAACAGTTGGCTATTTTGCCATTGTACTGCATATTTAAATTATTATTAGACCCTTAAATTGTATATTATTTTATTATATATAAATAGATTAATTACCAATTATCTACTTGTTTTACAATTAATAAACTTAAATTTTAAGAAATTGTGTCGTTTCGGTTTTTAGGGAAATGAGTCAATATTGGAGATAAGTAACCATAACTGGAAGAAGTTGCAAATAAGATTGTTGTTGAAATCGAAATTAAATCAAAAAAAAGGTAAAGCGAATTTTTAAATAACTGATCTTCAAATGGACCAAGCTATTAAGTTAAAAATGTAATGTAAATGACATAAAATAACCTATTGAATCACTGAGTCTTTAAAATGAGTCAAAAATAAAACATGTAAGTAAATAAATTATTTTGCTTTTTTTGAGGTTACCCTAGGCATATTTATTTCTCAATCGTCATTTTCTTTTATGTTCATTTTGAAACTTTTTAATATATTCATTCTAATTGCTATGTTAAGCTTCAAATATTTGGCTATCCGTGTTCGAAATGAATAAAATATGTATTAACTATTTTAGGTATTTGTAGTTATTTTTTTTCGGACAACAAACGTCTTCATTTCCAAAATGAACTAAGGTTCATTGTCATTGTATTTGTTAGTCTACTAAACTTGAAGCAGTAAAGGCTTTAAAATATCCTAACTTTCTTTTTAATTATTATTATCTTTTATTAGTAATAAGCAAACAAAATAAGTGGCTCCAGCCTTATTCAAAACTTTTTGTCTATGCTTAAGACATAAGTGAATTATTTAAAGTTCCAAGTTAAAAGCAATGTTGTGTACATTGACCTATTTTTTATTTTGAATTATCTTTTTAAAGAAATTGTCTCATTTACTTCTAGTGGTTGCTGTTATTAACTTATTTTTTATACACAGAGAGCATACAAGCTCACATGGATGGTTTACAAGTTTAATTTTGATGCTTTTTAAAAGCTTTTTTGTTTTAAAATTTTTTTTGTAAATCTTTATTAGAATTAGCGCAATCACAAGCAACAGAGCTTCATTCAACTAAAAAAATGAACTCTCAAGCTGTAGAATTGTACTTTTTAACTTACCAAAATGAGCCATGTCTATAATTGTTCAATAAGGTGAAAACGTATGATTACTCAGCAAAAGACTAACGGATTTGCGTGGGTTTGCAGACTTCCATACCAGGCAGTTATAACCTCCGTAACTAGCTGCACATAATATCTACCACAAAGCGTAACATAGTGCTTATTACTAATCTGAACGTTTAGGGTCACGCTGAAAGGGTAATTGAATGTTTCCGATATAAGGAGGATATTTCTTGGAAAACAATGAAAGAAACTTTTAACAGAGCTAGTAGACTAGGTAAACGATGGTAATTGAATAATTTATTATAAGATATCATTTGTCTGTTTTGACGACAGTAGTGGACTTGTAATAAGTAAAACCAAAGTAACAAGTTTAACAACAAAAAATAACGAATAAAATAAATCAAGATTCAAATACAAAGAGTTCAGAGATTAAAGAGCAGAAAAACAAATAAAATGGCTATAAAATATGCATACAACGAATTGCAAACATTATAATTACTTATTTTGATTAAAATGATTAAAGATTTTTAACATTGCTAGCTGTAAAATTAATTATGTCAAGTCAACTCCCTTAATTCGAATTTTTTTCTAGAGTATTTTCTGAATTTACATTACAATTAGACAAAAACAATTGAAAAAACAGAGTATTTCTTGATGATTTTGAATTTTTAGTAAAAGATTAATTAAAACAAAACCCAATAATCATCACTTTTGATTTGTTTGTACTAAGTGGTTGTAAGAAACCGCGTGGTTGAAGCGCTTGGTTGCGGTACGGATAGACCCGGGTTCCATTCGAGCTCTCTGATGCCTGGCGGGTGTCCTATTCAGTCGCTAAAAATAATTTAGTTGAGTATCTGCGTTTATTTCTAACGAATGGTAATATTGTGATTACCTAAGGCGTATCAGAAATGGTGCGCGACGACCGGGCGAACATATGAGAGCTTCAACTTCTCATTCTATAAACCTTGCTCCTATGCGTAGCGTAGACTCTTACCATTATTATAAGTTATAAGAAAAATATAAAAACAGAATTAAGTCACTAGACATACATATATAATACGTTTTGAATAGGACAAAACGTTTGCAACATTGAGAAAAAATACAGAAGAAATCTTGTAAAACATAAGATACAATATGATCCAATTAAAGAACATCTTTTTAAGTCAATATTTTTAAGTAAATTGCGCAGTCGCAGAACTTTGTCAACAAGCCTTTTGCGGAAGCAGTAAAGTCACTAGTTTAAAGCGAATAGAAAAAACGGAGGAAAAAGAAAGATAAATCACGAAACAAAAATGCTTACTGCAGCATTCCAATTAGAAGGATAAAAACGGTTCCCTGTGCATTAGACCCGTTTTAAATAGTCGATACTCGCGTTTTGAATACGGCTAGGAAAACAAAAAAATGGCAGATAATCAGATAACATCGACTCAGGAGCGACTTAGAGCGGCCATTTATCTTTCCTTTGGTTTACAGACCTTATCGGCCGTCATCTCACATACCCACCTATACTTCTATTTCCGTGTAGATCTTATCGGCAGATGCATGTCGATGACAAATATTCGTGGATGTAGTGCTCGCACCCCGAATTCATTAGTTTCAAAGTCGGCGCAGTTTTAATTAAATTCATTCGAACGCTAGCAGTCGCTGATAGGTTTTACTAATTAGTGGTGACGATTAGCATCTTGGCCTTTCCTCGACGGAGCTATGCACCAGGATGCAGATGGGCATTAAGGTAGCTGCTGGGTCGCTCGGCAAAAGGGCGCTAATGCAAAGTTCGCGTGGCCTCGCCGGCAGAGGGCAAGCGGCAGCTGTGCCCAGCTCGGCTGGTAACGACCACCTGACCACGCATTTGCATATTAATCTCTAAGGTCTTGTACTAATATGTAGACCATTTGTTGATGAACTATCAACTTTTACGCCGGCTATTGGGAATTCAGATATTTAATTCGTTTTATTGAATAATTAATTAAGCGAGTCGTGCTTCTGTCTCTAAACACATTAAGTTTAATTGCAGTGCAGTATAATGTGTAGTCAGCCCATTAGTAGCTGAATAAGAGGCTCACTTCAGGAAGCAAAACTAGTTAATTACGTTTTAGCGTTGGCCAACTGATAAACTGCGCCGTATAAAAGATATTCCGCGCTGCATGCGCTTAATGAAAGGAAACTGGAATTGCGAAATGCGCGCAACGGGCACAATACCGGGCGGCCGAGAGTACGCTTAATTGCTTCATTTTACCGCATCGTCTTTGGACGAAAAATCCAAAAAAAAGCCAATTAGAGGCACATCCTGCGAATTAGAAAGAACAAATATTCGCGCTTTAGGCAAACGGGAGTTCAGCGGCTGGCAGATTTTGATCAAGGGACACACTCCAGTAAGAAGACTTCCCACTATAATAAAAGAGTCGCCGAAGATCGTGAGAAATCCACCAATTACTGCTCGGACGGCTCCAAAATACGCGGCTATAAATAATATCGACACGATTTATTAAAAAATGCAGCCAAAATATTGGCCAATGTGTGCTGGGTCAACTTTTTCTTTGGCCACCATAATTACGCCATAAAGTAGTTTACGATAGAAACTAAGATGTAGTAAACATCCCGCGTTGCGATCGCGGTGCAGATAAAGAGCGCGTTCTTAGACCAAGAGCAAAGTTCGAAACCTTTTTGGCATTAGCATACATATTATACAAAACACACAAATGTACAGGAGATTAACGTTTTATAATGGCTCAAAATTCCCCTGGATGACATTTTTTATGTGCCAGCGAAATTTATTGCGCACCGGAGCGGTTGTCTTAGTTTTAAGTGCTTCATAAATGTCAGAGGCAACAAGTCACAGGTTAAGTTGGACCTTTATTCGGGAGACGTTGGTTTCCAATTACTTTTTATACGCACTTAACATTCTAATTGGAATGTGTGGATGTGTAGCTGGACATCGTCTTGCATGAATTTTCAGTCGTACCGCTTCATTGAATTTTAAAAAACTGCGTGGGAGTGAATCGGCAGCAAGATGCCCAAATATTGAATTTAAGAGGGATCAGAAATGTCGGGTTGTTGCATCGAGGAAGTAACTTTATTTGTTCGAGTAAACAGCAAAGTAGCTTTTGTAAACGGTTTTGTGTACTCAAGCCGGTGGTTTGTTTTTCTAAATTTTTTCTCGCCAGTTATATTTGGAAGGGAAGGCAATATTTGAGGCATCTGATTGGTAACACGTTTTTCTTTTCCTGAAAGCAATGCGTAATGGTTTTGATCAGCTCTTGAGTTCAGTGCGATTAAATATTTTATTCTGTTTCAGTGTTTTTGAAAGATATGTGCATTATCATTGAATATAGTTTTGTGTAACTCATTCTTTTGCCTCATTAGCACCCAGTGGATTTATATATAACATTCCCGCCCATCGTGTTATTTTCTCTTTGTGTAGAAGATATTGGCTAAAATGACATTCAATCTTTTTTAGGCATATTTTTATAATTAAAAAATTGTAAACTTAAGAATCTTAAGTTTAGAAAAGTAATAAAGGATATTTTTTCGAACTTGAACTCTAAATTTCTTATGGCAAGCTCAATTATCCGGTATTTCTTCATTCATCTCAATGAAAATTGCGACTTTGAACTCTAATGTTAGTAGATTTTTGAAGATGTTTAAAGTAAAAAGGAATTTGGGCTTAGACGATGTCAATTTAAAAAGGGACGAAAGTAAGCCAACACACAGATCTCTAATACAAATAAGTGAATAATAAAAGAGGTTGCAAGAGGTAAAAAGAGTTAAGGACAAGTATACAAAAGCAAAAAGAGAAAAATTGGACCTAAATTTCTTATAAATAACTAATTTTGGTTATTTAATAGTGGTATTTAGTTTACTTATGAGGTGAAATCTGTTTATAATTACAATACATATTGCTGCTTTTGTTTTGTTGTCGAATTATAGACCTTTATGTCAACAAAATATTGTTGCGCAAAAGCAAAACGGAAACCTATATGGGTCCAACCTTCTACTCCAAATCCTTCATAGTCAAAATGGCAGTTGAAATTTTAAAGAATTTTTACGGATCTTGAAAACCGTGAGAGATGCAAGATGCGAGTTTTGCTGTGCGATAACCTAAACGGTGCTATCGGTTCAATCGAGAAAAAATAGAAGCTACAGATTCAAACAAAACTCTAAAATTCTCTATTTAAAATGCATGGAGAAGATCCTTTACATGTTGTTTGCTGGCCTCATATCTACTATTTATATCTTTTCCTCTCTTTGATCAGTATGAATTGTGAATTCTGGAGCCTATTACCAGAAATAAGTATTTAAGGCATATTTGTGGTTTCCGTGTAGTAATCGGATTTTACTTTTTTCACGACAATGATGAGAATGTTGTAGCAGTTACTGGAGCTCGGTAGCAAGTAACGTTAGAAACTTTTATTTATCTTATAGTGGCAGCAAGATGGAGCAACTGTTCATACAGCAAGAGAGCCCACCCAGCTTTTAAGATTTTTGGCGGAAGAATAATTTCATGCAATAGTGATTTCTTTCTGTAGAGTTATTTGAAAGATTACGTTTATGCCAAAGAAGAACATGATGAAAAATGTTATCAAGAGGGTAAAATGTCATTAATTTTTTTAAGGAAAACAAATAGATTACATAATAACGGGGCAAATGCCCAATAAAATATAAATAAAAATTTTATTGAATTTAGCATAATAAAGAGATGAACCTATAAATGATACGGAAGAACTAGGCATCTTTTAGGATTCTCTTCGAAGGCCAAATTTGTAATCATCTATCAGTTGAAAGATTTAATGTGGAGCTTGCTTTGAATAAAAATATTATTGTTTACATTTACAACACATTGGGTGCTACCTTTTGCAATGCATCTGTAGGAAAAACGGTTTAAGTGATCGATGTAGGCGGATGGCCGATGGGCGAGCGGGCACTTGTAAATAAACGCGCGGCACTCGCCGTTTCGATAAAACCGCATGTTC
The DNA here is from genome assembly GCA_036346155.1 of Sinelater perroti. Taxonomy (NCBI): domain Eukaryota; kingdom Metazoa; phylum Arthropoda; class Insecta; order Coleoptera; family Elateridae; genus Sinelater; species Sinelater perroti. The sequence continues at coordinate 4,283,793 of JARFIY010000359.1, forward strand.
ATGTAAAATAATAGCGCTGGGGCGCAGCAGCTGATGGTGAAATAACGCAGTCGATTAAGAGTATAACAGTGACCAGGTGCGCGCGCTTCGCAAGTCATTTCCTGAGCAGCGCTCAAAATTACGCTAAAAGCTCCGGCCCGGCGATCGAAGCCCGCCGATCGATCTGGAGTTAGCGTCGCCGAAGAGCCGAAGCTTCTGCAGGCCGGGAAGCGTCGCCGAGGGCTTCGGGGCCCGTGCTGCCCCCGCGCGGCCGCCTCCTTGCTGTGACGTAATGCGCTATTGATTTCCTCGGGCCGGCCCTTCTGCCATCAAAGCGGCATCGCGCTGTTCCAAAACGTCACTTTATACGAGCTCTTATTAGGAGTTTTTACGCCCGCTCGGAATCCAAATGCCCCAGCTGATTTTTATGAGCGACATCGCAGGACGCGTACGCCGCCCCTCGCGCCGTAGCTCCATTCATTCGAGACGCCGCGACGCCGCGCGCCTTTTCCACTCGACGTACCCGGATTTCGTGTATGTATTTTTACAGCCAGCGGTAGGTGCCGTCGAGGGCCGTCGCAGGCGGCGCGCTCCCCCGTGCGCACCCGCGCCCAAGGTGGAACGGGCGCAGTCAATTTCATGCGATGTGCATTTTACAATTACCCTCGCAGCATCCGAGAGCGCATTTAGGTTTATCGCAATGGCCATTTAGGAGATTGCGACCAAGATGGCGAAACGGCATCGCGGCGCTGCTCGGCGGCGTGTGCGCCGACGCCGCCGGGAAATCTATTTCAGTGATGGCCCTCCTCTCGATTTTGATGGACATCCGAACGGCCGCGCCCTCGTTACCGGCAACAAATCGGGCCTTTATCTCCGGCCCATGGATTTAAATGAGGCCTTACGCGCCCGTGCGGCCGCCGGGCGTCGCGCCGCTCCCATGGCGCCCGCGACGCCCGGCGATCGCCTTTTAATTCGCCGCGCACCGCCACGCAAATAGAGCGATACATCTGAGGAGCGTCGACAAAGGCTGAAATTTGTAGACACGCTCGCTTTCATTCGATTCAATCTGCGCCATAAATACGGGCGTATAGAGACGTCGGCGGCCGAGTTATGGCACCGAGCCGCGTGTACCGCCGTTTTTTGCCCGCGCATTCCGCGGAAATTTGCTTCTTGCTCTCCTTCAGACGTCACCGGAGCGCCGAATGGTTCCCAAACCCGGATCGCCGCCCCCGCGCGCCGCACGTGTGGCGGTGGGTGGCCCAATAAAAATGATTTGTGAAAACGCGTTTGGCTCTTAGAAATCCTCGATGATTCGACTCGTTAACTGCGATGTTAATAAATAAAGAGCAGCACGTATCGAAGAACTCTTCCGTTTACGGTTCCTGCCTTCGCCGCATACCAAGAGGTCAATTGTCTTTCAGCAATCGGCATCGGCTAGTTATGATACGCGGAGCTCTTAGATCCGCGGACACTTTATTTCATCGCGGGCTTTTTGCAAGGAACGCACGACACTACAGTTACTTTCATGAGTCGAGTCTCAATACCTGTTTGTTTAATGCAAAGAAGTCAGCTGCAAAATAGCTACGAGCAGAGAGAAACTCGGTGTGATTCATGGTACGGCCGTGGATATATTCCTCTTTTTATTTTTTCTTCATTTCACATAAACTAGCCTGTGAAAGGATAAGTACGTTGATTTTTGAGCGTTAATGGCTTCTCTTGCATATATCAACTCTATCCGTCAAGGAAATGTCGCGCTTACTGAAAAGTTTTTCTTATTTCAATTTGATTGACATTACCTTCAAGTTAATCTCGGGTTAGACGTTTCTTCTGTAGAGCTACTGATATTTTCGCAATCTCTGTTATGCCTCTTGTTAATATTTATGAAAATTTAAATGCCGAGGATTTTATCCAACTCAATTTTAGTGCGTTCTCCCAATGAAATAAAATTATTCAATTTCTCTTTTATCTTGTATTCCAACTTTAATTTCTGTATGAATGTTAGTTCCTACTTTTAAATATGACGCTTTACCAAACAAAATAATTCTTTTATACACTCTAATTTGGGTTTTACTGATGTTCTATCTTTGATATGTTCAGAGCATTGTTGTTTTGTTGTTTTTTATTCTCACTTGCATTTTACATATTGTTTTTCATAAGAGTTCCTAGCAACTATCATCTCTAATTTTATTTCTTTATACATACCATACTTTTTTATTTTTCTCTCGGTCTTTTATGGTATTTTAGGACTTCGAATACATTTACAAAATATTAAATTGGAAACTAGAAAAACACATAAATTTTATTTTGTAATTAGAACTATTGATGGAGCGCATATAGCTAGAAAACAGGTCTTTCAAATTTAAGGTCTGTCTGACAGGAAAATAATTGTCGTTATTTGGTAAGAAGGCACCATAGCATCATCTATGTTAATTCTTTTGAGCCTTTATTTTGTGCGCAGTTTGTCTGCACATCGTGTTGTGGATGTCAGTGAGGTCGTTATATTTACAATTAGTGTAAAATTCTTGGCGATAGAAAGCAATGTTTTTGTGAATCATGTGAAAAGACCAAAACTGACATATAAAGCGGCTACAGCATATATGGGGAAATCAAAGTCATTTGTTGTAAGGTGGATAAAGCAATATTTGGAGATTAGAAATCTAGACAATCTGCCGGAGAGGAGCATAGCATAGCCCGTGACGCAACAACGAAGAAGGTCTCTTTGAAGACAAGCCAGGCTTTTGCTGCTCTGTGCCCAAACGAAACTCCGCAAGAAAGGAATTTAGGTCTCTTTTAATCCGATTCGAAAGCGCCTTTGTGAAAAAGAACGTTGAAGAAAAACGACTGATTTGGGCAAAAGAAAATTTTGATTGAGATTGGGACAATATTATCTTCTTTTTGGGCATGGTCTTCCTTATAGAACACGTAGTCAAGATAGAGTAATAAGATTCTTCAGCGGACAGTAAAATATCAGTAAAAGTGCATATTTAGAGACGCTTTTATAAACGCGGTTTTAGTTGCCCAGAAAATGTACACCATCTATCAAAAATATTTTGGTTCTAACAGAATAAGTTTTGTGCTGCAAGAAAACCATCACACGAAGCACAGTAAACTGTGCAATGGGTAGACACAACAAGATAACATCATCCATTGGAAATGTGTGGTGATACATGAAAACGAAGCTTAAATGAAAGCCTGTGTACACGGTAAAGCAGCTATCATTCCAAATTAAGAAGATATGTCGATCGTTGCCAAATGATTATGAACCAAACCTATTGGAATGTATCTAAAAGAGACGTGAAGCTATAAATATATACTTCATTAAAAAATCATCTAGATTTTTATTTTTTCGAGTTTGCAGCAGTCATTTTATTAATGAAGATCTTATCATGAAAAGGCGATTCATGAACTGGATTAGATTGCCTTCTTTTGTAATACTCAATAGACGCTAGAAATCGAATCGCATCATCGCAGAGGCAAGTCGCGTTTGGTATAAGAAGAGTTCGCGCCTCCAACACAAGACCCTTGCCATGTTGGCTCCGCTGTTGGTTCAAGCAGTGCAGCCCATCGAAAACAAAAACAAGACGTGCCTAACCTGCATGAAATTATAGATTTATCGGCCGAAGGCTCGCCGCGGAATTGATTTATTCTGTCCCGATACGCTATCTGCCGCGGCTCGCAGCTCTTCGGCGCGCTCACGCACTCTCCTCTGGTCACCGGCGACGTCAAATTGAGATTTTATGTAAGGCCGATAATGGGCCCGAACGGGGCCTAGATAATATTAATTATTAAGCGGGATTCTGCGTGCGTACGCCGAGCTGTCCGCCCATGGCCGTCGCCGTTCGCATGTGCGCTTATCGGCGCATGTGATACGGCGATGATGGATGCAGAATCGAAATTAAATTAAAAAGCGGAGTGGCGATTGCTGTAATTTATGTTGGGACACCAGTGCCATGTTATTAATTTGTCTTGATTTATTGTCTCTTTGGGAACGCGGCTTGCTCATTCACTCAGCTCGCTCCCAAATTGAAGTTGTGAAACAACGTGTTACATTAGGAGAAGCTCTGCTCTGATATGATACCTTTATTGGCTTTTTGTGTAGCGATTTTGACTTGACTTTATTATAAATAGTCGTCGACGAAAAAGATTGATTTGATTCTGCGTACATCAACCAATAAACTTTTCAGAAGAGAAAAACTGCTTTATTTTTTTGGAAAATTTTGTATTACCACTTTATGTAAATTAGTTCAAAATCTAATTTACCTTTTTTTCGAAATTAATTTACCATCCACTACTATTTGTGGTAGAATACTGGTTTAATTCTAATTTAAATCTGCCTTTGAAAATAATTAAACCAACAACAACGAGAATGGTGTAAAACCATAAATGAAACCTTCGACAGCGGTGTGGCGAATTAGCGAGAGGTAAAATAAACTCTGGTGTTTCATGGATTCGCTCCGAGATTTTTTTGACCTCACCGTTGACCTCTTGACCTTTGGCCGATTTAGCTGAAATTCAATAGCGAAGAAGGTATTGACCTAAGGTATATGTATGCCAAGTTTGAAGTCAAGCTGATGATTATAACGGAAGTTATTGCGTCTCCAGACAGACACACAGACAGACAGACAGACACCATGTTAAAATCATTAACTTTCGCCTGTAGCGTTCCGCTGTCGAAAGTTAATAAATATGAAATTGAATAATTTTAATAAACGAAAGAAAGTCAATTGAAATGATTATAATATGGAGATGAACCAAGAAGGTACTCTTTCTAGGCAAGAGTGGGGAAAACTGCTGTACAAAACTCGGCAAAACCTGGTTTGTGCATTTGATACCGCAACAAAGAAAAGCAATCTGAAAAAATACAAAAGGCGAACTTGAAGTATCCGAAACTATCAAATTGTCCAATAAAATAAAAAAAATTAAATTCCTACGATTTTAAACGGAAACTCTAATACCAATGGAATGTCAAGTAAACAAGCACATGCAGACAAAGGAAAAGTACTAATGGAGAAAAATTAATGGATTATGAAATAAGTTACATAATGAATGATTCAATATCTTGTTGTATGCTTATTTTTAGGTTTGTTTTAATTAAATTAAGAACAATCATTAGGAAATATGGAGAAGACAATAAAAGAATGTAATCCGACAGAATGTCCGATAAACAAAGCTGAGAAGCGAAGTCAAAATCAGATTAGAAAACCATGTACACGAGAACATTCAAATATGATTATAGGTAGAAAGAGAAAAAGGTGCAAGATAATAAAAGCCTAAAGTGACAATTGATTATAATAGAAAAAATAACACTATGGTAGCATACAACGTAGATCAAATATCTCGTTTAATAAAATGAGCAAAAAAAAATATACAAAGTACCGGAAAGGTTTTTCAAATCAATTTCCATCACACTCTGTGTTGAATTGACTTTTCCATGTTTTCTCAGCGATATGGGTATGTCCTCTATCAGAAAACTGTTGTCATTGAAAAAGTTTGTTTTAGACTTGAGTGAACTGGTCAAAAATTAACAAAAGAGATGGTTTTCGTCACTTGTTACGATCTTGTTGATAAAATGAAATTAAATTTAGTAAGCATATGAAACGCGTTAACAAGCATATTTCCCTCCTTCTTTCTATCTTTATCTCTCGAAGGTAGTTGAGCAGAATGGTGTAAATTCCTCATGTAAATCTTCTCAAAAATAGCGACGTTGTCCTCCATAACAGGCGAGGATGAGCGTCCTAATATTAAAGCGTCTTCCACATTGAAATTTCACCTTTTAAACTTCCATTACTTCCTCAGTATGGTTGTACGGTGAAAACAATAGTCTTTCAGCCCAAAATCCATATATTCCAAACATTAAAAGTTGTAGGACAAAATTGCCCTCTATTCCGATTTGACCAAAATGTTGCAATCACTTTGAGGTCGTTCTACACACTTTAAGTTACAAGGAATGCCATGGAGTTGTTCTGTTCCGATCGTTATCAAACTTGGTATACAGTATGATATGACTGAGGGATGAATACATGTTATTGATTTTTGCTGTGTGACTCAAAACTTTAGAGATATGAAGTATGAAAGTTTACCGCTTAACAATAATACATATGAGAGATATCATTAGTGTTAACTGCAAAAAAGGGTTGAACACAAAGATACATTTGACAACGAGCACATCTGATGAAGAATATGTATACCAAATTTGATAACGATCGGAGCAGAACAACTCCATGACATTCCTTGTTATCACAACCATCCCTTGTGTTATGCCGAAAAATCTTTCAATTATCTGATTGTAGCAAACTTGGTTAATGGGTTTAATCTATTTATTTTTACCTCAATTATTTACAATGTACAGACATTATTTATTTCTACAGGCTGCTAGCCACTAATTTACTAATGCAGTCGAGACTTCGCATCGGCGTGCCGTGCAGATTAATGGAGATTTCCATCGCGATCGTACGGGGAATTTTCTGGGTGTTTACGTGTTTTAACGTTACGGCGCGACTTCCCGGGTTGGTTGGTACACCGCCTATTTCTTGAACTCGTTTTACCCCACTTGCATATGCCACTGAGGTAAAAATAGCAGTGAATTGTTTCTTTGAGCGTCATATACCGTGGGTAAGGCTGATTCCGCACCTCTCGCCTGTCAAGCTGGCTCAAACTGCATCCAATATTTGGTATTATCAACCTCTTGATATCCTATCTTGTTTTAAACACCATAAGGTTCTTCACATATTGACGTAAACCAGGTTATGTTTATTTGTTTAGACGGCCGAGACTATCCACTTGCCCATACGAAGATCCTGCATTATACAACGAGCTGTAGGTATATCGGCTGAGACAACAGGCAGATCTGGTAGTAATTCGATCATCACTCCAAATCGGATTTTATTGTCAATTGTTTTGAAGTCTTCAAATTTCAAATGTTTGTTTTATTCTTAATCGGCTCGCATAATTATTCACGCCAACCTGCTTTTCAAGTAGCTCCCTTTCGAATTGTAGAGCGTTCGGCAATCAAGCTCTCTTCCAACGCAAGCTGGATTTTGCTCAGGAGTCTCATGAAAGGCAGACCGATAAGCCAGCAGGAATACATGAATGAATCAGTTTCAGTCGTATTGATGTTCAGATACCAGCTTTGCGAGGTATTTGTCTATTACTCTGTTTATTTTTTCTACTATATTGTCCGGATTAGAGGAGTTGTTCTATTCTTATCGATTCTTCATAATTAATGTATATATATTTCTTGATAAAAGCTTCATCAAAATTGCATCCTTGTTCCAAATGGATATTCAAAGGTATCGCAAAGCGACTAAAAACCTTTTGATTAATGTTTCAGAGACCTTACTTGCTTCTTGATTTGATGTTTATATTACGAAGATATATTTGTTGTTATCAATTTACAAGAATGGACCAGTGATGTCAACTACTATCCTCTTCATTGGGCTGCTCATAGATACTTTTTCTTTCCAAATTTCATTCTTACCTGTCTTTCTTAGAATTTACCAGAATCGCTCTCGAAGCTTCTACAATATTTTTTTTAATTTTGAAGTGTCTTTGTGAAACCCCAACGTGTAGGTGGTGCAGGATTTGCGACACTAATAACTATGTCTGGAATTCAGTATTATCGGCGTAGATTTTTGCCAAAAGACCAACTTCAAAGGATCCTACCGTGATCAATAACACTTTACCACTGAGTTCAGCGCTCTAATTTCTTCTCTTTTTAGCACTTCAATGCGATCATTGCTTTTAATTTCGGTGACCACCAAACCTTAATCAATGCTCTTTTTGCGCAACTCGTAAGCTGGGTTCTCCAGTTGAGAACAGTGGTCGCGGAGTTCTGGGCATGGCTCCTTTGATAGAGCGACTGATTCGAGCTCAATAGTCCGTGTCAAAATCGTTCTTTTGCAGCTGGTCAATCTGTCTTGCCAATTTTGTAGCAGCAATTTTATGTTTTTGGTAGAAACTTTTTGCTATAGTTACTTATAAAAATACACACTGGTTTTCACAACTACTAGCAGTAGCTCGGCTTCGTTTATGATACAAAGTAGGTGATTACTTTTTCTTGCTTATGCTGTATCTTAGAATGGATGCCTTGTCTACGACACTGTTGCATGCGTCGGTTTCTAGTACCGTTTTTTTAGCTATACGTATACGTATTGTAATGAAGACTCATTTTAATAGATCAAAAAATTTCTCTAGATATGCTCATATCCCTCCCGGAAATCGTCAATAGTACGTGCGCAGACTAAGTAAGCTATGTATACTATTGTACTGCCTTTGTTCTATGCGGGTCGACTACCATGCCATCTTTTGACGTGATATGGCCTACGTATTTTATATTCTTTTGGAAAAGGGGATACATTTTGAGGGTTAATTTGAAATTAGCATTTTGCAACCGTTGTAATACTTTTTCATGATTTTTGAAATGCTTCTCAAAAGATTTGCTTACTATGGCTACATAGTGTAAATACAGAAATATCCTTGGCTTCTTTTCTTATATAAGAAGTCAGCTAATTTCAGTTCGTGGTTCTGATCACAAATCTAGGAGCTGCTAGTATTTTTATTTATTTTCTGGTACAGCATAAAGAACATTTACGTCTTCCTACAGAAAAATCGTTAAAAATATTAGTTTTCCTCCTTTTATCTATTGGCAGCCTCAACGATTTCAAATTATCTGCGGTACACAGACCTGGGACCAGTCAAAATTGAGGGGTTTTATTTTAATTTTAATTGGTGTAATTACAGTGATTTTAGATTCAAATAGTCTAATTGATTTTTTAAGATGATAACTTGTTGTTCCATTCCTACGTTAAGAGTTCTAGCAGTGTTTGCTATTTTTTCTTCCACTCTTTTGGAATTTTCTGTTATTCTTTCTTTTGCCGTTCCTATTTTTTTCTTCTAAAACCATACAACGTTCCCCAATCTTTTAATTGTCCTTTCTTTTACAGTTTCAGGGTGCTCTTCTAGGTTTTCTGCACATTTCAATTCTCAAACCTAAATTTGAACCAAGTTAAGTTATCCAACGAATATCGAAGGAAATACTAATAAAACAGAATGTGCTGTTTGTGGCGAGTTTGAAGCTGATTAAGAAACATTTGTTGTAACGTTTGGTTGTAAGTGTACCATAGTTAATATGTACTTATTGACAAACTAAACTTCCAATAGTTTTTATTTTTATTTTATACGATGAGCAATGAAAATATCTTGACATAACACAAAAATACCACTGAAAATTTCTTAAGATTCATGAAGCTCTACTCAGGCAAAAGCGAGTACGAACACGAATACATCTGTAAACAAAGTGACGTAGACCGGAACAAACAAGTCGCACGAGCAAACGAGCTACGAGATCAGGTTGAGTGGTCAAGGGGGCAGATCTCACATGTCGGATTGATCGAGCAGTACTTGTGCGTACTTGTACATTTGCATTATAATTAAGAGTACTTTATAATACAGCCCTGGATAGCTACAAGAATGCTGTTATAAGAATACATTTGACCTTAAACTGAGGTTCTTCCATGATGATCACGACTATTTTCCTTATATTCGTTTTACCATGTACTTGCGTTAGTGATTCACACTGTTGCAACTTCCTGCCGAAGTCGTTAATCAATATAAAAGCTTTTTTGACAGTGTAGACCTGTCTAATCATCGAAATTACCTGGAAGGATTCGGTCGAACTCACTTTATTCTATCGGCACAATTCACTTAATTATGCGGAGCATTAGTTAAAGATCATTTAGCAGTTCATAATTAATTGTAGTGTTAAAAATACGATTTTTCAATGGTGCAAATGAGCTTAAAAAATATTCTGTAATGCTTGGTAATACATATAATGCAATTTTGCTAAATTGCTTTTAGATTCTTCTTTACGACGAAGGAATACATACGATATACTTTTTTAACGCCTCGTGACTACTTTACTATCTTAAATATATATTAAAGCTAATCAGTTAATGCCTCAGAGATCATTCCAATGGCATCACCTAGACTTTTATTACAATACGCATACTATGCTTTGCTTTGCACTTCACTTAGTCCACTAACTGAAAAGGTTTACGCCTATCGAGCCGCCGTATTGCTCCAACTTGATCCAGTAGCGGATTGTCTGAGTGTTGGTGTGGTTATGAAGCCGATCTTCGTGCGGATTGTCTAATCTCTGGACCTCGATGTAGATAGTTATTTGTGAAGTAGTTAAGAGTATCTTCTTCTAAAAACGTTGTGTTACTAGTGCGTTTCTGTTGCTAGTACAGTCCTATAGTTAGCAGCCATATATCTATACAAGTTTCAACATGTGCTAGTACAGCATTAACTTGTTGACTGTTAACATGGCAGATCTTCTGCTCAGCTAAAAGTATATTTTTTTGAACTTGATGTTTGGTTCTTCTCTCTCCGTTTTGATGTGTTCCTTCCACTTAAATCTAGCATTTATACCTAGATATTCCGCAGTGTTATCATATGTTACGATACGTAAAATTGATATGAACAGATATATTCTCATCGAGCTTTTCGTTCATGCATAAACTCTATCGATCGCCCGTTGTAAGTTGTTATTGAGTTCAAGCTCTTCAGTCCTAGTTGCGTATTGTCTGCAAATGTAGCGGTCAAGACATTAGCAGTTTGATGTTTGTCGTATAGTAAGTAATATGGGACCTAGCACATTGTCTTGTAGCACACCAGCTCTGATGGATCTTAACTCGGAGTAAGCGTCTTCTTGCCGAATGCGAAAATGTTTGTTGCTAATGTAAGATATCAGCAACAAGCTACAGTCTTTAGGTACCCGTTTATCCATCTTTAGTTCTAATTTGGGGTGCTGCACATCAAAATATAACCGAGAAAACCATTTGGTCTCTACCTCCTTCAGGAAGTCGTTTTTATATTCACATAATTTAAACACACATTCAAGGTGGTAGCCGTAGCCTTACGATAGACTCCATTTGGTTGAGAAGTTCTGCAAAAAGATTAGCCTTTTCTTGGTTATTCGTCCAGGTTTTCTCGTTTTTTTTTTAATTTTCTTCGTGACTCAATAGTAAATAATTAGTGCCCTTTCTATAAGTAAGCTCGCTTAGGCAGGTAATTGTGAAGGTTTTGTTTTTATCTTCTTCATTTCGCGGCTTAATTAATGCGTCAGCTGGTTTAGCCTCAATAACAAGTTCTCACTTACTAATTTTTATTTATTATTAACTCACTTATAACATATCTATCACAATATTCATAATATAACAGCAAAAGTTTGTCTATTTGCAAATAAATGCACAGCAAAGCACAGCAAAGCACACCATCTATTGTGGCCTGTATGTACCTGCCGGTAAAGAGATTTCTGCAAACACCTGTATATACGCAGATTCCTGTATATACTTGCCGGTAGGCAAATTCTTGTATATTTCAACCGGAGGTTTGTATTTTTATAACTACCGACAACGGAAATCTGGTGAGCATAATTTGAAAAGACTACAGAATACTAATAAAAACAAAATAAATTTGTTTTTTGTTGTACTTTATTTTTAAACGTAATCTTTTTGAATATTTTACTACCAATTTCCGGCATTTTCTAAGCTCATTAAAATAACCACTTACCTTTTCTTTTGGACGAACTTTCTTTTCGGTCAGAGATATTCTGCGTTTTGAGAATATCTAGCAGTTAAAGAGAGCTAAATCAGGCGAACAAGTTGTTGATTTAAAATGGGCCGGTACGTTATCGCAGGTGAACATTCCTTTCGTGATTATTTTGGCGCTTTTCGCCCAAATTGCTGCTGGTAAGTTGCCCAAAGTGTTATGTAATGTTACTGATTAGTATTTCTTTATGCAACAGAATTGTCAAAATTTCTTTGGTGTTCCATAATCTTTATCTAAAATCTCTAGTGTGGATACCATGTTTGGTTATTCAGAGCGTAGTTTACCGCTTAGAAATGAAGATAATGAATTCCCAGAGCATCTAACTCGGATATAATTTCCCTTGCGGTTCTTCCTGTCAAGTGAACAAATTGAATGATCGCTCGAATTTCATTTATATCTATGATTAAAAATTTATTTATTTATTTAGTTGTTTGCTTTGAACGCTTCCCATAAACAAACAGTTTGACAGCATCAGTCAATTTATGTAATAGTTGCCAATATAATTTTAGAAAATAATTGTTGGAAAGTGACCTATTGGGGATACCAAAAATTTTTCAACTTGCCCACGTAATAGAAAAAAAAACTAGTAAAAAACATCACATAGGATTATCTAGAACAGAACAGTATCGAATGCACCTTTACTGTGTGGGTTCTCAATTCGTTATTATTGTTAATTTGGCTTTAAATTAATTTCGAATGATTTGAAAAATTTGAATCGCGCAACTGAGTCTCACATGGCGCACTTACTGGACGCGGCGCGGCTAATTACTCGCCCACGCCCCTGATTGTCTTCTCGCGAAGCTTGGAGATATGGACGGGCGATAAAGCGACAAATCGGCCGGGCCGAGACGGGCGCCGCGTCATCCGGCCGACAGGGTGATAAATCGCGACGTCTTCGGCGCGCGAGCGCGACCTCTGCAGGACAGTGCGACTAATTGATACATCCGCGCGTTAACAACGGGTGTCAGCCGGGCGGCGCGAATCTGGATCATGATGCGGCCTGATTTACGGCGCGAGGAGCGGCCGCGCATCGACGCGGCCGTCCTCGTAAACGGCGGGTGTAAAATTTGAAATATAACTCCGGGTGACACCGTATATAACGCGGGACAGCGGGACAGCGGCCGCCGGCCGGGAGGGGCGCTCTTGATTTACGTACTAGACGCGTTGCCGTAGGTCGGGGCCGCGGCAGCTGAACTTGGCCGCGATGCGGCGCTGCCGCCGGCGGGCGGACGTCTTGCCGAGGACGGCCGCCGCGCAATTGCGGGCCGCGGGTAAAAACGCGGCCGTAATTAATTGGAGGCACTTGTGCCAATTAGCGATGCGCCACGAGAATAACGTCGCTAAATGGATGTGATTAATCGCGCCACTCTTAAATCATCGCGCCATGCAGATCTGTTGCGATGAAATCAGCGCTCGCGTGGCTGCTCGCAATGATTCTCCTTAAACCGCCGCTCCAACTTCGGCCTTATTACGGAACTGATGCGAACAGAAATTATAGGTGTCCATGAGTTGATTGAACTTAACTCTTATTATCTTTCATTTCCATTTTTGTAGTTTCGTGGTTTGTTTTAATTATTTTTCTTTAATTCGTATTGCGTAAAATATTTGCAAACAAAAAATGAAATAAAATGAAGAAGTACCGATTCATTCAAAAAGTGCAATAAAGATTCGACCACTTTGATTAATTGAGGATGTGGATAATCTGGATAAATTTATTTTATGAGCTAGTGCTGATTCTTCTTCTTTTTTCCTTGTGAGCGTCGGAATTTAAGGTTCATCATTTTTTAGCCACTCACTCTATCTCTTGCTAGTATTTTCGTTTCTTGCATTGTTTTTCCTTTTCGTTTTTCTATCTCTACTATTTTTTGGATCCATGTATTTCGTGGTTTGCCCTTTCTTCGCTTTTTGTCACTTCTCATTTCTAATATTTTCCATTCGGATCCATTCTGGTTAAGCTTCCATACCATTCTGCCGATTATCCATGAACTTTTTACTTCTTTTTTTCTGGTCACTCGTTAGTACATAACAGTTCTTCCTGATATTTTAAAAGCTTTGGTTGGTGTATACGTGCCAGATCTTGCAACAGTGCATCTCCCAAGGATGGCTGGTTAGGTATACTCTTAAAAATTTTCTTGGGTGCGCCTATCCAAACATTTTTGTTTTTAATATTCATGTGTGTGTATATATTCAGGGTTACCACAAAAGAAGAATTGGTTTTTCAAAATATATATTTCAAAAAATATTACATATATAATATTAACATACGAAAGCGAAGGGAACCCCCTCAAGTTTTTATTCGTACCATCAAAGTTGTTCGATATGAGCTCCTCGAGTCACATGAAACACGTTTAAACGATAGTCCAGTTCAGCCCACACACACTACAGTATGTTTTCATTGATGATCTTCACAGCAGCAGTAACGCGATCAGTTCATCCAATGAATGTTGTTTGCATTGGTGGCAGGTAAACCAGATCTTTAATGCACTCATAAAGAAAAAAATGCAAATTATTATATCGGGAGACTTGTCGATGGGGGTAGAGGTAGCCGAACAATACCAAATGCTATCTCGCACATCGCCCAATCTGTAAGCGAGTTCCTCATTTAGATAGTTACGCAATTCACCATACCGGTTAGATGGAACCTCATCTTGTTGGAATATGGAATTGTTATAATACTCTGTCTGTCACAGAATAAGGATTTATACACTTTATTTTGAGGACTCCACAAAAAACATTAAATTTTGAAGAATTTCTTTCATATTCCACAGTAGTATGAGCATTTTCTCTGTCTTTTAACCGAAGATTGCGACGGTTTGCCTTTTCAGTTACTTGAAAATTGGCATCGTCCCTAACACCAGATGACTAGCAAATTCACCGTCATCCTTCGCTACTTGCATTATCATACAAATCGGATTGTTGTGCAACGTGGTCGGTCGTATAATTTTACCATCGTAAAATTTTCCATATTGATGATCTGTTGTGAGTTAAGCACGAAACTTTCTTTGAATTTGGTCACCTGGCGATTATCTTTCATACTGCCTTCTAAATGCACGTTGCAGCGTACTAACCAATAAATTTCTCGTAGACTCGAAAACAAGAAACGCTTTCTACTGAGCCCATGCTGCCACTTGGATGTTTAAAACTAAGTTTGTAAATCTACATTTTAAACATAGGCATTTATTTTCACTGATGGATAACAAATCATCAAGTCACTTTTCGATTTAGTCCCTCTACATAGTGATACACTTCTGGTACCGTTTAACAAGCTTCTTCGCCTCTTCGAAAAAAAACTTTTCGATTGCTCACGAAGTCAACACCAGTTGCTGAACCTCACCATACGAGCTAAACTTACTTCTCAAGGAGCAGAATATATGATAATCACACAGCACTAGATGAGAATATTCACTATCCGAATGTGCTGGTCCGTGCAAGATGTCGCTTTCATCCATTACACGTGTTCTTTTCTCTTAAAGCGTTATATCTACTCGTAGATCTTTTGGTAATGCACGGCACACGCTCTAATACTGTACCAACATCTAGCGATTAATTTCCAAAAGAAAGCAGCTATACTTCTACCCTTGTTGCGGAAGATGGAAAAGAGGGGGCAGAATTCCTCTGGCTCATAGTTCCTTTGAGCCTAGAGAGGCTCCAATATATTGTTTTGTTCATTAATACAAGTTTTACTTAAACAAATGCCCTAGGAGTTCGCAATTTCATTATATATAAATTCAAAGAGCTGATTGGTATCAGTACACAGTTGTATATTATGTCCTCACATTTGCGTAGGAGAAAGAAGCGCCTGAAGTGAAATACGTGGTCTGTCCTGATATCATCCTTCACATACGAGGGTCATCCCCTTGTTGGGATCTCGCACAGATTTTCGTCTAAATTTCACACATTATTTTTAGAATTTTCAATTCATTTTTTATTTCTCAGACTGTCAGTCGCAGATGCTTGTTGAGTGTAGCCCGTACACGTTCAATGTTTTTTGTTCTAGTTGCTAATCTTCCAAAACGCAGATCACTTTTAACAGATTTTCGTTTGTACCATGTCCTTATTAGTGAATCGTTATTCAAATGAATGTTCCAGTAGCTTCGCATAAAATGCAATACAGATTGGTTGATCCAGGCTTTCTCATTTACGCATGCGTATAACATTCCACTCCCATTGGCTGACAGGTTATAGCGCGGTTGCACAAACTATTTTCATTATTTTTAGAGTAGTATAACTTAAGTTAGTACGTTAACGACGGTAATTTCGAGTATAATATTATTTAATAATTTTTTTAATATTAGTAATATGTAAAGATATAAAGAATATTCTGGGGCTCGCGACAATATTTTCCCGGGAACAGGTGTTAGCTCTCGTTACACCTGCCTGTTAAGTGAACAATGAAATGTTGCACACGGCCAGCTACCTGTCATTTCTTATCCACATGCGGTGTCGTCGTCAGAAATTAATTCGCAAGTTTAGTTTATTTTTTCTCGTGGTGCATTATTTCCACCTTTCTATAGCCATTTTCATAATGTAAAACAGCATGTAACAAAAGAGTGGTCTGATGGCCCAGGGTTCCATTCCCAGAACTCTCTGATGCCTTGGCGGGTGACCTATTCAGTCACTAAAAATAATTTGAGTACCTGTGCTCGCTTCAGCAAGAGCTAGTAATGGCAGTTGTCTAGGCGCGGTACTTGCCACGTCGCCCCAGAGATGGTGCGCGACGACCGGGCAGTAAAGTCGGACATATGAGAGCCTTAACCTTTCAGTTTTCAGGCCGTGCTCCCACAGTATGTATAGTTTTTCTTTTGTAGTTTTCTATTTTATTGCATTCGTTTCTGAACTCCGTTTTGTGTCTGATGTTTTACTCAATCAGTTAGAATTTTTCTTTTAGATCATCTTTCATCAAAGTTTATAGACAAATAAAATCACAAAGCGGGATCTACTATATTTTTCTTTTATTTTGCTCTTGTACTGATATGCATTGATATAATGGTAACAGATTGAAGTTTTAAGCAGCATCATCTTGGGTTTTATTCTTAAGAGAATAGCAACGCTAGCCTTTCGTTAGGTAATGTATAAACTTTTCACTTGTATTTTTTTGTTGTTTTTGATATATGTAATATATTCAATATTCTCTTAAAAATTTCGAATTCTAAAATACAGGACGATGCAAGTTCTTCCTGAATAAAATACAAAATAAGCATCAGTGTAAACTACAGATTTAGTAGTTAGGTGTGAAATATGATATTGGCCAAATGCGACCCTTCTTGTAGAGAAGTTTTTCAAATGTTTTCCCATAAATGCGACTATTTCAATAATTATACATATGACGTTTTTTTTAACCTAAAATCGTAGCAGGTTCGTTGACATAAATAAAATAATCTCATAGAAAAAGTCTAAAAGGGTTAGATTGCAAGACTGCAGTGGTCAATTGATGTCGCTCCTCTGCAAGATAACACGGCCAGGAAATTTGGTTTGAAGTAAAGTGTTTCACGTGGTGTATGACCAATGTCTCCATCTTGTTGAAACCACATGTCACTCAAATTCAAATAATTGGTTTTATTCGAAAAAAGTGGTTTATTACATCCCTAGAATGCACACCATTAACAACAATAGCTTGGTGCTAAAAAAATACGGTGCAATAATTTTTTCTGTCTACAATGCACACCAAAGAATGCAACTCTGTAAATGCATTGGTTTTTCCTGAGTAACAGAGGAATTTTGACGATTTATAAAGGGATTTAAAGAAAAACGAACTTTATTGCTCACACTAAGTTTTTTTTGCAAAAATCAGTATCAACTGCGGTTATCTAAAACCAAATTCACAAATTACGGCGTTTCTGGTGGTCTTTGTTGGACTTTTCCACATACATTTACGTATGCATAATCTACAGTTTCAAATATTATAGTAGATTTTTAATTTTTCATAACAAATTACATCTACATCATCTACAAGATTAATGTAAATAGGCAGTACTTATCGTTGTTTTTTCTTTTATCGTGTACAGTAGAGAGTCGACAATTTTTATGTCAATAAATCGGAACAAAACCAATTCTAAATTAATAAATTGTGTACTTTTCTTCTTACTTCTACGATTAATAATGTCTTTCGTTTTTAACTCTTTATTAATCTATGAATCTTTGATATTGTCTTTTTTTTTATTTTTGTTAGCGTAGATTATATTTTACTTGTTATTTATTTTTGTTTTCTTAAATCTTCGGTAAATCCAATAATCTGTGCGGCTAATTTATATTTTTGTCCTTGAAGAGACTACAGTTTTTATAATATTTTTGTTACATGTTTGTGCCCAGCTGCTTATATATTTTAGTTACTTGTCTTACGTTTTATATTTTATATAGTTTTATGTGAAGAAATAGCAACGTAAACGTTGATATTCGAATTTCTTAGATCTTCTCTTTTCAACATCTTGAAGAATTACGTTGTCTGAATTTGTCATATCTTGATTTGAAACTTTAATATAATTATAAAGGCAAACAATATTGTGTTGAAATGCTGTGCTGTAAAAAAATGATAATTTTAACAAAAGCATCCTGGATTTATTCAGCGAGCGACCAAAATTAGCTGATCTTCATCAAGAGTAGTACTTCTTTTCTTTTTAAAAATAATTTTTAGGGGCACACAAGGACTAAACGACCAATGAGGGGCTGATTATATGATCCTCGTTGATGATTTTACAATTACTTTAGTAGGGGTTGCCCGCTTGAAGCAAGACTGTAACCATTTGCAAAAATTTCAAAGAAAATGGTTGAAAAGTGTTCTCATAATTTAGCCGAAAAATAAAAAAGTTTTTACTTCTGTTACAGTAATCATGTGTCATAACTGCTATCTCCCACTTAAAAATACTTATTATTGATAAATACAGATGATTCTTGACCGGCCCTCATAAAGGGTCAAAATGTTAGGTTAGAGAATGAGAAAAGAAAAACCGATTCTGAAAAGGTCTATAGAAACTTTCTAAAATGGAATCAAGGGGAAGAACTTTGATGAACAAAACAAAAGTCGCTATGAAATATTTCGACACGAAGATTTATTCACCTTTGAAAGCTTGCGTCACTGGTATTATGTTGTAGTTTTAATTATATTATAATTTGAGCGAGTCTAGGATAGATCAGAATAAGCTATTATTATACATCCACATAGAAATAGTATATATAACACTAAAACTCAATTAATTAAAAAATATGTTAATTAATAATAGTTAGCAGAGTAGAAACCACACAATTAAAAACCAAAATCACAAAAAAGAAATACACGCAAGAGAGTGGTTACAAACCAGTAATTACAGTAAATTGCTGCTTGTATGAATAAAATATTAATTGTCTTACTCATTATTGTTACCTTCAGTATTGATCCTTGCGAGCTTTTAGTATCATTGATAGAGTTGGTCCTCTAAATTGGCTTTTTTATTGAGAATTTTTTGCATCAGAACTGGTCTTATTGAAAAATGAGAGTCGCAAAAGTGATTATATCTAATGTAAAAGCTGCTAGAAACTGCTTATAAAGTGGAAATCTCAACAACATTTTAAAATATGGATATTGAATGTAATGGTAGTTTTTCTGTCGATTTTTAGGTTAGGCGACAAATTAGCTGAAAATATTTTATTACATTTTTAAGGTGTCAAAAGAGGTGGGTGCAAATAAATCCCAAATAAAACTACAACAGTCGTTTACGCCTCATTGCGTATTCTAAAATTTGTCTCCCGAGTTGTAATTGCACATATACACTGTCTATAGAACTGCTGATTTGTACATCACAGAGGATCGTGATGGAAATAAATAATTTTTGCCACCGTTGTGCACGCCAAGTGCCATATAAAATTGTCATTCCGTTGAGGTATCCTTTATGCACTCAAAGAAACTTCCAAGTAAGAATTATTGTACACTTGTAAGACGTTTGCTCATTTAATATATACGTAAGGTGGTAGAAAAATGAATATGTGGACTATAACGGTCGACTACTATAAAAACAAGGATCATTGCTTTTTTGACTGCTTAAAATAGACACGAACCTAAATAGCATCCCATAAACAGAATAAGTGGTCGTAAAATAACGAAAGTCAAATGATTATTATTAATACCCGAATGAAGCTTATTGCCCGGCCTTGGAATTAGGTAAATCTTTCGCATAGTTAAGAAGAAAATGGTGTATTCTGTGAAACGGTTATGCAAATGAATTCAATCCTGTACCTCAAACAAGCCATTTTCGTGCAATATCATTCTAGGTAATGGAATAAAATAATAACAAACGTATCTATTAATAGCAGCCGCAGCAGTTGTTTATTCTTCTAAGTCTAATAAGTTGCTCTCGCCGGAGGTTTTAAAAGAAACTCCCGGACTAAATAAAAAATATTTATCCGTCTAACCTATTTTCTGTTGTCTTTTCTCACTTGCTCTCATTAACAAATTTTTATGGATCTAGAAGTGGCTTTTATGAAAGCGTGCGTTACGCCTAGCTTTCGCCGTACTATCATATAAAGGTGTTTTAGCTTAGTATTTCAAATAAACCATAGCTAATTCGAGCTCCAAGCACCACGCGGTTTCTTTAAAACAAAAATGTGATTGTTTTAGTTGTTGGAATAACATTCTGATTGCAATTATTGCTGAAATAGCTGTTATGACACACACATAATTCCGCAACCGTTTTTGTAAAGCTCATGCTGTATCAACCGCAATCCATAAGATTTGATTGATAACCAACTTGATTGCACCAGCTGGGTTACCCAACGTGCAGTGACTTAATCCCACTGCTATTGTTTTGCTTCGTATTCTCACCAATTCAATTTTTCTAAGCAACTAATGAAGATGTAGGACTAGCGACGTGTTAGGTCGCCCTAGTCTCCCAAATCGCGCACCGTTCAAGCAGTGACAAGTTTTTTTCTACATAATGAGTTAATCAATTTTAGTGTCCATAAATCACCTCTCACGCTGCCGGCGCTGCCTACTTTCCATAATAGTGTTTATTAGTGGCTCGTATAGGTAGCCGGCAATTGTTTTCGCGCGGGGCTCCCCTGCGCAGCTGATAAGGCGCGAACTGGCGAAGCGCGGCCGGAGCCCCCGCGCTAATAGCATTCGAATTCCGCTTAAAGTTGTAAAAATAATCTGCTCAGGTGTCGGCATCCATCAGGGGTCGCGTAATTACCGCGCGGCGGCGCGCGAACGCGTCTCGGCCGCGGGCGCCGCAGCGCCGGCCTCCCATTGGCCGAAGCTCGCCCTCTCAGACGCGAATCTGCTGCCGATGCGATTCGTAAATCAAAATCGCGGGCGAAACCACCCTTTTTAATGTCGTCCCTTAATGAGAAACGCTGCGGCGCGGCCATTAATTACGCTCGTTCGCGAGTGCAGCGCGCCGCGCCGACGGGCCTTATCTCGTCACGACTCTTCCACCATTGGGTGCATCTTGGGCACCGCGCGATCGCGCCCATCCATGATGGCGCGCCCGCTCCGATCGCTCGATTTTGGAGTTAATGTCCTTCATGCGCGAAATGGGCCCGAAGCACGTTGCACCCCGAAACTTCCAGATGCCATTGGTCGTTTAAAATGTGCCTTGCGGGGTGGGTTCAAAGGTTGCGAAGATATCCTTGTACGTTGTTCTATGCTTTTGTCTGTTATAACTTCCTCATTGCTTTAACGTTATCTCAAACCATGCCTCAGAAATTTGTGATAGATATCGCGCACACAATATCCAGGCCTTTGTTGTATATTATTTATAATATACTTTTATTATGATTATCTCGATTCAATATTAATCGAATGCTACCTCAAATATTTAAATGATTACAAAAAACACTTTAAAAGTAATCTTGTGAGATTTGAAAAATGATTAAAAACGCAAACACGACCTGAACATTTTTCCAGAATTATGCTAAGACTGATTCTTTATAATTTTTCCTAAACTGTTATGCTTCAACTGTGGATCTGAATACAACATGTACTTGTCATTGAGATTCATGGGATTTAAAGTTTCTATAAGAAAGCCTTGACTACATGAATTACTATGCCAAAAAGCGCTTTTTCTTAGTAAAACTTTAACGATGCCAATGAACTTTTCTAAAATGGTGCTAAGGCAAATAACGCACGTGAAGATGATCAGTTCAATGATCCCTTCTTTGTCCATGACCATGTCTTTGAAAGAATTATGTTTGCTCATTTTACCGATGCTTGGTATGTCATAGTAGATATCCTTGCATAAATTAGATATCTCCTTATCCTTTCTTCTTCAGAAAAGATTCTACCGTGGATAGGTAATGAGCGATGTATTTTCGAAAAAATCTTCTAGGTTTATTCCGATTGTTTGACAACTTTTAAACAAGTCAAAAATCTGTATCAGAAGGAATAGGTTAGAACAACTATATAGAAAATATGACACCATAATATTAATTTGTTAATCAAGCAACGACGAAAAACATTTTTCATTTGAACTTCAGAATTTTTCTATTCCCTTAAATATATTTGTTTATTTTATTTGTGTGCTTTATCTATAACTATGAATTTTGATACTACGTCTGTTTGAACTTTATGGCATTTATGACCATATCAAAAAGTGCGTCTTTTAGTAAAAGCTCAACATGCTACGAACTTTCCTAAAATGGTATTTTGGTAAGTAACGCACGTTAAGATATTAGTAATCAATTCGGCGATACCCAACGAAAGCTGGTTTGCTGGAATGATCCAGTGAAGCTTTTTGTACATGACCGTATGTCATCAGGAAGTATTACGTCCCTTTATTTCCAACATTGTTTAGTATGCTAACATTGATACAATTGCATAAATTAGAAATCTAACACAAAGTTCCTATTGTTTCTTCTCCAAAGAATTTAGAAATCTTCCAGCTATTCGAGGACCTCTGAGCATTCCGAGATCTGCGTCAAAGTTGTAGGAGCTTGTCGAAAGAAGGCGATCAAACTGGCGATATTGCAGGCAGTTAGCCGGCGCATTGATTTTTTGAAGGACTTGCAGGAATGCGAGGGGTTAGATGGCTTGAATTAGATTTTTGTGGATTTTAATATAATGTTTAAGATCTCCGAATAAACTCTTTTAGCCCAACGCTCATTTACTGTTCCTCAAGAGATTGCGCTGTACGTTTTTGACTTTTTTTATTTTTATTTTATGTTGGCTTTTACTACTTCTTTGTTTGAGATGGCAATTCGGATGTTTGGTTTTCACCATTTGATTGTTACTTGGGTGTTTTATTGCCAAATGCCTGTATATGATCTTTATAGGTAGCTTCAACAATTTTTCGGTTTCTAGACAATTAAAATTTTGAATATACATCAAGGATGACTGTGATATCAACTGATTTTTCTCAATGTGTGGAAATGCATCCATTAGATTGAAGTAATTTATGTAGTACAGTATCGTACTAGCTGAGAAAATTTACCTTTTTAAACTAAGAGGGTACTGTACGGTAATACACAAACCTTCAATTACAATATAGAAGTAATAATTTAGTGGTATCCATTCTTTTGCGAAAAAATTCTCACTCGGGTTTAATGTTTATTTTGTCCTATAAGATGATGTTC
The DNA here is from genome assembly GCA_036346155.1 of Sinelater perroti. Classification (NCBI taxonomy): domain Eukaryota; kingdom Metazoa; phylum Arthropoda; class Insecta; order Coleoptera; family Elateridae; genus Sinelater; species Sinelater perroti. Next base: position 4,306,920 of record JARFIY010000359.1, read on the forward strand.
TGCGCGTCTTTGTTTTCATATTCGTTTCCGGTAGTGCTGCACCGCGAGAAGTTGCAAAGTTGGCGGCCATAATTGTCGGCAGCGCAGTAAAATTTGGCGGGTTTGCGGCGCAACTGGTCGGCAGCAATATTCCGGTAGGCGGTGGAAGAAGTTAAGTTCCATTGTGATGCAAGAACAACTTTTTATTCATAATATAATACTACTTTAAATGTAATTTCGGCCGGAGGGTTAGCGGCGCCGTTTGCTCCCCCTGATGGCATCCGCGAGCTGGAGAACATCATCCGTCCCATTTCAGCCAAATGTGCTCGCGCTCCGGCCTGTATAAACAATCGCACTTCCCGGACCTGCTACGGCTTTAACACTCAATTCGTTCGGAAAGAGAACTGCCATAATGCTCATCTCGACACGCATCAGCTCGGATGCCGAATCCGCGCCGCGGCGACGGTTCCGCCCTTAAAATTCGCGCTGCCTAATAATTTAAGGGAACGTTTTATTGCCCATTGGGCGCGCTAAGGACGTCTTTACTTGTTGGTAAATGAAAAAGACGACCGGCAGGAGACAGCTTTTACTGCCGCCGAATTGGGTATTTGCGTTTTGAACGGTTTTAATGGAATTTGAGGTCTGTCTTTTCACCATAACATTCAACATGGTGTTCCATGATTTGTATAAATTTATCATGACGTTGTGGTTCACATCACGAACACACTCGTCAACTTTTATTACAGATACATACAGGTTTCATAAATTAATGTTATCTCTTCAATAAATTTTACCATAGGGTATCGGGCGAAAAGCTTACTACATGCGCTGTTCTTTGCGATCGCTGAATGTCTGCTCCACCATGCGCGCGGGCAGGCCGTGCAGCAAGAACGTATCCCGTAACATGGCCTCTTGCCACTGCTATTGACTCGAGCAGGAGCCGTCATCTGTTTACCATCGATTACCGGTCGCCTCCACTAATGCTGTCACTCTCTCTGTTGTACACATATTTCTGGGCTGCACGCCGAGGCGCCCCTGCATCTGCACCGCTTTAATCGATAGCCCGAAACCGAACTTTGTTCATTACTGCGAGCAGCAACGAAAATATTATTGTCGTCCCGCAGCCCTTATTAGGGACCTGCTGACTTGTAATGTTTTCTCCTTCCCGGAGCTCGCCCGCTTTTATTGCGCGTTTTTATAGCCGTGGTTGCGGCCCCGTCAGAACGATACCAGATGATATTTCAATCTCGGTCCTAATTTATCAAGGGGAGGGGGCAGGCCTCAGAAAGAGGCGCTCCACGGCCATTATGTGTATGGAAATAAATCCGACATCTTGGCCAGTCGCACAAATCTGCTAAATTGTTTTCAAATGTTTTGTCTATTGCCATATTTTATTTTGTATAGGTTTGTTGGTAACTAGCAATTGATGCATAGAAAGAAGGTTAAATGAGTAAGGAAACGACACGTACAACATTAATTTTTCAACTATTTTGGTTAATATGTAAAATCAATCTACATAATTGTGCTATAAGTTCCCATTACAAACTAGAATGGTAGTTGATTAGGATGGCACATATATTATCAACTCAATATTGACACTAAACCTTTTGCTACTTATCAGTTTATCCGCAAGTTTCACTTGCCAACATGGCAACCTAGAGTGAGGTATGATGGTTGTGTGATGATAACTAAGAACTGTTGTTAGGATCCGTAGTGTAAAGCATATGCAAAGACTCTTTGTGATAATAGAAAATATAACAAAGGAAGAAGATAAAATCTTATTATTGGTCAGACGTTTGCTGACTTCTTCTGTCAAAGTAGTGAGACAGATGATAATACCCTTTTCTAGTCTATAAAATATATTTTACTTAAATTGCTGTATATTTGAGGAAGGACAGCAGTAATAGTGCAGAACTATTGTAAAAATTCTTGATAAAAAGAATCTACAAATAAAAACTCGCCATTCCACTTTGTTAGGAACAGTCATAAAATCAGTTACGCAGGGGAAAATTTTTTTGAACAAAAAATATAAATTTGATATATACTCACTTATTTTAGGAATGTATTTTAAGGACTACAAAGGTATTATACTCCGCCACTTGATGATTTGATAGACAGTTCTGCGAAAAAAGAATCAGTATACCAGAAAAATTTTATAAAACTTTAATTACCCACAGAACTCATAATTGGATACAATATAACGTTCTAATTGTTATGGTTCTTGAAGACTTGCCATTTGAGAATAACTATTTTAATCTTCTATACTGCAGATTATATATTTTTTGAAAAAAACCGCAGTTTGTTAAATATAAATTGATACCCAATTTATGCATAATTTGCTAACAAATGCTTTGAAGCCCAATGTACCAGTTAGTTCTACACGACTTCTATTTAATAAGTGCAAGTTTTTATCATGAAGAGAAATTTACAATTACAATAAAATCTATGGTCAAAAAATACACGAAGGGCAAGCTAACAGCTTTTAGAAGAGAAAATTTTAGTTTTATATTATCATAAAAGTTCCTTGCTTTTTTAAAAATTGATTTCTGGTTCATGCACAATCAATACTGTTCCTAGACGTAATGACACAAATTCTTTTGGTTAGGAAAAAAGGGAAAGGAGTTCACTATTTGATGTAATGAGACATATTGGTTTTATTTTGACATATTAGTAAGTGAATTTTGATAGATTTTGATAAGCGTTGTACATAGAAACCAAATTTCTACAGCATTAAGTCTCTAATTCGACGTAGACTCAAATTAGGACAAACAAAACGAAGAGAGCCAATAAGAATGTCTTAGCAAAAAGACTTTTGCACAGACTAGATAGTACAGGTCCTTATTTGTCAATCACAAATATTTGATAATTTATCAAGAATGTCAAAAAGTTGAAGCAGTGGGAGTCCCACAACTAGGTCGTCTACGTTAGCTTTTATTTTTTGTTCTACCACTTATTAGCAGTACGACTAAAAAAAACCTTCGCAAAAAAATCACCCCAATAGAACCACATGCCTTCTTTATTAATTTATTGCAATCACCCTGCAGCTATATCTTCCATTTTGGAAGATGCTGATAAGTAGGCAGCCTCGATCCTGCTTTTTGTCTTCCTTAAGATATTATATATGTAGTCGGTAATATGTTAACTTTTTTGTAATCCAATTATCAGTCTATTTGAAGAAGGCTTTGACCGGCCGCCACATACATGCCTTTTTGCGCTGTTTGATTCGCAATATTTCCGTTTAATTTTTCCAGCCAATCATGGGCGCTCTTATAAAAAACCCGGACTGGAAATCTTTATTAATGGGATTTATAGCCAACCTGCTTTCGGCGGGTAACATCAGCCGCCGAGCAGCCGCGAATAAATCACAGCCGATGGCCCCCTTATCTTGTAAACAAAATTGTCCAGATAAAAGCGACTGTCGTGACTGGCGAGGTAGCGAATCGCGCGATTTGATTAGGAGTGATTTCGTAATTAGCTTAATTAGCGGCGGCCGCCATTGTGTCGCTTGATGGAGATCGTTGTCGCATCAGCGTTCTCTTGTTCAAGACGGCCATTGTGATCTATTGGTTTGCGGGAAAATTTTATGACATGCCCCATCTTCGGATTTTGCACTTTGTTAAAAATTGTCTAAAAACGGCAATATGAACCAAATAATAATTAAAATAGATAACTGGGAACCATCGGTCTTCGAACAATTAATGATCAGTTATAAGTTTTAATTATTTTAACTTAGGACTGGATGGAGGGCACATGCGCCTAAATGAGGGTTTATTTAATATTAAGAAAGAGAAAGGGGTTGGTTCCATTAAACACGATATTGGGTGGTTCGTTTGTTTCTCCGTTTGCGTCCTTCGCGAGTATTGGAGGAAATTGCAAAAAGTGGGGATCGAAGATACACGATAAACAAAAAATGCGTTGTTTCAGGCAAGTGGTGTCCGAGGCGGGAGTGGTCCACTCCTCCGGACGCACGAGCGGCGAACGACGCCGCCAGAAGAGGCGTTCTTTACTCGTCCGTTTTCCTTGGGAGTCCGGGTGAGTACAAGACCTGACGTAGCGCCGCGCCACGCGGCCTCCCACGCCGGCCGCGGCCGCCGTTTCGGCGGCCACCTCGCAAAATAACAATCCATGATCCGAAAAATTGCTTTTGCCATTTCATCATCCGCGCCGCGTCCCCCGCGACCGGCAACCTGCAGCATTCCGCGCGAGGTGGGGAGGCCGCGCGCGCCAGACAGAGACGGACGCACGTTTCCATGGCAACCGCCGCATTCCCGCCTCGTGGCCATGGAAACGGCCCGCGCAAGCGCCGCGCAGCCGCAGAGCGGCGCCGCTGAAGAATGGCGAACTCCGCGCCGGGCCGAACAGGCGCGCGGTCGCGCGCGCTGCTTTGTATTCGCAGCCGCTCTCGCGCGTCCTCGTACATCTCACTTCCACTTAGCAGTTTTTTCTGCAGCGGCCGAATGCGGAAGGGTGACCGGAATTTCAACAAATCGAGCGCCATCTTTCTCCGGGCACGGCGCGCGGCCGCGGCGCCGCGCAAAGCCCCGATTAATAGCGCAAACAGAATTTGTCAGCCAAAATAATGTGGAAAATTGGCCAATAAATTTTTATTGGCCGCGTATTAGCCAATAAATCGCGGGGCCGCGAAATTAAACCCGAATAATGACTGCATTTGCTTTGTTTGTTTGCACGCGCCGCTAATACTTGCCCGTATTTCATTTTTTAAATTAAACTTTAAGCGGGCCAAATGCCACATATTAATTTTTCGGATGAAACAGCAAACGTCTCCACTGTATAATTTTGTTTGGGGAAACAAGTGATTTTAATTTATGTTGGCAACAACGGTTTTCTATCGCTACCATTTTTAATATAGCAAGTAGGCCAACATTTGACGAAAAAAAACATGTAATGATTTGTGAAATAATTATGAGATTAAATTTTTCTCTTATTGTTTCATTTCAGATATACTAGCTATTGGTCAGACTAAAAAAATTAAAATAAACCTACAATTAAATTAAATTGTCTATGAGAATACATGTTAATAATCTCATTTTATTAATGAATTAGCAATGAGGAGCGATTAAGGATACTATAAAATTAATCTCAAAAGCTGCATGTTTTTTGTAAATAAATACAATAAAAGGCAAGTTGTAGAATGTCAAAAATTACATAACATAAGGGAAAAGTGTTAAATTTTGAATATCTTTTTATTAAAAGCTAGTCTATCCAAAAGAATGCACTCCTTCATGAAGAACAAAAAAAAAATTAATTTTACTTTGTACCAAGAAAGCCAGCATATTTTCTAATGTCAGAAAAGGTCGCTATTTATGCCTAATTTATGTCTCTACTTGAAGCATTGAAATCCATTGGATGTAATTTTGCCACAGTGAACCTTTGGGAAAAAACTTCTGCAGAATACATATCCTTCATTCTCTTCTATTTTCAAAACAACAACAAGCTAACTAACCCTACTGCCTAGAATCTGTGTCATAGTCATCAATTGCAATCTCTTTTGTCCTGTTTCTGCTTTCGTTTTTCTATTTTTGAAGACCGCTCGCCGTTTCCTTTAACGTTATTTCTTATTATTTTACTTTATATTTTGCGCTAGTCGATCTTTGCAGAGCGCACTAATAATTAAATATATTGTGGTATTGCCTGAAGGCATGGTTTAGAAACGGTTTCTTTTGAAAGTAAAAGTTAGAACTGTTTCATAGTGTGCAAGATTTTCTAAAGATTTGGTATTTTTTTCTCTGGGATGAGGCATCAAACTTGCAGGCCTAAAAAGTACGGTTGTCAAATGCAAATCGATTAGTTCCATTTTCAGAGTTTGCAGACTTCAAACTGCTACGGTCCTCCAGGTAACATATACGATAAGTCCAGTTGCTGCATTGTATAGAATGTAGAAGGGAAACTGACTAGTAATACATCATTTTCGCATGCTATTCCAATCTTCGTCGGATATCGTACGAGTACGATCACCAAACTCTACTACCGCTGGATTAGCAAGGTTGGTTTAACTTGTTTAATAAAGTGCCTTAACTACTAATGGAATAGATGTTGATGTGGCTGATCGGAAGAACGATACCTTTCAGTAATAACTGACAGTTGCATTTGGGGTTCCTTTTTCTTCAATTATGATTGCATCAACTTTTTTGTTTTTTATTGTAATAAAGCTATTTTAGTTTCGTCCATATTTCACATTCTTGCTGACTAAATTTGATTCCTTCAACAGCATATTTCGAAAAGGTAGAAAATTTTGATATAAGCTTTAGAAATTACCTTGGAGTTTTGCAAAAATCTGGATGGGAATAATTTTATTATTTTTCTCCAAAACGGTGCAGATAATGCATTCCGAAGAGCAAGCTGATAAATTAGCCTTTTTAAATCTGGTAAATAATATAATATTAATCCGTTTTCCGGTTGCAAAGTTAGTATCTTTTTAATTTTAGCTTTATTCGATAGTCTGCTGTCTTATTTATCTTTTACACGGTTTTTCAGAATTCACTTGGATACACAAAAAAAGTCTTTGAGGTAGCTCTTCTCTTTATTCCACTCGATTTATTTTGCCAGGTTTATTTTATTTAGACTTCGCCATAGTTCTTCTAATTTCAGACACCCCAAAGAACAATTCCCAATCGGAATAATTATTTTGTGGTTATAATGCTACTTTAGAAAAATTAAACGATGTATGGAAAAACCATTATATACGTGAACTGCTGGGCTTCGATCATAAAATATACTTGAATACTCAAGGTTTTATTCCCATCCTAAATTAGCCCCATCTTTGAAATCTGGCGCTGTTTCTCTGTAGGTATTGCTTCTTTTTGCATCTCATAGAGAGAAGGTTTTTTTCACTTCTGGCGTGCACGCAGTCAAAGACAAAGGACACATTTTTAGATGGAAATAATAAGAAAACGCATGGTTTTCTCAGATATATAGCAAATTTCAGCGATGAAATTATGGAATGGAAGCGAAGATCATCTGCTTCCTTAAGCTGCACGAAGTCGATTGTGATCGCTATGAAGGTTTTTATCCATTTTTAAAGTGCCACTGGCAAAAATATCTAAGCTGTCGAAAAAGTTGTGGTAAAGTGGAGTTTTAAGGATTAGAAAGTACTCTACTATTCGTGTTAATCACTTGTTTTTTGTACAAAACACACTTGTCGTTGAGATTCTATACCAAGACAGTTGTGGTGTCTTTTTCTTTGAAATCTTTTGGGAGGTGGGCTTATTAGCCAGTGCATGCGAGTTACAAGATGAAATGAGTTTTGTAATTTTATCATTTTTCCTTTAAGCCCAATAGCAGTTGTCTATTAGTAGTCAAATACTCTTTCCGATAAATAATCCTCTATTCACTTTCACAGTACCATTTTACGTAAGTAGTAGGGTAGTTATTCCTTTTTTAAATTGTTTTTACTACAACCTCTCATATTTCTAGAGTTAACTTGTGCTTTTTATATCAACTCTTTTCTTGTGTGCTCTTTTTAGTAAGTTTTACTCATGTAGTAATTATTTCAAAGAAATTTAACAAATGATTTTACTACACCTTAGTTACTTTATACTTCCCTTTCGTCATATACACATAATATTTGAAGGGCAAAATTATTTTGTTGTGGTTTATGTGTATTATTGACTATAAATCGCCCATTTTTCAGTTGTGTATTTTATTTTCACTTGTTTTGTATGGTTTTAAGAAGAAACAGAAAGTTTTTATCATCTACAATAGACCATAAAATTACAAAATAGATATTTTTCAACTTTAGTTTTATTACAAACATAGTGGACTTAGTGAATACTAACCTAAATATTAATTAAGGGATTGTTTTGAAAGACTTTCTTTCTTCATGACAGCTCTGTTAATGAGTACGGTACATGAATTAGTTATGTGTTTTCTATAAACTTAAAATGTCTTCTAACAAGGGGTGTCATTACTTTTCTACAAATTTATCGTCCTTATTCAAAAACGCATACGTTTTTCCTTCATCTCGTTGGAGATAAGGCATCTCCTCGTTTAAAATAAATTTCAGTAGTTGAAACGATATCCTTAGTGCTATTTATTTGTGGCTATAGTACCGATTTTGTTGTGTCGAGATTATTACCTTTCACATTCCTTGCCCATCGTTTAACTGTATTGACATTCGTGCAGATGTTGTCACAGACAGTATCTATTTGTCGAAAAATGTTATTGGAAACACAATTTTCAGTTGTTGCTTCAATCGAATATCCAAGTCACGAGTAATTTTAGTCACTGCAGCAGAACCACCCGATGTCTCAGAAGACTGGGTGTTTTGAGAGTCAACCAATTGGGGAATATTATGATACTTTAAGCGCCTCGAAGCAATATTATTAAACCTATCATGTAGGAGACAAGAGCTTTTAAAATACCCCCGCACACATATAAAGTTTTTAGGAGTTGTAGTTAAAAAGACCAAAAGTTACTAAAGTAGTTTGCTAAATATCAAAATAACTCTTAAAATAGTTTCTATATGCATAATGAAAACTGAAATATTCCAAAGATTACCTCATTAACAAAACCAAAATAGTCGAAAATGTCTGATTATTACTGATTAGTAGAAGAAGTGTTAAATTTGATCAATAATAAAAGAAGCGCATTAAAGCAGTCAAATAGAGTTGAGTTTTAGAAGCTTTGGCATTACGACCACATGATTAATAGCCCTTTAGTGTTAACACTTTTAGCTAATAAAAGGAGGTAATTTCTCGAAACTATTTTATTTTATCCTCTTTCTGTTGTTTTTATATTATTAATCTAAACTTTATTTAATCATTTTAAAATAGCAATCAAGTTATCTACATGAATTCTATAGAATTATTGATAGAACAAATTAAAGGCTTCATCTACACACATGAGCAATGAAAGCATATAATGGCAAACATAAACGTAACAAGAAGTGCATGATAAAGATAATTACCATTATATAGTAAAAGTAGCGAAAGAAGATAAAAATAGGGAAGTTAACGAAGATGGAAACGAAAGGAGTCTTTAAAGGAATTTTTAAGTTTTGGTGCTCTTTTTAATTGTTAATTTATCTTATCATGATTTTTGTGGTTTCTATCTTAGAAATTTAGTGAATAATATCGTCACTTGTTTTATTATCTTTTTTTTTGAAGTGACAAACATATGTTTCGATCTTTAGATTTACAGTTATCATTAACATATGAATATTAATTTAGTACTAGTTTAGCTATTAATTGAATTAAATAATTTTTTAACATTTTTGAATATTTTTTTTTGAATTAATTGGCAATATATTTTTATTTTTTAAATGGGAGAAATTTATTATTAGCTTATTTGGGTTTCCAGAAAATTAAACTGTCTGCTGTGTTATGGTCACATTTTTTTTTTTGACTTTTTGTTGATTGTATCATTGTTGACTAAGTGTTTAGTTATATCTTACGTAATCGGTCTGTGCTTTATAAATTTTCTCATTGCAGTGATAAAGGGTAATAGAAAGTGACTTTTAAATAAGTTTTACGCTCTGGTGTGGTGCAAAATTTGTAAATGTCCGTTTTAGTAGTGCATTATTTTGGTTGTCGAACTAACCTGAGCAGGAAGGTATTTTTCTGCAATATAGTGCTTAATTGCATTTCAGTAATCAGTTTTATAAATGTTAAATATTGGTAGTGCATTATAATCATTTTTTCTTTTTTTCTGGAAATGTTGCGAATGTATACCCAGAGATCTTCATCATAATTGTTTGTGATAAAGTTTCGTTATATTACCATAATAGTTAAGGTAAACAAGTAATCGGTAAAGGATTGTAAGTACATTTCGAGCAGATTATTTTTTGCGCGGCTGCCCCGGTTGTAGATTGGTAATCGCTGCAGTGCTCCGTTTACACCAGCGCCAGCATGCTGCATTAGCGGACAGCATCATGCATTATTATTAGAGCGCATTCGAACTTTACGGCCGCGTAAATTTGGCTAATGAACGCGCGGCGTGTAGCCGTCAATCGCCCATATTTGCGGATGCGCCGCGCACAATGAGCAGCTCGGCCCTCGTCGCCGTAGTCTCCAGATTTGTCCGGCAGCAAATTACATAACGCACGAAAGCGATGCATGCGCCACGAAATTAGCGGCGGCGAGGGGCCGCCGTTGTCGTGACAATGGTCTTAATTGGGGAGTTATTTACCTCGTCCCGGCATCAATTTTTTACGCCTGCCCGCCAGATTGTCGTTCTAATATTAAAGGCCAACAATGGCCGCGCGCCGGCGGCTTAATAATTCACGGGATTAATCGGGCCATCCGCGTGCAGCCTCAAAAATCCCGCGCGCCTGCATGGCTACAAATATCCTGCGCCTTATCTGCGACAGCAGCGATTCACTTAATACGGCGATTACCATAATCCGCAATTAAACCGCAGATATTCGAGATTTATTAAGGAATCTGAAGTATCTATTAGTAATGAGGATTAAATTAAGTGGAACTTAAACTCACCTCTGGTGGGTGTTCGGATGCCGCCTCGGGGCGGCCATAAAACATATCATCGGAACATTGACATCTAATTAATGCCTTCGTCCGACAAGATTATTAGCTAAACTTACAGCGATTCCCAAAAGCGAAGAGCTGTCAATTTTTTATGCGCTTCGTGACACGGCCGGACAGACGCCGCGCGGAGGTGCTAATCAACCTTTCAGTAACTGAAAAACGCCCATGCAGGGATCTTCATCATATGGCAACATTTTCAATTTGGCTTTCCGCATTGATGAAAAAAATGATCAAGCCTTGGCCATCTAGAAAGGCTCGTTGTTTTCGAGAGGCGGGTAAACAACAGAGCGATGTTTTTCTTGGCAAGCGTGCGCTCTAAATGTTTTAATGGAGACCTGGCAAAATCTGTAGGTTTAATTAAAAACGATGTAGTGGTTGTTGATTTTATTTCTTGGTTGCTTGGCACCTCCCTTGTTCTATTTTAAATTTCTGAATATTTAATTTGGAACCGCCATCAAGTTGAGTTTTTTTAAGCCTTAAGGTTTCTAACATATGAAAGTCGACTAGCTTCGTAAAAGAGTAAACTACGCAGTTAAAATTTGATTAGTAGTTTTTGTTATGCCGGCTGAATGTAACTTGGCTGCACTTCCGAATGCAGTAGTTGGCTGCTAATGTTTGTCACTTCTTATAACGACTTGTGTCACGAAAAAGTGACGAAGAGCAAACGTAACAGTAATTTAACATGAATGTGCGCGTTAATGCGCTCAAAGAAGTAGCCGCATCGGAGTTTGCGTGCTTGCAAGATTAAGACTTTTTTGGGGCCGATCTGTTCTGGAGCAGCCGTTTGTCGTCCTCAACCGATCCTCCTCGGGTTAAATGTTAACGGCTCGACTTATCACGACGGTCCTGCAGGAGCCGCAGTCGGCGGTAGGACAGATGTTTCATCGCCGGCGATCACGATCGGATTTCACGCGACTCCGAATTAAAATTTTATAAATTCCTGGAGATGTCGGCGCAGTAATTTGAAACTGACCTCCGCGGGTCACCTGGTGGAACCCCCTGATTGGACCATCCATCACTTGCCGCGCCGTAATTGGTTCCCATGGAACCACATCGGATCGTGGCCGAGAGGTAATTGTTACCTTGGAAACGAGTCTCCATCATTCAACGGCGGGCTGCAGCCTCGTTCTGAGGCGACCTCGCCTCACAATAGCGGCCCACCTATTGTCTTAGCCGCGCGCTTTTCCGCTTTTCTAGCTAGCCGCCTGCATTCGGTTTTCGAAATTATTTTTCAGCACGTGGGGACGTCTTGCGCCTTTCCATTCAAGCCGCGTCCTTGGATGGACTTACAGGAGAACGTAGCCAACTTGGATGTTGTTCGGCAGCTTTGTTGTTTGAAGAATTGTTCGGATAAATGGAATTATTGATTACAACTTTTAATTCTGCTTTGAAGGCTTCTGTTTACTCCATCTGTGTTTTTCGTATCAATTTTGCTCGAACACGAAAATATGGGGGTATCAGATGGCCACAGTGGGTTATTCCACATTGCACAAATATAATTTTTCACTAAATTTTATTTGACCAAATCGTGGATGAAACTGTTGGGCTAATTTTCTACGAAAATTAAAAAGCAATTATTTTAACACGCAACTATTTTTAATTTATATTCTGTTTTGCTGTTATTCCGAAGACTAAAGATAAATCGACATGGAAGAAACTTTACTTCTATAATTTGATCAACTTTACTGTTCTTTATAAGACTTCTGTTAAGATTTTTTTGTTTCAATTTTTATTGTTTGGTTACTTTCTGTTAATAGGTTAGTTCTGACATTTAAAAATTATGAAGTCAATTTGTCAAATGTTATGGTGGTTTGATTGTTTTGAAATTACTTATAAATCAACGAATTAAAAATAAAAGATCTTTATAGCTACTTTTTAGATAGAAGAACGCAGCAACGAGCTGTTAAACAGTTTTTACAAATGAAACAAGGGATACATGCACAGAGCTTGTATAATACAGTAGCTAGACAAGTTCAGTGTACGTACTTAAAACTTAACTTACCTAATCCTGAAGCCTTTGTACCCGTTTCGGTATAAGGCTTGTAGAAGTAGATTTAGAAGTTCTCTCTCTAGTGTTTTCTGCCCTGAGTCTTCTCTTTCGCTTCTTGCCAATGTACTCCCATTTTCTCTGCTTCTGCTTTTACATTTCTTGCTGATGTTCTCTTTCTATCTATCCTTGCTTCATATACTTTCTTTATTATTCGGTCTTCGTCTATCCTTGCTACATGTCCAAATCATCTTAATTGTTTCTGTTTTATTGGCTTCGTCCATTGTTTATCTCTAAAGATGTTGTTTCTAATTATGCTTTTTCTGTTTTGCCTCGTAAGTCTCTGAAAAATTTAATTTATGTCCTTTGCATCTCGCTTTTTTGTTTTTGTGATAAAGTCTATGTCTCGGAACTATACATTAAGGTTGGAATGGCCACTTTTCAAATACTCCCAGCTTTGTTTTTAGAGATTTATTTTTTTACTAGAGAAAGGGTTTTGAATGCATTAATAATCTTTCCACCGGTCCTGTTCTTTCTCCTATTTCTTGGCCCAGTTTTCTATATTGTGATACTGCTGAGTCTGCATATTTAAAACTTTTTTTGTTCTAGCTTTCCTTCCTCTAATTTTATCTAATGTGTCTCTTCGTTTCTAGCTATTATTTTTATTTTGGTTTTGTTTTCCTGTTGTATGTTTTTAGGTTTTCATTCAAAGTCTCCTAATATTTTGCGGTTATGACTATGTCATCTACATAGCTTATTTCTGAGACCATGATATTGTCTGTTTCCCAGAGTTTAACTTTTTACAGTTTTGTTTTTTAGCTTCTTTAATTCCTTCATCCAAAACTATGTGAGAATAATAAGAGGCTAACTGTGCTCTTTTCGTAGTCTCAAACAAATATGATTTTTCTTGCCCGACTCTTACGAAGTTTCTAGTTTTGTTGTATAGTACTTTTAGCCCTTGCATCAGTATCTCTTTTAGACCTTGTTTTCTAGGATTCTTTATATATCCTGCTTACTCGAAGGCTTTCTCCAAGCCTACGAAGCAGATATGTATCTCAATGTCTTCTGTGATTGTCTTTTCGGGTACTTGCCTTAGAACGAATATTGTGTTGTTCTACTTTTGCTTACTGTACGTAATAATGTAATGCCTCTGTAATTATTACAATTCTTTGGTTTCCTTTTTTATGTATTGGGGTTAAGATGTTATAGTTCAATTTTCTGGAGTTTTTCGTGAGTAATGTACAATTTAACTATACTTTCGACTAATTCTTACACTCAAAATTATCTATAGCCTTCTCTTGGAAATTCTCTATAGTTCTGAAACGTAAGAAGGGAATTCAAAATTTTTATTACGTATTTTTTGTATTTTAAATAATAAATTGATAAGTGCATTTGAACTGTTTTTTATAGTTTGGTATTATTAGATATCTTCATGGTCAACTAGTTTCGTGCTTTTATTTACAAATAGATTATTTCGATGGTGCCACATGTGAGTGAAATAAGCATATGCACATCTTATTTCAATGGCTTTTTGTTATTAATGTAATTCTATTAGGTTAAGATAATGACATACAAATGAATAAGGAACTGACCCCCGTCGGGAGGGCATTTACATGTATGCTCTGAAGATGAAGGAATGTTGCACGAAAATTAATTAATTAAATTCCGCGCATAAATGAATTTTTAGCTCATCCCAAAGCGTTCAGCAGTTTGCCGTTGTAGGAAGTCGTGTAGGCTCCGCGGCAGCGGCCTTCCAAAAATGCAAAATATGAATACTAAAAACAAAATTCGTGCGCGCAAATTAGCATTCGGAGCCGTCGAAAATGCTCGCACGCCCCGAAACGGATCCGGCAAGATCATCACCCGGTTTATAAGCTTTTTATTCAAATTCCGCCGCTCTTCGGCGATCGGTTTGACCGCGTTCTCGATTCAGCTAGTTCTCTAAGTTAATTAATAAAGTTGGCCGAGCTGCGTCACCGGCGGCGGCGAGCGCGCTGCGCCGTCTTCGCGGGATGAATAATTAGGGCCGAAGGGCGTCGATGATTATGTAACCGTTGCATTTGGAAGAAAAACGCCTTAACATTTACGGCGGAGGCTACAGCAAATGTGGCATTAATGGCCTCTTACCTGCTGGGATAAGTTATGGTGGTAGAGAAATAACGCGAATTAAGGCACTATAAATTTTAATTTCTATTGCGGCCGGGAAAACGAGGAAGCCGGTGCGCTATGGGTCGTTCCTCTCTGAAATTCGGGCATGTCCCTTCGAACTGTTTTTTGCAGAGTTATATCCGGTATGGCAACCCAAACCGCGATAGTTTTGAGGTTCCAAGAAGTTGCCGTTAGTATCTTTTCATTAACACCCGCAGCACGGTTAGGATATGTTAATGAAATAAAAACACAGCAAGAAGACGCTATTGTGGTTGAATCATCTTAAAAGTCAATGTTTTTTCTTTTAATTGACAGTAACGTTATTTATAATCTACTTAACAAAAGTATTCAGTAAATGTGATGATAGGGAAGGTAATGATAGGAGAAATCATCCATTGATGATACTCCCCATTTACGACAGGTTGATGAGGTCTACAAGCCATGTTTTCTTCAATCGGCTTACTGGTGGATGATACGTAGAAAGCTGGTGAATTAATTAATTGCTGTGTCCATCTAACTTCTGGTGGTAATTCATCGCAAATCTTTTAATTTCATCGGAAACGAATGAGACATCTAGATCTTCATGGATTGTTTGATTGGTTACAAACCAGGGCGCGTCAACAATTGTGCGGAGAGTTTTTGATTGAAATTGTTGCAGTGTTTTTATCCTAGTCGGTTTGGAACACCCCTAAAGCTGTGTACCAAATTGGTTTTAGCATCGTTTTGTAGAGCAACAGTATGTTTCGGATCGATAGCTTTGAATTTATACCGAGGAGCCAGTACATGTCACGGTATTTCAGGTTTAACTGTTTGCGCTTAGTTTGTATGTGTTTGTTCCACGTGAAAATCCAATGTTGAAATAATTTTTCGAAACTTGAGAGATAGAAAACAATCTGAGAAATCTATACATACAAACCGATATTTTTAAACTGTCAAATCACCATCAAGAGTAATTTCAATAGATGCAATTTCACAAGAGAATATTAAAGAAGGCTTACAAGCAAATGGGTACTTGTAAATGGGCCCTAACAGAAATCATTTGCTGTAGGTAAGGACAAATTTTGATTAAGATGCTTGTGCAAAAGTTTATAATGCAACAAGTGAGAGATCACTAATGGAATTTATGCGCCGACCAGCCAGCCGGTCGCCCTCAAGTTCTTATGTTGGAAGGAAATGTTGTACAAATTTAAAAAACTGGAATACAATTATATATAAATCCAGGGAATCATTTAAATGAAAAGGCCTTTAAATCCAACAGTAAACAAATAAGCAAGTTGATTACGTCAGAAACAGATAAGGAGCCATTATTTATAGTAATGACGTTAAGGTTAAATTCTAATTGTTTCTATGGTACTACTACTAATGTGGCTGCATCAAATCTTTTATACTTACTAACTTAACGTAACTTGGATCTTAATATTTCATCCTAAAACACTACAGATAATCAACCAACTGCACTAACATAATTACCATAACTAGATATATATAGCACACAGTGTGAAAGCCTCTAAAATTAGAGGACACTTCTTGTGAAGATACCGGACACTTGAAAAATTCATATAACTACAAAATCATTGTTTACCATACTTCTCACATGTTTGAGCAAATGTATTTGAACTATAACTGAAGCACAGTAATAATATCCTCCAGGAATAGCAATATACAAAAATGGATCAACTGGGGTTTATCTCCATCTTACAATTACAGCTGTCATAATATTATTTTCTTTGGTCATGTAACAAGTTATGGACTAGAATAACAAAATATTCGCCGATAATTTTTTTATTTTCATTCATCTATTTAGTAAATGATAAATACGATAAATAAGTGGTTAATAATTTTTTACAGTAAAATCTCTGATTATTGAAATAATTTGAATTGCTTAAAGGTTGGAGAAAGTTCAAGAGTATGTGGAGCAACAAAAAAAGGTTACGTTGGTCGACGCTTTGTTTTTTCTTTAAAAAATTGAACTAAAATTGAATTAAAAAAAATCATGGACTATTGCACCGGAGACTGACTGACTGACTATACTTGTAAATTGGAATTTTTATTTAATTTTAATTTGAGTTTTTTAATAATTTAAGGATTTGTAATCTAACTCAACTAGAATTATTGAGAATCCACAGTGTTTGTAATGTAAAAGAAATAAATAGACTTTATTGTTCACAATAGTTTTACTTGTCTTTGTTAAAACAGTTTATTGTACTTTGTATCTTGTTTTTTGTTTTTGTGATAGTTTGTCTCGTAACCATACATTAAGGTTGGAATGGCCACTTTGAAATATTCTCGCTTTTTTAGGGATTTTTGCTAGTAATTTTTAGATTGTGTTGTTTTGTAAGTGCGCTGTTGCCAGGTTGTCCAACGGTTTGCAAGTGCGTGGGAACGTTGCGAAATCCATAATTAACGTTGCGAGTTCTGGCACTGATAACACTGGTGGATCGGCGGCGACAGCCAGCTATTTCCCGATTATTTGGATTTCTTGCATCAACTCCCACTAAGTGTGAATACTTGCAGAGTCTAAACAATCGATCCGGTTTTAACTTGAGTTGTTGAACATTCTAAATTTAACGGCCCAGGCACGCCAACTTCGGCAGCCCCCAGTTCGGCACGAGGCGCGTTTTCGGTTTATTATTTTTCCGCCGCCTCGCATGCACGGAGCAAAACATTCTATTTCGACTGCGAAAACAGGCCTCAATTATTTCGTCGCCGGCCATCGCGTTCTTCGCCGTCATATGCAAAGCAGCCCTCGAGAGGCTGGCGCCCCAACCCTCGCCACGATAAGTCCCAGTATGACTAGCAGATTTTCCCGGCTTGCAGCAACGTAGTCCGCATGAAGGTATGCCCTGCTCGGTTTCGATAATAAAAACTGTCGGCTGGTGCAACGAGCTGAGAGATGAGGCCACGTGCACCCCCTGTCGATACGGCTTGCCTGCTCCTGACAGCTCGCAAAATGAAGAGCCGTTCGCAACCTACCACAAGTACTGCATGCTCAAAATATTCCAATTACCGGCAGCTCTTCTTGCCGAGGAAAATAATGTCTGCGTCGGCATTAGGGTAGAGGCAGCCATATTAAAAGGCCATAATTAACTTCTCCTATAACGGGGGTGATTTGGTATGGTCTCGGTTGTCACAATTATAGAGTAATTGTATAATAAAATATATAATCAATAACCTTAAATTTCAAACTTTCACATAGTCTGAACAGAAAAGTTGCAAAGTGTCTTGAAATACACCACGGTAGTTGCAGCGAATCTGGAAAATTTTATAGGCAACTGATACGCAGATATGCACTTACATATTTGGTTTATGGAGGCGACGTCAATGGGGCCATTCATATTTCACTAAACTTATTCCCTTAATGGTGGAGTTATTCAAAGCGGCTAACGACCTGGAAAACCATGAAAACTCGGAATTGCCAGAGATCTCTGTCCGGGGCGCCCAATTTGATAAGATCCGGAAGTTTCCGTTTCTAATCTCGATCGGGATGCGCGGTCTGGCCCCGGCGGCGCGCTGAAATTCAGATTTGTGATTTATCGAGGAGCTCCATTGGCGCATTTTCTAACGGCCGGCCATTTGCATCCTTCAGCGGGCGACCACCTAGCCGCCCCGCGCCGTAAAAATTCAGCCTTTTATGAATGTTCAATTAATGCCGCAAGTCCTTATAAAAGCCTCCGTGGGCTGGCTCGGAAATGGACGCCTACGATAATGAAAATAAGTAATTGCCTCATTTAATTTGCTAATTGTTTCAGGGTAACTGCTAATTGTTGTTTTGTTATACATTAATTTGGTTCTCGGGCGCGCTTCCACTTCTTGGCCGGAAAATTCGGCTAATTGAATTGTCCCGGGCTAGGAGCATCCTGCTGCAGGAGAGGGAGCTGATCGGGAGCGCCGTTCGAAGTAAATATCCGGACGTGGCAGCGAGTCGCAATTCTGGAATCGGTAGACTAAACAGGCCACCCTTAGCAAACACGCGGCATATGTGTTTTAGTTCAATTATTGCGCTGCACATGGCGAGAGCGTTACACTTTTTCCTGTTACGCTTTTTATTGCGAGAACCTATCGATTTTATAACCCCCGTAAGTAAGACCGTTAGTTCCTTCGGAGCCGCCTTGTGCATGATAAGCTGCAGGTTACAAATGATCTCGTGCCGCTTTTTGTATTAATTATAATTAGCATACGGACGGCACATGCAATCCGCCTCCATTCGCTGTTTAATAGCTAATGGGTTTGTAATGCTTTACCGTGTTTTGGTCTGGAGCACCTCGCTGTTGCTTTGCATAACAATTAATGGAGTGACAAGAAGAAAACATAAAACTTTCAGGTGTGCATACGTTGCCTAATCTGTCATTTTTCAACCTGCGCTTAGAAATAAAAATATGAATAAAATAGGTGTACCATTTCACTTACGAACTAAGTTTAAAGGCCGGAATTTTAGAGAAAAATGTGGTTTTGCAGATTAATGTTGTTACATTTTGCTTTTAAATTATTGAAGGTTTCTGGAAGAGTTTTAAAGGACGCTGATTTTTTTGTGGAAAACACTTTAAAAACAGAAAAGTGCTTTGAATCAAATAAAAACCCATAGCATCTAAATGTTTGGGCTATAAAACATACTTTTTGAAATGAGATTCAATATTGATATTGAACCTCTGCATGAAATGTGTGATAATTCGGCATGGAACATTTTTTTTGTAGTTTTGTTGTACCTCAAATGCCCAGGCAATATAATTACTGCCATCTCTAACATTTTCCGGTGTATCCAATGTAGTGCTGCAGTTGTGGTATACTGTTTTCGTAACATCAAAGTTTTCTTAAATGCGATGGGCTCTTGCACTATTTTACATGAACCTATATGGTTGATGTATTGGACTTAATATTTCTTATACGTAGCTATTTCACGGTTAAACTAACAAGGGAGGTGTCGGGGCTTAAAGATAAATATATATAAACTAAAGTTTACTGCTAAGTAAATTGTGAACGGCAACCGATTGATTTGTGTGGTTCAAAATAAACTCAAATGAATAAAAGTTATTTTTGCCACTTCAATTACCTTCATCTTCGGTGTTTGTTATTTTTTTATTTTATAATCTAATCCGATTCTAGCCGCCCAGATGTCGAGGTTCTGCTTATAATATTATCTCCAATGTTAGCCTCTTGCCTTATCTGTAACTTGATTTATTATTTTTTTACTTGTACTCCGCATGTCCGTGATTATTTCCCTTCTATTATTGTCCAGGGTACTTTTCCACAATTTTCTGTCTCCCTTTATTTTCGTGAGATTTTCAGCCTATAATATTCTATTATTCGTAACCAATATATGTATCTTGCATGAAATGTGATACACGAGTTACTTTGGTATAGGTCTGTTTATTTTGTGTTACTGGTAACATCATTACAGCTCCCTATTAATTAAACTTATTTTTGCATTTAACTGTTACTCAATTATATTTCCTAAAAATTGCTTGAATTATTATTCGTAGGTTTAGATAACTGCAACATTGAATATGAAGGCGAATCAGGCGGTAACTCTACATCAGAGAACATTAGCACAGAGAGATACATTATTTTTATATACTAATCTATTCTTACCTTAAACTACAGAAACCAAAGCATACCGACAGTTAGTCAGTTTCGTGCGAAAAATGCTACAAGTGGTTCCCAAGTTTTTTCCTCTGGGATACTACAAGTTCAATTATTACTTTTATGTGGTTAAATAAAAGAATTTATAAAAAAATAGAAGTGAAGTTTGGAAATACACAATTTGGATTTCGGAAGGGTCTGGAAACGCGAGAGGCTTTGTTTGCTATTCAGGTTTTAGTGCAAAGATCTAGAGTAAATAGCGATGTGTTTCTAGAGTTATTGACTTCGAAAAAACTTCCGATAATCGGGACAAAAAAATGGTAAGCATCTAAGAAACGCAGAAATGGACAACACGGTCACTAGAACTTTAGCTAACTTATATTGGCATCAAAAGGCGTGTGTTAGAGTGGAAAACAGAACAAAAGATAACATTGCTATACAAAAAGTAGTCATGCAGGGGTGCATTCTGTCGCCGTTAATTTTTAATATCTGTTCTGAGGGAATAATTAAAAATCACTAGATGAAACTAAAGTGCCAATTAACAATCTAAGGTATGCAGACGACACTGCACTTATGGCAAATACTGTGGAATTATTACAGATAGTTTTAGACAGAATTACTGAATTTTCTGAACAATATGGTCTCCAATTCAACACCAAGAAAACAAAGTAACATGCATGATTATTAGCAAAAAACAATAGGATGATCATGGTATTTATATTAACGGAACACCAATAGGAAGAACTGACAAAATCACGTATCTTGAAAGTGTTATCAACAGTGATTGGGATCATACAGTTGAAATCAAATTCCGCATAGAACGTGCCAGAGCAGCATTCACACGGCTAAAAAAAAAGTTGTGTGGTCACGACCTCAACTTACAACTAAGAATGCGCTTAGTACGCTGCTATGTTTTTGTCTACGGGGTAGCATCTTAGACTTTAAGGGAGACATTCCTCAAATGACTGGAAGCTTTTGAATTATGGACGTACAGAGGTATGTTGCACGTAAGTTGGATGGATCGCGTACGAAATGAAGAAGTGTTAGCAAGAATGGGAAAGGACAACGAGATTATACGAACAATTAAAATACGAAAATTATCACATTTCGGGCACATCATAAGACAGCCAGACACATACAATATTATAAACTCAATCATACAAGAAAAGATCGAAGGCAAGCGGGGACCTGGAAGAAAAAAAACCATATGGTTAAAAACCTAAGGCAATGGTTTGGACAACAGAGTCACTTTTCAGAGCAGCATTCGACAAAATGATCATAGCCAACTTACCGTCAACATTTTCTAACGGATATCTCACCTTAAAAAGATGCGATTTGAGACGGTGACAATTTTTTTTTAGCAAGCATTATTGTCGATAATGAAAAAACAAATACTGAGTAGTCTAACTATTGTCTCAAAACATAAAAAGTACATGTTTAGTCAAACTTATCAAAAATTCATACAAATACCTAACATACATATGTCTAACTCACTCGGAGATGACCAGAGATTATTGCCGGATAGGAAGAAACGGTTATTGCCACGTTAAACAGGGGATTTTTTCATGTGTATCCCTCAAAGAATTAGCTGCCGACCTCCGAACCGGATTTGCAATGACTATGACAAGAAATTGCGGAATAGAGTGTGGATAACTTGACGATAGAGAAGGGAAACAGTTTTTACAATATTATTACGAAATTGCACTAGATGGGAATCGAACCCTCGACCACAGGATTACAAGCACGACGCCTAACCGGCTGAGCCACTCGCTGACTAGTGCAAACGTCAGTGGAGCATGCATAGAACGTTTGGCATGAGGAGAAATCAAGAATAGAATACGGGTCGACTTTCCTGTGCATTCTTTACACTTATTTTAAGCTACCGTAGCTCCGAGGTGTTCGAGCTCGGCAGCTAATTCTTTGAGGGATATACATGAAAAAATCCCTTCTTTAACGTAGCAATAACCGTTTCTTCCGATCCGGCAATAATCTCTGGTCATCTCCGAGTCAGTTACTATGCTTTTTTAAATCGTTTTAATGAAAATACAAAAATATTTTTTTATGAGAAATTAATCAAAATAGCAATAGGCAATTTTTTTTAGTTAAACATGCGTTATGTTCTCAATAAATGGCATCTAAGTATCTGAACGACTAATAATGATAAAAGTAAATGATGTGTTGCAGAATTTGTTTGTTGTTGAGTTTTGCTTATTTATTGGTGTTCTTTATATAATACTTTGAGAAGAAAAGTTACAATGTATTCCCCAAGTAGTCATTAAAGAAAAAAAACTGTCTTGCAAGTGTAGACGTTAAATGATCAACAGTAGATGCCACTAAATGGAGCCCAGGAGGCCTTTTCGCCGGATAACATGGAAAAATCACTTGTACGGTCGCATTAACGGAACATTCATTGAAAAAAAAGTAACCCACTCCAAACTGAAAACTATGAAACCGTTGATACTGCAAGGATATTAATAGAGATACGCTCGTCTAAGTACAGAATGACGCGCATCTACTGCGCGCGACCCGGTCAATTTTCCGAAAAGGCGATTAATTGGGCGCGCACACCTCTGGAAATAATACCTGAGGCGCAGAAGTACCGTCAACAAATTTTCGCGAAGGCCCGCTAAGCCGGCGCGTCCGGGCGCGAGGAGCGCTGAAATTGGACGGAGGGCTGCTTTATGGAGACTTTGTTTTCACATGTGATAGCAATTCTGCCGGCGTAAACATTCCGAGCAGTAAACATGTGCCTCAGCTGGACGCCTGCCAACTTAACGAATTAAAATAATGTCCGTCGTGCGAAAGCATAAAACGCATCATTAAAGAAGTCTCTCATACGAGTGCCACGGAGTTTTACTGATTTACTCGAATTTATGGCCGCCGGCCACGGGGCCCGGATGCCTCGCGCCACTTATAACCTGCTCTTCGATATTTCCATCTAATTTACCGGCCGGCCATTTCCATGCAAATGGCAGATGGACGGGCCGATTACCGACTTTCGGAATCGTTCTCGGGATCTATTATTACGCTATCTGGCGTCCGGCATAAATAATCCGCTTATTACAATAATTAATTAACGAGAAACTCGCTCGCCTTCGGCCCACAACTCCGACTTCGGCAGAAGTCTCCCCGACTCGAACATTTTATCTATATAGCCGCAGAATCTTGCTAATAATGCATAGATGGCAGGAATAGGAGAGGTGCTGGACCATCTTTCTATAATAAATCTACCTTAAGAATATCCTGAGAGCGCATAATTGAAAATCGTATTTATTTCCCCAACCTTGTTGAAACGCTTTCAGATGTATATAATAATTAATTAAGTGCAATAAATTAGAACTACCATGACATTTGGATTATAAAGTTATATACTAGATGGTTACATAATTGTCACAATCATACTACAATAAATATAACCGCGAGTACTAAAAAATTAGCAAATATTTTATAAATCCAGAAACCCCCAGAAACTACTTTCAGTGATGTTTTATGTAACCGCGGTTTTTTTAATAAATATTACTATTTAGGTGCTGTAGAAAGACAATTTTGGAAAAAGTATTTCAAAATTGTATAGATTAACGATTCGTTTGCATACTTAACTAGCCATTTCTATGCATGTATGGTATGGTATTTACGGCTTTGTTACTCATAACTTATGTGATTCGTGATGACTAATAAATTGGAAGTATTCGAAACAGTGCTTTCGCGCAGTTGATGATATAGTGCGCAACTTTCATTTTTTAAGGCTAAGTGATGTGTTTTGCACCTTCCAGGTAATTAGCATATGTTGCGTGCCACCAGAACAATGCAAGTCAATAATTACACCCCTTAATGACATATGATTACGGTCTTCAGGTTCACTCAGCACTGCGCACTTAAGAAGTTCCTATCTGGCAATTTAGGCGAAGGTCGCGAGAGCGAATCTGATATGGATCTTCTGGACGTTTATAGCAAACAATGCGGATTTGATACTCCCACCGCTATTTATTTCGGGACGATATTCCAGGTCTGTAAAATGTTACGGACAGATGTCAAATCAAGTTCCGAATTAATTTTCTTGGCACCTTCATCCCGAGCACCGCCCGCGTGGGTTTAATGCTTTTCATCTGCCAGAAATTTGGTTTTAGTAATCGTCCGCGGTTTGGGAGGCGCGATTAACGGCGAAGTGAAGACATCGGCGCAGTGAGGACGAACGACGTATTCTGTTACTGGGTGGATGTATAATTGCTGCAGTGGTTAATGGACATATCGGTACTCTCTTATGATCTGCTTTGGCGCAAAAGTCGGAAAGGCTCCCTGGCTTTGGCATTTTATTTTCCTTCATTTTCCCCACCTCGCCCGGCCGCCGATAAAAACGTTGTCGGCGCGCTCCTTCCTCCGTATAATTAATGCAAAAATAATGACCGGTTATAAATAGGCATTTGTAAGTGTGCAATTTGGCAAAATTATGCGATATGTACGAGGAAGGTGGTGACGCACTCTGACGGCGTCCTGACGACCGCGAGCAGGTGTCGAAACGACGCTCGCGGCGCCAAGGAGCGTAAACATGACGAGGACGTGCCTTTAAAATCGGTATTTTGACTGCGGCGGTGTACAGCCGGGTCGTTGAGCCCACGTCTCAATTATCGCCGTTTGGCGAGCAATTCGATAGCGGCAGGCCGATATTTATGTACTTGTACGGAGGTTAACCGAGATAGTGCAACAATACACAAGTTATATCTTTTCTATAAAGAATATTCACCGGGGAATATTAAAATAAGTATAGGCAGTTCAACAAAAAATTATTTTAGTAAAAATGCTTCTAACACGAAGCACATTAACGCAAAAGAAACTGAAATGTATGAAATAGAAAAGTTTAATTAATTATAAATAAAATAAACAGAACATGCGAAGAAGGAGTGCTCTTAACACCTACTAAAAAATATAAGGCTTAATAAGTCGCAAATCATAAAATAAGTGTCAGTGTAGTGGAAGAAAAACGTATGGTCAAATTCTTAAAAACATAAAGATAAATACAGTTCGGGTACATATAAACATCAGGAAATCAGATAAATAGAAGATGAAAAAGTTGGATTTAAAAAACCCAAAAAGTGGTCGAAAAACAAGTTATTAGAAGATTAGAAATAGGAGATACGTGAAGCTTTGTACTCTGCCAGGGAGAGCACATGTTCCTTAGAGGGTTCCACTCTCACTGCGCAGTCATGACTCGCCATCTCTGATGTGGAGCAATGTAGCAAGAATACCCCTTTTTAGAAATTAACGCAGGTACTCAATTTTTTTAACTAAATGGGTAAACCATCCAACAGACATCCGACCTGAGGCCGTCTGTATAGACCCAAGCTCCTAGCTGCTCGACTATGAAATAGCAATAGAAATTAAGGATTGAGGTAGTAAAATTAGAATTAAGTAAGAGAACAACCGATAAAGTAATAAGAGAAAAGCAGAGGAATATGAATAAGTAATATAATAAAAGATCGTTTGACATATAAAAAATAGGTAAGTGAGGACAACATTAAACAACATAAAGTATTGGAAATTGAAAAAAAATGTTGTGCAACATAAGGTGGGTTTGAAAGACCACTATATTAAAAAGCCAAATTTAAAAAGAAAAGAGCAATGCATACGAAAATGGTATAGAACAGAAGGCCATTTTTAATAATAAATGTGAAACAAAGTGTAAGAATTAACACAGAGATGCAGAAATCGTTTCTTTAGAAGAATCTACAAAATAAGAAGTTTTAGTGTTTCTTAACTTATAATAACCTTGATAGTATTCAAGGAAAAGTTTCCAACCTCACACCTTGGATGAGCTTGTATATTTTAAAAGTTTTTTTTTTAATTGTACGGTTAGTTCATTTTGAACTCGTAGAATGCCAATGTGTCGCTTTTTAAGTTTGTACGGTGATGTAAAATAGTAGCGTCATTCTTGGGTAATAATATTTTTAGTTATAATACACATTTTTCGCACATTTTCTCTTATTATTAATTATGTGCCAGTTATTACCATATTAGTAATGTTTCTTCTCATTATCTTTTTACAAATGGGGTGATCAAGGAGAACCATAGTTCTAGATGGTGCTGCTCTAAGAAGAACAAGTCTGGACGATAGAAGTCTTTAAATATTGTGATGCAAAGATGATGTTAATGTTTGTACAACTATTATAAGGGAAGCCATTTGGCCTTGAGAAACTTTTAGCTGTCTTTGTTTACTTGTGACCAAAAAATATTGGTGTAGTGAACTTTCATTTTTTCTTAATTTTCTATCATTGAATTGATTAAAGATTTGCTTACCATGATGTAAGAAATATTATTTTTTTGAGCAAATACTGTATTTTAAACAACGATATGATATGATATAAGCCTGACAGAAAGACGTTTTTAAATTACGCAGAACTAATAAGGATATTCAAGTACACTGTGTAATGAATAAATGATGAAAAATAATGAATAGCTTGCTAAATTGTGACCACCATAAAGCAGCTCATTAGTTTTTAACCATGAACATGACGGTTGTAATGTCTAAATCTGCACATGTTCCTTTCAAAAATGAAGATCATGATCTATGAGCCACGGATGCTGGCTGTGTAGCATTATGGCTGCGATGCAGGCGATCGATCTAGTAGTAGTTACTAAGGAGGTGCTCGCAAATTGAATCTTCTTTTTAATCTGCCACGGTGAACCGCACGGCGTCATGTTCAGGCGATGATCCATCATTATTTATTAGTGCGCCCATCCAGGAGGTAGACGTTTATCTGTGGCCGAAGATGATGCAGTGACAGGCGCACGCAGTCGTTAATTCGTCCTCTTACCCATGACTGACAAGTCTAAACAGATGTCGCGACGTGAGAAACATTTGACAGTCATTTGTTTTCACATCAGGCGAGCGCATCTAAATGCGCCGGCACACAATGGAATCACGGAGCATACCAATCATCCCAGCGCGAGGAAGTCAATTATCAACATTAGAGCGCGGCGCAGCCCAGCCGATAAGAAAGCCATTAGGCCCTCGTGGCCGTTCGCATGCGAGTTTCGCAGGATAATCGCAGATTTCCGGAGGACTTGCGCTATCCGGCACCTGACCTCGCCAGATACCGGCTGGGAACGGCGTGCAAGTCATCGACGGCAAGGGTTCTTCTCGCAGCGGGACCGCCGGGCGATACATCACTGGGAATTATCCAGATGTGTGATGCTAGGAGGATTAGGAATGTTCGGCGGACTGGCCTCCTCCTCGTGCGACCCGCATTCCGAGCGGTTATATATAGCACGGAATATCTTCTAAGATTATCATACCGTGTGATTATTAATAGTATTATTAAAATAACGCGCTCCATAATGGTATTCATCTTCTTAAGGCTGCGAGGCTGGCCACGCCGTACTGTTCTGGAGCAGATAATCCCATTGCTATATACGCCGCTTACACCAAACCCATTTCGAACTGTCAAATGGTTACAAGCCGTCCAATACTTCGTAATGTACAGAAGAGTATCCCAAAAGTATATTTCTCTACTTTTTGTTTTGTAAAGTATTTTTTTTACCTATTAACACTAATATACTTCTTTATCATATATTTATACATTGCAACATTATTCTATTTTCATCTATTGTTGCTGTAGATTATTGCACTAGATGGTCTTCTTGATACTCCTTAGACTCGGAAGCATTTATAACATTTGCAACAATTAAAGAAAAATTCTGCAGCCTAATTAAAGGTGAAGGGTTAATATGTTGAAAATGTCTGTTTATATTTATTAATTGCATGGTGCACTCAATGATGTGGTACTCCAATATGTTAGATTACGATCTACTTAAAAATTGAAAATGTTGCTGTGGTAATTAAGAAGAATTTTGTTTGGTTTATTTGTTTATTTTTAAATTCTTCTTTATTGTTAATTATATGACTTGCTTTATTTTTGGTGTAACATTTTAGGATTGAACAATATGAATAATGTGAATTAAATATTTTGATGAGTCACTGATGATAAATGCTGCGCTGATAACCGATTTGTAATAAGAAAAGCAAAAAGCTGTTGCGTATTTGTTACGTTTTGTATATATTAGGAGGTACCTCATCTACGACCGATGCGGTATCGGCCTCTACATATTCGTAGCATGGCGATAAAGCCCCACAAAGTCGGCCTTATCGCATGCTACGTTGTTGCGCATTTGATTAATCTACATCAGGTTTTTCTATTTTATGACTGAAAGCAAGTTTATGGATGACAAGTATGTCAAGTAAGTAACGTTTTAATTTGTTTCGTTGTCTGTGTTAACGCGATGTTCACCCGCGCCTCACGACCATAGCTTTGAACCAGGCAGTATAACCTCACACTTTATTCACTTGATAAAGTACAAATAACTTATGGAAATTAAAATCATTATAAACAGTCACATTTCAAACGTAAAATAAATTTTAATTAAATATTTTTGAAGCTGATCAAAGGAACCTTAACGAATTCGGGTTAACGTCTGCATGCTAAAAGGCGTAACTAATTAGATACACTGTTGGTGTCCGAAACTTGAATGAATTACCAAAGAAGAAACGCGAAGGAGTTAAAAGGAAAATAACAACAGCATTATTTATTAATCGGAACTAGTTGCATACAGGTAAATTGTATAACGCATATTGCATATTTATAATGGGAGACTTGTTGTCACCCTTTTTTCTAGTGAGTGTGCAGTAATATGTTACAGTGGACATTTCTCGATAAAAGTTGCACAAAAAAGGAAAAATTAGTAGTGATTATCTGGAGATGAAGAACAGCCAACGTTTATGCTAGATGTGCACCCATTCAAGTCTCTCTTAGTGAAATGAAAATTATTGAACCTTGAATCAGCGAAGCGATGTATTCTTCTTAGATAAATTCTAGTGACCATCTGAAACCAACATGGATCTCGCTACGATCATAAATATGAGT
Source organism: Sinelater perroti (assembly GCA_036346155.1). NCBI lineage: Eukaryota > Metazoa > Arthropoda > Insecta > Coleoptera > Elateridae > Sinelater > Sinelater perroti. The sequence goes on from JARFIY010000359.1 coordinate 4,336,028, forward strand.
GTTGCGAAAAAGTGCCAGCTTGGTGGTTGGTGTGCAAAAGCACCACGTTCAATGTTCGTCAAAGCTTCACGTTTTTATTAAATACAATGTTAATGTGAGGATGTACAACCAATCCAGAATTTATATTTACGTACGATAATATAATTAAATGATTGGAAAAATATGCAGCACATTGAAATGACAACCATAGGTATATTGCTATTCGCAAATAATTCTATCTGTGTTACCACTTTTTGTTTTACATATGAAATTACTAATTGCTCTATTCGCGTTTCTTTTGTAACAAAGCGTGCTTAACTGGCTTTGTTTGTTGTTGTCTGTAACCGTTTGTAACACACTTATCTCTGACTTGCGCTTTGAAGAAAATAAATATTTGAACTCAATATGCGAAACTTGTGGGCATTATTTCAAGTTTCTGAGCGATGTTAACTATGTATACCGACAGTTGCCCCATTAACTAAATCCCCATTTAACAATCTACAAAAAATGATTTAGACGGAAACAATTATTATAATATTATATTTGTTTTATCAAAAAGCTTTGATAAACTATATTTATATGAATTAGCAGCTCATACAGGACGAGATGGGTTATATTGGATTCGGTTAGGTTGTGTTCGATGAGATTAAATTGAATTAGGGAAGTTTTAAGGTCGGGGTGCCGTTGAACGAGAATCTACTTCTCTTGGGAGGGTTTGGGAATGTTTCAAACACCATAAAGAACTTTTGCCATACGCCCAACGTGCGATGCGTAAACTTTCACTTTACTGTGATGATAATGTATGATAATGATAAGCGAATACGGCGAACCGCCGCCCACGTGGGCCGCGATCTTCCTCGGCATGGCTGGCAAAGCGGCGCTGTTGCGCTTCCGAAATTTCGCCTGTCAAAGTTCACGGGAGCGAGCGAGCGATATATCGGCGGATGACATAGTTTCAGCAGGAACCGGCGGGCGAGCGCGCGAACCGAGAGGCCGTCACTCACCTGTCATCTCTGACAGTGATCTGCAAATGTTTAGAGAATTCCAGGCGGTCGCGGTGCCATTCAATCAACCACCGTAAATAATCGCCGCGTAACACACGTAATGTTCGCGCGATACGCGCCCGTTCGCTATACTTGACTGCGCCGCGGCGCGCGGCGCGCGACCCGGTGGCGTTGCGCGCCGGGCGATCATAGAAATTACGCGTCATAAAAACGTAATTTATGTAATTATGGTAATGGGGCATTATCGTTGCACGCATTTATAATGCGGCGCGGCCTTCGGCCGCCGATTTTTCTCCTCTCCGGCTCGGTCACGTAGCGATCGCGCGGGGGGAATTGATAAGGCCGCCGGTGGTGCGGCGCAGAGTGGAATGTAGACGTCAGATGCGGTGCCTGATTGGAATCCCACGAGCGGCCGGCAAGGTGAGCTGAGCATTCCGGCCTGTAATATTTTTATGAGCCAGGCCAGGCCGGAGCCAATGGGTGAGTGACGTAACCCGTCATTGTGGCCGCAATCCGCCCGCTTCGACATCTCTGTTCGCGCCCACCCCGGCCCGCAAGCCATACAGGAATTTCGGAACACAAAGGCATAGCGGCCGCCGATTCCCTCGCGCGGCCCACCGATGTGTGCGCTTTTTGATGCCGACACCTTTGTTCTTCCCTCGGCCTCCGCGCCGGCATCGCTACCGGCCATCATTATCCTCGAGCCGGCTCTGCCCTCCAATTTTTCACCTGCCGCGGCAAGGATCACCGATTTTTCCTCAAATTGATTCCTCGTCTGACTCCAAGGGCCATGGACTGACTGCTCCCCGTACGTCTTTATAGGATGCTTGACTGTATCCTTTTCCATAACAACCTGCTATCAGAGTCATTTTTGTTGGTTTGCATATCTTCCACTTTTAAGATTTATAACTTTTCTTCTATTTTTATTATGCAAAGAGATAATTTAAAATAAATAGAAAGACAATTAGCAAATACATGCTTCACATTATCTTTAAAACCTTCCATAACCTTAAGTCATTTCTTAATATCGAAAGTGCTTGTTAAGGTGGGTTTAACAGTTAGTATTAGTTATTTCTTCTCTTGTTGTAATTATCTGCAGCAATTAATATCAGTTATCAGTGATGATATTTTGGAACAATAATTGGTTTTCGTAAAATGTCATATCTTTCATATACCTTCATGGATAGACCTAATAACTTCTACAACTTGATGCAAATAGTAAACTCCAAAAGTGGGTACAACAGAGAGAAAACAAATGAATATTATAAATTAGTTAATTCCCTCTACTCCCATCCCTCCCTACCTTCCTACCCACTCCGACTATTCTTTCTGTAAGGGTATTCTGCAAATTTAATTTTATTAGTTACTTCTTTCAATTAAAAGCCTTCAAAAAGATTTGAAAAACTTGTTTTCTATGTTATCTTTCATATCTTCTCATATATTATCAAACTGGTGCTTTAGATCTGCATGGTTAAATATTATTTCCTAGATTTTTTGCTTTGTTATTATAATGAAGGTATATGTGGAACATCATTTTTGAGGTTGCGTATAATACAAGTGATTATATTTTTCCTCATCAATTTATTTTGTTGTTTAATACTTTTTTGTATAACGTTCATTATCGTCACATAAAACATTTATATATACTGTTAATAGAGAGTAATTCAAAACTGACTTTAGGATGTTTTTCCTGAAGAAAACACCAAATGTTGGAACGATCCGAATTTTATTAACATCAGTGTAAAGTGCCAATTTAGCATCGTGTGGTTGGTTCTCGGATTATAAGGCCGTGATCGGAATTCAATCAATGTTTTGTCCACAACTGCGACGAACAGAAGAAAATCTTCTAAAAATTAGGTGACTGTCCCGTGCGTTCTTGCTTTTGTATCTACTCGTGCGAGTGTAGTAGGGATGGTGTTGGGAGACCGTTGTTGACGTCACCGGGGTGGTAGATAATGTAATTGGGCTAGCTGCTGACGTCAATCGGGAACTTGCAGGTAATATTTTGCTATTTTTTTTCTGAAGGTGTCCCCCCGCAGTTGTGGACGAAATGTCAAGAGTTTCCGAACTCCGACCACGGCCTTATAACCCAACCACACGATGCACCATAATACCGGCCATGAAAGCCTTCGCATTTACCTATTTAGCAGTTGCGTATTAAATATGATGACAGTCAAATGCTCTCCACGACTTTGCTGATATGCGACCATTTTTTAGCGAAGTTTTCCATAATACTTTTCTATAAATGCGGCTCTATTTCAGCAATGGTATGCATGATGTTCTCTTTTAGTCCTGGAATCGTAGCAGGTTTGTTGACTTACTGTGTGATACGTGGCTCCATTTTATTGAAGTCACGTGTTAGTCAAGTTTAAATCGTTGGTTTAATTGTAACAAAATTGTTTAGCATCCCCGATAACGTACGTAAAGCATTCCCAGCTTCGTTCTTAAAAAGATATGGACCAATGATTCCCCCATTCAACAACGCACATCAAACAGTGTATTTTTGTGGATACATTGGTCTTGACTGCATGGCTCAATTTTGGTTTTTGTCTTTGTTTTACTTTTACCTATATTTTTATGAAATTGCAACTTATTTATTTAACTTCAAATTTACAGAATTGGTTTCTTCAATGAATATGAATAAGAGTTCGAACAATATTTTGTTGTTGTTAATGTATTAATAACTATCTTTACTAGAAACCCATACATCTAATATTGTCACTTTTGAGTTACTGCGGTTTTTAAAATTCGTTTGTGAAAAGAGTACGCAATTTTTCCTCAGTATACACGGTCTGTCTAATAAATAACGAGCCAATGTTATTATCACAAAAAGAGCCCGCGATGTAACCTGGCAGTCGATGACAGTGAATGAATGTAATACAGATGCGTAAGTGAGGACCAGTTTAGTAGTCGTGTCAGTCGGTCGAGGACCTCAAGAATATGACCGTCGCATTTGCAATGGTTGATCGACTGTAGCAGAAACTATTCGGACGATTTAGAAGGATTTTGGAAACTATACGATGAGTGCAACACGAATAATGGTATAGACACGCCGAAAATCTGATGAAAGTGATCCAAGTTCTGAAAAAACATTAACCTGCTGCAGAACAGCGAAAAATGTTGAACGCGTGTATGGGTTACAATCAACAACCATCGACGACTAACAGTCCAAGAACGAAAAGACGAATTGGAATGTATGGAATATCTATGGAAGACCTTTGTATGTCACACGTCGCGCTAAAAGACGAAAGGTACATTGTACTACAATTGCTACTTGCTTCAAACTGCTATCATTGAACCGGGTTTCCTCAAAAAGTGTGATCTACAGCTAGGATAAGAAGATACCCAGTAGTCCCAACGGTTTTCCAAAAAAAGTGCTTAAAAGTCTCAACAAAATCAAGTATTTAAAATCCTAAGGGGCATACTTTGAAGGAGATTGAAATTCAATAAAAAGTTTCTTGCACCTTCTACCATTTTTACTAATTACATGTATATGTAATTATGATTTTTGATATTATATTAACGTTCGCTAAGTGTTTTTGAAGCAGTCTTTATAATATTAAGTACATTATGTGATTGTTTTGTTTATTAATGATCTGAGGTCCAGGCAGACAAGTTGTATACAAGAGTATGGTCGGAATCCTACAGATTCAGACATTTTTGTTTTTTTTTCTTATTAGATGATAATTTTTGCTGCACACCTGTATTTAAGTTACAATATATTGGTCTGAAAACATTTTGAGAACTTGTTAAATACCAACACACTGCAACATATAGCTTGTATAATAAAGGAAAAGTTCTAACTGTACTCAAAAAAAAAAATGATTAAAACCATTCGTTGAAGAGTGGCAAGTTAGAAATAAAAAAAAAGTTACAAAAGTAAGCGAACAAGGTATTTACCTGTAGTTTGCGCAGCTGATGCATGCTCGAATTTGATGTGTATGCTGAGGCATATAATTTACATTTGTGCTTAGTTTTTCAATCTTAACTTACTTGAGGGGAGATGTGTTTTTCTATTTTAACAAACATTCTTACTCTAAATGAGATTTGCTTCGGTAGATTTAACTACGTAACATCGTGTATCATTTTCCCTATACAAATTGTTAGCTCTCAAAAATCGAAAAGTGTTTAAGGTTTCGATATAAAAATATCTATAGCTCACCGTCGTGTATTTCTTGCCCTGTTGTAGTTACTCATCGTCTGATTAAACATGTGGCACCGTAATAGAATTTGGTTTGATAGCTACTGATGGTATCATCAAATTGCATTGACAAAAGCAAACTTTTCCATTTGCTAACGTATGACACCAGAGCTATGTTAGGTTCAAAAATGCTTTATTTTGCTTTATTTTGCTATACTAACTATTTATAATTCTTTCTTTTGTTAAAAAAGCTCATATAAACCAATTAGCCTTTGTAAATTGTTGCCGTCACCTAGAAAAAGCGATCGAAACTGTCTTGTTACAACTGGCAGATTAAAGTTGTAAGTCTAGAAAATCTTTGTATCTATAAGGGACCGCAGTTTCAGCCGAAATTTTACAGGTTTTAGAGGAGATCCTGAAAATGCATCTTCCGCGAAAAACTGACAGTATCTTATCAGCGGTTATTTATTATCCCAAATTAACATTTTGTAACTTTATGCTTAGTATTTAACATTTTTTGTATTCAGCTAATTTGTCGGCTTTCCTTCGAATTCGTTATTTTGTAATACAATTAAAAAAGACCTCTTTAAAAAACTTACAGCTTCTATGTGCCGTTGTTACTGGAAAAATCACAAATTAGTGCATCTTGTGGAAGTCGGTTTTTAATTTATTTTTGATGTCAATGTAACGCTTAGATGATTCATAATTGTCATCCGTTTTTAGAACCGATCAGCTTCAATTACCGCCGATTATTTACTTCACAAACTGTTGACTCCAGGGAAATCGAAGCGCTGCTTCTTTGAGATAATCATCACAGACTTTCCTTAATTGCCAGTTTTTGAATTGGCGAATAACGTGATAATTTGTGGGTGCTGCGGGTGGATGAGAGATCTTTTGTTGTTGCTAAAGGACTCGCTCACGTAGGGTTGGATATAGGGGTAAGCGTGGTCATGGTAAAAGACAATTTGGTTCTTTTTTTGCGCGATTTCTTGTTTGAATTGTCTTTTAGAAATTCTGGATAATTATTTATCAACCTAATATTTGTGCAGGACTCAAACTACTGGAGGATTTTCGTTAAAAAGCAGTACGCAGAAATTTGGTTCCAATCGTTCTAAGAAAGTTGATGACATTGTTGCTCGTTCTTGTATTTGTTAAACAAGGTTTCTTATTCCATTTAGTTTTCTTGTTCCGGACCAAGAAAGATTATCTGGTTTTCATTGGAGGTTTCTCAGCTATTTGTTTTGTTTCGTTAAGTAGAGTAGGTGCTTTGACGACTTTTTTTCTCTTTGTACTTGATTCTAAACTATCATTCATATTCAGTACGATAATCGCTTTCTCTTTGAACGTTTGTGTCGCCATCGATGTTATCGTGTGAATCAGACATGAGTAATACAGTAATGGAAAGGTGATGTTGAGAGCAAAAATATTGTATATGCTGCCAGTTGTGAGCGGCGATTCGAACCAACATGGCCTAGGTCTCGCAAGCGTAATCCGAATTTCGAATAGCTTAGTGTTGTACAGACGTATTAGCTTCTAAAATTTTTCTATGGAAATATGAAGACATAATAGGTTTATGTTATTCAGTTAAATTTGATAGACATGTGAAAAAATATGTTTTTGTATTATCAATGAGTGTGAGTGGATAACGATAGTCTAAGCAAAATGCAGGATTCTTCCTTCTTATAATTTATGTTCCGTGAAAAATTACCTTTTTAAAAAATTATAATTACGAAATAGATAATTTTCGTTACTCATTGAAATTTTAGACTGTAATTTTTGGAATGTTGAAATTTACGTAGATTATTTTAAAAAATTATAATTCAATTTGGTAACCAATAATAGAAGTGATTCAAAGCATGTGTTTTGTATTTTTTAATATCTAAAAATGGAGAACATACGTTTTCAATAGTTTATAAATGGAACATTTGAATAGATCATAATTACATAGAAAATGATTTTTATAAACATTTGCTTGTATGTATTAGCGTTTGGTATGTAAAATGATGGATGCAACTACCTTTAATAGACGGAGTTGCATCATTAGTTGGTGCATACAGAATGCACTCCCCTCCCGCACCTGAAACAATAACAGCAACAGTTTTCGACACCAGGAATATTACAGTCCATCAATCATTTGCTAAACAGAGCTCCCGTAATTGCTTCCTACAAGTAAGCTGTCACGATGACATGGGAAATGAAAACGTGCTATTTATTTAATTTATAGATGACGAAGGTGCCGCCGTGGGTTCTTCGTGCAGGCTGCAGCTTTTTCTCCCCGTTCGCCGGCGAGGACTGGTTTGCTCTAATTCGATTCTATACTCGGGTCGCTGTTTTTTCGCTTAATGGTAATGATATGGCTATTGCCCATATCGGGATTTACAAATAAATTCTAAATGAAAATGTAGGTAAGCGGAACGTGACTGTCGTAGCAAAGAATAAATTATGTAATCGTGTTTCCTTCGAAATATATTGGCGGCGCAGATTTATGGCCCTGCGTCTGATGTTAGATTTTTATCTTACCGCCACAGAATCAACAAAGAGGAAACTAATTTGTGTCTGTAATTTTTTTCATAGCTAACGTTTTAATTATGCAATCGCTGGAAACAAGTCGCTGGATGTACATAAAGTCACCGCGACTTTTTCAGACGCATTACTTTATCTCTTCTTTGTCCGCAACATGGCAGCTGTGACGGTTCTGTTCTACTTCGCCATAAGTTAACATCGAGTCTGCAACAGATTCTTCAGTATACGAATTATATTAAAAAATATTTATATTTTTATATTTAGTTCTTGTTTTTTATTAATGTATTTACTTCTTTTATGTTATATTAAAGTATATCCTGCCTGTTAATAGGTGACTTTGTATTTTATTTTATTTTATTTTTATTATTAACTTGTATAGTATGTACTCTCTCTAATATAAAAAACAGAATCTTTAAATCCTGATAGTAAAAAAAATTTCGAACAACTACCGTAATATTATAAATTCTTTGGTTTTTTAAAGTCTTATAAATGAATAAAAGTTACCTAAAGTTAAGTTGGGCAGATATGGCGGATGTTCTGTTCGTGATTTCAAAATGGTTATCGTGAACTGTATTTTTGAAAACAAGGGATTCTGCATGACAAATTACATATTATGAAAAGATTTACTAACGTTTTATTTACTTTATAGCATTTCCAAAAATTGTAACCGTATCTAATTTGCTAGTCAAGACACTATAAGGTCGTACGGATTAATTTAATTAATTCAAATTTTTGTTCAGATCTCAATGCTCTGAGTTATATAACACGTTCAGGAATAAAGTATCAGTACGTTGAAATACATAATTGTCGAGTTCCTTGTCGAACGAACGGTATGAAAGGACTCAATTCATAGAAACTTAATTTATCTATTTTTTTTTAGTTATTTTTGAGACGTGTGTCATAAAGAAATTTTTTTACTTGCTATGATTATTTTCACCAAATTCTGAACAATGCCACCTGACGAGCCTTCTGTTCAAAAACTCTTTTGATACCTCTCTTCAGTCTAGTTCGTGTGAAGAGGTGTAAAACAGACTTCGGATCACCGAATTGTTTTGATGTTCGTTTAACTCGTGCGGTGTCTGTTTATTCAGCATTTTGTTTTAAATATCGAACAACTGTTGAATGATCAACATTTTTTGTAAAGTCCGCTTCAATAATAGTTATAACACCATTACTGTCTGCAGCTGAAGAACTTCCAGGACTATCCTCATCGTTCCCATCACAAAATTGTTTAACTATTGTTCAACTGTAAATTTGTTAGTTGAATTTTTGACATAAACATTTTGATATTTGGAGCAACGTATTTTTCCCTAATCAATATTAAAAAGCAAAAACAATAGGTTGTAATGTTAATTTCACAATGATGGGTCGCATGACTATAATAACGGCAACTAAAACCTAACATGATACAAACCACAATTTTTGCTTAAATGTAATATAATATAATTGAGCCAATATATTTTTTAGTAACAGTTCTATCAATTAGAGCGAGCTTAGTGATATTTTCTGAACGTTTTCTTCCGTGCGAACAAACAATTGCCTGGAGGTGCTTTACGTTTAAAAGTGCTCTTGTGAGTGTATTGGATGTTGTCAGATAGGAGAGAGGAACCAGAAGAGCCGAACACCACATCCCACTTTTGATATCATCGGCTGCTTGTCCTACTAATTGTAAAATCATGTCTGGTCGTCGGCTGTCAAAACGCGACTTCTGAAATTTCACAGTTGAAAAAGTTGTCGCTTTGGGAGGAAGCTGCAGGCCGAGCAATGGTCCTCCAGGAGGTAACGGCCGTCGACTTCGACGAGTCCAATCAAAGGCGATATGAATATGCATGGGGCCGTAGGTCCATGCAGCATCCGCGCAGGGGTGGGAGACAATCAAACCGGCAAAGATAAGCGTTGATTAATTGTCCTTGCCGGCTACAACGTCTGCGACATCCGAGCGCAGATGATCCGCACCAGACTGGTTTTGGCGATCGGCGCGGAGATAACGAGCGGGCCAGGAATGTTCGATCACGATACGGCCGCCAAACCGGTCGAGGAGGAATACTGATAAAGGATACGAGGAGAGCCGTCGATTCTGCGGCGGAGATTTATAGCGCGCCCGTCGGGGGAGTGCGGCGGCGGCGCGGCAGATCTGCCATATTCGTTTCATTAGGCGAAAGTCATTTTTTGCGGCGCCGCACAAACCTGTTGTGCAAATTATTGCCCATCCGAATCTGTTAGAGCGGCCCAAGGACACGCAGCGCCGCGGCGCTATCATTTTACGGCGCTGACAAAGGCGCCATTTGCGGTGAGTGTCTCGTAAAATAAGTCGTTGGCTTTGTTCGGCAGGGACGCGGCGGCGCGGCTCATCGCGGGGGAGTGCTCGACACCCTAATTATCGCCGCCGCTGCCGCCACTCCGTGCAGGCTTAAGCGCGGAATCGCGCGCCCGCTTCAACCCCGTCGCCGGCGTCGATCCCGTCATCGGCCGCACCACCTTTTTCGACATCCCGCTCGCTGCGTAAATAAATCCCGCCGTCGGTTTTCATCGGCGCGCGCCCATTAATCCATCTGCATTCCGGGCTGTGCTGCGGGTGTCGGAAAACGAGGGCTGCAGCTGACTTATTGCACATTAAAATAAATAATTAGTTTTGCGGGCTTATTGTATTTATAAATGCGCCGCTGGCGTCGGCCTTTTTGGGAAGCGTAACTCGATCTTCTTCGCGAAGACGCCGTCCCGGTGCTGCTGCGCCGCTTCTTGTGGAACTGGGCTCTCGGGCCATAAATCTTCTTGAGGACAGCCGCTAATTTCGAGCCAATAAATCATGCGTGGAATTTCGAGTTCGTATTTACATTATATCATTAAATGATACAGTCATTATTGGTCATAGCGGCTTGAGGATGGAACTAAATGATATTTTTTCAGGACTGGTCCACTGAAAAACTGCTCGAACAACATTTAAATTTAATAATTACAAAATATCGGTTAAAATGAATTACTGAGATGGTTGAACTCATTATCGGAAGTGATGGATGATCGTGTTATTATTTTTTTTAAATTATGAGGTATAATTTGTAAATTAAGTATCCACTTTTCATTAGTTTTATTTTTATTATCTCTTGTTTGTCTAAATGCTAACAAATCAAATATAACGCAAAATATCATTTTCAAAGTAACAAGATTTATTTTTAACATGGATTTGATTGTAGACTTCAGAGATGATGTTATATCCTTGTTAACTCTCCAACAGGGGAAGTGAAAGTTAAATTCCAATATTTGAACTCTGAAATTTAATCTAATTACTACAAAAAGTAAATGTATATATAATCTAAATGAAATACAAAGTGTGCACTCCATTCAATAAAAATTTAATGGTAAAATTTAGTAAATTTAATGTACTTACATAAACAAGCCATGACAACAGCACAACTTTTGCAGAGTCAATTTTTTTATTGTACGGGGATAATAATAACACTAAACAACTCGTCCGGGTTTGAATTTAAATTCTTAAAATATTGAAATGGAGAATCTACATCTACATCGACTTAAAAATTAGTGCAAATAAGAAAAATATATAAAACATACAACGACAGGTATTCCGAAGCAAATAACAGGAAAAAAAAGAATATACAAGAAGAAAAAATAAGGAAATACAAGGAAGAACAATTTTAAAAGGTTAACAAGATAAGAGCAACACCGTCAAAATGCTAAAATTACAGATATAAGCTGGCTAAGAAGGATGAAGTAAAGGTAAGTCAGATAAAACCAACAAGAGGAATTTACGAAAAACAGATATATTGAAATACTTAAAAATTTGACTTAGAGGAAGTAAACAAAAGATAAATAAAGGGGCTGAAGCAGTTCTGGGATGTAAAAGAGAGGAATTAAGAAATGAGCCAATTCTTAAAGATTAAAGAGAGAATAGAAAGTAAACAATGTTATACTTATTAAAATTAGATCTAAAGCAAAGAAAAATACTCAAATAAAAAGTCGAAAATTGTTTTAAAATAGATAATGGCGGTGCAAGTACTACCAGTTAAAGAGACTAGGAGAGAAAACTTGCTTAATATTTAGAACTAGAAAATTGCAAAAGCAAAGTATTACCTTAAATATAGGGAGAGAAGGTATATCATTAGTAATAACATGCAGATAACAATTGTGAACTAATTAAAAACGAAAGTAAAAATAATTTGCAAACAAGGAAAGATTTCAAAAAGGAAACAATAAATTAAAAATTAGCGTAGAACACAAATATAACTACGTAGCGTTTATAAAATAGGTACGATAAAAGATTTAGTAGAAATTAGATTTAGCGGCTGTGTAAGACACTGAATTGATCAGAATTAAAGATTGCACTCTATTTAAGAGCGGACGGTCTAACAAAGTACTACAGGGTAGGTTTTAGAATAATCAAAAAATAGAAGTACCTGATTGTTAATTTTAACTGTCACTAATAGGATATGAAAGATACAATAAAAGGAGGCCACAAGAAATTATTTACATTGAATGTTAAATAGTAGTCTTTTGCATGAATATTAAAAAATTTTAGAAAAATTTATTATCGTTTGATTTTGAGATATATTTTTAATACTCTGCTAGTTCAATTGTTTTATATCAGACAATAACATTTTTACAAAAGTCTGTATAGGCTCTGTCTAATGAAAAGGCTCAGTTTTACGAAGAGATAAGAGGTAAAGTCGAAAAAATATCAAAATATAGAAAAATTATGATAGGCGATTTAAATGCGCAAGTTTGAAGGAAATATTTACGAAGACAGGTAAGAGAAAAAGCAAACAATCAAAAAGTAAGAATAACAAGAACACAATATAAAAGATCAATATAAAAATAATGAGTACAGTCTCATACTAATGGAAAGATTAGGAATAAATAAATAAAAAATTGCTGGTAAATGGGAACTAATGAAAAACGAAATATATGAAAATTAACTTTATAATTAGACAAGATTAAATCAAATAAAGCACCAATCTTAACGAAAAATTGAGAATAAGAGTTGGAAATAAATAAGCAAAGGCTAGCAGATTTGAAGCCTTACTTACAAGGTTGCTAAAAATGGAAAAATGATCCAAAACAGAGTATATGATGTAGAAATACAACCAACAATGCTATGTGGCCGTGAAACTTAGATATTAAATAAGAAAATTACAATAACGCTAGGTACTTGGGAAAAGAAATCCCAGGCAAAATATTTGAAAGAACGAAACACATAAAATGAAAAAGAAGTTAAGGATGTGTATAAGAAAACCAAGCATTTAAGCTTATAACAGACTCCAAAAGTGCACTAATAGCAGGATCATATTTGAGTGACATTTATATTGCTGATTTTTTTATTTAACGAAAACCTAAAAAAAGTTTTTCATCGCTGTAAAATCTATTCTACTAGTTACGTCAAAAATTATTTGATATTAAAGTGTATTGACCACGACTTTCTAAATGTTTTTGTAGTTGGAAGAAAATATATTTAAGTTTTTTTAAGTTTCTAAAATTAACAGGTTAACGCTATTTTCTAATTTCAAATTAATAATATTTATTTGGGCGCTAGTGTGGGCAAGCGGTTGAAGCGCTTGGCAGCGGTGCGGGCGGACCCAGGTTCGACTCCGGATTCAGATGCTTGGTAGGTAGCCTGCTCGGTTATTAAAAATAATTGGGTTACTTGTGTTCAATTCGAACAAGGGGTAATAATGCAGTCCTTTCTAAGACGCGGTGCTTCCTATGTTATTTTAGAGAGATAAAATATTTTTTAATATGGCTAACTTATACAATAGTTGTCAGATGTTAAAGTAATTAAGAAATGGTAATAATATAGTTTTTTGTTTTAGATAATTTCTAAAATACTTTGTAATGGGTGATTTATTTATGTAGTCAAAAAGTTAGTCCCGCATGTCTATCAGTACATGGCAGAACGACGCCGAACCGCTGCAGAAACTTGGGACATGCGATCGTCCCATTCTGGCGACTCGACTGTCGGAGAGCTTTCAGCGCGCCGCGGGCGTCTAAACCGGATCGCTTGATCTCTGTGCTGTACATAAACACAGCAATTCGATTGTGAATAACCGGCCACCCTAATCTGATTTCTTTCCCTTTCGGTTGCGTGTGAGTCATTAGCCCCACTCTGCAGCCCCCGCTCTGCGTACAAACATTGCATTGAGAGCCATTAGAGCACCCGCAAAATTGCGTAGTGAAATTAAGCGGCAGGGGCGCTGTGAGGACGGACGTGAAGTTGCATTCTTGTTGCAGGTGACGCCAGCAACGCGAGCGTCGGCAGCGGCGAGGGCACCGGCGAGGAGGACGACGACACCAACGGCAAAAAGAATCAAAAGAAGCGGGGCATTTTTCCGAAAGTCGCTACCAACATTTTGAGAGCGTGGCTCTTTCAGCACCTAACGGTGGGTACAGCTAGTTTGCAGTGTTCTCGGTCCTCTCGGCGGCCACATCCACTTTCCTAAAACTTCTTAGACATTTAGATGGGTTCTCAAATTAATCGGCATACCGTAGTTAATAAAATTTCCTTTCCCACGATGTTTCCCTTGCACGAATAGATCTGCCTTCTTCGGCAATTAAACCCTAATGACTAGATATCCATATATGCAGGTACAGATTCGAACCGGCGTTCCGTTAATATCATTTTGAGTTACCGTTTAGTGTCCATCTTTATGAAAACTATTAATTAGAGATATTAAGTCGGTTCATTCCATGATGGTGGCTCTTATGCATTTCTCGCTTTTCTACCTTACGCAATATTTCAAAAAAAGACGCATATGCCTAAAGTAAAGAATAAAAAATTTGAATTTAGTGAAATAGATTAAGTTGTATTTTGTAAACTGTAACTAAAATTAATACTAGAGCTCAAATTATTATATCTTTTTATAGAGAGACCAACCTCATTTATCTATGAAGGTCTATTTTGAAATCACAGAACTAACATTAAACTATTTCGATATATTACATAGGAATTGCTAGAATGATTTCCCCTTTTCCAAACAACAATAAAAGAACAACAAACATTTTGTGTAATGTTTTATAGACCCGTCACACAGAACGAAGCTTACCATTCCTTGAAGATGATATAGTCCAAATTTTCGCCTGAATCAGCCTTACCTTAAAGTTTCACATTGCTTTCTGACTTATTTTCACTGCTACTGCAGCGTTGTAAATAGCATTCTGTAATTCCTCAATAGTCCGCGGCTTGCGTTGAAAGACTTCAGCCTTTAGATGTCCCCACAGAAAGAAATCGCAAATGAGATGTCAGCATGTAATGAGATGAATCAGCTAAGAACTTCTCGACAAATTCTCGCCGTGTATATGGTAATGCCGTCTTGTTGGAATTAGGCAGTGCATTTCCACGTTCGTTGAGTCTTGGCTTCAGAAAATTGTAACGTCACAAGATAGCGGGTAGATGTGACAGTTACCGTTCGTCCTACTTTCCCAAAAAATAAGGTCCTATGACAGCACACCAAACATTTGCACACTGACTGTGGAGAGGCCGCTCATGGACTTATCGATGAATTTATGAGGCCCAATACCAAAAATTCTACTTACTAACGCTGTCTTATAAATGAAAATTAGCTAAATGATTTGTTAACATGTTCTTACAAGCAGTCTACCTGACGTACCAGTCGCATTCTTTAAGTTCGTGTACCACTATCAGTTAGTATTGATGGAATACGAGATCGCAGTGTACAATTTTCTGCACGCTCCTATTAGATATTCCCAAGGCAAGAGCATGTTTAGCATTGTGGCGATGCCTTACAGCTAAAATGTTCTCAGGTGTCCGAACGCTACGAGGTTTACCGAGTGATTTTTGTTTGAATGTTGACCAGTCTGCCGGAAATTGTGTACCCACCACATTATAGTTTTTTGGCCGGAACTCTTTCGTGATGACCCACTCCGAAATGCCCACGAAACAGTCGCCGCGTTATAATCACAGAATCACTATTTCTAAAATAAGTCTCTAACACAAACGCACGGTGTCCACCACTCTATGTTATGATGGACACTAAAATGACATGCCTTGTGTTGCTGAATGATGCACGACTTGAGCATCGTCTACCCATATAATAGATCAGTGAAAAAGTTACCGGCCTTTCAAAATTAATATCAAAATACGCTCAAACAAAAGACAACTTAATAGTCGAAGTAGTCGTCGTTCTACTCAATACAATTCGACCACATTTCCGGTAGCAGGTGGATGCCGCGACGGTAGAACTTTTTGGTAGTCTTTGGAGTTGAAGAAAGAAATGAGCGAGTTTTCCATTTCCTTCTATGTGATGCTCTAGAGAAGAAACTTTGAAAACCACTCCTTGGCTGTCGATAATAATTTTGAAAGGCCGGGAACTTATTTTGGGGGAAATTATTTTGCCAAACCCTATACAATGTTACCGAATAGCACATAAACTTGGAACAGTCTAAATTGAAAACAGTGATACGGAACTGTAATTTGTGTGTGGCACTAGACACAAAGGAAGCTAGGTATACTTTAATTTCCTTTTAGTAATATTGTGTGGTATTCCGAATTATTGCAAGCTCCTTGCTTAATGTACTCGGTGATGTAATTTTAATTTTTTCTACTGGAAATATCGGATATTGCAGAATCCATGTCAACTGGAGCTTAGAATTGCCTAAAGACTGTAGAGTTGAGCCAATCTCCAAAACGTTCATGTACTGATAGTTTTGAAATTAAATACGAAGGCCGTTTTAAGTATGTTAGATGCTAAAATTTGATTGTTATTTTTTCCAAACGAGAAAATATGAGACAAATTGACTGATTTGTATCATAAGTGGCAAACCTGGACTATTAATGTAAAAACACAGATCATTTACAAATTAAGTAATAGATCACAATGAGATAGTACGTAATGGAAATTGAATTCACTCAGTGAAACATTGTGAATTATCGCAAAGAAATATAAATTCCAACCGCCTACATAGGAATATCAATTATCATAGAGATTTAGGATCTATTGTATTTTTAAACTACAATTCCAGTCATCCACATTACAGATTACCTAATAGAACATATATCGTTTATTTCGTAAAGTATGAGCAACACAGGAACTAACATGACATTTTGCGTGTAATTTACAAAACAGAAATTCTTTTTTCTGTGTCACTACGATTAAGTTGTTAAAATCGCAATAGGATATTTCGCAAATGTGCAAAATTGCCGAAATTTGGAAATTTCGAATGTGGGTCAGTTGATCTCGAGTATGTTACAAGATATCGGCAGGAAACGATTGTAATAACTAAGAGCCGTACTTTTGTTGCTATTTTTATTTTAAACTACATTATTTGAATTTAAAGAGTTTTAGAACAGATGGGTTTTATTGAAAGGCATTTAGCCATGAAACTATTTTAATTGAAGTGAACTTTTGGTCATCTGAATTTGCTTAATGAAAAATAAAAATCTCATACACACAGAAAGATTAAAAAAAATTTAAGTGCACTTTTTTAAAGCCACTTTGTTGAAAGTATACTTTTACTCCATAATTATTAATACGCTTCATCATGATGTATTGGTTACTTTTTAAAAGCATTTAAGTACTTGAGACGAATGAATAGAAATGAAGTGGCTATGAATTTTTTTATTTTCAAAAAACAGCTTGAAATTGGCTGTTTTCCTTTTAGGTCTTCAAAAAAGGCAATTTAAAGGTAACTTTGGAAGTATTTCAAAAAACATATTGGTCACCAATAGGGTACTATAAAGAATTTACAGGAAGTTTGAATTTTTGTATCGTATTTTGAGCTCATGTACAGTTGGCCTCATTTCCTTTAAAAAAAGGAATTAAAAACGGACAGAATAAAATGACCTTGCATTGCAGTATGCAATTTTATTAAGTGATCTAGTTTAAGTAAAAACAACTACCCAGTTTTTCCTCTCCTTTACATTTTCCTGTTTCATTTTTAGAAAATGATGTTAGGTGTGATAAATGAATAAAATTTTATATTTTTGCTATCGAAATATCTAGTGCGTGCGCACTGCTACCGGAAATTTATCGGCTGAGTGCAGCCAAGTATACAAAAATTATTACAAATAGCTTATACGCGGGCGGTATACAACAAATCAGTCAAACATAAGCAATAATGGAAAATCAAACCCCACCAATATCATATGGGCAAATACCAACAAACTGTAATTCACATTGCCAATACATCATCAAGGGTACATGCAAAATACAACCACATATCGCAGCCAGCCATAAGGCAATACCCAAGTAGCTAGAATGAATCTGCTCGTCTCACATATCAAATCGAAATGCGGCAAAATAATGGTAGCAAATTTCATACAGAAAAAAAAAGATTAGGAAAGTTGAGTATCAAGAACCTTAATCTAGAAAAAAGTTGTAATACTGAAGAAAATTAATTACAAAGAAAAGGAATTACAAAAACCACCACATAAAAATTATATGTATTTATATTAGGAGTTAAAGACATAAAATCCTTAGAAGCATGTACTAAAAACATTGTACTATGATTAGTTAACATCTTCGAAGACCTTGATATACACTACAACAATAGAAGCACTAATACAAAAAAAAAATAGCATTCCACACAGATTAAGGTTGTTCTTAATAATATTTTTCTAACACTACCAATGAACTTCATAGACCTACAACCAAATGATAACAATAAGGATATATAACATAGACTTACTCCTAAATACTAAAGTGTAATTTGAATCCCTATATGCTGCCAGAATTTTCGGCGTACAAAAACTCTTGTAGAAATAACACAAGATGCGTCAAAATGCACAGCAAAATTTTAAGAAAAGGCTCCAACCTTAAATGCATTAAATATAGAAAGGTTGTCTAGTGCAACAAAGATTCTAGCCGACGCTATGGGACCGTAAAATTCCAATAGGTTCTTTTCAAGCAAGTCTAACCTAAGCTCATACAACAAAAGGATAACCTAGTTTATTCGTAACTCAAGATAGTCAAACTGCGTCTATTGACAAAGCACAACTTATCTGAACTTCGTCAATCGACGAAAAGTCTTAAGGATCAAATAAACTGCATGTCATTGCTTTATTTAAAAAACGCCATATGAAATGCTAATGGTTTTATGCTATCATACATAAAAAATAAAGGCAAATATTTTTAATATCCGGCCTACTAGATGTGTATAAAAATATTTATTTATTACAAATCTTGACGATAAGGGGCACGAAGGAACAGGAATAATTAAAACATCTAAAACAATTAAACATCATAACCGAGCTTATTATAAACTTGCTAACATACAAGCCATTAGTGTTGTTGTAGATGTCAGGGAAACTCACAATGTCAGCAATTATTATTTGCCTGGACATAACAATAAAACGAGGAAATAGGTTTCTGGTTGGAGAACACTTCAACGCTAAGCACACAGTTTAGCAATCTCTTAATACCATTCAAAACAAAACTTTCTTCTACGTAACAATATGAAAAATCACCCACCGTCTCATCCTAACAAAATACCGGACCTGTCGGGTTTCTGCACAGCAAAGGGGTTCGACTGAAGAACGTTTTTAATTGAATTTTGTCTTGAAATTAGCTCTTATAATATATCAATAATAGTTTCCACATACTTGGAAAACCAGAAAGGCCATCCCTATACAACTGCAAGACAGATTGGAATCTTTTTAGAGAAAACTTAGATCGAATATTGAATTTAGAAATGCTACTAAAAACTAGACTTGATGTAGAAGAAACGATAGAAGATTTAACTGGAGCCATACGAATGACGGCATGGTAAGCTACACCGGAAACGGAAGAGGCACAGATTATAGAAAAATATGCCGCAATTTTAAAAGAAAACTAAAGAAAATATGTCAATTAACAAAAGCTGCATTTGATAAAGAGTAAAACTTGAACTTAGTTAAAGTCGCAAATTGCTAGCTTTAGAAGATTACCCATGAAATAAAACATCGGCAACAACAAATATTATCTATAAAAACGTGATAATATCATCAGTCACCAAAAAGCCAGAACTTTTCCGAACATTTAATAACAGTATTCCAATCTAACTCTTCTCAGCTACCAACAACAATTAAAAAAAGATAGGCTAGGAATTATTAACATGTATCTTCAACGTATTATTATGTTTCGAACACTATCGCTGGCAATGGAAATGCAAATTTGCAGAAACCTTAAAATCAGGTAAAAACCCAATGTTACATCATACTATCCTATCGACCTATCCCCAGTCATCTCAAAAATATTAGAAAAAGAATTAACTCCTACCTGTACATCAATTCGGATTTAGAAAAGAACATAGAACCACGAAGCAGATACATCGATTAATAAACCAAATATACTGTTCAGCTGTTTATATAGATAAAAGTTGAGCTTTCGATAAAGTTTGACATGCTGACCTACAAATTGAAATATAAGTTCGCAAATTTGCTGTAGTTGTTATTAAAAATCTCACTCACCAACAGAACATTTCGAGTTAAATATCGAGAAGTATATACTAAACTGTTCTCCGGTCTATCAGGAGAGATACAAAGAAGTATTCTTGCTTCTATGTTATATTTAATATATAACTCAAATTTACCAGAAACCACTCGGAAGATGATTGACTACAGTACAATAATATTATCTACAAATTTACAAGTATATTTAAAGTAATTTGAAGAATGGCTATAGCACTGGAGAACAAAAGCTAACAAAACTAAGTCTACAATATTACATTAAAACATGGGAATTGTCCCACTATAACATGCAATAGAATTCACATGCCACCAAATGATGTAATTAAATACTTGGTTCTTCATCTAAATAGAAGATTAACATGGATACTATGTAGGAACTTTGAATTACCAATCAAAATAAACTTTGTCATACAGAACCATTTTACACCCATTTGGACATACGGAATCTCATTATTGTGTACTACTAGTAGATCAAACAGAAATAATGTAAAGATATCAGAATAAGGACTCAAAGTAATACCAAACATAATACTAAGCATTGCTCTAGTATCCATAGTACGATAAGAAATCCTAAAATTAAGCGCCAAATTGAAAAACAAAATCTCAACATACCCTAAGCATTTATAACTAGCCTGTCTGCTGATAGGGATAGACCAAGAAGATTTAGTTTAACTCAGCAGACCATAAAAATCGCTAACACTCATTGGTATTTAGTTCTATTTCTATAGATTTCTAGAGAATGCTCTTATAAGCATTACTTTTCATATGCAACAGTTATTTGAGTATTAGGTTAAGTATCTACACGAGATGAAAAAACCCAATATATGATCATCATTAAATATTATACAATCAAAATAATAAATATTTTTGTAACGCTCAATTGAGTAATATTAACTTATAATTACATGATTACTTCCATAACAAACTGCCGCTTAGCTAACTTTGGGTCTAGAGAAGGTCAAGGTACAATAAATTTGAATGACTTACAGCTGGTTAATACTCTTCCAGGAAGTGAAAAAATTTAGATCGTGCTATAGTTGGCTACTAATGAAAAACATAAATGTCATGCCACTAATCTAGTTATTGTAAATTATTCTGCTTTATAGTAACTAATAAAAAGGCAGATTGTTTAGATAATTTGCTGTTTATTGTTGCCAATAAAATTATAGTTACAGTAATGATAGATAATTAATGGCTAAATATGGTGTCAACATTATGAGCTATTTATTAGCAACAGTTATAACAATGTAATTATTTCACTTCGTTTATAGTGCAATAGAATGTAAATAAGTCATAAATATTGTTGGTCGTGTTTTTTGTGCTTTCTGTGGGCGATTGAAATATCAGTTGAACATCGCTAAACTTTAGCCTTTGTCCATATTTGTGCAGGATAGGCCATGTTGGCATGTGCATAACGAGTGTATGTTGTCACAAAGAGAACGGCGAAAGTGAAGATCGTAAGATGATTTACGGGTAATATGCCTGTTGTCATTGGGAAACCTTTTCAATTGCGCGGCATAATCTTCGGATGATAATCGTAAAAGTCCCGCAAAAGATGCAATCAAAATCAAAGGAGCAAAGCGTTCTAAGGATAACGGGAGGGAGATTTCAGGAACGACGGCGAAAGGCGTTGGGAGCGCATAAAGCGGGCGCTCGATGGTTACGAGATGTGCGGTTCTGCTCTTCAAAAAGTGTTGTTTGGGAAACATATTATGCACCTACGCACCGGCGGGCGCGTTAGCATAATTTACAGGACGCCGTCGAAACGGCGCGCGTTAAGATAGAGATCGCAATCTCGTAAAATAGTCGGAATGTGACCGCAGCCTTTTGAGGGATTTGCATAGCGGATCTTAGGACGGAGAGATCGCCGGCTTTTATTCCCAGCACGGGCATTTAAGTAGGCAATATCCATACCATTGAAGTCGCATTGGCCCGGCTTTCCGACGGTGTTTACATGCCGTTTACAAGCTCGTCACCGAGCCGTATCTGCCGGGAGGAGAGCGCCATCGATCCTCTTCGAGCTCAGCGATCGCGCCGGCGACGACGCCGCCGATGTCGTCGTCGTCGGCGGCGGCGGCTTATTAATTCCGCATCGCATGGCCGTGCGCGGTTTTGCATGCGAGTTATGGAGCCTGCAGGAAATTACGTCGTCTGGGCCCGACCCTCACGTAGCGCTCGGGATTACGGCCGGCTCGACCCCAAAAGGCCATTCCATCTCTGAAAACGACATTTAATAGTGCTCTCCGCTTTATCTGGCGGCGTGCATGCAAACAGCCCCCGCCCCGGGGGATACGCAGATGAACTAATATATCAGACCCGTTACGGTGGCCGAGATTCCGCCGCCGCTGGCCATGCCACGGAGCAACGTCGAGTGCACGGCGGCGTACGATGGTTGTGCCTGCCGCGCCGCGTCTATCGTAGCGTGGCGTATCGTACCATCATCAACAGCGTCTGTACCATCGACAATCGACCGGCTCATGCGATATCGCTCGGCAGCCACCTTCAGGTGCAGGTATCGCCGCGGCACAGTCGCGGGTGACGGGTTCCGTGATATAAGACGGCTCGAGTGGCTCCCGAAGGAAATCCCGCCGAACGAAGCGGGACCTGTCTACCTGTCAGCCGGAATTAAAGTATGGGAGTCCGCAATTGGACCTACGGCCGGGGAACCATAGATAACGGCGAGCCGGCCTCCCGATCTCTCGGGGGAAACGGACGTCTTGACCGCGGCTCAATATTTAATGCGGCCTGTAAAGAGGCGGCCGCCACTGTAAACGCTAAAGACCACTCGGCGACGCATGAATATTTGAGCGATGCATCATCCCCCGCGCCGGGCATCGCCGGGTATCGCTCCTCGCTGATCCCGGCTTACTTGCACGACTCATTAACCCCTCCGCGCTAATCCCACTATCGGATATTGCGAGGGGCCACGCGCGATCGATGCTTCCCCCCGGCCCGGCCCCGGCACCGACGGTTGTCCACCGCGACGCCATCTGCGCTCTCCACTGTCCGCTAACGATGTTAATGTCTTTGATTAATCCTCCCGCACCCTCATCTGAAGGCGCTGCGGTATCTGCGGTCCGGCCGGTTCGATACATAGTCGGGAACGGGAACAAGCGGAAGATCTCTAACCGTAGATATTTCAGAAATCGGTTCTGGTTCCAACAAAAAGTATGTGGTATTTTGAAAACCTACTGAATTTGGACCTATTTATTGAACATCTATTTTCAATGCGTAATTAATAATAAAAAAAATATGGTAAAGGGTACGCCAAATAACATGGTAATGGTATGAGAGTGACATTCTTATGAATACAATTCATTGGTTACTTGTTAAGGCGCATGAAGTATGAATTAATAATGACAATTCTAGAAAAATCTATAGGGCACATTCAAATGTTTTATACTTTTCTAATCTTCTTCACTCTTGACAAGCAAAGTTCACTATGTTGATATTTAGGTGGGAAGAGTCTGTTTAAGTATTTTTTATTGTATTTATTAATTTTCATTTTCACTGTGTTACTTTTAGGTCGTTTAAGATGTACACACATCTTATAAAGTATTGTGCGAAGCACTGCTGTTTCCCAAAGTTGAAGACCATACGTTTATATTTATTTGAATGCTACTTTATATGTCAACAACTTATTAGGAAATGATAACTTTGGTCTACCACCAAGTAACCAGTTTGTTGTTTACTTTTTTCCACTTGTGGCTTCTCCAAGATAGTCTCTTACCTAGGTACATTCCTAGGTATTTTACTTCCTCAACCTATAAGTCGATGCTTTGACGAGAGGAGAAATTCCTTTACATTTGGTAAACGTAACCCTCCATTATTTGACCTATTTTTTGATTGCATATATTATTCTTAGAGAGTGTGGCCGCTACTGTTAGGTCTTGGTGTTTTACTAACATAACCTTGTCGTTAGCAAAGGTAGCAATAATGCAATATATAATTGTGCGAAATTTTTCTGTAAATAGTAAATATAACACTGGACTCAATGTACTCCCTCGAGAGACTCCGGATTTTATTTGAGATAGTTCAAATGTTTCTTAACTATATTTTATTTGGCAGTATCTGTGTTTTAAAAATGATTTAAGGATAGTGAAATAGCCATTAAATATGTTACGGATGTTGAGTTTGTACAAGAAGCTCTCGTGTCATGCTTTGTCGAGGCTCGATACGAGCTGTGTCGATTTTATTCATTAAAATATCACGTTACTGTTGATTCTGCCTATTGTACTTTGAGCTCTAAGTATGTATAAAGAATATAACATTTTGTCGGCACTGAAATAGACGCGAAGGTCCAACTTTATGAAAATCCATACCATGCAGAAACTACACTTGAGAAGATTAAGTAAAATCTGTTGTTGCTTCTTTTTTATCTGACCTCCCATTTATATTAATTGAAAAGTTGTTTTTCTCTATTTAGTAGTTTTTTCCACTCACGTTACTAGTACACCAAACTATTATTGTACTTTCACAGTGACATAAAGCTTTATAAATTTAAAATTGATCTATCTAGTCTGTAAAATTGTTAATTATACGTTTGATACGTTTCTGATAGATCGCTTGGTATCGTTTTGATTGTGGTTTTCATTTTCGTTTACCAAAGTCGCTTTTTGGCGTGCAATTTTTGGGGCGGTTTCTAATACATTTTTATATATTTTTCAGTTCTTGGTAATAGTTTTTTTTACTAGGAGTCCTACCTCAATTAAGCTGCATACTAAGATAATAGTTATTTTTAAAACTATGCTAAACCCAAATATATTTAATTAAATAGTTCTTTATAAAGCTTTAGAGTTTGTATCATCAGTTCCTTTAATAAAATAGACTTTTAACTTTGAATTTATTATTATGATCTTTTAACGTTTTTGTTATTAGCATAATTATTGAACATAGTTTTCCTGTGTCATTTTTGCAACATAAATAAAACTTGTTTAATGTCTTCACGTAGAAAGTATATAAACTAACTCTAAGATAAATAAAAAAAGGGCATTTTTTTACATTTTTATGTGTCCTAATTGCTGCTGTCCTATTAAAGCTACTTCTGATCATATCTTTACTGAAGTTTCGTTGATGCATATATTTAAATATAATCTCTGTTGGGCAGTTTTATTTGTCTCATAACGTCATACAACTTATAGAAGCTTATAAAGGAAGGTGCATTTCGATTAACTTCGTTGTTTTCATCGTCAGTATAGAATTTTTCTATTAACATTATTTGCTTAAACGAACTAAATTAAGGTGATAATGTACGGCGGAAATATTAACGGGGGCGAAGCCAGGAAGAACTGAAAACTAAGGCCTAGTTAAAGCGGCGCGAAATGCTTTATCCATTATACATCACAGGAATCAGATTAACGTCGCGGCGCAGCGTCATATAATATGCTAATTATGCTGGGAACGCGCCTTGCTTCCTTTTTACAATGGCCTCCTAAGTATCCGCACCTCCTCTTATCCTCCGGCATAATTCTGCGAAACGGATTTCCACCCCATCCTGCAGGAGTTTTTATAAGCTCGCAAATATTAATTAAGGCGCGCGGTCTCGGCTGCGCCGCGGCGACATCTCTCGCCCGAGCGGTAATTACCGTCACGTGACCGGCCAAGGTAACTCGTCGAAATTTCATTAGAGCCGAATGACGTCGTAAATCGCGCGGCCGCCGCTCCCAAACGCTTTCGATTTCACGGGGCGCCAAAAATCGCGCCGTTCGCATCCTAATTGGGGCGAGCCGGCCGCCGGGGCGACGGCGGCGGAGGCGCTCGCCGCCCGCCGCCATTCCGCGCCCTTGCGCCCCGCTGCGCCGCCTATTTGTGAGGGCCGATGTTTGTAAGGACGCGGAACCCTTGATTTTTACGGTTATTCCGATATGTCGGGAGCGAAACGAAAAAATGGTCTTTCCGGCTACGAGCTTCCATTTCCGGCTCGGGTGCATCTTGGGCTATATTTCCGGCGCGGTTATCCTAGTTTATCCGCGAGGGAGCTCCCGCCGTCGACATGTGTCCTGCTTACCCGCCGATAGGAAATCCACGTAGGATTTTCATCCCCATTCCGCCGGTCCGGCACCGCAATACGTTCTGATCATAAAAGTCCCGGTTAAATTTGAAATATTCGGCAAGGTGTTCGTCGCAGATCCTCCGACGCCGCGCGGTGAGTTACGGGTCTCAGCTGATGTAATCAGGACAAGCTTTGCGATAAACTGGGACAGCTGCGTCCCGGCCGCCGGGTGACGCCGCCCCCAGACGTACGTGGAGGCCTTCGCGGCAGCCGCCCCGACGCGTCGTGAATAATGGTGTTGCTGGAATTAGGTGGTAGATTAGCCGCTGCGATATTAAAACTGTATCTGTCGGCCCTTCGGATGCGTTCTTGCATACATGAGGTTACGTTAGGTCGGGAAAGGTCGCCGGAGGCGTTCGCGATAACGTCAACGATGACAGAGTACCTCCGTTATCAACACTACACAGCCCAACAGAGAAACAAAATGAGCCTGCTTTACTGCCTTAAAGCAGCTACCAACTACCACCGGCGTTTTCTCCGTTCTTTTTGTATTTCCCATTCCCTACTTTACCACAAAAGCAGCACCAAGATATTTTATAAGGGATTTTTCAATTGTACGTGTATTTAAGCTATAACAATAACAAGAAAAGTATTTTTATTATTAACTTCTTTCTACGTGTTAACTATCTGAAAGAGTAAATTATTACAAATGAAACTAGTAGGTGGTAGTAGGCCTCATTGAAAATACAATAAAGTATACCACGATCTGCAATTAATTTAATAATGTGGCAATGTGTTTTAGTAAATTTATAACTGTCTCGAAGGAGATATCTAAAATTTAGTCAAAAAATATTTTTTGCGTTCAAGACTGACAATTTTTCACCCGCCATCTCTCAAATTTTTGCAAGGTGGGAACGTGGGGTATAAACGTAGAACCATTAAAACTTGCAATCGAAGCTTCGCTCGGCGGAAGCAAACCAAATCTCGGTGGTAGACGCGCTTCCTGCGTTCGGCAATGCAACAGTCCGATAGCCTCGGCTATCCGGCCATTCGGCAAGGAGCGAGAGCGCCCCGACGTGGTGCACGGAATGCACGGACCTTCTCGTGTAAATTAAGCGCTCAGAGCACCGCTACGCCAAATTTAATATCAGCCGTCTTTCCGTTCAAATGTATAGGCTGTCTTTGCTTACTACGCACAGAACTCCTCGTGTAAATCAAGGGCCGAGGACCACGCCACATTTCTTTGTTTACTTTCTGTCCAAATGTATAGATATATGTATCAGTGAATCTTTAGCAATTCATATGTTAAGAGAATTTCCGTTCCCACTAGATGAAAAACAATTTAATACTTAAGACATTATTAGATATGAATAACAGAATGGCCATAATAATCATTGTTATAATAATCATTGGAATATATATATTAATAATAACATTTTTTTGTTTGACTCTAATGCAACCTTTATTTATCAGTATAAAATGAATCTATAGGGGAGTCATCCTTGTGTTTATTTTTCTAAGAAGAGTCACTCATAGTAGACAATTAAATGTTGTAGTTGTCCAAACAAAAAATAATAAAAATGATTTGTTACCATTTCTTGTAAACTAACATTTAAATAATTGAAACGGCACTTATTTTTTTATTCCGTTTGCTGACTTAAAAAACTTTCTCGTCTAATGATTGATACTAAAAGGAAATGAACATACATTCTTGAGAATAGGAACTTGAACAACAGGTAATAACAATAGCGAGCCTCCAACGCCACTTGTGGAAGCATGGCTTGAGAACTCAAAAGTTGAAGCTCCCCCTCACTATCCGCGGACACACTCAGTTATTTTTGTAGTGAGTCGTCAAGCATCTGAGCCCAAGATTGAGGCGGGCGTGTCCGCATTACAACGAAACACTAAACAAGTTAGCCATACTGGCGCTTAAGCAATTGGTGATGGCTTGCAAAAAGGGAAAACAAGAGTTGTGTATAGTAATATATATGATCAGCTGTTAATTTCATTTTATTCTATTAATTATGATATCATATAGAGTAAAAAACGCTATTTTTTGCCAAAAATGCAAAAGAGTGACAATTTACTTTTTATTATCATAAACCATCCCTTTAATTTTTTGTTTATTAATTTTTATAAATTGTTGTACATAGTAATATTTTTTAATTTTATATAACTTATTTTATAGAAATATGGATGACTAGTGTCCATTTGATGACCGTTTGAGTTAAGGCATTTACAAGAACATAGATTATGTAACATAATAGAGAAAACTTTTTTTCCATAATAAAAACAATTTCTTAATTCTACAACTTCCATGGAAATTAAAGTATTTTGCCCTTTTATCTTAAGTATAATCATAATTACAACTTTTTAAGTTGGACTTTGAACCACGTGGTATAGTAAAGAAATTGTTCGTAAACAAATGGGATTAACATCATCCATTGTAGACGCACTTATTTATTTTTTAATACAATTATGGTTAGCATCATAGCCACATGTTTAAAACTAATCTTTAATTTGGTTTCTTAAATAGCAGCAATTAGATATCAGATCTTTTCTCTCTCATTTTTTTTAAACTTAATACGACTTAAAAATATTTATTTCGTACAAAGGAATGTTCAGAAAACTGGTTAGAAAAACTTATTTGATCTTGTAAAATGTGTCCATCTGTTTCGCAAGTGGTTCTTAAAGATTTATTTATTGATAATATAACAACTAGCCATAGCATTGTGTATCGTTAAAGCAGCATATTAAAGGCCGCCCGGGTTTCACCTGCCCATGGTTGTTATTCGAGTTTATATGACATATGGAAATTAACCAGAAAAACATGAATATGGACTAGATAATAAATTGACTTACTAGATTTAACCCGTCATATTTTCTTGTGGTCTATTATGCACAACAGAAGGGATAGATAAGCTGGCGCAGAAAAATTTTTCTGGTTAGTAAACACTGGTTTTGTTGTTTATTTTTGAGTCTGCCTAGCATACATCAATTGCAAAAAATATTGCACCATGACTGAATATCATTCCAGTATGGACAATATTGCTTTCTGTATTGACGTGCAAGGTCTAGGACAAGCTGCCCTTCGGCAATCTTGATTTCTATAACTGGTCTTTTGTACTGTTGCTGGTCATTAGGGTGGAGAAATTGTTGCACAACTTGGTGCTTTCTTTCAATGATATCTTTTCTCCAATAAGGACGAGGTTGGATACTAAAATAAATGATAGGCATAGATTACGTGAACTTCTTCAAGTAGGTGATGACTATTGGTCTTAGCATCGTTTAATTCAAAGAATGAACACACTGTAGAATAATATAACTGAAAATTTGAGCGACTCAAGAATCGGGGAAGAATAACACTACCCAATGGTCTTCTTTTTGCAGTGTTCTTGTTCAGTGATAAAAACCTGCATAACACATCATAGGTGAAACATCTCTTTATTAATTTATTTTACTTCTAGAAGCGCAAGGGTTGTTTCGCGCACAAAAAATAATTAGCATTTCTGGGCTAAGAAGGTTTTGCTTAACTAACATTCCTTATAACACTATAAAAAGCACTTTTTTTCATCTATATATCTAATAGTTTCTCGAAAATTGACAACCTCATAGAGGTGGATTTTATGTTTTTATGATGTTTTGATTTTGTGTAATTTAGATGTCTCATCTTGATATCCTGGTTGGTGCTGTATTTGGACGTCGCAGTCCTCTTAGAGGCCGGCGGCACCTATATTTTTTTCCTCCGGCGTTAGTAAAATTCTTCTTCAAATTGGAAATCATTCACTCGCACATTTACATAATTTTCTTTACCACTGAGAATAGCACTCAAACGATGGACCTTTTATGTTGCTATTTTCGGGAATTTTTGCTAATAGCAGTAGCATTCTTACTTTGTATACTAAAAGTTGTTGAACATCCTTAAAGTGGTATCACTCATATATCAATTCTGTTTTTATTTTAAATTATGCACATGTGTAACAGAAGTGGCTATCACTTTTGAGTACGCATAGCATATTTAACTTGTGAAAATCAAAATTCCTATGCTGGTTCACACAAATTATAATCACAAGATTGTAGAGCAAAACTTGAAACAATTTTAATATGCAACCAGATTAGGTTAATTACTTTTTTTTTGTTCTGCCACTAACTTTTATCTGAAAAGTTTCGATTAATTTGCAAATTCTATGGGTAGTGGAGAGGGATGAGGCTGCGGCAAAAATTTCAATATTATCATTAGTGACTTACCCAGACTGAAGTACGAAAATAGTATCGTACTAACTATTTTGCTAATCATAAAATCAGAAGGTAATGGATTAGCTGCTGTACTGGAAAATTTGAAATCGATTTGTGACCGATTAATGTGGTATCCCATGAAAGTAAAGTGCTTTAGCTATTACGTAACACACCAACCAATTTTATGTATTCCCCTCCACCAATTTAATATTAGCGCAAGTAGACTAAACTTGATTCCAAATTGTTTTGGCTTATGTTTCGGCTAATATCTTCAGAATCTGAGGACCGAAAATCTTTATATTGGTCTAGAAAAATGTGGGTCAGCGATGCTTATTGATGCAAGTGGAAGATAGTTATGTAAAAATATGGGATTTTCACCGACGCATTCATTGGGGCCAAAAGAGGGTCGTTTTATTCAGGGAGTACAACAGTAATAAAAACAAAGCTTCTGTTGGTACTGTTATTGATTAGGGAGGGAAACGGGGGGATTTGCACGTTCCTTCTTTGAAGGATTTCATATGACGTAAACAAAGTGGGTCACATAGGGGTACGGACTGGCTGAAGCATATCTGTGACTCATTTTATAAGAACGACTCAGGAGTCAATTTTTGTTGAATATAAAGAGGCGACTGCTGCAACAATTGGTGTGTGCTATGAAATATGTTCATCTCAATGTTTTTTTAACAAATACAAACACACTTGAGTTGCTTTTTTACATTACACGTGCTATTTTTTTGCTAATTTGAATGTTTGTATTTTTACTCCATATGATATGCATGATATGCACATTCAACATTGCGGTTGATAGTTGTTAATTATCATTAATAATTGCAAGGGGTGCCTATTTAAAAAAAATGGGTTAATCTTAGATGGTAATCGTACTTTTTCACTTTTTTCAAATTTTGTTATTGGAATTTACTTAATCCTATAGTATTTCTAGCCTTTCGGGTGTAAGTCTTGTAATTGATAATGGTTAGATATTGCATATGCTAGTTCCGAAATAGAAAATATTTCTTCTGTTTAGTCACCGTATAGATTATTTCTTCTACAGAATGTAGTGTACTTGACAGTTTATTTGCTATTTGTTAACATATGTCATAACTTTTAACTTGTTTTGCGCTCGGTAACTTTGATGCTTTGATATATGTTATTTACAATTCTTCCGATTAGTTAATATGGAACGCTACGCGAAAGAACAGCGAGTTATTATCGCCAAACGCATTGTGAAATCAGTAAAAATTATGCGGAGATGGTACGAAAACTTTGTGGAATGTTTAGTCACAATAGCGCATCAAGTGAATCAACTGTTCAAAAATTGGTTACCAAACTTGATGAATATGGATACAAGATATCGTGAATATCAGCGAGGAGTTAAGGTTCTGTGAGAATATTACCGTAGTTAAACAAACTGTCTACCCGGCATCGTGTACAATAATTGGAATAAAAACTTCCACCTTTATGCGTACAAAAATCAACTGGGGTAAGAGCTTAAGCTTGCTGACTATTTTGTCCGTTGACAATTCCCAGTTGGCTTTTAGGGAGTATCATGAGTGGGTTTTCAGTTTAATTAAAAAAATATTTTTAAGGATTAGGCGCATTTTCAAATAGATAGATTCCGAAAGTCATCACGTAAGTTATAAAAACCGTCATTGTTTGTTGGTGTAGCTAGGCCCATACACTTTCAAAGATGGTGTGACTGTGAATGGTGACCGTTATCATTATGCTATAACCCAGTTTTTTCACACCAACACGAATCTGAAATGAATGTGATTAAAGCAGGACCTACAGTCAATTTACTGACCCAATAACTTTCTGGTTGACTAATTTTATGAAATGCCGACATTAGTTGGTCAGCAAGATCTTGTGATTTAACACCGTGCGATTTCTTCTTGTAAAATTACTTGAAATTCAAGGTTTACCCCTAGAAACAGTTGATGTGTTACCGATTGTATCGATCAGAACAAATTATAGTCGAAAATTTTGTGAAAAAAAAATTTGAAATCAATTTTTCGTATTTATAAGAGATTGTGTACTTAATACCCAATAAAATCTTCTAACATCAATACAAAATTGTTTTGTTTAAAACTCAAAATTGGCTTTCAATTTTGTCTCGCTATAGAGCAATAGACAGTAAAACAACGCTTGGTAAAAAATGATCTGAGAGAGTATTAGAGGCAAAACCACATAGGGGAAATGCAGTTGCATGGGGATGAATTTGTTGTAGATGGATTCAATAATAGTTGTAAGAGATGATCTTTTATATATTTTTTTTATTTTATAATCTTATTATCTAAGAACAAAATCTAGAGCTTCCTGATTAAGAAAGATTGTTGTAGAGTATCGGAACGCTTCTGTATTGATTGTTCATTATATGGTACTATTGGTTAGTGTGTTTGTGTGTTCTTCACTAGTCGTTTCTGATTGGCTGTTTTTGCAGTTTTCAGTTTGTTCTTGAGAAATCGACCTGTCGGGCCTGCATTACATAGAACAGTTGCTGTTAACTTTTTGGTTTGAAAGTTGGACAGTTCCTTGCACAGATTGAAGGAGAAAGCGAAACCATTGGCGCCGTGCGGCGTCTTGGTCGGCTCTGACCCGCGGCAGGCGACCAATTGCGAGCGGCCTCGGCGACAATAAGGCGTAATCCACTCGATCCCCGTGTGAGTGCATTTGCGCGAAATGAGCCCCATCAATCAGCCTCGACGCCCTCTTCATAATCCCGCCGCCAAATTAGAGTTCAAAATAAAAGCGCGTGACGAATCAGTTCTTGGCGGATGAGCGCGCGAAGCAGTCGCGGCCGCGGCCGAAGCGCGTAAGGCGCTCAGAGCGCGACCCGACCAATGGCCGTCCGCGGCGCAACAACCTAACCCATCATTTTAAGTCTGCGGCCCGAGGCAGGCAACTCGTTTGACAGCCAATCGCGGCCGTGGGAAATGTTGAATATTCAAGCTCGTGTGTTGCACGCAAAAAATGCCACTATGAATAACCGCGCTCATCGCTTGATATCGGCGCGCGAGCAGCCCGCGCGCCCGGCGATTTATAATCGCGCGGCCCCAGCATTTCCATGTCCCGCCGTTCCGGCGATGTTTATTCTTCATTCCCTTTCGTCTTGGCTTTGTTTTGTTTCCGCCATTGCCCTGTCACAGTTGCCGGATGGAGCGAGCGCCGCCCCCGCCGCGATCTGCATGTCACGTCGCGCGGCTTCCTTCCGGGAGAGGAATCGCCGAGATTTGCGGCCCGCCCGGCCCGGATTACCTTGTTTCGTTAAGGCCCGGCCGCCTCCGCCGCCGCCAAGCCGCCGCTTCGCGCCTCCACGCACGGTGCATGCCACCCTCGCCTGCCGCCCCTCGCAGCTGAGCGTTGAATTGTAATTTTCCTGCGACTCCGGTCGATTTAAGCAAAAAGGGGCCGCGCTCCGTTCCTATTTAATTAACCGCACTTCCGCGTACTTTGCCTTACGTGCGCGATCCGGAACACGAAATCGATTTCTATTGCGTTTTAATGACGCCCGTAAACCGCCCCGATAGATGATTTCCAATGCGGACCAGTTTCGGGGATAATTTCGGCCGTCTTCTAGGCAGCGAGCTTCAGCCGATTCCGGGCGCCGTAATGGGGCGCCCCGCTCGTTCGTTCTTTCTTTTAACTGCAATTGCGTTTTTTCGGTCTCCACTTCGGCCCTGTCACTCAAAGCCTTGTTGAGCAATCCGCCACGATTATGTTCAAGGAAACAATCCTATTTACGATTTCTGATACTAAAGGATTTACATAATTTCGTTTTAAGCTTGCATTTGAAAAACTTTGGCATTAGTTAGTGACCACATTTTAATACTAAAACGTCTTCCATTAATGTGAAAGGCTAATATATGTACACACTGGTTTACCTTGAATTAATTAATTTTAATTTTGGTTGTAACTTGACCATCAATTTAATTTTTCATACATGCAATTCAACCATTTACGTATCCTACTTTTTAGGTTTCAATTTCATTGGGTTGTCCAAAAATTTTCAAGCGTTTCACTTTTTTTCATCAATTTATTTAATAATTTTGAACAAAAAGAACTTATAACAACTAATTGAAGTATTCTCCGTCAACACTGATCACTTCTTCCCACTTTTCCGGCAGCTTCATGATCCCGCGACGGTAGAATTCGGCGTCTTTCGAGTCAAAGAATTTTTCAAGCGATTCTCCCATTTCACCAATGTTTTCAAAACGTTTGCCTTTCAAAAATCGTTGCAACGAACGGAACAAACGACAATCTGATGGCGCCAAATCAAGAGAGTAAGCCGGGTGATCAACGCGGTCTTAACCAACCAAGTTCGATGATCTTTGCATTTGTCTAGCGCGAGCGTTGAGGCTCTGCATTGTCGTCCAGAAAAACAACCCGACCTCGACGACGGCGATCTAAACTTCGATTCAACGTATCCAACTAACGTTAATAGACTTCCGAGTTGACAGTTTGTTTTGGCTCCAACAACTCGCAATACTCAATTCCACGGGCCGACCAAAACACACACAACATTGCCTTTTTTGTGGCGAAAATCCTTCTTCGGTGTCGCAGTTGTTTTTTTTTTGCCTGGTGAACGCCATTCGTGTTGAGGATTCCCGTAATTATTCGATTGACACAAAACGGAGTTTTATTTTGATGATCCAGCAAAGTTTGACTGACATTCACTCGTTTTGTCTTTTGAGACAACTCGTGTAGAACCGAACGCGTCTACTTCTAGAGCGAACTCGTGAGGTATATTGTCAATAGTCTGAGGGCTGCAATCGAAATCATCGGCCAACATTCGACATGTCAATGACGGAATCTTTTGGACGTCCAGTTCCTTGCTTGTGATCCAAGTCTTCATTGCCGGCTTTGAACTCTACAAAATGCGTTCGAACCGTCGACTCTTTAACCGTGTCTTCGCCCCATGCTTTATTGGATCGGCGAGCGGTTTCAGCAGCATTTGGTTTTGAACTCATGCAGCATTAACAAACTTTATGCTCGCGCATAAGCTCCATACTGAAACAACTGTTCTACATCAAACTGCGGGGAGATTGCGAGCTTTCAAGTGATACCAAAATCATGCAATAACAATACAAAAATATGAAAAAAGTGAAACGATTGAAAATTTTTGGACAACCTAATATTATAGAAATTAACACTTATATTTATTTTTTATTATTTTAGATGATGCTTTAAAAATATCTATTTCTATAACCAAAGCCAGCGCATGGAAATTTTTCTAACTAGGCAACAATTATTCTAAAATTCCATCCACATTCTCCTCACAGACAGGCACCGTCACTGGTCAGGCATGGACAGTGCATTATAAACGATGCTGTTCTTTTCGTGGATGAGTGGTATCAGAAAGTTTCTTTTTGTTAAAGCTTGTCTCTCTAGATGAAATTGATGACTATGCTTAGAATCTTCAGATTTGTTCTTCCAAGTTCTTCCCGTTGGTCATCAAAATGAAAAACCATGTTGCTCTGGAATTACCTGTTTTAATTCCAAAGGCAGGGTTCTTCCTTTTATAGTGAGAATGGAGTCTGAGAAGAAATACTACTTGATCCCATCTTTGACGTGATCCTAGAAAATCAGCAACCGTATAAAGGAAAATTTCATAAACTCGACAAGTAACCACACGATCAATTCTAGTGAGGTTAAGAGTAAAAATTATGAAGCACAATACGACACAACCGCTCTGCTACGCTGCACTCTAGGGTCATTTTGTTAAACTACCGAAATTAGGTCAATCGGATTTTTCCCCTAGTACTATTAACCGGTCATGGGCTTCCTACTAGGAAAAAAATTATTCAGTTTTTAGAGGATCTTTGAGACAAGCAGTTTCACCTAATTTACAAATTTTATTAGTAGTAGACATCATTACCGTAGCTTTTACAAGAAATTGCTGAGGATTTTATGTATCTGAAATTAGTGTACTTTTGCATCTGTTTCTGTAGTTGGCCGCTTTCTTCTATAGAAGCTTCTTTTTGAGAAGCTGCTCACAGCAAGAGTCCTCCAGACTTTTTGAATATCTTCATTAATGAGTTTCAGAACTGAAGATCTCGCTTATTACAGACTTGTTGCACTTGAAGATCTTTAGATGATGAAAGCAAAATACCTTAGTCATAAAGTAATATAGTTGCAAGCCATAAGTCAGTAATAAACTTTACACATTTTTTATTGAAAATATAGAATGCACCTAATTCTAAGATTAATAAACATTTTTAGTTTGCCCTAAGTTACTACGTTATTTTGGTCTAGATTTCCCTATCCTAGTTTCTAACACATCTTGTCTATTACACTAATGTGTTTATACTTGTACTGCGGTGTGCTATGTTTTATACTATTTACTGCACTATTATACAGGTTCAAAATGGTTTTTTTGAGGCTCTAAATGATGATCGTCTAGAAGTTAAAGCACTTCAACGTTTGAGTCTTTATTGAGCCTTCCCGCATAACTTTTGACAATCTTCTTGATTTCTTCTTTGACTGTTTTCACCTGTAGTTTCTTGTGAAGATTTATTCTGAACATATCAAGGATTTATAATATTCCTTAGCACTCGGTTTTGGAATGCTAGAAGGTAATCATAGTTGATATCTTAAGCACATCTCCATAGCTGAAGGTCATTTGTTTAAGGACTTGCTGGTAGATCAGTATTTTTGGCTTTCAGATTAAGATCCAAGCATTTCGCCGTTGTTTTGCGTAGAGTTGTGTGCTTATTCAAATCTACTAGATGATAATTTATTTTAGGTTTCTATACATTAAAATGAGAAGCCTTAGGTAGAGAGTAATGTCGTCTGTCTGCCCTTCCTATTATTTTTCAACTTTTGATCAAGGCAGATTTCAAGCTAGAGGCAAGTTTCTATTTCTGTCATTTCAGTCATGCCTTGTAATTTTTGATCGGTGATAGATAGGGACATAGCGTTTTCAATATTCAACTAAGGACCTTAAAGTCAAGTCCAGACGCCAAAAATCAGTCTGATCGGAAAATCTCGAGAGCGTACTGTTATTATTATAAGCATCTATTATAGATCAAAAATTATAAGGAGCAACAGATGTCAGAAATGACAAAAATAAAGAATAATCTCCAGCTTGGAAGCTGCCTTGATCAAAAGTTATAAGGAATGACATAGTGGAAGCTGAGTGCACTAAAAACCTGTATTGCATTGTTGTAGAACATCCCACCTATGCCAGCTCGTGAATGCGAACCTGATAGGGCATGGGCTTTCGAATGATAACCCCCTTATGTCTTTAGGTTCAGTAGTTCTCGAGTTGAAAGTCGTGTCGGACGGACGGACAGACAAACGTCCGTACCGATTTCATTAGGCTTTCCTTTCAGGTGTAGAAGCCTAATAATAATAGTACGTTTCTAACTTCCCGCGTGGGAGCACAGCCTGTGAACTGAGAGGTTAAAGTTTTCTCTCTCTGCCCAATCGTCACGCACCATCTTTGGTGCGGGGCGATGTGGCAAGCACCGCGCCTAAGACGATCGCCATTATTACTCCTTGTTCGATGTGAACGCAGATACTCAATTATTTTTATTGACTGAGTAGACCACCCGCCAGGCTTCAGATAGCATCGGGGAATGGATGCTTATACTAGCAGCTTGAATTTTCTCCGTTTCATATATTTTCCTTCTATAAAGATTTATGTTAATTTTGACTATAATTGCTGCTCCCGCTCTTACTTTCAACATGCTATAAAAATATAACATTCAAAAGAGATAAAAGTAATTTTGAGTTTTACTTTAGTTATTAGTAATTAATTTTATTACTCTACTCTCTATTTTTGAAACTTAGCCCTTTAGCGGTGTTGTTTAATTTTTAAAATTTTTACTCGTATTCGTTTATTTGATATTTGCTGTAGTTTTACGTAGATATCGTTGAAATACTACCAATTACAGAAGCCTTCATGTGACGACTTCCGCAAAATTACTGTCGTATTTTTTTGATTTGATTAAATGTAATTTTGAACACACATTTATTGTGTCTCAGCTAAAATATTCACTTTTTTAAAAATGATCCTTGATATACAATAGCTAATATTTTCTCGTATGATTAATATGAGCTGCTGAACCACTTTAATGCATATTAGTCTTTTGTCGACCCTTTTTTGTTAACGAATAGAATTTTTTCGAATATTTTACTTTTATTACTCTTTGAAACTTTAAATTCCTATAACTTGATAAATGAACTGAGTGAAATGTTGCCTATTTATTTTTTCCTTAATTATATTAAGGTCGTGCCCAAAATATTCTCTGTACTCTATATAGTTCCTTCTGGAAGTTATCAGTAATAGCTAAATTCTATTTTTTTATGAAGGAGCAGTTTCTGGCATTTCATTCTTGTATTATGTCACATTATTTGATGTTTTTACCTTCTAAGCAGTTCAGTTTTCTTTAATGTATAATCTTCATAATATAAGTTTTTGATTACTTTGATTATTTAATTTATTTTCTTCCATATTGTTAATAATCCTTTTTTTCTGTAGTTGATCGGAAAAACTCAATATTAGTTAATACTAGTTTCACTAGCACAGAACGTTTCGCTTTCGGCACTTGATTTCCTCCGCCTGCCTCGCTGCGTGATATTTAAGCCTATTTGGGTACTACGAGAAACGCCTGGAAACGCCTAGAATGTTTGTACGTGCACAAGCGGCACGGCTGGAAGGCGTTATGTTCATCGCTTGAACGTGACAGAGTGCAACAAAAATACATATTAAAGAAAGTAGTGGTTAGTGAATCTTTTAGTTTGACAAGAATTTTTATGTTTGCGATTACAGACAATAGTGAAAAGAATTTTTGATCATTCGTTACCATGGAGTTTTAGATTGTAGTGAATAAAATAAATTTGAGCATTCATCAAATGCTAGAGGATAATGACATTTTTGGTTTTTAGTCTCGTCAAGACTGTTCACAGTAGGACTTCGTTCAAGAATGTTTTGTACTCTATATTATCAAGAAATTGGTAGTTACGTAAAGAGAAAGAAACTGCAGTATGTAGGACGGTTTAGAAATGATTATTAGATAAACACGGAACCGTGCGGTACTGACTTTTAGCTGATATATTTGAAACGTATGAATTAAATTTGTATAGAGATTATATAGAGTCATTTTCACATAGTTGAGTATAATAAATAACTCCAAACTCATCGCTGTGCGTTTAAAATATTGCACGGTTTCCGGGTCTACTGATTTTGTTGTAAATGGCGCAGCGGAGTTTTCAATCCATTGTTAGATATGTTCGTATCCTCTTTCGGATGCGGATGCTTCCCGATCGCAAAGGGTCGTTGTTTGTGGGCGTAGAAAGCGCTGTAGGGTTGGCTGCGGTATTAGCGATCGAAAGTTTATTTATACTCTATTCGATTCGGTGTATATTCAGATGTGATTGCTGTTATAAATTCGGCGCGACTGACTGAGGTGATATGTGTCCCCAAGGGTACATTGAAATCAGGATCCGCTCCTTTACATTTGTAGGTGAATCTCGATCCGCAGCGCTGCGTACCCTCTTCAATTTTCTACTCGTTTCACATATCGGATATAGATACGCAAATAATAGTAAACCGGGAGCATGAAACCATCGCGCGGAAGCAGTTTCGGATTCCCAACATAATAATAAAAATCACTATGCATGCCGCTCCCAGCGGGGTGACTTACGCATTTTGGCGGCGAACGGCGGCGGGGCGGCATAAGGGTTATGCAGCCCTGGAGAGGTGGCCGAGATGGGGTTATCGGTCTCCGCGGAGCCTTTCCAAGGTGTGATGGGGAATGAATGGATCGCGCGCGCTGTTTTTCATGGCATTACTGCCGCGGATTTGGGTTGGCGGCTAATGGCGGATGCAGCTGGATCTCGGGGGATCGCGCGCGCCTCGCTGCACATCGCTGTGACAGCCGAGTTTAGTCTCGCCGTCGCCTGCGCCGCCTTCCGGGCCCAAATTACTGCATCCCGACGCAATATCAGATTTTCCGCGCCGAGGCCGCGCTGCTCTTCACCTACACGGCTTACGGGCCCGGTATTTGGGTCACATCGACCTTGGAGGAGTCCTGCTATTGTCAGACGAACAGGTGCACGAGGCGTATCAAGATGTTCAGGTGGCCATTAAATCGGATTAGAGTATTAGAATTTCTTGTCATCTAGGCTGTACAAGAATTCGCTGTCAAACTTCCTTCGCACGGTACCGCGTCACTTTGCCGCTTTGATTCCCATTCGAAATTATTCAAAACGTTAGATTATGTCAGTATAATCTTTCATTATCCGATTGTTCAAATTCGTCTGTAGAACCTTCCAGCCGCTGTGCTGTCAGGAGATTTTGTTAGCCTCTGTTAGATTGTCTAATAGTACGTTAATCGATGAAGTTGGAGCACGCAAAAATTCTACTTTCAACCATAATATAAGTGATGTTATGACGAGTCTTTTGACAACTGCATAATGATTTTATTTTAGATACTGCTTAATTCTTCTTCATTCTTTTTGATGATAAAGGGTGAGATCACATAAAGGAAGAAAACATAAATTTTTTTCTTCAGATAGTATAACACCGATTAAAAGAATATAACAGTTGAACGGCGGCAGAACTTTATCGATATAAGTTAAAGAAATTTATAAGGATCGAGTGAAATATCTTAAGTGTTCCCACGTTTCTTCAGTTTTGTTTCACCTCTGTCGGATCTGTTCTTAAGGTGGTGCTTTTTTTATACCATTAGGTCCCTTCAAATGCATGACATGGATGTGTTAAGCATTTCCGACAGGTAATGCAATTATCGTGGCAGCCATCACAGCAACTTGTTTATTTGGGGATTTGAAGATATGCGCGTATTTTTTGCGAGCTGGTGGCTCTCGCTGGTTGACAACCCACACCACAGCGCGGCGCGGCCGTCACCACACAGCGCAATATGAGTGACGTGTGTGAAATTGGTTACATGCATTACTAGTTATGGTCGCCCAGCCATCGCTCATGCTGCATTGTTACAGTCGTTTCCCGCTGATGGGAAAGGCCGCTAGATTTGTGCTTAGATGGAAGATCCGTATGTGTTTGTCGGAAACGCGGCATCGGCCTGTGACTAAAGGTGACTACTGCTTGCTTCGGGTATTCACAAAGAAAATATTTTGTGATTGTAATTAATTTGATCGGGAGAATTCTAACTCTTTCAATCAGTTAGGTAAACTTCGAGTGTTTGTATATTTAAGTCATCTGTAATAGTTGTAAAAAATGTTAAAATAGTTTTTAATAATGTACATATTATACAGAAAAATATTTCTTTAATTGTATATTGAACTTTTTGGGACAAAAGATTTTCATATAAGATAGAATGGGAAATGTACACCGATGTTTATTGAAATTGCAGCATCATTAAAAAAATTATATTACATTGAAAATTAAGCACAGTGTAATCAGAAAAGGTTTAATTATATCGCTTCTTAGATATGAGGTTTGAAGGAAACTGTGATATCGCATGTAAAATTGACAGATTGGACACGAATAACCGACACCATGTAAAAATGCCTCATCGTTGACAAACGGTATATTATCAAGTTAGCGAATTTGAAAGAGGACGTACGGATTAGCCTACATGGAGGAGGTCGACATAACAGTGCAGTGGGTTGAAGAAGGTTTTGCGAAGACCGAGGTCTGAACCAGTTTCAGAGGTTTGGGATTACAAACTGTAGCGCGTTCGAACGAGGGCACTAACGCAATAAAGGTGGATCGTTTCATAGTACCGATTGGCTACCTTCTATGCTCGGCGTCGATTACTCACGACGTCCTTTTTTGTGACTACCGCTGATTTCTCTGCACAAGCAACGAATGTTACAATGAGCAACACAAAGGTGTCTACAGATATATAAACGACATAGAATCATCTTTTCTGTTAAATTCCGATTTTGTTTGAACCGAATTTACGGGGGCATTTGTACAAAGCATACAACACCAACTATTTCCATTATGATATGAGGAGCTATAAATTGAGCCAGAAAAATTTTATCTTTCAGACCTACATCAACACAGTCTTACAGCCCGTGGCATTTTCTTTTCTTCGGACAGTGCCTCAGTAATCTTTCAACAAGATAATTTTTAACCAACATGTGGCCCGTAACACATCAAACTTTCTTAAAAAATAGAGTGAAGTGTACAGTACTACACACCACCTCCATGGAATTTGGCTGAATCACAGGAACGCGTTAATAATGAATAGAATACAGTCCATCAAGATATCATTCGTGCATTGTTTGGGTCTATATGGAGGAGGAGGTGAATTTTTGAACATTAAGAACTATATATCTAACTAAATTTGTTTGGAATTGACTTATAGGTATACCCAGTCAACCAAATTTTTC
Source organism: Sinelater perroti (assembly GCA_036346155.1). Taxonomy (NCBI): domain Eukaryota; kingdom Metazoa; phylum Arthropoda; class Insecta; order Coleoptera; family Elateridae; genus Sinelater; species Sinelater perroti. The sequence continues at coordinate 4,378,633 of JARFIY010000359.1, forward strand.
ATAATATTTATACTTAATAAAGGTGGAAATCGATATACAAGGTTGTCGAGGTAAACCCTAAAAAACATTAGAATGCAAAAAATAAATATATTTGCGTTACACTGAGTACAGTTATAGTAAATTGTGTTGACAATTATATTATACAAATTAGGGGACCAGTAGTAGTACAAATTGTTGTATAGCCATATCTGGGTCTTCTTTGCTTTATGGAGTGGATTAGAGTTTTGCTGGAAGACGTACTTCTGCCCAGTAGCCACTTTCTCTATCTAAAACTGTCTCCAGAATATCGATAGAGCTATTGGCGGTTACATTTAGGTCTTCCTCAAAAAAGTGGGGTCCCATAACATTTTCTTTGCTACTCATAAGCCCCAGCACTATCACAAAGTCTGAAAATTTTATATGCATGACGGTAGACAAATTTAACTGTTATTTTGGCTGTTTACTTTCTTTTACTACTGGATGAATGATCTGACAAAGCCAGTGTATAGCAATGTTTGGGTTTTTAATTTTCTGTTTATCTTGTTTTTCTTAGTCAAGAGTTGGCGATTCCTCATACTTGTACATGTCCGTCCTGGTGCCTTAAGCGTTTTAACTAAACTTTTTAAAGGAAAAAAGACTTTAATCTTACAAACCCAAAGATCTAATCATGATTTTTATTAGTAGTCGAAAAAATTGCATTACACCTTACATATCTACGTAAGACCATCTAAGGAATATTAGGGATGAAATTTAAATTTATATCTTTGTGAAATTCAAAATATATACGTAGGTTACTCCAAACAAGTTATAAGCTATATAAACATTTTGAAAAAGAGACTTAAGAGAAGATTAGCATTTATAGGTTTCAAAGGAGGTGGACGTAAGAGAAATATGGGAGAGATGAAAGTATCTGATCACATATTGGACAGTTAGAGCGAAAGTACAAATTGCAGGACAGAGATCAGGAGAATTTAAAATGTATAAAGAGTTAAAATAAGAGAACTACTATTTATCATTTCCATGGGTAGGATTATTAAACTTATTAAACAAAAACACCAGCAGTTAAATACATAACAGGACACAGAAATCTATAGCCAGTTAAACTGAGTAGCCTTTTATATGTGGACGATGTGGTGCTAATAGCAAACACTAAAACCAAAATGAAAAAATCACTGAATGCATGTAGCATATAAATTAAAAATAGAACAAAAGTTAAGATCATAGATGAAGATTAAAAAGACAACCAAAACAACAAAGACATTAAATGGAAAAATAATGCGCTAAAAAGAGTAATAACGCATGAATATCTGGGACATATAATAACAGAAGGTGGGAGAATAGATACTAAATTATTAAATTGAGAGAGTAAATTAACAAAAATATATAGGACATAAAAACATAGACCTAGATGAGAAAATGAAAATCCAAAACATAATATCAATTCCAACAATAATTCACGTTTGTGGAACTAAATGCTGTCGAAATGAAACATCTCAAGAAAATTGCAGGAAAAACTAAGTGAGATAGAATTAAAAACGACAACTGATAATAGAAAAAGAAATAAATACATTGGTGTGACTACATGGTGAGACTGGAACCAGACAGAATTACAAGTAAAACAATGAGATCAAGAAGAAAGTGGATGGAACAAATTAGAGAAACAGGTTTAGAAAAAGGAAAAACTCTAAAGGAAATGAGCATCCTCCCAAGGAACAGAAAGGCATACAGAAACCGTTCACGACACGGACCCCCCCTACATCTGCAAAAGCACACAAGATTTGAGAGGAAGAAGAAGCAGATTACAATCTACTGATTCTTTAATGAATTTGGTATAATTTTTGAAAGCATTTTAAGCTTAATTATTAAAAACTTGTTTGCATTTGTATGATAGTAGTGTTGGAAATCAATTGTTTGTTTTAAATGAGTAATATGCGAGTATATACTTATAAATGCAGTGACAGGTATGAAGTTTAGTTTACATCAACCCATTAACTGCTTTGTCATTTGTCAACTGGCGTATAAGGTACAAGTTACAGAATGCACTTATAATTATAAGTTTCTTAGCAGAAGATTTCGTAAAAATAGTAGTTACGATAATGGTGATGATGTTAAAATTATAGTAGTTGCTGTGATTATTATACTCCAGGTAGTTGTTGGCGTTGGTCGTAATGGTAATGACATGGGTAGCGGTTTGATTATTGTAATTATGTAAGTGATATAATAGTGGCAGTGATACTTCAGCACTGTTGTGCATTTGCCAATTGAGAATTGAACAAACGCTGCAGTTGTCGGTTCAAGGCAAAAGCGCGCAGTCAGGCACGCTAATTGCAGGGTTTTATTCCTGTAGAGCTGGAAGATATGTTTCTGCATATAAAGCGCGGCACCCCCGAGCCTTGGCGCGTTATTTGATGGCGCACATCCGACCTGTGGATGAAATTGCCAATAAAACACATCCAATAGGTATAAAGTGGTGAGGTTCGACAATAGAGGAGCGCGCTGCGTTTAAACGGCCTTCCTGCTTCAATCTGCGACGAGCGAATGGGATTTGGAATATCCTTTGATTACCGTTTACACGGGCCCGTGTTTTGAATAATAAATCGGCCTTTATTTTTATCCCCGCGCGCTTCGCGAAATATTCAATTGCGGCGGCTCGCGCAAATCCCGCGCTCCGCAGCCGGGCCGAAGGTGGCCGTGGCGTAGGATAATGACGGGCTGAAGTCGGTGCGTGTCATGTCCGTCACGCCCGCCTCGATTATGGCCACGAAAAACACGGATAATCACGTGTCACGGTGCACGGCGTACACCCACTCCCAATTTCGCCGTCCGGATCGTGCCCCCTTCGGCATCGGGCAATAAATAGCATCGGTGCAGCGTCGGCTGACAGATCTGCTGAGCTCAACCCCGTTAGCGAGTCGGCAGCCTCCCTCATTACGCTGCGGCTAATTCCCGGCACTTGTCAAAGTTGGCTCCTGCAGGAAATCCGGGCTGGAGATGGCGCAAATCCGCCCGGCGTCGCAGGAGCGCCGGGTATAATCGCGCACCCCGGCCGTGGAAAAATCGCGCGAAATGGGGCGCCCCCGCGCCACTTACAGCTATTGTTTTCGCAGAAATTGGATTGTTCGTAGGGGACCGCTCGCCCTCACCAATTACCTAGATTGCTTTCCTGTACACATCAAACTTGAGCATCTCACTTGTTACTCTCCCGTCAAAATGCTCCGCCGCATAAATTATGCACGCCGCGCCGAGCCAGAGATGTTCCGGCCGGAGCAGCTGCCTTCCCAGCAAATATCATAAGCGGGCGGACGCCCCCCAATAACATGAAAGGTGAAACTCGATACGGGGCGAGCGTGGCCCGCTAATCCAGGAATAATAGAATCCCTGTTCGGCAGCAGACGTCACCTTTCCGTCCGCATCCCGAATCCTTTCTGCCTTCAATCACACCCTTTGTGCCTCCTCCCACAACTTGCCTCCGAAACTCGATATTTTTGTTTTACGCGCGCAGCGCTGCATTCACCGCGCACTAATTGACAACTCTCCTGTTTCAGCATCCGTACCCTTCGGAGGACCAGAAAAAGCAGCTAGCGCAGGACACGGGGTTGACGATATTACAAGTAAATAACTGGTAAGTGACGCTCGTTAGCGGATTCCGCGCTTTCCCTATTTTTAGCCGGCGCAGCGAGCACTCGCACCTATAACTCACGCCCTGTAATTTGTGGCAGATTTCGCTGTGTACGGAATGCGACGCTTAATTGCGCGCCGCTGATGTTTTAAATTGCGCTCGCAATAATTCGCGCGGCGCGGAACGCTTCCGCGGCCTCGACGCATTTCTATACACCGCGAGGTGCAACTGACGGGAAGCGAGACGCCATCGGGCCCTTCGGCTCGCCTCTTAATTGGCCTGAATCCGAGGAGTTCCTCGTCCAAAGGCTAAATCATGCGTTAAACCCGCATCTGCCTCTACGCTGAAGGAATAAACCTAATTTATGGTTTGTGCAATTCCCAAGCTTAACCTGAACGCTAAGTTAGGCAAATAATCCGCTTTTAACTCCAATGATTGTTAGTAAGTTAGTTGTGTGCACTGCTAAAGATTTTTTAAATTGGTTTATAAAAAATTCATATATTACACACCATATATATATAATAATAATGGTAAGGCCCTATGCCCCGCGTGGAAGCACGGCCTGCGAACTGAGAGACTAAGGCTCTCATACGTTTATAAAAAATTCATATATTACGCACCGTATATATAATAATAATGGTAAGGCCCTACGCCCCGCGTGGAAGCACGGCCTGCGAACTGAGAGATTAAGGCTCTCATACGTTCGCTCTCTCTGCCCGGTCGTCGCGCACCATCTCTGATGCGGGGCGATGTGGCAAGCACCGCACCTTAGACGACCGCCCTTATTACCCCTTATTCGAATGAACGCAAGTACTCAATTATTTTTAGTGACTGAGTAGGCCACCCGCCAAGCATCAGAGAGCACCGGAAATTGAACCCGGGACCGTCAGCATCGCAGCCCGTCCCTCAATCACGGGACCACGCTGGCAGCTACACACCATATACGGCAATAAATAAATGCGAATATTTTCAGGCCGGTGTTTTGATACACCGTATTGTTAGTTCTTGAGCTGTTAGACCGTGGTCGGAGTTTGGAAACTCTCAACGTTTGTCTACAATTGCGGTAGACATCTTCAGAAGGAAATTTCTTAAAAATTATGTTACCGTTGATGTTGATGTTACTGGAAAAATCTAAGTTTCTTGGATTCAACCCCTAACTTTAGTCCTCCTGATATGACCTGACGTGATATTTTGGATAGCCTCCTTCGTGACGCTTCACAAAGGAACTCATATCTTCGAATGCCTATGACAGGCGCCTCTGTCGACTTCATATTTATAGAGATCATGGATGATGGAGTTGCCGTGGTAGAGTATGCTTTTCGGGTTGATTAATACGTAGGTGTCATTGGTGCGGTAGTACCTAAATTCATTCAGGTTAAGGACATCATAGCTAACATAATATCTTTACGAAACCTTCTAGAGAATGAAGCAGGGGAAGCTCAGGTCCAGATTGCACCCATCTTGCGTTGTGCTAAGCCGCCTTGGAAAATTAAATGCTTTTCGTAAACTCAAGAATAACGACACGATAATCAGCTTACTAGAGAATAAAGGCAATGCCGTAAGTATACTGTCATAGAAAGGTTACGTAAAGAAGATGGTTTAAGTGCTATATTCGAAAACTTGCACCGTTCTCAAAAGCTATCACACACACACGTGATCCGAACGAGCACTACCCTCAATAATATACGAATTCTCCAAAATCCATGAAGATTATATACCAAGGCGACGCACTGTCAATGCCATTGTGCCGCTACCTACAAATTAGCCAAATTCTTGTTCCGTCTATTACAATCACAATTTGGACTTGCTAGCAGTTACACCAAGAAGTCTGTATACTTCACCAATCATACATAGAGCTACAGGAGGGAGACCTAATGGCCACATCACCTAAAACAGGTTTTCCGTAATGACCTCTTGCAGCTCTTTCGACAGTGCCGTACATCCACCTACTTTGTTTGGCAAAGCATATATTACTAACAAACAGATGGAGTAGCTTTAGCAAGTCAATTCAGTTTTATAACAACTGACTACTATATAGAGAAATTTGAAGAGATCGCCATCAATACATCATCATTATTAAAACCCGCGATGTGTAATATGGAAACACGGTAATTTCATAAACGCCTTAATTCAATACACCTTAGTATACAGTGTATCGCAGAACTGGAATCGAACAGTAGGATTGCTTTCTTAGACGTACAGGTGTTGAAATTGGAGAATTAGTATTTACAACACAGTATATACATGGTTATATGTGTAGATATCTTCACAAACAATTGAATCTGCATCAAATCAAAAACAAACGATTGTAAAAACATTGGTAGATGAATCACGACAAATATGCCAATCTCGGTTCTTAGATAAGGAATTAAAACATTTGGAACAAGCCTTACAAGGGAATAGCTACTCGAGGACGGAAACAGATAAAGCGATGAAACCTGACAAAAGCGCACGCAAAATGCAATCTAAATCAGTCTCGGTAGGCAAAACCTTTTACCCTAATTAACAGAGTTACGCGCCGGACAGGAAGAATTCTGAAAAACCACAGGATAAAAATCTACTACCACCAAAATACAGGACTTTCTTGACCAACCATGGACACAAGAAACTCATATGATATACTAGAGGTGTCCTGTATACCACGCAAACGGATTTACATTACCATCATAATAAAATCCATCCAACAAAATCAGCTATAGCTAAATATTCCTTGGAAAATGCTGGCCACGAGATAAAGTTTGAGAAAACGTAAGTCTTATATAACCATAGAAACTATCACTCAATATTATACAGACAGGTGCTGAAAATTCATAAATACAAGAATAATTTTTACAAATATTACTGATTTTATTTACCCAAATAAAAACTCTTAATGGTTAAAAAACAGAACGTTATGCAGCGAAAAAAGCGAGTGATATCCGCAAATGCCAAGATGTTACTTGCAACTAACCGATAACGTAGGAAACTAACCTAGTGACGTCAATTACGGTCCTCTATCATACCTGAACGAGTATAAAAGCGAGACTACACCGAATAGCAATTTAATTTCAGAAGGTTTCTTTCTGTCTGCCACAGTTTTGGACGAAACGTCAAGAGTTTCCAAAATTTGATCACGCCATAAACTTGATGCATCGTATACGACATATGTAATAAGAAACATTAAGTGTATTGTAATTTAAAAAATCGTATTACACAACGCGTGGATTAAGCACATAAAACAACAGTTCTATAAATTTTAATTTACACTTGGACTATAATATTTATAAAAGCAATTTTAGAATACAATAAATTTTGACTATTCGCTCCCTCTTCCATTAAGCCACAATCATCGTATATGTAACATATAGTGCTTAGAGTTTTGTTGAAAGGTGCAATAATAGGCGAGGCAAAATATTTGTAGGTAAACAGGTTAAACGTTAAAAATTGTAAAGTATAAGTGCAGTATTGGAAAAAACGTGGCTTAAAGACAAACATGCCAGGCCAGGCGGAAGAGTTTCAAAATGATAATAAAATGACTATTTAATTTTTCAACAAATGTATCGGCTTCTTCATTCATTTCGAGAAAGTCCTCAAAATAGGCATTTATAGCTCTTTATTTTACCAAAATATCTTTTTAAGTAAGTACGTTTTGAGCCAAGGAAATACAAATTTGTCTACTTAATGTAACATTGAAAATGTATTTTTTTTGTTTGGATCTGTTATAATAAAAACCAAAAACATTATATTACTGATTGCCATTTTATAAGTAGCTGAGATGAATCTTTAATAATATTTTTGACCTAAGCACACGGAATATTTAAAGCGCAGTGTAATTTGACTGTGGACTTGTAGCTAATAGTATTTAGAAGCAATTTATCAGTTTTTCTTTTTTTTCTGTCGTTCTTCATTGCAGTATGTCTTAAAATAAACTGTTTAGGGTTACCAACAAAACATTTTAATAGTAAGTAGATAGCGAATAAATAGTTTAGCTGAAACAATTCATTTTTTATAACTAGTTTCTCCTGACTAACTTTATTTGTTTGTTGGTAAAGGTATTCAAAAAATTATAATTTTAGATTACCAGAAAGGTACATGTATTGCAAACCTATGTTTCTTTTAAATTTTAATAGCTGCATTTCGGTATAATTATTGTTTGGAAATATTACTATAAATATTTTGACTTTCAGCTGATTGACAATATGGGACAACAATTTAAGAATTTCTGGATTGGAACATCCTAGCGTAATAAAATTGTCCATAGAAAAGAGCAGCGTGCTGATAGTTATCTTGCGATAGTAATTTTTTGAAGCAAATGGGCCGAAAATATTAAATACAGACCGTCAAATCTGATAAAACAGAAATTATGCTGTCGCATTGGTGAAGTATGGTGTTTTATGTTGCTTTTGGAATCACTGCATCTAGGAATTTGTATAATAATTTACACACTAAGAAAATTACCTATCTGATTTTCAGATTACTTGGAAATCTTGGGAAACATATTCAACTTGTTATTGGAATTTTTTCATCAAATAATTGTTTGTAGCCAAATCTTAATGGTGATCAACTTTAGATTGTAAATATCTAAGTGTGTTCTATGCGGAGGTAGTCGCCCAACTAATTACAAGGGCTGTACAGATCTCCAAAGATCCAGGAATTCGTCATTCAGACCAGTACTAAACGCACATACAACAGTTACCACCAAATATTAACGAATTTCCTCCATGACGCACCAAAAGAAGTAATAATCTTATAGCTCAAAATGCCATGCCTTCTCAACAAGCAGTGATAGGGAGAAACAAAAACTTTTCAACTAATGAACAAATGAACTTTAACGAAACATTTAATAATTTCTTGCAGAATTTATAGCAATGTTTACTCAGGTAATAAGTCAAAACAGCGTGGTACTAAACATGTTATTCACAGTAATCAACAAAGTAGCTTAAATTTGGCGCCTTTTTACGTATTATTACCATATTTCGGAAATTATGCCATTTCTTAAACTTTAAAATATCGACATCTTAGAAACTCATGCAACCACAAGAACAACAATTAAAATACCCTATTACACTACATACTTTGCTAACCACTTGTAATCGCAGCAGTTTATAGTCTACCCAGACATTCCATCTTCCCTGAGGAATACGAAGACTTCTTTCAAACACTAGATAGAAAATTCATCGCCGAGGAACTCCAAACATACTGCCTCAGGCTCAAGAGTCGGCACACCAAAAGACGTAATCTCCTAAAAGTAATCCATATATAATTATAAATACACAACAAGGGAACCAACGTACTGGTGTAGCTACCCAAACAAACTGTCAGATCTACTTGATCACGCAGGTGGTATAGCATATATTTACTACCAGGCGGAATCCAGTCATGACTTATTTACTAATCATACAGAAGTTATTATAGCAATTAGCACTATAATTATAAGGAAGGAACTTCCTTTAAAACTAGGCACCAATAATATGGATTGGGAATATTTCAGAAGACATCTAAAACGAGAGGTCAGTCTTGACATTAAATTAAAAAATATCCAGGACCTAAACGAAGCAGTTCAGTATTTGACTACAAAGATTCAAGAAGCTGCTTGGCACGCTACCCCTAATTTAGAAACATTCAGTCTACAACAAATAGCACCCCCCGATATATACGAGATCTAATCACCGCAAAACGCAGAGCGAGAAAACAATGGCAGAAAAGCATACATGATGAAAACTACTACAACAGACTTACTTATCAACTGCACAGTACTACATTAACAGAAACCCGCAACGAAACCTTTAGACAATATATAACTAAACTTACATTGGATGAAAAATCGATTTGGAAAGCAACAAAAAAAATTCAAGAATCCAATGTACTAATTCTCCCTATCAAATGAACAGATGCTACTTGGGCAAAATCAGACATGGAGAAAGCAAACGCATTTGCCAATTACCACACAACTTCTTCACTACACTACAACCCCAGGACAACAAATAATTATAGAAAAATAGAAACTTTCCTAAACATATCAACTGTTATTAGAATCTAAGCCATTCTCATCTGTTAATCATTTCAACACATTATCAAACCAAAAGCCCCTAGATACAACCTTATAATAGGCAAAATACCAGCAAATCTTTTTAAAAAAATTATAACTTTGATTACGATAACATGCCCAGATTATAATGATCCCTAAGGCTGGGAAACCTCCTACCCAACCGCAATTATACCGACTAATAAGCTTATTACCGCTAATATCCAAAGTTTTCGAAATACTGCTGCTTAACCGAATTAAAACTATTGTAGACCTCAATCATCTGCTCCCTTCACACCAGTTTGAATTTTGACAATCCCGTTTAACCATACACCAAAGCTATAGACCATATAGTAAAAAGCTTAGAAACAAAGAACATATGTGCAGCAGTCTTCCTAGACATAAAACAGGCGTTCGATAAAGTCTGACATGCAGGGTTAATATACAAACTCAAACTACTTCTCCTCAGTGAATTGTATCTATTACTCAAATCATATCTGACAGATAGAACATACCAAGTTCCACAGAGAAGGTATTAGGACCACTACTATACCTGCTGTACACCGCGGACCGTAGACAACACAGTCTTTGCTACATTTGCAGACAACACTGCTATCCTGTCAGTCGGTCGCTAAAACGGTCGTAGAACATCTTCAAACTCATCTAACGACACTACAAGACTAGTTTCAAAAGTAAAAATTACGATCAACCCAGACAAATCCGAGCAAGTAAACTTTACCACAAGACGTACTGAATACACGCAATAAAGAATCGGCAACCTGCCCACCCCACTTAAAACAAAGATAAAATACCTCGGTATGCATTTGGACCAAAAGGAAGTGCCTAGGCCTCAAGATCAAACGAATGACCTGGTTACTAGGAAAACATTCGTAAATCTCCGTGACAAACAAAGTGTTAATCTAGAAAGTCATCCTGAAACCAGTGTGGATATATGGTGTCTAGCTATGGGGCTGTGCGAAAGCGTCACACACACAAATCATTCGGCGCTTCCAGTCAAAGACACTCCGTATACTAGCAGACACCTCATGGTACGTTACCCACGGAACTTTCCAAGAGAATAGAGAAGATAAATGTTGAAAATAAGGCCAAGTTTCTATCCAAAAACTTTTAGTCTATAAAAGTTATGAGATATAAACAAATTAAAGCCAAACCATTTGTTCAGAAGGACAGGTAGAGAGTTTAACTGAACGCCAGAAGGCTTTTCTCTTGTAAGCCTAACCCGGTACCCGGTTTCTCGTGTACTACCATTATATCATATTAGTTATTCAACTCAAATTTCTACATAGTTTCTACACTTTTTATTTTAGCAATAATTGTTTAGTTTGTAACTTGTGCGTGACCTACTCAGTCAATGAAAATAACTGAGTACCTGCTTTCATTTCTAACAAAGAGTAATAATATGGTCGTCTACATTTCGGTGCTTGCTACATCGCTCTGAATTAAAGGTGGTGTGCGACGATCTGGCAGAGAAGGTGAATATATGAGAGCCTTAACCTCTCAGTTCGAAAGCAATGCTTCAACGCAAAGCGTTAGAGGCCTCACCACCACCAGTTATTTTACTCTGATGTTAGATACTTTTTTTACCCTTTCCACAACACATTCCTTCATTTTGTTTCATTTTCAGTTTATTGATTTTACTGTGCTACATTTTTGACCACTCCTTTTGATTTTGATTTTTGTTATGTTATTTAAATAATCTTTTGTTAATAAGTATCTCGAAAGGTTTGTTTAAGGAAGTACAATTGGGTGTTAAACAATTAGAATTTTTGAGAAGGTAAATTTAATTGCTATTGCAAAATACATGATTTCTGGATATTAGTTGCTTTAGAATTATGGCAGCGAAAAAAGTTCACATCACCTTTGTCAAAAACCGAATTTTGGGTTACAACTTTGCAAGCGATTTGAGTGTTGGTTAGTTTGAAAGAAATTGTTGCTTTGCTGGGAGATACTTTTCGTCATCGTACGACCATATTCAAGTGCTATTGGGAGTTTTAAAGAGGAAATTTCAGTCTAATACGCTTTGACGTCAGGGCGCCTCTCCTCATTTATCACGGATGTGACTTACCGCCGGATAAAAGTGTTTGGACATTTCTGTATCCTCAAATTTAACCATTTTTACGACTACATCTAAGTGAAAAAAATTTGTTTCTTTTGGTATGCCGTGCCATTTCTGTACCGAAAGGTCTATTTCTAAGTCAAAAATGTTATTTTTCCTTTGGTACTCTGTATATTTAACCGACGAACCAATGGTATGATGTATTTCGTGGTACCGCGAGATGCTCGATAGATTTGAAAATAAATCATCTTGCTTTGTCAGCATCATCGTAATAGGTGACAAGACCTGGCTTTATATTTATGACGTGTCTACCAAACCCCAAACAACGTTTTCTAATGACAAGAACTTTCTAAAGGAATGGGATAACTAGTACGCTTAAATCCTCGATGATGGCTAATTTCAGAAGACTATAAATTGTGTTAAAAACTATCAAGAAAATTAAGATTCTATTGCAAAACTTTTATATGTTAAGATCTTTTTAGTAGCTTCAAACGTACTATGAAACTAGAATTTGTATTGCACTCTTTGTTTTATATGATGAAGAACACTAGTTTGCGACATCCTTAACGTTGATTTGCAAATAAATGTTAACCAAGAACCGCTTCGGAAGAGAAGCAATTTCTTGATAGTTTCAGCTTTGATGTCGTGCTTTGTTCGAACTTATCTCGCAATTGCTCTATTCCTTGGTGAGGAAATGAAAACTTTCAGAAATTATGCCCAAAATCGTGACTGCTGTACTGTAGTGTAAACAAAACAATACAAATTGACGATATTTTCTGGTGATATAAAGAACATTATTTCATATAGCTATTAACGTAATTTTGGTATTATACAGCAACTATCAAAGTTTTAATAGAGTAACTGAACGGTTTTTAGTATCATTAGTTGTGTTTGGTGTCCCTTTTCCATTATCGGGCACTAGACATGTTTAATCACCACTTAAATAGCAAGATCCTCCAAAACGCCATGGCCCATTTTTTAAATCCAGAGCGCAGTGAATGGGAGGCTCAGTTTTGGAGGCAAAAGAACTCGAGTGGATTTGTATGTGATTGATGATGCTCGGGTGCTGACACGTGAAACTCAGGACAATGCTGCAGTGGGTGCACTTATTCTCCGAAGCAAGAAATATCGAGTGTGCCCTACCTTAGAACATAACTGAGCCGTTATGCATGGGAGGTGCCGGTTTGCTGGAATTAGTTGGGTCTAGGCGCAAGGCGGAGCGGGGCTCGCAAAAAGGATAAAGAATCTGGACGCACTAATCTTAATAGCCTTTGTATCTTATCAGGCGGCAAAGTGCCGCCTCGCGGCCCTTCCAGATCGGCGGCGCCTACGTGTAGCGCTCGGTATCATTTGAAGAAATATTTCCGGAATGGAAATGGATTGATTAATCGCAGTAATTTCCGAACAGCTTTCCTCGCTAATTAGATCTCGTCCCCCGGCAACGCTGCAAATGAGATTACGGCTGGAAATGGCGTTCGCCACATCGAACGCGCAGCACACGCGTTAATTGTCATTGATTTTTATAACACAATTACGTCGGTACACAATTTATCATGTTTAATATGTACGTGTAACGCGATTACTGCGCAGCGAGCACGCTTAAGCGGGATCGCGTCCGAGATGATGGTCACATCTGTTCCATGCATACAGAGCCTTCATTTTGTCTCCGCCCGGTTTTAGCACCCGAAGTGAGGATAACGACTGTGTTCATGAAATGATGGATGTTTTTTAATGAACCGCAGGAGGACGGCTGCGGAACCCTTCTGGGTGTACGGATATTGTAAAGTACAGTCGGAGCTGTACTTTAGTATCTTTCATGCGCGTAAATTATGCAATAACTGAAAAATATAAGAACTTTTTCAATTTAGTTCTGATAGAAAAAACATTTTTGACTTTAATGCTGTAAATAGAGCAATTATAGTTCTACATATAGTCATTTTTTGTTAGAATTATTTCTTCTTTCAAAAGCATCAATTGTTTTGAATTATTTCTGTAAACTCGGCCTTTAATGTAGTTTAGAGGTGTTGAATTACATAATCTAGGAGGCTAATCAACGGTACCATTTTTAAGATAATTTGTCTAGGAAATTTAGCACTCAATAAATTTATTGTTTCTATTTGGCTGTATGACACGTAGCACCATCCCGTTGGAACCATGTATTCTGAATATAAATATTTTCAGCTAGAGCTTTAAAACTGATTATAATGTTTCTGTATTGAGGCCCAGTAACAGCATTTCCATCTTTCAAAAATTATGGTCCAATCACTCTGCCACTCCAAAAACCACACCAAACTGTAACTTTCTGTAAATGTAAATTTTGCTCAAGAACGTTTTTCGATTTTCCTCTCTCCAAATTTGACAATTTTATTTGTTTACAATGATATTAAGGTAAAAAATGTGCTTCGCCACCGAAGCAGATTTTTTGAAACTTCATCGTTTTGTTGCAGTAAAAATCAAAAAAATGTTGGTATTTTATATGGTCGGTCGATTTTAATTCTTGTGATAATTGAGTTTTGTATGTTTTAGGACCAAATATTCGTAAAATTCGCCATATAGAAGTTTGAGAATGACTAAGTGATGTGAACGCCATGTACACTGTCATAGACCATAGCAATATTTTCTTGTGAACGAGATATGTGCACGCGTATTTGTATATGTTTATGTCTACTGCAGCACCAGTTTCTTCAAATTTTTTAATTACACTCTTATTTTAGCTTCAGTTGGATGATGATAACGAGTGTAATTTATGAAAAACAGTTTCACCGAACGTCCATTTTCATAATAAAGTTTGACAAATTGTGCAGGTTGTTCCGTAGTATACGATGATATTTTATCAAATGGCAAACCTTTTTTTCAAATCTCAAAAAATGTACCCGAATGAGCTATCCAATAGAAACTACATTTTTCTTATGTTTATAAATATTTAGAAGGCATTACTATGAGTGGTAAATAAACGTGATTAATATCTAATTAATAATAATCATATGATTGTTCTCTTTACAGCAAAGATTTGAATTACTTTAATGGTTTTTGTCTATTAGCTTTGCTTCAACATCATTTGAATGGGTAATGAATCAGTTTTTGTATTTTGCTTTTTTATTCATACTGCAGTGTGTTGATAATATATATTTAGGCTTGAAACTACCCTGTTTTTTAATGTCCCAAAAATGTAACAATTCTTTAAATAACAGTAAATGCAGTTGTTATTGAGTTAGAAGCAATAGTTTAATGGTTTGAATTAATATCAAATGGAACTATGGAAAATGCTTTTCAAGTTCTTCTTTTAGTTTATTTTTTGTTGCTGCATTTGTACAGCAAATCTTATATTTGAGGCGTCCCCATAAAAAGAAATCTGTTGGAGTGAGACTTAAGAAACGCGCAGGGAATTAAACCTCTTTGCACAATCCATTTGTTCGAAAAAGGCACGTCAAGTTCTTACATTACGATGGTCTTACCAAAAGAAAATTATTTCGTCATCAAACAACTCTTCGATCATGAGCCAACGTACAGCAGTTTAAGTAAGCACCAGTGGCAATAGTCTGGTCAAAAAAGAATGTTGGTAATTTTAAATGATGTTTCATAGGAACGTGCGGATATCGGGAAGCCCAGTAAATGCAATTGTGTCGCTTAATTGAACCATTTAACTTAAAGATAGCTTTATCACTCCACACAATTGTGGATGAAAATGTCACATCTTCCACGCATATACCTTGGTACCATAAAATGATTTCCAAGTCAATAAACACTGCATTTATTGTCGTTTAACGGTTGAGTACATTTTTGGGATTTCATGTATAATTATATAATATGATTGTTAATAAAATATATATGTATATAAAATATCTATGCATTAATGTAAATTTCCAATTTTTTAGTTTCTATTATTCTATTATTTCAGTTTTGAAGGCACACGCTATTTTTTCGTGCATTTAACCTACTGCAATAGAGTTTCATAATATACATGTTTTACGGACTCATTTTATCTTCAGAAATATAAGAATTGCTTGAAGCATTCTGGACATGAAATTTTCTTTGATCCGGTTATTATTGAAACTTATCGGTCGCTTTTCGAAAGAGCTTATCGAATGTTACTGGATAACGCGGCAAAAAATATTATCCTCCTTTTAACGTGTGGTCTCTCGGAAAGTAGCGACCGTACAGAAGTAAATACTTATAAAATCCATAAGAAATCTTGTTTTGTGGAATTTAGATGCCTTTTCTTGAACTCCACCAGAAGCTCCGGCCAGTACCGCGTGTACCAAAGAATAGTGAACAGAACCCACATACAAGTTTATTCTGACTAGTGGTCCACCTGTCCATCGTAGCTCTCCGCTTTCACGGTTGCACTGCTGGTGTCTAGGGATTGTCAGGCCTCTCGTTTTCGTCCTTTAACGACAAAGTTTTCCTTTAAACTTCACATACGCGATAGACATGGTTATCCTCGTTATGCATATAGCACATTTAGCTTTCTGGTAAACCAAATATTCGGATTTGCTCAAATAAATTACAGATGTTAGACAGTAAAGGTTTAACAAAACCAGACGCATAATGCAGTATATAACTCGATTTTAGTATTTTACTACCTAAACCAGGTCAACTGACATATTTTCAGTAGAATTAGTGTCGTATTAATTTCCTGCTTGAATTTTGAAGGTTATTACGGAATACAACGTGATTTAAGAGGATCAGTTCTAACTTGCATATTTTAGAAGTGGTAGAGTCTACCATATATTCTTTAATATATTCAAAGTTGACATTCTCTTTCTTTGGTTATATCTTTTTCACGATAGATGCTTTTGTGTCAAGCAAAGGTACGCCAAATTCCAGGAAAGGTTGTTGGCTTACCCAGATTGACAATCAAAAGCACAAAATTATAAACCTATCGCAGGAGATGATGGATTAATTTGAGAAACGGTTTTGTACTTCAAGATTTGAATTTAATCCTAATAATTCGTGTTGCCATAGTCACCGAGATAAGCTTGTGGAAATATTTAACCAACTGATGCTGTGCTTTATCAAAAGTACGTTTATTATGTATGCATTACGTCTGTAAAGTTAAAAGGAACCCATCTATTTTCTATATCTCCATTGAACTCGACAGGGAGAAAATAGAAACTGTAAGCAAACTGAGCACTGGTGTCCACCTTTACTTTTGTCTACTATTCTCCACTATTTTTGAATGAATGCCTTAACATATTACGCCTTGAAATGACATGGTTGTCTAGGTGCTATTTTTTATTGTATCATTTTTATATGGAGTTTGTTAATTTTCTGTTATGGAATCATTGTTATTGTAGTTTGTCGGAATAATCATTTTTAATTGCTTCTTTTTGGATTGTTTTCTATTAGATGGTTTCTCGTACAGTTGACTTGTCTACATAATTAGTAGCGTAAGTTATTTCTAATTACAATTTTCTGGCATTCGTCGCGTTTTCGTATTATTTTTATATTGCCATTAAATTATATAACTCAGTGTTAAATTTTTTAATGATTGGCTTTATTTTTACTTTCTTATTGCTAAGTGACTGACTATTTTGACTTGATATTTGTAATACAAAAAAATTGTATTGCTTGTAGATCGTTATTGCTTTTTTTTTTAATTTGCAGCGTCCACTTCACTTTCTTTTATCAACTTTTTTTATACAATCGCTGTTTCAATAATTATATTTTATTCGATATATTTTTGCTTCTAAAATATAATATTGTAACCATTTTAACACTTGAATGAGGAGACATTTGAAAGACACTTTAATTGGTTGCAACTGCAAGCTCTTCCTTCGGAAAATGGAAATGGTCCGTGTGGTCCAGACGGCTAGGTTGGGTCTTCGGCCTCACCGGGAGTTGGTCGCATGTGGGTGACGGATCGTCTAGACGCCCGAGCCTTTTAAAGTAAAATGGAAACGATTCAGATAGTCCAGGTGAGCTGGCAGCCAGGCTAGCTTTTCAGTTCCGATATTAAGTTGCTCGCGTGTGGGTGACGAACTGTCTGGGCTTTGAAATATTTTTAACGACGTTTTGTGGTACTGAGTCAGCGTTGCTGGTAACAGGGAGTCCGTGCCTTTGTAGACTGATTTTCTTAAAATCAGTATTTTTATTCGACTCTATCTTTACAATATAAGAAATATGTGTTTCTGTTTTTGCTTATTACTTAACATTTGATATTTTTTTACATTAATTTTATTTATAGTTATTTGATATTTGTTGATATTGAAGGTTATATGATAATTTGATAAAAGTATCTTTTAAGTATTCAGTTGTAGTACATGTTACGAATTTAGTCTTGGTCCAAAAACGATAATAATTTTGGGCATATGCAATTAAATACAAGCAGCCAATTATCACCCATGCATTATTTCTGTTGAATACAGTGATTTTACGTCTTTTAGTGTAATATTTATATGTCAAATGCATCAACACGTATTCAGGTTTGAAACCCACATGTACATTTTACAAATTATTTTTGGAATTTGAGAGGAAAAAAGATGAAAAATTGAAAACACAGGATAACTGTGATAGGATCATGGGGTTTTAAAAAGAGTATTACAGATGTAATATTAAATGATAGAGGAAATGAGGGAAAAGCGCTTAATTATTTACTTACATTGTTTTCTTGTACATCAAATTTTGTGTGTATGTTTTGTTCAACTAGTTGATTTTTCTTATTTTTGTTATTTAAACTCTATTGTACAGTTTGAGTCTTTATGTCTCTACGGGTTCTTAATTTTGAACCAATTCGAATATTAATATTTTTGCAATACCTTAATTTGTGTCTTTAACTTATTGTATGATCATATTAGACTGAATTATTAACAACAGTTAAATAATTATCTCTAGAAAAAGATGACGACCTTACAAACAATACAGGTGCAAATTGTTAAAGCAAATTAGCGTTTTTGCCTAAGAATGGAAGAGCACCAATTTCTTTCTGTCCTCTGCGCCGAGCCGCTACATCACTTCGAGCAAAAATTGGGAAGCATCCCTGTAATCTGCGAAAATAGTCTCGCAGCCCAAAATTACCTAGCTTAAAGAGAGAAAATTCTTTAAAAAATGGGGATGATTTATTGTAACTACCGCGGCTCAGAGGCGCGACCGGGAGTCCCAGCGGCCCGGAGCTCCTCGGGGATGAGGGATTTTATGAGCATTCCAAACAAAAAATACAATTCTCGTCATTTGCGGCGGCCGCTCTAACGGATCGGGATTAAGGTCGGATGGGACGCGCGAGATTAAACGTCATCCAGATTAAGGAGGCCCGGACTTTTTCGGCCGTAATTAATTAAGAACGCTAAAGATTGAGAGAAGTATTAGCGCTACATTAGACGAGAAAGCCGCGGTGCAGTAATTATACCTTGCTTCGGGAGAATTAACCATTAGGGAGCAAGTATATCTTAGTAAGCATTTAGCTAATTGCGATCCGCGCGTATTCAGCGGAGAGCCCCACGCCGCGAGCTTATAATTACTGTCCATTTACAGACACCTTAATGTTTCCTCCGAGACGGTGTAACGTTTCTACCCCACGTCAAAGGGGTGTAATCAGGACAAATCGCTCCTATCCATATCTGCACATGCAGAGAGAGCAGAGATGCAGGGGCGGCCGCTCGCGGCAGGTCGTTATCGCTCCTGCAGTCCCCGTTTTCATTTCTGCTGCAATAGTTCATTAAAAAGGTGTTTCAGAGGCTATTTGGTAAGCTATTAGGTGCCCTGATATTACTCCTCGGAGAGCTATTCGCCGCCGGCAGCTTCCGCCAACAATGAAACTCGGCCGTAAATTGCGACAGGAGATGAGACAGCGGCTATCGCCGCTGCACCCGCATTGATATTTGGGCCGCGTTTTCGCGCAGGTACTCGAAATTAAGCAATTCATGCCGCAGAAGCTAACAGACGCGGCAACGGCGGAGGGCAATTCTGCCGTTCGCAGTTGATAACGGCTCCCCTCGCTCGGCGACAATTTATCACCGAGGCTGGTGCAGCATTAACCCAGGTGAACCCCACACGCGCGCAAGACAATGTCCCCGAGCGGTAATGGTATGGAGCTATGAAAAATGATGATGACATGGACTCGTGAAAAACGAAAAACTCGAGGGAGCGGGCCGCGCTCGATCGAAGGGCAAAGGAAAGAGCCCGATTCGTTCTGGCGATAGGCCTCGACGACCGGTAATCACGACCATGCGGAGCGCCCATTCCGGCAGATGGCGCTGCCGAGGACGTCTCGCGGCGTCTCGTACCTTGACGCCGCCGCATCGGCCCGGCTGATATACGAGGGCATAAATTAGTGATTTTCTTCGCCATCAAAGAAGTAAGGAAGTCATACAATGGCCGCTCTCGGGGCTGTAACAATAGCGAGCAGAGACCCAAGTGAGTGGAACGGCTCAACGTCACGGCCAAGTGAAGCACGTATGTAGCGGCCATTTCCGCGGAGAGCAGACAGTAATCGCCCTCTTCAGGCTCGTAAACACGCTAAAATGACCACCGAGACACTGCGGGATGGCTCTTAATGGATTTCGGCTTCGATCTACGCCGTTCGACTTCGCCGCCCGGCTCTCCGAATTCCAAGTTGCCTTGCAAAATTAATGCGACAACTCCTTGTCCGACGCGGGCTCCGGACCGCGACTATTATCCCCATGAAACGCCGTGCCGGCCCCCATTACCCCGAACTCCTGAAAGTCACGCCAGACGCCCATAGCTAGAGCGGCGCCAAGCATTCGCTTTAAATTGTGAGAACGGTCTCTTCGGCGCGCCGAAACACGAGATCCGTCAATTCTCACATCCATGGCGTGGAGCAGCTCAACAATACGTCGAAGAAGGCGAAATATCTAACTGATGAAGGGCGTACTCTAGCAAAAATTGAACTAGAAAGTTTTTGGTATGTGATTGAATAATATCTATTTGTCCAATACATTTTTGATTGCTACATATTTTTAAGGTAATATTATTTGAACTTTTTCCTTCCGGTGCTAATAGTGAATTAAATTTTCAATCTAATTTGTGCATGTCATGAGAAAAATTATGATGTTCTATAATAACATTCTTGGTCATGTTGAAATAATTCACAGTTGCATTTGAAACTTTTTTTGTTAGCTAGTAATGAGAAACTGAAATTAGATTTTGGTTTTTCAATTTTATTTATTTTTTATTATCACAATGTTTTTATAGTAAAGCACACATACAGAGAAAGTATAAACTGAATTTACGATTATGTTCTTTAAGTTAATTTATAATTCATCAGTTTAGCATATTTTCTAAATTATAATGATATAGGGAATTATTGTATCAAATTCAATTTATCCATATGTATATATTTCTGGTTAAAATTTATACTTCACCTGTTTTATATAAATAAAATGTGTAGCAACTTACAATTAATATTTTGAAACTTAAAAATAAATCTGTTTGCTTCTACGTTAACTTCTGTTAAAGATGAAGGATGGCGTGCACTATTCATCAAGTGTATCCAACACTCGCTGAAATAGTGAAAAATCAATCAGGGTGTTTTAAAACGTAATAATAAACGAAAAGGTTATTTAGGATATCTGATATTAAAACATTTGGCTCAATATATTATTTTGCAATTGTAGATTATTTCAGCAAAAATATACCACTGCATATCAAATTAGTTATCAGAATTATAGCGGCAGATATTGAAAAGTAATGCTTGTAATCGATAGCATTCAAATTTTGCCCTCGTTGCATGGTAACATGGCTGTCGGTCCGGCCACTTAAAAGTTTTTTTTCTATTTGCCTAGCCAAGACATGAAAATAAAGCACGATCGCCTTGCATACGCCAAATATTTCCCGGCCAGCGTCCGGCACTGCGAGCAGCTTAGGGTAGGCAAGTCGGCGTCTTTTCGGCGGAGGCAAAGCAGCCCGGCTTCCCGAAATATTCCGCAGCAAGCGGCGGCGCGGTCTCTGAGGAAATCATTGGAAACGCAAGTTCAGGATATATTTGATTTTGATTTAATACACCGCGCATACGTGGCTTGTATTAGAAAGAATGCCGGCATCCGCAGATCATCTCGGCGGTTTGGCTGCGAGGCGCCGGAGCTTTCTCATTTGCGCGGCACGGCGCCGGAGCTTTTGGGAAATTGGGTACATTATACCTGAAAATTGAAAAGAATGTTGAATGCAGCGGCGAAGGTCGGGCGTAGCGGCGTCAATACATCACTGGTTCGGGGATTACCGCTCTTTCCATCCACCATGATACGTTCTTTATACGGCGGCCGCGTTTCCAGGCCGGCCGGCTCGAAGTGGGAAAAGCGTCATAAATAACGCTCAACCTGGCGTGTCGCGCTCTCTGTCGCACCCGGCGCTCCTCTGCTCCCTAGCGAAATACGTGAAAAAAGTGAGAAGCGGGTGGGCAGGCAATAAATAAACAGCAGACGTGAGGGTAACAGGAAAACTAAAAATATAACGATGAAGAGCGGGGAAATGACGGAGAGTGGAATTGGCATGTGTCCCTCGGCTCGCTTCTGGTTTCGAATGCACTTCCATTACTGCACGGCTGGCCGGCAGACGTGGCGGTTCGGGACTCGTCCACCTCCTAGTCCCGAATCGATTAAAGCTCGTTACGGACGAGCGTCTTCGTTACAAGGCGACGGCGGCGCGTTCCTTGCATGTCGCACGAGAGGAGAACTCGAACCGAACGGCCTCCATTCATCGCAACCGCAACCGCAGTAGTTAAGAGTCCGTTGTCATACGCTTGACATTGCTTGTAATATTTAAGTATTTCAACACGCAAGCACGTCAACACGACCTGCCGGATACTCACCACTTATTATTAATGCCACGTGACTGACCTTCTCCAACTACCGAACGGAGCTCCACTAATCACCGTCATTATTGCCATTCCCATAGTCATCGTTGTCATCTTCTTCTTCGGCGGCTAACTCGCGCCGCCTTGTCCTTCTGTCTCCTCGGGGCTGGTCGCCTCGAAGAAGGAACACAATGGGTTATTGTTCCAGCCGTTACAACATTGATACAATTGAGCCGCGTACCACGTGTATTATATCTTCACTGCGGGGAAAACATGCGAAACCTGTCAGAGAGCGGATCCGTACAAAGGGCGCCGTATTGTACGCGAAACTACACCCTTTGGTGCTCCGCTGTTATTATCATCGCCGTCATTACGCTGACGCGCTATCGGCGGCGGGGCTTGCATTCGTCCATCGGCACCTGTTCTGGATCGATCCCGATTCTTCTCCTAATTGCATGCTCGGGACGCGCGTTCCCGTTCGCGCTCCGGCGCTGAATTGTTCGAGCATCCACAACTAACCGTACGCAGCCGTCATTATAATAAAACGTCAAAACCACACACAAAAGCCGCCAATTACGCTCGCGGTTTGTGTGTTATGGAAAAACCATGCGTTCGATGGTAATCCATAATTCAGCTGCGTGAGGATAATGACGAGTCTTCGGGCCGGGGGGTGTTAACCGATAGTTCGAATTTGAATTCATTGTCTGCGCTAGACGAGCAAGCCATTGCCAGTTGGAGGTAGTTTACATACTACTTGGGAGCAATCGGGTCGTAGAGTGAATTGCCAGAACACTAACGCAAATAGAACTATCTTATGATACTTAATATTAATGTATCGATTACATTTACTTAAGTAAAAAGATTAACTTTTAACTAATTAGTGAATAACTATTAGTAAAATTTGTTTAACTGTAAATTATACGGTGTGGCCAAACTGTCGAGACTCTTGGCTGGAGTGAAGACAGACCTGAGTTCTGTTGTGGGCTTGAGATGGCTGCTGGGTAGCCTAGTCAGTCACCTGTGTTCATTCGAACAAAGGGTAATAATGCAATCATCTAATGTAGTGCTTGTTACATCGCTCCATATCAGATATAGTGCGCGACGACTGGGTAGTGGAAGCCTTAACCTCTCAGTTCGCAGGCCATGCCTTCACGCGAGCCATTAGAACTACCTCTTCAACGCCCCTATCATATGCTGCCTGTACGCTATTTATTTGTTATAATTACAAATAGTTATGAACTATCATTGAATAATTTTTCTTGTTCGTCATGTTTCTAATATACTGCAATTATTATTATAAAGCATAATATTTCTTTACCGTAATTCAAAATTATAACTATTATTGCAGACAGGTTTCTGTAATGTGTACCATAATTATTTCTAAAATAAGGAATTCATCTTTGATGTTGATGTTATTTATTCTTCAACTGTTATGATATTAATTTGCCTCATAAGCTAGGATTATTTGTGATCCACTTCTCCTATCTCTAACCAGTGTATGTATAAAAGAACACGCATTGAGGAAACCAATTTATTAAAATTATATTTAAAAAGATTTTTAGCATGCAATACATTTAACTTTGAATAGATATTATAGCAGCTTGTTAGAGGAAAAAGAACTGTTTTATAACGGTGTATATTAGAGATAGGCAAAGTGACTCATTTCTGGGATCAGATCCAAATCGCTCAGTCACCAAAAAGAGCTAGCTCTTTTTTATAACTCATAACTCATTTTCTGCTACATTTGTGCCTACTGGGTATATCAGTTAGGCTATTACTGCTACCATTATAAAACCAATTTTAATGAACTGTTTAATTCAACAAGGTTTCATTTAAATTTTATTTTTCCCGGATAATAGGGGCATTTTCCTTTTCCTTATTTGGTAAAATAGTACCCCAAATATCACTCGACAACGTACTAGCTCTCACCGACATTTCATTCTAAAATAACAACAAAATATTATAAATAAGGTAAATCGTTTAAATATTATATTATAGATGTTATAGATAAATATTACTTACCAAGCTGTATAAAGGCGAAGACTGATAGATAGAATAAGCAAAGTCGCAAAAAACTGAAGAGTTATCGGAATTAGAAACAAGTCGAGATCACGTTTCGGGAATGAATCAGGTCAGTGAGTCAGATCGAAACGGAAGAACCAAGAGCTGCTCGCATATGCGCAGACCGCACGACAGCGAAAAAGCGAGAACCGAGTGAGAGATCGAAGAGTTACCCCTCTTATTTTGTGAGTCATAATTCACTCACTCTCTACCGAGAGCTGGTTCTTTTGAATAACTCATGCCCATCTCTAGTGTATATAGACTATATAAAGGGTATCCCAAGAGAATTTAATTGAAAAACATTCTATTTACTTATTAGTTGGCAAAGTTATAACATTATTTTAAAGAGTAAACCGTGCCATTAAATGGCGTAAGGTGTCAAGATCTTGCTGATCAGTTCACTTCGCTATTTTTGCTTCAAAAATTGAATGCATCGTATGACAGGTAGCGCTGTCCTGCTGAAACCACAAGTCATCCAAACTCATCCCGTCTAAATAAGACTACAAAAAATCCACCATCATCTCAAGACAATGTTTAAAGAAAGAACGGCTCTATTACTCCACCAGCATAAAATCCAAATCAAACGGTTATTCTTTGGTTAGGCATAGTTTGAAGGATTTTCTCTGCTCCAAGATGTAACAATTTGTCTTATTAACATACCCACTAAGATAATAAATGCACTTCGTCGCTAAAATTTTTCTTAGCAAAATTGCTGTCGGCTTCTTAATTCTCTAGCATCCAATCGGCAAATACCCAGCGTTTCAAATGGTCTGGTTTTAGTTTCTGGGTTAGCTAAATCTTGAATGGGTGCAGATACAGACCTTTATTAAAATCAGTTGCATTGTGCTTTTCGAAATATTGAGTTGTAATGATCGATGGCGCTGTTACGTTTTTGGTCTCTCTGTCACATTACCGTTCGCAGCGGCAATGTTTTCTGTTGAACACAAGGTCGATTAGTTTTTTGTTGTCTCCAACATAACCCTGCTTGTTGAAATTTTTAATTAGTCTTTTCACAGTTGTTTCACTTGGTGCATTTCTCCTCTCGAAAATACCACGTAATTTGCGCATAGCATTGGGGAAGCCTTCTCCGTGCTTTTGTACTAAATTTTAACTTCTTTGACTTCGATAATTTCCTGCCATTTGTTCGGACTAAAGTCCGATGCCGCGGCAGTAGAATTCAGCGGCGAGATGCATCAAGACGTTTCTTTTCCGATCAACGTCAACTCGTGTGGCAGGCACTTTGACTTCTTCTGCTGTTTTCCTGCTTCACGAAGGATGTTGTAAATTGTTTGAGGGCTACAGTCGAAGTTATCGGCCAACATTTGGTAACTCATCGATGAATTGTCTTCATTTGTTTTGAACACAGTTTGACATCGATTTCTTGCGGGCGTCCGGAACGTTTCTTGTCGATTAGACTTTTTTGTCTTCTTGGAACCAATGTCTAGCAATGGCTTCTCCAACATCGTTTCCATAAGCCTTGCAAATATATCAGCCAGCTGTTTTGACAATATAGTTAGACGTAGACAAGATCTTTAGAAGTAAAATGAAACACACAAAAGTCAAAAAATTACTGTTATTAATAATAGTTATACAATTGGAAGCATGATCAAGACACATATTTATATATTTGCTAAAAATTTTTTTTTAAATTTACTTTTGTAAAATTAAGGCAACTAGTGATGCTGTACTCTATTTATTATTCCGATTATAATTCATTATCAGTTTCCTTAGATAACAGTACTTTCGCTATAGACAGGTCCAATAAAATATTTCAGAAAATAAAATGATGGTGTTTTTGAAAATATGAATGAGTTTTTCTGACAAAAAATTATATTGAAAAGGCTTTGTGAAGTTATTCCAGGCGGCTAAATTTTGGCAAATGCCATTATTTTAATTTAATATGGTAGAATATCATTTGACTGAGTATCAAGGATTGCATTGGGCTTTGTGATGATATACATGCGAGTTAAAAAGACCGATGGTGTTTGTGATGCGCTGTTTTGATAATGAGTATTATCTGGAGTTCGAATAAGGAAGGGGTGCGTGCGCGTGTGTGTATATATAATAACGTAAACGGTTTGCGAAAGCAAATTTGAGAAGCAGGTACTTTATGATTGCTTATTATCGGCAGATGATGTATTGTGCGGCGTCTTCGAAGGAAGCGGCATTGTGGGCGAAGAAGGGAAGCGCGGTGGTTCAGCAAAATGCTCAGGAAGGAACGCATCGATAGCATTATCGGCATTTGCAAGTCGAGTTTCCACACTAGCCTATTAAGCGGGCCGGGGGTGGCGGGCGAAAGATTCGGTAATTACATTTTCCAGCGGAGTATGTCGGCGCGCTATGCAGATCACATTTTAATGCAATTCCATCCATTATTCTGGCAGGCCATTAACACCCGCCCTGATGCAATTTGGATTGTATAGAGCGGTGTAGATTCGGAAAGCTATCTGCTTTATTTGGCTAACAAAGGCAGCAATCCGGCGCGCTGATGACATTACGGGCGACACCGCCGGAGCCGAAGAGGCTAATGCAGCCGGCGGCGCGCTAACCTGTCTAGTTATCCTGGCCGGGCTTGATTTGTAACCGGGCTCATGCGGCACATAAACATACGGCCGCTTTTTAATCCTTTTGTGCGGTATGGCCACTATATCGCGCGTTTTTATAGCGACTCCGGCGTCCTCGCGAACGGGACACCCAGATCTTCGGCGCGCGATAAACGCGGGACATCGTTAAGCGCGCGCCGCCGCCCGTCAAGCGCCTAACGAGTCACCTGGACTCACCTGGGGCCGCCGCAACGCGGCACCCAGAGATCGAATCAATTGTCTCGGGTTTCGGCGACAGTGACGGGCGCTCGTGTTGTGCCCGCGAGCTGGGAACGCCAGGAATGCCGGCGCGTTTCCCACAGCCCGCGTCCGCCATTAATTAGGCGGTGGTGGCACCCGACAGAAGAACAATGGGCCATCAGTAACACTTCGCGGTGTCGCCAAGAAAAACATCCTAATGCGGAAATTTGCGCCTCGCCGCGAGCGCGCCCCTCGCCGGCGCCGAAAAACCCGCGATCGGGGGAGGGCAAATTAATAGCGCACCGAGGGACCGCGGGAAACTTGCAAATCCCGAAGAAGTTAGCAATGCAGATTTTCAATTTTTGCGGGGCTCGCGGTTTTAATTTAAGAAATTTTTATTTATAAAGGCGCCGCGGCGCTCGGGAAGTAATCTAGCAGCGCATCTAATATAAAAGAGCACATCAGTGCTATAACACTAATTAATTATGAATGTTATATACAGACTTATTGGTTTTACCAAAGCAGTCAAGAGCTATTCAACTTTTCTTATCAATAGCAGTAATATCTTGGTGGAACCGTTCTCCATCTGCATCTCCAACATCACTAAGATTCGGAAGAAAAAAGTTCAAGTGCGGATATAAAAAATATATCTGCAGGGTCACGTTACAACCCAATGTTTGGTAATTTTTAGAGCGTTCACCGACAATATCTTTATAATTTTTATCTTTTTTATTTCTTAAAAAGTTCTGTTTTACTATTTGAGTGCGTTTTAAGTCACTTAGGACATCTTCAAATGCCGCATCTAGCATTACAAGATTAATCTGAGGTCCTGCAAAGATTTTCTATTTCCCTTTCTTTACGATATTGAAATGCATATCCTTCTTTGTTCATTGCCCTATTCTACATGCAATGGTTATAAAAAATGTCCTTACGTTTAACGAGAGCTGGGTAAATTATGTTCTTTTGACTAGGATCATTTTTAACAACATAAAGCAAACGTTTTCCCTGACTATCCCACTCATAAATATAACAGCTGTATTGCAAACCAACTAGAATTGGTACAAATTTTAAATCGACACTGATATACCATTGATGCTTTCTTTAATGAATTTTGTTAAGAAGGCGGTTCCATATTTTCATTTGATTCTCTTATATGAACAGCATATCTATCAGAAACCAAAGGGTAAATATTTTCTATGGGCAAAAGAACAACTTTTGGACACAGTTTCGAAGAATCCGTGAAAAGACGCCATTCTTCTATATTGTGTTTCTAACCTAATGTAAGCATCGAGTCGTCAATGTTATTGAAAAAAAAGACCTTCTTTAGTTAAGGAATGTTGTGTTGAGTTAATATTGCGTCGATTGCGATATACTAAAAAACTTTTAAACTTGCAATCTTGATCCTGGTATCTCTGCTTGAGTTTTTGATAAACATTTAATTTCAATTGAATTATTAGATTAGGTTAATCTTCTTGATGTCGTAAAAGTTCCTCATCGCTGCTAGTTAGTACTACCAGTTGCTCCTTCCGTATCATTTTGTGCGTCTGTTAAATCAGCTGAATATCTTGGAACGCGGAGGATTTTTGAATGAAGTAGCGGCCGAGTAGGAAAAGGCAAACTGAAATACACAATTTGCTTTTGATCTTTGCCTAAGTAGCCAAAAATTTTGGAGCAGCAAAAGTAACAATACATGGTAAGGTCCATTTGTTCTCGCCATATCATGGAAATTCTAAACGCCACAGCAGTGTTTTTCTCATTAATCCAATTTCTTAGGATAACAGCACAACGTGCAAAGCAATTTTTGAAAGTCCAAGATTTGTCTTGATTTTTAATTTTAATGCCAAAGTAATAGTGGTGCGTTTCTCTATTGTTGGTGTAATGCTTCGCTTGTGCCGCTGAATTGTTGAACAAAAACTATTCACATCATTTATGCAACTGCGAGACATAAATATTAAACGGAATATTTAACAGATGACAAAAAACCGATTTAATTTAAATAATGCTTCTCTGCTCTCTTATAAATCCGCCTAAATACATATTAACGAATTTCAAAAATGCGATTAGAAAAGAAAAGAGATTTGGGGTTGCGATGTAAGAAATATACTAAGAACTGGTTAGACCTGTTTAGGCATATCAGCTAGAACCAGATTTTTTCTGTATATCACATATATACCCATGGGCCTTCGGGCCTGCTACGGGGAACTATAACTATAACTATCACATTTATCTAATAAAATAAAAAATATGGACTAATATAGTAAAAGAGTTAGGTATGTTAGGTACATTTTTTTATTATTTAACTTTTTTAACGAATCTTATCCTATGCAATTATTTAAATAAATGCGGAGTAACAATACGTTTGCTACTGTACTGTGAAAATATTATCAGTGATTAATTTCTGTTGAAAAAATAAAACTACCAGATTTAAAGAAAGTTGCAAAGCTATTAGGCCTTTCTATTGGATTGTCCATTGATAATTGAAGCAATTATTTCCGTTTAGAGCACTGTAAACTTCCCTATGTCTATTTCGCTTTAATGCTTTAGATGATAAAAATGCAGCGAGGTCGAAAGGAATGCAGGAATTATCTTGACCTAAAAAATACACTTGAACAGTTGAATCAACGTTATCCCGTACTTTTTGCAGGCCTCTCCATTGCACAGTATATAGGAACAGTGAGCGTCGCGGCAATTAATATCCAGCATGTTTGCAGTCTTCAGCAGGCGCGTTGTCACTTAGCAACAACCGCGCGAATATAAATCTCCGATAGTTCCGCGCAGTTATGAAATGTTCTACGCCGGCATTAACAAATCCGCGGATTAGTTTGACTAATTCGCGCCCTGTAGCGGCTTTGCAGCCAGCCTTCTGGGCACTTGGCTTGCATTATGTACGACGTGAGATTTTTCATCACTAAAGATGTTTGAATGCTTGGTGGCGTTGTTAATTAGTGAGGTACTGATAATAATACCTTAATCTTTGGGGTTTTCATTAGAAAAGTACGAAAACGAAATTGATTCTTGGTATGGAAGAAAAAAGGCCATCTAAAGAAAATTACTGTAAAGTAATTTTGTGATCAAAGTAGGATCAGAAGAATTAGCTGATAGACTTTTTCCAAATAGTTATTTTTTTTCAAAATGACGCCATTGGTGCAATTTAAGACACAAGCATTTCATTTGAACATCCTCGCCATTTTGATTTAGATTAGGACAGCTTTCCATTAATGTTAATAAAGTTATGCTGTAAAAAATATATTTATAAAGAAAATTACGCAAAGAAACTGGGTGAGACGTGGTCATATTGAAAATTTGTACGTTCCATTTTTCTCTGAAGATTTATTACAAACAAATGAGCAGTTGAAGAATTTTTTTCTAAACATTCTTTTTCTTTAATTTTGAAGATCCAAGGATATTTCAAGTTGATGCCTTTTGCATTGCTTTTTTTCTAATTTGTATTTGTGTGTAATAGGGGTAGGTTATATGTTTGGTGTAACAATATGAACAGAAAATATTTGAGAAACAAAATTATTTTCTTTCTCTTCGTTCTTTCCCATCTTAGGTTTTTGTGTAGGTGTATTAACTTACTTTTTGCATATAGGTTCGGCAATACCTGGATTTTTTTTATATACCGGACAAAATATCATTTCATTTTAGTTTGGACTTTAGATTCCTGTACTCTAATTAGAAATATCTCGACTAAAAATATTTTTATCTAAAGGCACAAATCACTTTATAGCATTTTCAACTGAAGTAATTTACGCATGTGTTGGTTCTAGTAACCTGAAACTGCGTTATGGTTCAAGAAGAATGGGTGCGAGGTCACTTAGTTGCTGATTGATTGTAATAAGAGGCTTAAAAATTATTACAGCGCTGCATATAGCGCTAGAGAAGTTGCTTCTTGAAAGATACACATCTTGGTGTTTAAAGATGTTATCGCGGTCGTTATTTATTCGGAGCATTAATTCTGAATTGGTATTTGGAATCATACGAACCGAAGAATTTCATTGACATGGCTATAAATTTTAGCACCGTTGCTATTGGTCTGTCGGGTAAATGCGTAAAAACAAATTGGATAAACGTTACAACCTTAACGTATTTTGGAATTGCCCAGACACCTTCAAATCGACGTTTACTTGGAGATTCCCATAAAAGTGAAATAAAACACGACATCTTATTGCCTCCTGATGGCAGCTTGAAATTTGGGAATTTGTATGTGCGCTTTCGGATGGATGTGTGGAATGCAGAAGGATGGGGCGGGATAGGATGTACGTCGTGATCGTGTTCAGTATGTTTGAAGCGCCTTGATGTAGGCTGCGATCCAGGGATTTATGGTCAATATCAATTAAAGCCGTTCGGGACGTGTTTCCAGGACGCCGCCGTTCCATCGATTGCGCCGGCGGCTCTCGTCCCTAAATCTTCGGTGTAAACAGTAATCAGGTTAATTAATTCGCATAAATAATCTGGACGTAGGAGGCGGCCATTCCGGAGGCTGCGGGCGGGCGCCGCGCTCGCGGTTCATCTGCCAGGCCGTCCACCAAAGCGTTCGATCACGAAATGGCTTCAGCACAGTGTAAGCGAATTGTTTTGTTTGCAATTTGCCCCCGCCCCGTGTGTCCCCGATTCTGTTTTTCCGCAGCCCCCGGGATCCCGAGCCGGCGGCGCGCAGATAAGAGAATTGCACTGTCAAGCCAGAATGATATATTTGACCAACATTTCCATACAACCTCGCGCGAGGATTTCCAATGAAGCGCGCACAGCCCGAACGTGCGTAATCTCTCCAATTCAAATTAACACGCGCGGGTCGGCGGCGGCCGGGGGCGGCCGAGGAGCGAGCGCGGCTCAACTTATACTTCGATACGATCTGCACACACCTGACGCCTATCCGATACGCTGCGATGCTAATATATTGCCGTCTCGGCGCCTGTAATTTCCCGCATGATCTACGGCTGTGCGTAAGGTGCGGAGTTACGACAGCCAGCCGGCAAACACAAATTGCCGTTTGTTAACGCCGCGCGCTTTCCCCCTGCCAGGGCCATTTTTAACCGGTTCGGCTTATTAGAAAGTGGGGTATGATTGAGTGCAGTTTGTTCTTCTTTTAAGGAAGCCGAGCTTGCGGAAGAAAACCCCCCTTGCGACCGTAATCAGATTTCGTAGATACAATGCAGCTAGTCTTCTGCCAACTCTCATAGGTCCTGATCATACGAAAAACACTACTCTATGATCCTCATACTTCACAAATTCAATTAATTGTGGTTAATTGTTTAATTTGCCTTAATTACAAGTTAAACTGCATAAGACGGTTCGGATTTTATGCATGATATAACGAGCTTCTATCTCATAAATAGACAGAAGTGCTGTCATCAACTGTGCCATCGTTTTCAGGGCGTCTTCTACCGACTGGCGACTTGTCTCTTGATTACTCCCACTACTGTCATCTGTCATTCTTTCTATATGTTCCTTCCTTTTTGTTTTTCTTCTTACATTATATCTTCACATCTTCCTCTATCTCTTAATGTCTCATTTATGTGTCTTCTAAGTATTCTTATCTCTGTTGTCTCTAATAGTCTTTGTGTTGTGCTAGTGTCCAGGTCTTGTTTCACATGTGTGTCATGACTGGTCTTATTATACTTTTATACATATTTGCTTTGGTTTCTGTTGATAAGTGTTTGTTTTTCCATATAGTGTTATGTATACAACCGATTGTACTGTTTGCTCTATTAGTATGTTTCTTCGCTTCTTCTTTTATTTTGCCGTCACTGGATATGTTGATGCCTAGATACTCAATTTTTTTTATCTGTTCAATTATTTTATTTGCGACTACTAGCTTACATCCTATTGGTTCTTTACTTATCACTATTGTTTTCATTTTTTCACTGGATATTATTATGTTATGCTTTTGTCAGGCCTTTAAAGGTCATCCTTGTTTTCTGCCATAATTATTTTTAGCTTATATTTCCTATTTTACATAATCTTTTTGTTTTGACTTTCCTGATTATCTCGTTCATTACCATATTGAACAGCAGAGGGCTCCAGCAGTTTTCCTATCTAACACTATTGTTGTAGTTTATGGGATCGACAAGTCTTCTTCTGTTCTAACGGTTACTTCGTTATCTTTATAAATATTTTTGACTGTTTTTATTAAATTTAACGGGATATTTCTATCATATAGCAAATGCATTATATCTCTTAATTGATCCCTATTAAATAGATATTTTATTATGTTATATTCCAATGTTTTTTGCCGTCTTACTATAAAAACGGCGTCATTAAATGATCGACCTACTTTGAATCCCTACTACTCTTTCATTTATTTATTTTTTTGCTATTATTTTTGTTGTTAATTTCAGTGTTGTGTTTAGTAGTTTTATTCCTCTGTAGTTATCGGATTCTTTGGAATCATCTTTCTTAATTATTACTCTTCGCTATTCATCTGGAATTTTGTTAAATCTTACAATTCTTGGGATAAATATTTGGAGTTGTTTAAGACCGGCTAAACTGCTTCTGTACTTGAGTACTTCGGTTACTGTTTGGCTTTCACCTAGAGATTTTCTACTTTTTAGTTTTTGTAATACTTCTTTCACTTCTTCTTATTATAGTATTATTGTTCCTTCGATAGTTGTTATGTTTGGTCTTTTTTGTATTATTTAACTTGTTTTTCTATTGATCAGTTAGGTTAGTAATCCATGTTTTCTTTTCAATATGTTTGTGTTCAGTCAATTCTTTCATTTCACTCCTCTGTTGTCTTTTAAACCTCCATATTTGTCTTTGTTGCCCGTAGAAATCTTTCTATTGTCTTTTCGTAAATATTTCCCGGTACTGTTTTTCTTTTGTTTTCTTTGCCAATTAATGAGTTTTCCTTCTCATTCTTTTATATTTTTTATAGTCCTTATTATTTATAGTCTAATCATAGGAAATGTCTGGAAACGAAGTAGTGGAATTATATATATATAAATTAATGTTTTATTGTGCGTTTTTAAATCGCTGCCTTTCTGGCACATTCTTTAAAGAGCGCATGGTCGGGGCTGTAAAGGGGGTAGCCATTACCGTCAAATGGATTTGATGATATTAATGGTTGTAGATGTGTTTTAATAAAGAAGAAGCGCATTGCTGAAGGAATGTCGCGTTTTTTGCGTGATAGGTGTATTTTTCTTTTACTAGCGGTAGTGAATATTGATTGTGTTTTGTTCTGTTAAGAAAATAATGAAAATCACGACTTCTTTACAGGCTCGTTTGGAGTCAATGATATACTGATGAATTCAAGTTTAGTATCTGATACAAAAATCCGTCTCCCTATTTTCCATTTTACCATAGTCTCTGAGTGTTCTCAAGTTGTGTAACCTTTTATTTGCCGTTAAAGAGGCGAAAGACCTCTCTTGTCCTTTTAGTGTATATTTTATCAATTGTTGACCTTCAGTAAAGGCTTTGGTGTTGCTGGTATGAATGCTACGCATGATACTTATTCATGTTAAAAATATTGTTATAATGCGCTGTACAATTATGCTACAGGATGACAAATAGTATAATTAACTTATTTTATTTGTTTTGTTTAAATCCGCAGTTGTTGATTTATCATTCTAGTCGTCCATTTCAAATTAACTTATAGTACATGCTAAGAATCTCCATCCAAACTCAGCGCCGCAGTGTTGCAATATTGGTAGTAGAACAGAAAACTCGTTTCCATTTGATTAATTTATATTTGAACTACTTTTACTATTGTTACCACTTCTTCCATTTTTGTAAAAGGAAATTGTAATTTTTTAATGTACTATTAAATTGTTTTTAAAGTTATTTGTATAATAATAATACGAAAGCAAATTATTGATGATGTTTTTTAGTTTTGGGTTATTTATGGTTTCAAAGTTTTGTTATACTTGAACTAACACAGTTCTCTTTAAACATTAGTGTCATATCCATTTTATTTTATTATTTTTACTGCAGACTTTAAACAGAGATTTCTTGTGATAGTTTTTGGTATTGTGGATTTACTGCCGAGAGCTACTCCCGAAGCCGGCGCTCCAGAGACCAAGCGTCTCGACACCGGGGTTGGGAAATGACCTCGACATCATTACACTCATAATGCCCGATCCGCAGCCTCATCTGCACAGGCCATTGCGCCGCGAGCCGCGTCCCCCGATCGCTGATTCATGCACACATCGCTCACTACATGATGCCAAACAAAACAGAACAATGATGATGACGAATGGTGGGGAGGAGGCCTGCGCCCTGTGACGGAGATCGCTCGCCGGAAACGGATGTGAAATGACTCGTGAACCCCGGCCGCATCTCTGCGATATTATGGTCTTCTAAATTACAAAACCTCTCGAAAATAAGCTCCCGGCTCCATTAGACGCCCGGGAAATTGGACCGAGATGCCATAAGTCATACGCTCCAACAATTAGCGACGGCGGCGATGTGGAAATGCACTGTAAGAAAAACGTTTTTTGTGCCCAATGCCTTTGTTCATTTTTCGGCTTAGACGAGAAAAACATTGGTAAGTGGCTATCGCTGTCGCGACGGGAATGATTCGGCAGTTCAATTATTTAACTGTATATTATATGTGGTACTCTTCAGAATATGTAAGGAATCGTTTTGAAGAACATTCAATTTTTATACTTCTCTTCTTTGTGAGATTGTTGCTTTTAAATTTTATTAATTTTCTACATGATGCCTAATAATTATTTATTTCCTTTATAGATGACACCAGTTTTTATGTGAAATGGTTATTGATGACGTTTTTCTATATTTACTTTTTATGCTAGTTGTGAATTGTTGGAGTAGTTAATAATGTAAGTGGAATATTAAACCGAGTTTTTGAGTTAGCGCTCAATTTTATCCGCCTCCGTGGCAATAATCTTTGCACTTTATAGTGGCGAATTTCACTTCTCGTGCACCGCAGCTGTTGTAGCAGTGCCGCCGCGTATTTCCTGCTACAAAGGTTTCCGCAGCTGCCGCTTTGAATTTTATAGTTTCTGACAATATAAAATCTCCGGCAGGTTTATTTAGAACAAATAATTTGCAACGCCGTCGCTAAGCCGATTAGCGGATTACGATGGTAGCAACGATTTAACGATTTAACGAGCGCGAGGGCCATATATGAGGATTGGGGCATAAACAGGACATGTTTTGCATATGGCGCTGCAATGACGAGCAACTTAATTAGCTCTACGAATCGTCCACATGCGCTCCCTGTGTCCTGCTAATATATCATAACTTTGCTTAACGAAGAGTGGCGACAACTTTATGGTAACGAGCTTAATTTCAAGCCTGCAAGTAATCATTATCGATTTAAAATGAGGCAGCCGTGCGCAAGCCAATTGTAATAATCGCTAAGATAAAAAAGATCGGCAATAAATGAAGAGGTGCGATAGAGTTAAATATCCTTTTCCTCTGGATGCGTTCTTCTAGTTACAAACAATAGTTTATGTTTATCACTTTTGTTTGAATTTCAATTAAACTGCAAAAAGTAGATAAGTTTGACGAAAATGTCTAAAAATGAGAGCCGGCTTGGAGGTGTAGTTTCTCTAGCTGTGTGACTAGTGCAGCATGTTGACCATTTCTTTTATGTTACCTGTAAATTAATCTAATTCATGTATTTATATCAACTGCGAATAAATTAATACCGGAGAAGGTACTTAAGATCTTTATTAATACCATCTGCTTGAGGTTGAAAAGGTAGTAACCATATGACAATTACAGTATCTGTTCACTGCTTACAATGGCAAACAATTCTGCAAATTTAACAAACATGGTTACAACACGGATATTATGAGAAAGCTGCACACAGTGATTCTGTAAAGCGAGACGATGTTGTTAAAGTAAAATGCGTAATAAATAAGCACATTGTATGGTGTCCTAATTTTTTTATTACAGAGAGACAATATTGAAACCTAAAGATAAAGAATTCAGTGACTTGATGTGGGAATTCATCTAGAAGTTGGATAAAGTTAATGAAAGCAGCTTTTGTACGTTTTTGTTCTTGGTGATTGTTGTGCAAAGTAAAGTTATTCAAAAATGACAAATGAAGGTGATTGTCTTAATCTTAGAATTTGTGCTCATAATTTTTTATGTTCATTTAAATTGTCCAAATTTGTAGTGTCGTACTGCTAAATGTAATAACAATTTTAGTGCTACATAAATGGTCTGCTAGAAGATAAAATAATTTTATGACGAACATACAGTCAAAGCATACAAGTAGCAAGAAATGCTATTAATATTTGTATCCTTCAAATACTAACTTTAGTTGTACAAGTGATTCTTACGCATTTTTTAATAAGGGTGTTTCTGCAGTCGTACTATGTACGCATTGAATTGCCGTTATCAAATAACAGTAAGCTAAGTGACTTGGGTAAACTGTTATGTCTGCAACAATAAACGAAGACATTAATAAATAATACATGTTATGATTACATCTATAATGAATTGTTAATAGTAATACAAAAGCTAAAAATATTAAATGAATTGAATTATTTTAATATTCTACGCAGAAAACGAATACTTAAATTTTTTTGTCGAAAATGATACTAACAATAATACCTTTACAGTAAAGGTTGAAAA
Source organism: Sinelater perroti (assembly GCA_036346155.1). NCBI lineage: Eukaryota > Metazoa > Arthropoda > Insecta > Coleoptera > Elateridae > Sinelater > Sinelater perroti. The sequence continues at coordinate 4,416,451 of JARFIY010000359.1, forward strand.
TGCTTCCTCACCTCCTAAAGGCACACCTAACCTAGTATTCTATGCTATTTGAGGTTTGTTACGTTGTCAATACCATTTATTTGTATTATAATGTATTCCTTCAAAGTGTACAATGTTTCGAAATGTACCTATTTGCAGTTTTTTGGCCAATTTTACATAAACTTTAAAATATTAAATTCAGCGGTAGTAGTAGTTAAGAAGTTATTAAATAAACTTTAGTTCAGTGCCATGGGTTTATCTGATATAGGGTATGTAACAGAGCTCTGTAGAGAATACTATTAATGTAGTTCTATATTATCCAAATAGTCAACAAGTTCATTAAAATATGTTGGTAGTCTATTCTCTTCGGAAATATTGTGTACTAAACTCATAGTTTTTCTGAATGCATTGGTAGTTTATGTATGTTCTGTAAGTTCCAATAATCAAGAAAATTAAACTCTGCCTTATACTTGAACTATATGATGGATATTATAAAGATTTTGGACAATGAACGTTTACAACTAACGGCCATAATGACTTTGTTTTGCATCTGTCCTCTACAATTATTAAATAGCCGTTACCACCTTATACAGCTTTGGATTACTTTCTTTGCAGATCTTTCACATATTTAGTACGATTTTATGGTCTACTGTAATCGAATTCTTAAGGGTTTACAAGTTCATAATTTTACTTGTGCAGTCATGGAATTCTAAATTAAAGATGTTTTTTCGTTCCACTCGTAAGAGATTCGTTTGTTTCCTGTTTTGTGCATCAGTGCCTGCATTGATTTTTTGGGGAGAATTGTGGCCAGCAATTTTTGCTAATATGACTTTCGTACAACTATGAATTTGTATTCTAAATAGTGTTTTATGATGACAGGTGAAACTTAGAGTTTACATAGTACACTTAAAAGTAACGTGAAGAATTACAACGCATTCGTATTAATACAGGAAGAAACCTGAATGAATGTACATTTAGAATACTGTTCTGTGTATTTCATTTCGATTATTATAAATTTTTATATCAAAGATATTTTATGCATAAAAATGGTGTCCCAGAACCTGAAACTAATTATACCACCGAAAGAAATGTAAATAAATTCAAAGATTATCAAAGCTATTAGTGAGAACGAAATTGGCTAGTGACAATAGTCAAATAAGATGAATTTAATATTTAGTGTTTGACATAAACATTTTTAAAAGTATCCATGCTTGGAAAACTTCCAAATATGTTATTTAAAATTAAAAATATTACTCGTTGAGAGGTCCTTACAATTTAAAGTGGGTTATGCGTAAAATATTTATAGTCATGTCTCCCCATTCCCTTATCCGATCCCCTCTATTTTTCATTGTACTATGGCAGATTCATTGAGAGGGAGGAAGAGAGAGAAGGTAGAATTCCCCGGGCTCATAGTTCTTAGGAGGTCTCAATAAATCGTTATTTATATTAATAAAATTGCTATGTTTTAAATAATGCCCCAGATGTTCGTAATTCAATTTTGTACAAATTCAAAGATCTTGCTGGTTTTAATATACAGCAACATCCACTTTCGTTATACTTTCGCAATACAAAAACCAGTCTGAAATAGCACTCGAGGCCTACTCCGAAAATAACGAGTCATATCTTGTTAGTAAAAACAAAAAACACTGTATGTAGCCCCAGTCCCCATTAAAGTAAGCTCTTGAGATCCCGCTTCTTCTGATGTAGCGAATCGAGCTTTTGTTTCCCAATCATAGCCGTAGACCAATGTTTTATCTTTACTTTTGACTACTTTGAGGAAATCTGAAGCAAGTCATTAGCAATTGCTCTGGTAATAATAACCGTAGAATAAATTTTGTCGTGATGTTTGATGCTGAGGTTTTTCATCAAAATGTCACACTTTAGTTTTTGGAATTTTCAGTTCACCTTTTAGTTCTCGGATTGTCAGTCACCGTACCTTACTGATTGCATTCCGTATATGTTTCACATATTTTTGGTCTTCCAAAACCTGGAATAATTTCAATTTATTTCTGATCATCTTTGTACCACGCCTTTATTTATGCTGCACTTATTACATCATTTCTGATAACCTCCCGATGACTCACACAGTTTTTGCGGGTGAATGTTTTAGCATTGCTAACGAAGTTTGCTGCAAGTCTTGTCGGTCATTACAAATGCAGTGATCACACACTACTTGTGCTCAGTCACCGAAGCATAACTACCAAGTGATCCAACCAACGTAGTTGTCCTCATTCACGCATGTCCATTAGAGCTCGCTTTCATCAGTTACTAAGATTATATCGTAGTAGCACAACTGTTTTTGTTATATTAACATTAGTTGCCACTGTTTAAAGTATTCTGAAAAGTCCTTTGTTGGAATCATATGGTCTTACAGCTTTGGACAGTCTGGGATCTCTTTCCACTTAAATGCTATTTAAGTTTTGGGAACAGGCAGAAGCCACAGGATAGCAAACTTGAACAGCAGTGTGACACATTTTTTAGTTCTCCTGCTGCCAGTCGTCGAGCTTTGTTGATTGTAGCTGGTACTCGTTTAATATTTTCTAATTTTTGGTCTTCTAGAAGATTTCCGACTATCCCTGAATCGTTTACACCAAGTGCTGCACTCATTGTGTTGCATTTGAATGCAGATTTGATCGGCGCCTAATTTTCAACTGACCCGACCAGTTAAACCTTTATTATTTACGCATGCGCGTTACAGTCCACTATCATCGGTTGTCAGGTTGCATAGTAGCCGAGCTTACTGTTTTGATTACATCAAAATTCGTTGCGTATTTTTCGGGAAAGATCGCATGTATTTACCAGCTGCGCATTTGCATAGAACAAAGCATAATATAGTAATACTTTAAATTGGTTTATTGTACTAATTGAAAACTTTGGAAAAATGATTTTGATTTTTAGTATAAGTATTATGTAAGAATGTTTTGATATTAATAAATATAGAAACAAAAAAGAATATTTTAGAGTCCCGATAAAAATATTTTTGCGGAGCCTTATTCCTAGGTATATACCTATGAAATATACGTGCCTAATGTGAATTAAATCTGGTAGGAACTGTGTAACAAAAATATCAAGAAAAGTTGAATGGTGGGTAGTTTTCAGATTGGAGAAGGGGGGGTAAAACAAAATCTATAGTAAAATTGAATGGAAGTCGTGATGTTATGTGATGGTTTCTACAATAAGTAATACTTCTAGGAAATGTACCTAACAATCGAAAATAGTAGCTACAAATATGTTAAAGATATGTAGTTTAGAAAAAACTCAAAAACTTTTTAAGAACAGTAGGAGCAGTAGTCTTAAAGGAAAAGTAAGGGAATACAAAAATTGCAATTGATATAAATGCTTCAAGAATGTTATGATAGTTCTAGAATCTAGTGACGGTAGTTAAGGCTTTTTACACTTTTGCCTCACTATGTAGAACTGATCTTCCGTTTGTGTCAAAAAAATATGTATTTCACCGTAGTCTCTATAGCAAATTTGGAATTTATTATTTACATTTTTAATGTGGTCAAATGGTAGATTTATGCACCCATGTTATATTGTAACTATGCACAATGGAGGGCACCAAGCAATTAGGAGTTCCGCTCCTCGATGGTAGTTTATGAGCACAAATGTTTTTGTAATTAAAGTGGAGTCACGTTTTGGCTGCGTGGCTGCGAACGTCTCCCGAAAACGAGCAAAAGTTGCGCAATGGCGCCGCCGGAAGCTTGAAATACTCCTGTCGAACGCCTCCAGCGAAATTGTGCAGAATGCTGCGCACCCTGCTTTATTATCGAGCATGTGGATCCCAATTAAGAGGCAGCAGCTGTGAAAATTAATGGAGCACAGCTTTTAAGATGTAATTGGGCACATTCATAACTCCGCCGCGACCAACTGACGGCGCGCGTGCACTGCACTATAAAACAATGACACCCGACCTCTTCGCAGTTCACCTCGTCCCGTCGCTGCACCGTCGCCGCGCCGCTCAGCCGTCCGTTCAGCTGTAACACTATCCGGCCCAAATCGGCCGATCTATCATTTGTAAGAAAGGGGTGCGAACATTCCGCTCGCCCTAATCCGGAAACGATAATTGCGAACAGTAATGGAAATAACAGTCGTTTATGTGTAATCACGCTGTTTGGGAAGTGAAGGGTGCGAGAAAAGGAACGGCCGGCCTAATGCGATTGCGACGCCGGCCGGCGGTCGCGGCGTCGTCAAACGCCGCGTGTTGCCAACGCGGTACCGGTGGAAATGGACGGGGCGCCGTAACAGTAAACATCAGCGCAAAGACGGTCGGCGGCAAAACTTCAGGAACAACTGTTTACACTCGAAGGGCGTGGGGTTCGGCAAATTACAGCCTCGATCATTAGCCAGGATTACTCTGTAATAATGGAACGCGGGATGAAGAATGGGAACGGCATTCCGTGAAACCTTACACTGCTGTGAAGGGTTGACGAACAATACGGCACGCTCCATAATGCTGTTTGGCACTTAGAGAGCGGAATCAATATGTTCCAGATATCGGGGAGGGTCGCCGGGCACTTACGTACGTACGTACGCACCTAGTTGTTAAGCGATGGGAACGGATGGGTGGAGGACAGGGCGAGCACGATCGGACACCACATCCATCCCTGATCCGCGTACCTACCTATCCACCCATCGAACTGCACGCCCGTCCGTCCGGCGGCGTTCATTTCGAGTAGGACTAATTGTCCCGTTTGTTCCTGGCTCACGTATGGAGTAGATGGGGGCGCTCCATCCGGGCTCGTGCTGATTCGGTGCTTTGCTATTCCACGCATGGCCTGGCAGACCAACAACAATTTCCTGAAATCTGAAGAAATTGGCCGTGGGGTCCCGCTAACTGTATGATATTGGCTGCTTGACGGCGATTTCTATGCGCGTCGCAGCTTACGCTAAATAAAGGGAGCGATCTTTGCGCTGGTCAGCCTGACGCGCCATGATTTGTTCGATACGTGTTTCCCGATAGTAAGTATGATTAGGAGGCGCCCCCGCCCCCGCCTCCGCCACCGCCGCCGCCGCCAATTATCCCGTGTTCGGGTCCGGCCCGCAGCAGATGTCGCCGGGACGACGGGTCAGCGCGCCTCCGTCATGATCGGCCGCCGGGTCGGGCGTCAGCTTGCGACCTCACACTTGCTCATTTATGTGCCGGAGATATTAAACCGGGAATTTATAGCCGCCCCTGCGCCGAGCCGTTCGAGAGCGCTGCTGCCGCCGCCGCCGCCGCTGCCGTAGCTACCCGCTCCGCTTTACGGGCTCAATCGCAATCGCGCTTTTGTTTGTTCGAGCTCGACAGACCGTTTCCGGCGCGGCCGCCCCCGAGCTCTTCCCAGAGAAATTCGAATTAATGCGAACCCTTCCTTAATCCAGCTTTGCGAAGCGTACATAACTTGTCGCCTGCTGCCCCGGCATGATTAATGTTCGCCGAGCAAATTGTGTAGAAAAACATTGCGCCACCCCCGGCCCGCTCTAATCTACCCTCGCGCGTTTGTCGATGTAATTTAAATATCGCATTTCCAGTATTTATTGCGTGTTAGGCAGCCTGTGCCGTTCGCGCTGCCGCTGTCTCTCGATGTTTTCAGCAGACAACATTGCGGCATCGCGCACGTATGTTGAATTGGGGAGTCGAAAAATAAAAAGAGAAGCTTTCTGCCGCCTGCAGCCAACATTGATGGTTGTACACAGTCGGTTACCATTAACGATGAAATAAAATGTGGATTTTGTAAAACCCTGGAAACATATTGAGAGTTTATTTAAACCTTTTTGTTACACCAACATTGTGTCGGACATATTAAATTAGTTCAATGCTAATCACCAACAAAATATCCTTAATGCCATCAAAGCTCAGTCTACTGCAAAGTAAAATTAAAAATGCAGCTGTATATTAACAAACGAATAATTTAGGGGACGGACAACTTTTTCTCTAATAATTAGCTGAAAATTGTAAGTAAAACGTTACTATCTAATATTAATAAATGTGTATAACATTAATAAATAATCAGATATTTGGGATGTTGAAACGTTTTAAATGAAAATTTTTACTAGCAATTTAACTAATTATTAACATGTGTGTGCACTAATACAAGTATTGACTAATCAAATCACATTCTTAAACTTTATTTACCTACAACACAATTTATGTAGTAGTAGCATGCTACTTATACCTCGAACGTGTGTTCTGGAACCTTCGCGTTGTGTCGAGACCTTCTGGAACATTCCGGCCTATTACGGGCACTGTAGGGATCTCAACGGCAGTGGTCTCCACATTGAAATTATTACGTTCGCCGCTTGACCATGATGGAATGACAGCGATCCCCGTACTAGTCGTGAACTTTGCAAGATGTCGGAAATTCGTTACAACAGTCATTCTCTGGAAATCGCAGATATATTAAAACTTGATAACTGGATCTAGTAACAAAAAAACTACGAATATTCTGAAAAACGAACATCAGAAATATCCTAATCATATCACGGTAGTAATAAAATTACTGGGGAAATGTACTAAATAAAAATAGTTTTATTTACTTGCAGAGAAAGAATTAGGTTTACTCAATTATTTTCAAAAAATCTAATTTTTGATTTTTACTGTTTGTAAGATCTCTCTAACGGTAAACTTTCACTCAACCACATCAACTCTACTTATCTAGAAATATACTTTGTAATTTATAAAGACAGTACACGCTTTAAAGCTTCACAAAGGAGTAGATTAACATGCGATTACATATTTACGGTTAAACGGTTAATAATCCATTGGAAAAAATCATATGCGTAGCTCCTAAATAATTTAGAGCAAGCACAAAGTAGTTTTTGAACTGGCCATAGTGAACAGGGAAGTTTTTTCTATGGTTTATTGATTTATATAATAAAGTAGGTACTACACAGAATGGTTTAGAAAGAAAAGGTCTTGTCATCGAACTCTTTAAAGCAATGAAAAGTACGTGTACGCACAAATATTGTGAGAACTGCTAATATGGTTTCGAAATTATTTCATATTCTGAGAGGCGTAAGACAAGGAGTTCCGAGCTCTCTACTGTTTAAGGACGAGAAAAGTCGTTATCGGATACAGAAACCTATAATCTCTAAGTACGGAATTATGTGCATTTACAAATGATATAATGTGTGCTGGCAAGAAAGACTATCGATAAGCTAGTTTTGAAGAAAGTACTAAAAAGTAACATAGTATACATTAAAGCATGTAAAACAAAACTGACATTAACATCTAACAAAGACATAATAATAAATATTAAAAACATAACTGTAGAACAAATAAACCCTTTAATTATAAGGTAGTATCATTAATGTACAAGATAAAATAGATAACAAGGATGGGAGAAAACACTAGGCATCCAAAGAGAAAGTAAGATTAGAAATACGAACAGAATTACAAGTGAAGTTACTAAAAGAAAGAGAAAGAACAAAACCTAAGATGGTTTAGACATTTGGTAAGGTTGGATAATTACAGACAATTTAAGAAAATACGGAAAGCTAAAGCTATAGATATAAATAAAGTGGAAAGACCAAGAAGAATATGGAACTTAAACGTTGGAGAAATACTAGAGGAAAGTGATATGGAATGGAAACTTGATATCAAGACTGGCCAAAAACGAAAAGGCATCGAGCAGTCTCGTAAACTAAAGATACTTTTTGAAGTTTAATAATCAAAATGGGAATAGGGGTAGTAACGATTTTAAACAATGTTGGTCACGATAATTTATATCAACAAACAGTTCAATATTAGAAATTCAAGATTAGTGAGCCACTTACATGCTACTCTTCCTAGAAGACAAAATGTAGCTACAGTGTAAAAAAGTAAATATGAATTATAAGAAGAAAGTAAAAGCACGACGGAAATATAAAGCAGTAGACAGAAGCTCATTATTTTTATGGACCTCGAATACATCTAATAAGAACTCAGTAGAATTACTGTGATTAACGATCGGATTAATAGGAAAAGTTTTGTAATACACCGTTAGTCAATGAAAAACTTACTAATAAAATGTCAGAAAATTTTTATTTTATATCTCGCTATTATTTTCAAGGATTATTTACATAATTGATTTACTTAAGTAGTTTACTATAAATGAATTGTGCTAATGTGGCCGCGTGGTTGAGGAATGTGTCTGGCGGATGAGTTACTTAGTTACTAAAAATAATTGAGCACCTGTGTTCATTCGAATAAGGGGTAATAATGGCGGTTATCTAAGATATGGTTTTTGTCACATTATCTCGCATCAGAGATGATGAGAGCTTTAACCTCTCAGTTTGTATGAACTAAAAGTATAATTTTTAATTCATTCTGAGTTAATTAGTTTCGAAGGATAACCTTAAGATTATTAGTTCTGGAGCTTTATTAAGCACTTTAATACTCTATTATGAAAATGTATGTATATACTTTCTCGGCATTCTTGTATTGTATTGAGATTGAAATACACATTGTTTTCTACTCAGTTTTCATTTACTTAAACAGCACTTTTACAAAGATGCTGTAAATCTAAACATCAAGTGGATCAAAGAAAGCGAACGCTCGCCGCTTACTTACAGCCGCCAATTTTGTCGCCCTTTCGGCGACACACCTGTCATTGCGATCTCGCGCCGCCGAAAGCTGGGTCGCACATCGGGGCGAAGCGCCAGCACATAAGCAATTGGTTCGCGGCAAACCCAATCATTTCCAGTTTCGAAGTGCATTAACTGATGCGCGAACGAGATTCTTTCTGATTGTTGCTGACAGCTACTCACGATCTGCCTTTGTTTCAGGTTTATCAACGCGCGGCGGAGGATAGTCCAGCCGATGATCGATCAGTCGAATAGAGCAGGTATGGAAAGGAGACGAAGTTGAATTCCCTGCGAGCCCTTCGGCAGGCCGGGTTCACCAGCATTAGATGAATTACCATCTTTGTTTGCTGCATTAAAATCAGAGCTCCTCGGATAGGTGAACCCGGCCGTTTGTAAAAACCGTTGCCCTCCGATTTTCCTTTTACTGCCCACATACGTCCCCGTTTAATAATAAATTCGCACTGCACCGGTTAAGGACGTCTAAACGCGACCGGCATGGCCCCTAAAGTTCCGAGAGTGGCACTTTAGCACATTCTCTATGCGAAGATAATTCGCTTGCTTGTATCGACGTAATAATCCGGAAGATGATGAGTGTCGTCCATTAAGCGGGTCCGGAACGAGAGCTCCGGGTGTCTTCCTCCTTCGCTCGTAAAACGAAGCACCTCCCAAGTGCTATAAAGCGCTTTAGTAACCTTTACAGCTTGGCCAGACTGCTGCTTGCACCATCGACGGACGCGATTAAACCCTACAATGGCCGTTGCATCACTGCTTTTCTGGGATTGCCCTTCCCTCTGCTGTGTGGCGAAGCGTATCCCGGAATATAATTGTATTCATACCTGCACGCCAAGTGTCACCGCAGTAGTTGGCGTTAATTGTTTAAAGAATGAATCTGACACGTTCTAAGTGACACGTCGGCTGAAACTGGCGATAGGTAATAATAATAAGCGCGCGCTGAAAGATACGGACCGATCCCATATACGCTAACAATCAGTCTAAAATGAATTCTAAGTAAGGAATCGTGTACATATACTCCAATATCATCGAGCTGTCTGTCATCTCCCGTTTTCCACCCGATATCCAACGCTCTACAATTACAGCCGGCGAAATTAACGTGCTCGGTACAGTGTGTCGGCATTATGTTGCCGATTTTTGCTAATCCGCGCGATGATAAAATATCCGGTTATTTGAAATCTAGATGGCGCGCATTAAAGGTTCATTAGTTTCGTGCGCATAAAATGTACTTTTATCAGAGCCGATGATTTCTCTGAATGGAGGCGACATAAATCAAGCTTGTCGCCGGGTAATGGTAGCTGCCGCGTCCGAGTTGAAAGTAGAATGTAAGCTGACCCTGTATTGTTGTTCATCTTCGCAGATGAGTTCAAGCGGTAGTTATCTCCCAGGTATTATTTCCATTTATAATCGATTTAAAGAACCTTCCTTTAGCCTATTGCTCTCTTAATGGTCTATTAGAGTGTCTTCTAAGTATGTTTAAGACCATCGATGGTTTATAAATTTGTTGTTGTGTTGTTTGTCAAGTTTGCATGGAGACTGGCGCCCGGCCTCCATACGAAGCGATTTTTTCACCCGCCGGCTTTTTCCACACCATGGAGGAGTTGGCCGGCGGAGTATATAAGTGCTCTTTCCGGTGGTATCGATTTTCGTGTTTTCTGTTCTGCTGGAGACAGGCGAAGAGAAATTGCCGAAGCCATTGACCTACGCGGGCCGATCCATCACGCGCTGTAGACAATCGGGCAAGGAACCCTCTCTGACAGCCTTTACGATCGGGGGAGAGATTTTCACTTGCTCAAATGAAACGCCGATGCAAGGCCTGACCGGACTCGTAACTAACCGGAGTCGCTCCTTATTTATGGCGCGACGCCTAGTGCAAAGTCGTGTTCGCGTCGCGTGCGCCACGTTTCAATTAGCGCGCCGCCACCGGTGCAGTGCGCCCGAGATGCTGCAGTCCAAGGACAGTGTGTGACCCTCCTAAACAGTTTTCTCTCCGCACGCAGGACCCAGCGGCGCGTACAGTCCGGACGCCACCATGGGCTACATGATGGATGGGCAGCAGATGATGCACCGACCGCCCGGAGACCCCGCCTTCCACAATCAGTACGCGCACTACCCGGCGGAATACTACGGCCACCATCTGTGAGGTGAGTGCTCTTACCGTTTTCTTGTCGGCGGCCATGATAGGATCTACGACCATGAATAATATATGGACGGGTTAGCTGTTGAAAAATTGATTGCCCGCACAAATGTTTATAGGGACCGTTTTTGTTGGGCCTCAAAGGATAATTCGGTTTGCCTATCTCCGCGCAATATTGAAATATAGGAGGGTTGCCGCGATCGCCGAAAGTATTCTCGATCTCGGTGGAACCACCCATCCATCAAGAAGTTCTCGCACAGGCGATATGCTAATCTCCTCGCTGGACGCCTGCTTCCTAAGAAAGAACGACACAATTAATACTTTTCGACGGTTATTTTAATCGTGCCTCTTCCCGAAAAGGTTTTTGCGTGCTGAACCCTAAAGAGGTGCGATTTAGAAAATGGAATAATCGATAGAGACATTTAGCTGATTTACTCAGATTGCTTGGTGGGTTGATGATTTTGCAGCTTACATATTTATAAGTTCATGTGGACACGTAGCATTAAAAATGGATCTCATTTTCCCTAAGCTTACTCACTTATTTACTGCATGTACAATAAAGATCGATTTTTGATTAAAATAGGAAACGACACAACACGCAATACAACTGCAGAATAATTTTAGAATACGCTTTTAGTTTACAGTACCAACTATGCTTCATGTTTTCGTTTTATCTTTATCATACCCATATCTTTGGTTCAATCAGCACACCAAAACATTGAATATTGGTTCCAAATTATTATTGGTGTTATATCTCGTAATCTGCACTGAAATCGAATATTGTTTTTACTCAGATAATAAGCATTAGGGTTGGAAAAACATATGCAGTTTCATTACCTAACACACTTTTCCAATTGAACTTTGGCAATGGTAATGGCATACGGACTAATTAAAAATATTGCAAATGAATAGTAATTGGGTACAGTAAACATGATCTCTTGCAGAACTTTAAAGAACATCTCAAACGTGAAAAATAAAAAATCAACATGCAAGATTGAGTGGCGATGTAATTAGAAATAGTCATCTGACACCCAATTTCAACTGAATTTTTAAATATTCAAGTTCTTCATTTGGTATCGTGATTAAAGTAAATCTGCAAACTAACGCAAGAATTATACACGATAAGGTATATTTAAAAAATATATATTCGGGGTACATAGTAATTATTACATGCAAGTCTATTTTTTCTTTTTTTTTTGGAAGACCAGCACACGACGTTCTTTAGCAGTCATCCATACTCATCACAGATAAAGTAATTTAGCCAAGCTTTTTTTTAAAGGAGAGCCTAAACAATTTTTTATTATTTCTATAAAAACAAGGTAGAAAAACGCCAAATAATTTTTAGTTCAATTCAAATTTCTCATAGAAAAAACTCAAGGCGTTGGATAACTAAGAGATACAGGCTGTTTGATACTTTATTAACAGTAGTAATATTATTTCAAGAATTCGGTAAAACGTATCGAGACTTATTAAAATCAAAGTATAGAACAGTATTCAAAATTGATAATAGAATACTGGAATGTGTGAAGCTTTCTTTGTTTAAAGGAAGCATAAACATTTTCTTTAAGGCCGACAGCATATAAAACTGTTTTGAAATCAATTACCGTTAGTAATATGCTAATGGACCAAGAATTGGAAGTAGTAAGTTTTTCGCAAGATATGAAGTGACGACAAAAGACTAAGTATGCGTATGATATTTTATTTGGAGCAGAAAACTCAGATTTGATCAATATAAAACAAATTAAAGGACCCGCAGGTCACGACCAAAAAGTTGTAAGGTCGGCAGTTGAATACAACGTGTTTAAAAGGCTAGTAAACTTATAATCGTATATGGAGACTATGGCAAAATAAAAAATTCCTTACGATATCTCTATAAATGATATTTACATTAAGATAACTTTAATTACTTTATTGGAAGTCTACATCTTAATAACAGAAAATTGTTAAACTGGAGAGAGAAAAGAAAAGACAGTTGCATAATCATATTTTTCTTGGGAAGGATAAATTTTGTTGGAAAGGATGCTAGACTGCATTTTAAAGATAATAGATAAAGTGGAAAATTAAAATTTTTTTTTATTTTTAAACATTTCAAAATTTGATAAGGCAAAAATAAAAAAATTCCCTTTTTTTAAATTAGATCGTACAAGCAGAAAACTACAGATTTATAGATAGAAATCATAATATATTTGAAGCGTTTTATATGTTGTGTTAGAAACCAATTTAAAGAAAAACTTACATTATTATTTTAAAAGCTTTTATCGTTATTGTCTTTATATCATTTATGATTAAAAGCAATTTAATACAAACTGAAGGATTGTTATAATGAGATGTCAATATTAATAAAAATCAGTTACAACCAGCGGATGATCTAACAAAAATAATGCAAAGCCACATAGAGAAAGGAATGAAAGGTGCACAAGACTTCTTGTTTTGATATCACAAGTTAAAACGAGCAACAGCTTGAATGGTTCCTTAAAAATCTTCACAAGACTTGAAACTAGAAATTTTATTAAGAATAGCACTAGTAAGAATGGTTGATTATAAAAGTGAAACCGAAAATTTTGACAATTTTTTGCAGCTGTGTATAATGTAAGACAGAAAAAAGTTTAGACCTAATGAATTGTTATTGAAAGTTGAACATAAATAATGAAAATCAATAAGTGAAATAATCAAAAGTCCGAACAATGATCCAAGATAACAAAAAAGGTAAATTTTGCACAAATCAGTAAAAGAGTAGCCTAAAAAGAATTTAGTGTTTATCAGTCCTATTTAATGTGCTTTAGACTTCTATAGAATGCTATGAATTTAAGCAGCAAAGAAAAGTATAAAGAACTAACATTTAACATTGACTGATAGCGTGATGTAACAATTGTAAACCTTTTTGTCGGTTAATGAAGATAAAGATCTGCCCTTTTTTGTTAACATATTGAACAGGAAGTATTAAACGTGAATGTAGAAGTAAAAGCAACAGTGTTAAGCCATTTTGTTAAAACTAGAAGATTATTCTTCCAAGAGACCAATATTACGATATACTTAAATTTATGTAGGTTAAGAGAAAATCTGGATAAAATTTTTATTGAGGAGATTTTTATATACAGAAAGAAAATGTATAACTCAAAGCACATATTTGGTTAGAAAAATACAGTACAAAAATTAAACATGAGTAAGAGATAATCGAAATTATACCAAATGAAACGGTACGGAAGAAAATGCATAAATATCAGAAGACAGCTATAAAGAGAAAAATAGGATATAAGAGTAATTCTTGCACTCATCTTTTTAAATTGGTATGAGACAGTACTTTACAGTTTTTCTGTTTTTTGCTGCTTTAAAGATCTTTTTTTTTATTTAGTAAAGACTGTCAATGCTTAGCCTCTACGTGATTTAGTTGCAAGAAAGGAACAAAGAAGAGCTAGATAATGTACAATGCTTAATGATGCAGAGAAAGTCGTAAAACTAATGTTTGCCATAAAGAAACAAAGCTCATGAATTAAAGAATAAAGATGGCAGCAAAGCATTGAGTAATCTTAGATTATATCAACAGGATGGTAACCGGATTGAGTCTTTCATATGTTTGGCATTACCGAGACAATTAGATCTGAGAAATGCCAAAGGTAGTACTTGAGTAGATCATTTATATAATAAAAAGAGATGTCTAAGCAAACAAAAATAAAAGTACGTTAAGGTTTTAGATTAAGCTCTGTGTGTGTTAGATAAATAACAAAAATAAGAAGACATTAAGGAAGACTTTTGAGAAAAACTATTTTTTAACGGAACGATAACAAGAAATTTGGTTAAAATGAATTATAAAAGAGAATTAACGGTAGCACCAAAGAAAAAAAAAAAGGAAAGACCGAGAAATCAATGTAAAGCATTTACAGAAGAAGATTTAAAGGAAGAACAATCCGGAGAACTGCTTTATCGTCGTGATCATATTCATATCCTAATGTATTATGAATATATAACCTTTATTATGACTTTACTGATGTTTATTTTGTTCTTCTATGAACTTTATTATCATCTTGTTTACAGCAGTTAAATGATCTTCTGCAACACTTTGGTCGGAAGAGTTTGATGATACTTTATGAAGAACCATGGCTATTGTATTTGTACTGAGGTGTTTTACTATAGTATCACATTTTTCTATTAAATAAATGTTTTTTTGTTAATTGATAGAATTGTCCTTAATAATAGTTTAGACTCTTTTTTGATTTTGCCAAACAGCTAACCGTGACTGTGTCTCTTGGATTTACCCAAGAATATTATTTGTGGTCGATGATTGTAACTAGGGATGGCGCGCGGGGCAAAGTTGTAATTGTGTTCCTTTTGTTGCAGGTCACATGTATACAACGACAATGAACATTGAAATACGCAACTTTTAAATGTGATTATTCTTTGTACAAAATGTAAATGTAGTGCCCCTGTGTTTAGTTAACGGAAAGGATTTGTACAAAAGTATTAAGTGCATAGACAACAACTCGTGCGTTGATTGTACATAAAAGGTGCGAGCCAGCCCCGAAGCGGCCACGGACTCCGTAACACTGTGTATACACTGTACATGAAGACTCTGGGACAACCCGCCTTTAAGTGATGTGGTATCGTAGCTTAGATCTCTCGATGTTACCTCTTCACCACAACGCCCGCTCGGCGCGACCGTCCGTTGGAAGTCGCCGTCCTCCGTTGGGTCGAAGCCAGCTGCAACAGCCGGTCGCGACGGCGTCCATCCATCCCGGTCCTCCTGCTCTACCGAACCGATTTATTTAAACATCTTTGCGTCGTACAAAAACTATTCGAGGTTGTGCTGTTGTAAGAATAATAGTTGTTATATCTGTTGTGATTTTTTTTTGCTATTTCTTAAAGATGCCCCGACCCGATCCGACCCGACCCGACCCTTGTCCCAACATCACACACGATATACGTAAGTTACTGAACCTAGATGTGTTATTCTCACGACACGACTAGCGTTATATCAGTACACATCAAGTATACAGAATGTCGCAAAGTCTCAGGTGGTTTCATAGCTGAACCCAGCATACCAATAGAAATTATCGTACATGCATTATTTATCTATCCACATAGACTGTGCTGTATTCTTGCCATCGCGGGCGGTTGGTTGGCCACGAGCCGGACCCGCCCGTCCTCGGGCGCCTCGTCGGCGGCACGCGGGCGTCGGCCGTCTCCTGGTGCTAGGATAGGCTTTCTCCTTTAAGACGTTGCGTTTCTTGTTTTCCGCGTTTGAGCTGTTTTCGTGAAGAGCGAGCGACGGAAGAGGGGCCGACGCTCTGCGCGACTCGCCGGGGACCCCTCGACACCGAGTTGGTATACGAATTTGGTGATTACACGTAGTCATTAAAAATTATATTTAATAAATAAATAAATAGTTCACGAGCGAGGGGGTTTCGGGCGAGCGGGGGGGGCCGCGGGCGCTCCCGCTTGTCGCTTTTGTTGATGTCCTGTTACCAGGCAAGCGGGGACGGCAACCGCCCGCCGGGAGCGGAGAAGGCGGCGCCGGCCGAACTCGTGTATACCATTAACTTACTACAAGACATTATAGTTTTTGAATATATTTATTGCAACACATCGCCTGTGCTGTTGAAGTATACTCGCCGGCGGCCTTGTCCTCCTCCACGGAGGGGCCCACCGCCAGACCGACTGGCCGCCGCATCCAGGGGGTGTGTAGTGCAATTTGTTATTTAATATTTGTTGGTATACGTTGCGTTGTGCCGTCCGACACACGAGCGTTGTCCGTTTTGACCCCTGGGTGCGCGGCCGCGGGCCACTGCAAGAGTTAATTACCTCTGTAACTAATATTGGCTGTTCATTTTAAGTGATTTCCATCATTGTTCGCCTTATCCAATGTATACGAAACTAAATCAATACAGATCAATGAGAATATCGTACCTCTGTGTTATGTATGAGAGGAGACTTTATTGTGTTCCGCTTTTTAATGAAAGTATATAATATATATAATAATTAATAATAATAAATGATCATGGGACGAGATACCTCTACACTAATTTGGTAACGCTGTGTCCTCTGTATAGTGTTTTTTGAAACGTGAGCATTAAATGCTACATCTTGTGTACTTATACTACTGTATTTATTTCTGAAGCACCCCTCCCCCGTCCCGTAAAATTCCGCGCTTTCGCAGCAGCTTTCCCGAAATATTCTCGTTTTGCTCTTCTGCAGGAAGACGCCCATTAGTGAAACCATACCCCCTTACTTCAAAGAGTAGAGTGCACACAGAGATGTATGTATGTATCATCGCGGTTAAATTTAAAGTGAAATAGTGGCTTGTTTCGAAACGCTCGGGTTACTAGGATCTGGTAAGTATAAATTAATTGGCGTAAGTATGTGGGATTTTCTTGGACCTCGGCTTAATAACTAACGGGTTTATTATTAAGTGGGTTACATCTGACATCTGGGTCCCGATCTACCGTGCAGTATTTGCTTGCAGATCGTATTCTAAATTACTTCGCGCGTTTCTTAAATTAAATTGTCACATATATACACTCATGTTGAATTGCAATATAGGTAAATTATCTGTTTATACATTTTTTAACATAGAGTCACTTAGATTGACAGGTAAATATTAATACGCATGATTTATATTTGTTCACACGACTGAAATATCGCTCACGGCCTGATTAAAGTCTTTGGCGCCTTAAACCGATATTTTTTCACTCACCTTTCTTCAAATTTTTGCATGTTTGGGACGTTATCAAAAAATTGCGAAGAAGTAGTTTGATATATGCGTATGTATGTATATGTATATGGTGGCTAGACACCCTAAAAGGGGTAACACCATTTTCAATGAGCTTTCTAGATCCATAGTTTCAGATGGATCAGTTCCCATAGTGTTGTTCTCAAATCTTCGTCCTGCCAAATTTTCCAATTTTTTGTTTTTCCGTACCTCTTACTCACTCTAATATTTTTGAGATCGTCTTTTACTTCTTGGCACTACGTAGATCTTGGCCTCCCCACTCTTCTTGTACCTTGTGGCATCCAGTCTAAAACTGTATAAGTTATAGATTTTATTCCGGTTCTAAATATCAGAAATTGTCTAGTTTTTCAAATTTGAACTCTACGAATTTTATTATTGTGAGGCGTTTCGTTACATAAATAGACTTAAATACGATGTTTAGATACATTCATCCATCAAGGAAAAATAAAACAAATAACCATTACATCTAAAAATTTTATTTGAAAAATATTCCTTTCGCTGGCTTTAAAATTAGCAAACCTCTGGACTATCTCATGAAAAGAAGACTCTGTAGAACTCGCTCTCAATAAACAAAAGTGTAAAGCCCGTCTTTTTTTTTGTTATAACATTGAATTCTAAAAGTTCTTTATCTTCTTAAAAGCTGAGCGTTCTACAGTGCAGTTAGTAACTGCCATACTTAGAAAAATTTGTAGAATAATGGCAGTATCAGGAAAAGTAGGCTCTACGTAGTATGACCTGAATAATGGTAGGAGTCTTTGTAGTTCTAATTGTGTGTTTGGTTTGCTATTTCTTTCCTCCTTGCCAATATGTTTATTAATTTTTAAAAATGCTGCTAAATGCACGCATTTCTCAGCGAATATTTTATCTAAATCAGAGACATACTTTCCAATAGTTGATTTGCCATCTGTCGTATTTTGTAATTTTCCTTTTGAGAGATTTTTCCATGCAGATCTGAAATACTTATGTATTTCTGTCTAAACTATTCTTTTCCTAAGCTGAGCCCTAGAGAATTACTTGCAGCATAATGAGTTTCAAGTGACAAAAGACTATATTTCCAACTTTATTTTTACCAAAAAGAACTTTTGGCTTCCTTTTTCTTACAAAGTCTGTTTTGTGGACATCAGTTTTATACATCAATTTTGCTTTTGTCTTCTAGCCTTAGTAGAATAGTAAAGTATTTATAGAAGCTTTTATAGAGTAATGACCTATGTTGTGTTAATTATACTTTCACCTTGAAGCCTTTCACTTACTTCTCGAGACTTCCAGAAACATACCATTAATTTCATTTCAAGATGCTCAAGTTTTTTCAACGTCGCATTTGCTTCATACTTACTATTTATTGACAAATTAAATACATCAGCTCATGCTTCGTGTTGGAGCACCAAGGACCTTTTGGTACTATTTCTATGTTTGACTGGCATCGGCACGGGCATCGGGTTGTCAACAAAGTTTTTAAAGATGAAAGAGTCCTTTTTAATGTGAGACTAAGATATCCCATCTTTTGGTAGAAGAACTAAAAAAATTCAACAAAGCGCAAACTGCTCTCTACAATTAGTTGTAAAGAGTAGCCTGCACAACAGAGGATTTACTTCTTTTATTCTAGCCTGGAGTCTTTTGTAGCACCCAGATATGTAGGCATTGTTGTAGCTCAAGACCTACAAGATCTACAATGGACATAACAGTGTTGGCCATCTCATGTTGTAATTGTTCAAAACGAGATTCCGTAAGTAGCACCTAGCGTATTTGTAGTTGCTCTATGTGCGAAACATCTGACGTTGGGTCCATAATTGTGGAATAATACATTTAAAATCACTTGAACTTAATAATAAATATTTTCAGTTGTACTTGATAAGTATTATTTTCAAATTTTGCTACATGTTCGGCTATAAAGGATCGAATTTTGAAATCAGTTTTACACAGACAAGATATTTACCATTTCTTTCAGAGTTCAATATTTCATTATCCAGCCATGAATTTGCAGTCCATGAGAAGCTGAAAACTTCAGAACTTCTATAACGGTTTAAAGAACATTTTGCCAATACAAAGTTTCTTCCTTGTGTGTACTATTCTGCTACTTTACAATCCGCTTTACGTAAAACTCGGTTTCTATTAATAAATTATTAAATGCACTCGGCGTCAAAATTGTTGTCATGATCGTTTATTATATAGTCAGTTAAGTAAGAGCATGTTTGGGTTAGTATGGAGAAAAAAATTACTTAAAAACATTTTCAAATACATAGATATGTTGTACTCTATTAGAACAAAGATGCTAATAGTGTCCAAGCACCACCGGCGTCGATAATTGCCTACCATCTTCGAGACATGTTTTCGACCAAATTGATGGCGTATTCATTCACCAAGGACTTCCAATGCGACAAATTTCTCGTATTAACTGCTTAAAAGTGAACACTTTTCTTCCACGAAGTTTGTGCTTGGTGTATGCTCACACATTTAAATTGGATTTACATCGGGCAACTGCGACGGCTAATCAAGTGCAACGATACCAAAATGCTCGTTCCACTCAACGCAAAGCTTCCTGCGGCGTTTAGGGTCGTTGTCCTCAAGCATGATCCAGTCCTCGTTTTTTTGATGAATAAACGTTTGGCAGTTTATCTCAATTATTTTCGGACCATTTAGGTTGTACGTAAACAGATGCAACCCAGTTTTGAGAAACAGGTTCGCTGTACCAATCTTAGTTGAGGTTGACCAGGCTCGTGGGACGATAACGTATCCCGAAACAAAAGCTTCGTCCGTAAAAATTACATTGCTCTAATCTCGGTCGTTATTGCCCTTTGCCCAAGCGAGTCCTTCGTCACATCATTTTCACCTAACAAAAGTTTCTTCACTGAACTACGCCATTTGACGTCATACGTACGGAGATCACCTTTCCGTTTTATTTTTGGTGCTCCTTAACGCGATGTTAAGCCCGGTTTCCGGAAAAAGAAGTTTATAATCTATTTTTTGTTTTTAGGGGCACTTTGCCTATCGAGCTACGTTCCGGTAAGTCGTCGATCGTTTCTGTCCCCTTATATCGCTGCACCAATTTGTTGACGAATTTTTCGACTTGTTGCATGAGACATTTTCGGACCTTTCGGGTGGAGAACAAGAGAACATAGCCTCATAGAGCGACACGTACGCGGCACTCATGGTGCTTTACGCGCTTCTTTAGCATGAATTCAATGCTAACTGAATTATTTGTGATAAAGGACAAAGGTTCCCGCTGTCGACTCACGAAAGAATTATGGCGATACCTTTTACCACCAACTATTAATGTAGGGTTATTTTTTCAATAACCAAGGGTTTTAGTTGTTAGAAATGTCTTTCCTCCATATAGTTTGCACGACGTACAAAATACCCGTTCTATTTTCAATCAAACATTTTGCTTGATCCTTTTTTAGTTTATGAACTTTTTAAAAAACAATTGATTGCTGCAAAAATTTTTGGGTCACGTATCGTCTTTTAGATTTTTTATAGTAAATTATGGTTTTGTCAAATATCATTGTAGGTTATTAACTCACAAAGTTCATCATTTACGCACGACATTGCCGGGTCATCGAGTGATACAATTGGAACTACCTTTTTGAGCATATCTTTAGAGCTTTGTGATATTGAAGTCTCTTGCAGCTGTATATTGACGTACTTTAATTTGGGCCTGATGTCACACACTACATGAAAATAGTGTTTAGTTTTGTTATTGTCTTAATCACAGCCTCACAGCTGTCGTTCAAGAAACTCGTTTTCTGAATTCTGCGCCATTTGCTTTTTTTAACAAATCTCGACCATCGTTGCCATTTATGTTTCAGTTTATATGATAAATGAAATGTGTATTGAACGACGATGTATTTCAACTAAACTAAACTGTATTCAAGGTTGCACTCTTGCAAAATAATTATAAATTATAACACTATTAACATAACGGTCAACGATCACTCTAACAACACTAACTTGTTTGCGCAACTGTTGTTCGCTATATAACTTCTTCTATTCAACTGCCGTGAATGCCCGTTTGCTCTACCATATATTCAAACGTGTGGTTTTCCAATGAATCGGAAAGTTCTGAAATTTGATCAGAACAGTTTCTTTCTGTTATGATTTTTATTCCAATATAAATATTTTTAAAAATTTATTATACGACTTCATAGTTACAACCTACTCAAAGTGTTTCTAATTAACTTCATTTCTTCGTTTACTCAACTCAAACTTTTGCGACCCCAAATCCCGACGCTTTAAGCTGCAGTTTATTCAGCCTATGGGTTAATCGGGCCTTGATCTTAAGGGACAAACACTTTCAACCTGATGACAATTATTAAATTTTTAGGATTATTTCTCTCAAAATAAAAATAAAAAACAATATTTTTAAAAAATTTGTCAGTACTTTTTCTATCTAGTTTATTCTTTTTATTTTGGAGTCGAGTTCCTATCATTTTTTCCGGATCATACGACTGTAATTTTCCAACGGCCTTGAAGTTCTCTCTTTGAATGTTCAAGTATCTATACATGTGCCGCGCGTTTAGATGTTGAGCAGAGTTAAGGATCATTTGCGGGCTATAACGTCAAAACTACTTGGAATTTCATTTTGGGGCTTGTGGGCATATTCCGCAGATATTAGAATAAAATAAAAAATTATAATAACAAAAATGCAATTTCTGAATCCTTTAAAGGTATTTCTCCTAAAAAAAGGTTAGTATATTACACAAATTGTCTTCGAAAACACCCTTGGCTAAAAATTTAAAATTCCAAAATTTTAAATTAGAACGAGCTGTCGATCTAAATCGAGTTCACCTAAAAATGTTAGACCAGAGTCCATTAGAGCCGATTGAAACCAAAAATACCGTTATATATGTAAGGACGCGCGTATGTTTTCTATTTGTTAAAAATACAGTCCTAAATGACAGGAACGATACTGCGTAAGTACAAAAATTGATTCCTGGTGTAATATTAAATTAATTGTTAATATAAAATCCATTAAAGCTAAATTATATGTTTAGTAATGAAACTAGAGCTGTTCTTCCCTTTGCTAGAGTCCGAATATAAATTTTACTGTGATATTAATCACGAAGTGACGTCCACTTCTGTAAAATTGCCAAGAGACATATTTTATGGAATGCGTGTTCAATTTTTTTATTTCATCACTGCTAAATAAGTGTTCCTGTTTCCTTGAAAGAGTACTTCAGTTTTTCCCATAGTATTCATGATCGTCTCATGCTGTTTATTTTGAATTCTCCATTTGAAGTCTGCATTAATTTATTAATTTCCCATAGATACTGCTTTAAAATTAAAAATTGTAATTATGTCTCACTTAAATGATGTAGTTCTGCAGTCGGTACTTTTTATGTGGAGTTCACTTTACCACGTGCTGTGATCTATTAATGTAGTTGCTTCTGTGTTAGGCACATATAGTTAGCTAAAAAAGTAGAAACAAAAGCGGTCTCACTTGATATCTGCTCAGGTACTA
Source organism: Sinelater perroti (assembly GCA_036346155.1). Lineage (NCBI taxonomy): Eukaryota > Metazoa > Arthropoda > Insecta > Coleoptera > Elateridae > Sinelater > Sinelater perroti. Next base: position 4,439,305 of record JARFIY010000359.1, read on the forward strand.
AACATCTTAAAGCTGTGCTTTGCTTTCTCAGATTATAGAATTTGTGGAGGAATTTCTATATTAGTTCTCACCAGGTTTTCCTTCTTGATAAAGCTATTATATATACTCTTCGCTATAAATTTTTTAACAATTTATTTATTGCATACAGTACATTATTTGAAAAACTGCCACACGTTTTTTGTGACAGGAACGGGCATCCTTTTTAGGTTTATAATTTGATCAGTAGTTTTATTCAGTTTTTGTCTTGTTTTTCTTTTGTTGATCATATTAATACATTCTGTATCTATACGAAAATTATACAGTAAACTATATAGTGTGTGGATATCCACGTAAAAAAGAAAAAGTAAATTATTATTTTGTGGCATTGGTGGTGAGCAAGATGTTTTTGTGTACTATTTTGAATAGTATCAGACCATTACATTAAGATTGTATAAGTAATAATAGATTCTACATTGGTGTATAATGCACTAGTCCTTTTTTTAAATTAACTCCCATGATTATTTATAATGTCTTCTTCTTCTGCTTGTGTCGTATCCTCATTGGACGTCATCTAATCTTGTTTATCGCTGTTCGGAACAAGGCGACCGATGTCATTCCTGTCCACTGCCTACGGTTGCGAAGCCATGAGATTCTTCGTCTACCAGGACCTCGTTTGCTTTCGATTTTTCCTTGCATAATCAACTGCAAAACACGATATTTATCATTTCGCATGACGTGACCAAAGTATGCTAGTTTCCTTTTCTTAACAGCATTAAAGATCTCTCTGTCCTTGTTCATGCGCTGAAGGACTGTCTCATTTGTTACATGGTGTACCCATGAAATTCTGAGCATACGGCGATAGCACCATAGCTCAAAAGCTCCCAATCGTTTGTTTGCAGCTTCTGTGAGAGTCCATGCTTCTGTCCCATATAAAAGAATTGAGAAAACATAACATCTAAGTATTCGAGTACGAAGTTGCAAATTTAAACTCAAATTACAAAGTACTTTCTTTAGGCGGTTAAATGCACTCCGCGCCTTTTCGATTCGAACTTTTATTTCCTGAGTATGGTCCCATCTCTCGTTTAACGTACATCCCAAGTAATTAAACGCCTGTACTCTTTGTAAAGGGGATTGATTTATGTGGAAATTCACGTTTATGTTGGCATTTTTACTCACGATCATCACTTTTGTTTTACTTATGTTAAGCCGCATACCGTAATTTTTACTAGTTTCTGTTACGCGGTCTATTAATCTTTGCAATCCTTCTGAAGTGTTGGCCAGCAGAACCGTGTCGTCCGCATATCTAATGTTGTTGACTATCTCTCCGTTTATTTTGATTCCATCTTCTGCACCCTCTAGGGCTTCTTTGAAGAGGTTTTCAGAGTAGGCGTTAAATAACATCACCTTTGCGGATCTGAAATTCTTCTGATGTTCTGTCCCCTATACGGATTGTGGCTCTTTGTTGCCAGTACAAGTTGGCAATGATTCTGGTATCACTGTTATCTATTCCTGCTGATTTTAATGTTTGTATTAATTGCTCGTGTTTTACGCGGTCAAACGCTCTTTCAAAATCAATAAAACATGCAAATATATCGTAGTTGACATCACGCGCTCTTTGTATTAGCACTTGTATCGAGAATAAGGCTTTCCTTGTTCCAAGGCCATCTCTGAAACCAAATTGCGATTCGCCGATATTTTGTTCTAACTTGCTGTATACACGTTGGTGGATGATGTGTAGAAAAACCTTTAGTATATGGCTCATTAGACTAATTGTGCGATGATCTTCACATTTCGTGGCCCCTGGCTTTTTTGGTAATGGGATGAACGTAGAGAGTAACCAGTCATTGGACATGTTTCCTGTTTCGTATATTCTATTGAACAAATCTAATACACCCTGCGTGTGTTCTTCTTCCAATAACTTTAGAAGTTCTCGATGGGTTTCATCTGGTCCTGCTGACTTGTTGTTTTTTATTCTCTTGATGGCTTTCAACAACTCTTGTCTAGTTATAGTTGGTCCTAATGTGCCAACTATTACATCAGCGTCATCTCTATATTCATCCGAAAATGATTCCTCCATGTACTCTTTCCATCTTTCTAGTATTTTCTCTTTGTCGAATATTGCTTTATTATCTTTGTCTGTGACTATTCCATTGGATTTTGTTCTTACTATTCCTGCAGTTTCCTTGATCTTTTTATGTAGGTTTAGTGTATCATGTTTTCCTCTAAGGTTTCAATTTCTGCACATTTGCTTCCTAACCAGGCTTCCTTCGCTTCCTTGATTTTTGTCTAATAATATTATGTATTCGCTTATAATTTAGTTCACTTTTATTTCTATATCTGCGCCTTTCTTCCATAAGATCTAGTATTTCGTCCGTCATCCAATCATTGTTTTTCTTTCTTGGGTTCTTTGCTAGCTTATTCTTTGCAATGACGTTCAGCGTTTCTTTAATTGTTTCCCATTTTGTTCTATATCGTTGCCCGTACTTATATTGATTTCAGAGAATTTTGATTTAGCTGTTGTTTTTTTACTTCCTGCCGTACATTCTCTGTTTTCAGTTTATGTACATCTATTCTTGTTTGTCTCGTACCACTTGCCGTTGCTTTCTTTAATCGTAACCTGAATACAGCTAGCAAGAGATTGTGGTCAGATGGAACATCTGCGCCAGGATATGTTTTAACCGATGTAATCGAATTGCGGAATCGTTTGTTTATCATTACGTAATCAATCTGATTTCTTACAATGTTGCCGTTTCTATCAGCGGGGGATTTCCATGTATATAATCTTCTGCTTGGTAATTCAAAATAAGTATTCATAATAGAAAATTGTATTTCTTTACAAAACTGTACCAGCATTTCTCCACGCTCATTACGTATTCCAAGACCATATGTTCCTACTATTCCTTCGGTTGCTTCGTTGCCAACTTTAGCGTTTAAATCTCCCATAATTAAGGATATGTCTTCTTTCTTTGTATATTTTATTGCTTTCCTTACGTCGTCATAAAATTGTTCAATGACTTCATCATTGCTGTCTGTTGTTGGCGCATAAGTTTGTATTATGTTCAAACTACAAAGTTGTGCATTTATTTTTAACATAGCAACTCTATCCGATATTGGTAGGAATCCGCTTACTGCTTTTTGAACGTCCTTTGTTATTATAAAACCAACTCCATTGCGATGTTGCGGACTATCATCACCAATATAGTATATTTGATGTTCATCTACCACACACGTTCCTTCGCCTGGCCATCTCATTTCGCTGCATCCCAATATGTCAATATGTAGCCGTCGCATTTCTTTAACCACGTTGGCTGCTTTCCCTGCTTGGAACATGCTTCGTATATTCCACGTGCCTATGTTCAGTTTTTGTTTCAGTTTTAATTTTGGGGCAATATTGTCTCTTATTGTACAGGGATTTCGCTGGCTGACGACCTGGGATGCCCTGTGATCTTCCTTGCCGGATCTTGGTTTCCGAGCCCATGATCAGTACATTCTTTAACATTATATTTCTCTGCCATCCTGATTTTTCTTGGGAATATAATGAGGTAGTTTCCCGTTGCTTTCCTCATCGCAGTGTTACAGCCGGGTGTATCATAATTTGATAGCCACCTGTAGGTATATGATGACAAGCCTGTTACCGAAGTCATTCTTCTGCAGCCTTGACTCATTAATGACGCTGCTGCTTCCTATGCCATGCTAGTTTTGGTCCGCCCCTGGTATTTCATTTCCCAGGTACCACCCATATCTGGGAGGCATTTCCCTATCCGCCACCTGGGGAGGCGCCTGATGGGGGACTAGCAACCCCACACGGGATAATATGTCTTAAGTAACCAAATCTGCAGTAAGACATATATCAAAGAATGAACAATAACATGAACAATTAGTAGATTTTTTCGAAACCTTTTTACAAGGCAAGAGAAAGCTCAGAGGAAGATGCGTCTCCGGAAGGTTTTCCAGATTTAGAACTGGTATTAGGAGGACAGTTTGATAAGTCAGTGACTTTGAATAAAAGATATTTTTTCGACAAAAAGCGTTTTATTTCTCAACATACTCTCCTTTTAACTCGATACATTTAGCCTAGCGTTTTTCCATTTTTTTTATTCTTCCAAATAATAGGTTTTCTAAAGGTCCTCAAAATAGGCGTTTGTTTCAGTGATGACTTCTTAATTCGACTCAAATCTCTTACAGCCGAACCATTTCTTCAGGTTTAAACAGGAAATAGTTGCAAGGGGCTAAGTCTGGAGGATATGTTGGATGGGGTAGCTGTTCGTATCCCAATTTATAAATTTTTACTATGGCGACTATGTGCACTTGTGCATTGTTTTGGTGGAAGAATACTTTTTCTTCGCCAAATGCGGTTGTATCTGCTTCAAATCAATGTCGAATCTGTCCAACACCTCTGAATAATATTCGCCAGTGATAGTTTTACCCTTTTCAAGGTAATCGAAGTGAATGACACCGCGTGCACCCCAAAAAACTGTTGCCATGACCTTGTTGGACGACAGACCCACCTTGGCTTTCTTTGGTGCACGTTCACCCGGAGAAGTCCACTGCTTTGACTGTTCGTTGGTCTCTGGCGTGTTGTGATGGATCCATGTTCCGTCCACGGTTACGAAACGGCGCAAAATTGCGGTTGAACATCGCCAAACACTCCTTTGAAGTTGCGTTTTTGGTCGAGTATCAGCTATCGCGGCACCCATCGCGCGGATAGCTTTTTCATGTGCAAATATTCATGTAAAATGTGATGTATTTGCTCAGTTGAGATGCCTACAGCCCCAGACATCTCACGAACTTTCATTCTCTGATTGTCCAATATCATTCCATGGATTTTATCAACGATTTTTGGCGTGACGACGTCTTTTGGGCGACCTGAACGTCCGGCGTCACTTGTGCTGGTACGACCACAATGAAATTCAGTAAACCACTATTTAACTATTGGAATTGATGGTGCAAAGTCCTCATAGTGTTTATCAAACCTTTCCTTGGTTTCGGTTTACGCAAAAAATAATGCTTTATGAGCAAACGAAATTCACTTTTTTCCATTTTCGTCTAAATTCAATAGGTTGTCTGCTTTCAATGGTTGTCAAACACAAACTAAATTACGCAGTTCGCTTTGACAAGAGTCTATTAACAGCTGGTAGTTGACAGAAGCAGTGTTGCATTTAAAGTTACTACGCAGGCAATTCAAAAAGTCACTGACTTATCAAAATACCCTCGTACTATCTGTGTAACTTTTCAATGGTTACGCAACAATCCTATTCTTAATATGGCATTGAATATGTATGTGATCAGTTTTGCGCACGTTTCTGGTAGTTGTTTTAAGATTTCTCCAGATATTAAATCACATTCTGGCGATCTTTTCATATTGAATTCGATAAGTATGGTTTTTCTTACTTCGCTTATTTGTATCTTCTATTGAAAAATCCGTCACCGATTTTAATGACACTTAGGTATGTTGTAAAAGACAAAAATAAGATACATCTGTTTTTAAGCACTTTCAAGGGGTGAAAACCACTCTTATAAGTCCCCCATAAAACAGTTTTTCAGAATATCTTAAGTTTTATTTGAGGTATCTTCACAAAACATAATCAAAATTAGTTGTTATTAAAAAAAAACAGAACCGCGGTAGTTTCACCGCCGAAGAATTCATCCTTTATTTTTTATAAAAGCAAATTTTTTAGCAAGTACAGTGAGCTTTTCTCCATCGCTTTTTGCTCAGGTTCTATTTAGTTGTCTGAATGGCAAATTATATTGCTGTGGTTGCTTATTTTTTTTGTTGCTATCCAGAGTACCAACATGTTTTTTAACTCATGAATGTCATCTTTTTAATATGTAGATGTACTTCGGTGCACTATCCTTACAATCTCGGTAAGTTGGCCATTTTCTCTCACCATTTGAGCACATTCTCCTTTGTTGTGGTTGATTTTTTTAAATATTCTTTATTTGATTTGTCTGATAAGCATTTGTTTATTTAGTTTTTAACGTAGAATACTTATTATTTTGTTGCTGTTTATGAATCAGACAACATCTATAGTTGGCTGGGTGATTTTTTCCATAGTTTACACATTACATTCTTAATTATGTCTTTATTTTGACAGTCAGGGTTAAATGATACCTGCACACTTTACACGAAATGGGATTTTGTTGCAAAAACTTTTTGTACAGTGGTATCTGACATTTTCTGTACTGTGGTATTTCTCTTTTGGGATGTAAAGATTCAACTATTATGTTTGTGTTTATTAAGTGTTCTCTTTCATAAATTTCCTCATTAGTGCTTCTATCTAGTGGGATTCCAAGGTCAAATAAAGGTAGCTTTTTGATGCCTCTTTGTCGTATAATGCGTATGTTTCATGCTTTTTATGTGTTGATGTTTTTCTTTACATCTCTTGTGTCAGTTGAATAATGTATATCCCGAAATGCTACTTTAACATTGTAATCTTATTTGTGTATATGTATTAATGTTTTATTACAATAGAATATATTTCAGGAGTTTTAAATTTTTACCTGATCGTTTTAAAAAGTTTTAATTTTGCAATTGTGTGAGTGGCGTATTATATTTTATATCAGCTTTGAATATTGGTGGCGGTTTAGAACCTTTTTCTGTTGTATTATTTTCACCCAATTCATTTACACCAGTATTGTGATCATCAGATGAGATTCCATATCTGTTTGGCGTTGTCATCTTGTGTAACCAATAGTTTCTAATTTTTATTAGCAATTTCACGGTTTTGTTTGTTTTGCAGCATTTCTTATATTAAACCATTTTTTTTCAATTTTATATTAAATGCGGGTGAACTGCATTATATTGCTGATTCATTGCGGCTTGTTCTTGACGCTGTTGGATTTCTAGTGAATATTGTAATATGTATCCGAAGTTTTGTTGCACCTGTGACAATAATGTAATTTGCGTAAGCATTTGTGCCATGTGTTGCACTGGCGCAGCTGGCTGAAAAATGCACTGAGAGTATGCATTCCTGTCAGGAGGTTGCGATACTTGGCTAGGATAGCTGTTAGATACTAACACTTCTTTGGCTTTGTAAGCAAATCACTTATCCCTTAATTTGCTCTACTTTTCTCGCAAACACCCAAGCCTAACCCTCGATATTTCTAGGAATTCGGATACCGAGCACCATACACCACAAAACCTAAGCGGAAGCTAAAATCGAAAATAAGAATTAAATATAATCGGGTTTAATTAAGCTGTGGTTGGTGCCGCAGGCTTAACAAGCACATGTATGTTTCTTTTGGACATATACATGAGAACGTCCAAAAAATTAGAAATAAAAAATTAATCTAAAGTGGAGTCGTTGACAGAACAGTTTGACTTCAACAAAACAACTTTTAGAACTGATACATTTCTTCTTGCAGGCATTAGTACAGTTCAATAATTATTCTCAAACTATGGTTTTAAATTTGTCTGTGTAGGCGTATGGTAAGATTGTTTTGGTATTATTTTGTTTAATAACTACTTATGATAATGTTCTATAATGGTAATTTTAAAAACACGTTTTTTTATTTACGTTTTGGTTTATTCTGCCTTCTGAATATTCTTTTTCCTAATTTGGCATTCAAGTAGTACATTTTCACTGAGCTCGGCTTCTGCTTTCAAACGGAGCGGACGTGTTGCTTGTTGCATCATCATTTTGCTTCTGCCTTACGAGTAACAGATGTCAGTGTACGCCGGCCGCGTTGTGAAAACTCGAAAGTTTCTGCGAGTGGAGACCTGCGAGCTGTCGTCTCCTGGTTCGTCTGACCTGCGGCTCCTCGCCGCCGTTCTTATCTCCACTTCTGCCGCTAGTCCAGAGAGTAAACAGCTAAAGGAGTGAGTGTTAAATAAAGACCAAAGAATTCAAGTTTGCAAAAGTGTTTATAAATTTAAGCGAACATTTAAAGTAAACAAAACACAAGTGAAAAAGGCTGCCAAGTTTGGAGTGCCAAATTTTATGTCGCAATCCCCACCCGCTCTACAAATGAGTGTTGACCAGTGCCATTACATCTGTATGTACCAACAATCAAATCCTATGCAGTACCAGCAACTATCACAATTAACTATACCACCAGTATATCAAACTTTTTCGTTTCAAATAAAAACTCCGTATCAAGCGCAATTAGTACACACACCGCTAGTCGCAAGTCGGCAGGATGGAAACATTCCAATGCAGATAAATGGAGAGCAAGAATGGCAAATCCAAAATTTAAGAAAAAAACGTCCTACTACAATTCCCTACGCACAAAACGGAAAAAACTAACTATTGATTAAGTGCTCCCACAAAACCTAACAGATACGAAGCACTGTCAGGCAACAAAGGAAATCAAAAAACAATTAAGCATAACAAGAAGTTAGACTACTTTTAATTTTTTATGGTATTAACAATTTAAAACAGTTAATAGAATTGCTAGATGTCTAAGCCAAAGACAATTACTTTATCAAGTTAATAGGTAACACTTAAACCAAGATTTAATTAAGTTATTTAAAGAACTACAGAAAAATTAACAAAATTCTAAAGAAGAAACATATGGAATTTTATTCCTTCCAGCACAAACAAGACACCGTTACCAATGTTCTTCGTAGAATTAAATAATAATAATAGTTCTCCGTAACAGGCCTTGAAAGGATTTAGGGGTCGTAACAGGATAGATCTGCTGCTACAATCTAGAGCCTACGGTATACAGGTACTTATTTATTGCAGCCCGAGTCGAGCTGGGCCGTAAAAATGCCAGTAATCGAAATTGGCGAGAGCGGGATTCGAACCCGCAACTCTTGGTTTCGTTAGACTGGCGATCGATCCTCTAAACCACCGTGGCTCCCTCGCAGAATTAAGACAAAACCAAAACAATAAAGATATATAAGACATAGAATTATTTTCGAACCCCCACACGTTAAGCGTGAAAATATACAATGTCAAAACTACCAAAGATATGGTCACTTCAAAAAAGATTGCCATAGGACTCCAAGATGCATCAAATGCGCCGGAGAACATACAAAAAAACTGTGAAAGAAAAGAAAGAAGTAAAAACGTCAAAGGCATGAATTGCCAGAAAAATCAACCTACAAACTATAGAGACTGTCTAGTAGCCCAAGAAATTCAAAAATACAAATTTCTACCTAGGTTTAAATAAATAAGTTCACAATTGGTTCAACCACATATATCCTATTTTCAAAAAGTTACCGAAAAAGGCCCACAACTGAATCAAGTACACAATCAACAAGTTCAAACATAGAATTAACAACAGACCAATAACCAAAAAAAATAATGTGTAAATTAATGAAAAGAATGGATACTATTTTCAACTTGCTCATTATCATGATCTCTAAATTACCATAATGACTTAATTCCTAAAAATTGCATGTCAATAGACTGGCACAGTCTAGCCAGAAAGTTAAAACACTTATAACAAATAATGACATTGATATTATGTTGATTTCAGAAACACATTTTACCCGACAATCACACATAAAAATACCCAAATATTTTATTTATACTGTAAACCACCCAGACGGCACAGCTCATGAGGGCATAGCATTATAGAACTCGATAAGGCATTATGTAAGCCACGAATATCAATATAAACAGCTTCAAGTTACAAGTGTTGTAGTTGCATAAGTCAAAAGACGTAACATTTGCAGCAATATACTGTCTACCAAAACATAAATTGAAAAAAATTAATTACTTCTTCAATACCTTGGATTACGTCTCATCTCGGGTAGAGACTAGAAAAAATAAACAATGGAAATCAAGATTAACTTTACCCTGAAGTAGGGAGCTATTAATTAATTAAACTACATATCAACTGGAGAACCTACCTACTGACTATCAGATCATAACAAAATTCCTGGTTTGTTTGATGTCTACATCACAAAAGGAATAGCAACAAGCAAAATTAACGCTACATCATGTTTTGATCTATCCTCGGATCATTCGCGCGTAATTATCAAATACAGTAGCAGAGTGTTAAGAAACATCAAAATTTGTTTCACTTTACAATAAAGCCACTAATGGGAATAGATACAACGAGCTAATTGATAATAATGTTTATCTACGTACCATAAAAAACAGAAAAGCCGTGCAGTGCTGTAGAACACATCACTCATTTCATACAAACTTCTGCTCGGGCCGCAACCATTCACCACGATAAACAAGAAAACATAAAAGACTGTCCACTGCTTGTTAAACAAAAAGTAGCCGAAAAAGAAAACTCAGAAGAGCAAAATACAAGACACCCAAGAGACAAGAAAAACTCAACAAGGCAACCCAGGAATTGAAATCTTGCCTGAACAATTTAAAAAACCAGGCATTACAAGAATATCTGACTAAGCTAACCGCTACCTAAGATACAAATTACTCGTTAGTGAAAAGGCCAGTGAAAAGGCAGCAGCATTTTCAAACCACTTTTCGCAAATATTTCAACCAATTCCTCAGACCTGCATTTCAGAACAAGAAAGGCAAATTCACGAATTTGTTGACAGAAGTGTCATATCGACGCATCACTGCCAAAACACTGAAAGAACTACCAGAAAAAGGTGGGAAAATCATAACATATACGAGATGCATTCAAGTTATAACACTACTAATTGTACGAAAACTGCGAAACTTGTGTCACTTCTCGATGTAATCTCCCTGCAGCCGTACACATTTTTCATAACGTCGACGTCATGATTCCATGGCCGCTGCGAACGCTCTTTTAGGAGTCTTCTTTGACCATTGGAAAATCGCTGATGCAATAACGGCATGACTAGTGAATTTGCGACCGCGGGTAGCGTCTTTCATTGTTGGAAAATTGCCAAAATTTGCTAGGAGCGATCAAGTAAATAGGGAGTATGAGAAAACACTTTTCGCATTTTCAGGTCTTGATGCAGGATTGTGTGCACAGATTCCACGGAAATGCCGACTTTAGAGGCGATGCGTTCCACACTCCACAAGAAGTTTCTCCACTAGCTTGATCATGTCGTCAGACCGGCTGGTGTGAGGCCGAAATTATTTTGGTTTGATGTCACACAACGTTTTGCCTTCTTTGAACTGTCGCACCCGCAAACGCACATTAGACATATCCATAACATCATTACCACATGTCCTGTGTGTTGTGCGGTGCTGCCATCTACGTCACGCATCCACAAAGAGTGCGCACGTATCTTGAAACAAACCGCATGTTTGTATCTGTTCCCAGTCCTTAAAAAATTTTCGGAGGCCTTATAACTTGAATGCACCTTGTATATTAAATTCCATTCTCGGGCTAAATTGCTTTCCACAACAATGAAAATTAGCGCACGTAATTCTAATCCCAAAAGTAAGAACGAAGCCGGAGGAAACTACGTCATATAGGCCTATCAGTCTTCTTCCATATAGCCAAAGCACTAGAAAAAATAATTCTGAAAAGAATGAAACCAATTCTCGAGGATAAAAATCTTATACCAGATTACCAGAGAAGAACATGCTGTCGTAGAACAAGTACACAGGATAACTACAAAAATTAATCATAACCTACAGCTGAAACACTACTGCTCTGCTGTCTTTGTAGACATCAGCCAAGCTTCGATAAAGTGTAGCATACAGGATTGCTTTACAAAATTAAAAACAAACTCCCTGATTATTGCAAAATCTTAAAATCATACTCTGAAAAAAGACCCTAACAAGTTAAAAATATAGATCCATCTTCCCCAATATAATCAGGAGCTTTTCAGGGCCGTATCCTGGAACCCTTTTTATTCCTACTGTATACCGCAGACCTGCCATCCATAAGGCAAACAATGGTAGCCAGTTATGCTGTCAATACCGCAGTGTTAGCTTCATATGACGACCCACACACAGCTTCTCAAATGTTTCAAAGAACCTTACAGCAGATAGAAAACTGTATGTGGATCTGCGTATAAAAGTAAAAGATACTACATCAGTTAATGTCGTATTTGCGTTTAGAAAAAAAAAACACCTGTATCTCAGTGATAATAAACGGCAAAGTAATTCTCCAACAAGATGGCGTTAAACATCTCGGGTGCGTTTAGACCGACGACATACCTGGAAAACCTACATTTGGGAGAAAAGGCTACAATTAGGAATAAAATTTCGACCATTATATTGGTTAATTGACAGGAACTCTCAGCTAACAATAGAAAATAAGCTACTACCTTACAAATGCATAATTAACCTTATTTGGACATGGGGCATCCGGTTATGTATAGTAATTCGAAACTGGAAATATTACACAGATTCCAAAATAAGATTCTAAGAGCAATTGTCACTGCTGCTTGGTATGATCCAAACTGGTCAATTCAACAAGATATTTCTGTACCGATTATCAGAGAATAAATAAGAAGACACAGCATAAAATACCAAGACAAATTTCAAGGTCACTCCAATAAGGTGGCAACAAATTTGCCACATTGGACAAACATTCAAAGATATCTGATCCATTAGATCTACCAGCTAGATTTAATTAGTTATATATTTGTGTTTTGTATTTATATTTTAATATTATCTGTAATTAATGATTATATTTACTTGTTATAAAATATTACTTCAATTTAGTTATCTTAGGAAAAAGTGTTTCCATTGGAAAGCTCTCTTGCATATCACATCTCATTGCTATATATTTACTGAATGTTATTAATGTAACAGATTGTAAATTATCATGGAAATAAGAAAAAGAAATTTTAGTTCCACAAAGAATTTCGTTTTTCAACAGCTTTCGCGGAAACGGCTTCTTACCTTTTTATTATCGAAACTGTAATAATTTTTATTATATTAACACAAGAGAAAAGTAAAATCAACTCTCCAGAAGGTTCCCATTATTGCTCGATTAGGTATGTCGTTGCATATTGTGCACCGACATTTAAAAGATTTCTGCAGTTCTCATTTAAATGGTTGAAAAGTTCTTTGTTGTTACTATCACCACTTATATGTGGTGAGTAAAAAATAATTGCATTTTATGGTTTGTATGCTTTACGTTGCTATATTTATTTTTAGGTAGGCATTTCTACTCACGCTTGGTACAAGTTTTGGTGGGTTTATTTTGTTCTACAACGTATGATATTTGAACTTATGTTATTATTAATGCTTGCCTTATTAATATGGTTTTAAGTGACAAAATAATTTAAAAGCATGATTCTGAAAGTCATATTACTCTTTTTAAATTGTTATCTGACTATTTTTTGATTATTGGGAAACAATTTCCGTTTTTCTTGAATTTACTCTTTAAATACTACAGTACAGTATTTCAAAGTATTTTATGAAAAATTTCATAATTTAAATATACAGCGATCAGACGATGAGGGGAGTTGCCTTTAACTTAATTTGTCCTTCAAAATTAATATATACTTTACATGTTTTTTTAATACATGTAAACATAATTTTATTAATTACCGTTTTTAAATTTATTTTGGCTGTCAATTTATGAGAGTATTTTTGATACTCATTGCATTCGATGATTTGGACGAGTAAGGAAACCTTTCTAAATAACATGGGAAAGGTAGTACAGAGTGTATAACAAAATTAATGAACGATGGCGTTTAATGGACCTAATTTTTTTTTAAATTTTGGAAAAGGTAGGAATCCAAGATAGATTAGAAAAAATAGTGGGTATTAAAAAACATGACTTTTCTTTGTCGAATTTGTATATCTGGTCTTTTCAATATTCTTTCTTAAAGCTTGACCAAGCTAATACTTACTGAAAATGATTTGTAGTTTAATTTACAATAGAATTCCTTCCTCGTAAAGGACAATTAAAAAAGCATGAGTAGCAATAATTAATAAATTGTAGTACGTACATAACTACAAAATTTATAAATGATTAAACTCAATAATTGCAAGAATAAGTCAAAATAATAATAGTTCGTTCCATAAAATAATATTAAAAATGACTCGTTTGCAAAACAGCTATTCAAATTTATTTTTTAAGCTTCTTTTGACGTCTTTAAAACAGCGACAATTACAAAATGCAAAAGTGCTCTGCGCACTTTACAATTATTAGCAGTATTTTCTATAGTTGCTTTAGTAGACATATTGTCGAACTATAATTTTTAGGGTGTGATGCACTACTTGGCTTACTCAAATTTTTTACCATGGCACTAATCACTTTTAGTATACAGAATTTTTTTACAGATTTATTAACAATCAAAACTTATAATTCTATGAGTTAATTTGATAACTTAAGTACTAATACAGTACGGACTATGACGTCTTCTTCAACCATTTCTTAGGTCAGCTGGCCAGTATCGTTTTAAGCGTTCTTCCAGTAATAGGGGTAAAGTATGTTGCAACTTTCCATTTTTCATGGTGGTTAGTACTTCGTTCCCTAATAACGTCTTTAACATAGGGCACATTTAGGTCGTTGTAAAGGGTTTCATTTGTGACGTATCAAGATGCATTTGTGATCATTCATAATATTTCAATTGGCATCGTTGGATTAAGGGTGTATTGGATTTTCTCGCACATCCCCAAAGTTCTGCTCCGTAAGTCTAAATACGTTTGATGATAGTCTTGTACAATAATAATTTGTTCTCTAATGCTAAGCTTGACTTTCTTCCAAACAACCAGTACGAATCTTTTATTTTCAAGTCCATTTGTTTTTGCTTTTTGTTTATGTGCTTTTTCCAGTTTATTTAGGTGATAGTCTAAATATTGAACAGTGCTGGATTGTAGAATATCCACTCAATTCATGTAAACTGATAGACAATGATCTTTCCTCAATGTGAAGGTTCCTTGTTGAGACTTAATTCATCTAGATGGTTTTGTAATTTATTTGTGGCTGTTATTGGGTCCTGGTTTTGTGGCGAGAAGCACTATATCGTCCGCAAAGGTTCTTGTTGTAGCTTTGGCATTAGTTGGAAGATCGGATGTATATAACACGTACAAAAGTGGTTTTATAACATTGCCCTGAGGAACTCCTGTTTTGCTTTAGTGGAACATTTTTTAGACACTGCTTGATTGACTTTTGTTCTAAACACACGATCACTTAAGTATAATTTAAGAATTTTAAAGTAGGGCAGAGGCAAGTAATGTTTAATTTTGAATAATAAGTCTTCATGCGAAACCTTATCAAAGGCAATATGTGCAATATTCTTTGTTTTCAAGCGCTTAGTTGAATAATTCAGAGAGTCTGTTGTACAGTAGAATGGCTACTTTTGAATCCAAATTGATGGAGGGGCATCCAGTCTTCTGGTGCTAGATCTTGGTTTAGTCTTCGATGTAATAGTCGCTCCAAAGCTTTTGCTGTTATAGGCAGAAAACTTATTGGTCGATATGAAGATGCAATTTTTGCATCCTCTCCTGGTTTCGGTATTAATATGATCTCAGCTGTTTTTAATTGTTTCGGACAATAATTTAGTCTTAGAATTGCACTATACACGTACATTAAAAGTAAAATTACTTTTATTGGGAGTTCTCTTATCATTTTCGGTGTTAATTTATTTATATATGGTGCTTTTTTGGTATTTAGGAAGCTGATTTTTTGTCGAATATCTTTTGGGGTGAATATTAGGATCGGTTAGATGTTTTCTGGTACAGACGTAATGTCTTGTTCTATTTTCTAATCAGGTTGGTTATCATGCAGTGTGAGTATACAGAATAAAACCTTTTTGTTAGTTCAATAACTTTTTCTTTTAGAATTTTTTGCTATTTTACTTATTGTTTGAAATATTTTTTATAGAATTCGACCCTTACTAAGAAATCAAATAAAAGAGGAATCGTTTGATGAATCTGTAATAAGATTACCACTCAAAAATTATAAAAAAAGCCAAAAAAATTTTAAACTACTAAATGTAAGTCTTAAAATAAAAACGTTAATGTCGGAGATAAGAAAAGAAAAGAAAGAATTAAAAGAAATAAAACGAAGTGAATACTTGGAGAAATAGCGTAGAACGAGTGTAAAAGATAAATTAAAAAAAAAACGCAATACGAATTGGGCCTCAAATAGATAATACAGTTAAAAAAATATCAGTAAGAAAATAAATAATTTAATTGTCAAATATTTAGAAATTAAAATAAAAGTTCAACGTCTTTTAGAGTTAGCCCATTTACAAGAAAGAAATATTATGACAAAAAAATATAATCTAAAAAATCTACGAAATAAATATGCAAAAAAATTAGAGTAAAAACTTAAATGAAAAAAACGGAAAAATTATTTAAATAGGGTTCAGTAAAGATAACAAAGAAGCCAGAAAAGGCAAAAAACTAGAAAAACCGTCGAAAGATGGATATATTCTATAAAATAGCTACATTGTATATTAGAAGTTAAACTGGCAAGAAAAACCAATTAATTGAGGAGTTTGAAAAGCGAATTTCGATATTTTGAATATAACAGAAACAAAAAAGGAAGCCAAAAAGAAATAATGTTGAATTGTAAATATGTGTTTAGACAGTCATATGGCACAGAAAATAAAACAAAAATAAAGAAAACGGGAGTGGGTTACAGAAATATACAGACGATGCATTAGCTGACGACCTAATTATTTATGTAAGTAACGAACAAGAGTTACAGTACAATTTAGACATAACAGAAGTTGGAATATCAATATTGTCAAAACAAATGTAATGGTGATAGAAAAAGAACAAACGATATTAGCACACCTAAATCTAAAAGATTTAGAGCAAGTAGAGACATTCAAATATTTAGGAGTAAAGAGATAAAGAAATGGAAAAAACGACGCTGAAATAAACAAGAGACTAGATAGCGCAGCTAAACTATACCACGCTCTGAACAACATCTTTGTGCGAAAAATGTGACGATATAAAAAAGCAAAAATAACAGTCTATAATACATACTACAACATATAAATTAGTTCTGATATATGGGTTCTATCAAAACACCTTGAATAAAAATGCAGGCTGTAGAAATAAAATACCTGCAAGCATTATAAAAAGTAATCGAGAGAATAAATAAAATTGTTTGGACACGTAGTAAGAATAACAGAAAAAAGGCAATTAAAAACGATACAAGAAAAACGATCACATAAAAAATTGAAAATTTTCTTCTTCTTCTCGTGCTATCCGTTTCGGATGTTTGCGATCAATGTGGCGATTTTTATTTTATTAACAGCTGCTCGAAAAAGTCCAGTGGTCGTCATCGAAAACCAAGATCTTAAGTTTTTGAGCCATGAAATGCGTGGTCTTCCAGGTCCCCGCTTTCCTTCTACTTTACCTTGAAGTATTTGTTGAAGTAAGCCGTAACGTTCTTCATTTCTGCTAATGTGTCCAAGATATTGTAATTTCCTGATTTTAACTGTATTTATTACTTCAGTTGTTTTGTTAACTCTGCGTAAAACTTCCACATTTGTCACATGATCAACCCATGGTATTCTCAATAAACGTCTATATAGCCACATTTCGAATGTCTCTAACTTTTTCATTGTAGCTGCAGTCAACGTCCAGGACTCTACTCCGTATAACAAGACTGAGAATACGTAACACCTTAACAGTCTTATTTTTAACTCGATATTTAAATCTCGGTTTTTGAATAGTTTTGCATTCTAATATATGAGCTTCTGGCTTTTCTATTCTACACTTGATCTCTACTGAATGATCCCACTGATCATTGACTGAAGTGCCTAGATAGATAATTGATTTTACTCTTTCAATCTTTTCGCCGTTTATTATTAAGGGTTCAGGTGGAATATTGTTTTACTTATAACCATATATTTGGTTTTCTTTGCATTTAACTTTAACCCGTACTGTTGACTGATAGTCATGATGTTAGTCATAATATCTTGCAAGCCTTTTAAATTGTCCGCGAATATGACTGTGTCGTCCGCGTACCTTATGTTATTCAACTTTACTCCGTTTACTGAAATGCCTTCTGTCGCATCTTGCAGAGCTTCGTTAAATATTTGTTCCGAGTAGACGTTGAACAACAAAGGCGATAGAATGCAACCTTGTCTCACTCCGCGTCTTATTTCTACATCATCTGACAGCTCTCCTTCAATTTTGATGTTTGCAGATTGATTCCAATACAAATTAATTATAATTCGAAGATCTTTGTCGTCAATACCAGTGTTTTTCAGTATTTGTATGAGTTTATCATGTTTAACGCTGTCAAATGCTTTATGATAATCTATAAAGCATGTATAGATATCAATGTTAACATCTCTGCAACGTTGAAATAATACTTGTAGAGCAAATAGCGCTTCTCTTATGCCTAGGGCATTACGAAATCCAAATTGGGTTCGGCTCAATTGTTCTTCACAAAGTCTGAAGATGCGTTTATGTATTATTTTCAAAAACATTTTTAGTAGGTGGCTCATGAGACTAATCAATCGGTAGTCGCTACAACATTTGGCACTAGATTTTTTTGATATAGCAATAAACGTGGATTTAAGCCATTCTTTCGGTATTTGACCCGTATCATAAATGTAATTATATATACTAGTTAACCAGTGTATTGCATCGTCATCTAATAATTTACAAAATTCTGAATGGATTCCGTCCGGGCCTGCTGTTTTACCTACTTTCATTTGTTTTATCACTGCCCGCACTTCATCTTTCATAATGTCCGGGCCGTGGTGCATGGCTCTGATTTTATGACTTTTCGCTGTTTATCCTCAAAAGTTCTTTAACGTATTTCTTCCATACTTCTAGTCTTGTTATTTTGTCTACAATGACATTTCCTGCATCATCTCTCATGCAACCTGTTGTTTTGGACTTAAAAGTCCTGCGGCATCTTTAACTTTTTGTACATGTTAAAATTGTCATGTTTTCTTTCTAGTGACTCAATTTCAGCACATTGTTCTTTTAAATAAGTTTCTTAGCAGCCCTTATAGCTTTATTAATGTTGTTGTGAATGGTATTATAAGTTTTATATCTCCATTCTTATTTCTTCTTCTTTCTTCCATCATTTCTAAAATCTCGTCCGTCATCCATGCCTGTTTTTTGATTTAGTTGGTTTTAGATACTCATTACTTACTTCTTCTAGTTTTGTCTTTAATTTTGTTAATTCCGCGTCAACGTTGTCTGTTGCAGAGTATTTTAGAAAACCTTTTAATTGTTGTTCCACTTGTAATTTGATGTTTTGGTTCTTTAGCTGATTTAAGTCATATTTTTTTGTCGTTTTACTTTTTATAACTTTCTTCAGTTTTATGCACATTTTAGCTAATAATGGGACGTGATCAGACCTTATGTCCGCACTAGGGTATGTTTTAACTGATTTTATAGAGTTCCTAAATCTTTGACTTACTAGCATGTAATCTATCTGATTTCTTACTATATGGTTTCTTACTAATGGAGATATCCAAGTATATAACCTTCTGGGCGGCAGTTTAAAGAAGGTGTTTGTAATTACTAATTGATGCTCTTGTGCGAAGATGTTGAGTCTATCACCTCTCTCGTTTCGTTCGCCTAGACCGTACGCTCCAACAAACTCGCCGCATTTCCTTTTACCTATTTTGGCGTTAAAATCGCCCATCACGATAGTCAGATCTTTCTTTTGGAGTTTACTAATAATTTTGTTTAGTCCATTATAGAACAATTCTATTTCCTCTTCAGATTTATCAGCTGTTGGAGCATATATCTGCAAGATGTTGCATTTGATTGGTGTTGTGCTTAATGTGATTAAGATTAACCTTTCCGAAATAGGGATAAAATTTTCGACACATGGGCTCATATCCTTTGAGACTATAATTCCGACGCCGTTATGGTGTTGACCGTTATCGTTGCCTGAATAGTATATAGTATGTTCTGCAACTTTAATTTGTCCTGATCCAGGCCAACGCATTTCACTGATGCCTAAAATATCGACTGATAATCGATTCATTTCCTGTATGGCGTTATGTACTTTTCCAGCTTCATGTAATGTTTTACATTCCATGTACAAATATTAATTTTCCGCCTGGGATTCTTAGCAGCCTCTGCCCATCGAAGGGCTGCCGGGAACTGAGGCCCAATCTCTTTGAAACTTTCGTCATAATTGATTTTACTAGGGAACATTGACAGTGTCAATGCAATTAATGAGGTGGTTTCCCGTTGCCTTCCTCATCGCAGTAACAGAACCGGTCAAATTTAATATGTAATTTTCGCCTCTGTCTATCTAATATTAGGCTGCACCGAAGATCTTCTTCTCCGCCCTAAGTAAGTACTGACACTACTGCTGCCTCATGTCAGCTAGTTTTGGTCCGCCCCGGGTATTTGATTTCCCCGGTACCCACCATATCTGATGAGCTTTCCCCTATCCTCCACCTGGGGAGGCGCCCGATGGGGGACTAGCAACCCCACACGGGTTGAAAATTTTGGATCAAGAAAAATCTGAGATGAAGTCGGAGCAAAGTGTTTGAAGGAAAGAGGTTTGGCATGAAATTAAAAAAAGAAAATAGCAAAAATAAAAAAGAATGGGCAAGGTTACACATAAACAGAAAGCAATTTAAGTGTTACCTCAATATATTTTTACAGGTGTGTAACCAATAAATTCTTTGGCATTAGAAACAAATAATTAGTAATAGAAAAGTTTGCCCTTTGGCATACTGTTTGGTGCGGGACACTAAATATAGTTAAAATACCAAAGTAATAAATAAATCAGAAAATTATGTTTTATAGGATTTTTCTTTTTGTTTTGATGTTTTACGAGTCGTCACTACATAAAAATACGTGCCAGTACCAAGTAATGACTGTTATTAAATAATTAATTCTTACAGTTAATTACTTCCTTTAAAGATTAATAATCATTGTGACTACTATTAATTTAATTATTACTATTTTAAATAGCCCGTTTATTGTGTAAGTTAATATGCAAAACATGATTAATTACCTATTTTTAAACAATAGTCTTGGCAAAAATCTCGTCTCTATTAAATAGTTTCTTTTTTCCTTCCTGTTTTAGTAAACATTTGTGATGATGCGACCGACAAACATGCAGTTTAAAGCTAATTTTGCATTTTTAATAGAATTCTACATATTTAAAAATGAGTTCATTTTCTTCTGTTTCTGTTTCCAGGGCTTTCTAGAATTTTCAGTCAATTTTATCTTCTTGCAGAACCGGTTTTCCACTTATTTTAATAGACAGCCCTCTTATGTATAGTTGGCTATTAGTTTCATCTTCCCAGAGTTTTAGTTTAATCGTTTCTTATGCTCTTGCGTTTTTTCCTTGTTTCTTTTTATTAGTGTCTAATTGCATTCCAATTTTTGGTAGTAGTGATTACTACTAATGCCTGCAGTATTCAGTGTTCTCATTGTTATTATTTGCTCTGGTCTAATTTTCCTGCTGTATATGACATAATCTATGGCAGATTTTTGCCCTGTTGTATTATACTACTTGTACTTATACCGCGGCTTTGGTTCAAAGTAAGTATTGCATACTTTCGAACTGTTGTCTGCACACGCCTCTATCAACATTTTTCCATTCTGATTAAGTACTTCTTTGTTAAATTTCTGGGATTATCTGATTTCCGGTCCTTGCATCCATATCTCCCATTATTAGTATCACATCTTCAGATTTCTAGTCTATTTTATTGTTAAATGTTTCATAAAAATTTTCCTGGTTATATTTGAGTTTTCCTTCTTCAGGCGTATATGGTAAAAATATATGTAGCTTGTAATATATAGTTAATCTCTGTTATACTGCTTCTATATCTTGTGTTAACAAGGTAACACTCTCTTTCGCCTTTTCTTCCTTGATGACACCGCTGTAAAATAGGGTATAAAAATTATATTTTCTTTTCCTTTTCCCTTTTTCTTTGTCTCTGTAAGGGTGCATACTTCCATTTTATTATTTTTAATCTTGGACTTTTTGATTCCTACTTTTAATGTTCCAAGTGCTCACTCTAATAAATTTTGCTCCATATTTTTCCGTTGTCCAGTCGTATTCGTCATCTGATTATCTATCCTGTTCCAGGGCAATGTATTGGTTGTATGAGCATAAATTCGGTTTTACGAAGGGTAGGCCGCTACCCCAAATAATAAGAAGCAAAGTATATTTTTAAATAAAAGAGGATAAAGAGAGCTACTGGAAGAAGATCTCAAAGGGTATGAAAAGAGATATCTATGCAAAAACAAATATGGAAAATAATAAGGAACATCAAGGCGGACTTGAAGAAACTGCTAGAAATAAACAATATTGACTCGGAAGAATAGATAAAATTTTTTAAGAAATTGTATGTAGAAGACGACACACCAGACGACAACAGACAGATGGAAAATAAAATTACAGTAGAGGAAGAACAAAAAATTCTAAAAGAAGAAATAATAGAAGCAGTCGGAAAATTAAAAATAGGCAAACTGCAGGACATAACACTATATATAATGAATTATTCAAATATGAAGGTGAAGCTCTACAAAAGAAATTAACAATATTATTAAATAAAAACATTTTTATAAACAAAAGACTCTCTAATATTTGGAGGACAGGAGTGGTAATATTAATTTTTTAAAAAGCGACCGAAAAATATCCGAGAACTACCGAGGATAGATACTACCTTAAAATTAACGATAAGAATACTAAGTAACAGAATTAATTAATAAAGGAAGGTCGTGTAGATTCTATTTTTATAATACAGCAAGTGGTAGAAAAATCCTTGGGATTTAATAAATCAGATTTTATGTACATGATGTATTTATTTAAAGAAACCTTTCTGTCGAATACTGCTAAAAGATATCATACAAGTCTCCCAAAAAAGGAAAATCGTCGAAGACCTCAACGAAGTCGTGAAAGACATCTATACAAATAATTAAATAATAATCAAGATAAATAGGGAGTACCTAGGACCCTTATAAACGGCAGTATGTATAAGACAGATAGATTTTCTAAATCTACTGCTGTTTAATATTATAATAGATAAGGTAATTGAAGAGGTGATAACCCAAAAAAGTTGTAGAATGCGAGACACAGACATAAAAATAGTATGATATGCTGTCGACGTAATACTAATTGCAGAGGACGAAAACCAGTTACAAAGGATACTAATGAAAATAAAACCTGTAAAACATACAACATGAAAATATTGATGAAGAAGACCAAATGTATGACAATCAGTAAATAGCTCATAAGGTGCCAATTACAAGTAGAGCAAGACATAATCGAGCAAGTTACCACATTCAATTTTGTGTGGTGCGGCCAGTACTAGCGTACGCAGCATTTCGAATAATGGAAACGACAAAGATAAAGACATCAAGAAAGATAATCGGTAAAACAAGAATAAACCGCATTCGAACTGAAGATATCCGAAACCAATGTAAGATACAACCTATGAACGAATTAATTAAAACTAGAAACCCGCCTACTACGCCAAGCTAAAGATAAATCACCCGTAGAAAAACGATCCAGAGGAAGACCGATGAAGAGATGAAGAGAGTCATTGAAAATTGGAGTGACTAGGCGGAGCCTAGATAGAAGCTGGAAGAAGAAAATTTCAGTTTTTCATTATTTTTTTTTATTTACACTTATTTATCATGTATTTACATATATATATATATATATATATATATATATATATATATATATATATATATATATATATATATATATATATATATATTTAACATTTGTTACTGTTTTAATTTTGCTTTATTCATTTCTTTCGTTGTTTGTTATCTTTTACTTTTTATTAGTATTTATGGTGTACTTTTTAACGCTCTTAATGACTGGTTTATTCTGTGTACATATTTATATTGTTTTATATTTATTTTTATTATTTTCTAAAACTAATTACATCTTGATAATTTCTTTACTTTAATTTTTTGTATTTCAAGTTTAATTTTTGATATATTAGCTCATATTTATTTTATATGGTTCTCAAAGCATCTTTCGATAAATCTTGGTTATTCACGAAGTTTGTAGAGGAGCGTTACTTTTTTTGTAAAAACACTTGGTTTCTGTTAGTTTTTAAAGTTAAATGTTTTCACGGTATAGTTTCGTACATTCGCTTTAGTTTTTCTGCGTAGATTTTAGCGATGTTATCATATATATCTAAAACCAATTGGAAATATACTGGTTATTCAAAGTTTCATTATAGTACAACTTTTAAGTGTATCCACAGATTCAAGAAGTTGTTTGAGATTCAACTTTGTATTTGAAATTTTAGAATTACATTCATTTTTTACCACATTTAATGTTTTACCAAATTATTGATAAATATTTAATTATTGTTATGGTGATGGGGTATTAGTCGGCTTTGGTAAACTGTTCCTAGCTTATGCTTGTTTGTATATAGTTTTTTTAACTGTCACATAATCATTACTACTGCAGATTTTTGTGGAAACATTTTTTGGCTATGAATTTTTTGTTAGTATATTTAATCTATACTTAATTACAATATTTCTTGTGATAAATGGTCTGTATTGTTTTTTGCGTTTAGTATTCTAAAGGCTACATCGCTTTGTATCAGAAATGCGAAGTGGGGGTAAACATATAGCAGACTTAACCTTTCAGTATGTATATTATACTCTTTGACAGAGTGCAAAAAAGCTCAATCAATACCGTATCATTATCATTACTGGTTGTATTATACGATAGTTAAAAATTACTTACAATTTGAAGAAGAAAAATATCGTTTAGCACATAAATAGTAAGTCACTTTATTACCAATTGCTACAATGTATTTCCTTAAATTAACAAGTGGTCTTAATTATTAATATGGTAATTGTATCATTTTTTCAAAAACTGAAAATAGATCAGGTCGATAATGATACTTGGGTAATTGAAGGGGTAATTTTTTCATCAGGAACTACATCTATGGGTTAAATAACTTAGATCAAATATTCATCTGAGTTCTATTGATTTATTTTTACTTGATAAGTTGATGGAGAATTACTTGAAAGTGTTAGTCTTCACGGTGAAAGATGACGTTGCCCATTGCTTATAATGTTCTATAATATTTTCATTACAATACGATTGCAGTTTTTCAGAAAAACTATGAATTTGAAGAGTATTCTTAGTCATTTTTAAAGTTAAAGTTTTTTTTAACAATTTATGTTTTAAGTTGTTGCAAATGTTTGTCTGTAAGCTCTGTTTTAGTTTACTATTAATATATAATATACGAGTACAAAACAAGAGAAAGAATTATAAGGGGGTTAAAGATAAGGCATTAATAGAAATTAATAGAAGCAAAACAAAGGGCGCAGGCTAGATTCAGAAATAGATTAAAGGTGACAGTAATAATAAGTAAGATAACAAACAATTAAAAAATATGAGGTTATGCGGTAGTAGAAACAATATTTTTAAAAACCTCTAACCGGTAAAGTGTCTCAAAATAATGACGAAAAAGATTAATTAAATCTATTGATAACACAAAGAAAAAAGAAATAATAATTAAAATAGAAGGCACTGCAAAATAAAGAAGACAAATGGCATAGAAAGCTAATATACGGCAAATATTAGAAAAGGGAATAAGAGAAAGTGAAGTAACTGACCACTGGAATTCCAATTTATAAATAAGGGGATAGCCATATCTATAATAATTACAGAAGAATAATATTTAATAGTGGACCCGGAAAAATATACCTAAAATTTCTGAGTCAGACATTGAGGGATTTAATTGAGGAATGTAGATGGAACACAGTGCGATTACACCAGTTGTAATAAAATAAATAGGTAAAGAAACAATAAATTATAATAATTAACTGTGTATTAATTAAGATAGATATTTGATAAAATAAAACGAGAATAACTATAGAACAGCTTAAAGAAAAGATTAAATTAAAAAGTACTAAAGAGTATGTGGTATGAGATATGAGAATTTTAAAAAATGTAAGAATAACCTATTAATATTGGCACCAGTAATGGATGACATACAAAGTAAAACTGATAAATATGCAGTGGCGTTTGCAGATGATAGGGTATTAATGAAAATATCGAAACAAGCTTTATAAAATAATCTTAATATTTATAGAACAGGATTGAAAAACAAGAATGGAATTGAGAAATAAGTTAACCAAAAACAGAAGTAGCTGGAAAACTCGTCAAAGCAATAGCGGCTAAAATTTTTATAAAAAAAGAAATATCGGAAGATATTGTCATTTTAATATTCAATTGCTAAAACTGCATACTAACAATAAGAATAAATCAAGAAGAAAATTTGTAGCGACAGAAATTACATTTTAAAACCGATAGTAAACAAAAGGTAAAATGCATAAGCAAGACAAAAAATCAATTCAAATTTGTATATTAGAACAAAAAATAGAAAAATGGGAATTTGTCTAACTTGAACAAGTCAACATAATACAATAATAGGTGTACAAAGTTAAATGTACAAGAAAGAAGAAAGAGTAAAATTAAGACGTATGCAGGATAAAGTATTAAAAACTACTTAAAAAAAAGAAAAATTGATTAAAAACAACTGCAAAAAAGTGAATGATAGAAGGAAACGAAACGATATATGTATACACAATGTGAAATATTCTCAACTCTCATGCCTATCGGTAGATGGATGCGACGATTAAGTATTAAATTTAACTAAAAGCCGTCGAGATATGGACAGGATTGTTAAAAGAGTAATCCATGGAGTCTGAAAAACCTAAATTTTTAGGTGTTAACTATTACGTCCATCTTCATAAAACAGTCACATTCAAGATATGGATAGTGTATATGTACTTCGGCATACCGTTGAGGGTAATATCCATTACAGACAATCAGTTGTACATTCTAATTACTTCGACTGGTTTAATCATGTTATTAGATGGTTACAAGGCTATTTCGGTTACGCAGTTGGTTCGCATATATAATATATATTTTGTGTATTTAATGATTAGTGCCAATTGGTAATTAACTACCGCAAGAGTGTTAACGCTTAAAAGGTAGTTAATGAGATTTCAATTCCGTCTGTGTGTGTGTGTGTGTGTGTGTTTGTCATCACAATAACTTAAAAACTAAAGCTCTGATTGATACTAAATTTAGTACGAAAGTACTTCAGACCAAAACAAAGCACGAATTCGATTTTCAGCCAAATCGGGCGATTTTCCCCATCTATGTTACAGCTTTCGGTAGTTGCAATATTGGACTTACATTTTTCTTGTTTTTTATAAAGAGGTAACAAAGAGACAATTTATTAGAATGTTAATGTCTTATTATTAATGTTTATAAATTCTCTGGTTTATTTACAATAAAAATTCATGCTTTTCCAAATATGTCCTACATTTTTGTTTGCTTTCTTAAAAAAATGAGATATTTTAACTTGTCTCTTAGAATAACACATGTCTGCTTTATGAGTACGCATTGGACATATTGACAGATACAAGCAAGACGAAACTGCGGGTGGTTCACTTCCTGATTAAAGAGATGTGAATTGCGGTTCTCGTTACACTTGAGCGTACTTTTTAAAGGAATAAAGGCTTTCATTTGGTGGCCTTCTTGAAGCTCGGCAGGCGTCCGCTTCCCGAACCATTCCGCACGAGGCATTTTAATCTGCTAGATACGGTTACCTATTCATTTAACGATGATTAGCGGTACCTGCACGGCGGAAAGACTTGGTAAGTTGTAATCTAAAGTTTGAGAGAACTCGAGCCGTATAAAACTAATTTCGTCGGTGTGTAGCTTTTGTGCTGTCTGCGTCAAGTAAAATATCAGTTAAGTTTGTTCCGCGCCTTAACTTACTGTTATCGGAATTGATTACCTGTGCGGAAACTTAGCCAGAACTTCTAACTCAAGCCGCCGAGATTCCACTGATAGCTCGGCACTGCGTCACTGCGAACGTCTTCCAGGGAAGCTGCAAGCATCTTTCCGTAATTTGCTTGATTAGTATTTCGCTGAAGGACTTCATCTCGGGGCAGCGCCTCGCGGCTCTCGAAATGGCGGGCGAGCGCAAAAAGTGCAGCTTCGTTGCGCGGAGGACGGCGCCGATGCGCGAGCTCGTAATAAATGTATCAAGGATAATCCGGCGCGTATATAAAGTCGTTTGGCGAAGTAAAGTGCACATTAGTGCGGTCGGACCGGATCCACGACGGCCATTGGTCATCCTAGATTGCTCGCAGGAGTCCGGTGACAGGTCCTATATAGGCTCGGGCTCCGGAAATTGTGTCCAGCGGCACTGGCGGGCTTCCGGTTCCGTTCCTTACCGCTGCCGTGATTCATCGCTACTATCTATGGACCGCTATATGACTTTTCCAACTCCGCTGCACTCGAACAGCACACGGCTCGCATCGATTAGATCACGCAGATCGCGGATTAATTAAACGGCCGTGATGAAGACTCGGCGCCGCCGTGCTCAAAGAGAATCGCGAAGAAGGGCTTACCTTGCTCAGAAGCGGTTCGAAACATATCGAGCGGCTCGTCTATTTTTAATTACGCCGAGTTCAAAGCATTTAGATAATTAAACTTTTTGTGCCGTTCGACGCGGAACTGCTAAGCTTTACTGCTGATCCGGGGAGAGTTATGGATCCACGGGAAAAGGAAGGCCATAACTTAAACAGGAGCGGAAATCGCCCGGGAAAGAACTGTGATGACGTAGCTGCAGTAAAGAACTTGTACAAGGGAATTTTCGGTGTTTTTCGAATAAGTTGTCCTATTTTCTAACGACCATTGGAGATTTGTTGCCGCAATATACGCTTATTTATTTGCAGCACAAGTGTGAGGTTTGCGTTCTCTGTAAACATAATTCCCGCTGAAATACCGTTTCCAGGTGCGCTACATCTTCATTTTAAATAAACTACAACTAAACTGAAAACTATTAACTAAACATCCTGAAATAACCAAACAGAAAAATAGGAATAGTTATGAATGTTTATAGTAATAATAAATTCAAGCAACCCCGATTACTGTTTTCTTCTTTGCCTGTTTACATCCGCTTGGATTTTTTCTTTTTCCTGTTGGTTCGTTTCGTTGCTTTTGGGGCAAATTCTTTTTCTATTTTCCTATTTCCTTAGTTAATAATTTAGTTATAATACAATTACAAATCCACAATATTAAAACGTTTCTCTTACTTCGGTATTTTTTAGGCACACCACGTCACAAACGATAAATTTGTTTTCCATGCCAAGACGACAGCGCCCATAAAATATCATTAGTACAAGCAAACCTTTAAACGCAGCGGACGAAACGCCATGTCTGTTAATTGCTAACTTTCAGATAATAAAATAAGAATGTTCTTAAGTATTCTAATGACGAAATTTGCAACAGGTCAAAAGTAATGAATATTTTTAGCTAGTGTTAGATAGATACAAGCAGACAAACATGCAAAAGAAGTCAATAATACCGTTTTTAACTGTAAAAAAATTGCAAAAAGGTAATGATTGTTCTCATAAGAATAATAACATTCAAAAGTTTATCACTACAACTAAAAGTTTTTTCTATATTAATTTATGTTCTACTAAACTTTTTAGAAAAGTTAAATACCACAGCTACTGTTATCTGATAGAGTAACATCTGAACTATCTAGTTAAATTTATTACATATATAAAATAAAAAAAGACTATACACAGTTGTTATTAAATATTTATAGCCTGAAAGCCCAATAACAGATATTTGGAAGGAAACGTTTTATTACAAGAAACATAATTAATATCAGGAAAACATTGTCTACATTTTTCATTTATTTAGAATCTACTGAAAATAACAAAAATATTAACAAAACAAAACATCTTCGAAACAATGTTAACATAGTAGAATTTTAAGGGCTACACGATGTATCAAATGTTAAGAATACAATAACACATATTGTATAAACCGTTTTTACTCTTATCTGTGGTGAGTCATCATCATTAGTCATGTTGAGCCTAGTATAGAGCATAAGCCTCACCCTTGCTCTGCCATTTCTCCCTGTTCTGCGCCACCTCTATCCATTTTAGTCCTGGCACTTTCTTAATTTCGTCATTCCGGCCTCCATTTTCTTCTTTCCTCTGCCCAAGCTCTCCATCTGATGATCGTACTACTCCAATAATTGTTCTGTATTCAGCAAAATGTCCTGCATACTTCCATTTTAGTTTAGTAATTGTGTTTAGGATGTTCGTGTCAGTCCTTTGTTTCATCCGTTCATTCCGGTGTCTATCTCTTAATATCACTGATCTTTCTGTCACCCTTCTGTCAATTTTGTTATTATTTTTTGAGGGTCCTTGATCATGCCCGGTAGCACACATAGATCGAATATTTTCGTTTGGAGATGTGATATTTTCTTGTTTTTGTGATACGCGCCAATTTTCCAATTGCAGCCCATCCTAATCGTCTTCATCTTTCTATTTCAATGTTTTGTTTTGTTTTCCGATTGTTGTTTGGTGTCCTAAGTAAATACAGTCTTTAATGTTTTCTCTTTCGCTGTGGGTTTATTATTTTTGTTTCGTAGAGATTTATTTTAGACATTTGCGTATATAAATAAAAGCCCGTCGCTTTTTTAAATTAAAAAGTGACTTGGGAAAGTGGAATTTGATTCTAGACCTACAGAGTGGACTGCGACCTGAACGCAGCAGCCTTAGACCACCCTGACACTATGATAATTTTATCATGAACATTACTGATATGAATATTTTTGCATCTTCAGTTAACGGCGTGCTTTCCAAAAAGGAAATATAATATACACAGTCAAGTAAGAGTTGTTCAAGTTAATGTAGAAAAAAATATTTAAAAACATTTTCAAATACATGAGTACGTTCTACTCCATCAGAATAAAGATTATATTGTAGCAACAATGTGTTCAATCACCATTAGCATCTTCGAGGTATGCTTTCGACCAAATTGATGGCGTATTCATTCGGCAAGGATTTCCACTGTTCTTCCATAAAGCTTCTATGTGATATATGCCCACATATTCTCAATCGGGTTCGCATCGGGCGACTGCAACGGCCAATCAAGTGTAACGATGCCAAACTGCTCTTTCCGCTCGATGTAAAGCTTGCTACGGTGTTTGGGATCGTTATTCTCCTGCAGGATCTAGTCCTCGTTTTTCTTGATCAACCAACTTTCGGCAGTTGGTAACAAATGCTTCTTATAAGTTTTGAGTATTTTCGGAGCATTTAGGATGTACGTAAATAGATGCAACGTTACAAAACCCAAAAACCCAGTTTAGAGAAATAGCTTCAAAGTGTTTAAGGTCCGCTGTACCAACTTTAGTTGAGGTTGACTAGCCTTGTGGGATGATAACGTATCCCTAAACAGAAGCTTTGCCAATAAAAATTACATTTCTTTAATCTGGGTTAATATTATTCTTTGTCCAAACGAGTTGCTTCGTCACATTATTGTCACCTAACAAAGGTTTCTTTACCAAACTACGGCATTTGATAGCTGCTTACGATATACTTACACTTCTGTTTCGATGTTGCTTCTCCTTGACGCAATATTAAGCCCGGGTTTCGCAAAAACAAGTTTACGATCCGTTTTTCGACTTTAGAGGAAAAGTTTCCTTTCGAGCTACGTTCCGACATGTCATCGGCCGTTTTTGTCTCCTTATATCGCTGCACCTATATGTTGGCGAATGTTTTCAACTTGTTCGTGTACTTAACAGCCGTTGCATAAGACATTTTCGAACCTTTAGAGTGAGTATAGAAAAACACAGCCTCGTAGCGTGGCACTCATGGAGCTTTACGCGTTTCTCTAGCAAGAATTCAATGCCAACCAAATATTTTGTAATAAAGCATCGAGGACAAAGGTTTCAGCTACCGACTCAAAAAAATAATTAGAGCGATAGCTTTTACCAATTGCTAATTACGCGGAATACTCTCTTACTTCACTGACTGCAAATACCTTGCGCATTATTAAAACAACACGAATTTACCAATTACAAAATATATATGTATAAAAGCCCGGGACGTCTGTGGAACATTTTTCCACCTTCTCACCTTGTTTAGTTTTATATTTTTCTGATTATTTTTTCAGTTATTGTAGCATTTTTCTTATGTAATCTTCCTCTTTAACGATCAGGACTACATCGTCCGCATATATCAGATGTGAGAGTTTTTCCCCATTGATATGGATCCCTACCTTGCTCCAGTCTAATATTTTATAAACTCCTTCCAACGCCAAGGTGAATAGTATACGAGGGTAAGGTGAAAAGTTCTTGGCCTGACACAAAGATGGTGCTGCAATCGGCAAACAATTATGTTTCCTGCTCGGGTGCATGTGTCATTAGTTCGTATGACTAGTTTCAACTTGTTCGCTCAAGTAGTTTGTTTACACGAATTTTTTCGGTAGACATGTTGCATGTTTTTTGTTAAAATGGATAAACTTGAATATCGTGCGGTTATAAAATTCTTCGTTTTGGATGGATTAACCCCTAAGGAAATTCATCCGAAGTTAACAAAAGTTTACGAAGACTCTGCTCCTTCAATGTCAACTGTTAAAAAGTGAGCAGCTGAATTTAAACGTGGTCGCACATCCCTCGAAGATGGCCCACGTGAAGGACGGCCAAAAACCGCAACCACACCAGAAACCATCGAAAAACTGCATGATATCTTGTTGGACGATAGGCGAGTGAAGGAGAGTGAGATAGCTGAGGCTGTGGGGATATCGGAAGAAAGGGTGCGAAACATCTTGCACCAAGAATTAGGGATGCGAAAGCTCTGCGCAAGATGTGTGCCGCATTTACTGAATGCCGATAAAAAGCAAATGCCCAAACGATTTTTGCAGCAATCTTTGGACCGATTCAACAAAGATCCGACCATGGATGAGACATGGGTCCACCACTACACGCCAGAAACGAAACAGCAGTCCAAGCAGTAGGTGGAAGCCGGTGGTTCAGCGCCAAAATAAGCGAAGTCGATCCTGTTAATTGATTATCTTGCAAAAGGCAGAGCAATTACAGACGAATATTACTCCAACCTTCTTGACCAACTGGATGCCAAAATTCGCGAGAAGAGACCTGGCTTGAAGAAGAAAAAAATCATCTTTCACCAGGACAACGCACTTGCGTTGGCGATGGGAAAACTGCGGGATTTTGGGTATGATTTGCTCAGCCATCCCCCCTATTCTCCTGATTTGGCACCCTCAGACTTCCATCTGTTCCCAAACTTAAAAAATTTGTTTCTGGGAAGCGCTTCGCATCCAATGAAGAAGGATGAATATTTTTACAATCTTCCAGATTCTCACTTCCGAGAAGGAGAAGCGCTGGATCAAGTGTGTTGAAGTCAAATGAGATTATGTAGAAAAATAAAATCATTTTTTAACTGAAAGTCGCAGTCTTTCATTGTCAGGCCAAGAACTTTTCACCTTACCCTCGTAGGTGATATTTTATCAACCTGTCGTATTTCTCTGTTGATCTCTATTTTGTTGGAGTGTTTATGGAGTCTTATTGTGGCTGTCAATTTTTAACAATTTTTTTAATTAAATTTGTGTAGCAGTGTTCTATTCTTGCTTTTGTCTAGTTCATCTATTAGGGCCTAATGTTTTAAGGAGTCAAATTTTTTGTAATCTACAAAGCCATGTGCTCTTTTGCATTCTGTTGCTTTCTGCAGCAGGATGTCAAAGGTGGTCACATATACTATAGCTTTTGCTGAATAATGTCTGTTCAGCAGATTGGTTGTTCTCTATTCTTATAAACAGGTTGTAAACTTGGAATAGTAAGCTGATTGGTCAATAATTTTTCAGACGTATCCTATCTCCTTTCTTGAATAATATAACTATTATCGCGTTGTTCCACTTGTTCGATATGATTTGTGATTCAAACAGCTCTCGAATAGTTATTTCAGTATTATTGTCTTTGCTTCTGAAATAATTTCTGCCAGAATTTTGACTTCTCCTAGTGTTGTTGTTTTATAGTATTTTAGGACAAAGATGATTTCTTCGTAGTCTATCTTTGATATATTCTCCAACCCCACGTTTATTATTGTAGCTTTTATTTCTTGAGGTAATCGTTTTATTTGTGTAGTAAATAGTATTTTTGTAATATTTTTGTGTTATTTTCTTTTTATTCGCTCTTCTGATCGGTTAGTGTAATGACTTGGTTTTTCTCTTCTTTTCTTCTCAAGAATTTTAAGTTCTTGTTTTTTCTTATAACGGTTGTTAGTATTTTTGTGTAAGCCCTTTCTGATTATTGCTTTTGTATTTTAGCATATTGTTTTGTTCGATATTGTTATCTTCGTTATTTTCTTTTTTATTTGGGTTTTTCTGTGTTGCTTCTTTTGCAGCTTTCTTTATTTCTGCTGTTATATTTTTGGTTATCTTTTTAAGATTATGAGGGTATTTTTTGTTGGGCACAAAATTCTGTATGCTTTCTTTTATTTGGTTTTGATCTATGATCTTTTTGGATTTTATGTATTTTTTTTAGTATTTGCCTTGTTGGAATTTATCTTTGCTCTGTCCATTCTATGGACGCTACAAGTATTTAAAGTATTCAGGGCTCTCAGATCCCGTATAAGTTTTTTAGAGGGTGATAGGATGAAATCAAAAACTTACCAACATATCTCCTCTTGTGTTTTTCTTACCTATGCCACATTTGTCGATGTTTACTCAGGTGCATCTTATTGGCGTCTCAGTACAGCATTGAAATTCTCCATCACGGTATTCTGAGTAGTTATATGTTCTGAGTTTGAAACGACTAATACTCGAAAAGGAAGGAAGGTTTAAAGCGATAAACAAACTAGTCGAAATTTTCTCCGCTCCTAAAAACTATTCCATTATCCTACAACCAAGAAAGGTAAACACAAAGTGTACAGCGGAAAGCAATTAAATGGTAGCAGAAAAAAAGAAAAACACGAGTTATGGTAAATGGCAAACGGTCGCAATTCGACAGACAAAACTAGTTACAATAGTTTTACAGTTTAATTTAAATCGAAACCGATAACTATTTCCTAAACAACCAAAGGCAGTTGAAAAATTTATATAACTTGATACTAAGGTGGAACAATTTTCGCTCAACCAAAATAATATATTTATTTTAAAAACTTTACAATATCATGCCGGCCTATAAATCTTTTGCTGGTAATATCAAAATTTTCTG
Organism: Sinelater perroti; assembly: GCA_036346155.1. NCBI lineage: Eukaryota > Metazoa > Arthropoda > Insecta > Coleoptera > Elateridae > Sinelater > Sinelater perroti. The sequence goes on from JARFIY010000359.1 coordinate 4,474,040, forward strand.
AAAAATTAGAATTAAAAGAAATAAGAGAAAAAATATATCAGCAGAACAATTACAGTATTATCAGTTTAAACTGGGAAGCAATCATTCAATTATTTAGTAATCTATAGAATTACAGATATTACATATAAAATATTCGCAAAGAAAAATTTTTTATTTATATATTTTTTTGATCTAAAGTAAGTTTTGATAATGTTTGACATATGGGACTGTTATTTAAAATTAAGCAAAAATTACCATTACTGTCACATCGGTGTTTTCAAGTCAAACATAGCGGCAAGTTTTCGACAATGTACCCAATTTGATCAAAAGTTTATAAGGATGCTTGTAAGAATAATGTAATGCTTGGTCTATGTAGGTGATCTACCAGTAATTTTATGTACTGTAACCAGAAAATTTGGGGGGGGACAATACACTAATTCCAATAGGTAACACAGTTGTTGAAATAGCTCTAGAACAATTTCAAAATTACTTAAACCTTATGAACGATTAGCTAAAACAATGGAGAATAGAATAAATGGGAGTAAGTTGTCTCATATGGTTTTTTAACTTAAAAAGCAATAAAGCCCGTCGGTGTTTACTAATAACGTGGAAAAACTTACGAAGCAAAATATTTAGGACTGTATTTGAGCAAATTGACATGGAAGCTACGTATAATAAGAAAATTGCTTTAAAGCTAAGAAGAAATCACTGGTTAACTAGCAGAAAATCTTTCACTATCTCTGTGCAAAACAAACTTTTAGTTTTTAAAATTATTATTAAGTATATATGGATATACAAATGTAAGTTATGGGGCTGCTCAACTGAATCAAATTTTATGTTGCTAGAATAAAAAGCAGATGCTCTGTGATATGTAAATAACTTTGCTCTCTAAATCGATCTAAAAATCCCAATTGTGAAGAAACTGCAGCAGTAGCCAGAAGTCTAAAACATGAGAATGATACCTTGCCACCAACGTTAAAGAAATAGTGGATATATTCATAACAACATGCTTCTCTGACTGCTAAGTCGAAAATCTGCCCATGAGGGCGAAGCTCTTAATTCCACTCCCACCAAGGAAAACTGGAAAGTAACCAACCATGTGGTAGATGAAGATAAAGTAGTCTGAGTAATTAAGTCCTTTTAACCCTTAAAGTCGCCAGGGGTTGGGTGGCATATTTTCAGCTCTTTTAATGGAACCGGGATACATTGCTACCATACCTTTAGCGAATCTTTATAGGTTGTAACGGCTTAAGGTACATCCTCAAAAATTAGAGGGATATAAAGTAGTCTTTATTATAAAACCAGGCTGTAAGAACATTTCTCAGGTCAAATCTTATCGTCCAATCAGCCCTATGTCTTTCCTCCTAAAGACACTAGAAAGACTTTGTGACAGAGAAATAAAAGATAGTGCACTAGAAACTAGTCCGCTACACTCTAATAAGCATGCATACGTCGCAGTAACGTATACGGAGTCTGTACTACACTTGGTGGACTTTAATAGTAATGATATAACCGTTTGGCAACGAGGGGTAAATGACACCCTACAAGAGTGGATTCTACAATTTCTGTATTACAGAGCTGTACAAATTATCGTGGTAGATAAGACCATTGAAAGCACAGTATCTAGAGGCTGTCCCTAGGAAGCGTATTGTCCCACCTACTATGGAATCTAGTAGTAGACAGCCTTCTTGAGTGACTCAATGAAGAATTTTACCCAGTTGGTTATGCCGACGACATAACTATCTTGTTCACCGGCAAGTACAAACAAGTGCTTTGTAACTTGATGCAAACAGCGTTTAGAAAGTCTGACGAGTAGTATACACTCATTATTGATCAACCCCTTTAAGATAGAAATGGCACTATTAAAAAAAAATGAAGGTCGAAGTCCATAGTGTGTTTACTGTTACAAACATTCCTTACCTTTTCAGATAAAGTCAAGTATCTGGTAATTATGCTTGACAAAAAGCTGAATTGGGGAAAGCACATAGTGGTTAAAACCGAAAAACCATACATAACTTTGGGGTTCTTCGCCAAAGGCTGTCCTATGGCTGTCATAATTAGACCTACGCTATGTTATGGTGCACTGGTCTGATGGCCTACAACCAGATAGGTCACTGCAGCAACTTTGACCTCACACGTTCAAAGACTGGCGTGTATGAGTACCACGGGTGCAATGCGTTTCACCCCAACGGTAGCTACAGAAGCATGCCTGAGTCTCCCTCCACTAGATCTCTGTGTGGAGAAGGTGGCACTAAGGCCAACTGTAAGACTCTCAAAGGGACTTTGGAACGACAAATGAGTAGGGAGAAGACACCATCAGATTCTAAGGAGAGGGGTGTATAATGGAGTCTCTATAAATTTAGGAAACTTTTCAAAATCTTTCTGAATGCCGAAAAGACAACCAAACTAAATATAACCATTCTTACAGATGGGTTTAAAACGAGCGAGCGTACGGAATCAGGCATTTTTTCAAATGATCTGAACCTTCAAGTAAGCACAGCATTAAGCAAACTAACCACAATCTTTCAAGCGGAATTATTGGCCATAATGCAAAATGCGAATATAATTTTTAAAAGGAGCATTAAGAATAACACAATCAGATTTGCTAGCAATTGTAGAGTTGAATTACTGGTATTGAACAGCTGCAAGGTTGTATCTGAATTAATCCTCCAGTGTCGCGACAAATAATGTACTGGAACTCGTTTGGGTTACAGGGCATTCTGCCTTATATGGTAACAAGCGCGCGATTAATATGACAAAGCGAGGCTAAGCTAGCATCAGCGCTACTCCTCTGACGAACATCCTCAAGTTCATCCAAAGAATTGGTTGACTTGACTAATGGGCGTGGAGAGGCGACGGAAATAGTACAATAGGCTCAATTGAGGTCTAAGTACGCGTGACTTTGTTACCCCCCACTTTATATTCAGAATCCAGAATCCAGAATCCAAATTGTGATAGAGCAAATTTGCTAACGTGCAATTAAACATCGACATCGATTAGAAGTACACCAATATTCATTCATATTGGCTTATAGCTTATATATGTGTTGAATAATACCGTGTTCTGATCGTTGATATTTATAAGTTTAAAAATAAAGTATATGTTATCTTAGGACTCCTATTCTACTGGATTTGGTTGAAAAACATTTACTTAGCATTTTCGTGTATCTTATGGGTTTTTTTCTTATTTATACTATTTAACATTTTTTCTTACCACTTTTCTTTTAACGATTTCGATTTTATTATGATTTAATTTTTTGTGTATCATTTAAGTTGTTGCTGTTGTAATATTCTTATTTATATCTCCTCATGATTATTTCAACTTTAGTTTATTTTTATTACGTTGTTTTTTAATTTGTTTAATTGTTACTGTTAGCATTGTCTATATATTTTAATTTGCATTTAATTATATTAAAGCCATGGTTACAACTTTCATTGACATCTGGGTGATCTCTAAAATTCTTATTTGATGTCAAATGTTTTGTTCCACTAAATTAATGCGGGGTCTTCGAAATAAATCTAGACAATGAATAATTAATGAAAGTATCATTAAAATATAAGAAAAAATTAAATTTATTTACTTGAAGTTTAACATGTAAATAGTATTGAAAATCATATTATTCAATGCGGCAACAACCTTCTTAAGTCGAAACCTAAACTTACTTCTTGTCCATATGTATGTTTATCTTGATAATGGAGGCTATTAAGCCATCTTGGATGTTATGATGCCTCTCATTGATCTTCACCTCGACCAAAAACGTAGTAGTCAAGAGGATTTCAAACGGTGTTGGAGGGTGATTACAAGTCGGGACACCAGTGGTAACACGTTATATTGTACACCCATTTCTGTTACCAGATCAGTCATGCTCCGTCCAGGATCCTGATCGATTGCTTCTTTCAATTCGCGGGCGAATCCATCACTTCTCTTCAGATCAAATCGCTTGTTGTGAGTTGCCTTGTCAACCAGTTATCTCTACCTAGTGGTCAGATTCCCTGTTCTTCTTCACTATGTAGTAAACTTGGGCCTTTTTGTAGCCAAACCACGCAATAAATTCTGTTGGCGATTCGAATATAGAAGTTTTACGGTTGTATTCTCGACATATTTTGTCGATTATTGTAAGTTATTTGAAGATAACTGGTTGTGTTATCTAATAGGAGGTTGTGCATGCGCATAAGACGGCCTTCCGGCTTTTCTGCAGTACAACCTACAATAATTCCAGATTTACCTCAACGGCACTGCATTCGGGATTATACTTTATTTCACTTCTCGGTGTTAGCATCTATATTTGCCTTTTATGCACAAAGTACTTAGAAGCTGTGCTTTTTAATTTTAATTTATCAAGTCATTTTTCAACATGTATTTTTTAGTTTAATTTTCTTTTTGAGACATCTCCTATGTTATTTAAATTTCGGTGCTGCTATTTTCTTCTGTCATTAGGTATTACGTCGAATTCTGCGTTCCATATGAGTAGCATTCTATTTCAGATCATCTATTATCTTTAATAAATGTCCATGTAATGTAATTAATATGCAAAAACGCCGAAAGAATAATAAAATAAAAATTAATGCAGGTATATTACAAAAGATAAATAAGGCGAATTGTAATTAGGCTTTCGGCTTTAAGTGTCATTATTATGTACTGCTGAACAGGAGATACTTGAAAGCTGTCTGCATAAATTAGTGTTGAAATTTATTAGGTGTCTATAAGTCAATCGCAAATATATTGACGTAATGATATGTAATTATTGACATTATAACACGTTACTTTTTATTGGATTAGACAAATAATTTAAGGTATACGTTTTAAATTTCACTAAGATATTAAATAATCATGTTAAACGTTAAGGCCTTTAATGATTGCCTATTTAGATTTATACTAAATTTCTGGCATAAACAGCCTTGGTAAACTCTATAAATGTTTCAAAATTATTTGAACTGGTTTTAGTCATTTCTGATTGATAAGTATGCTTTTACAAATTTAATAGTATACAATATGAAAGTACTGATATTTTAAGGATGATAACTTTGGGCTACTTATCCAGGTACATTCCAGAAAAATTGCAACGGCTTGCTTGCATTGATTCATGAATTTGACAACCGCGATATTTAGTGCTGGTCAAGCCAGTTCCGTTTTTTCAGGTGGTGTTCTCCAAATGCAGTTAACAAGAGTTGTTTACCACTGCTGCCGTACATGGCTTTTAATAATGATGTGACATTCAATTCAAAACATTTATTTAATTCAAACCCACTTCAAATACGGAATTGAATGCGGAAGCGGTTGCGTTTCTAAAGATTGAGCGGCCGAGGCCTTTATTCACTCCATTTATTCATTCGGCGGCTGCTTGTGTGCACTGCAAATTAAACATATTCGTAAATTAAAGTTTATGATTCTTGGGCCGCTTATTCCGTACTGCAAATTGAATTGTCTTGGGCTGCATGCAGGTTTATCGCCTGGGCTTCGCATGAATTGCGCATGGCAGTAATGCAGAATAAGTTGGTGCAGCTGTTATTTATGGCCCTTCCCTTAATTTAAAATTTTGCGGTATAAAGTATTCTTATTTCACTTTTTTTTTGGTTTGGAATGCAACAGAATTTATATACTAAACAGTAAAATAAGTATTCACTGTTACCGATTTCATATAACAAACTTCAGATTATTAGGTTGTATCCGACAAAAAAATAAACACAAAAAGTTGGCACACTTTTACAACTTCTAGTGTGTGTGATACTTTTTTTATTTTCAAAAATACGGATATATTATAATAAGATAAATAATTTAATTTATTTTGACGAAAGTATTTGTATATCGCGTTTATATATTCATTTAACTCGTAACTAAAAACAAGGTGTATAAACCGTTGCTTTTTTGAGAAAAAGAGGGGAAAAAATAAAATTGATACGATTTTTGGTGCAAAAGCTTATGACAAAATGTATTACATTTCACTGGTGAAGACCAGACGAACACTCACTGTTGTAAAATCAGAAATTCATGTGGCGTGTACTATAGATACCGGTCCACCTTTAGCTTCACTCACAGATTACATTCGACTTGAAAGAATTTTCACCAGCTTTTGATATATACTTATAGGAATTGTCTTCTATCCCTTTATGGGAGCTACAGTAGAAGTATATAGTTGTTAAGAATATTAAGGTACATCTCCAGCTACATGAACTAAAGGACCCAGGCCGAACTACAAAACCAGTCTCCGCCACCAAATTTAACTATTGGTACAATATACCCTTGACATTCGTCGAATTACCAGACCGTGTAACTGGTTTTCATTGTTTCACCGTACAATGGCGGTGAGTTTTATATAATTGCAAATAAGTTTGATATTTATCGTGTTAATGGAACAGTGCTAATGACATCAGAACACTTTTAAATCACGAGTCATCGTTACCACTGGGACATCCGATTTTTCATCACTATCTTCATGAGAGTTTATACCGCTTACCACTTTCTTCTATCCCAAACGTTTCCATTTTTTAATATCATTTATAGTTGATTTAGGTATCTGTGGCAAGAGCGATATTTAACGATTCTATTTGTTCCAACAATAACACCTAATACTCACCCTACGTCCAAAATCACTGACTTCAGTCGACTTACTCATCATCTATTTAACGCACGTGACCTGCACATGCCGCTACTTGCACTTTTATTTCGTTTTATGAATTTGAAGTATAACAGCCAAATCTACTTCTTCAAAAGGTTGTTGGCCATAAACCATGCTATGTGAAAGCTGTCGCAGTTTAACATGACTCCAAGCCAACTCCCTTACGCTTCTCAAAACCTGGAACAAAATTATCTAAGGTGAATATTCCACCATTAATAGTAATTTGAACGCTTAAACTTTATTTGTATTCTTCATTTATAAAAATGACGTTCGTTCAGAAAAATATTACTGCCTCTAAATCACTATTCAAAGTTATCAACATAAATGTTCTAATTACATAATAATCTAGTTAATTTTTATTGTTGAATTGTACATAAAACTTATAATCATACATTTTAACCGAAGCCCGATTCTAGTTCAATTATTCACTCTAAGAGAGTTGATTTATACATACCCAACCAGACCCTATCAAAATACATTTATCTGCTTTATTTTAAATCGTATAAGCTCTATTAGAGCAGCACACTTCTTTTTCTTCTTATGTGCGTTCTTCGTTTTCAGAGGTCGAACACCACTTGATTAAATTAATCTTAATTTGTCTGCAGTTAGTTGACATTCATTTCTTTCTTAGTAGTCTCTTTACCTGTGATTCTTCCTTTAACAATGATTTAAAACTGTTTGTATCTAACGCTTTAAAAAATTTGTCCAAAACAAGCTGTTTTCGTTCTTTCGACATTTTTTATTATTCTTTTATCTTCAGTATTCGTACCTATTCGTCTCAATACCTCGTAATTACTTATGTTGGCTATCAATGAAATCTTCAAAATTTTACAGTATGTTTGCATTTAAAACGCTTCAATTTTTTCAGTATTTGTGTACAAGCCTCTATAACGTATAGCAGTGTTGACATAACATTTAATAAATTTTATTTAAGTGAGAGTTGTAGGTGATTGTCAACTAACAGATATATTTAATGAATGAGCTTTGCCTTATTTCTATCTTGGTTTTTATTTATCTGTCTGGGTTCGTTGTTTATATAGCAACCCAGATACTTAATACTATTAAACTTCTAAATATATTTGCGATTAATAGTTAGTTGATCAGTATTTATGTGATGATTATTAATAACCATACATTTTGTTTCTTCCATGTTTATTTTTAGACCCATTTTTTTCTCTTTTTACCGTGTTGAGTAGAAGCTGCAAATCTTCAAATTCTCAGTGATTCCAACAGAATTATCTGCATATCTTATATTATTTATAATTTAATAGTGCTTTTTTAAACATACACGGAGTATAATAATGGTAAGATTCTAACACCCCACTTAGGAGCACGGCCTACAGAACTGAGAAGCTTGAGGCTCCTATGTGTTCGCCCACTATCGCGCACCATCTCTTATGCGGGGGGATGTGGCAAGCACCTTTAGACGACCGCCATTATTACCTCTTGTTTGAAGTGAATGCAGGTACTCAATTATTTTTAGTGACTGAGTAATCCACCTGCTCCAAAAATGAACCCGGGTCTATCACATGCGAAATTTATATTAAACAAAACTATTGAAGAAACACTCTTGTCTTAAGTTTCTTTACACGTACAGTTGCAGTCTGTCTCCAATATAAAAATTTTTATGTCCTTTCCGTGTAATTGTATCTTGCAATGCATTCGTAAGTTTTTCACGTTGAAAATTAGCAATAGCCTTATGTAAATTTATAAAACAAACAAATATCGGATTTTAAGATTTTCTACATTTTGTAGCATGCTAAACAGTCCATTTCTTTTCTCTAATTTGCTTTAAAATTCAAACTGTAAATTACTAATTGAGAATTGCGTGACTCAACCACTTTATCATTTTGTATCCCAAATTCTGCTTCTGATTATAAAATTTCTGATTTCTCAGAGATGTCGTCTATGCAGTTTTCTATTTCAAGTCGGTTGTCATAAATTTTATCAATGTATTGTTTGCATATTTTTTAAGTTTTAAGTTTTTAACAACTGAATCACCCTTTTTGTCTTTGAAGGCATACAGACTTCTTCTTTTGTAATGTCATGTCGTTTTTTTCCATTTTTTATATATATTTAATTTCACATGTTCACTTTGCTTGTTTCGTTTTTTCCTCATTTATATTATTAGTTTGTCGATATTTGTCACTATTCCTTCATTCATTTATGTTTAATATTTGTTATTTTTTTGTCAAGTGTTTCTTTCCCACTCTTAACTAATACTTCTAATTTCTGTATTTTTTATCGCTTTTTCTTTCGTTAATCTTCGATTTACTTTACTTCTATATTTTTCTTAAGCCCCTGTGTTTTTCAGATTTTTTACGTTCGTTTTGCTATTTAGAATTAGTTCTATTTTCTTTTTTAGCTTAAAATTTATGTTTGCTACTAAAATAATATGATCTGAATTCACACCTGCTTTCGGTATGTTATTACGCTTTTACCATCACTTCTAAAACATTTATTTCCTAGTATAAAATCTATTTGATTCCTGACTCTAGCTTGTGACATATTGTAGAGATGTTTACATGTCTAGTCTGTACAGGCTGTTTATGTTATGTATTGGTTATAGTTATCTTGTCTTCTTGACAAAAGTGTATTAGATATCTCAGTTGTTTATTTCTTCAAATTTGAATTAACTTAATATATTTATGTTTCCATATTTGTCAACCTTGAAATTGAAATCACCCATTATTATAATAATCTCATGCTTCTTAACTGATTTTAACACGGTTTCTATTTGCTTCTAAAAATTGAATCGCTTTTTAAGACAATTCGTCTGTGATGCAACAACTCTTTCTTGATGTTAGTTTCTACTAGAATAGTAAGTTGTGGTACCATCAAATTTGCGTATTCCTAGTAACTGACTTTTATGTCTGTTTAGTTCTCTTATTAAATTAATTAGTTTTGTGTTCTATAAACCGGTCCTCAAAGAGTTTTTTGTTTTTAGTCCGCTCGGGAAACTCCGTGCTGTATTTGTTTCTGTTTCTATTATAGTAGTTGTGCTTAAGAAAAGTGAAATGGTTTCCTGTTGCCTTTTGCGCTGTAGTGATATAACTAGTTATGCTGGTGTAGCTCCGTCCACAGCTATCCAAAACCAAACTTTAATAAAAATAATTCTTCTGTAGCTTCAGTTTGGTACTGAATAAACTGGCGCTTTTATTCGCATATGATGCAGGTAAAATAGAATATAGGATATTTAGAAACTGGGATAAGGACATGATTTCCTTTAATATTGAAAGGTGAGAGAATGCCAAGGTTTGCGTGGACAGAGTCGTTTCTTTGATGTAAACCTGTGTCTGCAAGCAAAATGTATCAGATGTGTCAGCCGGGTATGCTGCTAGTGCGTGAATATTCAGTTGCGCGTTGTCACGCTATTATCTCGGCCCGTGCGACGCTACGTGACAGTGAAGAAGAAAAAAATCCTCACTTTTGTGAATAACGTCATTAGCCTAGAAGAACAGAAATCCCTGATTGGTACTTTGATTGAATTGAACAACATGAAAACCAAGGTTATCCCCGACTTAGCATCTGGAATAACTCCTGCGGCTACTTCAGCTAGAATCAGTGCTTTTAGATTGCTTCTACTTACGTTACCAGAGAGCAACTTCTAGCGCGAAGAAAAGTTAACAACCCAGGTCAACTCCAGCGAGGAGAAGGACCGTTGTGTCTACTATCTTGAGGAAATTAGGATGATGCTACCTTCTTTACTGACGCTGACCACCAACGCTTTTGAGGTTTTTAGCGATCGAGAAGAGGGGACGGAGAGGCTCACCGACACCAGCTCTTACTCGGCCGCCTCACTCATCTGGTAGTACTCCCCCACGGAAAGGAATCTTACATCATCGCTTTGGGCGTGCACAACGCTATTATTGCGCCAACTGAAAGTGCGGTAGTGACCACCACTTCAAGGAGTGCAGAAAGTTTTGATCTGAGATTTCCACATGCGCTAACTGTCCCCACTCAGCTAGCTTTAAAAGATGCCTTTCATTTTCTAAGCTAGCACTCTGCTAAGCGGCAACTGCACAAAATTGCATCTACACTGTAGAAACCAGAATAGATGCTCTAGTGTCCGCCCAAACGCCTAACAGACTGATCGACAACCCCGACCAGTTTCTCGGCGTCTTCTGCGTTAGTTTTCTCCGCGGTCAGAACACCAGGACTGGGTCACTATCGTTGATCGGTTCGAAAACATGGACTGTTTCGCATTTCTGCCAACAACTTCCTTGATGTGGTTGTGGAGCTGATGTTCTGCATCGACGACATTAACACCATGCTTGGCACGTTTAGGAAACACTAAATGTCTGGTCATTCGCTACTTATGCTTCAATTAGAAGTTCGAAGTATTTTCTGAATTTATTCAAATTTCCGACTTTTTTAACAACTACTAAAAGGTCAATTACTATTCTCGTCCAATTTTTGTCTTGCAGAGTAGCTGTACGTCTAGTTATTTGATGTTGCTGGACACTGTAGAGGTGTTTATAATGGACCTAGGGCATACAAAAAGAAATAGTTTTTTTTCGTGTCGCCAGATTCTAAAAGTACGTTTTGACAGCAGCATTTTTTTGTCATAATTATGCAGGAGATATATCGTCTTTCTGTCAATCCGTGAAAAGCCGCCTGTTATGGATGGCAGTAGTAATAAAGCTTTTAATGCTTATTGTCGATATAAATTAGATTGAAACACCTTTTTTTGGTAGAAAACCGTTATTTAAGTCGCATGGAGTCCAGCAAACGCATAGTGTCTCTTGTCCTTTCTCATCATGCTCTCGTAAGAAACTCAAACTGGGCTACTAAGTTTTGTGTTGTGTCTGAGTGGGTCTTCAAGATTGTCGTTAAATGATCATCTCTTTACGAGACGAAAACTACAACGCGATAGAAATGAAATTTCTAATTTTTGATTGCCAAGTTGCTTTTGTACCATTGTTATGATGTACGAGGGAAACTTAATAGAAGAAACGAATTCTAATGCACCTTCTCTACAGAGCAAGCTAATAACATAAAAACCTTAATTTAGAGTATCTCCTCCTCCCCATTCCTAGCTAAAAGTATTTTATAATTTGTTGTTGACGTTGAAAAAAATATTCACTTAAATTATGAGGAATTTTAGAAATTATTTTATTGGTGAGATTGGTTCCGAAGACAAAATATTGTAATTTTAACATCAGTTATAACAATTATCTAGAGCTGGTCAATTTTCACTTTGTAAATGGTCAAACAACATTGAAAAGACTTTTGTGTTTCTTTTGAGCACCGTGAACTCAATGTATTATGATTTCAATAGCAGCTAGAAAATATTGCTTCTTGTGTAAGTGACTTGTTGCAGCAAACGACGAGTTCTGTCTGTTATTGCACCTATCGGATGCCTCACTTTCACAATTTTTTACAATTTTCCTCATTGTACTAGTACAACTGATTTGCAAGGAAATTTATCAATTAATAGGATTTGTGACGCAGCTGTAATTTGCGCCATTATATATTTGAAAGACTTCAATTCATGTATTAAAAGCGAAGAGTAAAATGTTACGTTTTAAACCCAGTTTGATTAGACGCCTATACTTCAGATGTGTGCTTTTGTCATATTGCCTTTATGATTTGTCGCAAGTTTTCTGGGCGTATTAAGGCCTAGCTTTACACATTTATTATTTGATGCCACCTCTGCACTAAGTTAGACTCGAACCGAGCTGCATTAAATGAAATCTGTCGTTTAGAATCGAAAACCACCATGTTGCAAGTAATCTTTAGTGACTATAGTGTTAATCTTGCAAATTGTGGTTCTTGTGGTCTATTATCCCGTGCTTTAATTTGGTTTAACCTGCGATGCTTTTGTTCTTCCACATGCATTCACACGGTCAAAAGAATCGTGAACCTTTTAATAACGACCGTTGATTCTAATCTTCTGTACAATTTATCGTCATTCACGAGGTTGCAGAGCGTTATTGAATTCGTTCGATTGGTTTTTGTTTTAACTGCTAACATTCAGAGGGAGACAGGAAGATTTGGAGACAAACATTTTTTTAACAGCTTTAAAATTATATATTTTTACCTAAAGGCACCATTGTGGCCAAAATGTAGCCACGTTAGATTTTCTTCAGCCAAGCAATGTCACTCCTGTGTAATTGGTATTATCGGAACTTGATTCACGACAATCCATGAATAGTCCAGGAACTCATTCAGGGTATGTATTGGATCTTAGGATTACGTCAACTAATACAATTTTCAAATGTCTATTCTGTTATGGAATCAAGGTCTATTTTAATACACCACTAATAGCAGACGAGAGCGTGGCGAGATCCACGTTGTGAGACCATTTCTCTAAGGTGGTTCAGCACTGATGTTCAAGGTGCTGAAGGAAAGGGGGGCTACGGCTGACGCCGAAGAGCTGCCTTTAAGCGATGCTCGGCAGGTTGGATCGGCCACCGCCTGACGGGAAGCTGGCTTAGGGAATGCAGATTTATAGTTGGCTGGATGAGGTCCCTGGCAATTTGTACAGATGGCTATTTTGCTCCGGGGTTTCTTACAGTCGCCGGACTGATGTCCCCCATTGCATTTCACACGCTTAGGAGCGGCGCTAGAGCAACGCTGAGCGTGCCCAAAGCGCTGGCGGCAGTGAAACTGCATGACTACGTTTCTTTTCCTTGGCTCTTCTGTTGTGATGTCTAAGTCAAGGGTGCCTCAAAGATAGTAAATCTCCCTCCCCTCACTGAGTCGCTCAAGTTCTACGAACATGTGAAGAATAGGTCAGCGGTGGAACCCTTTCTCATGTTCCTGACAGTGAAGATTGGGAACTCGTGCTCTAGGAGTTCGCTCTTGAGCTCCTCCTTGGATCCGTTCTCCGGGACTTCTCTCATGATGATCAAGAGTGGCTTATCTAATTTCAACAGATGGAAGTGGATGAGAATCTTCGCTTCAACGAGAAAGACGGTCAGCCATTTGTGGTTATTCGCATAGAGTTTTTCGGACTGAAGGCTAGGTTTCATTATAGTGCACTATCACAAACGGAAGTCCTAGACAGTTGGAAGTCCTGTTTCCCAATGAGGCTCCCCTGAGTGGCGCTAGCGTGCTCCAAACCGTACTCCGACAGTGGAGGTAAAGCCGATTAAGAAGCGACGACGTTGACTTGGGTGGCCAGAATACCGGCGGGTGAATCTCGGTCAAACTTGTCCGTCCATGCTTCGACGGCTGCAGACATGTCATCTGGATCTTCGCAGAGATTCATTATGTCCAGTTACTGCAAAAGTTAATACGCTTCTCGCACATCTTTTCTAACCACGTCTTTGGCCCTCATCCTCACTTTTACTTTTATTAGCTTGAAGCCTGAGTTTTGGTTACTGTGCTACTATGCGGCGCACACGGCTGGAGCAACCGACCGCATGCACTGCGCCGCTACTTGCTACTTATACATCCAGTATCTGTTCTGGCATCTGCCTGTAGCTTTGAGATCGTCTACGTACCCTCAAAAATGTTCTACGTTATTCTAGTTCTAGTACATTTATGAGCACTTCAGGAGTATCAACGGCAGCAGCTCGACCGTGACGATACAACGGCGGCGATTCTAGTATCAGTCACGAATTTTGCGAGGTGGTGGTGTCTTTATGGTGGCGTTTGAAATTTTTTTACAATATACTTATAGCATTCAGTCGTAGTCATCACTAACTATATGAGAAATTTTTAGAAAGATTATGGTATTTTGTTTATCTATTATTATGGACCGCATACGATGGAGGTAATACTTGTATAATCGACTTTTCTTGTTTAATATTGTATACTTATATTTTAATGTAGTTTTAGGCAATTTCCTAATTTTATAATAACAGTGTAAAGTAATAAAATTTAATTTTTGTCTATTGCTTTTGATTTTTTCTTTATATATTTATATATAAATTGCAAAAAGGGAAACGAGTAAATATTATACATAAACATATTTGATAAAAAATTTGTGTGTCAAAGAATGTGTTTATTGTTAGCAAAAAATCTATCTTTATCTTCATTTAATACATATCATAAGGCATTTACTATTGATTCTTATCTGGGAATCGCCTTAGTATGCCAATGCTTCCCCACAGATATATTCCGTATGTTGAGACTGGTTTGATGATAGCTTTATATAGCAATAACTTATTATCGAGAGATAACTGAAATTTATGCTTCAGCAGCCAGTATATTTTGCGGTATATAGTTGTTTTCGTTTGGACCAGATTTGCTTTTTCCAAGTTAACCTTCTATAAAAGTGGACACGCAGATATCTGACACTTTCTTCTTGTGGTAATTGCTAGTTATTCATTATGACAGGGTGGCAAACTTTTTTTCGAGTTGTAAAAGTTATATAAACTGATCTAAAACAATTAACTTCAATGCGCCATTTCTTAAATCATATTTCCAGAGCATCCAAGGGAAGTTGCAGATTTTGTGATGCTGCTTGAGAATCAGGTCGAGAAACGAACACGGCTGTATCGTCGGCAAATGTTCCAGTCATTGTGGTTTCCATTGGAAGATCTGCAGTAAATAGGTTCCGTTACACTGCCTTGGGGAACGTTGGAAATGATGAAAAATAGGGTAGTTTAATATTTTCCAAATTTGACTAAAAAGTGCTAGTCAGCAAGATACGATTTTTTAAGTAGAAATTACTTCGAAGAAATTTTGTTTTTAATTTTATAAAGCAAACCTTGATGCCAGACTTGTGTTACGTTTAAAAATAGAGCCGAACAGTACCTCGTTGTTTCAAAATCTTTGATAATCTTATCGACGATTCTATGGATATTTTCGATGGTAGCATGTTGCTTGCGAAACCCGAACTGATGATCAGAAATTAATTTTTTTCACAGGTATTAGTGTAAGTCTACTAAACAACAAGCCTTTAAACACTTTGGATACTAAAGAACGCAAGCTGATTGATCTATACGATCAACTTTCTTCGTAGACTTTCCCGATTTAAAAATTAGAATAATCAAGATGACTTTTCATTGCGGGGAAGAAAGCCTAGCCTTAGTATTTCATTAAAATAATAGACTATAAACCTAGAGCCTTTGTTAGGGAGTTTTTCAAAACTTTTCCTGTGAATAAATCATATTCTGATGTTTTGCGTGGATTCAAGTTGCTAAGAATGTTTTGATATGTAAGATTTGGTTGCGTTAAATTCGGGGTTGTAACTAAAAACTTTTTTCGCTATGAGGGAAACATTCTTTGTTGTAATTTTCTATATATAGAACAGCCCCTGTAATTTGCAGGATGATTCCCGTTGCAGTTCACATATCTTACATCCTTATTTTTATCTTTCCACTGCAGGAGTGGTGGCGGGAGCGGCAGCAGGAACAGAAGCAGGAATAGCTGTGAGGAGCTGCAGGCGACACAGACCACAAGGATGACGGGCGCGCAGTTCCATCAATCCGCTGGCGGTCTCAAATCTTTTAACACTCATCACACAGAACGCGAACTGTTAATACAACGCGTCTGCTCTGTTTGAATGCACAAAACAAAGTTTCATCTTTAAGGATAATTCAAATTATTTTTACAACTCCTAAATGTTCTCTAATGGTGATCCAAAGTAAAGAAAGTATACCAAAATAACATTTATACAAAAAATGTTTTAAGAAATTATTATGTACCATTGTTTGACCGACATTATGTAGTACTTTATAACAGGTATCTTTAGAATGAAAAGAGAATTAAATTTAAAGACTAAACTTAACTACCCTACTCCAAAATGTCAGTTAAGACCCGTATACTTCTTTATTGTTAATTGATCAGTTACAGATGACCGAAGAAGAAAATCTAAAATTGTAAGTAAAATAACGTAAAAATATTTATTACAGGTTTTTTTCCACTTTTTATTTCACCTCATTAATTTACTAATTTTTTAATACTATTTTGAGTAATCACTAAAAATAACGTTAAACATCTGTTTACAAGAAATTTATCAGGAATTGATTTTCATAATGTTTTGTGTTACAGTATAATAAAGTACCTCAAGTATCGCTTATTGCTGTGTAGGTTGTTATTGCATTATGCAACATTTGCTTTTACAATTTTTTAACATTGCTATTCTTCATTATACAATTGTACGGCAAGTACTAAATTATTAGTGAATTTTATACATATTTATAAAGCTTACAATGTCCAACAAACAGTACTTTATAACTTATTTTGTTTTCAAGCAGAAAAGTCCAATTTTTTATATAGAAATGTTGCAGCGTTTGCAAGGTTTTGTTGCATTTTGCTGTCACAAGATACGTCCTTCGTTCCTTTCTAGCGCTGCTTGTGGCTAGAATTCTAGGCATGCAACTATTAAGCATATGTCATATAATTGCTATAATTTTGCATAATAATAAATCAATTGGAGAGCTTAATTTATTCGTTTCGTTATTAATACGATCGTAATACTTTAGAATAATTAATACAGTGATTGTCACTTATTTTTGAATAAATTATTTGAGCCGAAGTGTCTGTATTAATACACTTACGCACTTCTCGTTATTTTTTTTTGGTAAAACCAATCAAAACAGAAAATATATGTTAGAAAGTATTTGAGAAGTAAACTTCTACTTTTTCATTACCTATAAAGAGTGCGCAATAAAGCTTTTTCTTTTATAAATTACATTTTGAAGCACAGTCTAGAATTTTTAGTATATATAAACGTTTCATACCAAAATTATTTTTGATTTATATAATTGAAGTTAGTGTAAGATCGGTAAAAATTTAAAGGGGGTATAAATAAGTCTCCGGGAGCCGTGGTGGCTTAGTGGATAGGTCGCTAGATTACGAAACCAAGAGTTGCGAGTTAGAATCCCGCTCTCGCCAATTCAACCACTGGCATTTTTACGGCCCAGCTCGACTCAGGCTGCAATAAATGAGTACCTAGAGGTCAAACTCTGGGGTAATAATAGGCGGTCGGTACGTAGCGCTAGCCACGTTACTACCCTTGGGTACCGTAGGCTCTAGAGTGTAACAGACCTATCCTGTTACGACCCCAAAGGGCCTTCGAGGCCTATTACGGGGAACTATTATTATTATAAATAAGTCTCCGCCGATTTTTATCAAAAATTGGGCATTTTTTGTGAAAGAACGGAGCCTTATGTTTTATTTAAAGTATTGTCCATCGCTAGCCACGACTTTTTTCCATCTTTCTGGCAGCATACGGATACCGCATCCTTTGAGGCTATCCACGAATAGATCTAATTTTTGATATCTTCATATGATATGATCTGCTGCTCAGACAGGCCATGTGTCATCGATCGGAACAAGTGATAATCGTAAGGGGCAATGTCTGGTGAATACGGTAGGACTTCTCAATTGAGTGTTTCCAAGTACGATTTGATCGGTGCCGCAACATGTACTCAATCTCATTAATACACGATACCAAGCTGATTCCACCAAATACACATGAGTTTTTTCGATGAATATTCGGCTTGGCTGTCGATGTTGAAGAATGGCCACGTGGTTCCCATGATTTCCCCTTCTTGATGTTGTCGTAGTGGATCCATTTTTCATCACCAGTAACTATACGATGCAAAACACCCTTATGTTTATGATTGGCAAGCAGAATTTCATATGTGTAAAATCGGCGTTCAATGGTTTTTCATTCATATGAAACGCAATTTTCTTGCTTTTGAATCATTCCCAACGATTTTAAACAATGTAAAATTGCTTGTCGAGTCACTCCTAATGTAAGTGCAAGTTCTTCTTGCATTTATCAGGAATCTTCTTCCAATAATGCTTCCAATTCCGCGTCTTCGCACACTTTCGGCCTTCCGCTGCGTTCTCTGTCTTCGACATCAAACTCACCGATCTTAAACTTATGAAACAACTTATGACAACTTATTTTAGTTAAAGCAGCCTCACCATATGTTTCCACGAGCAACCAGCTGCAGGTTTCTTCATATTAAAGAACTAAATTACAAGTTCCCGCAAATGACGCTTATTCGGCTCAAAACATTTTCCCACGTAAAAGATTATGTGATGCTGATATAAAATCGTCAATATTTTAAAGTTATGGTGTGCCAGATGTCTAACCTTACGATGTGACATTTTACATCTGACAATTTCAACCATGACTTACTGGAGGGCCCATATTTTGTCAAACGGCGGAGATTTATTTGTACTCCCTTTATATAAAATACCGTCAAATTGTGTCAAACTAATTTCCTCAACTAAGAAATAAGGTAATATTAAATGATTGACCATGTTTTTAGGTTTATTTTCTATTGCACTTTTACTAGCGCAGATTTAATTAATGTAAGTAAACTCTTACTACATTATGATAAATTCTGAACTTGTAATATACACCCCATATTTTTAAATGTTGATCGTTTTTTATTTTAAAAAATAAAATATTTTTCTAAAAGAATTATTAATTCTTCAACCATCCAGGTTAGTTTATTTTCTAAATCAGGAAACGCTGTTTTTTTGCCATCCCTTATTTTAGTTTAAAAAATAGATTAGCCCTAACTAGAACATTGACTTGCTTTAGAATAACCAATAACAATGATGTTCTGTAGCTTTCAAATTGTCTTTAATTCACAAAACAGCTAGAAATTACAAAACCCCATATCTGAACAGCATAAAGCTTAACAAACTTGTTTCATCAGACCATAACTTGCTTTAAAGATGAGCTACCCCACTGATTTTTAGATATGCATTGGGGATAAAGAAGCCTCAAAATATGTATCTTAATGTACTGATGTGACGTTTTGACGCGGAAAGAGGATTTTTCATCCCAAACCTTTAAAAATAATTGAGTACCTGCATTCACCCGAACAAGCGGTAATAATGGCGGTCGTCTAAGGCGCGGTGCCTGCCACTTCGCCCCGCATCAGAGATAATGTGCGACAACCGGGCGAGAGAGTTAATATATGAGAGCCGTGTTCCTACGCGGGGCGTTCTTTTCGGATCGAAAAAAAACGCAGAAAAAATATGTTAGAGTGGCTCTTTACAGTCAACAACGCTTTAATCAGAACGCCCAGAAATGCTGTGTCGCCGAGAAACATTTTTTTAAAGAAGAGGGATTTTTCTGAAAGATTTGTTTTTCTCGATCCATTTGATATATATGAGATATGTACAAATGTTGTAGCAAAGTACTGAATATTTCTCAATAGTGGCTAGTCGTTTACGCCATTTGCTTTTTGGGTTTAAATTTAAATACGCCCTTCACTACCCTCTTCACAACTAGCGGCCGATTTTTTTTTAAAATACCCAGCTTGTAAGAATAGGTACTAGATTATTTCAAAATTTCAAAAAAAAATTGTTTTTATTCAAAATAAACATCCTGAAGTCCAATTTGGATTGTCTTGTATAAATTTATAAAAATATACAATACGAACAAATGCGTTTTTATGATAGAGGCAATTGATTAGTTATTAAAGAACACCCTTATTCTCATATAATTAATGTTATAAAGTAGAAACTGGATATTACCATTGGGACTGACTTTAAAGTATACCCCACATTTAACTAAAAGTAGATTTGAGCAAATATATTTTGGTCATCTTGTGATCTTGATACTTCTAATAGCTTTTCTTGTATAAAAAGAATTTTAAAAATTATAAATGTACCTGTTTTAAATATGCAGTAAAATATTATTATATATATGATACATTAAAAGTGGAGCTGGAGGTCGTTATTAGCAATTTTAAACGATACGGGATATTGCTTACCCGAGCCTGCAGCTAGCTCCGGTTTAATTAGTATTAACCGTTTGAAAAGACATTCAGAGCTGTGAGACGTTTCAGAATGCGAATTATACCCAGGTTAATTTCTATAAACGTACACCTAATATATTTTAAGCCTGAATAGATTAATCAGCGAAGTTGGATGGTAAGTTTGTTATAATTAGCGCAGGATTTGATTGACGCGCGCCGCGACGCTCGTCATGTGAGCCGCGCACCTTAATTTAATTAGAGCCGCCTGAATCTGATTAACAGAGGCGCTACCGGAAGCGCACGTATCGAATAGCTCATCCGCTAAAAGCGTGTGCACGGATCCTCCTCCGAGGAGGCCGCGCCGCCGGAAAATGCAGCGCGCCGTGCTCCTGCTCGCCAAGGACGAGTCAGTAAATATACATAAGTGCGCCGCCACCGGCCGAATACAAATCAATGAATGGAAGTTTTCCAATCCATTTCTCGGGGTCCCTGGAGGAGTCTGGAACACTTCGCTGTATTAGGCGTCACTTCGAATACCGATGCAACTTCGGCACATGCCGCTGAAACGCGGCGCTGCTGGAATTATTCGGAAAATTATAACGCCAGGCAGGAATTCTAAGCAGAAGAACCCTTAGGAGCCTACAGAAAGCAGCCGAGATAAATGTTATTTCGGTTTTTATTCGCAAATGATCGGTAAAATCCAGAATTACAAACAGGGACTTATAATGGATATCAGAAATGATGGAAATTGATTTGGGAAGAAAACAATCATATACGAAGCAGTTGCAGAAAATAATGTAACATTCTGACAATGAAATGTTAGACAAGATCAAGAATAAAATAGTAAGGCAACCCCAATATGATGACATAATTAGTGTGATTAAAATTACAATAAAATTAGCAAACATTTTTACACTGAGTTCATGGCCATGACTTAAATATCTAAGTTGTTCTTTTGTCGTATTATTTTAATAGTCGTGTACTAAATAAGTATGATAATAATGTAACGTTGGTGATTGGTCGGTGTGGGAAAAATTTTTATACGAAAAATATCAGTAATCTAAAAGAATACATAAAAATGCTTTCAACTTGCACATTAAAAAGTGATTTGGTACTGAAAATTTTCAAAGAAATCAATTTTCATAGTAGAAGTACAGTACCGAAATACAATAAAAACAACTATAGTGATGTTCAAAAGTAGTAAAGAAGAATTCGGCTCACTAACATTGTAATTAAAGTTTCAACTTTTTACATTGAGAAAGCATATAGTACAGGGTCCGGTAGAAAGGTATGGTGTTTTTGAAAAGACTATTATGCGCGCTGGGGTAGACCGAATGTTTACTCATTGGCATATACCATAACCTCGGTCAGTAGCACATTGTGTTTTGCAACGCAGCAACAATTTCGAAACCATTTTAATGTTGCTCGCCATGGTCGCGTTCTAAAACGGAATACCAATATAAAGTGGATAAATAGTTTTCAAGCAACAGGACCTTTGAGATCTCGGAAAACTTTAAAAGAGTGCGACAAGCGGTAGAAGCCAGCCCTCGCCGTTTGGTGGTACATTACGACCGCGTTCTTCGGATGTGAGACAGGCCAGTTTGCAGAATCTTACACTTGGACCTCGATTTCCATCCCTACAAGCCTATGGTTGTTTAATAACTGCGAAAAAACGACTTCGTGGGGCGACATAGGTTCGCAGAAACGATATTGGACTTGCTGTTTTGATCATGAGTGACGAGATCTGCTTTCATTTATCAGGGACGATAAACAAACAGAATTTTCGGTACTGGACATCCGAAAATCCCCAAGAATTGTATCAACAACCTCTGCACTGCGAGAGAATAACTGTTTGGTGTGGCGTATCTCAAACGGACGGATAGTGTCTGTTAACCCATGTTGCGTGATTATTTCCTGCTAGAATTAAGAAGAAGACGCATTAACCTCAACACAGTTTGGTATCAGCAAGATGGGGTGACTTGCCATACACCAAGAGTAACAATTCTCTGAACGCTTTATTTCATTGCCTGGGGATGTGAACTGGCCTGCTCAGTCACCAGATCTGTCAACTTGTGACTAATTTTTATGGGGCCACATAGGCAAACCTTGTAATCTTGAAGTTCTTTCCGTAATCAGAACGCAAGAAATTCAAAGGGTTGCGCGTGATATGTTTCAAAGGAGTATAGACAATTTTGCCACCCATCTACAAAAATTTCTCGACAAAAAGGGACGACACCTAACTGATTTGATTTTTTGCAGTTAATTATTTTTTCTTGTTTCGTTATGTATTCTCAAATGACAATATACCAGTAATGTATGAAAACTATAAATGTTGAAATTCGTTCGAAAATAAGTGTGTGGCATTCTTTTCAACATTTCCTTTCCGTACTCTATACAAGTTGATGAAAACTTATTGAAAAGTTTTGATATTTCAAAAAGCTACTCTTTAGATTTAGTTGATTGGAGGTTAATTTTAATAATACCAGCGAGTTTGATTTCTGCAGGAACGAAAATAAGAGCAAAAGTGTGGTAGGTGTGGTTTGAACAACGAAACTAAGCGTAGACATTAACATGCTCGACTATTTTATTTTGTATTCTGCTATTTTGTAGTCCTTTGTACTACAAAATATTTTTTTTTAATCAATGTAAATCAACAATCAGAGTACATTTTAATCTGTAAGCTAAAATGGCGATTTAAAATGTATTAGTTGCAGATTTTGCATTGTGGCTTGACGAAATATCCAGAAGAGGACTCCAAAAACCAATTTACAGGTCTCTTGGCCATTTCTGTTTCAGTCTTCTTATTAGTTAATTTTCTAACAAAAAATTTGTATGTGTTTCAATATTCTTGTGATGACTAACGCTTTTTTCGTGGATGACGTCCTTTACAGTGGGGATTTTAAGTAGTTGTGGACTTGCATATATTTCGATGATTACACTACTGAACATACTAGGACATTCCCATATTTCAATTCTGTAAATCCGTATAGGAATAATTATGGTTTTATAAAACAAAAGCTAATTTTTCAATGGCAGATAGGACTTCCATCCTAATAACCAATACTTTTCTTAGCAATGTGTTGTTCCCAACTTATGTGACGTCTTTGTGATCCTTCCGAATTAAAATTATTTCTGATGTTTTTAGTTTGTAATACTGTATTCCAAATAATGCATTAAATAGATATGTAATCAGAATTATACTTTTTGTTGATAATTCTTTTAGTACCTTCACACTAACAAGATGGATTCCAAATGTTTTTCTATAGTTTAGGTATGGTATCTCTTTCTCCAGTTTCTTCAGAGTGTTAGATGTCAATGGTTTAGTTTTTGATACTGACCTTTGTGATAGTCAAGAATTTCTTTGTCTAAAATGTTAGTGTAAAGGGAAAAAACTTTATCAAGACAATTCGTAAAGACTTTAGCCTTTCCTTGATTGCTCTTGGCTTATTGTTCTTGGGTTGGTATTTCACAATATATCGAACTTGTCGCCATTGTTGTTTTACGAGAGGATTTAAGATATGGTTTGCAAAGTTTATAGCTGTTGTGCAGAAGTGGCAGGTTCTTTTTTAAATACATAACAAAATACAGTTAACTGAAAAGAAATAAATATAAGATTTGTATGGATACGCAAAATGAATTTTTTAAACCAATTAACAAAATCGAAAAATATCATGAGTTCTGCATAGCTAACAGTTTTGAAGATATCAAATCTAGATGACGAAGTAATTGTTTTAGAGCACAACGCTTTGGGATTGCATTAGCCTTAATTTAAAATTAGCGAAGAAGAGTAAATAGAGGTGGGGGCAAAAGTTTATATAAGAAGTTTCTTTCCTGCAGCTTCTTTTGATTTTGCGTGCGTAGTACATTATTCGGTTAAATATCTCCACATTCTTGTTTCACTAACAACGATTATTTGTTATAAATTATTTAGGTTTATTTCAATTTCCAAGTATAAAACTAATTTGAATAATATGCGATAAGGCTCTAACGCTCTGCGTGTGAGCACAGCCTACGAACTGAGAAGTTAAGGCTCTCATATGTTCACTACTGTGCCCGGTCTTCGCGCGCTATCTCTGATGCGGGGCAATGCGGCAAGCACCGCGCCTTAGATGACCGCCATTATTACTCCTTGTTCGAAATGAATGCAAGTATTAAATTATTTGTAGTGACTGAGTAGGCTACCCGCCAGGCATCAGAGAGCTCCGGGAGTGGAACGCAAGACCGTTCGCACCGCAGCCCGCTTGGCACGTTGGCTGAATAATCTATAATGTCTTATAACAGGTTTAGCGATTAGCAAGGTTAACGATATATAACACTATTCTTATGCTCTTGATCGTTAGCTTAGGTAAGCCAACAACCTTTTCTTGGAAATCCTAGACTAAATAGTCTACCCCTGATTGACACAAAAGCTTGTTCTATAAAGAATGATAGAACTAAATGAGTAGGTGAAAGAGAAATGCTGACTTTGATTATAATAAGAAATACAATCGTTACAGAAATTTATTTGTTGAAGCGTTCAGCAGAAGGCTGTGGAAAAGCAACTTATATGGGGCTAGTATTCTTTGATAAGCGCCGTACTGGCTAGAAAATCTGTTAAGTATACAAAAACAAAGCATCTGGTAAACTCCATAAGTTCCCACTATGTTTATAAAGAAAAAATGTTTACTAATGTCTAATATATCTTATGAAAATTCTAATCACTTGCAATAATCTGCCAAATAAAAACTGCCAAGAAAATTGTTTAACTCTGTTGGGTTACAGTATGTTAAATGAGCGATTAGTCATCACTCCGGAGGTTGTGCTTTAAAAATTAGCAATTATCGCATATATAAGAAAATCTGTAAAACCTATTTCTACTATTTGATTATCAACCCCGTTCATATTTCAGAAGGAAAAAGCTTTAAGGTTTCGGAAATAAATAAGCAGATTTGAGAGTAACACCGGGTGTTAAACAGAAGTGACGTACACACCTGTACATATGACAAGTAACTTTGATTGTCTCAGTTTAAAGAAATTACTCCTATAACTTTTTCAATTTATTTAAAGAAAGCTCTCATTGATATCAAGATGTATTATTGTACTAATAAATAATTTTAGAAAGAAATCAATTATTTTATTACATTTATAATCCTAATTGCTAGCATTTTACGTAAATACGAATTAGAACTGTATAAACTTTCTTGTGCCACTTCATTCTTTTAAGATTTATTTTGAGGGCACGATAGCCGCGAGGTAAAGGTCTTGGCCTGCCACACTGACGCGTGGCGGTCCTGTGTTCGATTCACTAATCAAAAACAAAGGCGAACATCAAATGCCTTCTAGGCGCCATACAAACGCCTTTGGTGGATATAAAGTGCATTGTTCTTTTTCTAAATTAACGGGTTACCTCTCGGGGTACGATGAAAATGGATCATAGTACCAAACGGCTGTCCGATTAGAAACAGGCTAGGTTAGTCTACATAAAAATAGAAGAAAAAAATATTTATTATGGCTTCGTTAGGATGATTCTTTTTTCAGGCACAAAGTTTTATGGCATACAAACTTGTTTAAACTAGATTTTAAATATAATTTTTACAGGCTAGTTATTATCCCTTTATTGTACGTTTTTACGTTTTGGGAAATTGATACACTTATCTATCTTTATTTAAATTTAAACTATCCAAAGGTTTAATGCTTTCTGCTAGGGAAACGTGTAATAGAAAACCATTTTTAGGATGTTGCTCAGTATTCATAGCCATGTAACTATTTTTTATATTAGTATTTGTTGATTAGCTTTTCATTCTATAATTGCTATAATATTTATTTATAATGTTACGTTAAACAAATATATTCTTTTATTGTTATCCTGTAAGTAGACAAAAGACTTTTAAAAATAATATATACTAAATACAACATATAATAAAACTTCTACGTTATGTGTTAAAGTTTTACAATAAATGTTACAAAGCTTTTCAAATTAAAAATATAACCGTATTTAAGATTGTCATTAGGTAAATTCAAAAGTCTGCAATTTATTAACTTTCAAAATCATGTAAGGCGTAGGCGAAAGTTAATGCGACCACGAGCTTTAACCGATTTACTTAATATTTGGTCAGTAGATGCCTTACTGGCTGACAGAAAATGGAGACCCAGAAACGGAAATAAAAATAAGAATAGAAACAGCAAGATCAGCATTCCAAAAACTCAAAAAACTACTTACCAACCGCAGTCTTCGTCTTACAACCAGATACAGATTTGTACAGTGCTACATATACTCAATACTATTATATGGTGCTGAAGCGTGGACCCAAGGCTAATACAGAAAAGAGAATACAAGCTTTTGAGTACTGGGTGTTTAGAAGAATGCTACGTATATCTTAGACAGAGCATATCACAAACGAAGAGGTCCTGAGAAGAATGAATAGAAGAAATGAACTCCCATTAACTATTAAAAAAAGAAAAACATCTTATCTTGGACATTTATATCGGAATGACAAATACAATACATTGCAGCTCATTATGGAAGGAAAAGTTGAAGGCAAAAGAGGGCGAGGTCGCAGGAGATGCTCCTGGCTTAAAAACATTAGAGATTAGACCCATATGAGTACACGTGAGTTGATAAGAGACACTAAAGATAGACAAAATTTTGCCTCGATTGTTGCCAACATTCAATAATGAATAAGGCACTTTAAGAAGAAGAAGATACCTTAGGTCAGTGCCTTTCTCGGTATTAAACTTCAGACTTATGGCTCTCATTTGACCCGAGATACGGGAATCACAATGTCACATGCATGACTTGCTTTGCTTTCGAAAGTTGTCTTTCCAGGTTTCATATCATATTGAGTGTATATGTGTAGTGCTGTCTTTTTTTCTTCAAACAGCCTGCAAGTTAAATCATTAACAATAAGTATTATGTTAAGACGCTTTCTGGAACTGTTATACTCTTTAGTTGTTTCTTGTTTAGTTTTAGCATTTTATTTGTTCTCATACTGGACAAGAACATTATTGGCGTATTAGAGTGTCTTTGTTCCTGATCCTACAAATTGGTCAGCTTTTAGATTTTTCGTAGCCTTGGTATCTCAAAATTAACTCATTATAACCAAACGCTCGGCCAAAATCTTCAGTGTTTCTATACAATTAAGCTCAACTTTCTTGTATATTTCGGTACTACTTAAAGCCTTTAACACCGCTTGGCTGTATGCTAAGATGTAGATTGTCTTGTTTTTAAGCCATTTGTATACCATATAGATCATTGTCTTTGAATCTCAAACGGTGTTGATTATATTGGATTGCATCTTAAGTATGCATTTTTCTCAGTATGTTGCATATTTCGGCTTTGGCTATCGTTTTGCCGTATACTTTTCGATAATTATTTGTTTGTAGTCTATACTGCTGCTAATGTTTAATATTTCACCATTATGTAGAGTGGGGAGGATTTGGCATTGTTTCTATCGAGCATGGATGACATCGCACTAGTTATCCCTACGCAGAAAGTCTTTGAAATTTATTCGATTTGTTAATTATTACTCTGTTGTTGGTTTTATGCCACCAGAGAATAGGAAGATAAGAATATGTGATTGTTGGTATAACACTTCTGTGTAAGTCCACAAATCATTCCTGCTTTTAGATCCGAAGTTTTGTGTACTATTTTTTTACAAGTCCATAAGACTGTTGCGGATTTGTTAAGGTCTACACAATATGCAGCTTTTAAAACTGATTTAACGTTAGCCTATTTTGTGCAGTTTACTATTGTGGTATTTTAAGATTCTGATTTAAATATTGGAATAAGATATCTTAAATTTTTTTACGCCATCAATTTTAATTAGTTGATTAAATATTACTAAAAATGAGTTAGGTAAATTTATTTTACTTACTCCATATGTACAAAGTAATATATAAAAATATAAATCCAACGTATAAAAAATACAGAAATAAATACCAATAACCAGGAAGTAATTAAAAATTAGCATAATTAGTAGGACGACTGTAATATTATTTAAAGCAGGGTTGTGTGAATATTAAAAATAAAAACCAAAAATAATATAGACAAGTCAAAATTGAAACAAATAATGTAAATTTGCACCTCATACTGATATTAGTTATATCATTCGTCAACTAGCAGCTACTATAAATATATATATTTTAAAAATGTTTGAATACAATTAATATACTCTACTTAATTATTAATCAAGTATAAGAAACATGAGACACTTAAAACGAGTTTATACCAAATCATAGAGAATACAAAACAAGCTTCTCGATATCGTAGGTAATAAAAATTTATGCCATTAAGCTTTATAGTATTTACGAAAAATTTTTTGTTGCAGAGGTACAATAGTGCACAATTTTTAGCATTATGATGATATATTTTCAGTAAAAATTTTAACTTGACAATGTAAAGCTTTGTATAAAATCAGTTTTTATATTATATTATTTATCCGTATTTATTATTAATAAATTTCTTAGTCTATGTATTCATTTTTCTGCTAAATTCTATTTTAAATAAACAGTGCAACTTCTGCTACATCAAAGCAACTGTTTAAAGCTGTAAACGAACGGGTGATTTTAAAAGTAATGAAATTTATTAACTTATTCGGGATAGAAGCAAAACAAAACTAAAATAAAATACACCACTAAAAATCAATATTTTTTTGAATTAATATTTATTGATATTTTAAATCATGAATATTATAGCAATATATTGCTGACTGATTTTAAATAAGTGTTTTTTTTAATTATGCTGGCCGTTAAGGCCCATTTCGACTTATTCCAGTATGTAAATAAGCAAAACTGCTGCATTTTAGGGAGGGGGAGTGGTGCTAAGCATGAGCGACCGTTACATCTACAATTTTTGTTTAGAGATGTAATTGGACCTTATTTGTGTGGGGTAAGAAGTAAGAAATTCTCTTGGCAATATAATAATGCCAAGAATAATACTTCAAGGACTTTCATTTTTTAGTTTTGCATTTGCGATTTGGCCTCCTAGGTCACCATCCCTTGATTTTCTACCGCGGAGGTACCTTAAGGAAAAACTTTGTGCCGTTAAATCAAGCACAATTGAGAGACTCGAAGAAAACTCAAGGAAAGCTACACCCCTCACGCTCCCTTGGTTGCTAAAAAAACGGATGAAGAACGTGATTGATTCAACAGGTAGACATTTATCAGGTATCATTTCTAAAACATAATTTTAAACTTTAAGTAAACGATTAAATATTAATGTGTTTTTTGGGCAAAAAGTGTTTCAAAAATAAATCAGCCAGTTATATACTATATACACGACTATTTATGACGTCTTCTCTTTATTACCTGGGTTTACAAATGTTCTGTTATTAAATATCAATATAATTTATTTACTATTTTTTCAGAAATTATAAGCTCTTGCGGTAGCTTTAGTTTTCATTTAGAGTGTATGATTTTCTAGCACATGTTGTAATAAGCTACATGATGATGCGGATCTATAGTTTGAAATTTTTTTAAAATTTTCTACATAAAGCTTAGGATTACGAATGATCAGTAATGATATGTAAACATTGTAAGAAAACACATCTAGTAATTATTACAATATTGTGGAAGATTTTTCTTTAGTTTTCAACAATTTTGTTAGAGTGCTTGTCAACATATTTTAATCATCTTGTTAACCTTCAAATTTTTTTTTTTTACAAATTTTGGTTTTAATTTCTTCATTATATATTTTTTAATTTATCGCTGTGCGCTAAACTTGATACCAATGACTAGAAGTTCTCTATAGGATAAGCTTTGGGCACTTTTGAAAAGTATGCTCCTTACAATTGGCAAACGTTTTTATTAATAAACCAAAAAAAAATCCCTGATGTCAGATTCTCTTTTCTGAGAAATGGCTACTAAAATAAAACTTTTTTCAAATTTTTCAAGTTTTTTATTTGCATAAAAACTTCCACTATCAAAACTATTGTCATTGGTAAAAGTAAAATACATGCTATTATTAAGGAGAATTAATAATTTTTTGAAGTTGCGATTTGATTCTCATACCGTAAGGTTGTGGAGAAAGACCGCGCCGCGCGTGATAAGAATTCAAGTGTCCGAGCCGATAACGTTTATTTACGTACGTATAAACATTAGTCTTATAATTTTAACACGTAATTCTCGCACATTTTTATAAACTTGTTATCAATCTTAATACATAAACAAGTGATCCCCCGTAGGGGGGATCTCTCATCATACAACAATGGCCCTAAAGAGAAATGGAAATCAACTTTCACCACCAATTATCCAAAACAAAAAATATTTTTTTGAACCTGATAAACTAATCACAACAAATAAATTCTTCTTACCAAGTGATAAAGTACGAACAGCACAAAACATAATATATCAAGGAAAACATGCCGCGGCAATTGCCCAGATGGACACAGGTGGACCATCTGACGATATAAATTCTAGCTTAACAAAAGATAATAATATCAAAATTCCACCCATATTCTTGCATTATGCCTCATCACTGAAATACCAAGAAATAGTAAAAGATCTTAAAGAACAAACCACGGGAGAATTTGAGACCATACAAAAAGGAAATAAAATACGAATCAATCTAAGAACTATTGAACACTACAGAAAAATGACAAAATTTTATAATGAAAATAAATTAAGCTACCATACATTTAAAGACCCAGAAATTAATAATTTGTCAGTTATCATTCGAAATATTCCGGTATCTATTACGGAGGAAGAAGTGCGAGAAGAGCTAAAATATCCAGTGATTAAAATAGCAAGATTATATAACAAAGATAAAAAGCCAATTCCACTGTGTGCCGTGGACCTTGAAAACACCGATACTGCCAAAGATATTCTTAAATTAACAAAATCCAATATAGTATTATAGAAGTTGAACCTAGAACAAAAGCTAAAGATATCCTACAATGTAAAAGATGCCAGAGATATGGTCACACCCGAAATTATTGCCAATTGGAACCCAGATGTACTAAGTGCACAGGAAGCCACGAGTACACTAACTGCCCTAAAAAGCCGGAAGAACTACCTCAATGTGTTAACTGCGGAGATCAGCACCCTGCTAACTGCAAAGGTTGCACCTATTACAAAAGAGTTAGACCTCAGACAAAGGAAAATAAACAAACTAGACTACAAGCACAGACAACATCAACTACTACTGAAACTATCATAAATAACCCCCAAAATTATAACAAAGAATTCCCGAGACTTCCAATCAGCCATAACAGAAATACACTTCCAACCAACAACCAAGAAACCCATGATGTTATAACTACGATTGTAACAAATATAATAGAGCTAATTATTCCTCATCTAGATAAAATAATGCCATTTCTCACAACACTACTTCCATTATTAACTTCTCATGGACCCAAATAAGCAGCACATAATCAATAATATAACTATCCTAAATTGGAATGCTAATGGTGTAAAGAGGCAGCGAGCTATTTTATTAGAATTTATGACAAGACATAATGTGGATATTGCCTGTATATCTGAGACACATTTAACTGAAAATGAACCATTTAAAGCATCTGGATATATAGTTTACAGAAAGGATAGACGAGCCGAAATAGCTTCAGGAGGAGTAGCGATATTAATTAAACGCCAAATAGCACACTACGCTCTAGCTGATATAAACCTAGACAATTTAGAATCTGTAGCAGTAAAACTTACTCTGGACATCAACACTAAAATTACCATTCATGCTGCATACAAACAACCGAACAAAAGGCTTTTAGAAGAGGATATTACTAAAATATTTCACAGTAAAGAACCCACCATGCTAATAGGAGACTTGAACTGCAAACTCACTGACTGGGGCTGCAGAGCCAACAACCCCAATGGTTCCAGACTAAATAATTATATGACTAACCATGGCATACAGATCTCAGCCCTAGGGATTGGACTTGTTATCCTTATAACCATGGACATAAGCCTGACATACTAGATGTCGTCCTGCATAAAAATTTTAGCAAACCTATCTATCAAACAGTATTAATGGAGCTTGACTCAGATCACGTTCCAGTGATAATCTCATTTTACAGCGAACTACAGAGAACCCCAGTAATACCTAAATTGATCCATGGCAAAATAAATTGGGACAACTACCACATTGAATTAGATAAGAATATGAAGAACCCCGGACGAATTTCAACAACTGAAAATATAGATGATGCTGTAGAACAATTTACAGAAGCAGTAAAAGCTAGTATTACACCTGCAGTCACACCCTGAAAGCAACAAAAAAAGAATTTTAAATCACCAACACCAATAGAAATTCCAAACTTAATTAAGCTAAAGAATCGAACTAGACGTGAATCGCAAAGGACACGCCAACCTCATCTAAAAACCTTCTTAAATCAACTGACACATAGGGTAAGAGAGAAACTGGATAACTATAAATTTCATCAATACAAGTACATAGAAGAACTCCAACCGCGAGATGCTACTATGTGGCAAGCTACTAAAAGACTAACTAAACAACCGAACATTATCCATCCCTTGACAGATGATACTGGCAACACATCAGTAACTGATCAACAAAAAGCCAATGCATTAGCCTCACACCTAGAGTTGGTTTTTGCCTCTAATGACATGACATGCGCTGAAACTCATCTCCAAGAAGTGCAAGAAATCAATAATAACTATAGAGCTCAGGAACCGATGGAAATTGAACCAACCTCGCCCTCAGAAATGAAACACTACATCGCACATTTAAATAACAAAAGTCCCCGGGCCCTGATTTGATTACAAATGTAATACTGAAACATCTCACTACAAAATGCTTGGCATTCTTAGCTACGATCTTTAATGGCTGCCTTAGAATAGGATATTTCCCGAAAAAATGGAAGAGGGCGCACATTCTTCCATTTTACAAAAGTGGTAAAAATAAAAGTAAAGCGGAAAGTTACCGTCCCATAAGTTTACTTTCAACGATCTCTAAACTGTTGGAAAAAGTAATATACACCCGACTCCAAACAATACTGACTGAACGAAATATCATACCTAAATACCAATTTGGTTTCAAGAAAGAGCATTCGACTACACACCAGCTCTTGAGAATATCGGAAATTATCGAAAAGGCTTCGAGAACAAAGAATATACAGTTGTGGCCTTTCTAGACTTACAAAACGCGTTTGACAAAATATGGACATCTGGACTAAGATATAAGATCATTAAACTAGGACTTCCAGACTATATGATTAATATTATCAGTTCATTTCTTAGCGACAGAACATTTGCAGTACGAGTAAATGCAACCCTATCCATCACAAAAGACATTAAAGCTGAGTCCCCAGGAAGCATACTGGGACCGATCTTATTTAACTTATACGTTCACGACCTACCAACCTCAAGTAACATAACCCTGGCGATGTATGCTGACGACATGGCGGTAATAACCCAAGGCCAAAATCTTATAGCTTCTATTGAATATCTTCAAAAATCACTGAATGAAATGTGTCAGTGGTATAGTAATTGGCAAATAAAAATAAACACAGGGAAATGCCAAGTTAAAGTATTCAGCCTAAAACAAATCAAAAATCTTCCAAATGTGCACATAGGACAAACTGTAATAGAGTGGAATGCCAGAGACTCTGCAATCAAATACCTAGGAGTCTACCTAGACACCCGCCTCGGATGGGGTTATCACATAAATAAAAAACTTAACGAATGCTATGTCAGACAAGCAATCTTGTACCCACTTATAAATAGGAAGTCGCATCTAAAAACCGAGTGCACATTGCTGATATAGAAATCAATACTAAGGTCGATTGTAACGTACGCGTGTCCAGTATGGAGTAACGCCTCAAAAACGCACCTGAGAAAAATCCAAGTAGTCCAAAACAAAATCACCCGCATCGCAGTGAACGCCCCATGGTTTGTGCGTAGCGAACAACTTCATAGAGAACTAAAATTGCCAACTATAGCTGAATTTATAAATAAACAGTGTGCAACGTTCTTTAAAAATATTAAACAATGTGACAGTGCAGTATACTATAACCTTGGTCAAAAGAACATTCATAATAGACTAAAAAGGCAACTACCGCAAGATCTGGTGGACATGAACTAGTTACCTATTTGTTGTGTTTCTATCTTTAAAACTATTTAATTTATGAGGAAATCAATTATCCTCTGCATGCTACTAAAAGTCAATAATTACAAACATGTAACGCAGTCATGTATAGCATAAATAAATGCTCAGCTGATTTTATTAAAAAAAAAAATTTTTTTTGGGTTTAAATATTTTCTTCTTAATTTTTGGTATTACTGTAGGCTGGTTTTCGATGTCTTAGATAGTGCATTACAGTTTTTTACTTAAAGTTCTTTTGTAATTCCAATTACCTGCAATTTCCATATTTGCTGCCAATTTATGTTGAAAGATATTAATTCTGCTTTTAATAGTCCTTATAAATTTTAGATATCATTTGGTGTTTAGAGCAATTGGTGTATCCAGATTTTAGAAGATCAGTTGGCTTTCCATCGTTCAGTGGCCTGATACATTGGCACTTTTTACATTTAAAATGGCTGATTATTTCTTTTTTGGCTTCTATCCAAGTAGATTATATAGGTACTGGAATAATTTCTTATTAATTTTATCACTGCAGCAAAAGTGTACCCCTAATGCAACAACACGTTAGAACTATACTGGAGATATTTTAAATAACTGTCTATGATAAATTAAATTCCTTGACATTAAATTAGTATATATAAGATTTGTATAAAAAAGAAATACCTACCCATTGGCTGAACTTAACCGTTTGTCAATTATTATAAATCAAATAATTAAAATATTTCTATGTGCAACTCAATAAAAAGTGAATGAAACTTAAACATATTTTTACTAAACATTATTTTACTGAAACTGCAAACTGCACTTTAGTTTACCTGGTCTTATAATAAGTTCTGAGAATTCAATTTCAAATAAAAATCACAAATATCCGAAATTAAGTGTTGCTTACAATATTTGTGAATCGTTTGTCTAATGATATTCAATTTGCTAAATTTGGTAAATTACAACACACATACAGTAATGGGCCGTTTTATAATTATTATTAGAAATACTTTTTTAACAATGCTTGTTGAAACTGTAATAATTCAAGACCAATTAAATTATTCAGATCCTTTACTGAAATTTGTGCAAAAACAATTTTTTAGAAATGTTACATATCTTAATTCTTAATAAAAGAAAAATACATATCATCGGGTTTTACATAGTACGATTAATTATAGTTTTTTAGTATTCCAACGTATTTGTATGTCGGTAGCATGAAAATGATTGTTACTACTCAAAAAATGCATCCCATCTCTGCATTCCTTGCTGCAATTCTTTGAAATGAAACTTTGTTTGATGTTTTTGTAAACTTACTAATCAATTTTATAGCTATAGTTCTGATGTACATTTATGTTTATATTCATTTGTTACTACTATTTTACAACGTATTTTGACAAGACACAACCAGGCAAGCGGCTAGCGTGCGTGCGCCGACGCTTTCGTTGCGGAAGTGTTCGCGCGTGCAACCTAACCTCTTGCCAGATTCTCATCTATGTAGACGTATAAATAATTAAGAGAAGTTCACTTCAAAATCATTCTTATAAAAGAATTGGCAAGCTTGCTAAAGGTATCCAAAAACGCTAAATTGAAAAACGTAAAAAAGGGTGCAGCAGTTGCAAACGTTATGTAGGGGTTGAAATGCGTTTCTTGAGTAATAACAAAAATTTTAGTAATACAAACATTTCTATCAAATATTGTTTAGTATGCATCAAGACATTAGATAATTATTTTTTGGCTAATGTGTAACAGATAAAATTATATTAAATTTCAACTAACTGAAAAGAGGAAAGTATTACATACTTCCCTATTTTAGCTATCGTTGTTAGTAAAGTATTCAAAGAGAAGTGGCTGAAAATAGGCGCGCTGCCACCAAAGCTGCTAGGTACGTGTGTAGGTACAAGCGACAGACAAACACAAATGAGAATGGAAATGGAGCCGTAAAAAATTTGCAAGTTCCGTCGGCGGTTTTAAATTCAGAGAAGGTATCAGCCAAACTGCTGCTGCTAGCATTTCCAGGATTATCCATAATAAATTCTCTCCCCTGGACGTGTGGAGTTCAGCCGCTAGCCCTGAAACGCGGAAGGACGCTCTCCCGTGCACTCCTGCCCCGTCCGCTGCGAGTGAAATGCATAAAATAACAGCGTGGCGAAATCAAAGTAATTTTATACCTCGCGCATGCAATTGCACGAACGACGTTTATTACTATTACAGGTGCTCGCGACTCCTCTGTAATTTAGCCGTTTCGACGTCGGCAGTAAAAAGCGGATTAATACTGAAAACGCTGCAATTGTTTTTTCATTCGACCTTTTCCGCGTTCCATAATTATGATAATTGAATTCTCGGTAACATGCATAATTCTAAGCCCCAGATAATACGGCTGAAAGTGGCTAAGAGAGAGCTGCTGCCGGCTCGCAACCTGACAGCTGAATGCATATTTCAGGACCCGCTCCGACTCTGTAATGGCCGATTATCTGGCGCTTTATGTAGTCTACGTCTCAACTTTAATACAGAAGGGCATTTTTCGATTTTATTGTCGTTATCTGATAATGTAACTTCTAAACAATGCGGGGCGGATTAGTTTTTTACACGTATGATGAAGTTGTAGCTAACGATGTTTAATCAAGCTTTGGAAAAATAAATCAGTAGAACTTTAAAAATATAGTTGGTTTTACTTTTTAAGACATTCATGGAAAAACAAAAATATAATATATATTTTGAAAAAACGACAATCTTTATTTAATAATTTTTAAAGTTCTTTATAAGTTTTTTCAACTTTGACATTTTTGTGAATGTAACTAGAGGTTTTTTAAGTTATGTACAATTCATTTATGGCATTTATTATTTAATAATGGTTTTTTAAGATAAAGAAAGATGCAGTTTTTTTGCACATCTGCTGTAAGTTAGTTGAGCAGCTTCACACTAATTTCATGTTAAAAGATCGCTTGCGCATGACATCATTTGTAGAAATATTAATTTTTATAGTTTTTTATTTAACTTTGTTAAAAATATTTCTGCTGTTTCTATTTTTTTATTTATTTCCTCTTCCAATTGTGTTCCTTTTATTCTAAACTTACAGAGTTGTTCTGCGTTGTTTCTTAATTTTATTTGATGTTTTTTCGGTTTTAATAATAACTGTTATTTTTATCTTTTTGTCGTTTGTCTCCAAAGCTGCCAGTCAGCTGTTATATATTCTTAGATATTGCATTTAAGATTCTTTTTTTATTGCTAATCAGCAGCAAGTAGTCTGCATATATTGATTTTTTACTTTTGCATTCTCTATTTTCCGGTGGCCTACTTTGTATTGTTTTGCATTTCTTGTTGCTTCTTTTATTTCCTCGTCTCAGTCTATTGCGAACAGTAACAAACTCGAAATGCGGTCTATATACAGTATTATAATTTGAAATATACGTGATTTTTCACATTTCATCCTGATGAAGTTGTTGTCTGTATAAAGATTTTACGCCATTGATCACCTTTTCTTTAATAATACAATTCCTCAGTGGTTATTCTTTATAAATTGGTATAATTATTTTTATTTGCAAAACTCTAAAGTTTCTTTTTAATCATCTTTATAATTTTTTTCTCTCTGTTTTAGGATATAAGCCGTTGATTTAATAATATCTTGGTACTTTTCCGGTTGTTGTGGTTCTTCTGCAATCACTTTTTGTTTTTAGGTTTGTCCCTTTCAATAAGTTAACTTATTTTCCTATATCTTCACTATTAATTTGTCTAGTATAACTTTACTTTTTGTATTTTTAACATGGTGTTATTATTTCTATTTTTTCTTATTGTTCTAAAAAAAAATTTTGTTCTTAGAAATTAGCCCAGATCTTTTGTTTTCTTCTTTTACTCGTTTATTGCCTTCTTTCTTTGAGATTTATATTTATCATATTTTATTATGCTCCAATATTTCTTCATTTTTGGTTATTTCTTTAACTGCTTTTTCGTGGGCTATTTTGTCTTACACATTTATAACGCTTGATAATCCACAAGTTTCTCATTTCACTCGTTAGTATTGTTTCCCTAAATTTATAAGCTGTACATTTTTGTGGAAAAATCTGATATCCTATTAACCTGATAAATTAATCCATATATCTATTTTTAGTCTCAGCTTTCTCTGTTTATAACATCTTATTCTTGTTTATTACCTTTTTCATTTTTGTTCTATGTTTACCCTATTGCTGTTGTCCAATTTCTTTATCAGCAAGAAGTGATCGCTACCTATCTCGGGTTTTCTTATAGCGTTCACGTTTTTTACATTTCTCTACGTGCCTCTTTTCTACTGAAAAATAAATTATTATGAATTTCCTACGTTGGCTCTTCATCCATCTTATGATTTGTAAACTTTTTTAAGTTAGTTTTTTTTTTAAATTGAATTCGTGTACATTAGCAATCAGAATTAATTACAATAAATTCTATGAGCTAATTGCGTGAAGTTTGGAATAGATTTGAAGAGAGGTGCACCCAGTGGTGCAGTCTCGTTACCTCCATTTGAAGGCTTAGGGGATGGTGTAAATGATTTCTTTATTCTGTCAAGTCCCATGGCCACTTCCGTTTAAGTCGTCTCATTACTGGCTGCTGTGTTAGCGGTGTAATCTCGTTATTAGTGTGTCCCACTAGCCGAGCATGGTGGCTTGTAGCCCGTTGTCTGATTATGTCCCGCACATATTGTACGTTGGAGTCAAAGTGGAGGATACGGTTTGAAACATACCAGGGAGCATTGAATATACTTCTTAATGTCTTAGACTGGAAACGTTGTATTATGTCAATATTTGAGTAGCTGGCGCAACCCCAGAGTTCACAGCCATATGTCCATATTGGTCGTATGATAGATTTGTACACCAGTAATTTGTTTTCTGTTGAGAGTTGAGAGTTTCTTCCTATGAGCCAATACATTTTTTTAATTTTGATGTCCATTTCTTTGCGTTTTTTATTATATGTGGTTTCCACGTTAATCTTGTGTCCATATGGAGACCTAAGTATCTAATTGCATTTGCTTGCGGGATGGGTACGTTATTCAAGCTTACAGGTGGGCATTGTGATCGTCTTGTGGTAAATGTTATATGATTGGACTTCGTCTCATTGACCTTAATTCTCCATTTTTCCAGCCAACCCTCTATTGTACTTAGTGCCTCTTGCAAGATATTAGTTGTGATTTGTGGATCTTCATGACATGCCAGGATTGCAGTGTCATCTGCAAATGTCCCCAATGTTATGGTTGGTGTCGTCGGTATATCTGCAGTAAAATCAGATATAAGAGTGGCCCCAACACACTTCCTTGGGGAACACCAGCCGTGATTGGATACAGTTGTGAATATTCCATACCAACTTTGGTTTGAAAGTGTCGATTAGTTAGATAAGATTTAAGCAGGAGATAGTATTGATGTGGAAAGATGTGTTTAATTTTAAATAGTAGCCCATTGTGCCAAACACGGTCAAACGCTTGCCGCACATCTAAAAATACAGCAGAGCAATATTTCTTACTATGAAATGATTGCTGAATAATATTGGTTATTCGGTGGCATTGCTCTATGGTCGAGTGTCCTTTGCGAAATCCAAACTGGTGATTTGGAATCCATTCTTCAAGTAGACTATTTTCGTTTATTCGCTTTAATATTAATTTTTCTAGGAGTTTTGACACGACAGACAGTAGACTAATTGGGCGATAAGACTGAGCTTCATTTGGTGGTTTGCCAGGTTTTAATATTAGGATGACCTGTGCAAACTTTAATTGTAAGGGCCAGTATGTTAAGCGTAGGATTGCATTAAAGAGTGCCAATAAGAATTGTTCTCCTTGTCGTGGTAATTGTTTAAGTACAAGGCCTGTAACGAGATCATAGCTCGGCGCTTTCTTATTATTTAACTATTTTATTTCATTTTGTAATTCACCAATTGTGAATTTTTTTATAGGGGGTGATAGTTGTAGTGGTGCTTCGAGAAAGTTGTTAACATCTTCATCAATTTCATTAGAGTGAGGTGTGAATACGTCTGCCAGATGTTGGGAAAAAGTTCAACTTTTCTTTGTCTGATCTTGCCCAGGAGCCATCGTTTTTGCGTAACGGCGGGACTTGTTGTTGGGGTCTCTTAAATCCTTTAGTGGCTTTCCATATACTGTGATCTTCTTTGGATAAGTTGGTTATGTAGTTATGGAATGTTTCATTACGCGCCTCTAACATCTTCTTCCTAAGTTTATTAGTAAGTCGATTGTATGTGGTTTTATCATTAACGTTGTGTGTACGTTGCCAGATTGACCTTGCTCTCCTTTTTTCTTTTATTAATTCACTTATATCTCTAGAAACATTAAATGACTGGATTTTCTGGATATTCATTGGTGTAGCATTCCAGGCTGCCTCTTGGACTGTTGTTATAAAGTGATTAACTGCGATCTCTATTTCTTTCGGTGTTTTTAAGCTTATATTAATATTTATATGTCGGTGGACGTGTACTTTAAATTTGTCCCAGTCAGTTCGTCTATTGCAAAGTACTGGCTTAGGCTGCTTTTGGATAACTGTAGCGCTAATGACAGCTAACACAGGGCTGTGGTCCGAAGATAGATCGAAACTAGGAGTGACGTCCACATAATTTCTTGAAATGCCCGAGGCTATATAAAATCTAATAAATCTGGAATCTTGTTCACGTCAGTCGGCCAGTATGTTGGAGTACCGGTTGATAAATGCATGTAATTGTTGTTAGTAAGAATTTTTCAAGTTCTCTACCCTTGTAGTTATTAATCGAGACCCCCACCTTGTATGTTTACAATTAAAGTCGCCACATACTATAAATCTCTCCAAGGGTGTTGAAGAATGGTTGTAGTATGTTCGTGGTTAGTCTATGTCTTGGAGGGCAATATACAGCGGCTAGTGTGATTGGGCTAGGAAGTTTACTGATTTCGATAACCTGCAATTTTGATTGGAAGGTCTCGTTTGGCATTCCATGAATGAATACTATGAATTTAGACATTATTTAACTAATTTGGCAATTACTTTTGAGCATGTTGAGGATCATGCTATTTTGTTGTACAGTTGATTGAACATTCTTAAACTCGACAAGGAATTGTGCAGGTGAGGTCATTAGATGAGTTTGGTTTTTTGCTGTAACGTGGCTATAGGTATGCATCGGCATATCAGCGTAAACATTAGGTTTTGGCAGAGGAGGAAAATTTCTTATATCTGGCTTATACTGTGCAGGTTGTTTCTTTGGTTGCTGTGTATTTGGGTAGGTCTTGTTTTGTAATTCTCTATAGACCATACATCCTTTGTAGTTGGCAGGATGTGGTCCATTGCATAAGATACACGTTGCCGGCGTATCCCTATTTTTGGTGCACGTTCTTGTATCATGGTTACGCTGCATTTGACACACGCATATGGGCGATTGCAGTATAATTTCGTGTGGTTAAAGTTTTGGCATCTTGTACATTGTACTATATTTTATTTTGCTTAGGTGGTTCAACCGTTATCTTTAGGTTCTGCAGATACTGCAATTTATAAATATCTTTGTTGTTATCGGCCGGTTCCAAGTCCACGAAGAATAACGGCAGGGCTTCTTTAGTTTGTTTGTGTTTGATGTTGCTAATATTTCGAACTTTATGATTTTTGCTGCCAATTCTGCTATTATTACATTTATCGGGATTGTGGGGTGTAGATGCCGTACAACTACTCTATACGCCCTCTCCTGCTTGTTTTGATATGTGTGAAATATAACGTTGGTATCTAAAAATGGGCGGTCAATTTCCTGTATGAGTCAGGCGTGTGAACATTGATTTTAACGACATTATTGGCCATACATTTAGAGGTATATTGTTCCTTTTCGACTATGTGCGTGATGCTAGCTACCATTTGTTGATAGTTTTCGACACCTTGAACAAAGATTGGCGGTGGTTTTGGCAGTTGAACAGTTTGACCCGTAGTATTAGTGTTGCTGCTAGCCCTGGTACATCTGTTTCCTCTGTTAACGTAGAGTATTGGTTTGTTTGTGTTAAGTTGAATGTTTGAGTTAATTGTGGGTTATATTTCCGTCTTCCTTTTATTGCCAGGAACCACTTGCCAAGGTTTATTATTATCAGCCATGTTTTCGTCTTCGTCCACATTACTTAAAATTTCTTGCGGTCTTGTTCTATTTGATTATTTTGCGGCAAGGTTTGCGAAGGATTCATTGAGACAACCTTGGATATTGCATTACGGGCATTGTATAATTACGAGGGTTTGTTAACTCGGTGGGATTGATGGCACCATACTGCTTTAATGGTGCTTCTAGTTCGAAGAGTGGTGGTGTTGAATGTATATACTTACAGTTACTGTTGCTGATAGAGGTGGGTAACCATTTGTTGATACATATTGAGTTATTTTGCATGGAGGATTATTCCCATTGCCAGTGAAACATTAATTTAAAGTTGATTACATGGGTATTAAATTATTAAATAAATATACGCTGACACTCCACTACTGTTTCAATGCACGGGCCCTACTAAGTTAGATATGAGTTTAAACAATTGAGTCATTTTCTATACAAAAGTTTAAAATTTCTAGGGTTTTTTGTTTATTCTTCAGTTTCCCGACACCACTACATTCTTTCATTTTTGCTTCCTATTCTTCATTTAGGTCTGCCATTATAATAACGTTACATTTACTTTCGCCTAATTATTGTTGTAGCTCTTAGAATTAGACTATTTACGTCTTCTTGCATCATTTCCCTTCCCCGTTTTTTTTTGCAAAATTGTTTATCTTGTTTTTAATTTGTTTTTTGTAACTCTCTTTTTGTTTAATTCTATATATTTTAGATTTTTTATAGCTCAATTTTTTTTAATTTGTTTTTTATGATTTGTTTTGCAATTTGTCTAAATTAGCTTTTATCTCTCTTCCTTTAGGGAATTATATCGTTGCCAATTTATTTTTTATCGAGAATATTTGCGTTTAACCCATTTTTGCTGTTTATAACGATAATTTTTTTCACATACGTTGCCACTACCAGCTTATCTGAAGGAAAGTGTTTCGCTGCTTTTTTCTTTAGCAAGTCTTAGCCCTTCAGTACCTATGTTGTATTTTAGGGTTTGTTTTTGCAACAGAAATACGTTCTGGTCTTATGAAACTACTTCCATTGTTATTTTTCGAC
This sequence comes from Sinelater perroti, assembly GCA_036346155.1. Lineage (NCBI taxonomy): Eukaryota > Metazoa > Arthropoda > Insecta > Coleoptera > Elateridae > Sinelater > Sinelater perroti. The sequence goes on from JARFIY010000359.1 coordinate 4,517,391, forward strand.
TAATGTTACAATTTCTTATTACATTATTTAAGTGATGATTTTTAATTTTTTTAATATTTGCGAAAAATGTAGATGAATGCAATAATTAACAAAACAAATGTAAACGGAAAAGCTTGGTCGACTATAAATGAAAGTTCCAGAAAGCAGCAAAAATTTAAGTGGTTAGCTACCTTGCACTTGAAATTGATCCCCGGCAGCTTCGAAACTACAGTTTACGATATATTTCTAAGAATTGTCTCTAGCGTAAGAAATTATTAATATGAATTCAATATTGTTTTGATACAGGGTATTGAGCTTGAGGGTAGAGATGGTCATAGTTACTAAGAGGATTTACTCCGATAAACTTGAAATGTGATTTTTCTTTAAATATTTTTGCGTAGTAATTTTCTTGCTTATCGAAAGCACCCGCTGTTGAATACAGTGAATTTATCGTTAAATCGTTCCCACAATTGCATGTCTCAGTAATTAAATTGGAATGGAGGGGTTTCACGCTTACTTTATTTAAGAACAAACATAAGGCGTGGCGCATTTTTACTGCGTTAACACATCGAGTGCGTAACCCAATACCAGATATCTATCTGAATGTGCAAGCGATTTGTTATGCGCTCATTACACTGACAGCTTACGTATTAGATATTATCTGAATTGAGGTTTGCTACTTATAAATTTTATTTTGCATTTTATATAAGTCAAAAGCACTGTAAGAGGATTTATAGCTCTCAAATACATGCTTTGTTGCATTGTCAGGTTGCTTAACAACAAATTTACGATTTAATTCTCACTATCATTACTAACATGTCTGGCTTTTCAAATGGCATCATTTTGACGAATACTCAATAATACAAATGCCACATAGAAGAGATTTTTTAATATGCTATAGTTGTAAATTAAACTGCTACGATTATTTTTTTATTTAATAAATTTTATTAGAATATTCATTTAGTATGCAAAAAAATTTTCATTTTTTTTATTCTCAAATGAAAAGCAAAAAAAAATTTAAAAAAATTAACTTTCAATATGGATAACCGTAGGTAGCTGAATTTGAATTGAATTAAACTATAAGAATAAAAAACAATTAGAGCAGAGCGATCTTATTAAAAGTGATACTAATAAATTAACTCATCTTTTTTAATATTTATCGTTCCTTGAATTAAAAGAGAAATAAAGATGTAAATGTTAAGCAATTACAAAATAATATTGTATCAATTCAAATACATATATAAATAAAGAAGGGTCGTTGTTGAATACAATTGTGTTTCAGTATCATAAATCTTTTAATTAAGATAATAATTTAATATAACTTACACTGAAAGGAGTCGGACAAATAAAAAAGTTAAAAATGCAGACAGTAAGGTTTATATTTATATATCTTTTGAGTTTTGCAATATTAGCCTGTGTGTTTACAATTATTAAATTTAGTAAATAATATGCACTTAATTTATTTGTAAATGTTCGATCTACTTAAATTTTAATTTTTTAAATCCTGACATGTTAATCTAACCCTCCCTTTCAATATATTTCAAAATAGAGAACTATAAAATAGAAATTATTGTAAGTTAGTATCTTGCATTACTTCTCACTCTTTTAAACAAAAATTTTATTAGAAAATATCTAAGAACTAAATAAAGATATATTTAGATCAGAAAAAGATTAAAATCCTAAAATCATTACATTAACTCGCATACATATCTCTGCTTCTTAGAAATTATTTAAGTTTATTTGTTCTTTAATACTCTTTTGTTTGCGATTGAAAGTTTTTAAAATTTTCTTTACTTGTATTTATGTGTTTTTTTACTTAATCTTATTGCCCATCAACCCTCGCGGATGTACGCCACTGGTAGTTATCTTCCGTATCTTTCTCAATTGTTTCTTGGATTTCCTTTCCTCTCTTTTATTTGATTCTGGCTTGTATATTCTTCTGGTTTATTTGATTTTATCCATCTATTTTATGTTTATACCACTTTAGTTATTATCCCTCTTTTACTATTATTCTTACGGTTAGGTTATCTCTATATTACCTTTCTTATTTTATTTAGTTTATTCTAGTCTAGTTTCCATAGCTGCTAGTCTATTTTTGTAGCTTCATATGCATATATTACTACTTTATACTTTTATTTTATTTTTAGGAATGTGTTATTAACACGGTTGTATAATTTTTCTCCTATTGTTCGCGCCAATCTCCAAAATTACCTTTTTATTCTGAATTTAAATTAGAGCCGGCTGTATTTTGGTTTCCTCTTATATATATTTTGAATTTGAGTATCGGCCGAATTTGTCCGAGCACGCGTTGCGCTGATATATAGGCCGCGGTTTGGGCCGCGGTCCGGGCCTTTTTTGTTTGCGCTTTGCCTTTTGTACGCGCTTTTGTTCGGGCTTGCCTTTTGCTATACTCTCGCAGGCGTCGTTCTTTTGAATTGAGTTTGTGATAGTTTAAATTTTCCGTAAGACGAGAGCATTTTTAACCGAGAGTTCGCCGGCGGGTTTAATTGGCAGCAGAAGTTTTCATTTTTGTGAGGCTTTTGTTCAAAGCTAATTCAATATTGTGCCAACCAGATTAACCTCTTCTCGGAGGTCTTTTTGTTTCCCGATTGAATTTCAGCGTTGAAATTGTCGCCGGTAAACTCGGTTCATTTTCTTTGCTCGGACTCGGCAAGGAACGACGAAGGAACCTTTTGCACCAAGAAAGACGCTACCGTTCTGCTCCGCTGTGAAGATTGGGGTAACTTGTCCTATCTTTTACCCATACCCTTATATCCTTTTCTGGAAGCCCCAGGATCAACAGCAGAAATCGATATCTGCGGGAAAGCGCCCTTTCTACAGGTTAGTGCTTTTAGCTTTAGCTTTGTTTCAAGTTCTCTTTATTCAAAATTTTCAAATTACCTATACAGTCCATTTTCCGGCCGCACCACCTATTGTTAATATTTTTCATATTTTTTTATCTCTTGATTTTGTTTCTGTCATATTTGTTCCAGATAATTGAAAATTTTTAATTGTTTTAATTGTTCTATTGATATTCGTACGCTTTTTCTTATTAACATAATGTTTCCATTGTGTTTCTGTTTTCAGTATCTTTTTATAGTATTCGAAATGTTTATTCAAGGAAATGTCAAGGCTTTCACTATTTCTGATTGTGAGTTTCGCTTGTTGTTATTTTTCAAACAATCTCTAATTTTTGGGCTTATTATACAAACACAAGTTGTCTGACGACATGATTTATATTAATAATTAAAGGTCAAACTCATATTTTTTTAAACGGGATTAACAGCTACAAAACTGGTACGTAGGGTTCCCTGAAAGTGTAAAATTTTCCAAAAAAGACTTGGATGAAACTTATGTGAACGGCGTATCAAGCCATCAGTAATCTAATATCTTTATTAGCATGAGAAATTATAAATTATTTAATCAGAAACCTCGTATATTATTCAATTAAGTGGAAAATATTAAAATTTTAAATGTAAAATCATAATCCTCCATTCTATATCAAATACTGTCTAAGCATTTTTGAATCCAAAATAAATACTCACAGCAACCGTTATTGGAATTGATAAAAATATTTAGTGATATATTTAGCAGTAATTTGATTACTCTCTTTGTTCCTGTAATATAATAAATAATCGCAAAATGTTAACCAGTCTTTAGAAATCTTCTACAAAACTGTCAGTTAATTAATATTTCAAATAGTTTTATTGTTAAAATGCAGAATTTATCTGCTATTTTATTAGAACAACTCTACGCGGAAATCAAACTGGCTCGATTTGTAAAGTTTTTACCGGCTCTAAATAAGGATAATTTGATAAAGTCATATTTGAGCATGATTTCGTCGTTATTTTGTGGCACGTGCGCTCCGGAGCCAAAGATGCAAGCTCGGTATTTCAGATATCGGGTACTAAATGACGCCAAATTGGGACGTCACTTGTTCGGCAGCGTTTCAGCCTCGACTTTTGTGCTGACGTGGAACTTCAGCGGTCAGCAGTCGCTACAGCATTCGTCGCCATTATATCGCAGCTACAAATTTCCCTAATGTTAGTCATGGCTGCAATTCCCAGCGGCTCTTGTGCAGCCGAGGATAACTAACTGCACTGCGGGTGCGGGTTTGCATATCCCGTGATCTGTAACTGGAGTATTCGAGACTTGGCCAACGGAATCAATTGAACGGCGGCCTCCGCGGCCGGCCTCTTCGGCCCGAGCTTTCCGCCGAATTCCGGCCGGGAGGCCCGCGCTGAAGGGAAGGCGAGTAACGAATGGGCGCGTCAATCAAAAGTGCAAACTACGTGACTGATGCGAACTTCCGCACACGAAGCAACAAAACACAGACATTTTTAAGCTTGTTAAGCTGCCACGAAGTTAACCGCTTTGATTGCGCCACGATGACATGAAATACCTGCTAAATTATCAGCAATTTCCTAGTACGGCAATTTGACTCCGTAATAACGAATTAAGCGTTATTTTCTAATATAATGGGCGCAGTCATGGTATCAAATCCAGAGTTTCATTCAGTGGATGAATTCAGGAGCGTTGCATGCACCGCACCGTGCATATGTAAACGTTTCATTGACATGTGAAACTGGATCTTGACATGCATACAAAACTGCGGTTCATAGAACTCCTAATTTATTATTATTGTGGGTGTCTACAAGTCCACTATATTTAATTACGAACTAACAGGTAGTCTCTTTCAAATTACATTCAGTTCCTAGAAAATAAAAAAGCAGCTTATTCAAGCATCGGTTTATTAGACTTGTACATACACGTCAAATGACATTTTGCAATAAAAAAGCTTTAGATATTATATTTTTCTTTTCAAGGGTCTGGGGAGAATTCAAATTTTTCGCTTCTAATTTTCCAGTATTACATTATCTTACAGTACGATTCCTAAAAGCTCTTATGGATCTACATAGGCTAATGGTAATTGTATAACTTGATGGTTCTGAATGTGAAAGTTTTTCTCTAAGAAACTGTTTTTGTGTAAAAAAATTAATATATGTGCTCTGATAATCTCAGATGATTGGGCGTTTCCTCTACACTTATCAAGGTAATTTATGTTATGAATTGATTCAACAGTGATATACAATTATAAATAACTATTAAAATATATTTTAGAGCTGCCTTTTTATAAATTTGGTAAAAACTGCTACTATCGTCCTTTATATATTAAGGTAACGTCACCTATAGTAGACATTTTAAGGATTTTTTTTCTTTTTCTACTTATACATCTAAGTTTTTAAACAAACAAAAAAAATGGATGTTTACTTACGATCTTTGTGTCTTCCTTTAACAGATTGAGATGCACGTTTATCCTTAACTTAAGCGTAGGATTTGATTTTTAATTTTATATCCGATATGGTTTTGGCACCTGAAGTGGACAGTGAAAACTATGATGGTACCTAAAGATGACATTTTTGGAACCTAAAGGTGACAGCCCACTTTTTGAACTTTTTCTAATTGTTATAGCGCCAGAAATCCCTGAATTCCCTCCTCAGCTATTCCCTGACACTTATTTGGGTACAAACATGTTATCTATAGGTACTTAGTTAACTGAACTGTGTATTGAAAATCGAACAAAAAAAGTACAAATCGAAATTACTTCAAATCAACCTTGTACTTACTTAAATAATTGGAAAAATTCTGTACATAAATGTCATTTACTTAGTCTAATTAAGTTCTTTTAACTCCGGCACAGAAAAAATTTCCCTTCAACTACTAAATTTGGAAGGCAGCGAAATGTGGCCTAAAATATCGTCCGCCCAGCTATAAAATAAAATGTTGTCCCTCTCTGGCCATTTCCACAGTCGCCCATTTTTCTTCATTGCCTTCACCTTAGCACCATTTTGGAGAACTTCTATCACTACTCCAGGGAAGACGTTCTCGTCGCAGCGCACCGCTACAAATTCACCTTTCTCTTTTTTAGCAGGAAGCAGCGACAGTCCAGTGTTTTTAGCGCCAGAAATATCGTCATTCGAGTCAGTACCTCCTGAAGATGAATTTAGGCTTATCAGCGCTTCATGCTCTGAATCTGTGTCGAGGGAGTCAAGCGATTTTCTTGCACGTTTTTTTGGAGGGAACAGTTTCTTATTGATATTTTTTAATTGTGCAGCTTTAGCTTTGACTTGTCTCTTTTGTAGGCGTGCCTTTTTTTCTTCTTCCTTCTTTTCCTTCTCAGCAGACTTTTACACTAGGCATTTCTTCTCTTGGCTTCTTACCACCGCGTTGATTTTCTTTAGCTTTAGGATAAAAAGATTTTTTTTTGAAAGGTGATGGCACAAGTGTGTTTGGACTTGTGCTTGGTGGTTCCACAGACGGGTTTTCTGTGGATGGCACGAAGATGTTTGGACTTGTGAACCACCAAGTTTCCTCAGCTGGATTTTTAATACCCACATGTTCATGTAGAGGATAGAAGTCTATTTGCAGTGTGTCGGATTTTTCGGTCTCAGGTCTTTGTATTCGGGCGATCTTCCACACTGCGAATAGATTTCTATTTTCTATATATATAAATGAGAGACGTATCCATCAAGAAAAAACATTACTGACCTCTCAATTTCATTTTTTAGCAACCATGGGTTCCACACTCCTCAAGGATGTGGCCCACCCCATCTCTCTCCAAAATCGAAAAAACTTCTTCTTGCCATGCACAAATTTTTTCTTGCGTCACAGCAGCCCGACTCGTAGTCAAATTCTGACAAATTCTTTCTACAATAACAGGGTGCCTGGCCATAAAACAATGATACCATTTTTTAGAAGGTGGCTTTTCAACAACTGTTTCCTTTTTTAGTTCCTTGGCCAGATTGCTCACACTACACAGAAGTTGTGATCTTGATAGATGAAATCCTCTCTTGGCGAGCTCCAACACCTACTCCCTAAGTCGTAATTCTTCTTCCGCGCTAAAAACAGTTGCAGCACCCATCTTCCTCGAAATTGGGGTTATTCCTTTGAATTTTGAGCGAAATGCTCCACTTTTTTGCCACCCTTCCAACAGGTTGTCCTTTAGCGCAGTCTTCCAGTGCAGAACGCACAGCATCCTCGTCATATTTTAACCGGAGGCATCTGAAATTAAAATAGTCCCTTAGGATCGGAACCTAAAGATAACACTGGCTGTCAACTTAAGGTTCCCGTCATAATTACACATTTGTTTTCAAATATATTTCAGAAGAATCTACAGCACTGATGTTTAAGCATTCAATTTCAATCCGAGTAAAATAATCTATAGGAGACTTGCGGTTTATGGAACCTGAAAATGACAGTGTCCTGAAAGAGTACACCGAATCACGACATTGAGTGAAATGTTCCATAAACCTATTCTTCAATATCTGTTTTTGCTACCAAAACAAGTAAAAAACATCATGTTTATATTAAACCTTAATTACGGAAGCACTAACCTTAATTTTTCCGCAAGGATTATTTAGAAATCAAGCTATTTTGCAAGTTGTCTTAAAAAAATTTTTTTTGACACAAAACAAAATAGTTGGCTTTGTTTATGCTGCTCATTTGATATCGTCAATAGCAAGGTGCCATCCTAGCAAATAAAAAAGGGCAAAATTTAAAATATATTTCTTATTTTTTCAAGTTTTAATACAAAGTGTCATTTACTGGTGCCGTGCCCGCTATAGATGCCGTTACCTTATAGCTTTGTTGAAACATACTAAGAAATTACAAATTGTAAGGTATAAATAATAACATTTTATATTTACGATTTAAATAAATCTAAGAGAATTTTAAATAATTTTTGATTGATAGTATACAACAATTATTAAAATAATGTACAATATACACTTAATGTATAATACACATATTTTCAATAAGCTGATTTAATGGTGAAGTGACCTAGCGAAATTAGCCCAATGGCATTACCCTGAAAATTTAAATTGGGCAATAGTTTGTGAGGCCATTTCCTTTTAGGTTGTTTGAAAGTTGGTACTTCAACTAGGGTCTGTACAGATAGATCACAATGCTCTATTATTCATTGATAAATCATTTTTTTTACGAAAAAGATGTTTAGTTCGCTATGAAGTGTTTGATTAGTTATATACAGATATTGAACAAAATAATGGAAATACTTGTATGAGTCGGCACATCTTGTTTTAATACGGTGTTGATTCACCTTCAGCACGCAATACAGTTTGAATTCTAGACGGAATACCGACGAGGGAGCTACCGAATACCATGATGTAGCGCCCAAACCACAATAAAGCCGCCACCATGTTTGACAATCGGGCAGAAACAGTTCATATTGTATGCTTCAGAGGGTGTTCGCCAGACAAACACGCGTCCAGTGATGGAGAAGGGGCAGTTCCTTCACCTTTCTGTTTTGGATGACACTGAAGTAAGTGTTAACGTGTTTGATTAAATTTTGTAGTCACTTTTTCGGTCGTTGTTTTCTTCTGCGATGTTACAATACGCCTGAAGGCCTGACGGTACCATTATTGAAATGAATAGGTAGCACATTTGTCTTCTTAGCGTGAATGACATATGTGAAAACTTGCTTTATTCATTTTAATTCTCCACTTCCTAAATAATGATTGAAGCAGATTTACGTGATTCTGTAGTTGTTGTGAAGCAGTGATGAAATCTTCATTTAATTAATGATTAAATTTTTTGTATCGTCTGCGAGTGTTTCAATTATAATATTTGGGGTTTCATATAAGACGGCTGCGTAGATTAAATAGAGAATTGGACGTAACACACTACCTTGCGAAACACCTCATGCAAGAGAGATATTCCTAATGTTTTTTGCCGTACTTGACTTGTTGAAACCTGACAAGTAGAAAATATTAATATAAATAATATTTGTTTGATTATAAATAGGAGACCTTTACGTCACACTCTGTCAAATTTTTGTATAATGTCTAAAAAGGCAACAAAGAAAAAATTTATTTTGAAAGATTTGTATTAACAATTTGATGGCATTGTTGATTTGTTTAAAACCAAACTTATGGTTTGAGGGAGATTCTTCTATTAAATTATTTTTTCTTATTCTTTTGAGTACCAGCTTTTTTAAAAATTTAGAAATTACTGACAACGAGTCGGCGACTTTTCCGGTTTTAATATAAGAATGACGTAGGCGTACTTAAACTGAGTTAGATAATAGGTTAGACTGAGGATGAAGTAAAAATAGCCTGGATTCTATTGGGTGCTACAAAAGACGTGCGGGATTAAAATTGTGAGCCATTTTTTCTGTAATATTGGAAACGTTCTGATTGGTGACGTTTTTATAAACACATTGCGGTTAATCAATATGTAGACTCGATGAAGAAGCAAGTGACGATTGTTACACTTCATTACAAGCACGGATAATATTTCGTCGAGAATGTGTACAAACTTACGTTCCATTTTCTAAAGAAAAATGCACCAAAACAAAAGAAAAGTCTAATTGATAAACTTGAACAAACAGGTTTGATTGCAGACAACAAAAACAAACAGACCGACCTCATACTGGTCGTTCAGCTCAAAATATTGCCGCTCAGAACGATAGTGTGACAGAGCGTCTAGAAATCTCCGTGCCTCCTTAGTCACTGCACTTAAACATTTTAAATGAATTTAATAAAATATCTGTATCTGCACCCATTCAAGATTCACTTAACTCACGTGAAGCAAGACAACCTTTTATAACTCCGTGTAATTGCCGGTTGGGTGCTAGATAATCAAGAAATTGACGGTAATTTTGCTAAGAAAATCATCTTTTAGCGACGGCGCATTTACACTTTAGTTAGTTGATATGTCAATAAGCAAAATTATCGCGTTTGGGATATAAAAAGTCCTCTGGTCATTTATAAACGGCCTGTGTATACCCAAAGTAACAGTTTTTGAAAATGATGCCGGCAATGTTGTGACCATCAACCGTGAACGTTATTGTGAGATGATAGTAAATTTGTTGTGGCGTCATTTGGATGGCATGGATTTGGTCGACTTACGATTTTTGCTGGATGGTGCTGCCTATCATACGATGCGTAAAACAATCTAATTAATAATAATAATAATGGTAAGGCTCTACGCCCTGTGTGGGAGCACGGCCTGCGAACTGAGAGGTTAAGGCTCTCATACGTTCGCTCTCTCTGCCCGGTCGTCGCGCACCATCTCTGATGCGGGGCGATGTGGCAAGCACCGCGCCTAAGACGGCAGCCATTATTACCCCTTGTTCGAATAAACGCAGGTACAAAATTATTTTTAGTGACTGAGTAGGCCACCCGCCAGGCATCAAAGAGCACCGGGAATTGAACCCGGGCCCGTCAGCATCGCAGCCCGTTCCTCAACCACGGGACCACGCTGGCACATAAAACAATCTAATTATTGGAGCAAAAATTTAACGGGCGAAATATGTCCCAAAACAGCGAAGTAAAGCAGCTACTAAGATTACTGCAATTTCTTTTTTTGGGGATTGGTAAAGACCAAAGATTATGCTACAAAAATAAGAACAATTCCTAATTTAAAAGCAATATTTCTTAGAGTTATTGAACCAAATTACTAATAGGTTGGTTAAATCGTTTTGCCATTTTCCATATCAAATTATTTTTGTTTAGTAGATTACCTATATATCCAGCAAAGCTTTAATTTCGGATCTCCCGTAACATTATTTTAATTAATTTATTAGTTTAAATTTAATAGTTAAAATTAGTTTAAATGGCTTTGTTTACTGTATGTACTCTTCGCTGCCATCTTGCTCTTGATTTTCTTTTTTCATATACCATCTTATTTATGCAGGGATATTTTGTGTTTGTTGTTATTATTTGTCATTTTGTGATTCTATGTCAATGTTTAATTTTTTACTTTCCTTATCCTATAATGTGTGTGTGTGGGTGGGTGGGTGTGTGCGTTCGTGCGTGCGTGTGTGCGTGCGTGCGTGCGTTCGTGCGTACGTGCGTGCGTGCGTGCGTGCGTGTGTGTGTGTGTGTGTGTGTGTGCGCGCGCGTGTGTGTCGGTCTGTCAGTAAACAAGATATCTTGAGAACCGTAAGAGCTAGAGACTTGAAATTTGGTATGCAAGTTACTTGTAGGTAGGGGACGCAGTGCGTAGCTTTTGGTAAAAATCGGCCTAGCCGTTTGGTCGAAAAAAAATTGAAGCTCAGGATTTTTAATATACCGGGTGTTCATAAAATGTTTCGGGAAATTTATATTACCGGATAGATCAAACCGAGGCAAACAAAAAATTACCATGAAATTTTTTGATCCGAGGTCAAATAAATAAGTTATAGCCGATTAAAAATTAATTAAACGGACCAATCACAGCGCGCTCGGAGAGCTACCGGGCCGACTGCGGGAGGAGGGTGGGAGGACGGGGGTAGCGCTTGGCCGCTAGGAGGGAGCACCCATGCGATAACGGGGAAGGCCGTGTGGTCGAGCTCGCACGGTTACCTTCAGTGACGTAGCAAAATTTTAAGTACGAGTCAATTATTGTCTTGTACTGTTTATTTTAATCAACTTTCGAGTGTTGGACTCGCGCCTCGTCCTTTTTTAAATTAACAAATTTTTAAACGAGAGCAGCGCAGGGCCGAGACGATGGACTCGCGCCTCGTCCTTTTTTAAAATAACAAGTTCAAGGAAAGTCGTATGATATCCACTCCAGATTTTTTTTGTATGTATTCTCTAAATAAACCTGTCAGTGAATGCTTTGTACAATATAGGTTTGCTTGTCTTTTTTATTATAGTAGTCCTGATGATAAGACACGGATGTGTTATCTAACCTATATGTTTGATTTTACATATATTAAATTAGACGAAATGCTAATTGTGACATAAGAGTTCAGAATGTTTTGTTCAACCCAACTGACGTGTTTGATGTTAGATTTTCCATCAACTATAAATCTATGTTTAAATAGTTAAAAATACTATAAACTTTTTGTTCTCGCCAGCGGTGAATAGCAGACGTAAATTGAATAAAACTCTTTATTTATTTTATTTACACAAAATCAAATTACTTAATAATATTTAGGTACACTACACCAAAAGTTATGTAAAATTTATTTACGTATAACACTATTTATGTTGTACCAGCACAGTTCATTTCGCTTCCAGCACTTGACTTCCCCTGGCTGTTTCGCTGCATGGTATTTAAGCAATCAGGACCAGTTTTGAGGTCTACGGGAACCATCTGGAAAAAGTCTGGAGATTTCTGTATTGCTTGAGTTTTCACAAGTGCACAAGCATCCCGAATCTCACGGCAGGCGCTCGCATTAAAGGTTTTGTGCTCGCCGCACGACCGTGGCGATTCATCGACCTCTACGGGGGGCGTTTGAAAATTTGTTACAGTTATTCCTTAACGCTAATGTTAGTAAATCGGAATTTTAGCGGGCGTGCACAGCGGATTTGCGAGTGGATAATTCAGTTTATTGTTGACATGAATAGTTGTTGTTTAAAGACAGTTTCTTTCAAATTTGGATAGTTTGTGATGGAAAATCGTTTTTTGAAAAATAATAGCTGTTGTACTATGCGCGTTACCATTAGTGTGTTCGGTATGATATGTTACGTAAGTGGGTATTGTTGTAAATAATCTGCCAATAAAATGAGTTTCTCATATTAGAAAAATATCTATGTTGCATATTTTTGAAAAGACTTGCGCTTCATATTCTTTTACTGAAGGCGTTCCATAAAGTTAATATCAGTAATTTAAACAGTGTGAATTAATTTGTTTATAACAATAGAAAATATGTTAAGTAACATGTTATTTACAATATTGGTTCTATAATTTGTGGTATACCTGGCAACTCTTATTTTTTTTTTTTTTTATTTCAACTAAATTTACAATCTGTTTCTATAAAACAATAAGTAAATGTTATGACAAGACTTACATTCTAAATAAATATAATCTAAATATAATCTAAGGTTGACATGGTAAGGATAATCCACTGATAATCCTCTTGCTTGTAGAAATTAGCCAAAAGATAGGTAATTCGTATAACAAACCAACAAGAACATTACAAACACAACGCGTGAAGTATTTAGTAGAGCGACAGTACTTAATTAAATCGATTTTCTAAATCCGATGGTTTAAAGCGTTTTAGTCTTCGTATTTCATCACTATCGTCCAATAGTTCGTTGGCTACCTCGTTAGTGTGTACCTCCAATCGATCACGATATTTAATATATTTTTGTTTAATTTCTTCCCGCACTGTTTTAATTTTAAAATCACTGTGTAACACAAAATTAGGCACATAGTAGGGAGCGTCAGCTATAGTTCTGAGCGTTTTATTTTGGAATCGCTGCAAGATCTCGATATTGGAGATACTAGCAGTACCCCATAGTTGCAAGCCGTAAGTCCATATAGGTTTTAGAATAGACTTGTAGAGTAATAACTTGTTCTCGAGCGTAAGTTGGGATTGTCTACCTATCAGCCAGTACATTTGACGTAATTTGAGGCCCAGTTGTTTCCTTTTAGTAAATATGTGTTTACGCCACGTGAGTCGTCGGTCTAGATGGATTCCTAGGTATTTAACGTCTAGGGTTTGCGGAATTTCAATATTATTTAAGGTTACTGCTGGGCAAGTGCTTCTATTGGTAGTAAATGTGACGTTTGAGGATTTAGATTCATTAATTTGGATTCTCCATTTGTGCAGCCAATTTTCAATTAGTGTGAGAGCTTGTTGCAAATTTTCAGATGCCATGATAGGATCAGTGTGCGACGCTAAGACTGCCGTATCATCAGCAAAAGTTGCCATTGTCGTGAGTGCTGTGGTTGGTATATCAGCTGTGAAGAGTAAGTAGCACAGGTCCCAATACGCTACCCTGGGGAACGCCGGATTGGATAGGATGGAGATTCGAGTATTCGTCACACAGTTTGACCGTAAACCATCTGTATTCAAGAAAAGATCGCAAGACTTCGTAGAAGTGATGTGGTAACACTTGCTTGAGTTTGTAGTATAAGCCTATGTGCCAAACCTTGTCAAAGGCTTGTTTGACATCGAGAAATACCGCAGAGCAGTAGCGTTTTCGTTCAAAATCATTGCTTACTTTTTTAACAATTCGATGTACTTGTTCGATGGTGCTATGGTGGGTTCGAAAGCCAAATTGATGGTTTGGTATAAGCTGTTCGTTTTCCAGTATTGGCTTAAGTCGTTTAAGGAGTAGCTTTTCAAACACTTTAGACAGTACAGGCAATAAGCTGATAGGTCGGTAGGAGTCTATTACAGTTGGGGCTTTTCCTGGTTTCAGTATCATGGTGATTTGGGCTAATTTCCAGGAGATGGGGAAGTATCTGAGACGAAGGATAGCGTTATATATATAGGTCAGGAGTTTGATGCATCTCGGGGTTATTTCTTGTAACACCTTGCCAGTGATGAGGTCCCAACCTGGTGCTTTCTTCGGATTAAGTTCGGAGGAGATCACGTTCTGGACTTCAGTAGATGTGAACTTCTTTACGGGTAAGTGCATTTGAAATGGCGCTTCAAGGGCTGTGGATATCAGCTTCTTCTGCGGCTATTTGTGCCGGATATGGTTGGAAAACATTTGAAGATGCTCAGCAAATGCAGTGGCCTTTGCTGATTACTTCTTGTCCATTTGTCAGTTGCATCTTTAATTGGTGGCATAGGTTGTTGTGGGCATTTGAGCTTGCGTGTGGCCTTCCATAAGGAATAATCAGAGGCTTCCGTGGGAGATAGATTGCTGAGGTATTCTTGGATAGACTGATTTTATGGTTAAGCAAATTTTTTTCTGGCAGCTTTGTTAAAGATTCTTTTTTTCTGCTGTTCTTGTCAGTTGCCATCTTTTGCGTAGTTTACGTTTTGTTGCTATCTGATCTCTGATTACTATAGGACATGTGTCTTTTATTTGGTTTTATTACTATTAGGAGTGGCCCAGGCAGAATTTTGTATAGCACTTGTAAGCGCCTCAACCACATTATCTAGTTCTTGGGCAGATTTTAAGGATACATTGAGCTGGATCGACGCATCTAGGTGCCTCGGAACATATCCCAGTTAGTAGAGAGCTAAATAAAGAGGGTTGTCGTTGCTTGTGGATAATATCGGTGTGTATAGTGATTAGTACAGCAGAATGATCTGAAAGAGATCGAACAATGATGCGGCTTTACAGTGTTTATTGTTAATATTCTTTATAATAGCAAAGTCTAGAGCGTCAGGTAATCTCCTCGGATCGGTTGGCCAATAGGTTGGTTCTCCCGTTGCGACGGAATTTAGGTTACTGCGTCTCATTGCATCCATGCTCTTCCCTTTGCTGTCGTAGTTCTGAGCCCCACTGTGGGTGTTTAGCATTATAGTCGCCACCAGCTAGAACCTGTTTCCTAGAGTTCTGAAAAGTGCTCGAACTTATCTTTTTGTTATTATGCTTAGGGGGCAGTATACAGAAGACACCACAAACGTTCCTAGATTATCTTCTATGGCGACGCTTGTAGCTTGGAGATAATCGTGGCAGTAGGCTTGTAATTCGAAGTGTTTAATGTTTTGTCTTATGATTATCGCTGTTCCACCATGCGCATTACCAGATGGATGTTTAGTACAATAAACGTAATAGTTCGGTATTTTAATGTAAGTTCTCTCAGTGCAGTGCGCTTCGGAAATTAACAGGACATCTATTTTATGTATTTGTAAGAAATATTTAAGTTCTTCTGTGTGTTGGCTGAGGCCATTGGCATTCCATAGGGCTAATTAAGTGCGATAGCCATTAATTTAGTTTAGCGACGACGGTAGTTAAAAGGTTTAGCATTGTACCTATTTGTTCAACTAACTTTTTATCATGTCTTTTAATTCGCGCATCTCATTTGATTGTTGATCATGGGTACGGAGCAGTTTGAGCGAAGTTATTTGTGTCTTGCGAACTTTGCAATTACCTGTTATTTGTTGGGAGTATAAGAGGCCAGGTTGAACAAATCTTGTGGGTGGTTTACTGTGATTGTTTCGTAAGGTTGGGTAAAGTTTTGCTGGAGTTGTTTATACACAAAACAACCCTTATAGTTAGCGGGGTGATTTCCCACAGTTTGTGCATTTCACGTCATTACCCGTAAGCACTCTGCTGTTGAATGACTTCCCCACTTGACGCATCTGGGGGTTGGAAGCAGTAGTTTTGGTGTGCCCAAATCGTTGGCACTTGGCACATTGGGAATTTCTCGTTTAGCTGTACTGGTTCAAATTGTATGATAGAGTTTTGGAGTTGTTTGATATTGTAGATTTCTTTTTTCTCTTTAACTTGTAGATCGATAAAGAATAGGGGTAATGGTAGTTTTGTCACTGATGTTTAATGTTCCACACATTGACGGCCCCAAGGGCAAGTAGCTCATTTTATTAGCTCTTCGCTAGTCGAAGAATGCAAGTTTTCAGGACTACTCAAATTCCTGTCTTTTTGGGCTTAAGTGTGGAACTCGGTGCCTCGTTCCTGAAGGGCTTTTACGATAGCTACATATTTTTCGCTAGTTTTTGGTTGTATTTTGACTTGCTCAGAGCTGAGTGTTTTAATAAGTAATTGTTAGGTGCAATGTTTTCAAGCATTTCCGTTAGCGGTTTGATATTTGTTACGCGAGATACAAAGATCGGTGGAGGTTTATTTTCGTTTGGATGGGTTTCATTTGTTCACCTTCCATTGCTGCATTTTCTGATAATGGATCATATCTATTTGAAGTGGACACGGGGTTACTTAGCCAGTAATGCGATTTAGATTGGTCTGTATTAGTATCTGTTATCACTTCAAAGTTCTTATTCTTTTTCTATTATTGGTTACTAATCGCCAATCATTATCGATAGGTTGCGATAACGATGGAAATTGCATGTTTACTGGTTGTTGCTGACTATAAAAGGTACGTTAGGTGTAGGCAGTTGGTTTTACATACCATTTTGCATTGGTATATGTTGTGAGTACGCCCCTGGTTGTTGACCCATTTGGAAATGTGATGTTTGATTATAGGCTGCAGGTTGCTGCATAGATCCCATTTGCAGGTTTGTATAATTTTGCGAGAACGCCATGTGAATGTGTGCAGTTGAATGCGGTTAGTGATAACACTTATAAAACACAAGTCAAAAGTAGATAGGCCTTACGGCCTTCACTTCAAGTCGATTCCGATACCACAGCGCTAGACACTTCTTTACGCTTCGGAAATCAAACGCGGACAGCTGTTGGTAGCACTAAATTGACTTGAAGGTTGCGTAATACGAGATAAGGCGGCCCAGCCGCGTTATCGAACAACGCACCTGACCTGAACTCGCAACGCATGAGATAAATAAATGCGGTCGACTTTTCCTTGGCGATAGCGCAGGTAATAAGTCCGAATCGTTATATTTATAAATTTGACAGGAATAGCAAATTCCTGTTAGTTGACACGGATAAAGTCTGTTTTACCCCGACTCTGCTGCGATGGCGAGGAACCCGGTGCAGTACTCCTTCCCTCAGAGCGGCGGCAGTGGCGGCAAGAAGGGCGGTGAAAGGCTGCAGGCGGCCTAAGCCACACTGATGACGAGCCCTGGGCCTCATTCACATCTTTGTGTCGCAAGTCCAATCCGGAAATTGTTTATGTTCTCACAAGGCTCGAACACTAGCAAATTAACACTTGTCACACACAGCGCGAGCTGGCTGCATAACACATCCGCTCGGTTTGAATGCTCGAACCGAACTTGGCAACTCTTATAGTTTGTCGGATATGTATTGCCACATAAAATGCATTTGACAAAGATATCCCTTGTTTTCTTATAGGTTTTGGTATCGTGTGGCTTCCTTCCCATCTAACAAGTGCATGGTTGACTAAAGTAGTTTTTTCCGTGGTTATAATGCTGGAATCTTTTTTTGGGAATGCACCTATTAGCACTGCAGTTTATAGGGCTCATTGAAAAGCAAGTTTCATAACCACGACGTCACTGTGGCAGCTCTATGGCATTTTGTGCACTGCACTAATTTTTTTAAAAATATATATGTAAATAAAATAGAGATAAAAATATTCAAAATGGTGCCTATAGCAGTTATTTAAGAATTAATATCAGTTGACGATATGAAATATTTTAATTCATTTAATTCAGAAATATGTGTTCAATAATGTAAGAAATTACATGTGGTATATAAATATAAAAAATTATTTTTTATTGTGCAAATGAAAATAAAAATAATAATTTGTTTAAAAAGCGTTCTCCATAAAATTAATTACTTGTCTTTAAATATCATTTAAAAACTATTAACAAACCAAATTTTAAACTACATTTTATGCCAATTTTGCATATAATATGAGTTGACTATTTTCGCTATTATAATATGTTTGATAAGCCTGTTATTGTAAAATAGTGTCGTTTGCATTCATCGCAGATATGCGATCAAACTTATTAGAACGGTAAAAGTAAACCACTTTTGCTTTTGTTTTCTTTTCTTTGGGTTTACTTAAGCTGGCTGATATTCTAAAGTGCTTTTTCAAAATTTGGAAATGGTGTTACTGCTATCTTTGTAGAAGGTGAGTTAAATCATAAGCTGGTGGTTTTGGGAGCTTTCGACATTCTAGAGCTACACCTAGTGATGAGTGTGATGTAGGCGTTTCAATTATGTCTATACTACAGGTATTTGTTACATGAAGAAAAGGGTTACTGATCACCATTGTTTTTTTTGTAAACCCTAAGCGTAGCCATTAATTAAGAACGTACAAAAGCAACCACTTCACTAAACGAAAAGTTATGAGCGACTAAAATTTGAAGTTCTAAGTTTTGATAAAGTAGTAGGCATATCCAAAAAGTTTTTATTTTTGTTTTGGCTTATCATATTATGCTCTCCTAGAACTCTGAGAGTAAAACAAGTTTCCGCCTTGAATATGTTCTAGCAGTAACAGAAATCCAATAAAGGTAGTTTCATACAGATAGCGACTTGTTTCATTAAGCGTTTGTAAAAATTTCAGTAGCTGATTTATCTTACAGTTAGTCGCGTAGTAAGAGTCAGCTAAGTTGGTAGTTCCGCGTCATTTTGCATAATGTTGAAAATCGAGTATGTTTAGATTTTGTATATGCTGAATCTTTGTCCTACATATTACATGTTGTAGGAATGAGCAAAACAATTTTGTTTAGGCCAAAATGCATGGAAGACAAACCACGTGCAGGTTGGCCAGTTGAAAACGTCGCTTTCACCGAACGTGAGGTGCCGCCAAATAGGCATTAAAAGTAAAAGAATTGTCAGCAAAGGTTAATACTTTTCTATACAGTCGTGAGACGCATTCTCCATGAATATCTTCATATGTTGTGACTAATTTTTAAACCTTTGTCGCAACAACAAAAAAGAATTTCTTCAATCTATTGTTACTATAATCTCCTAATAAAATGAGAGTCAGTATTTTTGCTAAGATAGCTTAAGAAAAGTAATACAGTAGTAAATAAAGATTTTTACTGCAGTCTGCTGGAGGAAAGAAATTCGCGTGCTGAGTCAAACTGTATCTTCTTCTACATGAGAACGTCCATGTTTATAAGGCATCAGTTGCCCAGATTGTTGCAAAATACTGTGGCTTTGAGAAACTTCCTCCGCTCAGCTTACAGCCCACACCTAGCTCTTAATGACTACTTTCTAATCTAAAAACTGAAGAAAAACCTGAAAAGTAGAAAAATTAACAATAATGAAAAGTTGCAGGAGGCTGTTTTGAAGAGCTTTGCAGATAAAACTTCAGAGTATTTTTCTAAAAGTGTTGAAATGCTAATTTCGATATACAATAAATGTGTTGAAATACATGGGGTTATATCGAATCATTTGAACATAGTCGTACGGGAAACTTTTGGTGCTTTTTTCGTACGTATAACCAAAATAACGAATCGGGTTTGTGATAATAAAAGAAAAACTAAAAGTTCAGCAAGGCCGTTAGTATTTCTTTTTCATTTAATGAACTAAAAAAGATGGGAGCAAAAAAATCTTTACTTTTATTAACAAGACCAAACAATATAGTAAGTATAAAAAAAGCAAATTAGAAATTCTAATTGGAGATTATTATTTTATTAATTCGCCTAAAACATATGCCTATACATTTGTCTAATTTTTTCATAATAAACAAAACTGTTAAATTAAAATATGTTTTGACAACACAGTTTAAGATATATTTAAAAATTACGGTAGATATATTTTGTTACAATAAGTTAATTACATCACAAAAAATTAATTTGATTTATAGGAATATTTAAAGAATGAAAATAACTTCAAAATTTTTTTAATATTTTTTTGCCTAAAATACACTTTTGTATTATATTCCTTGTACCGTCATATTGTTGCAAAAAACAAAATAAAAAAAATATTAAAATTATATTTGCAGAAAGGCCGTAGAGAGATAAGCATAGATCAGTGTTTGATTTCGCCGCGTTTTTCAGAGGTTTCTTTCTAAACGACATTAGATTAGCTTTAAAATGTTCATGATTTCTTAGATTTATTTTGGATTTCAGACTAAGTTAACTAATTTTTAACTACAGGGACATAAATTTGGATTGCTTTTAGACTGTATTATGGAAAGCCGAAGAAACGTCTTATGCGCATGGGTAATATAACTTAGTTTCACATAATTATCAAACTACGATGACAAAATGAGTCGAAAATATGACCACGAAGCTGCTATCTCAAACAATTTCGTGTCGGAAAGTCTTTAACAAAATTTATTGCGTGGTTTAGCTGTAAGAAGACGCAAGTTTACGATATAGAAATACAGGAAATCTGACTAAGTAATTGCTGACAATGTAACTCACAACAAGCGATGTGAATTGAAAGGTAAGATCGATAGGATTCTAGACGGAGCATGGTTAACCTGTTAACAAAATGGGAGTGGAAAAATCGTCAGTCAGTCTAGTAGTGAACCAGGACCTGCAATTCGTTCGTCTCAAGAAACCAACTACCGGCTGTTGACTGAGAAAAACAAGATGAACAGGAAGTTAAAGGCCCAAGTCCTGTAAACGACATCATTTACGGCAACGCTGACTTTCTGAAATTCTTTTCAGGGCAGGAAGGTAAATCTCTAAAATAACTGTTATATCTGCTAATTGTAAGATCCCCCTGAAATTCCTACTTTGATGCATATAAAGCTTTCCACCTCTGTGATGGGCTTGTGAGTAGTGTAGGAGATGTCATGGCGCCTCACTTTTTGAGGAAGGCCTGGAGGTGACTGTTGACAGTTATAACAATGTGTTGGAGACAGTTATCAAGCTCTAGATAAAGGAGGCGATGCTGGGCAAGCCCACAATGCCAGGAAGAAGGAGCATTACTATACAACAATTATTTTACCGCTAGTCCTCAGACTTGTGGTCACCCTTCATTTCTGACTACAATCTGCTACTATATGTGAAGTTTGCTCGAGGTAAACGTCATATCACTGAGAATAGCTTAAGGGCTTTTATCATGAAGGTAATCATATATAGACAAGGAGGAAGTTAGCCACTGTTGGGGTCTACATTGAATAATATGATTTTTAGTACTATTTACTTTAATTGTGCCAAGTTTCATGTAAATAAATAATTTTTTTATATATATTAAGGTTGTTGTCATTGTTTATTCATTACCCGATTTACCTCGACGACTTCGTCTAGTACAAAGTACTAACGACTCACAAATGAAACGTTCTTGTTATATTTAATAAACAAAGGGAGTAAAAACACATAAAATAAAACTAAAAATTAAAGAATGAATTTCGTACTTGGGAGGCAACCTTTATTTTCTTTTATCAAATATTCTTTATATCATACATAACATATATATTAGTTTCAAAATTGTGTAACACGTTAATATTTATACAAGTTGTAATGTTTACGGTTTCCGTTTGAGCACAAGTTTCATCCAATCGAATTTTTTTCTGGAAAGATGATATGCATAATCATATACTTCAAAGCTTTCGACTATATCACGCCCGTTTCCAAGAACCAGTAATATGTTCTTTTTATAAAATCAGTATTATTTATATGTATTACAATGAATAATGTATGAAAATTTATTCATAGCATTCCTAGTTCTTTTTGTGCAGGCAGTGGAGGATTTTTAATTAGGTGGGTAATAGAATAATTTAAGAAAGTTGTTTAACAGCAAAAAAATTTTGTTTGGTATATAATTGTCAATAATGTTCCTGCCATTTTAGTTAAATACTGCAACGCAGCTGTATAAACGCAAAATTAATCGATGTCACGGTTTATCACAGCCGTTGAACCGACCTGTTTATGAAGCCACATAGCATCACTTGAAGTAGGAACTTTTATATCCCGAGCCCCATATTTGCGGAGAGCGAAGCAATTAGCAGATTTCAATAAATCAGCCAAGTCATCTGGGCGCCGTAATCAAAACGCATTTAGAGCGTGCAATTCTCGCCCTATCGCTGACGACTGCACCGGCTAAATCAGATGCAAGCCGTGCCCCGAGACAATAATTTACGTTTTTAAGTCGGATATTACCCTGCCTACATTTAATTATGCGGCTCGAGTGGCGAGTATTAGGAAGTACAAGGAACGCGAAAAAAGCGGGCGGGGGCGCCAAATGAATGCAGCGCTGCTGATAAAAAAGGAATTAAAGCGAAGAATACGAAAAATGAATTTCTCTGTTTTTGACAGCTCCTTAATCGTGCACACGAGATAGTGCATTAAGGCAGAATTGATAAATAATTAAATATCGTCGGCGCGGCATGGTTTTAATTCGCCGCTTTTTAGCCGGGGGCGGCCAGTTAAATAGGCTTCGGAATTGATAAAAAACTCATTTTTGAAGGGAATACATTTAAATAGTATATATACTTGTAAATAGACTCGTAGCCTAAATTGTTGTTTTAAAAAGATTTTTGGGTATTTACAGAACCTAAACATATATTTTTTTAAATAGAACCCTCCTATAAATATATGTATTTGTATAAAATTCAGTACAATTATTTGTATGCTTCAAGACCAGACAACTAAGATTTTAAAATTGCATGCCTTGTAAAGTTTGTATACATATGTAAACCTACCGTCAAAAAAGTCTAGAAGTGACAGCTGCAGTTGGTAAGATGGTTGTCGTAAAATACAAAAATATAGCACATGTTGTGACTGCGTAAATAATACTAGCTGTCTTAAATAAATTATACTATATTCTATTTAAGGGGGAGAAAAATATCGTATTAACTTGACTGTTAGTAAAATAAATAGTGAGGTCACCAAACCAATGCATAGTTTTATAAAAATCACATAGATATTAAAAAGATAATTAAAGTGGAGAAAATTGGGAAAATTATTATGGAAAACAAGCACAAGATAAAGAGCTTAATGGGTGCATGCGTACGCATTAATAATTTAGCTATAAATCAAAGCAAATCTATAAGCAAATAAGATTAAAAACTCAAGAAAGGCAGAAGATGGAAAGAACAGTTAAAATGGATTTTAATAATGTGACAATAAATGGAAATGGAACAAGAGTATAAAAAAACTAGAGAAAATGAAAAAAGGGGACTTGTATATCACCAGATTGAAAGGTAATCAATTAATTACATTCTATTAACAGAAACTATCAAAACATTTTTCTGGACATGAGAAATACACGTAGGGCAGATGTAGATTATAACCATCACCTTTTTATTGCTAAAACTTAGTTTCAGTTAGTAAAGTAGACACCCAAAAGCAAAAATAGAAAGAAAACCAAGTGTTTATATAAACAAAATAGAAGAGATGGGTGTGAAAGAAAGATGTATCAGTAGTTTGCAACAAGCAAATGAAAGAACTAATTACGACGCATTTATTGAAGAAATATAGAAAAATTGTACAAGAACATTATTAAAAGTAGTAAGCCAAAAATGACTTCGACAAAATGGATTAGTTAAGTATCATAGTTTAAAGTAAAATAAAGAAAGAAACTGAAATAACGTGGATTCACAGCTAAAAGTGAAAAACGAAGAAGATAAATAAATGTATAACGTATAGTGCAGCAAGAAAGTTAAGAGAAGTTTAAAACAGAGAAAAATACTTTTATTGAAAGTTTGGTAGTGCAAATGCAAAAAAACAAATTATCTGTGCGAGGTTGCTAGCCCCCCATCAGGCGCTTCCCCAGGAGGCGGATAGGGGAAAGCTTCCCAGATGTGGGAGGTACCGAGGAAATGAATACTCGGGGCGGACCAAAACTAGCAAAGCAGCGTCTGTTTTCCCAGTTTAGGGACGGCTGATACCAAAATCTTCCAACCCGCCTAGTCAGCGTGGAAGATAATGACTATTACTCTCTTAAAAAGGGGAGACCTATGTCCAACAATGGATAGAACAAGGTTGAAGAAGAAGAAATGCAATTAGCATCAGATATAATAAAGAGTTGTATTGTGTTACAAGCAAATTGTCAGGTAATGCAAGGGCTACAATTAAATATTAAAATGGAATAATTTTATGCACGGTTGAGCAACATTTACAAAGTTAGAAAGAATACTTAAAAAATAACTGTTGCCAATGCTATTGTTTAGATTTCACCAGAAATTGGAACTCCCGAGCCTCCAATAAAATAGATGTCCCAACAAAAAAGAATCCAACAATTAAAAAAAGGTAAAGCTACAGGGAACGGTTCAATAACCGCATATATAACAAGACTCATGTGAGATGCATAGTAGACATCACCTGCTTTTTTAAAAAATATAGATTAAACAAATATTCTTTATTTACGTGAAGAGAAAATTACTGTCAAATTTTTCTAAAAAATAAAATTTACAAAATTGTGGAAATTGGAGAAGAGTGAAATTACGAATGGTGAGAATTTCTATCGAATTATATCAAACAGAATGAACGTAGTTTTAATACTAGAGTACGGAAATAACAAAGTGGATTTAGATCTGGCTATTAGTGTATAGACCATATCAATGCCACCAGAATAACAATCGATCGGTCATTTGAATTACGAATTGCCGCTTCAACTACTCTTTATAGAATTTGATTCCACAGACCTACAGTGTATCTAAAGAGTGTAAAAACAAAGGATTCCTAAACAAAATAATACTTTTCATTAAAAAAGATTACTTAAATTACAAACGCAGGATGTTACACAAGGGACAATTCTTGCAACAATTTGAGTAAGAGACCAAGATTAGATAGTGATATGTTCTATCCTCACTCCTATTTGTATTAGCAAAAGCTTTCTGAAGCCTGGCGGGTGGTCTACTCGGTCACTGAAAATAATTGAGTACTTGCGCTCACTTCGAACAGGAAAGTAATAATGGCGGTCGTCTAAGGCGCGGTACTTGCCACACCGCCCCGCATCAGACTTGATACACGACGACCGGGTAGTAAAGTCGGACATATAAAAGCCTTAACCTCTCAGTTCTTAGGCCGTGCTCTAACGCAGGGCGTATAGAACCTTACCATCACCATCATTAGCAAAAGTGACTAAAGGTACAAACAAGAGGGTAAGTTGAGGCTTAATTGGGGTACTCAAAGACCTGAACTGGGCAGATGACTTTTGTCTATTATCTACAAACACAAAAAATATACAAACTAAGCTAAATACCACTGTGTACAAATATAACCCGGAATTTTGTTATAATTTTTGAAATTCTTATTTATTCTTAAAAATCTATTTCATCGCCTTCGAAGTAATCCCCCTCGGCTGCAATGCACTTATGCCAGCGAATTTTCCACTCATCAAAACACTTTGAAAAGTCCTGTTTCGGTATGGCCTTCAGCACCTTCTTCGATTCGGCTTGAATCTCTTCTATCGTGCCAAAACGGTGTCCCCGAAGCGGTCTTTTCATTTTGCTGAATAGCCAGAAGTCACATAGAGCTAAATCAGGCGAATACGGCGGTTGCGGAACGATATGGGTAGAATTTTTAGCGAAATGGTCACGAATAAATTGAGGGTTTTTGGAACCAAACGAGATTTGACTTTTTTGAGGCACAAAACTTCCTTCATAATGGTGTTGACTGATCCATTTGAAATGCCAACGATGTCAGCAAGCTCTCTAGTTGTCAATCGACGATTTTGGAGCACCAATTCCTTAATTTTCGTGACGTTCTGTTCGTCAGTTGATGTTCTTGGACGTCTCTGATATGGTTCGTCTTCAACGCCTTCACGACCCTCTTTGAACATTTTATGCCATTCGTATACTTGTGTTTTAGACATTTTGTGACATTCTGAGCGTTTCCGCAGCAGAAATATCATTTCTAACACAAAATTTAATCGAACTCCTTTGTTGAATATTTTCTGATATGGTAAAAATCGAAAAAGTTAATTTTGGTTGTTTACGAAAACGAGCGTCACTCTTCAACTAATTAAGATATTAACCTAAAATTAGACACAGATTTCAGTAGCAGTCCTACCAACTTAAAACTAAAAAGGTTTGTGCCCAATGAAATGCCCGCGCAGTTTAAATTAAAAATTCCGGGTTATATTTGTACACAGTAGTATAGTATTAAATAAATCAAATAAAGTGAGGTTTAAAATGAGTAAAGATAAACTACTAATATAGAAGTGAACAATAAAAATTTGATTAAGTAGAGTAATGAAATTATTGAAGATTTTCTTTTGTAATGTAACGTTAACAAATACTGAATTATTAAGAAATAATAGTGAGGTTCAGACTTTATATGTAAGAGCACAGCCTGCGAACTGGGAGATTATGTTCGCTCTTACTGGACGCACCATTTCTGATACGGGCGATGTGGCAAGCGTTGTGCTTTAGACAACCGTATTATTACTTTTTGATCAAAATAAACGCAGGTACTTAATTATTTTTAGTGATTGAGTAGGCTCGATAGATTTTAAGCCCCAAGAATTAACTTGGGTTCGTCCACACCACAGTCACGCTCCTTAACCGCGCGGTTACACTGGCGCCTATAAAGAGATATTGAACCAAAAATAAATAAAGCAAAAAGGTTTTTTTTAAATATAACCAAATACAACAAGAACGGTGTAATATCGTAAAGGAAACTTTCTACAGCGGTGCGAAGTCGTAACGGTCACTTCCGGTTGCCGTTAACCGATTTGGCTGAAAATCAATCCCATGAAAGGTACTGACCTAAGATGTGTGTACGCCAAGTTTGAAGTGAATCTGGAATAGAACGGAAGTTATAGTGTGTCCAGACACACAGACAGATAGACAGGATGATAATCTCGTTAACTTTCTACTATAAGCTCCGCTGTAGAAAGTTAATAATCAGAAATACTCATAATATAACTATTTGTAAAATAAAACTATTTTATGCTATGGTTAAATTTGTATTGTATGGTTTGGAAGCTTAGTGTGTTACTTTAATAGTATAAAAAATCAGCTTTTATGAATGAATATATAAGAAATTATTTATAAATTCGGTGGCCTGTACGAATATTAAATAAAGACTTATGAAAACGAACTGGACAAAAAAAAATACAGAATTTTAATATAGGTAACTTAAGGAGTTGGAACTTACACTAAGAAAGCACAGAGACGTCCCAGTAATGTCACTTTAGAATGGAATCTGTAAGGCGGACAAGCTAGAGGACAATCTCGCAAAACATGGAGACAATCAGGTAACGAGCAAAACAATCGTTCAGTTACATGTTCTAGTGCAAGGTAACAATCAATGCAAGAAATTTATATAAAATTTATAAGAATATTTATTATATATGTGTTACATTTTAGTTCATTTTGGTAAATAATAGACACTAATAATAATAATATACTATTTAGCAAGAATTTCAAATAAAAAATGTCACTTTTATTAACAATGTGAAAAAAGACTGCATTTTTTAGCGAAAAAGAAAATTTGTTATTTTTTTTTTATTTTGCAACTTTTCCATTATTTTTACGTACCTTGTGATATAAAAAGATTAAGCTAATAATGACGTGAGGTATGCATGCAAGGGTACTTATTTAGTAATTGTATTTGGTTATAAATATTTTTCTTAAATAATACGAATTGCAATGAACTACTTACTGTCTATTTTTTATAATCATAGACTTGCAAATATCTTTAATGGTGTAATTTTAATTTCAGTGCGCACAGTAAGATTAAAAATACCAACTATAGATTTGAAGATCTATTTGTGCAGATTGTGAGGTTGCAATCTGAGCTGTAGAGAAACATCCAATAACTAGCACTTTTAAGTTGATGAATTATATGTCAATAAGTCCCGCACTAATCAAGATCGGTTGAGTAGTGTTAAGAAAACAATTGCAACTTAGTTTTGGGGTTGTTTAGAAGTTTGCCACTAAGTGCTTAAGGATTCATAGAATATCATAAATTGGGGATAATTTATTCTTGAATTTTTCACTGTCGTTAAAAGCAGTAGATAAACATAATCATTATAAAAAAATGGTGGTCATTCTTAAAAACAATTTGCCAAAGAACAGCTATAGCAAGCTCAACAAGAAGAGGTGCAAAATGTAAGGTTGTCACAAAAAGAAGCCTTAGTAAAATATAAAGTTAACCAAAAATTCTTTTATTCAAGCTTCATAAAAATCACTGGGAAAGTGTAGGCCATCCTACTGTTTTATTACCATAACATTGAGTATTTTAATAGGCTAGGGATTTTGCTTGACAAAGTTTAGCATTAAGAGTGGGGTAGAAAAATCCGCTAACAAAAAGGCAAAATCGCAAAACAGGGGAAGAATAATGTAGACGGATACGATTTAATAGTATAGAAACTTTTGCTACAAGAAATGGTCTTTCCAATAGTCTGTCCGTAAATGTTAAAATCAGACGATCAGCAGTTATAACGTTAGATAAACGGTCTGATTTCAAACGTGAGAGTCTTAGAAAAATAATTAGATTGATTGTTGCCAATTTATTTTAAAAGTCTAAAAAATGAGTAAAGGTAATCTAATTCGGAAACTTTATCATATAAATTCTAACTAGTTTTCAACGTAACAGAAGCACAAAGGAGTATTTGAATTACAAAAGGGAACTACGTTGTCAGTCACAGTCTGGCAATTAAATTGTTTAAACAATTTAAATGTAGCTACTACGATCTTTTACTGTGTATCCGGAAGCAATCTGTTAAACCAATTGGACTGTAAGTAATTAGTAATAGATAGAGATAAGCTTTTAAAATCATCTGTGCGTTACCACTTGTCACTGCACTTTCAAAGGTGAACCAAACCTTCAATTATACCGCATGGTTTGTCTAACGCACGAGCACAAGGAGTTGAGATTTGTCGTCAATTTCATATAAATCTTCATGATAATCGATCTAATTTGTAAAGGGCACTGCTTCTTTGCTAATGGAGGCCAAAAACCAAAGCTCATTTTTAGCATGACAGATTTAAAGGCACATCGATCATTTATTAGTTAATACAACAAAATTACTACACACTTCAGTCAATAGTTCAGTTGTTTAGCGATAGGTATTTTGAACGCACCGAGTAAAAACTGGGTATGTGAATTTCTTTACTCTAAGGACAAAATACAGAACATGGGATACAAAAATTGAGCGACAGATAGATGAATATTTTTGTGTTATTTAATTAGTTAGTGCAAAATAAATTTGATTTGTGTTCAGCAAAAAACATATTATCCTAAAATTGTATTTTTCAAACTTATCTTACTTTATTTATCACTGACAGTTAAAGTATTTAACATCGTTATAATACAAGCATCATATAAAATGTATTTTGAAAATAATTGTTCTTTTCTAAGTCTATGCAATTTTACTATAAATATTTTATGATAATGGCACAAATGGTAAGAGGCGTTTTAATATTTCATTAATATTTTACAGATAATAATTATTGCATATATAAATAATTTCAAATTTTAGGGAGTATAAACAAAATTTGAAAAAATACATTTCAGACTATTTACTTAGTAATGCCTTTTTTTAAAGCACAAAGTACAATTTCAAGAAAAAATAAAGTCCTGTACGTAGGTATGTCTCAAACCATTCTTAATTTGTTAAAGTTTTGTTAGCTAATGTGACCTGTGGGAAATTCTAGTAGTGATTATAAAAATGCTGTCGTTTATACAGGGGTACGGAGCCAAGTGACATTTTTTAACTAGTCATATATTATACAGAAGCAGGAACAAAATAAGTAAAAGTGTCTATAAATACTACCAAGTATGTCATTTATTTACACAGATTACAACGTTATTTCTTAAAAAGTACATCAGGCAGATGGCCTCCGTTTACATAAATGCATTGTTGCAAACGATTCTTGAAGTTGTCGTACATGCGACTTTGTAGGTCCTCATTAATGGTTGCAACTTCGTACCAATGGCTTACTTGAGTTCTTAAATACTCATGATATGCCTCTGGAACACACGGTCTTTCAGGAACCCCCACAGGAAAAAGTCTGGTACACTGAGTTCGCGCGACCGAGCTGGCCAAGCGATTTTGCCGACACGAGAGATAACAGTTCCAAATATTTTACGAACTACAGCCATACTGTTTCGCGCTGCGTGGGATGTTGCTCCATTCTGTTGGAAATATAGGTTTTTAGGGTCAATGCCAAGATGTCGTAACTTTTGTTCAACAAAGCCTTCCAACATAGTCATATAACGTTCTGAATCAACGGTCACTGTTGGTTCATTGTCATTTTCAAAAAAATGCGGGTCTACAATTCCGAAAGCACCGACTCCACACAAATTATTTAGAATATCTGGGGTTTTCCGTAATAAACCACTCAGGGTGAGGTTCAACGTTCTGTTTGTTTACGCCAGAAACATTATTTTAAATTTTTGAACAACTTGGGTTTGTAATAAACCTTTTATCTCTAAAGCAAGTTTGGTTCCTTCTTTTTTGCTTTGTTGATATTTGCTGGCGTGCCGAACGGCGAAGACTGCGTTCAACAGCTTCCTTTACTGTCTGCAGGTCCTCTGGTGTCCGCACAGTTCGTGCAGCTTCATGCTTCACGTCAAACACGCTAGCAGTTTCTACAAATTTCTTCATTATATTGCAAGACAATACGTGGCCACGACCAATATTGAACTGGGGTGGATAGACACGCTGCACTTTCGTGACAGAATTTGTTTTAAAATAACTAAGAACACAGGTAACACGGTGTTGCACGTTCCAATGCTCCATTGCGATTGACATCGCAGTGGCGCACGTCATGAAATGGCATCCTTCCTCTACCATTCCCTCTCCCACCAACCAGCCACGCGAAATGTGTTAGTTGGCTCTTCGCCATCTTATAGTATTCACTTATGTATATTACCAGAATCATCTTTAGCTAATGTTTTCATTCATAGTTGTTTCTATGGTTTATCTTCTATACTGCACTATAATTAAAGCAATTTTATGTTTTATTTAGGCCCTTGGAGTATTTTCAATGTCTTGTAAATTTGTAGCATTTATGCATATGTATATTGTACTATTTGCTATTGTTTTTTTAAGGCAGAATAATTTGTGTAGTATTTAAACTTAGACTGATTATACTGGCCAATACTTTTTCAGCAGCTAGTCTCGCTAGCTTTTCTAACTTAAGAAACCTTACAATAGCCACGTGATTTTTGTAGTGGAAGCATTTCATTATAACAGCTAAATACAAACGATCTGTCGCTTTTGCCGCCTAATTAAGAACAATTAATTTTGTTTGTTAGATGTATGGTTGAAGTCAGTATGGCGCGGTTAGTCAAGGCTTTACATTACTCTCCTATAGTGGTCTAGGCGTTGAGAGAATAAGCACCTTTCGGAGTCTTCGGAGCTTGACTGCAAAGTAACGAAAAACTACCACATGCCACCTATATGCCTCAAGGAAAACGACGACTTAACTATGTTATACGCGTACTAAACGCATTTAGATAGATAACCTATAGCAATATGCAGCGTACGTCGTGTCAGACCAGTTACCTTTTGTGGGCACGTGCATTACTCAATTTGATTTTGATCGCCGTGTTTATTAGACGGCGTGCACAGTAAGCAATCTTTAATAATTTTTATACTGTGTACTTTATGAACAAAACATCATTTTATGATGATTTAAATTAAAAATTAGCGGTTCTCACATTATTTTGAACAGAAACAACGGTACTTTTAAACGACTAATCATTGGCACATAAAATGTTTATATATGCTTACACTTAGAGATCAATTTGTAAATTGTGAGTTGTACGTGTGATTTAAATATAAACCGAAATAGTTTAAAATTTATTAGAAAGCTAGTTTTCTATACAATCTTTTGAGTTAGAAGCACATTTTCCCCTCCAAATAAGTGTTTTTTAATCAAAATAATAAAATTTCTTTAATTTCCTTTAATAACTCTAACAAGTGATAATTGTAAGATGAGCAATTTGGACTGTAGCGAGGGTGCTTTAGTGTAGTCCGAAACACATCTTTAATTTTTTGTTGAATTTGGGCCGCTGTATAGAGAAGGCCATTGTCGTAAAGAATAATATCTCAGATTAAAAATGTAATCGGCGGAAATTTGACCTACCCAGTTTTTCACATTTCTGGATGAAATATAGCCTCAGGACACCAAAAAAGTTGGTTTGAGCCATTGGTTCGTGTGTGTGTGTGTGTGTGTGTGTGTTTGTGTTTGTCTGTCGGTCTGTCAGTAAACAGGATATCTCGAGAACGGTAAGAGCTAGAGACTTGAAATTTGGTATGCAAGTTACTTGTAGGCAGGGGACGCAGTGCGAAGCTTTTGGTAAAAATCGGCAGAGTCGTTTGGTCGCAAGATCGCAAAAGCGGTCGCGAATCTAAACGATTGAAGATACAAAAAATTTATGAGAATAAAAATAGGAACTTTTTTTTTTAATATACCGGTTGTTCATAAAATGTTTCGGGAACATATATTAGCGGATAGATCAGACAGAGACGAACAAAAAATTACAATGAAATTTTTTGATCCGAGGTCAAATAAATAAGTTATAGCCGATTAAAAATTAATTAAACGGGCCAATCACAGCGCGCTCGGAGAGCTTTCTGGCCGACTGCGGGAGGACGGGGGGAGCGCTTGGGCGCTAGGAGGGAGCACGCAAGCGATAATGGGGAAGGCCGAGCTCGCACGGTTACCTTCAGTGACGTAGCAAAATTTTAAGTACGAGTCAATTATTGTCTTGTACTGTTTATTTTAATCAACTTTTGAGTGTTGGACTTGCGCCTCGTCCTTTTTTAAAATAACAAGTTCCGGGACGAGAGCAGAGCAGGGCCGAGACGATGGACCCGGTATAATATATAATAATAGGATAAGGAAAGTCGGGTGATGTTAACACCAGATTTTTTCATTAATTACGGGTTTTTATTTCACCAAAACTCGGTAAAATCAATTTCAACATTTGTTAATCGGCCGTTCTCATCAAAAGGACAGCGAACAATACAAATATTCTCTTCAGTTGCGCTGGTCCTTATTTTCAATTGCTCATCGTTTATTAAAAATTATTTATGTTTTGCACCCTCTTAATTTTTTTTTACTGTTGTCTCAGAACTGTCTTTATGTCTTCTTAAAATTTTAGTTGATTTTACTTGCCTTATCGTAAGACACTTGGTGATAATCTGTTAAAGAACGATGGCACTTCTAGTATCACAATATTTACTAAAGAAGTGCTAGTGCATGGTAACCTATGAAAGTAATCTTCTTTAGTCATCCCTAATTAAAAAGCCCGTTCTTCTCCTTTTAGCTCATACGTATAAAAACATGCGCGTCTATTTTGATCCAATCTAATCTAATTGATTTAACTTTTGTAGATGCAGGAATTGTTCGGAAAGCATCGAAAATAATTTAATAAAACAAAAGTATTACAGGCAATCCTTTATTTCTTTAAAATTCTTCAAAATAGTTTTCTTCTGCATCTATGGTAACAACGTTTTCAGTATACCTGCCACGCTTTGAAGATTTCCTGGAATGTGAAAACTGAAATGCTGTTCATAGCCTTGGTTACAGCGGTTTGGACTCTCTGCACCGACTCAAATCGGGTTCCTTTCAGGCTGGATTTAAGTTTTGGGAACAGAAAAAGTTGATGGTTGGAGCAACGTTGCCGGGGTGTGCTTGGTCAAAAATTACCTCTCGAGCAGCGATGTAAAACTGGGCTTACTTTTCGGACGCGAACCACTCTTTTTCGCAGGCGTTCGAGCACATTGGCGTAAAATTTTACGTTCACCGTTTGACTGGCAGGTACAAAATATTTGTGTCAAAAAAGACAATGAGCATTGATTTAATCTTTGACTTACTCATACGAGCTTTTTTCGAGTGAACAGATCCGATTGTGTGTCACTCAGAACTTTAGCTTTTGGTCTCGGTGTCGTACTCTAATACCGGTTATCACCGTGTCCAAAAAAGCAGGGTTAGACGCAACACATTCCAACAGTTCTCGGTAGATCAACATATCTAAATCCTTTTGTTCTTGGGACAAAACCAACTGTGCACAAATTTTTCTCGTTTGCAAATCTTTAGACACATTTTCATGTACCACGGTTTTTGATAAATTCAACTCCTGTGCTATCAGTCGTATACTTAGACGCCGATCAAGATCTAAATATTGTTTCACTTTCACTAAATTTTTTTCACTACGACTGGTTGACGGATGTTTTTTGAGTTCTTCGTCTTTCACAACTTCTCTTTCCTCACGAAATATCTTGTGGCATTCAAAAATTGTCGTTTTTGACATGGCTTCCTCCCCGTAAGCTTTCCTTATCAGATTCAAAGTTTCAAT
The DNA here is from genome assembly GCA_036346155.1 of Sinelater perroti. NCBI lineage: Eukaryota > Metazoa > Arthropoda > Insecta > Coleoptera > Elateridae > Sinelater > Sinelater perroti. Next base: position 4,551,787 of record JARFIY010000359.1, read on the forward strand.
GCCGGATTTTTTTGACACAAAACTTTACCGCATAACGTTACTTTAACGTACGCTGCATGTCGAGTCCGTGACTCACCACTAAGTCACATTTTACGGAAAGCGCGATTCTCACTCTCTGGAGACTAGGAGGCAACTGAGTCGAGTCGCATTCTTTACCTAAGACCCTCGCACCATTCGTCCCGCCGAAAACCACGCTGGCTGGCTAGAAAAATTATTCCCAAAACTTTCCGGGCAAACCGTGTAACTAATTGCAAAAATTTAAAGAGCGATGACACAAATTCATTCTTATATTGTTTTTCAATGAAAGCGTTGGCAAAAAATTTTACTTATCAAAAGTATTTAAAGTATATAAAACTATAGAAATAAAAATGCTCTATTATTTAGTCAATCATAAGTAACAGATTAAAATAAATTATTTAATACAGCAACAAACTGGTGTTCCAACTATATTAATACCATAAGAGGAAGATTCTTTGATTGGATGGATAAAACTGTGGTACAGAAGGGTGTTGCGATAAAGAGCAAATGTTTGAAATAGTGATTAATATTGTTAAAAGGGTGACAGACCAATATTATCCCAAAAGGGATTCTTTAACGAAAATGACTTAATAATTTCATGAAAAAGCATATTGATAAAAAATAATCAATTTGTTGTAAAATAGGCTAATAGAGATGGTTATAAAAAAGTGGCAACTTGAAAGATGTCCATTATCAGAAAATGTCTTAGAGATACTTAATAATTTAAACGCTGATTAATTTGATTTTGAAATTAATTCCACAATGCGTTTCGCGCCAGGTCTTAAGAGAACAAGCAATTTTTATGTGATAAAGGGAAAGAAAAAACTCTTGTTTTAGATACTTTTACTGTACAAAAAATTTTAATGATGTATCTGCATGAGAAAAATCCTAAATATTGGAGCACCCTTATGATAGATGACAATCTGAATGTTTATTAGATACATTAGCAAAATTTACTGATACCAGATCCAAAAAATTAAAGTTTATTAATTGCTGAGCACAAATCGCACATTATTTACGAAGTGTATGGACAATAATATAATTCTATAATATTTTCCATTTTAGTGTTGTCTAAGTGTAACTCAGATTTAATATAAAAGACAATAATTAGAGTTTTATGATATTCTTATTTTTTTTACTTAGTTTTCTCAAAGCATTTTTTAACGATTTCTTCAGATTCATTAATGTTGTGGTCTTCTTCGAATTGAAAACATTTTGTGTTTTGGGAAAAGATGGTAAATCCAAATGAGCTAAATTGCTCTAATAGAATGGATGCAAAAGAATTGCAAACCTTAGTTCAAAAATGTTTTATTCATTGACGAGGCTTAAATGCGCCGGTGAGAGTAACACTTTTTTTAAACATTCCAGAACGTTTTCCGAAACGGCTGCCTTTAATCTCTTACCGAGTGGTGTATAATGTTTGCCAACAATAGTTTAGTACATTTCAAAAATTGACGCCATAGCCTTTTTAGCCGCTAATGCGCTTTTCACATTTCCAGGGTCGATTGACTTAATAAGGTAAGTGCACTTCGTGTAAAATGAAAATAAGTCCTGTATTTATATCAGCTCTAGTAAGGAATAATCAATAACCAGTTAAAAGTGACATAAAAACTATTAGCTAACACTATCAACTCTCTTGAGTGTAGTATATTTTTTAATCTTTAGTGTTTATTAGCAGTCGGTTACAGAAACAATAAGTAAATCACTTTGCTGCATAAATACCGACAAACAGAATTTGATAAAAAATGTGCGCTCCTTGGTGCCTCTTTTTATGAATTAACTTGTACAAATATTTACAGTCAATATTTAATAACTAATAAATTAATTAAAAACAAAAAGTATGTAATAGTCTGAAACGTTTGAGTCTCTGTTCCTATTAGCTGAGAGGTCTGTAAGAATTCCTGGCTGTAATGAGTACCACTTAAGAAACTTGAATAGGGAAACATGGCTGAAACATATTTTAAAGATATTTCTTTAGACTAACTTTATATTAAGGCGATATCTGGAGTCGTAATAAGCTGCATAAATAGTTAGTGTCAGTATAACTTAGTTACCGTTATAGTGAAAGCCTTTGTATAAATTTGAGCAATACTTTGGGACGTCGTGGTGTTTAGTTATGATTACTGCCCTCCTCCTAGCTGATTCAGTCGGATAATCAATGTTATATGTATCACAGCTGTGTATTTGAAAGTAAGTGTTCAATAAACTGTTTCAGAAATCCTTAAAATGTCTGTTTTGTGAGATTCTACAAATGTTTCCACTGCTTTGGAGATTTACTAAATCATTAGAGTTTAATTAGGCTGATGTGCGTAAATGCGCCATTATTTCTGGTTAGAGTTTCCTAATTCTTTGACAAGATTTTTTAGGTTTTTTTCCTATGGGTTGTTGATCATGATTCTTTATGAGTTTATGGTTTGTTGTATGAAAGTCATTATTTTATTTGGATATTGAAGGAAATGTTGTTAGTCTTGTTGGGAAACACATACGCAGGTCTGTATGAAAATGCGGACTCGAGTACGTGTTGTATTGAATCTGAATTTTGATTGGCTCTTAACTTGGGGTGCTTGAAGTTGGTGTAGTTTGTTAGGACTGGTCTATTGTAACACTAAAAGAGGAAATATTTTATTTCTTCCTTTTCTTTATAATTATTTATTTGCCAGATCAACACTACAATTGTATTATATATGGCATTGTTAATATATTTAAAATGATTATTCTAACTTATGAGGTGACTTGATACCTCGAACAAATCTGTGTGGTTATTCTTCGTCGTCGGATAAGAATTGGTCTTGAGGGAGTCTTCGTTTTAGCCAGGAGTGAATGTTTCGTTTACCTAGGTTATAGTGAACTGCTCCTTCGCACGCCGTGATATTTTTGAGAAATTTCTTAGTGGTTGTTTTAATGTAGTCTTCGATTGTTGGTACACCTAGCTCATCGTGTAGTTGTTTATTTCTAATAAACCATGGCGCGTCCACTGAGATTCTTAGGACTTTGTTCTGTAGTCTTTGTAGCTTGGTTATATTAGTTTTTGATGTTGTACTCCAGATAGGTACCGCATAGAGTGCTAACGGTCTTATGAGGGAAGTGTACATCATAACTGCACATTTGGTTTTTAACTTTGACTTACGATTTAATAACGGATATAATTGTGCTAATCTTGCGTGGCTCTGGTTGAGTTTGGAGTTGATATGCTGGTTCCATGATAATTTGGTGTCTAGAAGTACTCCTAGGTATTTTACTGGTTCATCGGGGGTATTCCATAGGACGATTTCATTGTTGACATGAATGCTTGGTGGATTGCGTATTCTCCTGAGTGTGAATATTTTAGCTTGGCTTTTGCTCGAGTTGATTTGGATGTTCCAGTTGTTAAACCATTTACATATTTTGTTTATTGCTGTCTGAAGTAATTGAGTTGCTTGTGTTAAGTCATTGCTTAGAGTGATAATGGCCATGTCGTCAGCAAAGGTTGCTAACGTAGCGTTGAGATTTGGTATGTCAGATGTATATATATTAAATAATAGAAGTCCCAATATACTGCCCTGAGGGACTCCGGCTCGTATACGTTTGGTTTTTGAGACTTCGGTATTAATTTTAACTGCAAAGCTTCTGCTCTGAAGGAAAGAGAATAGAATTGCTGTAAGGTAGTTAGGTATTCTTAGTTTTAATAACTTTCTTTTCAGCCCCTCTAGCCAAACCTTGTCGAAGGTTTGAACTACGTCTAGGAAAATGGCTGTTGCAAACTGTTTGTTTTCATATCCGGTTTCTAATACTTCTACTATTCTCTGGAGTTGATGTGTAGTTGAGTGATCTTTTCTGAAGCCAAACTGATGTGACGGGAGTATGTTAAGTGAAGTCACTTCATTGTTGAGACGAGTGTAGATTATTTTTTCTAACAGCTTGGATAAGGATGTCAGAAGACTTATAGGTCTATAGTTTTTTAAGTGGTTTTTGTCTTTTCTTGGCTTGGGGAATAACAGTATTATAGCATGTTTCCACTGTTTTGGAAAGTAACCCATCCTCAGGCAACCGTTAAATATTGATGCAAGGTAAGCTAGGGATTTAGTTGTTAAATGAGTTAGCACAATGTTAGGTATAAGATCGTAGCCGGGAGTCTTCCGTTTGGGGAGCCTGGCAATTAGGGATTGTAGTTCGTGAGGCGAAGTTGGTTCGATATGTTCAGTGACGACAGGTAAGTTTCTTTCGATGTAGTCAATTGTTGCTGCTACTTCTGTTGGGCTGCAAGTTATTTTTGGTGTAAATACGCGTTCCAAGTGATTGGCGAACGCTACGGCTTTTTCTGCGTCAGTGTAGTAGCTGTTGTTGTCATCTGTTATTGTTGGAATTTCGTTATTCTGTTTTAGGATTCGCTTGGTTCCTCTCCACATACCTGGGTCACTGGGTTCAAGCTCTTCAATGTATCTTTGGTAGGTGGTTATTCTTATCCCGTCTAGTTCTTTTTTGAGTTGGTGTGTTAAATGGTTGAGCGTTTGCTTGTCTAGTGGGTTTCTGCTTCGTTGCCATTTGCGTCTCGTTTGGCTCTTTTTTTATGAGCTCTGTTATGTGGCTTGAGTGGTAATAGTGTCTCGCTTTGCTATATACTTTAGGTTTTTTAGATGTTGCACCGCGAACGCTGCTTACGATGGCTGTTGTGAAGTTAATTGTTGCTTCGTCAATATCTTCAAGTGATTTTAACTTGGATGGTTGTTGCAGATGGTTATTTAGAGCTATTTGGAATTTGTCCCAATTTATTGCTTCATTTATTAGACGAGGAGCCTGTGGGTTTATGTGTGGAATGGCTATAAAGGTTATTAGTACCGGAAGGTGATCTGAGTCGAGCTCATCGATGACCGTTTGGTGAATTTCCCTTGAGAAGTTTTTATGAAAGACCATATCCAGGATGTCAGGCCGATGGTCGTTACGATTGAGGTAGTAAGTGTAGTTGGATGGGGTTTGTATTAGGAATCCAAGCTCGGAGGAGAGTTGTTCAAGTTTGATGCCTGGGTTTGATCGGGTTGATCGCTCTACAGCCCCATAGCGTGTTCTTGCAGTTTGGATCACCAATTGCAAGGGTAGGATCAGTCGAGTTAAATATTGCAAGTAGATCTGAAGGATTTAGCTTTTTTTTGGTTGCTTATACATGCTAACTATTGTGTGACTCTGATTATTTAGAGTTATTCTGATACCGACGGCTTCCATGTTTGGTGTAGTTGGATCAGGTATGGGGTTGTGCTTGATCTGCTTTTTAACTAGTATGGCTACTTCTCCTGCCGCTTTCTCTGATATTCGGTCATTTCTGTAGACCTGATAACCTGGTATTTTGAGATTGTCTTCTGATGAGAGATGAGTTTCAGTGAGACAAGCTATGTCCACATTATGTCTTGCTATGAAGGAAATTAATAATGATCGTTGAGTTTTGATACCATTCGAGTTCCAATTTAGGATTGTTAGCTTCTCTATTGTTTTTGGTTCTTTATGGGCCATTGAGGAGAGGAATGAGTGTATTTGTGATAAAAGCTTTAATTTGAGGGATGAATGGGGTTGGAAGTCTATTAGAATTTTGATTAAATTGTTTGGTTCTGTATTGTTGGTTTGTTGTTGTGACGTAGGATAGGGTGTATTGGTTGTGTTGTGATTTATATTTGGAGGATTATTACGTAGCGCCTGCGTCTGCGATAAATTAAGCGGGTGTTCCATGCATTTTCTGTATGTAGACGTCTGTTGAGGTTGGGTCGGTTTGCTGTTCGTTTTGAAGTAATTCTAGGTGATGTTTACAGCCACGATAACTTGCTGCGTGGTTTTCCCGCAGTTTGCACATGTTGGCGGTTCTTTTGGCTTTTAGGACACTGATTATGTAGGTGTTTTCCTGCGCATTTCACGCAGCGGGGTTCAAGGGTGCAGTAATTTTTAGTGTGGAAATATTGCTGGCAGCGGTGACATTGGGGAATGTTAGTTGGTTTTTTTCTTATTTCAACTGCTACTATTGAATAAGATATGGATTTTAATTTGAATATTTTTTTTTGCGTCTTCGTTATCTGTTAGATCTACCGCGCAAACGGGCAGTGGTTGTTTATCTTTGGTAAGTAATCGCGTTATTTTAATTACTGGTAACGTTTTAAGTTCGTGTTCGAGTTCTTGGATTGTGAGCGAAATTGGGACATTTTTAATTACAACACTAAGTGGCTTGCTACTGGGGTTTTGAAAGGTGTGAAACTTGATTTGATTTACTCTAAAGTGTTCGGAAACTTTTCTGTAATCTTCTGGTTTGGTTAAATTTATTCTTATCGAATTTGTGTTGCAGAGTGTGGTGAACTCGCCTGTTGCTATCCTTTCGAGGTCAGCGGTCAGCTCTTTGTGATTAATATTGCTTTGTAGGTAGATGGGCAAAATTTTGATTGTTGGTGCAACAGTTTCAGGTTTCTTGTTAGATGCGTGTGCCTGATTGTCGTTTAATTTGTCGTCTAAACTAGGTGGCAAATGTTAGTTTTGGAGGTACCCAGGTGTAGCGTTTCCGAACTTCATTTATCGGCGGTGATATGGCGTCTGCTTTGCGTTTGTTTAGCGTTTGAACTTCCATTGGTAGATCATTGTTGATTGCGAGAGTATGAATTTTAGCAATTTAAAGGCAACTTACTGGTTTAGATGCGATCTGCGGGTTAATATGATATAAATTGTATTTGTAACGTAGGCACCAACTTGTTTACACTTCCAGTCGTGGTATACACGTCTTTGCGCTAACAAAGTCAAATGCGAACTATTTTATTTCTAACCTATTTTTAAACCATATATTACCTGTAGTTAGATTTCTCAATTAAAAGAGAGTACTTTTAGTTTTGTTGCCATTTTTTTTTCTTATTGGACATGTTTTATAATCATAACATTTGGCACAGCGATATAAGCGTATCCAGTAATTCCGGGTGTGGCCGAAATATTGACAACTTTTTCAATGAGAAATTTCTCCATTTTTATATGGTGGTTCAACTTTGACCATAGCATTTTTATTTATTATTATCCTTTTATTTGATGTCCCTAAGATGGATGATAAGACTTCAGTTATATCTAATTAGTCTAAGGAATTTGTTTTTAGGCAGTACAAATATGTTTCGGATGACTTTATGTTTATCTAGGATTCATATGTATCGACCATTGTAACTAGTAATTTTGCAGTACCCTTTGCAATACCCTATATTAATATTAATCTTTTTTTTTGAAGATTTTATTTGATGGAATTATTTTTTTAGAATCCATTTGCCGTAGACACTATTGAGTTTGTTTGAAATTGACATGTTACTTGTAAAGTTTTAGTCTGAATGATGTGTTGCAGGATAGATATATTGTTTCTTTTTCGTTTCTTTTCCTTTTTTATATCTTGCAAATTAGTGTTCTAATATAGGGGTTATTTCTACGCTTGCGACAGACATAGTATTTACGTTAGGGCTGGAGGTTCTTGGTATTAAGAAAACTCGGTTTTGTTCAAGTTCTGTTCCATTACAATACGTTAGGGTCGTGCTTGTGGCAGTTACCAGGTTGTATATAGGTATTTGTTTTGCTGTGGATGGTAGTTTGAGCAGGGTGGAATATTTTGTTAAAGCGGCTGCTAGAATGTGTTTTAAGACGACTAGGGCCCTACTTGTAGTTGTGATTATGTGTATCATTGTAGGAGTTGATCTTGTGAGGTTATTGGCGTGGAAAAGAAATTTGACATTGACTGTAAAATGTAACCATTTGGACTACCTGGCATCTTACCTTGTTTCGCATTCTAATAACTTTTAAATTTATTAAATCGTTAGGACTTCAAATGTTTACAAATAGCACTGGTGCCATAGTCTTGGTCTTTCTGGCACACCCATAACATTCATTTATCACCGAGTGCTGAAGGCGCTTTACTTCGTCAAATTCAAATGCAAACTGCAATAATTTTAAATTATAAAAATAAGGAACTAAAAAAAATCAGAGAAAATTGGCATGATAAGATAAATTATAATTAAGTAAATTAAAAACAAAACTAAAAATATTAGAATTAAAGTATGAGTTTGGGTTGTAACAAATTCTAATTTAGACAAGAATACTCCAAGTATCTAGGAAGAAAAGCATCAGGTGTGATTTAATTTTTTAACTAGAATGTCTATTAACAGATACAGAGTATTGCGGAATTCTTGTTTCAATAAAGCTAATTGTTTTGTGTAAACCATTTTCTATTCATATAATTATTTTTACTAACTGGCCATTTGTTTACATCAAAATGGTTTAGAACCAATTGGACAACTAAAATAATATTTTATTTTAGATTTCTTAGAAATACTATTTAATTAGCCAAGGAGTGGGAAAAATGACCTTAAAATATTTTTAAATTTTTTGTCTTCCACAGTTTTCCCATATTTCAAAAAAAATGGCAGATATGTTTCTTAGATATGTACCTAAGTATGGTAATAGAGGAAATAGGCTAAGAGAGTGGAAAGATATTAATATAAATAAAAAGTTTTTCACTGAGTCGACCATGCTTCAAAAGGTTATAACTGACATCATTTGTGTTTAGTATATTCTAACAATTCATCTTGGCGAAATACACGATTCATGAACGTTTGGTTGTTGTTCAAAAATTTTATAAAAATATACGTGATCTTCGCGAAACCTATGGTACACATAATCGCTCTTCTGTATTTGCTATTCGTCGAATCGTTGACAAATTTGAAAATGATTTTATTCTTCACGATGCGAAAATATCAAGGTGTCAAAGTGCAAGAAATGTAGAGAACATTGCTGCTGCAAGTGATTGCATTGCAGAGGCTCTACATTTATCGATTTCTCGTCGTGATCAAGAATTAGGGCTTAGAAGAAGATAACTTGGTGTATTTTGCAAAAAGGTTCGGGTTTACACTCGCATAAGATTGTGTTCACCCAAAAAGCCACTGGACCATTGTAAGCGCCGTGTCTTTGCTATTCCGTCTTTAAAGTAACTTGAAACGAATCCTAATTTTGGACAAAAAAATTATCTTCTCGGATGAATCTTATTTCTGGTTAAGTAAATATGTCAACAAACAAAATTGTCATTTTTGATGTGAAAACAATCTACAAGAGATTCACGAAAAGCCCTTGTATTTGCAAAAGGTCACTATATGGTGTGGTTTATGGCATGGTAAATTTATCGGACCATTATTTTTCCAAAATGAAGTAGGAGATGCAGTTAGAGTGACTGGTGAGCGGCACCGATTGATGTTAACAGAATTTTCTGGTCAAATTTAAATAAAATGCATTTGAGGACATATGGTCTCAACAACAAGGTGCCGCATGCTAATTCTACTATTGGTGTATTGCAAGAAAAGTTTGGTAAAAAGATAATTTCAAGAAGTACAACTATTAGTTGGTCTCCAAGAATCTGATCTTTAACTTTTTTGGAATGCTTTTTGTGGGATTATGTAAAATCTATAGTCTATGCAATCAAACCACAAACCCTTCATGCATTAAAATCAAACATGGAACGCTGCATTCGTGCCGTTAGACCCGAGTTATTGCTCAAAGTAATTGTAAATTGGATTCATCGAATTTGTTCGTGTGAATTAAGTCGAGGGGAACACTTAAATGATCAAAACATAATATAATAGACTGTGCTTCAGAATAATTTAAAATGTTTGGTTGTACATATTATTTTATTTCATTTTAAAATCAAATCGCTTTTGTTGGAAAACCCTTTTTATTTTATTCCTACACTTAACTCATATTAAATTCTGATTAGATTTACATAAAATTGTTGGCTCACTAATCTATCGCATCTTTGGTGTCTCAAAATTTTTTTAGAATATAATTTAAAAAAATGAATTATACATTATGCAGTTTTTTATTTTACGTGAAACAACACGTTAAATAAAAAAAATTCTTAAGTAAATTACCAATTAAATGTAACAAGTAGAAATAAAAAAGTGTAGAACTTAACATAATAAATATGTAATCTAATTTGTTCCATAGCTGGTTTGAAAGTTGTGCATCTACGCTACTTAAGCTCATGTTTACAGCTTTTATCTGAATACATTAAATGAAGGAATCCGGGGGTTGTGTAAAAACTTGACTGAAAATAACACCATAAAACCTTTAGGATGTTTAGTGTATGACTAGCCTAGTTTATAGCCCATAAAACGTAAAGAGCAGCTTTCCGCATCTTTGAAATTGTCTTACCTTGTTTTGTTTGTCTATTCATTTTACGTAATCTGACAATTAAAGGTTATTAAATTGTAATTTTTTTTAAATTGTTAAGTTTTAACCACGATGGATCCCAGATGGAGAAAATGTAATTCTTCCGTTTATTACATTTTAATTTGAATATACGAAACTGCGATAAAAACAAAGAACATACAAGGTTGTACAAGAAAAGAAAATAAACTACTATAAACCGTAACAACCATGCAATAAAAATAAATGGCCCGAGTAAAATGTAAAACTTTAATCACGCAATTTTATAATATATGAAACAAAATATTAGCAAAATTAAAACAAATAATACTAACAAAAGATATAAACAAGTTAAATCAGTTGATGAGCATTTAATATACATGTAATTCGTGCCAATCTTTTTAACTGAGATTATTAGCTTTCATAGCAGACAAGAGTGTTAATATATTCGAAGTAGTTATCCCACATTCTTAAACAGTGCTTTTGGTATTGTAGTCTTCTCCGACTAAAAACCTTTTGCTGAGTGTTTAAAAAAATGATTCAAATGCATGTTTTTTTGTGTTTTGGGAAACTGCAAATATTATGTCGCTTAAATTATTTTGTTTAATGACACCACTGATCTGAATATATTCACGTTTGTACTCGGTTTATTTATAATGCCTAATGTTTGCGGTACTCATGTGGGTGTTTCTTCTTCTTCTTTAATGCCTTCTCTAATTAGAGGTTGGCGACCACCTGGTGAAATTGTTGACGATCCATGGCAGCTCAGAACAGTTGCTCAACGCTCATGTTAGTCCACGCTCTGATGTTTCTCATCCACGATAATCGTTTTCGACCGACATGTGGGTGTGGTATACGTTAAATTTGTATTTTTATATCGCATCTATCTATAGTATTTTCTATAATTACATTGGCATACCGTGGGTGTTCTATATTCCAATCTATAACAACTGGGTGGTTATGTTAAACTAGTAACTAAAATTGTTAATATATTTACCCAATTAAAAGCTTATTATACAATTTAATTTAGTAAAATAACCGAATTGTTCTGAAAGAGTAAAGGAAGTGAGAACGTGCATTTTAATAGATTGTGGAGGATGTATATTTAATTTGGTTATTACAGCAAAGACGTTTGCTACAGTTTCCTAAAAAAGATTTATATATATGGTTTTTCTAGGACAATCTTGTATTATTTAGTTAGGTAGTAGTTTGCCGTGTGTCTATACTTACGATATTTTATGTGTTGCTGTATAACTTTTTTAATAAGTCTGTATGGATGTATTTAAAAGTAGTTCCATGTCTTCATTCATAAAAACTAGAGCTCGCTTTATTGGTTGTTCTTTGTATTAAAAGTATCTCGTTTTTATCTGTAGATTTGGATTAATGTTGTTTATATTATCTCTCTCTCTCTCTCTATCCAGCGTTTATTGTCCATAAGTGAACATACGCCTCCTCCATTTCCCTCCATTTGTTTCTATCCCGTGCTGCGTTCATCCATCCCCTTCCTGCCACTTTCCTGATGTCATCGTACCATCTTACTATGGGCCTTCCTGGGTTTCGTTTTTCTCCCCATGGTTTCCATTCAGTCGTTTATATTATATGAAACGCAAAAATATGAGAAGGTAATTTTCTCACATAAAACAAATATACGTATATACAAGAGAAGTAAGAAGTAGAAGATAAAAATGAATAACAGATTATATATTAGCAGAAGGAGAAAACAGAAAAGCAATAATAGACACAAAAGTAAGACGAGGACCTGCAATTGGTAGCGACCACTACTTAGTACTAAATAAAATCAATTACAAAAAAGAATATAAGGAAAATAACAGTGTAATAAACAAAAGAAATAAAAATATAAATTAAAAATGACAGAAATATCAGAGAACTATAAAGAATTACTTGGACAAAAATTAGACAGTATAGAGGATATAGATAATAGTAATGTCGAACAGATATGGAATTATTTTAATAATATGTATTTGAAATAGCTAAAAACATATGTGAACAAGCAGTAAACAAAAACAAAATGCTTGATGAACCTATAAAATGAAAATACTGATAAAATTAAGAAAACGGGATGTAAAAATTATTTAGAACGTAACAGCAGAAAACTACAAAATTCATAGAAGAGAAAAACAAAGCAAGTAAAAGAGTGGATTATAGCAGTAAATAAAAACACATGAAAAAATGTTGAAACAAAAAATGGAACATTATAAAAAATAATAAAAATGTGGGTAATAAAGAAATAGAAATATTGCTAAAGATACATAGTAAGGCATGGAAAACACAGCAGATACCAAAAGATTGACAGATAGCGTTAATATGTCCCAAACTACAGAGGAATAACGTTATTGAGTATGGCTATAAAGATGTTTAAAAATACAATGAATAGAAGAGTTAAGCTAATAGTGGAAGAATTACTTACAACACGGTTTCAAGAAAGGAACAAGCACACAAGGTCATATCTATGTTTATGTTGAAGCAACTATTGCAGAAAGTGCTACAGCAGAGACATAGAGTGCTATTAATCTTCATTAACCTAGAAAAAGCATTCGATAAAGTTCCAAGAGAAAAACGATACGATATTTTAAAGAAAAGAGGATTTGCAATAAAATTATACGTAATACAATTAATCTACGAAAATAACGTTAATAAAATTATATACAAGAATATGAAATCAGAAACATTTATTACAAAATATGGCTTAAGATAAGGAAGAGGGCTAAGTCCATTGTTATTTTTAATATTTCTAGATCAGATCATTAAGGAATGCTCAAAAAAATAAAAAAGCAAACAGTTGCAATAACTTAAAAAAAATAAATATTTCAAAAGAAGCTTTTGCGGAGGATATAGCAATAATGGCGAAAAGCAAAAAGGAACTGCAAAAAAACTTAGAAATGTGTAACAGAGTTTTAGAAAAATATATAAAATAAAGCTAAATAAAAATAAATAAGTGGTGATTTTGGGAGCAGGCCAAGAAGAGTTTAACATATATAGACAGTACTAACATTTTGGTGCAAATCCTGGGTACTTACTAAAAAACAGAAGTTAAGATACAGGCTGTTGAAATGAAATACCATAGAAGAGTGAAAGGAATTATAAAACAAGATAGAATAAGGAATATAGTAATTAAAAGAGAATTAAGTACAAACACACACTAAATTTTTTTATTGAAAGAAGGCAATTAAGGTGGTGGGACCATTTCCATAGATCAGAAGAAACAAGAATGGTTAAATAAGTATGAGAAATAAAAATTTAGAAAAAAAGAATGGAAAAATACTCGTATAAATTTATGACAATATAATGGAAAGGATACGGGAGAAGAAGGGAACGACATGGAGAAGCAAGGATACTGACATAGGACAGGAAGCAATGAAAAGTTTTGTACATAGTTAATATGTAAAATGTAATGTTATATTTTAGATTGTTTTTTCACGCTCCACTATTCTACGGTAAAAGAGTTATGGTTATATATAATTTTTTGCTACAACACGGAAAATGGTTTTAGAATATCGTTGAAATAGTGGTGTAAAATAGCATGGTGGTGGAATGGTTCAGATGAACTGAGTCTCGTGATAAATCCGTAACGATGGAACTGTGCTAATGAAATGTCTCATTCCATAGCTTTCAATTCTTATTTCTATATGTTACTAAAATTTGAATTTATATTCAAATTTAAGAGTAAATATAATAACTGTACATGAAGTTTATGATGCTACTTATTAAGTTGATTGAAAATTCTTTATAAAAAACGGCATTTTTGTGGTTTAAAAAAATTGGTAACAGCCTAAAACAATGTGGAAAGGAAAGTTACTTTTTATCATTGGACTATGCATGTAATATGTTATCTAAACATCTAACAAAAATTTATTTTTAACAGCATTAGAACCACGATGAACCTATCGTATTATAACCCCAAGGAATTTACTCCGGAACGACTCGGTCCCTGCGATAGCGAGGGAGCCTCCAAAGTCTCAAGATCAACTTTCAAGCTAATGATCAAGTGCAAGTACTTCTCTATTTTCTTCTTTAATTTATTTGTCTTACAGTAAACAGAAATTGCTACACTCTCTGGAATCGCTCGAGTATATGGGCCCAAAAACTTTAGCTGCCGACTTTGGGGACCTGCTCGCTATATCAGGAATAGAGTTGTTCCGGAACCAATCTTTTGGGCATTATAATACGATAGGTTCACATATTTCGACAAGCTATTGCAAACCTCGAAGTTTTCAGTTCAATGTTTTGCGAATCTCGTTAGTCGAGGTTGCTTTTGATTCGCGTGTTGAATCGTGTCGTTTAGGACAGATTTTGGCGAAAATTTTGTTTAACAAAAGATGCAGTGGTTTGGTGAAAGCTTCTTTTTTATTCCACTGCAACTCCATTTATACTTTACATACTATTAACATCGAAGAAGTTATTAAAATAGGGTACATGTAGGAAACAAAAGACTAAAATATAATTTATGCCAAATAAAATAAAGTTTAAAGAACTGGTACTGAAATACAAGTCATAGACGCTATCATCATCAAGACTTAAAGTATAAGCGACAAAAATAGAGCATATAAGAAAAGCAATGATTATAATAAAACCAGATAGATTAATAAACCATTCAGTATGTGGCAAACTTTATATTTTATCAATGATAAAATATACTGAACAAATATAGTTGAGTTGGTGAGAGTACCATAACTAGAAAGATTAAAGAAAACAAGAGAAAAGGTTACTATAAACGTGGGATAATGTGGTGGAAACTATTCTGAGCAGTAAAGAAATGTCCTGAAGGGATCCAAAATTAATAGTTAAAAACAATAAATGTTGGCATAAATTTTTACATGAATAGATACCAAAATATGCACCTACATAAATTAGCAAATATGGTTTAACTATATAATATTAATAAAGCGCCAAGAAAAAACACACGCTGTGAATTAAAGAAGCAGCCGATTTTAATGGTTGAGAGCTTATTAGATTTGTTTTAAAGAGCCGGGGTGCGAATCGCGATGCGATCTGAATTAACTATGGAGAGATAGTAGCAGAAGAAGGGTGAACTTTTGACCGAAAATTGCGAGGAAAGCTAGAAAAGCGTGCGTGAAAATGCACCAAGCGCAAGTTAATAAGTTATTTGACTTTCGATAGGACGCAATATGCATGTTCCTTGTATTATATATATAAACTGTAAACGGAATTGATATTTTATAAATAACTATTTAGTAGGAAGAGAAGAAGAAACAAAACAAACAAGAATAAAAATAGAAAAAAGGCTTGAAAGTAAGACACAATTAAGTAAATACAAAAATAAAAATAAATAAGAAAAAAGAAAAGAAGTAATACAATTAGAGTTCGTGTATGGGAAATTAGAACAATGTTGTTATCCATAAAAACACATAAAATAACGGCGTAATTGAAAAAAAAATACATAATAAGATATCGTTTTGGCACAAGAAACCAAACAAAAAGGTCAAGAAAAAAATCTTTACCATGCAATACTCAATGGATGAAAATATGGAACAATATATTGTTGCATTTCTGATATCAGGTGACATAAGACTTAATGTATTAAAATTCAGGCCAATAAGTAAAAAATGACACATATTAGAGTAAAAAGAAAAACCATGTAACCTATTTTTGCTAAATATTTACAGGGTGGGCCAGTCAAACCGTACTACTTGTAGGCATCAAATCACAAACAGTTTTTTTTCTTTTTATTTATTATAACAAATGTTAAGAGCACAAATAAAAATTAGTATAAAAGCAAAAATGTTTCACTTTTTGAATATCACTCCAGGAAGATGAAGACCATTATTTTGCACACATTGTCTGAGTCTCATAAAGAAATTCTCATTGACACGTTGTAGTACCGCCGATGTTATTGCACAAACTTTTTAAATCCGCACTTTTAAGTCCAGTATAGTTGCTGGGCAAGTCTAAAAAACCTTTGGATTGAGATATCCCTATAAAAAATAAACCTGCAAAGCTTGCAACGCATGGCGAAGTGTCGAAGCAGTCTCCCAAATTTAAAAACCCTCTAGCTTAGCTGACCTTCGACCAATCACTAGCAAACAAGCCTTTTTGGTCACCTGTCGATTGGTGAAAACAGAATTTGGAAATTCCCAGCCGTTATCGAGTTTTTGCTCGGACGGACAGACGGATGGACAGACAGACGGACAACATGAAGTTAGTAAGTGACTCCGCTTCGCTTTGCTACTTAATAATCACAGGAGCTCAAGCCTGGTGATCTTAGAGGCCACTAAACAACCCTATTTCTACTGATGAGGCGGTTCGAAAAAGGTCCTTCAGAAAATTTATTGACACGCTGACTGTGTGACTAGTTGCTTCATTTTGAAGGAAATTAGTCTTCTTTTTCACAGGAAATTGTTGAAGTTCTGGAATAAAAAGGTTTCCAGCATTTTGACATAACGCACTGATGTTACAGTAACTGCATGGCCATCATCATCACCGAAAAAATACGGGTCAATTACTCCATTAGAAGAGATTGCACCTCAGACTGTAACTTTCGCCAAATGGAGAGGCCGTTAGTGAAGTTGTTGAAAACCTCAGAAATTTGACATTGACAAGAAAACGAGTAAGGGATAACATTAAAGTGAAAAGGTGAAAGTAGAATAGAACATCATTTGTAAAAAAGTTTAAAAGAGTTAACTAGACTACAACTGAGAATAGCAAAAAAAAACAATTATAGAAAAATTAAAGAAAGAAAAAATAAGTTAATAAAATAATAAGCCAAAGTGGCATGGGCGAATAATAAAATAAAAAATTGTATTGTTATATAATACAATTAACAGAACAATACCGAAAAAACGAGAAAAGGGCAGTTTAAATAGTTGAAAAAAACACAACAGAAATACTGATAAAAGGAGAATTGTAGAAAATAGTTAACAAAATTCTTAATGGGAGAACTCAAAGAAATGCTCTCATAAATATGGAACACAAAAATTGAACACATTAATTGCATTTTCAGTAAGTGTTCAATTTTGCCAAAAGAATTGTAGAACTTGGAATTAAAGGCTAAATTTAAAAAAATATTTAATAAAATTGACAATAGATATGACAAAAATTAGTATAAAACACAAAAGCATCAAATAAAGAACGACAAACAAAGGAATAAGCCAGCAAAAAATGATGGTATTATTAGCAACTTTGTTTAATTTAGTTTTCGAGAAAACAAACAAAATATAAAAACAAGAAACAACCAGATAATAGCTTTTGTTATTGGTATAAACAAGAAAAATAATGACAACATTTAAATTTGTCTACTCATGTACTTTGTAATTATTGAATATTTTTTATCAGCAATATATTGAGTTTATGGTCGTATTCCCTCTTTATTACTTGGGTAATACAAGTTTAGTTTCCTATAATTTGCAATTTAACTTGTAACCATCTTTTGCGGAGATTAAACGTGATCAAGAAATATTTTGAAAGACCCATCAGCTTGTATAAGCGTTAATATTTCTCTTTCATAAACTCTAAGGCCAGGTTTGTGACATTGCATGTTTAATATATATCTTTTCTGATATAGAAACTAAAGTAGCAGAGCTAATTATTAGTATAGATTTATTATTTTCTATTACACTAAATAGTCTATGTAAGTAATTTGTTATAACATAAACTGACAGTTTTAATTTAATTTTATTTATATGCAATAAGCAAAATTACAATAAATTCTTATTATTGCTTGACGTAAATATCAAGTAAGTTAACTTTGAAAAACAAGTTTAAAGGTTTTATCTAGTCCATTTATCCTATTAACAGGTTCACCTAACTTACAATTAGAAGAACAAATAGACGTAAGAGTGACTTCTACTTTATAAAATAAATATATCTCTCCTGACAACTTTTATTTAAAAAAATATTTAGAAATCAACTGAAAAAACACGTATAAGAATGATAAAAACTGACATTTAGCTTTTTAGTTGTTACGGAATATAAAAAGATTTTTTTAAATTTGATCCATATAGGACGAGAGGTTGAATTAGGGTTTTGTAGAGTAGCGTTGCGCATACAATTTTTAGCGAGGTTTTTTTAAATAAAAATTATTTCATTTTTCAGATTCATGGAATAAAATGAGTCAGTATGAAATTAAAACCACAGCTACTGAATACAGACTTACTTATCTTTTAAATAAACAATTTAACTTAATTATGCAAAGGACGACAATGTGTGGGCAGGCATGATTTAAAATACTTCGTTTTTATGATATTGTAAAAATGAATTAGAATATAATAGTGGGTATTTGAGCTCCAATTGTACGAGGTTCTAAGTTATTTTAGTTACTGTTTAGAAGTTATCGCATAACAACTAAAATTACTTTTCCTATCCTGTTTAGGTAAGTGATTATTGAACTATAATAAATAAATTGGATTATTACAAAATTATTTTATTTTTTAATTTCATAGGTAATGATAAATGTTGTTAAGCCCGTCTAGAAAAATATAACTGTTTAATAGATTCTAAAAGCACAATAACAATAAAATAATATTGGCCATACAAAATGTTTAATGTATTAAAAACGCCATGTACTAATGTTTTCTCTACATTATATTGGTGATGGCGATGTAAACGAACTCGGATTTAATTCTGGACTCATTCACTAAAACTAATAGAGTATCATCGTCTACTTCAAACATGGGGTAATAATGCATTTGTCTAAAACGGTACGCGACAACCGAACAGTGGAGTCAAACATATGGGAGCCTAAACATCTCATTTCGCAGGTCGTACTCCATAAAAGACGTAGGTATGTATCATATACCGGTGCAATTGAAAGACTGTTTGATTTTTAGACCTAGACGTAGAACAAGCAAATGTTTACATAAAAATAAGTTAGACACATTAAATAAGTATACTCTACTAATGAGATTTCCCCAACAAATGTCTGTCAGTCAAAAAGTCATTCAAACTTTTTTATCATATAGTCAGTTTCAACTATACTTTTTACGTTAGGACCTAATTTTCACTAAATTTTTAAAAAATGTGATACTTTAGATAAAGAACAACATTTAAAAATTGATCTAGTGAGGAAGGATGTAGAATTTAAAGAAACCCAGCCGTTAAAAATAAATAAAAAAAGGAAAATGGATAGGTTATAGCATTTAAAAAATATGGAACTATTAGATTATAAAATACAACAAACACAAAGAATATTAACAAACAAAAATATATAACACTCTCTAGTTTTTCAATAAAATGTTTTAACTTTTTTAAATTATATTATTTCTTCTAACTGTAATATATTAGCTTTTACATTTACATGTTTATTAATAATTATATTGCTATTGGAAGACAGTACGTATAACTGTTCTTCTAAATACTATCATTCAGTTGCAGTTTTAGTTCTAAAGAACAACAAGTTGCTGCTTGTAATGGTTAGATACATCAGTTTCAAATGCACGTTATAGATCTATAACCCTTATTGTCAAATACTAATGCCACGACAATTACATCCAGTATGTTTTCTAATTTCAACCGAATAAGTTGCCGTAAATAAAGAAATCTTTTTCCAAATTCTTAAATTTTGTGTTAATAATTGTAGGCCCTATCAAGTCGTGATTTTGTAAAGCTGGTGTAAGGATAAATTTTGTCCACTCATTTTTTTTGCGCACTTATAGGACCTGCAGCTTCAATGGCTTATTGAGCTCATGGTTAGAGGACAGAGCTAACTAGTTGAACCATCTGAGTCACTGCGTCCCCGTTTTGTCCACTCATACTCTACATCTGCTACTATAAATATTATTCTCAAGTTTTGAATACACAGTAGATTACAGAAAAATTATGTTATTCTCTTAGCCTTTGCACAATTACATTCAAAAATGTTAATTAAAGATCACAATTAGTTTAAGACAAACAACTATTTCTAATCCTAAATAATTCAGTATTTGGCCCAAAAATTTTGAAATATGTACATTAAAATCCCCACGGACTTCAATAAAACCTAGAAAATTAGAAATATCATAAAAGTTTTGCGTTATTGTAGCTTTATTTTATATCTACTCTACAAACAGCAAGATGGAATGCTACACCACAACTTACCAACGTTAAAATAAATATTCCAATATTCCAATATTCCACAAGAGATAATGGAAATAGGACAAAAGAAGCGCAAGAGCAAGATGGCAGCGTACATACAATATAGAAGAACAAATATAAATTTAACCAATTAAATAACAAGCTCAGAAAGAAGTTAAAACAAACCCATAATGCATCTTTCCAATAATGTATAGAAAGATCCATCTGGAAAGCCACAAAAGGAACCGAACGACCTAAGGCCCACATACCACCGCTAAGAGATCAGAGCAGAAACTGGTTAAGGTCTAATAAGGAGAAAGCTGGTGCATTCGCACATCACCTGGTTGAAGTATTCAAACCAAACTGCAATGTAATAAACCAAGAAACAGAAAACGAGCTACAAGTCCCCTTCCAGATGGCATTGCCAATACGAAAGTTTACCATCTCAGAAATGGAAAGTGAAATAAAAATTCTATACAACAAAAAATCTCCGGGACAAGGCCCCATCACACCAATTTTACTAAAACATATACCTAAGAAGGGTATAAAATTTCTGAGGACTCTCTTTAATGCTATTCTAAGGCTTACATACTGGCCACTACAGTCAAAATTCGCCGAAATATTCCTAATCCTCAAACCAGGGAAATCTCCCAATTAAATCCACTCATACTGACCCATAAGCCTCCTTTCAGTAATGTCAAAGCTGCTGAAAATGTTACTTCTAAGGCGAATAAAAGAAAACTCGCTGCAAGAGGATTGGTTATCCAACCACCAATTCAGATTTAGACATAGTCGTTCCACGATCCAACAATGTCATCGGATAACGAATACAATACAAACTTTACTTCAAAATAAACTATTCTGTTCTGCAGTGATGTTAGACGTGAGACAGGCGTTCGATCGCGTTTGGCGTAGAGGGCTTATATAAAATAAAGAAAACTATGCAACACAAATACTACTGCATATTTCATTCGTACCTCACTAATCGAAGCTTTCGAACTAAGATTGGTAACACTGTATCTCAGATAGAGCAAATAAACCGCAAGTTTACCACAAGGTAGTGTCCTGGGTCCAATACTGTACCTACTCTTCACCTCTGACCTGCCAACATCTCATAATACCATGATAAATACTTTCGCTGATGATACCGCGATCATAGCATGCAACGAAGATCCGAACACAGCCTCAGCAATGCTTCAAAATGACCTATTTCAAATTGAAAAATGGTTGGATAAATGTAAAATAAAAGTTAACCAAGACAAGTTAGCGCACATCACTTTTACAACAAAACGTTCAACATGTCCACCTGTTACTTTCAACAACATACTCATACCTCAGTCACAAGAAGTTAAGTACCTGGGACTCCATCTTGATAGGCGATTAACTTGGAAAACGCATATAAGAAAAAAGCGTAAAGAAATGGATATTAAGTTAAAAATCTATACTGGCTTACAGGAAGAAAATCTCCATTACTATATAAAGTTATAATCCGTCCAATATGGACATATGGATGTCAGTTATGAGGATGTGCCAGAAATTCCAATCTTGACATCATACATCGCTTCCAGTCAAAGACCCTACGAAACATGTCAAATGCACCTTGGTATGTGTCAAATCGCACCATACACACTGATCTAAATATTCCTTTTGTGAGAGAAATAAACAAAATGCTGTTAAACACCAAATCACACTTGAAAATCATCCAAATGAAATTTTGGAGCCACTGACAGCAGATCCTCTCAATAGGAGACTTCAGATGAAGTGGCCGAAAGATCTGACTAACTAAATATGGAAGGACGCCGATGGGAGCCCTATCCAATAAAGTCCTAAGTTTAAATACATAGTTATATAACATTTAACTCATAGAATGTATATATTCTGATTGCTAATAAAATTAATATAACAAAAAAATTGTAGGTTTTGTTTTTTAGAATTTCTAAATAGGTTATGAGGTAAGTTACATTACGTATAATTCTACACAAATTAGCGGATTTATATGTGTCTAATAATGTCATATGATAACTTTCAGTAGCACATTATTTGGTAGATATTAATAACTGGTAAAATAGGGTTATTTCTTTTTTTTGCATTTTTAATAAACCTATCTTGATAGCACTGAATAAGATTAGAGCATTTCTTCAAAAAAGTTTATTATTTTTCAATTTGTTTTTTAATTATATGTTATATGTAAAATTAACTTGCTTAAATGTTATTACAACCGGGTGGCCGTACCAAGTCAATAAAATTTATAATAAATTCTTCATTGGACATGTTTTTTGCCATATCCATACTCAATAATTAAAATTATTTTGTAATGTTTATTACGGACAAATCTTCGCAAGTTACGTATAACATTGCCTCAGCATACAATTTGCTAGTAGCTGAACGAGACTATCGACTGGGTGATTGCCAACATCTTCGGGTTGAGGAGTTTGTAAAAGGTAAGGGCTCTCTCTTGTCCTTGAGAGGAGAAAGCATTCCTAAAGGCGGAAGATCATTCAATAATTAACGCCATAACAATTCAGAAGGCAACGAGTAAGAACCGCATTAAAAATCTCAAATTAGATAACCCTAGTACAATCATCGACTAAATATTCCAGAGTTAACAATTTAGCATCTCCAGAAACAACAGTTTGAAACTTCTCAAACATCAGTAAATAAAAAAAATTTTTTTCAACTATCAATCGATCATAAGGAATCAGAAAACATTAAAGTTACCTAAGTTAACTGTAAAAATTGTGACATGGAATGTCAGAAGTTCATATAGATCCGCAAGTTAAACAATAATGTAGCTAAAATAAAGCATCTTAATACTGATATTCTAGGCTAAGAACACGCAAAAATTTGCATGATGATGCTGGAAACAACAGCACAGATCATATGGTGTCGCTATTATTTTAACACAAATAAATCTGTAATTGCTTCTACTACCTACTCTAATCGAATCGTAACGATACAACTTCAGACATGCACCACCATTAATTAACATCATATAGATATATGCACCAACTGTGGACACAAAACAGCATAAAATCTATGTTGATTTCAATAAAATTTTTAAATTAAAGAAAAAGAAAATGTCACTATCATAATGGATGGTTTCAACGCCAATATTGGAAAGGAAAAATGGAAGGTTGTGTTGGCAAATATGGTCTGGAAGAGCGAAACGAACAAGGTGAACCCTTAGTGGAATTCTGTCAGAATTATATTGTAACAAACACATTTTTTAAACTTTTCAAGGGATTTATTTATATCTGAGAGTTAACTTCAGATAGTAAAGATAGCCAAATTATAAAAAAAATAAACTAATTTAATTTTACTAAGCCAAAGCTTTAGAAATTCAGTTATGAAAATTACAACATACACAGGTGTAGATATAAAATCCGACCATAATCTACCAGCATTAGCTATTAATATTAAGTTAAAAAAGTTGAAAAAATAACCATTATGCTGTAAACAACAAAGGGTTAAGAGAACAGAAAACATGTTTTGATACAAAAGACAAATGAAGGGAAAACTAATTGTAGTTAGAGAGACACTTAGAGAAACTAAAAATGTAACTGTGACATGAGAACAAATATAAACTTGAATAACAACTAGACACAAGATACTTCAACTACCGAAAAACCAAAAACAGCAATTAATGACTGTAGATCCGTGATTCTCAACGTGAGTCACACGCCCTACAGGAAGGCATTTTAATTTTAAGGGAAACGTTTCAAGAATGAGTTATTAACAGAGAATTTTTTGCATTTCTTGTAGTTCTAAGGGTCTTAAATACAGTATATAGGTATATATTAACACACATTTATAAAATTAAATTAAAAATTTTGGTTGATGACGGTTGGAGAAAAAAAAGCTGACCAAAAGTGAAAAATGATGAGAGCATATAGTGGACTAGAGAGTGCATAAGTACAAAAACCAAGACTTAATTTTATAGCTATACAAAATATATTAAAATGTATTTTGTTATGCGTATGGAGGTAAAAATATGTGAAAAATCTAAAACACAATTATTGCTTTCATAGATAAATCAATAATTTTGCATAAAAGGTGACAAGTTATTCTCGCAAATTCTCACTAAACAGACACGATAAAGTTGGACACTTAAATTACCTTAAATTCGATGCACATTAATGAAATAAAATGTGTCTCGAATAGTACTACTACTCGCATGATATTTGTTCTACTTCATTTTGTAACTGTATCAAGCGCGAAGTATTTTGATTAGCAAAAATCGGCATTCGAGCATAAAAATTTTCATTTCATGGATGCCATGTTCTTTAGAAGCTTGTTTAAACCAAGTTAATGGCCTTTTAGGCTTCCTCCACGTGAATAGGAGTTTATTTTTTAACTAATAAGAATGTTAGAGATGCTTAGATGGAGTACGACCAAAAAAGTTGAGAAGCACTGCTGTAAAAATACTTTACCTTATGGAGGAAAAATGTAAAAATAAACAAAAACTAGAAAGATATAGAGAACTAAATAAAGTTATCAGCAAAACATCAAACCAATAAAAGAAAAATAGCTAACATAAAAATGTGTTGGTATTGAACAATACAAAAAGAAATACAAAAAAATTAACGTACATAGAAAGGTAGAAGTAATATATTCGAGGACAATAAAAAACACAGACAATAATTTGATAACAAATATAAAACAGAAAACGATCCTATGGAAAGATTACACACTAAAACTATTTCAATACAACAGAGGCGAATTAGGGATGGAAACCGATTGAAGTGATAAACTGGGCCCCAAAGCTTAAACGAAGAATTTGAATATGCCATAAAAAACACAAAAAGTGGAAAGATGCCATTCCCCTGGAATTTCTAAAACTTATTAACGATGAAGTGATTGATGTACTGCTCTAGTTACAGGACCATAGCATCGATGAACCACACCCTAAAAGGTTTATTTGGAATCATACATAACTGAATATATAAAAAGATTATAAAAGCCGCTTGGGTTTTGAAATTGGCTTGGAACATGCGACATACCTTTTGGGAAATGTCTGTCTTTACAAAGATGTTTAAACATGAAACAGGAAGTATAAGGCTGTCACCTAGACTTCGAAAAAAGTCCAACAAAGCTTATGATAAAAAACTACTTTAATTTCTCAAAAAAAAAACAAATAGTTAAAGTGTAAGAATCATTGCTTGCCTATACTGGAAATAAGCCGCTAGAGTAAAACTTGAAAATGGGTACAGAAGGGTTACAGACACTTTCTAGCATCGCCTCTTTATTCAGTATATGTAGTTAAGCTATTGCCGGCAAAGAACTTAGCGAAGAATAGACAAGAGTTACCATAAATAGATAAATAAACATGGCAACTTTATATTTTGTTGAAACAACGAACACTTACTGTAACCAATACGAACTCAAAATAAATTTAAAAAGAACCAAAATGGCGATAACATAAAAACCCAACACTAAAACGACCTTAAGTATTTCGAATGCCCCAATTTAAAGAGTTTATTGCTATAAATAACTGGATGTTCGGTTGAATGAAATAAATGCTCAATTACAGAAAATAATATGTCGCATTGAGGCATGGAGAAATGCTTTTAAAAAATAAAAATCATTTTTAACTAAAAAACAGGTTACTTTGTTACATTTGTCCATCTTATTGTACAATGCAGTCATGGATCTTAAGAGAAACAGATATGAAACGCTTAGTCATATTTGACATGTGATGTCACCGAAGGATTTTACAAATATCATGGACAGATAAAAATATAAATGATAAAGTATTACGACAAATGAGAAATACAAGAAAATAATTAATATCAAAAAAGAAAAACGGTGGAATTCTTCGGACATGTAATGTGTGGAGAAAAATACTTATTTTTACGTCTCATTATGCAAGAAAAGACATTTTATGCTCAACATATTTTTATATAAAAAAGTATGAGTAAGATTTGTCAATCACAAAGGATAATAATTGCCAAGTAAAAAATTACTAAACGTGATCAATAAATTAATATAGACTTTTGCAGTATGATCGCAATAAGTCTTTGTTATATTTTAACTAAAATATTTTTTTCATTTTCAAACTTCTTGCACATTATTGATTAAAATGAAAACTTTTCAAATTCTTAAAGTAAAACATTTGAAT
The DNA here is from genome assembly GCA_036346155.1 of Sinelater perroti. Classification (NCBI taxonomy): domain Eukaryota; kingdom Metazoa; phylum Arthropoda; class Insecta; order Coleoptera; family Elateridae; genus Sinelater; species Sinelater perroti. The sequence goes on from JARFIY010000359.1 coordinate 4,578,110, forward strand.
AATTGCACTTTAAAGCATTTGACTTACTATCTGCTTACCAATTTTGCTTTTGTATCTAAACATCTTCATTATTAATTAAGTTAATCTCAACTTTGGTTCTAAAGATCAATACCAAGTTTTTTATGGTCTGCTCTAAATTCCCTTCAAAATATTTGAATCTATCAATTACGTTGTATATCAGCCATAGTTCAGAATAAATTTTATATGCTGATGCTTATGGTTGCTCTAAGCCAGCATGGTCCCATGGTTGAGGGGCGGGCTACAATGCTGACGGACCCGGGTTTAATTCCTGGTACTCTCTGATGCCTGGCGAGTGGCCTACTCAGTCACTAAAAATAATTTGAGTACCTGCGTTCACTCGAACAAGGGGTAGTAATGGCGGTCGTCTTAGACGCGGTGCTTGCCACATCGCCCCGTATCAGAGATGGTACGCAACGACCGAGCAGAGAGAGCGAACATATGAGAGCCTTAGCCACTCAGTTTGCAGGCCGTGCTTCCACGCGCGGCGTAGAGCCTTACCATTATTATGGTTGCTCTAGTTATAGCTTCACATTTGTTGTAATTGAAAAAAGTAATTATAAGCTTCAGATTTCCAAGAGTAACAATCTGTTTTAAGATAATGTCCTTATATTTTGGTTTCTTACAGAAAAGAGTGTAATTTTTATGGCATTTTTTATAACCACTTGTATTTGTAAATAATAAAAGTTATTGAGTTAAGTATACACCCTGCTATCGCTTAACGTGGTAGTGCTAATATTCTTATTTAATTTCCTTTTTACTCTGACATACACAACAGATATAATTTATGTATTCTCAGGATAGCTCCCATAAAGAGTACCAGCGGAAGTGCTGCGAGGACCGACCGGTTGGCCTAGAATTAAAATTTGACATGGACTTTATTATGATCGATTTAAAGAATTTTGGCCAAAGAAGTTTTTTAAAAAAGTGTAGGGGTACTGAGTTGACTTTTGACTTTTTAGACCTTAGTTTCGTGAAAACGGTGACAGGTGGAGCCACACACTAAACAGCGTTAAGTAGACCTTAGGTAGTACTTTCGAATGGTGTATACATTACCTGACATGACTAGCCTATTTGGCCGGTTTTTGGAAATGGTCAATTAGTTTTGGACCCAAAAGGCCACTTTAGAGACCGTGAATCAGAACAACGTACCATTGTGAGAGAACACACTTAAGTCCTCTACATATCGTCTCGTCGGAACATGTCCAAAATTGGCGACATGCAATATCACATTACGTTTTTATTTAAGTGCTCCAGAGAGTTGTTATCGTCAAGAAGAGGCTTTGTTGGAGTCAGGAGATATAAACGGGGTATAGTATATTTTGGGGTTAAGGAGATTCGCAATAGTTGAAATGCCCAGAAGTGAACAATTTTTAATGCAAAACTCATTTATTTCATCAAAATTCAAACAAATACTTGATTATAATATGGTTGCTTATAGCACTTTAGTTCATTACATCCTCGTTATCGTTCATCACATACTCATTATCAACCATAACCCCTTCCTCTTCATCCAACTGGTCGACGTCAGGTACTCCTAAATCTTCGACTTCGTCAACGCGGAGCTCATGTCCCAAATACACGAAACTCGCGGCTACTTGGGAAGAGCAACCAACTGTCCGTAGTCTTGAACAAGAAGTGCATCGCTATCCAGTGATCGCCCTCCATCCAGTCCTCTCAGAATTGTACTTCACGTGCGCTTTCCATTGTTTGGCAGTGCTGTGTGCTGATCTAAACACTGCCCGAACGAAGTAGTAACCGGAAGCAACCCTTGGCTTTTCCACTGGAAATCCAAAGAGATTGTCGCTGCGTATTTCTTTAATGTACGCCTTTGTCCTTCTCAACTGGTATGGTCCAAAAATAATCAAACGCAAATCATTCATCGTCAAAAAAGAAAATGGGACAAATTGGCCTGCGCCTCAAAGTATCCCTTGCGTTTCTTGTCCAATTTCTCAGCTTCTTTTGCAAAATCGTTTGTCATTCAGACGACGGTTAATTTCTGCTGCTACCACACGCCAGTTCTCTGCGTCGGTGAGTAGTGGTAGCAGATTGTGCTTGTAGATTGCAACCATGTCGAGCACGTCTTGATCCAAAGCATCGAAAGACTGATTGGAAACAACCCCATCGAGAAAATGAAACTTCCGCTCATTTTGTTTATTGAAAATCTGCTTAACCGTGTAACACTAAAACATACTATACCCCTTTTATATCTCCTGTTCTCAAAGAAGCCCCTTCTTGGTGATAACATTGGTCAAAAGTGACTTAGAACACAAAATAGTTTGAAATACACTTTCGTATATTTTGATATGTTCCTACGAGACGATTTTTCTGAAATTTCTCTTGCATGTAGTATACCTTAGTACCTTCCTTTACGTATATGCCGTGTTTTGGTTTAAGATCTCTAAAGTGACCTTTTGGACCCAAAACAAATTGACCATTTTCAAAAACCAGTCAAAAAAGCGATTCACCTCAAATTTGTATGCATCATTCGAAAGTAACTCACAAAGTCCACCAAACACCGTTGAAACTTTGGCGCCATCTATCACCGTTTTTGTGAAATTGAGCTCTAAAAAGTCAAAAGTCAACTCAGCACCCCAACCCTTTTTTCAAAAACTCCTTTAGCCAAAATTCTTTAAATAGGCCACATAGAAGAGTCCATATCAAGTTTTGACTCTAAGCCAACCGGCCGGTCCTCGTAGCACTTCCGCTTGTACTCTTTTCTTAAGTTGTTTTTAATTCTTGTTTTTATTATTTTTACGTTGCAAATCTTTTTTAGAGGTTCTACCTATATTTATTTAGGTTTCTATACAATAGTATCAAAGGGCCATTCAATTTGTCTGTTTGCACGACTACGTCTCATCATTTTCTTGGGTTTAGTATCTTCTTTGTAAGTATTTAAAAACGGAGGTCTTGTTTCCATTTCTCTTTCTTTATAAAAGATATACATACATTTTTTTTTATTTGTCTTTGACGTTTTAATGACTTTCCATGACTTGGGGTTTCTTGTCCTGTCAATATATTGCTTTATCATTCGGCATGTTCTTTGGTAGTTTTCGTTTTTTCTCTTAAGACAAATTATTTTATTCTTTATTTTTTATTTATATTTTATTTGATCTTCTTCTGTTTTAGTATTTAACCATTTTATATAAAGTTTGGTGTTAATACTTGTAGCTTCTTGATATGAATGCCTCATTGTCTCGTCCTGAAGGAGACATAGTTTAAATTTTCTTCTCTTATCGGATTTATTTAGTCTTCGAAGTTTTATTTTTTCTCTTATTATTCATCTGAATGCGATTTTTGCAATTAACAGCCCATGATTACTGCCACATTTGGCACGTCTTTTTATTATTACATTCTTTATTGTTATTGTGGGTTCTTAAGTAAGTTAAGCGATAAATCTAAAATTCTATAATTTTTTTATTACATACAGATAGATAATATAAATGAAAAACTGTATGGATAAAGCAAATTGAAAAATCAGTAATATTAATGTAGTAAAGTAACACCCAGCTAATTTTTAAAAACCACCTTTAGCTTCAGCAAAGAAGTATTTCTACTCTAAACATTTTTTGTGTCTTTGTGTGTTTGTGTCGGGGAAATACGAGATTAGTGTAGTTAGGAAAGTTTAAATTTATTTCCCTTGAATAAATCCAGAAGGAAAAACCACCATCAACCCAATAGTTTAGCAAAGTTAATAAACGTGGGTAAAGGGTTGGCGGCGGCGTAATTTGTTTTGCGCCCATTTCGCACATCCCTGTCAAAAATTATAAATGGCCCATTTAGTCCAGCAAACCATGGATAATAATAGGAACAACAAAATACTGCGCACGCTGGATACCCTTTGCGGTTTCGCCGTGCAATTAGATGAAGTAGGACGAGCAGCCAGGAAGCGTCACGCAGTTATATAGGTAATTACGTGGAAATCTTCTCGGAATTATTATGTAATTTCATCGCCGGCCGCGGATAACGGCGAGGTTGTTCCGAAAAATTCCCAGATCGTTATCGGGCAAGAGTTAGAGCGACGTCGCCTTCCATTCCGAACGAAATAAATTCGCCGGCTACGCGCCCGAACTTTTCGCTTTAAAGTCCAAATCCTTTTAACAAGCGGGCGAATTCGCTTATGATAAAAAAGATCGCATACCTACGCATAAATAAGCCATCCCGAAAGGAAGGCGGAGATAAGCGGCCGGGAATTATTCCGAACGAAACTAGATCGCAATCAGAAGTAATTAAAGTTGGGCGGCCAAATTAAAAACTTCTGGAATTTCACAATGCTTATCGCAGATCAGACAGATCTAGCATCGGGAGCGTCTTCAGATAATGCGTCCGCCCCCGCCCCCGCTCGGGCGCAAAAACGCTACAAATACGCGCGCAAATTGCCCCGCAATCCAATTTCCACCGCCAGATCCATACCTCGGCGCGCGCCTTGGCCCGAATCGGCTCGGGGGCGCATTCGCGCAATAATAAACGCATCATACATATCATTTCTCGCAGGCGACATTTCCTGGCCATTGTCAGCCGGGTTATCGTGCAGCACCCCTAATGATCCCGGCCCCAGCCTGCTCGATTCGGCACCGCATTGCAGAATTTTTAATGCCCACTTGCTGTTCCAGAAGATCGTTCCGGCCGCGGCGCGCTTAAATAAAATTTCCCGGAATAAAACTTCCTAACTAGGGCGCAATTTACGCGAGCTGCTCTAGCCACACTGCCGCATTCCGCGCAAAAGAAAAATTACAAGTTTCGTTTTAAATCCACTGGCCGGTAGAGGCTTTTGAAACTCTCTTTGCACGTATTTGTCTAAAAGTTGAGGGAAAAACCGCTCAATTTTTATTGACTGTCGTTTACTATGTCTGCCATTAATTATTAGCTATTTAAGGTTTTATCTGTATTGTAAAAATATCATAATTTTTATATTATTGTTATATCGATTATTATGAGCATGTTACTTCAGCATGGGTTCTAATAAAAAAATTATTTGGTGTATGTAAAAATTTGTAGATATTTATGTTTTAGGGTCAAGTTCTAGCACCCTTATAGAATCTATCTGCATTAAGAAGAATATAGAAAGAAGTGTTGATTTTCTGTTACTCTTGGTGATCGTAGCTAATCTCTTAAAAAATTATCAACAGTTTTTTGCCACGTTCTTCGGAATTCGAATTCACTGCCACAGTGATGCTTTTCTCACTATTATTGTAGTTCCTTGGTAATGTTCGACTAACTATTTCGATGTTCTCTTAGGGTCGTCACTGTTCGTGGTCTACCAGTTTTGCTTTCGTCATAATTCTAAATGTTTCCGGTATTCAGCTATTTCTCAAATTATAAAATTTTAAATATTTCCGAATAAAAATTTAAATTATCAAATTTTGCAAAATTTGTTTAAAAGTAAAAATCATCAAGCCTTAGCAAAATCATTGTTCGTCGATCGAATGATAACTTCCCGTTCATCTTACCACGACGGTACCAAATTTCGAAAATTTTTCGGATATCGAAAATTTATTGTTTGACGAAGATATTTGATGATATCTGAAACGTGTTGTGTTCACCAAATGCGTGTTATCAAAACATGTGAATATTAAAGATTTAGTTTATATTAATACAGTGCAGTATAGAAGACTTTTTGTTCTAATGCGATTTGTTGCACAAATTTGACGACTATTTGTTTATTTAGTTATGTATTTAGTTTACTACTCTATTTGGAAGCTTTTTTAATGGCATATTTATTTTAGCTTCTTTTTTTTCTTCTTTATTCCCTTTCCATTTGGCGATTCTCATGTAAATGGCGTGTTGTAGTACTAATAGTTTGTATATATTTTTTTTTCTCTTTCTTGATAATCTCTCTCTCTCTCTCTCTCTCTCTTATATATATATATATATATATATATATATATATATATATATTTATATTTTACTGTAATATGTAATTTTATCATAATTTAATTTACGTTTTTTAAGGCTAATTTAAGAAATTTACTTTCCAAAAAAGCGTTTAAATGGACAACTGAAATTGTTATCCAATTGAATATTTCATTAGCCAATAAGTTTTTTTATAATTGTTGCTATATCATTTTTTTTTAGTTTTTTAGAAGTGTCTATGCATTGTTGGATGAAAGATTTTTTTAAAAGACATTTGCTGATGGTGTATTTATCAATATTATATTTTTTAAAAGTAGAAATGTAGCTACTAATTATAGGAATTTATAAACATTCGTTAACAACACGTTGTTACGATTTTTTTTATACCTTGAAGCTTTTTTATTTCTATAATGCATGTTTTGTATGCTTTGATTATCTGGCAAATAATATTAACACATAAAAGTGGCAACAAAATAAAAATACTTAAACGAGTCAAATTCAAACAAAACCTGCATAATTGCTGCAATGGAGGCAAACGATACAAGCTCAACAGCAAACTATAATTAAGTTAACAAAGCAAATAGCGCTTTTAAAAAAAGAACTAATTAAAAACAAAAATGGCTCCAACATAAAAATGGCAATGGCAATGGCCTTCCAAACCACAAACATGAAGTAGAAATCTTCCTCGAGCAACATAAGGTTAATATAATGCTAATCTCGGAAACCCATTTTACACCAATTAGTCAGTTTAAAATCCAAAATTACTGTATCTACTCTACTGAGCACCCGGACACTAACAGGCAAGCGAGGAGGGGTTCGGCAATATTGATTAAACAAGGCATTAAACACTACCAGCTTCCAAAATTTAAAAAAATGTACAAGCATCAAGCATAGTAATCGAGGATTGGCACCGTCCGCTCGCACTCTCGGAGGATTTATTGAACACTTTCGATCTTTACGTAGCAGACACGTCACTGCTCTAGGACGTGGTAGTATACTTAGTCAAGTTATACAGGACTTACAACTTAACCACCTTTCAACTTATGAACCAACTTACTGGCCAAGTGATGTAAATAAAATTCCTATCTCTTGGACTTTTTCGTGACTAAATGTATCGCAATATATCTAGACATTGTATCATGCTGGGATCTATCTTCAGATTATATCCTAATTCTAGTTACAATCAGCGCTACTATAACTGAAAAAGAAAAACCATTAAAGTTATTTAATAAAAGAACAGACCGGTGCTACTTTAGGTAGTTGATCTATGATAAAATAAATATGAAAACTCCGCTCAAAAATAGTGAAGATATTGAGTCAGCAGTATCCTATCTTACTCAAGTAATTCTAGAGGCGGCTAGGAAAGCCACACCTGACGTGGTATTTAAACAAACACAAGAGTGTTGTACTGTTGCTGTGAAAAGAAAAATTGCGGAAGAAAGGAAATTAAGGAAATTATGGCAAAGACTGCAAACAAACTTAAAACGCTAATTAAGGACCTCAAAAACAAAAGCTTCCAAAAATACCTAGAAAATCTAAGTCCAAAGGAAGACTCAAATTATGCCCTATGGAAAGCAACCAAACTAATAAAGCGCCAAAATAAACCAATTTCCCTTTTGCGTAAAGCAGATAACAAAGGATTCGTAATGTTAACCACTATTTACAACGCGATTTGAAACTAGGCTACTTCCCGGCACAATAGAAAGTAATTATGATTCTTAAGCCAGGAAAAACACCAAATGTCGTTGACTCCTACAGACCAATCAGTCTATTGCCGATTATAAGTAAGCTATTTGAAAAACTGCTTGTCAAAAGACCATCGCCTATCACAGAAGAGCTAAATCTTATACCTGATCGTCAGTTTGACTTCAGAATTTCCAGAATTTCATTCCACTATCCAGTAGGTTCATCGAGTGGTTGACTGCATCAACCAATCATTTGAAGAAAACTATATAGCACGGCAGTGTTCCTGAATGACAACCAAGCGTTTGATAAAGTGTGGCATGATGTCTTTCTTTATAAAGTAAAACACACATTGCCTCATTCATATTATATTACATTAAAATCCTACCTAGAGGATAAGTTCTTTCAGGTTAGATACGAACCACAGCTAAGTGAACTGTACCCGGCACGATCTGGAGTACCACAAGGCAGTGTTCTAGGACCTATGTTATACCTGCTCTATACAGCTGATGTACCCACCAACACACAATCTCCGACAGCCACATTTGCGGATGATAAAGCCATCCTGGTTAAACATAAATATCCTACAATAGCCGTTAAAATGCTGCAAGAACATCTAAACGAAGTAGTTAAATGGACCAAGCGTTGGAGGATTAAATCGAACGAAACTAAATCGTTTCATATCACCTTCACAAAATGTAGAGGAAATGCACCGCAAATCTATATTAACAATACATCATTGCCGCATCTCGACAAGGGGTTAACATGGAGGGCACACATTTGGCATAAAGGAAAACAATTGGGGGTCAAGTTCAGCAAATATTACTGGATGCTTGAAAGAAGATCCAAGTTATCGCTTCAAAATAGATTTCTGGTTTATAAGGTTGCATTCAAACCAATTTGGGCCTATAGCATTCAGCTATGGGGTGCAGCAGCACATACCAACATCCAAATCATCGAAAAATTCCAGGCAAAAGAGCTACGTGCAATATGTGACGCACCTTACTAATTAAGAAACGCTGCGACTGATTTATGTAAAGCAGTTTGACGCGGTTTACCTTTTCATATGTTTCATCAAGAGTAATCGTGATGATTGCACAAGCAATACCTAGCGTAGTTATACAACGCATTACAATAAAGTTTCTAGAAACAGAAAATGTCAAAGTAACCCATATTTTATTCTATGTCTACACACAGACGTTATTTAAAATCCAATGAGTAGAAATGCAACGTACTGATAACTTCAAAATGAAGGCTGCTAGTATATGAGAGTTTAAATGAGGCTTAAATTTGACAAAACATGCAGCAAAGCGGGTATTAACATATTAAAATTATAAAAAGTGTCTACAAGATGAAATTCCTACCTTCATAACGGAGAAAAAACTATGCGACTTGAGATTTCTGAGATGCTCTTTAAAGAAGGGGAAACTGATTTTTGTATCGGACACTAGCGTGTAATGATATTTATTTATTATTCATTACTCGCTCGAATTCAAATAAATAAATATAGAATGGGACATAGGAGACGAAGGTGCGCCCATCAAACCAATAACAAAGTTATCTGGAGGTAAAGTCCTTGATTTTGGGTTCACAAAGGCATAGTTTTACTGACATCTTAATTAAAAGAAACTCAAATGTAGTTTGTTGGTAAGCATAAAAAGTACTTATGGCTTAAAAATCTAACACTGTAATCAAAAGTGAGCTTATTCTAAAAATAACGGCCGCCTCCATATTTCCACCGTAATCGCACCAAAAAGAAACAAATACATTGGGTGATAATGTACAATTCTCTTTCTAACTTCGATATAAGTTTTCGTAATTATAGTATATTCAGATTAAAAATAACAATGAGTAGAAAACTACATGTGCAAATAACTCCAAGACTAACTTACGTCCTTCTACGGAAAGTTGCCCATTCAATAGATTACATGGGTTAAAGATGTGAGACGGAAGATGGAAAAATAGTTTTGTATGTTCAATTATTTACGACACACGTGTACACTATCAAAACTATCTAATATGATTTCGTGTCTCTAAGTGTAAACGAAAAATTAGAAAATACTGCAGTTCAAAACATTCTTCGGGTTTATTGCTCTAGTCATTCAATTTAGTTATTCAGTGAAAAGGTGTGTCATCTTTGTGAGATAAAGTAGCTTTTTCACTTCTTCTTCTGTAATTAGAACCACTCAAGAGTGATTTCCCTTACAAGTAAATGTTTTTATTTTCTCAGAGGCTTTATAGTCAAATTGTATATATAAGCTTACAAAGGTTACAGTGATTGAAACTTAACTCAATTCGTAGCCTGACTTGTGCTCTGTTTTTTTTTAGATGGAATTTTTAACATCATTTTGCTTGTTGTAAGTCCTTTTACTCACTTCCTTTGGTTTGGTTTTTAGTTAGGATGTTAAGTCAAAATCCGTTTTCCAGCGTTCTTGAGAAATTGGGTTAAGAAATTTTGTTCTTCTACAGCTCTTTGCATTTCGGTTATAGAAAAAGTTTTGAAAATGTTTCGTTAGAAGTGGTATCTTCACTTGATATTTGAGTCGGTATGTAATACCCCTGTCATGTTCTCTATCAGATGGAACTTTTAAAAGCATGCGTATTTGACTAGCTACTTTATTAAGAGTTTAATTATACGTATACGAAATACTTCCCAATATAAGTAGGAGAATCCTTGTCTTCCTGCTAGAATGTTTAAGCTCGAATTTTTCTATTTACGTGTATACGCCACCTCTAAGTTATTCAGGGTTTTTGTTTGCTTTAATTCCTATAAGGAATCCTGCTTTCTTTGGTCTATCCTGCATGTATTGTTCATTCATAAAGCTTCCATAATTACTATAAGTAGTTGATATATGTTTAATTTCTTTATTTAGTTTGAAATCATATTCTGTACAGTTAGTTTTGGCAAAGTAGTTGTCAGTAAAGATAAGACTGCATAGAAAATCCGCAACACCCTTCTTGTTATTGGTTTTGGTTTAAAGCTATCGTCTAAGACGACAAAATATAAGTCTGGAATATATTCTGCTTACGATATGACAAAGTGGAAGGTGTCTTTACCTTTGCATCACATATAACTGCGATTGTCGAATGTTGTGTACTTCCACTCAATATGGTAGCTATTAAAATCTTTAGCATATATTAGAGTGAGAATATTTATTAAGTACATTATTAATAGGCTATGTAGCGTTGGGTGATTTATATACTTTAGTAATATATAGATTTTCGATTTTTATTGTGATATCTTGTATTTCCTGTTGACTATCATGTTTTTAAGATCATTTTTACCATATGTTGCGATACCATGGATTTAATGATCAACTGGAGCTAGGTAGAGCTTTATCAGTTGAGATTTGTTTATCGTCTACAACGCGTGCTAAATTAATATTCTGCTCTTGTAAAAGTTTGGAAAGTTGATCGAATTTAGTTGACAAATTTAGAAAGGAAGTCTGATGTTTTTGGTTATTTGACCTTAAAGATCCGATTTTGTAGTTACTGTGCCATAGTAAGCACTGATCGTCTCTTATTTTGTTTGTTTATTGTTAACTAGTGCCATTGTAAAGCTTTTTACCCCGAGAGAATCACTCACCATAAAATCAAATTAATCAAATGTATTAAAACTTTTAGCCTGTGGTGTATTATTTTATAATATTTATAAATCTTGCTTTATACAATAGTATTGGCCTTGTTAGTGTTTTATAAATTCTTAGTTTGGCTTTATTTAAAATAATTTTGCTCTTTAGTAGTTTCTTATTGGCATAGAAAGCTCGGTTGCAGATAACATCTTATCTTTTATTTCTATTCCTGTGTATTTATCTGCCTCTTCATATTCCTGGTTATATAATTTAACCTTTCCTCCCTGCATCTCCTTCCCCACTCATTATTTTCGTTTTATTTTTATTTATTTTAGGCCAATCTTTTTTTTCCTTCCATTACTATTTCTTCCAACATCTTAGCAAGTATGTCACGTCTTTTTGCTATAATTACTATGTCTTCCGAGTATGCTATTATATTCCCTTCTCTTGAACTTATTGTTCCCTTAGTTATTTTTTTGGTAATGTGTTCTAATGCTAAACTGAAGAGTGTTGCTAATAGGGCATCACCTTGCTTGACTCCCTTATTTGTTGCAAATTTCTCTGTTTTTCTTTTCTGTGTTTTATACTGACTCTCGTTATTTTCAGTGCCATCTTTATAAGTCTCCTTAATTTTACTGGTACACCCAGTTCTTTCATCGCTGACGTGAGTTTATTTCTGTCCAGAGAATGAAAAGCTTGCTCGAAGTCAATAAATAATATTCCTGTTTCTATCATATATTCTTGCGCCTTTTCTATGCTTTGTTTTAGTATACGTATTGCATTCACTATCGATTTTTCTTTTATAAAACCAAATTGCCTTAATGTATTTTTTATCGCGTCTCTGAGTCTTTTGTGTATTAATGTAGTATCTTAGTATCTTTAGTAACTTTAAAGTGGTCCCTCCATACGTCTTTATATTCTTCTTTTTCTTCTGTTACCTTGCCTTGTTTGTTTTTTATTCCTGTTAGTGTGTGCTCATACACTTTGATTTGCTCGTTGATCTTTTGGTAGAATTTTTTTGTATTTGCTTTCTTAGTCTCTTCTTCTACTTCACGTATCTTCTATCTATTCTCTTTTACTTTTTCTTATTATTTTAATGCACTCCTTTCTCTTTTCTTCGTATTTTATTCTACACTCTTCTGTATTGTGTCTTAACCATTTTACTCTCTTTTCCACTTTTACTTCGTGCGCTCTTTTACATGACTCATTGAACCATTCCTTCCTCTTCTTTTTCCTTTCTTTCCTATTATTTTTTCTGTAGCTTTGCTTATTGATTCTTTCACGTTGCTTCATTTTTCTTCTATTAATCCGTTATTTGTTTTATTTTTAAGATTTTCCCCAGTTCTTCGTATCGCTTTTTTCCTCCCCTAGTTTTCCTATATTCCATTCTCTTTTATTACTTCCTGTTTCGCTACTTTTCTTTGTTTTTATCTTATTACTACGGTTACCATGTAGTGATCAGTGTCAGCGTATGCTCCTCTATATGTTCTTACGTCATTTATTGATAATTGCCGTCTTTTTATTATTAATACATGATTTATCTGCGATTGTGTCTGCTTGTCCGGTAACGTCCATGTTACTTTGTGTATTTTCGGGTGCTTGAATTTGGTTCTACTTATGACCATGCTCATTTCCGTTGCTAGGTAGCATAATCTAAGTATATTGTCATTCGTTTTCTCGTATATTGTGTGTTTCCCTGCAACTAGATTTATGATGCTCTCTTTTCCTATCTGTGGATTGAAGTCTCCTAATACGATTATCAGATATTCTTTTGATATTTTTTCAATTTCTTCTTCTAGTCTCTCGTAATTTTTTTCTCTGTGTTCTTTGCTTCTATAGGAGCATATGCATTCATGATTGAAATCTTGTTCGGCTTTGTTTATACTCTTATTTATGACATTCTTTCATCTATTAATTTGACTTCCGTAATCTTTGTCCTCATTTCTCCAAATATCATAAATCCTACACCGTGTCTTCCTTGCTTTTCGGCGCCTGAGTATATCATCGTGTAATCTTTTTTGTCTATTCTTCCTTTACCTCCCTATCTTATCTCCTGCAAAGCCGCTATCTCTATCTTGTATCTTTTTAATTCAGCCGCTACTTCTTATATCTTCCCTATTGTCAACAGTGTTTGTCCTTGTTTGTTTTTTTTCTTTGCCTATTTCTTTTTGTATTTTTAACCTTTTCATAGCCTTTGTCGTTACGCTTATTCGCTCCCTCATATTGTTCGCATCTTAGTTTTTTAAATTGGTTTTAGTAATTTCACGCATTCGTCGTTGAAATTCCACGTTTTTCACATATCTATCTCCTCCTATATTCTCCTTTCCTTGATTGTCTTCTGCGTTCTTGCCACTTTCACTATCTTTAGTTTTTGTTTCCGCCGCGCCTCTTTTTTTAGTATGTGGCGCTAGTAAGCTTTGTGTCTAATATCTGTTCTTTTTTGGAACAGCTCCTTTATTAGACTTTTCTTTTTTGGTGGTTTCGTTCTCTTCATCTGGAGATCTTCCCCTTTTTTTTCACCTGTTTATCTCCTTCATTATTTGCTATGTCTACTTCCTGCTCCTTCTCCTCCATTTCTCTCTCTGCTTCTCACTCCAGCTCGTCTATTTTCCATCTCTTTCCATCTATAATTACTTTGTCATTTACTATGATTGCTCTGCTACCCTTCTATCATATGGGATTAGTTTTTTTCTTCTCTGGTCTTTTTGTCTAAGTCGTCTTTTATCCATATTTAGGTTCCTTTCACCTTCTTTAGATTTTTCATGATTTCGATTTTTCTTATTTTTGTTAGCTCCACCTTGATTGGTCTTTTCCATTCTTTGTTAGGGCTCCTATTCGATTTATCATGTTTATTTCATATTCGGCTATTCTAACTTCTAACTTTAAGGTTATTTCAAAAAATATTTCCTTAAGTTTTTCCGTAGTTTCACTGACTTCCTCCGGCATTCCAAAAATTATTAGGTTTTTTTCTTCACTTATTTTCCTAGTATCTGAATTCTTGCTTCTTGTTTTATTGTGCCTTTTAATTTATGGGTTTCTTCTCTGTGTTGTTCTATGTTGTTGTTCATGCCATCTATTTTCTTATCCATTTGTATTAATTTGTTCATAACGTCCACGAGCGTTAGGTTCCCCTCATTTTCTCCCATTGTGCTAGTTTACGTGCTTTTCTGATATAAACAATAAATAATAATAACAAAACTATTTCTACCATTTCATGTTTGTCAGATATGTTTATAAATGTTCCTTTATTAACAATAACATAATTTAGTTACTATTTTTCTTAAGAATTATAAGAACTTGCGGTAGTTTTCATTTCAGAGCAAGTATGTAATTATTTTGCAGGTACGGGTTGTAATAAGTTACAATATTTGCATTTTAAAAGGACTTTTTATTATATTTTTGCATAAAATCTTGTAATGATTATACACCTTACACAAATGATTGTAATAGATGAACGGAGAAACATTCTCTGCGACTCAAAACATCTTATTTAAGAAATGTAATTTCTGTATAAAGCTTTTGAAAGTACTACGCTAAACCCGACAAAACATATAATATTACAGTTCCTAATAAGGCCTTATATAATAAAGATGAGTATTTGAATTTTAAGTAAATCCAGCGTGGTACTGTGGTTGAGGTGCGGGCTGCGATGCTGACGGACCCGTGTTCTATTCCTGGGGCTCTCTGGAACCTGGCGAGTGGCCTACTCAGTCACTAAAAACAATTGAGTAACTGCGATCGCTCGATCAAGGAGTAATAATGGCGATCGTCCAAGGCGCGGTGCTTGCCACATTGTCCCGCATCAGAGATGGTGCGCAACGACCGAGCAGAGAAAGCGAACATATTAGAGCCTTAACTTCTCAGTTTGTAGACCGTGCTCCCATGCGGAGAGTTAGGGCCTTACCATTATTATTATTTGAATTTAAATAATAAATCTCTGTTGTTATCCTGGGTTATTTTTATTTGCTGTAGATATTCCGTTCATTTCAATGGCAGTTGTGTCGGTTATTCTTTTCTGGGCAAAAGTCTTGCTTTGGCGTTTTGTGGGATTTATCTTAATATTCCATTTTACGAACCAGCCGCTAATTTTGTTAACCTCG
The DNA here is from genome assembly GCA_036346155.1 of Sinelater perroti. NCBI lineage: Eukaryota > Metazoa > Arthropoda > Insecta > Coleoptera > Elateridae > Sinelater > Sinelater perroti. The sequence continues at coordinate 4,593,336 of JARFIY010000359.1, forward strand.
TATTACCTCGTTTAAGTTAAATCTTCGTACAATTATAGCATTATGGTCAAAGAAAGTGGTTAAGGATCAAATTTTTGAGCAAATGTATTTTAAATGCAGATATATAAAAATTCACATTTATTGCACATTTTCTGTTTTTAGAAAATGAGAACAAAACTGATCGCAGGTAGCTAGGTATATTCACGTCCAAAATCTTTTTTCCAATCGTTTGATTCAGACCTTATAGAAGATCCAAACCACGTCTAGAAAAGGCACTGTAGTGTAGCTCTTGTTTTCAAATTTATTTGAATTTATTTCATTAATTTGTTGAAGTCGGCGGAAATTTTAATCTTAGTACATTTTATGGTGAGACTCTATGCTTCGTGTTGAGGCAAGGCTTGCGGACTTAAAAGTTGAGTTTCTTATATATTCTCCCTTACTGCCTGGTTGTCGTGTACCATCAATGATACCAGGCAATGTAGCAAGTATCACGTCTCAGTGCTTTTGTTCAAAATGCAACCGCGTTCATTATTTTTAGTGACTAAGTAGGTCCCCCGCCAAGCATCTGAGTCCGGGACTAAACCCGGGTTCGTCCGCACTGCAGCCAAGCCTTAAGACATTAAATTTTCTTAAATCCTGACAAAAAAGTAAAAAAGTGTTCAATGGATTTCAATAACCTATCACGAATACTTTGAGAGGAAACGTATAAGTTTATAACTATTAACATAATTTTTGTTATTGTTAGGTTCAGAGAAAATAAGAGATGTGCGTTATACATGCTAGCTAATTAGGATAAACAGTTTTTAGTTAAATGCTGAAGTATTATGTTCGGTATAAGACAATATTCGAGTGATCTTCGTTTGGGCAAAACTACTGTAGATTGAGCTATTTTTTAATCGATGTGGCTTTAATGTTTTTATGATTTACTTCTGCATGTTTAATTACACGAAACGCCTGAAAAGGTCTGTGGGCGTCATAAAGACATTTTCAAGATAAAAGGCCAACGTTTCTGATTCGTTACTGTTTATATAAAGTGTAATTACTCGAAGTAAACGTAGTTTTACACGCTGTGTAAAATGTGTTTAGCGGTTCTTTATATTTCTGGATCGCTGAAGCCAACATCTGTAATGCATTTTTTGGATACTCTTGATATATATGTGTCTAATTCTTCTTTACCAAGATGCGTAAGGTTGTTTAACAACTGTTTTATGTCTGGGTCTCTTGTTTTTTGTCATTGTTGTGTTGCTTGCTCTTTGTTTTTATTAATCCAAATATATGGTTTGGTGGGAAATTATAGTTAACCGATAGTGAGGTTGACTGATGAGTTGACTACATATGTAATTGAACTGGTAACATTGAAAATAGTGCCGTTTAAATCCTCTACTATGTCTAGAGTGTTTGACTTTTTTAAGTTTCTATCAAAATGTTTTTGAAAAATATCTAGATGAATTAGTCTCTACTAAAAATGAACATCGCAACAGGTAAATGGTTTAAGTTAAACCTTATTATTACTCTTTGATTAAATTGTCTAGAATTTTCTTTGTAAGATAGCGTCCAATATGTTTGGCTAATCAGTGCAACTTGGGAAATACATATACTCGTTAAGAGGCAATATTATATCTTCTAGACTAATGTGCGGGTTTGTATAGTGTACATATTTAAATTTTATCTTAATCATTTAATTGTACTGTAGTGTTTCTGTCTCAACGATATACACATTATCTAGGTATTTCAAAAATATCATTAAATGAGTTGCTGTAAGAATGAGCATTGATTGGTAAAATCATTTTAATTACAGCTACGGATTGTTCAGTTTTTCATTATGATTTGAAAATTAAGGCCTATAAAAAATAAAGGTAAAATTAAAAATAAGTGGTCCAATTTGAGGAAGATATGAAGTTAATAGTTCGATTAGAGTTTTAATAAAATTTTCTGGGTTGCAAGTGCAGAGTTGTTGATTTTAAGAAAGTAGAGTTGATGCAATTCCGTTGGAATATTATTGTTTCGGTTTTTATGCGTTCCTTCTGTAGTTCTATGTTCCATCACCTATAGTTCGCAGTTTTTATTTGCTGATTTGATGTTAAATGGCTTGACACAAACAGTCTGGCTAAGAACACCGCACGTTTCATACATCTCCGGATGAAAATACAATCATTTTTTGTTATCTAAATTGGCATTGATAGTCATCATCATCATCATCATCATCAGCCTGCAACCGTCCATCGTTGGACGTAGGCCTCTCTCATTTGTTTCCATGCATTTCTGTCTTGAGCCTTCTGGATCCAATCTCTTCCCGCAAAGTCTCGGATATCGTCGCTCCATCTTTTTGGTGGTCTTCCTACACCTCTTTTCGTTAAACGGGGCCTCCATCTCAAGAGTTTTGAGGTCCAGCGGTTTGGTTCATGCCGTGCTATATGTCCCGCCCATTGCCACTTTGCTTGAGCTACTCTCTGCATTATATCGGGTATTTTCGTTCTACGCCTTATTTCCTCGTTTTTCAGTCTATCTCTTAGACTCACTCCCAACATTCTGCGCTCCATCGCTCTTTGGGAAACTCTTAGCTGCTCGGCGCTCTTCTGGGTTACCGTCACCGTCTCTAAACCATAGGTTGCCACGGGCAGTATACATGTTTCATACACCTTTCTTTTCAGGCTATTGGGAATATCGGAATTTTTGAGAATATGCTGTAGCCTCCCAAAGGCTGACCAGGTGGCTCTTATTCTTCTTCTAATTTCAGATGTTTGGTTTTCCTTTCCAATCCTAATTGAATGACCCAGATAAATATATTCATCCACTCTTTCAACCGGTTGATTATCAATAAAAACAACTGCATCGCTGTTTGTCATTATTTTGGTTTTATTTATATTCATCTCCAGCCCTACGGTCTTGGATGCCTCATTCAATTGTATTAGCATAGCTTCAAGTTCGTCAATATTGCTAGAAATCAGTACGATGTCGTCCGCAAATCTCAGGTGGTTTAGCAGACATCCGTCAATGTTAATACCCATCCCTTCCCAATTCATTTGCTTGAACACATCCTCCATCGCCGACGTGAACAATTTTGGAGACATTGTGTCTCCTTGGCGGACTCCCTTTTCAACCTTTATTTTGTTAGTTTGAAGGTCTTCATCTACCTTTACGTGAAATGTAGCCTCTTCGTAGATGTGTTTAATTAGCTGCGAGTATCTGGAGTCAACTCTTGCGTTATTTAGTGCTTGGAGGACGGCGTGTATTTCAATTGAGTCAAACGCCTTTCGATAGTCCATTGATAGTACTAAGCTAAATTTACTGTTTTTTTTCTTATTTTAACTGTTACTATTGAATAACAGAGCAATTTTAATTAAAATATTTGTTTGATTGTATTATTTCTTGAAGTATCTTTCACTTATTTTATGGTTAGCGTCAATTAAAGATTTTAAAATAACTATAGAGGCTTGTTTGGATTTTGAACTGTATGAAACTGTGATGTATGATAATTGTCACTATTGGTTAAATTTGTGTAGAGGGTGTTGTGTGTTGCACACTCGTAAACTCGCCAGTTGCCATTTTTAAAATTCTTTTATTAATCTTTGCACTTTTGTTGTACACCACAATAACTTCTCAAACTTGCGCTTACTTAGCGTTTGCGAATTAAAAAAGCTTGTTTTAATACGGAGTCTGGCTCAATGATGAAGACATGTTTTTTTGGACTTATACGTGTAATGGTGAATACCGTGCGTTTACGTTGAGGACTTATTTTAAAAATGGTGACTATTTCGTAGGAACTTGGAACTAGTTCCGACCAAGATAACCATAATGTTGTAGATACACAATTTTCGACATACTGGTTCAGCGGAAATCACCCGGTAGAGTTCGTAACGTTTGGACACTCGAGAATGTTGCAGTAGTAAAGCAGGCTATTATCATATCGCCACAAATTTCCGTCGCTAAGCACGGAGAATTCTACATCACAATCTTACGTTACATCCATACAATTGATGGTAGCCCAGGAACTTAAAGTATATGAGTGGTACGCCTAGCAAGCTGCTTGCAAACACATGATGGTAAATGATCAGCTGATGCTGTAGTGTTCAGTAGTGACAAAGCTTATTTTTATTTATTGGGCTGCGTCAATAGGCAAAATTTTTGGTATTGGGCTCAACAAAATAAGCGATTTTTCTATAGTCAACGTATAATTGTTTAGTGTGCTGTTACATAATTTGGCATTATAGGACGTATTTTTTTGAGAAAGCAAGACGCGCACTGAGCCATTATGTTACAATATTAAGCAATTTTATAAAGCCCTGACTCAACAAACATAAAAACCAATGTTCCAACAAGATGGCGCTGATCGCCACCGCTTACACGGTGAGAATTTTTGAAGAAGATCTGAGGCAAATGTTTCGTTACATGCTAACAGCCTATCTATTGAGGAATTAAAAGATGCTATTCACAACGCGATCGTAAGAGTACCAGTGGAAATAACTGGATAAGCAATGTGTAATTTTAAGGTGAAGCTACAGAAGTATAGTGATCATGCAGGTAAACACTTTGAAGATGTCATCTTCAAAACTGGTTGACGACTAAATTGCAAGCATTGTTCTGGTATGATGGTACTATAATCATTAAACAGAACAGATGTTTTTTTATTGCTGTTTCGAGAAGGAAAAACCATTCTGCCGATCCTTGCAGTTTTAAATAACAATTGGAATGTACTTGCAGATTAAATTCTTAATAACGGAACGCGCACTTTTACATTCGACTATAATCCTTTGTTTTAAATTTTTTTCACTAAAGTTATGTCTTTGTCGAGTAAAATAATTTTAAAGTTTGCCTATTTTGTCGCTAAATGTATTTTCTAACCAAAAAATGTTAGAGGCCAAAGCAATTTTAAAATTGTATGATATTTAATAATAATATAACATCAGAAAAATTAATCTGTTATTTTAATATGTTATAAAGTATGAATATATTGTCCTAGATACTTTATCTGCAATTATACTATAATTTTCCAAGTGGCCCTCTTAAACAAAGCACTGCCTACCGATAAGACATTGCCAGAAGCGCGGCGCAATTAAAAACGACCGGAGCCGAGCCTGCAAAGCTATGTAATTAGATATCGACTTCACATTAAATAAATAACCCGTGAAGAAGTAGAAACCAAGTAACTAATTTAATGTTTTGATTCGCAACTGATAGGAATTTTAGCAGGAATTCATCGATCAGGCAGCGGATTTGATTGTGAATCCCCCGACTCAAATATCCAATATAATTAAGTTTCCAGTCGAACAGCTTTCGCATTTTCATCCCATCCACCAACTCAGCTCGTTCCCGGAGACTGCCGCCGTGATATACGCCGCTCGGTCCTCGGCGTCGGCGTCGCGGGCCCGGCCCGTAATGCGGCGAGCTGCAGCCTGCAGTTGTCCGGGCGCCGCTGATGGACAATTTGCAATAGCGTGAATGAACAAGTCGGAACCATCGCACGCTTCCACCGTAAATAACTTCCGAAAATGAGAGTGTCAGTCAGGCTGAAAGATGAAAACTGCTCCACATATAACCATAACCGTGATGTAACTACGCCCCTGCCGCTGCCATGCATGCATAACACCGTCTTTGCATGTTTAACGACCGCCCTGTGCCGTCGCATTCTCTTAGAAATATGATTAAAGCACACGTTCATTTTTCCGTCCGAATATAATGTCTAAACGACGCCACGGTGCGATCAGAAGCTGGCGCGCCGTACGCCGTAGAAGCGCCACGTCCAGGTCGTCGACGTCTTCCATGTTAAAGGCCACTCTTTATCCAAATAAGTATATCATCTAGTTAAAACGTCCTAAAAGAATAAAAAGAAACGAACGTAAAATTATTCACCCGTTGTTTACAACTCTGTCTCTTTGTTTCTACATCATTTACTATGATGCTTATTCTAAAAAATTTAAAAATTTAAATTGTTTTTTCATTTTGGTACTTTCAAAAAACACATCACCTATAAAAAATCCAAAATGTGACCTTATAATTAAAATACATCAATAAAAGCTAGAAAAAGCCCATAAAACGACCAGAGCACGTTAAGATTTTTAAAAAATCTAAGTTAGTAATGTAAAATTAAATTTATTTTTAACTTTTGAACTTCTTTTGATTGCAGAAACTTAAACAGCTTTGTTATTAGAACCAGTTTTTATAGATTACATTTCCAATTCAAGGTTGGCCTAATACTGAAATGGAAATAAAAACATTAAAATCAAATCATAACTCGCTTGTGCAATACATATTTGTTACATAATATATACAACAAAAAGAAATAGAAAATTGTCAAGTTCTGCTAGGATCTCGTAACACGTTTTGACAAAATATGAATTTGCTACTTATGGGGCGGGAGAGATATTTCTCGGAGGCAAAGCTTTTTGATGTTGAATCTGATATTAGATGATAAAAATTCGTTTAACTAAACCATAAACATAAAAAAGTAAATTGTCTATTACAAAACAGAAATTAAAAGCACTATAGGCATATTTGCGGCATAGTGAAGAATTAAAAAAAGTAATGTAGCGACACAAAGAACAAAATTTGACAATTAAATGATTGGGTTAAATATTGCTTTGTCTATTAAAAGAACCCACAATATAAATTTAAAAATATATAATATACAAACAAATAGATAGAGAATAAGGACAAAAAATGTAACAAGCAAAGAAAAATTTACGTTGGACATAATTTGTTACAAAAAAGTAAATGCAGACAAATAATAACAGGAATTAGGTATATGTATGTATGTATGATGTATATATGTATGTATACTAGATTATAACGTAAAGACCGCTTTGCGGCCTTGTTAAAGTATACTTTAATGCATGACATGGTAAAGCTTTCGAGCGGTGTGTGTTGAGGCGCTTCGCGCCTTGTAAGAAATGTAAACCCTATCTTTTCCCCACTTAAATGTAGCCACTGGCATATAAATGTAAAAGGGGCTATTTTTTAGACCACTTGCGCTAGTTTTCTTAAATTTCTAATCGCAGATTCTGATTCTACGTCAAATTTGGCTGTCCATTTTATTTTTTTCAGAAGGAACCGGCTGCTATTCTTAAGGTTTATAGAAATAAAGGATATACATATACTTTTTTAGGCGCTTATTGTATCTATTGACATGCACTTAAATTAACTTAATTCTACATACTACCCTATACACCCATAGGTTGAGCAAAACACAAACTCGTCTGCGCCGGCTAGTGGACAAAGAAACAACAATCTTGACCACAAAGTTACGATGGTAGCCCTGCGTATATATTAGTCGAAGAGCAAACTTAAACTAAAAAGGAATTTAAAAATAATACTCACCACAATAAAAAGAAAATGGACAACTATTGATTTCATAAAATATGAGAGAAAATGAATGCAAGTTATCTTTATTTTTATCAGAAAAAAAAACTGTATAACCCGGCAACAATTAAAAAAAATAGTAAGAGGGTAGAACACGAAGATAGCTCTGTTGTAATATATATATAAAATATATAAAGGCCTCGACGTGCCACACTGGCACGCGGCGGTCCCGATTTCCAACTCTGGCCGTCATACAAACATTTTTGGCGATCGCAAAGTACATTATCTCTTTCTAAATTAACGGGTTAGGCTAACCATCTGCCCGGGATACGCCCAACACAGTACCGCACAAGTGTGCGATTAGAAACAGGAACTAAATAGCCTACTTACAAGAAGAAAAAGAAGAATATCTATATTTAACAATAATTATAGCCTACTAAACCTAACTTTTAAAAATAGGTTTTATTAACAATATTAATAACCAATACAAATCTTACTAACCACAACATGCAGCCAGCCGGCTTTAGCCTCGGGTTATCAAGATGACATAGTGCCCGCATTTATACCATATATAACTTGCCACCGAAGTATGATCACAACGGTGCTTACTACACACAACAATTATCATTTCCACCCGTCACGCAGATACAACAACAAATGATATCAAATAATTCAAATACATATCTGAGCTCAACCCACAGTATCAAAACAAAGCAGTCAACAGTGCTGTACCATCTGACAGAGTCTTTGATAGATAACCCCTTAACAAAAAGGAAATATGTACGAAAGAAAACGAACATCAAAAGTAAAATTAAAAATAAATGTAACAGTATATCCCGTCAATCATCCCGTTTTATCATTTCAATACGTACTAATGTCCGGCACGGAAACTTAACAAAGAGGATTGTGCCTCAAAGACTATGAATAATGATTAGGTTAAAATCAATGTGGAATCCAGAAAAACTATCTCAAACTTAGCAATACACTCTAAGATAAAAAAGCAATATCATCTAAAACAGGATCGAGCGTACCGCTTTATACAGGGTGCGGCAACATAACTTCCTTTTTTGAAATGCGCGAATTCAGGCTGTAGGAGTCGTAGTGAGGCAGGAGTGGTTTCATTCGAAAGGCGTGGTTCTAAAGTTTTGTTCCCTACCCCTGTCAGTTGCCATCATGCCTACTTTTCGAACGAATGTTCTGTGATCGCAACCCAATGCGCCTTGCGAAATCGCTTTAATGTAGCCCCGTTGGGTCCCGTCCCGGACCCGAAATCAATTGTTACATGAGTCACTACGTTCAGATAAACTGGGAGTGCGACAAGACGAAGAACTGGAGTTCCTCGGTCCATTAGATCAACTCAGAACATTGAGGCAGTGACACCTTCAATCTTGCAATCCCCACGGCGTTCTGAGCGCAAACATGCATCTGCCCTTGGACTTTTCAATCGTTCAGTGAGGCGAATTCTTCACGATGACCTTTATTACGATTCCTATAAGTTGGTGACTATGCAGGAACTTTCAGAACGGGACTTCAATTCTCGGAGGAACGCATGTGAGACACTTCTCGACAACGTTCCAGAAGACGCAATTGTTTTTTTTTTCAGTGATTAACCCTATTTTCTCTTAGGTGGAAACGTCAACAAGCAGAACATGAGCTAATGAGCTGACAATAATACCCGAGAATTGCATCAGAGGCCTTTATATTCACCTAAAGTCACAGTGTGGTGTGCCATTTCCTCAGCTGGGATTGTTGGTCCCTAGTTTTTTGAAAAAAATGAGGTCACAGTGACAGTCAATTCGGACCGGTATGTGAACATGTTGCAGAAATTTTTTTCCCCAGATTTGATAAATTAGACTATGGGGACATTTGGTTCCAACAGGACGGAGCAACGGCTCACACTTCAAGAACATCAATGACTGTTTTGAAGGAATACTTCCCGGAGCGCCTCATCTCAATAAGGGGCAATTTAGAGTGGCCAGCCCGCTCCTCTAATTTGGCCCCTTGTGATTATTTTGTGAAGTTTTTTGAAATTCCGCGTTTATGTCAACATACCCGCTGCTATGCTGGTAAGGGTTATGGCTCACGCTATGTATCGGCTTATTCAGTGTATCGACAATGGAGGGGGGGGGGCGTGACCTATCTGGCATAATTTTCAAAAGTGTGTAAAACAAAAAGATATGTGCCTACATTACAGAAAAAAATAAAAAAAATTTTGATTCATAAAATGAGTTTTATTGTGTTTTGCTAAATATTTTTTTGTATTCTTATTTTACTGCAAATAAACGGGATTTAATTACCAGTTACAGATCAATTAAAATACTTAAGATTGACAATGGGCAAGAAATCAAAAGAAAACGAACGCCTCTTCAAACTCATAATAAAATTATTATAAATGGGAATAAACACAAAATAGTACAAATAATCCAATTCAAAATGCTAAAAAGAGTATAACAAAATCTCACGTTATGATTCAAATATTTTACTAATAGAAGAGAAAATCCAGACTTACCACTAACCATCTAAATAGGCTCACATGATAACCATAGCAACAAAGCAGTTATATAGGAGATTCTTTTAAAATCACATTTTTAAATATTTAAATTTTAACACATTATCATTCTGGTTCTGCTGCGGTGTTGTAAATCAACTTCTCTACATGTATTATGTTTTATTATTTGATAGATGTAAGTACACGACACACTTTAGGGTACCAGGGACTAGTGAACGAAAGAGACAGTTGTAAGTGTAGAAACCTAAAATTTAGATAACAGAATTTCTTATTAATTCTTTTTAAATAATATTAATGATTTTTCTTAAATTGCAGTTAGGACTTTTGTTACTAATCAACTAGATTTAGGTTTTACTTGATGGAAAAATTTATTTTACAATTTAAGGGTCCAGTATTAGATTAGATTATTTTGAATACCGTGCATATGCGCTTAAATATGCTGTAAAGTTCTATTATTTACCGTGGGGAATAAAACGTACAAATTTATTTAAAACTACTTATTTATTGTACTTAAAATTAAGCAAATTTATAACACTATTTATGCACATATACTATATACAACTATTGGCGTAAACGGCACATTATTTATGTAACTACAGCTCCCGCCTTGATATTCGCTTGCTTGAATTCAGAACTCAGAATCGGAATCTTCGTGCGCACTGACTCTTTGCGTGATATTTATATCTTATTGGGCCGGACTTCTAGAGCTTTCTCGTATCCACTCATATTTGTTGTCCGAATATTTTAGAAAGCATGATGCAAGTCGACTACCTGTTTTGATGCGGATGTCTTGTTACGGGGGGCTTTTGGAAACTCTAAGTCTTCACCGTTTGACAAAAATTGATAAGTTATGGTTGAAATTGTCAGATGTAAAACGTTATATAGTAAGATTGAACATATGATAACACCAAAACTTTATAACATTAGCGATTTTATATCAGCATCACATCATTCTTTTCGTGCGAAAATGTCGAGTTTTGAGCCGAATGAACGTCATTTGGGGGAACTTTTGATTTACTTCTTTAATTTGAAGAAACCTGCAGTTGAGGCGCATCGATCGCTTGTAGAAGCATATGGTGAGGCTGTTTTAAGTAACAGAAGTTGTCGTGAGTGTTTTCATAAGTTTAAGAACGGTGAGTTTGACGTCAAAGACCAAGAACGTAGTAGAAGACCAAAAGTGTACGAAGACGCGGAATTGGAAGCATTATTGGGGGAAAATTCCTGCCAAACGCAAGAAGAACTTGCACTTACATTAGAAGTTACTCAACAAAAAAAAATTGTTGGTAATTATCCAAAAACAAGAAAATTGGGTTCCATATGAACTGAAGCCGAGAAACGTTAAACGCCAATTTTGCACATGTGAAATATTGCTTGCCAAGCATAAACGAAAAGGTTTTTTTACATCGTCACTGGTGATAAAAAATGAATCCACTATGATAACCCAAAGAAAAGGAAATTATAGGGACTACGTGGCCATGATTCAACATCGACAGCCAAGCCAAATATTCATGGGGAAAAAACTTATGTTGTGTATTTGGTGGGATCAGCTTCGTGTCGTGTATTATGAGTTGCTCAAACCGAACGAAACCATTGCTGGGGCTCTCTACCGAACACAATTGATGAGATTGAGCCGAGCACTAAAAAAAAACGCGCCAACTACTACTCCAGACACGACAAAATTATTCTCCTGCATGATAATGCTCGTCCACATATTGCGGCGCCGGTCAATACCTACTTGGAAACAATCAATTGGGAAGTCCTACCCAACCCGCCGTATTCACCAGACATTGCCCCTTCCGATTATCACTTGTTCCGATCGATGGCACATGGCCTGCCTGAGCAGCACTTCACATCATATGAAGATACCAAAAATTGGGTCGATTCGTGGATGAAGCGATCTTCCGACGCGGTATTCGTATGCTGCCAGAAAGATAGGAACAAGTAGTGGCTAGCGATGGACAATACTTTGAATAAAACATAAGGTTCCGTTCTTTCACAATAAATGCCCAATTTTTGATAAAATAACGCCGGAAACTTATTTGTATTCTTTTTATTTAAATCCGACTTTTAAAAGGTAAATAATTCAATAAGTTAATTTTTAAAGTTTGCTCTAAATTCTATGGAATACAATAATTGTAAATAATAATTAGTATTTTCAAAATCCTGAAATATCTTTACGACTCTAATAGTAATTGTATAAAAAATAAAGAAAATAATTTCCCCATGTCATAGATTTTAATTGGCTTCCATTGTAATCTAATTTGTGGTTATATATTTGAACACAAAAAAATCATAAAGATGGTATCTTGTTTGTATTCGTAGGTAAGTGTGTTTACTTTCCTGTAGATAAGCAGTAACAATTGTAGTTTACAATATTTTGTTGCAGATTTTTGCTTTTCGTGGTGGTTAGACTCGATTGTTATTTAGTGTTTTTGGACTCAGTCATCAATGATTAATCATTTTTTGCCTAGTTGTTGCAGAAGCGTCTTACATTCATCCATCTCAATTATAAAGGGTCTGCTAATAAGGATGCAGGAAAGTAAAAGTTAATTTGGCACATAGGTCATGTTTTTCTTCTATCAAACCCACAATCATTTTTTAGTTTAAGATTTGCCCTTTTTGCTTTGGAGCCATATTCGAATGAAGACTGCGTTAAAGTGATTAAAGAACACTACAAAAATGGTGAAAAATAAAAAACGCCTATTGACCTCGCCGCGATTATTTCGGTAGCCATAACCGTTCAAATCAGACCACTATCAGACGTTTGCGAAAATTCAGGGCCTCTAGTTCTGTTCGTGGTATGCCAAAGAGTATTCACACTCCGGCTAATACCGCTGCGGTGAAGCAGAGTGTGAAAGAGGATCCAAAACTCACAATATTGGACATTTCGGAGACCAGTTTACGCCGTATTGTGCACAAAGATTTGAATTTACACGCTTACAAGATCCAACTGACTCAAGAACTTAAGCCAATTGACTATTTCAACTGACGTGTGTTCTCTAATTGTTTTCATCGAAAATCATTTTTAGCGATAAGGCGCATTTCACATTGAATGGGACAGTAAACAATCAAAACTGTCGCATTTGGGTCAACGAGGATCCAAGAGAATATCAAGAACAATCAATGCATTCTCAAAAAGTAAATGTTTAGTGTGCTCTATGGTCAAAAGGTGTCATTGAACCTTGTTTTTCAAAAATAAGCCTGAAAATGTGACTACTATGAATTCTGAGCGATACCGCAATGACGATTGTTCTCAAAACTTAATCAAACTGACATAAATGATATTTATTTTTAACAATACGGCGTAACATGCAACATAACACGTGCGAATATCGAGTTATTGCAGTTGAGTTCGGTGAACGTTAAATTTCGAAAAATGGAAATGTCAATTGGACTGCTCGTTTCTGATTTGACGTTTTTAGACTTTTTTGTGGGGATATCATCATTCAAGACCTCAAAAAACAACATAATTGCCGAGATAAATACCATTGAAGCGACGCTATGTGAAAGTTTTATCGAAAATTTCGACCATCTTTAAAGCCAGTCCTGGTGAACATTTGAGTGATAACATTTTTCATACATAAATGGAATGCAACTTATGCAAGGACTATGATTGTGTCTTATATAGAATTATTGCGGCTTGTATTTTATTTGTTTGATATTAAAGTTGTTCTTGGTGTGGTTATTTATGAACTTCCGTGTGCCATTCTGTCAGGTGGTATGGTAAGGCTCTAAACTTCTCGTGGGAGCACGGCTGCGAACTGTCCAGTCGTCGCGCACCATCTCTGATACAAGACGATGTGGCAAGCATCGCGCCTTAAACGACCGCCATTATTACCCCTGCTCAAGCAAGCGCATTCCGGTTAGTTTGATAAAATGAACAATAAAGAATTCTGAGCGAAATGTATCTCTAATATGACTGCAGCACCTCTTTCCTGATCCTGATTAGTTTAGTTTTGATTTGAAAACAATTTGCGTTTTTTCGGCGAAACGAATAGATTTAATGTTTATTATTAAGCTCACTGTTTATGACTATTTATTTATTACGTTAAGTATAATGCCGTTTTGATTAGAGAGTTACATGAAGATTGCTTTAATTTAAGAACGCAACCTGTAGGTTGATTTACTATATATATTCTGTGAGTGGCGTTATTGGTGGTGAGTGTTTAAACGCGTTTCTATATTTTTTGAATTACTAAGTTGCAATACTTTGCTTCCATTTAATGTTTTATAGAATTTTGAATTCAGTGCAACTTTTACAATTTATATACATTCAGCTAATATGTTTTTCAGTGTTTGCAGTCGGTTAATATACCTGTACGATTTCTGTCGCATTTCACACATTTAAATAGCCTAGCGAAATATGATATGTATGCAAGCTCAAGAGTTATTTTCATATTTCCTAGCTATTGAATAAAAGACATATCAGTCGAATTTCGTTTATCTGTTTTAATAAACATTAAAATTTAGCCAGTGAAGAACGTCATTAGACACGTTAGTAAAAACCTGTTCCGTCTGCTCCAGACGTTTATTTGACTTCATTATAATGCTTTGGTTTTTCTATTTTGTTTTTATTCTCATTTAGGTCTCATTTAGTTTGTTATATTACTACTTTCTGGTTTATTTAATAAAGTTACAAATACCGATTTTATTATCAAATATTATTTTAAATATAATTATCATTAATGACTGTCCTGAGCATAGAATGAGATGCCTACATGACTATTTCTGGGCCTCTGAGAGCTCTTCTTGTGAGATCAGCATAGAACATCATTAGAAGTTAGTTGCTTACTTTATGATTAATATTCAAAATGTTGCCGACAGCATGGTTCTCATCTTCTACTTATTCTTTATATCTGTAGTTAGCACTGAATAGTGAAAGTTGCACGTAATTACTTTGCAAGGCTTTATTAGTATTTTTTTGTAGGTATGGCATATAATTTTTCGGTATTAAAAGTTTGATTCATTTTCTATAAGTTTCACTGGAAGGTTTCTTGTTTTGTTATGTTGGTTAATTTATTAATTTAGTAATATCTACCATTGCATATATGTGTATCATGTCAGTAGTGGTTTACAGATTATTTGCTTTTTTAGGGGTGCCAAATTATTTGTAACGATTATTTGAGTTATTCTTACAGTATTGTTTATTTTTTCAGTACTTATATCTGAACGTCAATGGAATATTTTATTGTAAAATTTTCGGTGATTTTAGTTGACTGCGCAACGGATGGAAAATTAGGTAGAAGAGGAGATGAGTTATTATAGCGCTGAATATTGTTAGCTGTTAGAATATTAAGTGAAAGTTGCATTAGCGATTTCATGGTGTAGTTTTGTTGTTCAATCATTTGTAACTACTAGTTTTGTTGTAGTATTATTGGGAATTTTGTGTTCAGTTATTAGTCGATATTGCGCTCACACTTAGTCGCAATTTATTTTCGTGGAATGAACTACCATAAAAATTAAATTAAACTTCAATACAATAAAAGGAAAATTCAGTTTTTGGGAATAATGTCAATTTACGTAAATTGTACATAGTCAAAAATCAGCTATAACAATTAGACAATTTTTCAAATTACGTTTTCTTTCTTCTTTTATAACTTTACGTACTATTAGAGCGTAACGTAATCTATTCGCTTGCTAAATGTATTTCAGTTTCGTGCCATCGCACTATAGATATAGTTTTTATAGTTGTTTAGAACGCATTTTCAATGTTTTCTTTTAATTTGAGCTTCTCTTCCTTACATCAATGTATTCCGTAATTGCTTATATACACCTTATATAATATCAAAAACACATTTGTGTAAAAATGTGTATATCATTGAAGAAATGTTATATTATAAGTGTTGCTAATTAATTTAATTTTACTCATTGCTTTCAATTACCCGCAGTATGTCAAATTTGTTGTTTACGTCAGCTTTTTATCACTTTATGTTAAAACGTATTTTGCCATTTTATTGGTTCTGCGAGAAATATTCTTAATGAAATTGAGTTTCATTATTTAATTTTTTTCATTATTGACTTTTGCAAAATGGTAATGTTAATTTATTGACACAAAAATCACCGACAACTTTTTAGTTGGTTTGATAAAAATAAAACATGTATTTATGCTTATTATTTATTGAAATTTAGTTATAGGTAAGATTGCATTAAATTCTTATTTTGCCACATGCATTAATTATTGAACTCAAATATTTTAATTTGTGGATTTACTGAACTGCCTTCTTATAATTTTATTTTACTTTTATTTGATCTGCAGCTATATCTATTTTCGTATTACGCTCTTTAACTGTATCATTCCATACAAAAGCCTTACTCTCAATATTCTCTCATGATTTCTTCGTCATTGGCGGTTTTGAATGCCACATATTGATTGGAACTCTATTAGCAATCGACTAATTTTTCTTATAAAATTTTTGTAATTTTCTACTGGTATATTTAAAATAGTTTTTAGTGAGATTAGCATAACTTTTCTTTTTTAATATGTTTTATATTTGCTCTCGGAGTACAGTGATCTCGGCAGATCCATTATACACCAAAAATTTACAGTTTTTTAAAATAATTTAGTTATATTCTTATTCTTATTTAGTAATTATTACAAAAATTAGTTTAATTGTCAAGCTTAATTTCTTTTTAAAATTAATTTTATGCATTTTACTTGTTATTCCTAATATAATTTTTTTAATTAGTGCTATTTTTTGAACCAATTTTTTTATATATTAGTAACGGAATTGTCGCCATTTAATCTATAAATCTGTAACATTGAACATGCTTTATTTAAATTATAGAGAGTATTTTTAATTTTTTTATACATGTAACTATTTCTGCTTTTAATACTTTTATTTGTGTCTATTGCTCTTTCTACATGATTTACTGTTGAATAAGTACTGCTTTATATCTGTTATCTGTCATACTTTAAATGTATGTTTGTTGAGCGTATCCATCAGGTATATTAATATTATATTCTCATCTTACACATTTGTTTTTTATAATCAAAACACTAATTTACATTTAATTTTGTCTTTTCTTGTATACTTTTAAATTTTATACAACGGTTTTCTAGTTTTTCTTGTTATTTTTATTATCCTTTGTTACTTGTATTTTATTAGAACAGTGAATTTTATTTTTCCGCCGAAGTGAGCATAATATTCAAATGGGAACCATAAAAATTAAAGGGTACCTTTTAGAAACAGCCCTAACCTTTACATATTTGATTCTTCTTTAATGAACTTTAAAACTGCATTATCTCGTGTTAAATTAGAGATTTTAAAAATCGAGAAGAAGAAGTTGGACAATCAAACAATTTCTAAAAATCGAGGTCATACGTTGGCGAATAATAAATACAGAATTATCTAACGCTCTAAAAATCTAAAAATAACTAACTACTGCTTAGGATTTCCCTTCTTGCAGTTAATCAGGTGAAGATAACTGACAGGATAAATAGCAACATTGAGGCATATAAAAACGAGTGCATTACTATTATTCCAGTCTAGGTTGTGATACATACTCAAAATCGTCACAGGAATAATTTTTTTCTATAAAAGACATTATGACTATGGGAGCTGAGATAAATCGCAGATTCGTCCGAAAGTGTAACTTTTACTTGCTAAAGCGTTTTTGCAGTCTACGTGCCTGTGTGGATTAGTAAATTCGCTAACGTTTAATAAATTCACACATTTCATTTCTATGTCCAGTTTAATGGGTTTGTTCAAGATTTATTCTAGCATTTTCAACTCTGCAGCATATTTTTGTACAAATTTTCCCACATCTCCACTACGTTTAAACTTTCAATGGTCGTCCCCTTCTTGACACAGGCGAATTGCGCCTATTATCAAGAACTTCTTTTTCCATTGACACATCACCTATGGTAGATGCTATCTTCTTAAAATACGCGCTAAAATCTTACAACATGTTTGTTGATTAATGTATTATTGTAATCGATACTCAAGCACTCATTCAGTAATTACCATATAAACATTCATTGAATCATTAGCGGACGTATTTTGATTGATTTTTTCAATTTTTTATATTACTATAATGAAAGGTAGAAGGTGTCGGATTGTCAGTCTCCCATTCGGCGCCTCCTTATTCATTAGATATGTTGGTAACCAGAAAGAAGTGGGATAAGACACAACGGATTTTTATGTAGAGTGGAAATAACGGAAAATCATTATAAACCAATACATTATACATATTGTACAGTAATTACCGCAAGTAACAGAAACTTAAGCGTATTTAACTTTGGACATGTTTTAATGGTAAGAAAGGGCAAATAATACAATTAAAATTATCCCATGAGGGGTAACTAGTCCCCCATCGGGCGCCTCCCCAGGTGACGGATAGGGGAATGCTCACCAGATATGGCGGGTACCGGGGAAATAAAATACCCGGGGCGGACCAAAACTAGTAGGTATTGGGAAGCAGCAAGTACCACAACTGGACTAAGGCGGAAGAGATGGACTCTGGAACGGCTTACCCCCCAGATAGTCATAGACGACGGCCACATAATGGCCCTACCGGTTATGATACTGCGATGAGGAAGGCAACGGAAAACCACCTCATTACTTATTTCCTAGTACAATCATCATGGCTGAGAACATACAAACCACGGCCCTCAGTCCCCGGCAGACCTTCAATGGTCAGAGGGTGCGAAGAATCCCGGTCAGCTATGAAAATTGCAACATGGAATGTCGAAGTATATTTGGAGCAGGAAGACTGCAAAATGTAACCAAAGAGATGAATCGACTACAGCTGGACATTCTCGGAATTAGTGAAGTACGGTGGCCAGGATCTGGTAAAATAAAACAGATAATGGAGTAATGTACTACTCAGGCAGTAAGGAAGCAAAACACCAACATGGAGTCGGAATAATAGTCACCAAAGAAACTAACAAAAGCGTCACTAGTTTCACACCACTATCTGAAAGAGCAATGTTAATACAACTATGTGCCACAGTAGGTAAAATAAATATAATCCAAGTCTATGCACCTACCAATGAGAAAAACGCGGATGAAGTAGAAGAATTCTATGAACAAATAGACACCATTCTATCTATAACCAAAAAGAGCGATGTGACATTAATAATAAGAGACTTTAATGCCAAAATTGGAAAAGGAAGAAGTGGAGAACATGTAGGAGAGTTCGGTCTTGGAATGCGAAATGAAAGGGGTGATAGACTGATCCAATTTTGAATTTATAGTAGCCAACACATTCTTTAAACTGCCAGATAGAAGATTATGGGCTTGGAAATCACCACAAGACACACCACAGAATATTTGCCGAAATCAAATTGACTATGTTTTAATTAGAAAACGATACAGAAATAGTACAAAGTCGGCAAAAACATATCCAGGGACAGATATAGCGTCTGATCACAATCCTGTTGTCATAAAAATGCATATAAAACTTAAGAAGATACAAATAACAAAGAAGACAAGTAGAATAGAAGTGCAACACCTGAAGGAAGAAAACATAAGAACACAAGTTAAAAATGAAATAAATAACAATTTAAGCAACATAGGAAGACACTCCTTGGATAACAACGACAACATAGACTTAAGATGGCATACCATAAAAGATGCGATAATGAAACCAGCGAAAGAAATACTCACCGAAAGAAAACCAACAAAGAAAAAAAAGTGGATGACAGACGAAATCTTAGAGCTGATGGAAGAGAGAAGAAAAAGTAAAATAAAAGAGGACGGCAAATACAGTGAAATCCACAAATTGATAAGGAAAACAATTAAAACGGAAAAAGAAAATTGGATGAAACAAGAATGTGAAGAAATAGAAAAGGCACAACAGAAACACGATATGTTTAACGTACACAGAAAGATCAAAGATGTCACAGGTACATACAAGAAGAGACAATCAAACATTTTAAAAGACAAACAAGGAATAATTATACTAGATGTAAAACAAAAAATAGAAAGATGGAAAGAATATATATTGAAGAACTATTCGCCGATGACAGAAAGGAAGACTATAAAACTATTGAAGGAGAACATGGCCCCAAAATAACAAAAGAAGAAGTCATTAAAGAATTTGAAACATCAAAATGCGGTAAAGCAACTGGACCAGACGAAGTTCCAATTGAACTAATTAAACTAATAGACGACGACCAAGTAAATATTCTTGTAGACATACAACACCATATACTCAACTGGTATAATACCAAAAGAATGGCTGAATTCAACGTTTATTACAATACCAAAGAAAAACAACGCAAAGGAATGTTGTGAACATAGAACGATAAGCTTAATGAGCCACAAGCTTAAAGCCTTTTTAAAGATCATACACGCAAGAATATATAAAAAACTAGAAGTAGATATTAGTGAGACACAGTTTGGCTTTAGAAATGGTTTTGGAACAAGAGAAGCATTGTTCACACTAAACATACTAATACAGAGATGCAGAGATATTAATAAAGAAGTATACGCATGCTTCATAGACTACGAAAAAGAGTTAGACACGATAAACTAATGAAACTCCTAAAACAAAAGAACATAGACGTAGAAGACATGCGGATAATTTGCAAACTTATATTGGCAACAAAAAACAACAGTAAAAGTAGAAAATCAGCTGACAGAAGAAATAAAAATACAGAGAGGAGTTCGGCAAGGTTGTATTCTTTCGCCCATGTTGTTCAACCTATACTCGGAAGCAATATTTCAAGAAGCACTAATGGAAGAAAACGGTGGTATAGTAGTAAACGGAAAGATAATTAACAACATACGTTATGCTGATGATACTGTACTTTTAGCAGATAATATTCCAGATTTACAGAGACTTATTGAACGGACAAATGACATCAGCAGAAAATATGGTCTCCGAAAGAATTTAAATAAAATTAAATACATGGCAATCACAAAAACACCAGTGAGCATTCCTGACATTAGAATAGATAATGTGAGTATAGAGAGAGTAAACAAATATAAATACCTGGGAACATGGGTGAATGATAATTGGGAATACACAAATGAAATAAGGACACTTATTGAAATGGCTAGAGCCACGTTTGTAAAAATGAAACAAATTCTAACCAACGGGGATTTAAGCTTGGAAATACGGATGAGGACAACCAGATGCTATGTTTTCAGTGTTCTCTTATATGGAATGGAGGCATGGACCCTAAATAAAGAAATTAGCAGAAAAATAGAAGCATTCGAACTCTGGATATACCGGCGAATATTGAAAATATCATGGATGGATAGAGTGACAAACGAGGAGGTGCTACGACGAATGAACAAGAACAAAGAACTCCTGTATACAATAAAGAAAAGAAAGCTGGAATATTTAGGCCACGTAATGAGAGGGAACTAATACCAAATTCTACAACTGGTAATACAAGGAAAGATACATGGAAAACGAGACGTGGGAAGAAGAAGAATATCCTGTCTTAAAAAACCTACGCCAGTGGTACGACTGCACGTCAAGAGAATTGTTTAGAGCAGCAATCTCCAAAGTTAGAATAGCAATGATGATTGCCAACATCCGATAGGATACGGCACCTAAAGAAGAAGAAGAAGAATGTTAGGACGTCTGTATGGCGGAAAAATTAGACAAATCTATAATCGAAATTAATTGGATTGGTATCCAAGTACTGACTAATAGTTTCTCTCTATTAGTCAATACTGTACAGTAATGAAAAAGCTCTGGTGGCATTTTCACAAAAGAACATTAATTTGAAAATAACCAAGAACATATAAGTGGAGTACGTGTTGTCAAAAAAAATATTAATAGGTTTGTAAAATCTTACGCACATATATAAAAACAAATTGTCCTAGCACAATAACATATACAAGCTGTTAGTTTTAACATATTTGAGATATATGCGACAGCAACAATAAAGGACATAGGCAAGAATGAGAAAGGAAATCAATTCTGGAAACAAATTAGAAATGTGGTAAAGAAACTAAAACATCAAGTTATAAAACTCATTATTGGTAATTTCAATTCAAAGATAAATCAAATTTATATAAAGATATAGTAGAAAACTGTGGGTTAGTAAAAGAAAGTGGTGATCTACTGTGTCAATTCTAAATACATTCTACTAATTAGCACCAAGAAAATATAAAAAATCTTGAAGATAATGACAAAAAATAGCAATAAACGAGATAGTAGAAACCAGCTAACAAAATATTTTGAAACTATAGAAACATGTTCAGGTACGGACGTAAACATGTATAAGTAAAGAAAGATCATGTTTATTAATTGATAACATTAAAATGAGAGCAAAAAAGGTAAAAATAAGATAGTACATAAATGAGACTTAACCAAACTAAAACGAGAAAGGTGTAAACCCAAATTTGCAACTACCGAAAGAACGCAACTTTTTATGAAAATCGAACTCATATTTTATTTTGGTCTGAAGTACTCGTGTACCAAATTTGGTGTCAATCGTAGCTTTAGTTTTTGAGTTATAGTAATGACACGCAGACGGGATTGTAATGTCATTAACTACCTCTTAAGCGTGAGCACGCTTTCAATAGTTAGTAACTACATACCAAAGAGACAACACAATAGAAAATAAACCAAAACGCCAATAACAAAGTAACGAGGAGAGTAGATTAAACTGACAAAGAAGGGCAGATAATATATTGCTGTTTAAAAAAATGAAAAAGTAATAAAGTGGAAATGATAAGCAATATAAATAAATAAATAGAATAATAAAATTAAAGATTAAATAAAAGAAAAATGGTTAAAATAAAAATGTAATGAAAGAATTACAAGGGACACACGACTGATTTAATTTGCATAAGACGATATAGAACATTGCTGGTATATACATACAAAAACAAAATGTACACTACTGGATGAATTCGTCTTTGTTATAGTTTCTACAAAAAATAATACTAAGGTATGTGATGTTATAAATCATCACATTAACGTCACACAGTCTCAAGACATTTACACGTGCTGTACACAGAAAAATACAATAAAAATCTAAAAATAATATAAAAGGCAGCCAATTAGAACCCCAAAACAACTTGGGAACGAATAATGTTTTGTTTGGTATACAGATCATAGTGCAAATATGTAAGGATATTAATAGAAGTATTTATATGTATTTTCTATGCCTTTGACAAAGTTAAGAAATTAATAGATATTAGAAAAAAAACAATTTAGATGATAAAACAATCTTTATTGGACATAAAAAAGCTAAAGCAACAATAGATGATAAATTAACGGATATTGTTGATATCATTTTAGGACTACAACAGTGGCGCATACTAACCTTCCTGTTATTTAATGCTTGATAGTAAGACTTTAATGTCGCATGTGAAGTAAGCGGTCAAGGCTCTCATGTTCGTCGTCAGCACCTGGTCGTCGCGCGCCATATTTAATACGGGCGATGTGACAAGCAATTAGGCTTTAGCAGTCGCATTATTACTCTTTGTTTAAATAAACGAAGGTACTCAATCATTTTTAGTGAGTGAGTAGACCACCCACCAGGCATCCAAACCCTGAATTGAACCCCGGTCCGTCCGCATTCTGCTGAACTCAACCGTTTAACCTTTATTTATTGTTTAGTTATACAAATTCTTTAAACAAAGCTTTGCATGAATCAGCAGAAGGAATAGCAGTTGGCGGAAAGAGAATAAACAATTGCAAGTACGCTGATGATACTGTTTTTATAACTGACTGCGAACAAGACTTACAGAACTGATTGGATAGAGTGGTAAAATCCAATAAAAAGCATGGTTTTACCACTATTAGAAATAAAACAAAGATTATGGAAAAAGGGCAAATACCCAATCTAGCAATTACTTTTGTTAACCAACAGATAGTAGTGGTAAATCAATTATCTTATAAGAGGCGATTTGATGGTTCGTCACACTTGCGCGGCGTGTGAAAAGCACTGGTTGCCAGAGTAACGCGTTTGGGGCCACGAACGATCGTCGTATCTTTAAAGCACACTGCAATTTTAAAAACTTAAATTAAAATTAAGTTATTTATCCTACTGTTTTAGTTTTTCTGTTCTTTTTTGCAAATAAGCGAGGCGACGTGTATGTGCCGAAAGAACTCCGGAGAAAAGTTGAAGTAGAAAACCAAGCAAGACAACTGCGACGTTCTCAAAGAACATCGCAAGGAATAGCTGCAGAATAGTAACGATTGCTACAGAAAGTTCGTAAGACTTGCATTTTCTATAGCAGCCAAGCGTAGCTGGGCGGATTTTCTAGTAAGGTTCATACATATATTACTTATTAAACAACATACACCACAACATGCAAGAAATTAATGCACGCATTGAACAAGCAAAGAACACGTTTATAAAGACAAACAGTCGCTGCGTAACAAATAAGTCAGTTTCATTTTTAGTAGCTTTATATGGGGGTCAATGTAGTCGCACGGTTAAACGTTGAACTGTGGTGCGGATGGATCCAGTTTTATGCCCAGCAGGTGGCCTACTCAGTCGCTATAAATAATTGAGTACCTGCGTTTACTCGAACAAGGGGTAAAAATGGCAATCGTCTAAGGCGCGGTGCTTGCCACATCGCCCCGCATTAGATAATAGTACGTGACGACCTGGAAGTAAGGGCAAGCATATGGAAGGCTCGACCTCTGGTTTCTCAGACTTTTCTCCTACGAAGGGCCTAGAGTTTCGCAATTTATTATTATTTTCTTTATATGGAATGGAGAGGTGGAAGATTAATATAGCTATGATTAATCAAATGAAAGCGTAAGCTCTTAAGGATTTTATGGATATATATTTAGAGCATATGATAAGATAAACGATCATATAATAAATTATACAATACAAAATAAAAAGTTGCATAAATGTAGACACAAGAAAACTATCATGAATAAAAACTCTAAGATAATTATATGGAAAATCCACTATATCTTTGATCATGAAACAGTCTTCAAAGTAGTCAACAGCAAACCTCGAGGAATGTTTAAACAAAGCGTGGAAGATTCTATGGTAATGATTTTAAAATATACATATTGCCGTTGCTTAAATTTCGCCTATTTGTGGAAACGTTTCAAATCCATAGGGATCCTTTCTTCAATTCATGAAGCGCCCATGAATTTTAATCAGCAGTAAACCTAAAGTCGGATCCTTACATTCTCCAGCCCGCGATAATTTTTTAACGGGAATAACGCTGAGCGCCAGAGCTTACTTATTGACGGCTTTAGAAAGGGTCGGTTATCATATCTCAAATTAATAGTGGCGTTCTAGGTCCGAGCGGCAACCGAAGCGAACAAAGGCGCCGCTCTCTCGCCGGCGATAACGGAGCATTAAAGCGCGATTGATAACTACGTAGGTGCAATTTTCTCCGGCATTGTCATCCGAATAAAACCCTTTTATCCGAATGCGAATAATCTGAAGATTAATTACGCAAAAGAATTGCCGGCGCGGCAAAAATTCGGCGGCTGATTGCGCGCGAGCGCTTCCCGGGCCCGTTAGCGGCGCGGGAGTTAGCGAGAATAAATGATGAACGAATTAACTTATAGACAATAATCCTATTCGATTTCTTTTCGGGGCGGCCTTATTGCGAGCGTTTAGGCCGACCATCCATCTCCGGCTTGCAGCCATTAGCCGGTATCGCTTAGCCGCGCGTAATGGACCGTGCTTTGACTGATGCGACCTCATATGTCCCGTCCCGTCCCGGCCGCCGCCGCCGCCTGCTGCTTGTGCTGCCGCTGCAGCCGCCGCGATGCTTCGCTTCTTGCTCGGCCCTTTTTGCCAAATTCACATTTTAAGCCCGTGCCGCCCGATGCAGCTCTAATAATTGATTGCCTTCGAGGCGCATTTGTCGCCGAGGCACTAAGTCCATGGAAAGCGGATGGCTGCCTACTACAAAAGAAGAACGTCGAGTCGGAAGTGCATGGGAAAAAACGAGCGACTATTGTAAGAGCAAACTGAAACACATTTTAAGAAGAAATAGAGACGAATTCATACTTGCAATCTATTCTACTTATTCTGGTTTGCTACTCCGGTTACGTCTTACTGTACCCTCTAAAAATACATCTGCAGTGTACGTATATAATCCATATAACCCATATATTCACAACAAGCTGATTCAAATCCTATTGTCACGTACTTGCTATTGATTTCTACAAAGCTTTGCCATGTCCTTTTTTCCTATCTCAAGTTCTAATTTCGTACCAACAAATACAACACCGGGGCTTGATTAACCCATAGACTGAGTAAGCTTCAACCTAGGACGTCAAGATGGGGGGGGGGGGGGGTTGTCATGATTTAAGTTTACTAAACGAAAAAAAGAGCTCAGAGGAACTTTGAATTGGTTATAACTATTCAACTTTAAAGTTGCACGTACATTCGTCTTTATTCGAAGTATAATATTTTTTTAAATCTATCCATATTACTCCCTTTGCACTTTACTTCTCTATTTTGTACCCTCTACTGGTTTTGATTCACTATCATTGTTTTACTTTTCTTAATGTTGACTTTCATTTTTATTTTCTCTATTTTCTTCACCCATATGTTGACTAATTTTGGATTTTATTCGTATCTGCCATTATAACTATGTCACCTGTATAAATTAGACTTTTCACCTTAACTGGTTCCAGATTTCTATATCTTATTATTATGTCCAATTCTCTCGTTTTTTCCTTTAGATTTTTTACTATTTTATCCATTATTATTATAAAAAGTAACGGGCTTAGGATATCGCCCTGTTTTATGGCGCTCTCCATTTTAAATTCCCCTGGTGATAGTTCAGGTATTTGAATTTTTCATCTAACTACTTTGTATATAGTTCTGATGGCTTATATTAGTTGTCATTTCTATTTCCTCTAAGCATTACCATATTCTTCCTCGCTCAAGAAAGGTTAACAATAGTTCATCACCTTCCTCTATTTTTCTTTCTATAATATTCCTCAATATACATAGATTGTCATTAGTTTGCCCATTTACCTTAAATGCCCCTTGTTCTTTCTTTAATTTACTTTCTATTACTTTTCTAAGTTTCCCTTCCAAAATTCTGGTATATACTTTAAAGCACATCGAGGATAGACAAATGGCTCTATAATTATCGCATACTGTCTGATCTCTTTTTTATATATTGGAACTATTAAGTTCTTTTCCCAGTCTTCCGGAATTTTCTTAGTTTTCCATGCCTCCTCACATATTTTCCAGAGCCTTTTGTTACCCTTTTTTCCCATGAATTTTATCATTTCTGGGTTTATTTTATCCTCGCCACCTATTTTCCCAAACTTTATCTTTTTCAGTAAATTTTCCAGTCTCTCTTTTGTTATATCTTTTATCTCTTCTGTTTCTTCTCCTGATTCTTTCCTTTCTCTATTTGATTCCATTTCTTTAATGTTTCATTTCTTTTTAAACTTTTGCGTAAAGTAGTCTTTCCATACTTCTATTTCTTTTTTGTCTGTTGTAATATGATAATTTTTTTTTGATGGCTTCCTCTCTTTTTTCTTATGTTGGCCCAGAAATTCCTATTATTAAGTGGCGATGCGAAGCGTAGTCACTTATTAACTTCATGTTGTCCGTCCGTCCGTCTGAGCTAATATTCTCAAATTTGTTTTCACCAATCGACAGGTGACCAAAAAGGCTTGTTTGCTACTGATTTTGAAACTGATTGCTTAAAGGTCAACTAGAGGGTTCTCAAATTTGGGACACTGCTTCGCCACTTCGCTATGCAGCTTTGCAGGTTTATTATCTTTATATGTTTTATTTATCTCTCTTTTAAAGTTTTCCTAACTTTTCTTTTTAGCTTCTTTTATTGACTGTTTTACTTTATTTCTCCTATTTATATACTCATCTCTATCCTGTTGCTGTCCAGTTTCCATGTATTTCTTGCAGGCCTTTTTCTTTTTCCGTATTTCTTCTTTTACTTGGTCATTCCACCAGTTTGTTTATTTTTGTCATCTCACAGACACTTACTACCTTTGAATATATTAGTTCTTTAAATGCTTTCCATCTTTCCTCCATTGTCCACTTACTTTTCTGTAATTCTTGTCTATAAAACTCTTCGTCAGTTTCTTCTTGATAGTTTATCCTGTCTTTTTCTTCTTTTAGTTTATTTATCTTCACCTTTCTTAATTTTATTTCATTTCCTGTTTTTTGCTTCTGTATTTTCCATGTCGCTCTTACATTAATCTATGATTAATTTCTAGTTCCTCCCTCTTCTCAGTTACTATTTGTTGTATACTATGTCATAATTCTGGTGTATAAATTATATAATCTATTATTCTTTTGGCCTGTGTCTCCTCTGTCACAAACGTATACTTGTCTTTTAGTTTTTCCCATCAAAAAGTTGCTTAACTGACAGAATTCTAACATTTTAGTTCCATTTGCATTCATTATTTTCTCTCCATAACCGCCCATGCATTCCAGCCCTCTATTTACATCTCTTCCTACTCGAGAGTTTTAGTCCTCCATTATTATTTTTTTATCTGTATCCTCTTCCACTTCGTATATGTTTTTCTGCAATTCATTAAAAAATTCTTTTAACTTTCCTTCCTTTACTTCCTTCTATTGGTGCGTATACTTGTATAAATACTATTTTTTTTTCATTTGCAGGTGTAAAACTATCATTCTCAAATTTACTGCCTCTGCCTTGATGACTTATTAGTTTATTTTTTCATCCACAAATATTCCCACTCCTTCCTTTGTCTTTTCTTCCATTGTTACCTCTAAACAATACATGTAGTGTGTATTTGTCAGTTTTATTATCCCATTTCCTTTCTTCTTAGTTTCGCTTACAACTAGTGTATTAATTCCATATTCATACATTTCTTTTGTTACCTCTATCTATTTCCCTGTTACTGTTGTTATATTATATTTTCCTATTGCTATTTTTTGCTTCCGCCATTTTTTCTTTCTGTTTCTTTTTGCTTTTGTCCTCTTGTCTTCTATGTTTTTGAATATTACATGTTTCTGTCTGTTTAGGTTTGTCATTTTCGTTCATTGTCTTGTTTCAATTTGGGTTAGCCTTCATTCTTTGCCTTGTCGTGTTCAGTTTCCCTCCTCGCTCCCTAATAATTTTTTGTATAACGTCCTATTTTTGTGATTTTAATTAACTTATCTCTTCGCGTCCCTTCATCGTTGCTCTCTGGAGATCTTTGACTCGTTGTTCTTCTTTTTTTGTGTTTTTCTCTCCCTCATACTCTTTTTCTGAGTCATTTTGTTCTAATTGCTTGTGCTTCTGTCTATCTATTTGATTTAGTTTTTCCATGGACATAATTTCTCCATTTATTATCAATTTATTATATCGTAGTATTGCGTGATCACCTTTTCTCTGTACTGTTTCATATATTTGACTAGATCTCTTTGCTGACCCTGTATATCTTTTGGGAAGTCCTCCTCCATATATATTTCTGTTCCTTTTAATTTTTCTGTATTTTTTAATATCTCCATCTTTTTGTTCAAGCCCCTCAATTTTATCAGTATTGGTCTTCTTTTTTCTTATTGTTTACTTCCCATCTCTCTCATTATAATTCTCACTCTTTCTTTTAGTTCTAGTTCTTGTTCTCTCCCTTTATTTCCTTCGTCCACTCCGTGTATTATTATTTTTTTCTTTCTTATTTCTCTTTCTAATTTCTCTATTCTCTCTTTTTGTATTGATGTTCTTTGTTCTAATAGTACCTTATCTTTCTTCAGTAGTTTATTTTTCATTCGTTCTTACGTTATTTAGTTCTGCATGAAGATTATCTATTTTCTTTTCAAGTCTCTTCCATTTTGTCTAATTTTCCATTTATTTCCTGTAAGAGTTTTATCATATTTTGGGTATCTTCGTTGTTATTTTCCATTTTTACTAATCCGACCAAGAACCGACCCAGATCCACTCCTCGGAGGTGGTCGTTCTCTTATTCCCTTATATTTTAAGTATGATTGTTACTTCTTAATTTTATGTAAAATTTGAATATGGCCCTGCATTATTTTAAATTACGCGCGGTTTGGTATCGCTTATCCTACCTCAGCCGTTTCATTTACGCCCTCAGACCGTCAGCTTTCGCTTCTTATTGGTATTTATTTCCTTCACGATCGATTTGAAGTTTTCTACTCGCTAATTTTTATCTGTTATTTATATTTACACTATTCATCTGTTTTAACTTACTGTAATCACTATTTGAATTTAATTTCACTAAATTTATTTGTATTTAAACTGTGAGCTATTCTCTCTTTCAACCTTTCCTGTCATTTTCCAGGACCGGAACGCAGATATTTCATAAACCTTTTTAATGCTCAAAATATCCGATAAGTACACATTATTCTGTTCGGTCCACTCCAATGATATCTCCAAAGCTTGAATTTATCTACCATTTGACAATCTTCACTAGCATCATCATTGTAATTTTCTAGTGTTTCATTCATTTCATATTCTTTGTTTTGCTAACTGCCCATGCTCCATTTCAACAGATCCTGAAAAAAATACGTATTTCAGTTTTACTTTCTACATATTTATACATATGTACCTAACACAGAATTCTTATATCAGATTGAACTGTTTTCAGCAAATTTGTAGTATTCGATATAACTGCTTTGATTTTCTTGTTTTTCCAAAGTTCTTTAAATTCACTTAATAGAATAGTTATCTTTATCAATAAACTCACAATTTTTGGATAATAGGTTATGTCAACGTTTTGATAACGTTCTTGATATTAATTTTTGCCGAGCACTGTGTAAATGTAAGGTTTTTTCAGTTCTTCGCCTATGTTTTGATTAGCTGATACAATATAAGTCGACGAGCTTCTCTGGTAACAAAATTTTGTGAGCCTTATAATATTTTGGTCCATCACACAGTGATCTGTTTATCTAATTTACGGGGACATTTGTGTTAAAACTGAGTTCCTCGATATTTTAAAATTTAAACGTATGATTGAAGTTAAATGTCCATAATGCATGTTTGTTTACAAATACCGATAACGGACGAAAGTGTAGGGCCACAAATGCCGATGCAAACATCTGTAGATAAACCTAATGTTATTAAAAAAGCTACAATTACAAGTCCTCGCTCATTGAGATCACTGAATAGAGTAAATACTTTAAAAATTGTATAAAGTCTTATGTGGATAGTCTGAAAAGTTTTGGGCCTCTACTTGACTCTACTCGTCAAAACTATTCTGTTGCTAAAATCGTACATGCTTTTAAAGATACCTGTAAAATTCAGCCGCTTTGAACCCTTAGTTGTTGTTTGACAGTCGTTTGTATCAGCTGATATCAGTACTTATGTAAAAACTGAAAAAATCAAATACCGTAACGTAATTAACTATTTGAAGTATTTGAAAGGCAATACGCCTATGCAAATTGAAAAAAAACGTGAAAAGATGGGCAGCTGAATTTAAACGTAGTCCTACCAACTTGGCTGATGATGAGCCTTCGGGATGGCCAACAATTACGACCTTCACCGATAACATCGAAAAAGTTTGCCAAAGGATACCGGACGATTATCGAATCAAGGTTAGAGAGACAGCAAAAACTGTCGACATATAGAAAAACGCGTTTGTTATATATTGACTGAAGAATTGGACACGAAAGCTTGCTCACTTTGAACCAAATATTCATTCGAATGAACATTGTCAAGGCCCTACTTAAGTAGTTTTAGCGAAACAAGGTGGACTTTTTGTATCAATTTATCACTGTCGATGGATCCACTATTTCACTCCCGAGATGAAGTGACAGTCAAAACAGTGGATTGCAAAGAATGAAACTGCTTAAACAAAGCGAAAACAGTTTTATCGACCAGAATTCTGTTCATCGACTATTTATAAAAAGAAAGAAAAAACAATAAAGGGGTTGTACTACGCATCGTTGTTGGACTAGTTAATAGCAGTAGTTGCTAAAAAACGACCCGAATTGGAACGGAAGAAAGTGCTCTCTCATCAAGACAAGGCACGCTTACACTTCGGTGGTCGCCACAGCAAAAATTTACAAATTGCAGTTTGAATTAATTGATCGTTTAGCATATTCACCAGATGGGACCTCCAGCGACTATTTTCTATTTCCTAAGCTCAAAGTTTAGCTCGGAGGTCAAAGATTTTCATCAAACGTCTATTTTATAGAGCAAGAAGCCAACTACTATTTGGAAGGGTTAAAAAGATTGCATTGAGTTAAAAGGAAACTATGTTGAAAAATAAAATAAAATTTGACAAAAGAAACTTTTTAAACTACCCATTTGTACTTCGACAGAAGCTTTGGCATTGATTATAGATGCTAAATTAACGGAATTTTAAGGAAATTGTAGCATCTATCTATCTTACGAATCCCAGGAACATAGAAATAATAAAAGCCAAGGGTGAGATAAAATTATAGTCTCTTCGATCACGTTGTTTATCATCTATGTGAAGTACAGAAAGAAGTTACAATTTCTGTAATAAGAGAACAGGATTGTAGTGTAACATTAGAAATAACTTACAAATGGGGTTTCAATGGATGTTCCGGTCATTCTACTTACAAACAGTTATTTCTGGACACCTCTGATTCAACAGATTTCCATTTTTTTGTTGACATCAATTGCACCATTACCAATGATTGCAAAAATCAACGATTTTGAAGAAATTGTTAGTGGTAATTCTCGCTCGTCATCCACACATTTTGCGCTTCAATAAGAATTCATAATTTTAAAAAAAGATAAGACATTATAGCAAAAAACGCGAATTTATAGAAAATAAAATGTTTGCATTGATTTTAACCAGAGCAAACATTGAAGAGAAATGTGTAAATGTACAACACACTACTAAACACAATGGTGGATGGGAAAATAGCAAACGCTTTAATTAGGAACGCAATAACACTACATTTGCCACGTAAAGATACGTATTTATTTGTAGATGTCGTCAAACAAGAAAGTGGTAGTTCTAACAACGGTTGCTGTTTGGCCCCAGTACAAGTTTTTAATTATTTGTATATCCTTTCTATCTAGGCGTATTTCTTACAGTATTTGAATAAGTTGTTCATGTCTTACTCTGTCAAACGTTTTCTCATAGTCAATGAAACTTATGATAACGTTCTTCTGCATGTCTCTACATTTATGTATTAAGACTTGTAACGCAAATAAGGCTTTCCTTATGTCTACACCGGCTCTAAATCCAAATTGGTTGTTACTTAGTGTTTTGTCACACTTTTTCTTTATCTTTTCATGAATGATGTTTAAGAACTTTTTAGCATTAGCTTTCTTTAGGAGAGTTATGAAAGTAGACTTCAATTATTCTTTCCTTATTATCCCTGTGTCGTATATTTCGTTAAACATTTCCAGCAGAAAGTCCATATCTTCCTCTACCAGAATTTTAAGGATTTCTATATTCACCTGATCAGGCCCTGGAGATTTCCCTTCCTTTGCTTTCTTTAATGCTTTCTGAACTTCTTCTTTTAATATCGAGGGTCTTTCCTTTTCTAAATTATTGTTTTGTTTCTCCATTCTGTTTTCTAAGAAGGGTTGTTTATATACTTTCTCCATACGTTTTTCTTTTCGCTTATCTAGGTCACAATATTGTTCCCCTTGTCTATTAAAATGTTATATTATTTTCTTCTATTTATTCTTGTCATTCCTTTTATTTTCTTATGAAGGTTAAAGGAATCGTGCTTTCTCTGTAATTCTTCGATTTCTTCGTATTTTTCAGTAAGCCATTTTTTCTTTGCGTATTAAATTTCCTTCCTTATATCTATTAATTCTATCATATTCAGTTTTATTATTGTTCTTGTACTTCCTTCTTTCGTCCATTATTTCTAGTATTTTTCAGTCATCCATTTTTTCTTTCTGTCTCCCATCTGATGTATTATTTCGTGTTTTTCTACTTTTCCTCCACTATAGGCATTGTTCTGTGTTTGCTTTTCTTTGCCCAGTCTTTTAACTTTTCAACTACTTTGTTTCTTATCTCTGGTGTCCTGAGTTTCGTCACTTCTATCTTTTTATTGAATTCATTTTTTTCCAACCACTTTCATTGTATTTAAACTTTACTACTATTGGATTGTGATCGTAATTTATGCCAGCGCCTGGGTATGCTTTGGCACTCTTAATGTTATTTCGGTATCTTTGGTTAATCAACACATAGTAAATTTGATTTTTTTAAATATTTTTTCTGTGTTAGCTGGAGAGGTCCAAGTATATAGTCTTCTTAGGGGCAGGTTGTAAAACGTGTTGATTACCACCAGTTTCTGTTCCTGGCAAAATTGTACCATTATATCTCCTCTTTCGTTCCTATTACCCAAACCAAACTTTCCTACTATCCCCGGTACTTGCCCTTTTCCAATCTTGGCGTTAAAGATTATTTTTGTTGTTTTCATCGGTTGTTTCAATTCTCCATAAAACTCTTCAACCTCCTCAATTAGTTTCTTCGCAGTTGGGGCTTATACCTGTATTATATTTATCTTTCTTGGTCTTGCGTCTATCTGTATCATCATTGTTCTTTGCGACACTGGCGCGAATCTTGTAACAGCCTACGATAGTTCTTTGTTAAGCAGAATGACGACTCCAGGGTGTCCATGTCGTTCGGTATTACCTGAGTAGTACATTTTTCCGATCTCTGTTCTAATCATGCTAATTCCTTTCCATTTTATTTCACTTAGTCCGAGAACTTTTAATTTGAGTCGCTCCATCTCCTTAATAAAACCGCCCACCACTTGCAATAAATTTTACAGTGCTTGTTGGATTTAAGCCTGAATAAAAATTCAGTGCTTTTTGCTATATGATTTTTTCAATAACTGGTAAATGTCTTACATTACATTTAATCACTGGTAAATGCGCCACGGCACGGAACCTGCACAACGAATTCAACTGAACTGTAGTATACAATAAGTTAAATGGAAATGCAAGTCTTGACTTGCAGTTCATTTAATTGAGTCTAATATAGCTGTTTACGTTACCGAATAATGATGGAAAAATTTGAGTGTTTACAGAACCGAGACGCTCAGATATTCGAATGTTTACGTTATCGTGATTCTACTGTATTATAATTTATAATTATTGTGCAGCAGTGTAGTGTTTAGTTTTTAATTAAATAGCCGTTTCGTTTACATTTCACTTATCATAACAGCTAAATAGTAAGTGGCAAACATGATCGATATTTGTTAAAAAAGCAAGTGAAGCAGAATTTAGAAATCATTCCAAAAGTGCATTGAGAAGCAGGATACAGTAATCGTCACCGTTAACTTCAATGATTTCAAGCCCATATTATGGTGAATCTAATGTACATCTGTAAGGGACCGACATCGTGCATATCATCTATCTAAAATTATTACATATATTACTGTACTAACATCTAACTTATTATTTCTGCTACAAATATTCACAAAACATTAAAAAAATTTACACATCAAGTTAAAGTGGCCAGTTACAGCTTAGTGCAAACCATTGACAAAATTGGATTTTTATCAATTTGCGCCTCCAACTTGGAATTAGAAGGATAAAGTGAAATGTGAATTGTTTCGTTATAGTTTCTCTTTTCAAATCTGGAAAAGTGCTATCTGTAAATTTTAATATTTTTCATGCATTTATCATTACATTACAGTATTACATTATATTTTTCAAATCCCAAGATACTATACAACTTAGATCTTAAAAATTCTTAATCTCATTTGTGAATGTAAGCGTAAATATTGCATATAAAAATGAAAGTTACGAGCTAATTCAATATATTTGCAGTTTCACAATTACATAGATTACCACAATTACCAAAATAATAAAATATATACTCACTAATTCTTGAAAAATAGAAAAAAACTCAAACCACGGCAGATATTACTACGCCATATCACTGATGATCTATCAAGAAAATATATTGGAGGTATATTGTAAATCTCCCTAGTATTACTTTATTTGTCAAAAATTGTGGATTTTTTGGCAAGATTTAGCTCTAAGTTACAAAGAAGAAATAATAATAAAGCAGTTACAGAGCAACGCTCAAGATTTTATTGTTGCTGCAGAACCTAAACCTTGATTTATGATAGTCAGAAAGTCTGGATTTAAATACTTAAACAGTTTTAGAGAGCCTAACTTTCAAAAAGCAATACAGACACTGAGAAAGTCCTTGGTAAGTTTAGAATAGCAAAAGTAATTTTCAAAAAATTTGTGCTGTGTAAGAAGTGTATAACAGGGCTAAACATATGAAACTTTTAATTGACGTTATAAGTTAAAATCTTTATTCGTCAGATTGAAACTATTTTATTGTACGGATAAGAGAGTTTAGAAAATATATTCGGAAGGTGTCTAAAAGAGTAACAGAAGTGATTAATAAAACAAATCACGTCTATTGCAATCTCGTACTGAAAAGAAAACTTAATGGGTATTTCGTGCTATATAAAATGGATGGAGAGGCAACAGAAAAAGAAGAAAGTCATCAAATTAGACTGAAACGACATAAAAGAGCAAGACTTAAAATAGCAGCTACTGTTAACAAGCTCTAGTTGGTTTGATTACGTTGATTGCACGCGAAGCTGGTGCGTCGTTGTACGTTAGCTCCTTCGTGAGGAGGTCCTTAATAAAACATTCCGGGCAATCTTCTATAAGTAACGAGCCGCCGAATGTCCCCACGAGATAATGACAGCATGCAATCAGTGAGCCGAAGACTGCGCTGATGTGGAGAGACGCTCGTCCAGCGGCGACGCGTGTTCCCATGGAAACGCCGCCCCCGCCCTCGTGGACAGTGACAAATGACAGACAAAGGGTGACTCGGCTCCTCGTTTTACATATGCAGCGACACCCATTTGTCTACTATACCCACCCTCGCACCGAGCTTTTTATTCGTTCGCTGTTTGTGCGAGAGCGATTTAACCCTTGTGCGAAGCGACACAGCAGAACGGTTTCGTTTATATCATCGCCGCCGCCGCTCTCGCCGCTCCCGCACGCAATTCTTCACGACAGAGACAATTTTAAACGGAGCACGTACAGTTATGTGTTATTCGGGCTGTCAGCGCTTTATTCAAATTTAATTGCCCCCAGCCCGGCCGGCCGAGGAAGTAACGACGTCGGCAGTAACGGGATGCCTCATCTCGACAGGCGCATCTTCCGCTCCAACAGACAGCCAGTCGGCTCATTTCAAGACACCTCTGCCGCATACTTTCCACGATCCGGGATGAGGAGCTGTTCGAGAAGACGTCGGGCGTAAATACAAATGGTAGCAGCGGCGAGCTAAGCGGAGCATAAAGAACGGCAGCACCGTTAGACCTCTGTATGTTTGTTGAAGATAGCATCTCGAAGAATCGAAGTAAAACATGTACGAGAACGACAACATCGGGATTGGAAATCTTCACCGCGACCGAGTTCAAAGTCCGTAGGTGAAGAGATAGTGAAACCTCCTCATTAAGCGCGGAACCGCGCGATGTAGCGAGTTGTGGACCATTTCCATAACTTTAAATACTAGCAAGCACCTAATAAAAAATTAGAAAATTATTCCTTCTCTGCAAGGTAAGACACAATAGACGCTCATTGAAATTTGAAATTTTAGCATTCATCTATACACGACAGAGATTATCTGGTCTTAGTGCAGCCTGGTGTTTTTCTTTTTTCATTATTTTTCTCTGTTATTCTGAGTTGCACGATCCTCATGGCACGATAAAGCCTTGTAGTAGAGTGTAGTTGCTTTTCTCATTACGTTTGTTATTTGTGCATCTACGTTTCCATCATTTATTATAAGGCTTCCTAGGCATTTTCTGTCGAAATCACCGTTAATCAGAAAAAGGCTCCGGGTTTTGATCTTGTTACCGGTGAAGTTCTAAAGCAACTTTCAACAAAAGCCATCATAAAATTAACCAATCTTGCCAACGCCTCATTTAAACTGACGTGTGTTTCTAAGATGTAAAATGTAGCAGAGGTCATAATAATTCCTAAGCCAGTAAAACCTTCACAAGAAGTTTCTTTATATACGCCTATCCCATTTTTGCTTGTTATTTTGAAACTCCACGAAAAACTACTCCTCAAAAGACTGCAACCATTAATCGAAAATGCTTTGATCCCTTATTAACAATTTGGCTTTAGAAAAAGTCAGTCAACTATTTGAATCGCAAACATCATCAAAAATAATTACACAGAAAGAAAGACTGCTCTACCGTCTCCCTGTGTGGCCCAGCCTTTTGATAAAGTACAGCATAAGAACTTGTTTCACAAGTTAGACACATTCTTATCCCAAAAATATTCACTAATTTTAAAATTCTGCCTGTCAACAAGATACTTCAGAGTAAGACAAAAAGATAATCCGAATTGAAAGAAATCAACGCATGTCCTCTATCTAATCTGTACTGGTGATATTTCTGAAATTGAATATAAAACCATTGCCATTTTTGCCAATAATACTGCAATTCTCTTAATTGGAAATTATCTTGAAAAAGCCACTAAGAAACTCCAAACATCTGTTAACCTGATCAACAACACTCGTTCTAAAAAAATGGCGGATCAAGATAAATTAAAG
This sequence comes from Sinelater perroti, assembly GCA_036346155.1. Classification (NCBI taxonomy): domain Eukaryota; kingdom Metazoa; phylum Arthropoda; class Insecta; order Coleoptera; family Elateridae; genus Sinelater; species Sinelater perroti. The sequence continues at coordinate 4,631,446 of JARFIY010000359.1, forward strand.
CAAATCTGTTTACATCAACTTTACCAATAAACTGCTTCGACATTTACCCGTGACAATTAATGCCAATTAAAGCACGGCCAAATACCTGGGTTTGATGCCCGATACAAAGCTATGCTGGAAAGCTCACATTAAAAAGAAAAGGGAAGAACTCAGTTTAAGATATAATATAATATATTTAATAATTGGACGAAATTACAAGTTGTTTACATCCCTTTATAAGCAAATATTAAAGCCCGTTTAGTCATATGGCATTTATATTTGGGGTTTAGATAGCAAGAGCCACATTTTCAATATTCAGCGATTCCGAAACAAAGCATTAAGGAACATCGTAGATGCACCCTGATACAGATACTATTAAATTAAAGACTATAGACCGTAGAACTTTTAAGTTTACCAGAAGTCACGAACAACGTTTCCTTTAACATGTGAACATAGAGGCTATCCAATTACTCGACAATACATAGTTGGTGCGAAGACGCAAGAAGACCAAGTCCTTTAAATTAGTCCAGTATTGTGTGAAAGCAGGGCATAGTGCGTGTTTAAGTGTATATGTTAGTGACAGTATACTTAGTTTAGTTTATTAGTTTATTCTATTGTCTAAGAAACATAGTCTGAATTGTGTTATAAAACAAACATTTCTGCGCCACTGTTCTCCAAAATATCAAGCAGGAATTTGACAAGATGTGACATGGAAAGCAAACAGAACATAAAAGGTTTTTTAGTAAATCAAATGTAATTTTACTTAACAAAATAAGACTCGGTAACATACTATATAATAACTTAAATAGCCTATGTTTCAGTGTTAATCAATAATATAGCTTAAAGCTTATTTTATTGTAGTATACAAACATAACTAAAATATATAGAACAGAAACCAATATAAGTTCTCACTTATAAAACTAAAGTTTTTTGTAGTGTAAAGGTTGCACAACACTCATTACATGTGCAACACGTGCTGTCACTCAAAACGGCTTTGTGAGTCGGAAAATTTAATTCTTTTGAGTTGAGGCTGGATGTTGCCTCCGCGGGAGTGTTCCCACGAATTCGTTTGTTTAGGATCTAAAGCGAGTAAAATAACGGACTCTTTTATTTTTTCTAAAATTGTCATACTAAATAACTTCGATTGGAACAAGTAAGCTTTTTACCATTGTTCGTAATAACTTGGATTGAAAGCCCATTAAGATGTCAATGTTGAAGTTGGTTCCATTTCCCTAGAAATGTAGGCCATAACTTTAAGTTGGTTTTATGAACAAGAGTTAATACAGTCTCTTTTGTATTTTAAAGCCCAACCGTTTTTTTTTTCGTAAAAACACCCTTCTATCAGATTAAGCGGCTACCTAAGGAATAAGTTTTAATAAATGGAAATAACTTTAGAGTAAAGGTTACATGCATGGTTTTTGTTTTTCATTTACTGACATAACTACCATAGTATTGCTTTCTAAGCTGAATGTGGTGGCATGTCGGATTTGAGTAGAATGCAGTATTGGATTCAATTCTAGGATATTCCTGCGTTTGTTGGAAATAGAGGTGTATAACGATCACCGTATTTAACGAAAAAGTGCCTGTCACTTAGATATAAAAAGATTTTTTTTAGTAGTTTGGGGATAGTGCCATTTGATTTTAAGTAACAAGTTCTGATGCCACACTTTATTAAAGGTTTGTGTGGCTTCGTTGAATTTAACTGAACAGTAGCATTTGTAAGTAAAGTTAACAATTGGATGGACTTGTTGGATTGCAGCATGTTTTTTTTTAAACAAACTGGTGGTTAAGTATGAGATTATCGACGAAGGATCAGTTTATATATATATATATATATATATATATATATATATATATATATATATATATGATGTTAGACAAGAACGGTCTATATAAAGTTTGATTGGTAGGTGGCTTGCTAGGTTTGGATATTAGTATGATTTTAACAACTTTGCATTGTCCTAGAAAATGTCCCGAACTCGAGACTCTGTTCATTAGATTGGTAACGAATATAAACTTAATTTCCTCATCATAGCTGCAACTAAGTCATTTTTTCCATGTTTTATTTTATTATTTTTCTTATTGCTAGTCTTGAAAAATGAAAGAAGTTGTAAAGGCAATAAAATATTTAGAATAAAAATATTGTCGATGCAAGAATTAAAATGGGAAGGTGAAAGAAAAATTGATAAGAATGATTTTAGATTGTGCTATGCTCGAGAAGACAGGGGCAAAATGTTACTGGATTTATGATACGTAAAACATATAGAAAGAGAATTATGGAATTTAAGAGAATTAATAGAAAAACCTCGTACTTGAGAATAAAAATGTTTATAGTTAGTACAAAAATCAAACATAAAAGAGAACAAAAAATTCTGGAATAACTATAGAAAATGTATAAAAACCAAATTGATCATGTTATAATCAGTAAAACATATGAAAGAATGATATAAGATGTGCTTTCCTATATAGGATGAAATGCCGATTCTGACTACCGCCTAATAATAGCAGAAGTAGTGTTAAAAACTATTATTAATGAAAAGGAGAGAAGAATAAAAATGACAGAAAACAGGAACACTAGAAACAGGATAGAGAAGAAGTAATTATGAAAAAAAGATAAAAAAACAAAAAAGAAAATTATAGATAAAAATGAGCAGCACAAAGAAAAGTATTATTAGTATTTCAGATGAGGAACTACATGGAAGAAAGAAAAGCAATAAATAGAAAGCATGCAGCAACATTAAAATAGCTAAAAATAGAGAATACAAATAATTACAAAATATACAAGGAATCAATAAAGTAGAACAGAACAAAAAACAGCGAATTGAAAAAATAATGAATGAAGTAGAAAGTAACAACAACAAATGCTAAGATATACCAAATAATAAGAAAACAGAATAGAAAAACAGCAACTGTATACATTGAAAGTGATTTTTAGAAAGATTTTAAAAATAATTAAATAAACACAAAGAAGAAAATAAGTTTAAACAAAAAGAAGAAGAATATAAACATAAAGAAGTAAAGAATTATACTAGACGATCAGTAAAATAATAAGATAAAAAATTTAAAACGGAACAAAGCGGCAGGACCAGACAACATGCGTAATGAGTTGAATCAAAATGGTGAAAAGCTAAAAGTCAGAATATGTGGGCTCACGGAACAAATATGGGAGAAGAAACACATATCTGAAGAATAGATGTACCAGATAATAAGATCGTTACTGAAGAAAGGAAACCTAGGATATGCCAGAATTACCGGAAAATTAATTTGTTAAATATCGCATATAAAATCCTAACATCGATGATTCTAATAAATAATACTGAGAAAACGATAGGAGAGTACCAACAGGGATTTTGGACAGAATATTCGTGGACTCCAAAGAAGCATTTGGCGGTCTGAAACGTGACATAATAATAAAAGATGCAAAATAAATGGGAATACCAAATAAACCAAGACGGATCTAAAATTCGGAAAGACAACTTTCAAAAGCGAAGCATTGCATGTGACCTTGTGACACCCGTATCTCGGGTCAAAGAAGAGTTGCAAGTAAAATACAGAGGAAGATACCGACCAAATATAAAGTGAATCGATCAAGTAGTTCCGGATATATTGTGCCGACAGACACACATATAAACACAGCCAGCCAAACTTTCGCCTACGCCTTACAGGCTTTCGAAAGCTAATAATAAAATTAATACAAATAATGATAAACAAGTCAAAAACATCAGTAATATCAGAAAAAGGGTTATCAAAGGAACTTCACTTTGATACAAGAGTGGGGCAAGGAAATTGTTTGTCTGCATAATTCAACATAATACTTGAGGGAGTTATTAAGCAATCAAAATTAAAGAAAACGATTATAAAAAAAAATAGAAATAATAACATACACAGATGAGATTGTTATAATTACAAGAGATGGAAAAAATTTAGACGAAGCTGTACTAGAAAAAGAAGCAAGAAGGTGAGTCAGAAATTAATGACGACAAGGCAAATTTTATGAATGTAAGTAGAAGGCATAGTGAATAGACAGCAATGAAAGAAAAACTGCAGATACAGTTAGAACAATAAAAGCTCAGAGAATACGTTGGTGCGATCATATAAATCGAAAAATAGATTCATCACTACTGAGAAGAATTGCAAAATAAAACCGCAATAAGGAAAACAGGAAGCAGCCCAAGATTACCAAAGATGGATTAGGTAAGGGAGGACATTAAACTTTTGCGAACATCTGGGTGGAAAAATGCAAGATAAGAGTGAGTGAAGAAAACACATTAGTCTGTAGCTGCAAAAGTGGACAGAAAATCATTGAACTGCCCCTCCTCCTTACAAGAAAAAGGTTAATAGAACTCAAATTAAGTGGTTTAAACTCTAACAAAGTAATCTTCAATTAGGTCATATCTGGCTATTTTCATGGACTTAGTTTTGCCATGATATTAGTCCTTACTTCATGATTAGTGTGAAAAGTTAGAATGGTGCTTGTACGTGATGCTAATTTTTTTTATCTATTTTGACAATTATTTCACAAAAAAGTTTTGTTTGCGGAAATATCAATAAGACGTTGAAATCCAAGAAATGTAGAGAACATTGGTGCTGTAAGAAGTAGCGTTTCAGAAACTCCAAATTTATCGTTTCCTCATCTTGTTCAAGAATTAGGGGTTAGAAGAACAAATATTTGAGTTTACACCTGTATAAGATTGTGTTCACCCAAGAACTGAAGCCATTAGATCATCTTAACCTCTGTATCTTTGCTGCTTGGGCTTTAGAACAACATGAAACGGATTATAATTTTAGGCATAAAATTATTATCTCAGATGAAGCTTCTTCCTGGTTAAGTGGATATGTTAACAAACAAAATTGTCGTTTTTGGTGTGAAAACAATCTACAAAGGATTCACGAAAAGCCCTTGCATGGTAGCATCATCGAACTATTATTTTTCCAAAACAAGATAGGAGATGCACTTACAGTAACTGGTGAGTGGTATCGATTGATGTTAACAGATTTTATGTAGTCAAATTTAGATGAAATTGATTTGGAAGACACGTGGTTTTAACAAGACGATAGAGCATGTTACACTGCTATTGACGTATTGCAAAGAAAGTTTGGAGAACGGATAATTTCAACAAGTGAAACTCTTAGTTGACCTCCAAAAGATTGTGATTAACTCATTTAGATTACTCTTTGTGGGGTTATTTAAAATATATGGTTTATGAACACAAACCATGAACCCCTGATATATTAAGATTGAACATGACATTAGACCCAGGTTATTGCACAAAGTCATCAAAGATTGTGTTCGTCAAATTTACTGGTGTGCACGAAGTTGAGGTGAATGAGTTATTCAAAACATAACATAATAGACTATGTTTCAAAATAATATAAAAGATTTTGGTTGTATCTGAAAGAATTTTTATTTATTTCAATTTAAAGTCATATCGTTTTTATTGGAACACACTCATAGGTTACTTTAAGACGTGAAGTTATTTCAAAGTTCTTTTTTTAACTTTATGTATAAAAAAATTCTTTTAATGAACATAAATTTCTGTTTTAGTGTATAGAAACAGTTAATGACGTAATGTGGCTGTCACAATATTTTATTTAGTAGGAAAGTCGTAAGGAAAAGTTAAAATTTTTGAGAAAGTCGTAAACTTTAATAACTTTTTTTGTCGAATTAGCTAACAGTCCTTTTGTGTTACATCAATATAATAAGTACTGATCTAGGTAGAAACAATTGTGCACCATAAAGACTATGTGATTAAGAATTCTATAAAAACGCATAGATTAAGCAATAGTTAAATAATTGTATTTAAATGTATTTTTTCAAAAATATAAACGTTACTTCTTTAAAGTACAGTTTTTTATTGTACTACACAGAAGAATTTTTAACTTTAACATTTCTTTGTATTTTCCGCTGAAATTTTTAGTGAAATAAGAATTTTTTAACATAGCAAAAATAATCTAAATATAGCAACATCAAATAAAAACACTGAAATAACTCTAAATCACCAAGAATCAACTAAAAGTGAACAACAACAGTCTAATACTTAGTAGCATAACACTCGCCATCAATGACGCCCTAACAACTGCAATTCCAGAAGAGTATGGATGAAGGACAGGGGGATGTTTCTTCCATTCCTCCTTAAGTTGGACATACTTGTCATTTGCATTATTAGCATTTTTGCCAGCCAGACGACTTTCCAGCTCTGCCTAGAGACCCTCAGTTGTATTTAGGTCAGAGGAATGGTTGAACCAGTCGCTAATATGCTTCGAATGATGTTTGGTATCATAGTCCTGTGGGAAAATAAACTCTCTACTCATATTCTACATATAGACATATCTACATATGGCATATAGACGCAACATGTTTTCGATGATGTCCTCATAACGATTAATAATGGCGTGGATATTTCTAAAGAGATTAAAACCAGAAAGACAATCCCAGACCATAATACTTCTGCCTCCGTGTTTTATCGTAGGAATCTGATACTTGCGACCAAAACGAGTGTCTTGGGCACGACGAATCTAATGAATCCCGTCTCTTCCGAATTTGCTTTCGTAAATCCAAAGCTCACTTTCCCAATCTTTCCTCGTCCACTTCTTATGTGCTTGCGCCCACCCCACCCGCGTCTTCCTGTTTTTTTTTTCAAAATTATCGCTTTCTTGATCATACGACGTCTATTAAGTCCAGCTTGAGGCAGACGACGTCTGATAGCACGAACCGATGGTTTTGGGTTCAGGGGGTCAGGCATTGGCGAAAAGTATTGGCTACCATGAGGTGGAAGTTGTCGCGGGACATGAGAGGAAGTCTGGAGGTAGTTTTAAGACCATTGGCCTTGGACTTCTTCACACCACCTTAGAGACTCCAGCGCTTCAAAAAATGGGAAATGGTACCCTTGTAGAGGTTAAATTGTGCTGCAAGCTCGCGTAGATTTCGACTTTAGGCAATTGGTAATCGGCTTCTGAATATCTGGGGATATGTTGTAGAAATTAAATTGCTTATCCATACCTAACACGAACATTATTATTTAAAAACTGAAAAAAGTGTAAGAAAATTTAATGGAAAGGTGATTTTCACTGATTACAGTGATTTGTACGTCACCATCTGACAGATCCAATTTTAAACCTTTATGTTCATATCGCTTTTTACCTCGAAAGAATTACAGCTAAGCAAAAAATGTATTGCTTTTATATTAGTTTGTCGTTTCAAATTTGGGAAGTGGGTGAAGCTATGCAGGTTGAAGCTATCTTTGCAAATCTTCTATATTAAAATTTTATATTTGTTATATGCGTTACCATGCTTTTATATAAAAAGGACAAATCTTTTATATAATTTTTCTATCGTTCTGTGTCGAATCTTTTTATGGAAGCTATCATAAATAAAAAGCTAATTGTCAACATTTTAAAACCGCATGATTCAAAATAGTTTAAACTCTATACCACAACATTAATTTTCTTACCTTATATAAGCCGAAAAAACAACCGACAATTACATAAGCAACAAATAATATTTTTAGGATAATTTACTTGCGCAATATAGTCTGTTCCTATTTGCGTCCAGATTTCGTGTACTGCCAGAAAATGAGTTGTTTCGCTTTATAATCTAGGGCGCGCTATTAAAAATTTTATATGACTGAAGTTGTTCCTTTAATCCCAACAGGGCAGTTTAACGCCTCATACATCGCACGAACTCGAGATAAGGGTCAGCTTTAGTTTATACTAGAGATGAAGGTTAGCGTTAATTTTTAAATTTCATATTTTGTTGGAGATGTCCCAATTGTGCGTTATATTTTTATGTATACTACGGCTGGAATTGCGATAAATTTAAGGGCGCCGTAAATCACGTAATTTGAAAATACTTGTTTTAGGAGCTTTTATAATTATTTTTGGAAAGCATTTTCTTTAATAAGTGCGTTAAAAAAGTGATGCCAAAAACAATGGAATTACTTACAACTCCATCTTAGACTATGTTGTTACAAGATAGAGAAGTAGTTTATAATATTAAAAAATACATAAACAGAAAACTTTGCGCTAATTAATTTTAAGCAATATTTGTACAAACTTTAATAACTATATTATGAAAATCAATGATAAATACAAAATACGACTTTAAAATGGTTCTTTACGATTATTTTTATTCTTTGAAATTATCCCAGAAAGACTGAAAAGTATTGAAAAATTATTTACAGATCGTGAGGCAAATCCAGAAAGCAACGAAAATAATACTAAAAAAGTAAAATTATATTTATTTATGTGAAACATATTATTTAATGTAGCCCCCCATCAGAGGCCACAACCTTCTGGAGCCAGGACCTAAACCTGTTGCAAGCCAACAAAACTACCTTCATGTTCAATGTATCATTACCTCCATGATGAGGTCCCTCAAGCTGTCCTTGGTGTTTCGATGTCTTTCGTTAGCCTTCGCCTCGACCATGCCCCACACGTAGTTGTTAAGATTATTGCAGTCTGGTATAGTTGGAGGACCAGTGGTAAGACAAATTGTTGAAAGTGGACTGCACGATATCTATTGCGAACTGACAACCCTGCGTGTGCTAGGTGCGATCTGACATTTGCATCATACAATTTGACATTTTTTACGGCATAAATACTTAGAACATTTTATGATATGGACGTTATTTCCTTTGCTTTCATTAAGTCAAAAATTTTCTCTTGGTCAAAAAATGGAATTAATTCGTGAACACTTCCGTGCGATGATTTTTTACGACTTTCGACGTGGATTAACTCAACAACACTTTTAGTGGTTAAGCCCCACACAGAACTACTGTATTTCATTTATTCAATGAACTTAATCGTGGTTATACGAGGTGCATTCAAGTTATAACACCTCCGAATTTTTTCGCAGGAGCGAGAACATATAGGAACATGCGGCTTATTTCAAAATACACGCGCACTTGGTAAATCCGTGACAGAAATTGCGCTGCACGGCATACAAAACTTTAGCGACAGCGGCGAGACTGAGAACTGTTTTTAGTACTTCATATAGCGACGTTTTCATAACAAGAACAATGTGTAATCATTCGTTTTTTCCATTTGCGTGGTATGACGCCAATTGAAATTTAGTTGAGTGAGACATGTATTGATGATATTATAGATGTGTCTAATGTGTGTTTGTGGGTGTGACAGTTTAAAGAAGGCAGAACGTCGTGTGACAACAATCTCGGCCTTGCACCAGCAGGTCTGACGACATAATCAAACGACTAGGGAAACTTGTTTTGGAGGATCGCCGAATAACTGTGAAACACATCGCCCCCAAAAATGGCATTTCCGTGGGATCTGTGTACACAATCCTGCATGAAGAGCTTAAAATGCAAAATGTGTACTCCATATGGGTGCTACAAATCCTGACAACTTTAACGTGATTTCTCATGCTCCCTACTCACCTGACCTGGCTCCTAGCGACTTTTGACTGTTTTAGTAGTCAAAACACACCCCCTAAAGTAACATTTGCAGCGGCCATGGAATCATGGCGTCAGCGTTATGAAAAACGTGTACGCCTGCAGGAAGATTACGCCGAGAAGTAACATAAGTTTCACACTTTTCGTGTGATTAGTTTGTAAGAAGAAAATCGGAGGAGTTATAACTTGAATGCACCTCGAAGTTCGTTGGCGGGTAAATGTATAGAAAGTCGTCCAAAGTCGGCTGTGGTCCTAGCAAACATCAATAACATGCATGAACTGGTAAAGCAAGATTGTCATGTGACTTATCGTAAAAGTTAACCGTCTTTAGACATTAGTATGACTAGCATACATTCGATATTGCATGAACATTTGACCGTAAAACAGAAGTGTGCGCGTTGCATCCCGCACATGTTAACATGAAAGTAAACAGCAAATAACTGTATGGGTTTTTCAAGATGAACCAAATCCAACAAAAGTCGTTCGTGTTGGAAGTAAATGGTCACCTGTTTTTTTTTTTTTTTGGAAAAAGTGGACTTGTAACCGCAATTTTAGAGTATTATAAAACGGTCACTTCTGAAATCATGGTCTACCATTTCAATCCAAACTCACACAAATCGACGCAGACAATTAGCTTTTTGGGCATTCAAACCTTTGAATTTATGGGTCATCCAATGTAAAGCCCTGACTTGGCCCCTAACAATTTCTTTTAGTTCCCAACGTGAAGAACGATTTTTGACGCCGGAAGGGGTGGTTGATGATTCGCTATGGAAAAAATGCTATAAAAATAGTTTCCAGCATATGCAACAATGCATTGTCCGCCAGGGAGAATATTTTGAAGACCAATAAAATAATTTCACAATAGATACCTTATTTTTCTCAGTCGACCATTGGTGATTTCTCAGAATAAGACTTGTAGTGCAGGTCCTAGTACACCTCTAGCCAGAGCATTGACCACGTCCATTTTTGTTGCCGGATCAGTTATGGTCCGCCCAGGATTACTGATTAACCTTATTTTCTTTCAATTCTCAAACGAATTCATCATTTCTCTTGCAACCAAATCGCTTGCTGCAAGTTTCCCTGCCAGCAATTACCTGCTCCTGGTAATCAGATTCTGTGTACTTCTTGGCTACGTCGTAAACTTTGATGTTTTGTACACAAACTACGCAATAATTTCAATAATTTTCCGGCTCAAAGCGGTCGTATTCTCGACTCATTTTGTCCACAATCACAGATTGTTGATTATGCGAAGACAGATTGCTGTGTTATCTGATAAGGGATTGAGTGAGCTCATAAAACAGCCTTTCTACTTTTCCAAAATGCAATCTTAAAAATTCCGGATTTACTTGACGTTTCTGTATTTGTATCTTATATCTTAATAAACTATTTATCTTTAGATAAAAATGACCCTTGCTGCATTCAAATAATTCATTAGTTGGCCATTAAACATGGCATTTAATGATTTTCCGATAAAGAGCAAACGTTCAACTATTTTAAAAGCGTATCAGCTTTCTTGAAATACGAGGTCATTTAGTTTGTAGAATTTTAATAACTTAACTAGAGTAATCACTACTTATATTTATTTAAAATCTGCTACTTACTAACTTTATGTGCCGTAACGAACGCATTCAATGTGCCACACATATGCAGATATTACAAAATCAAAACTAGTATATCTCCTAACAAATTCATTGGACAATGCTTCTGTTACCTTTTCATGTATTTTTAAAAGCTCTAAAATTTGGTAATTTTTTTCGTTTATGAGGTACGTTAACGAAAGCAATTATTTTTTTTAAATGATACTTGCTTACCATATTTTAAGGGCAATTTGAAAAACCTCTTACCAAATATTAAAAAAAATGGTTAACCTTTTCCTGGCTGAAAATCAGAACTATAAACTCTAAAGTCACCTTCACGAATATAATATCTATGCACGACACTTTTGATGTGACTATTATTGAAGTTAAGATTCAATTCATTTACTGGCCATTTTGTAGGTTTTTGTTAATTTAAAACCTAGAACTTTTAGCAAGTACATTAAAGTCATGTGGTCACATCTGCATTGGTCACATCTTTCAACTCTAAAATCTTTGTTGTTCGTAAAATTCAAGACTATTTAATAACAGATATTCACTATATTACAATACTGACACAAAATTTTCAAATATAATATGTTGTTTTACTCTAATTTCATTAAATGAAATTTCATTAGAAACATTCTTTGCCAGTTTATTTAATAGAAGATATCAAATTTTATCCTGAATAACTTGCTTTTTTATTCATAACACTTTTAACGTGTTCACCACCTTGAATAAACTGGAAGTATGTTTGCGAAAAAATACTCTCTTGTAGAGCAATCTTTTAAAATATGGAGTTAAGTTTTTTAAAACGCACCTTATCATTTGATCGTAATATATTTTAAGAATCCGATTTTCTATAACTCTTCCTGTTAGATGATCTAAAAACAATTTCATAATTTCTTCCAAGCTCAAATGCACTAGCAGACGACAAAACTAATAAAGTACTTAAGTTTTAGTGGAAATATTCCTGCTTAACTCCAGAAACTTTTAAATCGATTCGTTAATGTCTATTCAGTAGTTGTTTTTTTAAATTATTTTGATAAACCAAAATTTTATTTATACGAAAAAAAACTACTATTCTTAAAAATCAAATAAAGGAACGAAAGGGTAAAACAAGACAAAAAGATGGCAAAAGTACGATTACAACAGATGTTTTAAGGAAAGAATTTAAGGAAAATAATAAATAAAAAAATAAATTAAAATCATAAAAAAGAAATGTCCCTTCAGATGAAAACATCAGAGAGTTAAATCTGAATCTAGAAATATAATCTAGAAATCTTTTTTCTGAATGAAAAGAGAAAGAAAACGTTCATTAGTATTCTCGTACTTGGTGATAGTTCGATAGATTTAGTCACCATTTTCAACACCCCATCTAAAGAATCTATGGTTTGTAAATAATTACTAATTGTGGCTAACTAACTTTAAGTAATTACTTCAAACCTTAGGCTAAAGAGTAAAGCGATGCGACTTTCATTGAAATAATAAAAACATAAAAATAAACACTGCCTAAACTATTTACCATATCCTACACTGTTTACTACTTTGGATACATCAGTTCCGTCACAATACTGGGCGAATCGCTCTGTATCAGTTTATTTGGTATGCCCTGTAATACCTATGGGCATTTTAAAACGCTTTAAAGCACATTTAAACTTTTAGAGTTTATTTTCATGGAAACTTTGCAACGTTGCCTTTAGTAGTACCAACAAATGGACCCCCCTTCTCAAACATTTACTGTCTTCAGGGAATATTCTGTTGTTTTTAATATCACTCATGAATTTGTGCATATAACTTTATTTTTATTATTTTGCACTTTTTTTTCTTGTAATTCAGTCATGTCCATAATTACAAAGCAGCACAAACAAAAAAGTAGATAAATAAATATGACTACCCACAGGTATTACACTAACTGCTTAACCGTACCATAAGGGATTTTCCAATATTGAAATGTGTAATCGGCACCTAGTATTTCCACATATACCATTACAAAATCAATTCTATCCTTCGAGCTATTCATGACATATTTAACTGCGATTGTCAACTACTAAGTTAAAAATTGTGTTCTCTTTTTGCTAAAATATTTTTGTGTTGTTATTGTAGAGTTACATAAATGTATAAAAATATTGGACCACAAAATTATTTAATGAGACTAGAAATATTAGGAACCATTTAGCTACTGCTCAAATTAACCAAAATCCTCTTTGTAAACAAAAGATTAAGCTTCAAAAAATGATGTTTCGTAAAAACTAGCTGTTTACATGAGACATACAAGCAGATGTTGACAAATGTTTTAAAGAAAGAAGTGGGAGAAAATCCAAAAAGATTATGGGTATGCCACAGAAAAAATATTTAAAGAAATTCTTCAACAAACAGGCAATGTGTATTCAAGGTTATCCAAGAAAGTAACAGTAAATGCCAAAGATTCAGTAAACTTATCATCCAGTATTTAGGAGTCTGTTGTGATGTAATGATAATATTTATTTTTTAAAGGGGGAAGGACCTTCTTGAAACCAACCAAATAGATTCATGAAGGTTATAATGCAAAGACTTTGCGTGATTACACTTAAAATTTATCAGAAAAATGTGGTAAAAATCCGAAATAACACACTTTACCGAGATGAGCCTTAGACCTTCCAGTAAAATTCTAAACTATCTCGAAAATCAGATACAACTGAGACTTGGCTAAGCAACAAGTCTCACATTTTAAAAATAGATAATTAGATTTCTGGTAATAGAAATTTTAATCCTAAACTACAGACAGTTTTGAATAGCAAGATATGCTAATCAGGACATCGATTATTTAAGGAGGGAGTCAAAACGTCTGCAGTCAACAACCTTCAGAAACTCCAAAACTACCTAATTGTTTTATTTGGCCTTTCAATCAGTTCTCAACAGTATTTATTGGAATACTAGTTATATGTCAAATAACAAACACTAGTTTTTTCAAGAAATGAAATAAATTCATTCTTTATGCAGTTTTATAAAAATTTGTTAGTGATTTTTCCAACTGCTTCGACTACATTAAACTTCTTTTATAATGAAACAGTAAACGCACAACCAAATAACTAGAAATAGCTTTTACTAAATTGAATTTGTGTACTACTATCTCCTACTAAATATTACAGTTTCTTTGTGTGTCTTCAGAAATTTTCTTTATACTCTACATAATTAGCGAAACGCTATGCTGTTGACTACTAAATGCAATGTCAAATATTTAACGATAAGTTACGAGTTTTAATCGTTATTTCGTTAAATATAAACAAATTTTTAAGAAGATTATTAGAATCATCTGCACTAGCAATGACAAAAATAAAAGGTAAAATATATTGTTATAAACATCGTTTTACCATTCTTTTTATAAAATATAAGGTGTTATTTGCCAACAAATATTCTCAAAAGAAGCTAATTCGACATTTACGTAACAAATATCCAAACAAAAAAGATTAGCCTGTAGAATTTTTTGGAAGAAACTCACTCTATAAGGAGCAAGTTGTTAAATTAGCAACAATTAATAACAAGAAAATATTACGAGCCAGATATCTAGTTGCGTTTCACGTTGTAAAAACCAATAAGCCATATAAAGGTCTCATTTTATTAGCAACTGTTGAAGTTGTACAAATGATTGGCGGTGAAAAAGAGACAGCAAAATTAAAAACAATTTTTATTTGCGATAATGCTAAACAAAGAAAAATTATTTACATGTTAAGATAGTAAGCACAAATACATATATAAAAAATATTAAAAAGTGCATGCATGGTACTTCTCATTACAGATAAACGAATCTGACCGGTTTAAAATAAGATACGAAAAATGGTATTACAAAAGGCATCTAATTTTTACACCATTAAACGTTAATACGATTTATTTGACACTTTTATAAAAGCCACTAATAAGCACGATATTAACTGAGCAAAATACGTTGTTATGTAAATCATTAATACCAAAGCTATGACAGCACATCCATCCAATTTTATTATCAAATTACAAGAAGTAATGTGAAAATCTATATGGCTACACTATTTTTTGCATTGAACAACTTCCTGATCAAATGTTCACATTTGAAAATTAAATGCGTCATGCGAAGTCTTACTAAAGTTGTAAATTTCATTTTAAAAATGCCAAAATCTCACATTTTTAAAAAATTGGGAATCTAAGAAAGATTATTTAAATGTAATCTGCTTTAATACAGAGTTGGTAAGAATAATCTTGATAAACGTTTTCTGGTTAAAACAAAGCGTTGGTTCTATTTGTGACGTAAGAATTTGGAATGTGAGAACCTTTTTCCAATTCTGTTTGGCTTTTTGTGCTAGTTTTCCTTGCTAATATTTTCAATTGCTTAAATATTTTCAATAGCAATTTGAAAAGTTGCAATGTTAATATAACAGCCATGAATAAAACAAAGGATTTATAAAGTGATACTTAGTTTGATTCATTCTAGCGCATTCAAGAATTGTGGAAGATTTGCTATGTATAATATGATAAACCCTCAGCTCGTTTTTATAGACATACAAGTTAGTTTGTACAGTTCAAAACATCAACATGCTGAGATTCCAACAAACTTAAAAAAAAAATTAATAAAATCTCAAGTGACAGAATGTTGAAGTCTAAATCAATTTGTGCCAAAAGAATGAAAGAATACTTTAAACTGACGAAAGAAGCTGTCAAGTGTTTGCTTCTATTTCAAGCTTCACACTTATAAGAGTTGTCAAAATAAAAGAGAGAAATTACTTTAAACTTGAAAATGATATTTTTGTATGTGTATCGAATACAGAGCCTAAATTTCAAAAACTTTCTGAATAACAGGTATTAATACATATTTTTTTATTGAAAATAGTTTTGTTAAGGAGTGGGACCGAAAGATATTCATCAAAATGAAACCTCTACTGTGCAATAGAGATTTTAATATCTTATTAAGAAAAAGAATTTTAAAAGGTTACATCTTTCCAATCGTACTCTACGGCATGGATGCTTGGCCTTTAAAAGATTTTTTTTTTATTGAAACAGTACATCAGCAATCAGAATTACAAGAGATTCTATGAGCTAATTTGTTGTTAAAGTTGATTGGCTTGATGAGGTTGGCACCCATTGGTGCTTCCTCGCAGTTTCCTAATCCTATTGATTAAGGATGATGGATTCACACTGGAGGATTCACGTTAGTTTGTAGGTCCCAAGGCCATTTCCGCTTTAATCGCCGAAAGTTTGGTTGTAACGTAAGTGGTTGTATAAGGTCGTTTGGATGATATGTAAGTCTATCATAGTGTCTGGATGCCCGTTCCGTAATTACATCACGCACGTATGGTGTGTTGGAGTCGGTATGTAGGGTGAGATTTGTCACGTACCATGGAGCATCCATAAGAGTTCTTATTGTCTTGGATTGGAATCTTTGGATTATGTCTACGTTAGAATAGCTAGAGCAGTCCCACAGCTCACATCCATATGTCCAAATAGGACGTAAGATGGTTTTATATATAAGGAGTTTACTCTCGGTTGCTAAAGGTGATTTCCGACCTATTAGCCAGTACATTTTTAACTTTCAGATCCATGGCTTTGCGCTTCTTCTTTATGTGTTGTTTCCAAGTTAGCCTTTTGTCCCAGTGTAATCCCAGATACGTCACTTCTTCAGATTGTGGTACATCAATGTTGTTTATGGTAACAGGAGGGCATATTCCCTTCGCATTGTAAATGTTATTTGAACTGACTTATTTTCATTCACCTTAATTCGCCATTTGTCTAGCCATTCTTCTATTAAATGTATGTGTTCCTGCAGTAATCTTGTAGCAGCTAAAGGGTCTTCATTGCACGCGAGGATGGCAGTATCATCTGCGAACGTTCCCATTTCTGTGTACGGTGTTATTGGTATATCAGCAGTGAAAAGTAAGTATAGGACTGGGCCCAAAACGCTGCCTTGGGAACCCCAGCGGTAATTGGCTGTAGTGTCGAGATTTTGTTTCCGAATTTTACTAGGAAATAGCGGTTTGAAAGGTAGGATTGGAAAAGGAGATAATATTGGTGCGGAAATAATGCTTTTATTTTAGCCAGTAACCCTTTGTGCCACACCTTATCAAAGGCTTGTCGGACGTCCAGGAATACTGCCGTGCAGTACTTCTTACTTTCAAAAGCTTTCTGAATTACGTTAGACATGCGGTGGCACTGTTGAATAGTAGAATGATCTCGTCTGAATCCAAATTGGTGCTTTGGGATCCAATCATCCAGTGGTGTGTCTTTATTTAACCGACTTAATATCAGCTTTTCTAGGAGTTTGGCAATTATTGATAACAGGCTAATTGGGCGATAAGATTGCACTTCATTTGGCGGCTTACCAGGTTTCAATATTACTATAATTTGCGCCATCTTTAGTTGCGGCGGCCAGTAGGTTAAGCGCAGAATTGCGTTAAATAATGCTAGTAGTTGTCTTTCCCCAGTTTCTGGTAGCTGTTTAAGGATAGGACCAGTTATGAGGTCGTAGCCTGGTGCTTTTTTGTTGCTCAAGAATTTTATCTCCTGACGTAATTCACCGATTTTAAGATCCCGTATTGGGAATGAAAGTTGTAGTGGGGCTTCGAGGAAGGTGTCTACTTCTATATCTATTGTTTCAGAGTTAGGTCTAAATACTTCTGCCAGAATGTCAGCTTTTTCTTGGTCAGATCTGGCCCACGTGCCGTCTGTGTTACGTAGCGGCGGTATATGTACCTGTGGCCTCTTGAATCCCTTTGTGGCTTTCCATATACTGTAGTCGTCCTTGGAAAGAGAAGTTACATATTGTTGAAATGTGTCGTTTTTTACTTCGTTCAGTTTTCGTTTAAGTTTATTAGTAATTCGATTGTACTTTGTTTTGTCGCTTCTATTATGTGTTCGTTGCCAGACTGCCCTAGCTTTCCTTTTTTCCTTAACCAGCTCCATCACTTCTCTTGGGAAGTTTTGTGAGCTGGGTTTTTGCTTTTCCATGCGCGGTGTAGCATACCATGCTGCCTCTTGTGTAGTAGTTATAAATTTGTTGATTCCACTGTCCAACTCTTCAGTCGTTTTAGGCTTATATTAAGATGAAGATGTTGATCCATATACTCTTTAAAGGCGTCCCAATCTGTGCGTCTGTTACATAACATTGGGTTGGCTTCTTTTCTAATTACTGTAGCACTAATAGTAAGTATGACAGGTGTGTGGTCAGATGATAGATCATAACTGGATGTTATGTCTACGTAGTTAGATGAAACTCCTTTAGCAACGAAGAAATCTAACAAATCCGGAATTTTGCCAGGGTCCGTTGGCCAGTACGTTGGGCTACCTGTTGAGAAATATGTATAATTATTATCAGTTATGAGTTTATTAAGTTCTCTGCCTTTTGTGGTTATCAGTCTACTGCCCCATCTGGTATGCTTCGCATTAAAGTCTCCGCCAGTTATAAATCCTGACCCTAAGGAGTCAAAGAATGGCTGTAGCATGAGTTTGGTTATTTGGTGCCGAGGGGGGCAATATGTTGCCGCTATTGTAATTGGATTTGGTAGTTTATTTACTTCAATCACTGTGGCCTGTAAGAAATTTTCTTCGAATTTTGGTAGTTCGTGATGTGTTATTGATTCACGAATGATAATGGCAGTGCCTCCATGTGCCGTACCATCCGAATGTTCGGTGTGATAAATAAGATAGTGCGGTATTTTTATGTGGGTTCTTACAGTAAAATGGGTTTCTGATATAAGGAGGATATCAATGTTGTTTATACTGAGGAAGATTTCGATTTCTTGTTTTTTTGATTGCCGTTGGCGTTCCAGAGTGCAATTTTAAGGAATTTGGCCATTATCGAACTAATTTATTTATGACCGTCGTAACCAAGTTCAAAATAATGCTATTTTGTTGTATTAGTTGATTGAACATACCTTTGAATTCTTCTAAGAACTGTGTGAGTGTTAGGTCTTGAGGTGATTGAGGTTTATTTGTGTTTGTTTGTTCACAGTTAGTGTTTGGCATTTTCCAGTAGTTCTTCACTGGCAAGGGAGGAAAGTTTTGTGGATTTGTCTTGTAAGAGGCATGTGTGTTTTTTTGTGTTTGGGTGTTCGGTTTTATTTTGTTTTGTAGCTCTTGGTAGATTGAACAGCCCTTGTAGTTTGCGGATGTGCACCATTGCAGAGTGCACAAGTAGCAGGGTTTCCTTGTTTTTTGCATGTAATAGAATTGTGCGGTCCGCCACATTTAACGCAGGCGTATGGCCTATTACAATATGACTTTGTATGGTTATAGTTTTGGCATCTTGTGCACTGGACCAGGTTCATATTTCTGTGGGGCGGTTCAACAGAAATTTTAAGTTTTGTAAGTAATTTATGTTATATATGTCTTTGTTATTGGTGGCTGGCTCCAAATCTACAAAGAATAGTGGTAATGCTTCTTTAGTTTTCTTATGTTTTATGTTAGTAATGTTTCTAACCTTGTGATTATGAGTAGCTAGTTCAGCTGTAATATCATCTACTGGAATTGTAGGATGTATGTGCCGTAGGACCACTCTGTATGCACGATCCTGCTTGATTTGGTAAGTGTGGTGAATGACACTGTTTTCCTGGAAATGTTTGACGAGTTTTCTGTACACATCCGGGGAATGCACATTAAATTTGACTACGTTATCAGCCATACTTTTGGTGGTGTACTGTTCCTGTTCCATAATATCCTTCAAGCTGTTTATCATTTCCTGATAATTGTTAACTCCATGTACGTAGATTGGAGGGGTTTGGGTATTTTATTTGAGTTTTGTTGGCACCGTTATCTTGATTATTGTTTGTTACGTCTGTAACTTCTGGTAAAATTGAGTATTTGATTAGTTTGTGTTAGATTAAATGATTGTGGTGGATTTTGTGTGTTTAGTAATTTCCTTCTCTTCCTTTTTAGGTTATTAACTTTTGCCAAGCATTTTTCCGTCTCCAATGTTTTGTTCTTCCTCTCTATTGCTAATAATAATTTCCATTGGTTTTGTGTCGTGATTTGTTGATGCAATGGTTGGACTTGAGGCGGCATTACAAATTGAGACATTGAAGAGTGACCATATTGATAAGGTTGGAATGTTTGTATTTGTGGCGACATTGAGTAGCTATTGGGCATTTGCTGGCATTGCTCAGGTGTTGTTGTTGTGGGTTGTTATTTGGGATAACTGGGTATTGTTGGTAAAAGGATGCGTTTTGTTGTGTTATTGTTGGGTTGAATTGTTGCGTGGGGTTGTAGCCATTGCCAAATGGCAGCATGCTATTAGTTTTACTTACATGCATGCACTGAATTAAGTAGTAAACAATACAAAAATGAAAACAGTTTATTCCAATTAATGCACTGGTTTATCACTGCTCGAGGTTCACTGTACGATAGCGATAACATGCAGCGCGCACGACTTAGGCATGTGCTCGGCTTGAGCGCTCGAACCGTACTTGCCTTTAAAAGATAAATTTTGTAAAAGAATAAACGCCTTAGAAATGTGAATCTATCTATCTTGGATAGACAGAGCTTGAAACGAGGAGCCATTGCGTCGAACAAGAATTACTGTACATAGTTAAAAAGCGAGAATTGGAATATTTCATGTGAAACTCAAAGTATGAACTGTTGCAATTGATAATTCAGGGTAAAGTAGATGGAAAAAAGGCCCTGTACATAAAAGAGGATCTTGGTTCAGAAACCTTAGTAAATGTTCAGTCAATCAGCTACAACTTTTTTCCGGGGTGCAGTATCTAAAGTACAGTTCTGATAGCCAACTTTCGAAGACAGGAGAGGGTACAAAGAATAATAATGTTTTTTAAGTTGTTAATGCCTTACGAGATAAAAAAGTAGTTATGTTTATGTTATTGCATTTATGACAATCCTAATTCTCTCCCTAAGTCATTTAATTCTTTTTGTGTGAATTTTTGCTGTACCTTATTTGTCTTTACTTGTTCTTCGGCTCTGTCACTCAACTTATCAATTCCATTTCGCTATCACTTTCCGCTATTCTTTCTTCTTCTCCACTGATATCCATACCTGTATCTTTATATTCAGTTTCTACGGCAGTATTGTCAGCCTCGCCATTATACTTTGAAACCAAGACAGCTAGTACTACTTTACGTGTATAGATGTATTTGATGTTTGATTTATTTTTCGCATCGAATCCGTGAGTGATAGCCAAACAGAAAAAAAACAATCGTTCCTTGATTCTGGCATGCTCCATACCACAGGTGAAGAGTATTTCAAACTTGAGAGTTATTTCTTCTTGTAACATGTTAATAACCTGTTGTAGCAGGTCACACACATGACATGTGGCACCCGGTTTTTATCCTGATTCATTATATTAGATTTAAAACAAAATTTGTAAGCACTATAGACGAAATCAGTGATGTTTCTCCGCATATGGGATGAAACGTATATGCCGAATATATAACAGAACTGGTCTGGTTTGTTTTTATCGTCATGTTTGTGTTTGTTAGAGATTTTGTTGGTTGTGCTACATCTTGTAGCTTCATACTCTGTAAAGGCCAAAGTATCCATCTTTACAGAGCTGCAGTCACTTGATGACGACGCCCGCGGGCCCACTTTCTCATCCTGACCAGCCGCTGATACTGGGAATCCGACCCTCTGCATCCTAAATTTTTTTGTGTGTTTGCTATGACGGCGTAAACAACGTTATCAAGGGTCTGTTCCGGATCACGGAACTTCATTGCCCACCGTCAACACGTGAAAAATCAAATTGCAAACACACGAAAAAAACAACACTTTTTAAAATTGATAGAAGCGACCTCCCTGACTCTTCATTTATGGAGTTATGGAGTTATAGAGGTTATGAGGTAAAGAGGTCATAGGGTTTACGATGATTCATACTGTCAAACAGTCCACCTAACTCAAATTTCCAGAATTACAGTCGTACGCTCCTCTTACCCGTTGAGTTTTGAGGTTATGGGGTTATAGGGTTCAGGGATTAATGGATTAAGAAGTTATGGTGTTATGGGGTTAGTGGATCTGATGGGTTAATGAGGGGTTATAGAGTTATTTGGGTTTAATCTTTGAATTTATGAAAAACCCTGACGTGATAGGGTTGAATGGTTCTCGAGTTCGGATTCAGCGTGGTCGATTACATGTAGTAAAGTATGTCAGGTCTCTACACAAAGACTTTCGATTTTTTTTGTGGAGCTGTATAATTTGTTCTTGCTTTGTGTATGTATATATATTTTTTTATTTGTAAGTGCAAAGACACTTATTTTATTACAATCTGATCTTAATAAATCAATGAGTAATTCAATTCTAACTTAAAATAACTAAAAAGAAACATTAAAACTAAGGTCTTACTCATCAGTGTCCTTAGAGTTCTGATAATACTAAGTAGATATATTATCCCTAACGTACGCACTTAGACACACACTATGCTCTGCTTTGGAGAAATCACTGAACTAACTCAAAGGGCTTGGTCCTCTTGAGTCTTCGCACTAGCTGTGAATTATCGAGGAGCTGGATGGCCTCTATGTTCACATGTTGAAGAAGCCGTTGTTCGTGACTTCTGGCAAACATAAGAATGACTTGCTCTACAGTCTTCACCTCGAGGTCCCGATGGATATCACTGTTGCGGCAGTACCAGGGTGCATCTACAATGTTCCTTAATACTTTGTTTTGAAATCTCTGAATGATAAGAATATTACGCTTGCTGGCACAACCCCAGAGTTGGATGCCATATGCCCACACGGGCCCTAATATTTGCTTATATAGTAGTAACTTATTATGTGTGGACAAATTGAGTTTCGTCCTATTAACCAATACATTTTTATACCTTAAACCGAGTTCTTCTCTTTCTTTTAATGTGGGCCTTCCAGCGTAACCTCGCATCGAGTGTCATACCCAGGTATTTAGCCGTATTAGCGTATGGGATCTGGGTTTCATTAATTTTAACGGGTATGTGTTGTTTCCGTTTATTGGTGAAATTGATATGTACAGATTTACTTTCATTCAACTTTATCCGCCACCTACTAGTCCACGCGTTGATCTTGTTAATAGACCTTTGAAGCTTCCTCGTGGCTTCTTCGTGATCACTTCCAACTGCAAGAATTGCGGTATCATCGACAAAGGTGGCGATAGTTTCGTGTTCGAGTTCAGGAATATCACTGGTATAAAGTAAGTATAGTACTGGACCTAGTACACTACCTTGTGGTACTCCTGCATTAATTTCTTTCAATTCAGAATAGGTGTCTCCTTGTCTTATTCTGAAGTACCTTTCTGACAAATAAGATTTTAAAATTTGCGTATATTGCCGAGGTAACAATATATCTAATTTGCGGAACAAGCCCTTGTGCCATACTTTGTCAAAAGCCTGTGCCACATCTAAGAAGACAGTAGCGCAGACTTTCTTTTCTTCAAGTGATTTTTCAATTATATCTGTGATCCTGTGCACTTGGTCTATGGTTGAATGTCTTTCTCTAAAACCAAATTGGTGATGAGGAATTAGAGCCTTCTCTTCGATTATCGGTTTCAGCCTTTTAAGGAGTAATTTTTCATACAATTTTGATATAACAGGCAAAAGTGAGATAGGCCTGTATGAAGAAACTTCTTGTGGCGGTTTTGCTGGCTTAGGGATCATTATGACCTCTGCTACTTTCCACAACTTAGGAACATATCTAAGTCTGAATGAGACGTTGATGAGATTGGTCAATTTTACTGTGGCTTTTCTTGGGAGTTGCTTCAAAATTTCACCTGTAATAAGATCGAAGCCAGGAGCTTTTTTCTGATTAATGTTGTTCTTGATTTCTTTAGAGACTTCTTTAGGTGTAACTGGTCTAATGACTGTATCTTCCTGTATTGGTTCTGTCCAGTCTTGTGAATCGTCTCCTTCATTTGGTTGGAAAGTCATTTCTAGGTGCTCTGCAAATCTACAAGCTTTTTCCTGATTACTACGTGCCCAGGTACCATCTGCATTTTTGATCGGTGGATTTTGTAAAATAGGCCGTTTTAGATTTTTGTGGCTTTCAAAGGAATAGTCCGTTTTGCTGTCGTTGCTCAATTCACTTAAAAAGTTGCTCATAGATTCATTTTTAATTCGTAGGATCTCCCTTTATCTGTTGAGTGGCATTATTGAGGGCAGTTTTATCCGTAGGTGCTCTGGTTTGATGCCATCTTTTTCTTAGTTTTCTCTTTTTGTAACTAGGTCCATAATCTCTTTCGGATAATTATTTCCCTTTACCTTTCGTTTAATTTCTGGAGTACTATCCCAGGCTGCTTGCTGAATGTTCCTAATAAGCAGTTCGATTTCTTCATCAAGTTGTTTTTCATTCTTAAGTGGAGCTGACAGATTAATGGAATTTTCAAGTTGTATTCTAAAGCTATTCCAATTTGTCAGTTTGTTTACAAGCCTCGGCGGGTTTTCTTTATTAATTATCTTGTCACTTAGTGTGAGTAGTATGGGAGAATGGTCAGAATTCATTTCCCATGCTTCCTCGACATATAAGTAATTGGGGGATATATTCCTTACTATAAAGAAGTCTATTAGATCAGGAATCTTACTGCTATCGGTTGGCCAATAGGTAGGCTTCCCAGTTGATATTGTATCACATTTAAGCTGGTTGCATGCTGATAGAAGTTCTCTACCTTTGGTAGTCGTTAGCCTCGATCCCCAATGGGTGTGCTTCGCATTGAAATCACCTCCAATAATGAATCTACATCCCTGGGTTTCGAGGAAGTCTAAGTATTGATTTTTCTTAATCGCGTATCTAGATGGGCAATATAATGATGTGATAACAACTTCGTAGGTTTTTGTTTTAACTTTAACAGCTGTAGCTTGAATTTCCTCTGTTTGATATTGAATTTTTAGATAATGTGTAATGGATTCTCTTATTATTATTGCACTACCGCCTCTAGCGGTGTTTTTTGGATAGATAGTGTGATATACCCTGTATCCCTTGAATTTTATATGCGATTCCTTGGTAAAATGGGTTTCAGCAATAAGACTGTGTATGTATATGAAATTTTTAAAAATTAAAACATTATTTTTAAGTAAAGTTAGTTATACGAAAATATAATAATACAAACACCAAAAGATAACAATTATTTATTTCCATAGATTTAGAAACATTTCCAACAGTATCTTTAAAAGTATGGGTGTTTTTAGAAATTAGATATTCAAAAATTTTGTCTCTGATACCAAACAGGTGGTACGTGATTACATATAAATAAATGCAAGTTTCTAGTAAAAACATTGCGTAACTACACTTAAAATATAACTTTTGCATTAATAGCAAAAACAATGCACACATAATGACGAAAATACTTCTATTTACGACAATAAAAAAGATGCAAATTATAAAAATTAATACTGATCTACGGCAGTAGATAAAGTGATCATAAAACTTTACCCTTGCTTACAAAGCAAGGATACATATGCAAACACAATAAAAAATTCACATTGCTGGAACAGACTTTACGTAATATTATTTTACAGATAGACAGATAATATTTAAATACAGTAAGCAGTTATTTTTTAGAAAAATAGCAGCAACTCTCGTAAAGGTCATTTCATACAATACTTTATAAACAAATTTTCTTATGTAGTACCTGATTAAAACTGTTATTACTATGCAAATGATATTTAACTTGTTTTGTATAATAAAGCAAAATGGTAATGATCTTGCAATTTACAACATAATTTGAAATAAACGTTTGTTAAGTGGCACGAGTTTAATTTAACCTTTAAATGCACAGATATGGTTGCCACCGCTGATACCTCTAAGTAATATCGGAAATCATTTTAACTGGCGTTTGGGTGTATTATCTTTTAATTGCAGCTTTTAATTTATTGATTATTTGAGGCTTTATGCTATAAATATTTGACATGCTTTCGCAAAAAATGTAAATGCAATGAATGTAGGAGTAACTAAATGTCATCTTCTTCCCGATCCATTTATTCAAAAAATATTTACAAAAGACCATGACGATGGCAGTAAAATGCTCCGTTTTGTTGGAAATAAAAATTTTTATACCTAAGTTGTACTCGAAGTACATAATAAACATTAACTATAAGGAAAAACGTTAAGAGATGATTTCTAATAAGAAAATAAACAAAAAAGTTTCATAGGACAGGAAGTTCAGTAAAGAACACTTATTTCAGTTGCAGGTATTTATATTCGCAGATCTACTTATAAATAGACGTGTATTGTAAAATGCTGTTAAAATCGCTGTTTATTTCATCAGTAACAATAGAGACTAATGTTATGAACAAAAGTATTGTCTTCTATCATAAAATACGTGCATTTTTGCATGTTTGTTTTCTTATCAAGAATCACCTGTACTTTATTGCTATAATTAACACTCACCTTGTACAAGCAGTGCTATCAAATATGTTTTCGAAAAAATTAATCCAATTACGTTGAATTTGCTAATGTTGCCTACAAAACTTAATTTTTCTTTTAAAATCATGTACTATTGAAATCAATTGCTACAAAATGTGGTAAATAATACGTTTTAAAACATGACATATATATTAGTGGAACGAATCTTTTTGATAATTGGTAAAGAGTTTCTACCATCTCTACTTCGCTTGCTGGTGTTGAGTAACCGCGATTTGTAAAATTATCTTTATGACTGTCTTGAAAAGATTTATCTTCTTCAAACTTACAAACTAAGAGCGTATTTGTTCGCAAACCGAATAAATTTTATTTATCAATGCCTTAATTCATTTCTGCCATTATATGAAATCAAGAAATAAATTTTAAATTGAAAAAGCACGCACGCATTTTGGGAACTTACTATATTTATTCAAAAAAGTTGAAATTACAGGATTAAAATTCCCATAAAATATTTTGTTGGTACGCCCCAGTGCCAGTACCACTCACTTAAATATTTAAGAGGCTCAAAATAAAATTTTATTTTATAATTAAAGTTAAATTTCCTTTAATAATAATAAGTGTATTTTTAAATTTTTGATATAAGTTAAAATATTTTACAACGTCATAAAAAAACATTTCTTGCCGGTGTCTTTCAAATTTTCCGAACTATTTATTCATCAATAAATGCTACTATTACGTTAATATCTATTTTTATTAAAAACATAAGCAGCATTGCCTAGAAGTTACAAAAATGATTTCGAAACGTTATTAAGATTGTCTTTACTTATTAGGATCCTACCTCAAGGATTTGTTCCAGAGAAAATTATAATAAAGTAATACCGCCTTATTACTCGTAATAAAGAACGTAATATCTTTCTTATGTTTTTCTTTAACAGAGGTCTAAATGTGATGTATAACAATGTATAGTTAATAACACAAACTTGATACTCAAGCTGCATTGACTATATTCAAATAGCAATAATCGAAAACAGTTCGAATTCAGGAAGCTTTCTTTTTACAGTTATACAGATTTGTTAATTTATTATTTTATAAATAATATAAAATTAGAAACTAAAAATAGTCATAATTATCTTAAAATACAAGAAATTAAGGACTCAATAACATAGAAAGTAACAGGAATAACAAAAAACAATATATAACATAGAAGAAATCTAATAACAAAGAGAACACATACTACTAGAAGAGGTCTCGGCTGTCATCAAGGGACTCAAAAAAGGGGAGACCGCTGATTATCATAGTATTTATTACAGCAGAAATGAAAGGGCGTAAAAGAAATACAGACATTAACAAAAGTATGTAATATGACATAAAATGAGGAGAATGTGCCAAATAGGATTTATCGTGCTATTATAGTCTTTCAAGAAAGGGAGAAGCTTAAGTTTAACCTAATAATGGACAATGTAATAAAATAATCGCAGAAAAGAATCCATACATTAAGTATAGAATACAGAATCAATCCGAATATATAAATGCACCTTAGCTGGAAATTTTGTTGTATTTACAAGGAATGAAAGAAAATTAAAAAATTAAGAAATACCGAATGAGATATTAGAAGAGAAGAAACAAAAATAAATAATGATAAAACAAAATCATAGCAAGTGGAAAATCATATACAAAAGTTAAAATCATGGTAAATAGAAACGTTTTCAATTATTTACAGCACTTTCACAACTAATTATTAACATGTTATGTCATTTGAAATTTTGTCTGTACTGATCTGCCAATATTTGGGCAGAATATAAATTACTTTAACATTTTTCCATATTAAAAATTTTACTATAATACATTATGCCATGTTATTATATGCTGGTTATCAGGATTGTCACCGAAGAAACTATGAGAAAAGAAAACTACCATATCAAACTAATCACATGTTTGCTAGAAACTTTGTGTTACCATATTTACAGAAGAGGAAAAATCATTTTTAAATATAATTTACATAGTTAACATCACAATGCTAATAGAATACTCCACCATCCGTAGTCTCAGTCCATGAATTAATTGTTGTTTTTAATACAGTGAGTGGACAAAAATATTGTTATTGGAACAAATTTACGTCTAGAAATTACAGTGTAATACATTAAGTTATAATATAATAGTATAGCTTATCTGACAAGATTTCTTATTTTGGAATCAGATGACAATAAACCCCTTGAATTATAATTCCTAATATTCTAAATTTTGTTTATAAAATTTCAATAATATCTTAGAAAATCATGGCCATTTTTGCGTTTAACTCAAATTCACAAACTTTTTGTTTATCTACTTCTTCCATTTCTACATTGAAACCATTCATTTAAATTCAATTATTTTGGCAGTTACCGGTCAGATATTTGAAGTTAATCAATATTGCAATGACAATTCCAAAGGCAAAATAACTCTCACAAATTAATGTTGTAGAAATCATAAAGTCACTAAATAAAGTTATGTTGATTGACTATTGCCGGATATTGAAAAGAAACGGACGAACACCGAAGACAATCTAAGAAGAGGAAGTTTCAAGGGAAGCCTAGTGGTAAATGTTAAGTATGTTTAATTATAAATATGTATTTATGTTTATCTGTTTCTTATACATTGATTATATCCCTACAAAAAACATTTACACACATTACAAACGTTGCCATTTTCCTGTTCATCTATTAAATACTCGAAAAAAAACAAAAATTCCTATTTTTTTTTATTAACTATATTTATGTAAAAATGTCTGATCTTTCGATCTAATAGTCCGAAAAATTCAAAAATTTAAGATAAAAAGATATAACATGTTTTCAAACTTTTGCGTTTTTTGAGGTTATACAGTAAAAATTCTACTATTGGAAAGCTGAGAAAAAAATACGTAAGACTGTGTTCTCAAATTATTTTTTTATTAATGTTTTAAGACCAAAACGATGAGATGAAAAAGTCGTGTTTACGCTCACATGGACGCCTGCGGTGGCGCTGGGGCAGTTGACGCGTTTTGCCCCATATCAATGTCATTAAAAAATTACGCTTTTCTAATTATCACATTTTTGTGATTTGTGGAAAAACTGCTGTGATACGAAATGTTAATCGTCGTTTTCGGAATCTGTGGACAAAATCTATTCCGGTATACCTCTTCATTCCAAAACAACAAAACCTTCCATATTAGTGTTATATATAAACAAGCAAAATATGGAAGCAATGCTGAATGGTATATTAAATCAATTAAATAAAGTGAGGTTGAATATTAAAAAATATTGTTAAATGCCGATATTGACGTAAGTGATATAAATTTAGATAACTGCTTACAATAATAAAAATTTTGAATAATTCACGTATATTGGTAAGTGTAGTGTCAATAGATAGGAAGGGGAGTTATTAAAAGATATTGAGCTAAGAAAATAAAACAAAAATGGTGTTTCTAAATATGAACCAAATATAGAAAGCCGGAGACATTCATTATACAATTAAGATATAAATATTTGACATTACGCTTAAGGTAGTATTGTATGATTTGGCAACTTTTTACAGTACATTTCACAGTGACATGGCAAGTTGCCAAATCATACAAACTGCAAGTAGTAAAGGGTGTCCCAGAATTAACGCAAGATTTAAATTTGCCCCAATTCATGCAGTAAAGTGTTGACAACCCTAAAACAAAAACAAATCGACAGCTGACAGTTTAGGGTTAGTAAAAATGGAGCGTTACACGATAGAACAACGTGTCTTCATTATTGAACAATATTTCAAAAATAATGAAAGCTTGGCGGCCGCTGTTCGAAAATTTCATACAAAATATGGTCGGAATAGTGTTTTAATTTTGTCAACAGTGAAGAGATCAATTGAAAAATTCCGAGAGACAGGATCCGTTGGAGACGCCAAACACACTGGTCGTCCAAAAACAAGCCGTTCAAATGTCAACATTGAAGCAGTGCGTGAGAGTGTCAGTGACAATCCAGGAACCTCAATTCGGCGTCGTGGACAAGAATTGCAAATTTCAAGAAGCTCTCTAAAGCGTATACTCACTAAAGATCTGTGTCTCCATGCTTACAAAATTCAATTAACACAACAACTGAAGCCTAATGACCATGCACAGCGAAGAGAGTTTGTTGAATGGATTACTGAGCATCAACAAATGGATGCTGATTTTTCGAGCAAAATCATCCTAAGCGACGAAACACATTTTCACCTTGATGGGTTTGTTAATCGCCAAAATTGCCGCTTTTGGGGTTCTGAGAACCTACATGTGATTGTCGAAAAACAAATGCATCCACAACGTGTCACTGTTTGGTGTGGATTTTGGGCTGGAGGCATACTTGAACCATACTTTTTTGAAAATGAGGCTGGTCAAGCAGTGACTGTTACTGGTGCTCGATATCGCGACATAATAACACAGTTATTTTTGCCGAAATTGGATGATATTGATGTGGCCAATATGTGGTTTCAACAAGACGGTGCCACATGCCATACAGCCCGTGAAACACTTCAATTACTGCATGAGACATTTCCAGGTCGTGTACTCTCTCGTTTCGGTGATCAGAATTGGCCCCCTAGATCGTGTGATTTAACACCATTAGATTTCTTTTTATGGGGTTATTTAAAATCACAGATCTATGTCAACAAGCCCACAACCACGCGTGCATTAAAGGAGGAGATTCAACGTTGCATCAACGAAATTCAGCCACATTTATGCAGAATGGTCATGGAAAATTTCGACAAACGAGTGCGTATGTGTATGCAAAGCCGTGGAGGCCATTTGTCCGATATGTTATTCCATAAATAACCCTATCCTATGTACTTTATGATTCAATAAAAAAATTACAATCAAAAGACTAAAAACTGTGTTTTCTATTTAATTCAAATCTTGCGTTAATTTTGGAACACCTTTTACAACAACTTAACGAAAGAGACAAGGAAGCAAGACTTTCTTTCTGCACCACCACGAGTGGTTTATTACGGGAAAACCTAGACATTCTAAATAATTTGCTAATGACCGACCAAGCACGTTTTCATGTTTCTGGCTGGGTAAACAAACAGAACATGCAATACTGGTCATCAGTGAACCCTAAGGAACTGCATAAAAAGCCCTTGCCCCCTCCCAAAGTGACTGTTTGGTGTAGAGTCGGTGCTTTCTTTAAAAATAACAATGAACAAACAGTGACCGTCAATTCAAAACATTATGTGACTATGTTGGAAGGCTTTGTTGAACAAAAGTTACTACAGCTTATCATTGACACTAAAAACATATATTTCCAGCAGGATAAAGCAACAGTCTACACCAAGCGAAATAATACGGCTGTAGTTCGTAAAATGTTCGGAACTGTTATCTCTCGTTTCGGAGAAATCGATTGACCACTTCGGTCGCCTAACCTCAGTGTAGCAGACTTTTTCCTGTGGGGGTTTCTGAAAGGCTGCGTGTTCCAGAGGCATATCATGAGTGTTAAGGTAGTTAAGCAAGCCATTGGTGGCAAAGTTGCAGCCATCGATAAGGACCTACGGAAGCGCTTGTGGGACAACTTTAAAAAACATTTGCAACAATGCATTGATATAAACGGAAGCCTGATGTAGTTTTTAAAAAATAACCTTCTAATCGGTGGTAAATAATGGCACACTTCGTCGTATTTATAGATCCTTTAGTTATTTTTTTCCTGCTTCCGTATATAATATATGACTAGTTGAAAAATGCCAGTTGGCTCCGCGCCACCCTGTATTTACAAACACCATTTTGCCTTATTTTTCTTAGCTTAATATCTTTTAATAACTCCCTTCCTCCCTCTCTTTATCTGTTGACACTACACTTACCAATGTACGTAAATTATTCAAAATTTTATGACTTTAGTTTGTCTTACATTTTAATTAATTGACCAAATTTATTAGGAGAGGTATTCAATAAATTTTGTAGTATACCTAAGTGAGTTAATTAAAAAAGTCACATCTATTTCTTTTAAGATAAAAAAGTCAGCGACAAAAATGTATTAGATAAATTTGTTAGAATTTCTTGAAAAAGGATTCAACGGATTTTTTGTATACGTCGTAGTTGTCACACATTTCCAAATTTGTTTGAAAATCTTAGATAGAACTCAATTCCGGTATACCAGATGAGCTTTCGTACATCTTGATATTTAAAATGTTTAGTCTCTCTATTTCTACGAATTAAACTTAGAAGTAATGCGGCGAAGCAAAACTTAGATGTCTATTAGCAACAATTTTATTTCAAAGAATAGATATTATGAAACGCTTCATTTGTGGTACATCTATGTATCCATAATGCAAGTAATGTTACTTTATGTATCGAACTTTAAATATGTTTTTACACTTTAATTTTATATCGGTTTAGCACGTTTTGTTTTACTCATGCTCACTAAGTGATTCTTAATGGCTTTGTGGCCACAGCAAAATTTTCTTATCCGCCAATAGAATTTTTTTCTTATTTGAAGATAGGAGCTTCATTAAAACATAATAAACACTTTGGCACTTCAATTTCATTTAAACAAAATGACTCGCATGTATGACTTTTTTTATCATCTGGGGTGATTTCAAGGAACTTTGTATTAAAATTAAATTAAATTAGTTTATAACATTAACATATCCTGCTAAAAAAAAAGTGTTTCTGTTGAGTAAAATAGAAATAAATAAAAACCGATTACATTATTTAAGTTGGAAAAAACAATTTATTACTTGCAATTTATTTAAAACCTGAATATAGATACTGGAAACAGAACCTCAAATAATTAAGTTGTAGTATATTGTAAACATGTATGATTATAAGTATAAGCAGGATGTAACAGCATCTTTCATTTATAACTCTAGCTAGCTACTTATTAAAATTTATGTACTTGTTTGTATATTTTCATATAGTATGTGACGTTATAATGTTACTTAATGGTACGAAAGCTCCATAGCATAACAATTAGAAAAAGTTCTTCCATATTAATACATGCAGAAGAATAGTCTGTTATATCATAACAATTTGCAAAATATACGATTCTCATAGTATTAAGGTGTAAAGAAACACACGCAGCAGTTAATTATGATAAAAAATTGTTTACGCTTTATGGAAACTAATGCTAATAATAGATTTACACAACACTGTAATGACTATGCGATTTTAGAGATTCTTAAAAACGAAAACAAGACAAGTTTCACTACTATTTGTTCAAAGCTGTATATGTAATATTATTTAGCACCTGCATAAATTTCCCCCTTTCTTTATCTTTAGTATAATTTTTGGTTTCACTTAAAAAAATTATCGTTTATTAGGCTTTTACTCAACTGAGTTTGAATCTGTGATATACGAAGTTATTTTATGGGGTGGTGATTATTTACAATGGATTTCTTTTAAAATTATATGCCGATACCCGTAACGCTGGTTATTTAAATTACTTCTTATTTTATACACTTCTCCAAATATTTATAATGCATATTGTAGCAACCAAATTTTTGTTTTTCACTTTTCTCGCAAATGAAATATAACAAATACATGCTTCTAGGGTAATGCTGTTTTACTGTTTACTTATAATGATAAAATTAAATTTATGCACTAATTAATACTGATTAACAATGGTTTCACTAGTATACAAGGTTTTGTTGTTTTGAAATGAAGAGGTGTGCCGAAATAAATTTTTCCTTAATTCCAAAAATGACGTTTAAAATTTTATCCACAATAACGAAAATGTAAAAATTAAAACAAACGTATATTTTTAATCAATATGTATTTGTAGCAACGTTTGCAGCGAGTAAAAATATTTCTTAGAGGGTCGGAATGAATGTGTAAGGCATAAATAAACATAAATACGTATTTAAAAGCAAGCATACCTAACTTTTACCACTGGGCTCTTTTTGGATTGTTTCTGATGTTCGTCCGTACAGTCACTTTTGAATATCCAACAATAGTCAATCATTATATGTACAGTTCACTTTTCTTAGCATTTTTCCCATCACTTTAATATCCTGGTGGAAGTACTCGTTATATTCTTCCGCGAAATCTCGAAGATTATCAGAAAATCAATTTAGATAAGCATTAAGAAAGTGTACTTTACGCTTATGTTGCAACCAAGCAGTTTATCTCCTCGATTAAAATGCTGTAATGTACAGCCTTCGTGTTTCCTAAATAGTTTTGTACCACATTTCTTAATGCAGTCCATGCTTGCAATTCGCACTGAGTAATAGTTTTCAACCGCCCTAATCAGAGCCTTCGCTGACGATACAGCGATCCTTGCTAGCCATAAAAATCCTTAAATA
Organism: Sinelater perroti; assembly: GCA_036346155.1. Taxonomy (NCBI): domain Eukaryota; kingdom Metazoa; phylum Arthropoda; class Insecta; order Coleoptera; family Elateridae; genus Sinelater; species Sinelater perroti. Next base: position 4,665,928 of record JARFIY010000359.1, read on the forward strand.
CCATCTCCATACCTAAGTGAAAAATTAAAATTAATGACACTAAACTTTAAGAAAAGACACTTTCACCAGTATCTATAAATAGTGATGTCATCTCGCAAGCCTCTTTAGTTCGCTGTTTAGGACAACATTTTGATGTCCAACTTACCTGGAGGATCCTTATCATAAAGAAGAGGAATAGAGTTGACCTAAAATTTAAAGTGTTATACTGGTTAATTAAACAAATTTTTCACTGAAGGCTAACTTCTCTTATACAAGAATAGAGTAATTCCCATCAGGACATGTGGCATCAAATTATAGACTTGTGTCAGCAAATATAACACAACCATTCTTTAAATAAATCAGTATTAAGTCCTTTGTGGATTATTAAGTGCTCCAAACGTCTAAAAACGATCCATATCGACCTCGGCATTCCATTAATTTCCGAGGTTATTTAAGATCGCAGTAACAAACATTAGGGCTGCCTTGCGTCCACATCAACCCTCTCTTACAAGCACGTTTACATAATCCCGACAATAGAGGACCGAATCAACCGATAATCAACCTCTGGTGGTAAGATCGAAAACTCCTCGCTGAATGAGTTTTCCTCGTGTCTCAAAAGGACATTTATTATTAAAAACCTGTATCAGCTTATAAAATATTTATATTCTGGTTTCTACTTTCTGTAAATAAAAAAACTCATGGTTCTCTCGAATATGTTGTCCACCATTAATTTTCGTATTTGTAGGCCTATAGAAATGCCAGCTTTAATTTTTTTAGACATTACTGGTGAAAACTTAAAACAAATATACTGAAAACTGTCACAAATTTAACGAAGCAATTTGATGTGTAAAAGTGGTAACAATATTTTCGAGAGATCAAACAGTGGAAGTGAAACAATGATTTTTCGCCAGATATGAGTGCATTTCTGACTGGCCACTGCTTCCACGCCTAATGTTTTGTCCTAGCTCTGGAGTCCCATTCACACAAAAAGCAAGGAAATTTGGTGTTGTCTGTTTGTTGGCCGAGCAATATTTCAGTCACCTTGAAATTCCCGCACACAAATCATTCATGAAACTTGTACTGTACACTTTCCAGTTTTGTTCTACTTATCGGCTATGTATTTATATTCATCTATTCCTAACACATTTATTCCGTCTCGCCAGAGAACGTTTTCACGCATTACAAACGTTGTCATATATCAATGTCATTAAAAAATTATATTTTCTTTGATCTTCACATTTTTGTGATTTGTGGAAAAATCTTATATGATATGGTTTCGATACAACTCCTCACAAAGCAACAGAAAAAGGTTGTAAAATTGCATATTAGTGTTATTTTAATTTTACACAGAAGCTTTGTAGTATTCACCTACTATCTGAACGTATATAGCCTTTTTGTATATTACATTGCATGTTACTTTAATGGAAAAAGTAAAACTTAAATATTAATTTAAAATGAAAATTTCAAAATACATATCATATTGGTTAATAGCTATACTTTTGAATTATAAATAAATAAATTGGAACTTATCACGTAGTGCAAATAAATTTTATTTCTTACTTTGACATAATATACCTATTTAACCATGTGTTTTTTATTAGAACTTAACATCCCTAAGGGTACCAGAGACTATTAAAACAAAGACAGTTTTTTATGAGTTAGTAAATCGATTGTTTATTACATAGTATTAAATGAACAATAATAAACATTTCTCTATGTAAATTAATTTAAATTAAAATTATCGTTTTTCAATGAGTAGGAAAATAATTTATAATTAACTTCTTGATCATTTATAATTTATAAAAGTATGCCATAAAATTATATAAAGTATATGGTAACAAAAATTGCCATCGTAGTCGCGCAGTTGAGGCGCGGTCTGCGATGTGGACGCACCTGGCGGGTGACCTACTCAGTCACTAAAAATAATTGAGTACCTGTGTTCACTTCGAACAAGAAGTAATAATGGCAGTCGTCTAAAATGCGGTGCTTACCACACCTCCCCGCATCAAAAACGGCGCGCGATGACCGGACACAGTGGGCGAACATAAGAAGCTCAACCTCTCAGTTTGCAGGCCATGCTTTCATGCGGGGCGTTAGAGCCTTACCATTATTATATGGTAACAAGTTGATACACACAAAAAGCAAATTTACTAATGTATTTTGTGTGATACAATATGAACATTAAAAAATTAAACAAAATATATAGATGAAACAGTATAAGTAGTAAATAAAGTATTTTATACACATACAGTGGCTGGCCAAATTACTAGTTATATTAAGAATATTTTAAATACAAAGTTAAGCTAAATGATCTACTCTTTCTGAATTGATCACCGTGCACAATGTATTGGTTGAGCAGCACAAGGCATCTCATTTTAGTGCCCATCATGGCTTAAAGTACTAAACACCGTGGTCTTTGTGTTGGTTACTTATTTTGAAAACCATGTTTATGTTAGGTAACGGCTATTTCATAGGCATTTAGGGCACAATTTCCGAAGGATTGGTTCAGCAATATCGTTACATTGAGAGAGATAGATCATCACAATATTTTGGCTCTAAGCATGCTCTTGTTTTCGCTGACCGAAGCGTGCAGAGAATTCTACTATGCGACCTCATCTTTCATCCATAAAACTGATGGCAGTCCAGGAAATTAAAGAATGTGATTGGTATTTCGCCAGGCTACTTACTGAGACATGACAATAAATATTTCAGCTAATACTATCGAGCTCAGTAGTGACAAAGCTCATTTGGCATGGTAAGGTCATATTTGTTTTGTGAAAGCGAGACGCGAGGTCATCTCTACTCGCTATGTTGCAGTGTTACATAATTTCCGCTTTAGTTCCAACTAGGTGGCGCTACCGCACACATGGCGAGAAGTTCTCGATAAGTTGTCATACTTTGACATCACACGGCCAGCTGGGTCACCGAAATTGTTCCTTTGCGATTTTTTCTGTGAGGACGCCTGCACGTTAAGGGACATTTAAAGAATACTCTATTGGAAACGCAATCGCAGCAGTACCAGTGATAATGACTTGACAAGCAAAGCGGAATTTCAAGGTGATACTGCAGGAGTGTATCGCTTGGGAAAGCAAAAATTTGGACGATATCATCTTCCTCACTAGTTGATGACTAAATGGCAAGCCTTGTTCTTTATGATGGTGACATAAAATATTGAACGAAGTCTATATTGTCCTTTTATTGCTGTTTCGAAAATGTGTAAATCATTCTACCGGACTCTGTAAAGCAAAATAAAACCTAATTCTTCCAGCGTTGTATCTGTAAAACCAAAACTATTATGTGGATGGCACTCTTTTGTCCGAAAATTTACCCAATTTTAATCAAAAAAATTTTTTTTAAAAGGTAAATAGCCAAAAATAACTTTTTAAATTTCACTGAATTCATTAAAAATAAATGACACAATAATGAGAAAATCAAAAAATCAAAAACATACCAAGGAGAAAAAAATTAGTAAAATCCTTTCAAGGTACTTTTACAAAATATTGCAATTTTTTTTAATTATATTTATAGATGTTACGCTAGCAAATATAATTTATATTAATTATAAAAGAAAAACATCCTTTTAAAAACATGTCAGATTTACTGAATATTTAAAGTAGAAATAGTAATTACATTAAAATTTGAAAATAAGAATACAACAAATATAATAGAATTCTAGTAAGGTGAGTAGATTCATGTACATCTAGTAACAAAATTATTATATAAGGAGCAGATCTATGTGTAAGAAAAATTTTCTACGCGTGTTATACAAAGTTCTGTAAAATGTAAATAAAAATAACGTGGTTATAATTTCGTCGCAAATTAAAGAAAACATAAAGCTAAAAAAAGGTTTTTATTATATAACTCTAAATACATAAAATAGCAGTAAGAATGAACTAAATAAGCAAAATTTAGGTTAAGTTAATTATTAGTTAGAAAATAAAAATATTTACCAAAATTTTTCTATTTTCACCTAGTACCGTCAGTGCATATTTATTTTAGTCGTAGTTTAGTTCATTTATTATTTAATTTATTTTACCATACAGTGTTTTTGTATGTATTTTAACATAAGACAATGTATTGTCAATTTGCAAAACAGATATATCTTGGTTTAATGATATAAATCTCATACCACATCGTTTGGCTAAAAAATTAGGTAAAGCACTTTAAATGGCCTAAAACATAGAATCGAACGGTAGCACTACATAACGTCGAGCATTAACTGTTAAAAACGAATAAATGTTTGTTTTTAATTCACCCTGCAAATTTCTCTGGCAAACAGAAAGCTGTATAAAATATAACTTTAAACAATCAAAACAACTTCACATTGCATTTATTCCACTGTCTCGGGACGTGTGAAATGTTAAGTTTTTGTGATAATAAGTGAGTCATTGACTGACTAACCAGATTGCCTTTTTCTTAAGAAAATATAAAAAAAAACAGGTATGGAATGAATCGAGTATGCAGGTGTTAGTGAAAATTGTAGAAAATAAGAAAATAAAAACCTTGAAGATCTCAAAGAATTAATTTCAGAGACAATAGAAAAATTGGTTACCTGTTTTCTTGTAACTGAATAATAGAACGTAAAAAAACTACTATTTTAATTCACACTTCGGAACAGCCTATCCCATCCACTTTCAACAATAACAAGGTCAACTGGACAGAAGTGGTTAAAGTTGTTTCCAAAATGTCATCCTGGATTGTCGGTGAAAACTGACCATGCAGGCAAGAATTCTTGTTTTCAAAAACACCATTTAAAGATCTTTATAATTATAAAATTGAAACTAAACAATTTTTTAACATTAATGAAACCGGATTCATGTGTGTCCCATCTAAAAATAAAAATAATAGCACTAAAGGAGAAAATAGTGGTTCATTAATTTTGTTCATTAAGAAAAGAAAGCTAAACATTTTCTGGCGTATATCAGCTGATAGAAAATATCTCTCCCATAATCAAATTCTAAAAGAAATGTCAAAATCTAAAGCCGATGAAAAAAGCTTCTCCGCGTGCAATTCACTAAATTTATAAATCTGCTAGAACTTACACTGATTTCTTATATAAATTAATAATGCATTTTATCAAACACGCCAAGCCTATAACCAAATATTGTATGGTAATCATTTAAAATTTGGACCTGATTCAATACTTCAGGAAACACTTTGTTTCAATTTTCTGTCTATCACCTCATGTCATGCATCGGATACAACTTTTGTATGTAAATTTTAGGAAGCCATTTAAAAAACTGGCCATATGGCGTTTGGCACTTCCTTATTAATATAGATTATTCTTAATATTTGTATAATTTTTATTCCGTTGTCCAACCACAATGTATCAGTCTCGATAACATAAAAATTTTAGATACAACAAACTTTTACTAAAATACTCAATATATTCGTTGATACGAATTATGGTTTCATCATCCATTTAACCGTAGCAATGCCATGCGATGAATGCATTTTACTAAGAACTTTAATTTCGTAATCCAAAAACGAAGTATCTCATGACCATAGTAATAGATCAGCACTAAGTGCATCCCTGCTCGGCTGAGATATCATTTGATTTTGTTAGAACGTATTCTGCTGTTGTCATTAAATTGTGATGTAGCTTATAGTTGTAACTATGGCACAGCTTTAGATCCATTCATTAATTTTAACATGATGAATTTATGACTTCGTCGCGCAATAAAAAATCAACAATCCTTGGTGCATGAGAAGTCGGTTATTGTATCCATTAACTTTAGTAAAAAAATAATTTTAATGCTTAATCATAGCAAGCCTCAGTGGTGTACTAACAGCAGAGAACCCCCGTTGAAGTACATATCAATTAGTTTTGTTGAGGCGAATAATGACTTTGTTCTTTAGTTAAGACATCTCATGGCCATGTCAACATTACTACCTTTACTGCGACTAATTTTAATTTTAGTAGCGATGAATGTTGATATAACAAATCGTAGTTTTGTCATCGTGGCCGTAGCAGCGCCAGAATTTTTTGACATTTCATAAGTGTCAGTTAACAATGTTGTAATAACTTCTACATTACTATCTAATTTAGTTTAATCATACAATTTTGGCATATTCTATAGTCCAAATTGTATTGCATGACAACAGAGTGGTTTTACAGTTACAAGTTGCCGAATTAATATAGAACACGTGCCTACGAGTGATGACAATATCCAGAAATCTACCCTTTAACTTCAACATATTTATTAGCCAAATTTCTTTCTCATCATGCAAAACAAAGTAGATCATCGAGTAGCCAAAAGCAATCTTATTTAAAGGTGAAACAAAATTAGTCTAGTAACTACCACCTCCTTCAAGAGAAAAGAAAGACGACGAACCAGTCGTGTAAACGAGTCAAAAAAATGAATCAAAAGGGTTACGTTTATCTTCATCAAAAAGTGGAAAAACAAAGAATGTCGTTTTTATATGACAATTCATCTGATAAAAACCTCTATCTGCTTGATAACAACACAAACAACGATCAATATTTAAACAAAATCACGTACGTTGAAACATTTTGCTTAACTGCGGGTGTATAAACTAACTAATAAAAAATCTCAATTAATATGTTTGTATATTTTGTCTAGATATTTAGATGTATTTTTGTTGACTTGAATTGTTATAAAATTTTATTTTGATAAGACTTTAAAGATATTACTTTGTTAATTTATAATGTTATTGTTCGGCCTTATTTAAGAAAATTTCATTTCAAGCCAACTTCAAACTTACACAACGAAATAAATTAGTTTTTATGGAACTTATCTTTGATGTAAATACACTAATTACTTGTTTTTATAATAGACCAAATTAGGTTTTATTAATAGGTAAAATTATAAATTATTTTCTCCTAATAACAATTTTCACTCTCTTCAAATAGTGTTATATTTTTATTTCGAGGGTAAGTACATGAAGAGCCACCTCTTTCGACCATAAAATATAATAGAGACGTTTTACTACCAAATTTGATAAACAAAATAAAAGATAAGGACAAAATTAGAAAAAGACGGTAGAGCACACGCTGTACGCTTTTTTTGGCGCACTTACAGGCACTGCAGCCTCAAGGGCTTATTGTGCCCACTAACATTCACTTAGTCTAGGACATTCACACCCACCCATGGGTTGAGCGAGACTCCAACTCGCGCGCGCCGGCTAGAGGACAGAGCCAACTGGTTGAACTATCTGAGGTACCGCGTCCCACGCTGTACGCTTGCAGTGATGGAATCTAAACGGGTTACTTGCGAGGTAAAACGTCAAATAATGGAGCACAAAAACAATCAATAAGATAAAAAAATCTGGTGTGAACATCACACGACTTTCCTTATCCTATTATCACATATTATACCGGGTCCATCGTCTCGGCCCTGCGCTGCTCTCGTCCCGGAACTTGTTATTTTAAAAAAGGACGAGGCGCGAGTCCAATACTCGAAAGCTGATTAAAATAAACAGTACAATACAATAATTGACTCGTAGTTAAATTTTTGCTACGTCACTGAAGGTAACCGTGCGAGCTCGGCCGCACGGCCTTCCCCATTATCGCCTGCGTGCTCCCTCCTAGCGGCCAAGCGCTCCCCCCCGTCCTCTCGCAGTGGGGCAGGAAGCTCTCGAGCGCGCTGTGATTGGTCGGTTTAATTAATTTTTAATCGGCTATAACTTATTTATTTGAACTCGGATCAAAAAATTTCATTGTAATCTTGTAATTATTGTAAAACATTCGCTAAGGTACTTGATCATACATCTAGACTCACCGCTAAACTACAGTAAACACATTAAAGAAGTGCTAAGAAATGCCTACGAGTTAATGAGACTCATATACCCTTTACTGAAAAACAGTGCGTTAAATCAAAGAAATGAAAAACTAATGTACACCACGATAATAAAACCCCTCTTAAGATACGGAGCCTCAGTAAGGTGCGATATATCAAACACTGCACTCAAGCCACTCCAAATTTTTCAAAATAAGTGTCATTACAAACAGCAATAAATACACCTACATTAATGAAGCATTCAGAGAGTACGTGGACCGAACATCAATATGTTTTTATACTAACCACTTAAAAGTTAATGCCCTAAATAAAAATATCACTAGAATAAGACAAAACAACGCTCTTTTCCAAATAATACACAAACTTCCATACCAATCCCTTCCCATATTCGGACAGGACAACAATTACAACTGACATATACTGAACGCAATAGGCACATATATAAATTAAAACCAAAGATGAAATAAGGAATGAATGGGACGTGTACATATTTGCGAATAGGGAACGTAAATAACGAACAAGTGGGAGTATGAGTGAGCTATATATAGAACAGTATAAAGTGGAATACATTACACAAGTGTAAGAACATAATTATTATTTATATTTAGCATTAGAGAGTATATAAATATCCTAAGCTAGGTTTTATATAAATTCCTAGTGGTTTTAAAAGTAAAGCTAGTATAAGTTAGTAATGTTATGGATAGAAAACAAAAATTGTTATAAGGACACATGTCTGGCAAATAAAGTAAGGAGAGATAAGCCCATCGAAGCAGGTACTGTTGGATAAGCTTTAATAAACAAATATGTGAACAACTTAGCAACTAGTCGTAGCTTAGATTAAAAGCGCTGCATGTATCACCAAAATGTAAAAAGCTAAAAATAATGTTTACGATTAATTGATTAGCCTCTTTCAACGAGTTCAGCGTGGGCGAGTTCGAGTCTCGTTGGATACCCATGAGTGTATATGACGTAGTAGTATTAAACTAATACAAGTGCATGTTATGTGCCAGCGTGGTCCTGTGGTTGAGGGACGGGCTGCGATGCTGACGGACCCGGGTTCAATTCCCGGTGCTCTCTGATGCCTGGCGGGTGGCCTACTCAGTCACTAAAAATAATTGAGTACCTGCGTTCATTCGAACAAGGGGTAGTAATGGCGGTCGTCTAAGACGCGGTACTTGCCACATCACCCCGCATCAGAGATGGTGCGCGACGACCGGGCAGAGAGAGCGAACGTATGAGAGCCTTAACCTCTCAGTTCGCAGGCCGTCCTCCCACGCGGGGCGTAGAGCCTTACCATTATTACCAAATGCATGTTATTACGCGCAATAAGCCTTTGAGGTTGCAGTACATTGATATCTGCATATAATTTTGTTTGATTTGTTTGTTGCATTTATTTTGAATTCGGGTGAGGTGGGGAGGGGGTAAAAATGGGTTAATGGTTACTACTACTTTACAAAGAAAAACATAATTTTAATTTTAAGTGGAAAAAACAATTTCATTTAATATCTTTTATTTGCAACTTTACACAACTGTATACAATAGTGAAGCGCTATGCAGTAAATGTCGCACTTTTGGTACAAATTCTTTTTTAAAAAACTTTATGAGTTAGGCGCTATCAAATTTCAAAGCTTCATTAAATAATTAGTTTTTACTTGCTTCAAAATTATCTGCTTTTCCTATAAAAAATTATATTACCAATATCTTTGCCATTATGTAACCGTGAAATAATAATAACAGCTACCGTGTTACCATAATTATTTTAAAAGAAAAAAAAACTGAATGTTTCACACAAAACTGCAAATTAAATGAGATTTAATCTATGTTTACACAAGATTTCTTACTTTCTACGGAATGTAACAACAGTGAAGGTATTGTAATCTAATTTTATGAGAAACGTGATAACATCATAACAAGTACCAAAATGCTTACTAGTAAGTAAGCTGTCACTGCCTAAATTTCTTCAGAAATGTTTGCTTTTAACGTGCCCGTGAGTTTCCGTTTATTGTATGTAGTAAACGCTCCTTTTTAGAAATCCCCATAGAAAGCATTAAAACGGCAACAACAAATTGGGCAAGCGCGGGTGCCAAATGTCCGTCAAAATAATACGGTCGCTAATAAATGCTTTCATTTCGGTCATTCTGGTGGGCATGTTCCATTCTGCTACAAATAACTAATCAAGATTACAGAACTTCTTTCGGAAAATCTGCTCATTCTCAAACACACGTTGTTTTTTTAAAGGCAGATTCATTACACCCGTTAGCACAGTTAGTTCTCAAAATTCTTGGATTTGAGCAAATCCCCATGCGAGTTAGAAGGCACAATCTCTTTATTCAGCGAATAGATGTTTGGTGTGGGGTGTCCTACCGGAGCATAATTTGTTCCATTTTCTTCGGTACAACCGTTTCGATCGCTGCATATATAAGTCAACTTTTGTAAATCCATTGGTTGATGAGGAACTCGCATTTCTACATTTCTTTTAGTTAATAATTCAGAGATAACTCAATATTTTATTCAAACACTTTGTTAAACAAAACGACGTATTTTATAATACCCAGAAATATACGTTAGGTTTTATATAAAAAAATAGTAAAATAAACAAAACTATACTATTAAAAATTTGAAAAAACTTTTAGACTAAACTGATTTACAAAGATGTTGAATAATGGACCCACAAAAATTTCGTTTGCATACAAATCTGGACATTAATAATTTTTTTGCTTACAGATAAATGTTTTATTTTTATTTATTTTTAAACAGTATTTTAAATTATTTCTTTATGAAAACTAACCACCAATTTAGTTGAGTCAAATATTTAAAATCGTCCTACACATTTTTATCTAGAAACAGTAGTTATAAAACAAGAAAAACTACATTTACATATATTTAAAAACCTAGGCTAGAGTTCATTGTAACGTTTTAAATGCAGAAGAGGGTTTTACAAATGGTAGTGATACTATCAGATCATTTGATAAATCCAAAATTTCTTTTCTAACAGCAATCTTGAATGTTACGAATATTTTCGATTGCGCAAAATATAATAACAACAGCACCTTCACAGTACTAGTACCAATTTATAAAAATTTTTTATTAACACACTCCTTTATGTCAAACTTTGTCGAAAGTTTGCCGTATACTGAGGAACGCCACTGGTCAATAACTGTTGGTCCCTAAGTCCTAAATTATGTAATTAACAATTTGGTGCTCTTATTCGGTGATTCTATGTATTTTACGAAAACCAAACTGATAATTAGGAATTAATTTTGTTCATCTATAGATGGTTGCAGGCATTTCATTGAAAAGTTCCTTAAAGACTTTGAATAAAGGAGACAATATACTTATAGGGCTATATAATTTTAGTTACATTGGAATTTTTCAGATTTTTATACTGTTATAATCCGAGATAATTTTCATTGATTGGGGAAGTATTGCTTCCTGAAAATATACCTAAGGCACGTTTATCCAGTTTTTAAATACTTATCTTCAAAATTTTCCTGTAATAAGATCAAATCTTGAGATTTCGTTTTTATTTATTTTGCTATGGGTGATTGTCTTATTTTCAGATGTTGAAATAGGTTTGAGCTTTGGGCACATTTGAGGTGATGCACCAAGCGCTTGTTAAATGTCATTTTCAATATTATATGCTTGGAACCGATTTGAAAGATGATTGGCTAAAGATACAGAGTTCTGTGCATTAGTTCTTAGCCAGTTATTGTCTACAAGTTTTATGAGGTGTGTTAAAGTTCTAAAATCTTCAATTTTTCCCCAACAGTGATAATAAGCATAAAATTCGGTTAATTTTAAAAGACGCAGAATATATTTCTGAATTTTGTAATATAGATGGTAGCACCATACATTTTACACAGATTAAATTACTTAAAATGGCGACGTTTAGTGTTCAAGAACAATGTATAACTATCCGTTTCTGTCTCTTGCATGGTAAAACAGTCATCGAAATTATGACCAATTTAGTGTGACATACGGTTAAAGCATTATGAATGTCAAATGCAGCCTCGGCCACAAAACAGCCAGACCAAAACCATGATTGCGATAGTACAGCAAGTTGTTATGGAAAATTGTGGATTGTAGGATCTGTGAAATCCATTTTTCTATGATAACCTAAAAATCTGAAAAGTTTCTTCAACAAATGCTGACCGACGAACACATGGCCGTGCTGTTTCAGAACATGTGAAACTGTGTACGTCTAGATAAAGATTACGTTGAGAAGTAACATAAGATTCAATCTTCTTGGATAAGTACTTTTTTAGCAAAAATTTTGAGACAGAACTTGAACGCACCTCGTACTAGTACTATTACAGGATGCGGTCTTTTGAAATTTTTAATCGCCTTTCCTAGCCTATAAAAATTCTAGTTTACTTAAGTATTCATAAATAAATTTATTCTTAAATTTTGAGATACTTGGTTTAGTTCTTTAGTAACTTTATTTAGATTTCGCTTGTCATCATAAGAATGTTGCCACCGTGCTCTGGCTTTCATCTTTCTGAAGATTAAATATTTAGCATTTATTTTGACTGCTTCTTTAATTTGTATTTTGGTTTTATTAGGTCTTGATTATCAAGCTACGATTTAAATTGTTTTGGTTAATATTTCATAAGCTGCAATGCATTTTGGGGTTTCCAATGGAACATCTAAGCGAATATGTTCATCTAACACAGTTTTCTGCCATAAAAAAGTTTTGGGCCTCTCCAGTATCTAAGCGTACATAATTATTGTAGCCGATGTATGGTTAGAGCTGAGCTTGCATCATAATTCTACTAGGAATTATTTGTGTTGACGTCTTCAGTGAGGCATAATTCTGAAAGATCTGGTACCTTATGTAAATAGCTTGTACAATAGTTCCTCTGTAGAAAGAAAGCTGAGGTTGTTGGTTTTCATAGCGGTCGATAGTTGTCTTTCCTCTATATAGTTATTCTAAAACCCCACATAATGTTTTTAGCATTATAATCTTCTCCAATCAAAAATCTATTTTCAAATGATTCGTATATTTGGGGGGCAATAAACAACTGTGAGTGTAAGTTTGTCTTTTTACTCATGGAAAATATTGCTAGTAACCTGATATATGTTTATATTTTTATTCAAATTGTTTATAAAGTTTTGTTTAATAATGGTTGCAATGCCAGCTTGAAAAAATAGGTTACAATATTTTGATGTAAGTGATATTGTAATTGTGTATTTTTAAGTGACCTCAAACTGTGAAACGTGCTTTTGAGATAAGTATAATGTTAATATTATGAATATTTGAAAATAGGTGAAGTTGATGGGCATATTTGGTACAAGCCGTTGGCGTCTCATGTACTTTAATTTTAGAACTTGAGCCATTATATCAGATTTTGCAACCAGTGTTGTTAAGAGGTAAGTAGTATACGTATTTGCCTCATTAGTTAATGCATCCTGTTCGGATTAAATTACAAGAGATAATGGTTTGTGTGTTATTCCCTTGAATTGGTTGCGCATTTTGTTTAGTAAAAATACGTCTGGACATAATTATTGTTGTAGTTGTTTCTGCTTTACGCAGCCTTGATAATTAGCTGGACAGACTTCTTTGCAACTTTCCATGTACATTCATTAGTTGTATGATTGACTGCACACTTGCAGAGTATTTTTTGCAGAATGTTTTTTTATGTCCCTAAATCTAGCATATCATACACTGAAGATGTTTCAAACTGTACGGATATATTGAGAAATAGATTAACGTTATACATATCTTTATGATTTATTTTTGTTTGAGAGCTATAAAAAATAAGAAGAGCTTTGTTTTTGTTTTCCAAATGTTTATAGTTTCATAGCCTTTATCTTGTAAAAATGTAATATTATTTATATCAGTGGTGGGATGCATATGTTTTACTATTATTCAAAAAGATTTTTCCTGCTTAGGTTTATAAGTTTGACACTCAATCTTTTTGTACATTAATATCTTAATAGCAGGGGTATAGATTGTATTCTTTAGGGATTGTACTTTAACTTGGTCATTGCTCAGTGAATCGATTATACACTTGTCCTTTGCCAGCTTTTCATATAGCTCTCTAATGTAGTGATTTGATTCCTTGATTGCTTCAGTCCATGTTTTCATTTTGAAGATTGTCATATTGATTACTGCTTGGTATTAAATTGCCTATCCAGTGTTTTTTGTTTTCAAACTTGGTTTCTGTTTCAGCGATCTTACTTCGTATTTTGATTTACAAAGAAATTTGTTGGTGGTAAATGTGAAGCTTGGTAGCAAACTTGACTTAATATTTCCGTAGCAACATAAGGTTGTGAACAATGTGTTAAATTGTGCTAGAGGTTATGTTATTTAAGTATTGGCAAAAATCTTGGCCATTATATAAAGGGTTTTCCAATAAGAACGATATGACTTTAAAATAACATATAGTAGAAACTATTTCAGATACAACCAAACTTTTCATATTATTTTGAAGCATAGTCTATAACATCATATTTTTAATAATAGATCATTTAAGTGTGTATCTCGACTTCGTACATACGAGTATATTCGATAAACGCAGTTTTCGATGACTTTGTGCAATAATTCGGTTCTATTGTCACAAATGCAGCGTTCCATAGTCAATCTTAGTACATAAAGGGTTTGTGGTTTGTTTGTATAGACTATAGATTTCAAATAACCCCACAAAAAGTAATATAAAGGAGTTAAATCACAATTTCTTAGAACCGAACTAACAGTTGTATTGCAATACATCAATAGTGGTATAAGCACTATGACATATTGCACCGTCTTATTGAAACCATATGTCCTCTAAATAAATTTCATCCAAATTTGGTCACAAATATCTGTTAATATCAATCAATACCGCTCATCAGTCACTGTATGTAACTGCATCTCTTGCCTCGCGTTGGGAAAACAATAGCCCGATGATGCCACTATACCATAAACCACATCATACATTGACTTTTGCGTATGCAAGAGCTTCTTGTAGATTTTTGTGGATTTTTTTCAAAAGAAGATAATTTTTGCCCAAAATTATGATCCGTTTCATGTTGCTCTAAAGCCCAAGCAGTAAAGTCACGGCGCTTTCTTGTGTCAACACAATCTTATAAGGGTGTAAACCCTAATAGTTTCGCAAAATACGCCAAGTTGTCGTTCTTCTAAGTTCTAATTTTTGAGCACGACGAGGAATCGTTAAATGTGGAGCCTCTGCAACGCTATCTCTTAGAGCAGCAATGTTTTCTACAATCCTGCATTTTGATGTTTTGTTGGCATTTTCGTATCATAAAGAGTAAAATTCCTTTTAAATTTGTCAACGATTCGACGGAGAGCAAGCACATAAGGGCGATTATGTAAACCGTAGGTTTCGCGAAAAGTATGTTGGGTGTTCCCAAAAAACGTCTGTTTTCATAAAATTTTTAGACAATAACCAAACGTTCCTAAAGCGGATAATTCGCCATGATCAACTGTCAAGGTATACTAAACACAAATGACAACTAGTGGCAATTATAACATTTTAAGCATGGTTGATATTTTATTTCAAAATCATACCTTTTTCATCGGAAAACCATTTATATTCAAGTTTTTTTAGAGTGGATGTACACACGCTACAGAATGCACCAATTTTCTTGCAGTGACTTAGTATCTCACGGATCAGAGCGTACTTAGCGACGCATCTTTACCATTAGATGTTTAAACGACCACTCAGTTAATTGCTAATATTAAATAATATAGACCTGACTTTAATCATCAGATAAAATACTCGACCACTGATATCGAAGCACGACACACGCTTGCTTGCATTAAAATTGCAGTTGAAAGCAGCACTAAATACGAGATTTTTTGTATAAAAAAAAACAAATTGCCAAACACTTTTTTTAGCCCACTTGCCGGCACTGCAGGCTCAAGGACTTATTGTGTCGTAGTCGAGTGCTATTTACAGCATCCTTAATATTTTTACACGAAATCAATTTATTTTACAACAAAAGGATTGTTAATTTTTAATATGCTTATTCGCGGTTTAGTATTTCTTAGGATACATAAGTTAAACAATGCCTACATCAGTTAATAGAAAGATTTGAAAGTTTTGTTCGCTCGTCGAAATTAAGGCAATTTTCCTTTTATCGGTGCTTGTGGTAATTACTGGTTAGTTAAATAATTTCATTATTACTTAAGAAAATCATTCAATAATATGACTTCTATCTTGTAATTGCCTTGCGACCATCGTGTAAAATTGAAAAAATAATTTCATTACAAATCAAAATTTGGTTACGGCTTATCAAAAGCAGACAGAAAGATTAAGTTGGTATTTCCAAACAACATAAGAAATATCTTACTACTAACTTAAGGGGGGTAATACAATTAGACGGACCAAAAAAGTGCACTTTTCAAAAACGTTTTTCAATAAGAAGTTTTTATTTGATCATAATGAAATTTTGCACACTTGTTTATACAATATACAAAACAATTTTTTAAATTTTTAAAAACAAAATGACGGTTGTACAGTGGCGCAATGTGCACCTTCTATAATCGCTTATGCCGGCTCTGGTTGCCGTAATTTTGATCTGTAACATACCAGAAAGAAAATATATGTAAAAACAGTTACAATTTGTCGCTATACTACAAAAATTGGGAAAAAACAATTAGACTATTAGCAGAAGTTTTTTTGACAAAATCGAAAATTTACCCTAAAATTACCATAAACGCTTTAGTTTCGCTAAAGCCGATATCACAAAGAGAAGTGCTGCAAGTTTCAGCCAAATCGGCCGATTAGTTTTTGAGTTATCACCGACATAAACTACAAAAATATTATTTTGAGAAAAACACGTTTAAAGTTTCAATTACTGATGGTACTCACGATTCCGCTCTGATATACCTGCGACGCGCTGTAGGTGTTTTCAGAAAACGACAAAAATAAATAGGACTTTGAATTTTGCTTTAAAACTTTCACGAAGCGTATTCTGCGGAAATTTGCTAACTTTTTAGGGTATACAAAAAAAATCATTTTTTTGACCTTCTAATTGTATTATACCCCTTAACAGAAGCCACATTATTGCTGTTTTTTCCAGGATTAGAAACATAACAAAACTTTCATTGGTTCTTAATGTAATAATGTCAATAAATTACTTGAAACTAAAAATATTAGCCTCTATAAAATTTCCTTTATGATGTTAATCAAATGAACAATGTGATGATAAAGTTATTTCTATAAAACGTTGAATAAAAAAGAATCCCAAAGATATGTACACTAAATATTTTTGGAACCACTTAGCCCTTTCATGGTTTCATACACTAGGCATTTCCTATTTTATTCTTTCGCAATGTCTGCAGCTATATCTTTACATTTATTGTTTCTAGCAATTTTTTGTTTTGAAGTTACATTTCTATTTAAATGCCAATTATGCTATTGAATAATGGGTTGTAAATCGATAACAAATTTAAACTGACGCACCAAGTAAATGGCTTCTAATTTAGAGCTTTCTTGAGAACAAGTACATTCATACAAACATTGTTTGAACTTTTTAAAAACAATACACAAACTACGTGAAACTAGAAGACAACATTTTTAAAGAAGATTAAACCATCAAGAATACGCTATTTATTACAAAAATAATGTTATTATCTAAAAATACTCGCAAAGAAAAACATAATTTAAAAATGAAAGAATAAAGTTATTCTATTGAGTGTCAGATGTAGACCTTTCTTAAGTCATTCTACACCTCATTATCGTTGGAATTTTTCTGTCCCAAGCCAATGGATGTTTTTAGGTGATCTACCCATCTTATTTAAAAGTGCCCTATGCTTATTTGCTACTCTTTGGATCTCTTTGTTCCATCTGCTGTCCGTTTGTCTCATTGTATGCCCAGCCCATCTCCATTTGGAATAAGTTGTGTGTTGTACTACATCTACTACTTTTATTTTCTGTTGAATAACTCGATTTTTAGCTTAATGTTTAGTATTTGCCTTTGCATTGTTTGTTGTGTTTTGGCTTTCGTCAACCTCTAAGTTTGAGCTCCATTACGTCTTAAATACAACGAGACTCATTTGCTTTTTAGGGTCTTCTATAATCTGCTGAATGTTAACCATCTCAGTAGCATATGTCTTTTCACTTTTGAACGGAGATATCTTTATTCTTGGGTATTTTCTATTATTTCCCCATCCATTGTCATTTTTCTGTAATTCTCTTGATTTATCATTATTTTGGTTTGATTTTATTTACTGTAAATCCTACTCTTTTCGATCATGCTTTAAGTTCTTCTGCCATAAACTGTAAATTTCCAAAATTGTCTGTAATGCATACTATTGTACATTAATCGCATAGCACAGCAATTTTTCTGGTTCCTTTATAGTTCCTTGGGTACGTCTTTCAAGGTGGTTATGATTAAGTATTGGGTTTATCGTATCACCCTGTCTTACACATTTTTAGATGGCTAGTGGTGCAGCCATGTATTTGTACTGTTAACGTATTATTATTTGCGTATATCTCTGATTTACTATACCTTTTCTAGTGTTGAATGATTTTTTAATAATCTATAAAGACTAGATATAACAGAATTTTTTAATTGAGGCTCTTACTGTGAGTAATCAAATATGTTGTATTCGTTATAGAATCTAGTTTGGTGATAGAATTTTTGCTAATTTTATTGATAATTATGTTATTGGGTAGTGTATATAGGGTAATTAATTTTTCAATGTTTCCCGATTTTCCTTTTTATACAGCGTCATTCTAGCCTGTACAACGGGTTCTCCATTTCCTTTCATGAATTCTTTTAGTACTCTGGACCCGAATACTTTAGTAATTTTGCATTCAAACTCATTATTTCTGCTTTACCTGCATTTGAAATATCTTCTAAATTTACGTTTAGAACTTTTGTTTTTAGTTGTTGTTTAATGCTTATAGACACTAGCCTCTTTTGTCCATACGGATTTTTATTATATTATTTATTGTTTTCGATATTCCCATCCTCTTTCTGCTTTTCAATGTCATTCATACCGATAAGTGTTAATACTCCTTCCGACATGGCCGGTCTCAAACGAGGCTAGCGACCTGTTTGAGGTAAAACAAAATAACGCCCACAGATTTAAATATAACGACTCCGCAATGACACGAAACCAAGCGACGAACTAGATAATGGATAAATATGCCTTAAGAAAAATAATAAAAATCAAACAATAATAGATGAAAGTAAGAAAAAACAACCTTGGAACAGGATTAATGATAAAGAGACGACCCTCGCAACAATAAGTCTGGACACAAGAAAAACAAAGAAAAATAAATGAAAGAAAACATCATTAGATCATTAGAATATATTATCGTGGAATGATAGGGACCAAGAAGAAGTTATGCTAGAGATGGAGACCTGCAAAATAGGCATATGCGCAACTTCTGAAACCAAACGAAAGGGTAAAGCCAAAATAAGGTATCCAGGCTATACCATAAAATGCAGCGACAATCAAAAAACGAAAGAACAACAGCCGGCTCAGGCTTTATTATAAATAACAAACACGATCAACATATGGAAGACACTTATTACATTAATGAAAAAATCTTAAAAATTACCCTAAACACCGAAAAAAGTTAACTTGATTAGCGTGTGTGCGCCAGATACTGGAAAGCATCGAGACAGGACAGAAAAATACATGCAACTTCAAGAAGAAGACAAGAGACCGACAGGTATAAAAACTTTTATAAGTAACCTACACGGAGTAGAAGAACCAGTAGCAGGCATAAAATAACGATTTAATGAGCCAAGTCTGAATGAAAATGGAATAAGCCCAATATAGTTCTGCAAAGAACTCAACCCAAAATAATATGGTTTAACTCCAGAGATTAATCTTCGATGATAGAATATATAATATTAAACAGGGAAATATATCTTTTGCAAATCGTTAACGTGTGCAGCTTAAACTTAACAGATACAGGGTCTAGACACGGATTGGTGTTAAATGAAGTAAAATTACCGATACAACAAAAAAATTACACAAACAAATTTAATATCGAATCAATCATGGATAAAACAGTAAACGCTAAAAGACTATTGCAGAGAACTGAAGAAAAAAGTATACAACCTGAAGATGACGTTGAAGTAAGCTAGCAGAAGATCAGAAATAATATTCAGAACACCGCAGGGAAAGCTCTAGGGAAGGGAAGTGGACCATAAGAAAAAATACTGTGCCATGGCTCTGGATGGAAGTGCTAGCAAATTAATTTTTCAAGTGGGAAAATCCCTTCAGGTTTTTTGAAAAAGACTTCAAATATGATTTTTAAACGTAGGACGCTCCTTTTTTACTGGTCTGTCAGCTCATTCCATAGCAACTCATGGGGTTGAGGTCTGGACTATGTGATAGTCACGTTATCAGTTTGGGCTTTTTTTTTGTTTTCTAGATAGTCCTTACACAGCTTTAAGTAGCTTCATTGTCTTGCATCATCACAAATTCCTTTTTGATTAATCGCAACCCATACGGTATGTCATCCACTTTTACTAAGTCTCCCACACCAGCTAAAGAGAAGCACTCCCACAGTAAAACAGACCTACCTCCAGAACAATACAGTCCCAATTATCTTTTCAGTTTTAGACCAACGCACGAAGATTCTCGATTTCTGACTGAAAATTTCAATTTTGAATTCGTCGGTCCATAATACATTTTACCGCTGTCCTGTTTTGTACCTATTGAAACGGTGTAGCTTCATTACTACGCTGTAACAACGATTTTGTAGTTGCAATATGACTATGAACAAAGTTCCGCGATTGTCGACAGACAGTCGGGATCAATTTGGGTGTCCTACAACTTCCCATAGACAAAAATAACTTGTGGCCAAACATTGTTTTAGTATGTAAGTGTTGTTTAGACCAAAACTAGCTTCATCACTCACCAAGAAGTGCAGGTTCCATCTTTAGTGTTCCTTCTTCCTTTTTTTTGTTAGAAAACGGTTTAATTATTTTTAAAACATGATCAGCGCAGGAAACTTTAAATTAAAATAAGTATTTCCATAGCACGTCGTGTTTATGGGACGTGACTTCAAATGACTATAAAAAGTGGTAAAAAAGTGGCATTGAATAACACTGCCGAAAAACTTGACTTACCGGTCACCAACGCGAACAAAAAAATCCACACTTTAAAGTCCCAGTTTTACTGGAAACACAAAAGTTATGCAGGAAAATAAAAATGGTTCCTTTCCAAGTAAATTCGGATAGTTTGCCTACAAGAATTTACTGTTTCTTCTTCGAGGAATGAAGTCAAGGGGTAGCAGAAACACTGACTGTGAGAAAGATGATAATAATAGTGAAGTAAGTACATTTTAAAATTATTTTACATTATTATTTACAATAACTTTTAAAATAATATTTACTTATTTATTAATTTTTACTTAAATTGTTTGTTCTGTTTTAATTTTTTTATTTTAACACACATCATCTTCAAATGACACTTCTCCTTCAAGGAAAACTAAATAATCTCAAAATTCATTTTCAAGTTTCACACAAATTTTAATTTATTTTCCTCGGCATGTTTTGAAAATTTATCAATTTATCAAATTGTGGTCGTCCCATTCCCTTCTTCAAGACTCAAGAACTAAATTCCCATCATTGTACTATGCGGAGTGTAGTTTTTCTGGATAAAAAACACCTCCGTAAAAAAATTTGCAGCTAAATGCATGTCAAAACCATAACTTCCATTTATTGTTAACCTGGCTTTAATGCTGTAGGTTTTATTAGCACTTTGAATTTTAGAGCATAATCCCGGAGACATTCTCAATCACCTTTTCTTTCTGGGGACGATGCTCCTTCATGATGATCTTTCATCATATAAATCGATAGAGCAAACGCATCATTACTCACAAAAAAAAAACTGGCTTTGTTCTTTCCGGCAATGACCCTTTACCTAGCACCTGGCACCTTCAACCTTTTTCTTTCCAAGTCTTCGTACAATGATGTATCAGAAAAACAACCTTAATAACCAACGTCGTTAAAAAATTGTAATTGGTATTTGTGACTCCAAGCAACACTATGCTAAATGCCCCTTTGCAGTTGAAATATAAGCTCCCACTGTATTCACATGTTTATCATTAATTGAGACCAGAAAAGTTCCAATTTCTGTAAAACTCTTTGGCTGTAGTTCTCCATTTAGTTTCGAAATTTTGGCTTCTTTAACAGACCAAACAAAAACATTTTCATGCACCTTATTAGGTAATATAAAGAATACAATAAGATTAATAACATTTTTAATTGTTTTTCAGAGTAACTCCAACCCTGAAGAAGCACCACCAGACCAAGAAAATTTTTCAAATAATAAAAGACCGCAATACCCTCCAATCCAATTTAAAACACCTAATTCAGAACTCTCGCCGCGGAAAAGTGAAGACTCGTCGTTACAGTAAGCAGTAAAATGCATGCAGTCGTTGTCGAAAGCAGTCAATGCAAGGGATGAACACTTGGTATTTGGAGAACATATAGCGAATAAAATGGGAATATCCATAGCGTAGAAATTATTTTGAGTTTAGAAATGGGTATATATGATAGAAATCCGCTCTAAACTCTTTCACTAATTTTCCCTTTACACTACGCCTTAATTTTCCCTAGCGCTTCAACATTAAACACTTCTGAGAGTAATTTTGTAACGCGCTCAAACTGCACATACAAGTTCTTGGATAGTGAATGTACAAGTGAAAAAGTTCGTTCACCTCCTTGTAGAAGTCAATTATTTTGTGTTCTTATGTCCAATTAAAATAATTTAAATAATGCAATATTTTTCGGTTTAATAAATCCTTTACACTAGAATGTTATTTTGTTATAATATTACATGTACATACCTGCACAAATCCTTTTAACAATGTTATGATTGGGACTTCTGGGACAATTTGTGATATCACTTGTTTTGATACCTAAAAGTATACACGAGGTTAGTGAATTAGTTACCACACGCCAACTTGAGAGAGACCTGGATGGTTTCTCAGAAATTTGTGTGCTACTTAGCGATTGCTCCCCTAACCATCTGAAGTAAATCTTCGAATCAATGGAGGTTCATTTCCTGAAATTTCAAAATCCCGTAACATCTTCCAATTTCAATTTATCCAAGAGATTATTCTCGAACGCAGGTCCGTCTGATAAAACCAGTCGTGTTCATCGTCTTCTGTTTCTGAGTTGAGCTTCAAAAATAATGACCAAAACGGCTATTAACCCACAGGCAGCAATGTATTCAGTCATGATTCAAAATAATATAATATCAATTCGAGACAAGTATACAGACGTGGACACGTGACAAAGTCTACCAATTGTTTTGCAACTTGATCCCAACAGTCTGCGGACAAGGTTCTCGATTGTCTATAGACAGTTACGCGATTTTGTCTATTAGTCTGATTCACTGTCGAAGCACAAAATCTTAATGTTTTCGCGAAGTTACGCACTGATAGCATTTCTCAATGTAAAGTGAGAATGGCTAAACGTTTTTCTATGGAGAGAGACTTATCACACGCTAATAAAGGCAAACATTCAAAGCAAGACGTGAAAAAACCGAAATAAACGGCTCAAGGTCTGATGATAAACTGGCGAGCTCGGAAGCCGACGTTCCGGACTACGCACAACTTTCTTTAATGTAAAGAAACATCTAAAACAAGGGATGGGAAAGAAAAAAAGATTCAAAGTAAACAAGTAACAGTTGAAGGACGTTTGAAAAACTATGATTTTTTTGTTCTAGTTTCCTACCCAACAAATGTTTTTAAAAAGATCTGCAAATGACTAATTATTTTCATTCACAACATTGTTGTCTAAGGGGATCGTAAGGTGTTAAAGAAAACAAAATTTATTAAGAAAAGTATAGTTAGTCACTGTTTAAGAGAATTTTAATAAGGTGTCCATACTCCCATGAGCGACACTGTATATAACAATTCCAAATATACAGCAGAATTTTGTTGTTTTTTTTTTCAAAATTATCTTAAATTATTCCTAACCCCTTCTTCATTATTACATTACGTATATTTTTCTGGGATTACATAGCATTATTTATGTTTGCTTCAAAAGTTCTATAAACCCTAAAGGTGATGTTTTGTATCCATTTAATATTGCAATAAATAAATTTATTGCTTTAAGAAACGAACTCCAATAAGCTATCCAATCGGACATCTTGAATGCTCCCAGTGAAAAACAAATGAATTTGAAATCGTCGCTCATCTCCAACGGATTGACAGATTTACTGCGGGTAGAATGCCAAAAACGTCAAACCGACGGTTGTAAACGAACGAAACAGTTCCTTGGCTCTGCCACATTAAATCGGGCACGAGTGCACGCGTGTGTGCAAATACGGCGAGCTTCGCCATAAGGAAGCTTTATTTTATTTCGTCACATGACATAACGATCATTTCAATCCCTTTACGAGCGCTATCTGTCCGTTGTAGCTACTTGTACCGTAGTTTATACTGCATTTGCCTTAGATAAGTATAATACGAGCGAGCTACTTTTACGGTACAATAACAGCCACCAAAGTGGGATATTAAAATATTTTACGATTCTACAATGAAATTGTCTGGAGGGTAGGCCAAGCGGACGGGCCTGCTGGCGCCACCTCTGGCGGCCAGTCGAAACCACGGCGGGCTGGTTTTCCTCTCTACTACTCGAGCATATTCAACATTAGCTTGTATGGAAAGTAGGATTTATAAATAAAAACCGCATCGGTAGAATCGCGTGCGCATTTAAAAGTTTATGCAGGTAATAGCCGGGAATTACCGTCACGGCGCATTAGCATCCGTTTGCGGTCAAGTCTCATAACAAATTGTTGGCTTCAATACGGCGTTATTACAGAGGAAATACATCCACGTGTGCGAAATTACCGCTTCATTGTGTCGGACGTAAGCCTGAAGCATCCCGCTAAGAATGGGTTCCTGGCAAGTACGCGATTATTAATGTTATTAGATGCTATCACGCGAAAAGAGAGCGGAATAATCCCATGAGCACGGCACGGTATAATTGCGGCTATGACCAACAAACCGTTTAATAGCTCAAACGAGGATTACTGCGAAAACGCGTTGTAATTAAAGTATTTGTTTCAGTCACGTGAAAATAATCCTCCTCGCTATTCGACGGGCTCGTCTTCTATAATTACCCAGTCTCGGGATTTGCGTTCCATTTGGAAGATATCGATTAAATACTATTCAGAATATTTTTGTTTATATTTCATAAAGTAATCAAGAGTTGTGTTAATGAGTTCGTCATTTAAGCACAACGTTTTACAAAATTGTAAGCTGATCTTGTACTTTTTGAAAAATAGAAGTAATCTACCTAATATTTATATTCATTTACGCATAATTCCTTGCAATAAACTAATTATAAACAAAAAACTTTGGATAAACAATAATTTTAGCCAGAATACTACTACTACGTTATTTGGAAAAGAATAGTTAGTGTCACTTTAGTAAAACTACAGAGAAATTGAATAATTGCCCAAATTGTGACATTATCTAAATTTTGTGATAAATAAAAAAGATAAGGATAAAGATTTTGTATTGTATTATTCCGTAATTTATTGGCATTACGCTTACAACACAAACATATCGAAAACGTCTAAATTTGGTATATAATAGGGCTGAATATTTATTAAGAACATACTTACAACTGAGTTCTTGATTAAAGGATCTAAAGGAAACAAAGACAAAGAACCTGTTGAGACATTGCATATCACAAAAAATTAGCAAGCACGCATTCTTCCAACTCTTAATTTGTTATACTACACTATACACGGCAAGTTCAAAGGAAGTTACTGGAAAGAGTCCAAGGTTTTGGAAAAAACGTAGTCTTGTTTCACTAATATTACAGCAGAATGAAAGATTCATGAAAGTAACGCCGAATCTCAGTTATGAAAGAAAAATTAAAAATATTAGACAAGGAGCACTAGAAGACAAAACATCAGCAACACCCTCTTCTTACCAACAAAACCAAAATCAACTTATAAGTCTTGAAAAACTTTGCAGCCTTATCATGTTTGTAAATGCAATTAATTGCATTCTCATTGGAATACGCGATTTAAAGCGTTAAGTACTCAAGTTTCTGCCATCGCTTTGGATTAGTCACTTTAATTGCAGCTGCGTAGAGTGACAAAGCTATCCTATAGATTAGTCTCGTTTTTATATCTTTTATTCGCTACTCTTCTCCCTACTACAGAAAAAATTATTTAATCATCGTTTTATTGTTAAAATAGTATAAAACTAAATCTATGAATTTTATTGTATCGAAATCATACTGCTTATGAAGCTGAATAAATTAATAATTGACTTTTTGTGTAAAAAACTTCCTGTAACATGGTTGCCTTGTTTTATTAATCTAGGGTAAAAATGCATCCTAACCCTTTCCTTAATCGAGTATTTGGAATTATATAAAATGAACTAGATGAATTTAAACCAATAATTTGCGTAGTAGTAATAAGTTACCTTTAGTTTACATGTGATAATGTCTATCTTGCTTAGGTGGGGTGGAGTAAATATGGGCCTTCATTTGAGAGGGCCCCATCTTTTTTCTTAAACAATATAAATCATTTCGATGATTTTATACGGGAAAACAGCAATTCGGATTTTGATATGCACAATCGGCATAGCAACAAAAGTTTTTAGATTTTTTTTACCCAACCCCACACCCCCTTGAGGCTAAAAGAGGGTAAAATAAACTCTGCAACGCCCTTACACTTAGATTTATATATTTATTTTGTTTTTTTATCATTTTAGAAAACCGGATGTATAACATATTACACTATGCGCATTACCGAATATTTTATGAAATAAAACTAACAAATACTTTGAGATAAGAGAACTTAAAAATTTTTTTTTGGTGTAATAACTACTTTATCGATAATTATAAGGACATTTTAAAGTTCTCTCACCTCAAAATATTTGTTAGTTTTATTTTAAAAATATTGGGTAATATGCACAATGCAACGTTCTATACATCCGGTTATTCACTTAGTAAGAGCTAAAAATAAACCCCCGAGTAACGATATCGCAGCTTTTTTTTATTTTATTTTCCCCCTAAACTGTGCTAATAAAGTTTTTTCTTGTTGTTTACAGAATGCCGAGAACGAAAGAGCGCTATAAATCCAAAAACTAGAGGAATCAGTGAGATAAATCTCAGATGGTACGTGCCATCGCAGCTGTGAAAGCAAAGGAATCTTGAGTTTGGGGTACCTCGTGGTACTCTGCAAAGATTTCTTAAACTTGATGAAACACTCGAGCCAGCGGTTCAAGAGCAAGACTTGGAAGGAAACCATTCTTAAATGCAGAGCTCGAAAAGCAGTTAGTTTCTTACCTACTCGTGATTTAGCAAAAATTCTTTGGGTGCACTTTGGCAAACTCTACTTTACTTGCCCAGAGAAATGGCATGATAACCCCTTTCAAAAAACGGAGAAGCAGGACGAGCTTAAGCTAACCTTTTTCTTAAAAGATACAAGGATCAGCTGCCAATTCGCAAACCTTGTGGAACATCATATATCAGAGCTTTGGGTTTCAATAAAGACAATGTGACAACTTTCTTTGATCTATTGGCTTTTAACAAACACTCGTATCCAGCAAACCGAGTGTATAACGTGGACGAGGCGGACCTGTCCTTTCTCCAAAGCAGAATTCCCAAAGTGATAGGGATGAAAGGGGAAAAACAAATTGCAGCTTTAGCGTCCAAAGAGAGAGGAGCTACAATCACAATTATCGCAAGTATGAGCGCTTCGGATCATTATGTCCCGCCAATGATAATTTTTCCTAGAACAAACATGACCCAACGAACGAAACCCAACCTAACGAAAGGCTACCATGATAGTGCAATTGGTAGAGCTCAATTCATTAAGAAAACATGCCCTACTAAACAAAAACCTGTTCTACTCATCTTGGATAGTCATTATAGCTATGTTCGAAATCCAGATGTGATTGACTTGTCCAGAAAGAATTATGTGACTATCATCTCACTTTTCATTCCACCCACAAATTGCAACTCCTAGATATAACTTTTATCAGGCCTCTCAAAACCTACTACAGCGAAGTATTGAGAGTATGGTTGCAACAGAATGGGCGTCCCGTCACACTCTATGATGTTATGGAGGTTTTGTCCAAGCCTACATTCGTACCCAAACGGCTGAAATAGCAATAAACGGTTCAAAGTAACTGGGTTATACCCTATGAACCGCTACATCTTTACCGACACTGATTTTATAGCTGTTTTAAAACATTTTAAACTGTTTTTGTCACTTTTTTGGAGATGGCCCATATTTGCACCCCATTTTTTTCTGGTACTTTTTTAAAACCTTTTTTAAATCTTCGTTTTCGAATTGAAATAATTGATATTAATCATTGCTTTGCCTCCTCTTAGTTAGTAAACTTGTTACAGTTGTCAATGAAGGTCAAAAGCCTAGAATTTTTCGAAATGAAAGTAACTGTAAGTCAAAATCAAAATAAGGTGCCCATATTTACACCCTCTCCTCTATTATTTGTGACTTTAGTTGATGCTAAGGCATAATTAAAATCAAAAACGATGTTTTCCGCATTAAATTATTTCATTTTAATAAAATTATCACTTAATGAGGTTGGCCATAAAAGAGCGCCAGTAGCGTTTGTATAAAAAAAGACTAAACTATAAAATAATACTTAATAGTATAATTAGCAAGATGCAAGTCCAGATTTTTTAAATTATATAGAACTTAAGGATAAAAATATATTAGTAATAAATTAAAAGTACAATTTTAACCCGCTTAGGAACGAGAATATAACGTAAACTGAACTTATTTTTTACATAATTAAATCATCTTTCGGATTAGAAGTGCTCAGCAGAATAGTACATTTGCCGATCGGATCTTTAAACGAAAATAGACTAGAAAATCAAAACAAAAAACGTTACATAAATCTATTCACAAATAACAGAAAGCTCTCATTAGAAAACATTTTAATAAACAACATTTCCGAAGCAATTAAAAATTTCCAAATAAATTCTAGTTTGGTGAAAAGCTGTCTAAAAAGAGTAATTTGTACAACATAAAAGTAAACGTTTCGTCCAAAGAATGAGTACCAAAAAGCGGTATTGATATTTTATGTCTTAGTTTTTAATACGACAATATTTTAAAATCGTATTTTCAAGTAAATAAAATAAGACGGCTCTAAAATGTAATAGCATTTTTTAGCTTTTTTTTAATTAAACTAGTGTATCTAGAGTTTTCGATATGTTTGTGGCTAATCTCCACAGAGTGTATACAAAATCATTTATTTTATCAGTAGTTTAGATTGATAAGCCATATACAGATATAATGATCTTTAGTGATCGAATTACTACCATCTCAAATCAATGTTATTATTTTTTATTTGTTTAGCATCCATAGCATTGCTGCCTAAAACCCACTGAACCAACCAAATTATTTTATCTTTTTATCAAACGTTTGACAGTGCAACTTAAAGATTTAGGTAAATATAAAGGTGAAAAAAATATAGTTCTTATTGCAGCTGTATAACAGTTAGAATAGTCAGTCAGGTTCAAGGCCACCGCTATGTCAGACTGGTCACAATCATTGCTCCTTTATCCGGGAATAACATACGGGTGAGTTCGAGTTTAGCTGAAGCTTATGGATATATGTAAGCACCAATGCTAATAAATATGCGACAATAAAAAAAGATTCACCAATTTACACGTCCCAGTTTTTATCCTTCTGTTTTATTTAATTTACAATTTTTTTTAATTTTAAATGCAAAATTACAATCTACTCTTAACATTATTGAGTATTTAATATTTGTAACAGCAATTAATATGTCACGAGAGAAGCATTAGCCAGCGCTAATCTTCCGGTAGAGGTTCTTCGGTCCTGATTGGGTTACTGCACTAACCAATAACCAATAGCCGTTGTCGTTTTAGTCGTCAACGAAATGTAAGAGCTAATTGCGCTTAGTGCTAACACGAGTCGTAAACAATTCCATAAACCTTAAGATTAGTACAATTTCCGTGCAGAAGAGATGCATATTTTAAATAATGTTTATAGGGACTATGTTGGGAATGTTTGAAAAACTTGAACAAATTGTTTGCTGTTTTATAAAAAATATTTAAAACAAATATAGCCTTTTTTTATTGACTACAACGTAATTTACAACATACTTAAATACACTACAACCAATAAATAAAATAATTCGTCATTTTTGTAGATAAAGCGGTACACTGGTTGACGGGTAAGGTTGTTTGAGTGACCGTGTAGGTTGTTATTATACTAGGTTGTAAAGAAAAAGAAAATCCAACATTTATGCGCCAATTAATAACCAAAACAACAACAATTATTCTTCAAAGTATAGTCCGTCACTGTCCACGACCTTTTGTCATCGTTCCGCAAGCTTCCGTATCTGCTCTTGTTGAAAGCTCTCGTTTCCATCAGTAGCGGATCAAAACCCGGAGCTCAAACTTGTCGATTGCCATCTAGGATATGCAAATGAGGATTGGTGTAACACAATAAGTACAAAAAATGGCCAAAAAATGCATAAAAATTAAATTTTTAGTAGCTGTAACAGAACTTTCTTTACAACCTAATATATAGTAGAAAGCTTTTTGATTTCACTTGCACGTAAGGTACTCTTAAGTCAGTGTGGACGGTTTCGTTGGTAACGTATCATGGGGCGTCTGCTAGCATCCGGAGTATCTTCGACTGGAAATGCTAAAGGATTTTTGTGTCACGTTTTCGCCCGGCCCCATAGCTGGACTCCATATGCTCCACTGGTTTCAGGATGATTTTCTAGATTAACACTTTGGCAAAGACAGTTGGAAATATTTTCCTAGTAACCAGGTCATTTGTTTGATCTTAAGGTCTAGGCGCTTCCTTTTGTTTTTAATATGTGAGCTTCTAGCTAGTTTTTGGTCTAAATGCATATCGAGGTATTTTACCTTTGTTTTAAGCTGGATGGGTACATTGCCGATTCTGGTTTGCGGGCAGTGAGTACGTCTTGTGGTAAAGCTTACTTGCGCGGATTTTTCTGGATTGATTGCAATTTTCCACTTGTGGAACCAGTCTTGACAGGATAGCAGTGTCATCTACGAATTTAGCAAAGACTGTGTTGTCTGCGGCTGGCGCGTCCGCAGTGTACAACAAGTATAGCTTCCCTGTGGAACTCCAGCGGTAATTTGT
The DNA here is from genome assembly GCA_036346155.1 of Sinelater perroti. Taxonomy (NCBI): domain Eukaryota; kingdom Metazoa; phylum Arthropoda; class Insecta; order Coleoptera; family Elateridae; genus Sinelater; species Sinelater perroti. The sequence goes on from JARFIY010000359.1 coordinate 4,696,738, forward strand.
CGCAGGTCAGATACTGAACTATTTACTTTAACTTGGTATGTTCTATCCGTTATATATGATTTGAATGATAGATAGAATTTACTAAGGAAAAGTAGTTTAAGTTTGTATATTAACCCTGTTTTTAGGTTTTTTATTAAATGGTTGCCTATTCCATGACTGATGATTCCTAACTGATGTGGAGGGAGCAATTGATCGAGGTCTACAATTGTTTTAATTCGGTTGAGTAGCAGTCTTTCGAAGACTTTCAAAAGTAGGGATAATAGGCTTATTGGTCGGTATGATTGCGGTTGGGGTAGGAGGTTTTCCAGGTTTAGGTATCATTATAATCTCGGCATATTTCCATAGTATAGGAAAGTAGAAGAGTCGCAGCATGCTGTTGTAGATTGTCCTATTTAAATTTATAACTTTTTTAGGAAGTTTTGCTAGTACTTCGCCTACTATGAGGTCGTATCCAGGGGCTTTCCGTTTGCTAGTGTGCTGAAGTTGTAGGGTGACTTCAGCGGATGAGAATGGCTTAATTTTTGGTGACAGTTGACATGGTACGTCTAGGAAAGCTTCTATTTCTCTATTATTATTATGGTACTTGGTTTTTGGTGTACTGAAAACGTTAGTGAGGTGATCAGCAAATGTGTTTGCTTTCTCCATTTATGATCCCAAGTAGCATCTGTTCGTTTAATAGGAGGAATCATTACGATTGGTCTCTTGAATTTTTTTGTTGCCTTTCAAATCGAATTGTTGTCAGGTGTAGGTTTAGTTATGTACTGTCTAAAAGTTTCATTGCGGGCTTCTGTTAGGGTATTGTGCAATTGATGGGTAAATCTGTTGTAATAGTTTTTATCCTGTATGTATTTGCTGCTCTGCCATTGTTTTCTCGCTCTGCATTTTGCAGTGATTAAGTCTCGTATATATCGAGGGATATTATTTGTTGTAGACTGAATATTTTTTGAAATAGGAGTACTGTGCCAAGCAGCTTCTTGATTCTATGCAGTCAAATACTGAAGTGCTTTGTCTAAATTCTGAGTATCTTTTAATCTACTGTCAAGACTGACCTCTCGTTCTAGAGGTCTTCTGAAATATTTCCAATCCATATTATTGGCGCATAGTTTTAAAGGGAGTTCTTTCCTTATGATTATAGTGCTAATTTTTAGAATGACTAGTGTATAATCAGTATACAGGTCATAATTGGATTCTGCCCGGTAGTATCTGCAATACCACTGACAACTACGCGATCGAGCAGATCTGGCAGTTTGTTTGGGTCGCTAGCCAGTACGTGGGTTCCCTGTTGAAAGGTATTTATATAATGGCGTTGGACTTCTTTTAGGATATTACGTCCATTTGGTGTGTTGACTCTTGAGCCCCAGGAAGTATGTTTAAAGTTCCAATCTTCTCCGGCGATAAATTTTTTACCTAGTGTTTGAAAGAAGTATTCGTATTCCTCGGGGGAGATGAAATGTCTGGGTGGGCTATAAACTGCTGCGATTATAAGTGAGTATTTTAGTTTTAACATTTTGAATTTTGTTGACTTGGTATGGTTCTAACTCGTAGTGAGAAGTCGTATTTTTAATAGGTCATTATGGATTTAGCGTAAGCTGTACCATCTGAATGGTTACCAAAATATGTAATGTACTAGAGTATTTTAATTGTTGTTCTTGTGCTTGCATAAGTTTCTTGGCGTTCCAAAAGGCCACACATAAGAAAGACGCAATTTTTAAGCTATTTTGTTAATTACTGTAGATAGCATGTTTAATGTCATGTTGTCTTGACTCATTAGCTGAGCAAACATTGTTTTAAATTCTGTAACAAAGTGTTTTGTTAAAGTTCATTTGTTTATTAGTTAAAAAGTTGTTGTTTCTCCCTATCACTACTTGTCGTTAAGGCATAGTATATATATTAGTATAGGATTATTACTTATGTTACTTATTTTGATGCGTAACGGAGGAAATTTGTTAATATTTGGGGGTAACTGTTGTATGTGCGTTTTGTTTAGTACTGATCTGAATGACGAATCCTTGGATTTTTGTAGATTTTTGTACACTGTACAACCCTTGTAATTGGCTGGGTGACTACCTCCACGTAGAGCACACTTAGCTGGGGTGTTTGGGGATTTCTCACGTTCAGAAATGCTATGACCTCTACCGCATTTGACGCAGCTAAATAATTTTAAGCAACATGTCTTGGTATGGCCATAATCCTGCCAGCGTACACATTGTGGTATTGTGATTCTTCTTTTTGGTGGTTCTATCGAGACCTTTATGTTACTTATAAATTTTATGTCAAATATATTTTTACTGTTCTCATAAGGTTCTAGATCACTCATAAATAGAGAGAGTGGCTGCTTGGTAACTCTGTGGCGTATGTTTATGATATTACAAACTTTGTGTCTCTTTTTAGCTAATTCTTGCGTTATCATTTCGGTTGGAATGTGGAGTGACGGAGATTGCGAATGGGTACTCTGTAAGCTCCTTCTTCATTCATTTAATACTTATGATATATTATCTTCTCATCTTTAAGGTATCTTGTTAATTTTCTGTATGAATCCGTTGTTAAGGTATTCACTTTGATAATATTATTAGTTAATGTTTAAAATTATATATATATATAAATCGGGGAAGATCTAGAAATTTTAGGCTGTGGTTGTTGATTACTACTTCCTGATTTGGTGATATCTGTAAAAAATCCACGTATTTATTATTTTTGGTAGTTTGAATAGGTTGTGGTATATTGGGGTTTGCTCGGTTGTTTCTTTACCCTTTTTTTTAATGTTTTCCAGAAATTTTTATGTTTGTTGTGAATTTGTTTCTTGACTATCTTCTTTGACCTAGATTGTTCAATTTGTATCACTAAATCTTCTGAGTTGTTCTCTATATGTGAGTTGTATTGATTGTCGGTGCTTATTACTTGGGTTTGTTGGTCTATGTTGTTTTGCATTGGCTGCGAATATGAGATCTGAAGATTGGTTAAATAGGAGGGATACATTATAGTTTGGTTTTAAAATGCATTTCGGTGTTGCGAGATAAATTTATGGCCATAGTGATTTTGTTCTATGAACTGATATCTTTGAGTATTTGGTAGTGGAAATGTGAATCCATAATTTCCTGAATCGGTTTGAGAGTATATTGTTGGCGACCCAAGGTCGGGGGGATTAAAGCCGTTCCTAATTGGAAAAATGATTCTTCGTATTTACATTTACAGTAAATTTATAGTAATAAGAATTAATTTAAATAGTAAGTACGTACGTGTGGTTTTAAATATTTTATCAATAGATAATTCTAAACTGTTGACCTTTGGTACGCTTATCAGCGTATGGTACTTAAACTTTCAAAGATAGTGGTACTGCACGCGAATGTGTTTATTTTTCGATAATCAAATGACTACTGCAAAAAAATAGAATTCATAAAAATGATCTTTGTTTCGTAAAAGATCTTCGAGTGTACAGAGGTATATTTTTTTCTTTATTTTTAGGCGTAGTCTTTTTTTAGCGGACCCAGCTTCTAAGCTGGAAACCAGCTTTATTTTTGTCATGTCCGTCGTCTGTCACGCCTTATAACTTTTATCAAGACACCTTCCAGTTTCTATTTCTGTCAGTTCTGACATCTGTCACGCCTTATAATTTTTGATCTGTGATATAGAAATAACGTTTTTAGTATTCAACTAAGGACCATATGTCAAGTCATCATCAGCCTGATCGGAAAATCTCGAGACCGGTTTGGCCGGAACTAGACGCAAATTTTTCGGTTCCGGTCGCTAAATTTATGCCGCTATTCGCTTTTATTTGAATATAATTCACTGTCATTCGTTTCAATAAAATTTCGTTAAGCCCTATAGTTTAGTTTCGTGCATAGAGTCCGCTCTACTTTACCTGCAAAGCAAATTTTTGCTTGTTATAAATGTCTTTAAATTTTATTTTAAATTTTTTTAATATAAGTTTTGTTAATATTGCCGTAAATATATTATTGAAATATTCAAATATTATATGTACTTTTGTTGTTTTGTATTGTACTTATCTTTTCGCGAGGGACTCCATGTTTATATAAACACGTCTTTAATAAATGCCAAACATGGTTTTCTTGTCACATGTTTGCATAGAATGTAATGTAAATAATAGAATAACTGATACTTTTTTATTATACACTACCACTACATGCCCAAAGATGCTCAAAATATTTCTCCAAAACTGTCATACGACAGGGCTTTTAAAAGTGCTGTAGTGTATTCTAGAAAAAAACATTTAGGTAAACAAGTAATATGATAAATTCGTTCAAATCCAAAGCTAATAAAGTAGTAAGATAAGCAGTTTGAGAACTTTAAACATCTACAAGGGAGACAAAACTAGAAAATTACAACAAAAAGGTACCAAAATGCGAGTAATTAATTTGAAAAATCATCATTAACGTAAATTGTAAAATAAAGATACAGTGATCGATAGTCTGGAAGAAAAGTGAGTATTACGAGGTTTTTACATGCTAATATATTAAGTGCACTAAATACCCCATATAAATAATTAATATTGTCTGCTTTGATGGTTTAAATTTAATTTTAATGACTATTGCAATTACCTTGCATGCGAACTTCAACACAAATGTGCTGCTAAGAGAATTTTATAAGAAAAATACGAAAAAATTTGCGGTTTGTGATATATTTGGTAACCAAGTACTTCCTTAGATAATTGTTTACAGCTGCTATAACAAATTAAATTTTAAAAGGGCGGCACTTGTAATAGTTTTCACAAAAAGAACAAAACAAACTTAGGCACCGCACAAAGAATATATCAAGAGAACAGTTCAATAAACAAGATTTTCCATGATCATTTGTCATTGTCATAATATACATCAAACAAGGAAATTTTTAAACGCTGCCGGTTTAAAATTACTAAACCATTCGTCATACAGTTTTTCCTTGGCATTTTATGGTTACTTTCTTCTTTCGTTTAAAAACGTGACGTACAATTTTCTCAAAGATGCTGAGTGACTTAGAAAAGGAATTTGTGCTTTGAGAACTGGTTTTATAAAAAACATAATTACACTTGAGTGTAAATATTTTGAAAGATTATAATAAAACATGTTTTAGTTGTAAAGTTTTATTTTATTAGATTTATGATGTTGCTTTGATAAGCTTCTTCTGTGTGGTATATTTTTAGGCAACTAAGTATAATAAAGAAACTTAATGTGCTTAATAGTGTAATTGAGAATACAGACCAATAGCAAGAGTTAACGTAAAAATTCCTTTCGATATAAATTCAATGTTGCTAAACTCTTTATGGAATCATGCGACATCGGGTTCTTGTAATCAAAAATTAGTCAACAAACTAAACATACAAAAATTCTTTAAAATATGAAATCAGTACTATTAAGAAGTGTGAAGTACATATATACTGCATGTGACCATAAAAACCACTTTTGATCGAATGTAACCGCATAGAGGCTATTTGCTGTGAGTAAAATTTTAGTGTAATGTAAAAAGGATGCTTTAGTGTGTTTATCAATTCTTTATTCAGTTGTTATGCAGTATTTGCAGTTACTGTTGATCCTCTGGTCGATTTTACATTATAACTTTAAATTAAGAAAAAATATGAGACATTATCGCAGCTTGACAAAAAAATATATAATTTGCAATCCAGTCAGAAAATTTGAAATGTCTAGTTGGATCCTTAATTAATTAATTCCAATGCACACTTTTAGTGGTGGATTCAATCACAATATGTGAATATAAAATTTTAACAAAAGATATTGGTGTGGCGGCCTTTTCGCCCTTGAACCGCTTATATCGCGGCGGCATGCTGGCCGTCGCACACAAAACGGCATATGGGCTTTTGCTCAGCCGACAAGTCTGCATACGCCGTCGGCGGCACCTTTTGATTTGAAAGGTGCTGGCGAATGCAAATTGCCCGCAAAGACCTGCCGCCAAGCCAGGCGCGAAGCCCGGCAACAGTCGCAATCCGCAACGCGGCCAATTTGGTCGTGTTTAACACCGCATACATTCGCAATCCGCAACGCGGCCAATTTGGTCGTGTTTAACACCGCACATTCAAGCACCGCAGCTCGGCCAATTTGGTCGTGTTTTAACACCGCACATTCACGCACCGCAGCTCGGCCAACTTGGTCGTGTTTTAACACCGCACATTCACGCACCGCAGCTCGGCCAACTTGGTCGTGTCTCAACCCGCAAAAACATTCGCTACCCGCAAGAAACCCGATCCGCAACGCAGAGGCGGCCACCTGGGAATCGCCGACGAAGCCGAAGCCGAAGCCGATTCAGGTGAGCGATTTGGCAATATTCGTTGGTGGATATCGGTAGCCGCCCCCATCCGCTTACGCGACGGCCGTTTAAGGGACGATTTGGCCTTATCGGCTGACCTTCCAAACGGGCCGTACTACGTTTTCACACCGCATCACGAGAGCGGCTATTTACACGCCTGCCTCTCCATTTGTTGGTCCTTACGAGCCGCATCGGTATCGTATCCAACACCGCATCCACGAGAGCGGCTATTTACACGCCTGCCTCTCCAGATATAAAAACTCGAACTTGTGTTTTCATTATGGAAGGCATTAAAAATGATATTAAATTTCGTAGAAGTATCTATACCAATGACACAGATGGGGGGATAAGACAACAAGCCAGATAACGAAACTCTTCAATGACTGACTTCGTGTAACTATTTGGCGTGCTTGGTGGTTTGAAAGTGATATAGAGCCTTACATTTGTGAAAAAAATAGCAAAAAAATTATCATTAATGTCTATTTGAAAAACACAGATTTCACCATATGTTTGGTTTTTTTTTTAATTGCAGTATGTACAACACACTAAGAGAAATCGTGACATTATCAAATCGGTTATATTTATGTTGAGTTGGAGAAGAAAAATTTTCTTAAAGACAAGTTTTTTTAGAATAATCGACAAACTAGTAATAATCTTACTCATAACTTTTGTCAAGTTATAAAGCTGAACCACAGATGTGCTGTAATGTGATTAACAATTTGGTTACAGTTTTTATACTTAAAGTTAAAAAGTTTTTGTAGGAAGTCAAGAAAACATTTTTTTATTATCATTGGTTATTATATATTAATGATAGATATATGCTAAAAACTTGAAGAAGATCCATCGAGATTACTCCTAAATAGACCTGTAAATGTCTCCTAGTTTGGCTAAGAGACAAGCTCTTGTGCCCAGTGACGTTTCAGTCTTGGATTTGCTGGTTTGTGAGCTAGTTGATCTTGAACTTAAATTGTTGTCGTGTCCAATGAATGGTAAGCGAGTGCTGGCCTTCAAATTTTGTTATCTATGCATGGAATCCTCGTAAAGGTTTGATTGATAAAAATCCAGGTTAAGTTTGTCATCGTACGAGGGGTTTTTGTTTTGGAAACTTTGGAGAATTTTAGTATTAGATGATTTTTTATGCTCCAGAGCCGTATGTTTCCAGTAGCACTGCCTAAGGGACTTATTGTGCTTCTCTCATTTTCATTACAGCACTTTTTCCAGTATTCTTACTAAATGGTTGCTGTATTCTTTTTTTTTTGGTTTTTCATAAATAGCTTGCCTCCTGTGAGTTAAAGTCTCATACTCGCACAAGATATAGATGGGCGTCTCTGTATCACTGCCATATTGCCTGCACTTCAGGTCTCCATTGTACAACCCTACTTTGTTCAAGTGTCCTCTCAGAAAACAATGTCCTATTAAAGAGACCTACAATAGTTGGTAATTGATACCTGCTTTACACTAACAGTCCTTTTATAAAGTTTTCCTTGTCTTTGTATTTTTTATGTTTCCTAACCAATTTTCTTGGCTAGCTTCGTATGGTACCTTTAGGTACTCCCAGAGCCTGTTCGGGGCCTATATGTGAAGTTAATGGTCCTTCTTGTGCTAGCTTATCAGATTTTTCGTTACCTCCAATTCCACAATGTCCTGGTACCCATAACAGAGTTAACTTGTAGTCTGTCAGAGCCCCGAGTTCTTTGCGGCATTTCCATACCAGTCTAGATGTTATCCTTCTTTAATGCCTTCTGAAATGCCTAACTGTCCATGAATATGCTGATTCGCCTATTATGGTAATCCCTCAAATTATTTTGTTTAGCGCACTGCAGTATCGCAAACAGTTCTGCTTGAAAACGGATGTAAATTTTCCTAGTAAAAAGTTTAAATGCAAGTCTTTTTTTCACAGTATATGCCTGTTCTCGTTCCAGTCCAGTCTTTAATCCGTATGTATACTAGTTAATTTTTCATATCTTTTCCTGTTATTTATTTCGTTTATCTATAATATTAACATCAAAATTTATATTGAATGCGAATTTTTGTCGTCATAAGTCTGTTCTCGTATTCAGTATGCCTTTACCTATTTTCCAGTTTTCAGATGCCCTACTTCCATACAATCTTTGCCCACGAGTGGGTTGCGCAGTCTATTAAGAGACAAGCAAGTCTTTGCACCTTAGTTAGTACGGTTATAAGGATTCTTTACCCGCCATACCAAAGCTGCATGTAATATCGTGGGTTTGATTGTGGGAGTATTGCAATACACCACTTTTGGTTTTAGATCTCATCTTTTCTCTGGGTTCGTCTGGCTAACACTAATGTCGCCTCTGCCTTTCTTAGTATTTTTTGAATTTGCCGAGTTTTGAGTAAAAAATAACTTAAGGTACTTTACCTCTCCTGACAAATTTATTTCGACTTTTGGAGATTTAGAGGTTCCAGTCCTTTAGGTTTCTCCTTCTTGTAAATGCTAATATGGTAGATATTGAGGAACATTTTAGTCCCTCTGAGTTTGTCCAATTTGTAACCAGATTTAAGGCCCTTTGCGTGCGCTCCTTAACTGTATTGTTAATTATTTCCTGGGCTAAAACGACTAAGTCATTTGCATATCCAAGTGCTCTATATGCGTTTCTTTGGGTGTCTTGAACCACTCGTACATTACAATGTTTTATAGTAGAGGAGACAGAACTGTTGCACCTACTAGGGATACATGTACTAATATTTTTAACTATACAATCTATCCTCCTGCAACTTCTTTTGTCGAGTCCTTTACTCTTTGGCGCTATAATGGTTGAATCTAGGGATGTATTGTCGTACGCTCCCTCAATATCCAAAAAGCAGCTAAAAGTGCCTCTTTGTACCTTGTACCTTTGGTAACATATCGATGCAAAGCCGTTTCTGTAGATACTCCTGCTTTCTGTTTATATAGAGGTGTATATCATACATCCAAATTAATTTCAATATAACTTTATACAGTAGGACTTTATTTTGTAAGAAAAGCCGGGATTCTAATGACCAGGTGAGTTCCATTTAAATGATCGACTTTTGTTTTAACTAGTATAGCAACATTGATTATATATTCCTTACATGTGCTATGTTTACTGATATATGTAACTTGGCTTGATTTATGATTATTAACTGTTATTCTTCTTTTTAAAACCGCTTTTGGTCGAGATGGTTTTGCAGATTTTGAGACGATAACGTTGGTGATTCGTTAATAGTTAGTATTGCCGTATCGTCCGCAAAAGTAGTAAGTTCTATAGCGTGTGCTGTTACAACATTAGCAGTAAATACTAGAAAATCCATTCAGCTACGCTTGGCTGCTATAAAGAATACAAGTGTTACGAATTTTCTGTAGCAATCGTTTCTATTCTGTAGCTATTTCTTCCTATGTTTTTTGAAAACGTCATTGTCGTCTTGCTTGGTTTTCTACTTTAACTTCCTCCAGGGTTCTTTCGGCACATATACGTCGATTCGCTTCATTTATTGCTACCCTTTCATCCGCAGTCTGCTCACTTCTTCGTTTTCTCATGTAATTTCTGTGGTGCTCAGCTGTTTGTACCCATTCCTTACCAAAAAATGCTTATTTGCAAAAAAGAACAGAAAACTAAAACAGTAGGATAAATAATTTAATTTTAATTTAAGTTTTTAAAATTGCAGTGTGCTTTAAAATACGACGATTATTCGTGTATTTCCGCGTGGCCTCGAACGCGTTACTCCGGCAACCAATGCTTTTCACACGGCCGCGCAAATGTGACGAACCAACACATCGCCTTTTATAAGATATATAATTTGGTACAGTAAAGGGCTACGTAGGTTGTGATACACCTGCGTTGTTAACTTTGGAACCTTGTTACGGAAGGACGAACTACAATTTTTTTGTTTCTAATGGTTCTATTATTTTTGTGTGTTTTGATTTATTATCAAATGGTGTTTACGAAGGCCAAACTGGTGTATTAGGATTATACGATTTTAGTTGACAATGTCTTCTGACTTTTCTAAAAACATTTTTCAAATATTTTGTGCATCAGTAGGAGGCTTATAGGTCGCTATGATGGTTTTGTAAAAAGTTGTTTACATTTAGCTATTATTATAATTAAGGCAAATTTCCACGGGAATGTTATACTCTTATGGATGCTTGTAAATTTTTCTAGATAAGTTAAATAACATTTATCCAACGATAAGGTCAAAACCGAGAAATTTGTTAGGATTTGTGTTTTTAATTTTTTGCTTGTTTTCCACAAACGAAAACGACTTAATTGAGAAAGATAGTTGTCATAGCGCATCAATAAAATCTTTTATTTTTTTAGCATTGGTGCTTACACCCATTTGTAGAGTTGTACAGACTTGTGCAAGATGCCTAGCAAAGACATTTGCTTTATCGTTGTCAGATGCTGTCCAAGTTCTGTCGGTTCTTCAAATTGCTACATTTGGGTTTTAATTTTTTTTGCAGCTCTTCATATTATGTGGTCGTTGCTAAATAAGTGAATAACATAATAAAGTTTCATTTTATTTTATCTTGTATATTTCTCGTTCTTTGACATTTGACTTGTGCTTTTTGTTTCTCAATGACAAGTTATTTTATATGACGAGATATGTCATGGGTTTTATATCACATTATTCTAAAAGTTCTGCAAATTTGATTTTTGTGGATTTTTTTGTATCTGTGTTGTAGTAACAAGTTGCGTCTTTGAATTTTAGATGGGTTTGGACAAAATTGAACTCCGGATTTTGATGCGCTATTGCTGAAAGCGGAAAGTTTCATCCAGAAATACTGCGTTCTTGAGAATAAAGAAATTGTCCACTGCTCTGCTGTTTCCAGATGGTTCAAGCGTATCAAGAGTTCTTCGATCCAAAGCCATCTGAGTGGTACTTCGATCAGATCTAAAACTTGCAGATCGGTGGCAAAAGGTTGTAGAAATTTATGGCCTTTATTTCGAAGGATAGTTTCTGTTTTTTTAAATAAGTTCGTCCTAAAAGAAATGTTTGCAAGTGTTGTAGAACTTTTGGGATAACTTAGTAATTGGATTCAGTGTCATATAGATTCCTAAACAGCTTCATCAAAATCATTTGGATAAATTATTCTAATTCTAAGATCAGTGCGTTCATCCCATTATTTTTTAAACAGTTTTTAATTGGTAGCCTTTTTTTATTACGATTGTACTTGGCGTTATAATGATGAGTGAGTGATCGAAGGATAATTCAAAATTTTATTCGATATTTATAGATATGAAGACCTTTTTTCAATTATGTATACCTGATCTTCTTTAAGTTGTGATGCATCTTGTTTGAAGTGGATTGTTAATTTGTCGTAAGAGTCTAAAGTTGTTTATTAATGTGCCAGTGTAAAATTATCCCTTTATTATAACTTTGATAAATCATTCATTTGCTCAAATTTGGTGTTTGAGATTGTTGTTCTCTTGTGCATTGTTATCATATTTAGAGTAAGGAATCTGTTTTGAGTATTGGTTAGTAACATGTTTTGTACCAGTGAAGAGTTAATTCTTTTTCGTTTTTTATTTGTTTGAGCTTGCCGTATATTACTATTTGTTGTCGATTTTTTGTCGCTTTCCCCCATCTCTTCTGGGGTATTATTTCCTTGAGATATTTATACATTTAATTGTAGTGTGATTTAATAATGTGCATTTAACTATATCTACTTATAAGTAGGTTTACTAATTTCTGTATCTATAAGTAGGTTGTGTGTAGTTTTGAAACTGTTTTGGCTGGACAACTAAAATTTAAGGACAATAATTAATTTTCAGCTGTAAATTACTACTTTAGATAAATTGTAGACTGTTTTGTTGAATAATTGTAATTATTGTAACGAGTTTCCGAACGCTCCCCGTAACACAGCTGGTAATCATCAGAATTCCATCTGATTCGGCTGACACTTCTAGGACTCCAGCTGGTCCCCATGTATTTGTCGAGATTTTCCAGAAGGTTCGAGTGCGACGGCTCTCGATGGTGTGCGGCGTTTCGGGAATATCGTCAAATAAACATAAATATCACCCAATAAAACGGGCACTCCATTTATAGTTTGAATTGACACCAGCAAGCGAATCCAAGTGCGGGAGCTGCGTTGACATAAACAGTGCGCCGTTTACATCAGTAGTTGTTTTTAGTGTGTATATAAATAGCGTTATTAATCTGCATAACATGTAAGTAAAATAAATAAGTAGCTTTAGTAAATTTACACGTTTTATTCGCCACCGTAAAGAGCAGAAACGTTTCAAAAAAGTGCATGAATGTCATAAAAAATATTGCAACAATTCTTAAAATTGGTAAACCGACAATTCTATCAGTTTTACATAAATGTAAGATGTTGATGATTAAAAAAAAAGTGGCGGGAAAGCCGGTCCTGTGGATAAAGGAAAGCTAAAAGAGTATTTAATTATTTTGGAGGAAATCTGGGTTTGTCTGTCCAGGCAAAAAATATCAAGTGTAGATTTAAAATTGTCTCTAATATGGATAAACCACGATCTTGAAAATAATAGGAACAATATTTAACGTATTAAAGTTGATTTTAGCCAATTGCTTGGTTATAACTTGAAATACGAAAAGTGTTTTTGATTAATACGAAAAAGAAATTTAAGTTTAAATTTTCAAAACAGCGTTTATATTTCTGCGACACAAGAACAAAAAATTTTATTATTTCCGAAATAATCGATAAGAGAAAAGTGTGCTTACAGAAGCACCTGCTACCGTTCATCAGACAACATCAAGGCTTCATGCTTTTTAGCTCGAACTAGCAATAAGCCATAACAGTTTAGTGGCATGGAGGTGAGTCAAAGATAACGGCGCCAACGTGATGCCAAAAGAGGTAAATCCGCCTAACTGTCCAAAATTGAGATCAGTTGAAAACTATTAGAATCTAGTAGATAGAAATTTAAAGCTGCTTCTAAAAATTAAACAAGTTTCAGAAGTTAGGTAGAATATAAAGATATTCGAAATTTTATGGATAAAGTCATGTCCAAAGTTCTCATTCACAAAATAAGAAAACTTTAACTTATTTATTTTACATATTTAAATTTGTTGTTATTGTTTGTGTTAATATCGCCATAATAATATAGGCGATAATGACATAGTTTAATGTTTCTTCCAATTAATTACGTAGATAATTCAATATTGGAACTATAACTTATCTGTAAAGCTAAATTTTGAAGTTTAACAATAAAATAACCGACAACTAATAACAATATTAATTGATACTTTGATCAAACTAAGTGCCAATTCATGTAATTCTTTCTTTTACAGTTGGTTTTTATTTAACAATTTGCAAATTTACTATCTATTTTCATAAGAATTGAGTAAATGTGATAAATATGTAAGACATGTAAGAGAGAATTATCTTCGTTACATTAGATCTTAAAGCTATGATTTTGCTATTTGATAGTGATTCGCTGAATCTCGTCCATGATAATGGGCATCTGAATACTAAGGTACCACGAAACATCAGCTAATGCTTGCTTTAGGTATTTAAGATTGCAAAATTTGTATGAGCTTTAGGTTTGTTGATTTGGCATATCCCGCAATTGAAGTCTATAGACTCGTATAGACTTAATAATAATTTTATAAAATAAGAGTTTATTACTCAACAAGAGTAAGAGGAAATAGAAATTATTGGATATTGTGTTTTTTAATTTGAAAACAAGACCGAAATGCCACATTTTATTGAGTGCCTGGAAGATGTTGAAGAATACTGCATTATAGATTTTCTAGTTCTTTAGACTCTTAACGGTCACAATAATTATTCTATTAACCTATTGGATTGTTGAATGTCTTTTTGAGTGCTGATTGAGGAGAAATGCTAAGAATCATGTTCCTTGTAAACCCTTTTTAGTAAAAGCATTTTGAACACTACGTTTGTTTATATCTAAAAGACTGATAGATCGGTTAAACATCGTTTCGTTTGTGGATCAAGATGATTTTAATATGTATATAATGAGGTTGTTGGTTAAATTTAACATACGATTTTAGATTATTATTGAGAGAAAAACTTTTTGAGACAATTGTTTTAATATTTGATCCGTCAATTAGATCGTTTCCTGGAGCCCCTCCTGATATCTGCTGGCAAGAAAGCCTTTATTAGAATAAACATTTTGTATGGCATATGGATAAAGTTTTCTATTTTGTTGTTTATACCTCTTTGCTCTGGTTTATATCTTTCAGAGAAATTCTGTACAAAAATATAAACCAGTTGATCGGTGCGACATGACTAACTGTGATCTTCTTAGTTTTCGTTGGAAATTATCTTGAGCGTCCTTTAAAGTTGCTGTTAATCCTCTAAACAGTCTATTGTGGTGGCAACAATCGATGATACTTTTTGATTTTTGCCATGGTCTTTTAGCTCTGTATTTCTCAGTGATTAGTTATCCAATATGTAGTAGTATGATAGGAATACTATTATTTTAGAGAAAAAAATATCAGGCTAATTTTTGCAATATTTTAGTGAAGCATTGGCGTGCTCGTCTAAATCATCAGGAAATTCCAGCCTAGCTTAAGATCTAAGTAGTTTTTGAACAAAGTCCAATCAGTATTTTTTGAAGTTAACTTGGGGGAAAAATTTAGATAATATAATGAAACCAAAGTTTGACTCCACTTGTTATAAAAAGGTATGGGAGATCAGAAATCTTATTTGGGACCGTTGGCCAAAAAGTAGGTGCTCTATTAGTAATATAGCCGTAATATTCTTCACTCATAATACACAGAAAATTCGGTATTTTATGGTAATAATTCTTGAGCCCCAGTGAGGATTAATTTGTTGTAACGCATTCGGAAAAAATATTTATTTTTATACGATGCATGTAGTCTGGTGAGCTATAAATGGCAAAGACCTTGATGGATGAGATATTATTCTCGGTTTGGCATTTGGGTAGTTTGTGGTGGGATAATTACAGCGGAGCCCCTTTGGGCTGTATTATAAGGCTGGGAATATTGTATATCATATATTGTACTATAATAACTGTTGTTTCATTAGTGAATTGAGATTTAGGTACAGACAAAATTTCAACTTTATTTGAATTTGAAATGTTACAACTTCTAGCTTGTGGTTAAGACGTCTATCAAGCGTTCCAAGTTGCAATTCAAAGAAGCTGTGCTATTATGAGTTTAGTTTTCCGGTAACTGTAATTAATATATTTAGTTATTTATTCAGCTTCAGGTTCTCTAAAGGTTGTGGGTTAGTATTATATTATTGTAGAATTGTTGCGATTAATGTGGTAGGTCAAGTTGTGGAAAGTTGTGTATGGACGCTCTCGGTTATTGCAAATATGATTTAGAGTATTAAGGGATAAATATCCTTAGATCTGCTTTTGTTGTTGCGATCCACAGAGCATATCCGTTTTATTTATTTAACTTAAATCTAAGTATTTATTTGTTGTATTTAATGTTGTTAAAAATATTTTAATAAATGTATATAACAGAATTGCGTGTATCACATGATAGCCAAATAAGAATTTTCTTTTAGGGTTAAAGAAATTTTAAAGTCATAATACATCACAGTTTAAAATATTTTTCTTGTTAATTGAATTTTTAACTTTTACTTTGAGGTTAGCTGGAAATAGAACTGTTACGTTTATTAAAATTGAATTAGAATAGTTAAACATTTGGCATCTTAATTGATTCCTTTAGTTCACTTCTTGTATTGTTTCAGTTTGTAAAAATTTTTAATGTTACTCTAATTTATATCAATAAATATTTTAAAAAATAAAACAATTAGTCAGTAGTGTACTCAGAATTACATATAATACTTACATGTATTTTTATGAATCATATATTCCTTATTCATGTAATATATTCCACTATATCTTTTCTTAAGCAGATGATTTTTATCTTTATTATCTTATTATCTTTTCAGTAGTAGTTTTTTTGGGAAAACATCTATTCACTCCCCACCCCTCCGTATATTTTGAAATACAGTTCCTCTTTAGAGATAGCAAAGTTAGTACTTCTAGCACTCCTATTCTAAAAAAAGTGCCTCTCAAAAGGTTCTTGTTCGACTCGAATGAAACAGAAAATTTGATTGAAATTTGCAATATGTGCCATATTAAAGTATAAAAGGTTATAAATGATAAATGATGCTCATAAAGGTGTATAACTATTAATACATTCTTAAACTTATAGCTTCATAAATCGTAATAACCGTTCTTAAAAAAGTTCTAGAAAACATATTAAAACATAAATAGAAGTGCACAAGAATGCCCAGAAAAAGTAAATTCATAATTATATTTATATATCTACATGTAAAACGTGAATGGAACAGTAGTTGTCACACCGTTTAATCGTTTAACCAACTGCCACAAAGATTTACGTAGTATTATGAGAACAAGTTTCTACAAAATAATATTAAATATTAGACTTGACTTTGATTAGCAGACCCTTGATCATTTTAGCATAATCTTTGTTGCGATAAGCTGTGTTCTAATTTTCGGCGAATCAAATGTTCATCAATTTACTCATCAATCTGTCCTTCAATAATCACGTGTATATGTGTATATATAAGTGACTGGGTAGGTGATTTGTTAGGTACGTGTGTACATGCGGGTGCGTAAAGCCAAAGTGTAAAACTAGAAACATTAAAAAAAGACTATTATTTATTTTGATAACTCACAAATTAATAGGTACTCTCACATTTAGACATTGTTTTATTTTTCACTGAATTTACTTAATACAAAAATATTAGGGTATTTTATTTTACAAAGTATTGGAACACTCACCTTCTAAATGTTCTAGAAGTTTTTTAAGAGAAGCATCGGCACTTTATGCACGATTATCAACAGTGTATACATGTATGGGATTTATATTTGGTTAATTCATAAAAGCTCCCGAACGACATAGTTTGCTTGCCAATCTTGATGGAATTTTTCTCAAGTTGTCTTAGTAAAGAAGACCAATACAACAAGAAATTTTTCAAAATTAATATCGGCTACACGTTTTAGAAGCTATGATTGTCCTATGCTTTAAATAGCATTCCATATTATGTCAAAATCTACCGTGCTTAAAGGTTAGTTGTAATCCGTTTATGTTATATGCATCCGCTGCATGAAATTTGAACGAAGAATGACATCGGAAAAGATGTTTGATGCTACCTGTTGTTTTCCTTTTACAGCATTAGTTGCAGTAAGAAGTAATTTTTTGTTGGCAACTCTGCCATCATAGCCGGCCTGACACCTAACAGATATATTACAACTCATTTGCAGTTGTATTTTGATCAATGTTTACCAAATAATTTAGTTTTCTAGAGATAACTTATCATACAAGGATTGTAAATAAAATAGTGGTTGCAAAGGCAGTACAAACATTTTATTGAACTTATATGTAAAATATTATATCTCAACAATATAATTACCAACAAACTATTAGCTAATGTGTAGCAGCCATCTGATACCGCTGCAAGGTTGTTTACGTTGTTTACACCGACAGTATTCTATTGCGTGGAATAATGATGGAATATGAGAAATTCTGATGACTGAAAGTTTTTTTTTCAACTGTAGAATACGAAGTATGCTCTCAACATCAACTTTGTCACTGCTCAATAACCGCCAGATAGGGGAGCAAGTACGTCTTGACAACATTCTTGCAATTTTCACCACAAATTCTTATCCATCATCGCTGGTCAAGATTTGTAAACATGCTTTAGGGTGGTACACACCACGTTTTTTAACGTAACTAATTAAAAAAAGTGTAACAAAAAATATTTTTTTGTTGCTGATATATCTCAACTTAATGCTAAGGTTTGGTAGATTTACCGAAATTACATGTTTACAAAAACAATTTTAATAGTAATAAGGTTGATGAGCTTCCTTATTAGCTTTTCTAACGAGTTCAACAAACTAATCATTACAAATGATTATCACTACAATTGTATTCTTTTCCGCAAAGCAATCATTTAGTGTAGCGCAGTACCACGTATGGGCAGCTAATTAAAGCTTGTCGTTGGAGAAAAGCTACTTAGTGTGCATTCATTTTTTATTGAGTTAAACAAAGCGTAGTCGCTCGGCGGAACATCTGGAAAATATAAAGGGTAAGGCAGCACAATATACCCGAGAGTCTTCAGGGTTATGTTGAAACAGTCAGCCACGTTTCCATTTTTCATGGAGTTATTGATGAATATGCCGATATATTGCTTCAGTCACTCGCAAGACCCTTCCCGATCCTAAAAGATAATCGTCATTTGTTTCGGAATGAACAATCCTGACCGTAGTTTCTTAATGAGGGCTTTCAATATTTTTCCAATCTATAGGCTAATGTTTCTTCTCTGGCGTCTCGTGCCACAGTTCTTTTACTGTGACTAGATACTTAAAGAACATCTCCTGATTCATTTTGTAGAGTTGCAATAACTGTTGATATACTTTTAGTTGTTTCTGCTGAACAACGAGGGCAAGAAAATCCATTATTCTTAATCGTTTATGAACTATAAGTCTTAAAAGATAACAGTATGCAAAGTTCCACAAAATAAGACTTGTATCCTTCAGTCTGTTGAATGTGGTTTGCCTGCTTGCCTTTTAGAATCGGAGATATACTGGGCTATGGGTGACTTGGGCGCATATCTAACAAAACATAGTTATACAAACCAGTGTTGCGTTCCAACACGTGGTTTCTAACCTAATATAGATGTCCAAAGCAGTCACTCCGTCCTTCCAAATAATCACGTCATGCGTCGCTGCTTATGATTGTCTGCTTTCGTTTTGTCCACAAATGTCCTTATAACGCTGCATTTCATCTTTTTTTCTGTGTGTTTCTTCATCTTCATTTGGTGGCATTACATAATACTGTGATCTATTTTTACATACGCATTGCGTGCGTTTCTCTACAACACATCCGGAGTTTTATACAGGAGAAAAGAAACTGATAATCATTTTTGAACGCCTTAATAAGTCTTGCAGATATTTTTATTCCCCAAAAGTTTACTAAATGCAGCAACCCCTTGGTTTAGATAATATAATTTATACTTGTTATTCTTAAATAATTTAATGCTCGTTTAGTACTCTTCAAGTGGCAATTCATCAGTTTTCAATTTTGACGCAATTTGGAGGATTTACTATTTTTGATATCGCTGCCATTCTATTTTTTTATACATAAATTTAGCATAGTGGTATAAAGTAAAATCCTACCATAGGGTGTAAAAAGTTGATGGTCTCTCATGTAAAACAAAGTAGGTTTCTGAATATATTCTTTAATACATATAATGTACTACTTGAGATAAATTTTGATTTTTGTATCCACGTGGACAGATATTTTTTTGAAAATTTGGACTTGAGTTTACATTTTCTTACTTGTAGTTGTGTAAATGTCCTGCCCCAGTAGTTGTTGGAAGCCTGTTATTACATATACTTTAGCAACAATTACCATACATTCAAAATTTGAATATAAAACTTGCAATCACAGATTTGTCTCATTTTACTAATTACTGCGGCTAGGAGAATTTTGTAACTTAAATACCTTAAATTTAATGTGTTTCTTACTTTCCAACATAAAATGTTGAAATTGTAACATATTGCCACGTCCTAAGCAAGTGTTTTGTGGTATAATTATTTAGGAATGAGCGATAGTTTGCTTCCAAGGAAATTGTTTAAAGCAAAATTGTAAATTATAATTTTAGGCATATGCACAAGCAATTTTAAGTAAAATACAATTTAATATTTGTTGAGCCTATAGGTATTAAAAGAATTAACACACATATTCTATTTTCTTATTTCTTAAGAAGTCTACCATATACTTAGGTAATGGAAGGAATACATACTTTCAATTTAATATTTAAAATTAGATGTTAACCACGCAAAATATTTTATTGTACAGATTTTAGCACTTAATAGTTCTCTGTGAATTGTTATTGTAGTGTTAAAATTAAATTCAGTTACCTATCTAACTTATACGAGGTGCATTCAAGTTCTCTAAATTGTTTTCTAAAAAAGTACTTAGGCGAGACAGTTGAAACTTTTGTTACCTCTCAACGTAATCTTCGTCTAAACGTATACATTTTTCACAACGTCGTCGC
Organism: Sinelater perroti; assembly: GCA_036346155.1. Taxonomy (NCBI): domain Eukaryota; kingdom Metazoa; phylum Arthropoda; class Insecta; order Coleoptera; family Elateridae; genus Sinelater; species Sinelater perroti. The sequence goes on from JARFIY010000359.1 coordinate 4,716,977, forward strand.
CATTATTCCATGGCTGTTGAGATCACGTCTTTAAGGATGTTTTACCCACTGGTCGGAAAGCCAGAAATCGTTAGGAGCGATATCAGGACACCACCTTAAGCTTGTTATTACAAATAAACTGCTGAGTTAGGATTTTTTAGGGGTTTTGTCCCTTGTAGCCTTCTGTGGTTGTTTTTCATCAAATGCTGGAAGGAACTTTGTGTATAAAACCTGTTCGTATGATTTATCCGTGACTATAGTACCCTCCTAAATACAATGTGTGAGGATTACGCCTTTGCTGTTTCAAAACACGACTACCATAACTTTCTCAGTAGAGGCCATAACACACTTTTTTCGATGGGAGTGAATCGGTGTGCTTCCATTGTGCTGGCTAGCGTTTCATTTTGGGATTAAAAAATGGCATCCACATCTCTTCCATTGCCACAACTGATGAAAAGAGCACCATTCATGGCGTCATCACTTGTCAACATGTCCTGATACATTGCCACCCGCGCAGCCTTATGTTCGTCGGTCAGCATTCATGCGGCCCACCTTGAAGGAACTCTCCCAATTTTTAGATTATAATGCACAGATCCTACGGAAATGCCAAATTTAAAGGCGATACCACACATACCTAATCAACGGTCTTCCATAACAATTTCCTCCACTTGCGCAATCGTGGTTTCAAACCGGCTGGCTTGTGGTCGAGGCTGCTTCGGTTTATCATCACACTAGTCTGGCCTTCTTTAAACTTTCGCATCCGAAAACACACATTTTTAACATCTTTAACGCCTCTCTCATTCAAGTGGCGATGAATTTTGATGGGTGCTTTACCACGCAAGTAGAGAAAACAAATTTTTAGACTTTCTTTTTAAACACTAAATGTCGCCATTTGAAGTATACAAAACAACACTCACTGCAACTGCGGTAATTTACCAGTGTACATTATATAGTGCTACCATCTGTATTACAAATTAACCGCACTTTTCTATTTACTCTTCCTACTGAGGAAAAAAATTGAGACCTTAGAACTGACTTTGTACTACCTATTACTTATAAAATTCAAAATTTTTCAGCTCCACATTTACAAGTAGACTCCTTTTGAGAATCCTTAAATTTAATCTTAATTTCAAATCCGTTAGCCTCAAAAACAATAAAAAATTTAAAATTCTTTAATCACCTTTCCGTTTACGACACCTACTTTTTAAAATAAACAAACTTATAATCCTAAGCACCTCGTTCTTACAACGAACACAACTTTGTTTTACTCCTTTTTGCCAATTTCTTCTAGAAAACTCACATTCTGCAATAAAAATTTCAAGGTCTTGCTTTGTGCAAAGAAGAATTTTACTTCATTACTTTCAAGTTTACATCACTTAGAACTAATAATTCTTTTAAATTCCTATTTACAACTTTAGGCTATTTGAGTTACTTCATTTAAAACTTTAAATTAAACTCAGCAATCTATTGTACATTGTGCTAAAGCTGTTATTTAAAAAATATAACGGTCCACACTTACTTATATTCCAGTATAAAATAACTTATAATTTAGAAAAATAAAATCATACAGGATCTGTATTTTAAGTAATGGTAATATTTTTGTCCTGGCGCAAATATACGTCAGAGGGCGCTGGGGCCGATTGGAGTCGGTAGAGGGGGGTTTGACTTTGAATACGCTTCAAGCGGCAGTCGCCTGCTGACTTCCGTTGAGAGGCATGATCACGCGCGGTGCGGACGTCTTCAAAAAAGTGTGTGCAAGCTTAAAATGCAGCAAAGCATTGAACAGCGTTACGAAATCAAATTTTGTGCTCGCCTTGGAAAATCTGGTGCATCAACGCTGTAAATAACTCGGCAAGCGTACGACAGTGAAAGCTTATTACAAACTCAAATTTTTAGATGATACAAAATGTTCAAAGAAGGCCGGGAGAGCGTGGAGGACGAACCCCGCACAGGTTGCCCGTCAACTGTAAAAACTGGAGACAACGAACAACGTGTGCGAAATTTGCTGAACTCGGACTGGCGTTTAAGTATTAGTTTTATCGCCGATAATCTAGGAATACATAAAATGGTTGTTCACAAAATCATCGTTGAGGATCTTGGGATGAGGAAGATTTGCGCCAAGCTCGCCCTGAAAGTTTTGACGAACGAGCAAGTGCAAAACCGTGAGGCCTTTTCGAAAGATCTTTTGGAACGCATTGAAGAAAACCCTCAGTTTTTTAACAATGTCATTACCGCCCTCAAATGACGCTACCACGGAAAAAGCGGCTTACACACGTACACTGAAGGATGTTTCAGTTGCTGACTTTCAGGGAGCGTACGAAGCGTTGAAAACTCGCCTGCAGAAGTGTGTTGACGCTCAAGGAGCATACTTTGAAGACTACTAAAGTTTTGTAGTGATATCTGTAATAAATTTTCTTTCGTGGATTTATTCTCATTGCTTAAAATACAGGCCCTGTATACACTTCCATTTAGTGACTTTATAAAGCTTTCAAACATAATTTACATAAATAAAAAATACGTTTCACATTTGTTTGCAACGATTTTTTAGAAAATTATTTTTCATAAGATTCGATATTTGTTTTTTACACCACTGGTTTCATTTTCAAGTACGTTATCAAATCCAACCACTTTCAAAACCAACTATTTACAAAATCTGAGATTTTACATTTCCAATTGCCTTTTATCAATTTAATAATTGAAATATTTTATTTTTAGCTTTAAAATAAGTCGTTTTAAGAAAACTATTGAAACAGGAGTAGACAAAATGGGTAATCACCACCTCCCTATAAAAACACTCTTAAAAAACGAAATAAGGAGACAAAAGGATATATAATATGTTTTGTAGTTTTCAGGGGATCATAAGCAAAAGGAAATTATTACTTATAGCTAGTGATATTTAAACTGCATTAAAAACTTACCTTGTAAGCTTGCTGTATGCAAACAGTATGTAACACCCGATCCATGGCATCGTCATAACAATTAAGTGCATTATCCACAAATGGCAAAAAGTAAATTTTTTACTTTCAAAAAATGTTTTAAATGCATTATTTATATCAGATCATTTTAAGCACCCAAATGCGAAGTCAACTCTAAACGATTAGCAATTAATGGTAAATGCCAAAGTTTGCTCATTTAAAGTTTGATTAAGATATAATTCCCTATTATGTTTTGAGCTATAATTGACTTTTCGAATAACCTTTTTGAAAACACATTTTTACCCATTTAAAATACATGTTTAAATAATAGAAAATATAGTTCTTGAATTTAATGTTTTTAATACAGAAGGCTTTGGATAAAAATGCTACATCATGCTTTGAGGCATTTGTATGGATATCCTTGGTAAACCAATATCTTTTCAGAATCAAAAAGTATTAAAGATCGTAAAAACTTGATTTTCCTTATTAAGAAACAAATTTCAAACAAACTACCTTAGAGAGCCTCCGAAAGTCGAGGGTAAAGACCATAAGCTTTGGACTGTATAATTATTCGCTGCTTAAAAAAAAATTTGAAATTACATTTTTAGATATTTATAAATGTATCTTATACAAACAAAACTTAAGATACTTTTACTTCTTCTTACGCTATTACGAGTAGCATTATAAAAAATACTTTTTTAACTTATTAAAGCAAAGCGTATTATATACGTTGACTCTGGTGTTATTACCACATCAGTTCAATTTTTTGTGAAACAATGGTTTACTTACCTCCTTTACAATGTCTCATGTAATACTGTAAATTCATTGGATTGAATTACCACAAAATAATTAATTATGCTATGCCGTTAGTTGTATAACTTTTCTAAATAAATACATTTTCCCAAACCTAATATATTTTTTGTCTGAAAATCACAAATTGAAGCTCTTAAGTCTAAATTGGGACAAAAGCTATGTAAATTATTGTAATTGCAGGTATATTTGAAATTATTCTTCTAAGAAAAGTTAAAAGATAAATAAAAATAGGGGTGGGATTGTAAGCTTTTGCCAGCATTCTTTTGGGTCCGATCTATAACTGCACAATACAAAAATGATGTTTCCTGTCGAATTACACTTCAACTCGTGTCACCACATGAGCGCATTCATATGCGTCGATGGCCCGGAGAACGTTATTAAGAACTCCCTTAATTTCTTAAATAATCTCAGTGCAAAACAATACTCATTCGCATATCTATTTTCTATAGATCAAATATGACCTCCAAATTTTTCCCTTTGGGGCATGTCTGAGATATAATGAATTGGCATTAATTTATGAATTCTAGTGTTTCAACAAACAAATACGATTTATAGATTAAGATAGAATGAACTAAATGTGAACCACCACCACAAAACTGATATGATTTAATAGAACGTATAGTACAAGCTGCACATAATGCCACAATTATAAAATCACAGTTTTTAAAACTATTATTCCAGCTAACAAAAACTTTTGCCATAATAATGTTTGTCACAATACTTGGATGTAAAATATTAATTAAAAAAGTGTCATAATTTGTATTGATTTACGCAGGGTCTGACTAACCCATACCCTGAGTAAGCTGTAGCTTAAAGCACAAGGAATTGGGGAGCATAAATTTTGATTTCAGTATACTTCAGATTTTTAGTAAACGAAAAAGTGATTCAAATCAGAAACTTTAAATAGGTTGCAACAATTAAAGTACACTCATCGTTTATTGACGCATAATAAATAAAATTCATGAACTTTCCAGAATGATAGATGATCATCCGCGTCAATTCTAACAGAACCCTTAAATTCAAGTTCCAGAAACTTTTGATTCGTTCTAGAACCATGCCTTTGAATAAAAGGCGGGGTAAATGGACATACAGCAAACAACACTGGTGTAAATAGATTAGTAATGCTATTGCAACCGTTGATCGTTGCGTAACAGTACAAGGTGGTTCAAATATGACCAGGACTGATTTGCGTGTAAACAAGCCGCACTACGCAGTCGGTGTGCGACCTTGAGAGAGTGGAACCACAATCTCCACCCTCTCTTCTGCTCGGGTTAGAACCTGTTAAGACCTGTTTGGGAGTTTCTAGTTTAATAAACGATCAGAAGGTACCGCAAAGAGTGGAACAACACATTGTGATCAAATTTCTCGTTGGAGAAAACGTCCCGTCCACCAGAGAGTCTAACTACAGTACGAGAAAGAGTGTCTCTCACGAACCCGTTTGTTTGATTGGTGTAAGCGCGTGGAAAATAAAGCGCATAATTGTCGGTCACAAACTTCCGTCACCGAGCCAAAAATTGATCGTGCAGACGCACTTACTCGTGAGAAAAGCAGCAGCACTATTAAATAACTTGAGACAATGCTATCTATTAGTGTTGAAAACATTGTGAAAAACCACCTGCACTATCGCAAGGTGAATGCACGGTGGGTACCACGCACTTTGACGGACGTAAACAAAATGATGCACATGCAAGCTATCAGTGATGCATTTTTGAAGTCTATAGTGACCACCGATAAAATGTGGGTGCATTACTTAATTCTCGAGTCTTAACAGTCATCACACGAGTGGCGGCATATAAATTCTCCCAAACCCAATAGAGGGCAGAGGAGCCGTTCGGTAGGAAAAGTGATAGCAACGTTCTTCTGGAACTGGCAGGGGATTATTTATGCAGACTTTTTGGCGGCTACTAGAACAGTCAATGCAGTTTATTACTTAGTCCTTATGGCAACAGGCGTGAAGGAAAAGATTCAATTCAAGCGGAAGACATGTGGAAAGCGGATAGCCTTCCTTTAAGGCAATGTACGCTCGCATATGGCCAAAACAACAAGGAAAACCCTCCAAAAATTGAAATTAAACCTTCTACCACATCTGCTGAACAGATCCGATTTGGTCCCAAATTATTTCTACCTGTTCGGAAGGCTCAAATCAGACTTGCAAGGCATGCGGTTTGTGGACAAGGATGCCGTCATCAAGACTATTCGGGAGTGGATACGCCGCCGACCAACAACAAAAGGGCATCAGGGTGCTTCCAGAAGGTTGGATTCCAGAAGAGAGTGCGTTGTAGACTGAGATGTACAAGTAAGTGTTTGGCAGTTTTTTTTGTTGTAAAAAAATCAGTCCGTTATATTTGAACCACCTTGTATTACAATTTATAATTAGCATGCAGTAATGCAGCCCTTGTGAACAAAATTTGGTTTTGAATCGTCGTTCAATTCATATTTCATTTGTCGGCAAAGAAGGTCGAAATTTGTTAAAAAAAATAATTGGAGCAGAAAACTTTTCAAAGAATGTCTTGAACAATAGAATGCTGTGATCAAGAAAATACCAAACTAGAAACTTTCTTCTCACGTAGTATGGAGCAATCACAACTGTCGCCGTCGACTTTAGAGTTCTGAAAATACTCTCAAAGATGTAGACTCAATTATATCAATGGATGACCGGAGATTGTGATACGAAATACAATGGCATTTAGCAAAACGATGACTTTGACTTTAAAAAATCTGAGAGATACCACCCAAAAAATATTTTGTTACAATCAGTTATTTTATTAAAAGTTAATTAATGAAAAACGTATTAAGCAAAATTGGTTGGTTTATTCACGACTATTTCGGGCGCCGTGCAAACTCTGTGGCAACTAACGAATTTGATGATTGAAAAATTAACCATATGATAATAAACTCTGAGCACAGAGACTATATTTTAAAATTTATTAATAGAAGTCGAGTTTCACAAAGGGTAGGTTGTAAAATAGAAAGACAATACAAAGAAAAAGCTTTGTATTTGCGAAATGTTCTTTTAAGAGTTGTTGAAGTTGTAAAGTTTTAGCTTTAGTAGACTACCAATTTAAGATGATAACGAAATATTACTCTCTCTAAAAAATTTAGATCCTTTTATGGCCGAACATATAGCAAAATTTAGAAATAAAGAAAGAGGTATTCTCTCTTATTTATCAAGTACAAATGTTAATGCATTTCAAGAGATTGTATATGACAATTATTATTCTATGATTGTGAACTCAACACAAAATTTGTCGCATACATACCAACTTTGTGGTACTTTTGTTGTATTCAAGCTTTGTTGTTAATTAACGTTTATTTCTAACTGTGACTATTAACGTGAAGATATGCGAAATGCTGATATATCAACCGTAAATTGTGTAGGTCTTGATTCCAAATAACTGTAGAGGCCAAAATTATGACAATACCAGCAACCTGTCTGGGTGCTACAAAGGTCTTTAGGTTAGAACAAAAGAAGTAAATGCTCTGGCTACATACGTCTCATGCGCGGGCTACTCTTTACAACTAGTTGGCTCTGCAGCTGCGGAAAGCTCTGCTGAATTTTTTTCTTCAACTAAAAGTTGGAATATTTTTTGGTCTCACCCTCCTCATCTTAAAAACTCTGTCTACAACTCTGTGGAGTGTCCGTATTGTTAAGCATGATGCAAATTGCACCAGGAAATTCTTGATGTTCTAACATATACTACCCACGATAGCGACAGACTAAGGACGCATAGTTTCAAGCAAATAAGATATTGGGAAAACTCCAGACTTTTGAAATGGTATTAATAGTACGTTTCTGAAACAGTGTTGTTGCAAAATCTCGAGAACTAAGTGAAAGGCTTTAAGAATAAAGTGCAGATGCAGCAAAGGTTATTACTGTATACAGTTATTTAGCAGATTTTATAAACACTTTTTGAAACAAAAGGTGACCTTTCAAGGCTAGAAAATAGCAAAATTAATGTGTGAAACTCAAAGTTCCTTTTGGTAAAAACAAAAATGGAAGTTACGAGTTTTCTGAACTTTGGAGTCTATCATGATAGAAACATATTGTGCTGCAGTTGATTGTAACTCAACTTGGTACGAAAAAGAACAATCTATTCAGAAATACATAAGATATTCAGAGTTCTATGGGGAATTCGGACTTATGCCATACTAGTAAATATTTAGTAGTGAGGTTAAAAGTTTAAGAAAGACAATCTACGGTTCAGTTAAAAAAATAAATTTTTTAATTACTGTATATGGCTCTTAAGCCTGTTTTTTGACCTTAATAAAAAGAAAATTAATTTACTTTAGGCAATATAATTTATTTTTCTGATTTGTTGTCTTTATTATAAGCCGAACGATCTCTTGAACGTATTTACTGGTTTTTAAGTGAATATAGTTGATCACGTTTTAATGTTAGCTTTTTTGTTGTAAACAGGAGTCGTAATTTTGCTTCAACATCTTTTGAGATAACTTTAAAGAGAATGTGAAAATTCATTTTGGCCAGCTCGCGGGAGCTTCCGGGGATCGGCCTGGCGGCATTACAGAGAACAGGCTGCACGCGATCTTCGTCTAGTTTAACGTGTAAGTACTCCCGAGCCCATATTTTATAGTGTCATGTATTCATTCATAATGCATTTGTATTCCGCAGCGATGTGATACGCTTGCATAGTTACAGGGAGGCAAAAAGCGGGTGCAGCAATAAATTTACACATGTAACATAACTCAGCGTACCCGATATTTATATAGATAACTCCTGTTCCGCTGAAAAAGCCTAAGATCTTTATTATAATTTTACAGGTTTCCTTAACAAGAGCCGGGCCGGCAAAAAGCGATCGGGAGACGTTCGATTATAACCGCGGCTGTTTATTTAGCGGCGCGCAAAAAAGGACCCACCTCAGATCCGATTTCGAGCGGCAGCAATTCATTAGGTAGTTAAATGCGAAGATTTATTGCTCTATATTCTCCCACAAAGTCATCGCTCTGAAAAAGCGCGCCTCATTAATGGCGGAAAAATGCAACTTATACGCCGCGCTGGCTAACGAGACATTTTTGTTCGGCAGCGCGCGGACGTAATGAGAGGAAAGCGAAACAATGAATTTCCAAGGTGGCTGCCGCGGGCACCAAACTGGAACAATGACTTCATTCGAAGGATGCCATTTTCGAAAGTGAAAAAATGCGCGCTAACGCTTTTAATGCATGGCCATTAGGCACTCGCTGGGGAAAAACGGCTGAATTTAATTTTAGCGCTGCGCACTTAATGACGTGATCTGCTGATTAGATTTAATGGAGAATCGCGCCGGTTTTTGTTAGGAACCTTCCTAATGACCCTGTAGTTTCTAGATCTCCGTTCAGCAATTAGGACTGGGGGTACTTGTGCATAAAACTAATTATCATGGGCACATTACCACGAAACAAGAAGGCGCCTTGGGCAATTTTGTGTTTGTTGCTAATTATACCGCGTTTTAACAAAAGCTATGCCACAAGTAGAATACTGGGCAAATTAATGAGCGCCATGTATAAAAAATGGATATTAAGAAAGCACATAAATGAAAACAAAAGATCTAAATAATACGTAATTAATTTAAATAAAATACATTTATATTAAAGTTTATAACCGAATCGACAAAAAATCAATAATCTTAAAATAAAAAAAGTATTTAATTATTTTTATTGAATTTGTTTACGATATTTAAAATTCTACGAAATCTTTGTTAGAGCTTACAGATAAATTAACTTAGAAATAAGCTAACATGAAAAAGTGATATAATATATATGAATTTAAATTTTTGTTGCATCTTGGTAAGAAGAAAATATTGCTATGATATCTACAAATGTTGTAACTATCACATTTTTATTACAAGATATATGGGCTGTATATATTAAATATAATGTCAAACCTAGCGTCCTGCTCTACGCTTGTACATATAAGGTGATATTCGGAAAGACCATCCGAAACTTTTATTTGGAACAGTCGTTCACTGAGATAGAACTTATATAGCAAGTAAAATTGATGAACTAGAGCTTGTTTAATTATATATAGCAGCCTGTTATACGAAACACGATCGAAGGTTTGTAAAGATATCCAAAAACCCTGCAGTTTTCTTTAAAGTCCTCTGCAATCACGCTTGCTGTTCTGTTAAAGGGTGGAATCATAACCAGGTAATTTTTTATGATTTACTAATTTTATTTTCAGGAGTACCATGGTTAACCGGTAAAAACATTTGTAATAGACTGTTCAAATATTTAACTATTACTTCCCCTTCATCATCATTTGTGTGCCATTATTGACAAGGTCGTTTCATTTTATGTGTGGCTTGCCACAGAAAATGATCTTCCACTGGATAAAGAGGCGGATACTGACACAATCCTAAAACGCTTCTTTTTTAATCTTGTATAGCAAGTTCCACGGCTTTTTTAGCCTATAGAATCGTGTTTTATCAACAGGAAGTCTATTTTGGAGCTACGCTTTTCTAGTGATTCTTTTCTCGGAGATCTTATCTTCATTTGTTCTCTTAATATATTGTTATAATACATTTTAATAGTCACTACAAATTTGTTTTTCACACTTTGATACTGTCTATAAATGCTTTAAAAGTATGAATATATGTGAATAAATTAATAAACTTTTTACTAACTGAACAATAACACTTACCAACATATTTTTAAGGTTATAACAAATAATAAAATTTGTATTGTTTTTATTTATGTTCTGGTATAATGTGAATATTGTATTTTTGTAAATTATAAATGATTAACGCCAATCACAAAGGAACATGCAAAAATTAAATCTTCAATAATAACAAATTCCAGAAGTCTTGAGATTTAATAAGGCTTCATTACGTTGCTATAACCTTAAATTATTAATGGAAAATGCATCATCCCTTCTGGAACATCCACCGCATCTATCTAATTAGAAATTTGTAATTCCTGATTACTATAAATCTAAAAAACTAAGATAATATTTTTTTAAATTCAAGTTGTTCAGTGACGTGGTAACTTTCATTTATGAAAAATTTATCTTTAAAAACGCATTAATGCTGAAAAAGGTACATTCAGATCCTAGTTAAGATTTATCGCTGCCAAAAATATTTTGGTATTTTTTATTAAATTTAAAATTTGCTTATTTAAACAAAATGTATAAAAATAAGAAAACAAACAAAGCACCACTCCTAGTTCTTAGCAATCCTTGTAAACGTAAGTCTTAAGGGGTAATTAATATTTATTTTATATTTTCTTAACTCCTCTCATCATTAATACTATATATAGTAATTACAACTTCGGTCATATTTTTCAATTTAATTTCTGCTGTCATACAATTTTTCTTTTTATTTTTAAAATGTATTATAAACTTATTCTTTATATGTTTCTTTTTTGAATAAATTAAATTTAAATGTTCTTCTTTGCAGAAAAAAAGACAAATTACTGTCTAACTCTTCTAGTAATAATGCGACTTGTTTTAATATACGAGTTCTATTCGTTAATCCTCCAGAAGTGGACATGTGTGTCAGTTGTACTTGCGGTAGTGGTCACAACTTGATTATATATGATCATACTTATAACTTCTTTTATCTTACTCTGGCTACATTATCTGAATTTAAAATAAAAATCCTGGCGTAAAAGTCCCCTGTACATGAACTGTTAGAGAGACATTAATTGTGATTGTTGAAGTTTAAGTGCGGACTACAACCGTATAATTAAGAAAGGGTCTTAATTTCATTAAGACTTAATCCATTACACGTTAAATATGGTATATTTAATGTATAGGATCCAAAAACGTGTCTTTTGCGATGAAAAACATGTGAAAAAAAATGTGGAAAAAAACGTTAGGTATGTTAATAGTCAAAGTAATCACCCTGTAAGTTATAGAAAACACATAAACTTCTACCATGAAGGCTTGGATAAATTTTTTATTTGATACAACCAAGTATATTTATGCCAAAAAAAGCCAACGATAAAAGTCAACAACTACAACAAGTAAATAATCAGCAATAAACATGAAGAAGATAAAATGGAAATATTGATGGTTGGACTTATAAAAAATATGGTTGCTAGTCTTAATCTGGTCACTACTATAATCATTGGTACAGTTCCTTAATATTGGATTACAAAATGTCAACGATCTGGTTCAGCATATTCAAGAAGGCAAACATTTATAACAAATAATGGGGTTACTTTACGCAAACGACCTACGTAAAATTAATAAATACTTTACATATTCCACAAATTAGCCTGATCGGCACTATGCAAATCGTCAGTATCAGCATAAACATTTTCAAACCACATCCCTTGTGGTTACAGAAGTTACTAAATATACAACTTCTGCAGCAATATATTGTTTTCCAGAACAAACTACTAAAAAAGAAATTATTGAAAAATTTTTGACACATCTAGATCTAATTTAATTTCTGTATGCGACTGTGGCACAAAAATCAACAGTAGGGATCAAAAATAAGTAAAAATAAACTAAATTTTTTATAAACTGGTCACACACTGATCTTCAAATTTGCTTAAATTTCCCAATCTACTAGATGTGTTACAAAAGATGTGACCAAAAATATGAAAGTAACATGTTCCTTAGATTTGCGGCCAAATTATTTACACATAATTGTCAAATGTAGTCCCCAAACGTACGAGGGTTATTTTTTTAAGGTCCGATTGGCCGCTAAATGAAAATCACAGTCAGAATCAAGAAAATTTTATATGGAACAATGTGATACAACATTAAGCTACTTTTTGACATAATCGCCGTTCCGATTCATACATTTGTCGTCGCATGGTACCAATTTCCCAATACCTTCATCATAGAAAACAGCCGCCTGTGTTTTCAGACAATTCTGTACGCTGGTCTGCAGCTCGTTGTCTGTGGCGGAAGTTTGTCCTTCTAGCCAGCGTTTCATGTGGACAAAGAGATGAAAATCTGAGGGAGCCAAGTCTGGACTGTACGGTGGGTAATCAAAAACTTCCCAGTGTATGAATGCATCCACTGTTTGGATTACTGTTTCGTTTCTTCAGTTTTGTAATGGACCCATCTCATCTCCTGCGACAATTTTGTCCAAAAACTCATCTCCGTCGTAATGATAGCGCTGGAGGAAGGTTAATGCAGCGCCCATTCGCTAAGTTTTGTGATGGTCAGATAGCATCTTGAGAACCCACTTCGCGCAGAGTTTGCGGTACTCGAGTCTATCACTCACAATGGTATAGAGAGCTAACCGTGAAATTTCCGGGAACAAATCACTCAACCCAGAAATTGTGGACCCACGATTTCCGCGAATCGCCTGATCCACGCGCTGAACAAGATCATCGGTTGACACTGGTTTCCTTCCCTGGCCGCCTGCATCATGAACATTTATGCGTCCAGCATCAAAGTTCCTACACCATTTCAGCATTTTGTTGACACCCATGAACGTTTCTCCGTACACTTTACACATTCATCTATGAATTTCAGCTGCATTGCTTCCTTCAGCATGCATAAATCGAATGACTGAACGCAATTCACATTTGGTGAGAGACTCTATTTTTCGTATCATGTTTGTGTGCTGCCTACGTACTCAGAAATGACAACCGCGAATCGACACGTTCCCCGGGCCAACTACAGACACAGGGCAAGACGTCTGCGCACAGACCTAGTGGATTTTCCCCGAAGCTTTCCTTTAGCGACCAATCGGACCTTAAAAAAATAGCTCTCGTAGAAGGCATTAAAATAGGATTTACTTCATAACAGAATTACTAATAGAAAATCAATCAACGACAAAATCTACTTGAGCATACCACGGAAAAACGGAAAACAGTCATCAATAGTCCTGTAAAGAATCTAAGATAAAGTATACAAACTTCTCTTCATTCCTTACTCAAAATCACAGAGAATAAGGACATAAAGAATACTGTATAACATTAGTTAACCAAAGAATAGCTGAATCAGAAAAATATGGTAAACCACGATATCCAACTGATAAGTCAGTATAATCAGCTTTAATCCTAAAACGCCGAATAAATTACATCATATGTGTAAGCTTATAAGTATCACTCTTAACCAAAATATAGAAAATATTAGTTTGTAGAAAAAATATCATACCAGGCCACCAGTTTGACTTCACAGAACACGCTTCTGTAGACAAGATTTACAGGATAATTTTCTTCTTCTTTTTATGTCGCCTTCTCTTGTCTAAGGTTGGCGATCCAAAGTCTCCGTCTTAACATCCCCGTATCGTTTGCCCCTCATTTCATGCTCCATGTATTGTTTTTTTATGATGTTAAACAGTTCTGTTTATTTATTCAAATTAGACTTTTGTGTTGGTTACTCTTTATACCCATGACCTTTTGCTGTTAATAAGTTTTAATTGTGATCTGCAACTTTAAAAATCTTGTTCTGCAGTTTTTCCTGATGATTTAAACAAAATATGACGTATTGGACTGCTATTCTAGATAAAAAAATGAACTAGCAGCATATTATAAAATATTAAAATCATCAACAAGAGACGATCTTAAGTTAAATACCAAGAACAACTCATAGATTTGCTCATAAATAATGAAGATTAGTTTAATATTGCAGTCCTTAGACAAACAATTTAAAAACGTCTGGTAACACGTTTAAATTTGAACAATTATTCAAACATAACAGCTCAGTTAAAGTAAAAAGTACTAAAGTAAGCATTAAAGAACATGTACCCCACTGAACCTAATTTACCAGCAAAATAGGGCTAAATGTATAAGAAAGCACTTAAATAGGCAACTTACCTAGAAGTCAAATATTCCCAACTAAGAATGCAGGAACAAAATGTTACTTTATAAACACAGGATAGTCGAGGTAAATTTGTAAAAGTGGAAAGTCTTGTACGCATGAGTAATCCCCCATTTGATAACAAAATAAGTTAGGTTTACATAATCAACTACCTACGATTATCGACTAAAGTTGAGGACGCAGCTAAGATACACAAGTAATTTGAGCACCAGAAGGAGGTAACTGCTGACAGCCTAACTCATAATAAGCGATCTGTTCGCAAGAGAAGTGATGAATCCGTCCCCAAATTGAAAGAGATGATTGGTCAAGATCCTATGTGGATCATGACTGACCTGGCAAAAGAAGAGGGCGTGGCGAGGTCGACAGTCAGTCTAGTAGTGCATCAAGACCTACAGTATAAGTCTTTCGTTCTGGAAAATGGCCAACTGTTGACTGAGAAAAACAAGACGGACGGGAAATTAAAGGCCCAAACACTGCTGAACGACATCAAGCATGATAGCGCTAGCTTCCTGAGATTCTTTTTTATTCGGGGAAAGAAGATGACTGTGAGGTCTCCCAAGATGCCTCTGAAGTATCTACAATCATAAATACAAAGTTTTCCGCCCCTGTGATAGTACTGGGTTTGCAAGTAGATAAGAGAATGTCGCAAAGCCCCGCTTCTTTGAGGAAGGTGATCCCGATAGTTATATTAACCTGCTGGAAACAGTTGTCAAGTCCTAGATAGAGGAGGTGACTGCTGGGTAAAAGAACGTGCTTTAGCAAGGCTATGTTCTAGCCTGCAAAGCAAGGAATACCAAAGGATAACTATACAACAATTTATATTACCGCTAGTTCTCCCACTTGTGACCACCCTCCAGCTTCGACTACAATTCTGTTGACTGATATGAATCACCATGGCACTAAAGACAGATTAATGGCCTCCATAATGGAAGTAATGTCGCATGTAGACAAGTAGTAAGTTGTGTTGTCCTGGAGAAGATTTAGGTCCCGGCTCGAGAAGATCGAATAACATGATTCTTAATACCGTTTAGTTTAATTGTGCCAAATTTAATAAAAATAATTTTAGTTTTCTTATATTTTCATTGTTTATTTATTTTTCGGATTTACCTAAATGACTTTTTGATTTTGATTAAATTAATATGGGTTGTGTATTATACAGTTATAGGGAACGACTAGCAATTCGATCTTGAAGACTTTTAGAAAGATTCTAAGTTAAAAATAAAAATGTTCACCGACGTACTAAAATAAACCCAAACTGAATAATTCAAAAAGATTTTCTTAATTATAAAAGAGAAAATGCAACGACTCATTGTCAGTAAAAATGCCAGCGCGAACTCTAGACGCCCACCAGTAAAGTAGCAGTAAATTTACCAGTAAACCCAAATGTATTAAAGTTAAAAATATTTAATCTGTTAGATTCACCAACTAAATTTGACTAATGCTAAACATTTTATGTACTGTGCGTTTTCTATATTATTTAGTATATAACATATAGCTATTAAATTTTATAATGTTAGGAAAGAGTTATATCGATGAAGATATCTCTTATATGTTAATTATTTACTATAAATCCTCATAAAAATCAATTTAAGATATTCCAGTGTCTGGTTAGTTTTATTATAATGTAGCAATGTCACATATGTCATTTACAAGTAACTTTCCCATCGATTAGGACTGCTCTGTCATAATAAACATAAAACAAGTCACTTGAAGTTGGGTTAAAATTTCTGAAGATAATTTTTTGTCGTCAGGCATTCAAAAGGTGCTTTAAAGAAGAACAAAACAACCAAAGCTTTATTATCCTGTAATAGAAGTATTTTGTCTATTTTTTTAAATTAAACATATATTTTTGCATAAAATTATTAATTAGTATAGACAGAAAAATTTGCACTAAATTCAATTAAAAATTGAGATATTCGAAATCTGCCACAGAAACTTTTTAATTTTGAGGATTTTGTTGTACATAAAAATTGGAACCTATTATGGAAATAGTGCACATAAAGAGAGTATTAGCATAAACTTTTGTAATTTCTAAATTTCATTTATCCGAATTTTTCTTATTCTTCTTCTTCCAATCCTCCTTTCCCTCTTGAAATTATTTTTCCTCTAATTTGTTGGCCAATTTTTATTCTGTCGGGGCCAGTGCAAGTATTCTCATTTCTGCTTTGATCTTTCCTCTACTGTTTTTTATTTCTTCTGGTCTTTGCATCCAGATCTTCCTATTCTTCTTTTTCCTATTATGCCCATTTTCACTATCTTCTTCACCAATCTATTCTGGTTCATCTGTATTTATTATTAAGGCCATACCAGTTCATCGGTTTTCTTTCTATTTTTCTTACAATTGCTTCCTGTTGTGTCATTTGTTTTATTTCTTCATTTCGTTTTTTATCCATCTTTGTGTTTCTCGCTATCTGTCTAAGAAACTTCATTTCCGCTGCATCAATTTTTACTTCTTGATTATCTTGTAATGTCCACGTTTTACTCGCGTATGCAGTGGTAGTACTTACTGTGTTGTACACTCTTATTTTAGTGTTCTTATCTATTTCCCTTTTTCTGAAAATTGTCTTATTTACGTGTGGTAAATTTTAATACTTTTATTTATTTTGTTAATTTATATCATCATTTATCTTGCCATTTTCTGTTATTTTACTTTCTAAATATGTTGTTATCATTTCTAGTTTTTCTTCTTTAATATAAACCTCTGTTTCCTCTTTTATCTTGTTATTTTGCTTATTATTTACTCTATATTTTGACCAGCTGGTTCATCTTTTTATGATTATCCGTTATTTGAACTATATCGTCTGCGTATAGCAGACAGTCGATCTTTCTTGGTATTAGATTATTATATTCTACTATTGTTTGGTTTTGCCTGATTCATATACTAGTATTTTTTAACAATCTGTTCATAGCTACTACGAATAGTATCGGGCTTAGACTATATTCCTGTTTTATTCCTACCTCCATCTTGAATTTTTCTGATTCTTCTTCATTTAGTTTGACTTTTAGGTGAATGAATGTAACAAAAATTTCTTCTCTCTTTAACTCTTTCTTCTTATTATCTTTCTTAAATATATATATTATCGTGGGTTTGTCTTCATGCTTTAAAAACTACCTGTTCTTCTTCTAATTCGTCTTCCATTTCGTTTCTGGTAATTTTCTTTTCATTTCTTCTTTCTTTCATTCTGAATTTCTTTGAGAAGAACTCTGTTCTTATTCTTAGTATGCTTATATATGATTTTACTTCATTATTTTTACTTCTTATTCTTCTTATTATGTTTTTTAATTTTTAAATGTCTCTTTTGTTATTCTACATATTATTTCATTAAAAGTTTTCACCTTTTTCTAATGTTCAATTTTCCTCTTCCTGTTTCTGTTTAATTAATTTAATGGCTACTTTTTCTTGGTATTCTCGTCTTATTTCCTCATTTCTTAGCCTTTGTATTTGTATTGTTTCAAATTAGTTTTCTTTTCTTTGTACTATCTCTATATATTTAATTATTATTGTTATTAATCTGTGTTGGGTGTTTGTTTTAATCTGTTTTATTCTACTTTCCATTTCTTGTGTATATATTACGTAATCACCTATACTTCTAGGGTTTTTCTCTTCCGCTACAAATGTGTACCTATTTTCTAGTGGTTGTCCCCAGTCCATTCCTTTGCTTTCGTCATTTCCAATTCTTTCATTCCGGTCGCCCATAATTATTACCTGATAATACCTAATAATATTTGTAGTTCGAAGCAGAAGTCTACTATTTCTTGTTTTTTTACTCTTTCTACTGGTACATATATTTGTGTCAAATTTATTTTTTCTTGCAGTTTCATTGTCAGGATCATAATTCTCGGACTTATTCCTTCAGAATTACTTACTGTATTATCTACTTCCTCATATACAATTAATCCTATTCTCTCTTTTGCTCTTTGTTCTTTACGTCTTCCTGAAATGTATATATTATAGTTGTTTTTTAATAGTTTCCTTCCTGGCCCTTTTTTCTTTGTTTCACTTATTTCCATAATTGTTATGTCATAGTGTTTTATTTCTTTTAGTACTCTACATTCTATTCCTGTTAAAGATGCTATATTCTACGTCCCTATTTTTATTTGTTCCCTCTTTCCTTCTTCCTCTTATATCTACTCCGCCTTGTTTTTCTAATATATCTTTTATGGTTCTTATATCATATCGATCGTCTCCTTTAGTGGTGATCTTATTTGGTTCGCTGTTCATTTTTTAGCCTCCGACCAGGATTAGTTGTTGTTCCTAATTGTTTTCTTAACTCCTCATTATCCTTGCTTTGGGGTTATTTTTCACTTATTGTTCAATTTTTTCGACTTTTTTCTTGGAGGTGTTTTCCGTTTTCTTATTTACTTCCGTTTCTAATTTTTCTTTTGTGTTTGTATTTCCTGCGTTTTTCTTCTTTACATATTTTATTATCGGGGGTATTCTCCTTTTGTGTTTTCTTCCTTTAGCTGTAGAATTCCCCACATTTTATCATTGATTTTTAGCTTATTATATATCAGAATTTTTAAGATCAATAAATCTGATTAAAAAAGCAGAATGCTGAATCTGATCTTATTTCTCTAAGCGTATATTTAAAATTTAACTTATTTTAACCATAATTATCATTTTTACTTCTTGTTTTCAGTTATTAGTGTAATATGTTTTCTTTTATTGCATGTAGTTTATGTAAATGCACTACTGTTTAAAGTTCCTTTATTTCGTGTGTGTCTTGGATAATTCCTTAAATTTATAGTAACTATTAACTGAAGACAGAAGAAAATTGTTAAAGTAGTAGTAGAATTTATCATAATTATAAAATTATTCAAAACTAGAATTTGGTGTTGATCATCACTCTGTCGCCCTAAAAGTGATATTTGATTTACAATTCATCACATTATTATTCATATATGTATAACTATAAATAATAAGTAAAGATTAGTTTAAAATAACTAGCTATGTTACTCTGCATTTTTATTCGTGAAATCTGTAACGACCCGAAAACTACCGGGCGCTTATGTTTTTTTATTGTAACCTCCATGGAAAATTAACTGATCGGCTATTAAATCTTTGTAACAAATTACGCTGGCGATAACATAATCTCGCCGAACGTGTCATTATGTGTTTCATTCATGCCCAGAAACCGACGTAGCCGAGCCTATTTATCAGATTTGTAGAAAAATGGCCTGCTGTTTTAACAAAGCATTTATCTAAATTGGCGTAAGCAATTTTGTTTGATGTGGCGGAAGTTAATATCGACAAATGTATGTATGCAGTATGTAGTGAAAGTTAGAATTATTGTCAGTAGTGTCTAATAGGCATCACTACACATTCTTAACATTAATTTATATCAATAGTGTTATATATTTAAGGAAATTAAACGAGTAAATATGACACAACTTTTTGTGTAACAGGTTCATTCCTAGATTGAACCATATCTTGACTATTATGTGTAAATATTATAATACTTAGATGTTTTTTCTTTCTTCTTCTCTGTACATAAAACTTTTTAATTATGTTGATGTCCATAATTTTATTTCGTTTATTTTAATATTTTAAATAATAACTTTCTCTAAAGATATTTTATTTTTATGCCATTAAATCCCAATGTAACGAAAAAATGTTTGTTTAACACTTCTATGAAAAGTGCTAATGAGTACGATATTACCTGGCGAAATGTATTGCTATTTTCCCCAATAGCGTCAATTCTATGACATAACATTAATCTGGTCTTATCGTCAAATTACAAAAAGTAATGTCAAATGCTACATGTTTATACTGTACTTTCTGAAATAGAATGCGTTATAAAAACTCCCATTAATATAGTACGGGCGCGCGCATGTATGTGTGTGTGTGTCGGTGGACACGATAACTCAGAAATGACTAGTCGGATTAACAACAAAGTTGGTACACAGGTACCATAAGCCATAACGACTTATGGGTGTATTGGCAAATTTGTCAACGGCAACCGTTAGGGACCGTTATAATTTAAAAAAATTGATATCAAAGAAAGTGAAACTTTCAAAATCCATTGTGAACGAAATCATTACGACAAAATTGCAAATTTAGAAAGTTTGTGCTAAACAGGTTTTCAAGTTTTGGACGACAAACAGAAGAAAAACGGTGTGCCAGTTTCTCGCGATCTCACATTCAGCTTGAAAGGACTTAAAAATATGTAGGCTACTGTAATGAATACTCTGAAAGACATGCCAATTCAAGGCCCGAGGCAAACTCGCTAATAGCGGTATATTGATGTCCAAGGATGTTATTTTAAAGAAGTGTATATAAACATATAATATCTTTAATTAAACAAATTTTTGGAATCAGTTTAATTACTAATCATCAATAGCGCATAGAGTTGTAACATTTAGATTTCCTACTGCAATCAAAGTTTTAAACGCAACCTTTCAAAAACATCGTGGCTCACCTTTAAAATAGGATATGCGATTATATTATCTTTTTTGAATCCAAACAAACGACCTACTCTAGCTTTTATAATACGAGGCTAAATAAAAGGCAGCAGATTTTAGTTTTAAGTCAGAGAAGACATTTTTTCTTTTGCAATTTCAATACAAAATGTATCATATACTGCAGATGTGAGGCCTTCTACGTTTTTATTTTAATCATTAAAATATGAAGATCGAGATGAATTTATAAACAACAACGTTTTTATGATTTAGTTGTATAGTATCTAACAAATTTTCTCCAAAACTGTGTGGAAGTTCACATCTAATCCAAATATAAGAGGACTAGTGGCTGAAAATCTCAGAACTCGGGTAAAATGGGAAAGATCGCGAAATGTAGCTAACAAAATAATCTGCAGATTATATTATTATATATTATTATTATAATAAACAGACTAACTCGAAAACTCAGAGCAACACTTCTAGAACACAAAATTGGTATGTTCTAAAACTGCATTATCAACGTAAATAAAGAAAATGCTTCCAATTAGGGACGCTACGAAGACCTCAGGTTTATACTGCAACAATTAGAATCAGAGATAATATATGGGCTCAATCAAATAAAGAAGAGACTGATGTATTCTCAAAATACCCGTCAAATGTTTAGAACCCTTCGATATATGAACAAAGCACGGTATCAAACTAATTGAAACATTTCTAGATGGGACATCTCAGAAGTCTCCCTATCAAATCTTTCTCACTGACTAAAGTGAAACTCTAAATTAACAAATTAAAGCATTTTAACTTAATACTAAGTAAAATACTGAAGATGAACAAACACTCTATTTACAAATACTACCGCCAGCGTACATGTGACATGCAAAAATGGCGCCTCCAACTAAATTCGGTCGTGGAGAAACATTGAACGCGAGCAGCAATCAAAAGATATAGAGCCCAGGCTATCGATCGGCGTTTTAAAATTGACGATTTGGACATCAGTCCATATGCCAGGAATAAACATAAACCTGTTTTCCTTACGGTCCGCGTGCAATCACGGTCTTGTCGCCACCACAACAAAGAAAACAATTGACCTAACACGCGATGACCAACTAAAGATGCTTACGATAAGGAGCAGAAATCTATATTATCTGCAAATAAAATCGATCATTACGATACTACGGCACAAAAGACTAGGACACAATTTGATGAATAAAATGAAGTATGTTGCCAGCCTTGTCAATGATTTACCTGAAGAAGTGAAGGTCGATGATGTCAAATGTGAAGACTGTTCGTTAGAAAAGCACGCGAGCGAGAAATTTAAGTCGAGCGAACGTATGTCATTTAAACCTGGAGAACTTGTATATTCAGACGTATGCAGACTAGCAGTAGCGTCAGTAGAATCGTGATATTTCATTACATTTAAAGATAACTATAATGGTCACCTATCGTTGAGAGCACAGACTTAAAAAGAGGTAATCTCTTGCGTTAAAAATCATATAGCCAAAAAGAAACAGGAACAAAAACTGAACTGATAATAATCTCAAATATGTAAATAGAAGCAATCTAAGCAAACAAATGTTGTTTTCACTCTACAACTACAATAGTGGGAGAGATGATGAGAACCTGGATACACGCGTGCGATCTCTCAAATGAGTCGAAAGTTATTGCCAGTGGAGATGTGGAATAGTATCAAAACTTTAGAGAAACATCTTCGTGTTGCTTGCCTTATTGTTTCCGTTGAGCGCACACTCTTGTATGGAATAGCAATAAAGAAGAAAAGAATGCCAAGAAACGGTTGTTGAAGAAAAGTACCGATTAAGATTTGTGTGAAGAAACGAGGTCGTGCCCACGTCTTGAGCGTCCATATAATCTGAGAAGTAAAACACCACAGTGTGAGAACAATTTCAGTTGCGCTATGATAACTTATGTAGACGAACCTAAGAGTTTGCAACAAGCGACTGATTTTTCAGAAACAGAAGACTGACACAAAGCGATGAAAGAAGAGATAAAATCTTACAAAAGCAACTACATGCGGGAGTTATTAGATTTTACTCCAACGAAAAGATCAATGTCACGTAGCAGTTCCTTCAAACTAAAAAAAAAAACTGACGGATCGATTGAATGTTTCAAAGCTGGATTCATCGCGTTCATAGAAAAGGTATCGATTATGAGAACACATTTTCAGCAGTGGTCAAGTACCACTCAGCCCAAAAACTGTTAGCGCTTGAAACACAAATGGACATAACAAGTATGTATAGAACAAACTGCAAGATTCTGTAAAGATGTGCGCATCTGCATACTATGGTCTGAAGCAAGCGTCAAGACGGTGGAATCAATGTTTTATTTATAGTTGATATCACACAGACGGATGCTGATCCATGTGTGTATTACTGAACGTCCAATGGTAGGGTTATACTGATAATAGCTTCAGAACTGGAATAATTGAAACAATATTTCAAAACGCAAAATATTGTATGTAGGACTTTAAGATAAAACGTAAATAAATGACTGCGTCCCAGTATCGACACCAATAGGCAGAACTATAACAATATCTAAAAAAGACTCACCAGTCACAGAAGAAAAAAAAATGAAAAATATACCATACAGACAAACCAAACTTCTTTTCTTAGCTACAGTATCGCGAGAGGAAATATCGTTTACTGTAGGAATTCTTACTCAATTTTTAGAAAACCCAGGAGCACATTGACATAGAGTCAAATGAGTATTAATATGTTTAAAAAGCTAAAATGCTAAAAATCTGTCGCCAATAAATTTCCCCCTGTCCCAAAGAAAGCCTCCTCCTCGACAATAATCTTAATAACGAATCTTTACTCTAAGACCATTTAAAATGTGTTTGAGGACCCTACGAAAAGCAGAAAATGGTATTTTTATAAATTATAATTTCATTTCAAAGAATTAATAAGTTTTTTAAGAACAATGAATGAAACTGTTAAATGTTTACTAATTTTTCCACGAAATACATGCACCTCAAGAAGAAACAATAACCTTAACAGAGTTACTTTTAACAAATAATAATTATAATCAATCAATATTATAATATTTAAAAATAACAATCTTTCAAGTATCTTTATGTTGAAAAATAGTAATAATAAAGTAATGAATATTAATTACCAGCAAGTGGGGGCAAAAACTTATTCACGGAATTCATACACCAGAGGTATAACAGCATTAAACCTGCCTGTAACATAAAATACGAGAACGAGGGAACAGAAAACCCACAACAAAAATTAATTAGGCATTTTCGCATGAAATACCTGCAGCTCGCACAATATTTCCCGACCCGACCGTAGCACTCGAAATCCAAAGCGCCGCCGCTTTTCTCCCACCTGGTCATTAGGTCAGCGCGGCCCAAAAAATATCTGAAGCGGATATGCATTCCCTGCCCGTTAGAACGGTAGGGAATTTCTGCTAATTGCCTAATTTGCGCTAATGATTTTGGAGCTCGCGGTCGCAGTCGTCTCGTGTTACATAACAAGTCCGAGCCCTGCCGATGGAATAATTTATGTCTCCTATTAGCTGCTCATTTCCAATTGATCTACACGTTTTAAATTAGCGCGAAACGTCGTTAATTAAGGGAACACCGAATTAACAGCCAATCCGCTCGGACGCAACAGCACAAACCTGTCCCATACACATTTGCTGTAATTATTTTGCTGTTTTATTGGCGTTCTTAAACTTTCGACAAATAAACGATTTTTTTATAGTTTAATAAATTAGGAAAGTCTTCGTCGTCTTCGTTCCTGGTTCGGTTTGGATTTACTTAACGTAATAAATAATATTACATGTATATTTCCTGTTATTCCTAGAAAAGCTATACTTAAATACAACTGTAAATTATATGCAAGAAAAATGGAGAAATATTTACAAATATATGCATTAAATTAAGGTCAAATATGCGAAGAGATTTTTAAGTACATGCAGAATAATCTAAAGTATAGTTTTAGTGAAAACAAGCTTACAGACAAATGTATGTCAAATGTATTTAAAAAAAATTAAGATAATTTATAAGATATAGTTTATGAAATAAACCTAACAGGTATTTTCTCTAAAATAACCCAGCTAATTGACAAAAAATTCTGTTATATTTTTGTACGTTTATTGGAAATCAGAAGTATTATATTCTATAAGCTAATATGCTGATATTATACAAGATTTTGTTTTCTTTATCATAAACTGGTGAAGAATTTATCCACTGTTAGATCAGATTCAAAGATTTGTCACCAAGAACTCTCTAGTTGGGCGTAGGTTGAAATATTGGTTGATGCTTTCACTGACATATATTATAGGAGTATATACATTAAACATTTCATTCCTTTCGGTTATTGAAAAAAGTTGAGTGAATTGGCACTACGAAACAAAACCCAAATTTGGTCTATATCTAGTGTTCTTAATTCACCAAGTTGTGTAAACCAGACAGAGTATTTGAGGAGGGACTGAGTAAAAAATTTAAGGGGAAAATAACAGGTGAGAGATGTAATTACGATTTTCCAATACAACTTAATGAATAACAGAGATAAATATAGTAGCAGAAGATCATGCTTTCGATTTGTGGTTAAGTATCGAACATTACAGGAAGTATGTTATGGACTTAATGAACAGGAAAGAAAGAATGTTTAGCTATAATTATGATAGTAATTATTCCTCAACTGAGTATGGAAAAGAAAGGAAACAGATGTAAAAACGTATCTCATTCAGCAGCAAAACCCAGAAAATGAAAGGAAATGATGGGTATGATGAAAAAAATGTTAAACACTTGCGTTGAGAAAAAAGAAGAAACGAAGAATATGAGATATGAACTAAGAAAGGTTAGGGAGAGCAACAAACATATATCGGTCAAGTAATAACACTTTAAAACAAAAATATAAAACTAAAATAAGAGATGGAAGAGCTGCGAAGCAACTTCAAACGTATAAAGGTTGTAGAACCCAACTGCGAACACATGGAAAAGGAGAGGAGAATAAAAAATTACATAATAGTAAAGTTAGATATCAAGGCAAATGTAGAGGGAGAGTTAAATCAGCAGTTGAAAAACTTTATAAAAGATAAAATTCACCTAAAAGTAAAATTAGCAGAGGCATACTAAATCAACGAAAAATGATGTACAATAAAAATGGCAAACATTTAGCAAAAACTAGAAGTTTTGAAAAACAAAAGAAGATTAATACAAGCAGGACACACACACACACACACATACACTCAAAAACGCACTCACAAACGCAAAAATTAAGAACACTTAGAAGAACAGGTGGGTCAAAAAATTAGTGACAAACCGCAAGGAGGACGGACATGAACAAAAAGGTAAAAATATAAGGAAAGAAGAACATATAAAATAGATAGTTTAACAGTGCAATAAAAAAAAGTAAAAGGAGAACTGTACAATAGAATTGGAGGCAGTAAACGCGTAAGTATACAAAAAAATATTAAGACGAATATTAACTTATAAATGTGAAACGTGGACGATAAGTAGTGTAAACCAATACAGACTCAATATGGGGAAATAAAAATTTAAAAAAAAATTTATGATGGAAGGAAGTCAGAAGGAGATTGGAAACGCAGATGAAACAAAAAAATGTTAGACTTATATGGAAAACTACCTATTAGCAGCTACATGAAAGCTCAACAGTTAAGATGACGAGGCATTTATAACGATTATCACAAGGTAGAATACCAAAAGTACTTCTAAGGAAAGTGTCATAGGAAAAGAAACGGAGAAGTAGACTACGTTTAAGATAGATACAATTAAAGGATTTAAAAGAGAAAGAAGGTACATAATTAAAAAAAGTCCGAAAATAGAAAGAAATAGAGAAAAATCGTACAGCAATATGCTTAAAAGGCCTGTAAAAGCTATTTATTATTATTATTATATATTACGCATATACAGGTAAAATGTTTATTTTATGGGCTGATGCTCCGCCTTATGGCATTATACCGTCACTACCGTAAATACGAGATGGTTCAAATACCGGGACTGAGTTTTTTTACAAAAAGAAATTACTTGATTATTATTATTTGAATATTTACTCCCCTCCGAAATCAACACATATTTCCAACGTTCTGGAAGCTTACTGATGCCCTTTTCAAAAAAGACTTTTGGTTGGCGACGTATCCACTTCCAAACAATCTGGATGACGGAGTCGTTGTCCGCATCCCTTGCCAGTATGATCTGAGCCTTCCAAACAGGTAAAAATCACTTGGGACCAAATCGGGACTGTACGGCAGATGTGGCAAAAAGATTCATTTCAATTTCCGGAGGGTTGGGCCGTATAAGGGCGTGCATTTCTTGAAGAAAGGTTACCCGTTTTCCACCTGTCTTCCGCTTGGATCGGATCTTTTCCTTCACGTCTGTTGCCAGGAGGTCTGAGTAATAAGCTGCGTTAACTGTTCTGGCATCCGTAGAAAGCCTTCATAACCCCCTGCCACTCCCAGAAGAATGTTGCCATTACTTTTCCTGTTAAACGTCTCCGCGCTCTGGTATGCCGCCATTCTCGTGATGACTGCTTACACCCACGTTTTATCGGTGGTCACTATAGACTTTCAAAATGCATCACCTTCGTCATGAAACTGTTGTAGGAGACTACTGGCAGCTTGCATGCGCACCATTTTGCTTACGTCCGTCAAAGTGCGCGGTACCTACCGTGCATTCACCTTGATATAGTGCAAGTGTCTTTTACGATGTCTTCTACACTACCAACAATGATGAACAGCATTGCTCCAAGTGCCTGAACAATTAATATTTGGCTCGGTGACGGATGTTTGCTGTCGATGATTATAAGGTTAATATGTAAGATCTGAGCATTTGTAATGTTTATAAGCATTTTGGTTCATGACCGTTGCATTGTGGTTATATTGGGACTTGCTTGAATAATCCCAATGTTCTATTCCGTATGCTTAAGTAAACTTGCTCCAATAAGGAGCTTATTCTCAGACAATAAGTGAGATTTTTCCAATTAACTTTTTCTTTTACTAACTATATGATATTTCTTGCTTAATTTTTAATATGAATGCAGCTCTAAGTACTTAGCTGTATCGCAGTGTTGTAAAACTGTTTGATTTGGGGTGACTCCTAAAACGTAAATAAATATTAATTAAGGTGGTATATATTTATTGACTTTTATTTTCCATTTTTAAAACCATACATTAATAAGGTTTAAGTGTATTTTAAATTTAATTGATATGGGATATTCATAAATTGTAAATATAGCTGTATAATCTAGGAATATATTTGTTGGTGTTTTTCTAGCTATTGGAGTATCAAATGCATAGAGTACATACAGCAATGTACCAAAAATTCTTTCTTGTGGAAATCCTAAAAGAACGCAGCATTTTAGTGAGGTTTCACTGTTAAATTTAACTTCAAATTTTATTCGTTAAAATATCAGTTGTGATTACCCATAGAGAGAATTCTTTTGATTTTGTGTAGCAGTTCCTGCTACTACATTTTATCACATCTAAAAACTTCACAGTGACATCCGCCGATTTTAATTAATTGTATACACTGTTAAGTAAGACTGACGGAATTAAAATTGATAGCCTAGAATTAACATTCGCTTATATCTTTATTAATTCTTATAAGCTTCTCCGACAGATTTTGTTTATTTAGTGGATTTATTGGGTAGACTTTTTTCTACACTTAGATATAAAATTTTAAACGATTTAGGCCAATAAATAAGTCATAATACAAAACTATAAATATGCATGTATTAGACAAGACCCTTTTCAGACATTTTTTTAGTATTTTCTTTATTATAAAATTGATATCTGATATTTTTGTTGCTTTAAGGGCTTAATTTGTCCCGAATTTTTTGGAATCAATAGTTTCAGACTTCTTTTATCTTAAGTGGGATTTGTTAGTGTTCTATATCTTAAACTGAATTATTATTTTGTCGAGAAAAGATTACTGAATATTTCTATATCACTCTTAATCCAGGGCACAGAAGGTTTACGTGTAGGAGAACGTTGTTTTAGGTCCTATTTTAATTGTTATGGGTTTTACATTGAAACCCTGCCGTGCGTTTCAGCAAAGACCTAGAGAGGACAGTTAGCCATCTTTCTGCCTCCATCCCGTCGGCATCGGAAGCGGATGCGACCTTCTGTCTCATTCCACTAATCCACGAAAAAAAACCGACTTAGTCTACATCATTATTGACAAAGTCGAGGCGTCTGGACCGTCAATGCACCCTCGACTACACCGACGCCAACCTTTACGACATGGTCAACGTCGACCAATCTCGAAAAAGACAGCTGTCTGTATAACCGCAATCGCTAACGTTGTATTTCGTCTCCGCCATTTGTTGCGAACGTCTTAATGCTTTCCAAACCTGAAGAGGCCGGCATGTTTCTCCAGGGCTACCGATCCATCGGTCTTTTGCTGACCCCGTGAAAACTAGTCAAAAACTAGTCTAGCTGATTCTGGAGACCCAGTTCGAATTCCAACCCGACCACTCCAACATCCATCAACTTTCTCCGGGTGGTGGAAAAGATCTCGGAAGGCTTCCATAAGAAACTCGCCATGGCAGCAGTGTTTCTCGATATAGTCAATGACTTCGACAAAGTTTGGCGCAACAGCCTTGTCTACAACATGCTTTCAGCTCTCACCCCAATAATCCAGCGGATCCAGTCGTTCTCTCCGGTTGAAGGTTTTGAATCAAACTCGGCGGCTTGGTCATCAGAGCGAAGTTTCCGAGTCGACGTCTCCTAAGGTTCGGTACTGCCTCTAGGGTTATTTTACATCTACATCAGAAACATCCTCACGACACTCTCCACGGCGATGGTCCAATATGCAGACGACACAGCAGTGCTTGCGACAACCGTCCATGGCAATCCATGAAGTATAGGAGTCCCAGTTTGGAGCTATGCCGCTGAAACCCAAATGAATAAGGTCCAAGTGGTCTAAAACCAGATACTCAGAATCATCTCATTCCATGGTTTGTAAAAGAACACAGAGACGCCGATGTGGCAACCAACCATGGGTTTGTTTCCCAGAGCGCTGAGCAGCTATTTTCTAGCATGGAAGGCCACGAAAACTTTATCATTAGTAGCCTCTAAGATTACGAATGCCCAAAATTTTGATCCCATTGTAACGCGGTACGGCAGCACCCTAACGCAAGCCCATTCCCATTTATGTCAGGTCACTGAAGAAATTAATTGTTATGCCCTTGTTTAAGTTTTGATTTTAACTTATTGCTGAATTGGTCGTATTTTGTTTTGCTATCTAGTGCGTAAGTTTGCTGCCAAATTGATATAGTCTTTCTCATGCAATATTTTTGTTATTTCTCATGGTATGTTATTTAATGTGTTTTGGACTAATAGGAATAGCTAACTTGGTGGTATATTGAAGCAGTTAAAGAAAATTGTTTGTTTCTATTTTTTAAGTCAGCTAGTATTTGTAGTCTTATAGAGAGATTCATATGGTATTGGATTATTTGTTATTAGATATCCCAATTTATTTTAAAGTAGTGTAATCTACAAACGGTTTTTCGATTATAACAAAACTACTGATTATTGGATTATTGGATTGTGGTCAAATGTTAAATCATAGCTTGGTACGATGTCCGTGTATATTGCCAAAAAATTTTTAGTTAAAAGAATGTCTTAAAATATCCCTTAATTATATCAGATACGATAATAAATAGTTCTAATGGTCATCTTATATATGAGATTTTGATGTTCACTAATTCCGCTTTTACATTATTTTACTTGTATTTTGGTGGTTCGTAATATTAAATTGTGTCTTTAGTATTGATGAGCTTCGTGTGCAGTACCATGTATATAATTAGTGTGGTATAATTTATATTTAGAAGAACATTAACCTTTGTGGTGACAACGCACTGTGGAAGCTTGTCCTGACACTGCCACGTTTTGTGGTATCTTGCAAAAATTACAAAATATAATATATACAGATTGAAATAATGGCTGCAATCAAGTGTAAAAATAAAATTTTCCAAAGAATAACTACAACAACTGATAGTCAAAAAGATAACACAAAAGCTTAATTTTAGAACTGGAAAACTTGAACGTGGTATTTCAGAGTGATAATTTAATGAATACAAACTTATTGAAAAACGTAAATTTAGAAAAGATCTTCAAATAGAAATGTTTATGACATTTATTTAGATAGATGATTTTGATAACGCAATCCAAACGTTTACCAGGAAAGTTCTACTATGAAATATAGCCCTGTCGA
Source organism: Sinelater perroti (assembly GCA_036346155.1). NCBI lineage: Eukaryota > Metazoa > Arthropoda > Insecta > Coleoptera > Elateridae > Sinelater > Sinelater perroti. Next base: position 4,748,004 of record JARFIY010000359.1, read on the forward strand.
TAAACCCAGAAAATAAATAAACAAATGAAAATAACAGACAAATATAAAAAAATGATATTTATTTCCATTATATTTAACATAATTAAAGTAGTATTGAGAATCGTATGATTCCATCAGCGGCCACCACCTTCTCAAGTCGGGCCCTAAACTTAGTGCAGATCAACAGAACTTTCTCTTTGTCCATATGTGTCATTATCTCTATAATGAAAGCCCTTAAACTGTTCTTGGTGTTATATCTCTCATTGATCTTTTCCTCAACCATGCTCTATACGTAGTAATAAAAGGAATTGTAGTCGGGGCGGGAGGGTGGTCACAAGTCGGGGGACCAGTAATAATAAAAATTATTGTAAAGCTATGTCTGAATCTTCCTTGCCTTGTGAGCTGGAGCGGAGCTTTGCTAGAATACATACCCCAACCAGCGATCTCTTCTATTCAAAGCTTGACAACTCTTCATCATGGTCACTTTTAAACCTTCCTCAAAAAAGCAAAATGCTATGACATTCCCTTCGTTGCTCACAAGCCCCAGCAGCATCACAGAAGCAAAAACCTTTTTATGCATTACAACAGATACTTCAGAAGCATCTTGGCAGATTCAACGGTCATTTTGGTGATTGACTTTCTTGTTTCAGAAAACCAGCGCTATTGTGTTGGATGTCGTTCAGAAGTGCTTGGGCTTTTAACTTCTTGTCCATCCTTTTTTCTCAGTGAACAGTTGGCGCTTCTTCAAGACCAAAGACTCGTAGCGTAGGTTCTGGTGTATAGCTAGACTGAACGTCGACCTCATCAAGCTCATTTCTTTTATTAGGGTAGTCATGCTCTATTCAGGATGCTGGTTAATCTTCTCTTTCAATTTGCGGAAGGATTCATCACTTTTCTTGAGATCAGATCACTTGCTGTGAGTTGCCCTGTCAACAGTTACCTCCTCTTTATATTCCCTGTACTTCTTAGTGAGGTCGTAAACTTAGTCTCCGATGGCAATTTTTCGGAGTGAAGGGATTCGTGTATAACAGTTCTGCGGTATTTTTGGCCAATTTTGTCGGCTGCAACAAAAGATAATATTTATGTTATAATTTTAATATAACAAATGTTGTTTATTGGAACACATCTCTTCATGTCGTTTTGTAAATGTAACATATACGTTTATTGTTTTATAAAAATAGATTACATAACAAACTTATCATAATTTTTTTGTTGTTAATTATATGAAGCTAACTTATGTTACCTAGTAGAGGATTATACATGCAAATAAGACGGCCTTTCGGTTTGTCTCTGTATATACAATACATTTTAACATAACGATGACTGCGATTAAATATCTTTTTTAATGCTCTGTTTGGTATAGGATAAAGTAGCCAAACTCGCACTTGTGCTTAAATCGCACCACCCTCAATTTAAAATAAAATTATGTATGATGGGAAATTTTTTCATTTTCTCTTCTGTTCTTTCCTAATCTATAAAGACAACGTCTTAACTATATGACTTGTCCTAAATATTTGATAATAGTCATATAAAATAAAATTTTAATTTTAACTACAAAATAAGGACCAAAACTGCATCCACTGAAGTGATTTTTATTCGATTAGATATTCCACTGCTCTTAACACCAAAAGCTAACAGAATGCAACCTATATGGAAGAATTACACGTCATAGTTTTATAGTAACACCACTAGATGCGCCAAGACCACACTTCGGTTGTTTATATCGCACTAGTGCGATTTGAGCACCTATTCTAATCAGACAAAGGATTTACCCTGCATTTACGATTAGTGGTCAGCCTGGATCTGTAATAGAATGATCGTAGTCAGGTTACATAAACAGTGAACTGTTTGTAAAGTAGTTGAAGCATTTTGTTGAAAATATGAAACCTTCGAAAGAATAAAAAGTATTGCTCCTTTTGAAAGACATCAACCCATTCGAAAAACTTGAAGGGCATTAAGTTAACACGAGAAAACGGTATGTTAATATTATAACTTCCTGGTCACACCACACATCTACACGTAGCCGTCTTTAAACCATTTCAAACTTCCTACAATGCAGCAATTTGTAAATGGTTTCAAAGAAATACTAAAAAAAGTAACTCAATTCACTATAATTCAGTTGCTTGCTAAAGCATACAGCAAATGTGCAACATTGAATAACACAGCAAGTGGGTTGAGGGCTACAGAAATTTGAACAGTCGATAGAAATGTGTTTTCTGAAAGGGATTTTGTAGCCAATGACAATTTGAACACGACCTACCTCTTGAAAACGCAACAAATGAGGAGGATCCAGTAGTGATTGAAGAGAGAGAAAGCTTAAATTGTAATTGGAGCATGCCGTTAGAAACAATAATTCCTGTTCAAGTCGGTAAGACATAACGGTAGACCTAAGCCAACTGAAAAACAAGAAATGCGACAGATTAGAGGTACCCAGAAAGCAACTGGCAACTGGCATTGTTTTGTATGTGAAGAATTTGTTGTTAAGAATGTGGTACAGTATGCTTATAAGAAATGAACTCACGAATCTTGATCTGGATGTTCAAAGACCAAGCTAATTTTGTTTGTGATATATGCAGGCAGATAATAATTTTGTTCTTTTATAGTAATAATGATAAACTCTTTTACGTTTTTTAATTCATATTTGTGTTGGTAATAATAAATATTCTATCTTTAAATAGATAAATTAATACTTGTGGAATTTTATAGTATTGTAATAAATATTTTTTTATTATACATATATGTTAAGTATGTTTTCCTCTTGTTTGTTTTATTAATTCTGACTACTGTGGTGCGATTTAAGGAAACTAACGTTTCTACGACTGTATTGTAATAATAACAAGTGCGGACGTGGAACTCTTTTTCCACCAATGTCCGAGACTTCTATACATAAATAAAAATTTGCGGCCACTTCCTGTCAAACCGGTCTCGAGATTTTCCGATCAGGCTGATTTTTGGACTTATGGTTCTTAGTTGAATACTGAAGGCGTTATGTCTCAATATATCATAAATCAAAAATTATAAGGCGTGACAGATGTCAGAAACGACCGAAGTAGAAGCTGGTTTTCATCAAAAGTTATAAGGAATTGAAAACTGGGTTCGCTAAAAAAACTTATTGCATTGTTTTAGGATATCCCACCTACGCCAGCTCGCAGATGTGAACCCGATAGGCCATAGGCTTTTCAATGATACCCCCTTATGTTTTTAGGTTCAGTAGTTCTTGAGTTGTAGGTCGCGACGAACAGACAGACGTCCGCACTGATTTCATTAGGCTTCCCTTTTAGGTATAGAAGCCTAAAATGACGCATCTTTTTATCCTGCTCTAAATAACACGATCTCTGATCAAATAACAGAAGTATTTTAATGCCACAAAAAATCGCTTTTCCCTGTCCTATCCCCCCTTTTAGTTCACATGATTTATTTCTGATTTTAACGTGCATGTTCTTTAGCAAATGAGGAAAGCGACTTAGTCAGGTCCATTAAACAAGAATAACTACTGCTCGAATTTTCTGTGATATTTAATAATTATTATTGATGACAAGATGACAGTAAATGTCGACTATGAAAATTGATTTGTCTGATGTGAAGTACATACATAAGTTTTCTGTACACAGTAACAAGTAAAAATTATTTTTAGGTGTTTCCATAAATACATTTATGATGTTTGTTAACAGTTCTATAATCTAATGTAGCTAAAATACTACAAAATGTCTTAAACATATTTCACTCACATCATGAATTTTAGTGATGATGTACTGTACTGGCAATCATGTGTTGAAATAGTAAATGGCCGCTTTAGGTTTAAATGAATTTTTTACAGCGGTGTAATTTTATTATTTGAATAAGTACTACAGCAAATAAAATACACAATTAACAAGTTAATAGCTTGATGAATGTAATCTGCTCTCAGAAAAATAATATACATTACAGCTCATGGAAATATAGACACTAAATAAAAAATGAATTTGTACAATTTAATTTAAAAAACAATTTATTATATAATATATTATTATACAACACTGAAAAAAATATTTAACATTTGTTGTAAAAAAAACGCCCTTTGCATTTAATACTGGTTTTACGATTCTAGGCATTCTATCGATTTTTTATTATTTTGCTAGTGGTACATCTCTCCAAGCACCTTTAAAAAGACTCTAAAGATGATTTTTGAACACAGAACGCTTTTTTCTTGCCGTTCTGTCTAGCTTATCCCATAGCAACTCTGTGGGGTTGAGCCTTGGACTCTGTGGTGGCCGTGTCATCATTTTGAGCATTTTTTAGTTCTTCGTAGTTTGCTATATAGTCCTTACAAAGCTTTGAGTTATACGTATTTAGGATCGTTGTTTTGTATGTATGATGAATCTCTTCCTATTAATCGCAACCCGGATGGTACGACATTTTCTATTTTATACTGTTCTTTCCATAATACCATCGAGTCCTCCACACTAGTATCATCTTTTCAGACTTAGACCGACGTATGAAGATGGTCTGGTTTATAATACGTTTTGCTACTGTTCTAGAGACAATGCTTTTGGGCCCACTGAAACTGTTTAACCTTATTATTACGCCGGAATAATAGTTTGAAGCTAAACCTTATTAAAAACACCGCTTTATTGTGCTGACTGATATTGTTTTATCACGTCCCTAGTAAACTCCGCAGCAATATCTTGGGCAGTTTGTTTACTCAGTCTGATGAAGTGATTGTCTGCATTGGATGTTGCTCGTGCTGGCCCAGGGAGATAGCGATCCCTAAAACTTTTTATCTATCTGTAGCGTTATAATGTAAGATTTACAGTCGAAGCAGAAACTTTTGATGTTTTACGATATTACGTATTGATAGCCTTTCTCGATATAAAGTGAGAATAGCTAAACGAGTTTTTATGGAGAGACTTACCACGGGTCATTAAATCCAAAAATTCAAAACGAACATGTCAAAAATTTTAAGTCATCGGCACAATGTCTGATGATAAACTAGCGAGCTCGAAGTCGAAACTATGGACGGTGCACAGTTTCTTTTAATGTAACTTAACCGTCTAAAATAAGGTATAGGAACAGAAAGATTCGAAGTGTTGAGTGAAAGTTTAAGGACGTAAAAGCATTATGAGGTTTTTATTTTAGTTTTCGACCCAACAAATGCTTATAAAAATCTACAAGTGACTAATTATTTTCATTCAAAAACAGTTAAACAAAACAAAATTTATTACGGAAATTATAATTATTCACTGTATTTGAATTATAAGTGTCCATATTTCCATAAGAGGTAGTGTATTTACGGCAGCTCAGGATATTCTGCAATTACATTTTTGTAAAGAGTTTTTTATAATGAAAATGCTTAAAGCATTATAGTAAGTTCATTAATATAGTATAAATAGCTTTTAATGCAGTTGTATAATTATACATTGTACACTAGGCAGATATTTAATCAGAATTATCAAAATTAATGGGAGAGATAGTAAGTCCAAACAATGTATTTTCTTTATTTAGAAGAGCCATGTATCTGGTATTATCCAGTTTAAAAAAAACAGGAGCATTGTCAAATTTTAATTGAAAAATGGTAAGTACAAAATTAAGCAAAATAAATAGAAAATAAATTAAAAAGAAAATGAAAATACTCACATTTTATTAAAATCAATTAGGTGATTGTGTAATCTGGAAGGGATGGTTAAAGCTACAGCATTTTAAAAACAAGAAGAGAAAAAATTATCAAAAATTAAAAAAGGGGAACTAAAGAACAACGAAAAGTGTTTAGATGTTCATCAGCTCCTAAATTCAGCGCTTGTATTTCGGAGCAAGCGAACGTGTGCCGTGGTCCTATATATAAGTGCCCGAAACGCTCTACCTACTATTTAACATCAGGCTTGCATTTTTAATATTAGTTTCTAATTTGTAAATGATAGCTACTCCGAGGTCGTAGTACGCTTCTAATCGAATATCTACACGTATAAGATCCTCAGTGTTGGCGTGCCGACTGTAAACGGGTGCTGATTGCCGTCATTGACCGCAAATTATCACTCCGTATTAAATTTTAAATTAAATTATCAAATATTGATGTGTAGCTCACTTGCAGCCTAACTTTTATTCTTTTCCATATCGAGCTGGCCTGCAACAGCAATTTCAACACCAGACCTATAATGCATCACAACAACTTTTTCCTTCACAACCTCAACTCTAGTACCCACTAAAGCCTTATCACGCACAGATGACAAATATGCACCTAATAAATCAACAGCAACATCCTACGGCCCTTCTAGCCTGTAACGATTTAGGGAATGAATGGCACTTAGTTAACTACAAAAAAAGAGATGCAGAAGACCCAAATATATTTCAAATAACCAAACTCAAGGGAAAAGAAGCTAATATTGGCTAGACGACCCAGTACAAACCAGTAATAAATATGAGCCACTAAATATAGATATTGATGAACAGGCAAACACCTCACAGGAAGTAACTACCCGAAAGTCCCTAAACCACTACTTGTTTATATGTATCTGATGTGAAAAACATTAATCCTCTAATAACGCTACTTAACGAAATTGCAAAGAACAACTATACACCAAAAGCACTAGGCACCGATTAAATTAAAATCCAAAGTAATATAAGCGAAATTTATACAACTATTATTAAAAACCTCATAAATAAAAACACGAAATTCGATACGTACAAGCTAAAGCAAGAGAGAACATTTAGAGTTGTAATGAAAAACATCCCTCATTCAATAGACACAGAAGAAATCAAACAGAACTTAAAAACACTCGGCCATGAAATAGTTAACATATGGAACATAAAACAACGGTCAACCAAAATTTCGCTTCCCATGTTTATTGTGGAAATTAAATAAAAAATTAACAACACAGAGATTTACAAAATCAAACTATTTATAAACACAAGCATAACTGTCAATCCCCTTGAAACAAAAAGAATAATCCCGCAAAATAGATCACTGTCTTAAAAGTACAGGATGTTACTCAACTAAAGAATGATCATGAAAAACTAAAAATGACCAAGTTAAATGTGTAAACTGTGGCGGGGACCATTCCGATAATTATTGAGGATGTATAGTACACAAGCATCTACAAGAAAAACTCTTTCCACAACTAAGGCACGAGGTTAGTACGCACATGCGCACATCAACCCGAACATATCGAATTCCTGAGGTTTCTTATGCAGAACAAGTAAGACAAAACAAACAACTTACACAAAACTCTAACACCAATATAATTCCACAACCACAAGTCGCACCTCAAAATCAACAGTCAAACGATATGGAGGAACTGAAATCCATGGTGGAGAGCTTAATCACAAAAATGGGAACTATCATGAACCTTCTAACCACGCTAATTAGCAAAATGACAATAGCTAAACTCTTAAAAATAGCAGTTTGGAATTCCAATGGGCACACGCCCAGTAAATCAAACTATTCCTTGAAAATAACCAAATTGATATATTCCGTATAACTGAAACCCACTTCAGCAAAATCAACATCAGATTTTCAACTACTGCAATTATAACACAAATCACCCTGATGGAACTGCTCATGGTGGAACAGATTTTATAATAAAATCCAACATAACACACCATGAGCTAGACAAATTTGAAAAAACCATTTACACGCTACTACTATCCAAGTTGAAGACAAAACAACAGCTATAAAGATCTCCGCTGTTTATAGACCTCCAAAACATTAAAAAAAAGAATATTACTCTAATTTCTTCCAAAGTCTAGGGAATAGATTTATTGCAGTCGGAGATTTTAACGCAGAATGCCAAGACTGATGCTCTCGCGTCACAAGAACTGATGGGCGTGAATTACTAACAGCTATACAAGCAAACAATCTATATTACTTATCGTCTGAGAAACCAATCTATTGACTCACGGATCGCCGGAAAAATCCTAATCTAATCAATTTTTGCATTATTAAAAGGTCAAATATAGGGCGGTTTACAATCAAATCATGTTTAGAACTAGCTGCTGACCACTTATCTCTTATAATCACATTCCACTCAGAAATAACATGCATTCAAACAATACCAATGTTCTGAAGGAGAAATTGGGAATATTTTCAAATCAGATGAACTGACGAAATAAACTTAAAAATTCCATGAAAAACTAAATACGATATAGAAAAACCTATAGCAGAAATAACTAAAATAATCCAGTAAGCGGCATGGAAAGTTATACCCACAAAGAAAACTCAACACCAAAAGCTATCCCTTAATATTAAAAGAAAAAATAATCGAAAATACCTCTAAGAAAACGCTGGCAAATCACTCGATCAGAAGTAGATAAACGAGTACTGAATCAGACCTTAAAACAACTAAATAATCTTTTACTGCAATATAAAAACCAAGGCATCGAAATTACCTAGCCAATCTTACAGCTTCAGAAACCTCTGACTATTTGCTCTGAAAAACATTTAAAAAATTAAAAGACCTATAATGAACAAACCACGTACTATCAAATCAAATGGACAATGGGCCCGCAACAGTAACGAGAAAGCAGAAACCTTTGCTAAACACCTAGGAAATGTGTTCAAACCCTTTTCCAGCCAGTGCCCTGAGAAAGATGCTAAAATAATTGACTATTTAGAATCCCATTTTCAAATACGTTTACCCATTAATTCATTTAAGATTTCGGAAATACAAAAGTAATCAGTAAAGAAACTAACTCTAAAAAAGCACCAGGCTTTGATTTTATCGGTGGGAAAATCCTCCAACAGCTACCTGAAAATATATAATGCTATCCTCGCTGTTGAGTACTTTACAAGTACCTAGAACGTGGCACAGGTAACAATGATACAAAAACTTAGAAAGACACCTAGTCTTCCAACATCCTATAGACCCATTAGTCTTTTGCCAACCCTCTCTAAAGTTTTCGAAAAGTTATTATTGAAACGACTTAATCCGCAATCCCCAATCACCAGTCCGGATTTTTTTAGATATTCCCCAGGCTTTTGATAAAGTTTGGGAATTGGGTCTATTTTATATATTAAAAATATTTACCTATCAGACCGGCATTTTTTATGGACTACCAAGACAAATTCAGAAGTCTCCAACCAAGGCAGTGTGCTGAGACCCATCTTACTATTCACAGCCGACTTACCAACTACGAGGTTAACCACAACCGCCACTTTTGCTGATAATACGGTCGTCCTGGTCTCACATACTAATTCCACCACTGCATCCTACAATTTACAAGACCCCCTTAATAAAGTCCAGCAATGACTCAAAGTGTAGAGAATCAAGGTGAATGAAAACAAATCCCAACATGTCACTTTCACCATGAATCGCGATAGCTGTCCGGCGGTTACATTCAACGTACAACAACTAAAACATAGCGACTCGTAAAATATCTGGGGCTTGATCTGACTTGGAAAACCCATATATTTAACAAACACAAATAGCTTGCTACAATACAAAAATTAACTGGATGATGGGAAACAAGTCTGTACTGTCACTAGAAAACAAATTACTGCTCTGTAAAGTAATGTTACAACCTATTTAGACGTATGGTTCTCTCTGGGAAACCGTTAGCATCTCCAACCTGACTATCAAGAGATTCCAAAATAAATGGTACGTGCTTTAGTCAGTGTCCCGTGGTACGTACCAAATAAACTGATCTTAAGTGATTTGCGTATACCTACTATAAACAGAAAGTAGAAAGAACTGTCCAAAGATATAAAGACCGACACACAGATCTACAAAAAAATACTTTAAAAATTGTTTTAACTTTAGTCGCTTATTTTTGTGTGTTTTTCAGTGCTGAACTCAAAAACAAAAACCGTTTTTTTCTATCACGTAGGGTTTTCTCATAAAAAGCAGATGTATTTTAGGAATAGTAAGCCAAATACAAAAAATTATGGAATGTATATTTTATTTTACATTCTATTAAAATTATAAGTAACCAAACATTTTTCATAAAAACAACACAAAATTAGTAAAACTGAATGATCTTCTTGTTTAATAGTCCTTGTAGTATCGTTTTCGTTTCCCATCAAAACTTCGTTTTGTGCTTCTTCTGCTGTAGGATCGCTGGGCATCGTCTCTTTTCAACATCTAGCTATAGTCCGCTATCATGTTAACATTCCACCTTCCTTGATATCGCTTTTCCATTTCCTTTATATCCTGGTGAAATCTTTCACCTTGTTCCTCGCTAACAGAACCAAGATTGTCTGGAAAGTAGTCTAGGTGTGAGTCGAGAAAATGTACTTTTAGACTCATGTTACAGCCTAAATTCTTGAAGCTTTCCAACATTTCAGTTACAATGGCCTTGTAGTCAGGATTCTTTTCGTTCCCAAGAAATCTGGTTACAACAAGTTTAAAGGATACCCATGCTACTTTTTCTTTTGGGCCCATTTTTTTCTCAAAGTTGTCATCCTTCATAAGTTTTCAGATGTTAGGTCCAACAAATACTCCTTCTTTCAACTTCACCTCAAATAAACCAGGAAACTTCTGACAAATATATCGAAAGCATTCTCCTTCCTTTGGTAAGGCTTTAACAAATTGCTTCATCAGACCAAATTTGATGTGAAGTGAACGAAGCAAAACTTTTTTGGATTTAAAAGACTCACCCTCTCAATATTCTTTGTACCGACCTCTAAGGTTTTCCTGACTGGCCACTCTTTCTTAATGTAATACTGTTTTCTGTCACAGCTATCCCATGGATACTTGGTGTATCCACTCTCTTGACCAAGCAACAGTGAAGTGACTTTTAAATTGCCACAAATAGTCCATTTATGGCTTGAATAGCTAAGTTTGTTGAAAACCACTTTAAAGTTTTGGTATGTTTCCTTTAAGTGAACCGAATGACCAAGAGGTACTGAAGCATACTTACTGCTGTGTAGAAGAACTGCTTTCAAACTTCTTTTTAAGGAGTCAATAAAAAGTCTCCAATTTTCTGGAACATACTCAACATTGAAACCTGCCATAAAGGGACGTTATTACAATAAACTAGGTCACCTACTTGAGAAAAACAAGAGATGAAATTCTTTTCTCTACGTCGATACCACAAAAAAGACGTACCAGAAGCTTTAAAATTTTTCCCCTTCAATCTTGAATCTAAAATTTTCGTTGAGTCCTTTGGAAGTCCTAATTTTTAACCAAATCATTTAATTCAGACTGAGTAAAAGGTATACGTTGCTTGTGCCAGGATCATAAATGTCACTAATCTCACTGTCTTCTTCACTAGCACAAAAAAATCTCTCACTTTGCATAAACAAAAATAACAGTCATCGCTGTGATTTTGAGGTTCTCTCCACACCATGGAAACACCAAAACGAAACGATCGTATTTACCTTGACTTCACTGTCCCAATTCTTCAATACAAAGTTTACTTTGATCGCCTAACTTCATCTCAAAGTAAGCAAGTAAATTTTTTTAACAAAATTGGAAATATTTTTTTATTGCTTTTTTACAACATAATTACTACAAATGTAGTAGAAACAATCGGGTGGAGTATCACATGCTCTAGAAGCCATCGTAAATTATAATTTACGTTGTTGATTATAACTAACAACACAAAATATAAAATGAAACACTTGCCACTTCAACAAAAATCAGAAAACATGTATACAGTACACAGTCAAGAGACACACTGTATTAGGAAAGCAAACAAAGGTTTGACAGTTACCCAGTGTTGCCACCCGACTAAACCGTGCGTGATGGAATTTTTTATTATTTTATTCGTACTCAGCGTACAAAAAACTATATAAATCACTGATTTTTTTAAACAATTTTTCCATCGCAGGCCTGTGCTACCAGTGTATCCCAATCAACTAATGAATGAACCTTGATGAACGAACCCGGAAAGCAAAAACGCTTAAAACGACTTTAACCCAATGGACTTCAAACGTGTTTTAATTAATAATTTTAATTTAAGCTAACATTAATTCTAAGAATTAATTTAAGTTTTCCTTCTTCCTTTTAAAACGCTCACATGTATTATAGACTACTCTACATGTCCCTAAGCAATTGGCAGTTTCAACTGCTGCTTGCACTTATTGTTGTATGTACCACACTAAATACTTATTGTTCTTTGTAAATAGGAGATATTGTATAATAAAGGAGCTTAAAATAAAATCAGCCCCCAATAGACAGAAAAAGTGATAGTTGAGAGAATTACAAATAGGATTCTACAGACAGTCGCTAGAATAAGCTACAAAAAGTGCAAAACAAAATCGATAAAACAAACTGTAAAAACAGAAAATATACTTTTTACCTGTTTCGTGTTCGGTTAAAAAGATGTTTTTGTATTTTTGGGTTAATTTTTTTTCCTTTTATTTGTACAATCAGTCTCGGTGGAGACTATAAATACAATTGATGTGTTATTAATCTAAGACTATTCTAGGAATAACATGTCATGTAGAGAAATGTCCCAGTGGACATCCTCTGTAGTATTTTAGAGATATGGCAATTTAGTTCTAGGCAAGTGACTAAAATTTGGTGGGAAGACCAGAAGGTTTGAATCTTTTAAGTCGTCTTGGCTCGTCTTCTTCTTGCAACAGGTTGTTTGCTAGCTCATTGGGGTAAAAGGTCAGCTTCTTTCTATAATTAGTGCTGAATCGAGTGATTTCTTCACGAACTGTAGGCAGTTTTAAGTCAGCATGGAGTAAGGCATTAGGCACGTACCATGGGCGTTGACAATAGATCTAAAGACTTTATTTTGGAAGCGCTGGAGAATCTCTATATTTGAGGTGCAGGCGGAGCCCCAAATAGGGATCCCGTATGTCCAAATGGGTTTTAGGATAATTTTGTACAATAAGAGTTTATTTTCGATGGATAAGTTCGATTTCCTTCCAAGCATCCAGTACATTTGATGAAATTTAGAACCCAGTTGTTTTCTCTTAGTTAAAATGTGAGTACGCAAAGTCAATCTTCAATCTAAATGTAGTTCGAGGTATTTGACTACATCATTTTGGGGTATTAGAGTTCCATTAAGTGTAACTGCAGGGCAGGTTTCTTTGCGAAAGGTGATATGAGTAGATTTAGTTGCATTAGCTTCCATTCTCCATTTTTAGCCAGTTTTCAAATAGATTCAGATGGCTTTGCAGATTTCTAGATGCAGAAATAGGGTCCTGATGTGATGCTAAAAGAGTCGTGTCATCTGCATATGTAGCCGTGATTGTATAATTTGTTTGAGGTAGGTCTGCTGTGTACAGTGAGTAAAGTGTGGGTCCTAAAATACTTCCTTGAGGAACTCCGGATTGCACAGGATAGAGATCCGTGTAGGCTTCTTGATACTTTGCTTGAAATGTTCTGTCGGAAAGGTAGGATGCTAGGAGTGAGTAGTACGGATGTGGGAGCAAGAGCTTAAGTTTGTATTTCAGTCCGAGGTGCCAAATTTTATCAAATGCCTGGCTTATATCAACAAAGGCTGCCGAGCAGTACCGGCGGTCTTCCATATCAGTACGGATTTGCCTAGTTATTCGATGGACTTGTTCCGTAGTTCCGTGTTGTGCTCTAAAGCCAAACTGGTGTGGGGGTATAAGTTCATGTTCTTCTATGATGTCGGTCAGTCGTTTAAGTATGAGTTTTTCGAGTACTTTGGAGAGGACTGGAAAAAGACTTATTAGTCGATAGGACGTCGCTTCATTTGGATTTTTGCCAGGTTTAAGGATCATTAAGACTTGAGCTGATTTCCAATGGCATGGGAAGTACTCAAGTCTGAGAACAGCTTTAAATATTTGTACCAATACGTTAATACATTTTTCGGATAGCTTTTTAATAATTTCATCAGTAATGAGATCATACCCGGGTGTCTTTTTAGTGCTAACCTCGTGGTGTATGATTGCTTCAGCCTCACGATATGAAACTTTAGGAACAGGCAGAGACATCTGAAAGGGAGCATCGAACTGGTTCAGTAACTCTTTTTCTTCAGCAGCAGTTAACTGAGATGGATATGGTTGAAAAACTGAGGCAAGGTGTTCAGCAAAAACAGTGGCCTTTTCCTGATCCGTTCTTGCCCAAGTGTTATGATTGGTTTGTATTGGAGGTAGATGTTGTTGGTACTTTAGTTTACGAGTGAGTCGCCAAAAAGAGTAATCGGTTGCGTTTGTTGGTGTTAGTTCTTTAAGATGATTTTGTATGGAATCATTGCGCATCCTACACAGTAGTTTTTTGAGGTCTTTTCCTAAGGTATTATACCGTTGTCTGTCTGCCGGGGCTCTCGTAATCTGCCATCGTTTACGAGCTTTTCGTTTCTCGGAGATTTTTTGCTGTAATAGTACTGAGGGTTCTTCTCGAATTCGTTCTTCGTTTATGTCTGGGCTCGCTGCACTTTGTATTGCTTGTGTGATGTCTGCCACAGCTTTTTTTATGTTGAGGTGAGTTTTCAAAGGCAGTTCAAGAGTTATTTGTTCGTCCAGTTTTTCTTTGAAATAATCCCAGTCTGTCCGTTTGCTACAAAGAGATGGTTTCTTCAGTTTGCCCAATATTTGTGTATTCATGTTTACTAGGACTGGAGTGTGGTCCGACGTTAAATCTAAGCAGGACTTGACTTCAAATTTTTTGGAGTTAAGACCTTTGATTAGGCATAAGTCGACAAGATCGGGTAACTTATGGGGGTCGGATGGCCAGTATGTTGGCTGAAATGTTAATAAATAAGTCATATTATAAGCGGACATAACTTTGAATAGTTCTCGCCCTTTGGTAGTTGTGAGCCTGGATCCCCATATAGTGTTTTTCGCATTAAAGTCTCCTCCGACCAGAAATCGATTTCCCAAGGTCCGAAAATATTCGAGGTAATGCTCATATTTGTTGTTATGCCTTGGAGGGTAATATATAGCAGAGATTGTTAGTTCTCCTAGGGTATCTAGTAGACTGATGTTGGTGGCTTGGATATTGTTGCGTCTGTATTCAGCTCGTTCGTAGTGTTTTAGATTTTTCCTGATTATAACTGCTGACCCTCCATGTGCCGTTTCATCTGGGTGGTTTGTTTTATATATGTTATAATTTGGTATTTTTATGTGACTTCTATTGGTAAAGTGAGTTTCAGAGATGGGCAGAATATCTAAGTTATTGGTTTGTATAAATAATTTGATTTCCTGTGTATGTTGGCACAGGCCGTTGGCGTTCCAGAGTGCTATTTTTAACTGTTGTTCCATTATTTGTTTTTATTAGGAACCATTGACGTGAGGTTTATAAGTGTACTCATTTGATCCATGAGGGTTTTCATCATTTGTTTTAAATCGGCTATTTCGTTTTTTTGGTGAAGGTACTTCTGGCTGATTTTGTGGAGTTCTGATATGTTCTTGAGTTATTTGAGCAAACGTAATGCTCGGTTGAACAGTTCTCTGCTCAATATGGCGTGGTCGTAGTGGTGGGTACAATTTTTGTTGAATTTGTTTGTGAACTATACAACCTCTAGTTTGCCGGGTGGTTTTAATTGCAATTTACGCATTTGACATTGTTATCTTTAACCTTTCTAAGACAATCGCTAGTTAAGTGGTTTGAAGCACATCTAACACAACGTGGTTTATTTTGACAATAATTTTTTGTATGTCCAAATTTTTGACAACGCAGACATTGTGGAATTTCACGTTTGCCATGCGGTGCTTCAAACTGAACTTTGGTGTTCAGTAGCAAATCTATTTTGTAAATGTCCTTGTTATTATCTTTAGGTACTAGGTCTAAGAAATGCAGTGGAAATGGAATTTTTGATCCTCCTTGCTTCACATTCCAAACGTTTGTTATTTCGTGTCCTTTCTCTTGCACACTTGTTTTAATGTCTTGTACTTTAGTGGTTGGGTGCAAATTCTTCAGTACTACACGAAAGGTTCTTTCTTGTCTAGGCTTATATGTGTGAAATTCGGTGTTTTTAACTGCAAGTGTTTTTACTAGCACAGTATATATCGCACTTTCAGAAGGCTGTACCTTAACTTGATTATTATATAGTGTCTTTAACGTGTATTTATCTTTAGCCAGTTCATTGAGTAAGGTAATTATTGGCTGAATATTTTCAACGCCCGAGATGAAGATCGGTGGTGGTTTGGATTCAGTGATTTGTGCATTTTTGTCCATGTTCAAATCTATTACTAAAACCGAGCCAATAATCCTTCTTTGAAGAAGTAGCATCTTGATCCTCATGAGATCTACTTCGTTTTTTGGTGGGAAATTGCCATGAGTCTGTGGTAATTTGTGAGTGAAAAAACTGTGCAGTTTGCGGCTGCATTATATTGAGGTTTGGAAAATTGTTGTTTATTGGTTGACTGCTGGATAAGGTTGTATTTTGTACCGCTACTTGTATGGGAAGTGGTTGAGAAAAGGAAGAATTTGTTGGCATTTGTGTTTTTGAAATGGGTAGAAGTGGGTGTCCATAAGGGTCTAAAATTGTATGTGGAGGTGCATATTGCACGTAGTTCGGTGGCTGATACATTGTTAAGTAAATATAATTTACTTGCTGCTTGTATGTTGTTTGGGAATTATTTTGTGTAACTTTAAGTTATAAACACGATAAGCTATAGATAAATGGTTTTTAAAATAAATTTGTGGAGTTGACCTTACTATTTATCTGTTGCACTTATTTATCTCAAAGAGCAGTCCATATACGACTTTACTCGTTGAAATTCAAGCGTGGAATTAATAGTAAATAAATTTGTAGGTTTTATTCAGGCTTATCTTCAAATAGCAAAAATTAAATTATAAATAAATAAATTCGCCTGACCTTAAGCGAGGCTGCGGCTCCGCTGCTGCGATAGCACAGGGTTAATTATTAAAATCATAGATAATGGAATGGTAATATGCGTAAATCATTTTTTACTCTTTTACTTTTCATTACTATTCATTGCATCCAACAAATAATATTTTAATATCGTACTTTTATTTTGAAAAGAATAAAAAACATATAACCGATAAAAATAAAGAAGAAAATCAATTTTATTCAAGAAAATGAATGATTACTTAAAAATATTTAAGTTATCATGGAGATAACAAAATTACTATTCTATTATTATATAAATTAATGTGTGTAATTTATATTTTGGTTTCTGTTATAATATAATAACTTTTGAAATGTCAGTAAAGCGTATTATTAAAAAAATGCTTTATTTTGTGGGCCTGGTAAAAATCTTTCCTAGAGTCAGGCGTTGTTAGCTCAAGATGCTCGTGGCTACATATGTAAATATAAAGTAAAGAACAACTTTTATAGAACAGTTATTACTAACTTAAGAAAAGTCACTCACATTGCACGGCTCAATAAATGATTAATAATTAAAAAAAATAAGTAAAAATAGCAAAAGAATGATAAAATATAACACACAATTATCTTATTTACAAGAACAAAATTTTATTGTAGCTTACTTTACCAGTATACTTGGAAAATATATATGCGCTAACTAAATGTCCTTATTTTAAAAAAAGTACAGAATAGCAAATGAACAAAAACAAAGGAATAAGGGAAGTGGAGCTTAATTTTTCTTTGAATTCGCATGCTCCGAGCTGCATATCACGCTATTGACAGCAAACCTTAAATAGACGGCGTACGTTCGAAAGAGCCATTTATTTCCCACCAACCCAGAATTATTCCAACAGCAGGGCGGGTCTGTAAACGAAACGCTCTGGAATCGTTACCGAAACGCAGGCTGCCTTTGTTTCGCGGATTAAGAATTAATAGTTGAGATGGTTGCGCGCTTGTACAGCTCGTGTCTGCATGAAGCGCTACCTGAATATTTCAGGCCGTTTTCAAACTCCATTCGGCATGTATCTGGGAGCCAGTCGGTGCGCCGTTTTTGCGACCGTAACGGTCAGAAATCACCGTTGCAGCGCTTTCTGGATGTGTCTATTAGGCTGGCGCGCCTGTGCCTCCGGCGCTGGCCGCCGGCGGCGGCTGCCGGCGGATTAAAGCCCCGGCGACCCCGAATGGCGTCCTTGGCGCAAGTCGCGAGCGGAACAAAAAAGCAATTATCCGGCGCGATATAGGAAGTGGGTAGTTATGCCGCAAAGTTGGAATTTATGATATTGGCCGCTATAACTTCGAGAACCTTCACGCGGCGCTGTTTTAAATGAAACAAATGGAGAGACACGGGCGTTTAATGCGGCCGCGTCTATTATTTTTCATTTCAATGGTGGAGGCCGCGCCGGCGGTGGAAGTCGGTTCGTTACGTTTTTGCCGCTGGTAGCGATGTTTCTTGCCATCCATTTTAGAAGTGAATATAATTATTTCCGATCACGAAATACCGTGGCAACTGCTATTCGCTCCTTCGCCGGCCCAATAGTCATTAGCCGGCAACCCATTAACCAGGCAGGCCTCGGCCAAATTATGACTTATGGAACTACCTACGCCCGACTCTCGACCTCGGCCAGCGGCTGCCCCGCAGACAACCTGCTGCCGCTGCCCAATCTTCGTCTACCCCCGGTAACTTGTTTATATCATTAAAAAGCCTACGCTGCTCTACACGAAAATACGTTCCCGACTGTTCGATAAACACGTCGAGCGGAACCGTTGGGGAATTGAGTGTAATAACTGAAATGCTTGTACAAATTTAAACTGGTTTTTGTTGGTAGGAAAATGTTTTTGCAATAAGTAAGCTTTAAAAATGCAAACGTTGATTTTTCTCTTGATAATGCTGAAAAAATCCAAAAACAATTAGAATAATGCTCTTCTAAAGCTATTTTTAGTTTTTCGGATTGATCGCCCACTTTGAAGACTTGCCCGCTACTTACTTTGCTATCGTAAAATAGACAATTTTGATTCAGTCGTTTAAGATTACCTTTTAAAATTTTAAGTGATTTCCGTAAATGTTGGATACCAGTAAATTTTCTGTTAAGTACGTTTTGATTTAAACACACTTTAATTATGCAAATGTTGACTCCTTTAGTCCCAAATGTTCGTATAAAAAAATAAATTCAACTGCGATATAAACAACACACATAAAAGTTAAAAAGCTTTGTGTAAATTTAGACCTAAATTATGTAGTAGTAAATTAATTCATTCTTTATGTTAAAGTGCCACAGTATATAATACATAACAATGAAAACCCTTGCCAGTGTCGTAAGAATATTCAACAGAGAAAGTGGAATAATAAAGATATGAAAATTTGTTTCGTATCTACAATTTGCAATAGAAATAAACCTGAATATTGGAAGGTAATGCTATATATATTCGACTTTATTCATTAAGATGGTCTCCTTCCAGCGTTTCTCTAACATTTCGATGCCTTTTTTGCAGAACGATTTACCTATGACCTCAAAATAGGCTTCAGTTTCGGCAATCACTTCTCTTTCCCTGAAGCATTATTTTTAGGTTTGCAAACAGGTACTAGTCGCTGGGATCCAGATCCGGAGAATACGGTGGATGGGGAATCAATTTAAAATGCAATTCGTGCAATTTTCCATCGACTTGTAACACGGTGCGTTGTCTTGGTAGAAGAGCACATTTTTTCTTCATTTCGAGTCGTTTTTTACAATTTCTTTTTTAAAACGTACCAATAACGCTATATAATATTCGCTGTTGATGGTTCTTCCTGTTCTCAAGGTAATGGATGAATAAAATACCGTGCACATCCCAAAATACGGAGGCCAAAACCTTAGTAGCTGACATTTGCGTTTTTGGTTGCTTTGGGCGGCTTTCGCCCTTTATTGTCCACTCACCCGACTGCAGATTTGACTCTGAGTATAGTGATGGATCCATTGTTTCATTCATTGTCACATACCGCATGAAAAAATTCTTTTTATTTCGCTGAAACCGCTCCAAACAGCGCTCTGAATCATCGACGCGTTGTTGTTTTTGATGTATCCACTCCGCACATAGCTTTCCCATGGATAAATATTTATGCAAAATAGTGAATACACTGCCTTCTGATATCTTTAAAGTGTCAACTATCTCACGCAACTTCAATTTACGATCGAGCAAAACTATTTTGCGGGCTTTTTATATTTTCGGGAACAACTGCCGAATTTAGGCGACCAGAGCGTTCAGCATCATCGGTGTTTGTACGGTCACGTTTAAAATCAACAAACTACTTCTCTACCATTTGCCTCGACGGATCAGAGTCCGAATAACACTTGCCAAGCCATTGCTTTGTTTGAATGGTATTTTCCCCCATTAAGCAATGCTTTAACAACATACGAAATTCAAATTTTTCCATTGTTTTGAAAATTACAAAAGTAGCGTCACTAAAACCACTGTAACTTGTGAAACATCAGATTGTCATGAAATTTTGACATTTGTCATTTGAAGGTTGGTCCTTCCTAAAAATCATATGGATTTGTCAATAGCGGCGCCATCTAACAGTCATTGTACGAACATATTGAGTGATGTATTATTAATGTAATTTTAGGTTGACCTCTCTCGTTCTGACGGTGGTCACAGAAATACCTGTTTGAGAGTTTTGTCTTCATCAATTCGTTGAATGTGACCGTACCAGCACAGCTACTTCTATTTAACAACCTTTACTATCGTTTACTTGAAGCCCAGGATATTTCCATCCAGATTTTATCTACACATAAATACCAATCGATCGTCCTCAGAAGTCCATTTTTTAACTTTTAATTTACTTTCTGTAGCTGAATTCATTTGCAATACTTTATTACATCCGTATAGGACAATGGGTCTGAAGATTGAATAGTAAATTTGCTTTTTTTTATTTTCGGTATATGTCTGTCCCATAAGTTTAAAGCACCTATTACTCTTCTTCCCTTGATAATGCTTTTCTGTTCTTTAAATTAATTAACTTAATTTATAAATAAATGTATTGATTGTACGACCCTGGTTTAAATTCGGGTTTTTGAAGGTCCCCCTACGCACATATAGATGGTGTTAATAAAATTTACACTTAAACCTCAGTTGTTGTGTTCTTCTATTATTTTTCGACTCATGTATTCCAAATCTTCTTCATTTTCAGCTACTACGATTTGGTGAACGGTATACAGGGATACATTATCGCTTAGTGTAATTCCCATACCGTAACACCTGTTTCTCTACTACTGAAGTGTATACACCTTAAGTAGGGATAAACAGCAACTTTGCCGAAGACCTTTCGTTATTTGAAATGTTCCAGATAACAAATTTGTATTCTTGCCACAGAATTCACGTATAGATGTTTAGTAGCTTGGATTATTAAATTGTTGGTTGCTGTTTGCCATTACGGATGAGTATGCTGTCGTAAGCTTTAGTCAAGTTGGTGATTATCTTCTTTTGAATTACCTGCGTTAACAGAAAATATTATCAGTAGGGGAGCTACTGCTCAAAATCTGTTTTGTTGTTTTATTTCGGTGGGACTGTTCTTGTCACAGTTATACATCTGTAGTTCTCGCATTTATTTCTTTGCTTTTTTTTGTATATAGGAATAATCCGCCCCATCTTCCAGTTGTTTTGGACGTCATCTCCAATTAAGTATCTTTGATAGAGGTATATCAATATCTTTGTTGATTTCTCGGGTCCATATTTGATTAGTTCTGCTGGTATAGTTTCAAACCGTAAATATTCCATGTTCCAAAATTCATAACCTTGTCACGCTTAGTTAATTTTTCGTTATTCCGAACCGTGTTTTTTCTATTTTTCACAGACATTACTTTTTTTACCACTTTCTTAGAAAACATGATTGGATGTCCTTGGCGATTGTATCAGGTATTCTTGTCTTTGTTAAGTTACTTCTTGTCTATAATGCCCTTTTTATTTCTCTACTTATCAGCGATAGACTCAACCTTTGTATGTTTTCGACCTTCGTCATTCTTATAGATTTCCAAGCTTCCTACGACTTCGTTCCTTCTAAATGAATTTCTATTTTTATACATTTATTTTCTTTTTTATTTCATACCCATTTTTTTAAATTTTGCTAATCCTCTTTTATAATATATATTATTTTCATTCAACTTTCAGGAGATCAATTTGAGGTAAAGTCTTTGTTTATATATTTTTTGCATTTTCAATAAATCAGTATAGGTAAAGTCCTTTCGTCTTTGTGTTTTGTAAGATTTTACTTCCCTGTCCAGGGGTTCTTTAACTACTTTTCCGATACTGGATTCTATGCGTTTGTAGAGATCGTTAGTGTCAGTAGATTTTATGGAATCATCTAATTTTAGTTCTAATGTAGTCTTATATAATTCTCGTATGATGCCTTCTTCTAGTAAATTTGTTTTATATTTAACTTAATCTGTTTGATAAATTTTATTTCAGGCTCCTTTTGATTAAAATTTGATTTGCATTTAGGTGAAAAGTATGTTTGAGTTTAAAAAATGATGATATAAGGGTAAAGTAGAGAAAGTTAAGATCATATTTAAGACTTATTAACAAATATTAAAGACAAATAAATTGCTACCAGAAAAATAAGAAGTAAAAGAGTAAATAGAGATCCTACAAAATAATACAAAAATAGGAAACACTAACACTAGTGAAGAAGAAGATAGTGTAGCTATACCAACACAAAGAAACATGCAAGGAAATGTAACTATGAAAGAAGTTCTAGGAGCTCCACATACATACAAATAGTTTCGAAACAGAAGACAGATGAAAACAAATTCCAAACTTTAAATAAGTATGACCACATACAACTATTAATATTACACTATAAAAATCACAAAACAATTGCACATAGAATATATAACCAAGGAGGTATTCCACTATTTAAAGAATAACACGAATCAGGACAAGTAAAATGCTTTCAAAAATAATAAACTAATATAAAGCATATCTTGGAAGTAAAATAAAAAGAAAATCAAAATATCCACAAAAACATAAAATACTAGGTTTCATGAAATAGTTTCGGCGCTTTTTAAAGAAGTAACTATCGGAAAACTAAAAATGTTGCATAATACAAAAAGATTTGTTCTTCAAAGTAAATGATACCGTTTTCAGTGACCCTACGCCATTTTTCATCAAGTTTTCGAATTTGGTCACAGTACCATTATTTTGATTTAGACCCAAAAAATGCACATGTCCTTTCGATTGCTTCAATACTACGAAATTGTTGATTACGCAAATCATATTCTATGGAAAGGAATAAATCATGATCGAATGAAGCTGGATGTATTCAAACTTTCACTCCATCCAAATGTTGGAGTCGAACATGACCTGGCGACGGCTTGATTGAGGGTTAATTAATATGGATTTATGCAAGGACGTTTACTGCAGAAACCAGAATACTACAAATGTCAAATAGTAATTTCTTTTGAAGGATCCAATGTTGTATCTAATGCGTTAGTACATGATTCATTTTCTGGTGCAGTATATACAGCCTCTTCAATTAAGATAGATGGTCGGCTTGAACACAGCTTATCTTCTAGGTTTACGTCTCAATCAGGAAAGCGCTTGAATTAATTGATCGTTGATTTTCCATAAAAAATATAAAGGCTAATATCAATCAATTTAACAGAGCAGTTTATATTATTTTTTAAAGTGTCATTTATTTAAAGCATGTGTTTATCAGGGATAGGCGATATAGACAAAAAGTGGCGGAAATTTAATACAACGTAGCACAGAAAAACAGAGGGACAAATCTGATAATTACCTTGAAAACTTGAAGCGGCAAGTAGTAGTGTTTGTTAAAAAATTTCGCAGATATAATAAAAGTTATAATTGAAGAAATGCGAAATGCAACAGAAGATAAATATGTTAGCAAACTACTAAATAAAGAAGACTAAAGTAAAGAAGAAAACAATATTAATAATAGTGGCGACGAGAAAAACTAGTAACTATCATAATCACCCTAATTTCTGGTAAAAATAACTGGCTTCTCTCCATAAGGATGAGACAAAGGAAACTACAGAAATCATACATGAACCAGAAAATGCAACAAACTTTCTGATATAAGGGATAATATTACTTGAACGTAAATCAGAAAAACAGAACAACTCTAAAACTATAAATAGATAACATGGCTCAAGACGACATACAAAATGTTAACATATTTACAAAAACATGCATGTTAACAAAGGAGCAGAAAGGTTGTAAAAAACACCATGAAAATAACAGATATAGATAGATGCAATCATAACACAACACGCAATAAAGAAACAAAGAGATAACAGTCATCTAGATAGATTCGACTTAGTTTCTAGTTAATTGAAGTACTGAAAATATACAAAGTACATTCAAAAATAATAAAATTCTAAATATGCATGAAGACGTAAAGGATAACACTACACATAAGAAATCAGAAAAGCGATATATCCTTTCACTAAATCTTCTCTGCAAAATCTTAAACCAATCCGAACTAGATACATAAAAACACCCAATATTTATGGATCAGTTATTTTACAAAATTTAAGCACATAAAATCAGATAACGCTCACAAACACCTAGGATGTGTCAATAACTTATAAGAAACTATTAGCGCATAAATATGAAATTAACCGAAACAGTAATCAAGAGAACACGCAGAATTCTAGCTACACAATTTATAGAAAAAAATAAAATAAATGCTATAAATATATAGAAGTGCAAATGGTTCACTATTAATAGAATCATCAACATCAAGAATTTTCACCTGCTGAAAGTACTTTGCTAGAGAATTAGCCGACAATTAGAAAAAAAAGAAAACCAAGACTATTCATGCCGGGATAAGAACACTTAATAAACATGATGTTTTAACAAGAATAGTAATCGACAGAAAAGAAGTGAGGCAGTTATTCTTAGAGAAAAGCAAAAAAAATAAATACTGACAGAACAAAAACAAGTAATAGTTGACCAGTACCAATAGAGAGAGTAACCATAAATAAATAAATAGTAGGATATCAACATGAATATATTTAAACCCAGAAAAGTAAAAAACACATGATAATAAAACCAACAGAACTGTACTGGCTAATAATAATAATAATGTAAGATAAGAGAACACGAATTTTTGAATAACAAAACAGTGCGACAAAGTTGGAGAAGGTGTTCATAAAGTTCAGATATCGGCAGCCGACAGATGTTACGAGCCTTTTTGTTAATTTGCTGTAAGAGCTTATCAGTGATTACAGATAAGCGACCTAATCGTGCACGTTAGTATACCAATATTTAAACATGCGGCGAGTAAACTGCAACACAACCTTTTTCTTCCTCTCCGAACACTCTGCTGAACTAGGCGAACAGGCGTTGCAATCACCGCCAGTGGCACACGCGCAAACGGATTTTTTTTGTAAATTGTTCTCGAATTTTGTACACCATTACATGGAAATTAAATTGAAATGTTAAGGAAATACTTACAAGTAAAAGACATTGCCGTTACATATGGCAATAATATAAGACAATAAATACATCTATTTCAATCTTGTAGAATAGGAAGAGATAGAAAACGCATTATAGCTTAGAAATAAGGAACATCGATTGGAGTGAAATTGACAAGTCAAAAACATCAAAACACCTTTTATGTATTTAGTTGTAAAAGAACAATTTTTCCTTGAAATTGAAAGTTTCTTAGCTATTTAAAATTAGGTAATTTCAACTAATAGTTATCTTAACTAGACAGTAAAAAGACTTGCTATAAGACAATAAATGCTTTCTCAATAAATCTTAAATAATGTAATGAGAAGATATAAAATGCTAGCAGATATATTCAGCTACATTTAGCGACATTAATACAGCAAAAAAGTGAAACAGCAAGTAATAGCACAACTACATGTACTCATAAACTAAGAAACTCTATATTACAAATACACAAACAAGCAAGTACTAAAGGGCTGTAATGGTTCAGTGGTCAAAATCATCGTTCCTTTGTCCTGAGCCGGTGCAGGCGAGTTGGAGTCTCGCGCAACCCATGGGTGTATGTGATGTTCTAGCTTTAAGTGTGCATGTTAATAGGCATTGAGGCTGCAGTGTCGGTAAGTGCGCCAATAATTTAAAAACGCAAGTACTAAAAAACCAAAATATTAGTTTTTACTGGGACTACACAATGCATATGGACCAAACAATAACAACAAGCATACCGAGCATCACTCATTAACAAAAACGTCAAACGCACATGGTTCATAAATATAGCTGTTCCCAACAATTCGATATAAAAAAAAGAAAGAATAAGAAAAAAAAACAGAAATATACAACCCCAGCAATTGAAATTAAGATCTATAGAACTATAACTATTTAATATATGTGCTATAGGTATTACACCGCATTTATTTCTGCAGAATCTTAAAAAACTTATTTAATCAAAAAACAAACACAATTGTACTACAAACAGCAATGGTTATAAAATTCTTAGATTACTAGTGTAAGCAGTATGGCTTGATTATTTCGCCATAAATCTCTAACAATGATATTTAAAAAGCCGAGAAATCAAAACAATTATAATTAATAAAGCCTAATAGGCGCGACACGACAAAAGGTATTAAAACGGCTTATAACCAATTGTAAAGAAAATAATGGAAATAGATAAGGAAAATCACTGCCACCTATTGAAAATGTAGTCAACAATAAACAATAAACATAAAAACACAGTGGAAAGCAAGTTTTTAAAACTACTAAAGGTGATAATTTTGTGTTAATTTCACTTAATTTGAGATAAAATTAATTGTTTATTAACTACTAATAAAAGTTACGCAGTTGATAGATGTTAGTAAAGAGTTATTGATAGGGTTTATTTATACAAGGATTGTCTAGGAAATATCGAGCCAAAGTTGCGCGGCTGTGATGAGAATAAACTGTAATGCGCATGCGTAAATGGGGACAACTTTATTTTATTAGCCGGCCCAGTTAGGAGTCAAACTCAGGTAAAGTGTGATTTGTCAACAGAAATTATTTAAGTGATACAGAGGCTTTCGGGAACGACGCAATGATTCCAGCGTGAATAAGCACATGAAAGAAACGATTCAGAGCTAGACGGAAATTTGTTAAAAGTAAATGACGGTTTAAAGAACCAGCAGCGAGTAAAATACCGGAAACTTCGACACACTGATAACATACTCACGCGGGGTCGAGCACTGCCAGCTGAACTGAACGGCTATAAACGCTGTGAAGTCTCATGCCAACATAGTGTAGCCGAGTTGCTTAGGCCTTGCACTCACCACCTAACAACGAGAAAGACCGTTGGTATCACTGATTTGAACAGTGATATGCGATCCTAAAGATTGCATCCTTCTCGTGCTGGTCCTATTGTAACTAAACCCTGCGGATCTAGACTGGAAAGTCGGCAAACATTCCCCAACCCAGCTGTCGTGCTGTGACTAAAGGTCTGCACTTGGGCTAACGATGCCGGCAAAAAGCAAACCCTAGGTTAAGCCATTGCCGATATACCATACATGGGTATCTCTACTGTAGTCATGTATTACGGGGGATACCTGTGCGGGGGATCTTGGCTTAACCGCACGGATCAAGAGGAGATAACCTCAATAAAAATCCTAAAAACCACCGTAGTGAGACCAGGCCTACGGTATGCGTGGCTGTATAGAAGATCAGCCCCTACTGGATCCTCCTTTGGGCACCGAGCACCTCCCTTTGTACATGGCCATTAACTTTTATAATGTTTCAGACTCGTGGGAATAAAATGGACATTGAAGAAACAATTTATATTAAACCATTACTCATGTCAGAGGAGGACTCTAGTAGCGACTCCCTGACAAAACATATTGAGCCCATGGAAGCGAAACCAATCCAGGAGACAGAATCATTTGTTAGACCTAAGGCGGAACCGCCAGACAAGGGCCAGGAGATTGCAGGCAAGAAGACTGAGGAACTGCAACCCAAGAGACTTTTTGGTGTCCAAAGAGAAGGGCCAAGAAAGAAGCTAAGATCAGAAAAGGCACGTAGACGAATGAGAAGCCCAGACCTGTGAAAACTGAGAAAGAGGGGGATAAGAAGGAAAGCGAGGGTAACAAGAGACTTCGCTCAGACTCTTCAACCCCAAGCAACTGGCAAAGAAACCCAAGAGCGATGAGCAGACTGGTCAATACAGTGCCGCAATGAAAGGGCTAAGGATGGCGGTGCTGGACAGACGCTATCCAGACATTTTACTGAATCAAGGGCAATCGAACTTGATTCAGGAAAACTTATTACTGCTCTAGACCATACTCCTTCGGGAAGCACTAATCCACCGCAGTTTGAAAGCTCGAGGTACACGGGAGGTGTCTTACGGATCACGTGTGCCAATGAGTAAACCAGAGACTGGCTGCGCAGAACCATCTCAGATTGGGGAGCGCTGATAGAAGGGGTTGAACTTTCAGCGGTAGAGGCTATGGACCTACCCAAACACCCCACAGTTTTCGTTTAGCTTCCTAGACCAGTCGACGAAAAAATCGCAAGAACCCGACTTGGGCTTCAAAACCCAGCCAAACGGTGGACAAGGAAGGAGCTATCCTGACCTACTCCATCGATGGTCATTGAAAGCAAACAGTTCAATGCCTATTATGGACTGAAAGCTGTTACTTTCATGATCATTCAAAATGGTCAAGATGCTGGGGGTGCTTCAGATAAAACTCCAATACAGTAGGGCTGCTTCGGCAGCTCTGTATAAGGTGATGGATGGCTGCGATGTTGCCCTCATCCAGGAACCTTAGATCCATCAAGGGGGAATTGGAGAAAACTAATATACAATAGAACCTCAAATAGACCTAGAACCTGCATTTTAGTTAAAAAATACATAAAATGTCTGCCACTACTGCACTTCTGTTCTCAGGATATGGCAGCAGTGATGCTAACAACAAGTGGAAGAGGACCGAAGAAGATCATACTAAGATCGGTGTACCTCCCTGTTGGTGAACCGGAACCTCCACCGCCTAGGGCAATGGACGAGCTTGTGAAACATTGCAGAAACATTGGTCTGCAGATGCTCATTTGCTGCGACGCCAATGCACATCACCTCTCATGGGGCAGCACCGACACCAACATCAGAGGTAAGTTAATTTTACAATTAACTATGGCAAATAATTTACACATATTGAATAAAGGTAACAAACTAACCTTCGTTATCAGACAAAGCAGGGAATTAGGTTTCGCTACAACAATAAAATGACTAAAAATTGGTATTAGAGAAAATATGAACAAAAAGAGCTGGAAAACTAGGAAAAACCTAGCACCACACATTAAGGAGGCCAGAGAAAATGGATATAAAGCAACAATTAAGAAAAACAACTTAATAGTAAACAACGAAGCCTATACGGTACAACATTTGCAGAAAGAGAAGGAAAAAATACCCAACAAACCACATGACAGAAAAGATCTAAAGAAGACTCACCACCAAGTACAAGAATTGAACAAGACTTGAAGAAGATAAAAAATCAAAATTTAGAAAAACAGTAAAAGAACTACTTCAAACACAATTAAAAGCAAACCCCTTAAAAATCCCAAAAAAACTATATAAGGTAAACAAACAAGTACCAAAGCTAACAGAAGACGACCGCGCTACTAACCCTTTCCAGAAAACAAAGCCGGTTGTAAAGGCTCGACAAAACAAAGGACTAAAAATATATCCCTGGAACGCCAAAACACTTTATAAAACTAAAACTCTACAAACATCTATTGGAATTCTAAATAAATATAAAATAAACATAATAGCAATACAGGAAATGAGGTGAGAAGGAAGTGGGATTTTAAATACCAAAAACTATACTATATTTTATAGTGGCCACGAATCAAAACGTGTTAATGAAACTGGATTCCTAGTAAACAACGAAATAAAACATATAGTACTAGACTTCAAAGTAATAAATGAGAGAATATCAGGATAAAAAGCATTTTTTTCAACTATAGTTTGATAAATTTATATGCGTCAACTGAGGACAAACCTGATGCGACAAAAGAAGAATTTTACGAACAACTAGAAGCAGTTTATAGAAAGTTTCTCCCAAAAAATATAAAAATCATCTTATCGGATCTAAATCTTAAAGTAGGCCAGAAAAAGATCCACTCAACAATAGGAAAATACTAAAAGCAATGACAACGGAAAAAGACTAATACATCAAGGAGCTTCACTGAATACGGTTATTAGAAACACACGATTTCAACATAAACTGATTCATAAATTTACATAGAAATTACCTGATGGAATGAAATTCCAAATGCAATAGAACACTGCATTATATATGCAAGGCACAAGTCAAATGTGCAAGATGTCAGAACGCGCAGAGGGGCAACATTGACTCAGACCATTTTATAATGATGATCAAGGCAAGAGTAAAAATCCCACTTATAAAAGAATCGTCGGGATCAGCCAACCTCCCAGTTGAGGTATTCAAAAACGTAGAAAAGCTATAGAGGAACAAATTATATCATGTAATTAATTAGTTATTATTGTATATCGTTAAACTTCTGGTGCATACATCGTAGGAGACCTCAGACTAGTGTCATTCGACTCAGATTGAAGAGTAGAATCCGAAAAACTAAGCGTCGTCCTCGGACGCTCAAAGGTTAAAAAGTTATAAGCTTTTAAAAGTAGTAAGTACAGACTAATTTACTTTAATATCTAGGAGACGTATATGTGAAATAATTAATCTACTTGTAAAACAAATATGAGAACAAGCCAAAATGCCTAATGAATAGAAATTATACCGTTTGCCCACTACATAGAAAAGGCAGCCAACTGAAATTCAGACAAATAACTCGCCTTAATGTAGCATATAAAATATCTACAAACATCCTCGCGAACAGAATATAAGAACAAGTAAAGACAGAAATCGGAAATGTAGCTTTCTCAAGGGAAAGGTCAATAAAAGACCAAATAAGTGCTTTCAACAAACTGATTAAAGAACCTGGGAAATGAACGTTGAAACCCACCACCCCTTTATTGTCTTTAAAGGCGCATACGACATAATAATTAGACAAAAACTGTACACAGCAATGAAAGAACTCGGAATAAGGAAACACCTGATTAGAATAACTATGCTACCAATGGAGAGGGTAAAAAACAAAGTGGGAATTCAAAACGACCATACAAACATGTTCAGTACAAACACAGGAGTTCGACAAGATGATACACTATCATGCACATTTTTAACAAGTCAACCGAAATCGGAAGATTATCAAAAGACCTTAAAAAGCCTTTTCACGTCTTGAAAGTGCAGCAAAAGAAATGCAATTAATAGTAAATGTGCCCAAAACTAAATATATGTGCATCAACAGACAAATCAGTGAAAATAGTGCGAAAGTGTTAAATATCGTTTTGAACAAGTGCAAGAATTTGTTTACCTTGGTGCACTAATTACAAGCAATAACAATAGTAATGCTGAAATACAAAGAAGGATAACGTTAGCCAACAAAACCTACTTTGGACTGGCAAAGCAACTAGATATTCTAAAAACTAGGTTCAAAATGTAGAAAACCTTCATTATATTAGTGTTAACATATGAGACCGAAATATGGAATGAATTTGAAAAGAAAATGCTTAGAAGAATCATAGGACCTTTACAGGAAAATGGAGAATAGATATTCCGATATATGCATGAACTACATAATACCTACAGAGAACCAAACATAATTAACCTTATCAAATCAGCCAGATTACAATGAGTAGGTCATATAGTTCGACTGAATGAAGAACTACCGTTCTAGAAAATATTTAACAATAACCCTAAAGAAAGTCCAAGAAAGTAACACATGATCTGCAAACATTACAGATAAAAAATTGGAAATCGATAAGAAGACATGGAAAAGAATTGTCTAGTAGACCAAGGCCCACAAGGGGTTGTGGTGCAAAGGGGATGGTAATGATGGTTGTTCTTGTTGGTTGAATACTCAAAGTAGCCGAGCAAAAAATTCACATTATGTTGTCAAACAATGGCTAACAAAAATATTTACCACCCTTGCATATAAAATTGGACTTGAAGTCAATGAACAAAAAAGGCATAAATTACATATTTCAAAGAAAGGGAAGGGGGTATCTTTGTAGGACTTTAAATTAAGCTTCTAATGCGAGATGCAGCATTTGAAGACGCCCTAACTTGGATTACAAAAACGCACTTATAGCAGTGAGAAAACTTTTTAAGAAATTAAAATCTGAAAATTACAAAGACATTGTCGGTGAATTTTTTGACAGTTATCAAGCATTCGGTTGTAACAAGAACCTAAAGATACATTTTTTAGATTCGCACTTGAGCTCCGAATCTTGGTAATGTTAGTAATGAACATGGAGAACGGTTCCACCAAGATATTGCTGTTACTGAAAACCTTACCAAGGAAAGTGAAAAAACGAAATGTTTCTTAGTCAAGTAACATTTTAGTTATAATTAATTATTACGCAGAAAAAAAGTTTGATTTATTTTTTGGGTATTTTTTTCAAAGCGCCCTAGAAGTAAAGATTTCTTTTAATATTACAATTAGGACTAAAAAGAAATTCTATGCAAAAAGTAAACAAAAAGTAGACTTAAAAATATATTGTCCCGTGTTATTAATTGAACATATCCTTGATAACTACTAAGACTTTTTAGAATTCCATTAGGATTTAAAAAGAATAATAAAAATCGTGGTCCGATGTGCAAAATCCAACATTGCTGATGCACGCTGACATAACGAAGTCTGCTCTCTATCAATTACAAGGTGTATTCCGTAATGACGTATACATCGGGGAGTATTACAGTTTTTTCTCCCAGCAAGCGCCCTATTTCCGAGAGCTCGCCGCTCGCACGGTTCGCCGGCGATGTGTTTCCCTTAAGTTCCTAACCTAAAAATAGATTTTCAATTAGATCGGTGCCTGGCACGGGCCCGACGCAGTGCAGCCATTGCAATGGCGAATACATTAGGCTCTATATAAGGTAAACACGAACTGGCGTGGCTCTCATTAACTCGCTGGCAACGAGCGGAATTGCCATTTTTATTAAGGGCACGGTTGCATGCGACGCCCTTTGTAATGCCCCCGCAACGGGCTCATCAAACTTTAACGCGAGTCATGTTGGGCTCATATCGGCCGTAAATCTCGCGGTTCGGCTCGGGCGGCTGCCGACCAGCGGGAATTTCGAGACCGGGTTAAAATTCCTGGGATGCGAAGGATGCCTCGGTGTCGTTATCTCTACCAATTTGAGCGAACGGTGTTTGTACCGCTGACGCCGAGACAAAGAGCACTTGTATCCTTCCATTTCCAGGCTTCTGCCGGGCGAAACTCGATTTATGGGTTTCGATTGCTGACTTGCCAAGTTTCACAGAACCAAAACAATGGACGTGTGCATTATAAATACCTTAACGCAAGCGGGACCTGAACGGGACGTTTTGCGGGCGGTTAAGGAGCAATGCACTGAAAAAATATAAACAACCGCATACGTTTCGTTGCGTATCGGTGACTTTTCTTTCTTCTAAGGAAATTTTGATCTTAATTTCACGGTTACATTTGGAGATGAATGCTATGTTGGCTTGAGCCGTGTTACTGTAAGAATTTTTATGCAAAGGCACCACTTCCTTGATTATTTTGGGTAAATATGTTATATAAGTAATCAACAGTTGGTATCAAGCATTCTACTTGATCTATAAATTATTTCTCGTAGAATGACTAAAAAAGTTATTCTTCCAAAAATTGAACCGGGAACTTACTAAGTGTAAATTGGCATTCTAACATCTGCTTACTCAGCTTCAACTTTAAATGAGCAACTTTTCCACAATTGAAGACGCGTTTCCTTTTCTCTGGCTAAACTGAGTCTTCCAAACATGGATTTTGGTACTAGTCTATAGGAACCAGTGCTATTCCATCTATCTGTTTTCCATAATTATGTGACATAAAAAGTTGAGGGAGTGAGCAGCAGTGTTATTTGCTATATTTCAGCATTTTTAGCTTAAGATATTCTATAGGAATTAAGATTTTTCGTCACAAACTTTCTTATGTATTTATTTTCATACCTATTTAACACAATTTATTATAAATCCTACCTTGGCGTTGATTTCTTATTTCTTAATTTCATTATCTAACAATATCAACAATGTAGATTTAAATATTTTGATTGTTTATGAACAAATTTCAATAAATTATCTTTGAATAATAAATTATTTAAAAAAAATAAGTATGTATCTATTAACGTTTATTCTTGTTTTTCACTTTATTGATTATTTTTACTCTTAATAACTATATAAAAGTCTATTAGATAGCCGTGTTTTTTATTACTATTTTTAATTTTAGATTTGTATAGAACATATAAAAATATTCGTTATTGCAGCTCTCAGTATTTTGTTTTTATATACTTTTGTATTATTTTTTTTAATTTTAAATGCTGCACATTTACAATCTGTTGAACATCAACAATAAGTAAATAGTTTGGCTAATAGACGTGCAATATCATGTAAGAATAAAATCCGGTGACTTTATTCTTGCTTAGTAAGATCGAACTACGTCGATGATGGAGAGGTCACAGATTACACTGTTTACTGAAATTGTGTCTCTAAATCTAATGGATCGTATCTTTTTAAACGTTTTTAAACTGTTTCTTAAGCAAATTTGCTGCTAGGATATTGGGGTGAACACTAAGTTTTCTTAAATATGTCGCACTAGCTCTGCGAATTTCCTCGTGTACGGTTGGGAGAGGAAGATCCTGTTGGGGACATAACGTGGAGCGTCAGTTATCGTTCTTATGACTTTATTTTGAAAGCGTTGAAGGATTTCCAAGTTGGACTTGTTGGGCGATCCCCAGATTTGGAGTCCTTATAAGTTTGATGATCGTTTTATATAGTAGCAACTTATTTTCTATGGATAAGGGGAATGTTCTCCCAATTAACCAATACATTTGTCGGAATTTGAGTCCTAATTGCATTCGTTTTTTCATTACGTGTGTTTTACATGTGAGGCGTCCATCCAGATGAATTCCCAAGTATTTGACGTTATCCTGTTGTGGAATAGGTTCTCCATTAAGCGTCAGTGATGGATAAGTTTCTGTCCTTAGTGTGAAGGTTGTTTGTACGGATTTTATTTCCTTAACCTGCATACGCCATAGTTGAAACCAGGTATGTATTTTATTAAGGATATTTTGGAAGCAGTTAGAAGCTACACGAGGGTCTGAGTATGATGCTAGTATTGCTGTATTATCGGGTTATGTGGCTGTGAGTGTTTGAGGGGTTGTGGACAGATCAGGCGTATATATATGAGGTATATGAGTTTATTGGATAGAGGTTAGTCAGTACTTCCCTTAGTTTGATTAGAATAGTTCGTCCGTCTATGTATGACCGGGTAAGTTCATACATTTGAGGAAGATCCCTTCTAATTTTATATATTAGTTCCGTGTGCCAAACCTTATCTGCAGTATCTTTTAAGATTTAAGTCGTGGTTTATTTTTGTTATTATCCGATAAACTTGTTCTATTGTGCCGTGTCTTTCCCTAAAGCCTGATGTTGTGGGAGTATATTCCTGTCTGCAAGCATGGTTTGTATTTTTTGTAAAAGCAATTTTTCAAATAGTTTAGAGACTATAGGTAGCAGGTTAATTGGTCGGTAAGAGGTAATGTCTTCTAGGTTTCTTCCGGGCTTTGGGATCATTAGTAGTTGCCCAACTTTCCACTGTTCGGGGAATATTTTAAGTCATAGAACTGCACTAATATATATATATATATATATATATATATATATATATATATATATATATATATATAAAGCCATTTTCTGGCAATTGTTGTAATAGACCTGCCGTGAGTAAACCATATACTGGTGCTTTACACGAGTTAAGATTTTTGACAGCAGTTATTACTTGTTTGACTTTTACGGGCTTTAGAGGAGGTTGTGCTAAAATGGTTCCGCTAATGTGTGATAATTATTTGTTCTTCTTCCACTGTGCAGGTTCTGGAACACTATATATGTGATTTTGTTGATCTTTTTAATTTCTTCGTTGCTCTCCAGAGTGAGCCATCCCAACCAGGTAATTTTGTATTTCCTGATTTTTGTACTGCTGCAAGAGAGTTTTTAAATTCTGAGTATGTATGTATGTATGACTTAACACCCCATGGAGAGGTGCCGCTTTTGGTGAAGTTTTCTAGATCAGTCCCCGTCCAGTCCGTTCCCAGCTTCTTTACATATCCTACTCCATAATTTCCTATCTTCGACTAACTCCTCTACGTTTTAAATTCCTATTTCTCTTAGATCCTTTTTCACTCCGTCGATCCATCTTAACTTTGGTCTGCCTTTCCTTCGTCTTCCGGCCGGCGTCCACTTCGTTATTAATTTCGTCATTTCCTGGTTGTCTTACCTCAGTACGTGTCCTAACCATTTCGCTCACTGCTGCTTTATTTTCTTCACAATGTCTTCTTCTGCTTCTTGTATTAGTTCTTGATTTGTTCTTATTCTGTATTCATTTTCCGAAATTTTTACTGCTCCAAATATAACTCTTAGGATTCTTCGCTCCATCACTCTTAAACTTTCTTCTTCCTTTTTCGCCATTGTCATCGTCTCTGCTTCATACAATAGTATTGGCCTTATTAGTGTTTTATAAATTCTTAGTTTGGTTTTCTTTAAAATAATTTTGCTCCTTTGTTTCTTATTGGCATAGAAAGCTCAGTTTGCAGATAACATCTTATCTTTCATTTCTATTCCTCTGCCCCCATTAATGGAAATCATAACCCCCAGGTACTTAAATTTATCTACCTCTTCATATTCATGGTTACATAATTTAACCTTTCCTCTGCATCTCCTTCCCCACTCTCATTATTTTTGTTTTATTTTTATTTATTTTAAGGCCAATCTTTTGCCCTTCCATTATTATTATGTGCCGAAGCGAAGCGGAGTCACTTACTAACTTCATGTTGTCCGTCCATGTCTGTCCGTCTGTCCGTCCGTCCATCCGTCCGTCCGTCCGTCCGAGCAATAACTCGAGAACGGCTGGGAATTTTCAAATTCTGTTTTCACCAATCGACGGGTGACTAAAAAGGCTTGTTTGCTAGTGATTTTGAAATTAATTGGTCAAAGGTCAACTAGAGGGTTTTCAAATTTGGGAGACTGCTTCGCCACTTCGCTATGCGTTGCAAGCTTTGCTGGTTTATTTCTTTCAACATCATAGCAAGTATGTCACGCCTTTTTGCTATAATTACTATGTCGTCCGCGTATGCTCATACACTTTGTTTTGCTCGTTGATCTTCTGGTAGAATTTTTTTGTATTTGCTTTCTTACTCTCTTCTTCTACTTCACGTATCTTCTCATCTATCAATTCTCTTTTACTTTTTCTTATTATTTTATTGCGGTCCTTTCTCTTTTCTTTATATTTTACTCTATTGTGTCTTAACCATTTTAGTCTCGTTTCCACTTTTACTTCGTGCGCTCTTTTACATGACTCATTGAACCATTCCTTTTTCTTCTTTTTTCTTTCCTTTCCTATTACTTTTCCTGCAGCTTTGCTTATTGATTCTTTCACGTTGCTCCATTTTTCTTCTATTAATCCGTTATTTGTTTTATTTTGAGATTTTTCCCCAGTTCTTCTTCGTATCGCTTCGTTAGTTTTTCTTCCTTTAGTCTTCCTATATTCCATTTCTCTTTTATTACTTCCTGTTTTGCTACTTTTCTTTGTTTTTGTCTTATTACTGCGGTTACCATGTAGTAATCAGTGTCAGCACGTGCTCCTCTATATGTTTTTACGTCATTTATTGATGATTGCCGTCTTTTTACTATTATTACGTGATCTATCTGCGATTGCGTCTTTTTGTCCGGTGATGTCCATGTTACTTTATGTATTTTCGGGTGCTTGAATTTGGTACTACTTATGACCATGTTCATTTCGGTTGCTAGGTAGCATAATATAAGTCCATTGTCATTCGTTTTCTCGTGTATCGTGTGCTTCCCTGCAATTATCAGATATTCTTTTGGTATTTTTTTAATTTCTTCTTCTAGTTTCTCGTAAAATTTTTCCTTTTCTTCTGTAGGAGCATATGCATTCATGATTGGCATCTTGTTTGGCTTTGTTTCTACTCTTAGGTATGCCATTCGTTCATCTATTAATTTAACTTCCGTAATCCTTGTCCTCATTTCTCCAAATATCATAAATCCTACACCGTGTCTTCCTTGCTTTTCGGCGCCTCAGTATATCATCGTGTAATCTTTTTTGTCTATTCTTCCTTACCTCCCCATCTTATCTCCTGCAAAGCCGCTGTCTCTATCTTGTATCTTTTTAATTCAGCCCCTACTTCTTCCATCTTCCCTGTTGTCAACAGTGTTCTAACATTCCATGTGCTTATTTTGATTTTCTCCTTGTTTATTTTCTTTTCTTTACCTATTTCCTTTTCAATTTTCCTTTTTGTATTCTTAACCTTTTCATAGCCTTTGTCGTTGCCCTTATCCGTTCCCTCATCTTGTTCGCATCTTAATTTTTTGAATTGGTTTTAGTAATTTCACGCATTTGTCGTCGAAATTCCATGTTTTTCACATATCTATCTCCTCTTATATTCTCTTTTCATTGATTGTTTTTTGAATTCTTGCCACTTTCACTGTATTTAGTTTTTGTTTCCGCCGCTTCTCTTTTTTTAATATGTGCCGCTAGTAAGCTTTGTGTCTAATATTTGTTCTTTTTTGGAACTACTCCTTTATTAGACTTTTCATTTTTGGTGGTTTCGTTCTCTTCATCTGGAGATCTTTCTCTTTTTTCACCTTTTTATCTCCTTCATTATTTGCTTCTTCCTGTTCCATCTCTCTCTCTCTCTCTCTGGTTCTCTCTCCAGCTCCTCTATTTTCCAACCCTCTCCATTTATAATTACTTTGTCATTTATTATTATTGCTCTGCTATCCTTCTTTCTGGCCTCTATCATGTGTGGGATTAGTTTTTTCTTATGTCTCTGGTCTTTTAAGAAAAATCGAAATCATAAAAAATCTAAAGAAGCTAAAAGGAACCGAAATATGAATAAAAGCGACTTTAAATTCTGGGTAGCATTGTTAAAATTAGTTTTATCTCGTGGGGATGTACTATTTTGCTACATACGTCAGTCTTCGCTTTTCAGCTATTTTCTGTTTAATAATCAGAGGAAAACGGTCAAGTATACCCTGTTCTTCGTTGTCAGGAGTTACTACTCAGCCAGCATCTTGTAAGGTTTAGTTAAGATCTTCCACTGCATTAAATAGTTCTATGTCTGTTTTCAAATAAATGTTTAATTTCACCTTTTCTTGGATGATCTCTCAAAATGCTCCCAGTTTGTTCGTTTACTATATAGAGTGGGAGGGTACTTCTTGTTAGTACTTTTGCGCTGTATGTTACGGTTACCGGGGAGTAATCCGACGAAAGATCTAGGTTAGATTGAACTTTGAGGTATCTATCAGATATTACTTTGATCACACAAAAATCCAGGAGACCAGAAAGTTTTCGTCGATTGGTATGCTAATAGGTAGGCTGACCTGTTGATAAGTATTAAATTTTGTTATCTTGGATGGATTTCAATAGCCTTCTGCCTCTGGTGATCGTAACCCCAGATCCTCAAGTTTAGTATTTTGTGTTATACTCTTTTCCTGCTATAAAGCGGGGTCCAAGCGTTTGGAAGAAGTCGGTAAACTATTGTTTGGTTATCTTGTAGTAAATTGCGGAGAATACAATTTCTTTGTTCTATTCCTGTACAACGATGGTGGTGGTTTTTAAGTGTTCCTGATGATATTTGTGAAGTTCATAGTGTTTTAAAGTATCTTTAACAATTCCTGCCTGAGGAGTATTGTCTGAAAGATTTGTTGCGTAGAATGTACATTTGGGTATTTTCATGTATGTTTTATGTGTGAAATGTGTTTCCGATATCATTATAATATCAGTGTTGTAGTTTATGATAAATTGTTTGACTTCTAAACTGCGTTGGCATTACAGATTGCAATTTTTAAGGTGTTTTTTATTATGATTGAAATTTGCTGACAAGGGCTGTTAAAAAATTGAGCCTAGTGTCAATTCTTTCCATCAGTTTGATCATAATTTTTTCTAGATTGTTATCTGATGTAGGTGAGTTTTTGTTGGGTAGTTGTTGTATTGTAGTAGGCGATTCTTGGCTGAGTTCTTGCGTTTTGGGTGAATACGTCAGTCCCTGTTGTACTAATGAGTTTGAAAGGAGGTGTAGCTTTAGCTTGTCTTGAGCGAAGGGGCGCAATTTTCGTATTTGTATTTCTTTGGCTACCGTACATCCTCTATAATTAACTGGGTGGTTGCCCCGGCAATTAACGCATTTTATGTCAGTACTTTTAGTTTTACGCGTACAGTCCGGCGCATTTCACGTATCAGGCTCTTCTGTGGCAGTAATTTTTTGAATGTCCGCATCTTTGACATTGAATAACCTCTCGCTTGACTTCCAGTCGTATTTTAGAGTGCATTAATAAATCAATGTTGTAGATGCTTTATTATTATCTGAAGTTCTACAAAGAAGAGGGGCAGTGGAAGTTTTGTAATTCTGTGTTTTGTTATGAATGTTCAATACTTGTAATTTCTGGGAAATAATGCGGCACTACCTGAACTCGTGGCTGCGGTTGCGATTGTGAGGCAAAGTATGGCTGTTGTAATTGCTGTATCGGTAAGTTTTGTTGAAATGTGCCTTGATTGATTTGTTAGTCGTACGTCACAGGCTGTTAGTTTTGTCGG
This sequence comes from Sinelater perroti, assembly GCA_036346155.1. Classification (NCBI taxonomy): domain Eukaryota; kingdom Metazoa; phylum Arthropoda; class Insecta; order Coleoptera; family Elateridae; genus Sinelater; species Sinelater perroti. Next base: position 4,788,301 of record JARFIY010000359.1, read on the forward strand.
TACTGATACCCGTAATTCGACACCCCTAACATGGCGGCCTTATTTCCGTGAAATACTATTAAATCTAAATAAAATTTATAGCTGACCCTTTACCTGCAATGACACGTTTGCGTTATTCGTATCGCCTGGTGAAAGAACCTTACGATGCGAAAATCAAACGTGAACACACTTTTGTATTAATGTACCCATTTGCAAACTTTCAATATACTTTTTTCATAGTTTCTTCACGACTTGGATTTAAAGTGAAAGAATGGAGGAAATAGCCTTTAGTGGTCGAGGAAAGTTTGTTGGTTTGTAAGTGTTACTTAACTAACGGTGTGGTGTAGCGATGAATTTCCATGTGACGCGTAAGCATCAGCTATCTTCTGTTGTATTAAGACAGCGAGAAAGTTTTTCTATCTAAAGTGCTCCACGCAACATTTCCAAACCAATCACGATCACCGACCCAGTGCATCTCCTCCCAAACAACATTTCCGCCAAAGCTTTAATTTTTAATCTTATAAACAATAAAGCGAGGCACGCCAAAGATCGGTTTTCTTCAAAAAGTCGTAGTTCTTTTCGAGTAGCAGTCAAATTGAAATCCCAAGCAGATGAAGAAACGCCGAAACTTACCTCAAGACAACAGGGTTCAATTGGTAAATAAAGTTGTTCAAATATAATTAACTCTGAACACCTATTTAAATATTTAATGTACAGAATATATGACTAACTAGGTATTGAAAATTGGTAATAAAGTTCATACTTTAATACAAATGTATTGAAATAAATTGTACTTGAGCTTTATTATATACATAGGGAAATAATAAAATAGAATATTCAAATTTCAATGTAAGCACTGGTTGTCACCTAGTTTCCTCAACCAATGTCCTGGAAAATGCTGGTCTAACGGCGCACGCACAGTAAGAACAAAATGGGATGGTGCAACATAATGCATGAAAATAAGGTCGTTAATGTTATTCTAACCAAATACCATAGCACTCTGCATCCATGGTGTTACGCACAAGATATTGCCATCATTCCGCACCATCCGGTCACTTTTGGTCGAGTTTGCATCCTTTCAACCGTTCTTTTAGAATCGCTGTTACGTGACATCCAGTGATGGCAGTTATAATGATTGATAAAACCGTCGACTTGGGATACGACCTCGTCACTCCACAGGATGTTTTTAAACTATTCAGGCTAATATTCATGCCAATCCAACATAAACTCCCCATATTCTATGCTACGATCACAATCTTCAAGTTTTAGCTCCTACACGGACTAGAGTTTTTGCGGGTGGAAATTCAGTTCTTTATGCAATGATATGTTTGTGGTTATCAGCCTTACAAGGCCCTTTTTACTTCCTCCGAGCATGGTGCTGCATCCCTTTCTTTCACTGCGTGCCGCCATCTCTACGCAATAACAATATAATTCCACATTTCATAGTGTGTTGCGATCTTAGTTCGAGTCTGGACAGTTAAACGGTCACTCATCTCGACTACGATCTCGACCGATGCATATACTATTGACGCGGAAAATATTGAATCCTATTTACTATCATCTTTATCATGACTTCAGTCACACTGTGTAAACTGTAATACGAATTATTTTAGGCTATATGTTGATGATATATACATTTTATTACTTTTTCTTGTAGAATAACGTACTTTAAAAATGCCCGAACTCTATCTTTAATTAATTGCTTAATTGCATTTAATTAGTCAATATAAATTCTCTAGATTTTGCAACTCTACAAAAAGAAATCTTAAGAACCCTACTCCAGTAAATATCTTGATCAATCAGTTTGCTTCCTCTTAGCTTTCAAGCTAATAGGTAATTCTGTCACAAAAGTGATTAGAATTATTTCCGGGTTAAAAAGTAACGAACTTCCAGAAATCTTTAACCACCACATCTTGTTTTTAATAAAACAGCAAAAATATAGTCTAACGTTGCCAATCGTTGTCTTGAACTTCTATAATGCTGCTGAGATTTGGATTATAACACTAGTTTTTTATGGTATTTTTGGTCTAGTATAAAGTCGCTTATCTTTTTAAAAACCTGTCAAAATAACCTCCTATATCAGTGTTCCGAACCACCTTTCCATTGTGGGCCAATAAAAATGTCAATTTTTGAAGGATCAATAATTGGACTTTACATATAAAGCCTCCTAAATATTAATATTATTAAACTCCCATATTACTACAATCTTGTTACAACAATGCCGGAAGAACAAAGTTGTTTCATTGTTGCTAAGGGGACAGCTTTATTTGACTTAACTAACTCACTGTTGAGTGAATAAATGCAATGAGATATTTAATGATATTAAGTTTTATTTTGCAAGCATTCAATTTTAGATTTAATGTCTTCGAAGTGCTGCTACAAAAGCATAAAACCTTGCGTATGTTTTCCTTTCAGATCGTTGAACAATCTGCCTTCTTTAGTCAATTCACTGTCGTCTTTGTTTTCTTTTTATCCTACCATCCTTCATAACTCCAAAATCTCTTTGTCCTCCAGTACTTTTGTGATATGTACTTAACTATCGATGCTCTGCTAGCTTTTTAAGTTAATATCTGTTTGAAGCTGGAACAGTTTTATTTACTTGCTTAATAAGTTAACTGGTCTAACATGATAGAACAAATGCTAGATTATTGTCCGGCTTACATGATCCCAGGCCTTCTTTAGTACTAAAATAACTTTCAGCATATTGATTTTTTTAGAGGGAGTACAAATAAATCTCCGTCGTTTGACAAATATGCCCCCACCAGTAAGTTATGGTTGAAATTGTCAGATTAAAATTTCATATTGTAAGGTTGCACATCCGGCAACACCATAATCTTAAAATATTAGTGAAATATTTGACGATTAACGAAGCCTTCAAGATGAAAATGATTCTCATCGCTAAAAAAGATTTTGTCCGAAAAATCAGCGTCCACTTATTGTTGTTTCATAATCCATCCAACGAAGTCTCTCTCCTGTGCGTGGTTAATAGGCTTTAGTTCTTGAGTCAATTGAACTTTGTAAGTATTTCGTGAGAATACGCTATAGAAAGCGTCTCGAAATGTCCAATTCTTGACCACGGTGCCGAATTGAAATATAAGCTACTTATACCGCCAGAGTGGTCTAAGCGGTTGAAACGCGGGCTGCTGTGCGGACGGACCCGGATTTTATTCCCGGTGCTCTCTGATGCCTGGCGGGTGGCCTACTCAGTCACTGAAAATAATTGAGTGTCTGCGCTCGCTCCAGCAAGGGGTAATAATGGCGGTCGTCTAAGGCGCGATCCTTGCCACATCGACCCGTATCAGAAATTGTGATCGACGACCGGGCAGATAGAGCGAACGTATAAGAGCCTTAACCTCTCAGTTCGCAGGTCGTGCTCCCACGTGGGGCATTAGAGCCTTACCATAAACTACTTATAACCTATTACTAGTTTCATTACTTATTTACATTTTTACATACATTGTCACCAGGTCGGGCCCGGGCGGTGATAAATCGAGCGTCGGGACGCTACGACCGGCAACGCGTGGGGCACGAAAGGCTAAAGAAACGAAGCGTCGGCTGCAACTTACGAATTGGAATTATATTTACAACCTTACAGAACTTAACCTACCTTACGCTAACCTATCAACCCTAGCTAACTTAACCTGCTTAGCTAATGTACAAAAACTTAACCTACGACTTAATGTACGCCCTGAAATGGGCCGCAAGCTAGGTACAGCAGCGCAAGCAGAGGGGCCGGTGGCGGAACCAGGCAGCGAGCAACAGGGGCGGTAGCGCAGCTGGGCAGCGTGCAGTAAGACCAAGCAGCGGGGCCGATGGCGGAGCGGGACAGCGAGCAGCAGGGGCGGCAGCAGGTTCGGGCAGCGGGTCCGGGCAGCAGGGCTGGAAAGCGAGCAGCAGGTCCGGACATCGAGCAGCAGATCCGGGCAGCGAGCAGCAAAAGAAACCAAAAGGGACTCACCTGATGACTCTTGATGATTTCTTCTTAAGGGGCTGGCGACTGAGACCGAATGCTTCGGTGGCTCAGGTTTTAAGGTCTCAGCTCATGCCCCACTCTGCGGGTGGGGTGCAGAGTTTCAGGGTGGAAGCACACTGAGCCCGCTGGGGGATGGGGACTTGTCCAGGATTGGTGGACACCGGGGGCGCCTTTGCGCTGATTGGAAAATGCGCCGGCGCCCTTGCTCTGGTTGGTAAATGTCGTGGCGGCTATGGTCGGTGGCGTTCTGGTCGACTCGCTTGGCACGACGCGGCGCGGTGGGTCAAGAATCCCGGTGTTGCACACGGCTCCGCGAAATCGGTCTCAGGTAACATTCATTTTGGGATTATGAATTCCAAAGAAGGGCCCTTGTGTTGCACACGGTCCGAAAAATTCCGAGCCAAGTAACATCAGCTCCGGAAAAATCGGAGCCAGGTAACAACATCTATATATAAATAATATATCTAACCAAATCTACTAGACTAATTTGTCACATTATTGTTGTATAAAATCTGGATACAGAGATTCTGTGTTTGTATTTGAAACAATAATTTTTTATCATTTCTCGTATTGGCTCAGTAACAAGGTCTTTTGTATTTCATAATTGAATAAGTATCACGATGTATTAACAATGCACCTAAATACTTTGTTCTAGCTTCTTTGATTGTGATTTTGATATTAGAATTACTGGTAGTACCCTATGATTAAATACCGTACGTTCAGTTGGATCTTATGATCGCTTTGTAAAATAAAATTTATTTTACATTTTCATTTGTGATTTTCTATTTTTTTTTGTCCAAAGCTCCTTTCTATTTGTTTTGACCATGGACCGGTTGGTCGAGATGCATACATAAATATTTTACATCATCAGTATAGGAAATCACGGTATTATTCAATATTATATATGGAGTTCGATATTCCACTTTCTCGTCCAATTTTAAACTAACTTGCCTTGAACTACAAGTTTGCAGATACAATTAGTGTCTGAAACAAATACGGCTTCATGATCGACAAACTATGTATTTGTTCTGCTGTTCTGATCTGATGGTTTTGTATGAGTCTTTGGTCTTACAGTGTTGCCTCGAGTCATTCTATGTTGATTGAGTTCTTTCTCAGCTTTCGGATCATAATTAAATGAGCTACTTTCCATTGAATAAAGAAGTATTTTAATCTGACTCTTTGAGGGTTTAAGATTAGTAGATATTTGGAAGCAATTTTTTGAAATAATTAGAAGTAACCAAGTTTCAAGTTTTTTGAGCTAATCTCATTTAAAATAGCTTATCCTATTTTTGTCATGTAAAGTTTTTAACACTTAAAACGGCGATTTGGGAATTTGTTTTTCTCCAACTGGACTCAACTGTGGGGAAAGGCTTAAATAAGACAGTTTCTGTGGTCGACTAGTCAAGCAAATGCTTCCCCGTTCGAAAACCCAGCACACGGGCGAGTTCGAGTCTCGCTGGGAACTCATGGGTGTATGTGATATAGAATTTAAGTTGCATGTTAGTAGACGCCATAAACTATGCTAATAGTGCGCTCAACAAAAAAAAAGATAAATATATTTTCTACATGTTTAGCAAAACAATAGCTTTATTGTTGTTTCTTGTCCAGTTTTCATTTTTATTTTTCGCTAGTTGTATTACTTACTGTGATCATTTCCCTTTCAGGAGGCTTTCTACAATAGATAATCAATAGGTTTCATCATGGTAAGGTTGTTAAAATATTCCTGCATAGATTGGTGTTTTACATTTAACAGTAATTGATAGTTTCTGTTGCTCTGTTAGACTTTTTTTATTTTCTGCCGATTGTGTTATTCAAGATCTTTTACGTAAATTGCATTTATCTCTTTTTCTTTATTAACTAGTTAGACTTATATGGTCTTTATTATCTATTTTTTTTGATTTTAAAAATATTTTCAATTAATTAAATCAACCGCGAGAGAGCACGACAGCCGCGAGGTAAAGGCCTCAACCTGCCAAACTGGCGCACGGCGGCTCCGGGTTCGAACCCCGGCAATGACAAAAACATTTAATGCTCTCCGGCCGTCATACAAACACCTTTGGCGGTCGTAAAAAGTACATTCACTATCCACTCGCCAACCCGCCCGGCAAGCGTGGCGTTTAATTGCCAAATCCCCCCCAAAAAGGGAGGCCTATGCTCAATACTGGGCGCTAAAAAAGACTGAAGGAAAAAAAAATGCAACCAAATATGTTCTAAACATATCTATTAGTATATAAACTACTTAGAATCTAGCATTGACTGCCTTTGTTTTTGATGTATTTCCCTATGTATACTTATTATAACAGCGAAGTGTTCTAAAGAAAGATTTAGTGACAATTGGGTCTTACATCGCTTAACATAAGTTCCTTTGGTAAGTTCCAAGCCATTAGGTATTTTTATAGGATCTTCTGACCAGCATGTAGTTTACCCTTTGCTAGGCATTGTAGATTACTGTTATTGTTTGTTGCATTATAGGGGATTTTTGAGATTAAAATCGTCACCAAAAATAAATGTTTCCTAAAGTCTTAGAATATTGTTCATATTATTGTATTTTATTATTTGTTTAGACGGAAGGATATTGTCTTTTTATAGGGGGGTGGGATTGTATAATAAATAGGATTGTTTGGTATTTTAAAGTGTGTTTTATCAGAGATATCTGGGAAGTCGAATACTTCTTACGGACACTGGCATAGACCGTTGGCATTCTATTTGCAACTATAAGTAGTTCAGCCATTAGCTTAGTTTGTTGATAACAGTAGTTAACAGATTTAGCATCGCAATCATCTTTTACAGTAATTTTTTCATTATAATTTGGAGTTCAAAGAATTCGTTTGTTTATTGAGATGTGCTGTCTGTAGTACATTGAGTAGTGTAGTTAGTATACTATAGACAAAGATCACTTGCTTGTTTGTTAAGAGTACGTTACTCCAAGTTAAACTATTTTGGCTAATACTTTACTGGAGTAGTTCTAGATAGAGCTTCTATTTTAATTGCTTATTATATTTATATTATAATTCACGCACTTAAGTAATACTCATGTGTTAATGACAACTTTATTAGACGAGTCAGCCTGTCAATGGGCACATGTAGCGTATAGAGCAGCCTGTCTAAAAAACCTAGAACATTTGTTTAGAGATATCATTCGGGTAATTTTAAAGGCTATTGGGGACGATGCAATGAGATCAGCACGAATAAAGACATAGTAGCAACGATTCAAAGATATCCAGGAATCTTTTTAAAGTGATTTGCGCTCTAAAACATCAAATCATCCGGATTTATCATACTTTGACTTCTGACTATTTTCGAAACTTAAATCACCATTAAAAGAGGAGAATTTCCAGACCACGGACGAGATTCAGGCTAATTTGAGTAGCAGAAACAATCCTGAGAGAAGTGTGTGAGATTTCAAGATATTTGCGTTGAAGACTGAGGTTATATGCAACATTTTTTGTGCCTTGTACCTTTTTTACTAGATATATAGATTGTTTGTTACTGCAATTGTAGTTTTTGTATTATGACTCGATATTGGCGGGATATACCAAGCATAATAAAATAGTGTTTAAAAGCCAAATTAAACACATTGCCTCTCGTAGTAATTATTTTTTATTATATTTGTGTTTTGGAACGACAAACGTGTATTTATTTTTTCGATCAAATTTAAAGAATCTTAACTGAAAACTTGAAAAACATCTAGGAGCTGTAACTTTAAATTGACAAAACCCACCTACTTCGCTATCTAACTGTTAAATCTTAATTAATCATGTGCACAATACAGTTCATTCAAATAAAAAAAATTAACGTCAGTTAATTTAATGTTTTGGAGCAAACAATTACTCAGGAACACAATACTGTTTTGCTATGGCGTAATCACTGAAATTTGTTTGTATGGCAGTTCACTATAAAATAAACACGTACATTAATCATTTTGGATTACATCTACCATTATCATATGCAAGTGTTATATTTCACACACATAATGTGATTTTTCTATCAAAATTATTTATATGGTGTTAAAATTGCCTTTAGTAACGCTGTATTAATACAACTTGAAAAGTGTTGTTGTAAATGTTTAAGAACTGTGATATGAGGTGCAGAGTAGACAAAAATAAGTTTGACTTAGGTAGTTAATTCTTTTTTATTGTCCGAGATACATTCATAAAAAAATGAAATTCGACCTACATCTCACTAGCGTACATAGCCCGTAATGAATGTTGGATTAATTAGTATTCGGCTTCTTACTTAAGAATGTGACGCTAAATTTAATTTTACATAAAAGTTCTGAATGCAGGTTTGAAAGGTTTTCATCTGTGTTTAAGCGTTAAGTATTGTCAACAAAAAAAAATTTATTTTGACAAATTTGGAATATAGTTATAAAGAGATGGTTTAGAGTTCACAATAAGTTATAAAAACCTGTCTTTTACACCTAGAAAAATACATTACTCAATGCAGTTTTGAGGAGAAAAAAGGGGGAAAGTGTAGCATTCATTAGGAGTTAACTGTGACTGCAAAACTTTAAGTACATTCTTCAGATAAACGAAATGTTTATAAATTTGTTGTGTCTCTCTAAATCACACTTACAAAACTACTACAGCGCTATGATTCAAAAACAAACAATTGCACACTTAGCGAATTTAAAAGTAACCGTCCACCTAATTAAATTATCAAAATATTACATTTACGTCGTAAGCTACCGCTTAAAGTATCAAATGATATCAGTGTACAGGGTTTTTTTTCAAGAACCTATTCTCACGTGATTTAGTGATATCTAGTATAAAAGCTACTTTGGCAATAATTTTTTATTCCCACAAAAACACAAATTTGGATCCAAATAGAAACAGACAAGACTTATAAATTCAGTATTATATTTATGTAAAAAATAATTAGTTTTGAAGAAATATATTTCATCTTGATTTACATATAACAAATACATTTGTGAAAAAACTAAAAAACATGAATAAAGGTATATGATATAAAATAATAAGAACATGTTTATGCTAAATATTGTTTATGGACTGAAAAAAATGACCAACGAGGAAGTACTAAGAAGCATTCATAAAGACCGAGAACTGTTCACCACAATGAAACAAAGGAAAACTGCTTATAACTGCAATTAATCTTAGAAGGAATAGTAAGAAAACAACTGTCATGGGCATGGAATATAAGACAATAGACTGAACTGAGAACAATAGGGGAACTAGTCAACACGACAAGAAATAAAGAAAAATTCAGAAATGTGGCCGCCAACATCCAATAGAGTGGATAGACAGTCGAAAAAGAAGTCTCAGAATGACGATACCAAAATACAAGTGTAAAAAATGTGTGATTAGAGCGTTAGATATTTTGTTTCAATTAAACGTTTATATATTTCTTTATTATTTATGATCTTTTAGACAGTATCAATTCTAACAACTTGCATATTTATCCTATATTCATATTGATTTTGCTTTCCCCTCTCTCCTATTATCGCATTCATTACACTTTCGTTCATTTATTTGTGTAATTTGTATACGGCCTTTGTAATCGGTCTTCTAAACTAATTTTCGAATAAAGTATTGTTAATGGCACATAAATGCTAGCTATATCAGAATTATGAAAAAAACCTTCTAGCTTTTTAGACACTCAAATTGAAAACTTCCTAAATGTAAATCTAACAGCTTCACTGATTACCACGCTATCTCTACATGTTCCAAACCCTAGTCTCCGCTATTTTCTATTGTCTCACAGTACTCTCCTATATTGCTTTTTTTCCCCTTCCTCTCTTATTTTTTGCTTATTCATTTATAAGTTTTACTTTGCTTTCAGCTTTTATCTCCAAAGCGATTTTTATAAACTTGTTTGGGATACATACTTTTAAAAATCTTTGCACGTGCCTATACTATTTTTATAATTATTTCCTGTATTACTTCACTAATGATTCTTTTCAGTTTTAGATCCTATAGTTAGATCTTCTTCATTTCAGTTGCTTTAGAACTTTTTCTGATTTGGATTTCAACAGCAATTTGCTCTTAGTAATAATACTATATATGAGATCTTTATTGTTCTTTGGCATATGTAGATCGTATAATATACCAGTGAATTATTCTTATTTTTAATTGCTTCGTCTAGTGTCCCGTCTTCTGTTATTTCTATTCTCAAGCGCTTGTACTTTCGGCAGTTCAGTATTTTTGTACATTATTTACTATTATATCTTGTTGAGTTTCTCCAATACAAATGTATTTCGTATTTGACATTTATTTCTAGTTACAATTTCTTTGCCATGTCACATTTTTGTAGTATCTAGCAGTATATAAAGTTAGTCTCCGTGAGTATAGATGTTTTATTGGCCGCGCTTCGTTTTTATGACGTCGCGGGCATTTTCCAGTCGATGCTTATGCCGGCTGATAACATGTCCGTGTTGATCTGAAATTGTACGCGATAACAGTAGAAGACACCGAATTACTGGTGATGGTCCGGATATGTGGCCGGCTATAGCAGTCGCTACAAGTAAAATGCCTAGAACACCTAGAGGATATCTGTTCTCTTGTAAGAGTTCTTGGGGAGTCGTTCGCGGGAAAATATGCGCTCCAGCAGTCTCGACCAGTACCACCGAGTCGCCTTCACCTATACCTTCCTTGTCGGAGAGTGAGAGAGGGCTTTAAGCCTGTTCGCCGTGTCCGTCATAGAGCCAGGGTATCGATGGTTCCGCCCTCTCCCCAGCTCCGGCGACATTAATTACTACCACTACTGATGTTTTTGAAGCCCCTGTCTGGACGCACCAGCCTGACTTTCTGTGAGCGTCGTATTGACTTCATCAAAACCAAGAATGTGGCAGATAGAATTTCCACTCATACCGCCTAAGTCTAGGACTACCAGTGTTTAACTCGCTTCCTTGTCGAAGTGAAGATTTGGCAGCACTTCCACATGCTCAAAGCAGATAGGCCACTCCAGGTTGTGATACGAGGTGTCCTCTAGGAGGAGCTGAAACAGAAACTCCAGAAGAACAACATCCTCATCCTCAAAACGTGGAGGATAAGGAAAGACCCCCACCGCCGCCCAATACCGCTCGTGTACCTTGAAATTGAACAGAACTTGATAAGGACAAGAAGCTCTTCAACGTCACCGGCGTATTTGATGTGGTTGTTTTAGTGGAACAACCACATAAAAAAATAATTAGCCCGTGCCATCGATTTCAATATTTTGGATACGCACAGCATTGTTGTTGCGCCGGTTTTAAAATGCGTAAAATGTGGCAAGAATCACTACATTGGGGAATGCAAAAAGCTGTGGAGTGAACCAGCTACTTGCGCCAACTGCCAGGGACCACATTTAGCTAGCTTTAAGGAATGCTTTGCTTATCCCAAGCCCCACCCCTTTCCAAACGACGACCAAACCAGTGCGAAGCTGCGCTGCAGCGATCAGATGAGATACTGCAAACCCTCGACCGCAGCCAGCCCCACGACGTTTACGAACCACCAAGGCTGGGCTACCATTACAGAGCTCCTCCAGAACGTAGACGCCTTGTGTTTCTGGAGGTCTTTCAGAACCTCACAAATTTCCTATAGGTGATTACGAAGTTGATGTCCCGCAAGGAAGACTTCACCGCTATCCTTGACATGTTCAGAATTCCCTGAACACCTGGGTCGCCCTTAAACTTCCGGCACCCTGAAGCTCCTAAGAGGTAACTAACATTCAACGCCTTCCCAGAGAAGAATGGTTAAGGATTCAGATCCAGATACATTGAATCCCAACCATGCTACGGCCAAGGTCTACAAAGCATACCAACTATCGGAAAAGAAACTTTTACTATGGATTAGAAATTGCATTTTTCCAATTGTGGTTTAGTACGTGTATAAATAAGTTCTCAGCTTTAGATTTCACAGGACCCAAATCACCGTTTACATGTAACGTATTAGTACGCCCTCTTGCGGTTTTAAAGCAATGACATTTGATTTTTCGAAACATCATGCGATTTGGCGTTTGATGCACTTAACCTCAATAATCAGCTGTGTTCACGATGGCAATCACAAAAGAGCATATTCGATTTTCTAACCACTTCGCGCTTCATCTTAAGAAAAACGCTGCTGAAGCCACCGAAATGATTTGTGCTGCATATGGTGAGAATGCTGTAAGTCATCCAACATGCAAAAAGTGGTACCAGAGATTTCGCGGAGGAGAGTTTAGTCTTGAAGATCAACCACGCGCTGGACGCCCTCAAACATTTGACACGGATGAGCTGCAGACGCGTTAGGCTGGGAACTTCTCCCACATGCGGAGTATAGCCCAGACGTGGCCCCTTCCGATTATCATTTATTCCGGTCGTTACAGCATCACTTGGCTGATACGCACTTTAAAACAGAAGAAGAAGTCCGAAAATGCATCGATAACTTTATCGTCTTGAAGACGGTGAGCTTCTAGCACCAGAGAATTCGCAAGCTACTCGACAGATGGAAAAGGTCATCAATGCCAACGGAGAATACTTTGATACTTAAGCTTTTTTTGTTTGTTTTTAAATAAAACTTTAATTTTGCAGAAAAAGCTGAGAACCTATTTATACACGTGATTTAAATTATTAACCATTTGTAACCAACAAAACCCTGAAACAGAACTCTTAGTAAGTGCTTACTGGGCTTCTCATCTTTCTGTTCCATCCCAGCTGAGACTTCACTTCAAAAACTTTATAAAAGTATTAACTCGGTAAATTGATTTAAGTTTCTCTAAATGTTCACAATTACAACAAAACATGCTAGAACTTTGTAAACACAAGCTTTATACAAGTATAATAGAAGATATCAACGTTTTTAATTGTAAAACAATTTATTTCGTCACTTCAAAACGAATAAGAAAATGTATCTTAATATGTTGAATTCAATGTCAAGCAATACTTTTGAATGTTGTTTAGCGGGAATATGGAATAGGCTGACCATATCCTTGCTTATATTAAATCTCTACGAAAATAACATATATAAAATTCAAGAAATAGCTGTAAAGCACGATGACCAGAATTAGTTGAACGGAATTCGATTAAAAAAATTAATTCAGGATGTAACAGTTTTTTGTCCGGGCCCGCGTTTAATTAGCTACACATCAGTCGGGAAAATCAAACGCCCGCATTAGGGGGCATTTACATATAAAACAAATTAAATAAAAGAGAAATAATGTTTGGCGTCTATAAATCCGAAGCGAGGAATTTGAAAAATCCCAGAAATAAGTTAAGAATATCGTCAGCATTAACAAAATGCTCGGCGCATCTTATTTGTGTTATTTATCTGGCAGGCCGGCCGGCTCGGCCGCAGGTTTATTGCGCGGGAATATCCCAATCTGGATGTAAAACATCTCGTCGTGTTCTGTAGCCGATTATAATCTGATAGCGCGGCGTAAATCTTTCTAATGTAATTTTCAACGAATGGGCTTTCTCGCATTGGCAGCAGAGCCGCTCCGCCGCTCCGCCGCCCACCGCGGGCGCAGTCGATCTTAATTAGTGGTTATAAATAATTCTGACATAAATTAATTAAAAATTAATTGCTATTTGTTCGCTTGCGGTCGGCTAATGAGCGGTGTTTGTTTAAGCGTCCGTTCTTAACAGCTATTTCGCCATTGCGTTGTAATGTCCGAGCAAATAGGCGTCGTTAAATCACTGCCGGCCGATCGCAACTTTTGTAGATCAAAGCAGCTCATTTCGCGTGCGCTTTAATTAAGATTCAATTGCGGGGTTTATGTTACACTGACGCATTGAGAATGCGGCCCTGATTACCTACGCCGTACAATCATACTCGGCCAATTGAAAACTGCGCCTGTAAATGAGACGCTTTCATCTACAACATACTTATCGCACTGGAAAATAAAGCCTTACTATTTTCTGGCAAGTACAAACAATCTCATAGTTTTTACTTATAATTTGAAACACTTTTTTATGTAATTGAACTAGAGCTATTAGTTTTAAATTATTAATAGACTTCTTTTTACTAGTCGTAAAAGATATGTTAAATATTACCTTTAAGTCGCAGTTTCAAGGGATATGAATTTTATTCACTAGGGATTTGGCAGTATAACCCGACCCAAAATTTATAAATACTGTCACCTTCACATAATGATTACCATATCTGTCTGATCATTTTAAGATTTCTTCTATTCAAAATATTCTGAGAGACACCAAAAATTAACATATTTCTCACAATAGATGCCTAGACTTTCTATGCTACTTTTAGGGCGGTACAGGTAATGATATTCTTAGGAGATCATAAAGCTGAAGGTTTAGAATAACAATACTTGCTTAGGGAAACTGAAAAACCCAGCGATTTCTAAGGTTTTAGTAGGCATACTACGTGAAGAGTTGAAACATCCTAAATCGTTACCATATAGCTACAGTCTCACTAATGCTCCGAAGTCTTGCCAGAGCTATGATCTTTCTCTAACAAAACGAATTTCTCAGGATCTTGTCTAATCTTTCTATGTAATCGTCTGTTATATTGGAAGTTTTCCGCTGCCCTCTACAATAGTCTACCATCATATTATTATTATTGTATCTGAGAACCTCTAGAGCATCTGAACAACCAATAAGACCATAGTAAGTGTCTTCTAGAAAACCACCATTAAAAAATCACGGGACTACATGCGAATAACTAATGTTAAGCACAGAAATGTTGCTCCATAAATAGTTGGCGGAGAAGGATTGCATTAAATGTGTTATATTCCTTCAAAAGTAGGCTCAAAATTATTTTAAAAAGGATTGGTTTTTACTAATAACTTTTTTTAGAACCAAACTGTAAAACAGAATGAATATGTGATTTTGCACGGGGTTGCTAAGATAAATAAGAAAAATGAATAAACTGAAAAAAACATTAAAATACAATAAGAATTAAGTTTATTTACGTGAAAGAGCACAATTAAAATAAATAGTATTGAGAATCATATTATTCAATCAAACCCTTATTAGCGGCCACGACCTTCTCGAGCCGGATCCTCAACCTACTGCAGACCAACACAACTTTTTGCTTGTCGGCATGTGTCATTACCTCCATGATGGAAACCTGAAGCCGTTCTTGGTGTTATGATACCTCTCATCGACCTTCGCCTCAACTACGCCCCACACGTAATAGTATAGGGATCACAGTCGAAGCTAGAAGATAGTCACAAGGGGTACTACAAATTGTTGTATGGGTCTTTCTTACGTTGTGAACTCGAACGAAGTTTTGTTAGAACACGTACTCTCTCCTAATGGCCACTTCCTCTAGCCAGGGCCCGAAAACTGTGTCCATCACGCTGATATAGCTTTTGTGGTCACTTCAGGCTTTCTTCAAAAAATGGAGCACAATCCCCAACACCATTACAGAGGTGGAAACTTTTGTATACATGACGGTAGACACTTCAGAAGCATCTTAGTAGATGGAAATCGTAGGTTATTCATCATCTGAAGTCAACTTGTGCGCATAACACGGCCTTTCGGGTTTCCCGCAATACAACCTAAACAAATTCTGGATTAACCACGAAGACCCCGTAAAAGCGTCATACAATATATTTGCATTTGACCTATACAATCTTGTTGAGAGAAGATTAGTTTTTACTATATTCTGTAAGACTTTGTAATAGTTGAAAATAAACATCTAAATAACGGACAATTTGAATAAAATAACTTGAATATTTAAAAAAAGTAATATTCTACTTTGAGGTCACAAATGTGCATCTTTCATTCCTGTTCTAGATATATCAATCAAAACATTATCTTTAACAAATCTAATTACTAGATATTACATTGATATATTTGATTATACAGCAAAATTATTGAATTTTACGTGTTTAGTTCGGAAGATGAATTTATGAATTTACGTGAATACATTAGAGGAGATCTTTCATATTAGATGCGTACTGCCGTAAGTCAAAATTATATTTATTATTTGTAAAACTCATTTACAAATGAGCTTTCAAACCTTTTTGACGACCGGAGATTCTGTTTTTTTATTATCCTTATTCTTCACTTTTTCCTCTACGAAGATTACAATATGTATTAATACAAGAGTTTAACCTTTTGACCAGTGTTTAACAAAAGCGAATGAGTTACTATGCCGGTCGTGTTTCATGTCGTCAGCCTCAGCTTTCAGATACACAACATACATATATATTGGATTCTATCTAGTATAACTCTTTTCCAAGTTCTACTCAGCAGAGCAATAACATTCCGATTATTACGCTTTTATTTTTTCACATTCATTAATTTAATTTAGAATGTCTGTAATTGTCTTTTAAAGTTTTGGTCTAACCTTAGTAGGTGGACTGGAGAACAGTCATTGTGTTTACTAGAAAAATGGATAGTTCTATATATGCGTATCTACCAAAAGTATGATTTTCCTACTTTTAGCCAGAAGTACAATTTAGTTTCTTTCTATTTAAATAGCTATGCAGGCATTCAGGTTTGCACTTAATTGACGGCACTATATATTTTTAAACTGTAAAATAATGATTCCAGTTTTATCGAAAACAAAAAAGTTATATAAAATATATTTTTCATATTACATCATGGGTTGATTAATCAATGACCAGTTTGTTTTTGTCAATATCTCCGGGTTGCTTTAAAATAAGTGTTTTTGAAAACAAGTTCTGTCATTTCATTAACTATTAAAACTATTTAAGCTTTGCTACTACAACCTTCGAAGTACAAAATGATCTAATGCGTTGAATGTTGAATTCTTGATTTTTTCTTGTTTATATTTTCCACCGCAAAAGGATATTTATAAATTCATACTCTTATTACACCAAACAGTACTACTTTTTTCCTACATTCTATTTTTCTTTATTCCAATAATCCAAAAAATGTTTTCGTTTTGTAATACAGGGTTGTATCCAGAAGCAGTAGGACTGTTTCTTTTTCCAGCGCGCGGGGCGATGGAGGGGGGTCTGCAAGGCCGGATGTTATGGAGGGGAGCCTTGGGAACAGGTTTCGACCTGAGGCAGTCGCCTGCTTGCGTTAATTGAGTGTGGACCACTGTTTTAGTGACCTGTTGTGACGCCTCGTCGTCAGTTACGATGGAGCGAAATTTGGAGCAGCGGTAAGCCATAAAGTTTTGCTACAAATACGTCAGAGCGAAGAGTGGCACACCGCACAATCATCCCGTAAAAAGAAGGCCAGACTGTCGAAATCGAAAGTGAAATCGATGTTGATTGCATTTTTTGACCGTCGTGGCATTGTCCATAAGGAGTTTGTACCTCCTGGACAGACTGTAAATGCAAGATTTTACGTGGAAGTGCTCACACGGCTGCGAAATCGGATCACACGCGTGCGACCAGACCTGGTGGGGAAGTGGAAGCTTCACCATGAAAAAGCGCCGTGCCACGGCGCGTGGATTGTGAGGGATCTCCTGGCCAAATTCGGCGTGTCCACGTTGCCTCACCCCCCCCTCCCCCTACAGCCCTGATGTGGCACCGCCGGACTTCTTCCTGTTTCGCCGGATCAAGAGGCAGCTCAAGGGGAATCGTTTCGAATCTGTGGAAGCAGTCCAAGCGGCAACGACGAGCGCGCTGAACAGCATCCCGGAGGACGACTTCCAGAAGGCCTTCGCAACCTGGAAGGCTCGCTACCAGAAGTGTGTGAATGCCCAAGGGGCCTATTTTGAAGAGTATTAAGTCGATGTACCAAAATGTTCAATATTTTTTTTTTAATCAGTCCTACTACTTTTGAATACCACCCTGTAGTCTAAATGCTTCGTTACTAATCCAATATTTATTTTTGAAAATTGTCGATCACTTTTCCTCGGTGCATTCTGTTTTACAGGCGAGGATATGGTAACCGAGTATTGGATTAATAAACATAACATACTAAAATCAAAAGTAGAAAATGAGTAGAGACAATAATTGTTTAACAACCACTGCAGACCATCACGTGAAAGGAAAATGGAAATGTGCCACATTAAATCAATAATAGGTAATTATCACAAAGAAAAACGAAAATGCACTGTTTTGTCTTCAAAAAGTGTTAACAACTGGAAGTAAAACAGTCCTCCGTTGAGATTTTAAGGAGATGGCAGCTGGCAAGGGCAAAAATAGAAATAAGCAAAAATTCAGAAATGTTAGCACATGAGATATCAGAACTTTATTAAATGAATAGACTTGATATACCGATCTTTTGTAAAATAAGGTAGACAAAGAAAACATCTGGGGCGTTTCACGTCAACTCTCCTAGTGTAGCGCGCGAGCGCTAAAACACTCATTTTCAGCTCACGATTGCGGCATTGTAATCCACTTGAAAAAAATAATGAAAATATAGGATCAATGTATTTTTTCCTCAACTTTCTCATAGTGTAATCGGTTTTCCGAAAAAATGTCAACTTAACCTCGAAAAAATACAAAACGTGTTTTTTCTCAAAGAAGGGCTTTATTAATATTTTTCTAAATAGCACCAATCGAAAGAGCAGGATTTTTTACATTGGCATAGAAAAAAGGTAAAGTGATTCCCGCTGAAACTGAAATGGTAGTCAAACATTTTTATGAAAACGACAAAGTAAGCCGACTTATGCCTGGCATAAAAGATTATGTATCTGTGAAGCAAGATGGCGGCACAAGAAAACATGTTCAAAAACGATTGATTCTTGGCAATTTAATTGAAATTTATTAATTGTTTAAAAGTGAAAATTTTTCTATCAAAATCGGGTTTACAAAATTTACGCTCTTAAGGCCATCGCATTGCGTTTTAGATGGGAGAAGAAAAACAAACAAAGAATTGTTATTGTTATGTTCCATATAAATGTAAATATGTAAATAAGTAAATACACATTTTAGTTTGGTTAAATATATTTTACTTTGATGCAAAAAGGTACTGCTCAGCTGTATTTTTAGATGTAAAACAAGCGTTCGATAAGGTTTGGCATGATGGCCTGCTATTTAAGATCAAACCTTTACTGCCTCCGGATTGCTTTCTACTTATTAAATACTACCTCGCTGACAGACACTTTCTGGTCAAACATGGTGAATATACAACAACTTTATTTCGCATCATCTCTGATGTCCCTCAGGGTAGCGTGCTGGGGCCGGTCCTCTACCTGTTATTTACTGCCGACCTACCAACCTCCAGAAAAATCCTGACAGCTACATATACTGACGATACTGCGGTGCTCGCATCTGATTTTGACTCTCTATTGGCAACCCAAAATCTGCAATATTACCTAAATAATCTGCAACAGTGGTTTACGAAGTGGCGCATTAAGGTCAATGAGACAAAGTCCTTTACAACAAGACGAGGCACCTGCCCACCCGTCACGCTAAACAATCAACAGCTCCCACAATCTGAAAGTGTCAAATACTTAGGACTTCACCTTGATAGGCGGCTGACATGGAAAACTCACATCTGGACGAAACGAAAACAACTAAGCCATCAGTTTCGAAAAATGTACTGGCTACTAGGACGCAACTCGCAACTGTCTCTGAATTGCAAAATCCTCCTTTACACAACTATACTTAAACCGATCTGGACATACGGCATTCAGCTCTGGGGAACAGCTAGTCATTCCAACATCGAAATTCTGAGAGGTTTTCAAGCTAAGACGTTGCGTAACCTCGTGGACGCACCATGGTATGTATCCAACGAGATTATACGTCGTGACCTAGGCATACCTTCAGTAAATGAAGAAATCCAGCGTCACACGGTACGTTACTATGACAGGCTTCATGTGGATCTTCCAAACCGCTTCGAGTGAGTGATAGCGTGTGTGCGCGAGTTCATAGTGCCATTTAGCTGCAAGCCAAACTGACTTACTACCACTTAAGGAATTTGTTATTGAACTCTTTCCTTCACGATATGCATGTACAGTACCACATAATTTACTAAATGTCAAATTTTGACAAATTGTAAAGTTCCTCAATAAAATAAAAATAAAAAAATATTAGTAAAAGTCATTTACAAGTAACAAAAACGTTAAGTGTGCGTCGAGCCGGGCCGGGCCGAGTGTCCTGACGGCGCGGCACCAACTTTATCGCTTAATATCTCAAAAACCGAAAAACAGTATTTTGAAAATTTCTATACCGTTGTAAAAAATCCTGCTCTTTCGATTGGTGTTAAAAATGCCCTTCTTTGAGAAAAAACACGTTTTGTGTTTTTTCAAGGTTGACATTTTTTCGGAAAACCGATTACACTACCGGAAAGCTGAGGAAAAAATACATCGATCCTATGTTTTCATTATTTTTTTTAAGTGGACTACAATGCCGCAATCGTGAGCTGAAAAGTTAGTGTTTTAGCGTTCGCAGACTTGACGTGAAACGCCTCATCTATGGAGTAGGTGGTATTGAATAATTAACACAGCAGCAGACAGCCGAAATTTTGGAGTGCAAATAATAATTAGGAAAGAGGTAATTGAAAAAGGAAAAAAGGCGTGTCCTACACAGCCAAAAAATTATTTTAGTGAAAATAGCTACAGCTCCAAATGATGCAGTCGTCTTATGTCTACAAATGACAACCACGGGACATGAAGAGCAAGCAATAGAAAAGATGTACGAAGAAATGGGGGGCTGATTAAATATATCAAATGAGACGACAATTTAATACTTCTAGGAGGCGAAAATACAGCAATAGGAGAAGAAGAGAAAGAAAATGTAAAAAATTTTAAATAAACGTTTAAATAATTGTGTATGCAGCACTCTCTAGCAACAGCAGCATGTGCAAAGGAAATACAGATGGGGGCAATAGAAGATTACATCTTAATAAAATATTGTTTCAAGAACCAAATGATAAATTGCAGAAGCTTCCCAGGAGGAGATACGGATAGCCATCACAATCTAATAATTATAACATGTAGTCTAAGATTCAAGAAATTAAAAAGAAAAGAACAAAAACATGTACACTGAAAAAATTACAAAAGAAAAACATTAAACATAAATTAAACGGATTACAGAAAAATTGTACCAACAACATTAAGAAGAAATATGGAAATACTAAATAGTGCAGTGTAGCAATCAGTTGGGCAAAAGTCAGATAAGCAAGCCATAGAGAACCAAAGGGACCCTAATATCTAAATCCTAAAATCTAATAAAAGAAAGAAGATCATTTAAAAATTACACAACATTACAAGGATAACAAAAGTAGAATATGTATGAATGCAAAGAAAATATGAGATTACCTGCAAATATATAAAAGCATTTTATAGAGAACTTGAAAAGAAACAACAATCGATATAAAATGAGAAGAATAAATTATTATGGAATCCGAGAAAACAACCAACACTCGGAAAATTATATAGAGGAATTATACAATCACAAAAATGACAAATGGCTTTCTGACAATAATTAAACAATCAATAACGAGAACATTATATATACATTGGAGAGGCAGGCGTGTAAATAGCCGCTCTCGTGGTGCGGTGTGGAAACGTAGTACGGCCCGTTTGGAACGTCAACCGAGAAGGCCCAAATCGTCCCTTAAACGGCCGTCGCGTAAGCGGATGGGGGCGGCTACCGATATTAACCAACGAATATTGCCAAATCGCTCACCTGAATCGGCTTCGGCTTCGGCTTCGTCGGCGATTCCAAGGTGGCCACCTCTGCGCTGCGGATCTGGTATCTGCGGGTAGCGAATGTTTCTTGCGGGGTGAAGACACGACCAAATTGGCCGAGCTGCGATGCGTGAATGATTCTTGCGGGTTAAGACACGACCGAATTGGCCGAGCTGCGGATTGCGTGAATGTATGCGGGTTGAGACACGACCGAATTGGCCGAGCTGCGGTGCTTGAATATTGCCGGGCTTCGCGCCTGGCTTGGCGGCAGGTCTTTGCGGGCAATTTTCATTCGCCAGCACCTTTCAAATCAAAAGGTGCCGCCGACGGCGTATGCAGACTTGTCGGCTGAGCAAAAGCCCATATGCCGTTTTGTGTGCGACGGCAAAACGTAACAGACATCACAGCCGCCAGCATGCCGCCGCGATATAAGCGGTTCAAGGGCGAAAAGGCCGCCACACCATACATGATGAGATCAGAATCCAACAGAGCAGTTACAGATTTAATAAATAAAAAAATTTCTTCTTGTGGCTACATATCAGCAGAAAAAAACCATGAGAGAAGCAAACCGTAATATACTATATGAATTAATCTCTCCAAAGAATTTAACAGAAACTGCATTAGAATCAACATCATTATACCGATTACAAAAAAGGGAAGAAATGAGAAATGTCAAGAAACTAAGCCTGATATCACATATGACCAAAATAATAGAATCGGTTATAGAAGAAAATAATACTTTGCATGAGACCAATTCAAATTTAGAAATAGCTCGGGTACCTGGAAAGCATCTTTATAAAAGAAAAAGATTGAGAAAAGGGCAAAAGACTTATATAGCATTTATAGAGAGGGTCGATAATTTTGAGTCAAAATTATTTGAAGTGTTATCAAAAATAGAATTAGAAAAAAAAAACAAAAATAATAAGTATCTTCTACAAGGAACAGAGGGCAATAATCTCCCACGGGAAATAACAAAAAAAGCAGAAATTAGAAAAAGTGTTCCAACAAGGCTATGCTCTGTTGCTACTTCTATTTAATGCTCATATACAAAACGCGCTGAATCGATTCAGAGAAAGAAAAAGTAGGGATAGGAATAAAGTACAAGAAAAAAAAATAGATATATTGAGATATGCGAGCACTGTAGTAGTGGTAGCTGAAAACGAGGAAAATTTAGAACATCAGTTCTTAGAAATGAACAAAGGCCAAAATGACTACAACACGAGAATAAATAAATCGAGAACTACGGCGATAGTATGCGATAAAACAGAACAACAATAAACAATAGTCTTCCAAGAAAGACAACTTCAAAACGTTGAGAGTTTCGATATTTAAGAAAAGTGACAACAAAACACGAAAGAAGCAAAAAACAAACATAATTAGGTAGGCAAAAGCAGCTTTTAACAAAAAAAAAGTTTAATATCTAATAGGATCAAAAATCAAAGATTAAAAATCAGAAAACAATTTTTTAAAGCTATTTGTCTGGAGTATAGCACTGTACGAGTGAAAGAGAGCTGGACGGATTCCAATCAGAAACAAGAAGATTATAAGTTATAAGGTCAGATGGGTGGATCCAAGTCAGCAGTACTAGCAAGAATACAGGAAGAAAAACCCCTCTGAAGGGATATAATGAGAAGAAAAAACACCCTGACAGGGCATATATTAACAATAAAACATGAAGGTATATTGACAACAATTATGATAAAAGGAAAATGCATCAAGAAAACTCAAATCAAAGTATATGCATCAGATAATGAGAGATACGCATTTCCGAATATATACAAATTTAAAAAGAATAATACAGTGTAGACGAAACTGAAAGACGGTCGTACAACAAACTAAAAAAACAGATTGATAGAAGAAAGGAACAAAAAGTGATATACAATTTGTAAAGTCTTAAATAATTGCGTCTTTTTCAAATTCACGTTCTTTGAGTTATGCAAATTGCTTTGTTATTTGGCTAGTAGCCATTAAACTTAATTTTTTTAATTTGCTTTGTTGTAATTTTGTTATTCAAAATATCCATATTCTATAGATGTTTCATTTAATTGCTTTATTGATAACACTTATTTTTTACAAAATTCTATTTCTATCATACGCACTTTTTTGCACAATATTTACAATGAATATTATAATAAAACAACTTTAAAGTATAACATTTACAATTTATAATTGAATCAATTTAATGTAACATTTCACATTCCTCCCATTTCCTCCCACTAACGCTAAGAAGCTCCATTGCTCCAAAAGCAGCGTGGCCCACTTCTTCGGCCCCTCGGTGAGGTCAAAATTTGGAATGGGTTTTCTGACCTGAGTTTCATTAGGCGCTCCATCCATTCGCATTCCTAGTTAACATACCGATCCAAATCTGTAATCTGATCTTTACCATCTTATAAATATCTCGAACGAGGAGACCGAAGTCGCTCGCCGGTGTTCGAACATGGGTCAGTTATTGATTCTGAGCGTTAAATAAACAGCTATCTGCTGCGACAGCTCGGCTTCCGAACGCAGAACTATAAGTAATTAACGGCGCTTGCCATTAACATTTTTGATAAGACCGAGTTATTAATTATATCGGGCAATTAAATTGCTGCGGCGAATGCAGATGGCGGCAGATGAAGGCCCCACATTTGTTTTCTTTCCGATTTAAACGTAACTAATTGGGCTAGTTAAGATTACATATATTTTGCTAAATTTGGACTTATTAATTATTGATTATTTAATAGCGCCAGCTATTACCGGTATAGCGGGAAGTATTTAATTCGTGTTTAATTTTTATGCGTCAATTTCAGAAAAAACTAAACTTATAAATAATTCTTACAGAACAGTGATTATATGGACCGTACATCAAAATATAATTATAATTAAGTATAAAAAGTATTTTGTAATAAATGCACCCTTATGCAACAATCTCAAATATGCTCTCAGAATATAGAAAATATCTTTACGCGAGTTCAAGTACCTGGGTACTATTCAGATCCTATAACGAAGAGTTAACCTTTTAATATTTCTTATGGATTAAATCTTTCATCTGCGCGTCTTTCTTCATGCGCTTTAAAGAATTATTTTTAACTCTTGGGTACATTATACAATTTTGGGGAATTGAGATTCATTAAGCACACACAAGGAATGTTAACAATGAGATTTAGTTTGTAGGCACAAGGGACATTTCGTTAGGATTAAGCGGGTTCATAAATTCAATAGCATTCGATCTACTAACAAGCCCTTTTAACAGAGTCAAAACATGGCTTTCTGACAAAATCAGTCAAGACAAGTTTTCACATTCTTCTGATCAAAATACACATTTTAATAAAATCATCCCAAGTAATTTGCTTTGGTTTCTAGATCTAAAAATATTTCAATATCTCTTTCTCTCAGTATTCTTGACATTACTATTGCCATTTTGAAAAAAAATTTAAAAAAATCATCATTAACGAGCTCTTTTAAGTAGACACTTATATTTATTGTGAGTTCCAAACTTTACACAGAAGAACTTTAAAGTGATGCCTATACCTCATGAATCTACTTTCTCAAGAAATCAAGGAGAAGTTTTGTCTCTTTTACTGCTACAAATATCTTGTAAAGTTTTGTCTAAATTTTTAAGCTTTGCCTTCGGCGACATTACAAAGTCCCAGATGACTAATTCACACTCCTTCAGAATCCTAATGTAAACGATCTCCTTCTTAATATTGAAAATGGTGTCTGTCTAAATCAAATTGATGGGTAGTCCTTTATGTGACAAGCAATATAGTAATTCCAATAAAAGCTACTGCCAGAGCAATTTCCTGAACAAATAAACTTTAGTAAGCAGATTGGTGAGGTTAGTTTTGCAAGGATACACCAAGAAAAAAGTTGGCTTGATTCTTTGTAGACATAATTCACAATAGTCAAGTATGACATATTAACATTTTGCCAAGAAGCCTTCATTATCTCGAAGAAACTTGTTTAATTTTGGAATATATTTCTAAAAGGAACGAACACCAGTGTCGTGTGATGTACTGTTAGGTAAAGCAAACCGTAATAGTTTAGCTGCTTGTTCATCGAATTCTGAAAGAATCTAACTACTATTTTGATATAAAAACAAAATAACAGCAAAGAGTTATTCCAGCTTCAGACAAAATATTCTTTCAATTCTATTCGTCTTCTAACAACTTGCTGGAAAATCAGAATTATATATATAACCGTTAAATGTTCTAAAAATGATTGTCTTTTTTTTAGTTAAACTATCAATACCTATTTTTAAAGAACCAATTCGAAATGAATGGCATGGAGATAATAAACACATTATTAAAAATATAAATACACAAATACTCAATTACTTTTAGCGACTGAATAAAAACAAATTAAAAACATCTGAGCTATTTGAGGTGCGCGATTGATATAAACCTGATATCCTCTGATCCCAATAAACTGCACAGATGATAAGAGAAGCAATTGAGAGAATAGAGCTCCGAATGAATCTTAGCAAAACGAAAATAATGAGTAAAGACGAGGTCCATATTAGTATAGAGGAAAAAGACATAGATTACATAGATGAATATATACGAGGCGCATTCATAAAGTAAGGGCAGTTTGGTCACAGAAAAAAATGTACTCATAAAAACAAATTTTATTGTCATATTTAGTTAGGTACAATCTTACTTTACTTCTCTACATAATCGCCGTTCACTTCTAAGCATTTTTCGTTCCGCTGCAGTTCTTTAACCCCTCTGCATAGAAGCTTGCCGCCTGAGAGTTGAACCAGTTGACAACGGCGTTTTGAGTCCGTCTTCGGTTTCAAAACGTTGTCCACCCAGCCACCGTTTAAAATGCAAGAAGAGGAAGTAGTCGCTAGGTGCAAGGTCAGGACTGTACGGTGGGTGGTCAAAAGTTCCCAACGAAAATCTTGAATTTCTCAATGGTTTTGGCAGCAGTGTGAGGACGCGCGTTATCGTGAAGGAGGATTATGCCAGATGACAGTTTCCGCGGCGTTTGTTTTGATCGCACGTCTCAAGTGTTTGAGCGTTTCGCAGTACAATTCAGCTGTAATTGTTGTCCCACGTTCCATGAAATCAACCAAAAGAACACCGTCTTTGTCCCAAAAACTGTAGCCATCAATTTTCGACTTGTGTACTGAGTTTGTTTAAACTTTTCGGTTTTGGTGAGGATGAGTGTCGCCACTGCATCGATTGCAGTTTTGTTTCTGGGTTGGCGTAGGATACCCACGTCTCGTCCCAGTAACAATGTGAAAACAAATCTCCATTTTGTTGATAACGGGCCAAAACTTTCGTCCACTAGACATTTTTGCTCTTTGTGGTGGTCGGTGAGCATTTTGGTACCCACCTTGACACAATTTGCTGTATGCGAGGTTTTCTGTGACAATATTGTAAACAGTAGTGCGTCCAAGTTGAAATTTGTCAGCCAGGCCACTAATCGTCAATCGACGATCAGATCGCAGTGCTTGGTCCACTTGTGAAACGATTTCATCAGTCTGGATACTGGGCCTGCCACTCCGCTCTTCGTCATGGACATTTGTTCGGCCATTTGTAAAATAACGGCACCATTGTCTAACCTTTCCTTCACTCATAACTGTAGGTCCGTAAACCAGGCATAACTCCCGATGAATTTCAGCAGCCGACGATCCTTTTGCACATAAGAAACGAATCACAGAACGCACTTCACACTTGGCGGGATCAACGATTTTCGCGGCCATTGTTCTTTGCATTCACTGACAACAATACAATTTCAGAATCAAAACAAATGACGCTGTAGCTTCGCAATGAGTCAGTAGATGGCGCTGCAGTGGTAAAACTGTGCTTCGAAGCGCCACTATTTATATACATGCAAACGGCCCTTACTTTATGAATGCGCCTCGTACATACATACACATACAAAGCAAACTTTGGATATACTTCACAAAATCGATTTACCATGAGCCTCTTTTGGAAACCTCAGACACATACTACAGAATAAAAACATACCCACAAATCTCAAGCGAAAAATATTTGACACATCTATTACACCAGTAGTTACATATGGACTCGAAACCATGGCTCTGACAAATAAAAGTGCAAATCGGCTACAAATAATTCAAAGGGCCATGGAAAGAAAGATGTTGAATACTCTATAAGAAATAAAATTACAAATGTGCCAATAAGACAAAGAACAGGAACAACAAATATCATGGAACGAAAGCAAAACTGAAGTGGAGCTAGGCAGGCGCAGGACACTAACAACAAATGGACATCAAACGTCATCCACTAGAGATCCAGAGAAACGAGAAGAGGTAAAGCATGACTGCCGATAAGATGGGTCAACGATATAAGGAAAATAGATGGAAAGAAATTGTATGGACATACTAGCGACATACAGTTAATGCAAGTACAAAACATTATAACTTCTCTAATGATAGCAAAAAGCACTTACACAACTTAGATACAAAGAGAAATTAAAGTAAAATTTTACATCACGTTTTTAACTGCATACATAAATGTAACATTAAGAGACATAAATGCATAAACCTATGAATCTAGAGAAATTGCAGTATGCTGTAATTAAAGATAATCACCTACCCTCAGCGTTCTATAACCATGACTCATGCTTAATGGAACCGGCTTTCCTAATTAACAATGTCCAACCAACAGCTTTTTCTACTACTTCAAATCTTAGAACACCCGACCTACAACATCCACCGAAAAAAAGACTACAACCGACATACAGACCAATACCAACCCCAAGACCAGCCATTCGCAGCTTTAGAAATTACTTTTAATAAAGAGTGAGAGCCAAAATTTTGTGTTTTGTTCCTCGGAACGTGCCAATCCATACAGACTGCCAAACCAAAAGTATTTCTAATTTGTTTATCTAATTCTGATTCAACTACAAATCCTGTTCCAAAAATAAGTTTACTTCAGGGAATCATCCCTGTCCTTAGCGATTTGTTATGATTCTATCCCAGCTCATACAGCCTGTGGGTTCCAATCCTTATTTTTTATTCACAACACACTTACTATCTCTTCCTATATCCTGTTCAACTTGACAACCCGTCTGGTTGAATTATAAAAATACGAAAGCAATTCGGAAAGAAATCTCCGTTTGGTTATCAATGACAGACACACGTAAATACAGAAACTTTATTATACATCTTAGAAACATACAATAGGGCTTTACTGTTCTACACAATTGCCATGCAAATTGAGGCACTTGTTGTAACGTCTTCCATTTTGCACTGCTTACTGAACTACTACGTACACTTCCACATAATCCTCCGCCTGCTTCAAGTGCAAGCGAAAATAAAAGTTTCTTTCCGAATTGCCTTCGTATATTACTAGGAGCAGGTAGTGAGGAAGATTCAGAATCTCGCATTAAAGAATCAGTCAGCTCCGCGAATTCTCGGGAGGGTGAAAGGATTCAATCAAAAAACCAAATCTAGAAAAATAAAAAATAAAATCACAGAAAGTTTAAGATGATTCGATGGTATATATAGACGTTCAAGAAGTTGAAAAGAAAATTAAGTAGACAGCAGATCATGCAGAAACACGAGGACAGTAAGGGATATAGAATATTAGAAACATACATACACTATTTTATAATGAAGAACAAAAAGAAGGATACTCATTAACAAGAAAATGTCGTAATATAAAACGCAATATAAAACGATCTCGATAGACGTAAAAATTAACAAAATCCTTCAATGCATAGTAATACAATTATATGCCCCAACATTTATAGAAAAATAATGAAACTGAAATTTTATAGAGAAGTAATTAAGACACTAATAAAACACGATATACTTTACTGATGCGCAATTTTAATGCCAAGATAGGCAAGATAAAAAACGAAATTGAAGATGAAAATGAGATTGGACTCTTCGGATCAAGTAATAGACTTCCATAAAAAGCCCGGGTTCATACGGTGGACATGGCGTAATCTAGACGAGACGGTTAAAAATGAGACTGCCTATATCATAAGCAATGATAAAACCATTGTAAAAGATATTATTGTATTAAACGCTATAAAAGTTTGAATGTAATGTCAAGAACAAAGATAATTATAAAATCAAGAAACGAAAGATGACAAATCATATATCAAATAAGTGCAATAAATTTCGAACAACTTAAAACAAAAGAACCAAATATTAGAAAATAAAAACGGAAAAAGAGATTCCACTGCTAGAAGAGTAAAAAATAAATACGTTAAACACAAAAATAACCTAGTGCTCAGTAAAGCCGCCCAAAAAAATATCTACAAATAAAAAATAATAAAAAAGTGCAAAACAACTAACAGAAAAGAAACACTTATAAAGTGATCAAATAAACAGAATAGAAATGGTAGAACTAACGAAATAATCAAGAAGACAAAAATACAAAAACTAGAAAACTAAAGACTCTTTAGATAACGATGTGAGCTTAAAGAATACTATGAAGAAAACTAGTAATGATAAATGCTAAATGGTAAAACTAATAGACGACAATAAGCAGGAAATCCCGCAAGAAATACAAATTGTAAGAACTATAGAAAAACACTACAAATCATTGTATGAAACAAAAAAGCAATTAATAAGAAAGACGAAAGGTCGAAGAATTATAGTAACAAACGTAAGTTAAATAGAAATTTCCGAAATAACAAGTAAAGAAACAGAATCTTCTGTTAAAGCATATCTAATAGAGAAGCTTCAGAAGAAAACAACGTAATAGTTAAATCATACTTAAACAACTAAAGAAGCTTTACAACAAATGATGAACATAATATAAAATTTCAAATAACTGGTTAAAAACATTAGTAAACCTATTATTTAAAAAGGAAACATTTCTCAAATTATAGGCTAATTTGCTTACTATCGTTTTTATACAAAATATTTACAAAGCTCGTAGCACAAAGAATCGGAAACAAACTTAGCAGCTAGCAACCACGCGATTCTGGATTCAGAAAAGGTTTGAACAATCTCCAAGTAATTCCTAACATAAAAATGATAATAAAATTTACATGTCATACAACAAATATGCACTCTAAGATAAAATTGGGGTGAAAACATTGGGAATATAGGAGTAATAGATGGATATGTAGAGTAATAGAATGGCGATCTCGAG
This sequence comes from Sinelater perroti, assembly GCA_036346155.1. Taxonomy (NCBI): domain Eukaryota; kingdom Metazoa; phylum Arthropoda; class Insecta; order Coleoptera; family Elateridae; genus Sinelater; species Sinelater perroti. The sequence goes on from JARFIY010000359.1 coordinate 4,818,762, forward strand.
AAGCAGACAAGATGGACAAGCAATATAAAAAGAATAGTTGGTTATAACTAGTTACAAAAAATAAACAGGACGGATAGTAATAGAGATGACATGAGCTAATGGTGATGATGATGATAATTTCAAAAATTGCAGATATATTATTCAATTAATAGCGCATCAAAAGAATTTGCTTATTTATGCACTTAACCACGAATAAACATCGATTATTGACGAGCATAGCTTTTTGTCTATTTTTGATAGTTCTTTACGATTGTTTGTAATTGTTATAAGCAATCACTTATAAGATAACCCATGTATCGCAAGCAATGCAAAAGAAAATCATAAAATTATTTAATGGGTAATCTGCGTATACAATTGACAACCATTTTTGTACCCTTAGAAATGTATAAAATATAAAAAGAATGTTAAGTGTAAAGAAAAATCTGTGCGAACAAAGAAGAGATTTGAATTGTTAAAAACGATAGACGTTCTTTTTCTGCAAAAATAGCTTTAAAAATATCAAAACCCACAGAAAAGCATATATCAGTTAATCCTTGAAGAAGAGGTTACTAAAAAAAGACTACAAAATACTGTAACTCGTTGGTGGTTTGAGAATGTAAGTCTGTTCAATGAGTGAAAAACTTTATTTTATAGACGGTCAATGCCCCAAAATATCAAGATAAGTTAGAAAATAATCTCTTACCATCTATTTCTGAATAAACTTTTCTGTTTCTAACTATTTCTTCCAACAAGATGGCGCCGCTTGCTATACGCCAAAAAAAAAAACTAAGTATGCGGAAAACAAAATACACGCAATAAGTGGCCCTTCAAGAGTTCGGGTCTTTCACCGATAGAGTCATTATGGGGGGAAATGAAAAAGGAGCTCCGACGAAATCCGAAAATCAAAATTGGGTTGACAGTAAAAAGTTCGTAGATACAACACACTCCAGAATACATAGCGGTGTTACGCAATCGTAGACTATTTTCTTAATAGTAACATTTTTAGTTTTACGTTTTTGGGTTCTCTTAAAGAATTTCAGTTTAATCTATAATATTCATCGATTTGTTTAATAGCCATGTTGTTACTAAAGAAATTATAAATTTTGAAATAGAACCTTTGATATTAAATTGTAGTAACGATTTTATTTTCAACAATTGCAAATAGTATAGCTAAATAAATACTTTTCGCACAGGGCCATACATTGTCAACCTGTTAAGCAAAAGAGCGAAAAAATAATGCTTAAAAAACGATGCTTAAATGTACAAGAATAATTAAGCTTTATAACACATATTAGTTTTCAACATTGTATTTATTTTATATTTTACTGCTATTAGTCATTATTTAATTATATATAATTTACAATAGATTATTCCATGAACAATCCAGCACATACCTGCTATTAAAAAATGATAAGGTAACGGCTCGAAGTAACAAAAACAAAGTGACTGCCGAAATTCACCGAAATCTTTAAGCCCTTTCCTTGCCAATGCCCAGAGAAAAAATTCTACGCTACTTATAATAATTTTTCCAAATAAGTTTACCACTCAAATCACTAACTATAATAACAGTAGATAAAATAATAAAGAAGATCAAACAAAAAAGTCTTTATGTACGATCTTGTTACGAGGACGATTATAAAGGAACTGTCAAGTAAAGCAATTTGATCTTTTACATAAATGTACTTACAATGCAATCTTAACGGTTTGCACTTCCGGACCCAATGAAAAACAGCACAGACTATTATGATACCAGAGCCAAGTAAATCATCGGGTGAAACAATATTGTACAGGCCCATAGGCCTACTTCTTATACTGTCAAGTGTTCTTGGCCGGTTTGGTTCCGAAGGCAACACAGAATATACAAAGTGTAGGCAAAATAAATAGAGATCTGGAGAAAAAACACTAGACTTAACTGAGGCCTTCGACAAGGTTTACCCTACAAACTAAAAAAATACCCCATTAGATATATGAACTTAAGAGACCTTACATATCAGAATGACACTTCTTGATAAAATACAAAAAAAGAACTCCAAATTTACCACCTACATCCTCGGCAGTTCCCCAAAACCTATGTTACATTTTTTGCCCACATATTGATTGATCGCAACAGCTCTCTATGGTGATGATATGACCATCTTAGCTTCTCATGTTAAACCACAATCGCATCGCCATCAATAAAATTTAGCGATAGCTTAGGATGTGGCGAAATTAAGTAACTAAATCTAAATCTCATCTTGTTATTTTTATGAGGAGGAACAGCTACCCACCAATAGCTTTAAAAGACTAATAACTATATCACGCTAAATCAGCCAAGTATCTGGGACTACACCTTAATAAAAAATTAACTTGGTGAACAGACAGATTCAATAAGTGCAAAACAACTTAGATTACAGTTTCGTAAATTATATTGGTTACCCGAAGAAAATCAAAACTATCTTTGGAAAATAAACTATCAATCTATAAAGCAGCCTTAGAGTCTATTTGAAGTTATGGAATCCCTTTGTAAGGAACTACGTCTAAATTCAATGTGTAAATCCCCGAACGGTTTTAGAACAAAGTGCTTCGAATAAATGTCAACGCAATGATATGATACTAATCGATGTGTAACGTAAAATTTAAAACTACACTAAAAATTATAAATGAAAACTTATGCGTGACCTAATGAACGATCACGGTAAAGCAAAAAGACTAAAAAGATTCAAACCCTTCGAATTACCTATACGGTACATAATATAATTATTGATTAAATATGATATTGTGCTACTGAATCCTGCAAAATAATTATTTCTCCGTTAAATAGGTGCAGATGGCAGAATAAATAGAAGTAAAAAACCATGATTTCGCTTCTATGGGTTCTATTGGTTATTTTTTGTACTTATTTTAATTAACTGGGTCTTGTTTTTTCTATTGTCAGCTAAAAACTGCATTTCTCTCTTATTTTCATTCTTTATAATTAGCAAATATTATTATTACTCATGTAGATTCTTGTTTTCTTAAAAGGTTGAATGGAAAACTGAACGTTGCTGCAGTCTACTTGAAATAATCTCTTTTCGGTGGACTCACAAGGTTACAACATCGTGCCTCTAAATTATAGAGATTATACAAAGGAATGATTACCTGCAGCACTACATCAAAATGAGCCTTCAATTGTTGAGATTGAATCGCAAGGCCGGGCTTGTGTTGTTGCCCATTCGAGATTCTAATTAAATAAAACCACTCGTTTTCCCGGCAGCGACAGAGTCTGGCCTTGATTTGTATGTTAGAATAAACCAACTGGGGCTTCGTTGATTCGAAAATTATAACCAAAATGGCTACGGCCGGCCTTAATTGCACGATGTCTTTCATGGCAGTCTGCGGTGCTCGGGGCTTTCGCTTAACACGTGTTTTGATGTTGGCTCTCCTCGCCGGCCCCGAGCCACGCTTTGTTAGTCCTGCGGAACCCCGTCTCAAATTATGCAAACTCGGAACTTAAAGCGCGCGCGTGGATCAATCATAATTCCATTTGTAATTGCGCGGATCGGACGGCAGCGGCGTCCGGAGCGGCCGAGCCCACGGCTAAACTACTGTTAAAGTGGATTGTTATCCCGAAAGAACTCCATGAATCGTAATAATAGTAATCCGGAGTCCCCGCAGATAATAGACGTGTACTTAAATAGAGGCAGGGATAATCAGAAATTAAATGGTGGCCGTAAACCGTCGGCCAGACCAGGTGTCATGTTAATAATCGGCTCGCAGGCCGTCATTACCGAACTATGCGATCACCGTAATTACACGGCTTCGCGGCGATATTTGTTATTTTCGATTTTTATGGAAGCAAAACTTGCAATTAGATGCGCTGGGGGTGACAGATGAGTCGGTATTGACTACCCGCTGAAGACGCTAACTGATGGATACGTTCCGATGGTCGGGAGGGCCACGATTTACGGGTCAGAAACCGCACATTTTGCGGTTTGGGTCGCAGGTATTGCATCAGTCACGACTCGCCCATTTACCTGCGTGAGTTTTATATAACACTTTTGATATTTAGGATCTGGAAACAAGCGTTTAGACACTTTAAAGTGAATTGTATCTGAATCCTACTATTATGCACCATTAATCTCCTTCGGCGTTGTTTTCTTTTTTCTTTAATTTTACATTAAAGGATTGTGCAGTAACCTTTTGTATTTCTCTCTCAAATCTTTAATTGACGTTCTTAAAAATTTTAACTTTATTTTCCAACTGAATAAATGAATAATTTTTGATATTGTTCAAAACTGTCTTCAAATCTCTTCTTGCACGAAGCTCTATGGCCACGGTGTCCCAAAGCGGCAGGCGTCGGCCGTAAACCCAGAGAATCCACCATTTTCTCTCATCAGCATAAATTTAACCAACTGGATGGTCCTAGCCCGGCCGGCCTGAAGAAAGCAAATTAGAATCGCCACCCGCCACATGCGCTTTTTATGCACGGCCATTTAAGCATGCAGCCTCTACCTACCAACTTTAATGGCCATAATAACCTTGGTAGGAGAGGTATAAATTATTACTCCAGGCGCTCGAAGGCATCCATCCAATCGAATGGTGAGGAGGCCCGTTCAATTAAGGAAGAACGGGGTGCTGGTTTCTGCCGTTCGGGATGCACGCACAGAAGTAACTGCATTATCTCGTGGGTAGAGCCATATCCAGCACTCCAACCAACCGTAATTATACAATATCAGACAGCTATTTATGCAATTCGAGTCTAAGAAGTATGCGTTTAGTCAGAAATTCTTATGCTGATATTTCGTCATACGCAAAAAGTATTTTTATGGATATTAACTAGAATCTATCTACCATTATCACTTGATTTTTGCATTTATCACTTGTTGTATTTCAAAAAAGCGTAAACAGAATGAATTTGATATCTAAGGGCAATTTAATCACTAGAACTTCCATTGATTATTTTCAAATACGTCACCAGACTACTGGAAATTTAATTAATGGGTATTATATATTCCATTTGTAAACCTTCAGTGATTAAATGCGTATGTATATATACATATATATATATATATTGTTCTTTGTATCGATTTAAAATACATTGTTATAATCATTTAAGCTGGCTACTGCTGGAGAAACATACAGAGACATTTTAAAATTATACAATTGCATACTAATCAGGTACTTAGAGTGACAATGCTCACTTCTTTCACTGACCAATTTAACCTCGGTATGTAATTTTCGAGTAATCACTGTATTTGTTTTGTTGTTGTTTTTTAATTCTAGGCTAAGGCGGCTTGCGCCAAAATGTAAACAATACACGGGCCCGTAATAAGGCAAAAAGCAATACAATGAGCGGAGAAAGCACAAAAGGCATGGGCAAAATAAAAAATATGCTCTTGCAACTAGTCACTAAGCTAACAACAGTCAAAGAGAAATTAGATGCAAATGGGGAGATATTAAAAACAAAAACAAAAACCAAACCCTAAAACAATTACTTAAAGAGCAAGACGAAAGAACGAAATTTAAGGAAAGGAAAAATAAATAATAACATAGTCATTCAAGAATAACAGATGAAAAAGAAGAACAAGCGGAGGTAGAAGAAAAGATCCAAGACATTCTGGGAAATACAAACAAAAACAAACGTAGAAACTGATGTTTTAGCTATCAAAAGACTTGGTACTTTTAAGACGGGTAAAAATAAGCCAATCTTCGTAAAATTACGTACATAGAATAATAAAATATAGATCTATGAATAAACAAAAAATTTAAAAGCACAGACATCTGGATTCATGATGACTATCTGAAAAAAGTACATATAGACAGGAAACGTCTAGTAGCTCAACTGAAAAAGGCAGGATAGCCACAAAACAACCCTTAGACAAAACAAACTGATTGTGGACGGGGTTACATACGGAATGGACTGTTTTAAAACAGAAGGCACAAAACAACAAAGTGAGAGGAAACGCACTATGAGTAGCCGCTCCTCAGAGAATAGCAAACACGAACAGTGCGTGAAGAAAATAATGAAAACGGACCAAACCAAACCAGCAACAGATTAGGAAGAGACGATTAGTAAGAATGGCAACTACGCTAGGAAATAAAAATGGAATGAAAATACAAAAAAGAAGATGAAAATGGCAAAGAAAGGGCAATGGTAAGATTTGGAACATAAAAACGTTACTAAAAACAGAAAAAATTGAAGAAATTGCAAAGGAGATGAATAAATGTAAAATGAAAATACTAGCCCTTCAAGAGATAAGAGGTCAAGGGAAAATTCATGATACTATATGGAGGGAAACATAAACAGGACAGTAATGGAACTGGGTTAATGGTCAGTAAAAAACTCAAAGAAAAAATATTAAAATTTGAAGTGATAAACGAAAGAATAACCTACATAACCTAGAAAAATAAATAAGCTAGCATAACAATAGTAAATGCATACGTACCAACTGAAGACGCAGACGAAGAGGATAAAATAGAATTTCACGAATTCACGATATTCACGATAATAACAACGAAACGAACATAAATATGTATATAATCAGCACCAAGTACACGCATAGATCAGAACATAAAATAACTTGAATGATACTGGGCAGAGTAACAGAAAATCAAATAGACTGTATACTTATTTAAAAAAATGAGAGAAAATAGCCCATAACTTAAGAACGCCAACGCGGGTGCAGTACATCTTCTCCTAGTAGCAAAAATAAAACTCAAAATTTTAAAAGGGAATCAAAAATACCAGAAAAAATGGAACACTGAGGAACTGAAAAATGAAAAATAGTACAAAATTCAAAAGAAGGAAAAATCAGAAAGAACATACAGGATGAATATCTAAAACGCCATAATAGAGACAAAAGGAAAAATGCTAGGACAGGTAACTACTGAAAGGAATAAATGGTTAGACGAAGAATCCATGGAATATATAGAACGAAACACAAAGCCCGACTCAAATGGATAAAGACCGGAAATAAAATAAATATAAAGAAAAAAAACAGCAGCTACAAAAGTATGTAAAAGCAAAAATAGGAATGGCTACATAATTTTATAGACAAAATGTAAGCAAATAGTAGAATCAACACGAACGTAATTAACTATATCAGAAAACTGATCCACAAGAAAATAACTAGAACTGAAAGGATTGACGATGAAAAATGGGAGAAATATTTCAGGGAACTATACAGAGACAACAAAGTAAATACAAAAAGTAATAAGACAGAAAGAACACACGATAAAATAGAAAACTAAAAGTACGCAGAAGACAAAAAACAAATCCAAGAAATATTACAGTGGACAGACACGTGTTCAAAAGCGTAGAGAAGTAGTAGGGAGTAAGAATTAACGAAAATAGCGACAGAAGCGAAATAATCTAAGAATGCATGCAGGCAAGAAATCGACCCTATTACTACTGTTACACAATAGACACATTGAAGATTAAGGTGTATAAATCGACAATCCGACCAGTAGTAACTTATGCTAGTAAAACAATGAAGAAAGATGAGAAAAACTTGAGAGATTTGGAACGAAAAATCATTAGCAAATAATAGACTCCAAAAAAACAAAAAAAAGGGAAATACAGAAGGGCGATGAATTTTGAAATAAGAAACATACTACAAAAAGACATAGTAAACTTTATAAAATCACAACAAACTAGATGATATGGACAATTCATAGGAGAGACCCCAAAGCAACAATAAAAAAGATGTACAGATGGAAACCCAAAGCAACCAGACCATACACCTACCGAGTCACTAAAGCTCCATGGAGGAGCGGTCCCAATCCCGAAAAGAATGTATGACTTTACGAATGAATGGTTATTGTTGCAGATACTTACAGGGAATTTTAAAATTATAGAATTGCAATCAAATTAATCAGATACCTAGAGTGACATTGTTTACTTTTTTCACTGGTCAATTTAACCCCAGTACAAAATCTTTGAGTAATCACTGTATTCGTTTTGTTGTTTTTCTTAATTTTAGACGAGCACATAAAAGAAAGTTAGACTCAAGTGGGTAGTCTGAAGCAGATGCCTTTAAGACGCCCAAATCTCAATATTAAATTTGCAGGATGAATACTAGTATGACAATCAATAAAAGCAATTAAAAAACTTTAATTGACAATATGCTGATTACCTGCAAATAATAAAATACCAAACTGTTGATGGTAAAGCTTTTAAAACAGCGCCGAAGTGATTTATGAATAATTTTATGATTAAATGTCGTGTTCTTTTTTAATTATTATTTAAGTGTTGTATTTTTAGATAATTAACGAACAGAAAACGGCCGCAATTTGTGTGCAATACAAGATTTTGTAGTACTACCGCAAGGTTGTCGAACAGTGCAAATTTGATAATAATACAGTAGCCGATGTCACAATTGAAAGAACTAGAAAAAGAGTAAGATAGTGGAAAACTCAAAAAATTGAAGAAAAAACGATATACAAACAATCAAACAAATAAAACATCATGTTATAAAAGAAGTTTAAGCCCGACATCGAGTACTTTACGACAGATCAAGGAAAATGTGGATCTGAAGGTTAATAGACGTCAATTCAAAGTAATTTGAGCTTGCCATGGGAGCTTTGTATATTCAAACTTTATATTTTTAGAAGTGCTCAAACAAGCACAAGGCTACCGACCACAGTTTGGATCTTTGCAGAACCCGAAGAGACAGACTAAAAACTGTAACAACAAGAGAATAACTAAAGACAGAGCCACTAGTGAAAATATTACAGAAAAACAGCTGAGATGGCATAGACATTTGGTGAGAATGGGAGAAGAGCGCTTACCGAGGAAAGTCGTGGAAGCAAGAAGAGAAAGGAAGGGAAGACAGGAAAGACCCAGGATAATATGGATGGACACGATCAAGAACATGGTAGAAATAAAAGAAAAAAGTATAGAAGAAGCAAAAAGGTTGGCGAAGAACAAGGGGGAATTTCTAAAGTGAAGAGAGGGCCCGACACCCTAGACACTATGCGGTACAAATGAGATGATAATGCATGACTTAACATGTGTTTATTGTGACCTGCCAAAGAACTGAAATGGAGGAAAGTTTTAATCAGTAATAATATATCCCCATATTTCACCACTAATGTTTTTCGATTATATTAAGGATATAATCTACCATTTGATTGTTTACCTTAAGGTTCCACAAATCTTACTTTTAACCGCTTAAGATCTAGAAAAGTCCAACTTGAAAAAGATGAAGCCGTCTTATGCCTTGTTCCCAACAAGTAACAAGTGGATTTCCTGTAATTATTTTTTAATAATTTTTCTAATAAAATAACTTGAAAAGCAAAAGGCATTTCTTTAAAGCCTTTAGACGTTGGGTGGGTTTTGGATAAAATTTTGCTCCAAAGAATACGTTCAATTCAACAGACGATGCTAGCTAATATCTCTGATTAACAGCTTCTGCAGGAAACTAAGAGCAAAACTAATAATCTCCAATAGATACATATTTAATGATTAAAATACCCGAAGAAAGTCGAAAAGAGGAGGTAAGCGCCAATAATTTAAAACAAAACATAAGAACAGCGAATAAATCGAAAAATATATTTGAAACCTGTCGAAGAAGATATATTTCTTGTACAATAATTTAAAAATGCTGACGGTAAAGTTTCACATATATTCGAATATACAACGAATGTAGCATTCCAATCTTAATGTGTAACGAACAATAAATAAAAGGTAATAAACCAATCGTATGGTTACAGTACATACATACAGAGAATTGAATAGTTACAATACGCATACCAATAAAACTAATCAAACCTGATGGGTAGATATGAGGATTTAAAACGTTTTGTAGCCTTCTGGTTTTATTACTGATGTCTAAAAGTTAGGTATACACAGTCAGTCTATTTTCAGATCTCGTACAATAATTTTTTAATTATTTCTCGCAGTGACTCAATATTGATAATAATTTGTATTATATGATTAGATAGGTATATAGATAATGCATCCAAACCCCTTTTTCTAAAATATTTTTAAGATCTGAATGTCAGAGGTGTTAACAGTATCCCACAGTTATAGACTATATGTTCAGATAGGACTGACAATAACTTTGTAGAGTAGGAGCTTATTTTCAATCCTCAATTACGAGTTTCTATGAGGTAGCCAGTACATCTGGCTAAACTTAATTCGGGGCTGTTTTCTTTTGGTGAACATATGTTTGCAGTAAGTACCCGTTAGTAAAGATGCATATCCATACTTTACGTCTTCAGTTTAAAAAAGAGAGCATTTTCAAGTGTTGGTAGGAATGTATCTCCCTCTTCTCGTACTAACGTAACATGTGCTGATTTGGAGTTATATATTTGAATTTACCGTTTTTTTATTCAATCTTCAACCAGATTTGTATATGCAACGGCAGCGTCCATAGCTTATGCTAATATAGCCAGCCATAGCATTAGCAAATGTGTCTGTAATTGTTCGATCGGTTGTAAGTCTGTCGGCGTATATAACACTGGAAATAACACGCTTTCCTAGAAAACATCAGAATCAATGGGGTGCAAATTTGACAGCTCTTCTTTCGTCTTCACCAGAACCGTCTGCTTTCCAGATGATATTTAATTATTCCATAAATGTAATATCCTAATACTTTTTTAAATCAAATGCCCGTTTGACATCCAGAAACACCGCTGAGCAATAGCTGTTTAATTGTGCTGAGCTGGTTTCGAAATCCAAACTGATTATTGGATATAAATTCCTTTTCCCTCACAATCAGTATTATCCGAAGTCGTTTTTGTAGTAGATTTTTCAAACAACTTGGATAGAACCTATATGACTTGACATTATTGAAAAGCTTTCCCAGTTTTGTATTCGAAATTATTAGAGCTAATTTCCACTCGACAAAAAAGTGTTTATCAAGATGGCGTTAACATTGAAGTTTTATTTCTTGTAGAACCGTACTAATAACTAGTCGGAATCTAATTTTATTAGATTGAGTTCCGCGATTATAGCTTTTTAAATACCTGGCACAGTAAATTTTTTAACATTTAGATTGAGTTGTATAGATTTGCCTTTCTTCTTCTGCACTGAGCTGTGTAAAAAAGGGCTTAAATGCGTTTTTTAGAAGTTTAGTAAAATCAATGGTTTTTTCTTTATCGTTCCTTCTTAATATCCATTAGTATTCATTTGAGGTCTGCTAAATCTCCGCGCTGTTAAATTTCCTTTTGTCTTCTGGTAGTCTGATTATATGCAAACGTTTCCGTAACTTGCATATTTCAGCAATTTTTTCCTTAATGATCTACATATCTTCAACTTGTATTACAGAGGAGTCGGGAGTAACTTGTCGAACAGCTTCTTGTATGCTTTTTGTTAATGCACAAACTACATGATTTATATCTTTTTCTATTTTAAGACGGACATTTCGCTCAGATATATTCTAAATATGTTCCAGTATATTTAAAAACGGAGTCCGGGCCTGGCGCGAACGGTAGTGCAGGTGTCTTAAAGTGAGCCTAGAAATCTCCAAATTCGTTAAATATAGTGATTTTAAATACGGGAAGTCGTATTAGAAAGACAAATAAAAAGTGGAAGTTCATAAAAATAGTTAAATAATAAGTGGAAAAACTAATTTATTAGTGGAAATAGGTTAAAATTCGCAACACTACAAAAGAGATAACGGAATAAAACGATAGTCCGCCCGCGCGAACGCACGAGCGACAAGATAAACAACCTAAACAAAGCACAGAGAGGGATTCAGTAGGTTTTTAAAAACCACTCCAACTAAATTTGTTCAAAGTTAATAAAATGGAGAAAATCCTAGCAGAAATAAAAACAAAACTAGGTAAATTAGATAAACTGGACATAATAGAAGAAAGTAATGCAAGGCTTGAAAAGAAAATAGAAAAGTTCCAAAGCGAAATAAACAAAATTAAAAAGGAAAACGAACAACTAAAAAATGAGAACATACAAATGAATTTAAAACTAGAAGTGCAAGATAAGAGGCTGGAGGAAATGGAAAGAGAGATAAAGAAAATAAGACTGATTATTCACGGCGCAGATGAACAAGCAAAGGAAGAAGACCTGCAATTAAAGGAGATAACGAGGACTATTCTACAAGAAATGGGAAAACAGATGGACATGGAGCAAGAAGTAACAGATATCAGGAGAATTGGCAAACATCGTAATGGAAAATCAAGACCCATTATGGTACAACTACACAAATGGGAGAAGAAAATAGAAATACTTAAGGCGACAAAAAATTTAAAAGGAACAGATATATATATAGAAGAAGAATTCACAAAGGAGGTACAAAAACAAAGGAAAAAGCTAATAAAATTTATGAAAATAATCAGAGAAAAGGGAAACCATGCAATAATCAGATACAACAAATTGATAGTAAATGGGATGCCCTACACACTTCAATAGCTCCAATCTATAGAAATAGAAATACCAAGACTAAAAGAGAAGGAAAGCAATAAAGAAAATGGAAACAAAGATGAAAACGAAGGGGAAATAGAAAATAGAAAAATACTGGACAACGGGAAAACACAAGATCAGGAATATAAACAAGGCAAGAAAGGAAGAACATTAAGCCAGAGGTCACCAGAAAATAGTGGGGAGGCAGACGTACGAGACAGATTATTAAAAATTACTAAAACAGGACGGCATTTAAAAAACTAATAAAAACCAAGGGCAGAACGACACAGGAAACGACAAAGGCAACGGAAAAGGAAAACGAAAAACACAAACCAAAAAAACACACAAAAAAAAGTAAGAGAGAAAAAGAAAACATAGTGAAGATTGGAACGTGGAATGTGAAAACCATGTTAGCAGTAGGGAAAATGCAGGAAATAGCAAAAGAAATGAAGAAATACCAATTAAGCATCCTAGCGCTCCAAGAAACAAGATGGGGTAGTGAGGGAAAGATTGAGAAGAAATATTTTACTTTATACTACTCGGGAGAGAAAAAGCAAGGAAGAAACGGAACAGCATTTATGGTCAATGAGAAAACGAGGCAGAAAATAATACAATTCAGGGCAGTCAATTGCAGGATATGCTACCTAAGATTAGAGAATAAACAAGCCAATATATCTATGATAAACAGCTACGCCCCAACTGAGGAAGCAGACGAAGAGGAAAAAACAGAATTCTACGAGGAATTAGAAAAATTGTGTGAGACTGTACCCAAAACGACATACTTATTATACTCGGAGACTTCAATGCGAAGATAGGTAAAGAAGACTTTAATAAAGAAATAGCAGGAAAACAAACGATACACGAAATTACAAATGATAATGGCACCAAGTTGTGTAATTTGGCCTCAACAACAAATTCATTTGTAACTAGCACTAAATTTAAACACAAAATAGAACACAAAATTACGTGGATGATTCCTGGCAGAACAGATGGCAACAAAATAGACCATACATTAATCTCGAAAAAGTGGACAAAATTAATACACGACGTAAGATCCTACAGAGGCGCAAATGCCGACACGGACCATGTGCTAGTAATAATGAAATTGAAGATGAAAATAACAAGAAATAAGAAGATAATGAAAAAACGAAGGAACTGGTACACACAAAAATTAAACAACGAGGAAACAAAAAGAAATACTGTGAAACATTAGAAAAGGCACTAGCTAAACAAGTAGATAATATTGAAAATGAATGGACTAACATCAAAACAAGTATTATTACGGCAACAGAAAAATAATAGGGCAGAGAACCAACAAAACACCAAAAGAATGGTTCGACGAAGAGTGGCAAAAGAAGAGTGACAAGAAAAGAGAAGCAAGACAGAAATGGATAGAAGCAGGAAGAGACCAAGAACTACTCGAGTACAAGAAAATTAAACAAGAAGCAACAATACTATACAAAAAGAAAAAAGCTGCTTGGATCACCAACGAAATGCAAATACTGGAAGAAAACAATAAAGGTAGTAGAAAACTATTCGACTACATAAGACGGTTCAATACAAAAAAGACAGCAACAGCAAAAATAAGCAAAAGGGCCTGGGAGACATATCTCACTGACTTATATAAAGACAACACAAGAAAAATAGAAGAAGAAATACGAGATGAGGGAGATAACGAAGTGGACCCACCCACATGGGAAGAGTTTATGGAAGTAGTCAAACAATTAAAACGGAACAAAACTGCAGGACCAGATGAAATAAGCAACGAACTGATAACTAATGGAGGAGAAGAGTTGCTAGCAAGAATTTACCACCTAATGTTAAAGATATGGACCGAGGAAAATTACTCAAAGAAATGAAAAGCATGCAAATACCAAGAAAGCTAATAAGATTGACTAACATGACAATGATGAACTCTACTGCGCAAATATTCACAGCCGAAGGTAATTCAAGCAAGATCAATATAGAAGTGGGAGTGAGACAAGGGCATGGACTCTCAACCACGCTGTTCAACATAGCACTAGATGGAGTCATAGGTGAATGGAGAAATAAAATGATAACACGCAACTCTACACAAATAATTGGATACGCTGATGATTTAGTTCTCATAGCAAGAGATAAAAGAAGCCTGGAACAAGTAATAATGGAACTTATGAAAGAAGCCGAGGTCAGAGGCTTGAAAATAAATGAAGAAAAAACAAAATACATGGTGAGCACAAGAAGAAGACTAGATAACTTAAGAGGAATAAAAGTAGGAAGATACTACTTCCAAAGAGTAGAACATTTTAAGTATCTGGGAGTAATAGTAGAAGGAAAGAACGAGAGAAGTCCAGAAATAATAGAAAGAATAAAGGCGGGAAATAAAGCGTACTGGAGCTACCAAAAGTTCCTAAAAGACAGAAACCTTAGCAAAGCAACAAAGCTAAAAATATACAAAACGGCCATCAGACCAGTCATAACGTACGCCGCAGAAACAATGTGTTTAAACAATAAAGATGAAGAAAGATTATAAGAAAAATAGTTGGACCGGTGAAAGCTCCAGAAGGAGAATATAGACAACTCATGAACTTCGAAGTGAGGGACTCATTAGGCGGAGAAGACATAGTTAGAGTTATAAAAGCCCAAAGACTCAGATGGTTTGGACATATCCAAAGAAGAGAACCCGAAACACCAACAAAGAAAATACTAAACTGGAAACCAATGGGAGGAAGACCAAAAGGAAGACCAAAAATCAGATGGCAGGACCAAGTGATGAAGGACATACGAGATATGGAGATAGTGAACTGGAATGAAATAATAAAAGATAGGAAAGAATGGAAGAAAAGGACAAAGATGGCACGGACACATAACAATCTGTAATAGAAGAAAGATGTAAACAGAATATGCGGACCGATCCTCTGCACAATCCGGATCAGAAGAGCTCAATCACGAGCGACCTATACTTTGTTAACAAAGTTTCAGGTCTATATATTTAAAAAAATTTGTATCAATTTCTTGTAACAAGTTCATTAAACATAAACAAGTTGCATACAAACCAACTTCAATTTTACATTAATCAATTAAGTCTTAGAATAATGTGCGTGGAATAATTTCTAAACTATCAAAGATGTTCAATTTGGGGTCGAATTGAGCGGTATTTTTAGCTTTAATGAAACTACCCAAACGGTTTATAACGTTGTATCGTTTTAACATTTATATGATGAAAATCAAATTATTACACAAACACAATACTATTAACAAATTATAAAAATAAGCAAATTATAAACAACATTTAAAAATATGTCAGTAATATTTGTTAATTAAAGAATTTGCAAATTCGAAAAGTCTTCGCGTAGTAAAATATCAAGTGCGATTTAAAAAATTAAATCGCGGGCCTTGAATGACAACAAAGTAACAAACCTATTTTCAATAATTTTATTTATAGCCTACAGTATGTCTTCCATTGGTCTAGATTTTATACTTGGTGGTTTTAGCAATGTTTCCTCGTAGGATCAAATGTTTCCTTTTGAATATCCTTTGTATAGATTGATACCTGGAATATGTAATAGTCGAGCTTCTGACTTAATATTATGCCTTAAAATTGGTCAGTAACGTAAAAAATATCCTGCGCGCAATGAATGCTACAATCTTGCATATATCAGCAACCATAAAATATTCTTGTTGTTGGTTCTAGCAAAAATCACTCAAATATTTTATACTCCAAACTCACTTTTACTCTCTAAAATGCTACTCATTCTTATTTGTTATGTTTTCTATTAATACATTTATCTTTATTCAAAAAAAGGATTATTTAAGGCCTCTTAAAATCTAACAATACATTTAGCAAGTTTCTAAAATGATCTTTAAAAAATTGAACATTGCATGTTTCTGATTATAATTATGTAATTAATTGGTTTCTATAAATCTTCAAGTGGCGCTGCTCAATACACGTTTTTTAATAGACAAATATTTCTGGTAACTCATAACAATCACCTTGTACAAATAAAATAATTATGTAGGATTAAGAATCATACTCTTCATAGTTTTTTTTTTTATATAACATCCCATTGATTTGCAACTGTACAAGTACATTTAGCAAAGTCATTTGATAATTTAATAGACATGTAGAAGCATGCTCAGCAGAATACTTCTATAACAGATAAGCTTATAGGCTTTGTGTGACAAACGGGAAAAATCTTACAAACTACAACTTATAACTAGACTTAAAGTAAACTAAGAATTCAAAATCTGGTTGGCAGATCGTTTGGCACATGTCGATGTAAACGCCTGTTGTCGCTGGGCGGGTCCATAAGATCTATTGCGGGGATGTTGGGATGGGCGCTAAGTCGAGTACTGTATTGGGAGCTGTAACGCCTAATTTCGCCCTTGACTGTGGGGATACGAAGATCCTTTATGATAACCGTGTTTGGTACAAACCAAGGTGCGTTTGTTATCATGCGCAGCACTTTTCTTTGGAAACGCTCTAGAATTTCGATATTTGAAGTGGACGCAGTTCCCCAGAGTTGGATGCCATACGTCCAGATTGGCTTGATTATTGTTTTGTAAACCAGAAGTTTGTTGTCTAGCGAGAGTTTAGATTTATGTCTAATTAACCAGTACATCTTAGTAAGGGTTAATCCTAGTTGCTTCCGTTTTGTGAAGAGCCAGGTATCCTTGCCACTAGACCATACCGGAACTCTTATAGTAAGATTCAAAACTTTGTAGCCCAGCCGTCTTTCTTTTTTACATTATTTATACCTTTGTTATTCTAACATAGTTAAACAGTAGCAAACATTAAAGAAACAAATCTACATTAGATCTTTAAAGAGTTAAAATTGAATCTCACTTTTATTAAAGAGAAAAGTTTACTAACAAGAAATTAGCAAAAGAGATTATTGCGCCAGGTTGAAATCAGATACAAAAATTAAAAGCTTAATTTTGAAGGTCTATCCGACTCTGTACTTTTATAAACTTTCTATCTCTGTACCCTGTATACATAAAGAAACAAGAAATATGAATCACATGCAGCTGACCGAGACATTTAGAAAATCCAGAAAGTCAGTATAAACACTTTTCAAATAGAAATGACCAAAGGGCGAGAAATACGAAATCATTTCCATTCTTACTACTTTATAAAACGATAAACTTTATTTGTAAGTAGAATAAAAAATCGTATTTTTAACAAAACAAGTGCATCGGCTATATCGGTTATAATTTTCGTCACAAATCCCTCAGAAGTGGCCGCACTTGCCAAATCCCGCGTCGGCTCGTTAAAAGAAAAAGCGCCTAAATCCGTGCATTGTCGGTGCGCGATTATGATCAATAAATCCTACGCATATCATTAAATTCAAGATTACGTTGGCCGCAGCCGCCGCCGCGCCGGTAAAGCACTTCGTACAATGAGGTTCGGCACGTTCAAAGCCGGAGAACTAGATTTCGAACGATGGCAATATATGGAAGAGACGGGACGGATAATATCTGCCGGTTTATTTTTAAAGCGCCAAAACAATAGCCAATCGCCGGATTCGTGCGTAACCACTCCCATACGAAAACGTGGCTTGTGGACCTTGTCAATCACGTACCGCGCCACAACGCCATCGAAACGGCACGCAAGGAAATCAAAGTAGCAAGCCGGGAATTATTTCAGAATTAGCATTTCAGAAAAAGCAAAATTCCTCTGGGTTAGTAATTATTTAACTGGATGTCGTTAATATCATTATATTTGGCAGAGGTTTATCACGCTCTTTTTGTACGGTTTAATTTGGTTTTCTAGTAAAATAAAGTTATAGTAAAATTTAAAACAATCTTCCAGCAGGGTTCTACAGCCCAAAACAAATGTCTTCGGGTATCGTTCATCGACCAACTTCAACAAGAAAATCTTGATAATGGTCTGTCTTTAAGAAAAATTATACCAAGTATAGTGTTAACGATGATTTCATAAGCGTTTTTAAGAAAAATTCATACCGAAGTCCTACACTTTTCTGTTACTTGCGAAGATAATTTTTTATTTTTACAATAAGAAAGTGTAACTAGCGCCGCAAGTAACGTATACATCTTAGACATATCATGTGTTAGTAAAAGTTGTTAATATATGTATTTTCTAGAAATTATCCAAACATGCCAGGGGCTCGTTGACACGATCATCAAACATGGAGTGTGTAGAGGAAAGGAAGCAACTATTTACACAAAAAAATCAACATTTTATTCTCAAATTATTGTAAATAAAAATGTACTTATAAAGAAGTTATTCAGATTCACAATTGATACAAACATAAAAAGCGTCCCCACTGCTGCATGTTACGTATGCCCATCTGCTACACTTGCTGCATTTGATCAATTCATCTCTTCATCATTTTCATCAAAACGATCGTAGCTTTCCAATTTCTTCTTTTTATTGTTTTGCTTTCCCCTCTCTTTTACCTTAGAATTATTTTCCTTATTTTTCATTTTATCACTAAAGTCATGTTTTGCTGTAGCAATTTCTCTTTTTGCCTTTTTATAGCTCCAGCCCTTTCCTCTTAACGAAGAGCTTCTTTTCTGGATTGTTAAGATTGCTGATTTCTGTTTTTGCGAATGTTGGTTTGCGAACGCGATTGTGTTTCAGGATAGTTTGACCTTAATTGTGATAAACTTACTAATGTGCAACTTGTTGACGGCATATCTTCTTTGCTACAGCTTCTATTTGTTGGTGATATGTCATTGAACAACTGCTGCTGACAGTCATTCACTAGATTATGTTTATCGACAGCGGGAAAATTGCTTTGCTCTTCATTTGGTTTTTGCAGTAGCCTGTCAGTGACTTCAGAACATAAAAAGTCTGCTTTGCCGAAAATGTCAGGGTGCAATTTCTATAGCTCGAAACCCTACTAAAATGTTTCTGAAAGCTATAGCATCGGGTAGAGCTTCCTTTAGAATTACAGATATGTCGGAGATAAAAATGGTTTTTCTCGGTTTCCGGTCATCCACCTATCAGATGCAGCACAAAAATGTTTTTTGAAATGGTGTAAATATAGACCAGTCTGGCAGCTGGAGACGATAGGTCATATGTGAAGAAAACGACAAAAGTACTACGCCATTTTCCAAAGAGTAGTCCAATAATGAAATTGCAAAACAAGTAAACATAGATTTTCTTTGACGACTTTATATGACAAAATGTTTCTTAAATATCATAAATGTCTCAGTGATAACCTAACCACTAATATGAGCAGCTCCAATGTAGTTTGGAGGACCATCATGGAGAAAATGTTCTTTATCAAACACCATTGGACATATTAGCATCGACGAGATCGAATTTCCACACGCGTTTACAGCTAGAATCATAGTCAAAGTCGTTCGCCTTTCTTTCGATGTGGCCCTCCAAATCTGTTTCTTTCATTTTTCCGCCACTATCTTTCTAACTCACAGTAAATTCTCGAACAATGTAAAAAATATTCGGAGAGTTGGCTTTCCTGGTTACTTGTAAATATTTGTCTTGCTTTTGTGTAACCGATAGTTGGCGACGTTTCTTGCTCTTCTTGTGGTAATTTTTAATATATCTCATTAAGGTCATTTTATCTACGGAAGCATTTAAAGCTGCTTTTCTTAAGGTAGATCCTGAAGCAACCTCTGCTCGTGCTGCTTCAAATACTGCAGCAGGAACTTCTGATATAATTCCGAACCATCGTTCCTGTAAAAATAAATTGATAAAGACTGTGTCGGGGAAAGCTGATACGTGTATCAACTTGTACGTTCCCAAGCGTAAATCGATAACCGTAATGGAGATTAATCTAGGTTATTATAAAGAAGAAACATTGTATTTTATGAAAAAAGACGGCTAACAAACGCAGTTGATTGTGTGATAAAAATCGTTTACATATCTTAAATGAAGCGAGATGTACATTCACTTAAATTTGTATCTTGAAATTTACTCCTGCATACAAAATTTGTTTCACAACACACTTTTACAACGCTATGTTCAACACTAACGAGACTACACCGACAGACAGAGAACGCCGAGTTAAGCAGGCGTGCCACGCTGTGACACTGTTAGGAGCACGGTAAGTTTACTGTAAGTAGACTGTATCAACCTGCCCCTGTATCAACTAATCCCACTCTCCCCTGCTAGTCAGTTGTGGAGTTTCCGGAGTTGATTCGACTATTCCACAAAAAATAAAAAGCTTTCCAAAACAATAGCTTTTAAAAGCACGTGGGTAATAAAGTTAAATGGCATAAATCAAACAGGAAAAATTTATTAAATTTAAATTTTGCTAGTGACGTAATAGGATAAGACCGTGTATTGTAGGTTACAGCTATTTTTTTGTTGGCACTGTTTTACTTTTCCCACTTACGGCATTTACAGCTCTTAAATCTATTACGTCACTAATTTATCCTTGAAAATAGTAATTCTTTTAGAAAAATGTAAAAATACCGATCTCTTACTTTGTAAAGCCTGTCTAATGCAGAAATTTCATTTTTTGAGTGAAATAGTCCATTCCAAATGATTCTACATACGCCCTTGGCTATTTCTTCTATTATAATACTACAAGCCTTAGCATTCTCTGTATCAACCTAATTACCATATTTTCACCTCTTGCAATTCCATTCAGCTAGATATCCAGTTTAATTCTTTAAATTTGCTTTTATTTCCAATGTTCACATCTAGACACTGTACTGTTCTGTTACTCCGTACTCCACACTTGCAGCCATGTGAAGATTGGTCTTTTAGCTTTTTTATACACTCAGAGCTGACTTTAATAGAATGTTTACAACATGTTTTTGGTTTTTGTTTGGAAGTTTCAACTTTTGACCTTATTGCAATTACCTTTTGTATATATTCACATAAGTATTCAAAATGTTAAACCACCTTGAATATTGTGGTGCTGTGTAAGTTAATCTAAAATCCCATTTTTATCGACGTTTAACGTTATCCTTTTAATAATATTTTGAAGTAATTAAGTTCTCTTTGTCTAATCCTACTTTTTATTTTAAACTTTGGGAAGACAACTAAAGATATTTATTTGGCAGTTACTTCTATGTTAATTATAATTTCCAAGTTGCTAAATTGTTTCTAACAATCGTTAAACACTCAAGTCAGTTTGTTCTAGCATAGGCTTCCTTCAAATATTCTCATGCAACGTACGCATGTTAAAAATTTTGTTTATTGTAAAATATTGTAACAAACTTCCGAATACCTCCCGTAGGGGCATTGTTGCGTTGATATCTGCGCCCGCAGTTTATTTTTTGTTATTTCGCTCCGCAATCGCGGTCGAGTGTCCGACAAAATACCTTTCAAGAATGCAGCCGCGCACGCGCAAGAATTCGAATGTGAGAAATTGCCAGATTTTTTCTAGAAATATTGCGTAGGCTTCGGAACTGGTCATGAGTTTTTTAAATATCGCGTGACGAGGCAGACGAGGGAAAGTCAACGAAATGAAGTGCCATCAAGAGAACGATCTGCGCCCGTACATCATAAACAATGCTACAGATAAATGCAGTCTGATTTTAGGTTATTAATTCTGTAATGTAAGTAAAATAAATACGTGGTTTTAGTCAATTTGCACGTGTAGAGCAGAAATGTTACAATATTTTTTTTCAAATCCCGTTTAGTAATTGTTAATAATGTATATTACTTCTTGGTAATTACTGTTTATGATATCCAACATTTTTCACTAAATCCCAATGGAGTTTTAAATCTAGGACTTCTTTAGAAGAATTTCATTATTCTTGATTTTCCAAAGATGGCCCTGTTACTTTCTTTTTAGTTCGTTCTACTTTCTTTTCGTTGTTATTAATCTCTGTTGCACTTGAACTGTTGTACAGCAAATCTTTTAACTATTCGATTCATCGATGTATTAACCGTTTCCCTCTTTGTTTCTTTTCGGTATTTTTCCAAGTCGGCCTTCATTTATTTTTAAACTAGTTATTGCCTATCTCTGTGACAATTTGAAATTCTTTCTCTTTCCTTAATTTTATTTTAGTTTCTCTTTGAAATTATTATAGGATTATATAATTAGTCAATTTTAGCTCTTTTCATTATATCTTTCACTGCATTCCAAAACTTTTTATTTGATATCATTTTGTATTTCCTTATTTTCTCCCCTTTTAAAGATTCCACTTGTAACACCAATCCATGTCGCATACAGTTTATTTATGAGAATAAGGGCGATTATTTATATTTTTGTGAACCACTTTCATTTGCAGACATATAAATTAGATTTTTAGGAGATCTACAAAACTTCATCTCCAATTTAATCTGTCAAATTTTTCCGCTTCCTAAATTCAGTCCTTTTTTGACATAAAATTTGATCATCTGCACACATGGCTCCATATTCGATCTAATGTGTTCTTTTCAGATCCATGGGTTCCAATTTTCTTTATCTTATTTCACGTTTTTTCACTTCTGCTTAACATGTTCTGGCCGTTTTCTTCTATATTTAAAATTTCTTTTTTCTTTAAAATGGCTGAGAAATGCTGTAAGTGTCTCTCGAGTAATAGGAAGGAAGCCTGAGAACGGCTGCAGAAGAATCATTCGCTCCTTTGCTGAAACTAAACAACAAAATGAAAATCTTTCTCTAAATTGCATCACTTTGCCCAGTTTTACTTAAAATTTTGTTGTAGGTGCAATGCCTCAATTACAATTAATTTCCTACATTCATAGATTGCGGCCGCTACTTTTTTATTTATTAATATAATTATTAATATTCTAATATAATTAATATAATTAAACGCTTCGCCAATTTTCTTTCTTATTTTTAAATTATTTTGATTGAGATATGGAAATTACGAAGACTACTAATGTTTCCTCAAAAGCGCTACTCATTATACGCTTTGTAATCCAATATCAGATATTGAACCTACTGATCCCTATACAGATGCTGATAAGTTTTTGGTTTTCTGGACATGTCAAATTCATATTTTCTAACCAAGTCATGTTTATATAAAGGTACTTTCAAAAGTTAGATTATTTTTTAGTTTTTTTAAGTTCTATTATTGGTAATGAAATTGTAACAAATTCGCAAAAATAAACTGCATAAGATAGCACTTTTAGGATTAACTAATGCCTACGTCAAGTCTCACCAAATACAAAGAGTATTGGCAATTCTTATTTTGAACTCGATAACCTTTTTGATCGAGACTTTTCCAAAGATCTTCAAATATTAATTATTATAATTCAATTTGCTTTAAATTTTGTATCTGCTTTTTCAAAAAACGATACAGCCTTTAACCAGCAAAGCATATTACATATACAAATAAGGTCTGAGGTCTCTTGAGAATTTTTTTGTTTGAATATCATACATCTAGCCTAAGTATCTCAATCGTGGAGCATCATCTAGATTAATGTTTTTCGCTTCAAATTTAATCACACCACTTTAAATGCGATAATTCACTCATATAAGAGATTCATATAGGAGCCAAAGCATCTCGTAGCGTGCCTGCAATTTCAAAAATAAAAATATATAAATATGAAGTATATTTTATTATTGCCTATCTGTAAATTGGTACTAAGTACATAAAACACGTCCAAGATTCTCGAATTTTCTAAAATAAGCTTTCAACTGGCAACTCCCAGATGATTGGATTTATTCCATTCAGAACCATCTGTTAGTAGAAAACTGAACAAACTTTCGTTCGGCCCATAGAAAGGTCCAATAAAAATTGGTTTTAAATAGAATGCGTGTGAACAACATTGAAACCGAAAGATATTTCAAAACTTTGATAGCGATCGATCGGGGACTTGAAACCTACTTTTACAACGGACACGTCCAGTGCCTCCACATTCGCAGTCAAAAGAGACATTTCCAGTCTGCGCCCGGTCCAAAGTTCTCCTAATGGGCAAAGGCACTCAGCGGCGGTTCCGCAGTCTGTCATATCCCAATTTAATATCAAGAAAAATGACCGGAGGGCCGCGCCGATGCAGAAATACTGCGCCGATGACTCTCGAACGAACGCCCCGCCGGCGTGTAAAGTGCAAGTCACCGTTAAGATTGACCTCTCAATTCGTTATCTCAGCTGGACTCCGGCTGCTCTGTGATCTCGGACGGGATTAGTTGCAGCCCGTCGCGTTACCAATGTTATCACACCGGCGCTAGGGCGGCCCGAACGTGCCGCGGACCATCGTGGGCGCATTTCGTCGCCGTAATTGGAATTAGACTGGGACAGATGGGGCCGCGTAAGTAATTTAGAAGGCTGAATTCTGGAAGAAGGAAGTCAATTTATAATGATTGATACGTCCTTTCGTGCCACCGCCAGATCCGTATTTCCGTACACGCCACGGCACGTTTGCTGACCCGCCGCGGCCGCCCGGCTTTGTTCCCTTCATTTCTAATTCATGCATACATTTGGTCCCACATACGGCGCTGAATCATACGGTGAGTATGCCAAGAGTTCGCTCTTTCTGTTGCAAAACTCGATCGCTCAAATACTACCAAACATTCTGCTCGCAACAAGGTCATCTTAGAATATGATTTGAAAGAAAGGAGATAACCGTAAAACCAATAGAAGATCAGTTATCATTGATGGCTGGAAAAAAAGAACATTTTATTTATGTGGCAATGTTATTAAAGCATATACGATCCTACAGGTGGCGATTATTATTGATTATTCTTCGAAGTACAATCCAATTATAATTCAAACTAAAGCCTTCCTAATATATTCTTTGCAAACTTATAAATCTAAATCTAAAAAAATAATACAAAAGGAGCAAATTTATACCTATACATACTTGAATTGATCTTAAAATATTCAGCACTATTGTTCTTCTCATATTTTTGAATTATAATCTCAAAAGTAGATAAGCAAGCAATGCTTTCAAATTTGTCATCAGTTTACTATGCGAGAAATTAAGAATTGTATCTTCTTTACAAATCTAAAGGAACAACAAATGAGAACACTGAATGCTCTTTCTCTTTTCCATCATAAATTATTATTTATTAAAATTATTATTTTCTAAAATAAAATGTGGCCCATTTCTACAGTCTGTGTAACAAAAAAGTGACCGTCTTCATTTCGTAAAGAGACACCGCAGCGCCATCTATGTTAATTCGTCTGAATTTTTACTTCGTGCTCTTGCGCAGTATATAGTTTGCTAGCGCATTGTGTTGTTCATGTCAGCGAGTTCATTATTTTTACAATGAGTGCAAATTTGCTGAAGCAATACGAGGCATTGTTTTTAATTAATAAAATAGGAGGCATTCGTTAACAAGTAGCTAAAGCGGCATTTGTAAGTTGGGAACGTAGATGAACTGCCAGAGAGGGAAGTAGCCCGCGTCACAACAACGAAGAAGGACAAAACAATTTTGCATCCCTTTGAAGACGAGCTAGGCCTTTCATTACGCTGTGTCCAAATTAAACACTGCAAAAAAGAATTCTAATCTCTTTAAATAAGATTCGAAGTCACCTGCGTGAAATAAACTTTTTTTTTGATCGACTTAGAAGAAAACTGTTATCAGAAAAGCATTTGGAAAAACGTTAGGCGTGGGCAAAGGCGAGATTAGGACGAGTCTTCTGTCTAGGCATGGCTTTCCTTATCGAAAGCGTGATCAATGCAGAGTAACGTAATTCTTTAACGCATAATAAAACACCATGTAAAAGTGCATGTTTGGGGATGCTTCTGTAAACGCGTTTTAGTTGCCTCTTTTTGTTTACGGACGACTTAAATACAGAGAAAAAGTGCACCAACCACCAAAAATGCTTGTGGAAGTCTGACAAAAAGCTTTTTGGTTTAACAGAACAATTTTAATGGCGCAAGAAGACGGATCCTAAACATTGTAGTAAACTAAGGAACAACAAACTAATAACACTACGATGAGATGGCCGGTAATGTCCCCACGTCTTATTCCCATTGAAAATGTGTGGTCGTACATGAAAATAAAGCTCAAAATAAAAACGTACACGGTGAAGTAGCTGTACTTTCAAATTAAGAAGATATGATGATCTTTGTCAAATGATTATGCAGAATACCTGATTAAAGGCATGAAAAAAGGTATAAAGCTGTAATCCGCAATGAAAATAATTGGATCAGATATTAGGTAATAAATGATACTGTGTATTTTAATAAAAGAAACAATTAATCTATAGTAGTCACTATTATTAAATAGACTATCTGTTAGTACTTTTTAAGTTATCATCTATATGATGTGTCCCTTTGGTCCAGTTTGTCTTCGCTTTTTTTGTATATTATTGACATTTCAAAGCTTTTCTCGAAATTTGTATTAAAAAGCTTAGTGGAAAAGAATAGGGATCTACAGTTTGTGAGCAATAGTTGACAAGAGCGAAAACTTTTAAGATAAAACTCGATAAAATCAATGGAGAAATAATACAAATACGAAATTATAACCGCAAATAAAAATAATTGTTTCTTTTCCTTTCTGATAGATATTTTTGTTATTCCAGATGTTTAAAGCTTTATACGATTCTTAGCGAGACTATAGAAGTTATTTAGACCTTTTCGAATAATTTTCGTCCTTTCAACCAACATCGCGGTTTTATTGTGAGCTACGAGGGTGAATCAGAAAGTAATAGCAATTTTGAAATTGCGCTGTAATAACAAGGGAGTGGCGCTGACGCACAACACCGCATATACGCAAGAGATGACAGGTTCAGTTAACTGGCAGAGAATTACGACGATAGAGTATGGCCGCTCCACTCAGTTATTGCAATATCGAGGAACAACGCATGTAGTGTGTTTTTTGTAGGCAGAATGGGTTAAACCTACGCAAATCCATCGTCTGATTACATCTTCGGCCCCTTAAGGAGACACTTCGCGATCACAAGTTCAGCCCAGATGATGCGGTTCATTAAGCAACCCAGGCGTGGCTTTGTGAATAACCGAAAAATTATTTTTCGATGGGATAAAGAATCTCGTTAAACGATACCGAAAGTGCCTCACTGTACAGAGAAACTATGGCAAAAATGACATGTACAGTTATTCTCCATCAGTGGAAGTAAAGTTGCTACATGAAAATTGCCTTTACTTTCCGACTCACCTATGTGTATATAACGCGAACCAGATCATCTTCTTCTTAATAAGACCGAGTAAATCGACCAAGTAATAAACGGAGTTTATTTTTAATTGATAAAGGTCTTTCAACCGTACGGTAGAATTTGCCGCTTAAAGCTCCATTTACACCAAACACTTCAGTATACATTAACCCTAAACAGTCGTTCTAAATCCTTGAAGTCAACACAACATTCTTCTTACTTCTTACTAAACGAAAATAAAACAAATGCTAAAAAAAAGTAAATTAACAAATTTTCATAAACTACATCAAAAGAATTTTAATTTTAACTTAAAAAAGATACATATCATAATGCTTTAAATATTTTCAGTTTTGGAAAAGCATTACAACACCACATATGTGGATATGTGCAGGTCAAACGAAAATATGTGGTTAATAAAAATATTCCTAATGCTTTCAGTTCTTATATGGCATCCAAATAAAAAGTAAAAAATTGAATATAACTATAAAATTCCAAGAATGTCGATCTTCAGAAGAAAGTCCCCAAAAAGGTCTATTTCTTGTTGTTATCTTTTTCTTCTTCATTCTTTTAAGTACTTCTAATCACACAGTCGGGCGGTACTATGAGTTATGTTGGGCGTACCCCGGGCAGGTGGCTAGCCTAACCCGTTAATTTAGCAGATTAAGAGAATGCACTTCACGACCGCCAAAGGCGCGCCAATGTGGCAAGTCGAGGTCTTTACCACCCGGATATCGTGCTCTCTTTGCTCGAGACAAAATAGGTGCATTGGTTATTATCCGAAGGGCCTTGGATTGGATCCTTTCCAGGATTTCTATGTTTAAGTGTGATGCATACTTTACAGTTGAACACTACAGCGCCATACTGATTTTAACACTATTTTATAGACGAGAAATTTGTTAGTAAGGAGGAGTTTGGACTTGTGGGCTATCAACTAAGAATAGTTTTTTTAGTTTGAGTTTGAGTTGTTTCAGTCCAAATATGGGCTCTCCAAGTTAAACCTTTACTGAGATGCAGGCCCAGGTACTCTACACAATCAACGTGAGGTAGTACTTGACTTTATAATGACTACAAGAATGGTGATTCTGCATTCAGTAAAAGTGATGTGAGAAGATTTCGTGTCGTTAATTTTTAAGTTCTATTTAAGCAGCCTCAGACTTCATTTGGGCTTTGTTATAAAGTTCGTACTGATTCGATTGGCTCTTGATGTGTTGCAACAATTGCCGTATCGTCAGCATAAGTTGTCATGATTGTATCAGGATTTGTGTGTACGTCAATTCGTCGAACTTCACTTGAAAGAACATTTTATCGATTTGATAATCATGGTGTATGAATGAGAGGTAATTTTCTTTAACTTAAATAACAAACCTTCGTGCTACACTTTGTCTAAGGTTGGCTTATATTGAGGAAAACTGTAGAGCAGTAGCTTTTGTTTTCAAAGTTGTATTGAGATTATCTACTCAAATATGTATCATATATAACTGGTGATTGGGTACAAGCTGCTCGTTTTCATGGATGGGAATAAGCTTGTTTTAAAAGAATCCCTTCGAAAAGATTAGAAAATAGCGATAATCTGATAGGACTGTAAAATGCTTGAACAATTTCCATTGAACGGGGAAACGTTATGTTCTTAATATACCGTTGAAGATTAATTAAAGTAACTTAATACCTTTTTCAACGTAGTTCGTTAATTATTTTTCCAGTGATAATACCATATTTTGGTAATTTCTTCTTGGTGTTTCTAACGATCATTTTTATGACTTTAACAGAGGAGAAATGTTTAATAGGCAAAAAGAGCTGATAAGATACCGTTAAGAAGTTTGTGATTTCAGTGTCCTCTTGCAGTTTATCTTCTGGGGATAATGGTCTGAAAAACGTTGGTGGAAAATGATTTATTCTAGTAGCTATGATCTATCCTCGTTTTGAACCGAAAATATTTGTAGTTTAGGACCATTGAGGCGGCTTGTAGCTCTTCAGAGAGAACAAATACTCCATGTTCTCTGCAGCTATCACTTTTAAGGTATTCATTGACAAAAAAAATAGATTATCCACTGATAACTTTAATTCTCTAGTTAATGTGTTTATTATGTGGTGATCTACTGTTGTACCATATCCTTTGGTAATACCGCTTTTCGGCAGTTTTTTATTTTATTTCTATCGAGCAATCACCTGTTCTTTTTTATTGTTGTGGTGTTAAAATAAAAAAGTAAAAAAGAAGAATAATAACACAAGATGTGTTATGCAAAAAATAAAAGAGAAAAATGTAAAAACACAAATAGAAGATGAGTTACTGGGCAAATTTATAGTACCAGAAAATGTTACTAATATAGAAGATGAAATAAATCGATTAAACAATACAATGAAAAAAATTTAAAAAGAAACGTTAAAGAAAAGTGAAACAAACACAACAAACACGTGGGTGATTAATGAAATCTTACAACTGATGGAAAAGAGAAGAAACTGTAAGAACGCAGATATCGAACAATATAATAGGATACAGAAAACTATAAAACAAACGATCTGAGAAGCGAAAAAAAGACATCATAGAGAAATGTAAAGAGATAGAAACTCTCAAAAAAAAACATACAACTTCAATGTACACTGAAAAATAAAGGAAGCCAATGGATAATATAAAACAAAAATGGCAAACAAAATTATAAACAATGAAAAAAAGATAGTAAATGACAAGGAACAAATCAAGAACATTTGGAAACTATATATTGAACAACTTTTTCAAAACGAAAGACTAGAAAGACCTGAAATAAAAGCAGAAAGTGGACCAAATATCTGCAGAAGTACCAACTATAATAAAACAAATGAAAGATGGCAAAACTCCAGGCCCAGATAATTTCCAAGCTAAACTCTTAAAACTAATGAACGAACAGGGAACCAAATGGTTAACCAAGATATTCTTGTATATAACACGGGTTCTATCCCACGGCAATGGCTTAAGTCGGAGTTTATAACTGTACCAAAAAAATCGGGAGCCAAAAAATGCGAGGAACATAGAACAATAAGCCTTATGAGCCACCTATTGAAAATATTTTTAAAAATCATCAGAAGAATTTACATAACGTGCAAAGAACAGATAGCGCCCACACAACTGAATTTAGAGACGCAGTCGGGACCAGAGTGCCTCATTCAGTGTACAAGTTCTATTCCAGAGATGCAGAGATATGAACTCTGAGGTCCGTGCCTGTTTTG
The DNA here is from genome assembly GCA_036346155.1 of Sinelater perroti. Classification (NCBI taxonomy): domain Eukaryota; kingdom Metazoa; phylum Arthropoda; class Insecta; order Coleoptera; family Elateridae; genus Sinelater; species Sinelater perroti. The sequence continues at coordinate 4,849,201 of JARFIY010000359.1, forward strand.
CAGACTATGGAAAAGTGTTTGATAGGCTCCAGCATCACAAACTAATATGAAATTCTAAAAAATGCGAGTATAGATGACAAAGAGTTAAGGATAATATTAAACTTATATTGGAATCAGATAGCCAGTGTAAGAGTAGAAGAAGACCAAACAGATGCGGTTAAGACATTGCGTAAGACAAGGATGTGTATTGTTGCCACTGGTATTTAACATTTATTCAGAACATATATTTAGAGAAGCCTTGGAAAATTCACAAGAAGGAATACCGGTAAACGAACAGTGCTTAAATAACATTAGATACGCTGATGACATAGTAATGTTTACCGATAATATGTAAGATCTGAAACAACTAATAAATAAATTAACAGATAGCCACCGATATGAACTGGATATCAATAGTGAAAAAACTAAATATATGATCATAAGCAAAAAAAAAAAACGTTCCTACTCGACAACTAAGATTAAATAGTGCAACAGTTAAAAGAGTTGACAAATATAATTATTAATTATCAATGGGGCTACTCTAATATTAAATGTCGAATAGAAAATTAAAATGTCAGCAGTATTTAAAAGTTGAGAACTAACAAAACTTAGAACGCTGCGCTAATAAATATTTTCAGTATTATTATAAGGAGTGGAAGCTTAGACAATGACAGAAGCAACGAAGAAAAAGATCGAAGCATTCGAGATGTGGCTTTATAAAAGGATGATAAGGGTATCATAGATAGACCATGTAACGAACATTGAAATCCTTAGAAGACTGTCAAAAGGAAAGGAAATCTTGAATATAATTAACACAAAAAAATTACAATACCTAGGCCACACCATGCAAAACGAAAACAGATATAACCTCTTGCGGTGCAAACTACAGGGCAAAATGAAACTAAAGAGTAGTATTGGAAGAAGAAGAATCTCATGGTTGAAAAGGACCTGGTGCTCCATGACAACCATTGAACTATTCTGAGCAGCTGTAAATAAAGTCAGATTAGCAACATGATAGCCAACATCTGGAACATATAGGCACCCAAAGAAGGAGTAAACACATTTTTCTAACGTTCTGGAAGCATCTTGATGTCCTTTTAAAAAGGCTTTTGGTTGGCGGCATATCCACTCCCGAACAGTCTAGATGACGTGACGGCGTCGTTGTCCACAAACCGCTTGCCTTGCAAGTCTAATTTGAGCCTTCCGAACAGGTAAAAATTACTTGGAGCCAAATCGAGACGGATGTGACAGAAGGTTTTATTTGCATTTCTGGAGGACTTTCATTGCTCTTTTAGCCGTATGGGGGCGTGGATTGTCCGAAAAGAAGGCTACCCGCTTTCTAACTGTCTTCCGCTGTCTATTATCAAGAGATCTGAGTAATGAACCGCATTAACTGTTCTGGTATCCGTCAGAAAGTTTGCATGGATAATTCTCTGCCAGTCCCAGAATAACGTTGCCATCACTTGGGTTCCGGAAAACTGGTATGCTGCCACTATCGTAATGACTACTGGGACTCGGGAATGAAGTAATGCACTCACGTTTGCTCAATGATTATTATAAACTTCAAAAATGCATTACCTTCGGTTTCAAACTGCTGTAAGAGGCAACTGGCAGCTTGCATGTGCACCATTTTATTCACATCCGTCAAATCCGTCTGATGGGCAGAATTGCTTTAAGTTCCTTAATAGTGCTGCGCCTATGCTCACAAATAAGCACGTCTGCAGGATCAACGTTTGGCTCGGTGAGGGATGTTCGCGGCGATCACGCGCTCTCTGCCTTTTCTAAGACACACCAATCAACACATGGGTTTGTAAGAGACATTCTTCTCCATACTGTTGTTGGATTCTGTGATGAATTTCAAGGGACGTTTTCTCCTACGAGGAATTTAATCACAATTCGTTGTTTCACGCTCCGCAGTACCTTCTGTCCGCTCATCAATCTAGTAACTCTCACACAGGGCTGAACAGGTTCTAACCCGAGCAAAAGGGAAGGTGGGGGTTGTAGCTCCGCTCCCTCAAAGTCGCACAGCTGCTGCGCAGTGCGACTTTTTTACACACATATCGGTGCCAGTCATATTTGAGCCACCTTGTATATCCAACATTTTTATAGTAAAAAACAGTAGTGTAAAGCAAACTTAAAGTATTCATATTTGAGAGACAAACAACAAATCTCTTTATTCATTATGAAATCCAATGTACTTTAAGAAAAATATTCCAAACTTCATTGATTCGAAACCTTGTAGTATTAATATTCAAGGTCCCTCTATAGTAGTCCGGTGAGATAGTAGCATAGGTCTTGCTATCACTGTTTTTTACCCCCCCCCCCTTCTAAACCACAATACTTATAATGAGCCGCTTTAACTAAAAAATATATTATGCACTAGTATTATCATTTTTGCATCTCGAGGAAACAATGGGCTTGCCTGATGAGAAATGAGCTTCGTTTGCAATTTTCTTTGTTGTTTGATATTCGCTTATAAGTATATTGGTAGTAATATATTTACACCAAATTATTACTAGTTCTATATATTTGTTTTAAAGTAGACAGGTGATTATCTCCAAAATATCAAGTGGTAGTACAATTTGCAGTTATAGGTTATCTGGCAAGAGAAAATTTTTGACAAAATATTAAAGCATCTTCGCAGCCCATTGAAAAATGACCTCAATTATTTCAACAAAATAAAGAATTTACTGAAAAAGAGCATTCGTGATTGTTTCGATAAAAATTTCTAAAAAATAGTAAGACCAATATTGGAGGATTAAAGAATTTGTATTAGCTAGATCAAACACAGTTAAAAATTACTAAAAAAATTGGAACAATGCTAATTTTTAAAAGAAAAATTTGAAATAGGAGAAACAATCTTTGATAATATTTAACACTGAATAGTAACCGATGATGGAACCTAGTTTACCATCGACAAATCAAAATATAAATTAATACATCAGAAAAGAATAACTATAAAACTTAAGTCTTCTATTTTATGAGTTAGGAGAAAATTTTGATGGAGGACTACTCTACCAATACACCTGAAGTGGCTGAAACACTAAAATTAACTTTTAATGTTAAACTAAATGATTCAAAAAATTATCTCCAAACAGATTAACATCTATGAGTTATAAAATCTCGTCGCGTACCTATCAGACTTGAATATATGGTAAGGATTATTTTTGATATCACACACACTAGAAATGATATCAACCATTACCTCCAATGCAGAATTTACAGAATTCTGTTCCATATCTTCTGCTAAAATACAAAATAATATGATAGTCAGTTCAGGTAAATGTCAATTATATAAATACATCGCTTGGCACGGAAACCAGACAATGTTATTTGAGTTTTTAAGGTCCATTATGAACAATCTTCGTGTTTAATCGAATTTTAATTTATCATTCACCAGTTTTCCCTCGAAAAAATGCGGCAACGCAATGGAACTCCGCATTCCCTTCCCATATTCGGCGTCAATCGGGGAGCGCCACGGCCGCGGCCTCCGAAATTTAAGGCATTAAATTTAATGAAAGCTCAACCTTTCGTTAATTAACGACCCCGCACGAATATCTCTCCTCAAATTAGTGACATCCTCTGATGGGCTCGGCATCGATCCCGAAAAATCGCCGCTGGTAGCCGCGGCTCGGCGAAGGGCACAATTTCATGCGCCATTATGAAGGCTCCCGCCGGGCAGCGAGCGCTTTTTGCCCGGTAATTGCCCGCAACCACGAATAAAAAGGGTGTAATAAGATTAGCCGCGCAGAACGGCAGGCTATAGGTAGTTTCTGCCAGGTTTTGATTTGATGATGCCGATAATGTGCGGTTATAAAAGCAGCTGCTGGCCACTCCCAGCATTTATCAAAATTACTATTTTGATGAAGAAATGAGATTTGGCCGATCCACCTCCTGCAGGTGCATTCCTTTCTGTTCCCATGGCGCGTAGGCCTGTAAAAAATGGGTCTCTGTTTTAGTGGGTTTCGGAATAACGAAGCCGACCTACTCTACGGAAACGACGTCTTTTATTTTGAACGATTTATTGTGATTGTTGCATATGAATTTTCAGTTTATTTTTATTTTTATATTTTCGTGGCGATTAAACCGTACGTAGATGATCAAAATAAATAGAGCAAATTATACAAAATATCAAGAATATGTAACTTTTGTTTGCCGCAGTTAAAAACTTCAAAATACATTTGCATCAGTTAGAATTAGATATTTTTATTGGCTACATTAAAAATATAAAGTATTTTTTATCAATTCTATATATAAAAAAAAACACTTAAAATAATGCAGTTGTCCGTGTACTTTTCTACGTTGTGATACTTTTGAAGGAAACATTTTACATCGGTCGATTCTACAAAACTACACTACAAAAAAGGTTACAAACGTTACCTATTTGCGCGAAAAAGCTGGCCAAAATTAAAATTTTATTTTTGTTTGCTGAAACGGGTAAAATTACGGATAAAAACACTAATAAACAATAACTTTCTATTTACAAAGAAAAATTATTCATTTTCACTAGTAGACGTGTCTTCACTGGTGGAGTACGAAACCTCTATCTCTATTTCTTCCTCATTAGGAGGACACAATAGTGACAATTCGTCACTAGAAAAGTTCTAGCGTTTTCGGTTTGGCAGTTTTCGCGGAGAAGAAATGTCCGGATCTGAAGAAACAATAAGTAAATTCATGAGATCTTCATTCGTTGCTTCTCGGGAAATTTTTCTGGTCCGACTTCTTCTGTATTGCTTCAGGTCTTTATTCCTGCTTTCCTAGGTCTCTTCTGACAATTGCCCAATAGGAAGAATGGTATTCTTTGCGACGTCGTTTCCGTGGATTAAAATATTATGCATGGTAACTGGCATGTAGCACTACGGATATTCGTGCACATATCGTCGAGCTGTTTCTTTTGCGTAAACATTAAACGCGTCACCATCTATAGCAAAGCCTGGTGAAAGTGCTTGCAGAGTAGCACTACATCTTTATAACAATTCTTCGTTTATCCCTGTAACTTCTGATGTAACTCTCGGGTTTCTAAAAACTCTTCAGGCCGTGTTACCATCATTCGTTGTTCCACTTCCTTCAGGTTTAACATAATAATAATAATGGTAAGGCCCTACGCCTCGCGTAGCGCCTGCGAACTGAGAGGTTAAGGCTCTCATACGTTCGCTCTCTCTGCCCGGTCGTCGCGCACTATCTCTGATGCGGGAAGCACCGCACCTTAGACGACCGTCATTATTACCCCTTGTTCGAATGAACGCAGGTACTCAATTATTTTTAGTGACTTAGTAGGCCACCCGCCAGGTATCAGAGAGCGCCGGGAATTGAACCCGGATCCGTCAGCATCGCAGCCCGCCCCTCAACCACGGGACCATGCTGGCTCAGGTTTAACATGATCAACTAATAAACCTAGTTGAGTTCTAAATTCTGCCTAAATTTAGTGTTTTCTTTCTTCTAGTTTCTTCTTATCTTCTTCTGTGTGCCGCCTTGATTTTTTAAATTCTTCTTCTTAAAGTGCCTTATTCCTTATTGAATGTTGGCAACAATCGAGACAAAATGTAGTCTATCTTTAGTGTCTCTTATCAACTCATGTGTACTCATGTGGGTCCAATCTCTAATGTTCTTAAGCCAGGAGCATCTCCTGCGACCTCGCCCTCTTTTGCCTTCAACTTTTCCTTCCATAATGAGCTGCAATGTATTGCATTTGTCATTCCGATATAAATGTCCAAGATAAGCTGTTTTTCTTTTTTAATAGTTAATAGGAGTTCATTTCTTCTATTCATTCGTCTCAGGATCCCTTCGTTTGTGATATGCTCTGTCCAAGGTATACGTAGCATCCTTCTAAACACCCAGTACTCAAAAGCTTGTATTCTCTTTTCTGTATTAGCCTTGAGGGTCCACGCTTCAGCACCATATAAAAGTATTGAGTATATGTAGCACTGCACAAATTTGTATCTGGTTATAATACGAAGACTGCGTTTGGTAAGTAGTTTTTTGAGTTTTTGGAATGCTAATCTTGCTGTTTCTATTCTTATTTTTATTTCCGTTTCTGGGTCTCCATTTTCTGTCAGCCAGCTTTCCAGGTATTTGAATTTTTGTACTTTCTCTATTTGTCGATTATATATTATAAGTTGTGTTTGTGCTATTGGTGTTTTGCTGAAAATCATGTATTTTGTCTTTTTAGTATTTATCTTTAACCCTATTGCGTCTCCTTCACGGCTTACTGCATCTATCGGCCGTTGTAGTCCTTCTAGGCTATCCGAGATTATTGCGGTGTCGTCAGCGTACCTTGTATTATTAAAAAGTTTACCGTTTATTTTTATTCCGTCTTCGGAGTTTTCTAGGACTGTCTCTGAATAAATATTAAATAGTAGTGGTGAGAGGATGCAACCTTGGCCCACTCCTATTTTAATTGAGATAGCTTCCGTATTTTCATTATCTGTTCTCACTGTGGCGTTTTGGTTCCAGTATAGGTTTCTAATAGCTATTATGTCTTCTTGATCAAGTCCTTTCTCAGTCAATACTGTCAATAGTTCGTCGTGCTTTACACGGTCGAAGGCTTTTTCATAGTCGATGAAGCACACGTAGATATCTTTTTGTTGGTCACGTCATTTTTGTAGCAGAACTGACAGGCTAAATAGCGCTTCTCTGGTACCAAACTCTTTTCTAAATCCAAATTGGGAGTCGCTCAGATCTATTTCACATTTCTGATATATCCTACGGTGTAAAATTTTTAGAAATAACTTGAGAACGTGGCTCATCAGGCTTATGAGTCGAAAATCATCGCATTTATTTGCGTTGGGTTTTTTGGGTATAGTGATAAACTCCGATGTCATCCAATCAGAAGGCATTTTCCCAGTTTGATAGATTGCATTAAAAAGATTAGTAAGTAATGTTGTGTTTTCTTCATTTAGAAGTTTCAAAAATTCGTTATGAATCTGGTCTGGTCCAGCTGCTTTACCGTTTTTAGAATTTCGTATTACGCTTGTTGTTTCACTTTGTAATATATTTGGTGCATGCTCCGTTGTTGTTATATGTTGTTCAATGCTTACATCTTCAAAGGTCTGTTTTATATATTCTTCCCATACTTGTTTTAGATCTTCTTTGTTTGTGATTAGTTGGTTGTCGTTATTTAACATTTTGTTGTAGTTATATTTCTTAGCTCCTCCTATAGTTTCTTTGATCTTTTTGTGTAGGTTAAAAGTATCGTGTCTCTTTTCTAATTCTTCGCTTGCCTTATCTTCTTCTGTATTAGTTTATTTAGTTGTTTATATTGTTGTTGATTTTTGTTTTTGTATGTTCTTCTGTTGTCCATTAATGTTAATATTTCTGATGTCATCCATGGTTTCTTATTTTTGTTACGATTTTGTCCGGTTATGGTATTTTGTGTGTTTGTGATGGCTAGTTTTAGTTTCTTCCAGATAGACTCGATAATCTCTGTGCGGTCTGTATCGTCTACATTAGTAATTACATTATTTATTAAGTCGTGTATTCCACTTTCTTTTATATTTTCGTTTAGAGTCTGAGCCAATTGCATGCAGTGGACTGGTTCTTTCAGTTTATGTAGATCTATTTTCTTGTTATATCGCTTTCGTAATTTTTTGAGACGTATGTTAATGTTTCCTACAATAGGATTATGGTCTGAGCCCATATCACTTCCGGGATATGTTTTAACGCCTGTTAGTTCATTTCTATATCTCTTGTTAATTAGAAGATAATCTATTTGATTTCGTATAATGTGTTCCGAGGTGTATTTTTTTAAATTCCAGTCTATAAAAAATATGAAAAAAACATTTGAAAAAGCGAATCTAAGCATGCAAAGACGACAAACCAAATCGGTAAGTTGTGGCATGAACTTCTTTGTTCTCACATCTTTCTATGTAGTTCATTTCGCTTGGAGTGGTTCCACAAACGTAACATCTTTGAGCCGAAGAAGTAGCGGTCGCAGCATTACAAACTTTACCATCCACCATTGTTAATACCATTTTATGTGATACAAAATGTTTGTGAGAATCAATCATAACTTCCGTGTTTTCCAATTTACTTATTTGCTCTTCCACATAAGTCATTTTTTGTTGAGTCACGTTTGTGGATTCTTTCTTGAACTGTATCCTGATGGGTCTGCAAAAACGCACAGAAGAAGATCGAGGATGCTGTCATAAAATTGGACCAGAAGTTGATAATTGTAAAGGAACAAACGAAGCTATAAACATATTTGCATCTTTAAAATTTTGTTTCCATTTCTGTTTATGTTCGTTGAGACCTGTGCTTCCATCGCAGCTCCATTTTAATATTAATACTAACTCGGTGGAAACATTCGAAACTTGTGTGAAAAAACTTTCTCTTGAGCAACCATAAAGCGTGAAGCCGTCAAGTCCATAAGATCCTGTAACTGTATTTCCATCAAAGATTCCGAAATTGTAATCGCCGTTCTTGGTGGGTAACAACGCTGTTTTGCTGCTTGTAATTTGTGGTAACTCGGATATAACATGTGCGCGTTTTGTAAATTTGCATTTACCTTAATTTTTGAATATTGGCATTTTGTCAAATTTGTGTCGACACATAAAGCCAGTGCTTCACCTGGGGTATTTGGAGTTACAATCTGGGCTTCGCGATTGATCCATGCTTTTCGGATTCTTGATGTTCTTGAAGGAGTAGTTGTTGTAGCCTCGCTCAACAATTTAGCGGCAGCTTCTTGACCATCAGATTGCAGACTCATCTTTAGTTCTTTAGTTTTGCGACGTTTGTTTCTTTCGCTGCTTTCTTTAAAAGGAACATTTTTTCTGCTAACCCCAGATGTCGACGAGATGTTTTCCTCCACGGGAACGTCTGCAAGCAATGAAAATTTTTTTCCAACCAATCAGCATTTTTTAAAAGGAAAATTTTCAACATCCTGGTGCACTTTTGCCACCTTTTTGCAAATTCACTGCAACAACGAAATATCGCTAGTTTTGTTTCTTCTATATTGAGGTCATTCAAATTTTCAGTTTAGATATAATGTAACAGGTGTATAAATAAGTTCTCAGCTTTAGATTTCACAGGACGCAAATCACCGTTTACATGTAACCTATTAGTCCGCCCTCTTGCGGTTTTAAAGCAATGACATTTGGTTTTTAGAAACATCATGCGATTTGGCGTTTGATGCACATAACCTCAATAATCAGCTGTGCTCACGATGGCAATCAAAAAAGAGCATATTCGATTTTCTAGCCACTTCGCGTTTCATCTTAAGAAAAACGCTGCTGAAGCCACCGAAATGATTTGTGCTGCATATGGTGAGAATGCTGTAAGTCATGCAACGTGCAAAAAGTGGTACCAAAGATTTCGCGGAGGAGAGTTTAGTCTTGAAGGCGCTGGACGCCCTCAAACATTTGACACGGATGAGCTGCAGACATTGCTGGATCAAAACAATGCGCAAACTGAAGAAGAGCTTGCAGAACAGCTTGGCGTCACTAGGTCAGCCATTTTCATACGTTTGAATGCATGGGTAAGATACAAAAGGAAGGCAGATGGGTTCGCATAAACTGTCTGAAGACAAAAAAAATCGACGGCGTGACACCGCACTCCATTTGCTTTCAAGAAACCGAAAAAAGGATTTTTTGCATGAAATTATTACGGGCGATGAAAAATGGATCTTGTACGACAATCCCAAGCGCAAAAAATCATGGGTAGACCCTGGCAAACCTTCGACATCGACTCCAAAGCCCAATATCCACGCCAAAAAGAATTTGATCTATATCTGATGGAATTGGAAAGGTGTGCTGTACTATGAACTCTTGAAACCAGGTGAAACAGTTACGGAGTATCGCTACCAACAGCAACTCATCAATTTGAGCGACGCAATCGAAGAAAAAGGCCATTTACTGGACAAGGAAGTCGCAAAGTCATCCTGCTCCATGATAATGCCCGACCACATGTTGCGAAAGCGACGCAAGAACACATCTTCGTGTTAGGCTGGGAACTTCTCCCACATGCGGCGTATAGCCCAGACGTGGCCCTTTCCGATTATCATTTATTCCGGTCGTTACAGCGTTACTTGGCTGATACGCACTTCAAAACAGAAGAAGAAGTCCGAAAATGCATCGATAACTTTATCGTCTTGAAGCCAGTGAGCTTCTATCACCAGGGAATTCGCAAGCTACCCGAAAGATGGCAAAAGGTAATCGATGCCAATGGAGAATACTTTGATACTAAGCTTTTTTTGTTTGTTTTTAAATAAAACTTTAATTTTGCAGAAAAAAGCTGAGAACTTATTTATACTCCTATAGAATAACGTTTTACACATGTTGACATTCTCTTGCTCCCAAATGTCGAAGAAATTTCTTCTCGTTAAATAAAGAAAGATCTGTAAAACACGAAGGTTATAGAAAATTACACAAAAAATGCAAAACGGTTATACATTAGAAGAAATTTTTGTTTTGAAGCTATTAATAAATGAGTTATTTTATGTAATTTGTTAAAAGCTATTTATTGTAGCGAGAAAAAGAACCAGAGCGCCCGAGCAAACGGGAACTGCATCCGATACGACGACGTCATTACGCAAAACAAAGTTGAACAATTTTGATTCTGCAAATATCTGTAGCTAAATTTCAGATATACTGTAGCTTAAACTTTGAGGAACACGCTCGAGAACGTTTCAGAGCCGGATCTAATCAGAATCGTTTTGTAGTTCAAACTAAAGTCCTACTTTAGAACTGAAAATTAGCTGATAACATGGTCAAGCATTTACATGAATAAAAAGTAAAGTAAAGCATCTAGCTATTAAGTAAAATATAAAATAGTAAATACTTACTTAGATTTAGTTGTTCCATAAGTCACTTTAACCAAAAGCCACCCCAAATTAAAAAAAAAACTATATTTATTTTACTTAACGCAAATCACTTGAGTCGCCATCAGCACTGCAATCGCAAAATGCCCATTTTCAACCGCGTACCGTTTTTATAGTTTCAACCCTATTAGAAAGTTAAATATGTCGTTAGAAATCCCAAAGGCTTCTCTTTTTAAAAATAAGAGTTGAAGGGCAGTTTTGAGATGTTGCAGTTTGAACATTTTGGTCAGCTTTTTTGCGTTTTGGCTCACTGTGCGACGACGTATAAAACAACCTTTTTTTTTCGTATTTACAGTTTGAGCTATAAGTGTGCACTGTGCAAATGTGTTTCCTAAGTTATGTCTTCCAAACATTATATTATATGCTATACAAATATTGTTTCATTTTAACTTAAAAATAACTGCCAAAACTGAAAGAACTATCGCAAGAAGCAATATGCAATATGCAGGCTAATTATGCAATTTCAGTAATAGAACTTTTACATTTTTGATATCATAGATTGCATATAAATTTTATATAAGTTTTTTATAGGAAAAGTCCTAAGATAATAACTTATTTACAACAAGTGCTGTTGTTCAGAAATTTTTTGCCTAAACGAGCTAAAAGTAAATTAATATGCTGATAATGAATGTGAAGATCAAAATTCAGTGAGTGTAATAGGCGAAAATTAACCAAATGGAAATGTAAATAAAGCAGAACAAGAAAATATATAACACACTACTAAAGAGCCACCAACGTCTACTCAAGATTATTTTCAAGCTAAAAATAAAACTAAAAGGATAAAATTTCATCTACCCGCCATTAAAAAGCAATGCATAATATCGCTAGACACCAGAGTGGTCCGTACGAAACAATACCATCATTATTCGTATGTAATACAGTAAAGTCTATTTTTACATCGCAAATGGTTGATATCGTTGTTCACCATATTAACAAAAAAGCAAAAACAAACGGCCCAGGAATATAAGGAGAAAAACCCTACCAATCAACCACACTGTTGTAAAGATATGACTGAAATCGAGTTTTACGCATTCTTAGGAATCTTAATTATGTATGAAACTAACAATTCAAATGCGGACTATTTGTTTGATTTGTTGAAAAATAATTCACATCCGAGAGATAATAAGACTAAATTTATTTTGTAAAAGAAGAAGTCTTTTCTACTTGAACAATCTATCTACACATTTGAACAGAAAGTAAACAAAGAAATGTGTCGTGATTCTCGGCCTTTGATTTACACGAGGAGGTCCGTGCGTAGCAAACAAAAACAGCCTATACATTTGAACGGAAAGTAAACAAAGACGGCCGATATGAAACTTGGCGTGCTGCGCTCTGAGCGCTTAATTTACACGAAAAGGTCCGTACGTTCGTGCACGCACGTCGAGACTGCTCTCGCTCCTTGCCGAATGGTCGGGTGGCTGCAGCTATCATGCAGCTGCATTTGGTTTGCTTCAGACGAGCGGAGTTTCGATTTTAAGCGCCCATTCATAATGGATGTAAGCATAACCCGCCCCTAAGAAATACGTATAATGCACGTAAGCCTTATGTTAACATTTGAAAGTTGCGCATGCCCAAACACAGTAGCGGCAGCAACGTTCTTCCAGGCATTTTGCATAATTATGTTGCTTTTGTACCTATTATCCCTTTTATGGTGCAGGAACAGATGTATATTTATTCACTTAATAGTTCTCTATCCGCTGTAAAAACGAAGTTAAAATGTCGACAATACTAAAGTTAGATTATGAAAATTCAGAATCAAATTCAACTTTTCGTATTTCTTGCGCTTAAATATAAAACGTAAAAATTCGAGAGTGCATTATAAACAAGCGCAACTTTACATATTACGCATTTCTTATGGGCGGTTTATGCTTACGTCCATTATGAATGGGCGCTAAGTTAAATTGTTCCAAGTTTCCGATCCATGTAAAAAAGCCAATTAAAAATTTATACCTTGCCAAAAATTGAGGTAGGGAGAGAAAAATTGTCAGCCTATCTATTAGCGAGCAATCTCTAGTGTTAACACAAGAGAACATCGTTTGTAAAAGAGTATATCTGCTCCGACAAACGAAATATGGATCATGCTCAATTATCGTTGGAACACTAAAATGAAACAAAAAATATATTTCACCAAACATTCTCAAAACATCAATTCATCATTATTGAGATTCCAGAGCAACCTAATATGTTCATATAAAAAAAGGAAAACTGTTATCGTGTGGATCTAAAAGCAAATCGGAGATGATTCACTTTTGCAATGAAACTCAATCTATTGTAATCATAATGGACAAAACTGCTCTGACAATACAGGGTGGGATGATGGACAAAAAAATGATCGCTTGCCATTTTTCACAAAAAAAGCAAACAAATCAACATCGAATGTAAGCTGTGAATAAAAAGTATGTGCTAACATATTTTCATATAAAGAATATAAAATTATTGTACTTATTTTGAATTTGTTTAATTTTTTGAAATCGCCTATTGAAACTACATATGGACACTCAAGTATCCCAGGTAGTAAGTAAAAGAATATCTACTTTTGAACTTTTAAGTAAGCTCTTTATTAAACAAATACAGCGAATTTTTAAATTTCTTCTAAATTGCCTCAAAAATGGACATCTCATCGGACAAAAGGTTTCAGCTTTTTAGAATTCACTTATTTCAATGGAAAGTCGAAAATGCGCACCCCAGTAGTAACATAAGAATAATAATAAATATGTGTAGTAAATTCATATGCTTACACCAATATTATGTTCCTTAAGAGAATTTTAAAAAATATCTATATTTAAAAGTTTATTTCTAAAAAAAAAATACATACAGGATTTGTCCGGAAAATATGAGGAATAATTCAATACAAACAAAAGTACTGCGGGTAACCGTTTATTTATTTAAAATTCTTCAAATAGTTTTCCCCTGCGCCTACACCGTGTTTTCAGCGTGCCTGTCACGTTTCATGGAATGCGAAAACTAAAATGTTGTTTATGGCCTTGGTCACGGCGGTTTCGGCCTTCTCTACCGACCCAAAACGGGTTTCTTTCAGGCTGGACTTGCGTACAGTTGAGTTTTGGGAACAGAAAGAAGTCAGGCGGAGCCAAGTCTGGGCTATACGGTAGTTGGGGCAATGTTGCTACGTTGTGTTTGGCCAAACATTTCATTGACCATGCACTACGGTTTTTGGTAAATTCAATTCCTGTGCTACCATTCGAACACTTAAATGCCGATCAGAATCAGAAAATTGTTTCACTAAATTTTCATCACTACGGCTCGTTGAAAGACACCCTTATTCGTTTTCACGAAACATCTTGTGCCGTTCAAAAATCCTCGTATTTGACACAGCTTTCTCCCTGTAGGCTGTCCTTATCAGGTTCAAAGTTTCGATGCTGGATTTTTTTAGTTTGACACAAAACTTCACCGCATAACGTTGCATCTCGAGTCCCTCACGCGTCCTAAAAACACGGTTTGCGGGACTCACCTTCTCAAGACTCGGAGGCAACTGAGCCAGGTCACATTCTTTACCTAAGACCCCTCTCCCCCCACCATCTGGTTGCATCGAAAAATTATTCCAGACAAACCGTGTATCTTCCCATTTTATATATTATTTCAAACTATTCATATCAAACTATACATTTTCAAAACAAACTAATATCAATATTCCGAACAAAAACAATAAAGAATATGTCGTATACAAAGTGTAGTTCTCCATACAGCTATTCGTAATATACGTTGCGATTGTACCATATGCAACATATCGTTTGTAACGTTTTTGCTCTCAACAATGGTGAATAACGCGCTTAAATTAACTGAACTAATTTACTTTACTGATAGAAAATTGAACTATTGACTAACATTTATGTTTACTAACATAAGGAAATTACTAATTTATGTCACATTAGCACTGTTCATTTTGCTTCCGCTACTTGATTTCCCCTGGATGCTTCACTGCATGATATTTATGCAACCAGGATCTGTTCTGGAACCCGCAGGAACAATTTGGTAAACATCTTTAAATAATGTGTTATACATACACAAGCAACACAGTTGCACGCCTGGCAGACATTATGTCCGCCGCTCTACCATGACGGCTCGACAGCAACAAAAAATTCGTTAAAATATGTAGTATTTATACAATTACGTCCTGTGCCGTCTTAGAGTTTGTCGTACATAGAACGGGAAACTTATATTTATGATTTTATTGCCGTTTTAATAAAAATTTAGTACTTGTCTCCTTTCTTCTTAAACCCTTCAATTATCTGAAAGAAATGATTTACAAACTTGTTCGTACAGTCTAAAACATTTTACATCTATTTATGTCTTTCATTAATTAATATGATTAATTTTATAAATCACACTTTTGTGTTATCACTATGCATAACTCCGTTTCAATGTTTTCAGCGTTTGCACAGGTCCTCCTTTAACTTTTGACAAAATCTCAATACAATTGTTCTGAAGACTTGTAGATTTACATATTATTTCAAATTTGTTTGTTTTCGGGATTTGAACTTTTATCTCCTTTTTGTAAATTATTATGATGATTCAATATTATAATTTGTATGAATTTTTTTTCATTTCCGATTGTAAAGATTAAGAGTTGGTTTCAGGCTTCTTTGAAAAAAATAGTTTTGTGTAACAGTTGTCTATTATCTGTTATATTTTTTATAATAAAGTGAGTCCCCTGAAAACCTTGCTCGGGGTAAAGTTTATTTCCTGCTTTTCGAGAGTACTTAGACTGTTGCGGGAAACTCCAGAGCTGCCACAGCCGTGGCTGGTACTTTACTGTCATACCTGTATGTATTCACTGTTAACGACTTTAAAAGTTATCTTCTGAGCTTATCGAAGGTGTATATACTTGGTCCTTCTAGTCGGACCAAGGGCCATGGAAATCAAGTTCCAAGATTTTCAGGACTGCAGAGGGCCATAGAAAGACATTAAATCCTGCCAAGTCAAATTTTTCACTTTCCTAGCTCTTTACAAAGGCGAAGACGAAATGGATTCGCCACCAGGAGAAAATGTACAAGGACAGCAAGCCGATCGTTGTAGTAGTCAGGCGACGAAAGAGAATCAACCAACCATATACAGAAACTGGGTGGAAGCTCTTCCAGGCGTTCTGATAACAAGCACTCCAGTTAGCCCCCCTTTCAACAAAAGCAGGACGACAAGCGATCAATGATCTTTAGTGAATCGAGGCTGTCCAGCCTAAAGTTTTTGGCTGCTAGCAAATTAGACCGAAAAATAAAAATTCGGGAGGGAAACATTATGGAGAATGCAGACTGTTGTCCATGATAAATACCCTCTATCAAACTGTAGAGGAAGATGAAAGGGGTTTTCAAGTATTGCCCAAAGCAACACCTTGGGCCATGACCTCCATGTTGGTCACATTCTGACCCAATATATCACCCAACGAAACCTTGATGTCCTTGATAGCCAAGACGTTGAGCGGTCACAAGCTGAACGGAGACTGTTTATGAATAGGTGTGAGAGTCCGGAGTTCTCCAAGTGAGAGCCCCAAAACGTGAACATGCAGCGAGCCTCTTTCCAAACGATCAAAGGTTATCCGACTATGAATCGTATGAGGGTGAGAATTGAAGACGATGTTCTTAGCGTCGTTCCCAAGGAAGAGAAGGAACCTTATCGTCCAACACCAAAGCCAAGATTGTGGAAACTAGCAAAGCCTCAGCAGATTCCTCGTGAAGTATTAGCAAACCACAGCCTACCGCCTGTAAAGCTGAGGTTTCGAATCCCGAAAATGCCTCACCACTCAAGAAAATCGTAGCTGGTCTCCAGCTTGGAAGCTGGATCCGCTAAAAATGAATAGGAAAACCATGTATGATAAGTAACATTATCGGGACTTAGTGTTTCAACGGAAAAAAATATCTAAAAAAATTTTACAACTTCAAAAGATACCGTTTTTTATAATTCCTGTAGTAAGTGGTTTACAATACTTTAAGAGTGGAAACAAACTGGGGAGGATTTATAAGGAAGGCGGATTCCCCACTTAAAAACAAAAGTAAGACGCGGTGATGACGATTACCGACCTGATTTGTCGAGAAGATTCTGGTCGAGTTTATAAACTCCAATCGATCTTCTTTTTACCAAAATGGAATTTGCCAGCCCTAGAAAGTTAGGGTAATTAGTCAGGTTTTTATAAATTAATATCAAAAGTCAGTGAAAAAGACCAATAATTAAGTTGTGCATTTGATAAATCAATTCCCGGTGCTCTCTGATGCCTGGCGGGTGACCTACTCAGTCACTAAAAATAATTGAGTACCTGCGTTCACTCGAACAAGGGGTAATAATGGCGGTCGTCTTAGGCGCGGTGCTTGCCACACCGCCCCGCATCAGAGATGGTGCGCAACGACCGGACAGAGAGAGCGAACGTATGAGAGCCTTAACCTCTCAGTTCGCAGGCCGTGCTCCCACGCGGGGCGTAGAGCCTTACCATTATTATTTGATAAATCAAAAATATTAAAATGTACAAAACGATAATTAACTTCAAATGAAAAATAAATAATTAAGTTGGTTACAAAAATAAGAATGAAAGTAGAATATTTTATAAATTTAAACTAAAATCAAACAAAACAAGAAAGCACAAATAGAGTAGAAAGAATGTAATCAGAATAACTTATATATTAAAGAAAAATATAATTAAGGAGTAGTAATAAATTATCACCAAAAACACAAATATAGTAAAAACATAATTTGCAAATTTACTTTTTCATTGCATAATAAATATCAATAAACCACAAGAGTAAATGAAATATATACCAATATATGTTTTTAATTTTTACTTTCCTTATCCTATAAGGAAAGTAATGTAATCGGCGGAAATTTGACCTACCCAGTTTTTCACATTTCTGGACGAATTATAGCCTCAGGACATCAAAAAAGTTGTTTTGAGCCATTGGTTCGTGTGTGTGTGTGTGTGTGTGTGTCTGTCGGTCTGTCAGTAAACAAGATATCTTGAGAACCGTAAGAGCTAGAGACTTGAAATTTGGTATGCAAGTTACTTGTAGGTAGGGGACGCAGTGGGAAGCTTTTGGTAAAAATCGGCCGAGCCGTTTGGTCGCAAGGTCGCAAAATCGGTCGCGGGGGAGCGCTTGGCCGCTAGGAGGGAGCACACAGGCGATAACGGCGAAGGCTGTGCAGCCGAGCTCGCACGGTTACTTTCAGTGACGTAGCAAAATTTTAAGTATGAGTCAATTATTATCTTATACTGTTTATTTTAATCAGATTTCGAGTGTTGGACTGTATATATATATATATATATATATATATATAT
Organism: Sinelater perroti; assembly: GCA_036346155.1. Taxonomy (NCBI): domain Eukaryota; kingdom Metazoa; phylum Arthropoda; class Insecta; order Coleoptera; family Elateridae; genus Sinelater; species Sinelater perroti. Next base: position 4,867,266 of record JARFIY010000359.1, read on the forward strand.
ATATATATATATATATATATATATATAATAGGATAAGGAAAGTCGTGTGATGTTCACACCAGATTTTTTATTAAAATATTGATTTACAAAATTATGTTTCAACATATTTTACATCTTGTGATCTTTTTGTCAGCAGATCCTGTATTGTAAAAAGGAACAGGGCATATTTGTAACCAGATGTACATGAACTGCTTCACCAATTGATTATCATCAAAATATTTCCATTTTTGAAACCTCCTCATGTGGTCAAAACATAGAAAAATCACGCGACGAGAGATCTGAACTATGTAGAAAGTGTATTTAAGGGTAGTTTAGAACAATTTTGGCAAATTTTATTGTGTTCGGGTGTAAAACAACAACACGTTTTTTAGACCAATAAACTATACGCAACTTTTCAATAAGGTCATAGTAATAAGCAGTATTAATTGTTCACATATGAAATTGACAAACAAGACACCTTTGATTCCAAAAAAAAAAAAGTTGACAAGGTTTTGTTTACAAACAACTTTGTTATCTTCACTGAACATACCTTACCTTTTCTCCACTACTAATGAGCTTTCTTGGATTTTAGCGTATTTTATGCTTATATGTAATGGCTGGTCATTATGCGATGAAAAAATATATTTTCTTTCGTTTCATAGCGCTTCCGCAACCCTTGAAAAACCCCAATATGTACAGTTATTTGTTACTCAACAGCTTTAAAGTCTATCCAGCAGCAATTTTTCAATATTGCAGTTTATTTTGATGATGACTAGCTAATCACAAATTCCTGATACGTTGTAATTCTACAGAAGATAGGATACTATTATCATTTTATCTACAACCAATTTAAAGTGAAAATAACACTAGTGTAAGTAATGCTCACCAGACAATTCATTACTCATATACATGTCCATAAAGTCGCTACAATTGATAACAAAATTTAATTACTTTCATTGTTTTAGAATCTGTAGTGCAACTATTGAATTCAAGTGGAATTATCTTTTGACAGTCATAGTTTTGAAATAATCATGCATCATAAAGTTTGGTATTGTTTTTATTTTATCGCTATATGAAAATTTTCTAAATTCTCAGGAATTAAAGGACCATATCTGTACATATTAATAATTATTAAGCCCATATTGCGCAGTCATACTAGAATCTATATCTGCGATACATATCAAAAATTTAAATTTTTTATATGGAGGATTTCATATTCATAATCCCATTTGCCTATCTAGTAATTAAAACCAAACAATGTACTCTCTCTCTAATTTCCATATTTTTATAAACTTAAAAATAGTTGCAGAATCACAATTTCTACTTATATGAGAATGATTTCCTAATGATCGATAACATTTTATGTAAGAAAGTGAATTAACTTGCTACTAAGTACTTGGGATCAGTTCTATTTGGATGAAACAAATAAAACTTAAATGCAGAGCAAAACAAAATTTTAGAGGAAATAATTTATTATTATCACAGCATCATGAACAGTTTATTTCACAACTCTCTAGAAACCTCCTCTGTGATTATTTTTTTAAAAAAGCTGAATACCTCTTCACTCCCACTCCTACACAATTCTAGTGCCTCTTGATACTCTGAGGTACTGAAACAACCTGACGTGTATGATGCCACAACTTGTTTTGCTGTGCTATCAAACACGAACACAAACACTGCTGTTGCATTCTGCCACATAAGCTTGTCTGGATTCAAATGTAGGGTTCCTTCCTTGTCTACAGCACAGCTGACGCTTGCAATGGTGAACTTAATATCGATACCGGAACTGAGCAGCGCCAAACAAGCAGCGTTTATAGCACAAGCAATAAGCTACAGATACAATAAACAGTTAAATTCGCAATTTCATATGTTTAGTACAATGCTTACCCCTCCACAATTCTGCATTTCGTGAATAATTACGAGTATGGATGATCGAGGATAAAGCACCGACACTAGGGCAGCTTCGCATGTATTTTGTATTATCGATTCATATAATCGATCACCGATTCCTAGAAAAATAAAAGGCTTCCATTGTAAAAATGTTAAAAACGTTCGATTCTAGTGGATTCATAAAATAAGCAAGATGTAAATATGCACAAGTATAATTGAGACATAATGCTTTCCAAATGATATGGGGTATTTTGGTTAAATTTACATTGGCATAAGAGATTCACAATAAAATGGAAAAAGTGAAAATAAATAGAAAACAATAAAAGGGAGTAAGAGTACAAGAAAATGAAAGAGAGGGAGACAAAATGGAGGGAAAAACAAAGAGGAAAAATAAGAGAAAAGGTGGATAGGGAGATAACATTTGACTTTTTAATTATTCTAACAAAGTACAATTTCATCTACATATTCCATTTTCTTTCTTGTGCCAAATATTATTCCATGAACAAGGAAAGAAATGAAACTGCCTCCTGTAAACGTTGCTGTACATTTTTGTACAAATAGATTATGGCTTTGCAAGCCTACATCAATGCCATTCTACCAGGATGGATTGTTGGCCGACTTGAATTTAGAGGCGTCCAACGAACATTAGCCCAAGTTAAGCTCTACAACGTTTTATTCCATACCAGAAATACTGTAACCAATAAGATGTAAATGAAAAAAACAACATTATTTAAAGATTAAAGGAACATAATCTCTATTCCTTGAAGCTTGCAAACTGTACTTTATTAATGTCAAGCTACAGAAGAGTCTGCCTGGGGTGGTGTAGGAAATATTATGTTTGAGATAATAATCAGGTGGTGTATCATTCACGGATGAGTCCAAATTTTCTTTGCACAGTAACACAAGGCGCGTAGAAATGGATATAACCAAGGAAACATCTATAAACGAGATTACTTCAGAAATATTAGTATTCTAAGGTGGTCTAACAATATGACGGAAGTTTTTAGAAATTATAGTGTTTGTTCCTGTTAAAATGGCGTCTAATTAACTCCTTGGTGGAATTGGCATATCTTTTGAATTCTTTTGGTGGACTGCTACATCGAATACTTTACCAGTGTTATAGTGTGTAGGATTCACTAAAGGATATGGCATGTTTAGCATTCTAGTCACTGACCACAAAAACCAAAAATCCAAGCACACAAAAGAAACTGTATTCTTCTGATAAGGATGTACTATGGCGTAAAATAGATAGCTGAGATAATAAACAGTGCAGTCAGTGCATATAGCAATTTATGCTTGATCTAATAATGATAATGGAACCTGTATGTGTCCTTTGATCAAGGTACACGTAGTATAGTATATCGTAGAGTTTTTATGTGTATTTGTTCTACAGAATGAGTTTTGAATATTTCTTGAATATCTCTCTGGTCATAATCTAAAAATATATAATATATAACAGCTATACTGTTAAAGTCTTGCACATTGTATTATACTTTCTTTCAAGGCTAAGGAGATCTTTACTATTCAAGTTGTTTAGAATTCATAATTTCGTTTTTACTTTTGAAATGTAATTCTGGGCATTATTTTTATTTTTATTTGAACCATTATTTGCCAGTAAAATAAAAGCTGCTGTTTCAATTTTTGATTACAATTCTTATATATGCGTGATAATTTAAAGGGTAAGCTATGTAGTGTTTGTTCGTATTACTTTTTATTTTTTACATTATTTTTACTTATTTAATTAAAAATATAAGTAGCTGTTTCTGTAATTTCAAACATCAATGATATTTGTAAGAATATATGCAGTTTAGTAAAAAAAACATCAAACAAAAAACGCCCATTTCAAAAAACCACCATCTTTTTGATTTATCTCCAGGTTGTTTCACAACAGGACTCACCTAAGAACATATTGCTCTTCTGGACGAGTCAAGTCGCAATAATTTTGACTCCATTACAAATTAGTCCCCCTGCATAGTATAGAAATCATGTTTCCAGTTTCCTATATATAATTTCTCTAAAAACACGTGTTTTTGAGATAGCTGTAAACTCGGAAATAGTTTCTTGGCGATCATCTAGTTCAATCTTGTAGTTAAAGTCAAATATTAGTCCCGATTCCAAGCTGTAATTCTTACATACTCTTTGAAGAGTCTTTTGCTATCTTGCTTTTTAGAACTGTTACCACAGTCCAAAAATGATTCTTTATGGTACATTCGAATGATAGGACTTTGACCTGCTTCTAGATATATTGCTTATTGTCAGATGGTTTATTTTGTGCTGTATTACTGCACATTAACACGTAAATTATAAATTTATTCAATAAAAAAACACTTGATATGTTAAGTGATAATTTTTACCTATATAAAAACTAGTTTAGTGAACAGAACAAATAACTTTAAGTTTGTTTCATTGCTTATGATTTTATAAGTAACAGAAAGCTTTTCCAACACCGTTTAGGTATTTGTTTTATGCAATTGGCTTTTTAATGAAGAATCCTGTTCAGTCAGTTGGTATTATTTAAGGGGTTACACTTATTTGAAAATTTGTTTTTTTCGATTTTTTTGGTTTAAATGACGTAAAAACAACTCAAAAATGATATCCAATAGCAAAAATTTTTTTAAATGACCCTTAGAGCTAACTTTCTGAATTAACTTCTGAGGCTCCGAAACGCTGTTGAAGCACTTCATGTGCTTGGCGCGTTTATAGTAGCAGTTTAGAGTCGCTTAGCTCAGTCAGTACTTTTATAAACATACTCATACTAAGTATAGATGGCGCTGGTACAGGTGTACTAAAATTTAATCGAGTAGTCAGTCTATACCTGCATACTCAATAGAAAGAGATGCTTACGCGGTTGCAAAACTTTAAACGCGATTATCTCAAAACCATATTTTCAACACGGCATGCAAAAAAACTTCTGCAATTTTTATCCGATCAACTTGAAATTTTAACTATAGCTTCTTAGATAGATTTTAAAGAGAACCACACACGATTATTAAGATTTATTAACAATTACGTTTTTTATAAACGTTTCAATGTCAATTTTTTGTTACAAAATCAAAAAAAAGTTCAAATTTACAAATTTGCAAAAAATGATTTTTTCCATAATCGTGTGTACTTCTCTACTAAATTTGATATACAACATGAAAAAAAATTTTTGTTGTCCTAGGTGCAAATGGAAAGATTTTATTCGTAAGGCCGCAGACCTAAAAAAAGACATGCTGCTTTAGACGTCTGTACTGCCGTCATTTTGGAAAAAAAAATTAAATAAAATATTGTTTTATACACTTTTTGATATGTCTAATAAACCCTGAAAATTATATTTTGATTGTTCAATTGAATCATTCAAAAAAAATCCCAAAAAATGTTTAATTTTAATTTTAGACAATTCAAATAGGTGTAACCCCTTAAAGTAACATTAAAATGAATCATGTTCAGGGCCAGATAATACCTCATTTATCAATTTTTGTTATCGCTCTTGGTATATTTTATAGATTTGTAACAAATATATTAAACCTTCTAAATACTTGACTAGAAAATTATAATCTATTTAGAATACAATAAACTCTCAAGGAGCTAGAAGATGATTGGCTTGTGACACGCACACGTGAGGCAAGTTTTTTCTTACAAAAATGCTCAGATAATTGTAATACATATGTACATATTATATGGCGCACAATTAGCAGTTTAGTTCGGAGGGCGGATAACACACATGTACGTGACATCAGTGGTTTAAATAGGATATTTTATTTTGTAACATTGTTGCGGTTAATGTGTAATTTTCTTTAAAAATGTTCCAGTTATCATTGGCCATCATCGTAACACAGCAAGCACGTTTTTTAAATGTGGTTGGCAACTGGTGCACATAAAATAGAACGTTGAGATACACTAGATCTTACTTCTCTTGCCTGTTAACACGAAAACATCCATGTTTTTGAATTTTTACAAAGTTTGCAGCTTTTACTTCTAATTGTTGAACGGTTCTTAATAAAACATTTAATTTTACTGAGTTGTCAAGCTCCGTTTTAAAATTTCCCCATTAACTAAAGATAGTCATTGTTTTTTTAAATTATTGTTTCGCGATGAATGATCAGAATCAGTGTTAAAATTTTCTTCTGTCAATAAAGTTTGGAGTTTTAATCACGTTCGTAGATCAACATGTTGACTAATCTGGGCCATGTTACATTGTAATTCTAATTATAATTGTTGTCAGTCTCGAATACCAATCTATAAATGTCACCTCCAACTAATATACTTGTGATGTAGATACAATAAAAAGTTTTTGTATTCAGGTTAAATTTAGCCATGCCACCAACATTCATTATCTCCTTTGTCAATTTAATGCCAACAGTGAATTTGGAGTTCTCCAATAGAAATGTGATATTCATAATGGTAGATGCTATACTTTTATAGAGATACTACTAGTTTTACCTTATTATTTAGATAGACTTGTGTACTCCATATTCCTTCAGTCTTATACATTAGCTTCTCAAGAAGCTATTTTTTAAGTTCTTTTGTCTTATGTAGGCGGAATAACTCCAGTATTTCTCGATTCCAGTTTATCAAGTCTTTGTCAAAATTCATTTATTAAATCCATCAAGTTTTGAATTAAGTATCGCATAGATTGCTGCTTACAACTGTACTTTGTTCATGCTTGCATATGTTAAGACTCTTTAGTATAATTAAACCATCTAAAATAATTCTATAAAAAAAATTACGATAGAAAGTTCTTCATTACTACTCTCAGAACAGATTTCAACCCACCTAACTTAGTCGTAACCCCTGCAACATTTCTTTAAAATTTTTGAATGTCTTATAATCCACTAATTGTTTTATGTTTAAGTGATTTTAGGATGAACTGCACTACACACTCTAATCCGTCTCCAACTCGTTTACAACCCTCGTAGCCCCTTACCACAATCTTATTGAGCTGCATGTTTCGCAGTGTACTGAAGTTGCGGTTGCAGCCCAATTGGGAGCATTCAAATGTGTTCGCAAAGTACCACCAACAAAAAATATCATGCCACATTATTTATATAGGACGGTTTCAGAGATGGCACAGTTACACTAAAATACATAATACATAAGTCATCATAATAGAGTTACACTTTAGGTAATTGTTTAGCACCTTAACGCACTTGAAACTGTTATTTAAAAAAAATGATTATAGTATAAAATATTTATTATCGCTAAAAGAACGAATTACCCCCGCACCCCTCCCCATAGTTTTCTTGCAATCCCTGCATCCCTTGTAAAAGTGTCGTCTATCAAAATATGTTGCAAAATGTGCAGCACCAAAAGGCATAGATGGTGAAGAAGGCGCTAAAAAGGTCACAGACAGTGTCACAAGCAAATTACGACGCGTTGTACAAATTTACACCAGCATCATCGCTACGAAATAACTCGCAAAAATACAAAGTATCCAACAACATCGTACTTTAACAAAGGACGTAGGAATTGCAAACAAGCTATTGGGGAGTGGGGGTGTAATGCGTTCTTTCGGTGATAATGAACATTTTCCTACTATAACTATTTTTATAAAATAACTGCTTCAAGTGCGTCAAGGTACTAAACAATTAGCATAATTTTAAATGCTTTACTAGATAACTTATGCTTTATATATCATTTGCAGAATGTAAATATATACTATTTTTTAGAAAGGTAGTGTGAATGTGGTATATCAGGTTAAAATACAAAAGATAAATTTAAAAAAACAATAAAGAGAATAGAGAAAAGTTTATAAGAGTTGATAAGAAAGAAATTTCAAATACAACGAGAGAATAAAAAGAAAATGCAAAACAAAAATAGAGATCAGAGTTCAAGGAAAGATAAAAGTATATATAAAAATAATAACGTTGTATCAAGATTTATAGAAACCATTTTCCGTATAGGCCAAATTTCATAACATTAATGCAGAAAAAATATTTTAAACAATAAAATGAAAGAAAAATAAAGCTAAATATTGAAATCTATAAAACAATAATTCAAAAAGAAAGACAAACGGGAAATGAAAATATAAATAAAAATGGGAAACGTAAATTATAATAGAATATATAATAGAATCAGAATTAAGAAAACGAAAGATTATGATTCATGGTTTACATATATAAAGAATACAAGGGCATTGAGCATTAGAAAAAACAACGATAAACTTACCAAAAGAAAAATTTAAATTCAAATGAAAAGCAAGAAAATAGATGGGAAACAAAAAAGAATTAAAAACAATGATGGAAGCCCAATAATAATAAACTTCGTTGCTTTCAGAACAAAAATATTAGTATTTTATAACAAACGCAAACTAAAAGGAACGAGAATTTTAGCTCAAATAAAAGAACTTATGCCCAAACTACGGGAAGCAAGAAAAAAGGATACTACGCAGTGATTAAATATAAAAAAAAAACTATTAAAGGAAAGCAAAGGAGAATGGGAAGAAAAGGAAGCAAAAAAAATTAAAGAAACATACAAAACAGGAAAAGAACTATCACAAGAAAATAAAAATAAGATAATTAGGATCAGGCGATAGTAATCTATCCCAAATACCCACAAGAAAGTAAATCTAAACAAAAGAAAAGTTAAGGTAAGAAGGAAAAAAATATTGTCACAAACTTTAATGGCCCCACTAGTACAACAATTGCAAAAAAAGCTGTACTAATGAAGACACACTCAACAAACAATAGACAATAGAAATGGAATAAAACATTTTACGTTAGCACACCCAAGTAGAAAGATCACCAGGGATGTAGGAGACCAAAAAAAACCCAAAATTATATTAAGCAGAGTAAGTGCAAAGAGAACCAGCGTGGTCCTGTGGTTGAGGTGCGATGCTGACAGACCCGGGTTCATTCTCGAAGCTCTCTGGTGCCTGGCGGGTGGCCTACTCAGCCACTAAAAATAATTGAGTACCTGCGTTCACCCGAACAAGGGGTAATAATAGCGGTCGTCTAAGGCGCAGTGCTTGCCACATCGCCCTGCATCAGAGATGGTGCGCGACGCACGGGCAGTAAAGTCAGACATATGAGAGCCTTAACCTCTCAGTTCGCAGACCTTACCGTTACCATTACGTATAAAAAAAAAAGACATTAAAATTGAAAATAGGTACACCAAACGTCACAACATTGAAATCAGAGAATGAGCGGGCAGAACATTAGCGAGAGAACAAAAAATGTTTGGTACTATAAAGGCGAGAAAGAATGAATGTGGAATAGGTTTTTACATAAATAAAAGATTAACGAAATAAATAGAAGAAATCCAAGGTTATACTGAAAAAAAACACCATTAAAACTAAAATTACACAAAAACAAAAACTAGTGATAATTCAAGTGTATGCATCTTCAGAATCACCACAGAAAAAGAATTAGATAAATTTTATCACATGGTAGAGGAAGCAAAAGAGGAAACAAATGAACTAATGATTATAGCAATTTTAATTGTAAAATAGGAGCTTGTAGAGAAGATAAACGAAAATATTATAGGAATATTTGATACAGGAGTAACGAATAAAAAAGTAATTTGGTTAATTTTGTTCAGAAACATAGATTGTTTGAAGATTGTCAAATGAAAACAATAAAAGCAAACTAGAGTAAGTCAATTTGAATTTAATACAAATCAGTTAAAAGTAAAAGAAACATATGATAGGTACTATAGAAAAAATAATATTAGCAGTGGAGAAAAAAGAAAGAGTAAAACAGGAAATAAAAAATGAAGAGAAATTTCCAGAAAACACAAAACAACTAATAAGGAAAAGAAAGTAATAGAAATAACAAAATAAAAAGCTTGATTTAACATAGTGATCTAAATAGGTTAATCAAAAGAGAAATAAGGAAAGGCTTAGGAAAGTAAAGAAATAGAAGAATAAACTTTGATTATGAAGCTGAACAAAAAACTATCTGCAGCAAGGAAATGGATAATATATATAAAGCAATAAGATTCAATAAGAAAAAGAAAATAGTTAAGGCAGCAACTAAACATTACACAAGCCTGTATAAAAGCAACAGAGAAGAAAAGAGAGATAGGGGAGACAAAGAAATATATAATCAAACAGAAATAGGGAAAATAGAAGCAACAATTGCAAGACTGAAGAAGAATAAGAAAAATAATAAAAATGTTATTATTAGAAGCAAAACAATTAGTTAAAAAAACTCTGACAAAGTTGTGCAAACTAAAAAAATTCAAACGCAATGGAAAATTTAAAAAATAATATTGATATACAAAAAAGGGAATGAAAATTAAATCGAAAACTATACAAGATGGGTTTATAGAATCATAATGTGGATATCAACTTCAAACTTTGGGTAAATGGAATAACAAAGTTTGCCACAGGCAATTAGAAGACTGAGGTTAAAGACAGAAAAGCATGATACAGAAGGGGAGGTCTTTACCATGGAGAATAATATATAGCTTAATAAATGACAAGTAAATTAACTATTTAGTGATATTATCAAGGAATTTTATCACAGCGCTATAAGACAGTTTTTTAATTACTGATAATTCAAATGTGGGTTTACTTGCTGTAATCTGACCTTCTCATTAATTCAACGATAATTTTAGTATTTGATAAGCATCTCAATATCACCCGCGAGCCCAACATCATATTAGTGAACACTATTCGTTTTAGGAGCATTTTTCAACATGTCTTTACAATAGAAAAATTGAAACAGGAATAGGATTACTATATAAAATACTTGGAAAATGTTTTTTACTGATTATAAAGGCCAATGGAATATAAAAAAGGGAAGAAAAAGAAGGATCAGGAGAAAGAAATGAAATCGTGCCGAATGGATCTGGTAAGGAAAGTATCGATCCTTTAGGTCACTGATTTTGCTGAACTTTTGAAGGAAAGAAATATTGACATAGAAGTACCAAAAGCTATGCAAAGACAATACACTTGTTAAGCATTTTTGAGAAATCGTAATTTGAAATTAGATACACTGTATTGCACTAAGACATGTATTAAGCATGTGTGGTGGTCGAGTGGGCTAGACACACCACTGCAAATTAAGACACCCCTTGTTTGATTTACACTTTCCTCACTAATTGCTTACTCTTGCTACTTCAAATAAAAACATGTAAACGTACAACAAATAAATTCATTCCATCATTTTTGTTTTTATTTATAGTAGCAAAACAAACAAGGGAAAGCCATCAATGAAGAAAGTGCGGTGCAAACAAGTGGCTTCTCAATTCACAGTACTGCGTCTAGTCCACTCAACCACCATGCTTGCTTAACCCTCTACTACCCATATGAAATATTGTAACAGCATTATCCATGTACAAGTTCCTTCATGATTTTAACCGTTGCTGCAATGCTATTATGCTAAAATGATAGATAAAGTATAAGATGTATATAAGCATATTTCAAAAAATCAGCAAACAAAACTCAAACTCTGAAATATATATAAAGTTGAGTAAAAGTCTTGAAAGCAATTTTCAAAAACAACTGTAACATGTTGTAGGTACAAAAACTTCTTACACGTTCTGCAATAACACAGCGTTTTTGTGTTTCTTGGGACAACGATCAACCTAATTGTCAGGAACTTCATTTCAAGTGTATCAATTGCACTAATTTCCCACATTATCATTTTTAGCATTCTTAGCATGTGCTCATTCATCGCCTTTATTGATAAATGTAGATCAATTATGTTATTTGCCAAAATGCACAGAAATTCTCCTCATTTTGTTTACTTCAAGATTGTTTGCAGTCAAGAGTATAAATCCATTAATTCTAGCAGCGTTTAAAACTACATACAAAACACCATTAGCCAACTGTGAGTGTTCCTTGTGTAATTTATCAATGACATCCTGTGTCAGTCTTGAGCACCGAAAATCTTAAAATATTCCAAATAAATGCACTCCTTAGCGTCAAACTTCACACTAAGAAAGAAGATGCAAATATAAGAAGGTCCTGAACTGCACGTATTCGTAAACAATTAGAATTTTGAAAAATTAGATACCGTCAGTGTGAGACCCGATGCGGTTAATGGAGTTAATACAGTTCTTACTGTAGCACTATTGATTTATTTAACTAGTAATCTCCCAAAAAAGCTAGAGCACAGTCTCCTAATAGCATTCCATACAAACACTGTTACTGCAAGTTTGGCAAAATCGATACCCAAGGGTTCATGCTTCCCTTTTAAGTAACCAAATTTATGTAAAAATAGCAATGCCATACCGTGTTAATTTTTATTGACAATTTTAGATCAGTCCAATTAAACGAATACTAACACAAACCTGGTAAACCCGCCTTCGGTCGATAGCACACTTCAACGCATGCTTTATTAATGAGTAGCCGCTGAGTCTTAACTTCTACCGGGCCGTAAACCCCAGCTAGCACGGTAGTTTCACCTAAACGCAAACTTTTAGTGGTGCCAAGCACTGAAAACCTATCGATATACCTTGCGTTAGAAGAGCAGACCCGTCGGGTTTGGTAAGCACCCCCAATTGGCAGCTGATTTTGCTCATTGTTATTTTTGTAAATACTTATATTTTAATTAAAATGTCGAAAACCAACATTAAATTAGGAAATAAAATATCATAAAAACATTCAAAATATTAAGGTTAGTTTAACAAGCTTAATAGCATGCTACAGTTGTAGGCAATTTTTATACAGAATATTTCTCATATACACAATCGCCATATATAGGGTACTACAAATATTTTATCTTCCTAAGATTACACCAATCTATATTTGTTATATGCTTAACGTCTTTTATAAAAAAAATCATTGGCATAATTAAGTCAAATTTACATTTAGCAAGTCTTTGATTTGAATCTTTAAGTGTCTGAAAATCATTACTAAGAATGGCAAGACCATTCATAATTCAACTAGCCTCATTTGTACTCTACTTGAGTATATTATTAGTTTATGAGTTACAATAAAATCACATATAAGAATCAAATGTAAATTGTAATAGTGAATGAATACAATAGTGGCTAGCAACACAAACAAAGCAGTGCATATGACTGAGTCATCACATTCACCAGAAAAATACTAATTGTAGAACTACTCAAGTGAGACAGAAATTGAATAAATATTAGTCCCATTAAATTCATAAAATAAAATAGAAACAAACCAAAATTTCAGTAATCACATTTTATTTATAAAATAAATGAACTTTAAAAAATACCTTCTGTGAAAATAAATACCCTCTGCACATCAACATGCCAGAGATTGGTTAAGTTCCATACAAAATTGTTAGATTCGGTCTCAAGCAGCTAGTAGCATTAATGAATAACTTCTTACATACATCAAACAGTTATAAGTATGAATTTACATTTTTTGCTAGTTTAATCTGTCTTTATTAAGATTGTATTGGTACAATGGGAGCAACAGGCTTCAGTAAATGGAACGACAACCACCATGACAAAGCAGGCTGAGTGGTGGCAACAAATAGCAAAAAGTACAGACGCCTTTTGTTTCCTCCGGCTGGTGCCTGACCATAATATTGAGTTTGCCTATCTTGCAGAACCTGTGCTTTGAGTGAGCGCATCAAAAAGAACGCCAATGCAAAGCTCACATACACTAGCATGGCATAATAGCCATTGCGCCCTGCTAGCAGGCTCACCACAATGCTAAAGATAATTCCAATAAACTTATAACCGCTATATGCTAGTAAATCTAAAGTGCGCAAGCTCGTCTGAATGTTGGTGATGTACAGTGTGCAACTGTACACCGCAAGTTCAACTAGGCACCAAGCCAGTGCTGAAGATGCCTGCATCACAATTTGTTCTGGACTGAACCTTTGCTGTGTTCCTGTAATTAGTTGCCATAAAAAACGTTTTTTTGATTACAAAACCATTACCTAAAACCAGGCCGGCTGTCAAAACGTAAGTGAAATATGCCATCGTTGGTATGTAAAGATCAGGAGCATTCAGTTCAAACCTGGGTTGCACCGGATTTCCATCTTGCTCATATTTAATGGACCAATCCTTCAAACAACTACAGTTAACAACATGCTTGGTGTAGTGCCAACATCTTACTCACCGAATGCATGAAAGGAAAAAATAATAAACTTAATTTGGAGATCACATATTTAGTATCAACAGCAAAGTAGTACTTCAGTCGAGAAATGGGCACGTATTGCTCAAACCCTTGCTTTACCATAGTCTTTCCAGTATTTGCTAACTGTAATCAAGGAAATAAGCATATGATGATACATGCAAACTGCACATTACCTGTTGTCCGTACTGGTAAGCCATGTCTTGAACTATTGGTTGTGCAAAAACTCCACCTAACTGCGTTTGTGGGGCAGCATTCATGTACGGATTAGTTGCATTGAAATTTGGAGTTGCATCGCCGTGTGGTGTGAATTGCTGCTGGGGCATTGTTTGATTTGCAAACCCTAAAATCATACTGCATACACTAAAGCTGCAAACAATCCCTCATCACCAAATTTCAACTTGGCTATGAAACTGCAAATTCTACTTTTAATTACAAATTAGACGCATACACTAATTAGAAATAGCGGCTAATTAATTCGGCTGCTTACCACCCGGAGCCGGAGAATAGGCATAATTGGAAGCGTTCATGTTTGGCTCGCTAACTGGAAACGTTTGAGGTGGCTGCGTATACGGATTGTAGCCCATAGCATTAACGTCGCTGACGCGCTTCACCTTACGCCCCAGCGCTGAAACAGCACATTATGGAAAAGCAATCAATCAAAGTAACGTTTGAGGTTAGGCCGCAGGATTGGAGCTTTTGGCTGTACTTACGCGGCCGTGAGCCTGTATTTGCGTTGAAATTCATTATTCAGATTCTTCTGGGGCAACACACTTAAAGAATTATACTAGCATTATTTGGTTTTCTTAAATTTTGCTCTCAGAGACACGTCACTTAAAGTTTAGGCATTTTTCGCTTCAAAGTTTAACTTCACACTACAAAGACCAGCCTGCGTGCAAGTAGGAAAGGATAAATATACTTTTAGCCCACTTATAAAATAATTATAAATTAATTCTATAAAATTAAATATAGTATTAAACAGTTTCAATTAGATATGCAGATTTTAAAAATTACTACTGTAATTTAAAGAAATATACTTTTAAATTTTTAGCGAAGATATCAACCAAATCAAACGTCATCAGTAAAACCTAACCTATAATAATACATTTTTCATCTAACAATGTTTATCTGCATTTAGTTTATTATTATATATTTGTGCAATTTTATTTAATATAATGAAGAAGCTCACAGGTTCCTTTCGTTACACCCAATGGGATCCGTGGCTTATAATAGCTCAAATAATTTCTGTGCAAAGTATCATGTACCTTACTTTAGGCTTAATATTAGCCGTTCTGGGACATATAGCTAGTGACAACAGAACGTTAGATCACATTTTCGAGTATCACGTGCGTTTGTAACCTTTCACGCATTTTTACATGGTTTTAAATTTCTACTTTCCAGGAAATTCAAGTACGAGACTTTGGTGGCAAGATGGTAATATCTGCTTTCGTTCTAAATGCTTTAGTAGGGTATGAATGCAGAACGAGGCTGTGTAAGTAACTAAAATTTACCTGAGCTCGTTTTCTAGGGCTGTTGTACTGTGGTTTGTGGTGGAGCGAACTAAACAATGCCTGGACTTCAGCTGCACATGGCACCTCGTGCATCTAGTGGTTTGCTGGTTTTACAATGGACACTTCCCCACGACCTTCTCGTGGTGGGCGCTCAACGTGGCGTGCGTGACTCTCATGTGCGTTTGTGCTGAATTCCTGTGTTTAAGGTCCGAGCTGCAGGCAATCCCCTTGAGCTTAGGGCCGAAAACCGACTTGTAGTGATCAACTTTCTATTAAATCAAAGTTTAGTTATAGCAGTTTTGTAAGTATTTTGTGATAGGCTGTTATTAAAAGGTTGTTTATCGCTTCCTGTATTTATGCTTGTTTGATAAAAAACGAATTGGAGCATGTGCGAACTCATCCTTGTAGGTAAAATATCTCGTTACGTTTTACTTTATAGTAGGTGATTGAGAAGGAAGAAGTTAGGTATGTAAATATAATTAACTTTAAAAGTATTATTGATTCACAGCAGCTTCTCTAATGGTGCGTGCGATTGTCATCGGCATCCATTTTTCTGAAATTACAAATTGTAAGACATAATTTTACTCAGCTCAGCCTCGTCTGACTTGAGTTCAAAATTTTCACCAAGAAACATTTGATGAAAATTTTCCAAAAAATACAGGGTGCGCCAGAGAAATTGCAGATCATAATGTGAAAATTCAAATTGCAGAATAATTACGTTATTATTACAGCATAAAGCAATTGACATGGCAGTCATATCATTTAAAATTGCCATGTCAACCAGTGATAGTCAACGTTACTTTGCAAAGTTCTATATTTGTACAAAGCTAACTTTTACCAGAAATCAAGCTAAAGTGGTAATATAGGTTGCTGGTTGGTCATCACTGGACCTACCGTAGTATTTGTATTGTATTCTCATCTAACTCTTTTCCAAATATGTAATCAACTGCAACTACAAATGGCTGTATTTCATTCGAATGTGAGATAGACGAGCTAAAACATGTAGATAATCTATTTATTACTATATTTTTGAGTTTCACTCTGAGAGGAACGAATGGTAGAAATAGTAAAACTGCTGATTTGTCAACGTAAGCAATTTATATTTGTTCGAAATAAGACTAACATGTACATAACAAATGACATTATAAATATATTTTAATACTTTGCCTTGGTGTTATTTTTCTGTTGTTCGGATAACACAAAGTTGACACTACGGTACCTAGTCCTACAGGAAGCATACTTCGAAACATCGATAGAACAAAAGGCTGACTAGGAGATGAGGTCTGGAATTCACGTAAGTACGTTTGCCTGGAAATGGCGACTGGAACGTCTTCGTATTGTGTCTGCCATCCACGCCAACAATCGTCTTTATATTACATTAGAAGTATGTCTTAAGTTATTTGCGTTGCTAAGTGCCTATAAGCCTGCTAGATGTCTTTATAGAAATTGACGGTGCGAGTACCTAACATATTTGTACTTTACGATATAACCATGCTTTGCACTTATTTACAGACATTCAGAATGACAGCCTACAGTTCAACAAAGAAACTTTCTCATTACACTCCTACAGAGGCACACTTATAGATATTTTGCGTTCTATTTACTGGACATGCCGAAGCAATGAAGTTGCCGAAATAATAAGTACTGAGAACATCAACGCCTACATGCTTGGAAATTAATGTTTTGGCAACATCACAAATAAATACTGGAAGTTTAGAGCTATATTTTACTTATTGATGTGGCTATAATATAGGGAAGTTACAATTGGTGCTTTCATGTGCTTGATATATGGTGATTCAGATTAAATATAAAAAATGTTTATTTTAAACCACACTAGGTAACAGCACTTTGTATTTCAACACGCGTCCTTGAGCTTGTGCATTCTCCCCTCTCTTCCTCTTTCAGTGTTGGTAACTCTGTCGCTTTTTAAAAAATTATATAAAACGAACAAAAATTTTCAAAAACTTTTGAGATTTTTTGAGCTTAACTTAATATATTCCTAAATACACTCTTTGATCTTTCAAGTGTAGCTGATATTTCCACTTTTTAATGATTAAAAGTAACTAAAAATAAATAAGGCAATACTTTTATTATTTTATACACATTTCATCATATGGTTTTTTGGAATCGGATTATGCTGAACAAAAAGTGAAATTAGATATACACAGTTTTGGTTCTGTTAAATTAAGTCAATTGCTGAAGTCAGCTAAATAAGAACCTTATTAGCACAGCAGTCCCTACTATTTGATATATAATAAATGGATATAGTTTTTAGAGAGCCAAATTAATGAATATTAATTGATAATAGCATGTGGTGTTCCATATAAAAGTATGCTTCTGGTACGATTTATAACAGCGGGGTGGGGGTGGTTGAATAATTTAGCAGAAAATGTTAAAATTTGAATTCAATCTCCTAGGAAAACATTAAAACAAATTTAATACAGTAGACTGTAGGTTCTCTGAGACTCTCTTGATAAATTGGAGATCTTCCAGGGGTTAAAATTAAATGCTGGCAACGTGTTCATCAGAATTAATTTTTTTCCTTGTTACTTGGCCAAATCCCCTTTCTAATAAGCAGGCAAAGCGATACCATGTGGTCTTTAAAGAGCTTTATTTGGGTACTCTTGTATAGGGCAACTGAACTATACCAACTCTTATAGTTCCTACAAATATATTATCCATCAAAAATGTTTGTTGGTAATTTAATGGTCAATAACCTCAATAGTCAACAGCTAAAAAACAGTGAAATACTAAAAAGCTCATTGTTAGTTGTGTTGTTTCAAGACAAAAACAAAAAAGATTGTGGCCTAAAGTCTTTAAAACACTACTTTATTTTGATTTGATAAACAAATGAAACATTAAGAATAAAATAAATAACTCACCCCCTTGTCCCTCTAAAAAGCAGATATGAAGAGCAGAAATAAAGGAATAAGCTTTGATTCAGTTAAATTAAATGATGCAGTTTTAAGGCCTTTTGAACTTAAAACACCTGTAAATAATTATGGTAACATGGCAATAATATGTGTCGAATTAGATTAGAAAAAATATTTGATAATCAAAAGGACTTATGTTTTTAGTCATATGTTAGCTTCTATTACACAGAATTTACTCAAATCCCTAAATTCAATCAACATATGGATAACTCACAATTTCAGAACCATCCCATTTTGGTGGAAGGGGAAATAGTGCTGAAGATCACCTATGCTGTTTATTACACAAGTAGTAAATAAAACCATATGATTCCTATAGAAGTCAGGATACATAAAAAGGTCCGTTTTGGCAGTCTTTCCTGTCATAGTTTCGTTTTTGAGTAAGTGGTATCAATTGAATTATATCACCATAAGAGAGTACATCTATCAAAATTTGCTATATGCGACGAGATATTTTTTGGTATGCAAATTTCATCCAATATTTCTTCTTAGAATATTATATTTATTAAAGAGTATTGTGGAATCATGGTATGGTATGTGTTCTAGTTGGTAAATTGTAATGTAAATCTTAACATTAACCGTACCCAATGTGGTTATAGTCCAAGTCCTTTCTAATTAGTATATAGATTATGTAATAACCCAAAAAAATATGAGGTAGATAATCGCGTAACTTTTGATACTAAACATCATTGTAAAAAGTTTTCCGTTTTTTACGTTTCACATTAGTAAACATCTAAAAGAGGGAAGATATTAGACCACTCAGGCAGTGCAAATTGGAAGATATTTGTTTAAATCTTAACCTAGAAATTAAATAATTTGAAGTTAGTAGTGAAGAGAACTTAACAAGAATGAAAACCATCTAAGTTCAAACAATATGAAGATTCAGGGAATATGTATCTTGTAATAACAAGAATGGGCAAAACGTCGAAATTTCGCCATCACAAAAAAACTAAGTTTCTTCTTAAAAAAAAAGATCTTTAAAGAAATCGATCTGCGTCTGAAAACAAAAGAGTTACTAGTCAGAAAAATGTTCAAAAAAATCAAATACTCATGAATGAGATTAATGTGACTATTAATTTACCAATTAATGCAGTGCATTCACCAGATCTGAAGTTAGTTTAAAAGGAGGAAACGACCATTGATAGATTATGGTCCCAAAAGCTTTGAGAACTTCTATGAGAGACCTGGTTCAAAATATTTGGGATATGCTGATTCAAAACTGTAGGGACTTTGTACTCTCAGTACATATCTTACTGTTGGCAAAACTTAGAGATTTCTAGAGGGAAATGTCCATTTTGTATGTATATTTCAAATAAGCCAGTAAGGTATGGTAATCAAATAATGATTTGTGTAGTATCTATAAAATATGTCAAATCTTGACGAAACCATAAATACAGTAGCTTTATCCTTAAATTAATATTTTGTGAAGACTATTGGGACCTTTCCAGAGTTCTTTTTGCTATCTGACAGTTTTGGTTTACATACGTATCAATGATTGATGACCATACTTCAAAAAACGAGAAGAAAATCGCGCTACAAATGTTTGTGTTAAAAAACAGAAAAGTTGGAAGTACAGAATTTTGCTTTAGAGCAGAAGAAACTAATATGTAAATCTAAAACAAATCAGAACACGATATTTTCAACTAAGCATTAAAGGAAGAGCATTATCACGAATTCTGGAAAAGCTAGAATTATAGAAACTTACTCGAATTAAAAGCGCAGTATACACATTTTATTGAATATGTCTGGAATGTCCAGTTCATAAAAAACTAGAAGATGATCACTACTCATATTCCCACTAACAATGCCTACATGATATATAAGCATCACAAAATAAAAGAAGATCAAAAATTTGTGGACAGAAACACATTAATGGTGAAACTCAATGAAAATCTTGCAAAATCATGGTTGTAAAAAAGCAAAGTGGTTCCAACTTTACAATGAAGCCATTGCAAATATTTTGAAAGAACCTTTGGAAGAGGTAATAGATCATCAACAGTACCTTTAACACAAACCACCTGATCTGCAAAAAAACATCCAATTTTTGCAATGTCTGTTCTAAAGTTAATGAGTCTAAAATTAAAAAATACTCATTCTATTGTATTAGCTTGTTAAACAAAACAATGTTTTATTACCACCATTTGTTTCAGTGACTTCCTCTTCCTTTTAATTTTTTTTATAATTCAAAGAAATGTTGTAAGATCTATGAATGTTTAGTCTTAATAATTCAGTTACTGTGCTTAGTTTTCTAGGGTTAAACACACCATCCATCATTATAAACTACAAACATAAGAAAAACAAGCCTCATTAAAACTATAGACATTGAAGAATGACCTCACTGTATACACAATAGTTTTGTGTATAAATGAAATACAAACGTACTTGTAATAAAATAGATTGTGTTACAAACAGTGTGGCGGGACAGTCTTGTATTGTCGAGTATGTGCAGTGGGTCAGAGCGCTCATTGGCTAAACGGTTCGTGCACCGTTCAAATGCACTAAACTCCGTTACCCAGCGTGCTAAACACAAGAACATAAAATCCAAGCAAATAATTTTATTGATTGTATTTATAAATAAATAAACGATGGGAAGAGAGGCGAGCAGGCGCTTTAAAAATCCAAGCGAGCCAAAACCAAGTAACCCTGCTGGCTTTAATTTCTTTAATTGTATTTATCAATAAACAAGTACGGACGTAGAATTCCTTTTTCACCAATGTCCGGGGTTTCTATACATAAAGAAAATTTTGCAGCTCCTTCCGGTTAAACCTGTCTCAAGCAGGCATGCTAAAACTTTCTATTTTTTATTTGTTAGTCGAGGAATATCAGTTTCCCGCTTTTTCTCGCGCTCGGAGTTTTTTGATGTTACATCATCTTTCATTCTGTCATACGGCGACGTCAGTTCAAGATGAGCTGACTTCGTTGCAGTTTGGCGAGTTGCATTAAAAAAAAAAAGATAGCCATCAGGGTTACTTGAGTTTGACTCGCTTGGAGTTTTATGTTGATTTATGTGCTTGGATTTTATGTTCTTGGGTTTAGCGCGCTGTGTAACGGAGTTTAGTGCGTTTGAACGGTGCGCGAACCGTTTAGCCAATAAGCGCTCTGACGCACTGCACATACTCAACTCTACAAGACTGTCTCGCCACATTGATTACAAAACACATTCACATGATGAAAGTAAATTAACATAAAACAGCATTTTTGGAATGAGCATAGTTATGCCATGACAGTTAATGTGTTAATTAAATTGGAATGTAGCCTATAAGAAGCTAAAAAGAATGCATGTTATTTTTGCGCATAATAAATTTTTAGGGCTGCAGTGATTGATGAAAAATATTTGAAGAATTATTAGATGGTACCAATATAAAAGGAAGCATACAAGTCTATACAGTGTGACAATGACAAAAAACTAGGCAACTACGAGATCAGATAGAAATATGAGAATGCACATGCTCAAAATAGTGAAAGTTGTTCGTTTAATTGTGAAACATTCATTTGAGCCAATTCTTATCACATGTGGGCTGGCTTAGTACTAATAAACAACTTTATAAAATTACAAAATGCATCCAATAATAATAAAAATGTAGGTTTTTTATATTAACAACTTATACTTTAAAGTGTTAGAATCAACATATCAGCACACCACGTATCAGAAAGACTTATTTGTTTTTGAAAGTTTTAACTTTTAACATTTCGTCTACAAAGACAGTTATTAAAGTCGCATATAAAACATTACGATATAACTATGCAATTCCTGCTTTAAAGGCTTTATAGTTATTCACATTCTCCATGCTATATGTAAACTTTCATCATGTAAATAATCAGTCTAACCCTTTTAATGCAAATTAACTAATTAATCTTCAAATTCGTCAGTGTTAAATTATTTTTTATATTATTGATAAAATAGAATGAAAAAATTCAAACAACAAAAACAACACATTTTGTTAGTTATAATCGAACAGAAAAAGCTCTTTTTTTATCCCTGTGGGACATGTAAAAAATAGCCTGCTGTGTTCACTACTGTTAACGCATTTGTTTACAGTTTTTGACACAAATTACAATGTAATCTGGCCATAAAATTGAATTATACCCTAATATATTTGCTAAAGGTGACAATTTTAATAACACAAGTTAGGCACAGCATTTAAAGGGTTAAAGAAACCTGATTATCAAGTTCCACTCTATTATAACTATTTTTTTTATATCTCATCTGAATCATCCGATACATGGTAATTAATTAAACTCAGTGCTTGAAAATTGACAAGAAGGAAGCCTAGAAACTTAGGAATGGAAACAGCTGCAAAAATAATGTTTATGTGTTACATACACAGATTCATATGCAGTCACCTACTAAAGTTATGTGTAGGCCGATGCAAGAAGATGCTAAACCTTCTTCAGACTGAGATCATAAGAATAAGGAGTACTGTTGCCATAAGCAGATTAAGCAGCTAGTTCTGTGGAGAATATTCGTCAACTTCCTGAATGACAGAGTCCTCTTCTATTCGCTGGCGCTGAAGAAGCAGTTCTTGTCGTTTCTGTGCAATACCGGTTAGAAGTAAGTTGCATTAATTTCATAGTCTTACCTCGTCGTTGTTGATTATTACAATGCGGTGATCGATCTTCGGCGTCAGCTGGCAGGATTCCTGTTCCAAGTCGTCCAAGGATGCTCTACGTGTAAGACGGGTGCCAGAGTGGTGGGTTGATTGTGGCACTGTTGGTGATTCTATTGTACTGGCGCGGCGTAACGGTGGTGGACCATCCAACTCGCTTCCATCTAACATTTTTACCAAACTATGCCTGTAAAGACCATTCTTAACAAGTTGCAAAAAAAACTAACATAATCTAACCTTCTTGAAAGGGTTACCAATGATTGTCTGTGCTTGGACTGCCTCCGCGTCTTTCCCAATCGTATGTTGATAGCTTGAAAGTGATTCTGTATGGCCAACCCTAACTCGGGACACTCTTCTTCGCTAACCTATAAAACATTAATATAGTAAGTGCTGTTTTGCTAAGTTATTCTACCTCAATCTGTGCATCTTTCAGCACATGAAACCCATCGTTGCCGTTGTGCAAGTAACTCTTGGTTGCAAGCCGGTATGTCTGGTGTAAATTTAAGTACTCATCACCAATGCGTACTAAACCAGGGTCAACACGTTGTCCTGACTGCTTGCGAGGGTCAAAAGCAAAGCTGATACCAGCCACCTGGGGGAAGCGACCCTCTAGTTTTGGATATTGGCTCACTGAATTCTCCAGTGTGGCTAATACTTGCTGCCCTGTAAAGTTCAATGAAACAAGCAGCTAGGGAAAGATAAAAATTACTGACCTGTAACACGTAGAACTACTAGCGGATCTCTCATGGGGATAATGTTCACCAGATCCCGCATGGTGAAGTCACCTGCTGGGTGTACCTGGTCTGATCGGAATGTTCCAGAGTTTAATATCACTAAGTCAGCACCGGTAGCTGCCAATATTATATCACATACCTAGAAGGCATAACAATATCAGAAAAATGTATAGGTATAAATTCTCTTAATGCATTTTAATTTGCTGACACAAAACAAATCTTATTCTTATAGAAAATAAAGAAAAATGTATTCTAAAAGAGCTAGTGAACACAATGAATGATAAATCAATTTCCAACCATATTATAGGTCATATTGGGAATCTATAGACATCATAATGAAGGACATAATTACTTCATTAAAGTTTAGAATAGTTTTACATTATAATTGATTAGTTGAATTAGCGTGAATGTTGTTAGTTAATGTAGTGTACTTTGGTAGTAATTTTACACTATGAAACACAAATCACAGGTTTCTTTAAATTTTTAAGCTATTGATGGCTCTACCCTATGTTAGGTACATTTGAGTCTACTAAAGAACTTAAAATCGCCGACTAATATAAAGTGGTATTTAATGAGCGCAATAAGAGTTGTCACCTTATTCATCCCTATTGTCCTTTGCGAGGCCATAAAATTTGTACAAACCCAGTAGAATAAAAATATTGAAAGTTTCTACAACACTAGACTTTTTAAATATCTACTAATTGATTTTTGTTATATTTCAATATTTACAAATGTTCCCAGCTTAAACTATATTCAATTGATCTAGTGCAAATCTATCCAATGACTTTGCCAGATTCACCTATGTCACTGCCTTTAGTAGTAAATAAAGTAGCTTATAAAGTAAACTAAGATATATAAAAATAGTTGTTCTATCATTTAACAGTTTCACATGAATATTCTCAAATTTAAAAGTTATTTTATTTTAAATGTTCAGAGAGGAATTGGGCTAATATAATTTTTGTGCAGAGGTTACTTTAATAAGAATTCTATCATCCTAGCATTTTACTTCAGATTTAGCAAGATATCTTAATATACAAATACATACCCAATTGCCTAAATTAGATTCAGCAGTACGAATTGATGTAAAACGGCCATCAAGTGGTACAGCAAAGCATGCAAGAACGTCATCCATCTTCCCTTCAACAATACCTAGAACAAGACCCATTTATAATCACCACTTATCCCAAATTAGCAACTAACTTGTATATTTCTCCAATTTTTCTTTCAACTTCGCATCTTCTGGGAAAGCAGACATAACATTAATTTCCTCAACAGACACATCGGGAGTGCCATTGCTATTAAAACTAATGGTAACCTTACTGAATTGCCTAAAATCAGTACCGCTCTTAATTATATGCTTCCCGTTCACAACATTGACCTCAAACACGTGGTCGTGGCCGCCTAATATTAAATCTATGTCGTTGCATTGTTCGGCGAGTTTTATATCATTGGGAGTTCGCATATGCGTCAGAGCTATCACATAGTCACATCCCTAAAATGATGTTAGATAACAATATGAAAAGCTGGTTCACAACTTTCAATCTTCACCTCCTGCTTGAGCTGCGCAGATAACTTTTGCCCTGCCTCAACAAAATCCAAAAACGTAACTTCTTCTGGGTTGATGGTGGGCAAGGTGTCTAGCCACTCCAATTCTACCAGACCCACCAGCCCGATGCGTCGACCAGCCGAATGCACCACGTAAGTGATACGTCCTTCTCCTAAAGGGCGGCCAGTCTCATTATCCAAAACATTAGACATTAGCCATGGAAATTCAGTTTGAGATACCCACTGGGACAACACTTCTAGACCATGATCTAAAAGATAACACTACTAAAAAGTAAGTACAAAAATCAAAAACAATTCAATACCAAAATCGTGGTTTCCATAAACAGCACAGTAAACTCCAATAGCATTCAAAACAGGTACCATTTGCTGACCTTTAGTAAAGGTGCTTACTGAAAACACAGAGTTACACAAAGTTATTTTAATGCAAAAAAGAAACTCTTACACATGCTGGGTGAAAACGCATCTCCGCTAAATAAAACCAGGGGGTTCAAATGCTGGAAGCTTTTAATGGCTGTGCAGAACCTAGCAGCACCACCAACCGGTTCAGGTCCCGTACGAGGCTCTACATTGTAAACGTCATTGAAATGAAGAATGACTAAGTTTTGTGCCATCGTTCCGCCTGCTAAAGTGCTGACTGCTCTTCTTCCTGCTGCTCGTACCTCCAAAGACGCCTTAAATGTTACCACAATATTATCGCATTAATACTAACAGTCTATGAATGCGACAGCGATTTATAAAGTTTTTATATTTAGCAAGAGTCAACAACCTTTATTTAGACGCAAGCCATTTCAGAAACATATTTTTAGTTTGCGTAGGTATTAATACTAAAATTTATGTACGATAAACAATTAAAATAAATTAAATATTTATTATAAATAAAGGCCCATTTCTCCAGAAAATCATAATCGAAAAATAAATATGGACCTAGTAAAATATTAAAGGTATTGAATATAAAACAAAAGTGAATAGAAATAAAAATTAATAAGGCTTGCTATGTAGTGATTAAAGTGTTCGGCCTGCGTCGGCAAGTCCTCAATTTGAATTTCTGCAGTCCAAAATTTTTGGTAATTCTGGGATCAGTAGTGGGTATGACGATAGCAGGAAGAGATGGGCTAAAATTAATTGTGAGTTAGAGCAACAAGACTCCACAACAGTTGCACATAAAAAATTACATATGTAAGAAAACGAATGAGAACGAACATGTCAATAAACAGGAGTCAGGAGGAGTGTAGCGTGCAAAGAGACATAAGTCACCACCTATAAAAAAGCCGATAGTAATACCACATAAGTGAAAAATCTTTACACAAAAGGGGCAGAAAAAGTATAAGAATTATATAAGTGTGCTCCATTATTGCTAATGATACATTACATTATGCCTCATTGGTGGTTTTTGGACTGTTTCTCGAAATAATTCTGTACCAAAAAAGGTAATGAAGTTACCATTTCTTTGAGTATGCGACAATCAAAATCAGATACTGTCTAAATTTGTATCAACCAATCTTGATAATAAAAAGTCATATCATCATCATCATTTATATGAATATACACTATCACCGCTTCAAATTTTGCAATTTTGTTTATTAATGTGTCTTAAATCGCCAAACCAATAAAAGCGCGTCAATTGTCATATTTGCCGAGTTTTGTACGCAT
The DNA here is from genome assembly GCA_036346155.1 of Sinelater perroti. NCBI lineage: Eukaryota > Metazoa > Arthropoda > Insecta > Coleoptera > Elateridae > Sinelater > Sinelater perroti. The sequence continues at coordinate 4,894,122 of JARFIY010000359.1, forward strand.
GCAATCAAATTTTCCATTAAAATCCTCTTATGATAGATAGCCTAGGAAATACCTAATTGTAACGTTTTTAACTGAAAAACCTGGAAGAATAAACAGAATACATAGTTTTTCAAATGACAATTAACCTTGGCCCATTCGAAAAAGGACCATAGGTAGCTACTATTTATGTACATGTGTTATTTTGGCTTATATACATACACATAACATGTAGATGTTATGTAATTCGAATCGTTCACTTTAATTGGGTATTCACTTGGATGTACATTACATAGGTGAGCGATTTATCTTCGACTCTTGTACTCGACGCTGATTAGCTATCACTTCAATGACCAGAACGACGAAATCACACAATATATTCTCATAGGATTGCATGTATTAGGATGCATGCCACAGGTAGTACTGTTATCTGCTTCTATGAGCTCTGTAGGTCTTCTTCTCACGAATCTAAACCATTGGACGCCATTTTAAAAACCACCGCCTTCAAATTTTGAAAAATAAAGTTCACATTTTCTTCATCGAGTACTTTGGTCGAAATTATGGTGTGCTAATAGATCGCATAAGTCCCTCTATGAAATTAGCTAGTACTGTATTAGGTGGATTTTGATTGGACCAGTCTGTTCTATCATTCCATGCCAGGTCCATTATCGTGCAAGCCGACATCGTATCATGCGCAATTAGAAAATTGTTTAAAACTTTGCAATTTCTTGGTCACAATAAGGTGTTTTGTAACAGTGAATAATATGTTATTATACGGAACGATCTCTATATAATTGTTTATTTTATTAAATCATATTCGTCTACATGACATACCTTTCAGTACAATGTCCATTTAACTGTTTATACTTATCTTTAACTTTTGCATGTTGCTTCACTTGTTTAGTGCCGCTTGATCTAGGTCGACCTATTTCATCCAAACTCAGAGAATATTTAGCCTTATTCCAACATACATGGCTAATAATATGGACCCCCCCCTCTCTCTCTCAGCAGCATTTCTCATTTATAATAAAGATAAAATATATAAAAGGTCAAGTCCAAAGTTTAATACTAAAGTTAAAGGAAATATCTCTACAACACCAACTATCGGCACTTTCCACAAACTTGGAGCCCAAAAAGTCAAAAAGTGCCAAAATAGTCTCTTTTGCCACTTCTTAAATTAAGAGAATGAAGTGGACGAGACAATGAGCAATAGAAGAGGCCCGTGTGAGCACAAAAAAGGAGTACCTATTAACTCTCGCGTAGGGAAAATTCACCACCAAAATTACCATTCCACAGAGTTAAAATACAATAGTTACAGATACAAAGAAAAGTTCCCTTCAGGACGTCTACAAGTAAAACGAACCAGGGCCACCTCAATTGGTGAAAGTACCACTTTTACCAAAAGTAAGATAAAACCAAGTAGCACTTACTTAAGGACTTTAAAAATTATAAAGTTGTGATCTGGGCGAAAAATATGTTAGAAATCCTATTGACAGAAAAGTTCCACAACTGAGGAAGTGATAAAGAATGGGATAATAAGATGCGTTTAAGGTATTAACTTTGGACCAGAAATGCACGTGGCTTTAGGATACTATTCCAAAGTTGTCCATTTGGAAAGGCCAAACTTTGTCCAATAAGGCGAATGAGGACATTCCAAAACTACATACAATAAAGATCTTTTTTTATGGAGTTCGGGCAGGTAATGCCCAAAACGAAAATATTAACGTTGCCGAATAGAGGGTCTACTGTTGCAATACTGAGACATAGGATTTGGTCTCAGTATCGACATGGATGAGATTTCCACTGAATTTATATAAAGTAGGGATTATTCCATCAAGTCACTACTCCATCCGTATCCTATATTGATAGAAATTATCTTCACCCTGGAAATATCAAAGAAAACTACGATAAATTCATATATTAATCTGAAGGGGAATTCCAAAATTCATTGGTAGATCCGTTAACTTTGGAATCTTCTTTATTGAAAGAAGGAGCGGTTGAAGAACAACTGGCTATCCAACATTTAACATCCAGCAATAATTAACAGTGAGTTTTTAGAGTAGCCTAGATGAATGTTCATTAACCTAAAGCTACCTTGGTAGTGATTGTCAGAACGTTTATAAAATACAATTTAAGGTTTAATGCTGACACTACAGACAACAAGCTAGAGGTTCGTCATAGTATATAATCCATCATTTGTTAGAAGTGACACTACGTGATCTTTTTTTAATTTATGAGAAAAAATTTCGCCACAATCCAAATTCAGTTGGTGACCAGTAAGATGAGAAGAGACATGATTGTTGATTTAGCGTACTTTCTTAGTAAGTACATTTCCTTGTTTAAGAAAAAAGTATAAAAACTAGTCCAATACTGTAAGAATATTGTAGTAAGATTCTTCTGCTCTTGAGAAGAAACTATGCGGATACTCACAACACAAAATGAGACAGGACAACAACAAACGTAGTGGCAAAGAAAAATTTCCAATACTGGGAATACTTCCTGGTTTATTACAACAGCCCAATAAGGTATAGCTATATTATTCGGTAGCCCAGATTTGAAAAAGTGTATAGAACCTTGACAGACTTTTAATGAAACGTTACTATTTGATCATGGAATAATTCGCTTTGAACGAGGTAGCCTTAAAAACTAACAGAAAGGATTGGAGAATGCTATGGCTACAAGGTCCATCCCAAAAGAAATGAGCCTTATTTTTTTTCGGACGCGAGTGTACATTCCGGCGTGCTTTGACGCTTGGGGCAGGTGGTGGGGGGTCTTAGCTTCCATACGCGGTCGGTGCAAGTCGGCTCTGAGCTCTCGGAGCGGCAGGACGGGTGTTTCCGTGAATGTCTATTTTCAATTTTCGACACGGCGCGATGGATTCAAAAATCGATCAACGCTACGCAATTAAATTCTGCTTCAAACTCGGCAAGAATGCTACCGAAACGTTTGGAATGCTTCAGGAGGCCTTCAAGGATGATTGTTTATCGTACTCGCAAGTTAAAAGTGGCACAAAGCATTTAAGGAGGGCCGGAAGAGGTGGCCGACGAACCTCGGTCTGGACGACCGTCAACCTCCCGAACCGACGAGAACGTGCAGCGAGTGCGCGATTTTTGAACGCCGATCGTCGGTTCAGTGTTTATCAAGTAGCAGATGCCTAAACATTCCGAAATCGACAGTACATCGAGTCATTTCCGAGGATTTATCGATGCGGAAGGTGTGCGCCAAACTTGTGCCGCGGGTGTTGACTGACGAACAAAACAGCTCCGGGTGGTTCGGTGTGAAGAACTCTTGCAAATGTGCGAAGATGACCCGGAGTTTTTAAACAAAGTGGTAACAGGAGACGAAACATGGTGTTTCCAGTACGATCCGGAGACAAAAGGCAGAGCGCTGAGTGGCACACCACCGCGTCACCCCGGCCGAAGAAAGCTCGGATGAGCAAATCCAGGACCAAGACAATGCTCGTCGCCTTCTTCGACGCCAGATTGTGCACTACGAGTTCGTACAACCCGGACGCACAGTGAATGCCGCCTTCTACCTGGAAGTCCTCAAAAGACTCAAAAGAAAGGTCACAAGTAAGCGGAGCGCGATCAAAACGACTGGAGTTTGCACCACGACAACGCGCCGAGCCACACCGCGTTCATCGTGACCAAGTACCTGGCCCGGATTCAACTCGGCGTGGTTCCCCAGCCTCCCTACAGCCCGGACTTGTCTCCCCGGACTTCTTTTGTTTCCGCGGTTGAAAAGAGTGCTAAAGGGCAAGCACTGGGACTCGGTTGAGGACATCCAAGAGAATGTCACAGCAGCCCTCAAGGACATCCCTAAGGAGGCCTACCAGGAAGCCTTCCGGACTTGGAAGACCCGTCTCCAAAAGTGCATTGATGCAGGAGGATCCTATTTTGAAGAATTTTGAGGTGTTGTAGCGATCTGCTCAATAAAACTATTTTTTTTTGAAAAAGGCTCATTTCTTTTGGGATGGACCCTGTATATGCAAAAATTAAATTGGACATTAAGTACCTTCATACCATATAAAACTTTAGGTATCAATGGGATTATTTCCATCTAACTACAATAAGGGTACAAAGTGTTGACATTAATTTCTTCAGAATATATAGAAACAACTTTGTAGTTAGGTACATCTACTTGACATAAAAGACTAAAGTAATGTTCAGAATACCAGTCAAAATTCTACATGCTAACATCTTTGATGTATATAAAATATATAAAGCGCTTTAAAAATGCCCGAAAACAATATAAAAACAATGCTGGAAAGAATTTTACATCTATAGAAACCACAATAAATCAATTAAATAGCTAGTTGAAAAAACACTAAGGCTAAATAAAATAGATATACACTTCCTTGAAAAGAAAAGCAGATCAGCAGATGTTTTGACTGAAGAAAGTAAAAATAGAATTTGAAACCAATCCCACACAAATTAACCCAACTAAAGGCTGCTTGCCAAGAGGGGTCCCATCATCCTTAATTTGGAGCCTAGATGTGGACGATTTATTGGACAAATTATCATGCCAGAAGACACAGCGCCAAGAATATGCATGTAGACGATATTATCCTGGTCATTAAAAAGGAAGTTTGAAAAAATATTAAAAATCATAAAAAATGATGCAAGTTAAGCATATACTAATTAGTCTAAGCCGCGTTATCGTAGAATAAAAAGTGTTTCAACATTATTGTGAATAATAAAGATTATGTGCAAGGGATATACAAAATAGGTTAATCAAGGTGGTGGGAGCAATTATCACCTACAAAGAAGTGGTTTAAGAGACCAGATTTAAATTCAATATTACAAGTAAACAGCTTGGAGGAGGCTTGCTGCATATATGCCTTTTTCCACTTAGGAGCATATAGCTCTAAATCCTATTAGGTTATCTAATTTTTTCTTAAAAATACCAATTCCTTCGGAAGAATGCGAAAATATATCTTTTGTTTTTTAAAACCTATTTAATACAAAAATTTCAGCTGTTGGGTGGAATAGACTGTTATCTTCTCTCCCTTTAGCAGTCGCAAGAGCTAAAACTAACATAAGCAGAGAGAAAATTGTGGAGAAATAACACTAAAGCAATTTGATCAGATCAGCATAAAGAAATAATATTTCTTGTTTAAAACACACAGAGACAATTTGAGTAATATAATCATGTTCAAGCAAATTTTTCTTCTCAATTGGGGTAAAAAAATTGGACAACTAAAATACCAAACCCTTAACCAAAAGTGGAACAATCTATTGGTATTACATATTGTTGAAGGTACCAGAGCCATGAACTAAATAATTCGTTCCAACGGTTAAGTACACCATAATCTTTCAAATAAAAGTTTATGCAATAGAAAAAGGTGCTTAATTTAAAGCGAGTACAAATAAGTTTCCGGCGTTTTTTATCAAAAATTGGACATTTATTGTGGAAAAACGGAACCTTATGTTTTATTCAAAGTACTGTCCATCGTTAACCACTACTTTTTCCCATCTTTCTGGCAGCGTACGGACCGCGTCGGAAGAACGCTTCATCTTTTGAGGCTATCCACGAATCCGTCCAATTTTTGGTATCTTTATATGATGTGAAGTGCTGCTCAGACAGACCATTTGCCATCGATCGAAACAAGTGATAATCGGAAGTGGCAATGTTTGGTGAATACGGCGGTTGGGGTAAGACTTCCCAATTGAGTGTTTTCAAGTAGGTTTTGATCGACGCCACAACATGTGGATGAGCATTAACATGCAGGAGAATAATTTTGTCGTGTTTGGGATAGTAGTGGGCGCGTTTTTCCTTGAGTGTTCGGGTCAATCTCATCAATTGTGTTCGGTAGAGAGAGCCTCATTAATGGTTTCGTTCGGTTTGAGCAACTCATAATACACTACACCAAGCTGATCCTACCAAATACACAACATGAGTTTTTTCCATAAATATTCGGCTTGGTTGTCGATGTTGAAGCATGGCTACGTGGTCCCAATTATTTCCTCTTCTTTGGGTTATCGTAGTGGATCCATTTTTCATCATGATGCAAAAAACCTTTTCGTTTATGCTTGGCAAGCAGCATTTCACATGTGCAAAATCGGCGTTCAACGTTTCTCGGCTTCAGTTCATATGGAAACCAGTTTCCTTGCTTTTGAATCATTCCTGACGATTTTAAACGATGTGAAATTGCTTGTTGAGTCACTCATAATGTAAGTGCAAGTTCTTGCGTTTGGCAGGAATGTTTCTCCACTAATGCTTCCAATTCCGCGTCTTCGTACATTTTAGGTTCTCTGCTACGTTCTTTGCCTTCGACGTCAAACTCACGATTCTTAAACTTATGAAACCTCTCACGACAACTTCTCGCACTTAAAGCAGCCTTACCATATGCTTCGATAAGCAATCGATGCGCCTCAGCTGCAGATTTCTTCAAATTAAAGAAGTAAATCAAAAGTTCCCGCAAATGACATTTGGCTCAGAACTCGATATTATCGCACAAAAAAAATTATGTGATGCTGATACAAAATTTTAAGGTTATGGTGTGGCCAGATGTCCAACCTTACGATATAACGTTTTATATCTGACAATTTCAACCATAACATAGTGGTGGGGTCATCTTTTGTCAAGCAGCGGAGACTTATTTGTACCCCTTTTAACATTACTATTGTGTTGTCGAGCGACAATCAAGGAGCTAATAAGCTATCGCACTATCAGCTTCAGTATTGTACAGAACTGCAAAACAAATATTAAACATATTAGAAAAGCAGTCACCTTGCATTAGGTTTCTGGTCTCGTGGAAATTGGGAAAAATGGTGAAACAAACTTGCTTTTCAAAAAATATGTATTCTCTCTATTGCTAGGACCAGAAACTTTTTGTGAAATTGGTCAACATGATTCGACATATTCTTAAAGTAGAAAACAAAAGAGAAATACTGGAGATATTGGAAATATTACCTAGGTTTCAGAGAATCCAAAATTCTACTTAGCAAATTTGGAAAACTGATTGCGAAACAGTCATCCATGGTAGATGAAAAGTAACGCTGTTAGGATTAAACAAAGTCCTAACATTATTTAAAAATATGGATGGGATATAATAGGCAATAACGCCCTCAAGATGCAGTACAACACTCAAGTTATATCTATATATTTTTCTAAAGCTTGCTTTAATTCTAGAAACAAATGAGAGTCGCTTAATTATAAATTAGAAAAATCGCAATAAACCTTACATTTATATCTATCACATGTATTGCCATTTTTACACAACAATGCACATTGACATAGCGTAGTAAGTAATTTAAGTGGCTGTACTGATAAAATAGAAGACTGTTCACATTTTACATTTTATTAAATTGAAACACCAAAATATTGAAATACTAGGTTAGTAAGTGCAAGCATTACATAATTACATAAGTCCAGGTGCCGTTTGCTTTTAACCTTAAAAAGCTAACAAAAGGCGATAGAAGAAATTGGTAAAATTTAAATCAAATGAGTAAAAAGTTATAATTTCAACTTAACATTCTGTTCTTTTTTACGCCAAAATGTCCAGATATTTCATTCCACTGTGGATGTTTTTAGATTACCTCAAAAGCATTAACATTTTCAAACGTTATTAAGATTTTCTGCTAAACATCATATGCATACAGGACTTACAATTTTACTTCTTACATAAGCGGTTTCACTTTTATAAAATTAGAAGTTTTTCTACTCACATAAATCAACGTTACAAACTCTAATATGATAAGGCCTTGCCTAAAATTGTTTGGCTTGTTTTTCTATTTCGTAAGAAATAATAGGTCTAGTAAAAAGAAATCCATTATTTTTGCATGAAATTGAAGGTTTTATTTAACATATTTAGAATGAACCGGTTTAGGTCAAATATGCGTCGTTTTGTTTGATAACTTGTTGCCATTTTGAAGGTAATTCCAATATGCCTCTCTCATAGAAGCGCTCGTTCCTATTGGCAAAAAACTGGGATAGTCCATTTTCACAAGCCTCTCTCGAGGCGAATTTTTCACCAGCAAAATAGTTCGCCATGGATAGGAGCAAGTGGTAATCACTTGGTGCCAGATTCGAACTATAAAGTGAATACATAAGAACCTCCCAACCAAGCTTCTGGAGCTTCTGGCGAGTCGCTATCGATATGTGTGGCCTGGCGTTTTCTTGATGAAACACAATTCCTGTCCTAGTGGTCAAAGTTGGCCGCTTCTGGGCGATTGCTTCCTTCAGACGGTCCAATTGTTCACAGTACAGGTTCGAATTAAGAGTTTGGCCGTAGGGGAGTAGCTCATAGTATATGATTCTTTGCCAATCACACTAAACGCACAACAAAACCTTTCCGGCCGTCAATCCTGGCTTGGCCATCGTTTGCGCCGGCTCACCGCGCTTCGACCACGACCTTTTTCGCGTGACGTTGTCGTAAGTGATCCACTTTTCATCGCCAGTCACCATCCACTTCAGAAATGGGCCGACTTTGTTGCGATTCAGCAGCGATTCACAGATGGGGCCCATGAGATTTTTTTGCTTTAACTAGTGTGACACCCATTCATCCAGCTTCTTTTTGTATCCAGCCTTTTCCAAATGGTTCCAAACGGTTTTTTGTGCAATGTTTAGTTCATGGGCAATAGAAACAGTGCTTATATGACGGTCGGACTCGGCCATTTCCATGATTTTATCCATATTTTCGATTTTCTAGCCTTCCAGAGCGTGGTGCATTTTGACATCGAAATTACCGGAACGGAATCGACGAAACTAAAACTGCGCTTGATTGACTGTTACAGTATCAGAACCATAAATGCTATTCACATTTTCAGCCGCCTGGCTTGCGTTTTCACCTTTGTCGAAGAAAAACTGTAAAATATAGCGTATTTTCTCTTTGCTGGTGTCCATCTTTGACGTGAGCTCAAACAAAACTGAGTCAACCATTTACAAAAGTATCAAATAAGTTTTTTTAGTACGAAATGTCAGCTTTCTAACGCCATCTAGTGTAAACCGATCGGACTTTTAAAGCGCGACATACAATTTATTAAAGCCATCTATTGGAAAAAGAATGGATTTATTTTTACTAGACCTATTATATTATCAGTTCAATGATGAATTAAGAGATAACGTTTAATTCCATGTCCATTTATGTAAAAGTATCTTCTTATCTTCAGATAAACTAAAAACGTCATTATGCAATTAAATGTCCAACATTAATATAGATCAGCTATTCGTAAACATTAAGTTATTGTAGGTGATATTGTACGCTGTTCTTAAAAAAGAACAGTGGCCAGTTTTGTATTGATGTAAAGTGACAGCCCAGTTTAGAATCGAATTTCCAATTCATATCTCAGATGTTTTATGGCATTCCGGTTCAATATTCGAGTAGATCAGTCCAATCGTTTAATATTAATATTATAAAACTTGCTCTGCACTTGAGTTAGCAAAATAATTGACTGCCAAATTTCTGGAAAAAGATGGGCAATATAGAGTTACTTCACATATCCATACAAGCTTCCATTGGAGGTTTCTTCATTTGAGTTAGAAAGCTAAGCTTAAAGTACAAACAGATCCAAAACTACAAACTTCACTTTATTAATCTACCAGATAGTATGCAGTAATTCATTGCTTTATAGAACGCATCGCCATTGCTCGACACTCCATTACTTTAGAACACTATAGCTAACCCTTGGTACGAGATGTATATAACACATCACTCAAGAAGTTCGTAGGATGACTGTTAGATAGTGCCATTATTGACAAATCTGTATGATTTTTAGGAAGTACTAACCTTCAAACGGTGCATGTCAAAATTTCATGACAATCTGACGTTTGGTTCACAAGTTACAGTGATTTTAGTGACGCTACTTTTGTAATTTTCAAAACAGTGGAAAACCTGAATTTCGTGTGTTGATAAAGCATTGCTTTTTAATGGGAAAATAGCAAAACAATGGCTTGGCAAGTGTTATTCGGACTCTGATCCGTCGAGGCAAATGGTAGAGAAGTGGTTTGCTGATTTTAAGCGCGACAGCACAAATACCGATGATGCTGAACGCTCTGATCGCCAAAATTCGATAGTTGTTCCAGAAAACAAAAAAATACACAAAATAGTTTTGGTCGATCGTAAATTGAAGTTACGTAAGATAGCTGACACATTAAAGATATCAGAAAGCAGTGTATTCACCATTTTACATGAACATTTGTCCATGAGAAAGCTCTGTTCGAAGTGGGTACCGCGTTTGCTCACAGTCGATTAAAAACAACGCGTCGACGATTCAAAGCGTTATTTGAAGCGGTATGTGTCAATGGATGAGACATGAATCCACCACTACACTCTAGAGTCTAATCGGCAGTCAGCTGACTGGACAGCAAAGGGCGAAAGCTGCCCAAAACGACCAAAAACGCAAATGTCAGCTGGTAAAGTTTTGGCCTTCGTATTTTGGGAAGCGCACGTTATTTTATTCATCCACTACCTTGAGAAAGGAAGAACCATCAATAGCGAATACTATATGACGTTATTGGTGCATTTGAAGAAAGAAATTGTGAAAAAACGATCCCAAATAAAAAAGGAAAAAGTGCCCTTTCACCAAGATAAAGCACCGTATCACAAGTCGATCGCAACAATGGCAAAATTGCACTAAGCGCACTTTAAATTGCTTCCGCATCTACTGTATTCTTCGGATCTGGCTCCCAGCGACTACTACCTGTTTGGAAACCAAAAAAAGAATGTTCCAGGAAAAGAAATTTGTCTCCAATGAAGAAGTGATGGCCGAAACTGAAGCCTCTTTTGAGGTCAAAGATAAATCGTTCTACCAAAAAGGCATCGAAATGTTAGAGAAGGATTGGAATGAATGTATCATTCTTAAGGAGACCATCTTAATGAATAAAGTTGAATTTTGCCTAACAGTTGTTGTTTTATTAGGCATCCTACGAACTTATTGAGTGATGTGTTATGTTCGGTTTGTATGTAGTTGCTAAGTTACGAAAATCTAAAATTTGGATTTTACAATTTCTGCCCACTTCATGGATTCTGTTGGCATGGACTCTATGGTACTTTGCGACATCTATCAGTTGGCATAAATAATTAAATGTCAATGTGAGGTTATAATATCTATACGTTTCCACATTAATTAAAGTTAATGGGGGCATGTATAATAGGAAATAAATTTTTTATAATAGTAACATTCAATTACTTCAGTTATTTAATTCACGTTTTCTATGATACATATGTGAACTAGCACTGTGATATTAATAATATACAGTGGATGCAAATATATGGCAAATAACTTAAAAATAAAATGTGAAAATATGACAGTAAGAAGGCTATTTTTTCAATCTCTGGTGAGTTTACAAGTAATCTATAGATAAAATACAGAAATGGGACTCGCGAATTGAGTTACACCCCCACCCCCCTTCCCTAACTATTTTAGCCACGCTAGAGGTAGCTAAACATGTCGAACATGTCTAATTCGTCTGATGCTTAAGTCATTAGATTTTTGTAAACCAAAATTCATCGCATACTGAGTTGTGTATGTAGTAACTTCATGAACGGTGGTACGTAGATAATGCAAGAAATATCAATATGAGTGGCTTAACGTTCACAATGAAGGTGTAGCGATAAAATCTCGTTCAGCAAGTGGATCAGATGGTTCAGAAAATCGTTGTTTCACCGTTCCAGGAATATCCACTGAGCTCTCTCAAATTCCAAATTAACTTTCCACAATATTCTAATGGAAAATCTTGGGTAAAGTAATGTTTATATACAATGAGTATACAAAGACTTAGCAAATAAGCCCACCCTGGTTCTGCCAGTGTTACTGTGAATAAAGCAATGAATTTTTGAACAAAATCATGGCGGGAGATAAAAACATTGGAATAAAAGAATACTCAATGCACAGCCATTCCTTAAAAATACCTAAAAAGTTCTAGTATACCTTTTCAAATAAAAACAGATGGATAAGTGTGTTTTGAGCCCAGAAAGAAGTTTTACTAATCAATTTTACAGAGTTAAGAAAAACGGTAAATCCAATCGCATACTGTGAGACACTGCTGGAGCTACAAAGAGCAATTAGAAACAAATGGAGAAGAATGTTATCATAGCGGATTGTTCTGCTATATGATAGTACAACAGTATTCAAGTAAGACGCGTTTCATTACTGTTAACTTCATTGGTGGCCCCTGTTTGGTTCGTAACTTGTAAAGACTACAGATGATAGGTTTATCATCATCTTCAATGATGAAAAATAGCTGTTCAGCGCTCTGGGAGATAAACAGTTCCTTACAAACCACAGAGCATTAAAAATAATCCCCAGGGCGCGATTCCGGACCTTGTTCACGGGGGTTTCAGAGATATAGTCTCAAATGGTACATGTGTACAACATTATTGGGTGAATTATCGTGGTGTCCAAAGTCATCTCGTTGTGAAGAAACAACTAGCTCTCAGGATATAGTAGGAAGTTAAGAGTTTCTTTACTCTCTTCACTTTTGCAACTGCCGATTCACGTAAAGCTTCCAGGTGAGCGTTTTATCACTCACTATACAGCCCAGACCTATCACACAGCGAAATGATGCCAAAATTTTTACTGAAACTATAATAAAGCTTGCACTGTGTTACAAAAAGTGTCTCAATCAAAATTATGATTATGTAGAACAGTAGTTTAAGAACGTAGCTAACTTCTGTGGTTCTCTTATGTTCCCCCTCACTGTTCTGTTATGGCATATCATCACTGATACGGGGAGGTTATGGCAAGCAACACGCCTTAGACGACTATGTTATTATTCTTTGTTGGAAGTAAATACAAGTACTTAATTATTTTTAGTGACTGAGTAGTAGTCAGAATCCTAGAATATAAGCCTGGTCTATCCGCATCACAGCTAACAATGCCTTTTTACAAGTTTTTTAAAAATATATCTTGTAATAAGATAAAATATAAATACAATTTATACTACGAACTGGTTGGAGGATTATGACTGCACCATAAAAGAGGACGTTTATAAATTTTCTAACCACTGCCTCTTTCGTACTTTTGGTCCACACTTTTGGTTTCACAAAGATGTCATAACCATTTTGTGAGACTTCAAGGATAGTAGGAAGTTTTGATGTACACCTAACAGAAAGTCAAGAGTAATGCACAATAATTCTTTCGCCATTACGCTGGAACAAACAATGAGCACCCAAAAAGAAGAAAGGTAAAGTTGATCATTAGAGAATCTGGTCACCTGTAATCTACTTTACTTTTTCTTCTTTGAGAAATGGGCTATAACGAAAATTGAGCACATTTTGGACCAGTTATGTGGAACGTATTGAAACTACTCTTTCAAGAAACAAAAACATAAATCACCACATCAGGCATAAACACAGCAGATCAGACTCAAGAAAGATGGTTCGCTGCTACTTTTACCATAAGATACAGGCAAATCCAAAAAAGCATACTGATCCTTCCACAACTCACTCTACAGGTACCTGTAGCCATCGCGGAGGAACTTCTGCGAAGGGAGGGTTATTGAAGAGATAATTGTAGTATCCTGATTTGCGTTAAGTACAATATGCACGAGTCATTTAAACATATATACAGTCAACAGTTAAAGTTAGAATTGTAATTCAAGTGCATTACAAAGCAAATCCATTTTTGAAGGAATAAATACTGTATAAAATAGTGTCGATTATATAGCGGCTACCAAAGGGTTAAAATAAATAGTGCAACATAAGTGTTAACTTGTTTAAATAAATAATTAATTAAGCCAAAAAACAGCTTTGTCATAATAATAGTATTTCAACCCAACGTGTCCCCAGTTCTTACAATTGATTTTTCTTTTTCGGCTTATTAAACTCTAGTAGGTTGACTTTTCCAGATATTCATTTCTCCACACAATTATATATTTACTTCAACATTTAAAATATTTATGTATGTCAATGCTATTAGTACAAACAATTTTGTCCTGAACTTAGTGTACAAGGTCTATCCGAAAAGTAATGCACCCTATTTTTTCTGTCGCGATTATCCGTCGCACAGCGTGACCGCTTGCACGGAAGGGTAGGGGGGGAGCCTTGGGAACACAGCCCGACCCGCGCCAGCAGCTCCGAGCTCCTGAAGCGTCACAGTGCCTGTTTCAGTGAACCCTTGTGTGAGTGCTCTGTCGAAATTAAGATGGAACAAACTCTCGAGCAGCGATACGCGATAAAGTTTTGTTTAAAACTTGAGAAGACGCCGTCGGAGACTTTTGAGTTGCTTCAGAAGGCTTTTGATGAGGACTGCATGTCATATTGACAGTGCAAAATGTGGCATAAAATGTTCAAGGAGGGTCGTGAGGAGGTCGCCGACGAACAACGATCAGTTCGGTTGACAAAGTGCGCGAATTGTTGAACTCTGATCGAAGAATGAATGCCCGCCTAATGTCAGAAATACTTGACATTCCGAAAACCAAAGTGCACGAGATTGTGACGGAAAACTTTCAAATGCGGAAGGTCTGTGCCAAACTTGTCCTGGGGTTCTCACCGATAACCAAAACAACAATCTCAACGCTCCCCCAGCCGCCCTACAGTCCTGATGTGGCCCCTGACTTCACTTTGTTCCCGAAGATTAAAAAATCCCTCAAAGAACAGCATTTGGGGACGCTGGAGAACATCAAGGCGGCTACGACGAGGTTACTAAAGGACATCCCAATGAAGGACTTCCAGAACGCATATAAAACAGGGAAACCTCGTCGGAACAAGCGTATTTCGAAGAATATTAAGTAACTGTACGAATCGGTTCAATAAATTTCTTAAAACAAAAATGGGCGCATTACTTTCTGGACAGACCTTTTATTCTTCAGATGAGAATCTTATTCCCCCTAGAGGCTCCTTCAAAAGATTAAATAACTGAAAGTCATCGAGATTATAAGGAAGAAAATTGAATACTTCTCTATTCAACTTTGCTAATGAGACAATAGTCACATTTTTCTATAATAACTGTATTACAGTACAAGAATTGCACCTATTGTTTTTTTTTTGTAAATAATAATGTACACTTTTTTCAGCACGCAACTGTAATATTATGCACTTATACATATACAACTGGCTATACATTCCATCTGGAATAGTAGCCGCTCAGAGTGAGCTCAGAAACTCATTTATCGTGGTGAGTTACTCCACTTCTAATCTAATTTATTATTTGATTTTGCTTCTTCCGTTACTTTCTTCCAGACGTCCCGGTCCTGCACCTTCCTTCTCCAGTTTTGAATACTTAGGGTAGTTATATCCTTTATCACCTGATCCTCCCATCTACTCTTTGGTCTTCCTCTTCTTCTGTTATTATTTGGTCTCCAAATTGTTATCTTCTTCACATCTGAATTATTTCCCATTCTTTTAATGTGACCATACCAGCGCATTCTCTGAACCTTTATTAATTTTACGATGTCCTTTCGTTCTAGTATATCCTTTATTTCCATGTTCATTAGTTTCCGATGCTCCCCTTCAGCAATTTTCTTAGGGCCGAAGATTCTCCTTATGACAAATCTTTCGAAAATTTTCAATTTTTCTTGTTCTACTTGTGATAAGTTCATTGTTTCTGCTCCATACATGACTACTGGCCTGATAGCTGCCTTGTAAACCTTCATTTTCGCGCTCCTGCTTTTTTTTGTCAATCATGATGCTTTTATACCTGTGGAACGTTCTATATCCCGCCTGTATTCTTTGTTCAATCTCTTGCTCTCTATTGTTTCTGTTATTAAATCATTACACCCAGGTATTTGAAATTTTCCACTTCCTCGAAATTAAAGTTTCCTATCCTTACGTACTTGCCCGTACCTTGCTTACTTTCCTGTTTTATCTCCATGTATTTTGTTTTCTCTTCATTAATTTTTAGACCTCTTTTATGCGCTGCCTGCTCAATTTTCTGTACTGCTTGCTCTAGCTGTCTTCTGCTCCGTGTTATCACCGCAAGGTCGTCAGCATATGCTACTAATTGCTCCGCTTTGTTAATAATTGTGCCAAAGATTTTGCATTCTTTGATAATCGCTTGTAACGATATGATAAATAAGGTGGTTGACAGTCCATCACCCTGCCTTACTCCCAGGTTGATTTCAAATTCTTCTGACAATCCGTATTCGGTGCACACTGCTGCTCTTGAATGCTTCATTGTCATTTCAGTTAATCTTATTATTTTCTCCGGTATTCCCATTGCTCTCATATCCTTTATCAGTGCTTCACGCTTTAGACTGTCGAATGCTTGCTTAAAGTCAATGTACAGAATTTGTATTCCCATATCGTATTCATACGCTTTCTCTACTATTTGGTTTACGATATGTATTGCATCTATTGTAGATCTGCCTTTCCTGAAACCTTTCTGATAATCCCCTATTACAGTTTCTGCGTACTCCAATAATCGTTTGTTTATTAAATTGGTCAGGATTTTATATGCCACGTTTAGGAGACTAATTCCTCTATAATTAGCACATATCATTGGATCACCTTTTTTTAATATTGGCAATATCACTCCCTTTTTCCATTCGCTAGGCATAATTTCAGTCTGCCATATCAGAACTATTAGCTCATACAATCTTTCCTGTAACTTTCCTCCTCCATGTTTGATCATTTCATTAATAATATTATCACTTCCTCCTGGTTTGTTTGATTTTAGATTTGCAATTACTTTTTGAAACTCATCCTTAGTTGGCAGCATTTGATCTAGGCTTCCTTCATCATTGCCTGCCTCTCCGTTCCACTCGGTTGTTTCCCTCTGTTCTGTGCTCAATAAATCTTGAAAGTATCTATGCCAGTCTTCCTTATCTATATTTGCCATCTTTGCTACTTTGCTTTGTGCTTTAATGTACTTGTAGATTTTTATATTGCTTCTATGGTCCTTTTCCATCTTTTCCAATATTTCTTCGATCCATTTTTCCTTTTTCTTTTATCATATTCGTGCTTTGTTTCCTAATTGATTGGTAGATTTTATAGTCCTCTTCTCTTCCTGATCTTAGCCATATTGTTCTTGCTTTCTTCTTGTGCTTTATTGCATCCTCGCAGACTTTATCAAACCAGCTATTCCTTTTTCCTGTTATTTTCCTGCTTATTAGTTTTTCGTTTGCTACTTCAATGCTGCTTTTTATTTTATTCCACCTCCTCTACAGTTTCTCCTTTTGCGCGCTGTAGCAGTTGATTCTTCACTTCCTTCCCGTACTGTTTAGCTTTTTCTCTTATCTCTTCCACTTTCCATCTTTTTCTTATTTTTCCAGCTTTCTTCCTATCCACCATTCGTAACTTTAGCTTGGCTATCACTAAGAGGTGGTCTGTTCCGGCTTCTGCTCCCTGGTATGACCTCACATCTTGAATCATTTTTTGTCTCTTCCTAGATATCATTACGTGATCAATCTGGTTTCCCGTATTTCTTCCTGGTATCATCCAGGTGATTTTATGTTCAGTTTTGTGTTTAAATTTTGTACTGGCTATTACCATGTCCATCTCTGTTGCCAGGTTTCCCATTCTTCTCCTATTATTATTTGTGATATTATGCATCGTCTCTTTCCTGCTATTAACTCCATATAATCTTCCTTCCCTATTTTGGCGTTTAGATCTCCAAGGACAATAACCTTTCATGCCTTGGTACTCTTTCACAAACCTTTCTTAACTCTTCGTAAAAGTCCTCCTTCTCTGTTTCTTCTGCATCCTCTGTTGGTGCATACACGTTTACCATCGTAATATTGGCTATGTCGTTTCTTATCCTCAAATAGGTGATTCTTCCATTTACCCCCTGAATTCTATTACTCTTTCCTTCATTCTTTTACTTACTAGAAATCCTGTTCCTCTATTACCTTGTTTATTCTCTCCTCCATAAAATAGCGTGTAATTTGTTTTATCAATTCTGCCTTCTCCTCTCCATCTCATTTCTTGCAGTGTTAGTATTTCTATCTTGTAATCTCTCATTTCTCTGGCAACTTTTTCTAATTTCCCTGCTACTAGCAAGGTTCTAATATTCCACGTTCCTATTTTTATTCTGTATCTACGTTTATGTGCTTTTATTAATTTATCCTGAGTCGTTTTCCCTTTCTTTGCTCCTGGTCTATTGCTCTCACACATTAGTTTTTCTTTCTCGTAACCTTTTTCTTTGCTTTTCGTCCCTGTTAGATCCGTCCTGTTATCGATTTCTATTAGTTTTTTGGAGTTTGCCGACGCCATGTTGTCCTCGTAATGTTCGTAAGTGTTTTATTTAGTTCGTTCTCGTATATATCTGATCTTTCGCTTCTAAGGGGGGCTAACATTGTTTGTGCCCAGTTTTTTTTTCTTTGGTATTGTTCCTCGAGGGGATTTTCCCGCCTCTTCATCATCTGTTGACCTACCTCGCTTAACGTTATCGTTGCTGTCGCATTCGGCTCTCTGTCTTGTTCTTCAATGTCTTCAATCTTCCACTCATCGCCGTTTATCACTAATTTATCCCTTTTAATTACTGCTCTCATCCCCATTTTCCTGGCTTCTCTCATGTGCGGTAGTAATTTTTTCTTCAATATTCTTGTCTTCTTGTCCAAGTCCTCACTAACTCCTATTTCTGTTCCTTTCAGCTTGCTGGTATTTCTTAATACTTCAATTTTCTTTAATTTTGTAGTGAGGCCCAGTTTTATTGGTCTATTTTGTTTTCTCTGTGCTCTCTAATCTATTAACAAAGTCTATTTCGTTGTCTGCCAATGTGATCCCCATTTTTCCACGATTAAATTCATAATTTTCTCTTTCAAGCTCGATGTGTCTTCGTAGGCATCTTCAGGAATTCCAAATAGGATCAGATTTCTTTTCTTTGTCTCATTCTCCAACTGTTCTATTCTTGTTGCTTGGTATTTAACGGTTTCTTCTAAATCTTCTATTTTTCTTGCTTGTTGACTCATACTTTTATTGGTTTCATCAATTTTCCCTTCCATCTGTATCAGTTTACTCATGATATCGCTTAGTGTTAATTCTTTGTTATCCGCCATCGTAGTTAAGTTCCAATCTAATCCAACGTTTCAAGCTCGTATAAATTTGCGTATTTTTCGCCTGATAGATTTCCTATTACGGTCCTGTACCTTGTTTACCACCGAGCGCGTTGACAGCTGTTTTGTTATCTTTATTTATTATACTGCGGAAAGCGGCTGGCCCCGATCGACTCGTCGTAAACCAGTCTCTTATCAGTGTTTGTTAATTCCAGATTACTGCTTTTTCTATCTTAATTAGATATGATTTTTGTTCTGTGACTCGCTATCACCGCACTTTAATTTATATTTTGGTAAATTCTTAGAAATTGATATTTTAACTCAAGAGTATTCTCACACCTTTAACTTTTGCGCCAGGACCGGACTATTATGCACTTAAACCATAAAAATTGCCACACCCATTTGTAAAAAATAAATTAAATTCGATGCAGGCAATGAGAATACTGATACAAAGTGAATAAAATATCACGGCAAATGAGCTATTTACTTGAAAAGTACTTTTATTACATTGTTATGCTGCACGTCTGGCATGGAATAATAAAATTCTAATGACAGAGCATCTTATAAATGTTGTAACTACTACTCCAGATGCTACAAACCCGTCGACGAAACTATAATTTCATTTGGCTCCATATAAGTTCTATAGGAGACAAGTTTAGAGGTCGAATGGGCTAAAGAAGGGTTTTTAAACTACAAAGAAACCTGCGCTGTATACAGCGAAGAAAATTTCTTAAATGTACTGCTGTATCAATATTTATCTGATCACTATCAAGAAAAAATGAGAATCAAAAAAAAAGATGGCTTCTGATCTCATGCCGCTACCAGTTCTGCCATTGTGTTGTTCAACAATGAAGTCCTGCACACTCTAGTATGGTGGTTATGTCCTAGCAAACTTGGATTCATCACTAAGGATGATGTATCTCCAGCTATCCATACTACTTATGATAAAATTATAAACAAAGTCGCCAATGTTGAGATGTCAATAGAAGACAATGGAAGAAATGTTGAGAATGTATAGTAATGCAGGTGAAAATGGGGATTCTAGTATTGATGATACATGTCTCTGGATTCTCGAAACATCATTCATCAAGTTACGTCTGTCGCATAACACGATTTTTCTTTTAATGGCTATTTGGATTATTCAGAACCTTTCTGATGCACGTGTTCGCACTACTCCCAGCACCACTGCGCAATTTGGTTGTAAAGTTTCAGGTAGTTTAACAATTCGCCGTCCCTCAAACTGTAAGATGTAAGTGGCATCCTACAGCTGGTCTAATTACCAGAGTTGTAGCACTATTAGCTTCCCCTACAGGTAGTCTTACAATTAATCATAACAAAACTAATTTCGGTTACAACATTTATATATGATGGCACTGTATTCTAATTTTATTTCTTTTGAATCATATGTGGCAATTTTTATCAAGAGAAGTGTACAATGCGTACATAAGTATCATTATGTAATACTTCAATCTTTACTGTCACATATTTGATGTGGGCATAGAAAGCCACCTTTTATAATTCAATCAAAAATACTTATTACCTTCTAATTTAATTTAAATTTCCTATACTACATCAAACTAGAAATCAAATGAACCTTCACACACAAAATTACATGAAGTACTAATCATTCTTTATCAGAATTAAGTTCCTTTGGTGCCAACATAAATGACACAATGAATTTTAATTTTTAACCCCCCTCCTGATTGTTCAAATTTAACTGTATTTTATAAAAACAATTTTCATTAACGTTTACATTTTTAATATTCATAATTTAGAAGTTTTATTAGATAAATCATCATTTAACTTAAATGCTTTGAACAAACTTATAACAACAGCTTTGTGCAAAATTAAAATAACACAAAACCATGCTGAGAAGCTTCGAAAAATCATGTATCCAATACCCATACCGTGTTGCAAAAGAAAGTGCATTCTTTAATGATTTTACCTAACAAATGTTTTAATTTGATTTCGCTTTTAAATTGTTATAAATAATTACTGCGGCTGATTATAAATCAATATTGTTAAAATATTTTGAATTATTTAGCAGAATCTTCAATTATAAGACTTAGATTTAAATATTTTCGTTACTTAGTAGCGTTCTCTTAAGTGCAATTGGAAATTGTATTAGTATTATACAAATATATTGTGATTGATAGTTATAGATCTTTTGCAGAAACAATTGATATATTGTACAAAACACACAAAAAAATAATTAGAAGTAAACTGATTCAGTTGTATTACTAAAAATATGAATGTTCTTGGACTGGTTGACCTATTAAAAAAATCCCAGCGAGTGAAAGTGTCGTCAAGAGTCCTTGATTCATAATCATTTACATTAATTAGTACTTTAAAAAATACAACGTAGCGAATGTTTACGAAACATCCGTATATGGATACTTACATCACTCAACGGAAAAATGCAGGTATTACATCATGCATTTGGTATGTCACTATTTGGTGCGAATTTTGGACTAGCGGGCACACTTATAATAGCAAAGAACATATTATTGTAACATCTGAAAGACACGCAATTTTAACAAGATGAAGCGACATATCTGGGATTTTGTGGTCTTGTGTCTATAAAATAATGATTACTTTACAGCGTGAAGGTGAAAAAATATAAAATTTTTTATTTACATAGGGGCTGATGTTTTAGATTTTTAAAGCATCTCTATAAGATCATGACTTTCTTTTGCAACATAGCAGTACTATAAATAATTAATAAAGAAAATTATAGTAAACAAAACATTTGTTACAAGAATAACTAAATTAAACAACAAAAAAGAGCAATCAAGATTTAAGATATTGGAGAGAGAGACCTGCTTAAGCCATCCCACCACACTGGTAACCTTGTTGGTCACCTCCGGAGGGACTTCGATGGTGTGCTCCTCCACCAGCGAAGTCCACCTTGAACGCAGGGCTGCTTGAGCCGCAAAGCTAGCCATGTCCGTGTTTGATTAGTCCCGCACACCAAACCTGTGTTAACATCACCATCAGCAAAATTTATCGAGGGTTTAATTCATCAAGGGGTTTAGGAGGAATAAGGCGATAAGAATCACGTTGGCCCTGACATAATTGCATTTAATTAATTCAAGCGAGTTTTGGGGTGAAACGTGCTATTCAATCAATGAAAGTGTATCGCACTTACCTAACAGTTATTCTGGACGTATCGTAGTTGTTAAAGTCGTAGTATATTCCTTGAAACTCTAATAATTGACTTTTTCATATTCGATTACGTTAGTAGACGGTTTCAATATACCCATTCTTATTGAATCAAACAACGAAAGGTATGGTTAAAAACGTCAATTCAATAAGTGTGCATTTATCATACTAATAGTATCCTAATAGTTAATAATCTATTTTATTAGCTAAACATTTTAGTTGTGACTATTACTAAATACAAACCCACACCGTAAAATTTAAACAAATACGGCACTTGTTAACATATAAATCTTAATGTATAAGAGATGGTATGTATAAATAAAGTATTAATGTGACATATAGTTCTAATATTTTAACTTGATTTTTCCCCGGCGATGCCGCTGTTTCTTGATCAAACGTCAAGCAACACAACGTGGAGGTTAAAAGTGTTCGACCAGCAACAATCTGTGAGCAACGTAAATATTTAATTCCAACTAGGTGAAACAAATGCCCTACAATGGTGCTTCTAGAAAACGATACGGTATGTATTGCAGCCGCAAAAGGTGCGAGGCGAATATAAGGTTATATTAACTCATGGTTGCAGTTCCTGTCCGAGTTGACGAAGTTGTTCCAAAAAGCAAGAGCGAGCGGTTCAGTGACGATGACCTTTAAGAGATGTGAGTACCGTCCTTGCAGGTTCCGCAGCAGTAACGAGTCTTGTCGCAGATGATGGCCATAACCGACCCACGCCCCGGCCCGGCCGCCCCCCACTGCCAGAGCCTCAGGAGCACATGTGCTTGATCAGGGCCAAGTCGAGGACAAAGAAGATAGCGACAGTGGTGCATCAGAAGGACATGAACAAGTTTCAGCTAGCCTACAGCAACTTGCTGAAGGGCAACCTGGACGGACTGAAAAAGTTGAAAAAGCCCAAGACAAAGACGAAAGTAGAATGAGTTGCGTGGAGTGTTCGTACGTTAAGTTGGTTTTGGTATGGACGTTAACAGAATGATGTTATATTTTTATGGGTATTAACAATTAAGCTGATTTTTTACACTTTCTGATGTTAATCTTCTTTGGAAATACAAATTCTTTGAGAATCCTGGTACTGTTATTGTGAGGCTTCAATGTAAGTTGCTTTAATTATATTAATTATCAGTGTGTAAATAGTTACAAGAGATTATTTATTTGAATTCGGTAAACACTAATTGTACAAGAAGATGGCAATACATCTGAAAAAATGAGTTAATTTGAGTGATGGTTGGTGTCATTTACATTGACCAGTTTTGCTGCATATATTGCTAATATGTGAGGTTAAAACGGCATTTGTAAAAACAATTTTTACTGAAAAATATTACAACGATCATTCTGGAGCATAATCAGCATTAATTTCAATTATTGTTTATTTGCTTTGCAATTTTATGGGTAAAGAAGTGTTAATTCTTTGAAGTGGTTTGCACTTTGATGTTGACCCCCAACTCGTCCAATTTATCATATACTTTATTCACTTGCCAGTTTTTAAAAAAACAGTTAATCAGCCTGCGGGGGCTTTGGTAGGAGAGTGACTTGGATGAGAGCAGGTTCCATCTCCCATGTTATGATAGATGATGCATTTTTGTGTGGCCTTTTGACTTGATTGGCAGTATAAAGTTGATCAAACTGCTGTTGATGTTGAACTCTTTTTGTCATTTCTGTATGATTGTTTTTGAGAAAACTGGATAATTTTGCATCAACTTAATGCTTGTTATTTCAAAAACAAATGAAGACAATAAAAATAATTTGCATCTTAATTACTAATGTTGGGATTATCCAGGAATTTTAAAATAAGCTGTTTTATTAAATTGTAGGTTTTTAGTAGAAAGAGCGTGTGAGCAAAAGGTGTCTAAGCTTGTAGTACAAATTAATTGGAATATTTTATGGATACACCAATGAGACAATCATTTATTTGTGTGTTGGTTAGTATGATGAAGATTCTTTGTTACCACCACAGCTGCTACTCTTAGGAAAACTTTAGAGTTATTTTGACTAGTTTTTTTTTTTAGAAATTGGGTTCCATTTCTCCTTTAATAATATTAACAGCTTTGATAGTTTGTGAACAACTGGCACTAAAAGTATTCAATAGTATTGAATTCATAACTTTACCATACTCAAAAAAAACGAAATCACTTTATTTTAACTATTTTGAATTCTTGGAACAAATGAATTTCAAACCTTGGTTTATTTAATTTTCGGTCAGCAATGCAGTTTCAATCTATTGGTGCGTTATTGCAATAGAACTTTTTTTTTACTGTTTCAGGTTGTTTCTTTGCAATTGTGTCTTTATTCCATGGTATTTGCAGTAATGATTTTTCCCCTCTCAAAGTAGTCAATCAGGAGAATTTTTTAGCATCTCAAAAGTCAGACTTCTATTTATCTTGTGTAGTCCTAACACAGCAGTAAATTGCCTTGTCTTGTATGTAAATATCTAGGAAATCTTCATATGCATTAATCTTTTTTTTATATAAATTTTCATCCATCATATGATCATAGTAATAAGATTTATATGATAATTGTTTTATCAGTTTGGTACCGCACATTCAATTTTGCTTGTGGCGGAGGACAACCAAGACTACTCACTAAAATCCCATTGATTATGATATTGGTTTGATATCGGTAATGTTTAATTTTGATTAGTGGTAGCTTTTATTTGTATTAATTTAATATTCTGCGCAAATTGACCAATTCTTCTTCTTCCCATATCCTTCTGCTTTTGAGCATCAGATTTAGGAGTCTGTGTCCTCTTGCACCCACTTTTTTCATTTACTTCTATTTCTTGCTAAGATTTTCAATTTGTTCCAAGTCTTTTCTCTTATCTTCCCTATTTCGGTAATTTGGTTTTCTTTTGTCTTCTTGCTTAAAGTACTTTTCTATACAATCTTTCTGTATCCATCTGTAATATGTGACCGTACCAGTTGAGTTGTCTATTTTGAATTTTCCTAGTTATTGATTGGTGCTCTAGTACTTCTCTAATTTTCTTGTTTCACGCTCTATCCCATTTTGTTTTATTGGCTATACTTCTTAGATGTTTCATCTCTATGACTGCTATTCTTCCCTCATGTTTTGCTTGTCCAATGTCCAATTTTCTATAAGACTGTTGGTATTGTAAAGGTGTTATATACTATTAGTTTTACTCTCGTTAGAGGACCCAGCTTCCAAGCTGAAGACCAGCTGTACTTTTGTCATGTCTGTCGTCTGTCATGCCTTATAACTTTTGATCAAGGCAGCTTCCAAACTGGAGACCTGCTTCTATTTCTGACATCTGTCACGCCTTATAATTTTTGATCTGTGATAGATAGAGACATAACGTTTTTAATATTCAACTAAGGACCATAAATCAAGTACAGACGCCAAAAATCAGCCTTATAGGAAAATCTCGAGACCACAAGTGGCTGCAAATTTTTCGCTTTCGGCCGCTAAATTTTTGCCGCTATTCACTTGAATTTGAATATAATTCACTGTCATGCGTTTCAATAAAATTTGGTTAAACCTTATAGTTTAATTTCATGCATAGGGTTGGCTCTGTTTTACCTGTAAATCAAATTTTCGCTTGTTTTTCTTAGTATTGATCTGTTTAATGTATAGTATATTCTATTTGCTTGATATATTTGATTCGTTATTTCCGCTTCTATCTTTCCATCCTCTGTAATTATGGTTCCTAGATATTCATTTGTTGTAACTTTTTCCAATTTGGCCCCATTGCATTTTAATTTTCTGTTTTGGTATTTCCTTTATCTTGAATTTATTATCATTGTTTTAGTTTTGTTAATATTCACCTCCATTTTTATTCCCTAAATTTCTTCTACCCATTAATTTATCAGACTTTGGATTTTCTTATCTGTGTCTGCTAATACCACTATGTACATTAAATTATTAACTTTCACTAGTTCTAGGTTTCTATTGCCAATTACTTTGACTTATTTCCTTTTTTATATTTCTCTATTTTTCTTCCTATCAAGTTTCTCACTATAAATATATTATCATTAATTTGACTCTTTGCTTTAAACGCTACTTGTTTATCTTTTAGCTTACTCTCTACCACTTTCCTCCGTTTTTCTTCTATTATTCTGATGTAAATCTTGAAGCATACCGAAGAGAGGCATATTGCTCTATAATTATCACAATTTGTTTAATCTCCTTTTTTGTAGATTGGTAGTATCAGGTTATTTTCCCAGTCCTTTGGAATTCTCTTATGTCTACATGCTTCTCTGTAGGTTTTCCATAACTATTCTATTTTTATTTTATTATTTCTGGTTCTAAATTATGTTCTCCACATGCTTTTGTTATTCTTATTTTCTCAGGGACTTTTCCACTTTTTCTCTCGTTACCGTTTCGGTTTACTTTAGCTCATCTCTTTGTTCTTCTTCATTATGTTCCTCTTTGTCATTTTGTAGTTGTTCAAATATCTGCATATAGTATTCTTCATGTTTTGATTATTTCCCTTTTGTTTATTCTAGTCAGATTATTCTTGTCCCTAATTTCTCTTATTTCCTTTCTTTATTCTTCTTATCTTAGCCCAGAAAATTTTATTGTTTACTTTATTTGATTTATTTATTTCGTTCCCAAATTCCTCCCAGCTCTTTTGTTTAGTTCCCTTCACCATCTATTTGTTCTGTTTCTTTTTATATATATTCTTCTTTATCTTGCTGTAGTCTAGTCTGCACATATTTTTTCCAGGCCTCCTATTTCTTGCGAATCTCCTCTTTATTTGGTTATTCTACCATATTGTTTTTTTCTTGTTCTTACTCACTCTTCTTATTTCATAAATTTCTACTGCTTTCGGGTATAATGTATCTTTAATATTTTCAATTTTCCTCTGATGTCCACTCTCTTTCTAGTTCTATTTGATGTAATTCCTCATCATGCTCCTGTTGGTATTCCCTCCTATTACTTTTGTCTTTTAAGTTTTTTATTATTATCTTTGTAAACTTAGCTTCTTCTAGTTTGAACCACTGTATATTTCAAATTGCTCTTATTAGCCTGTGGTTTGTTTCTAATTATGTGTTCTTTTCCGTTTTAAATTGGTGAAAACTCTGCCTTTATTCTGGTGTATACGTCATATAATCAATTGTACTCTTTGCCTTTCTTCCCTCTGCTACAAACATGTATTTGTTGTCTAGCTCTCGATCCCGGAAAATGTTTCCTATTAGATAATTTATTTGGCAGAACTTTAACATTTTTCTTCCATTTCTGTTTATTATTTTTCTTCATATCTCCTCCCCCTCCCCCATACTTCCCATGCCTCTATTCACGTCTCTTTCTATTCTGGAATTCCAATTGCCACTTATTATTTTTTCAGTTTATTCCTTGCTTTATCCAGTATGATTTATAAATAATTATAAAATTGTATTAATTTATCTTCCTCACCCCCTTCAATTGATACGTAGATTTGTATCATTACTCTTCGTTCATCCATTTGTATATGTAGTGCTACTATTCTGAGGGTGACTCATAATAATAATAATTAATATCTCTTTATGATGGGCCTCACATTAACTCCTTTATATGGCAGATATTTCAACTACCAGACAGACCATAATTGCCACTTATGCAGACGATATAGCAGTGCTAGCTTCACATGAAGATTTACGAACAGCATCACAAAACTTCAACACAACCTAGATAAAATCCAAACATGGTTAAACACTTGGCAAATAAAGGCCAACGAAGTTAAATCAGTTCATGTCACGTTCTCACTACACGAGAAGACTTGCCCTCCAGTTGCTGTGAACAATAAACAACTTCCCAAGTACATAATTTACTTAATGTTATTTTTAAATTGCAGATTGTAAATATTTATTGTTAATAAAAAATCTCTTTGATTAATTTCTTCGTTTATGATAATCTCTACCTCTTCCTTTTGATTTTTGTTCCATCAGTACTCCTAAGTAATACATACTGTATCTGCTATTTAGTATTATTATTCCATTTCCTTTTTTTTCGTTTTGCTTATTTATAATATTTCAATTTAATATTCTTCCATTTCTTCTGTTACGTCACTCTCCTTTCTTGCCAATGAAGTTATATTTCATATTCCTATTACTATTTTTTTGATACCCATTTCTTCTTCTTTGTCTTTCTGCTATCTATTTCCTTTTTCTCCGTAATATCCATTTTATCCTTTTACTCGCCACTGTCGTTCCTAATTTCAGTTCTTTGCTGTGTATCGTTAGTTTTTTGATTTTTTCGATTCCATAATCTTTAGCAGTTCCTCCTCTATTATGTCCTCTTCTATATTTTGGTTCTCTGAGAATCTTACACTAAATGTTCTGCCTTTTTTGTGTTTGTCCTGCCTTTATATACATATTATCAATATTACTTGTTGTTTGTACTTCTCTATTAATTCTTTGTTCTATCTCGAGTCTTCTCCTTTATTTATATTGTTCGTAATTGTTCCAGTGTAACCTCATCTTCATCTATAAATGTATCATTTTTTAATACAACGTGATGCCCCTTATTACTTTATTGTTTCATGTAATTCCTTAATATTCTTCTCTCTTGCATTTCTTTAGTATTATCTTCAATATATACTTTTGTCCTTTTTAATTTATTGGTTGCCTTTAGAATTTCTAGTTATTTTGTTCAGTTTTTAATTATATTAGAATGGGGCGGATTTTTTTCTTGTTTTTTTTATTCTTCTAATATCTGTTACTTCGTCTTGGATTGATAATCTTAGATCTGTCTCTCAGGAGTATTCTTACTTTTTCCTTTACTGTTCTTTCTTCAATTCCATGTATAATTTTCTTCTTTCTTAATTCTCTTTTAGCATCTTTATTTTCTTGTTATTGGCTATCTCTTTTTAATATAGTGTTTTCACTTTGTGTTTGTCCAATTTCATCTGTATTGTATCTAATTTTGTTTCTATCTATCTAATTTCCTGTTTATTTCTTCTAGTGCACGTCCACCAA
This sequence comes from Sinelater perroti, assembly GCA_036346155.1. NCBI lineage: Eukaryota > Metazoa > Arthropoda > Insecta > Coleoptera > Elateridae > Sinelater > Sinelater perroti. Next base: position 4,923,056 of record JARFIY010000359.1, read on the forward strand.
TTGAACTTTTATTTTTAAACTGTAGGTACACTCATGTGAAGCCTAAATAATGAACTTGCTTGTTGATTCAGATAGCTCTACTGTACTAAGCCAAGTATGAATAGCAAAAAATCTAAATGCAAGGTTAAAACTTTTCAATTGAGAATTGAGATTACCCATTTAAAGAAGTTTTCTCTAAGCAGCTATCTAATGCTTCAATTTGTTGTTTACTTAAAGTAAACAATGGGATCAGTCTCCATTAATTGCTTTGAAGAAGACTTGAAAAAGCAGTCTTTTTGCCACTGCTATCAAAGCTGGCAGTCATTTTACTTACAGTAATTTAGCAAGTGCAATATATTATAAAGAGACTTTATTTGATCTGCAAAAAATAAAACAGGCGGTTTTAGCTACTTTTTGTTGATTTTTTAGCATCCCCAAGAGATAGAGGTCTGCAATGTGTGCAAGTAAGAGTATTGTGTTTGTACAGGCGTCTGGGAGAGTTTTTATCAAATGTTTATGTTGTAGACTTTAAGTTTGCAAAACACAATCTGGTATTAAAAATAATTGAAATTCCCTGTTTTTTTAAATAAATTTTATAACATTTTATAGCAATTAAAGGTTGTTAGATTCACTTAGTGGTTTCAAATTATACGTTTACGTTAAAGCAACCTAAGTGTATAACGCTTTTTTTTTGTTCTTGCAGTGGACCATTGTCTTTTGAACAAAGTGCAGTGAATTGGTGTTGTGACTGTTATGCATAACTAAGTCAGCATTGGCAGGAGATGTTTGATAGTTCTTTTTTGAAATTATTTAGATTTTCTTGTCTTGATGAATCGTGGGGTTTCTGTAACGACTTCTAGTGTTTATATGTTACCTTTACAAAATAAAGAACAGTCGTATGACTAACAACAAATGAATAAAAATGTCTTATATACGTATTAAATATTTTTCACCAGTCATAAGCCTATTGTAACCGAGTTTTCTTCATTTTGGGTCTTAGGCGAGGCTTTTTTATAGATGGATAACATTTTAATCCCTCTTTGCAATTACAGCCTTTACTGTATTGCATTGTTATTATTCCTAAGACATCTAACTTCCATAATCTTGCCAATACTTACGTCAGCAATATACTTGGACAAGTGCGTTCACTTATTTCCTTCCTTTATTCTCCTCTGAGCATGCCACAACTTCTCCTAGTAAAGTCCAACCCAGTTTAGTATTTATAGCAGTAGCTCCATAATTTAAGCGTTCAATGAGGTGGGCATATATGTCTTCACCAATCAAAAGTTCTATCTCAGAAGCTCCTCTCTTAAATTAGGAAGGTTATGAGTCATCTTTGGAAGTAATCCGCTTAATTTATCATGCTCGCGTACGATGAATCTCCGACTAAAGTTGTTGTCTATGGATTGGAGAACAACTTCGTGCTAAACGTGCGATACGGATTTTATCCTCACGTTATCAAACATTCCAACTTTACTTTTCATGCTGTTACAGCTAGGATGTAGCTTCTGCGACACCCTCCTCGATGAATGTTCTAACATTTTTTACTTTATCCCCATTCTCTATCTTCACTAAAAGCTAGTAGTTTGTAGAGCAACGTTGCTACTACATTCTAGGCTGGCGTTGCTGGAGGTGAAACGTGTCTCTTCAACTTCAACTTGTGCACGCTTATTAGTTGATTGGGTGGCGTTATTCGTTTAGTCGTTTTTCTTTTCTGATCTCTATAAAGCAGTGTAAAATGTCGCCTCCCACAAATTCCGCACTGTAAATTCGAAGTTTTGCAATCCTTGCTAATGTGAGAACCAATAGCAGCGGAAACAAAGACCTTTCGTCCATATTATCTTAATTATCTCCTTATATGGCATCGCCTTGACTCTCATGTTCCACCTTATCACAGAACACACTAGTTGATCGTTGAGCATTGAAAAATGAAGATAAAGCAGGTAGGGGCTTGCGTTTTTGTTTCTTTTTCACCGATTCCCAATCCTTAGAGTAAGCGACGAAATCTCGTCGTACTCTTGTTCGTTTTATGGCTTCTATCCAAGATCTATCTAATCCAAGAATGCTAATCGCATAACTCGATTCTATATGTTCTAGTGAAAGGGATGAAAAAAAACCGGCTACGTCATGCCATAAAGACACATTTGTTATACAAACTCCATTTTGAATCAAGTCGATCGGACAAAAACTGTCTTAGTTATGCTGTCAACGAGGCCAAAAAAGTGATTTCGAGTAAATGGCGTTTAAAGTTTTAGAAGAGGTAAATCGAATGAATTAATTTATTTTGTTAGTCTGCTATCCCTGGACCGTACAGCAGCTCTTCTTCGTCCATAGATTCCTGGAACGATTGCTAGGCATGCAGACGTCTTTCATGCGTGTTAGCACGTGCCTGACGATTTGCGTGATTAACGCGTTCTTTGTCGATTTTTTGACAAAAGTCGAATAGATTTCCGATGCGAACTCCCATTTTGCTTGTTGAATACTTAGAGTTCGAATTTTTACTTGCAACTTGAGATATATGTTCTTTGGGGTATAAAGTATTGATTTATGAAAAAAATTTTGATTTTTTGAGAATTTTACATTGTTCATACCCCTCAAGGTATTCTTGCTCTTGATGTTGGTTCGTGCCTGATGTCGATTAGCAACTAGGGTTATTTTCATCTACTTGTTCTTCTCTCTTTAAAACGTTCTATCCACCCGTAAATCTTTCGTAGATGGGTGATGCTTGCTCCATATTGTGCCAATATTTGGCGATGGATTTCCGCGGATTTAACTCCGTCTGTCCACAGAAAACGTACCACAGTGCGTTGTTTCTTGATAGTTGAATCACTGAGTAAAGTGGTTATTCTTCTACCCTTGCTACTGTTAGCGCCGAAATAGACGGAAGGTGATGTCATCTTGGGAATAGGTGGAAAAACAGGGACTTTCCCGAAATTCTGATGTCATTGCCCTCGGCCCTTTCTGGGACAAAGGGGATTAGGTGGTAGCAGGCTCGGAATGCGTCTCGGAGGCAGTCTTCGTCAAGACGGTGTCGGCTGTACATGTTCAATATATTTCATGTCTGCCTTTTAAATAAAGCCATTTATGTTAAATCACGTTAAGTACTAGTTTATTTTACTACTCTCTGCCACATGACTGAACAATGGAATATTGCGCAAGGGTAGTCCTTTGCGTACATGTAGTGCTGTGTGTCAGAATCATTTTTTTGTTTTTACCGCAGTTTTAAAATTGCCTTTATTTACTTTCATCTTCGTATATGAATATCCTGGCCAAATTCCTTAATGGAGTAAATGGGTTGAAGGTGTGGAAAATACAACCTTCAAGTGTTTAACTTCCACAGTTCTAGTTAGATTTAGATTAAGGTTCAGAAATGGAGGGAATTGCATAAATGAGAGGAGAGATGTGGTTATCATTGTATTATAGATTTAATTCTGCTTGGACTTATATTAGAACAAAAAATACCTGCCTTTGATGGTGTTGCTACAACGGATTTTTTTTGTTTTTAATGTTATAAACAAAATAAAAAATAATTTGGACCATAAAAGTTAAAAAAATATTTAAATATTAGTAAGTTGAAATTCTCATTTAATTTCCGAATGAACTTAATAACAATATTAGCCCAGCAACTCGTTAAAATATGATAAAACCGGATCACAAAGCTAATGCACAGATAAATTAGAATAAAAAAGAAAACTCATTTATTAGCGCTTCAATAATCTTTATACAAAATAATTCCCATATAAATGAACATTTTTATTACGTGCTTTTTGATTGAGAGTTCACTAAATACATCGCTCAGTAGCAAGTTCAGCTATATTGGATCAAAGTAATAAATTGAAGCTCCTCAATTTGACATCAATGTATCCATAAAACAAATCCGAACAACAGTATATTACGGTGATGTCACGGAAGCTATGTCGAAATCAGGAGGAATTAAAAAGTTTATTTGTTTTAAAAATGTCCAATGCATGTTTATTTATTTATTCATGAATAAAAAGCAGATTAGTTAATTCATAGGTTATATTTGATTATTGTTAATGCAGTGACATTTTTTTGGAATTGGAATTTTGCACAGTTCAGTTATATTCGATTAATCCTCGGCGAGTCGTCGAAGAGAGGACACGGCACTTTCCAGACGGAGTCGACGTTACCACTGGATGAAATGCAGTGGTTAGCGCAGTTCAATAGTGGGTCGCCCTTAAAGCAGCGGTCGCAAATCAGGATGCACATGTCAATCGGATCCAAATGGAATGAACTGCAGTAGACGATTGGTAGCAGAGGCAGCAGAAGTGCGAGTACATGTAGCTGTCGCAAGAATTCTGAAAAAATGTGATTTACAGGTTTCTAAAACTACAAACATAAATTAATGTTGTCAGTTGTCGGTGGTAATATTTAAAAGGCTAAGTAATACAGTCGGGATATTATTTATTTTATTTTTTATAAAGCCCGTTTAAATAATCTTATGTCGCTTATTTTTTGCATATATCAAGTTAAGTGATGTTCCTGGATGTCTTATATTATTTATTTACGAAGTTAAGATTAACTTTATGCAACTTTATTATTAAACTTAAAGTATGCAATATTTTATCAAGGGAGAGTATTTTGTAAATATATACGTTGAGAAATTGTTAATTAAATAGTATCTCACAATCATATTTTTGACACCTAATGTAATGTATAGATATCTAAGAAAATTTATTTTTGGTTTCATAATTTGTTAATTATAATCGTTTTATTTTAAGACGAAAATTCGGATAGGTATCTCTTTAAATAAAGAGTTTCAAAACTTGGAGTTTCGTAAATACTATTAAGGGTTTTTTTTTTTGAACAGCTAGTATATTTTTAAAATTATAATAACAGCCCTGAAAATAAAACTGCCGGAGAATCTTACTAACCCCTCTTCTTTCTCTTACTTCCTCTCCTTTCCTCTTCCCTCGAAAAAGCTATGTAGCTTTTTTGTATCGCTAATCGAGATGAACGCAAGATTTCAGATAGGCTATAGCAACATGCATGTGTTATAAGGGCTATGTATGAAAGCTCTGTTAATTAACAATTACTAGTGCTCTTTTTCTGTGAAGGAAGATGAAAAATGATATCTTTACGTTGTTATTAAGCATAAATAATTATGGACAAAATAAGGTGCACAGCCTTTAGCTAAAATGAAAATTCCATACGTAGAATATGTGCTTTGCATTTGGTAAGATTTGTTAAACATTATTTACTTCGAGCTACCATCATAAAGTACCATCGTTGTAGTCGTACTTGGTTTTTATAAGATAATCCACAGTTACACGTTGCTTTTCAAAAATTGCGCTAATAGATAATCATCTTTTTTGAGCACTAAGGGACGACCTAGAAAGATGAGTTTAACAGTGAAACGAAGCTCTATTAGTGGATAGACAATTTCTTCACCTCGAATCCGGTGACGTTCTACAAAGGCGAGATAAACGAATTGTCTGAACGTTACAAAGTCATCATACCGTTTGGGCACATTTCGTTTAAAGTTATTAGACATTTTTAGGAAAAATAAAGACTAAACCATGATAGAAATGAAATTATTTTCGCAGTATCACAAATGTTTATTTCCTAATTTTTGTTTTGTAATTAGATGTCTCTTTCCAACTTGCAATGTAATTTCTGTATTTATTTAACAACAACTATATTAACATATTTTCTTGAAAAGAATTGGAATCGATTAGTACATACGAATAAGGTCCTATTAAATACAAGAATGTGCTGCTTTGTACTTACCAGTAAATTTAGGTGTTATAAAATAATTTTTATTGTAAGATTGCTTAAGTGCGTTTGTTAATTTCCCACTTTATAAAACGATAAAATTTATTATATGGTATCAAAGTAACAAAATAAATGCATTAACTACAGATCTTATCGAAAGAAGAAGAGATTTAGTTAAAAATGAAAATATAGCTTTAGAAAAATAAATAAATTAATAGAGCTAGAAAAAAGAAGAATATATAAGGCATTATAATGATAAATTAATTAAAATTATAGTAGAAACTAAAAGCAATCTGAAAGTACTAAGAAAAAATTATAGAAAATATAGCAAATTATGTAAAATTCAAGATAAAGACAGTACTGTCACCTAAGATAAAAATAAATTATTTAGACTCATTCACTTTCATTGTTGGATTGCTGTTAAGTTTGTAATTTCTGTGAAGCAATAGCAGGATCACTGTCACAGGCTAGAATTGCGGTATCGTAGTCAAATGTTGCTATTAGAGCTTCTGGAGTAGTTGGCAGATCTGCAGTGTACAGCAAATACAGAAAGGACCCAAGAAGACTACCTTGCGGTTTATTGGAAACAGTATGGTGTACTCAGTTTCAAATTTTACCAGGAGGTGGCTATTGTCTAGTTAAGATCCTAGGATAAGGAAGTAATTCAGTGTGCCACACCTTATCGAATAGCTGTGAGATGCCAAGAAAAGCTGCTGAACAATATTATTGGTTTTCAAAGGCTTCATTAATTGTCTGAACCAGTTGGTGGACCTGGAATGTCCACGTCGGAAGCCAAACTGGTGGTTGGGCATTAGTTCGTTATATTCAATCGTAGTGATTCAAATACCTTTAAAACAATAGGCAAAAGACTTATTGCTCGGTAGGATTTTAGTTTATTTGGCGATTTCCCGGGTTTTTGAATTAGAATAATCTGCGCAGCCTTTCACTGAGATGGAAAATATGTTGTGCGTAGGACTGCGTTGAATAATTGCATGAGATATTTTAATCCAATGGTAGGTAGCTCTAGATTTCACCCGTAATTAAATCGTACCCGGGGACTTTTCCAGGATTCAAAGAGGAAATTACTTCTTGGAAGTCGGTTTTAAAATGTTGAAATGATGGTTCTAGTTGGTAAGGGGACTTCAAAAGATGAATAATCTCAGCTTCTTCTTTAAGTTTGTTTTTTGGTGGTTATGGTTGGAATACTTCCGCTAGGTGTTTCGCAAATGCATCTGGCTTTTCTTCATTGCTTCTAGCCTAGGCGCCTTGTAGATTTCTAATTGGTGGCGAGGTTTTTTTTAACTCGTTTTAGTTTTCATTTACGTTGGTAGTAACATTGGGGTTTGCATCTCCCGGTTGGGAAGAAAGCCATATCGCTTTTTAGCAGGCGAGTTCTATTGCTGGAATTATTAATGTTTGTCGCACTTATAATGATAAAGCGGTCGTGGCCGCGTTATCGCGATAGCACTTGCCCTCCTGTTCAATAACAGATAGAGCTTTTCGAGCACTTATATATCGGAGCGTGGCACACGTCCGTTTGCTCGGAAACACAAGCGCGGAATTATGCGTTATGCAGATGATGTAGTACTTATTTTTGATAATTTTGAAGACCTAGAATCTATGTTAAAAAATTAAATAAACAATAAAAAGCAGTATTAAAAATAAACATGGATAAAAAAAAATCATTTGAATATTGAATATTCAAAATATTCATCAATATATAGTTTCAGTAATTTCATATGGTGTGTGGACAAGAAGTTTGGCGAATTTGAAACTATGGAATTATTAGAGGAGTATTGGAAGACTGATGACGTGCTGGAGGGACGACATTTAAAAAATGGTAGGAATAAATTAGCTTAGACTAGCACATCGACGAATGAATGTGACGAATGAATGTGAAGGAGATGGTGATTTTAGATAAAATTACATTTAAAGCTTCATGGTATTTAAAAAAAATGAAATACTTCAAATGATTTTAAAGCTAGCAGGACTTGAATAATGGACCAGGCACTTCATAGATTGTTATTTAAGTGCACTATTTGATTTTAATGGATTGTTCATGAAAGTACGATGAATGCGGAACATTAGAGAAAGAAATCAGTGTAATCGCTTTTAACTAATCTATTACAACATTCTGGATGTTTCCATTTTCATAATGATGACCTTTCAGATGACTTTTTAATTTTGGAATTGTGAATACTCAATTAAAAGTTGTGAGATTACTAGAATGCATTACTTTCATAGATTAATATATGTAGGTGTATAAATAAGTTCTCAGCTTTTTTCTGCAAAATTAAAGTTTCATTTAAAAACAAACAAAAAAAGCTTCAGTATCAAAGTATTCTCCGTTGGAATCGATAACCTTTTAGCTTGCGAATTCCCTGGTGATAGAAGTTCACCGGCTTCGAAACGATAAAGTTATCGATGCATTTTCGGACTTCTTCTGTTTTGAAGTGCGTATCAGGCAAGTGATGCTGTAACGACCGGAATAAATGATAATTGGAAGGGGCCATGTCTGGGCTATACGCCGCATGTGGGAGAAGTTCCCAGCCTAACGCGTCTGCAGCTCATCCGTGTCAAATGTTTGAGGGCGTCCAGCACGTGGTTGATCTTCAAGACTAAACCCTCCTCCACGAAATCTCTGGTACCACTTTTTACATGTTGCATGACTTACAGCATTCTCACCATATGCAGCACAAATCATTTCGGTGGCTTCAGCAGCGTTTTTTTAAAGATGAAGTGGATAGAAAATCGAATATGCTCTTTTGTGATTCCCATCGTGAACACAGCTGATTATTGAGGTTATGTACATCAAACGCCAAATCGCATGATGTTTCGAAAGAGTCATTGCTTTAAAACCGCAAGAGGGCGAACTAATACGTTACATGTAAACGGTGATTTGCGTCCTGTGAAATCTAAAGCTGAGAACTTATTTATACACCTATTATAATCTGAACACTTGTATTCTTTATATATTCCATAAGAATATCCGATTGATATTTTAGATATATAAGATGGTGTACACGTTTTCCATAAACAAATGAATTAGTTGAAATGGACTTTAATGCGCTGTGCAAGTTATAACAAGGCACTCTTGAATTTAAAAGGCAGTACGCCTACAAAAATTAAAGTCGAGTTAGACGCTGTTTACGGCGGGAACTCTGTCCTTTCATTTGCCACAGTGAAAAAATGGGCAGCTGAATTTAAACGTGGTCGTACCAGCTTGGCTGACGATGAGCGTTAGGGAAAGCCAACAATTGCGACCTCCACCTATAACATCGAAAAAGTTCACCAAATGGTACTCAACGACCGTCAAATCAAGGTTAGAGAGATAGCAGAGGGTATGGGCGTATAGAAAAAACGCGTTTGTCATATATTGACTGAAGAATTGGGCATAAGAAAGCTGTCCGCGCGTAGGGTCTCACGGTTGCTCACCTTGAACCAAAGATTCATTCGAATGAACATTTCCAAGGCCCTGCTTAAGCGGTTTCAGCGATGACGCTTTCATCGTCTGGGAAGGTGATGGTGATTGTTATTTGGGCTAGTCAGGGAATTTCGTTCATCGATTACTTAGAAAAAGGGGAAACAATAACGGGGTCGTACTAAGCATCGTTATTGGACCAATTCAATGCAGCAGTTGTCGAAAAACGGCCCCATTTGGATCGGAAGAAAGTGTTCTTTCAAGAAGACAACACTTTAGCGGTCTCCAAGGATAAAATTCGGGAATTTCAGTTGGATTGAGTGGACGCCTATTTTGGAGAGCAAAACGACAACTACTATTTAGACAGGTTTGAGGTTGGAACATCGCTAGAAAGATTGTATCTACTTAAAAGAAGACTTTGTTGAAAAAAATTAAATTTGACAGAAAAAATGCTTGTTTCTATGTTAGCCTCAAAATTTTTCAGATAGATGCCCACGTAAGTATAGCGAACTATCATGATATAAATTATTTTAAATTAATTTTAAATGTAATTACAACTGAAACATCTAAAATAATAAATTGATTAATTTGTATCCATGATTCATAAACTTTCGTACATATTATCTTTAGTACATCTCTTGTTTAGTATTTGTCTTCATAAAGTGATATTTAAAAAGTTCTTCTTTTAACACCTAGAAAGTCTGAAAATTTAGCATTAGGAAGATATAAACAAAATAAAATAGTGAAAGATTCGGATCATAAAAGTGATATACAGTTTTTTATTTTGGATACATTTTAATAAACATATTGTAGAATTATGATGGGATGGTGACCTCAAATAACTTATTGACAGAGTAGTACTTTATTCATAAACTCAGTTTTGATGTCAAGCACATCTCAAACAATAGAAAACTGGAAATAAACCTTTGTTATTTGTAAAACAGGGACAACACTAGATTGGGACACTTATTGTTAGTACAATAAGTAAGTTGTCTTGTGCAGGAATTTTGCAATTCAGACTCCCATTGGTGTGCTAATCGTATAGGAATATTTTTCTTTGGTTAGTTTCTCTCTAGAATTAGATGTGTTAATTTTCTCTAAATTTACATTATTTGAGGAAATGATGATAAAAAATATTCTCGAAATTTGACAATAAATATCTTTATAGGAAATTTTTCTTAAAACAGAACTGGTCTAAGACTAGCTTCGTTATTTTATTTTCATTTTATCGGTGAGCTGCTAAGGATTTTAAATTTTTCTCAGATTTGGTGTATCTGGAGTTGACTTAACAGCTATCGTCGGTCACAATAAAATATAGAAATTATTTGAAACACGTCTAGTTGTCAATCGTAGAATTATAATGTGACCATAACAAACAGATATGTTCGGAGGCAAAAGTCGTCCGCTCAAAATCAATGTGATTCTTTTGGCAAAATTCAGGTTATCTACAGAATTGTGAAATCGCCAGTTGTCCATGATCAACAACGCAGGATTTTAAGCTGAATTTTTGATCGCTTTTTTGAAATGCCTTAAAAATATAAAAAAAAGGTTTGTACTCCTTCATGAAAATGGACTATCGATCAAAAGCAATAATCTTTCAAAATATAAAATTCTTGAAATTGACATAAGGACACAAGTAATTGAGAGACAAATTTTTTTAATATATCATTGTCGCAAAAAAGATTGTCCTGTTCCTGTGGTGTTGTTCTGTTGACTGCTCTTCCTCCATTTTTAGATAACTAGGGGTTGCCCGCACAAAGGTGTTTTTTGCTTCCTAGGCTGATAATTTTTCACCTGTCTTCTCTAAAATTGTTGCAAGAGGGGAACGTATACATTTTTAACTGGATCGGCTTTTTTCCTGAATTGAGAACGTGGAACAATTTTACTTACAATCGAAGCTCCGTTCAGCAGACGTGCTTTTGCGTTTGGCAATGCAGCTGCCCGATAGCCGCGGCCGCTCGGCCATTCGCCGAGGTGTGAGAGCGGCCCCGACGTGCGTGCACGAACGCACGGACCTCCTCGTGTAAATTAAACGATCAGAGCGCGACATATCATATCAGCCGTTTTTGTTTACGTTCCGTTAAAATGTATAGGCTGTTTTTGTTTACTACGCACGGATCCCCTCGGGTAAATCAAGGGCCGAGAACCACGCCACATTTCAAATGTATAGATAGATGCTGAAGTCTTTGTATCTCCCCCTCCAAACCTCAAAAATAATTCCGGTTTAAAATTTTTATGTTCCTACACACACGCGCACACATACACACACATAAGGGATATAACGGATCTTATGAATACGATAACTGCCATAGTTATTATAAATTAATAAAATTTTACACACATGATTGTTGGGCCAATGTCTCGGCTAATATCTTTAATGGGAAAAAATCTGTGAAAGCAGTGGAGAAGCAAGCTTAAAATGTTTTTGAATTTTCTTCTTCTATTGTTCTCGATTACAATTGGCGTTTATGTATATCTGTATATCAAAAATGGAGATAATCCGATAAGGGAGTGGCCAGATACGACTATAAATATTTTTTATTTCTAATTCTGATTCGATCGCCAGATTAGTCCCATGGTTGAGAGGCAAGCTGCGGTTCCGACGGACTTGGGCCTTCTTTCCTGGAGTTCTCTGATGTCTGGCTGGCGACCTACTCAGTCACTAAAAATAATTGCGTTCACTTTGAACAAGGGGTAATAACAGCGGTCGTCTAAGGGGAGGTGCTTGCCACATCTCCCCGCATCAAAGAAAGTGCGCGACGACTGGGAATAGTGATGGGCATATGAGAGCTTCAACCTCTCTGTTCGCAGGCCGTGCTTCTACGCGGGGTGTTATACACACGCGCGCGTATACACACACACGCCCACTTCATCTTATTAGAATGATATAGTATACTTTTTATAATGGAAATTAATTTATCGTTAAACTCTTCAGCGTTCATGCCTTGGAACTTTTATTTTTAACAAGATGGTGATTTCTGGTGTCTTTAAACTTAATTTTAAATTTTGATTTATTCAAAACACCTATCAACCGATAGTTTAAGGGTATTAATTAAACTTTGCTTCTAAATATGAAGAATAATTAATTATTTACTAAAATAAACTAAAACACAAGAGGCCGTACAGACTTTTTATATAAATGATCTCGGTTTACAACAGTGCGCGATCTTTATTTGTCTCCTTCAATGGAAGTTGCTACACTATAGTTTATCTTTGGTTTTTGTTTTTACGTATCGTTGTAGTGAACTTTAAAGCATGTTGTGCTTTGTGTGTATATGACATCTTTTCCAATTTGCCATATTGTTAATAGCGAAGGGGCGTTTTGTTCATTTTTGTAAAAGGGAAGTACCTCAAAATATAAAAATTATACAATTTTTTCTTGGATCAATATACTGCCTTATCTTTAAACTAGACAAAAACAAAATATTGAGAGTCTTAACGATGGTTTACTCATGACACAAATTTTTAGCTCAAAAATTCGCAAAACAATTGTTCGTATTTCTGCAAAAGCATCTAAATTCTGGTATCAAGCCATTATCTAAATATTGGACAGAAAAAGTATTTTATGAATATTAAGGGATTAAATACAAAAGTATCTGATACTACCAGATATTAAAATTAACTATCTGTGTACAATATGGTATAATGACTCATAAGAAATTTCTGCTGCACTTGCTGAGATTACACAGATCGTCTTTCTAGCCGAACTTATATTTCATTATACTTTTAATGCAGGATTTTTCAGTATTATCTTATTTGTTTTCTCTTACATCCTGTATATCAAAACAAATAATGTGTTTAATAAAAATTTAAATTTTAATGTTTAGTTGATTTCTTTTGGTGCGAGCTAAGCGGCAATAAATTTATAGTTTGGCTTCATAGCTGTCTGAGCTGGACTAGTAGATTGTTTTATCGCTGACTCGACACGAAGAACTATTTAATTTACATATATTAAAGTGGAAGCGGTTGCCTGTCTGTCACTCTTTTAGCGGCCAAACGATGCATCCGATTTAAAAACAGAAAATACTATCGTACTTCTCTGCTCGTGAATACTCTTGAAAAACTATTTCTAATATCAGTTGCCATCTTAAAACAAACGGTAGGCACGCAAATATTCAATCTAAGCTTTTTTTTAAGTTATACTCGACCTCCACGGGTAATTCTTCGGAAACACTTAGTGTTTTACTCTTGCCTGTAACCAGAAGTTTCAATTTTTGGTTTCCGTCTGTTTTCCCCTACTACGACAGCAATTCGTCATCTGCTGTGTTTTTTCCTATGGTACTTTATATTTTTGAACGATAATGTTTAAAATGCAATCCAGTCTCGTTATGACTTAATAAATAATAATAAATATTCTTTAAGAGTTTGTTAATAGTTTTCTGTCGGGTTTTATATTTTTCTTCGTTTCCTTCAGCACTTTCGCCTAATATATATTTTTTACAATTCTACTTCTGCCTCTGAATGTATTCGCCCAAGCAGTGCTGACTACAAAATAGTTATATTCAAACACCTTAGCAAATTCTTGGCCTTTACTAGTATCATTATACCAAATAAGGCATTTTTTTGTGACTTAATTATACTGACTTGTTTTAACACACCTTTATGTAGATTTTTAAATTTATGCAAATTTACTTCTTTCTGTTTTTAATTTAAATTACTAAAACATAATAGGTTTCGGTATCTATCTTTCAGAATTGTTGGAATACTGTCTTTTAACGCTACGCCCTTTTTTACTTTCCTTATCCTATAATAAGGAAAGTAATGTAATCGACGGAAATTTGACCTACCCAGTTTTTCACATTTCTGGACGAAATATAGCCTCAGGACACCAAAAAAATTGGTTTTAGCCATTGGTTCGTGTGTGTGTGTGTCTGTCGGTCTGTCAGTAAACAGGATATCTCGAGAACCGTAAAAGCTAGAGACTTGAAATTTGGTATGCAAGTTACTTGTAGGTAGGGGACGCAGTGCGAATTTAGTAAAAATCGGTCAAGTCGTTTGGTCGCAGGGTCGCAAAATCGGTCGCAAAGCGGTCGCGAATCTAAACGGTTGAAGATACAAAAAATTCATAAGAATAAAAATGATTTGTTATCATGAGATAAACATGAATTTAAAACAAAAGTTGGTAAAATAGGAACTCGAAAAAAATTGAAGCTCAGGATTTTTAATATACCGGGTGTTCATAAAATGTTTCGGGAAATGTATGTTACCGGATAGATCAGACCGAGGCGCAAAAAAAATTACCATGAAATTTTTTGATCCGAGGTCAAATAAAAAAGTTATAGCCGATTAAAAATTAATTAAACGGACCAATCACAGCGCGCTCAGAGAACTTCATGGCCGACTGCGGGAGGACGGAGGGGGTGAGCGCTTGGCCGCTAGGAGGGAGCACGTAGGCGATAATGGGGAAGGCCGTGCGGCCGAGCTCGCACGGTTGGCTTCAGTGACGTAGCAAAATTTTAAGTACTAGTCAATTATTGTCTTGTACTGTTTATTTTAATCAGCTTTCGAGTGTTGGACTCGCGCCTCGTCCTTTTTTAAAATAACAAGTTCCGGGACGAGAGCAGCGCAGGGCCGAGACGATGGACCCGGTATAATATATAATAACAGGATAAAGAAAGTCGTGTGATGTTCACACCAGATTTTTACAATTTCATTTAACGTTTCAACACTTTGTGACACATTCGCTTTTTTGTGCTCCGACATATTTGATAAATGTTGAAATGCTCCCGATGGTAACTTAAGTAATTTATTCCTTGATAAAAATATTGTAGTAAATCTTAACGACGCGGCATTAGGCTTTTACAATAATATGAATTACAAGAACTTGACAAAGATATTAATTACTTTTAAGATGGATTATTCCGCTTACACCAGAATAGCATCGTGTTAAATTTTTGTAATTCGACCTTTTGCTTCGTAATTCTCTATATTAATGGCATCCATCTTTAGTAATAGTAAGTTTTTAATTTTAGTTGCCGTATTTATGTATATGCATTCTGGTATTGCACCTAATTTATTAATTTTTTAATTCGTTTGATGCATCCCGGGAGTTTTATTTTTCACTTTTAAGAGAAATGGAATAATAAATAACGAATAAAATTCGATAAAAGCGTATCGGAAATAACTTCTGTTATGTATGCACTTTAGTTTTATTTTTGGCCAAAAAGTTCCAGGACAGCTCGTATTTTTTTATTCATTTGATCAACTAATAGTCCTAGGTCTTGTCGAAACAGTCCCCTTAGCTATCTATTCACAGCTGTCACCGTTTCTGAAGGTCATAGAAGCAAGCAGAGAAAGCTTTAGCCCAGGTGCCGTCAGCACATTTGACACAATGTTAATGTGCGAGAGAAAACATCTGTTTCCCCAAGTAATTATGTAAAAACTGATAACACACACCGCTATTCAATTTTAGCTCTTCTGATATCAAGTGCACAGTAACACGGCGCTCTAATTGTAGTAAATGCTTTACACGTCCTACATTTGCAGCGGTATGTGATGTACACGGGAGGTCGACTCTAGGATCGTCTTGCACCGAATTTTCTGAAACCTTTTTTGTAATTCAGAAACACGGCTTCGCGATAACATATCGTTACCATATGCTTGCTGAATCATGATCCACGTTATGCTTGAAATCAACGCCCATTAAGTCATTCGTGTAACTTTCAACAAGCCGAAGAGTGAGTTGTTAAGCACAGTCCTGCAATCTAGTGAGCTTATTTAGAAAAGGCGATATCTATTCAGAATATTTGCAGGTGACTAATAACTTATTATTTGTGTCAAAAGTTTCTATCTTTTTTTTCTGCAAGCTATTTCCGTTTAAATATTATACTGCTGTGAGGCAGAGGTTCTTAAAATACCACGAAAATAACTTAGGCACTTAGCATACGTACATGAAACTTTATTGTTGCAGGCTAGAACTTCACTTTTTGATATTTTTTCACATGCTTTTTTGTCTGCCTATGTTTTACTAATTAAAAGTTGTGGTTAGGAGAAGTAGTAGATAATGATTTCGTATTGTGCTATTTATAAGTCATAATTTTATAAAATAAACAATATGTTAAAAACATTATTGACAACAGACACCAGATTGTTAATAAATTCTTTGTAAATAAGTGTTAAATTCTCGTCAGTTTAATGGTTTAAAACAAGAATTCATAATTTAATACTAAAATGTAACAGGGGACGAACAGATATTTTCTACACCTCTTTTAAAATGATTTAAGCGAGAAATTTGTTTAATTTTGCTTACCGAGGTTACGGAAAAAATAATATAACTTATAAGGATGGAGTGTTTGCTCTTTATACATATTATTATTATTATATTAACACGATAAGATAAGACAAGACCGTATATTATTGGTTGCAACTGTTTGCTGTTGCCTATCTTTTCATTAGTACTGCTTTCCCCTTTCCATTTAAAGGGCGTATAGCTGTTTACCCTATTCAATCAGTTTAGGCGCGATTTATTTTATTTTTTTGAAAATAATAATTCTTTTAGAAAAATGCAAATATACGTGTCTCTTATTTTTTGAATTTTTGGCTGGATTAATTCGATATTAGTGAATACATATTAAATAAAAATAAAAATGTTAATGATGTTGCTATTGAAAAAGTAACATAATAATAGAGCTTACAGTTGTTGAATAAAAAAACAAGGTTTATAAGTCGTCACGAAATAACAAAAGTGAAATATATTTTCCTATAAAATACAGAACTTCAAGGAAACGTTTGATATGTGAGCCAAAACTAAGTTTTTTAAATTAAAAAATTAATTGATGCGTATTGAAGCCAATTATACTTATATGAAAAAAATTAAAAATAGGAGATGAAATAGAAGGGGCCTCAACACACCCTGCTTAAAAATTAAAGAAAATGGTTTGGCTGCAACTATAAAATTAGTAAAATAGTTACAAATATGGTTATTAAGGAGTGGAAATGACGAAAATATCATATAGTTAACTTATACACACCACACTGTCATACCTAAAGATAAAATTTTTGTAGTTTTAAATTTTGATGAGGAGGCCAAAATTAAAATTAGAAAAATAGCTTAACTTCTGGCCTACTTTAATATATCGAAAATGATAAGTCTATTTTTATGTACTTCATATATTTACAGAACATCTTGCAAACATTTGTCTCTACGCTATGTATGGGAAATCTAATTTTTTATGGATAACTTATAAGGCAAGATTTGATTTTTTTAATCTGATAATAATTAAAAGGCTAAATAAATCCAATATTGTATACGTCGTTTATAGTAAAAAACGTTTGCAAAATAAATTTTTGCAATATCAAAAATTTTATAAAATGCTCCCACACAGATTCGGACGACATCGATTTCAACCACGATTTAACGTTTACTGCGTGAAAACTAACGAGCGGAACCCATAAAGTTCGGCAAATTTCATTACAAAGCTCAGATATCCGTCGTAACTATCCCAGATCTACAGCTTTTAACAAGTAGTTAAGTTGCTTTAACAATTTGTAAGTAGTTAAACTAAAGAGCGCGGAATCGGATCCTGGAACTTCGCGCGGAAAATTTATATTTAAACTTAAATTATTTAGTTCGGATTCGGCGGGATTTGCTTTGTCTGCACGTGGGCTTATCGGCTTTATTCTTTTCCGTGATTTATGACGTTTAGCGTTTTATTTCTTCCAAAACGAAGACAAACTACGGGCCCTTTGTTTTCAAGAAAATAAACCGGCAAAAACTACTGGCGCTAGCTTTATGAGGTTTTTCGGGCATGACATGCTTTGTTATGCCCCAGAAGGAAATTGCGTGTTCTGAAAACCTTTTCGACGTCAACCGAGACACCAGATTTGCCATGGATGTAAATGCCTGAACGCCACTTTTTATTAGGCCATTTGAAATATGCAAAGCTTTTACAAAAACACAAGCGTCTTGCCGGCAAAACCAAATAAGCGTGCCCGACGGCGAAAAAAAGATTTAGCGTGTACAGAGCGGCAAGTAATGAATCGTGGAAATATAAAATGTCACATACCCATGGCGGCGGAGCTGCGAAAATAATCGACGGGGCTGTTCGGGAGCTCTTTTATAGGGAACAATGGAATAAGAGAGCACCTGTTATTACTCACGGTGATTTAGCGCGGCCCCAAATCATCGACGTGACATAAATGAAAGAAACTGCGAGGCAAGATCGTTTATTAATGTACGCTGCACATTATGACGCTTTATAGACACGCGGCGCTCCTTTGAATGACTCTTATGGAGCGCCATGCAACGAAAGCGATAAGGATCAATCAAAAATCGTGTCAAATAATGGCATCTCAAGTGGAACGACCGATATTCATTAAAAGTAATATCGGTAACAATTAGTCTTAGTGTGTGTATGGTTTCTTAATCATCGCTGAGCTGTAAATAATTACAAAAAATGCTTTTGTGTATTTTAGCTGACTTTCATTTATCGTCAAAAGCACTTCATAATGAAAGAGCTGTAATAATAGAGAGATATATTAGGTTTACGAAAAATAAAAACTTTTATTTGTTCCAAATATTATCTACAGTAACTTTATCTTTTATGGTAACAACCAAATCAAGATTTGTAACGGGAATTATTTGAATATTAATTTTAAAATTGGCATAAAACTATAGACATTAGAAAGTTTTAAAGTAAAATGGTGCCCTGATCTTGATAAAAAATTAGGTCTTCTTATTTATGACTCTTTTCAAGATTTTTAAAAATAATTATGTTTATTCTTGCAATAATCATTTAAATAGTTTTTATTTTTTCTGTAAGATATGTATATTCGAATTCTATGCAACTAGTCGAAGCAAATTAGTAAAAAAAAACGCTAATATCTCTAAATTTTTTCTGGGTACACGTATCGAGACGTTCCAGGGCGCATTCGATTCGGATAATGCTTCAGAAAAAAATGGTACACCGTATTTTTTTGTTATAATGCGAAAGTGAATTTGATCGCGTAAAAAATGCATTTCTTTGACGCATTTTTGCAGACCCTAAAGAATAAGCTCAATCCCGTTACTCGTGGGTTTTTGGGTCGCTGATCAGGAATACGATGTTTAGAAAATGCCCCACTGCACTTGGGGAGGTCATAATCCTGGGGCTGGGGGCGATTTTGGGAAATTCTCTCAAATTTGTTTGTTTTCCCTCTTTAAACTGTCTGAAGAAGGATTTTTTTGGGATCACTGATAAAGAATAAAGTGCCTCAATGCACTTGGGAGGGTACATAAATAATCATGAGTATAGAGGCAATTTTGGGGAATTACCTCAAATTGGTTGTTTTTGGAATCTAAACTGTCTGTATAAGAGTTTTTGGAATCGCTGATTACGAATATAATGCTTAAAAAGTACCCCGATTCAGTTAAGGGGGGAGGATCGTAATCCTGGGGCTGGGGGAGATTTTGGGAAATTATCTCAAATCTGTTTGTTTCCTGTGTTAAAACTGCCTGAATAGGGGTTTTTGGAGGTCACTGATAACGATTTTGATTCTCAAATTAAGCTTCAATGCACCAAAGTGAGTAATTGCCTTGGGGCACTTTGGGAAAAGGATACCCCGGGGGCACCAGTGTACGATTAGTGCATTTTTTTTCAGATATCATTACGAAAAAAATTTTGCTTGCACACAGACAACCCCATCAGGGTGGTCACTTATCAACAATATTAAATAAATAGGGTTTTTCAAGTTTTTTTTTCAAGGTTTACAAACGTTCTGTTTTCAGTTAATAAGTAAAAATGTCACAAAAATTTACATTTTCCTTGAAAATTTGCATATGCAAGTTTTGCAGAAAAAAGGCACTTTTTTACATTATCGAAAATACCTACCGTGTGTTGAATCGGCAACTGCTGAATTTGAGGTTCTTGATTATCCGACGCCTCAACGAAAATTTGGAGCCCAATTACAAAGTAGTACGTTTTAGAGTTGCCATAACTTGTTGCAAAATTGGAAAAAACCACATGCGCTGAAACAGAATTTGCCGAATTCAAGTTTGCCGGATAAGTTAGTTCCTACATAACGTGGAAAAATCCAATTCAGCATGGTAGTCGTCAGTCATAATTTAGCAGCTTTCCTGGAAAATTCTCAGAAAATGCTATAAAATTGGGGCCTTGATTTTGAATTTAAAATATAGTTTTTCAAGGTTTCTAGAGGTTTTAAGGTTCTGAAAGTCAGGCTTTTCAAGGTTTTTGAAGGTTTCAAGGTTCGGTGCCCACTCTGTCAATAAAAAAATCTTAGTTCTGTTCCTTAGGCTCAGAATTCTGCTCCGCCAAATGCATTGGGGCACTTTTCGGCACCACATTTGTGATCAGAGATTCCAAAAACCCTTATATAGACAGTTTAAACTTGAAAAACAAACAAATTTGAGGTGATTTCTCGAAATCGTCCCCATTTCCAGGATTATGCTCCCCCTGTTTTTAAACATCACATTCGTGATCAGGGACCCCAAAGACTTTTGAGTAACGGAATTGAGCTTAGTTTGGCCAATATTAAGCGAGCAATAAAATATTCTTTAGACTCTGCAAAAAAGGCGTCAAATAAAAGTAGTTTTTGCGTGCACAAATGCACTTTCGCATTATAACAAAAAATATGTGGTAACATTTTTTTCTGAGACTTTTCCAAATCAAATGCGCCTTGGAACGTCTCGATACGTATACTCAGAAAAAATGTAGAGATTTTTTACTAATTTGCCTTGATTAAACACGTAGCTAAAGAAGTTGTGTCGTTTTTGAAAAAGAGAAAAAAGATTTGTCTTTACATAAAATAACTCTGGTCATCAACATATCTACCATTACATTCAACAACCTTTTCTCAGTGCTGGTTATTTTTGTTGTAATGCATTGTGCATTCGTTGGAGTTGCTCACTATGAATGTTTGCCGTGAGATTTTGACCAATGCATAGATATTTATAGTGAATATTTGCTTTTGAAGTCCACCAAATACAGAGAACAAGTTTTCCTTTAAGATTTTGTGTCATAGAAATAACTTGATGATAGTCAGTGGTGGATCAGTTTTTAATTGGAATACGAAATCAATCAGTGGTCAAAATTTGATTCAAAGAGATGTATAGATTGTAAGACGCTGTAATTTGTTATTAGGATTTAGTTCTTATGAGACCCATTGACTTAATTTCCACCTCTTTCCTATTTCGTGGAAGTGCTGCTGTATTGTTTTATCGCCTACTTTAAACAGTTCTGCAAGCTGTTGGCATATCAGTGTCAACTATTTTTCTGACATTTTTAAAGGTTGGAATTGTATTTTAAATTGAAGCGAACAGTTTGAGATTCAACGAATGTCCGAAGTAAAACACGTGCCAATATAATGGATAAACAATTGGAATTTTGCCTGATAATGTGTGTAAACCATTCTTGGGATTATTGTATACCCACAAACGACAAAACTTTTACCGATTTATAGTCAATATCTGATTACAAATTGGTCTCGTTTCTGTCGTCCCCTGTGTGGATTCCCACTCCCGTACATGGACAAGGTCACCAAACAGTTGCACGCGCAACTGGTTTGAAACTCAGGTGGGCAGAGGGCTTAGGGACCCCAAAATTATTTTAAATGTTACCATCACTATATTTTATTATATAGATCTGCATTATCTGTAGTTAACATTGAATACGTTCGCCAGTTTAGATTTTCTGAAGAATAAAAAATCTTAATTTTACCTTTATAATAATTAAACGAATGAACATAATAGTTAAAATTTAACACAGTACACTATAACTTCTCTATGAGTAATTCGCCAGAAATCCCCGCAGAAAATTGTAAAAATTGCTAAATTACAAATTGTACTTAGGTTTAAGAAAATAGTTAAAATAATTGCTGAGTTTACTTTGCAATATTTTGTAGTAGTAATAAAAACAAACTGAAAGCTTCTTTTTATCTTTTTAATTGATCTTATGCTTATCCAACTGTTATTAAAGCATTGATTATAACTAACATATAACATATTAAGTAGCACTAATGACAAATGCAACCTCTTTCCAAAACTCACAATTGTTATTCAGTTTAGATGAGTGCACTCAATTTAGGTTTTGCTTATGTCTTTCTTTATCACTATTATTACTAAGATATTAGTGTCAGCGGCGAAACCTATCGTTACGGCTCTGTCACACTGTAAAGTTTTAGAGAGTTGTGGAGAAGAAACAGCGGTGAATCAAGCAACCAGGTCAATAAAGAATAGGCCAACCAGGTAACTAGATTTGGGTTTATTTATAAATACATATATGGATATAATGAAAACTGTCTAGAAAGTAAAAGTTGTGCCAAACGCCTATCGGCTTACGAGGGCTGAGGAGAACAGTTAATCTCAGCGGGCAACGCGGCAAATAAGCCACGAACTTTTTTTAAGGAATTATTATCTGCATGTACAATTTGGTTATATTATAATTAAGGGCGTGCAAACGATAATTTAGATCATTGAACAAACTTTGCAATTAATACAAAAAAAATGCTACACACAAACAGCGGATCTACAGACGGCGAAAAAAGAGAAAAATATATAGAAATGGAAGACAACGACGAAGAAGCACGGACTTTTCCTAGGACCAAGAAAACAAGCAGATCGACGGCAAACCCAAAACAATAGAATGAGGATAAATTAGAGGTCTTGGAAATGCTACATCAATTAATGCTAGATGTGAACCAAATAAAAACAGATCAGGCCAGGAATAAAAAGGTTCTAGTTAAATTAAAAAAAGAAAATAAGCGTCTAAAGAAGTAAAACACTACCATAAAAAGTGACTTCTCGAACTAAAGAAAGAGTTAAAAGATACAAATACGAGATTAGAACAACTTGAAAAAGAGAAGAAACGAAATGATATAGTTTTACAATATAATAATCAAGTGGAAATAAATAAGTTAATCAATGAATTTGGATTAAAACAATTTATAACATGGGCCAAAAATATATTTAATCGAATTGGATAACTTAGAGGATAAAGCAGAAATAATAAAAAACAAAAGAAATTTTTAAATTTTTTTAAAATTATTTTAATGAAGATGTACAATCTGCTTTACATAGCAATAAGTAAATTAGCTTAGCAAGTTACAATGAAGGGAGAAGTAATCCAGTGATTACACTCCGAATTAATTACTACTTATGTAATTTGTTTTACATATAATAATTTAAATATAATAATAATGCTATGGATCCACATCTGTAGGCCACCTTCTGTTTAGTTGTTTTTGTACTGGTGGAGGAACGTTTAAAGTACTGGCTTCTTCGTTTGGATGTACAGATGGGTTGTTTAAGTAGGTACTGGTTAGGTTGCGGATTACCTCTTTTACAAGGGGTATGCCTGAGTTATCAAGTAGGGTTTTGTTCCTAAATACCAAGGGGACATCGAATATAATCCTTAGTATTTTGGATTGTAGCCTTTGGATGATTTTGGTATTTGAAGATTTAGCACAACCCCAAAGTTGAACTCCATATGTCCAAATAGGTCGGGTTATACATTTGTACGGGAGAATTTTATTGTCAGTTGTTAGTTTCGACTTTTGGACGATTAATCAATTTATCTATCGTAGCTTGAGGTTGATTTGTGTTATTTTGTTCATTATATGTGCTTTCCATGTTAGTCTGCGATCTAATGTTAATCCTAGATATTTTATTTCATTTTTCACAGGAAGTCGGATACCGCTTATTGGTACTTCATGGCATTCAATATGTTTATTTGTAAATGTGACTTTTGCTGATTTCAGTTGGTTCACTGTTACTCGCCACCTGCCGAACCAGTCTTCGAGGAGGTTAAGGTGGTGCTGAAGGTGAGCTGACGCCACTTGTAGGTTTTTGTTCTAGCAATTAAAGCAGTATTGTCCGCAAAAGTAGCGATTTTTGTGCTGGCTGTTGTTGGAATGTCGGCAGTAAAAAGTAGGTAAAGGAAGGGTCCCAGCACACTACCTTGTGGCACTCTTGACTTGATGGGATAATATGTGGACGTTTCCAGATTGAACTTTGTGTGGAAATAGCGGTCGGATAGATAGGATTTGAGTATTAGATAATAGGGTGTGGGTAGAGTAAGCTTTAATTTGTATAACAGTCCAGTACGCCACACGCGGTCGAAAGCTTGCTTTATGTCCAGGAAGGCGACAGTGCATAACTTCTTCTCCTCAAGACCTTTAAGTATTTCATTCACTATTCTGCGCGTTTGTTCGATTGTTGAGTGATGCTCTTTGAAACCGAACTGGTGTGATGGTACTATTTCATTCAGATCAACTGCCTGTGTAAGCCTTTTCAACAAAAGTCTTTCAAATATTTTGGACGTAGTTGGAAGTAAGCTAATGGGTCGGTATGATTCAGCATCTTGTGGTAGTTTACCGGGTTTGTAGATCATAATTATTTGCGCAAACTTCCAAGTTACTGGGTAATAAGCTAACCTTATCATGCCATTCTAGATGGTCAGTAACACTATTGCTTTCCTGGATAGTTGTTTAAGTATTAGAAGCGAGATTAAGTTAAACCCAGGAGGTTTATAGTTTTTTCCTTTCAATATTTCGTGTTTCACTTCCGCCGGGGAAAAAGTTTAATAGGCAATGTCATTGGGCAAGGACTGTCCAAGAAGTTCTCGATTTCTTGATCGTTATTGTTGTTGTTTGCCTGAGGTGGACTAAATACAGTTGATAAATGCTCCGAGAAGATGATTCGCTTTTCCTGTTTAGTTTTCCCCAACTATCGTCTTGTTTTCTTAAAAGAGGGATATGGGCCACTGAATTTTTTCGTCGCTTTTCAGATGGAATGGTCCTATTTTATAATGCAGTAATACAGTTTTCAAACGTAGCATTTCGGCTTTCTTGCAATACTGACTTTAGTTATCTTGTAAGTCTATTGTATATGTTTCTATCAATAGGATTTTGACTTTTTTGCCATTTGTTTCTGGCTCTCCTTTTTTTTGCAACAAGTTCGCGAATATGTATGGGTGTGTTGTTTGTGGTATGTGCATCTCGACTTGTCATTGGGGTAGATTTCCAAGATGCTTCTTGTATTACGCAAGTGATGTGGTTTGCCGCATCATCAAGATCGTCAGGATGCTTCAGGTTGAGATTGGTATTGAGATGTTCGTCGATACAAGCTCTAAAAGCATTCCAATCTGTTTTAGCTGAAACGAGCTTAGGAGCGTCGGGTAGGCAAATGATATGCGTACTTAGCGTAGCAATTATGGGAGTGTGATCAGAATAGAGATCCCAGTTTGATGTTATATTAAGGTAGTTTTGTGAAATACCTTTAAGCACGAAAAAGTCGATTAAATCCGGCAGCTTGTTTTGGTCTGTCTGCCAATAGGTTGGTTCTCTAGTAGAAAGATACAAGCAATTCTTATTATTGATGGCCCGCAAGAGATTTCTACCCTTGGTGGTAGTAAGTCTTGACCCCCAGTCTGTGTGCTTGTCATTCCAATCGCCTCCTATTATAAATGTGTTTCCCAGTTGCTGAAAAAGTGCTTCGTATTCTTCAGTTGAAATTGTATGTCTGGGTGGACTATCTATATAGCAGCAGTATCAAAGGACCACGGCTGTCCACTGATATGGATAATTATTGCTTGGATTTTATTTTTGTTTAATTTGCAGGTGTCATGGTGCTTGATGGTGTTCTGAATAAATTGCAGCGCCACCATGGGCCGTTCCATCAAGATGATTACTGTGATAAATTGTGTATTGTGGTATTTGTAATACTGTCCTTTCGGTAAAATGTGTTTCCGAAACCAGTAGCACATCGATTTTATTGTATTGAAGAAAGTTAATTCATTCAGTTTTATGGTTTATTAAACCATTTGCGTTCCATGAACAACTAGAAGAAAGGTCCATTAATTAGCAATTTTGTTTATGACGGTAGACAGCATGTTTAATATCATACTGTTCTGATTGATAAGTTGAGCGAACATTGACTTGAATTCATTGAGAAAAGTGTCCAAATGAGTTTTTAAGTTTTGTTGGTTTTGCAAAGTAGTTCCTTGTAGTGCTTCAGAGTATGACTGATTGGTTCTTATACCCTGCTGTGCATTTCTTGTAAGTTGTGATGTGGGACGGTTTAGAGTTTGATGGTTCATATTTGTAAGCCTGCCTCTTGCATTTTGCAAATCACTGTAGACTGTACATCCTTTATAGAGTCCGCATTTAGCTGGCGTATCTCTAGATTTTTGGGATAATGTAAACTTATGGTTTTCTCCGCATTTCACACATTTGTAGGGTCTTGTATAGTACGATTTTGAATGGCCGTACATTTGGCATCTTGTGCATTGTATGATGCTTTTCTTTTTATGTGGCGGTTCTACTTGGATTCGCATGTTATTTAGGAATTTAAAATCGTATATATCTTTGTTATTTGGTTGTGGTTCGAGGTCAACGTAGAACAACATTAAAGGCAATTTGCTTACTCGGTGTCTTATATTTATAATATTGCGATTTCCGATATAGGAATCGAGTAATGGAGATTACGAATGACTATTCTGTAAGCTTTATCATTTTTCATTTGGTAGGAATGATGAACAATTTTTTCATTATTTAAGTGTGTTATAAGTTTTCTGTATGTATCTGGAGTGTTAGCATTAAGTTTAATAGTATCGTTAGCTAGAGCTTTACTTCTGGAGTGACTTTGGATAGGCTTTCAGTCATTTTTTAAAATCTACTACTCCATATATGAATATTGGTGGAGGTTTTGATATTTCTCGAGATTTTTCATTTTTGTTCATAGGTGTTTCAACAGTTTTGTTTGTTAGAGAGTTAAATCTGTTTGATGTTATAACATTTTGAACATTACTTCGCTTTCTTTTTTTAATAACTTGCCATTTATATTTATTCACAGAGGTTTCATCATCGTTACTAACTTGCATTACTAATTCATTATTATTACTGGAAGTTTTGTCTGCGGGGACTGCACTTATTGCTTATCTGTTGCTGATTAGTCGGCTGAGAATAATAATTATGTTGCAGATTATTGATTTGTTTGGTGTTGAAAGGACTGTTTGATAGCTAATAGTTCATTTGCATTTGTGAGAAGGATAGCGGTGGAGCTAATTGTGGCTGGAATTTTTGTTGATAAAAGGGGAACTGGGCGGTCGCTGATTGCTGCGTTTGGCCGCACTGATTAGCATGAAGCGGATTAAAGCCGTAAGGATGGCTCATTTTGTTTGATAAGCGCTCGTGTGTTAATATTCGAAGTAGTTATTATTGTTTTTTTGATAACTTACTTGACAATTGTAATCACTCGGCTTTACGGCCACACCTGCCGTATATGTTGCGCACTTTAATCTCAGCGAAAACGGGACGTCCTTACTCGTTGAAACTCAAGCGGCAAATATAAAAGAATTTTAAAAAATATAAGAGATAAAGCATACATTAAAAACAATTTAACAAAACAAGAAAAGACATTGATGAGCAGATTGGGAGGAGAGCAGGAGAAGAGATAAAATAAGGAAAAAAGGTTAAAAAGGATATAAAAAACTATAAATTGGTGAGAAAGAATGGAAGTGGAACAAAATAAAGGGTTTATTGGAAGAAGTGAAAAATGAAAGGTCGAAAGAAGATAATCTAAAAAGTTAAAATTTAATATAAGGGTTGAACACAATTATGACTATTATGACTGAACATAAAATAATCGAGAGAGAAGGAGAAATTAAAGAACACATTTAGAAAATAGGTATTTGGATCATTAGAAGTATAGCGGAAAAAATAAAAGACTAGAAGATCAATTCGAAAAAGCGGACCTGGACATTCTGGGCATAAAAGAAATTAAAAAGAAAGGAAAGGGAGAAATGTAAATGGAAATAGAAGGCGGACATTAAATGATATATAGTGAGTTAGATAATATTTATCAAACAAGGGTAGGAGTGAGATGCATGTTTAAAAAAGGGAATGCAAAATATATAAACAAATGGACGGGGACTTCAGAGAGGATATTACAGACAGAAATTAAAATTGACAGACAATCACAAACAACTTTAATAGTCACCGAATGAAGATGATACGTCATTAAAAAAAGAAGAGTGCTGGGATCAATTAACAGAATCTATAGAGCTCAGCGAGGGAAGATTACTGATATTAAGCGACCTCAACGGAAGGGTGGACAAGAAAGACAAGGAATCAGAAGAACAGATAGTAAAACATGGTGAAAACACCAGAAATAAAAATAGTATACTACTAATTAGTTTCTGCATATAAAACAATCTGATAATATCGAACTCCTATTTTGTACATAAAAATGTATTCAAGTATACCAGGGAAGTAGTTAGCAGAGGAGAAAAATCGATATTGAACTACATAATAATAAACAAAAGATCTTTTTTCTTTAGTCTTTAGCCATGGGACTGGTTTGCAGTAGCCTTTCACTTCTCTCTGCCTTGTGCTTTATTTTTCATTTTAAACAACAAAAATACATAAGTGAAATAAAATATGCAAGGGTAAAAAGAGAACCAGAAATATATTCTGATCACACCTAGTGATGTCTAAAATAATGATAAAACCTAAAAAACAAAAGGAAAATAATGCTCGTGGAATAAGCGGTAATAAAATTACATAAAAAAACATGCATGTGGAGAAAAGAAAAGAGGGCAAGAAATAAGTCACGAGCGAAAGATGAGCTCAGCAGAAGTAATGAAAATATTAATAATTTATCACTTGAAGTATTGTGGAAGTATATAAAAGTAACACTAATAAAGATAAAAGAAGTATGTGATACTACAAAAGTTAACAAGAGAAAGAAACAAACGAGCTGGTGGAATAATGAGTTAAGGGGAGAAATAAAAATTAAAAAATATCTATGGAAAGACTACGTAAGAAACAGACCAGCAGAAAAATACGACAGATACAGGAATCAGATATATAAAGTCAAAGTTAGAGTGAAACAAGCGATCTTAAAATCGTGGGAAGAGTGGAACTAGGCTGCTCTGGAAATCAAAATTTATTTTATAAAATACTTCGTTTGCTTAGAAAAGGAAAAAGGGACAAAGGACAAAGCTAAATATATAAGGCAAAGACGGAAGTATATTGTTAAAAGAAGGTGATATAAATAGAAGGTGAAGGAGTATTTTGAGGAAAAGCTAACGACAGAACACAAGCAAAAAAAGAAAATAGAGAAACGAAATGAACCAAGTGGTACAGAACATATAAAAGAAAGTGAAGTGTAGGAAGAAATAAAAATAGAGGAAGTATTGGTTACAAAAAAAGTTAAAAAGAGTTAAAACAGCTGAAAATGATGGCATAATATCAGAAATAGTCAAGAACCTAAGCAATAAGGGGCTAGCAATGCTAAACAAATTATTTAATAAATTATGGCAAAAAGAGAAGATTTCTAAAGAGCGGAAGGTAGAAAAACTATTGCCATCATACAAAAAAGGAGATAGGCGGGAATGCACTAACTACAGAGAAATTATGTTGCCATCGATAGTAGCCAAGATATATGAAAGGATTTTAGAAAGGAGATTAATGGAGGAAATGGAATTTTAGGTAGAGGAGCGCTACATCATATATTTATAATTAAACAACTAATAGAACAATTGAAATCAAATAAAATATTTCTAGCATTTATTGACCTTGAAAAGGTATTTGATAGCGCCAAAAGAAAACTAGTGTGGAACAGCTTAAAACATAGAAAGATTAATGGTAAATTAGTCAAAGCATTAAGAGTTTACGAAACACAAGAACCTACGTGAGAACCGGAAACTTACAGCCTGAAGAATTTATAACAATGGAGGGACTAAAACAAGGACGAGTTCTTAACCATGCCTTATTTAATTTAGTAATGGACGATATCTTAACAGAAATAAAGGGAAAAGTTAAAAAACAAAAGGTGGACTACATGAACTTGAAGTTACTAGAAGTATCAGAAAGTGTATTCGCCGATGATTTACTGATATATGCAAAGAACAAAGAAGGCCTATAACACAACTTGGAAATATGAAAGAATGCACTATTTACAAAATTCAAAGATAAACGCAAAGAAGACTAAGGTGATGGTAATAGGAAAAGAGGAACTAGGCATATCAATAAAAATAAACGATTCCAAAATTGAATAAGTACAGGGGAACGGAAAAATCGATGCAAAAATAAACGATTAATAATTGTATTAGGTAAATTAAATGTTTGTGGGTAAAAATGAATCAATTTTATTCTTGTCATTTAGAAATAATGCAACTAAACTTGCTACAACGATAGTGGATAGTGTATACCAAAAATAATTCAGAATTTTAAAATATATAATTAATCTTATAAAAATGAAGAGTCAAGCAAAAATAGAACGGCAAAGAATCTCAGGATCAGAAAACTATAGCATGGATGAAAGCCACAGCTTTCTCTGAGCATCTTGAACTTGTCTTTACACCAGTAGTCATCCGCAATTCAACACAAACGGAAAACGAACCGTATTAAAAGAAACTTACTTATTATCACTGAGCCGATTGAGAAGCGAAAATTGCGGGGGCTTGACAATATCAAATGTAGTGTTTGTACAGTTAGCAATGAAAGTCCTAGCTTATCTCTCTATAATTTAACGCGTGTCTTAGAATCGGTTATTATACTTAAATCTAGAAACATGCCCACATCTTGCTGTTTTTGAAACCAGGAAAAATAAAAAGCTGATTGGCCTTTCCAAAATATTCAAACTATTCAAAAAGGTTATCTATTCTTGTTTACTTGCCCAAGTGTTATCACTTAACATCTTTCCTCCGTTGCAGTTTGGTTTTCGATGAACATATTCCAGTAACAATCAGTTATAGCGAGTCATAGAAACCATAAAAACTAACTACGAAAACACGTTAGTGTAGTTCAGGCTTTCGATAAAGTTCGGATACAAGGATTAAAGAGTAAACTACATAAATTAAACATATCGAACTATATCAAAGCAATTGTATGCTCTTTCCTAAAAGATAGAACGTTTGTCATCAAAATTAATCTTCCCATTTCTGAAAATACGACCAATAGAGCAGGAGTTCTACAAGGTGGTACATTGGGATCACTACTATTCAACATTTACATTTCAGATGTACCAAAGTCAACTTTACCCTAGCAACTTTTGTCGAAGATACTGTTCGCTTAACACAAGTCCCAATTTTACACAAGCCATTTCCCTCTTTTTCAACAAACTATCGATAAAATATCATCCTGGTTCACTAAGTGAAATATTCAAGTCAATTTTATGAAGTAACTAAGGTGTTTATCTTAAGATGTATTTCAAACCTATATACCGTCAAGATCTATAATAAGGACATTGAATGGAATCCAACTGGTAAAGCAGTCAAGTGCATGGGAATGTTTTTAGACACGCGACTGACATGGTAACTGCATATCAATTACACATTCAATCAAAGTTATGTACAACTGGCGCAATTATACCCACTAATCAATAGTAAATCCTTATTGAAAACTAAATGCACGATCTTAATGTTTGAATTATTAATCAGACCATTGTCTCTGTTCGCTACGTCAATCTAAAGTAGCACTACAAAAATATAGAGGAATTCCAGAGCTTTCACAATAGTGTTTGTGAGTGTTTCCATTCCAGAAAACACCCCATGATTTATCCGAAATGAATAGCTGCATTATGAATTAGGGATCTCAACAAGAATACAAGAATGCATAAGCGTCAGAGCTCAATTTTTTTTACCAACGTTCACGTTGCTCTATTAAAAATTAGGAAATGATAGAGGGCCATATTTAATAACATTTTTGTAAATTTCTAGAAGATATTCAGAAGGTAAAAATAATGTGAAGCTGTATGATTATTAGCTCATTAAATTATTGTAAAATTAGTTAATTATTATTGTTCTCATTTTTCTGCAATAAATTGATCGCACATATATAAAGGGTCCGCCATATAACTTTTTTTTTAAATGCTATAAATACAAAACTACTGAATATTTTTCCAATTTTTTTTTATTTGAAAGTACAATCCTTCCGTTCAATAATGGAATATAACTTCATTCATATGGCTGCCTTGGCTAGCCATGCAGTAGCTTATACGATCGGTCCAATTTTTGAGTACATTTTCGATTGTTTGCAGTTCTATTTCAGCTATGGCTGCACGAATGTTGTCCTTCAAAACCTCAATGGTCTTTGGTTTGTCGGCGTAACACTTATCTTTGACGGCTCCCCACAAATAATAGTCCAACGGTGTCAAATCGCAGCTACGAGGCGGCCAAACGACATCAGAATTTCGACTGATAATGCGATTTTCGAAGACAGTGCGCAAAAGTATCTTCCTCTTCAATTTCTGTGAACGAAAATTCGTTCAACATGACCCGATAACGCTCACCATTGACTGTAACAGCCGTTCCTTGCTCATTTTCGAAGAAAATGGCCCAATGATGCCTCTGGACCAAAATCCGCACCAAACAGTGACTCGTTGTGCGTGCATCGGCTTTTCTTCGATTGCGTGCGGGTTTTCTGTGCTCCAAATGTGACAATTTTGCTTGTTGACATACCCGCTGAGATGGAAATGAGCTTCATCTGAAAAGATGATTTTTCGCCCAAAATCGGCATTTTCTTCAAGTCGATCCCAAGCCCATGAAGCGAAGCGAAAACGCATTGGATGGTCAGTTGGCTTCAATTGCTGAACCAATTGGACTTTGTACGGCGTCATACCAAGGTCTTTACGCAAAATTCGTCTTAATGATGTCTCCGAAATGTCCAATTGTTGAGAACGACGGTGAACTTATGTTCCTGGCGATTCACGCACACTCTCGGCAACAGCAGCGATATTCTCGGGTGTACGCACTGTTTTTGGTTTTTCACGCGTTGGTTTGTCAATAAGCATGCCAGTCTCTCTCACTTTTTTAACATGATAACGCACATACAGAGCTGACGGTGCCTCTTTTCTTCCCATTTCCGTACGTAATTTTCGCACACATTCTGCAATGTCGCAATATTTCCCAGCGTTCTTCAAGCGTATACACAACCATTTTCGTTCAGCGGAAGGATAAAACTAATTTTCTGTCAAAAATGTCATGAGCTAAGTGTTGCCATTCACCGAATAACCGCTAGTTCAAAAAAAAAAGTTAGATGGCGGACCCTGTGTACCCAATGTTTGTCACTAGAATCATTTTATCCAAGTCAAACAACAAACTTTATATTTTTTGTAGATATTTAATAGTGAAGACCCCGAATATTTGCAAGAGAGAATTTTCCAGTCTTTTTGAACTTTCCTTTTATATGCCGGCACCTTTTATTGCTCGAACAAAGAATCCCACATGGATTCATCCCTGAAAACATTAAAGGTTTTATTATAAAATTTTTCAGTAACATGAAAGTGCGGGCTGCCCCCAGTAAGGCCTCAGATTGAGATCCGGAAAATCGTTTGTTGTTGCTTTATTGTTTATTTTATTACAATACAACGCAACTATATTTGATTTTGAAATACAGTATTTGTGTTTTTTAACAATAAGGTTGAAACTTAAAACTGTGTATTTATTTTGATTTCTTAAGTAATTTTTGTAGTTTCTTTTTCTCTGATCTATTTCTTAATTTTGTGTGTTTCTTGCTTTTTGTTCCATATATTTTTGCTGTCTCGTTCACTAGCATTTTTTTAAAAATCTTTTCTAAAGCTCTTTGATATTGTGGCATTCTTTCTCTATTGATTTTGCATACTTTTTCTATACTTGTTCGTTTTGTAATATATATGCTCTTATTGTTTCTTTGTCATTTTGCATTTTCTCGTTGACTATTGTCATGTTTATCCTCTCTAAGGCCTGTTAGATAAAGTGGTCACTTCCAATTTCATATTCACTTTTCACTCTCTCATATTTAACGTTTTTTATATCTTACATTATATTATGTGTAGTCAATGAATGAGGCCTCTCTTTACTTAGTACTTCTCTCGTTATCTAATATATTTGTTTGTATTAATAAAAGTGTTCGTATTAATGAGATTATTATCTTAACAAAATTCCAATAATCTCTTGCCGTTATTATTTTTTGTTCTTTCTTCAAGAGGCCTAATTACCTCTTTAAATTGGCGTATTTATTGTAATCTTCCATCACCAGTAAATACCCTTTGTATGTTTCTACTGTATTTTAAAGTTCATTTAAAAATGTATCCCTTTTGTCCATTAGATAATTTTTACTAGGTCTATAAACTATTATTACTGTATTTATTGTAGTTTTGTTTATCTCTAACGATATATTTAAAATTTTTTTATAAACTAATTCTCATTTATTTACGTTTCCTATAATTTCTTCACTAATTACGTATGCTATCCGTGCTTATGCTCTGGGGGATACTTAACTTTATTATGATTTATGTAAATAACATAACTGCGGAGAACCAAAAAAAACTCCGCCTGAGGGGTAGATTTAGTACCTTATAGACTATCACTCGGGTAAAGGAGGAGGGTTCACAGATGATGCTAGCAACCTAACTGTGGGAAAACATCAAATTGCTCTTAGAACTAATAATGGAACTCAATATTAATGACTCGCCGAGTTTAAAGAAAAACGATTTTTGAAATCCAATCTACTAAGAATTGCATATTGGAACGTAACCTTATCCAACAATAAAGACCAAGAAATTCTAGTAGAACTGAAAAATCATAAAATAGACTTTTGTGCTCTTTCCGAGTATAAAAAGAAAGGAAAGCAAAACAGTAAATATGATGTTTACATATTAATTTACAGCCGAAAAGATAAGAATGAAAAAGTCACATCAGAAGTCGGCCTAATGGTATACGAAATAAAACATAAAGAATAATATACTTCAACAACAAATCAGTACAAACAACATTTAAATTTCGAGAAACTTATATAATAAGTATATACATTCTAGACGGTAGCAAAGCCCATGAAGAAATTGACAGTTTTTCCCAAGAATTGCAAAACATACTCGACAGAATCTCAAAATAGGATGAAATTATCTTACTGGGTGGCTTTAACTCGAGGATAGGTGAAAAAATTATAGATAGTGTAAAGAACAGGTTTAATGAAGAGACCCTTAATGAAAATGGTGAACAACTAATACAGATGTGTGCTCAGAACGAGTTGCGTATAAAGAACACGTTTTACTACATAAGCTATAACACATTTCAACACTAGAGGACAAGAATTTATTATGGATTTTATAATAACCAACAAAAATATCTGTCCGTCAAAAATATTAAATGTGAGAGTCTCAGCAAATACCGCAACTAATTACAACATGGTACTGGGAAAAATTGGGAACGTTGTGCAAGATGCAAGAAGAAAAGAACCTAAGGTAATTGAAAAAGTAAACACTGTGTTTCTCTGCGACGACACGACCAAAAAAGAAACGAAGGCGACGTGAACACATAACTATAGACAGATACAATTAAAGCTGCGAAAAACGTTTTGGGGAAGAGAAACTTTATTAGCAGAGAGAATAGTATCCTCCATCCAAGACAGAAATAAGACAATCATTTGTGACCAATAAAAAATTGTGATAAACAAGGTAAACGAAAACATCGAAGCAATAAAACGGAATTACAGGGAGAAATTTTTTTCAGACATGGGACATGATCTTCAAGGAGGACAAAAAATGTGGCAGATGTTGAAGAATCGAAAAACCAAATAATAAATATATACAGACAACTAAAGTAGAATGAAAAAACTACTTTCGTTAACTATATCACATTATATAACTGAGAAGCAACAGATAGATAAAGAAATTAAAGAAGAAAACACTTAAATGGACTATCACAAAAGAAAAATAAGAACAACAGCTTCAAACCATAAAAAACAAAATAACTAATAAAATAATTAAAAATGGAGAAGAGACACTGCTTGAAAAATTATCTGTTTTGTACAATAAAATACTTACACTTAAACAAATCCCAGCAAACCACCGAATTTACTAAATCACCCTATATATGTTTCATATACTTCAATTAGGCATTCCATAAAGTAAGACTCACTAACGTGTTAGCGATATTAAAGAAAATATAGGTCATCGCATTCTAGTAGTTATTAACAAATTAAATACCAACAATACAACATACATACATACAGAGAATGGATTGACGAAAAATATACTAGAACTATCGGGTACAAGACAAGGCGATAGGCTCAGCCCAATATTGTTCAATATAATTATGGACAAAATTATCAAAGAGGTTAAAACTGTAGCAATGAGTACCGAATGATAATGAACAAATCAAAATTATATGTTACACTGATGACGCTGTTATAATATCTGAAAACAAAGACAGCATACAAAGAATTTTATATAAATTTTAAACATTGGCAAAAACATTTAACATGATTACCTCCATTGAGAAAACAGTTTTTCACAGTCTTCAATAAACCAAGAGGATGTAAACTAGACATATACAACCAAATTTAAATTTAAATACTTGGAAACTAATATAACTAGTAGCAGAAATATAAAGATAGAAGTGTAAGCGCAGACAATCAAAACGCCTGTGATATCAAGTTATTTACGTGATATAATCTGAAGGAATAAACATATGAGCACAAAAAGCAAAGTCAGAATTCATAAAGCATGCTTAAAGTCGTCATAACATGAGCTATTGAGACAAGAGGAGAAAATGCAACCATAAAACGCCTTATAAGAACGGACAAAAATATTGATATCTATAACAGGCCATACTTTAAGAGACAGACAAAGAAACGAAGATATCAGACACGCGGCAAGAAAAAGAAAAGAGAGTAAGAGATTGTGTCAATAGGATAGCTGATGACCGGCTAGAAAAAATACCTATCGGACAAACCCAACTCCAAAAGGCCCTCTGGGAAACCACCAAACCGCTGGTATGAAACATTGATGAACATTGGTGTCACAAGACTTAATATAACGAGGATTTTATTAATATATAGAGGACCAAGTCCTAATTTAAGAAGATGAAGAAGAAGAACAATCAACCACAATCTACGAAGAGATTTATATGGACAACAAAAACAAATTTGGCGATTAATAAGAAGTCAAACGAAGGAAATACAAAAGTATATTAAAACCACAAATGTTGACTAGGAACTATGGATAAATTACTTTACACAGCTTTATGCTATGGAACAGAAAGACGAAACATTTAAAACAATAAGTAGTATTAAGATAAATGTAGAAGTAAGTGAAGAAGAAATTATAAACGCCCTGGAAACATTAAGAAATAGGAAATCACCAGAAGCTGATGGAATCACGATTAAAATGTTAAAATAGGAAGGAAACGCATCGTAAAACTATAGAAGTATTAATTACTTAATATCTTTCTAATAACAAAACTTATAGTTAAAAATTAAATCGGAATGTAACATTTCTTGATGGACAACAAGGTTTTCATGCAGAAAGATAGTGCACGGACTGTACCTTTATTATGGGGTAAGTAACAGAAAAGACATTCGAATATAGTTCATCAGCATTTTTGTGTTGAGAAAACGAGACCAGGCCACATTATAAACGACGAGATAAGAGATCAGTGGTAAATGCAAGATATCAAAAATTTGACTAAGAGAATAAAACAAGAGAGGGATAACCATGTAACAAGGATGCATGACAAGAACCTAGTCTAATTATCAAGAGATTATAGACCATAGAAAAGAGAATCTAGGACGTTCTCGTAAATTCCGGAAAGTTAATCTGGATAAAAGGGCTACTAGCTTAATAATAAAATGAAATTAGCAATTCCTATTAGTCTTAGGTGGGACTGTTCTAACTCCATGTTAAATCGTGTTATACAATTTATCTTTATTATTTATTACTTGCTGCTTATTATTCTAATTATATTTTTGTAGAATGTTTACTGTTTGTCCAGTTTGCTGCTATAGAGATGACTTAATTTACTTCTATATCGAGCTGCAATTTAGTTTAGTTTTACATCACTATGTTACATTTTTCTTTTTTTCAGGTTTTTCACCTGTGTGCCAGATTATACATTCTTTCATTTAACTGTTTTTCTCCAATGACTCACTTATCTCTTTTTAACATTTATTTTTTTAATTTTTTGTTTTCTTCGTTATTTTTCTTTATTTATTTAATTATCGTTTATATTAGCAGTTTTTCCATTTTGTTTTTCTGTTGGTGATGTAATTACCTTTCTTTAAAATGCCTGGATTTTTTTCGAATACTATTGAGCCTGTACCGCTCTCGTTTAATACTCGTGAAATCCGTATTTATCATTTAGAATTAGATTTGTATTATTATTTATTGTATTGAAAATGTTGCCTTGATTGTGCACTTGTTCAGTTATCTAGGTTTTGACCCCGCAGACTTGGCTGATGTAATGGCGCCAGCCTTTTATTATTCTTAAAAATGCTTGTTAAATGCACACATTCCTCAGAAATGTTTTATCGAAATCAAAAACGGAGTTTTCAATAGCCGATTTATTTCTTGTCATATTCTGTCACGAAAGATGTCGACCAGAAAATTCGTTAATTTTATCTTCACAAAATGTTTGAAATTCAATATCATACATCAATTTTACTAGCAATGTTTAAAGAATCCAGTAGTAAGGTGAAAACCACAGTGGAGTATGCAAGCTTTGAGGCCAGGAGAGGTTTGAGACAGGAGACCATCTCGACTCCTTTCAATATCGTACTGAGAAATACATAAAAGTGATCAATTGGAACCCAGGAGGTAGTCTACACAATAGATTAATTCAATATCTGGCATACGCGGATGATGTAGTGATCCTTGCAAGAACATCAGGTGCACTAAAAGTTGCCTTTCAGGAACTGAAAAAGGAATCGAGGTTAGCAGGCTTAGAGATAAATGTTGAAAAAACAAAATATATGCTACAAACAAGAAAGGAAGGAAGAAGGAAACAACAGCAACAAAATTTACAAATTGGTGACATAACTCTAGAAGAGGTGCAGCATTTTAAATATTTAGGGGGCATATTAACAAACACTAATGATACAAATACGGAAATGGAAGCCAGAATTTGTGCAGGAAAGAAATACTATTTTTCACTACGACACGTCCTCAAATCACGTAACCTGTCACACAAGGCAAAATTAAGAATATATAAGGCAATTACAAGACCAACAGCTACTTATGCATTACAAACCTGGGTACTAAGAACTACAACTCAGAACAGATTAAGAACTTTTGAGAGGAAAATTTTGAGGAGAATTTTCGGTCCAATAAACGATAGAGGCGAGTGGAGAATAAGAACAAACCACGAAATCAAAGAGCTGTATGACGAACCCGATATAGTGGCCACTATCAAAAGTCAACGACTTGCATGGCTGGGACACGTGCAGAGGATGGAGAAGGAAAGGTCTTCCAAAAGGGCTTTTGACAACAAGCCACAAGGAAGGAGATTAAGGGGAAGACCTAGAAAGAGATGGTGCGACGACGTCGAAGAACATATTAAAGCTTTGAAGATCAAAAGGTGGCGGCGGATTGCACAGAATAGGCAGGAATGTCAAAGTGTTGTTTGCCAAGGCCCTTTAAAGGGCTGTCGCGTCAAAGAAGAAGAAGAAGCCTTGAAAAACCACCTTTGTTTCAAAAAGTGTTTATAAAAGCTGCTAGAGTATTATATAAAGTAATGATCTTTGTTGTGACTGTACATTCTCCTTGAAGTCTTTCATTTACTTCTCAAGATTTTATAAGAACCTTGCTCTAGTAACATACGACTAATGCCATTTAAAGAGATTACCAAAAACTTCTTAGTATAATTTGTATAATGCGTGACTGGCACCAACACGGGTACTCCAACGGGTTGTTGACAAAGTTTTTAAAGATAAGGAGTCTTAAAAAGAGAACTAAAAAAGCTTAAATTTGTTTTTCTAAAGAAAATAAATTAATACAGTACCTGCTGCTCTTCGGAGTTGCAGAGCCAACTAGTTGTGAAGAGTAATTCGCCCAAGAGTTTTAAGTGGCCAGAGGATTTACTTCTTTTATTTTAGTCTGAATACTTTTATCAATCTGTCAAATCTAGGGACACCACCATAGTTCTAGGTGATTTTAATGTTAAAGTTGGCAAACGAGAATATAGTAAACATGTGGGAAAATTTGGACTCGGAATAAGAAACGAAAGAGGAGAACGTTTAATACAATTCTGTCAAGAAAAAAACTTAATTCTAATGAACACTTTCTTCCAGCTACCAAAGCGTTGTTTATATACTTGGAAAGCGCCTCAGGATAATCCGGATAAAATCGTAAGAAACCAGATTGATTATATTGTTACCAATGAAAGATACAGAAACATAATGAAAGCTGTAAAAACTTACCCAGCCACTGATGTGTCATCAGATCACAACCCAAAAAAACGCAAGTAGGTAAAACAACAAATAAAAGAATAAACGCATCACAATAAAAAAATCAAGAGATAAGACAAGAAGAATAAAATAAGCAATAATAAAAACCATAAAACTAAACGCATTAACTACCCAACAAGATATAACCACCAACAAATGGGAAAATTTCAAGAATGCGCTGTTAGAACCGAGTCATGAAATACTTACAAAACAATCGGACAAAACAAGACTGGACGACTCCTGAAATCCTTCAGCTCATGAACATACGAAATTATAAAAACAATATCATTGAATATAAAAAAATGCAAAAAAAATAAGAAAACGAAAGAGAAATGGTATAAAACAAAATATGAAGAAATAGAAGAATTGCTACTGAAATATGGTAATTTTAATATTCAAAAAAGTGAAAGAGTTAACAGAAAATCAGAAACAAAGAAAACTAAATATACTAATGAATAAAAAAAAGTTAAAAATATAGAAAAAAACAATGCGAAACATATATTGAAGAATTATTCGAAGGTATCAGACACAAATGCCAGATAAGAAGTCTGCAAGAGAATAAAGGACCAAAAATAACTTAAGAAGAAGTAATTCAAACCATTCAGACAATGAAAAATGGTAGAGCATTAGGACCAAATGAGTTAACATTGGAAATACTCAAACTAATCGAAGAAGATAATATCCTCATTCTTGTAGATCTACTCAATACCATCTATTTAACAGGAATTATACCAACGACTGCCTAATATCAACGTTTGTAATTCTTCCCAAAAAGCCGAATGCAAAGCTATGCACAGATCATCGTACAATAACTCTTATGAGCCACACCTTGAAAATTCTTCTAAAAATAATACACCATAGAATATACAAAAAATTAGAACAAGATATCAGCAAAACACAATTCGGCTTCAGAGTCGGACTTGGAACAAAAGAGGAGGCACTATTTGCATGATATATTTTAATACAACGTTGCACAAATGCAAATCAAGAGTTGTTCATTTGTTTTTTAGATTATAACAAAGCGTTCGACAGAGTTCGACATGATCAACTTATTCTACTACTAGAGAAAAAATTTAGACCCAAATGATATTAAAATCATCTCCAATTTGTATTATAATCAAAAAGCAGTTATAAAAGTAGAAGACAAATGCACAGAACAAATAGAAATAAGAAGATTAGTTAGGCAAGGATGTGTGATATCGCCAACACTTTTTAATGTATATTCAGAAGAAATCATGAAAAAAGAACTAGCAGACAAAATAATCGTTGTCAAAATAAATGGAATACCTATAACAATATACGATATGCTGACGACACTGTACTGCTAGCCACTAGTCTAGATGAGTTGTAGACAATGGTAAATAAAATAACGGAAACAAGTGAAGAATATGGGTTAACTCTAAATATAAAGAAAATAAGTTTATTGTAATATCGAAAATAATGCAAAATAATGGAAACATCTATATGCACAACGAACCAATAGAGAAAGTAGAAAGATATAAATAAGTACAATTATTAATAACACCAATAACTGCTCAGAGGACTTTTATCAAAATGAGAAAAGTTTTATGTGAACTGAAAATGAGATTAATCAGACTCTGTGTACTATCAGTGCTGTTCTATGGAATGGGAACATGGACATTAAAAGGTTGGAAACGTTCGAATTATGGATGTACAGGAGAGTATTAAATATACTATTGGTAGATCAAGTAACGAATGCAGAAGTAATGAGAAGAAAAGAAAAAGAAATTATTAATATCAAGGAAAGAAAACTACAATACTTGGCCACATCATGGGGGGTAATAGATGCCTTTTACTTCAAGTAATAATACAAGGAAAGATCCAAGGGAAAGAATTGTTGGAAGAAGACGACACTCATGGTTACGAAATTTAAGAGAACGGTTTAACTGTAACATAAACCATCTGTTTAGATCGGCTGTTTCAAAAATTCGTATAGCAGTGATGATTGCCAAACTTCGTGACGGAGACGGAACCTGAAGAAGAGGAAGAAGACTTTTATATTATCCATACATGCTGCTAGTATTGTCGTAGCTCTGTCCTCTACAGTTATTTAGATCAAGGTCTACGGTCGATATTACAACATTTGTCATCTCTTTACTTTTATGGTTATACGTAGAAATAAACGCCAAAAATTGTTCAACAGGAGTTTCAATAGGTACACATAGCGTACCACAAACGTTTATTGGTGTGCGTGCGGCACATCTGGATTATTTTTTTTATTATTATGGAAATTTATTAGCAATCATAACAGTTTACATAAATTTGTTTATGAGCTAATAGTAGGGCTTGTGTTGACATGTAAAGGGTGGCACCCAATGGCGTTTGTCCTTTATTACAATATATTGTTTGACAAAAGAATTATAGATAAAACATTACATATGTACGTTAATCTGAGCTTTAAGTTATAATTAACCTAATTTACAATAATTAATGAGATGGTGCTGCTAAATCACGCGGCCAGTTTCCTTTTAGTTGTTTAGATTGCCTAGCTTCCAGTAGTGGTTGGACGTTGACATTTGGATGTGATACCAGTGTGTTTTGATGTTTGGTTGCTATTTTCTATATGACCTCTGTTAGAAAGGGTATGTTTAGATCTGTATGAATTGTCTGGTTGGATACGAACCAGGAGGCGTTAACGATAGCACGTAGTGTTTTGGACTGAAAGCGTTGAATAATGTTGATGTTTGATTTGCATGAGCATCCCCACAGCTCTATATCATAGGTCCACGCCGGCTTTATAATTGCTTTGTAAATGAGGACTTTGCTTTCAATAGATAATGGTGTTTTCTTGCCTAATAGCCAATACATTTTCTTGATTTACAAATTTCTTTCTTTCCTCTTTTTAATTATGTGTGTCTTCCAAGTTAGTCTGGAATCTAGGTGCATCCCTATATATTTGGTTTCTGTGACTTGTGGTACCAATGAGTTATTGGTTGTGATCTGGGGGCATCGTTGACATCTTAATACGAATATTACGGTTACTGTCTTTGTCTCATTTACTTTAATTTTCCATTTTTTTAGCCAATCTTCAAGTAAGTAGGTATATATCTGCAGCAATTGGCTGGCTACCACAGGGTCGTTGTCAGTTGCTAATATGGCCGTGTCATCTGCGAAGGTTCCAATATCAGCGGATCAGGTACAATATATATAGCATGGGACCTTGCACGCTTTCCTGAGGAACGCCTGATATGATACTGCAGGGATTTGACGTTGCATTTCCACGAAGAACATGAAAACTCCGCTCTGTCAGGTGGGATTGCAGGAGCAGGAAGTATTTGTGGGAAAGTACTGTTTTAATTTTAAATAAAAGTCCTCTGTGCCACACCTTGTCGAACGCTTGAACAATATCAAGAAGTAGTGCTGAACAATATTTTCTTCAAAAGTTTTGTTTATTTTGTCTATTATACGGTGACGCTGTTCAACGATCGAATGTTCATGACGAAATCCAATTTGATGGCTAGGTATCCAATTTTCTTCTTCATGTTCTGCATATATTCGTTGGAAGAAAAGTTTTTCTAACAATTTGGATAAAATTGGCAGAAGACTTATAGGTCGGTAGGATGAGGCTTCATTTGGTGGCTTTTCTTCTGCTTGTGCCGTATCCTCAATGGACGTTGGCGATCAGTCTGGCCCATCTAATCTTGTAACATTATATTTCTCTGCCATCCTGATTTTTCTTGGGAATATAATGAGGTAGTTTCCCGTTGCTTTCCTCATCGCAGTGTTACAGCCGGGTGCATCATAATTTGATAGCCACCTGTAAGTATATGATGACAAGCCTGTTACCGAAGTCATTCTTCTGTAGCCTTGACTCATTAATGACACAGCTGCTTCCTATGCCAAGCTAGTTTTGGTCCGCCCCTGGGATTTTATTTCCCAGGTACCACCCATATCTGGGAGGCATTCCCCTATCCGCCACCTGGGGAGGCGCCCGATGGGGGACTAGCAACCCCACACGGGGGTGGCTTTTCAGGTTTCAGCAATAATATAATTTCTGCCGTCTTAAATTTCTTGGGCCAGTAGAACAGGCGGAATACCGCATTAAATATTGTAGTAATTAGAATTAACCCTTTTTTGGGAAGCTCTTTCAGTATTTGTCTTGTTATTTTATCAGCTCCCGGTGTTTTATTTTTTGCTGACATATTTATTTACTTTTTTGACTTCATGCTGCGA
The DNA here is from genome assembly GCA_036346155.1 of Sinelater perroti. Classification (NCBI taxonomy): domain Eukaryota; kingdom Metazoa; phylum Arthropoda; class Insecta; order Coleoptera; family Elateridae; genus Sinelater; species Sinelater perroti. Next base: position 4,967,523 of record JARFIY010000359.1, read on the forward strand.
AACAGGTGAAATTGGAAGGCTAAGCTGTAGTATTGAGTCTATGTAGTCCTTAATTTCTTTATTTGTGTCTGTAGAGTGAGGAGTGAAGACTTTTTTAAAATGATGTGCAAAAGTGTTAGCTTTCTCTTCGTCAGATCTGGCCCATTCCCTTGTTTCAGTTCGAATTGGAAGGATTGTAGTTTGCAGTTTTTTAAATCCTTTAGTTGCTCCAAATTGTAGAGTCATTTTTGGATAGCATAGAGATATATATGCATTAAATTTATCATTTTGGAATTCTATTAACTTAAGTTTTAAGTTGTTTGTTAATCTGTTTTATTTGTTTCTGTCTGTTGCGTTACGTGTTCTTTGCCAAGTAGACTTTGCTCTCCTTTTTTCTGCTATTAATTTCTTGATTTCAATGGGAATGTTAATTATATTTTAATGCTGTTCTATTTGGGGGTGGAATACTTAACCGCTTCTTGTATGATTTCAGTTAAATAATTTGTAGCTCGATCTAACTCATCTGGTTCTTTTATTTTAATGTTTAGGTTTACGTTTATTTCAATGTAGTCTTGAAAGGTATCCCAATTTGTGTATTTATTATATAACATACTACTACGTTGTTTTATAAATACCAAAGAGCTAATCGTCACAATAATGGGTGAATGATCCGAAGAGAGATTATAATTTGATTCTACAGTGGTATAATTTGGTAAAATACCGTTCGTGACGTAGAAATCCAGCAAATCGGGCACTTTGTTGGGGTCGGTTGGGCAATAAGTGGGTTTTCATGAGGAGAGAAACCCAAAGTTGTTTTTACTTACGCATTTATAAAGTTGCCTTCCTTTTGGAGTAACCAATCGCGAACTCCAATGGGTATGCTTAGATTTGAAGTCACCACCCGCTATAAACGATGATTCAAGTGTATGCAGAAACTGATAGAACTGAATGCTATCGATATTGTGTTTTGGCGAATAGTATACCGCTGATATAACCAATGGTCGTGGTAACTTATTGACTTGAATGGTTGTGGTTTGAATGCGATTTTTGAATTGTGGTAGTTCATGGTGTATTATGTTTTTCTTTATTAAGTTTGCAGTACCACCGTGGGCTATTCCATCGGGATGTTATGTATGATAAATTAAATATGTTGAGATTTTGATGTGTCTTTGTTGTGTAGTGAGATTCTGAGATAAGAATTGTATCAATACAATTTATTTTGAGGAAAGTTTGAATTTCGTCCCTGTGTTGTTGGAGTCCATTGGAGTTCCATACATATTCTTAGAAAATTCCGCCGTTATAATGTTATTTTTTTATAACTGTAGTTAGCATATTTAGGATAGTGCTATTTTGCTGAATTAGCTGGTAGAATAGATTTTTGAACTCATTTAGGAAAACTGATTCATTTGATGTTTGTGTGTGATTTGGGTTGGATTTAAGGACTTGACTATACTGATTGTTAATGGGAGAATTATATGAAGGAATTTGATTAGAGAGTTATGGGACTTGACTTTGATTTAAGGTTGGAGCTGCAGTTTCTCTGATGATTCCAGTATGTTAGGGAAATGTTACAGGTTGGTATTTCTTTTAAACTTCTCTATAGACTGTGCATCCTTTGTAATTTGCCGTATGCGGGCCTTTACATAGGACACACTTTGCTGGAGTTATGTTGCTTTTAGTACAAGTTGCGGTATTGTGGGCACCTCCGCATTTCACGCATGCATAAGGTTTATTACAGTAGACTTTCCTGTGATTGTATGCCTGATAACATGAGTACTGAATTAATTCTGTTTTTCCCCTTGGAGATTCTACACTAATACTTGTATAGTGTAGGTATTTGAGTTTATAAATATTTTTATTATTTTCTGCTGAATCTAAGTCGACAAAAAATAGGGGCAATGAATCTTTAGTGCTTCTACTCCTGATATTGTAGATGTTCCTAATATTAAAACCTTTTTCGGTTAGTTCTGTTTTATATTCTCAATGGGAACTGAGTGATAAAAATCACTTACGACGACTCTATACGCTCGATTTTCTTTCAATTGATAGGTGTGATGGACTATATTTTTTGTTTGCAGGTGTATTATTAGTGTGCGGTATGAGTCAGTTGTTTTAACGTTTACTTTAATAGAATTATCTACCATCGCTTTGCAGTCATACTCTGTTTCCGAAATGACAAGTTTGAGCATATCTGGGAAATTTTTTAACACCATGGATAAAGACAGTAGGTGGTTTTGAAGTATTTTCTTTTTGACTTTTATTTAAATCCGCTTGATTTTGTATCATTTCCACATTATCTTCTTGTGGAGCTAGTGGTGCATATTTATTTGAAACATGAACGTCAGCCTTTGTTACATTATGATCTTCTTTGGGTTTCTTTTGTGATAGATTTATTTTCTTATTTTTTCTTACTTCTTGCCAAGAAATTTCATTTGCGGATGTTTCATATTCCGAATCTGATTGCAGTTCAATACATACGGAAGGTGAAGGGGTGTGGGTGGGAGTTGAGAAATGTTGCATTTGTGTTTATTATGGATTCATAATCTGAGGATTTGTATTTTTCACAAATGCGGGGGAACCTGACAACGAGATTCCATTATTTAAAACATAATTTGGTTGAATAAATGTATTGGGTACTTGCAATACTTGTTGCTGTTGATACTGATTTCGGTAATGGAGATAATTTGGTGTGAGATTAGGATTTAATATTATGTTTGAATTTAAATTTGTTGCCATAGCTCCGCCGTGAAGGCCGGTGGGCTGCATGGCCTGAATTGATTTTACCTTAAACTATCCAGTAATTTGAGTTTACTTAGTAGCCACGAACAGTAATAAACCTACAAAGCTTGCAACGCATAGCCAAGTGGCGAAACAGTTTCCCAAACTAATGTTGACCTTTGATCAATCAGTTTTAAAATCACTAGCAAACAAGCCTTTTTGGCCACCTGTCGATTGGTGAAAACAGAATTTGGAAATTCCCAGCCGTTCTCGAGTTTTTGCTCGGACGGACGGACAGACGGACAGACAGACAGACAGACGGACAGCATGAAGTTAGTAAGTGACCACGCTTTGCTTCGCCACTTAATAATTTATAAATAAAATTGTGTAGATTTGTGTATGTATTTGTATCTGCACAAAAGGTTAATCTTTAATCGCAGTTCCAACATTCACAGCGTGATAACACAGCGCACATTTTAACGTATGCACTCTTTAAACGTTCGAACCGTACTACACATCTGGATTATAAAATATTGGATTTATAATCTGTTTTAAAATAATCCTTTAATAGTATAGTGAATTCATTTATAATTGTACTTGATAAGTTTGAAAGAATACATTTTCTTTTATTTCCAAATGTTGATACATGTTCAAACATAAAAGGATCGAATTTTGAAATCAGTTCTGCACAGCCAAGAAAGTTACCATATCTAACAGAGTCTAATATTTGATTATTGCCATGACTAATTTCGAAATGCGCTATCTGTGCTCAAAGTTGTTGTCATGATTCTTTATTGTACGGTTATTTTTCCAATCATTAAACCTCTTATTTTATATGAACGTCGTTCCTCCATAGAGTTAGTCATCCGGTTGATTTTGAATAAACTAATTCCGCTCGATGGGTTCTCCAATTATTAACTTTTTATAAAACAAATGATTAGTACAATTTTAGTGTCATACTATCTTTCAGATTTTTTAAGTCATAGCTGTCGTTTTGTTGAATACCATTACAAAGTTCATTATTTATGTACCATATTGCTGGGTTATTGAGCTAAAAGCCTCTTGCAGCTGTAAATTTGATGCACTACAATGTTGGTTTGAAGTCACAGAAGTCGATGGCGACGATTGTGACTGCTACACTATGTTAGGAAAGTATTTATTTTTTGCTTTTTGGGACGTTTTCTGAATTCTGCTCCACTTGACTTTTTTTTAACAAATTAAAAACTAAACTTTGGTCACAAAGGATACACTGCTGAACTATAATTATTAATTATAATACCATTAAGGCGACGGTCAACGGTTATTATACTTTGCACTACTTTTGTTCGATTGCCACTCCTATTCGACTGCCGCGAATGTCCATCTGCTCCGCCTTATATTCAAACGCACGGTTCTAGAACAAATCAGAAAGTTCGGGAATATGAACTCAGAGGCGCTCCTAGAAATAGCACGGACGGTGATTGAGAATTCCGGAAAGTTTCTGAATACATTCTCAGTGATATTTTATTTCTGTTACAACTTAAATGTTTTAAAGAACTTATTATACGTCGTTAAACTATTACAAAGTTTCACAATTATAACCTATTCAAAGTTTCTTTGATTGAGATCACTTTTTCGTTTATTCCACTCAAAATTTTTGCCCCTCCCAAATCCTGGGTCCGAGGCTGCTGCTTACTCAGATTATAGGTTAATCAGGGCCTGAATATAGGTATTTGTAACAAATTAATAAATAAAAAGTACTTAAAAAATTGTTAAATTAACTATCATCTAAGCAAGCATTTTGTTATCTATAAGCAAATAAAATAGTGGAAATTAACAAAAGGAAATGTTTTAGTTTTGTCCAAACAAAAGATCAGACCTATAACTAAAAAACGATGTAAATTATTTTATAGTTATCAGTCCAAAACGGCTTAAAATAAATTAAATAAATATGCCAAAATAACAAAAATAAGTGAATATTAAATTTAGAATTGTAGGTTTTCTATAAATAAAAAGTTTTCTGTACTTATCTGTTACAAAATCTACGAACGACAAAATTTAATTATAGCAAAAGAGGTTTTATTATAAATTATTTGAGAGATATAACACTGATTACTATTTTTAGCGGAAGAATTTAACAATGTAATCATCAGTTGGCTTTAGCTGCAATTTATGTAAATTCAAAGCGGTTTAATCTAAGCTAAATGCATTCATGAGGTCTCTATGCGGCAAAAAGCCGCTGAAATCATAGGACAGCCTGTTTCCGAGAGGGAATAGGAATATGAAATTATGCTAATGGTATAAAACGCCCTTCCTGTTAAGGGCAGTGTTAGCTAGAGAAATTAGACCCCATTACAACATCTACATGCTTAAGCTGCGGTCTCTAATGAATTGAGGGTATTATTTTGCATTAGGTTTCCAGCTCTAATTTTTGGACGCTTACGGATAACAAGTTATTATTCCGCCAGGAGCTGGGCGACACAAAATTTTAAAAAACACGCGCCGGCTCATTTCGCGGGCACAATTCTGTCAGCAATAACTGTCCCGAAATGCGTTGCTGTTAATTATTTATGGCCCCAGAGGCATATCCGCAGTTTCACTGTGCATTACAATAGTCGATGCAGGAAATTGACGTTGGCGATAAATTTGTCATAATGATAAGCCGAACGTTGCGAGGGAGGGCTGGTACGAGATTACATGGACTAACAAAAATATAGTAATTACATGTTGAATATAAGTGTCTGTACATAAATTAGGATTGGAAAATTGCAACAGGGCTTGTGAAAGTTATAACTAGATAATATAAATTTTGATTTCATGCTATCAAAAATATTTAATATTAAAAAAATTAACAGAATTTTTTAAACTGAATCATTTAAACTACTGTTCATTATTTTTTTATGTTAAACATATTAAAAACGTATCATCATTTGTGACAAATCTGTCGTTGATATATTTAGTAGCAAGTAAATAATGACTACTCATTGTTTAGAGCGTTCTTAGAATTAAAAAAATGTATTAGCAAATTAATTAACTAAGCTAAAAGAGTGGAACTTTTATCCTGCCGTTTCTGAATTTTTAATTTTTTTAAATTTTTCACGGTTAGTTCAATAGTTAATTTGTTTTTAAACAATTCAGCTAAACTAAAATTCAGGTAAACCAGATACCCTTTGCATTTTATTGCGTTGTCCAAAAATTTTCAACCATTTTACTTGTTTTCATTAATTTATTTTATAATTTTGAACAAAAACAACTTATGTTATAACAACTAATCGAAGTATTCTCCATCAACACTGATCACTTCCTCCCACTTTTCTGGCAGCTTCATGATCCCGCGACGATAGAATTCGGGATCTTTCGAGTCAAATAATTCTTCTAGCGATTCTCTTATTTCACCAATGTTTTCAAAGCGTTTGCCTTTTAAGATGTGTTGCAACGAATGGAACAAATGAAAGTTTGATGGAGCCAAATCAGGAGAGTAAGCCGGACTATCAACCCGGTCCTAACCAAGTTCGATGATCTTTGCATTTGTTGGCTGGCATTCACCCGTTTCGTCTTTTGAGCAGCAGACAACTCATATGGAACCCAACGCTTCTTTTTGTAGACCTCACCGAACTCGTGGAGGATATTGTCAATAGTCTGAGGGATGCAATCGAAATCATCGGCCAACATTTGGCATACCAATGACGGAGTCTCTTCAGTGGTTTCAAGAATGTCTTGACGATCAACCTCTTATGGACGTTCAGCTTTTTGCTTGTGATTCAATTTTTTATTGGCGGCTTTGAACTCTACAAAATTCATTTAAACCGTCGACTCTCCAACCGCTCAATGTTTTACTGATTCGGTGAGCGGTTTCAGCAGCATTTGGTTTTGAACTTAATTTGTACTCGTACAGTATTAACAATATTTTTTGCTCGTGCGTAAGCTCCATGCTGAAACAAATATACAAGTATTATATATCAAAATGCGCGAGAGATTACGACCTTTCAAATGATATCAAAATCCTGCAATAACAATGCAAAAAATATGAAAAAAGTGAAACGCTTGACAAATTTTGGACAATCCAATAAAATGCAAAGGGAATCTGGTTTACCAACGGCTCTTTTTTTTTAGAAACAAATTGCTTATGATTTTTTTTATTTGAACTACGATCCAAATTCCGATATTTGTAAAAACACTACGAGGAAAATTCGGAAAGAAATCTCCGTTTGTACATACGTGAGAAATAGGCGGACTCTCTATCGACGAGATAAGAGTGCTCTCCCCTGTTCCGAACACTGTTATCTTGATACCTCTAAACGTCGTTAAAATTATTTCCAAGTCCAGGCGGTTCGTCACCCATGTGCGACCAACTGCCGCCGGTACATAAGGTTCATCCTATGACACTATCTGGACTATTTTAAGTTTTAAGAAAGCAATTATATTGAAGGCCGCTAATTCTAAACGGTCCGTCGCTCACGTATTGTCAACTACCAGTGGGACCAAAGACCCAGCTGGGTTGCCTGCATCACCTGGACGTTTTCATTACCTGGGCGAGGAGCTCGCAACTACAACCAACCAAATGTCTCTTCCAAACGCCTCATCATTCAAGCAACCGTTACATTTATTCATATTTTGTATTATTCGCTACTTGTAGACAAACGTTTTTCATGTCATAATACAGAAGTAATGACACACAATATTTGATCTTAATGTACTGTATATATTATTGTACTTTAATATTGTGTATTTAGATTTATTCAAAAAGGTATTTGTGAAATGAGCAATGTTAGAATTTCCTATTTTATCGTAATACATTAGCGAGCAAAACTTGAGGTCATAGTGAAATTATGATATATTTTTAGAATCTTTAGTTAAACGCTTATATTTGCAGTAGTTTGTTTTCTGAGAAATCTTAGCCACATTGTTATCTGTCTTTTATTGTCACTATAGTTACGAGTTTTATTAAATATCGTGCATTCGATCTATTTGAAAATTCCCATTTCAGTGTCCGTGTGTCGGTGTTTAACGTTGTTTTATTTGTGTAAAACCTTTTAATCGCACGGTAAAGTGTTTGTAAGGTTTATTTAACAGGTCATAATGCCTTTAGATTTTGTTGTTGTGTTAAGAATTATATTGTTGTTACAAAATGGTTGAGGACAATGTGAAATTGCAAACATTGTCAGTAAGAATCTTTGTGTTGTACAAAAGATGAATCAGCGCTTTTAGGAGACTGGCCTGATATCCCGAAGGCCAGGATCCGGTCGAAAAAGAGTCACCACCCAAAGGGATGACAGTTTCTTGGTGTCCGTAAGTTTGAGGAATAAAACAGCTTCTGTGGTTTGACTGAGAAATCAACTCAAAGAAGTTAGAGATGTAAATGTTAGTGAATGTACCATTAGAAGAAGACTTTGTGCTGCAGGATTGTCTTGTAGAAGGATGGTTACGGGCCCGCCATTGCAACGCCGGCATCGCATTGCAAGATTGGCTTTTGCCTGAAATCACCTGGATTGGAATAATGAAGACTGGAGCAGGATACAATTTTCAGATAATTTATGTTTCACCCCACTGGTCAGACGGATGCTCTTCACAAGCATGTCCAAAATTGTTTTTCAAAATGGCTCCTTGACAGTTCGCAGGTACACTATGATTACTATGGTCGAGCATGAAAGATAATGCTATATCACCTACAGAGAATATCTTGATGATGTGGGAATTAGGCAGTTCTAGTGGTCAGCCCTTAGTACAGCCATTTAACATGTCTGAGATGAGCTGAGACACACCAGCCCTAAGAACTTCCCAGGAGCTGAAAGAGGTGCTATTGCAGGAGTGGAATAACATCGGCCAGAATATGTTTATCAAATTAATTGAAAGAATGCCTCGCCGACTTCAAGCACTTATTAACCCAAGAGAAGGAAATGCAGGTTATTAGTGCTATGCTTTTTCAATGTCTTACTTTCATATTGGTAAATTTGTTGCTTTTTCAAAATAAATCGTAAAAACCACAAAATATACTTTTGATTGAGTATTAAATACTAAATTTAGCTTGCAAAATATGGTACAATAATTTATAATTTACAAATACAAGTGTTTAACTGCAGATTTTAAAAATATATCACACTTTTAATGTGACCTCACTTTTTGCAAGTTTCGGGAAAATAGATTCCTAAACAGAATTAGATTGATATATGAATATAAAGCCTCATTCTTATATTCAAAATTAATATGCAGGTTTGCATTCAAATATATAAAAATACACTATTATACTATAAATATAAATATAAGCTCTACTAGTTTATAGGCATAAAATTATAATTTAGTGCTAATATAATTAGTAATTGTATGTAATATAATTAATATTATTAATAATTTACCCATAAACTAAACAAACAATACGGCCTGGAACTGTGCGGTGCATTTAGCAAACATAAAATAGCGCTGCAAATAGCCCCTTTTGTTATTACTGCTTCCTACTTCAAAGAAGTCGAACGTAAGCGATTATGTACGAAACATAATATTATATGATTCTCACAGACATGATGTGGGCTCTAAATTAAATATTTTATATTGTCCAAAGAAAAGTGGAATAGAGTTTATTTTTATTGACATGCCTTTAATGTTTTCATATCATTTTCATATTGCCCTAAAGATACTTTTCGTCGCCTAATAAAATAAAATATACCGTTACCGTCCGCCATATTTTATTTAGTTAAGCGATAAATTATTTTTTCCCTTTCATGATTTTTTATTTTGTACCACAATTTCAAAGATAGCCTTTGTAAGCATGTGTTGGGATGACTACAGTATTCAAGATTGCTCATTGAAATTTAAAGCATTTCAGTGTAGTTTTACAACTGTACAGACTTATTCAAATATAGAAATTCTGTGATGAATGATAAAATCTATGCAAAAATAGAATAGGTTTGTTATTAAAAACAAAATTCGTAGTATCACAATTTGCAAGATTCACTTTTAATGTATTACTGATTATATTAAGAGACTAATTTTAAGAGACTAACTAGCAGAATGGAAGTCAGGTCGCTTATAGAGCATAATATCTTTGTCTATGGATGAGGATTAAGCAAACAGGGTATGGTAATTTGATTATAAGATTATAATAGCAAAAACATATGTAGCAAAACAGAAAATGTACAAAACAAATTTAGAAAACAATGGTCTCGACATACTTCTAATAATACATCCTTTTACATCCATTCCCGTATCTGACTGTGCTTATGTACATACCTAAGAATTATATTTGTTAAATTTATTCCAAATATGTCAAAAACTGTAGAAGTTACAAAAATTAAGAATATAAAATCGTTTCCTCCATCTTTTGTGTACATGCATGCGCGTGCATATATATATATATATATATATATATATATATATATATATATATATATAAAGGTTTAAACGGGAGATTTTAAAGTTTGGGAGTTACGAAAGTCAGGACACGAAGCATTAAGGGGGTATTATAGCCTATATGTCCGTTTTCAAGGTTATTTTTGAGGATTAATTGTACAAAAACGGGTAAACCTACTGATCTCAAGTTTTGTGTTCATGTTTATTCATATTTAAAATAACATCTAAAATTTTTATATCGCTTTTTATAGCAAATTGTGCGAGATATATATAAACACACAGATTATGTCGCGACATTTTGTTTCTATCGTCCTCATCATGAAATAAACGATTCTTTTTTCATTTTATTCTGTAGACATGTGGTTATCGTTCTAATCTCTAATAAATAATTTGAAAAAACTAACAAAATGGAGGCGCTTGAAAATAATTCCGATTTTTACTAAAAAATTTCACTTATCACTGTCCGAAAGAAATAGTAATTGAAAACAGATATACAAGTTAGAGGTTTGAACTTAGAAGTCGATAGGCCCAGTAGTTTGTGAGAAAAATACACACCCGACTTGAAAAATGTCGTTTCGAGAAAAACGCGTTTAAAGTTTTCGTCTACTGACTCCGGATTTCTTCGTATTGCCAAGCCGTAGTACGTACTTAATTCATTTATAATAGCATATGTCAATTTCCCTGTTCCTTTTTCATCGATACCTTTCTTGTTTTTGTAGCATACGTTTTTGCACGTAGCTAACGCATTCTTTTTTTTAACGACATAATTTTTACCATATATCATAGCCTCCGAAACAGATTTAAATCTAAACCTTTATATCTCGATTAATTTGACGAATTTCATTGTAATATTTTACGGACACATACTCAAAAACCCAAACTTTAAGAAAATGCCAAATAAAAAAAATCGAATTTTTGGACCGGCTAGACTATAATACCCCCATTAAGTAGTATTCTATGAAAACTGTCTAAAAGCTTTATAGAAGAAAATGCAAATTAGATAGGTTAGCTTATAAAATGCGTAAAGATCAAAAGCGCATATATCAATTTTTTTTACTGGATTAATTAAAATGTGAGAAATTTAGTTATTTAAAATGAATGTCATTAAAAATTTTTAAAGAAACATTTATATCCCAATATATGGCGATTAATTTTATAATTTAGATTTTAATCTTTCATACATTTTTTTCTTAAATTAATATTCGAAGGCTTTTGGATGTATTTCTAAATTGTATAAACTTTGTTAGCTTCTTTTTGCTTTGTAAGACTCATTGTGTTGATTGTTAGTTTTCAGATCATAATTACAAATTTATGTTTCGTCATCTGCGACGATGTCATATACATATTTCGACTCACCAATTACAAATTTTACCATTTTCTTGTGTAAATTCACACGTGTTGTATTGTAGGACTCAATTAAATTATATGGAAAATCCGTCTGTGCCTATAGCTTACTGGTACTTAAATGTTGATGAAGGAACATGTTAATTGCAGTCTTCAAAATTCTTAAGAATGTTTGATTTATCGTAAGCGGTATGTAATATTAGGATTCTAATAATGAACTACGGATTTTCGTTATCTTCCTTATTAAGAAATTGTTATCCATAGCAAAACTCGCGAACCACTCATAAACAGCCTTATGTGATAGCGTTTTACTTCGAAAAATATGTAACGAATTTCCAAAAGCCCCCGTAGCGTGCAGCGGCTAGACATTCCGTCACGTCTCAGCGAGTGACGCGATGTCTTTTAGGAATCCAGCAATAGGAATTTGCTAGATCTTTTCGTGAAACTTTGCAGCCCTTCTAGTAGATGCTAAATAGGCATAAATAGGTTGAAGTATTTTTTGGGCTATTTATAATAGAGTGTTTATCAGGCGTTTAAACAATTGCCTTACCTATATAATATGCAGAGTGCTTTGATATACTTACAATTATTGATTCTCAACAAATACAAATATGAAATGTTATTCCTTATTGTCAACCTCAGATGTTAGATGAATATTACTCTTATTAATTATCATGTAATTAATTAAAAATCTATGTTGCAGAGTGTATTATGGTTAGCATCAAATCTTCTAATCGAAACCGATCAAAAAGTATTAAAAAAAACTAATAAAACAAATTAAAATCACTACACGTAAAAAAAGATACTCAGGTATATTGAGCCACAAATTATTTGTGGTCTATAATCTACCATTTCGTTAGACGTGAGTATGACTAGTTGCAAGTACAAAGGTTTGTTTTATGATAGTTGTATTACAAATGCTAAACGGTCGATATACCTTATTTTCTTATCTACGATCGATACATACGCAAATGCGATGGTATTAAATATTTATGTTCTTTTGAAAGAAGATTTTCATATATATATATATATATATAATTTGAATTTCACCCAACTTAGCAGACGGACTTACACAAGGGGGTGAAAACGTACCAAAATTTTCTCACTTTGCGAGTTTGGTACCTGAAGGATGTATTTATGCTGGAGATCCAGGCTCCCACAACATTTGTGTCTGTGTCGAACACGAAAACATTAAGCTCAAGCTTCTTGCTCTGAATAAAAGGATCAATTATTGTGATTTGATAGCAGCTGCAACTTGCAATTTAGATAACATACACTGTATGCTCCATCGATGCGGTGAATGTCCAGGGATTCTCGGAATTACGCAAGTGCTGGATGATTTTGAGATTTCCTGGGACAGAACAGAGATCAAGTACAAATTCTGGGATACCAAACAAGATACACGAGCTTCTCTCATTATAATGTGTGAGAAAACAGCCAAATTCAAGACAAATTTGTAATATGTGCGACTAGCAGAACGTAATTGTTTTAAAAAATGACTACAGTAAACAATGGTTTAAGGTGTCGAAAGATTATTAAAATCAGGTTCTATCACCGTTTAATCTGTCAAAAGAGTATTTTGCACTGACTTCGACCTTTTTCAACCCTTCTTGAGCCCCTGACTCGCCGGATAATTCAGAAATTCCCACAATTTCCGTCTATTTTCCCTTCGAAAAGAACAATCTGCGCAGTTGCGATCGCGCATGCTACAAGTTCGGGCCAAGGATAAAACCATTAAGAAATCATTGTATTCTAGTGAAACAACAATTTCCCCACTTTTCAAAGTATTTGAATCGGCAAGGCGCGATTGGTGACACTTAGAAAACCGGAAAAAATTCGAATTTCGCGGAAATGCCATTTTTTAAAAATTCGTATCTGAGAAAGTTTGGGTCCAATCGGGCTCAACTAGAACCCATTTTTTTCGTCTATGAGCCTACTTTCATGCCTATTACGTCTAAAATGTTTTCGCGCTGTAGCTGTAATCTGGGTCCATTTTCAAGATGAAAGAATTTGCTGTTTTTATGTTCTCGAATTTCAAGCTGCCAAGAAAAGAGAGGCACGTACAAATAGACCGGACCCAGATGGCATGAAAGTAGACTCACAGACGAAAAAAATGCGTCCTATTTGAGCCAGATTGGACCCAAACTTCCCGAGATATGGATTTTTTAAAAACAGCAAAATAAGGGTAATTTTCAATTTTCAAAAATTCATATATCTGGATCCGGAGGGGGTGGAGGGCTAAAAATTGAAGGATTTTATTTTTTTACTACCTACTTTTAGCTCCTAAAATTTGAACGAAATCGGAGACCCTATATATATATATATATATATATATTGTGTCTTGATAACATTGAAAACATTAACAAGTGTGTATACGTTTAATGTTATCCTATAATTCTATAAGTAGAAACGGAAATATATCATAAATAGGTTTGTAACGGGCAAAATCTAAATACAATAAATGTAAATGGAACATAATTTTAAAAACCACCTTAAATGTAAAGCTTATGGTGTTTTGAAGTATAAAGGAATTCATCATTTTCAAAAATTACGTTCAAAGATAGTTGTCGTCACTACTAAGTCAAACTTTTAAGTAATTTCCATTTGATAAAACGTGTTGAAGCGTGGGTACCTGTAGTTTTATTTTTTATATAATATTTGTTATAAGTAACTATAGCTAATCATTTGTTTAGATTTCATGCGCATGTGAAATTCCCTATTAGGGAACACATGTTAGCTTTACATAATCAACAACATATAATTGTTGACAAAATGAACCAAGAATACAACTGCAGAGCTGCTATACTCGACCCCCGTCGAGCTGAAAAATTGCCGGCAGAAATTATCGTGTGGCTTGGCTACAAAAAAAAACAAAATTGCAACATATCCAAGAAATACAGGGAATTTGGCAACCAGGAGGAGGTAACTGCTGATAGGACACATCACAGCAAACGATCTGATTGCAGGAGAAGTGATGAATTCTCTGCTAATTGAGAAAAAAGATTTATTAGCATCCTGGGCGGAGCAGGACTGATCTGGTAAAAGAAATGGGAGTGGCGAGGATCTGCACTACAAGTCTTTTGTCCTAAAGAGCCATCGAGCACCAATTGCTATTCTTTTGATTACTACTTGTTGGCGTGGTTATCAATGATAGGCATTATAATACGGAGGGTAGCTTAAGGGGCTTCATCATGGAGGTTCAGTTGTGTTTACCTGCAGTATGTTTAGTTCCCTTTTGAAAAGGTCATGATTACCGATGGGGGTACATTTAATAATATGATTTATGCAAACAAATATTTTAATGTTATTTTCATTGTTTATTCAATTTCAGATTTACCTCGACCACTCTACACATATGTAGATTTTCAGTAAGCTTTTCAAAACGAGTAAAACACACTAAATAAAACATTGAAGATATCGAAATAACTAAAAGTTGTAAAGTCTTTACTTAAATATTTATGTATAGTAGACAAGAACAGAAGTAAATCTAAAAAAAAACGTTGAATTGTTGAAGAAATGGAATGAAGAATAAGTTAAAAGAATAAGGCTTTTAGGTGGGTGTTGATATAATTGTAATCAGTAAGTGAAGTCTTCCATGTTTGCTGCTTCAAAACCGTTGTCAACTTTGAATTCCAACTTTTATCGCGCTTATTGGGATGGTTTAAGAGAATTAAGTCTTTTATAAACCTTTGTATATGCTATAGCTGCTTTCAAATAATATTATTTTTTGTTTTCTGTTTTTTTGAATTCCTTTCAATAAATTAAAAGTGGTTTCTTATCTACTTAACAACGCAAAACATTGTAATTTATGTCATACGAACTGATAACATTCGAAGGCAAATGTAGCAAAACTGCAATTTTAATATTTCTATTATAAAAAGAAATTACTATATTCGTTTTCTCATTTCTAGAAACTCGTTATGATTTACTCACGAAAACGTATCGAACAATGTTTTAATGTAATTGCTTTATTGGGGAAAGTTTTCGTAATACTCCCAATTCGATTGGAAATCGTGCTACCATTTACTTATCTGGATACAATTTATGAAAATTTAATTTACAAGAGTGCCTGTAAACAGAAATGTATACACTCAAGGATAATTTAGAATGTAATGAGTTTCAAAGAACAGCGGGGAGGCGGCTATTACCTAAAAAATGCTGTTAGCACATCAAAAGTAATCGGAATTGCTTTGCGAGACTCTGGTAATCATAAATTGCAATTTGTGTTATATCATTTTCACAGAACTAATTAGATTCCTAAATTGATCCCGTTTGAGTTATTTCTGAAACTGCACGCTCGCCGCTGCACGTTAAATAGCAGATTATGATGTAAATGATTCCAGCTCGGGTATTTACATGAAACCCGCAACAAATTGCGTCGAATGAATTTGCTGCATCATCTGTATATCACATTGCATTTCCGCTATAAGGCTTGATGATGTCACTATGTATCGTGACTTATGTTGGGCTACTGTTGTAGCTGTACGAGGCAAATTGATTTGTGTGGCGTTATATTACAGCGCAGTTAAATCAATGACAACTTTGTATTTAATTGAAGGTAAGGAAATGCCTCTAGCATGATTAGTGATTAGTAGTCAGTTGCGTAGTAATGTTACATTATAAGAATTATTTTGTGTGAAGTTTTAATTATGAGTAATGTAAATGTAAAAATTGAATTAGGTAGATAGCAATTAAGCATTAATGAAAATTAGTAATTTGTTCTATATCAGCTGGTACACCAAAATATGAAATAAAAGAAAAATCGATGGTGAAATACTGTTAAGTTTCTTTGTTTTCGTATGTTGGAAAATACAGAGTTTATTGTTTGAAAATTATCAGTTGTTTTTTAGTGGCGTTCATAAATATTTTGAGATAATATAGGGCGATCTGAATTGCGCGTCGTTTATGTTCTGTTGGTGTCTAAAGACAACGAAAAGTCATCAAGGCATTATATATACTGTATAGAAATATGATGCTATTGAGCATTCAAGCTAATTTTTCTTAAAAAACTGTGAATCGTCAAAATGGTCGCACCTGGGGTTGTGAACACCACAAAATGCACTGTTTGGTATGCATTGTGGGTGGAGGAACCATAGCCCGTATTTTTTATGGACGAAGCTGGCACAGCTGTTGCTGCCAATGGTGTACGCTGTCAAGAGACTTTTCAATGATACCAACGACTTGAACTTGCATGACATGGTTTCAACAAGATGGAGCCACATGTCATACACCACGTGAGATGCTCACTTGACTTCAAACTAAAGGCCAGTGGCCAGACTGAATTACGATTTGGTATAATTAGTGAACAGATGAAATTAATAAATTTTGAAAAAACGCTATTAGTCGGTGTCAAAAACATTTTGAAATTTGAAGTATGTACTTTTTCACAAATTGCATCCGAAACATTTTTTTCAAGTCTTAATAATTATTTTCAAGGGAAGCATACAGAAAAGAAACGTTTGTTGGCAATGGTCAATTCAAAGACCTTAATTGCTACGAAAATGATAACAAAAAGCAAATTTGCCAACAATCAACATCAGAGCAACTAACGTCAACTCAAATTAAGTAAGAACGCTAATCCAGGATGTATTGTTCAAGGCTGTAACAAGCAATCTACAAGCTGTGTCCGTGCAAAAGCCCGAATAGACATCTTATTCATTACGTTCTATGAATGGCGACTTTAATTTAAGTTTAAACATTGGCGTTCAATATCATTATTCAAGGATGAGTGCTGAAGACATCAACTGCTTGTTGAACATACTAATCCCTGAAAATGATAGAGAGAGAAACTTGAAATACGTATTTTGATTTCAAAAATGGTTTGGCAACAACGTGTACTAACAGCGTTATTTACATATTTACTAATTTCATGTGCACACTAATTATATGAAATTGTAATTCATTTTGACCACCCGCATTTCCTGGTACTGTCATCTAGGCGACATCAATTAGCCACCTCGGTTTTACGATTTAACCCCATTAGACTGTTTTCTGGCACTAATTGAAGAAAAGGATTTTTGTCGACACACCTGTTACGATTTCAGAGCTAAAGTAGAATATCGGAGGTGTAACAGTTGAAACGGAGTCTCAGTTATGGAAAAGCATTATAGAAAACTTTTCTAAAATAATGGTTGCATGTCAGCCCAATCATGGAGGGCAATCTGACCGACATTACATTTTATGTCTATACATTACGCTGATAGCAAGTAAAATTCGATTTTTTTGGTATTTATATTTTATTCAGGAAAACCATCTTAAAGTTCAATTTGACTCACCCTGTTGTAAAAGAAGAATAAGTATTTTAAAAGGTCGGAGTAGGATCTAAAATAGTAAAAACTAAATTTGTGATGACAGCGAGGTACCAAAAGATAAAAGTATTAGGTTGTAAAGAAAGTTCTGTTACAGCTGCGAAAAATTTAATTTTTATGCATTTTTTGGCCATTTTTTTGTGCTTATTGTTACACCAATCTTCATTTGCATATCCTAGATGACAATCGACAAGTTTGAACTCCGGGTTTTGATCCGCTACTGCTGGAAAAGAGAGCTTTTAACAAGAGCAGATACGGAAGTTTGCGGAACGATGGCAAAACGCCGTGGACAGTGACGGATTATACTTTGAAGAATAATTGTTATTGTTTTGGTTATTAATTGGCGAATAAATGTTAGATTTTTCGTAGTTGTAACAGGATCTTAAATATATATAAAAATTAAAAAACGCAACACACGTTTAAGGGAATAATAACGAACGATTTATTAGTAGAAGATTAGTTTGAAGAAGTATACGCCAACATATATGAAGCCATTTTTAACAAAAATGGAGTATGATTTAAAACAAAAAATGTATGAAAGAAGGGCTTATTGTTACAAACGAAATAAGAGTGCAATATACATACATAAGTTGTATAGTCACGATCTAGTTGTTTCAAACATAAAAATATATAATTTGAGTGTGTGTAGTAAGAAATGCAGAATAAAAGGTTAAAAGACCAAATACTTTTATGAAAACGTGTTTGTTGTGATGCACTTTGAGTTGGGCAGATTCACGAAACTGCATTCGTTCTGGTAAATTTGAAGTGAAAAACTAGATGCATTGCATAACTTAAATCTGTAAGGAAAATATAAAAACCCAGGAACTACGAACATGAAAAGAAGACATCGACATGCAGGTAAACAAGTTAAATATTTCTAAGAATCATGATAGTGGTGTTATGGAAATATTTAAAAATATTGGATAATGAACTAAAGCATCATCTTCTTCAAGTGCCGCATTCATTAATTAATGTTGGCAACAATTTCGGCAAAGCATATTCAGTTTTTAGCATATTGTAACAAATTTTGATCCCCTTGAGGTTGCAGATCGAACGCCTAGACCTTAAATCTTTGGACTTACCCCTTATTACGGCCACTTCGGCGACCAACACAATGTCTTCTAGGAATCCAACTTCCGTACACGTGTGCGGCGAACATTACAGAAGGTTCCAGTCTAGCGCCACGCGATGTTTGCAATTCTTCTGGTACAGAGGGAGGCAAGGGCATTTGAATTCCAAGCGAAGTTAGTAAATCCATGTGAAGAAACTGTGTGTTAACATAAATAGTGTAGTTTTACATTATCTATTGTATATATAAATAGTGTTGTAAATGTGCATAACTTATAAGTAGTTTAATTGCAAGTTAATTTGCACGTCTTATTCACCACTATCAAGAGCAAAAACGTTAATATTGATGTCAGGTGCGAGACATTTTTGAATTTGTAACGTGCATGGTGAATAAATAAATAAAGGGGAGGATGGCTGTGAGGAAAGCAACGCTTTCTGACCTTAGAGTTGCCAACGTCAAACGTTAACTGGAGGAAAGGGATTTATAAATTATTGGAAATAAAGCCGCGTCACAGTTTCGACTTAAGCAAGCCTTATTAGACGCTGGCGAGGATCTGGAATGTTTTTATTTTGAAATTGCGGCCGAATTGTCTGAGACGAACGTCATTAGATTTGAAACAGATTTGAACTCGAATATGAATAATATAAAATCATATTTTGACTCTTAATATAATAGTGGATATGAACTCAAATATGATTAATATATATAACAAAATAAAAAGTTTTGAGGACATTGGACGACAAAATGAGTCAAGTTAGAGCGGAAATCAACTAAGAAATGAACCAAGTCATAATAGAAATCGATGAAGCCCGAGAAGAAATTAAAGATGAAATTAATGAAGTAAAGATAGCACAGGACGAGATAATTGATGCTTTTGAAGAGAAAATAAAATAAATTGAAGGTTCTGAATTAAGATCACTTTGCGTGCTTGGAAAGCCTAACGAGGGCAGTAAAGAAAGTTAACAGAGCAAAGACCATTGTTGAGGGTCGACGTAATGAAGACTAAAATCCGGCCTCCAACGTTTGATGGTAACTCTTTTCGGACGAATTATTCAAAAAGAGTTTGAGGCGGCTGTTAGAGCAAACGGATTTAATTGTTGCTCTGCATGGCGATGCTCTCGATATATTACAGGCTGTGCCCATTACGGTCATGCTCATGGAGAAAGTTTACCGCACAGAGCTTCAGAATTGAGCACAAAAATCCTGCGAAACTCCCCAAGAATTTGAGGCAGACAGCCCGTCTTGTTCATATTTCATACTCAACAGCACCAGATGACTTCTTAAAAGTAGCTGTGCGAATATTTATTGACGGAATTAACGATAGGGAGACCCAACAAGCAATGAGGATAGTCAGACTAAAAACATTAACTGACGCGGTCACGCACGCACTGGAATTTGAGGCTGCCAAACGTCAGAGACGCAATATAAGAGACTCACGAACATTTGTTATATAAAATGTTAAGTACAAATTAAAAACGTTTAAAGTCAATGACCTTCGATTGTGACAGATACATAAGAATACAAACAGTCGCCTTAAATCTATGTAGTGATTGATTGTAAATACTGAGGAATACAATAAGGCACCCGAGTGGGGACGCAGTGGCTCAGCAGGTACAAGCAGTTGCCTCTGTCCTTTAACCGGCGCGCGGGGTTCGAGTCTCGTTCAATCCATGGTTGTGTGTGAATCTCCTAGAATAAGTGTATGTTAGTGGGCACAATAACCCTTTCAGGCTGCAGTCCCTGTAAATGCGCCAAAGAAAGGCACCCGAGTAAAACAACCGAAAAAATTGCAAACATATTGAGGAAAAGTAAAAAGTGGTTGCGCTGCCAGCTTTGTGGTAAGGTGGGCCATATTAGAAGTCTGTGTAAGAAACGACAAGGGGCTTTTGGGGTCCTGTCAGCAGGAGAACGAAAGCGGAATGATGGGGAGAAGCCTCTGTCGATTTCTAATGGTGCAGTTCAGGCCACGGAAAAAAGAACTGCGACGCTGACGCATGAATTCAATAGTATTTATGGAAAGGTGCATGTTTTTATTTTGGGCACAGACATGACAAAAATGATTGCGGGACCGAATGTTGAAGATAAAGGGGGAAAAAGTTGTTCTTGATGATCGAATGAGAGTAGCTCAGGACACCATCCTCTCAGACCGCAGTGAACTGGTGGTAGATGCAGTTTTTGATTACGATCTTCCAGCAAGAAGGGCCATCTTGATAGAACCAAGTAATGATGAGAAGAAGACCTGAGAGGGGATACTGATTGGGAAGACACTGGTTCAATCTGACAGTGTGGTAGCGGCCTGCGTGGTGACTGAGTATCCTTGATCATTGAAGAAAGGCATAATCCTCGGTTATTGTTTTTCGATCTCTTCGATGGTTCATCAAGTCGATATTATTCAGCCAAGATCAGGTAAAGCATACCTAAAAAATTGAGAGCATAGTCGCCACATCTTGGAGTGTTTTGAGCCCTAACCAACAGACAAAAGTTAGAGATTTGTTGAAAGAATCAAGACCTGCTCCAATACGACAAGGGTTCAAAAGGAAGGACAAATATTGAGCGTCTTAAAATGGGCACCGGCGATGCTACTTCTATACAACACAGTGCTAGACCACTGCTACTAGCCAAAAGAGAGGAAGCCGAGAAGATAATTTTGGATATGGAAAATGATGGCGTTTGAATCTTCAACAAGCCCCTGGGCTTCCTTAAGAAGAAAAATGGGTTCACCAAATTTTGCGTTGACTACCGTCGACTCAACGATATCGTGACAAAAGATAGTTATGCACTGTTGGGCATTGATGACACCGCTAGGCACCCTGGCCAGATTCAAGTGGTTGTTAACCTTAGATCTAAAGAACGGATATTGGCAGGTCGCAATCGCCCTAAAATACAAAGAAACGACAGATTTTTCTATTGGGTCTGGGCTATGATACTTCATAGTGATAATATTTGGATTTTGTAACGCCCTTCGAACTTAGAAAGATTAATATAGTGCTTAATGTGATATCCTGGAAAATATGTTTGATGTACGTAGATGACATCATAGTAACTGGAAAATCTTGGACATGTAGTCACTGATGAGGTATAGCAGCTGATCCAGACGAGGTTAAAAGCGTGAAAGAATGGTCATTACCAAAAGACAAGCACGGCGGTTAGAAGTTTTCTGGTACTGTACACTTACTACCGACGAGATGTGCTTAGATTTGCCAACTATGCGAAGCTTCTGACATAACTAATGGAAGAAGGCCGAAGTTTTGATAGGAGCGAAGTGTGTCAAGAAGTTTTCGAGAACCTGAAGCATGCCTTAATAAATGCACCAAGTTACCCGCAGTCAGAAGGAAAGTTTATTTTGGATACAGATGCGAGTAATTGGAAGCTACAAAATAGACAAAATAGTCATCGGCTCGACCGTGACGGCTCGGCTGCAACAAAGACGACGATTCCGAAATCAGCCGCAAAACCCGTGGGACGTAAAGTTCGGAAATTCGTTAAATATATTCATTTTACTGCAATTATAAAGAAATTGGACTTATTTTTTTACTTGGGGTATTAATTTATCTACTTTCAAAGGAGAATTATGAGTAAAAAAGAATAAAATCTTACATTTTTACTCAATTAGGTTTGTGGGTTGAACGGCGTCATTTTTTTTGAAAACTTACAAGCGATACTTTAAAATTAATTAAATAAAGCCACCTAATACCTACTTTACTTTAAACCAAGTGCTCCTACAGGTCCCTCATTTTCCCTTGTCGTAGCAAACATGTTTATGACTGACATTGAAATAAAAGCTCTCGCTTTCTTTTCTCTAGAACCTACCTGTTGGATAAGATACTGTTATTATTTGGCCTCATGAACAAGATACTCTTTTCTGATTTATTTCGTATCTATATAAACTTTACATTAATATCAAATGGAAGTCGAACGAAACAATTTCCTTTTTTCTCAAGCACATATAACAAAAAATTCTTACAACGACAGTTTCTATCATTTTGTCTATTGTTATCTAAACTCTAAATCCAACCATAACCCTGTTTAAATCCAGTTGCAAAATCTCTTATTACTAGATGGCTCAATCTTTCCGACACTAAGAACTGATAAGCTGAAATTACTACCATTACCAGAATACATAACAAATTTTATAAAAAATTCTTGTCCTACACCATCAAAAATATTAACAAAAGAAAAGTTCCAAAACTCGTGATCTTCCCTACTACATTAGTGAGTTCTTGCCGTATATTCGAGGTATTACTGACAAAATAGGCGACATACTGAACCAATAAAATATACAACCGGTTTTAATGACTAACAGTGAAATAGTTGGTTTCATCCGATTAACTAGGGATCATTACCCCCATGACCCAAGGAGTTTATGAAAAACATTTTGGTGATTGTGACAGAACTTTCATACGCGAAACAAATAGACAAATATCAAGCCTTAAATAGGGACATTTTTGGCTGTACGAAAGAGTAATAATTTTTTGCTACTGGCCAATCGTTATAAAGAAACTAGACATAAATTAATCTTTCCAATTTTAAAATACTCGCTCCAATTTCCCATCCCACGAACAGAATCATTCGTGAGACTATTGGGATAGAAAAACACCCTCAATGCTTCAGTACTGGAGATGATGGTCAACATTAATTTGTTGTTTGGGAACTGTTAATTATTGCATGTCGGTACTTACGTAATCAGTTCAAACTAACAAACATGTTTCTGCCAAACTTTCGTCTTCGGATTCAATAAATAGCCAAGTAGACCAAAATCCAAGTCATTTTATCTACTCATAGCTCTGTGGAGAGTAAGCAAATTGAGATTCCTAGTAATGAATTAGTTTCAATCTCTTGGTAATGGCAATACAGTGGATACCAAAACGTCGGGAACTTTCCAAAATCGGTGTGGTTCAACTGCAAGGGTAAATTTGCAATATTACTGAAATGTCATATACACATATACACACATACTGACGCACGCATGCCAAAAGGGTCCCAAAATATCTGAAGACGCCGGACTGGAACCTTCTGGAATGTTCGCCTCACGCGTGTGCGATAGCTGAATTTCTAGAAGGCATTGTGTCAGCCACCGAGCGTGATGGGGTGCGGATGGTTAGCGGCCGCGCTACGGGGAGCTTCGGAAATTCGTTATTATGTACATCTAACGGATGAGCTAAATGTAGATAGCTTTCGCTCATTCGATTTCTGTCAAAATTGGTGAAAATTTCGGCTATAATCGTTTTAAGTTGCATGTATCATGTAGTTTTAGATACTTTAGATACCTATAAGTGCTTACATAACTTTCGGAAAGAGGCTAAGGAACCAGAGGGAAGAAACCGTTTTGATTCAGATAAATTAAATAGTTTTTTGTGGATTCACATTTAACACTGATTATTATAATGATATTAGATTGGTTCTGTTAACTAGTCATGGATAGTGTACCTAATATTTTTTTATGAAAAATATGTTCATATACGTATGGATTAAATTTTATTCGGCTTAAAAAGAAAGTAAAATGGTAGATCAGGTAGTATATTTTGAGAACGCATTAAAGGGAAAAATTAAAAAGGAAAATGATAAATTAATAAAGGAAACGTGTAGCATAAAATATGCTTGAGTTGTTAATTACACAAATCG
The DNA here is from genome assembly GCA_036346155.1 of Sinelater perroti. Taxonomy (NCBI): domain Eukaryota; kingdom Metazoa; phylum Arthropoda; class Insecta; order Coleoptera; family Elateridae; genus Sinelater; species Sinelater perroti. The sequence continues at coordinate 4,991,886 of JARFIY010000359.1, forward strand.
ATCCAAGAAAGTATTGCCTTGAATTAGTTATATTATTAGTGAGATAGCAAATTTAATCATGCATATGACTTTATTACAGTAAATGCTTTTCAAGACGCCGGTATTGCATTCACAGGTGCACTTTCCTGCATTTTCATCGACATGGTTGCAGCAGCGGCAGCGGCCGACCACTTGATAAATGCGGTTTTGGTGAAATGGATTGTTACTTAATTAAAACTGTTTGGATGTAGCACTTCTGCAGCGTGATTTATTTGCGTCTGCATACTGAGCGACCCCACAGCAACAGCAGCTGTTAAAAGTCCACGTACCGAACCATTACTTTCGACTCGTTAGGTAATTCGCACCACATATCATGGGTTGTCAATTTCAAGCGCTATCGATCGCGTTGCTAGGCGTTTATTATTCGTAAATAAACACTTCGATGCCGCCAAATATAGGCGTGAAAAGCGCTGAATTCTGACGGCAAAATGGGCGACAAGAAAGGAGACAAGAAAGACGACAAGAAGACCGACTCCGATGAAGACAAGCGGCTCGACTTCCTCTTCAATTATCTGACCAAGTCCATGAGGCTGAAGTCGGAGAAGTGGACGAAGATGATTACAGCCGAGGAGAATCACGTGAGTGTTCTGTTGGTCTCGTAATATCGAAACGACTGTCTTAAAAGGGAAATCCAAATCAGGTCGATGGAAAGAAAATTGCCGTGAATATTATTTTAATTTGTCATTTACTGTCATAAACTGAAGTTTGAAACAAAATAATCCATATATTTAAAATCGCAATGAAAGCGTGTAAATTCTTTGTTTTTGCTGGAATTCTTTTATCAGTGTATTTGTGTGCAATTTATCATAATCTGAACGGAACAAAAAGGGTGGTGAATTTAGAATTCGAAGCATTTATCGTAAAAGGTATGTTTTATAATAGTTTTGTGAGATTTAGTTTAACCAGGCTACAAATCACTAACTTTGAATGTCAAGAATTGTAGTGCTAATCTTTCCAGGGGAGTTCAAAGCAAAATATCAGATGGCGATATATCGGTTCTATACAAATTTTCACTTTATTGAATAGACTAGCTGTTGGAAATTTATCCACTTTTGAGAAGTTACTAAATAAACACTCCTTTCGCAATAAAAACACTAGTAATTGCTCACTTCCAGATTCAGATGTTGAACCACTAACTTAAGATGAGGTTTTCTTAAGGATAAGATCTTTTAAGGAAAGCTCTGTCGAAAGTCTGGATGGAATCAGACCTCTCGCTCTGGTCATCACAGAGTTAAGTTAATACATGTCTTAAGAAGACTATATAACTTCTTACATAGCATGAAAGTCCAACAATAAATTATACCTATTCTATATGGAGCTTCATTATGTACTCTTTCTAAGAAGGATAGAGGAATCACATTAACGTTGGGGTTTATTTAAAAGGCTTACTTTTAAATTGGTTTGCAAATCTGCTCAATCTGATATGAGAGAATACTTACGTCCCTTACAATTGGGTTTTGTTACACGTGGCGGCTGTGAAGCAGTTGTTCAAGCCGTGATAAGTTTTTTAGATCATTATGCGGCTTTCGAAAAAACTATCCTTAAAGTGCACGTTAAGAACGCATTCGACTCTCTGGAAAGGAAGGACATGTTATTAATTGTCAGAAAGGATACCACATATTTACCCCTTTATCTACCAAGTTTATTGTGAATATTCTATTCTCGCACATGTACCACACTTTCTTAATTCTTCTAATGGAGTCCAGCAAGGAAATCCTGCCATCGCCTTTTGCTTAGGCCTGGACATTTGTGAACGTCACTTATGTCTTTGTGATTCGAAAGAACAATTTGGATATCGAAAGAATAACGATGTTATTAAACGAGTTATCCTTTCAACCGAAGCTTCTATTATCCGTTGAGCCTGCTGGCTGTTGTAGTAATGGTATGACCTTGGTGTCCTGGTAAAAAATAAAAGCCCTCGTATGAAACTTTACATGTAGTGACACGATGGCGCCCCTTATTTCGGACACTCTGTTTAGAAGATTGATTCTAAGACGGAATTAGCGGCTTCGAACAGGAAAAATAGAAATCTATTTCTGGATAAGGATACGCGTTCGTTCCTTTTACAGTAGAAATATTTGGGCACTGGTGTCATGATGTTATTTCGCTGGTTAATGATATCGGTTTCTATTTGAAGTTAGTCTCTGGTGACTCCCCCTCGTTCTCGTTCTTACTTAAATCAACGCATAGGTTTAGAAATCCAACTAAGGTAATAGTTTTTGTTATTGAGTACTATTTCTTCTTCTAACTCCATGGATGAACTATTGTACTTACAATAAATTATTATATTGCGTTGTCGGAAAAGTCGACGTATTTTTGGGTAATTTTCAAGACTTATTTATTAATAACATAACAAAGTTCAATCAATAATATACTGGCTACTTTGATTGATGACCTTTTGCCATCTTTCTGGGAGCTACGCTCGTAGAAGAACTGCTCTTTGATGGCCTCATCAGAGTCGAAAGACCTACCACCCAAGTTATTTTGCTAAGAGCGAAACAAATGGTAATCTTATGGGGCAAGGTCCGGTGACGACAATACACAACAGAATCGACCGTTTGATTCCATGGTAGCTCAAAAAATACCACACCCTTGTAGTCCCACCATATTGAGAGCATACCTTTTTTTTTGGTGAAGATCGGCTTTAGATTAGGTTTTCCTCTGAATTACGATTATTGACGTTCACTATTGTTGTAAACAAGCTGGTCGCTGGTCACGAGGCGCTTCAAAAACGGGTCGATTTTGTTACGATTGAGATGAGTATCGGCGATATTGATGCGGTTGGTGAGATGAACTTCTTTAAGTTTATGCAGAACCCATATATTGAGCTTGCTGATAAATCCCAGCTTCTTGAGATGATTGAGGACGCTTGAATGATGAAAAGTCAGTGCCTCCGCGATGTCACGAATGGTCGAACGTGGGTTTGCTTCAATCGGTGACTTTATTTGATTGTCATCAACTTCAACGGTCCTTCCGCTGCGAGAACCATCCTCGACATCAAAATCACCAGAACGAAATTTAGCGAACCATCTCTGACACTGACGCTCTTGTAGGACATTGTCCCCGTAAACTTTACGAAATTTCTCACAAGCCTGTTTTGCGTTCTTTCTTGCGTGAAAATAAAAAAGCTAAATATGCCGAAAATGCACAGTAAGAACTGAAGTACGTGACTAAATCAAATACTTATTTATTTCAAATGAAGTTTAAACTGTTATCTGTCAAAATATATAACACTTGTGCCAATTGTGATGACGTTTCTGACCTAAAAACGTCATCTATTGCAAAATCCGTCAGGATTTTTCTAACAACCCAATATATGTTTATAAATTAATAAACCAAATAAATTGATACTACATAAAAAGTTTTACAAGATTGTTTTTAACTAAAGTTCTTTGGTAGATATTCTATGGGCTTTGAAAATTGATGCGATTTTCAACAAACCAAATTTGAGAAATATTAAAGCTAGCCCTAAGAATATTTCTTTTGTAGAAATTAATAATGAAATTTTTTAACAATCCGGATATGCCAAGAATGATAATGATAACCAACATAGCTGGCCTGCTGCAACCCGTTACAGAATTTCCAAACAATTTAAAAACAAAATCGTGCTATTTTATTCGCAAGAAGAAGGAGGTGATAACGATGCAGAACTTTAGGGAAGTAGTAATGTTTGGAGACATGTCTCCAAAGCCAGTAGAAGAGCTAGCCGTTCTGCTGGAGGAAGTTTTCGTCCCAATTTTGACAAATGTTGGCAATCAGAGAGGATGGCCAAAGGTTGTAGCAGAGGATGTGACCAAACATGTGTATGCTTTCAGAAATACCGTTTACCAGGTAGTTAATTAGCCTGAACTAAACTTTTAGAGGCAAATATTTTGATTTCATTTTTTAGATTAAAGGGGCAATACGCAGCCAAACTTTTTTGCCAATGCCAGCTGGCATAGAAAGAATTTACGAGGTAGAGCAGCAATGTCGGCAAACTAAAGGCGAGGAAATAGACTTGCCGTTAAAGACTTCACTAGAGGGGGCCGTCATACAATGGGGATCGTTGTGTAATGATATACTGCAGCAATCTTCAACGATAGTTTTTGCCGGCGGCGTACACGCTACTCCTTTAGCTGAGATAGAATTTTGGAACGCTCGTTTAAATAATCTTGAATCTATTTATGATCAGTTAAGAGATCCTAGAGTGAAGAAAATGATTTTATACTTAGAGTTGACTGAAAGCACGTATCTAAGTTGCTTCAAAAAGACATTTCAGGGAGTAGTTGCTGGAATTCTAGAAGCTAGAGACATATGTCTTTACCTCAAGCCAATGAAAAGCCATTTTGAGAAATTCGAAGACAGTGAACTGTTAGAAAACGAAACTGCCATTAAACCTTTAATACATTGTTTGGGATTACTATGGGCAAATTCTCAGTATTACTGCAATAATGTCAAATTAATAACGCTATTACAAGAAGTGGCTAATATGATGATAAACGCTACTATTACTCAAATAGATCCGAGCGCCATATTTCAAACCGAAGCTGAAGATATGTTTCATAAGATGCAAAGTTGCATGAAATTATTGGAAAAATTTCTTAATAATTTCCACGAGGTAAGAGAAAATATTCTAGATTATTTCAAGTCAGAAACCATTAAGCCAAAAGCGTGGACATTTCATCCCAGAACTGTGTTCCAACGACTGTACGATTTTATGGATAGACTGAAAATTGTGATGTCTATTCTAGAGTCGGCACTAGAATTTCAAAAATTGGAAAAGGTAGAAATTGGGGGAATAAAAGGTCGCATATTATCTCAAAAAGTAGAAGAAATTCTCGAAGAATTTAATCAGGCCTATATTCATTTCACTAACATAACATATGACGTCCTTGACATTGAAGATTCTACAATAATCGGAGATAACGAAAAGTTTATGGTTAAGTGCAACGATTTTGATAAAAGATTAGCGGCTATCTTTGAACAAGTTTTCGATGAATGTTTTAATTTAGAGAGTATTTTTAAATTTATAAATATCACTGGAACATTGATCGAGAGACCAATAATCAACGCAGTCCTTTCTGAAAAGTATCAGAAAATAATAGATTTCTTCAATGAGGAACTGGATACGGTTAAAACAATATATGATGAAGGTATAAAATATGGCATCCCTATTGATAAGCATTATCCCCCTGTTGCTGGCGTGCTGTGGTGGTTACATAAGTTAAAACATAGAATTCTTAAACCGGGAGAAGATTTTAAACTTTTTGAGAACCCAATAGTACAATCCAATGATGCCTTGTATGCCTTTGGGAAATGGGAACAGATGTTAGCTATTATTAATGAGAAACAGAAGACTGTTCTTGAAGAATGGTTGAAATTTGTGCCGGAGCAAATAGCTAAAAGTATTGCTAAAACGCAACTTTTGCGTATAAATGATCTGCTAAAGTTAAATTTGGATAAAGAGTTAGTAGCAATTCTGCGTGAAGTTAAATACATGCGAATATTAGAAATTAGCGACATAGCTCCAGAAGCTGTAGCGCTGTTTGACAGAAATGAGGAGTTTGTTAGATGCATCATGTCGTTAAATCGCATAATCGAATGGTACAATCATTTAAAACTGCATACTCTAGAGGTCGAATACTCTTTAATAGAATCAGAAATAGATGAACTTGACATTGGATTAGACGAGTTTCTGATTTCGTTAACATGGGCTACTGATAGTCAGTATACGAATAAATTTGTACTTGTTTGAATTCTAAATGATTTTTAAATTTTAGATTTTGAAAAGATTGAAGCTATATATTACAAACTTAAACAATTATACGATCGCGTTCTAGAAGCACAATATAATATTTCGAAATTGGTTGAGGATATGAACGCCTGGGTTTTAGAGCCGCTATTTGAGAGAAAAGATGGTAATAAGAAATGCATTCTGCAAACAGAAGATCGCGCCGAACGCGTTCAGAGGCGATATGACGTAATTACAAGTAGTTCTAGAAAAGCTCAAGACGCTATTCAGAACAACTACAGATTGTTCTTTAATATTACAGAAGATTTGGAAGAAGAGGAAGAAGAAGAGGTAATGATAATTAATAATAATTGTTACAATGTACAGTTTTTTGTTATAGGAAGACATGCCGGCAGAAGAAATACCAATTCCACCATCGGCACCGGTAAAAGGTGCAAAAGAAAAAGGCAAAAAAGGAAAAACTGCTGAGAAAGGAGAGAAGAAACCAGAAAAGAAAGGCGGCAAGAAAGCAAAGAAGGGCAAGAAGAAAGCGGAAAAAACTCAAGAAGAAATTGAAATGGAACTGCAAGCAGAAATGCTTGCCGCAAAGGCTGCTGCCGAGGCAGAAAAAATAGGCGCACGGCAGCTGCAATGGCAACCTTATGTGGATTATGTTGACAATTTGGTATCTAATAAATTAATTGATGCCGTTGTTATCAGTTTGAAACTGTTCGTTGTTGAAATGGATATTGCAATGAATCCAAAACTGGAACCATTATTCGAACTTTTATTGCAACTTCATGATCCTAATGTCGTCTACGTGCCGTCAGCCGATCCGGGGGACCCGGGAAATTTTTTACATTTTGTTCAGTCGCTGTTGGACGACATTATAACAATGGGCAAGAAAATGGAGAGGGTGTCAAAGATTGTAGAAGAACTGGATTACTGGAATGATGTTAACGATGATGACGAAGTTAAAGAAATGCGAAAAGAAATTCTTCAAAAAGTTACGTCTGGCATGGAAGAAGCTAATGATTATCTGGGAAATTTTGAAGATTATGCTTATTTATGGCTTGACGATCGCCAAGAATTTTTACGTCAGTTTCTGTTGTATTCTCGGTTACTTACACCAGATGAACTGGAAATTTTGCGCGACGAAACCGGACCTGGAATCAAAGAAAATCCCCCAACTATACCGCAGTTTAAAGAACAAATTGACTTTTATGAAGACTTGTATAAGAAAGTTGAGCAAATTGAAACTACAAAGATTATTTTAGGGTGGCTACGTATCGATGTGCGACCATTAAGACAAGCAATATTAAATACAGTTTGCAAATGGGGTAATATGTTTAAACAGCACTTGTTCGATCGCGTTATTAATAGCATAGACGAACTGGAATCGTTCATTGAGGAAGCAATTGCCGGGATGCAAGTTCAGTTGGCAGAAGACGATTATGAAGGGTTGTTAAAGGTGATGGGCTACCTCTTTAAAGTTAGGGACAGACAACTCGCTACCGATATAATGTTCGATCCTTTAAAGGAAATAATTACCTTATTAAAAGATTATGGAGTAGAGTTTTCCGAAGAAGTGCACGTGCAATTGCAAGAACTTCCTGATAAATGGAATCATTGTAAAAAGGTAATTTTAAGAAACGGATGTAATGTACAGATTTTCATTTTTTAAATTACAGGTTGCAATTTCGACTAAGCAAATGGTGGCGCCATTACAAGCCACTCAAGTTACTGCAATCAGAAGACGTATCGCTTTATTTGATGTGCGTCAGAGCATGTATCGCGAAACATTTAAGAAGATGGAGTTCTTTAAATGGGGCTGTAAGAATGTTTATCATATACTGGATAAAGCAAATCAAGAAGTATCTGACTTGGAAAGTGAATTGGACAAGTTAGGCGAACAAGCCAATTTGTTTGAACTACAGCTGGCAGAGTATAAGCAGCTGAAAATTAGCAGGAAGGAAATTAAGCTAGTCAAACAGTTGTGGGACTTTGTCAACATCGTTATGTCATGCATGGACGAATGGAAAACAACTCCGTGGAAGAAAATTGACGTGGAAGGTATGGAAATGGAGTTGAAGAAATTCGGACGTGAAATTCGAGCAATGGATAAGGAACTTAGAGCTTGGGATGTATATATTCAAATGGAAGCTACCATAAAGAATATGCTGACATCATTACGAGCCGTCACGGAACTTCAAAATCCTGCTATTAGAGAGCGACATTGGATACAACTAATGCGTGCAACTAAGGTAATATTTTATTTATTCTTTGGATATTTATAACAAACTTTCTTTCACTACTTATACATTAATTTTTTTTAAATTCTACATGCTGCTAGGTATCAGAAAGATTACCACGATATGATGTAAGTTTTGTTATTCCAACACTTATCGTTAAAATTCATTTGTAATTTTGCTACTTTATCTTTCATATTTTTAATTTGATTAATCTTATTTCATTAGGTCAAGTTTGTCATGGATGATTCTACAACCCTGAACGATCTTTTAGCGCTAAATCTGCATGAATACGAGGAAGAAGTTAAAACTATAGTAGATAAGTCTGTAAAAGAAATGGCAATGGAGAAAGTATTAAAGGAACTAAATCAGACTTGGACCGGAATGGAGTTTGAGACTGATACGCACGAACGGACCAAATTAAAATTACTGAGAGCTTCTGAAGAAATGATAGAAATATTAGAAGACAATCAAGTGCAACTGCAGAACATGATGACATCTAAATTTATAGAGTTCTTCTTTGTCGAGGTGTCTGAATGGCAAACTAAACTGTCCAATGCCGATCAAGTGATACAGGTATTCTTTGAAGTGCAACGGAAATGGTGTTATTTGGAGAGCATATTTATTGGATCCGAAGATATTAGAAGTCAACTACCAGAAGATTCAAGGCGGTTTGATAGAATCGATAGAGAATTCAAAGACATACTCTCAGATATGGTAAGAACGTTAAATGTGATTAAAGCAACTAACAGGGCGGGTTTGTATGAGCGTCTCAATACTCTCTTATCTGAATTACTACTGTGCGAGAAGGCGCTTAATGATTATTTAGAAACGAAACGTCTTGCGTTTCCACGTTTTTACTTTGTATCGTCTGCAGATTTGTTAGACATTTTGTCAAATGGTAAATCAGCCTCCAATGGTCGCTCGTCATTTAACTAAGTTGTTTGATTCTTTGGCAAAACTAAGATTTGTTCAAGAAGGAGGAAAAGATTCTAAACGAGCTAAGGAAATGGGTTCCAAAGAAAACGACGAGTGGGTAACCTTCGTGCAACAGTGCGATTGTAGTGGGAAAGTAGAGGTTTGGTTGAATCGCGTTATTGATGCTATGCGTAAACTTTGCATAATCTGTTTGGAGAAGCTGTGATAACATACGATGAGAAGCCTAGAGATATGTGGATATTTGATTATCCTGCCCAACCTGCCCTTTGCGGTACTCAAATTTGGTGGACGACTGAAGTAAACTTGTCTTTGCTAGACTCGAAGAAGGGTACGAAAATGCTTTAAAGGATTACCAAAAGAAACAAATCAGTCAATTGAATGCCCTTATTGTTTTGTTACTTGGCGATTTGAGTGCTGGAGATCGTCAAAAAATTATGACCATTTGCACTATAGATGTGCATTCGAGAGACGTAGTTGCAAAAATGATACAAGTGAAGGTAGAGAATTCTCAGGCCTTTCAATGGCAGAGTCAACTTCGTCACAGATGGGATACTAAAGTCAAAGACTGCTTTGCAAATATTTGCGACGCCCAATTTAAATACCAGTACGAATATTTAGGCAATACTCCACGATTAGTAATCACACCATTGACCGATCGTTGTTATATTACGTTGACTCAAAGCTTACATCTAATTATGGGAGGAGCTCCAGCAGGACCAGCCGGGACTGGAAAAACTGAAACGACCAAAGATCTAGGGAAAGCATTAGGAATGATGGTTTATGTTTTCAATTGTTCGGAACAAATGGATTACAAATCCGTGGGAAATATTTATAAAGGCTTGGCGCAAACAGGCACATGGGGTTGCTTTGATGAATTTAACAGAATATCTGTTGAAGTATTGTCCGTTGTAGCTGTTCAAGTCAAAACTATACAAGACGCCATTAAGGGCAAGAAGATCAAATTTAGTTTCTTGGGAGAAGAAATTGCTTTATTTCCAACGGTATGACTCTTATATGTCTTATGTATTTGTGCATATATATGAAATGTATATTTTAATTTTTAGATTGGAATTTTTATTACGATGAATCCTGGATATGCAGGAAGAACAGAACTTCGGAAAACTTGAAGGCATTGTTTCGACCATGTGCAATGGTCGTTCCAGATTTTGCCCTTATATGTGAAATTATGTTAGTTGCAGAAGGATTTCAGGAAGCTAGATTGCTAGCCAGAAAGTTTATTACATTGTACACGTTATGTAAAGAACTGCTGAGTAAGCAAGACCATTACGATTGGGGTTTACGAGCTATAAAATCTGTGCTGGTAGTAGCAGGTGCATTAAGAAGAGGCGATCGACAACGACCCGAAGATCAGGTTCTAATGCGAGCTTTGAGAGATTTTAATATTCCTAAAATTGTAACAGATGATGTTCCTGTATTTATGGGATTAATCGGAGATCTGTTTCCTGCTCTTGATGTACCAAGAAAACGTAATCCCGAATTTGAACGTTTAGTTAAGAAGTCGGCCATAGATCTTAAACTGCAGCCAGAGGAAGGATTCGTGTTAAAAGTCGTGCAGCTAGAAGAGTTGTTTGCTGTTAGGCATTCTGTGTTTGTATTAGGGTTTGCTGGTACAGGGAAAACCTGTGTATGGAAAACGTTAAATAAGACATATCAAAATCAAAAACGAAAACCCTTTTACAATGATTTGAACCCCAAGGCTGTAACAAACGATGAATTATTTGGCATTATCAATCCTGCTACTCGCGAGTGGAAGGACGGTTTGTTTTCAGTAATAATGCGCGATCAAGCAAATTTAACAGGGGATGGTCCAAAATGGATAGTTTTAGATGGCGATATAGATCCAATGTGGATTGAATCATTAAATACATTAATGGATGATAATAAGGTGCTTACTTTAGCTAGCAATGAGCGCATTGCTTTGACAACCCATATGAGGTTGCTGTTTGAAATTGCCAATTTGCGAACTGCTACTCCAGCTACTGTTTCAAGAGCTGGCATATTGTATATAAATCCAGCTGACTTAGGTTGGAACCCATATGTTGCTTCATGGATTGATACTAGAACTCAACAAGCTGAAAAGGCAAATTTAATTATTCTCTTTGACAAATACATCCCCCCTTGTTTAGATGTTATTAGGCACAAGTTGAAAAAAATAACACCTATTTCTGAAATTGCTCACCTGCAGATGCTTTGTTTCCTACTAGATAGTTTTCTCACGCCCCAAAATGTTCCACCAGACTGCCCAAAGGATTGGTATGAAATCTATTTTGTATTTTCTTGTGTTTGGGCGTTTGGCTCTGCGCTGTTTCAAGATCAAATAGTAGACTGGCGCAATGAATTTAGTAAATGGTTTATTAATGAATTTAAAGCTGTAAAATTTCCCATTGGAGGGAATGTATTTCAGTATTATATCGAACATGAAACAAAACGGTTCTTACCTTGGTCTGATCTTGTTCCTAGTTTTGAACTAGATCCTGATATTCCTCTGCAAGCAACACTGGTTAATACTGCTGAAACAGTTCGAGTTAGATTTTTTATGGATTTGTTAATAGCCAATAGACATCCCGTAATGCTTGTAGGTACGGCAGGAACTGGTAAAACTGTCATTGTACAGGGAAAATTAACTACTTTAAGTGATAGCTACGCTGTAACAAACGTACCCTTTAATTTTTATACCACTTCTGAAATGTTGCAAAATATTTTGGAAGGGCCACTTGAAAAGAAAGCGGGTAGAGTATATGGACCTCCCGGAAATAAAACTATGATTTATTTCATCGATGATATGAATATGCCAGAAGTAGACAAATACTTTACTGTTCAACCTCACACATTAATTCGCCAGTGGATGGACTATCAACATTGGTACGATAGACAGAAATTAACTCTTAAGGATATCCATAACGTGCAGTTTATTTCTTGCATGAACCCGACAGCTGGTTCATTTACGATCAATCCTCGTCTACAAAGGCACTTTTGTGTTTTTGCTATTAGTTTTCCTACCCAAGATGCACTTCATCATATTTATTCATCTATATTTTCTCAACATATGTCACATACTGCAAACAAGTTTCCAGTTGCAATTCATAAACTTGCTATTCCTATTGTAAACGCTGCGCTTAGCTTACATTTGAAGGTATCTCAGACGTTTTTACCTACTGCCATTAAATTTCATTACGTTTTCAACTTGCGAGACTTGTCCAACTTATTTCAAGGGATGCTGTTTGCAACAGGAGATGCAATAACTAATCAGTCTGATCTAATTCGTTTGTGGATGCATGAATCGTACAGAGTGTATGGCGATAAGCTGGTAGATCGTAGAGATAACGATAATTTCAACAAATTGGTTATGGAAGTGGTTAAAAAAGGTTTCGAAGAACTAGACGAAGCAGAAGTAATGGCAAAGCCACTGTTGTTTGTCATTTCGCAGAAGGAATAGGAGACCCTAAATATCAACAAATAAAAGAATATTCAGTTTTATTTAAATTATTAGAAGAAGCTTTAACGGGATATAATGACTTGGTGGCAGCGATGAATTTAGTTCTTTTTGCCGATGCCATGGACCATATTTGCAGAATAAATAGAATTATGGAAGCTCCCAGAGGAAATGCTCTACTTGTCGGGGTCGGTGGATCAGGCAAACAAAGTCTAACTAGGCTAGCAGCTTTTATTTCCTCACTAGAAGTATTTCAAGTGCAACTAAAGAAAGGCTACAACATAAATGATTTAAAAGTAGATATAGCAAAGATTTACATAAAAGCTGGGATGAGAAATATTAGCACAGTTTTCTTAATGACTGATGCTCAAGTCGCAGAGGAAGCTTGGTTGGTGGTAATAAACGATATGTTAGCTTCTGGTGAGATACCTGGACTTCTTCAAGACGAAGATATAGAAAATATAATAGGAGTACTTAGAGCAGAGGTTAAGGCGGCTGGTATTGACGACACCAGAGAGAATTGTTGGAAATTCTATATAGAAAGGTGTAGAAAACTTCTTAAAGTAGTGTTGTGCTTCTCCCCCGTTGGCTCGACATTGAGAATAAGAGCTAGGAAGTTTCCAGCAGTGGTAAATTGTACAGCTATAGATTGGTTTCACGAATGGCCGAAAGAAGCATTGGAATCTGTATCAGAAAATTTTTTAAGAGAAATAGATACACTTCCCGAACCACTTGTCAAATCTGTATCGTCATTTATGTCTTACGTACACGGTGTTGTCAATAATATGTCCGAAGTTTATTTATTAAACGAAAAGAGATATAATTATACAACGCCAAAAACGTTCTTAGAACAAATTGCACTTTATTCAAAATTATTGACTGAAAAAACGAATTTTATTGAAAATAGCATAACTCGTTTAGAAAATGGTTTACTAAAGCTTGCGTCCACGGCCGCTGAAGTAGATGGCTTGCAAGAAGTTTTAGCTGTGCAAGAGGTAGCGCTAGCAGAAAAGAACGCGGCTGCTGATAAACTCATTGTGGTCCTTGGTGCCGAAAATGAGAAGGTCGAAACAGAGAAGAACATCGCAACAGAGGAGGAAGAAAAAGTGCGGGGAATTGAGGAAGATGTGATTGTTAAAGCTAAGATTTGCGCCGAAGACTTGGCAAAAGCAGAACCCGCCTTACTTGCAGCACAAGAAGCGCTGAATACGCTAAATAAAAACAATCTCACCGAGTTGAAATCTTTTGGCACACCTCCTCCCGCAGTCGCAAATGTTGCCGCAGCGGTGTTGGTTTTGTTTTCACCTAAAGGAAAAATACCTAAAGATAGAAGTTGGAAAGCGTGCAAAGTAATGATGGGCAAAGCTGACGAGTTTCTATACAATTTAATCAATTATGACAAAGAAAACATGCTTCCTGAGGTAGTAAAAGCTACCCTAGAATACCTAAAAGATCCAGAATTTGTTCCTGAGATTATACTAGGAAAGTCGATAGCAGCCGCTGGACTTTGCGCATGGGTTATTAATATTTTGAGGTTTTACGAAGTTTATGTGGTGGTCGAACCCAAGAGAAGAGCTCTTGCAAAAGCAAATCAAGAGTTGGCAGATGCTAGAACAAAGTTGCAGGAATTAAAGCAAAAATTACAAGTTTTAGAGGATCAGCTAGGAGTGCTGAAAGCCGACTTTGAGCAAGCAACCGAGGCTAAACTAAAATGCCAAGCGGAAGCCGATGCTACTGCACTAATGATAGATTTAGCTAATAGACTTGTTAATGGTTTAGCTTCTGAAAATGTTAGATGGCGGCAATCTGTTGAAGATTATAAAGCTTCTGGTATTACTATGCCCGGAGATGTATTGCTTGTAACTGCGTTTATCTCGTATGTGGGTTGCTTCACTAGAAGATATAGGGTTGAAATGATGGATCATTTCTGGTTGCCTTTTCTTCAAACGTTGGATCCTAAAATACCCATGAGTGAAGGTTTGGATCCTCTGTCACTGTTAACAGATGATGCACAGATAGCGAAATGGAATAACGAAGGACTGCCTACAGACCGAATGTCATCCGAAAATGCCACTATTTTGACGAATTCGGCTAGGTGGCCTTTGATGATAGATCCTCAACTGCAAGGCATCAAATGGATTAAGAATAAGTACGGACATGACCTTACCGTGATAAGATTAACCACAAAAAATTATTTAGACACTATAGAAAGATGCATTTCAAACGGTAAGGTTATTTTGCTGGAAAACATAGGCGAAACTGTGGATGCCGTTTTGGATCCGATATTAGGTCGTGTACTTATAAAAAAAGGACGCGCAATTAAAATAGGGGATAAAGATGTCGATTACGATCCCAGGTTTAGGTTAATTTTACACACAAAGCTAGCAAACCCCCATTACAAGCCTGAAATTCAAGCGCAAACCACACTGATTAACTTCACGGTAACGCGTGATGGGCTAGAAGAACAACTCTTGGCAGAAGTGGTAAAAGCAGAACGACCAGATTTGGAGCATTTAAAGTCTAGTTTAACGAAACAGCAAAATGACTTTAAAATTACATTGAAAACCTGCGAAGACAACCTTTTAGAGAGATTGTCATCAGCAACTGGAAATATTCTCGGTGACGTAGCGTTAGTGGAAAATTTGGAGAAAACTAAAAAAACTGCTGCTGATATTGGAATTAAAGTAATCGAAGCTAAAGCAACGTCAATAAAAATCGATGAAGCCAGAGAACAATATCGACCAGCAGCGATCAGAGGGTCTTTATTGTATTTCATTTTAAACGACTTGAATAGAATTAACGCTATATACCAATTTTCCCTAAAAGCTTTTACCGTTGTGTTCCTAAATGCCTTGGCACGAGCCGAACCTGCAGAGAAATTAAAAGATAGGGTGATCAATTTGCTAGACAGTATAACTTTTATGGTTTTTATGTATACAAGTAGGGGCCTTTTTGAATGCGACAAATTGATATTTTTAGCACAAATGACATTTCAAATATTTGTACGTGATGGAGATATACATGCAGACGAGTTAGATTTTTTATTACGTTTTCCGGTGGTTAACGTTACCTCCACGCTTGATTTTTTGTCAAATCTCTCTTGGGGAGGAATTAAAGCACTGGCGAACATGGAGAATTTTAAAAATTTAGATAAAGATATAGAAGGCTCTGCTAAGAGGTGGAGAAAATTTGTTGAAAGTGAAGTGTCCAGAAAAGGAAAAATTCCCCGGGGAGTGGAAAGGCAAAACATCTCTTCAGAGACTCTGTATGATGCGTGCTCTACGACCGGATCGCATGACTTACGCAGTTAGAGGCTATATTGAAGAGAAATTAGGAAGCAAATTTGTAACTGCTAGGGCTGTAGCCTTTTCCAAGTCCTTCGAAGAAACCAGCAATGCCACTCCTACATTTTTTATTCTTTCCCCAGGTGTTAACCCTCTTAAAGACGTGGAAGCGTTAGGAAAGCTTTTAGGATTTACTTTTGATGCAGGTAATTTCCATAGTGTTTCTTTAGGCCAAGGCCAAGAAATTGTTGCTGAAAATGCAATGGATATAGCAGCAGAAAGAGGAGACTGGGTTATTCTGCAAAATATTCACTTAGTGTCAAAATGGTTGGCTAGCCTAGAGAAAAAAATGGAACAATATATAGAAAATTCGCATGCAAATTACCGTTTATATTTGAGCGCAGAACCATCCGGCGATCCTCACGAGTGCGTGATACCGCAAGGAATATTAGAGTCTTCAATTAAAATCACTAACGAGCCTCCCACGGGAATGTTTGCTAATCTCCACAAAGCTCTAGACAATTTTAACCAAGAAACTTTAGAAATGTGCACCAAGGAAGCAGAGTTCAAAGCTATTTTATTTGCTTTATGTTACTTTCATGCTGTAGTGGCCGAAAGGCGAAAGTTTGGTCCTCAAGGGTGGAATCGAAATTATCCTTTCAATGTCGGCGACTTAACTATAAGCGTAAATGTTTTGTTTAATTATTTAGAAGGAAATACTAAGGTTCCCTGGGATGATCTGAGATATCTTTTCGGGGAAATAATGTACGGAGGCCATATCACCGATGATTGGGATCGTAGATTGTGCCGAACTTATTTGTTGGAGTACATGCAGTCGGAATTATTGGACGGGGAGTTGTCGTACGCTCCTGGATTTTTAGCTCCACCTAATACGGACTATGTAGGTTATCACCGTTATATTGACGATCGCCTTCCTCCGGAATCTCCTTATTTGTATGGTCTTCATCCAAATGCTGAAATTGGTTTCTTGACAAACACATCTGAAGTTTTGTTTAAAACGATATTTGAGTTACAACCAAGGGATACAGGAACTTCTGCTGGGGGTGGAATATCAAGGGAAGATAAAGTGAGAATGATGATTGATGATATTGTGGATAAGCTTCCGGAAGGATTTCCGATCGCTGAGATGATGGCAAAGGTGGAAGACCGCACTCCTTTTATTATAGTAGCATTTCAGGAATGCGAAAGAATGAATATTTTGACTAGAGAAATGAAGCGCTCTCTTATAGAGCTCGATCTGGGATTGAAAGGCGAATTGACCATTACTTCAGATATGGAAGTGCTGGAGGAATCCTTGTTTATGGATCAGGTGCCCAATACTTGGACAGTTAAAGCTTATGCTAGCCTGCTTCCGCTGGGGCAGTGGTGTGCGGATTTATCGTTGCGCATCAAAGAACTGGAAGGCTGGGTGACGGATTTCACGATGCCCCCGTCCGTGTGGCTAGGCGGCTTCTTCAACCCTCAGTCGTTCCTCACGGCTATTATGCAGCAGACCGCTCGCAAAAACGAGTGGCCGCTAGACAAGATGTGCCTGCTAACAGATGTCACCAAAAAACAGCGCGAGGACTTCACCGCCGCCCCACGAGAAGGCGCTTACGTTCACGGGTTATTCATGGAAGGGGCGCGGTGGGACATCCAGAGCGGCAGCATTGCGGACTCTAAATTGAAGGAACTGTTCCCCGTAGTGCCCGTCATTTTCATAAAGGCCATCACGCAGGACAAGCAGGATTTACGGAATATGTACGACTGCCCCGTTTATAAGACGAGGATGAGGGGGCCGACGTTCGTGTGGACATTCAACTTGAAAACCAAGGAGAAGGCTGCCAAGTGGACTCTGGCGGGAGTCGCGCTGCTGCTGCAAATTTAGCATTACATGGGAAGCCATAGGGCGGTGTCATAACGCAATATATTTATGCTATTGCACAGATATATGTTTGTATTATTTGTAACTGTGGCCGATTTTAAATGTAAATATATTTTAGAAAACAGTTATTTCTCTAAAATTTTAGCTTATATATAAAACTATGTACCTAGTTGTTACATATATAATAAAATATTTTATTTTTATTTAAGATCTAGGCTATTAATTAAAGTTTAAAATATGCAGTAGAAATATATGTAAATAATCATGGGAAAATAATTTTTATTTATCATCCATTATTATCAACAATAATTTAAAATGACTGGTGTAATTATTCTTTAATACAGCTGTGCGTCTTGATTTACGGAGTTTGATTCTTCTTAGGTCATCGTCGTTTTACATAGTCTTTTGTTTTTTATTTATATTATTAGCAATGATGTTAACTACGAAATGGATTAGGATTTAGTTTTTGGATATTATAACCGTTCCCCGTTTTTAAAATGCCAATGCCAGATTGTGCTTTACTTTTAGACACAGAAGTACTAATTTTGCCATAGCAAAGTTGCAACTAGGAAAAAGCACACGGAGTACGTGTCTTGTGCTTATAACTGCTTACTATTTCTGAGATTAGTAATTACATCTGGGGCTTGGTACAAAATAATTTGAAACAAAATTTGCCCTCTCCCCAGATATCTTCCTCCTAAGGATATTTGGATATAAATTGATTGCGGAGTGTCATTTAAGAGTAAAGAGCGGAAAAAGGCAAGAAAAAAGTTCAAAATAGCGCAAATTTTGCCAAAAAATGCAAGAATTTAGAAAAAATGAAAAAATGTATTATATAACGAGTTAGTTAAATCAATTAATATTAAAATTATTGTTTTACGTGACTTTTGTGTTAAGAATTACAATTTTGATGAAAATCTGAATTTGAACGAAGGCATTTTGAATAAAACAAAACATTAATTAAATCTATTATTGAAAGTCGATTATTGTCATAGAAAAATTGGTGCAATCTTGCAAATAGTTAAGATTAATAAAACAATACAAGTAAAACTAAGTGTTTTTCAAAGTTTTCTAGAAGTAAATTAAACCTTTTGTCGACAAACGTGTTTAAAAATAGAAAACTAGCTCAATATCTACTGATGTAATTGGAGCATATTAAAGTTTAAGAATAATATTTGTTTCTAAATGTGCCTGATTCATGTTATTTTTGAAGTTTCCCACAAAATTGTTAGAAACATTTCTTAAAAGTTGAAAACCATTATTTTTGATCACGAAATTAACAATAAATTTGTTTCTAAATATAAGTCATTCAGCTGTGTTGAGAGTGTGGCGTCGGTACCGGGATACCGGTGGCTATATCCGCCGGAAGCAGAGGGCCCTAGCTGCGTGACAACGGAGAGAGGTAATCGATTTCTTGTTTCAATATCCCCCAGAAATTGACATATGACTGACGTTGACCTCAAGCAAGAGCTGAGCGTAGTCAGAGGTGTAGTCGCCAACGCTTGGACGGTGAGAAGAAGACCGAAGGCAGCCAATCTGACCTCAAAAAAGGCACCTACGAATCCCAAACTGACTGCAGTCCAAAAGCAAAGGAGACTGAAATTTGCTTGCGAACATCTTGATTGGGACCTTGTCAGATATTATTCACCGACAAGTCCAGGATGTGTTTACATGACAACGACAGGAGACGTTGGGTCTACAGAAGGCTCATTGCTGTATTTAAGAAACTATGCATGTTCTGGACGGGCATTTTTATACACGAAAAAACTGAGTTGTTTTAACAGCGAACCGCTACATCAGGGACATTTTAGAGTAATATGTCCCGTTTGGAGGATTTGTTGGTGAGGACTTTATGTCAATGACCACTACCTATCTAGCTGGCGTCGATATGTAAAAAATGGGCTGGCGTTCATGTAGTCCAGACTTGAATCCAATTGAGCGAAAAGTTGAATCCGCTTAAGCGAAGAGTTCGGGCTAGATATCTTACACCAGGGAGCGTGATGGAACTTAGAGTGGAGTTGATTGAAGGGTCGGAAGCAAGATAGCATAGGAAAAGTCATCCGATCCATGCGTAATCGCTTGGAAAATGCGATTAGGAGGTAGGTGGCAACACCATGTATTGAAAAAATTTATTTCAACTAATAATTTCATTTTTCCCTTTAATAATCACCTTTTTCCTTTCAACTCTTTTGTGTTACACATATTCTTAAGCCCATAACTTTGTCAGAACAGGTGCGATTCCAATCATTTGAAACCACAGTTTTTAAGCTTTACTTGGTATGCTGTTGAGGCAGTTACGGTGATTAATTATACGTTAAAACTGCAAAGTGCACATGGCAACATTATATATCAAAATGAGCATTATAACATCAGGATGACTGGTTTCAACTTTAAAATTTTTTAAATTGCCTTGAATCTTGAAAATAAAAAAGCAAACAGTGGGAAAATGATTCAGCTCAGCAAAACTTAATTAATTAATTGTGCAAAACTAAAACAAAACCAAGGCGATAACTAAAAATATAAATTTAGTTGTGTCTTTAAAGAAGTTTTTAAAATATTTTAATATTAAAAAATTTACATGCTTTTAGGTTGATGTTCTACATATTGAATTTCTCCAACCCCATCGATAGGTGGGCTAGCTATGATCCAGTACATTTTAAGAAGTTTTAATCCAAGATGGAGTATTTTTTTACTATATGAGTCTTTCATGTTAGACACCTATCGCTAAGTATTTTATATTGTCTTGATGATGTATCGGTGTGGTATTAAATATAATTGGCATGCAGGTTTTCTTCCGAAAAGTAAAAGTTATTTGAACCGATTTCGTTTCGTTCATATGTATTCCCCAAAAGAACTGTTTATTATTTTTTTTGAGATTTTACTGGAGTATGACTAATGCAATTTTTGGATCGTTATGTTATACCAGAACTGCAGTGTCATCTGGATATTTAGTTATTAACATGTGTAGTATTGTTGGCAAGTCCGCTATGTAAAGATGGTGTAAGACAGAATTTATAATGTTGTTGGGTACACCTGCTTGGATTGTTCGAATTGATTACTCTACGTCTTTAAATTTAACATGATAACTTCTTTCCGATAGATGTATTTTTAGCAGTTCGTAGAATTTAGATGGTAGAGACTTCTTAATTTTGTATAACAACCTGATATGCCAGACCTTATCCAAGGATTGGCCAATGATTTTTCTGGTTAATTTTTGTGGTTACTCTATGTACTCGTTCTATCATACCATGACCTTTCTGAAAACCAAATCTATGTTTTGCTATGATATTTCTTTTTTCTAAGATTGGTTTTAACTTTTGGAGAAGTATTTTTCAAAGCCTTCCTCTGTTTTTCAGGGTTCGGTATTATCACAATTTGTGCAGCTTTACATTTATTGTCCTGGGAACGTTTTAATGCAAATATTGCATTCATTATGCAGGTAATAATTTTTATTGCATTCTCTGGTTGTTATTAGGTCGTGATTTGGAATTTTTAAATTACGATTTCTGTCAACGCTTGTGACGACTAAATTGTGCTGATTTTATAAGATGAGTGATGTTGCTAAATTTATTAAGAGTTTTTTCTTCTGCATGATAGGATCCGACGTAGAGTTGAAATACTGATAAATAATTTCCGAAAGTACCCGCTTTTTGTTGGTTTGTTCTTGTTCAGGTTCTGTCACGTTTTCTAATAGGTACAACTGGACGATTTGATGCTTTTATTTTGCTGATAGCTTTCCATAAAGAATAATCTGTGTCCTTAGTTTGCCAAGTATTTTTCACTCCTTGGTTTTTAAAGTTTTTTAGGAATTTTCTATCCTAAAACTTGTTGGCCTTTGTATTGTGGCGTAGCTTCCAAAGCTGATTTCTGTATGGTCTGATTAAGATACTCATGGCTCTGGATAGTTCTTTTTCTGTTTTTAATGAGATACCTAGTTGTAGTCTTCTTGTAACTAATTTCCTGAAATAGTTGCTTTCAGTGTTTTTTGAGGATGACGTTAATGGTTTTTGAATTTGTAATACTTCTGTGCTGTATGTGATAAATACTGGACAGGTTCCATCTAAATTTAGCTCTTAAATAGTTTGATGAAATTTTCTTCGCGACATAAAAGTCTAATAAGCCTGAAATCTGATGAAGGTCTAATAGCCAAAACGTAGGTTCAAGTGTGTTTCAGTAGTGTAAATCGTGTTTTTCTGTTATTTTCTACAGTTCCCTTCTTTTAGTTAATGTAATTTTGATTCCTATATTTGATTTTTGTAATCTCCACTAGCTATGAAATAGGGTCCAAATATGTTAAATAATAATGCAATTTGGTGATTTCTAAAATTATGCTGTAGAGGAAGCATGCAAACGAGAATATGATGTATTTGTGTTTGTCTGCGACTATAACAGTAGTATCTTGCAGATAATTTGTAGATTATAATGTTTGATTAGGTTTTTATTATGAGCCCTGTTTATGCACGAGCAGTACCATTTGAATGAGACATCGTATATACATATAGAGTACCTTGGCATCAAATAAGAGTGTATACTGGAATGAGCTTTAGATATTAACATAATATTCATGTGATGTGGTGATAAAAATGTCTATTTCCTGGCTATGTTGGGCAAGTTCGTTGACGTTCCATAGCGCAATTTTAAGATGTTGGTTAAAAATGTTGACATTTGTTGATTTTTTGCAAATTTTTTTTCGTGTGCATTTAAGATGGTGTTGGAAGAAACCAAACGCCATGCAAGAGATTTGCGATGTCGAAGGCGAGAGAACTGTGAGCCAGCCGAAAGTATCAAGATGGTACAGATGTTTAGAATCCGGCGATCCCAGCCTTGAAGATCAACTTCGTTCTAGTTGGCCGTCTAAGTTGAACAATTACAATTTATTGGCAGCTTTGGAAGATCTCTTCGAGATTTCATCTCATCAAGTTGTGCTGAATTATCTGCATTAGCTGAACTTTGTACACAAGAAGCTT
This sequence comes from Sinelater perroti, assembly GCA_036346155.1. Lineage (NCBI taxonomy): Eukaryota > Metazoa > Arthropoda > Insecta > Coleoptera > Elateridae > Sinelater > Sinelater perroti. Next base: position 5,014,413 of record JARFIY010000359.1, read on the forward strand.
CGGTAAGACCCCCATGAGCTCACCGAAGCGCAGGCCAACAAACGAGTTAAGATTTGCTGCCAGCTGCTCAGTAATCTGTTGAATTACCGAGTCTGGAAGCATATCTCAACTTCGAACGAGAAGTAGGTCTATCTGGTCAATAACAATCGTCAGAGGTGTTGGGTTTCACGAGGCCTAACACTAGGAATAGTTGTTAAATATTATTGATTTTTCGCAAATGGGTTAGAACTTTTTGGGCAACTTTTATTTTACTAATCATCTTTGTAAGTAGGTTGAGTATTGTGTTTAGTTATTAGTGGTTCTAGTTTGTTATCTATTTGTTGCTGAGGTGCAGTTTGTGAATTGTTTTTGATTGTTTGTCACATTGTGATTTGATCTAACTTTTGTTTTATGTATGACACCCCTTGCTGGACAAAGTTGGTATGAATATCTGATTGTATTGAACGTAAGGGATGATACTGCTCTGTATTTCCTTTGCGACTAAGCAGCCTCTATAGCTGAATGGATGATTGTCCTGAGAGTTGATATATTTTATATTGTTACATTTGACTTACTTTAGCAGTTTTTTGTTGTGTTCGACTGCACATCTGACGCAGTTTTTTGAGTAGCTGTATCATTGACATTTTTAATTTAAAATTAAATTCTGTTCTCTTAGAATTTTTTAATATGCTGTTTTTAGCTCGTTTGTGTTGTTCTCATCACATTTATTTTTAGGTTACTTATTATATTTGATGCTCATAAAAGCGTTGAGCGTTATTTGGGGTTTTAAAACAAGATGCTGCTCTTTTATTATTAGATTCTACTTTATTACTTCTGTGTGTAATGGGCTGTCGATGTAGGGAAGTTGTCAAGAGCGATTTCTCCGCTGTCTTCGAATCAAGCGTACGGGTGAGTTTGAATCTCTCTGGAAACTCGTGGACGAGTGTGAGGTTCCATTTGTAAATAGTATGTAAGATGCCGTGGTGGTTTAGTGGATAGGTCGTTAGACTACGAAACTAACACTTGCTCACCAATTCAATCGCTGGGATTTTTACGGCTCAGCTCAACTCAGGCTGCAATAAATGAGTACCTGGACGTCAAACTCTGCGGTAATAACAGGCGGTCGGTACGTAGCGCTAGCTACGTTACTACCTTGTGTACAGTAGACTCTAGATTGTAGCAGACCTATCCTGTTATGACCCCATAGGCCTTCGTGGCCTATTACGAGGAACTATTATTATTATTATTATGTAATGTTGCATATTAGTAGCTCATAATCAGCTTTTGAGGTTCCACTGCCAGTAAGTGCGCCCCATCGAAAAAAAGTGTAATAGGCATTATAAAGCGTGGCAGCAACTTTACGTTGTAAATATTAACATGAGATACTTAAAAAAGCAATATAGAGTACCCATCCAGCAGAAAAAAGTGTATATGGAAAATAGTACCAATAACAACTGAAGCTTGTTTGAATTACGTTACGCCTAAGTGTTTTACGCAGTATTATAGAATTATAATTATATGTAAGGGTACCTTTAAAATATATAACACATAAAGTATAACACATAATTTATAAATGCATGTGAAACAAGGAGATACAATTAAAGTGAACAATTATATTAAAGAAACAAATGCAAATTTTACGAGAGATATCTGGCAGAAGAAAGACTTAGGGAAGGGATGTGTCAACAAATAGCTTTTGTTTTTGTAGATATAATTACCGTAGTTTAATACAAAACGGTACTGAACTTTTTTTTAATTTTAAATACTGCACATTTACAATCTGTTGAACATCAACAATAAGTAAATAGTTTGGCAATATCCTGTAAAAATAAAATCCAGTGACTTCATTCTTGCTTAGTAAGATCGAACTGCTTGGGTGCTGAAGAGGTCACAAATTACACTGATCACTGAAATCGTGGCTTTAAGTCTAATGGATCGTATCTTTTTAAACGTTGAATACACTGATTTTCAAGCAAATTTGCTGTTAGGATGTTGGGGTGAACACTAAGTTTTCTTAGATATGTTGCACTGGCTCTGCGAATTTCCTCGTGTACGGTTGGGAGAGGAAGATCCTGTTGAAGAACCCATTTGGTGACATAACGTGGAGCGTCAGTTATCGTCCTTATGACTTTATTTTGAAAGCGTTGAAGGATTTCCAAGTTGGAATTGCTGGCCGATTCCCAGATTTGGAGTCCTTATGTCCTTATAGGTTTGATGATCGTTTTATATAGTAGCAACTTATTTTATATATTATTAATTAACCAATACATTTGTCGGAATTTGAGCCCTAATTGCATTAATTTTTTCATTATGTGTGTTTTACATGTGAGGCGTCTGTCCAGATGAATTCCCAAGTATTTGACGTTATCCTGTTGTGGAATAGGTTCTGCATTAAGCGTCACTGATGGACAAGTTTCTGTCCGTAGTGTGACGGTTGTTTGTACGGATTTTATTTTGTTAACCTGTATACGCCGTAGTTGTAGCCCGATATGTATTTTATTGAGAATGATTTGGAGGTAGTTAGAAGTTACACGAGGGTTTGAGTGTGATGCCAGGACTGCTGTATCATCAGCATAGGTGGCTGTGAGTGTTTGAGGAATTGGGGGCAAAACTGGTCCTAATATAATTCCTGTGGCACTCCTGAGTATATTGGATAGAGGTCAGTCAATACTTCTCTTAGTTTGATTTGGAAAGTTTGTCCTTCTACGTATGACCGGATAAGTTTATACATTTGTGGAAGATCCCTTCTAATTTTATATATTAGTTCCGTGTGCCAAAACGTTATCGAAGGCTTGTCTAATATCGAGGAATACAGCAGTGCAGTATCTTTTAAGATTCAAGTCGTGGTTTATTTTTGTTACTATTCGATGAACTTGTTCTATTGTACCGTGTCCTTCCCTGAAACCAAACTGATGTTGTGGGAGTATATTTCTGTCTGCAAGCATGGTTTGTATTTTTTGTAGAAGCAGTCTTTCGAATAATTTAGAGACTATAGGTAGCAGACTAATTGGTCGGTAAGAGGTAATGTCCTCTGGGTTCTTTCCGGGCTTTGGAATCAGTAGTTGCCCAACTTTCCACTGTTCGGGAATATTTTAAGTCTTAGAGCTGCATTGAATATATATGTAATTAATTTAAAGCCATTTTCTGGCAATTGTTTTAATAGCCCTGCCGTGAGTAAATCATATCCTGGTGCTTTATGCGGATTAACACTTTTGATGGCAGTTATTACTTGTTTGACTTTTACAGGCTTTAGAGGAAGTTCTGCTTCAAGTGGTTCCGCTAATGTGTAATGAATTGTTTGTTCTTCTTCCACTGTGCAGGTTCTGGGTATTGGCTGGAACACTGTAGACATGTGTCTTGCAAATGCTGTTGCTTTTTCTTCGTCACTTCGAGCCCAACTACCATATGAGAGTCTGATTGGGGGTATAAATGTAGTTGGTCTTTTTAATTTCTTTGTTGCTCTCCAGGGTGAGCCATCTGTGGCTTCGTAAGGTTTTAACTAGATAGGTAATTTTGTATTTCCTGACTTTTGTGCTGTTTCAGGAGAGTTTTTAAATTTTGGGTAGCATGGTTAAAATTAGTTTTGTCTCGTGGAGATCTACTGTTTTACCAAATTCGTTGAAGTCTTCGTTTTTCAGCTATTTTCTGTTTAATAAACAGAGGGCAACGGTCAAGTATACCCTGTTCTTAGTTGTCAGGAGCTGCTTCCCAGGCAGGATCCTGTAAGGTTTGGTTGAGATGTTCCACTGCATTGAATAGATCAATGTCCGTTTTCAAAGGAATGTTTAATTTCACCTTTTCTCGGATAATCTCTCGAAAACGCTCCCAGTTTGTTCGCTTACTATACAAAGTGGGACGGGTAGTTCTTGTTGGTATTTTTGCGCTGTATGTAACAATTATCGGGGAGTGGTCAGATGAAAGGTCTATATTGGATCCAGCTTTGGTGTATCTATCAGATATTCCTTTGATTGCACAAAAATCCAGGAGATCAGGAAGTTTTCGTCGATCGGTAGGCCAGTAGGTAGGGTGACCTGTTGATAGGCATTGAAGATTGTTATTCCCAATGGATTTCAATAGCTCTCTGCCTCTGGTGACCGTAACCCTAGATCCCCAAGTTTAGTGTTTTGCGTTATAATCTCCTCCTGCTATAAAGCGGGTCCGAGCGTTTGGAAGAAGTCGGTGAACTGCTGTTTAGTTATGTTGTGCTTGGGCGGGCAGTAAATTGCAGAGAATACTATTTTCTTGTTCTGTTCTTATACAACTATGGTGGTAGCTTGTAAGTGTCCCTGGTTATATTTGGGAAGTTCATAGTGCTTTAAAGTATTTTTAACTATGAGTGCAGTTCCTGTGTGAGCAGTGTTGTCTGGATGATTGGTTGCGTAGATTGTATATTTTGGTATTTTCATGTATGTCTTGTGGCTGAAATGTGTTTCCGATATCATCATAATATCAATGTTGTTGTTTATGGGGAATTGTTTGACTTCTAAATTATGTTGTGCTAATCCGTTGGCGTTCCAGATTACGACTTTTAAGGTGTTGTCCATTATGATTGAAATTTGCTGACCAGAGCTGTTAAAAGATTGAGCATAGTGTCCATTCTTTCCATCAGTTTGACCATCATTTTTTCTAGATTCATATCTGATGTAGGTGAATTGTCTTTGTTATTATCTTGTTGCTGAAGTTCTACAAAGAAGTTTTGTGATTCTGTGTTTTATGTTACGAATGTTCAATACTTGATATCCGTGATTTGTAATTTCTGCCTCTAGTTCTTCGAGGTCGGTTGAGAAATGCATGTCTCGCAGTACCACTTTATATTTTCTATCGATTTTATTTTGAAACGAGTGGAACTCTGTATGTTTGTCTTTTAATATTTTAACAATGGTGTTGTAATGTTCGGCTTTGTGGAGCTGTATTTTGATTTGCGTGTTTCCTATCAGTTTGAGTGTGTATTGATCTTTTACTCTTTCTTTTAACATGTTGATAAGGGGTTTGGTATTATTAACTTCGTAAACCAATATTGGTGGTGGTTGTACTTCTTCCGTACTGGTATTTTCGTTACGCTCTTCTGCGAGAGGCTGATATCGGTTTGAGGTTTCTGTAGCGTTTAACCAGTAATTGTCTGTTTTCGTTTGTTTCGAAAGCCGATGTATGTCATTATCAGAGCGTTTTGTCTTTTTTGGATTCAGCGTTTGCCAGGAATCGTCATTATTTGTTTCCATTGGAGTGATTGCTGAATGTTGATTTGTGTTTTGCGGTGAATAGTTTGGGAAATAATGCGGCGTTACTTGAACTTGTGGCTGCGGTTGCGATTGTCAGACTAAGTATGGCTGTTGTAATTGCTGTATCGGTAAATTTTGTTGAAATGTGCCTTGATTGATTTGTTGGTCGTACGTCACAGGTTGTTGATTTTGCGGGTACTGATACGCCTAGCATGGCGGCATTATTTTTGTGAAATATTATTAAATGTAAATAAAAATTATAGCTGACTTTTTATTTTAAATAGCACGGGCGGCCGGCGTCGAACGCCTCGGGCACCAATATCTCGAAGCGCACACACGTCCGTTGCTTTCGAAATATGAGTGCGGAATGTATAGGGGAACAGCTTGCAAATTGTCGAAAAAATGGAGAATAGTCTATTTTAAAGAAAATAATAAGCCGTGGAATTAAAAAGCTTTTTGATATAAACTATAAATCAAAACGTATCACAGTTTAAACTATATTTGTGAATTTTGATTTTATATTAAAAACAAATTTATGCATGTTTCTGGCTTTTGTTTTTTACTTTCTATGAAACTACAGTTTTAAAAGCAGCTTAATACATGCATTTGTTATTTGACTTAAAATACATATGTTAGTAAATATATCAGCAAAGAGGGTAGTTTGCTTAGTAAGGTAGAAGTTAATAAATTTATTTGAATGATTATAATAATTGTGGAATTTTTTATTATTAATTATATCGCTTATATTAAACTTCATGCATGGCGCTAATAAAACACATAAATATTTTTTTTATCATTATGTGGAGAATAAGTGTAGGTATAGTAAAGGTTGCTTGTATTTAGATTGAATTTTTCTTAAACATCTTAATTTGCAATAGTTTATCAAAATAGTGAAAGAAACCTAGTTATGTAACATACTATAATCTTTGTTAGAAAAGTTTTAGGACTAATTTTTTTAATTCTTTACCTGGGATATACAAAACAAGAAATAGTTGTTATTCAGTCTCCTGATATGTGTTCTGAATAGATATGGTCTTGAAAGTGTTTTCATGTCAATTCACCAAGTAGCAGGGTTATGCTTAGCCACTCACTGCTTGGGTTATCAGCGGATTTAGTTATAAGTTACACGAGTGATGTGGTGACTTGTTTTGTCAGAATCAAGAAATTGTTCAGCAAAAATTTGAGGTAGCTGGTTTACATCTTTTGACGTTTAAATTGTCCGTAAACAGAAACAAGTCACTAAAACCGCGCTTACAAAAGCACTCTTAAGCATGAATTTTTATGGTATTTTACTGTACATTGAAAAATCTTATTTCTTTTTGAAGACCATACATTTAAAAAGGACAAACGTCTCCAGAAAGGAGATGTGAAAATAACATTATCTAATCTCAATCCAAATGTTCCTTTGTCCACGCCAGTCGTTTTTTAGGTGCTTTTCTGGTAATAAAGGTCTCTTCAAAGTCGATCGAAAAGAAACGTTTTTTTATGTAGACGATTTCGTATTGTATTTAGCGAGACTTGAATTTCTTTTATGTGGAGTTTTGTCTCCCTTGTCTCCAAAGAGACGTAAGATCGGTTTATCCTTCCTTGTTGTTGTGACGGGTCTATTTCTTTCTTCGGTAGAGCGTTTACATTTACAATCTCCAAATATCTCTTTGCACACTTTAGAATGAATGCCTTCGACTTAAGCATATATTTTGCAATCGCTTTATATGTCAGTTTCGATTCTTTCGCATGATTCACTAAAAACATTGTCTCGTATCGCTTCGGGAATTTTGCACTTTTTGTACAGAAAACAAATTTGTTGACGTAAAAAACACAATGTGTCAGCAAACTATGTACTGACCGTATTATCGAGTAATGTATTTGAATGGCACACAAAATTTCGACAGGGCAAAAATTGAGTGCAAGATGGTACTAGAATCGGTCATCGGTCAACTACACATGGGGAACGCGGGATACAGTTACTGCATCGTGTTACTATGAGCATGATTTTAAAAGAGCTGAAACTGAATAGGGATGTGTGTCACTAAAATTTTTGCAATAATTTAGAGAAACAGAATCTTAATACAAGAATAATCCCTCCCACATTGAAAAATGAACAGAAAAACAGACTAACAATTGCTATGGGATTGTTTCAAAAGGGCTAGAATTGATTTTATATTTGTGTTAAATATAATTTTTGGAAATGAAAGCATAACTCTCAAACCAAGAGCCAAGGTGCCGGATAGTGAGTTTATGGTTCACCAGCTTCAAAGAAGTGAGACCATAATTTTTGGAAACAAAAATAATGTTGATTGCATTTTCTTATATGAGAGATTTGGTGTACCATGAATATCTGCCTGTAGGATAAATAATAAATTGTGGGCATTTGGACAGTGTTTGTTATTACTTGACAACGTAAGGTTCTATATTGCTGTATTAGTTTAAGAATATCTGAACAAACATCGATTTATAAGAAGGTGTGACGAACATTAGTGAACACTGCGTGGTATGTGCCAAATGTGGTAATCCATAAAAACCTAAATATTCCAACAGTGCGTGAAGTGATCACAAAACTAAGTATAAAATATAGTGATGGGCTGCAAACTCACCCAAATGAACTAATAATCACTTTATTTGAAGAAGAAATGAAAGACTAAAATGATTTAAAACATCAGACCTGTTAGCTAGATTTACTTAAACTAGAAGATTTTGCTCTGTTAAATTAAAGTAACTACTTTCTAAGGAGGTTTTTCGGTAAATTTCAATCGAATTTCACAAAAAATGTTTTTTGCTTTTTACAATCCTTGAAGGGTCTAGAATATGCCCTTAAAACCGTCTTTCGATATTCGAATTAGTTTTGAGTGAAATCGCATTTTCAATGTATAGCTGCACCGGCCGGATTAGACGCATTGGGAGCGCAGGTATACGGGCCGCTTGGAAGTTGATAAAACATGTTTCATGGGTATATAACCGATGTATTATATATTTAAACAATATATGGCATCATTTTTGAGATTACTCACAATACCAATTGTCACGTAGAAAAACGAATGGGATTTCGACTAGTGCGTGAAAAAAAATACAAAAGGCACAGGAGGAAAAGGAGCTGGAAAATTGACGGACAAGCTAATAAAAGAACTAACAGTATATTATGACTTAGAAATAAGAAGACATCCTGATTCAGTCAAAGAGATGAAAAAAGCAATCTGGGCAACATTTAAACACAAATCTTCAACCGATGATAAGCCCCAACACGAATATTATCCCGAAGGCGAAAATAAGCCTGCTATTTTATCTGAAGTACAACAAGCAATCAAATCCGTTTACGAGGCACTTTCGGAGGACGATTTGTTAGAACGGTGCACCGGCGGAAACACTCAAAACTGTAACGAAAGTTTGAATGGTTGCGTCTGGCGTCTCACAGCAATCCGAAAACCGTTGAACTTGCCATCAATATATATATATATATATATATATATATATAATTGCTCGAAATCGAAATCGGCTTGCAAACCAAATGTTTTGCCTCGAGCAGTGACGCGCGCTGTGTACGCGTGTTCAACATCCACTCGTCAGCAGCGAGGAAACGGGCCAGAATGGAGGAAATAGAGGAGAAAAGAAAGCAGAACGAACTGTTTGAGAAAGTAGAAGGTTTTTTGTATGGCCTTGGAATAGCTGATTAGCGGTAAGTTAACAAAGAGACTCTTATCAACAAAATAACATTAACAAAAACTTTAAATGCGTTTTACTCGAAGTTACGCGCTACTGTTGACGCATGGTACGGAGTACCATAAAGAAATTATTAACTGAAAAAATTTGTATATATAGTCCAAAATATGTATTATCTGATAACAAAACCCCCAAATTGTGTCTTTTATATTTCCAGTAAAAAACAATTACGAAAATAGGCTTATCTTCAGCTCGATTTACCGAAAAGCCCCCTTAAATAGTAGTCTTATGTTACAGAAAATATCTCACTTCACGTAATAATATGTAAAACATACTATTGTTACCAGGTCGGGCCCCGGGCGGTGATAAATCGGGCGTCGGGACGCTACGACTGGTAACGTGTGGGACACGGAAGGCTAAAAAAAGAAGCGTCGTTTCCAACTTACTATTAGGATTATATTTACAATCTTACAGAACTTAACCTACCTTATGCTAACCTATCAACCCTAGCTAACTTAACCTACTTAGTTAATGTACAAGAACTTGACCTACGACTTAATTTACGCTCTGAAACGGGCCGAGCATCGGGGCCGCTGGAGGAGCTAGGCAGCGAGCAGCAGGGGCGGTAGCGCAGCTGGGCAGTGTGCAGCAGGGCCGGTGGCGGAGCCAGGCAGCGAGCAACAGGGACGGTAGCACAGCTGGGCAGGGTGCAGCAGGGCCAAGCAGCGGGGCCAATGGCAGAGCTGGGCAGCGAGCAGCAGGACCGGGAAGCGGGTAGCAGAGCCGAGCAGCAGGGTGCAAAAGAAACCAAAAGGGACTCACCTGATGACTATTGATGATTTCTTCTTAAGGGGCTGGCGACTCTTGGCAAATGCTTTGGTGGCTCAGGTTTTAAGAGCTCAGCTTGTGCCCCACTCTGCTGGCGGGGTGCAGAGTTTGATGCGGGGTTTCTCCAGGATTGGTGGACGCCGAGGGCGCCTTTGCGCTGGTTGGAAAATGCGCCGGCGCCTTTGCTCTGGTTGGTAAATGCCGTGGCGGCTATGGTCGGCGGCGTTCAGGTCGATTCTAAACCGCTTGGCACGACGCGGCGCGGTAGGTCAAGGACCCGGTGTTGCACACGGCCCCACAAAATCGGATCCAGGTAACATTCCTTTTAAAATTATAAATTCCAAACAAGGACCCTGGTGTTGCACCGGTCCGAAAAATTCCGGGCCAGGTAACATCAGCCCCGGCGAAATCGGAGACAGGTAACACTATGTACTCATTCCTCCTTAATCTGGGGAGATAGTACGAATATTGGAGATATTTACATAAAAAAACATCATTTAACGAATTTCCAAACCTCTATGAGGATACCGATGTATTTCGGAGTTCGCGGTTAATCACCGTTTTTGTTACAGCTGAGCCGTCACGGTCAAGCAGTGAACATAATGCCTTTCATGCGGGTAGCCGCAGTGCTTGTGTGAGGACTCATACAATACTGTATTTTTCACATATTTGCCAGATGGTTCCAGTAGGGTCCAGAACAGGTGATGACTATAAATGGTACGCAGCGGTTCAGAGAGAGCAAGTTTAAAGTAACGAAAACGAAGTGAACTTTGTTAGTGCGACGTAAATTGTGTTATAGATAAATAGAGATATAAGGTGTGATTTTATGTTAGTAATTTCTTGCGTAGAGTACATCAATGTTAATAAGTAATTCAATGTACTGTAAGTAAAGTAAATAAGTAGTTTAAATAAATTTACGCATGTTACTCACCATTGCTACAAGGATGGATGTTACAATCATATCCCAGCTTTACCATACTTTCAATTTTTATCTGATCTATCACTGAGTGATGTTCTTTGTTTCCTCGAGTAAAAATGCTGCTGAAAGGAAAGCGTTGGCACTTGTGCACAGATAACTGAAACCGAGATGATTATTGGACATTAATTGGTAAATTGAATATATAATTTTTTATAAGCATGGAATGTTTTTGAAAAAGGTAATATGTATAAAAGTAAACTTCCTTAAAATTTTATAGCATACTAAAAATAACGTATATTTCCTTAATATCAAACTTTGAAGTATATAAAACTTATATTGCATTTGCTGTGTTATATTGAGTAACTTAGGGAGTATTCACATTCTTAATCAATACAGCGCAGGTTTGCTGGCTGTGAGAGTTCATAAGATAAAACAATACCTGCACGAAACACCAGCAGCCCCGAACTTTGCAAACTTTTTAGTTTTTAGCAAAAACGACTTGCCCAGAAGCAAACAGAAGTTTAAAATGAAACGACAACAATCTAGGCAGCCTCGCCAGTCCCAGTTGGGGGCAGACAACTCGGAAAGGGGCCGCCGCGCGCTTAATTCCTGACGCAAAAAGTGTGCAAAATTTTGGATGGTCCAGTGAAAGGCTCGGGAAGGAAACGGGGTGATTGTTTGCAACAAGGGCCGTCGAATTACAAACGCCGGAAAAAATATGCGCGCAAAGTTTGATTCATCCGGCCAGAAGGATCCGGCCGCAAACTTCGCAAAGCCGGGAACAACGAAGTTCCTATAATCGCATTTGTGTTCTTAAATCAATTTTCGAATATAGGAGAAGCTTTCCGCCCTAAGTGGGAAATTTTCGTCGGCCGGAAGGAGGCACGGCAAAATAACGTTAAGTCAGAATAAATGCATATTTCGTTTCCATTAATTACTCTTATTCAGGACCCAAAAATTAATTTACGCGGCATGTTCGTTTTCCATTTGTCCTCTGCATTAACAAGTTAAATATGGAGAGCGCAGCTATTTTGTCTCTGAAAAGTTTCGGCTTCATTTTGATATTTATGATTGAGGCGGCGACGTGAAGCACCGCTTTTCATTAATTTCCTTTCAAATAATGAAATTATCAATGTTGCTTCACGACGCAAATGATTTCGCTTGCTTTTTGTTATTCATTCAAATATAAATGCAAATTATGGATTAATAAAGCAATACATTTGTACTGAGCTTGGATGTGAAAAGTGAGGGTTGATTATACGCTACATTTAAAAATACAATTGTGGTGGTTTGATGAGTAAATGAGTTCGGTATTATAACCAGTAAGGCTCAAAGTTTAACCTGCTTACACCAACATTATTCCAGGTTCGTAATTCCTTCGAGGTAGTGGGTTCTTTCGTTTACGGTTTGTTTAGCTAGAAAAATTTTAAGTTTCAGGAACAGACGGTAATTTGAAGTAGCTAAACCGGGCGAACAAGGTATGTATGCAGTTAGCTTAAACTTATTACTCTTGTGCTCGTAGTACAATTAAAAATGTGAGCAGATAAAATAGCAAATCATTTTAAAAATGCTTGGACATTTTTTCATCTATTATTTTCATTTTACTGATTGTTCAAGTTTTTGTGCTATAACGTTTTAACGTTTTTCGAGAAAAGGGTGGGATTGATATATGCGTAGGAGGTTTAAATGGCACTAATCTGTTTCTCTTGTAGATATTCATTAAGATGAATCCTTACATTAAGATTTTAGTTGGAAGATATTTTAACTAAGATCTAAATGTATAAATGTTTCCTCTAAAACATACTCTAGAATATGCGTGCTGTAACGCATTCCTGCAGCCAGATTAGCAGCTTTATTTTTGAGAAAGAATGGTTAAATTACATTGCAAAATTTAAGCTATATTTGTGATCTCTGATAAATTCAAAAGTTCTTTAACTGCAAAATACATATTTTAATATGTCAACTAAGTATAACAGTGTGTGAGTTATTTGATATTTCATACAAAGATAAAGGTGCAATTTATTAAAAATTAATATTTTTCATTATTTTGACAATAATAAACTTGATAAGCGAATGAAATAGAGATAAATTCTCTAAACAAATCATTTAATATTTGAATAAAACATTTTTATTCGGAACAAAGGTAATAACATTGTTTTATGAAGGGTTGACTTGAACTACGCTAAATCTTCATTTTAAGAAATATTTATATGATGATTCAATCAAAATGTAGCTGAAGCAATCATAGAGGAAAATGGAAACATAAAAATTATAAAAAAAACATATACTGAAATTGAAAAAACAGAATGGAAAAGAAGAACAAGAGTACTAGAAGTAGTGACAAACAAAGCAACATAAAAAAAAACGAAAATTGATTAAAAATGTGGAATCCGAGAACATTTAGGATATAAGAATAAATGAGATTTTTAACTAGATGTGAAGGCTTTCGCGGCCTGTGTTCTGATGCATCGTGTGGTTGGTTCTCGGGTTATAAGGCCGTGATGAGAGTTTAGAAACTTGACGTATCGTCCACAACTGCGGCGGACATCTTCAGAAGAAAATCTTTAAAAATTTAAGTGACTGTTCCGTGCGTATTCGCTTTTATACTCGTGCGAGTATGGTAGGGTTGGTGTTGGGAGGAGTTGGCCCTGTAATCACCAATTACTCTTTGGAGAAATTTGAAGAGATCGTCTACAACACAGCACCTTTAAAACCCTCGATATGGTTAAGATACATCGATGACACCTTTGTAATATGGAGACACGGAAAGGAGACTCTACCACAATTTCTCATGCACTTGAATTTTATACACCCAAGCATACAATTTACCATGGAACTAGAATCGAAAGATAGGATTGTTTTCTTAGACGTACAGGTGTTGAGATCGGAGAATAGACATTTACAAGTGACAGTGTACAGAAAACCCACGGATACTGACAGATACCTTCATAAGCAGTGGAATCACCACCCAAGTCAAAAAAGAACGCATCTGAGAAATATGGAATCCCTATCAACATACAGAAAAATAAACTGAAGGGACGACATACGAATACAGTTGGAGGGCAAAACATTTTCAGCAAAGATGAATAATCATTCGTTGACCATCTGGGCAAAATGCCGAAATTTGGCTTTCCTATCGGCAAAACAGACTTCAGAATGATCGTCAAGTATTACCTGCAATCCAAGGGTATCATAATTGCCGAATTCACAGATAATCTTCCAGGAGTTGACTGGGTTAAAAGATTTTTGCGAATTGTCAGTTAAATTCGCACAAAATATGAAGAAAGGGAGAGCCGGGATAACAGCGACAGGCCTTTCCAATAAATCAGTGAACTTTAGCTTTGTTGGACAAGCGTTTATAGAGTCACTCACTGCAAAGAGAAAAGAGATTATTAATGAAGAGCGGCCAAAGCAAAAGAGAACAAAAGTATTAGTTTCTCTTGGTCAGAGTATTACTGCTACGGACGTAAGTATTATATTAGGTGCACCGCCAACCTCGAAAAAAAAACTACTAAGCAGAAGCAAATAAGAAAGATCAATGTCACACTTGAACATTCATCAGGTAGTGACGATGTCGACTAGAATAAAATGGTACTGGATTCTGACGCTATGTTTGAATCATTCTCAGAGTTTCACGTCTCTGATATTGACGTCCCAGAAGATATGAAGGTTACGTGTTCCGTTAATGATTATGTTATTGTGCTGTACAATGATGCGAAATACCCTGGTTTGATCGCCGAAATCAATGATGATGATGAACAAGCAATGTGGCCGGCTAAAAAGGACAAGATTCAGTACACCTGAGATTGTGTTCTTAAAAAATTAATGCTCCAAGACCTATTTCGTCCAAGAGGAGCACCTACTTTACAGTTCCACAATTAATGGATATTTCATGTTATAAGATTATTGTATTTTGTCATAAAAAGTTTATTCGTTCCTATTACTAGGTACCATTTCTGTATGCTATATCTGTTTTTTTTTAAATTTTTATTTGAATAAAGTATTTGAAATATTTACTTTTGTTTTCTTACTTTATAACCGACACTAAACACTTTTGTTACCAAATTTTTTTATTTTGACTTTTTCTCCGATTGAATGGGCTGACATTGTCCCACATTAATTTTTGGCATTAAAACACCTCTTTTTTGAACGTGGATCAAAGTCGCTCCATTCCCTATTGACATTGTCTCACTTTTCATTTTTTTGCATATTAAAAAAATAAAAAATTGCGAACATGCACTTTGAACGTTTTAGAATATTCTAAATAGTGTGATTAAACCTATATTAAATTTTTAGATGTCAATTTATATATTTTTAAAGAGTGTTGAAAAGAAAAAACAGAAAAAACTGAGACAAAGTAATTCCGGTTTCGGGATATAACACTGCTAGACAGAAAAAGAAACGAATGGTTAAGGGAAAAAACAAAGGTCAGAGATAAAAGGATAATGGAAAGGACAATATCACTGTTGGATGAAAAAGAGCCCGAAAAAAGAAGAAAACGAAGAGATGTAATATGATTTACCATTTGGTCTGTAATTTGGTGTTGGATTATTTCTGGTATAATTTTTTTTCAATAGACGCGTTCCATTTTGTAGTTTTTTCTGTACGCGTTTATAAATTGGATTATTGTTAAAATGATACAAGTTTTTACTAGTATCTATTCTCTACAGCACTCTTTTGTGAAGGACTTCGGTTTTTTGGAATAATTTTGTGGACGTCTTAAGCAAATAATGGTGGTGAATCTATTTGAAATAACATTTTAGATTTTCTGTACTTCAATTTGAAGTATAATTCTCTTTTTAATCTGTAATTGGCTACTTCAAAGATTTTGAGTGAATTATGGATTATATGGTACATACGACGCCTATATCGACAAGAATGCCTCCACCTATAGTGGTAGTAAATTAAAGTTATAATAGCGATGGAAGGTCATGAGTGAATAGTATAATAAGTATAAAATGTTATATTAAAAAGAAATGAGAGTTGAAAAATTCAGAAGAGTTTAAAAATATGTCATATAGGGCGTAGCGAGTGTGCGCGGGCATACGTGCGCACGCGTCCGTGTATTTATTTTGATACTGTTTTTAATGACGTCCGTGTAAATGTACAAAAAGCTTTTCTATGTTGTTAAATAAGTAAACATTAAGCATTTAATTGCAAAAACTACAAAAATGCAAAAGAAATGCTGAAGAGAAAAACAGTTGCTTTTATTTTAAAGGTGCAAATATTACAGCTGTTTATGAAGTGCCATAATATGTATTAAAAGTGTTTTTTAATATTTTGTCAATATTATTATTCTACATGACATAATTTAATGGATTTAATAATATAAAGTTAAAGGTTTGTAATTCTATTTATTAATTATTTATAAAAGAATTACCATTATAACATTATTTACACTGCTTATAACTTTATTATTTTTTGCACATAAATGGATTAATAAAGTTTATGTTGTTACTTGAGAATCATTTGCAGGTATCGGTTTTCGAAAATCCGTCTTCAAATGCTGTTTGTTTAACTTATATCTGTCATTTTCATTGTTATCCGATTAGCATGGCAGTTCGGCAAACGGATATTGTAGTGTAAATGTTTGAAAATTCTGGGATTACTGTTTTTTGTAGTTGTAACAAGCGGCCAGTGGGTCATTAAATTTACTACGTTTATACTTCACTTTTGCTTTTATATGCAGTGTGTTTCAAAAAGAAGTTTATAAAAGCTCAATCAGAAAACATAGAGGGTATTTTGAACTGTCGCAGTTTAGCAAAATAGCAAATTTTATTTTGCGTAATTGTGGTTAGATGTTTCATATGTAGTTTTTTTACGCGCTATATATTTTTATTCTCAGTTCAACGACATTTACTGGTAAAAGTTGGATCTTCTTTCTTTTCTTAAAACAAATTTAGAGGTGGTTACGCTGTTTTAATAAATTACCGAAACGAATATTAAGGTACTCGCACATTTTTTGGTTGTGGATGCATTCTTTTTAGACAACTCCGTCTATTTGTGAAATAAGAAACCGTTAAAGAAGCAGTACATGAAAAAGAAAATTTCCCATTAAAAGCTCAAATGCGTGTATCTTGAGTCTGTCATGAATATTTCTTAAAACAGGTACGTAGATTTTAGTTAGCATTGACGTGAAACGTGCACAAATATGTACTTTATTACATTTTGCCTTATATGGGACGATTTGTTATTAGAGTCTAATAGATAGTTCACTAATGAGTTTGTGTGCGTATTTAGTCTATCTCGGTAACAAATGCTACACTTTTATATTGCTTAATTTATTGTTGAAATATTTAGGTTTTGTCATATTACTTTTTTGGATCGAACTATAGGGCACTTACCAAGTATTGCAGCACTTTTGATTGGAATCGTTTGATGATGTCTATATAATAATTAATAATTATTATATATATATATATATACAGAAGAATACAGAAACAATTGGAGACAACACGTTAATAGAGAGACGTAGAAAGACCGAAGAAAAGATGGTCCTAATCAAATGAAGTTCGGAACAGGCAGAATGGCCTAAGCCTTGACGACAGAAGAAGAAGAAGATATATATATATATATATATATATATATATATATATATATATATATATATATATACAGGGTCCATCCCAAAAGAAATGAGCCTTTTCAAAAAAATAGTTTTATTGAGCAGATCGCTACAACACCTCAAAATTCTTCAAAATAGGATCCTCCTGCATCAATGCACTTTTGGAGACGGGTCTTCCAAGTCCGGAAGGCTTCCTGGTAGGCCTCCTTAGGGATGTCCTTGAGGGCTGCTGTGACATTCTCTTGGATGTCCTCAACCGAGTCCCAGTGCTTGCCCTTTAGCACTCTTTTCAACCGCGGAAACAAAAAGAAGTCCGGGGGAGACAAGTCCGGGCTGTAGGGAGGCTGGGGAACCACGCCGAGTTGAATCCGGGCCAGGTACTTGGTCACGATGAACGCGGTGTGGCTCGGCGCGTTGTCGTGGTGCAAACTCCAGTCGTTTTTGATCGCGCTCCGCTTACTTGTGACCTTTCTTTTGAGTCTTTTGAGGACTTCCAGGTAGAAGGCGGCATTCACTGTGCGTCCGGGTTGTACTCTGCACGTTCTCGTCGGTTCGGGAGGTTGACGGTCGTCCAGACCGAGGTTCGTCGGCCACCTCTTCCCGGCCCTCCTTAAATGCTTTGTGCCACTTTTTAACTTGCGAGTACGATAAACAATCATCCTTGAAGGCCTCCTGAAGCATTCCAAACGTTTCGGTAGCATTCTTGCCGAGTTTGAAGCAGAATTTAATTGCGTAGCGTTGATCGATTTTTGAATCCATCGCGCCGTGTCGAAAATTGAAAATAGACATTCACGGAAACACCGTCCTGCCGCTCCGAGCTCAGAGCCGACTTGCACCGACCGCGTATGGAAGCTAAGACCCCCCACCACCTGCCCCAAGCGTCAGAGCACGCCGGAATGTACACTCGCGTCCGAAAAAAAATAAGGCTCATTTCTTTTGGGATGGACCTTGTATATATATTTCTAATTAATGTAATAATTTACATAGTAATATTTTACTTACAATCCTGCTTCTCGGTCTTAGTTCCACCTAGGAAATATAGTGGCCACTGCGGCATCTTGAATTGCTTCTCTCCATTTTGATCGGTCTTGTGCTTCGATTGTGAGTGTATGTATAGATTTTCCGGTTAGGTTTGTGATTTGATCTATCCATCTGGTCGGTAATCGACCTCTGGGTCTTTTTCCTTCTACCTTCTCCTGTATTACTAATTTTTCCATGTTGTCAGGTTCTTTCCTCATAATATGTCCAAAGTATCTTAGTGTCTTGAGTTGTATTTCAGTCGACAGTCGTCTTTTAATGTTAAGCACTTGGAGTATTGATATATTTGTTCGATGTTCTGTCCATAAGATGTTCAGTATTCTTCGCCAACAAAACATTTCTGCGGCAACAATTTTCTTCTTCTCTTTCTGTCTGAGAGTCCAGGATTTGCTGCCGTATGTTAGTATAGGGAAGATTAAACATTGTATCAGTTTGCATTTTATTTTCTTCTATATGTTGTTGTCTTCCATATTCTTGTTAATTTTTTCATAGCCGTTTTAGCCATTTCACATCTCTTCCTGATTTATTTTTCTGTTGGACCGTCATATGTTATTACTGACCCCAGGTATGTGTATTGTTGTACTACTTGGTAATTGTTTATTTGTTGTATGTCGGGTCAGTTGTTATGTGGTCTGTCTATAATCATAATCTTTGTTTTAGGTATGTTTAGTTCCAGTTCTAATTTAGAGTTTTCTTTTTCTACTCGTTCTATGATGGCTTGTAGTTTTTCTTCATTGCTTACGAGCAGAGCCGTATCTTTGGCGTATCTTAAGTTGTTTACTTTTTGTCTGTTAATTGAGGAACCACCTTCAAAGTTTTATGTGGTTCTTCTCATTATAAATTTTCCATATATGTTAAAGAGCTGCAGCGATAGCATGCAGCTTTGCCTCATTCTACATTGTGGATGGAATTCGTCTGATAGCATTTCGTTCACTTTGACGCTGCCTGTGCCATTTTTATATAAGCTGTTTATGAGAGATATTATATGTTGAGGTACTCCCATTTTGTCTAATACTTCCCATAGTTTGTGACATTTAACTCTATCGAATGTCTTACGATAGTCAATGAAGCAGATGTACAGGGGGATGTTGAATTTCTTGGCTTTTTCTATTAGTTGTCTCAGTTTCACTATATGTTCTCCAGTGCCCCTTCTTAGATAGGTTTTGAGTCTTTCCTTAATTAAGTGGAGGATCTTGCTGATGTGTAATATTAATGCGATTGTTCGGTAGTTTTCGCATTTAGTGATGGTACCTTTTTTGTGGATCGTTATAAACATAGCTTCAGTCCATTTTTATTTCGTGGCTTAGCCTTTGACAGATGTTCTTGTCTTCGTCTCTGTGTAATCCTGTTTTTGCTGTTTCTTTACGTTCTTCTATTAGTTTGAGCGTGTTGTCGGATATCCAGGGTTTTTGTCTGGGTTGCACTTTAGTCATGCTTGTATTGGCTGCTTCTAACAGCCTGTTCTTAATATCGTGCCATATTTCTTCGGTGGATGAGTTGGTATTATATTTTGGCTCACTCTGTTTTAATTGATTGAGAAATTGATTTTTGTTTTCTATCCTTAAAACTTTTTTATGTTGCTGTTTAGTAGCATTTCTAAGTTTAATACGTATGGTTGCTATTAGTATTTGGTGGTCTGAGTCGCATATTGCACCTGGGTATGTTTTTGTGTTGATGCAGGAGAACCTCCATCGAGTTTTTGTTAAACGATAGTCAATATGGTTTTGTGTTCTATCTCTTGGGCTTTTCCATGTGTACAATCTTCTGATGTGATGATTAAATATAGTGTTCATAATAGTATAGTCGTTTCCCCTTTGCGAATTCTAGTAAGCGTTCTTCTCTGTCGGTCCTCTGTACGATACCGAATTTACTTACTGTATGTCTAATGCGATCGTCTTGTTTTGTTTCTTCTACCTTGACGTTGAAATCGTCACATATTATAGCAAGATATTCGCTAGGAATGTTTTGGATGGTTGCTTCGAGTTTTTCAGAGTAGTCTTTAATTTGTGGATTGTGCGGTAGGTGTGTATATCTGAATTATGTTTATGTTTTGTGGTTTAGCATTTAGTTTTATCCGAATGATATGGTCATTTATTGTTTGGAAGTCTATTATGCTATTTTAATTTTGGATTTTGATATTTCTCTTTCTATGATGGCTAGTTTTCTGGTGTGTGTTATTAAGCCTTGTATGTTCTAAGTGCCTACGCGTATTTCTTTTCTGAGTTGTATAGATGAAGGTATATTAGTTCCAGCAGCATAGTTTCTACCTGTTGCCTAGTTCCCTACATTTGTGTAGCCGATAGCATACTTCTCGCTGTTCAACCCGGACTTGGAGCAGCGCCGGTTATCAGCCGGGTCGCATGACGTTATCCGAGGCAGCTCTGTTCTCGTGCTCTTCTGCATAGCAGTATTATGGTCGTGCCTAGAATATTACTGTATCGCCAATAATAATCTGTCAATAGACCGTTTCGAAATCCATCTTCTAGCGCTCTATTTTAGTATTGATGGTTACTGTTGCCCTCCATAAAGCCTGTTGGTCTGCGGGAGGTATTTTATTTCCCTCCAACCCTTCATATCTGAAGAACGTCCCTCTATCCGCTGCTCGGAGACGCGCTCTCTAGGGGTTACAGGCTTCCCCAAGAATTACTTACAATAGATAATTATAAATTATGTAATAGTAGCCATTATATTTTTGGAAACTTCAAATCCAGCTGTTTTCTTATCGTGAAAGTATATTTTTCCAGATAAGGCACCTATATAACTGTATTTCTAAGCACTTAAGGGCGTTTTTTTGTGGAATTTGTTGATGTTTAATACAAAGAGGTAGTAGGAATTTCTTGTCGCAAAAAATACGTAAACTGACTTGGTTTTATTTATGTGGATAAGTCATTTTTTAACCATAGTTTTAAGTTGTACAAATGTTCTGTAAATAGCCAGATGTCATGTTCGAATCGGAAGTTTATGAAAGAATTGCTATATCTTCAGCGAAGATAACAACTGTACTTTCTGGTGAGATACACAAATCCGCAGTGTCGTCAGTATAAAATCGGAAGTAACCAGCTTCGTTGAGAGACGCCAGTTTTTATTAGGAATACAGAAAAAAAATAACGAAAAAGTATTTGCTTGTGAGGTAAGATTTAAGTAACACATAATAGTTTTGCAGAACTAACCATTTGATTTTGAACAACAGTCTCTAATAAACCGTAAAAGACCATCACTGCAAGAGAAATCCATAATTGATTATATCATTTTTAAGCAACAAACAATTTTCAAAGTGACACGTACAAGAGTTAATAAAGATGCCAATTAGGAAATTGGCGATTGTTTTATGGAAATCAAAATAGTGTATCTGTTTACGATTAATGAAGAGAGAACATTAAACCAACAACCAAAAACTAAGACAAGATCTATATCTACCGAATGTTATAAACTTTATCTTCTACAACCAAATATAAAAGATTTGTATGAAAAAAACTACTAAATGAGCTTTATAACATCTAAGCTTTAGATAATATAACGAAGCAATATAAAAATGTTAAAGATGTTATACAAAAATCAGCATAAGAAAGCCTATGTGAATATAAAAAACGAATAAAAAATAAAGTGTTTGGTATACAAATCAGGTTCTAACACACAAAGCGGATAAAAATAAATAGTTGTATAATATATATATAAATATATATATATATATATATATATATATATATATATATATATAAATAAATAAGACAAGAAAAAACAAATAGTGAGAACAAAAGTGTAATCAAATTAACGCTTACATTGGTGGTGCACATTCAACGGAAGTATGTCAAATTATAAAAACATTATACTTGACATGGATAAATGGAAAGAACACTATGATCTTTTGTTTTTTGGAAAGAAGAGAAAAATTTATAAATATAGAAACTAATATAATAGTTAGTGAGGTAATTAGGCTGATAATATTAGATGAACTAAGATAAAATACGAGAAAAATGAGAGTAGCAAATCATCAATATCTGGAAATATTTCTGCCTAATTAAGTGCCTCACACAACAAAAAATACCAGATGAATGATCGTACATTTCTGCACTTTATAAAAAAGGAAACCGAGAATCATAGAGGATTGGGTGTAACTATGGAGAAAATATTACTGAAAGAAGAAATTGGAAATATTATTGTTGAAGATGAAAGTGTACAGATAATTTATTTCTTCTCAAACAATTAAAACAAAATAGCTTATGGTAATGTGCCTAGAAATAGATTATGGACTACAATGGACCCAATGGGTACAACAGATGATATAGAAAAATTGATAAATACGACTAAAGAACTTAACCTATTCCTATTGTTATTTCATATTTATATGAAATTAGCACTAAAAAATAAGAAACTGCATGCCAACAGATGATATATGATAATATAGATTAATAAAGTTCATTTTTTATTTTCAGTTTTGCAAACGATCAAGAAGTGTTTTCGTAAAACTACTATGATATAAAATTTCTGTTATGCCTCAAGAATAGGATTTGAAAATTAGCCAAAAAATCGAGTACCTGATATAAAATTTGAAATACTACTGAATGACAACGCTTATGTAAAATATGTAGATAAACGCAAATGCTATTGTTGATAAAGACAGTATAGGAAAACAAGGAATACAGAAGTCAAGCCGGGTAATAAAATCACTCAACTTATTTTGGTCGGACAAGAATATTAGTAAAAGGAGCAAAAAATACATAGCCCAGGTTAAGGTTGTGACAATATTGTGTTATAACAATAAAGTCTGAACCACAAGGAAAAATGCTGTAGAAATGAAATATATACAAAGAAGGACCAGGATATCAAGAAGGGTGAGAAACGAAAATATTTGATAACTAATGTCAGTCAGAGGATTGAAAGAAGGATCTAAAGTAATTAGTTTAGGAATATTCTACGCATAAAAAAGAAAGAACGCTAGGGAAAAATAAGAAAGGACAACCAAGCAAATCCTGGAACGAAAGACATACGATGAGGTACTGAAACTTAGAAAGAAAAGGAAATGATATATAATCGTGACGCATAGTGACAGGGACTGGGGATCCAGTTCCTTCCTTTTTTTCGTTGAAATTTCAGGTACCTGGGTCTAACACCCCTAATCTTTTTTTCGGGAAGCCCTGGCGTTAGATGTTGTGGCGTCTTGAGCGTTCTCAAGGTGGCGGAGGCTTAGTAGGTGCTCAGGTAGTTCAGGCATCCCTAAAAATGCCAAGAATGTCTTGGATCTCTTTGATGTAGATCATGAGACCTGCAACCACTTCCACAAAGTTGGTAGCGTTTTCTGTCGCCGCTATTATGTGTTGAATCGATTCCAGAAACGTGGTGGGGGGTCGGTGTTCTGGAATCACCCGACGATGGCAGCCCAGCCCTGGTGATCGGTCTGTGATGGGTTCTGCGTTAGTCGTCGCGTTGTCGGTTGAGATTGTCGGGTTGCTGCTGTATAACTGCGGCCTGCAGTAGCCTCCGTCGTTCGGAGCACTAGCTTGGGGAAGGCAAGATATCCCCGAAAACTGGCTGAGTGTACTCCTTGGCAGTTGGCACACATGACTGGTTCGTCCAGGGGCTTCTTACAGTTCCCAGAGTGGAGGCGGATCAAACATCTGTAGTTCTGAGAAGTGGCGGTGTGGATGCTAAGTCTACCCTAAATGTCCTTGGCTTTTACGAGGCCTATGTGTCGCTCGTGGATAGCTTATTCAGTTTCTTAAAATGCCTATTCCATCTTTTTAAATGCTTATTTTCGAATTTTTTAATGCTTATTTGCCTGTCTATTTTAATGATTTTTAGTGCCTAAACATCTGAACTTTAGCTGTGAGCCACTAGATATCGAAATTTATGATTAAGGAAGCACCTGACAAGCAGTTAGTACTCTGAAAGATCCTAAACAAACCACCTATCTATATACAGGGTTGTATCCAGAAGTAGTAGGACTGTTTTTTATACGCGCGCGCGGAGCGATGGAGGGGGGTCTGTAAGGCCGGATGTTATGGAGGGGAGCCTTGGGAACAGGTTTTGAACTGCGTGCGTTAGTTGAGTGTTGACCACTGTTTTAGTGACCTCCTGTTGTGACGCCTAGTCGTCAGTTGCGATGGAGCGAAATTTGGAGCAGCGCTACGCCATCAAGTTTTGCTACAAACTTGGACAGCACAATCACTCCATAAAAAGAAGGCCAGAATGTAGAAATCGAAAGTGAAATCGATGTTGATTGCATTTTTGACAGTCGTGGCATTGTCTATAAGGAGTTTGTACCTCCTGGACAGACTGTAAATGCAAGATTTTACGTGGAAGTGCTCACACGTCTGCGAAATCGGATCACACGCGTGCGACCAGACCTGGTGGGGAAGTGGAAGCTCCACCATGACAACTCGCCGTGTCACGGCGTGTGGATTGTGAGGGATCTCCTGACCAAATTCGACGTTTCCACGTTGCCTCACCCCCCCCCCTACAGCCCAGATGTGGCAGCGCCGGACTTCTTCCTGTTCCCCCGGATCAAGAGGTAGCTCAAGGGGCATCGTTTCGACTCGGTAGAAGCACTCCAAGCGGCAACGACGAGGGCACTGAACAGCATCCCTGAGGACGACTTCCAGAATGCCTTCGCGACCTGGAAGACTCGCTACCAGAAGTGTGTGGATGCCCAAGGGGCCTATTTTGAAGAGTATTAAGTTTATGTACCAAAATGTTCAATAAATTTTTAAAAAAAAAATCAGACCTACTACTTTTGGATACCACCCTGTATGTATGTATAGCAATAAAAACATTTACAATTTAACAGATACAACAAAAATCAAACAAAATGTAGAGGTCCTTACTGATAAAGTTGTTAATTACTTGGAACTACGGAAAATCAAAATTCCACTCCCTATGTTTATGGGAGAAATTAAACAAAAAGATAACAACAAATAAATCTGTATAAAATCAATTTATTTATAAACACAAGGATAATTGTCGAATCATTTATGTAAAAAGAGCAAATCTGCAATGTCAAAGCTATAGACACATCAAAAAGATTGCCGGCAAACTGTTAGATGTGTTAAATGTACACAATTTTACACTATCAAAGAACGCCCGAGGAAAATTAGTGACAATTGGGTTAGATGTGTATAATGCAGCGGAAACCGTTGCGCCAACTATATACTACAAACGCCTAAACAATTACCTATTTAAGTAGATTGAGTTCCTGGGGTTATATAAGCATAGCAAAAAATACAAAACATCAATATTCACAATATACACAGAACTTGGTTTGGTAACCACAAATCCACAGCCTCACACTACATTTCAAAAATGACAGTAAACTGACAAGGAGGATCTAAAATCAAAGATGAAAAAATTTATCGAAAACCTCTTAATCACAATAATTAGCAAAATAACATAGTGGTACGACACCTAAAAACAGCTGTTTCGAACGCCAATGGCCTTTGCCAAATTAAATCGTGTCCAGAAGTAGCCGCAGACCATTCCTCTTTTATAATTATATTTTATTCAGATATAACGCACATTAAAACACGACTTATACTTTACAACCCCAAGATGGACTAATAAATTAAAAA
This sequence comes from Sinelater perroti, assembly GCA_036346155.1. NCBI lineage: Eukaryota > Metazoa > Arthropoda > Insecta > Coleoptera > Elateridae > Sinelater > Sinelater perroti. Next base: position 5,040,177 of record JARFIY010000359.1, read on the forward strand.
TGCTATTAAAACCAAATGCGATATTAAACAAGCCACATTGGCGTTATCCAACGTAATGCAGGAAGTTGCATGGAAAGTTACACCTATAATAAGAAAAAATCTAACACGAATAGCTGTCTTTTAAACTTAAAAATAATTTTAAAAACGCCTTAGAAGACGTTGGGGAAATTACCCAGTCAGAAACAGCCAAACATGTTTTGAGTCAGTCTACAAAAAAAAAACTAATTATGTGAAATTTTTATTACAATATAAACAATAACTAACTTCAAATGAAAAAACATGGGGCCGGCGAAGAGATTGCTCTGTAAGCAATCCCAGAACGAACTTAAAAAGACGTTTCGATTTCGAATTTCGGGAAAATTCGAAATCGAATATCTGGAAAATTATTCGACATAGAATTTTTTCTTGATTTTCGAATTCAACGTAAAATTTCCTATAAGAATCACATTTAAAATCGTAATGTCGAAAATTTTCCCGAAATTCGAAGTCGAATATCTCGAAAACTATTCGACATAGAATTTTTTCGATTTCATTATTGAAATCAGCGTAAAATTTTCTTTAAGAATTACTCATAAAATCGCAATGTCGAAATTTTCCCGAAATTTGAAGTCGAATATCTCGAAAACTATTCGAGATAGAAACTTTTTGATTTCGATTTTGAAATCAGCGTAAAATTTCCTATAAGAATCCATTTTAAAATTTTAAAAAATCCATAATTATGTGACAGCGACAGACAGACCGACAGACATATAGAATCCATTAACGAACTTTTTAAGTTCGTTGAAAATAAAGGCATTCGCCATTATCTGGCCAATTTTACAGTTATTGAAATATCTAACTATTCGTTGTGGAAAGCGGTTAAAAAATTAAAAGGTCTATAATAGGCATACCACCTAACACCAAACCAAATGGCCAATAAATCCGCAGTAGCAAAGAGAAAGCAGAAACCTTCGCTATTCACTTAGTCAGTGTATTTATATCCTTCTACAGTTAGTGTCTTGAGGAAGATGGTAAAATTATAGGTTTTTTGGAATTATTCTACCAAATGAGCCTATCAATATACCCATTCAGGCTTTCAGAAATCTAGGAAGTAATCAGTAAAGAAACTAACCCTAAATAGACCACATGCTTCAACATTATCACCGGAAGAATTTTCCTATAGCCAGCCAAAATTGCAATTTGAGCTATCAAGTAAATATACAACGCTGTTTGCGCAATCAAATATTTTCTAAGTTCCTGGAAAGTGTTTTAGATAAACATAGTACAGAATCAGAAAAACACCTACTGATTAAAAAATTTATAGACGTATTATTCTCCTGCCAGTTCCATCTAAATTTTTGATTAGTAGATCAAATCTACAATTATCTTGACGAGCATAGATATTGTTCAGCTGTATTTTTAGATATATCCCAATATTTTTTAGCATATAGGTCTATTATATAAATTAAAAAGTATCTTCTATACTAAACTCTATGAAATACTAAAATCGTACCTATCAAATAGGCGAAACTACGAATTTACAATCCGTATTATCTGGAGTTCCTTAAGGTATTGTGCTAGAACTCGTCTTATATCTACTATTTACAGTAAACTTATCAATTACAAGATTAACTGCTACTTTCGTTGATAACACAGTTGTCCTAGCCTCACTTATCAATCCTACAACTGCGTCCCGCAACTCGCAATACTCTCTCAATAATGTCCAACAATAGCCCAAAGATTGAAAAATCAAGGTGAATAAAAGAAACCACATGTTCCCTTTAATATGAACGGTGAGAACTGCCCGATGGTAACAATCAATTGACAACAACTAAAAAATGCATATTCCTCAAAATATTTGGGGTTTTACTTAGACCACGTTTGATATGGAGATCCTATATCTTCATTAAACAAATTAACTTGAGCTCCAATTTAAGAAGTTATATCGGATAATCGGAAGATCTAAGGTATCATTAAAAACCTATCTGAATGTATGGTATTTGTCTCTTTGGAATTGCTAGGATTTGCAATTTGGTTACCACTGAGAGGTTCCAAAATAGAGTTTTACGTACCATAGTTTGTGCTCTATGGTATGTACCAAATAAATTAATTTTAGGTGATTTGTGAAAGAAAAGCTTTACCAAAAAACATAAACGTCAACTGTAGGTATATCCTATCAAAGTAGGGAATAGATTGATTGAAGCAATTTAAATTCAGTGAGAACAGTTGACGCTATTTTAAATTTCAATTTTAACATAAGAATTCACCTTAATATTAAATCTAATAACAGTTTGATTTCAATTTTTTTACCTCTTTTGATCTTATTGTTTAAATATTTACTTATAATACAGACTAGTGAATATTGTAACAGTAAAGCTTTACTCTACGTGTCCAAATACATTTAGCAGCGCTATTTGATTCTTACATTAATTTGTATCACGTATAACACAAAATACCTATTGTCCTTTGTAAACAGGACAGACTGTATAATAATGCAGTTAAATAAAAAAAATACTATAGTATTGAACAAAAAAATTTATATAAAGCATGTTAAATTAGCAACCCGTGGACTACATACAACTTTTGTAGGTATTTTATACAGCTCATCCATTAAAAAAACTATAATGTAAGCGTAAATTTAAATGTAAGTATAATAATAAAAAATAAAAATTATTTTATAGACTGCAATAGCATTTTTCTAAAATTTTGATTTTCAAGTATGTACTGACTATCGTTTTAGATACTCTACTTTAAAAATTCCCAGACTTTCAAAAAGTATTCGTCAATTACTAGATGCTGACAAGTCCAAACTGTATTTCTAATGAGACCCAAAATTAGTCCTTAGCCTGGTAATAAATAGGGAATTGTTTTGTTGCTGCATAGTGCGCTTTTTATGACTCACAGTGGCGTATTTTAGATATATATATAGTTTCACATTAGTTTACTTGTTCTGATTAAGTGTAGGTAAAGAATAAATCTAAACTTGCTTTGCTGTGTAAAACGAAATAAAAGAAATTTATATTTTTAAGAGTTTACTAACTACAAAACATTATTTGCCTGGAGAGTTTACTTCCTTTTGTTACAAATTGTGTCGCTTATTCAATCAGTAATTTGTTTTATCAAAAATCAGAAAAATAAATAATTTGTTGCAGATAAAGTACTGTTACTGAATTTTGTACAGATTTATACAGAAAGCTATTGTAGAAAGACCGAAATTTACTCGAATATAGTACAGTATTTCAATAAACTAACTCTAATAAAAGATTTCCTGATCTGTTCTTAATACATGGTGTATAAAAGTAGTTTTTTATTAACATTATAAATTGTGCAAAACTGATTATCATGTTTATTAAGCAATTTAAATATATTCAGTAAACTAAGTCGGATTTACTGCCCTGCGTACGTTACGTCAAGGATCGACCAAATTAAAAATTCCATGCGACCCACTAAGGCAACCTACTAAGGCTGATATGGAGAATATGGAAGTTATTCCAAACGTTTGTTAATCGAAAACGTACTAAATTTTTTCGAATTTCCTCCATAGCTTAATACCTAAAATATGTTTTTAGCCGTAGTTTAATACATCAACTGCGATTTTTACTTTAAAAATAAAAATATAATATTTGTAATATATAACAAATCGATAGGTCTACAATTATACGAGGGTAAGGTGAAAGTTCTCGGCCTGACAATGAAAGACTGCGACTTTCAGTTAAAAAATGATTTTATTTTTCTACATAATCTCCCTTGACTTCAACACACTTGATAACATCAGTATTCCTTCTCGGAAGTGAGAATCTGGAACATTGTGAAAATATTCATCAGCTTCTTCATTGGATGCGAAGCGCTTCCCAGAAACAAATTTTTTGAAGTTTGGGAACAGATGGAAGTCTGAGGGTATCAAATTAGGAGAATAGGGGAGATGGCCGAGCAAATTATACTCCAAATCCCACAGTTTTTCTATCGCCAACGCAGAAAGATGAACGATGAAAGATGATTTTTTTCTTCTTCAAGCCAGGCCTCTTCTCGCGAATTTTGGCATCCAACTGGTCAAGAAGGTTGGAGTAATATTCGCCTGTAATTGCTCTGCCTCTTTCAAGATAATCAATTAACAGGACCCCTTTCGCATTCCAAAACACGCTGGCCACCTTTCCGGCAGATGTGATCGACTTCACTTTCTTTGGCACTGAATCACCGGCTTCCACCCACTACTTGGACCACTGTTTCGTTTCTGGCGTGTGGTGGTGGACCCATGTCTCATCCATGGTGACAAATCGTCGCACAAAATCGGTCGGATCCCTGTTGAATCGGCCCAAGGATTGCTGCAAAAATCATTTGCACATTTGCTTTTAATCGGCATTCGGTAAATGCGGTACCCATCTTGTGTAGAGCTTTCGCATCCCTAATTCTTAGTGTAACATATTTAGCACCCTTTCTTCCGATATCCCCACAGCCTCAGCTATCTTACTCACCTTCACTCGCCTATCGTCCAACACGATATCATGCACTTTTTCGATGGTTTCCGGTGTGGTTGCAGTTTTTGGCCGTCCTTCACATGGGTCATCTTCGAGAGATGTGCGACCACGTTTAAATTCAGCTGCCCACTTTTTAACAGTTGACATGGAAGGAGCAGAGTCCCCGAAAACTTTTGTCAACTTCGGATGAATTTCCTTAGGGGTTAATCCATCCAAAACGAAGAATTTCATAACCACACGATATTCAAGTTTATCCATTTTAACAAAAAACATGCAACGTCTACTGAAAAAATTCGTGTAAATAAACTACTTGAACGAACAAGTTAAAACTAGTCATACAAACTAATGACACATGCACCCAAGCAGGAAACATAATTGTTTGCCGATTGCAACACCATCTCTGTGCCAGGCCGAGAACTTTTCACCTAACCCTCGTATGTGTTCACGAATATTTTGTATTTCAATGTGTTTCAAAATAGTTCAGAGGATTCAGTTGTTTGTGGCTCGTTTGATTGGTGTTGGTAGTATTCTATACTGGATCTGGATTGTTTCTTAGTTGTCAAACTTATGTAATTCCAGGATGTTAATCTTCTGACGCAAAACCGGGTACAGTTTCTATTGCAATTAAACTTAGTATCTGAGTACCTGTACCGCCAGAGTGGTCCAGTGGTTGAGGCGCGGGCTGCGATGCGGACGGACCCAGGTTCAATTCATGGTGCTCTCGGATGCCTGGCGGGTGGCCTACTCAGCCACTAAAAATAATTGAGTACCTGCGTTCATTCGAACAAGGGGTAATAATGGCGGTCGTCTTAGGCGCAGTGTTTGCCACAGTGCCCCCGCATCAGAGATGGTGCGCGACGACCGGGCAGAGAAAGCGAACGTATGAGAGTCTTAACCTCTCAGTTCGCAGGCCGTGCTCCCACGCGGGGCGTAGAGTCTTACCATTATTATTATTATATATGATCATTTGAAGCTTTTGTAGTAATTTGATGTTATAGATGGTTCTATTGTTGTTGTTAGTTTGGAGATCTATAAAAAACATGTAAAGGGGGACTTTTGATATATGGTGATGCTCAATGTTCTATGCATTAATTAAATTATGGTTAAGTTCTTCTAATTATTCCTTCAATATCTAGTGATGGATGATGATTTTTAAAAACAATGTTGGATAGTCTGAAAAGTTTTGAGCCTCAATATGAGGATGGTCCTACTCGTCAAAACCGTTCTGCTACTACAATCGTACATGCTTTGAGAGATATCTGTAAAAATTTCGTATTACCCATCGTTATTGGACCAGTAAAAGGTAGTAATTATTAAAAAACGGCACCATTTTAAACGGAAGAAAGTACTTTCCAAACAAGACACTTACACTTCGGCGGTCGCCATGGCCAAAATTCACGAATTACAGTTTGAATTGATTCACCACCCAACATATTCACCGGACCTGACCTCCAGTAAGTATTTCCTGATTCCTATGCTCTAAGTTTGGCTCGGAAGACAGAGATTTTCTTAAAACAAGGACATCGGAACGGTAGACGCCTATTTTACAGAGCAAGATGCTAAGTACTATTTGGATGAGTTAAAAAGATTGAATTTGACAGAAAAAATGCTAGTTCCTATGTTAGGCTAAGAACTTTTCAGACTGCCCACGTAGGTAAACATTTTTTCTTGCTATGTATGAAACTTAACTTGGCTATTGTTCGTCGATATAAGATTATAATCGTCGTTTTTTTTTTTGTTGCACTTTCAAGCATATCTAGTAGCGGTTTGATGTTTTTAACTCGCGATATAAAATTTTTCGTTACTTTTACTACATTATACTTATTTATTTTGTTCTATTCTCTCGCCTACTGATAATTTTTTGTATTTATTGCTAATTTGTATAGGATTACTCAGTCAACAATTTGCTGTTCGCTTAGTATTAGTCAGTACTGTCTTATTTTTTTTGTTGTTACGAGTGATTGTTTGTCATTCATATTCCATTTGTATTACTAATGGTAAAAATTTAGTACTCGTTATTTGTTGTTGAGATTGGTTAGTTAGTTACTTGTATTTGAAAACTGAGATCACAACCGAGTGGTAATTGTGAATGTGATAATTGCATGTTCGAAATATTTTAAGTGCAAATCATTGCAAAAGGTAGTAAATAAGTTAGACATAAAATAATTACTGGGTTATCACTTCCACTTCGTGCAGCGGCCTTGCAGTTTTCACTTAATAAATAATACTTGATATCAGCAGTGTTTAGACACATCTTTACACTTCGCTAGTTAATTGTGAAATTGCAATGCTTTTAATGCAAGGCAAGAGCGCTCTTTTCTGACGAGAAAAGTATTGAGATTAATAATTAGAATTTCTGCTAACATTTTTAGTTATACGGAATAAGAATTGGATCAGTTTTGTAGCAGCGTCGTGTAATAGTTTTAAGTTCTATTTGTTGTTTTTTAAGGTCGCAAAATCTCGTGAATGTAATAAAAGGAATAAATAAACGTATTAACCAGAAACATGATGGTAATTTTACGGCGCTAAAACAGCTAATTTAAATTTTTAAATGTGCCAAGAGAGATTTTTCAATTATTTATTCTAAGATAAGCATTATGAAAAGGAATAAGATTTCTTTACATACATTAGTGGATGATGTAATACAAAAAATCAAAAATAAATATACAACACTATTCAGAAATTTATATTTAACTCAAATGGAGAACAAGACATTAATAAGACTTTACTTAAACTTTATTTTCTACTAGTATAAATGTTCAGTACACAATGAAATTATTTAAAGTTATTTCAATAGCATCCAGATAATATTCACTAACTGTTTACAAGAACAAGATGCTGTTGGGCTAAAGTCTTGTCTGTTTATTTGTATATACATAATGCAGGGGTGGACATCTAAGCGCTTGGATACTTCGTGTACACAGCTTATCGGCGAGCCTACAGAAAGTGTAAGTAATTTGTGGGTGCCAGTTAGTTTGTCATTTGGAATTGGCTAAGCAGATGTTATTTAAAAAATTAACCGTTTATTATTTCTTAAAAGAGGAAATGCAAATATTTAATTTTTTTTTAATATTTAATAATTGCATTGTGTTTCACGCGCCCCAGATGAAAATGTGGACAAGTCAAATATTACGCAGCTTGCGATATTTATAAGAGGTGTGTGAAAATTTGGTAGTAGCGAAAGAAATGTTAGATTTTTTTTATAAAGAGCACTACAAATGGCGAGGATTTCATTAAATGCATTGAAAAAATTGTAGACAGCTTTGAATTGGCATAGAATAAACTATTATCGGTTGCACATAATAAAATTCCATCTACAACTGATTCTATTAAAGGTTTTAAGTGTAAAGAGTTTAAAGGCAAAAGTTTTGTGGAAATGGTGAATTTGTAATTATTGTTTATTGTTTGTGCTTTCTCTCTCTCCCCTCTCATCGTAAGCAAATGAAAATGCCAACGGTAATTATCAGATGAAGCGGGATAGCTTTTAGAACCAATCTTTTTGCATAGCCTTCCTCACTGGAGGTCAAGTCTCTTTCTCCCCGAGGATGACGGGGGATATCTGTTCCCGTCGTCATAGTACTTCAATAAAACACGTAATGGTGGTAAAAAGTTCCTGGCGTGATTGATTCGTGCCTTTGCTTGTTGGCATTGAAGGCAATTGCGGACCCAATTTCAGCAGTCCTTTTTAATGGTCGCCCACCGTTGCGTTCACCCCCGCATGAGCGAGTTGATGAATGCTGTCAAATGTTGTTTGCCGAAACTGTGGTATAAGGAATGGTCATGGTGTGAATATAGGTACTTTGCAGACTTTGAAAAAGTCTTCTTAGTTTGGAGCACTTTTAATTCCTCATAGTTTTTCTGTGCAGATGCTAGGTCTCTAATAATCAACGAACTTAAAAAGTTTGTTACTGAATTCTATGTCTGTCTGTCGGTCTGTCGGTCCGTCACAAAATTTGAGATTTTTTGAAATTTGAAAATGGATTCTTATAGGAAATTTTACGCTGAATTCGAATACGAAATTAAAAAATTTCTATGTCGAACAATTTTCGTGATATTCGATTTCGAATTTTTAAGTTTTAAGTTCGTTCTGGGATTGCTTACAGAGCAATCTCTTCGCCGGTCCCATGTTTTATTTTGGATTGATTTCTTTTATTCAAGAAAGAGAGGAGGAGAGGGAGATATTGAGAGAGGAATAGAGGGAGAGAGAAAGAAAAAGAGAGAGAAAAGAAAGGGGGAGGGAGAGAAGCTAAGTATGCATCGGTGGTCTTTGTAAAACGCATACGTTGTGGGTTTGTGATTGGTAAAGATGGTAAATGCCCATGCTTCTACCATTTAGCGAAAATAAAAATATTTTCGTAAATAAATATTTTCAGTAAAAACTGAGTTGTATATAGCCAGCAATCCTTCTTCTCTATCATACGTTGTACATGTGCGTTCGGCAGTGCTCAACTTTCTGTAAAAGAAAGTAAGATGTTTGTTGGTGTCGTTGACCTTTTGGTAAACTGCATCGATGGTAAAATCTCTAGCGTCGCAATGCAACTCAAGTGGTGCCTTAAGTTTAAGATAAACCAGAAATGTTGCTTGCACCAAACTTTTCTTGCAGGAACTGAAGGCTGCTTGTGCTGATGTCTAGTCTACCACAATTTTCCCTATGACGTTACTTTGAAGTAGCTCGTTAAACGAGACTTGAATCAGTACTACCTTGGATATAAATCCCCTGTAAAAATTTAATATATCTATAAACTAACGTAGTTGTTTGATGTTGGCTTATGAAACTGCGCGTATTACTTTGACCTTCTCTGTTGTATTGATCAGTACACTGTACTATTGTAGTCGTTTAAAGAGTATTTCGAGGTGTTGAAGATGTTTTTCGAATGAGAATGATACTACCAAAACATCGTCGATGCAAGCATAGCAAAAGTCCAACCCTTGAAGTACCTCATGACTGAATCTCTGGAATGTTTGAGCAGCGTTGCAAAGTTCAAATGTTATGAGGGGGAACTCAGACAATCCAAAAGGTGTAGTTATCCCCGTCTTGAAGATTTTTTTTCAGCGACAGGAATTTGATGAAACACTTTTACAAGGTTGATGGTGGAAAAGATATTTTTCCCAGACAGAGTTTGGGTGAAGATCTGCAGTGCCGAGTCGGTAGTGGTTAGATTTGGTTTTTGCATTCAGCCCACGATAATTACCGCACCGTGAGTAGCAGATTTGCGATAGCTTAGCGATTCCAAGTTTTAACATGAGGTCAAATTTATTCCTGGCTGTCTGGAGCTTGCCTGGGGCTAATAATCGCGGTTTGTTTGTGACTCGGGATCCCGGGTAGTCTTGATGTAGTGTTTTGTCTGGAAATTGAGAGTTTTGACAATGATGTGATATCGGAAAACTTGACCAGGAGCTCGAGAAAAATGCTAGAGCCTATAATAACTTTTACGCTAGATATATCCTTGCTAGCTGGTATTATCTTGACCACGAGAGATGTAATCCCGTTGATGAGTTGTCAGTTTCTCACATTTGCAAGGAAGTTCTAAAATACAAAAAAATGTACGCCAATGGTTGGTTTTGAAACATTAGGGATGACAAATTTATTTGTAAAGTCTCTAGGCAAGGTCATCGATTGTTGAAACTGTAAGGCTGGGAACACTTTCTTGCCTTTTTGTCATATCTGTTATGGTATTAACAGACTTCTCGTTGACGACTGGATGATCGTGGACGATGAAGGGAATAAAATTTTGTCCAGAAAATGTTTCCTTGTGATTTGTGTTTTGACGTCTGTTGTCGCAATATGGTGGCGATTTCTTTAATTAGTGTTTGTGCTAAAACTGCACTGTCACGTGGTCGTCTCTTGTCAAATTAGTCGCAGGGGTTGGCAGCGTTGCTTCACTAATCCCTGGTTTTTAAGAAGTTAACTCTATGATAGTATCTGCAATTTTTGCTAGACTCATATCTCTATGAGCTGATATTGGGTGGTAGCCCCATCAGCCGTAGAGTACACAACATAGTATTTGATGTAGATGAGCCTGCGAGTCTGTGCACATGCCGTAAGTACTGCGATGGTTTTCGATCGCCCATTTCTTGGAGGAGACGGTAGATTTTTTGTTCTTCAGACGAGCTGAAACGTTGTATCAACTCGAGTTTGAGCATCGTATAAGCGTTTGTTTCCGGCTTTCTTATCATAATGTTTCTTACTTCTGTTGCATATCGTAGTTGTAACACATTTGTAATACAGTAAACATTTTGTCATGTTGTTAGTCAAACCGATAGTAGCAAAGCTTTCTTCGGGCATTGTAAAGTGGAGTTTTGGATGTGTTCGGTTTAAAGGTAAAATTTTCATAGCGACGTGTTCGAAATCGGTTGCGTTAACCAAAGAGGATCATTGTCCATCGCCATGTTATTACTCGTAACGAGCAGAATTATGTTCGTGGAACTTAATGTCTTTTCACTTACCGCTGATATCACGATTGATTATGACGGGGTCACCACTTTTAGTATTTTAGGTAGATCAACACTTTTCAAGAAATAAAACACAAATTTTTGATTGTTTATTGATTGTAATTTCTAGAGCTGTTTAATGGCTAATTCAGAAACCACTGTTGGTCTAGATGTCAGCTATTGTCGTGCTCATGGTGGATGTCATGGGTAAAGTTTTATGAAATTTGAAGGAGTGGCAAAGGCTGTTAGTTGGGCAGAGAAAGTAGGAGAAGAAATGTTAATTTTTAAAACCGGCCGCTTTGGGGATGAGTCATGGTAATGGAACGCCAATGGTTGTGATTAGGAGGCATGTCTGCTTAAAAATGCATTATCTAATGCCATGAGTCCTAGTACGGCGGACTAAGAGTGAAGGAGGAAATTTACATAGGTCAATATTTACATTTGTAGTAGAGCAAACACTTGGAAAAAATATTTTTTATAACGATCATATTTTTGATTGCGTTAGAGCCGGTTCACACAGATCGTAAATATCTCCTGTCAAAATATTTGAGCATATACCGCTAGATATATTTTGCTTGTCTGCCACGGATATCGCTTACATCAAAATATATATTTGTATATGAATCGTGTTTTTATTGACAAGTAACTATCTTAATATTTATAATTGGTGACCCTAACGTGTTATTTTTGCCAAAATATATAGGGTTTACTGCATGAGAGTGAGAACGTATAAAGAAATCAGTGCGACCTAGTGTCAGTATTTCAGTGTGTCAGGGTGCGGTACTTTTTTTCTACACAAGTGTGCAATTTATTTAGTTACGAAATGGCAGAAAATGTCGAAAAACGGCTTGGCACTTGACGATAAAACCGGCGCTACATACGCTTCGGAGAAGCAGGCGTGTAAATAGCCGTGCCCTCGTGAAGCAGTATTGGGAACAAATTACGGCCCGTAGCGAGGAAAAACGCTGAGGCCCAAATTGTCCTGTACGAAAGCGAAAGTGGGCGGCTACCGATATCAAAACCAACGAGTAAATTGCTGAATCGCTCACCTGTAATTGGCTTCGGACTGCTGTTTTCTGCGTTGACTTCCTGGTGGCCACCGTATGTCCTGTTGGCTTCGCGCCTGGCTTTGCGGGAAAATTATGATGCGACCGCACTTGTCGGAATGCGTTTCAAAATTATCGCAGATGGCGTATGCAGGCTCGTAGGCCGAGCGAAAAAAGCCCATCTGACGTTTTTAGTTTGCAATAGCAAAACCCTCGCCGGCAGACATCACCAGGCAGGCCACCCACACCACAGACAAACAGACGGTTCAAGGGAGTAAGGCCGCCACACCATGCCTCAATAAACATGCGCTTGCCGCCCTTTCGTCCCTATAAAGTCACAATGTGGTTCCACCAAATCAAGGCCCAATTCACTGTACATAGGATAGCGAAAAACAATCATGAATTCAACCACGTTCTTTCTTAATTGGAGCCGAACTACGCAGACGAAGTCAAAGATGTTATTACTGACCCTCCGACGTAAGTGTGAAAAAATAAAACACGAGCTGATTAAAAGCATATCAGACTCGGACAATATCCGTATACAAAAACTGCTTGAAAGCGAGGAAGTCGGCGATCGTACACTTTCTCAATTTTTTCAATAAATGAACAAAATTGTCTGGAAGTACCGTGCCTGAGCAATTTGCCGTCAGGGTGTGGAAAAACCGCCTCCTGCATAAGACGTAGCACGTCCTAGCTGCCTCTAGCGAGAAAAGTATTGCGGCCCTTGCTAAGATAGCCTACCGAATACACGTCGTGCCGCTTGAAAAGGGTTCTATCGCCGCGGTTTCAAACAGTTTGAACTAAGATGCGACGAATATGGTTGTGTAATAAATAAGAAAAATGAGACCAGAGATTAACGAGAACTTAAAAAAATTTGTTGCTTGGCCTCTGGCCGGCTTATGATATCGAAAACTGAGTTTGACCTAATCTTGGATCAAAAAGGCCATGGGTCTTACCTTTCTACCTTACTTGAAAGAAGGAGGTAAGTGTGCGAAGTGACTATAGAGCATTCAATGTTAAGACAATTCACAACAATTAATCGCCACCCTACATCGAGGACATGTTGCACATGCTACGCGAACAAAATCTTTTCTAAAAATATTCGGTAAGACCGTATAATCCTTTGTTTGCGATGCAATATTTTTAACTCCCTATACAATCTGTCACATCCGGACATGCGTGTTACGCAGGAACTTATTACGAGCAGGTTTTTCTGCCTGTCGATTAATAAAGATTGCCGTTAATGAGGACTTGAATGCTAGTGCAACTGAAATGCTCTACGGTACCGATATTCGACCACCTGCAGAATCCTTCATAACGAGTGATGTTGAAGCAAACACCCAATTTATTAAAAACTTAAAAAGAAACGTGAATCATGTAAAACCGTCCTATGTTTCTTAGCATGGTAAGAAAAATGTTTTAATGTAAAAGGACCTCAAAATTTCACTTTTTGTATTTATATGACATGACGCTGTAAGGCCGTAGAATCCTCTTTGACTGTTTAAAGTATCATGCAGCAATAAAAATTATTTTGTTAAAATTAAGGGTAATAAGAGCCTATAATAATATAATTGTACCTCCCGATCCTCTCTGGAAACGGCGCCCATTTCAATGTGAATATTGTGCTTCAATTGCAGTAAAGTTTGTGGTTTGTTTGCATACATTTTTTTTAAGGTGCCCCCAAAAAAAAATAATCAAGAGGTGTAAAATCTGGGCTTCTCGGGGGCTAGTTGATGGTGCCTTGACGAGAGATTACTTTTCCGGAAAAGTTGATTGACAACCTCAAGTGATTGGTTTGAGTGTGGCAAGTTGAAACCATGTTTCCACATTAAAACATTCTAAATCCTGCAGTTGTGGCTTCAAAAAGTTTCTTAACATGTCGCAATACTGTTCACTGTTTACTGTGAGTGCTAGCCTTCGCCGGTCTTCAAAAAGATAAGGCCCAATGATGTCTTCACCAGATGTGGGAGCCCACACAATAACTGTTGGACTGTGTAATGGTCGTTCATGTATCTGTCTTAGATTTTTTTGTTGTGTTTGTTTACGTGAAAGTTCGTTTCGTTACTAAACATAAAGTTTTTGAATGTTGGGAAACGTTGAATCAATTTCATTTGCAAAATTCAGCCGGAGACGATAGTCGGTAACGTTCGGGTTTTGAACAAACTGAATTTTGTAGGCTGTACGTTCTAAATCTTGCTTCAGAATCTCGTGAAATGACGATTTTTAAAGTTAAGTTATTGACTGCGTTTGCGAACTGATTGAGACGGATTTTCACGCACTGAAACTCTCACTTCTTTAATCGTTTGTTGGCTTCGAACAGAGCACGGGCGACCTTGATTGAGAATGTTTACAGTCGAACCGGTATTTTCAAACATTCGAATCCATTTTCTGATGGTATCGTCCTTCAGTGCATTCCGTTCGTTAAATTCTGCACGATATAAACATTGAGCTGTGACTATCGAATCATCATTACGATAATAGGCGCGTACGCAAAAAGCGTGATTGTCTCCCGAGTGCACTGCTATGGCTACTATATTTCCAAAGAGCAGTGCAACTATCTATCCTTACCGTGTCTCTCCAAACGGTGCTGTTACATGGGCAGCGCTGATACAAATACCCCTTATATTTTCTGGACACACTGCATCTTCGAAATATTTTGTAGTAATAGTTATATATAAATCACATGTAACTGAATTTGTAGAATTTGTGTGTATCGTTATCAGTGATAAGGTGGTAGTGAAGTAGAGCAAAAACTCGGAAAAAAGTGTTTTTTATAAAGGTCATATTTTTAATTGATTTAAGGATGGTTAGCCCAGAGACCCTAATTATCTCTTGCCAAAATATTTGGATAATCGGTTTCTTTTACCCGGCAAAATTATAGGAAATATTTTTCCTCTCCTACATTCACTAAGATTGTCGAGTGTCGATTTTTATCTTCGATTGACTTACAAACTACAAAATGGTCAGATTGCAGTTAGGCGTAGTAACGTCGTGCACTTCTGTCTATTCAAGTTTGTTGATGTATACCGCTAGATATATTTACATTAAATTATAAATTTGTATATTGTGTTTTTATTTACAAGTCGCCATATATATTTTTTATTAAAAAAAATGTCAGGGATATTGTCTTAATTTGTATTGTAAAATCGCTACGCCAGTGTAACTTTCCGTAAGAATTCTTCACATTTTAGTGCTGCTCTTGGCACTATAAGCGGTTCAAATAGGGGATAAATGGCGGGTTAAGATAATAATAGGTTTAGTAGGGTCCGGTATTTAGTGGTTAAGGTAAATACCTTAGACAATAACGTTTTCGTTAACACTGCTGCAGAATTTAGGCACTGTCACACTCTAAGGAATGAAAACAAATGCTATTTTAAACTAAAATATATTATTATTACTATTTTATTATTTTTTATCATACTATTTATGTTATCAACAATATTATAAGGCAACTAGTGTAAATGATTAGCAAACCAAAAATCCACTGCGTAATTATTTTAGGAAGAGACAAAACCACGAATTGCCGGCTGTGTTTGAACAGGACTGCCTAATTAATTTTAGGATATCCCTAATTATTTTTTAGTCAACAAAGCGAAAGTAAATTCCCTGAAGCTATTACAAATCAAGGCATTGTAAAATTTGGAAGAGCAGATCTGCTTGTTAAGGGTAACAGGGCAGAATATGAGCTGAAAGTAAGCAAACGCTGGTTAACATAAAAGGCCAAGCTTGTGCTTTGTACGAACCACGGATTAAAGAAATTACAAAAGCACTCTACGTGTATAAGACAAATTTTTAATTGCATGTCATAAATCTGGTGATGTGACGTTAATTGAAAATTGTTAATTTTAATTCGGTTAGTTCTCTTCAATTTTATCTTACACCCTTTTTTCTAATAATTTACTTAAATTGGTGACTTCTAATTTCATATTATGTGTGAATTTCTTTTTTTTTATTTAATTATTACAAAAATGAATTTGTTACTCAAAATCTCTTTGTTAAAAAACTTTATATTGATAATACTATTTCTTTTCATATGATCCTTACTTTAAGCGTATGCATGCGTATATGTATATATAAGGTGATCCAAATTAAATTATAGCATTTGAATTGCGCGCCTTTTGTGTTTCGTGAATATTGAAAGCTAGCATTTGTACAGTTGGTATCCAAACGCATGGCAAAGTCTACCAAAGATCACCAGAAAGGCCGTATATTTGTCGTACCAAATGGTTTTATAACCGACTTTAAAAGAAAAGCTCTCGCTTCATTTCCTTTGAGCGTTAGCGTGGTCGCGCGGTTGAGGCGCGGGCTAGGGTTTATTCATGGAGCTCTCTGATTCCTGGCGGGTGGCCTACTCAGTCACTGAAAATAATTGAGAACCTGCGTTCACTTCGAACAAGAGGTAATAACAGCTGTAGTATAAGGCGCGGTGCTTGCTATATCGCCCTGCACCAGAGGTGATGCACAACGACCGAGTACAGAGAGCGAACATATGAGAACCTCAAATTTTCTCAGTTCGCAGGCCGTGCTCCTAAGTGGGGTGTTAAAGCCTTGCCATTATTATTCCTTTTCCTTGAAACTTACATGGTACGTTGACAATACTTTTATCTGGCTCCAATAGGTAAGATACGTTTTTCCTATTCGTTTCCTACAAGTAAACTTTGCACGAACATGAAGCTTACAATGAAAGTCGAACAAAATAATCACATTTTTCATTGGGTAAAAGATCTTTCCAACGGCAGGCAGTTTCTATCACACTATCTACAGGAAACCTACTGATATCAATTGTTACTTAAATACTAATGTCTATTATGATTATTACAAGGTCTGTCAAAACTTTCCACATTAATAATAAACTGAAATCCAAACCTTTATACAAAATGGATAATTCAAAAAATCCTTGAGATAATATTTAAACAACTTAGTTCATGGCTTGAACCGCGTTTTATTTGAGACAATTGTACACGTTTTGGAATCGGCTTTGATGGCATTTTCAACAGTTTAGCTGTTGACTCAGGGTCTTAATCTGCCTACTCCCCAAGGAGAGCTACGAGTCTTTGAGTAAGACTGACCTTTTGTTTGTCCTGCTTTGTCATTTATAGGGCTAGAAGTGAAAGTTTGGCGGGAGATGCATTGGGTTGGGGAAAGTTTGTTGGTTTGGGAATATTGAGTAATTGACGGTGCGGGGTAATAAGGGATTTCGATATGATGGGTAAACATTGGCTGTCATCTCTTGTGTTTAGGCATTGTGGACGTTTTTCGATTTCAATTGCCTCACGTACTATTCTGCTGGTAAAATGGGAAATTGGGGCAACGGTTTTAGCCCCAGAGAAATTAATTTTGTGGCCTGTTTCTTTGTCATGCATAACAAATGCTGGACCATTATTGCCTTTCCGTATGACCAGATAATGTTCATATATTTAGTTGGATATTTGCCGAC
Organism: Sinelater perroti; assembly: GCA_036346155.1. Classification (NCBI taxonomy): domain Eukaryota; kingdom Metazoa; phylum Arthropoda; class Insecta; order Coleoptera; family Elateridae; genus Sinelater; species Sinelater perroti. The sequence continues at coordinate 5,057,546 of JARFIY010000359.1, forward strand.
TTGTTTGACCTATATAGGCTCTTTGCCAAAGGAAATACAAAAACACATATGCACAAACATATCTTAAGATATAGAGCAATCAACTCAAAAATCTTGTAGTTATCAATAAAACTAGGGCAGATAACTAACATAATATAAATCTATGGACCAATAAAAGTCACATCTGAGGAGAAAGTAGTGGAATTCTATATGACACTCTAGGAAGTACTAAATGAAGCAAGAGAGGAAACAAAAGCAGCAACTATAACGAGTGACTGGAATGCAAGACTCGGAAATGATCACAATAGAGGACTGGGTTGTATGGGAAATTAAGGACAGCAAACATCTAATAGGAACAAAACAAAAATAATAGAATTTTTGTCAAAGCAACAACCTAATAAACCTGCAAAGCTTGCAACGCATAGCGAAGTGGCGAAGCAGTCTCCCAAATTTGAGAACCCTCTAGTCTAGCTGGCCTTTGACCAACCAGTTTTAAAATCAATAGCAAATAATCTTTTTGGTCACCTATCGATTGGTGAAAACAGAATTTGGAAATTCCCAGCCGTTCTCCGCTTCGCTTCGCCACTTAATAATAAGTAATACAGTATGGAGGCAAAAAGAAGAAGACATATACGGTACTTTTCTAGCAGAAGAACGCAATATAAAAGCCTAATAGATTATATAGTGCATATACGAAATCTCAACGAGGTAGTACAAAATATATGAACAAAGAAAAAGGCAGAACTAGGCACAAATCACAGACTGGTGCCATAACTTTTAGCTAGAATAAGCAAAATAGCTACTTATAAGCTGAATATACCAGATATTTAGAGGAAGTACCAAGAAAAGATAAACAGACTATTCAGCAGACAAATAGACGAGGGACAAGAGAACTGAGAGTCAAAATAGAATAACGTTAAAGACAGCAGAAGAAACATGCAGGAGAAGAAAATACAAATCTTTAAAGATAACAAAGTGGTGGAATGAAGAAATAAAAGAATTAGTAAAGAAAAAGAAACGCCTGGACAAAACACATTCAATCAAAAGCAAGGAAATATACGGAAAATTACACAAAAAAAAACAAAGTGAAGAAAACAATGAAAGAAGAAAAAAAAAAGCTGGTAGGAGTTTGGAATAGAAATTAGCGACAATTACATAGAAGACACAAATAAATTCTGGACAACCTTAAAAAGGTTAATGGGATTAAACAAAAAAGAATTAATATCAATATGCAATAAACATAACGAACTCAAATTGGAAATGAAGGAAATACTATCAATTTTGGTGGGGTTCTACGGTGGGAAATTTGTAGACGCAGATTATGAAGAAAGAGGGGAGAATATGGATACAAAGAAATTTAAGAAGAAGTAAAGGAAGCAATTGAACAACAGAAAAAAGGAAAAGCAAGCGGAATGATTAAACGGATAGGAGATGAAGGGAACGAATAGTTATGGGATCTAACCAAAAAAGCCTGGAACCGAGAATTATAGAGCTATCTGCCTTGATCAAACTACACATAAACTATACACAAGAATCCTAGAGAAAAGACTAAGAGGTTACGTAGAACACAAGTAGAGGAAGAACAAATGGCATTCAGACCAGGAAGACAATTGGACGAACACATCTTCATACTGAGAACCCTAATACATAAGACAATAGAAGAAGGAAAAGAGCTATATATAATCTTCATTGATTTAAAAGCAAATTTAAAAGCATTGGACACAGTAAACAGACAACCACTATAGAACACCCTAGCCAAATTAGAAGTACAAAACCAACTTATATGAATAATAAAAAGCATGATTAATAAAGTAATGGGTAAAATACAAATAGCAGGACAAAGATCAGGGAAATTTGAGCTAAAAAGACTGAAAGCAGGGTGGCAGTTTAAGTCAACTACTATTTGTGATTATAATAGATAAAATACAAAGCTAATCAAAGCTAAAACATAGCTAAACACTGTGGTAGAATACAAGAACCTAAAGCTTATATTAATAACCAGCTTGGTGTACGTAGACGACGTGGCATTAGTAGCCGACTCAAGCGGAATAATGCAGAAACTACTAGATAACTGGACCGATGAAATAGGTAGCATAAAGATAGAAATTAACACAAACAAAACAAGAGTGATAATAATCAATAAAATCCATGGACTCAACAGGAACAGAGAGATTATATGCAAGAACTCATCGCTAGAAATAGTAACAGCCTTTGAAGATCTGGGGACTACTAACAAGTGATAGTAAAATCGATGCAGAACTAACCAATAGAGCAAACAAATCAACAAGAATATACTATATGCTGAACAAAACGATTTAGGCCACAAGAAAATTGAAATTGATGTTAAACTAAAAATTCACACTACAATAACGTTACTTTTATTTACATATGCAGCAGATAACTGAACCTTACAGAACAAAACATGAGAGAAAAATGAACGGAAATGAAACATCCGAGGAGGATTATGGGAATAACCAATTGAGAACATGTAAGGTAAGAGCACCACCAGTACTGAATAAAATAAAAAGAAAACAATTAAACTGACATGGGCATATCACAAGAAGTAAAGGATTACCAAAACGAATAATGAAAATGAGAAAACCGAAAGTCAAGAAAGGTAGACCAAAAAAAAAGGTGGTTGGACTGGATAGAGGACATAACAAGATCAAAGGGGAAATTATTAACAGAGATGAATACTCTAAAAGGTGACAGGAAAGCATGGAAGAGGTAAAAGAAGGACGGGACTCACAATCCGACGTCTGAAAGGGCAGAAGGAACTGCGAAAGAAAAAGAAGGACTTTTTTATGTGGCACATTAATGTAATTACGTTGGCTATAATCACTATGGGTAATGTAGATAATTGAAAGAAATGTTTACTTCTACGGAAGTCATCGCTAAAAATTAAAATTTGCCATTTTCGACTTGGCGAGACGACTCCATTTGAAGCCCTGTATCTCCCGAGTGTACTAATGCTTGGTATGGTTATTATTATTACATGAACAACATGGGTAGTGCTTAAGTGTAATGGGAGTATAGAGGCACTGTAGAAATTGTTCCCACTTTATCATTACCGAAAAAATGTGTGTTAAGCATCATGAAATTTGTATTACTCAATCTTTTGTAAATGGGATACGGGACTATTTTAGTATAGGACAATAAAATCCAAATGAAATTGAAAGAGTTATTATTTCGAAGGACACTGAATTTTCAACTATTTCTAACCAAACTCGGCCTATATTGCTAGAAATGCAAATTATTGCAGTTTGAAATGTAATGTCGGGTGTATTGTGGTTTAACTGGGCTGGAATAACTCACTTATTACACAAAATACTTAAGAAATAAATACTTTGCCAAAAGTTAGTTTTAATCCAGAATATTTAAATTATTGTGAATATATAGTCTTAATTATATAAAATCACTTGTTCTTATCATTATGTTTTACATTTAGTTAGTTTACGTTTTATACATTTGTCAGTTTTTAATTGACTATTCTCGTGTGTTATACTTGCAAAGATAGTAAAATACAACAATTAATACTAAATGTTTGAATGATGTGTTTTCCAACTCCTTACATAACATGAACCATTTTCATTGGATTTTCCTTTTGCCAGGAAGAATTCTACTGTAGACAATAGAGTTATAAAAATCCACAACTTTGTTTTTAGAGCTTCAGATGTCTTTGAAGAACCTCGAACACGTACTGTTTATCACAAATCTCATAGGTTTTATTTGCTAATTAACGGCTACAACCGAAGGTGATCTGAGCTTTGCTCTTTTAGATAGTTTTTGTTACAGTTGTCAATATAGTGCATTTAATTTTTTTTAGATTTTGATTTTTATTGTTCAAGTAACCAATCACAGTTGTCATATCCAGTGGTCCGTTTTGGTATTATACTAAATCGTTTCTTGAGTTTTGTTTTTACACGTTGGTACTTCGTAGGAATTTCGCATTCTGATTTTACTGGAGATACCTCAAGGACGTCTAGTGCCTGGCCAACTTCATAGGGTGGTTGATATTCTTCCAACTCATTTTCAGAACTTTTGAAAGTACCAATGAGTACCACCTTATCTCTGAGTTTATTAATATATCTAATATAATAGGAAGACAATCAACAACAATCAACTTATTATGTAATTGTGGATTTGTTTCAGCCGTTTTGATAGTAACCCTTCGCTTTTCCTTCGATGATAATTTGTGTTTTTGCAAGTCATACGGATTTACACAATCTCTTTGCTTTACAAAAATTACCACCAAGGAGTAACTCTTTGCAAAATAGATTAAATTTCTTTCAAAGTGACTTGGTAATTTCCCTTGTGTTGGTGGCCTGATAATCTTTCAGATTAAAAGGGTTACAGTAGTCCAAGCTGCTTTCGACAATATTCACAAATTTACAAACTAATACAAAGCCCACTACAAACTGAATTAAATAACGTTACAAGTGCTTCGGAAATCTGGACTACGCTGACCGTTGATCTAGAGTGAGACAAATGTCTTTGGCGCTTCAACGGATTGGAACACTTTTGACTTGAAAACGCTTTTAAGTTCGGTACAAACACTGAGTGTCGTTCGAAAATCATGAGCGACACCAAAACGGTCGGGTTTGAAACGATTAATACTCGAAGACTATAGGGCGGAGGAGGGCAGCGTTCGACAGAGGAAGGTTGAAAGCGATAATAAAACCAGACGAAATTTTCCTCGTCCCCTTACGGCGCAAGGGTGGCGAAGACTTAGTTTTGTAACGAAACGACAAGTTACTGCACGCCGAGTGGTCTTTGAGAGCGCGTGTCATTCATTATTTGTAGCCTGGTTTCAGAAAAATAAATGTCTGTTTTGTGTCGAACCAAGTACTGCGGACAATTTCAGGTTATTTAGAGCTATGTACTATTAAATTTGCTAAAACTGTGACACATTGAAGTTAAAAATGTCGCGCACCGATCGGAAAGGCGGAGAATTATGTGCAACTACTTGAAGAAGAAAGCAAAGTGAGAAAAGGCCATGTAGAAGATTAAAGTCGTTGATAAACGGATTCAAAATTTCGGCGAATCAATTTTGGGGGAATTCAGTAATGTGGGGAGCAGTGGTGTATTTACAACAATGAAACAGCTGCTTTGTTTACATATATGACACATATACGTCTATGCACTATTAGGAGCAACTTTAGAAAACAAAATTAAATAAATGGCATCACACCAACACGTAAAATATAAATTTAAAATAAAAACATTTGCATTTGTGTAAAATGTAACAGGTAAGTTATTCGAGCCCAATTAAAGCACAATACATCCGACTTTACATGAAAATCTGCAATAGAATGTCAATTTTGTTGCATAATTTGCCTTTTTGGCAAAATAAGTCGAGTTTTGGAAATAGCTGAAAATTCAATGGCCGTCGAAATAATAACTTTTTCAATGCCATTTGGACTTTGTCCCATTTTCTTATAATTCTACTTATACCATCGAATGTTGGTGGTTTTCGTTCCTAAAAAGTTATAGTAGAATGTCCCCATCTCCAATTTCAGAGAGATTGAGTAATACAATTTTCGTGACGCTTAACACACAATTTTTCGGTAATGGTAAAGTAGGTACCATTTTGTACAATGCCCCTATACTCTCTTTATACTTAAGCACTACCTATGTTGTGCATGTAGTAACAATAAGCAAAATAACGGCTTTCAAACCATAGCATACATGAGTACACCCAACATATGAGCCAGAAGATGCAGGGCTTCAGAGTGAGTCGTCTCGCTAAGTTGAAAATGGCAAATTTTAATTTTTAGCGATAACCTCCGTAAACATTTATTTCATTTATATACATTACTCATAGTAATTACGGCCAACGTAATTACATTAAAGTGCCACTACTTCTTTTGTTCACATCAAAAAGTCCAAAAATAAAATATTTGACAAACTTATTTGCCACTCTGTTAGAAAGTAAGCTATTAGTCCCATATTCGGTCACAATATAGATAGTGATGTTGTGTAAGTGCGTGCTACATTTTAGGAACAAACTTAGTGATACACAAAAATTATGACTAATTAAATAAGATTATATTATGTTTTAACTATTTTTGTTTGTTTTTCGTAAACAAAGAGGTCATCAAGAACAAGTACCGGGAAAAATCTAATAACTCATACTACATCATCTGGTGATATAATAAAACTCAACTTTAAAAAATTAAAATATATAAAATATCCAATAGAAAAAAGCTCACGCCGTTAATTATCTCACGTTATCAGCTGTATAGTTCGTTTAAACAAACAAACTTTCAATTTCAAATCAAGCACCGATTGTTAAAAACAGTAGTTTCCATCAACTCACAAACGTTTTCTTCTGGTTGTAAGTAATTTTTACTTTTTACTTTAAAAAGAACCCGTCTGCTTCTATTTTAACCTTTTAATTTTCTTTTTGGCCTTCTTGAACACTCTCCCTTGATTTCCTTTAATCCCGTACTAAAGCACCCAATTTTTTCTTCTGCGTTTACCTTAAGTTTTTTTGATTAACTTAAATGACCTTTTTTCTTCACCTTTAACTCTTGTTTAAAACTTATGAAACGTTCTGAAATATTTTGCGCCAATTTTTACTCATTTTTTTAATTTTGGAAATATTCTTCTGCATTTAATTTTATTTCTGTAAATTAACGTTTAAATTCTTTTCTGAAAATTTTAAATTGTTCTTCTGTGTCTAGCCTTGCTTCTTGTAACGTTTCGTTTATTTTTGTATTTGTTTAAGGTTTCAAAATGTTGTTTAGTTTTTACTTTTATTAATTGTAATTTTTTTTATCAATTATTGTTTCAAGTTACCAGAGTACTCTTCCGCATTTTCTGCCAAGGTTCTATATTGTGTGTATTGTGTCGATGCATCTGAGTCCATTAATTCCAGTAGGTATACGTCTAGTGTTACAACTTTATCGTTCTGGGTTTATTACAATATTTTCTCTAATCATCTCTATGTCTCCCTCTTTTATCTAAATTTTTGACTTCGCCACTTTTAGTTTAGGTAACTTAACTTGCATCAACATTTTAAATAGTCACTTGAGTCGCGATTAATCCCATTTTTCATCACTTGCAACAAAATTAATTTTTGAATCTGATTATCTATTTATTACTAAATAATTTCTTTCCAATTTATAAGCACTATTTATCTCTACAATAGATTAGCAGATAAATCACTCATTAATACTAATTATTTAGTTTCACTAGTTAATATGTATCTTGGAGTACTTAGAATAAACACGAATGTTGTCCTGGCCGTTTTCCATATGTTTAAATACTTGGACGCTTAATTTTAAAAGTCTTGTGGTACGGCATCACCACGCTGAACAGATTACCGGATTCTTCATTTGCTATGTACTTAGAACTTTATATTGCTGCATTACCTTGACCATAACTTCTGGTTTCTACGGGTGACCGTTATAGTACAATGTTTCTATTTCGTCTTGGGTTGACTTTTTAAATTCATTAATTGACATTTTAGGAAAGCCGCAATATTAAAGAGAGTCTTACAAAACCATACCGGCTTTTTAAAGTTTATAAATTACCACTATCGCTAGTTGCTTTAGTAACATAATGAATTACTAGATAGAGAAATTCAAATGAATTACAATTAACAAATTACTATTAAAACCATTAGTTTGGTTAAAGGGCGTCGATGTCAGAATACACAATGTCATGGGTAGGCTAATAAAGAGATTTGTAACTAACGAGTAGCCGTTACCTGCTGTAAAGTGAGCGACATTAAGGGTAAATCCCTTCATACATTAATATTACGTAAGATGTACTCAATAAAAAGCAAGTGATTAAAAGTAGGATGTGATGATTTATTTAAAACTAAAGGTAATTATAAAATATTTACAGAAACAGAGTTACATCGCGAAATGTTCAGAGGGTCACCCATAAAGAATGCAAAATATGCTAAAATGGATTTTTGTTTTTATAGTAAAATTCCAATTATATAACATACTTGTTTGGGTATTATTCTATAAAAAAACCTGTCTTTTATATCTAAAATTTTAAAAATGGGAATTAGGGTTAGATTATAACTTTGGAAGTCAAAAAAAATTTTTCTTTCTTTTTAAAGAAAGCAAAATTAAAGCTTACAAGTTTTTCGTGTAACTGACATGGAAAGCCTGATGAACATTGATATAATTATAATTTTTCTAAAAGTGCTGCTACCGCTCGGTTTTTTCTACACAATAGAAATCTAAATATGTGACTAAATGGTACAGAAACGTTTTGATAAAATACAATAAAATAATTAACATAGTTATTTGGTCTCCTAACCCGACAGTTTTTTTCCGTTTTCCTTCAAATTTTTACATAGACGTTATCAAAAAATTACAAATACGTTGATTGTTTAGACAAAAAATGTATTTGATTTTTCAGTTTTTGTTACATATTTGCACTGTCATATAATGTTTACATGCATTCACATATCGATGACGGAACACAAAAACAAATGGCCACTTCACCTAAAAACCTTTATTTAAAAAACATGTCTTCTCTTGGGTTTAAAATTAGCAAACTCTTGGGCTATGTCATCAAATTAAAGACACTGTAGAAATTGCCAGTGAATGAAAATGCAAGGTGCACCATTTTTTCTTGTTTTAACGCTATCTCAAAAAAAATTTCACTGTATTAAGAGCTGAAAAGGATCGTTCTCTAGTGCAGTCAATACCTGCCGTGCTTAGAAAAATTCTGAAACCGATGGAAAAAGTCGATCATATGTTCTATAATTTTATTACTGCTAGGAGTCTTTGTGGTTTTAATTGTGTTTATAGTCTTGGTTTTATCTTCTTTGTCAGTACTTTAATTAATTCCCAAATACACACATTCCCCAGAGAATATATTATCTATATCAGAATCATAATTTTTCAACAGATGATTTACTTTCCGCATATTCCATCATTTCCCATTTACTATTTTAGTGATGTATTTCTGTATAGATTTTTCATTTTCGTAATAAGTTGAGCTTTAGAAAATCAATTGCCACATAATAGGTTATTATTACAAAAGACCGTCGTCTAGAAAACTCGTAATTTCTATTTTTGTTTTTATGAAAAGGGACTTTTAGCTTTCTCTTCTTGTACTGTCTGTTTTAGATATAATTTGGGTTTATTTTTTAACCTTGTAATTTCATCTTTGTTTGGAGAAGTTTATAAAAGCTTTTAAAGTGGTGTAGAGTAATGACCTTTGTTGCGTCTGTACTTCTTCCTTGAAACCTTTTACTTACTCCTCGTGATTTTTATAAGAACTCTGTTTGCATCAAAATGCCACTGCTTGAAGGAAATGGTTAGAAAATAACGCAGGACAAGGAGCGTTACAGTTTAACTACAACACTAAACGTATTTATTACTCGGAAAGACAAGAACCGACTAAAAACCTACAAACTGAACCGACTGAACTTTGCGGCGAACCAAATGATAACTAAAGTCTCGGCGTCTGTCAACTGCGTTTTCTGTTTTACGTCAACTTAGCCCAGTCGACGACGCTGAAAATTAAACAGTAAGTTTTTTTAACAACATAACAGTGTCTACTGTTTTACACAATCAGCAGTGAAACAGTAGGTGTACAAACTATATTTAACGACGCTGGCTTCTATTAAGTGCATTTACTTGCGCCCAGAACATTTTTCTCCCAGTGATTCTAATGATTAGAATCACCTCCTGAATTTCAGCACGCTATTCGATACAGTTCTGCTACAGGGCGATGTAAGATTGATGTCATCGTCCTGATATCCACGATACGAACAATTCCGTTTCTCCCTGGATACACAGCCTCCACAAATTCTTTAGTTCACTAATTTCTCTGCTGGTTTAGGTCTGCAATTTACACAAGCTCCCCAACTGTGACATTTGGTATGCTTTTATTCCACTTGGTTCTCAGATGCTAAGACTAAGTGTATGCCTCCATCGTTTCTTGTGGCATAGATATTCTTCCACAAACTCTTCAGATGTCTGTGTAATATCTGATGTCCCCAAAAGAAAGCAGTTCGGAGTAATGGCTTGCGGATTATAAGGGATACATGATACGCTGGTAAGTGGATGACTGTTGACCGATGATTTCGTCTTTGCAACCACAGTCAGCAAAATTTGATCTGTCAGAGTTTTATTCTTCAGAGCAATTCCTATCGCGGTCTTTACGGATCGAACCGAACGCTCCCAAGCTCCTCCCATATGACAAGCTTTCGGTGGGATAAAATTCCACTTTATTCCCCGACTGACTAACTTGGACTAATACATCTCCTTCAGTGCTCTCTACAGCTTGTTATCAGATCCACGGAAATTCGTCCCGTTGTCATTCCAGAGTTCCTTTGGTTCGCCTCGCTGGCAGACAAAATGGTTGATGGTTATTGTTATGTCATCTGTAGATAGAGAGTGAGAAATCTCGATGTGCACAGCTCGAGTACTTAGGCAAGTAAATAACGCTTCGTACCGTTTCTCCACCTTTCTTCCCTGTTTCACTTTCAAAAATCTAAAATAATCTTATCACACGAATGTGAATGGTCTCTCTAGCATCGCAATCCGTACTTTTGAAAGAGCTGCCATTTCCGGTGGAATTATTTTAGATCTCCTCATGCAGAAATCCAAACATTTGTGTGCAACTTTTTTCACAGCGTTTCTTACTACAAGTATCTAGTAACGCTGTCGTTACATACCTTGTTAATGCTATGATGTTCCTGTATCTTATGATGAGGAGTTGAGTGAAGTAATGGGCCGGATAAAGGTTGATAGGATACTTAGTTGCAACTGGCACATTAGGAAACTTCTTGATGAGGCTATCAAACAAGTTTCATAAAATCGCTGAACCTGTTAACATAGGGTAACCAGTTCTTCTCTATAACTATCAGACAACACTAATTACGAACTTCAAGGTCGTCTTTTTTTTTATTCAGGCAGACTCTACATTCCTTAGGCCATTATTCTTCGGGCAACAGTAAGAATAATGGTCTATTAAGCCACCTATACTTTAACGTAATGTCTGTGGGAGTCGCATCTGCCACATTTTTCTTGGTTGCAACACATCTCCATCATCATACGTTCGTTAACTCTAGTATTTTTCCAATACGGTATGCTATGTACTGCTTAAAATGACTAGGATCCACAACATGCAGCTAACAAAAAACGTTTGAGAAATCTGCTCACATCACAATCGTGCTCATCTTCAAATCTAATTTCTTTTTAATGTGGTCATCTAAACTAGCTTCTACTAAGGCAGCTTGCTGATCCACAATTTGGTCACGTCAGCTTTTAGATCCCAATGCAATCTTCAGAACTTTTTCCAAGTTACCTTCTTTGACGTTTAAAGTTGCATCAGTAATTGAATAATTACTCGGCACTACGGCTTTCAGCAAATCTTTGTAATTGGAAAGCTATTGCCAAATTTCAAATTCATCTCGTTTCTGGATTTCCCTTACTTCCATGATCTTTTTGATACCTTGTTTTGTTGTTTTCCTCGGAGGAACCTGTAAACCTTAGAGGACGCGTCTCCAGGTGGCGGATCGGGTGAAGCCTCCTAGATATAGGTGGTAGGAGAAATATGAAATACCTACTGCGGTCCTCCATTAAGAGATCGTAGCGTTAGGCTTAAAAATTATAACACACTTGAAACTCAAAAGGAGAAGAGAGCTAAAAACAGGATAAAAACAACAAAATAATATAGGAACGTGGAATACCTAAGGCCTATCAAATAATATTCAAGAAGTTTTTACGAAAATTGCGTACATGAATATGGACATAATAGCCCTGACAAAAACCAAAAAGAAAAGCATAGGAATAGAGGAAATAGGACAGTACATATATATAAGGAGTGGAGTCCCTAAAGATCAAAGAGGAAAAATAGGTGTTTCCATAGTTATTAAAAAGAAATATAAAAAGCAAATCAAAATTTGGAAAACTAAACGAGAGGATTATAAAGTTAAACCTTGATTAGAAGTATAAAATGATGGTCGTAGCTATATATGCACCAAATAAAAATAACAACTGCAATATTATTGACGACTTCTACGCTACGTTGGACGAAGTACTCTGCGAAATAGGAAACAATAGACATATTATGCTTCTGGTAGATTTTAAAGCCAGAACTGGCCAAGAAGAGGATAGTAAAATAGTGAGAAGGTTTGGAGAAAAAGTTAGAAAGAACAATAGAGAAAGATTAATAAATATATGTCAACAATACAATTTAAAGATCAACAACGGATTCTGCAAGCATAAGGAGATACACAAGTATAGTTGATATGAAACAGCTAGAAATGGAAAGTCAATAATAGATTATATAATAACTCGGTCGCACTTTACAGGGAAAGTGTTAGATGTCAAAGTTCAAAAAGGACCTACTTGTAGAACGAATCACTTTTTAGTTAAAGCCAAAATAGTATTTTCGCACAAAGAAAAAGAAGATGCTGCAAATAACATGCAAAATACCGAAGAACAAGCTAAGGAACTAAAATACAATATACCAAGCTTAGAACATTATAGTATATTATATTTATATCAAAATACCTAAACATAAACTTTAAAACCACAAATATTGAGATATATGAACATATTAAAATATCAACCCAAAAATCTGCGATGGAAGCTCTAAGAGAAGAAATCAAGAAAACTACCCTTAAAAACTATTGGATAAACGAGAAAATTAAAGAAGACATAAATTACAAAAGATACCTGTACACAACATGCAAAAAATACAACAGCAAAATAGAATAAAAAAACATAATAAGGAAAAACAAGAAATCTGGGAACAGAAATGTAAAGAAGTGGAAATGAACATAGGTGGAAGAAGGTATAAGAAATGTGAGAGCAGGAAAAAGAGCACACTATTTAGTGTAGAAGTGAAGGAATAGAAGACGTATTTATAGGCGTTGCTAACAGAAGACGGAATTGAATATCACACAGCCCACGAGCAAAAGAATTAAATTAAAAATTAAAAAAAAACTCACGAACATATCGAAATAAAGGAAGAACAAAAAAGAAAAGGTATTAAAGAAATAAATCGTGGTAAAGCAGCAGGGCCAGGGGTCATGCCATGAGAATTAGTTAAAGTAGAAACAACAAAGCTATACAAGATTATTACTAAATTAATAAAGCCATAAATAACGAATAAATACTGAATAAATGGAAAATGGGTTATATAACACCGGTGTATAAGAAAGGGAAAAGAAATCAAGGAGAAAACTAAAAAAAATAAAAAATATTTGGAACAAAAGTGAAAGAACTAATAGAGCAGCAATCAATCGAAAAGCAAATCGAAGATTAATGTGGATTTTGGGCTGGAAGGTCCTGCGTAGACAACCTCTTTAGTCTAACTTTATTAATACAGAAGAAGCTAGAGGCTGGGAGAGAACTACACCTAATGTTTCTAGACGTAGCAAAAGCGTACGATAATGTACCTCAATCAAAGCTATGGGAAGTGTTCAATAACAGCAGCATCAATAAAATATTGGTTAGAGCCGTGCAAAACCTATATAAAGATGGGAAAATACACAATAGCGGAAGGAGATACTGGGCGCCGGAAGACCCGGATAGATGTCATAAAGCGACGGAAAGAGAGAATTGTTTTACAATTACCTAGATAGTCATCATCATAATGATGGTTGATGATGGCATTTACTGCTTGTGAATACTGCTCCCCAAATTCTCAACTATTCCTATTTTTGATCCATTGGGCCTGGAACGCTCACCTGACTGCTCCAAACATCATGTCGTCCATCGAATAGACATCAGGAGGTGCACCTCCGTCTTCTCCCCTACACAAAAAGCGTAGTGTAATAACGTCCTTCTGGCAAATCCTGACCATGTGGAACATATCTTTGATATCTCCACAGAACGAGACTTCCCATTGACGAAACTTCAGTAAAACGTTGATAAGTGATCTAGTTCCTGAAGCAGCTCATCGTTGAGACTGATTCCGCTTACTTTCGTAGCTCAGTCAAAAACGAGTTTCAAATTCTCAGATTTATTTGAGTTAATCATTCTAAAGTGTGGTAGGTACCAGGTACGATCACTTTTTTAACTTGGGATAAAATTCCTCTTGTACGTACTCTTAAATATCCTTTTCGTATATTTTCGCCAATAACTGGTTCCTATCCATCTGCTTTTCCAAAGTTCTAAGTCTTCGAAAAGCATTGCTTTTACTTTCTGGCAACTTTAAGTCATCGTTATTACACAGTATACTTATTTCCAACAACCATTAATGCGCCTCAGTTTTGTATCTATCAGCATGGCAGCTTTTTTGTTGTCCTTGGACTGCGGCAATTTCTTATCATTGGCGGTTCCAAGGGCTTCCATTCTAATCTACTCCTTTATAAAATTATACAGGGTAACATCTGGATCCGCGTCCACAGCAGTCAGAGAGATGTGTGGGTTGTTAGTCAAATTTCTGCTTTTGCCATGTGCTACTCAGCTGAGGTAATTTCGCGTAGCGAGTGGTGTATTCCTAGCGCCTTCAAAGTATTTTTTTCCTAGCAACAGGTGAGCATAATCAGTTGCTCTCACAATAACTGGCTTCTTAGGCATCATTTTAAGGAAATACATACTTTATAAATGCCTGCATCTATTTAGCAGCGTGTAAGATGACATTGATTGTACTGGAAAATCCTCCGCTTGTTTCGCACATTTATCAGCTCAAATACCTCCTTTTCGTTGATACCGCATACCATGAAGTTTACTACCTTGGGCGCGTCGAAATGCTCAAACCTTTCTCCCAGCTAGTTGAGCTGCAATGCTTTGCACTTTATTTCCATTCCAAGGGATAATACAACATTATCTTTGATCATCGTTAGCGTGGCTCCGTTGTCAAAGGAAGCGTTGACGGGAGGCAATGACCAACTAATTGAACTGGAATAGTTTTGATTTTACCTTACCTAACGGCATTTTTGGTACAAATGACACAATTCCAAAAACATCTGTCTGAGTATCTTCTGTGTTGACATCAAAATTTTTCTTTTCTGCTGAACTGGAACTTGTAGCATTGTAATATTTCCTTCTTGTCTTGCGGAGTGAGCGGTGATGATCTTCTCTACAACTGTCTACGTCACATTTCTGAGATTTGAAACACTTCGACCTTGGAGTTTTTTGTCTCAGACTTTCATCTTCTTAAACCTGTTGTATTTCTTTAGGTTGTGCGCATGATTACAACCCAATAGGACAACGGCAATTAGTCACAACCATAATCTTACTCTTAAGCTTTTTTTTTTGATTCTGGGAGATAGTTGAGTTACACACGAAAATTATTGCGGAGAACATCTTGTCCAAAAACAAAGACAGCTTTTTAAGATCAGCATCCTTCCCAGTCTTTACAATACGGGGACCCCACTTTAGCTGAAAATAAGGTGATAATTTTTTTCTTTTTCTTTACGTACATTGGAAAATCCAATGATTTCGCCGTGGCGAAAACTGTTTTAGACGGCGACTGAGAAATTTACAAGTATTTGGAAATCCCTTTCCGTCGGTGGTTGTGCTGAACATGCCCATTCCAACATCATTTTGGTTATTTGTTTCTATCTTTCAAATGATTTTTGCAAAATATTAACAATTTTTTTAGGTTGATATTAGAGGATAGCAGTGATATCACGGATTTCTTTGCTTTCCTCATTGAGACACTTCTACAACTGAAATATGTTTTCTTTATCTGAAAAACTACACGATTTTATCGACTCCTTGAAATGGTCATAGAAGCTTAGCCATTTGTTAGGATTTCCATCCAATTCCGTTAAATTGTTTGCTGCAGACTGCCGATCTACAAAGTTTCTCATGTCAACTTGGGTTCTTTTGTCTGCATCACATGTTGTATAGCTATAATTTTGGCTTCGGCTATCTGTCTTCCAACGTCAACGTCTTGTTTTGCAGCGCACTTCTCATTTGATGGCTTTTTCGAGGGTGAGTCTTCCATTTGTCACACTCACAACTGCTGGTGGCGCCAGGAAATGTGGAGCTTTATTTTTTTCATCTGATCAGTTTGCTCATTGACCCATCAACGCCCCCTGCTAAAGTGGAGAGTACATTGAAACGGTCGTCTTTATGCCCTTCGTTTTAAACTTCTAACTGAAGTTCTACGAGGTTGATCTCGTCAGAAATACGAGCTAAGTAAGTCTACCTTTTTCCTGATTTCCAGCTTATTTTTCTCTGATTCCGTCGTAATTTTCTTTTGCTTTGCTTCAGCGTCAATTCTATGCTATTCTGCAAGTCTTTCTTTTTTTTCCAAGTTCGGAACAAGCGGCGGAATGGTGTGAAGTGTAACGAGATCTGACACTACTGGAATCGTGCGATGTGCGTGGTGCCTAGTCACCGCTGTTTTTCCTATCTATAGGATTCTGCCAACCCCTTCGAATCCGTCGACGTTTTCTGCCTGTTTCGAGAACTTTGGAGCGGGATCTTCCACACTTGAACCAGTCAGCAATTTTGGAACTTCAAGTTGCATCAGTTGCAATGGCAGACATGCTTCTTGTAAACACTGGCATTAAAACTTTACAAACCTAAACTGATACCACCGAACTGATTCTCTTTTACTTCGAAGGACCGCTTGTTTTCAACTAATGTTGGTGCTTGAAGGAAAGGGATGGACAAAAACGCAGGACGCGTTACAATTTAACTACGACACTGAACATATTTATTATTACTCCGATAGACAAGAATAGACTAAAAATTTTAAAATAGAACCGATTAAACTCTGCACCGGACAAAGTGACAACTAAAACTCTCGCCGCCTGTCAACTACGTTTGTTTTTGTTTTACATCGACGACGCTGAAAATTAAACAGTATATTTTCTTAACAATACAACAATGACAACACAATATTGTTTACTGCTTCACACAAACAGCAGCGAAACAGTGGGTGTATTTAATGATATTGGCTTCTCTCAAGTGCATTTATTCGCGTCTCGAACAATCGCTGTTCCAAAAATATACCACTAGTGACATTTTAATTCTCTCAAGTTTTTTTAATATCACATTTGCTTCATACTGTGCGACATTAGTTTGACTAATATCATGAGCAATATGTGTCAGAAAATTAAGAATCTTCTGGTACGATTTGTAGAATGCTTTACTGGTATCAACACAGGCACACCATTGGGTTGTCGACAAAGTTTTTAAGTATAAGGAGTTCTTTTTAACGTAAGACTGTAAGGTATCCCACCGTTTAGTTGAAGAATTAAAAAGTTATAGATTTTTTGTTTTAAAAAAATTTAACAGTAGTTGTAAAGAGTGGTCCGCGCAAGGGATATATATATATGGCCAGATGATTTACTTCTTTTATTCTAGCCTGAAGACCTTTGCAGCACTCATATATTTTGTTGGTATTGTTGTAGCTCAGCTCTCTACAATTATTTAGATCAAGATTTAAAGGATCTATGACCGATACTACAGCATTTATTTTATCTTTATCTTTATGGGTACAAGTAGGAATAAACGTGAAAAACTGTTTATCGGGAATTCTTGTAGGTAGTGCACTACAAATGCTAGTTGCTCTGTGTACGATTTATCTGGCGTTAAGTCCAAAATTATAGAGTAACACTTGGTGTTTATAGTTTCTTGGATAATCTTTGTCTTAACTTTTTTGATTTCCAAATTTTGTCACTTTTTTCGCTATAAAAGGATAGAATTTTGAAATCAGTTTTACACAACCAAGAAAGTTAGCACTTTTTTACAGGACCTAACATCTCATTAGTACCATGAATTGGCAGTCCACGGGAAGCTAAAAACTTTACAACTTCAACACCCCTTAAGAGAATGTTTAATCAATACAAAGCTTTTTCCTTGTACTATTCTAGTAATAAATTTTGAAATTCTGTGTTCAGTGTTGTTAACATAATTGTGTATATATGGTTATTTTTTCACTCATTAAATTTTGTACAAAATATATATGATATATAAAACAACAAACTTGTACAATTTTTTAATCTTTTACATTTTTTAAAGTCATTGTTATCGTTTTGATGAATGCTATTGTAGGCGACCAATTCTCGAAGTTTATCATGCCTACACCACACGGGCGGGTGCTCCAGTGATATATTTGGTTCTACCTTCTTCAAAGTATATTCAGAGCTCTATAAGTTCGAAGTCGATGGCAACAATTGTGATTGTTACACACTACATGACAGAAAAGTGTTTAGTTTTGATATTTTCTTGATCACCGCATCCTGCCACTTAACACTCTCTTTGGAACGTTTTCTGAATTTTGTTCCACTTGCTTTTTTAACAAAATTCGATAATATTTTGCATTTATTGTTCAGTCCATATAAAAATAAAATTTTAATTGGACGACGTATCAATTTAAAACTAAACTCTATTCATTGCTGCACAATAATTATAAATTATAGTTCTATTAACGCAATGGCCGACGGTTACTATAAAATACTAATTTATTTGTATTACTATAGTTCGCTGTATGATTTCTCTTAATTTCTGCCGTAAATGCCCATGGACTTCACATTATATTCAAACGCGCGGTTCTAGAACAGATTAGAATTCTGGAGTTTAACTCAAGAGTACCACTACAAATGACGCGGTCGGTGATCGAGAATTCTGGAAAATTTTTCAATAATTTCTTTTCGTTGTTATTTCTGTCACAATATAAATATTTCTAAAAATTGATTGTACGTCAAAGAACGATGAATGTACGATTTCAAAATTTAATAGTAACAACTTAATCTAAGTTTCCCTGGTTAAACTCACTTTTTCGTTTACTCAACTCAAAATTTTGCCGTTCTAGGCGCCACCTTAGTTGGCCTATGTGGTAAACAGATTGTGAATTAAATGGCGGTAAGATACTTGATTACAATTATGTGTTGTGTGGAGATTGAGAAAGTAGAAGAGAAACCAAATATTATGCGACAATATAGCATTCTATAACAATTATAAGTCGGAACTATTTATTTCTAAATAATTGAATAAGTTCCAAAATTTAATTAATTTATCATATCTGACATATGATTTAATTGGTAATAAATGTTGTATATTTTTTTATTGTTTTATCTATCACTTTCAGACTGAAATTACTTTAATAAATATTATATCGCAACAAAGTAATTAAATTATTAATTATTTTGAGTATTAAGTACAGCTCTAATAAATTTAGGTACAATTAAAACTCTACTTTTAAAATTTGCACCATTGACATATGGTGGTGTAAATAAAATATCAAGTGTTGCTGAAAGTCTTCGTATGAATAGTGATTTTAATAAAAACAATCTTTTTATTAAGAATGCTTATTATCTTTAATTTAAAAACAAACAGTCAAATTATTATTTATTTTTGACTAAACATTTTTTGTGTCTTTTTGAAATTTTACTATAGCTCTGGTAAGTAGGTAATTAAATCTAAAATATAAATAAATGCCTCTATATTAGAACTAGACATTTAAAATAATGTTAAAGGCAGTACCTTAAAGTAAAACATATTGAGGTGCAAAAGTGCTTAAATATGCCAAAATACCAATAATGCTCCGAAACGGCTTGGCAAGAATTATTGGTTGCCCCAGAGATTCATTAGTTTCCAATTGCATTTGGTCGATGGGGTGGAGGCCATTTACGCAATTTATGTTTCACTAGGGCAGAAAGAGATAACTGTTAAATAAAATGGTAAAAGAAAAATCTGTCAACCTTAAATCATATAGTCCCAATGACATAGGAAGGTAGCAAAAATATCTAATGTTGACTTTAAAAGTATATCATAAAATGTAATGTTAGAAATGGGAAGTTTGAATTAAAATATATTTGGTGACTCAATTACGTGAATGGATGTTAAAAAAATTGTTACTATTATAGCTTAACCCGTTGCCTTGCTAAATACAAGGGCAATTCAAAAGTAAACATGCGTAGTTATCGAATCTTTATATGCACATTAGAAACCTACAATAGTACATTATTTTTCGCCATAATCGCTATGCGAATTGAAGCGCTTGTTATAACTTCTTAGGAAGTTTGAAATTCCTTCTCCAAAAAACTCGCCACTATATAACAGCATATTGAAGCGCAGCGTTATCGCTAAAGCGGTGCGATAGAAGCTACTGTTTCATGGATAGAAATGATTTTTTTTTTAATTTCGTGTACAAGTTCATCGCTGTCTCCAGATGAACGGCCACTTCTTGCCTCATTGTGCATGTTAGAGCGTCTGTATTGAAATATACGACATTACTGATGCACGACATTTTTACTCATTTTGTTTAGTCCCTAAATATTGCATAGTTCCCGATGAATTGCACCCACAGTTTTTTTCAGACAAGATTTGTATTACTGCAAGTAATTTACATTTGGCACTGTTTTCTATGACAACGTTAATTTTTAATTGATCTATCAGACGAGTAAACTGTAACACAATCTGCTTCTTTCACTCTGCATTGGCTACTAAACTACTGCGTACAGCGCCACAGAATGGGCATTACTAACCCCGCCTATTTCTCGCATACGCAAAAAAGTTTTTTTTCCGTATTGCCCTTGTAATACACAACTACCAGTTAAAGTAGTTCAGTTATGCACCATTCTTTTGTTTTTTGTTTAGTCATTCTCTTATCTAATTTATAAGAAAAAATAATTTTAAATTTCCTATTCTAGTAGTTCTTTATTTTTAGTTTTTAATAAGTAGAATATCTTTATAATAACTCCAATCATACTAAAGCAACTATCTGAACAAGAAATTAAATTCTTAAGAATCCGGTTTAATGGTCATTACAACTCAAATTCGCTCATATAATTCTCATCCTCAAATTTTAAACACTTCCTAATGATATCCAATCATATAGACTACCAGTCTCCTCTTAATCGTACAAAAGCTGATCAAAAACGTACTTCTAAGACAAATAAATAATAATTTAATACAAGATCAATGGTTATCCAACCACCAGTTTGGTTTCCGACATCACCATTCCACAATCCAGCAATGCCATCGAATAACAAATACCATACAAACTGCAATTCAAAATAAACAGTTCTACTCTACTGTGATGTTAAATTTCAGACAAGCATTTGACAGAGTCTGGTATAGAAGACTATTATGCAAAATAAAGAAAGCACTGTGTTACGAATTCTATCTCTTATTCCTTTCGTATCTCAATAATAGAAGCTTTCAAACTAAGTTTGGTAACGATGTATCCCAGATGAAACAAATAAATGCCGAAATATCCTTAGCTTACTCTACTCCTCTGATCTACTAATATCGAACTATGCAATGGTTCGTCGATGATACAGCTATTTTTGTTTGCAACAACATTTCGAATACAGCATCGGAAGTGTTTCAACTTCACTTAAACCAAATTGAGCATTCGCTACGCAAGTGAAAAATTAAGGTCAATGAAGGCAAATCAGTACACAACGTTTAACGTGTCCACCAGTCACCCTCAACGACACTCCCATTTCACAGTCAAACGAAATGAAGTATCTGGGACTTTATCTTGACAGTCGTCTAAGCTTGAAAACTCATATTCCCAAAAAAACCCAAACAAATTGACTTTAAACTAAAGGAGCTGTACTGGTTTATCGAAAGAAAATCTTCCTTAATGCTAGAGAATAGAATCCTATTGTACAAAAGTATAATCCGTCCAACTATGGGGATGCGCCAGTAACTCTAACCTCAAAATTATACAAAGTTTTCAGTCGAAAACCCTTTGAAGCATGCCAAATGTGCTATGGTATATGTCGAACCGCACACTACTTGTAGACCTTAACATGCCATACATAAAGTTATCATCAAACAGTACGCTGTTAAACACAACTATACCCTGGAAACTCAACCAAATAAAATAGTAGAATCACTGACAGTAAATTTACAAACCAGGCGACTTCAGAAAAAAATGGCCAAAAGACCTGATTAATTAAACATGGAAAGAAACTGATGAAAGCCCCCCCAATAAAGTCTAAAGCTCGATTAATATTCTTACCAAATATTAGCTCATGGAATGTAATATATTCTGATTGCTAATAAAGTTCATATAAACAAATTTTTTTCTATTTAAGACTTTTATTTAGACAACTGCTTTAAAAATTGTAATTTAATATGTTAATAAACTAATAATTTCTCTAAAATATATGTATATATTAGTCATATTTGATGTATATCTAAAACTGATTGATTTAAAATACATCGGTTATCAAAATGTAGAAGGTATAGATTTCCCCACAAAAGCACTATAAATTCCAGCAACAATATAATCAGAGTCTAATGATAATATGAAAACTTGTTTTACAAGGGCAGGCTGGATTAATAGGCTGCTATAATGACACTTTAAAAGCTTCCGTAGATAACGAGTGGTTACCGTGACTTTAAGCATTTGCATTGCCGTGCAGGAGTTTTAGGTTGCCCGACTACCTCGTAAAAGGTCAACAAACGTATTATCTGCCCTAATAAAATTGATCATCAAAAGTTATTATAGCCGTACATATGTCATTTTAACTATTACTGCGCATTTTAACAGAAAAGCTCTTATTTCTTGTTGTATGCGCTTTCAATACACAAAACGGATTTTATTTTAGTGCTCACAAATGTTACATGCAATAGAAAACTTGTGTTAAAGCGCATAGAGTGTTCTAAAAGTTAGCAAGTAGTTATATAAATTTTCGCTCAAACTACAATTTTAAAATAGATTTATATCTGGAAACATACATTTTGACCCTTCTGTGGTATGCAAATCTTTAACTGCCTGTTCTGATTGCTTTACTCTGCATTAGGCTGGGTTGTGCTAAAAATAATTTATTATTTTTTTAATAAAACTTTTTTGTCTCACAGATTTAGAGTAAATTATTTGTAGTGTCAATTTTTACATAAAATATATCGTTGTGTTGTGATGCGTATTTGTAATTTGTAAATTTATTTATTATTTTTGGATTGGTGAATTAAATCTAAAGGGTGTGCTATAAAGGGCGTCTAATTTGAATAGAGCGGAATTTTTTGTCTTGAAGTTGGCAGGCCTGTTCTTATCGTTTTGTTATCTATTATCACTCGGACTATTTTATCATTGGTTATTTTTTCAGTAAAGCAGATTGTTTTAGTTCGTTTTCGTCATGGAATGGTTCACAACTGTTAAAACATTTTAGCAAAGCGGCGAAAGTCGCACCCAAACAGTGCAAGAACTTCGAGCGATTGTCTGGAGAAGTGAAGCACCTAACGGATCTACAGTTCGAAGAGTCATGAGAAAGATTGTGACGACTGGTTCAGTGGGAAAGGTGAAATTGCTTTGGACGGATTCGGCCTTGTTGGATAGAGCAATAATTGGCTATTGTGCAAGAAAGTGTCAAGAGTTCTCGATTCTCCTACGTTTGCAGTAGTTGGACATTGTAACAACTTCGTTACATCTAATTTTGTATCTTCATATGTACGTGTATAAAATCCAACTAATGTAACGATTTAATCATACTTATTATGAGAAAGAGAGGCGATTTGCTGAATGGGTTGTGGAGAGACAGGCAGTAGGCGAAAATTACGCAAAAATAAATTATTTTTAGTCACAAAGACCACATTCACTTAAATGGGTTCGTCAACAAACAGAATTGCCGGGCTTGGGGAAATAAAAATCTTCGAATAATCCAGAAGTATGAAGTCCATTCTCTAATAACGACTGTATGATGTGTTTTGGGTAGGTGGGGTACTCAAGCCAACTGCAGTTGCCGCCAGTAAAGGACTCTACTGTCAAATAATATCCAATTAGTTGTGACCTATCTTTGAAGTTATGGAGATTGATGATCTTTGCTTTTATCAAGATGGAGCGACCTGTCACACTTTACGCAAGACGGTTGCCTTACTCCATGAAAAATTTCTGTAACGAGTGATTACAATTATGTTAAATATAACAACTTTCTTGAAAATTTGGCATATTTTATGGAACACTCTATACACTCTTTTCTCATTGACTTATATAATACACGAAAATTAATCAACAAATAAGTAAACTAGCATTAGTATGCAATAAATATTTAATTATAATTTTCACAAAACCTTAAATGTTTCTAAACACTTAAATATAAAAAGATTTTGTTTATACTTAATTTTCGTTTTCTTATTAAACATAAATTTCCAACTTTTAAATAATAAAAACAAGTTTGTTTTAATTTCTCTTATTTGTTAAAATTCCAATTTATAATCTACTTGTACAGAACAATAAGTAAATATTATGTAACTGACACATTTGTGGAAACAAATTCCTAATGATGATCTTACTATTTGGGTCATGGAGTGATGGTGAGAGTTTTATTTATCATTGTCAAACTGTGGTAAGTCGCTTGGTCACATTTGAGATTGACGTATTCATTCTGATTATCTAGTAGAGTATGTTGATATGCTGAAAACCTCTAGATAGTTTTTGATGCAAAAGGAATCCTTAAATTTGTGTATAGTTCAAAACATATCAAAGTGCATTTGTTGTTATTTGTAATACCCTCGACTGGAATCGTTGAATAACTTTGGAATAATTGTATATTGTAGGTCCATATCAGTTTGATGAGATTGTAGGTACTAAATGAGGATTTTATTATTTATAGACAGCCGAAAATTTCTTACCAGCAACTAGTACAGTTGTCAGAGCTTTAGATTAAGCTATAAGTGTATAGCCTTAAAATGTTTTTGCCAGCTAGGTCTTTGGTTGAAGTGTAGTCAAAAGTATTTAGCTTTGATATAGACTGAGACTTGTACCGTGAAAGATAATTTAGGCGAAAACAATGCGTCTTGTGGTAAGGATTACTTGTTTTGATTTAGTACGTATAATTTAATTTAATTTTCCATTTTGATAACCACTGTCCAAAGAGATTAAAATGGAGCTGGAGATGTTAGAATGCTGTTGTAGAGTGTTTGACTGCATCTGCGAGTGTGGCGATTGCAGTGTTAGGGCGCTTTTTTGAGGCACACTTGAGGGCACCTGATGAAGATTTGAGAGTGTGATATTAAATTTAATCTGGTAGTACCTGTCAAGAGTGTATCAGTCTAGCAATAAGTAATAAAGAGTAGGTAGTAGGTTTTTGATTTTGTATAGAAGCCAATCATACCACATCTTATCAAAGGCTTGTGCCATGCGCAAGAATCCTGCTGTGCATAGTTTCTTTTCCTCAAGGATTATTGCAATTTAGTGAACAGCAAGTTTGAATGTTGGTGATTCAGAATATGATTTATCTGGTTAGCGTCTACTCTGAGGCTTCTTAATAATAATTTTTCAAACACCTTTGACATAATTGGGACTAAACTTAGTGAGGGATAGAAGACGATTTGATTTGCTGATTTTCAATGCTTAGGACTCACAATTATGTGAGCAAATGTTCAGATTAATGGACAATATGCTAATTTTAGCATGCTGTTGTAATTTTTTTTAGAAAAACAATTGTTTTCCTTGGTAGCTTTTTTAGTATTCTCTCCGTGATTAGGTCATATTTAGGTTATTTGTGTTGATCAACTACTCTAAATTGTTTTCTTGGGGAGCATGACTTTGTAGGTAAGAAAATTTGGTAGGGCATAGAATGTTATGCTGCTTTTTTTATTAATGTTGCTAGGTATTGTGTTATGTAGTTTAATTTATCAGATTGCTTCATCTTACACTCAACCTTATTTGATTTTTTATGTAAGCACAAAAGTTTGTTCAGTAAATTGTTTATGCTAAGCGCATTCGATTTGTAAAAGCCCCAGACAAAAATGTTATTGCATATTTTTTTGATATAATGGAAAAGTGCAAAAATGCCTTTATTTGAAGCTTTTTTTGCACACCTTTAAAATATTTTGTTTCTCGCTTAGTATTGGCCAAAATAAGATGATTCCCATTACTTAGGGGTTTTTGGGGTCGCTGATAACGATTTTAATTCTCAAATTAAGCTCCAATGCACCAAAGTGAGAAAATGCCTTGTGATACTTTGAGGAAATGATACCCTGGGACATCAGGGTACCCGTAGGGCATTTTTTCATTTGAGTATGATTTTAATGATTTTCAAAAACGATTTTTCCAGATATTATCACAAAATTTTTTTTCCACATATATATTTATTTTCAATCAGCTAAATGGCAAGCTGACGAATATTTTTAAGCGAAACTCACGTGCGCTGAAACACGATTTTCTTTTTTACTAAAAATAGAACCTTGACTTACGTTTTCACTGAAAATAGAACGTTTATAAACCTTGAAAAAAAATAAAAACCCCATATTTATTTAATACTGTTGATAAGTGCCCATCTTGATGCTGTTGTCTGTGTGCATGCAAAATATTTTTCGTAATGATATCGGAAAAACCATTTTTGAAAATAATTCAAATCATATCATATTCAAATGAAACAATGCACTACTCGTACCCTTGTGCCTCAGGGTATCCTTTTCCCAAAATGGTACAGTGCATTTTCTCGCTTTGGTGTATTGGAGCTTAATTTGAGAATCAACATCGTTATCAGTGGCCCCAAAAAACCATTATTCAGACAGTTTAAACTCGGAACATAAACAAATTTGAGATGATTCCCTAAAATCACCCCGTCCCCAGAAGTCCCCCCCAAGTCCATCGGGGCTCTTTCTAAGTATCACATTTGTGATTAGCGACCCCAAAAACCCTTGTATAGACAGTTTAAATTTGAAAAACAAACAAGTTTGAGCTGGTTTCCCACAATCGTCCCCATTCCCAGGATTATGCTCCCCCTAAAGTGCATTGGGGCACTTTTTAAACATTAAATTCGTGATCAGCGATCCCAAAAACTTTTGACTAACTGGAATGAGCTTATTTTGGCCAATATTAAGCAAGAAATAAAATATTCTTTAGAATCTGCAGAAATGCGTCAAATAAATGCATTTTTTTGTGTGCACAAATGCACTTTCACATTATAACAAAAAATATGTGGTAAAATTTTTTTCTGCGGCTTTTCAAATGGATCGAATGCGCCTTGGAACGTCTCGATTCGTGTACCCACAAAAAATTTCAAGATTTCAGCGTTTTTTTTTTACTAATCTGACTCGACTGTAAATACTCAAGGTTGTATTAACTGGTGTATAAGTACAAATTCTATTTTTGTGTAGTTTGAAGCTATAATATGGAGTATAAGGTAATTCAATAAACCTAGTATTTTATTGTCTGCAGTTATTACTAGTCATAACTTTTGGGGGTTTGTTGTGGCTGGTCTAGAGTTCCATTTTGAATTCCAATCTTTCTCCTTCATAAATTTAGAGTAGAGGGATTGGAAAAGGAAATATAAAGTGATTTTGATGACAGTATATTAGAGATATAGTGAAGGATCGGGAGAAGGCATTAGTTTGAATATTTGACTCTTGAATCTTGGTAGTTGATAATAATGTTTGGAGTTCTCAATTTTAACAGTTGCACCACCGTGTGCTATTCCAGTAGGATGAATATCATGGTAGTATAATGGTATTTTAAACATTGTGTTTGCCTGGAAAGATTAATAATACATATTTTTTATTTATTTGTAAGGAATATATTAATTCTGCTTTACGGTTAGAAAAAATGTGGTCTATTATGTTGTTTGGATCAATTAGTTAGTTAAACATGGGCTTAATTTTGTTTAGGAAAAATTGGCAGTATTTGGTTGTTTAGATTGTGAGTTTGCCTTTTTGTAACTTTTTTTATAGTTGACTCCTTTATATTTGCAGGGTGATGTTTGTTGCATAAGGGCTAACTTGCAGAAACGTTGTTTTTTGCATTGAGATGTAATGTGTCCACCTCCACATTTAACACATACGTATAGCTTTGTACAGAAGTTCCATGTACATAAAATTGACATTTAGTACATTGCACAATGTCTCCTTTTATTCGCGGTGCTTCCACATTGATTTTTAGGTGACACATAAATTGTATTTTAAACATGTAGTGAGAGCAGAGATCTTACTTTTCAGTATTTGATATTAAAAATGTTGCGCGCTACACAGTCGTATTTTTCTCTTTTTTATTTATTCAGTAGTTATTGGGCGTTGGAAATCTTTATTATTATCCTATATGTAATGTTCCTCTTCAATTAATATGTATGGTTTATTATTTCTTTGTACCTTAAGCAATCCGACGAATTTACGATAAAATCCAATTGTTAAAGAAATGATTTTTACACTCTCATTGGAGAGAGCGTTGCAGTAATAATAATGTTCCTTTTTAGCAACATTTTTTACGTCCGGTGCTTTGAGGAGGTTTGGTGTTGATGTGTGTTTTCGCTAGCCTACCCGCATACTTATTTTGAATGCTCAGATGGAATTCATTTTTTAGTTTATCTGGAGAGTGGTGTAATCTTTTACATTTTACCACTTACCAGGCTCACCCATTTGTGTTGTCGGTTTTTCCGTTTTTGTCAGATTTAATTGATGGAAGTTAAGTTCGGTTGTAGTGTGGGTATATTGTAATTTATTAAGGGAGTTACTAATTGTGGTATCTGAATGGTTGGACCACATGTTGGTATTTGTTGTACATATTGTACTGGAATGTATTTATAATTAAATATGCTCGCCATTACGGCTTATAACTTTCCTTGAGATTTCTAAGTTATTTTTAAATTTGTTAAATATTCACTTTCTAATATAAATATATATATATATATATGTGTGTGTGTGTGTGTGTAGTTAACCATACAGACATTAAAACTCTTACAACACACAGAGCGATCATTCTCTACGTTTATACGACACAAGAATAACATGGTAAATATCAAAACAAGTTTAAGTAATAAAATTGAAAATGAAAAACTTTCATTGTATTACTAATGCACTGTAAACAGCACAAGGCTAACATTTCAGTGGCTGAGCCGGCTGGAATGAAATGGAATTTATGTAATTTGCTTTTTAATTTAAACTAATTGAAATTGATAAAAATATAAATGGTCATTGAATCAATATATTTTTAATCGTTGCACTTGATTGTATATTATAAATCAGTTCAAACAGTTTGCTTTATTTATGGTTTGTTTTGCGTAAAATTATGCACTAAATTATATAATAAGTCTACTCAAGTACGTAGTGTTTAGTAATGTATAGATATTAAGCAAGCGGCTGCTCTTTGTTCAACTGCTAAATCAAAGCAAAATGCATCGCTTTCTTTTTATGCTCCGATAATAAAAGCTTTGGCAATAAATGGAGGTTATAATTCATTTCAAATTGCAAGCCTTCTATATACTGCTATACCAGCAGGAACACATGTTGCAGAGGTATATCATCGGAAATTGCAAAATGAAACATTCACTTTATTGTAAAGTGGTCTGTTTGTAAATGCGAGTTTAGCAGATACTGACTGTTTTACCTCGCGTTCATATATTAACCAGTCTAAAGTGGGATTGGTATATATAGTAAATAAATAAAGCGTATGCTGTAGTAATAAACAAAGCAATATTTGTAACTTTTCGAAAACACTGATTAACAAAGCTTTTGAAGCCTTTGTGATGTAAATTTTTAGAATTAAAACATTTTTTTATTTACAAATATGTAACTTTTTTGTATATTTGATATATACGAGTTATCGAAGAGGAATTAGTTTAAGAATTTCCGAGAAAATAATAAAACAATATTTTCGTAAATAGTTTACTGTAAGCTATAAAATGAGAAATATTTTCTGATACAACATCTAGACTACTTCTTATTTATGGCTGTAACTCATAGTAAATAAATAAAACATGTCACCATATATATAATAGTTACCGCCTTTGAAAATACTGGATTTAAATCTCCAGACTTAAACTAGTCGGTAAACTCTATCAGTTTTTGTGTCATTTTGCCTAATCAAAATTGAAATACATTTAATATTCGTTTGGTTCAAAACCCTCCTTGTTTTCTTTTGGATATTATGGAAATCCCATAGATACTAAAATCTAAAGCTTTTTAATGTACCGTGTAAAATAGTAATTTGTTTTTTTTTGTTAACAGTTGTGATTTATCGGGTGTATTTTTTGTCTCATTCAATCAAAATTTAGGGTCAATGTAAATAGTTGTTTTATTCTATTGAGCATCGTAGATACATATTTAATTGTTAGATTTATATAGCAAGCCGGGTCGGCTGGAAAAATTATACATATTCTTATCCATGTCTTTTATTTTTCTAGCTCATTATTAGAAAAATAATTTTGTATTTTTGTATTTTCTGTAATTAATAATAATAGTAATTTCATCACTCCCCTTTTTTGCAGCATTGAGATTATATGAAGCTTTTTGCTTTTTTGTTATTTACAAATGTAGTGACTTTATTTTAGTTTTTCCTATACCCTTTATTTAGTTGTTTTTCTATTCCATGTGTCACCCGGTTCTCTATTTATTTTTCCACTTTTTTGACTGTTGTCTATTTAAAAATGTATTGCTGTTCTCATCATTGTTTCACCAAGTTTTTCTCTGTCGTCTTATTTAGAAAGTTTTATATTGATCATTCTTCTCTTCTATTTTAAAGTATGTCAAAACAGTTATTGGAACTATAGGACTACATAGAGCTTTATCTCACACCTTTTTTTCAAATTATTTTGTACGTAGCATCTTTACACATTGAAATTTTCGTTTAGCTAATTTCCGGAGGTAAACCAAAATGTCTATTTTTGTCCCAAAGGCATTCACGTTGTGTAATAATTACGATAACTTAGTTTTACTTTATCGCCATAATTTACTTTATACTATTATGTGTTATTGCTGTTTCGTCTACACATTATCTTCCTCTACAATCTATTTTTTATTTTTCCAGCTGTTCTATTATTTATTATACTTTCTGATGTATTGCACATACTAATATGTTAATAACCTTACCAGGTAGGGCTACCCTTTGTATTTTTCTTTCTGTATTATTTTTGCTATAATTTCATTATTCGATTTGTTTGATAAAAGTTTTTAAATTATTATCTATTGTATCAACCCTCTGAAGTGCCTGTATCCCTAGAGGGTGCGTCCCCAGGTGGTGGATAGGGATATCTTCCGCGGACCAAACAGACAAATAGTGGTGTCTGTTCCAGATTGGGCGACTACGAACAGCGTCGGTCCCATAATGGGCGGCTGGAAAAGAAGGTCCTCCAAGAGGAGGTTGTGGCGTTAGGAACCATAACACGTGAAAAATGAAGGAAGAAGAGAGCAGCTAGGAGAATAAAAACAAGAATTATGAATTAAACCTCCGAGTGGCAATTCACACCTAGCAAAGAAGAAACCCCATAGGATGCGGGGGAAAGGAGGGGCAGTTCTGCGTGGGATATCTAAGAACTCAGTTTATAAAAATCCAGAGGAGAAGAAGAGACAAAAACAAGTCAAATGGTACACTGAAGGAGACGAACAAAAACCGTTGGTTTGTTAAGGAAATCAGTGGGAAGATGCAGGAAGTCATAAGTAAAATCAAGGCAATAAATATAGACATTATAGCGCCTACGGGAAGCAAAAAAATGTAAAAGACATTGAAGATATGGGTTTATATATACACATATGGAGTGGGGTGGAAAAAGAGAAACAAGCAACGAAGAGTGTCCATGATGATTAAAAGAAAATATCTAAAACAAATAAAAAGCTGGGTACAAATTGACGAAAGGACGCTAAGAGTCAATATAGAAATACAAAAGTAAAGAATGACAATCCTGGGCATATACGCACCCAATGATGACAAAGCAATGATAGGAAAAGGCGCCTTTTTATGATAAAATAAATTACCTATTAAACAAACATGGAGAGAAAAGAAAATTACTATGAGTGGGAGATCACAACGAAAGAGTAGGAAGGAAAAACAACGATAAAGTAATAGAACCATATGGAGAAGAAGAAAGAAATTATAATGAAAATAGAATCATAAGCACGTGCGAAGTGCACCAGCTAAAGATATAAATGGATACTATAAACACAAAAACATACACAAATACACATGGCAGGTAGAAGCAAGAAAAAGACAATTTAATAATCGATTATTATCGCTCGACAAGATTAGAAATTGGAAATCGAAAATGTAAGAACGTACACAGGACCAACATGTGTAACGGATCATTACTTACGCTTAGTGAAGGCCAAGATACTGTTTTCTCAAGTCCACATAAACAATACACTAAACCAGGAAAATAATGAAAGGCATGAGGAGAAGAAATATAATCTAAAGAGTCTGGAATAACCAAGCACATGCTACCTATACCAAAACAGATTAGACCTGAAGCTAGAAGAAAAATACGAGATGACAAGTATAGAAATATATGGACATATCAAGGAAAGCATACATCAAGCGGAATTTGAGACGATAGGGTATAAACCTGGAAGAAAAAGAAGGTAATATACTGGAAAAACAAGAAGACAGCGCAGGACATAAAATACAAACAAGAACTATATAAAAAATGGTTAGATACAAAAAACGAAGGCGTTAGGGAAACATATAGAGAACAACAGAGACTGGTTAAAAGTAAGGTTAAAAAGGCGAAAAATAGCTGTTTCCGGATTTTCGCTGATTGAGAAAATAGCCGTATCGTCGGCAAACGTTGCAATTAATGTGTTATTTATGAGAGACTATCAGAGGTATACAGTAAATACAGCAGAGGTCCCAACACGCTGCCTTGCGGGACTCCAGAAGTAATCTTGCGATAAGTAGGCACAGTGCTATTGATCTTGACTTGAAAAGTCCTGTCGCTAAGATATGACTTTAATAACAAGTATAATTGACTTGGGAAGTGGAGCTTAATTTTGTATAGTAGACCTGCGTGCCATACCCTGTCAAATGCCTGCTGAATATCCAAAAATACAGCTGAGCAAATTCGTTTTGTTTCGAGGCTCTCCATTATTTTAATAACGATTCGGTGAGTTTGATGAATCGTCGAGTGTTGTTGGCGGAATCCAAACTGGTAATTTGGTATTATGTGCTCTAGATCTACGTCACTATGGATTCTCTTGAGGAGTAGCCGTTCGAAAACCTTAGATGCCAGGGGCAAAAGACTGATTGGACGGCGGGAAGAGAGTTGTGAAGGAGGTTTTCCAGGTTTCTCGATTGCAATAAATTGGGTAAACTTCCACTGGGTTGCGAAATGGCATAGTCTGAGGATGCTGTTAAAGATTGTGGTGAGGAGTACTATGGCTTTTCTAGGAAGATTTTGAAGGACTTCTCTCACTATCAGACCGTATCCTGGGGCTTTGCGGGTATTGGTGGCTAATATTTGTTGTCGTACTCCTCTTGGTGAGAATGGGTTGATTGGTAACGATAATTTGCATGGAGCCCCCAGAAATTAATTAATTTCAGAACAGTCGGTATTCGGTTGGGATTGTGGTGTCTTGAATATGTTAGCGAAATGTTCAGCAAATGTTTCGGCCTTGTCTTCCTCTGATCTGGCTTAAGTGTCATCCGGTTTCTTGATGGAAGGTATGGTGGCAATTGGTCGTTTGATCGATATGTTTTACGTCGAATATGGTTATATTGTTATTTTTAGCTTTTAAGTCTACCATAAGTAATGGTAGTGGTTGCTTAGTTAGTCTGTGACGAATGTTAATGATAT
This sequence comes from Sinelater perroti, assembly GCA_036346155.1. Lineage (NCBI taxonomy): Eukaryota > Metazoa > Arthropoda > Insecta > Coleoptera > Elateridae > Sinelater > Sinelater perroti. The sequence continues at coordinate 5,090,874 of JARFIY010000359.1, forward strand.
TGCAAAATTTACGTCCTAATTTACATAGTTCTTTTTAAGCTCCGATGAAATAGTATGATGAAGATTTCGTATAGCCACTCTATATGATCTTTCCTCCTTAAGTTGGTAGGTGTGGTGTATTATGTTTTCGTTCTTAAGATGTGTTTTGAGTTTTCTGTAAGAATCTGACGTGTTGGTGTTGATTTTTATCGTGTTATTCAATAATGATGTGTAATATTGTTTTTTTTTTCTAGTACTGCATTTATATTTGTGATCATTTCGTTGTAGTTATTTACCCCGTAAACATAAAAAGGTGGTGGTTTTGAGATTTTAGGTTGCTGAGTACTAGATGTTTGGTTCAGGTTTGCACTGCTGCTTGGAATTTGTGAGAGTACCTCGAATTCATTGGAAGTAGTTATAGGAGCAGTTTGTTGATTTATTGAATGTGGTTGCAAGTTGCTTTTTTTCGTTTTTTGACTGTTTTCCACGCGTGTTTGGGTTTTTGTGAGGTCGATTCTATGTTTTCATCGTCCATGATTACAGAATTAGATTCATCACTTTCCGATGGGTTTTTGTTTGAGGTTGGGTCGTTGGATTTAGTGCGGGTAACAAAATTAGGTACATGTTAGTACGTATATTAATTGTTGATTTTTAATATTTTTATATACACAGAGTTAATAGATTAATATAACTAATAATGTATTTGTACATACGATTTACTAGCTGCAATAAGCATATTTATCGCTTATCAATTGAGCGGCACTGAATTTAGTTGACCTGCACTTGGCACTTTCGAAGATAGCAGAGCGTAGTCGATGTGCGTATCACTCGGAAGTCAAATGGGAACTGATGAAGATTCATAAAGACAATAAAATCCCATTGAAAAGGAAAGATAAAGATCCAAGTAATCACGAAAGAGCAGTGGCGCTAACACTACAGAGAATTATTAACGGAAGATTGTTCACAGTTTTAAACTAAAAAAAATCCACATAGCAAAAACAATGTAAAGCTAGAAATAACTCAAAGCACAATAGAAAAAACAGTAAAAATAAGAAGAAACAGTAACTATTGAATCTGGCAATGTTATTTAAACATTCATCCTTTGTTTAATTACGCTATTTTAGTCTCTATCTATTATTGATCTACCACATCTTCTCCAATAACTGTTTTTTATTGTATTTATTCTTCTTTTTACAGTTTACTTATAACCCATGCTTCAGAGTCATAGGTCATACTGCCCTCTGTTAATGATTTGAACATATGAGTTTTAGTTTTTCTTGTAAATTTAATTTCGTGGTAATAGCTCCTTCTTTTGTTAGTTTGTTCAATATGTTTTTGTAGTATTTCTTATTTTCTGTTAGTTTTACACCTTGGTATTTGTACTCTTTTACATCTTTTGCTAATCCAAAGCTTGTACAAATTTGTTGAATGTTTTTCGCAATTGCCAAGTATTGTGTTTTATTTATATTTATTTCTAAGCCCCACATTTGTTCCAATAAGTGTTCTTTTTACTTCTTCTACTGAAATTTCATTGCATTTTGTTTTTACTCCCTCCATTTTATATTCATCATTTCGAAAAAACGGCGATTTCTCGATTAATAGGTATTTGTAATATTGCTTCTAGTTTTCCACTCTATTTGGGTTAATCGTGAATTTTTACTTATTTTTTTAAGTTTTTGGTTATTTTTCAAGCTGTCCTTGACTTACAGCTTCCTAATAAGCAATTTATTTTGTTGCATTTTCCCTTAATCAGTGTTTATGATTTTTTTATTTATTTCTTAATCAAATAACAAAATTTTTGTAAGCATGTATATAATCTACTTATTGTCTATTTAGCAATACAGTTTTTTCTTTTCCCCAATGAGCTCTTTAAGTTCTTCATCCCACCAGTAGGGTTTTTACATGTATTCTGGGGATCAGTGTATATCTGTCTATATCAGTCTATAACTGGATGAATTTGTTTGAGAAACTGCTTAAATTATATTTGGGACATCTGGTTTTGGCGGGATTTTGGTTTGTTATGTCGGGTATTTGTTTATATTTAGGTATTGGTAATATTATTTTTCTAAAAAATGGCGACCTTTTCTTTTCACTCTGACATCCTTAGGCTTTATATTACTATTTAATTTAATAATACAATAATCAATAATTGATTATAAACTTCTTATTTCTAATATCCATGTAAATTTATGGATTTATTTGTGTTGATAGAATCAATTTACTCCTTTATTGCAAAATTTACAAAATGTTATTAGCCGTGTTTCCCGTATGAGCTAATTACCTCATCACCTACTTTTATTCCAATGAGTTCGTTTAAATCGCCTAAAATCTTACTTTTTTCCTATTGCCCAGATTAATTAATAAGTTTTTTTTGACAGTTGTTCAAAGAGTTCTGTTGATTCTACATCGTTCCATTCAACTTTGGTTTATTCCGTACAATGGAAGATGGTCATCGAATGTGATATCATTTATTTTAAATAAATCTTTATTTTGTATGCAATCTCTGTAGATTTTTATAATGAATAATTTATATAGATGTGATAATTGTTATAATTCTTAATGTTTCGGATAATGGATAAAGTCACTCAAAAGGGTGGATAAAAAAACCTTGAAATGTTTTGGGTTTTTCTGACTTTCATAGTTTTTGTCAGACCTAGGTCAGATTTACCTCAGATGTTGAGAAAATATATATCTAGGTGCACTTCATAGAGGGGATTAAATAAGATGGTGGGAAGATAATAATATAAATATTTTTTATTCTTAGGCCGAACTTAAACTACGGTTAAATTTACACAAAATTGTTTTATTACGATATCTCTCTTGAGGGCTTTACTACACTATATTTTGTAAACGCAATTCAATTTAAAAATAACTTTTGATTTAATATTGTTCCGTTCATCTACATGCTTTGGTGTTAGTTGTACCTTTGCATATATATTTACTCAAGTTGCGTTTAGTTCGCATTTGGGTTTCGGTGAATGAGGTTGTGCCTGAACGCTCGAAATATCAAGTGCTGTGATAACCTATAAGTGTGAAGGCCGCAAGGCCGCTGCAATCAACGTTTAACTCAAGTGATAAACAACTGTTTCACCTTTAAAAACCGTAAGAATTTATAATTTTTAAAACACATTATACCTCGCAAAGATGTTCCCAACCGGGAATGGGCCCGGTTTAAACACCAATATGTATAATTACACCCTTATGCAGCCGCCTACATTACTTCAAAATCAAATACCAGTACAAATGCCTCATGCACACAATTACCAATTAAATCCAGCAGCTATAAATATGCAACTCCCACAATTTTACCAAAATCAAGTAACAACAGAACAATTCCCACCACTTCCTATTAACCTCGCTCCTTTAAATAACATACAGCCTTTAATGCCGCCAAATAATAACTACAACGACACAAAATCAACGCAAGAAACTTTCGATTGCACGACCAGCGAAGACGAACAAATGGAGAATGATTCTGAAATTACAAACTCTCATCCCTGGCAAAACGTCACAAACAAGAGAAAAAGGTTTAAGATCCAAACAGTCTCCGTAAATCCCCCTCAAACTATAACAACAAACAGATTTCAATCACTCGCCGAAGCAGATACTAGTACCATTCAAACTCATACTAACAATTAGAACAATATGAAGAACAATACTCAGCCGCAAGACCCGAAACCACCCCCAATTTACGTTTATGGAGTTACCAACTACAAAGCTATGACGGAAAATCTATCCCTTGTCACAGATAACAAAACTTACTACACTAAAACCTTCCCAGATAATACAGTAAAAATAAATGCACGGACACCCGACACCTACAGAAAATTAATCCAGCACATGAAGGACGAAAAAATAGTATATCACACTTACCAACTAAAACAAGACAGGGCCTATAGAGTTGTCATACGCGGTCTTCATCATTCAATCCCGTTAGAAGATATAACAACAGAACTAGCTGAAAAAGGACATAAAGTCAGAAATATCATCAACGCACGGCACAGAGTTACAAAAAATCCGCTACCACTATTTTTCGTCGATATAAGTCCGCAAAGTAATAATAAAGAAATTTATAACATAGAATTCCTACAAAATACAAAAATAAGAGTTGAACCACCAAAACATAAAAATACTATAATACAATGCACCCGATGCCAGGTCTATGGACACTCCAAATCGTATTGTATGAAAGCATACAACTGCGTTAAATGCGGCAAACCACACGATTCAAAAAGCTGTAATAAAACCAAAGACACCCCGGCTATCTGTGCACTATGTGGCGGAGGCCACCCTGGCAACTACAAGGGCTGCACAACTTACAGAGATCTATTAAAGTCCAGAAATAAACACAATCCAAACCTCACAAATAAACCAATCCTCGAATTACATTCAAGTACAAATCCAGCTTTTCAACAGATAACACAACAGCCTCCTCAAACTAGAGGTAGTTACGCCCATGTAGCAGCAGGAGCAACAAGTAATCAAAATAAAAATAATAATAATAATGACAACCTTACTAATACAATGCAAAACTTTTTATACGAATTTAAAAACCTATTCAACCAGCTACTAAACCAAAACAGCATGATTCTCACCATGCTTACCACGGTCATAAGCAATTTGACCAAACAATGACCTCCTCAATTCGAATAGCTGCCTGGAATGCAAACGGGCTATCAAATCACGTTCCAGAAATCACCTTATATTTAAACTACAATAAAATTGATATTCTCCTAATCTCTGAAAGCCACACAACTGAAAGATCGTTTATCAGAATCCCATACTACACCATCTACTATACTCATCACCCTGACGGTACAGCGCATGCAGGCTCAGCCATCATAATTAGATCGACTATTAACCACCATGTCCTCCAATCCTTTAAAACAGCCAAAATCCAAGCGACGTTATTAAAACTAGAATCACTTCCTAGACCAACTACTATTACGGCTGTTTACTCCCCGCCACGACACAATATCACGACAGAAGAATATAATGACTTTTTCAACTATCTTGGAACACAATTTATAGCAATCGGAGACCGGAACTCCATACATACAACACGGGGGTCCAGATTAATCACACCTAAAGGTCGCAACCTGTTCCGTTCAATACAACTAAATAACCTAACTTATATTTCTACGGGAGAGCCAACCTACTGGCCCACGGACAGGAATAAAATTCCGGACCTACTTGATTTCGCTATATCAAAAGGCATATCAAATACTTACATTGATATTAAGTCTAGTTTAGATCTATGCCATGACCATAACGCCATAATATAAACCCTCAGTACCAATGTTATCTACAGAGAGCCAATGCCTACCTTGTGCACAAAAGATACCAATTGGCAAATTTTCCAAAACTTAATAAATGAAGAAATCAGACTGGATCATCGTATCAAAGAGCAATTCGAAATCGAAGAGGTGGTACAGCATCTAACGAATACAATACAAACCGCAGCATGGAAAGCCACTCCTCTAAGGAACAAAGCAAACCAGGGAAATGATAATATTCCTCTGCATATTAAAAATTGATCACAAAAGAAGAAGAGCACGTGGGAAATGGCAAAGGTCAAGAAACCCTCAGGACAAAACTGACCTTAACAGGATAACACACCAACTCCACTCTGTTTTAAACCAAGCCCGCAACGACACCTTCAAACACTACATCACGAATCTATCCCCCGAAGAGCATTCGTTGTGGAAAGCAACAAAAAGAATTAAGAGGCCAGTAATACAAACCCCACCCATAAGAAAACCTGATCGAAACTGGGCGCAGTCAGACATAGAAAAGAGCAATGTATTCACGGATCATCTTTCAAAAGTGTTCTCTCCAGTCTCAGACAATGACAACCAAGATGAAGAAATTGAAGACTATATTAACGCCCCCTGTAAACTATCACTGCCCGTTAAGCCTTTTACACCAGCAGAAATTCGAAAACAAATCAACAATACAAATTCGTACAAGACCCCTGGGTATGACCTCATAGTCGGGGAGATCTTAAAACATCTACCAAGAAAGGCAATCGTGCTATTAACTACCATATTCAACAGCATCCTTCGATTATGCTATTTCCCAGTTCAGTGGAAACACGCGCAAATAATTATGATTGGAAAACCAGGTAAACCACCTACCGAACCTTCATCGTACCGTCCAATAAGCCTGCTGCCACAAATGTCAAAAATATTTGAAAAACTTCTTCTCGACAGAATAACCCAATCAACACTCACAAAGGACATAATCCCTGAACACCAATTTGGATTCAGACAAAAGTATTCCACAACACAGCAATGCCACCGAATTGTGAACGAAATCAAAGAAAGTCTCGAAGAGAAGAAGATGTGTGCTGCGGTGTTCCTTGACGTACAGCAGGCCTTTGATAAGGTTTGGACCAACGGATTATTATATAAATTAAAAAGGCATTTTCCCAGTCCCATACACCTACTCCTAAAATCTTACTAACTACAAGACTGGCTAAAACGATGGAAGATCCAGGTCAACACCGAAAAGTCTGCCCAGATCACGTTCACCACAAAACGAAGCAACTGTCCACAAGTTAACATACTCTGATCTCACAGAAAGCCACAGTCAAATATTTGGGCCTACATTTAGACCAGAGACTCACATGGAAAGAGCACATTAAGGCAAAAAGGATACAATTGGACCTAAAAGTGAAGAAAATGAACTGGCTACTAGGCAGGAAATCTCAACTATCTCTGGAGAACAAACTGATCATCTACAAAATAATTCTAACACCAGTCTGGACCTACGGTATCGAACTGTGGGGATGCAGTAAGCCCTCCAACACAAAAATCCTACAAACCTTTCAGTCGAAGACACTTCGCATGATGGTCGACGCTCCCTGGTACGTGTCCAATCAAACCCTCCACAACGATTTTGGAATATCCTTTATAAAAGAAGTGATCAACCACCACGCCAACAAATCCAAACAACGCAGCACCAACCACAGCAACCAACTCATAAGTGAACTATACACCCAACCACAAATTGAAAGAAGACTTAAAAGACAATGGCCAGAAGACCTAGTTAACTAGGAGAAAGTGGAGAACCGTCAAGGGACGGTACCCAACGCTTGCCATGAACCTTGCCTCATATTTACTCATTACTCTGTTAGTTGTAGGAGTAGATTGTAAATTAGCAAATAGGTAAATAAAAAAAAAATTGCGTTTAGAGTAGTTATTAAAGTATTTCCAGTTAATGTTAATTCTTCAATTATATTGTTTTACTTTTATTGTAGTAATTTTCTTATTTTATATGAGGCATTTAGTTGCCTTTACTTTGCTATTTCAAATCCAAGTACCGCCTTTTTTAAAATAAATAATAGATAAGACAAACCTTTTTAATTTCTTTATTTCATTCATTTCTTTCATTTGCCGTTTCATTAAGGTAAGACATGTATTTCAGCGTTTGTTTTCTAGTAATAATTTTTTCGTACAGGATTATTTCTCTATGATAACACCTTTAAAGTTATCACTATTTGTTTATTGTTTAGGACTAAAGGACAATTGTGTTTCGGGTTGTCTTGAGGTTTCTTCTAAAGCTAACTGTTGCATTAACTTGCTGTTTATAATTTCTCTTAAAGCCTATTCTATGTTACACTTAGTCCGTAACGAAATATGTAAATTAACGGCTTATTAGAGCGTTTGGAAATTGTTTCGGTCTATATTTTTATTACAAAGTAAAATTACTTTGATTTTTAACAGTTTGATAAGTTTTTAAAGACCGAATAATGAAAGTCTAGACGACTTTTTATCTCATACTGTCCGGTGTTTAACTTCTTTGTAATGCTGAAGTTAATTAAGTTGGATATTTTCTTAAAGTGAACTAATTTAAGAGTAGACTTGTGTTGACTTACCACAATTATTCATAGGGCTTAGGTATATTGGCGTAACTATTTTTATTTTTTGGGCCACTACAATATCTTATTAATAAGTATAGAAGGGAATATTAATTCTCATTTATGTTACAAAGTCTTTTATTGTCTTAAGTTTTTATAGTTATAGTTTTTGATTTATTTTACAATATAGTGTGTATGTAAAGTTTTCACTTATACAAAGCGTGCAAGAAGTAACGTAACAAGTCGATATTTTGCCTTATGAGAGATTTACCAAAAAGTTTCAAATTAAAATTTAGGCAATTATGTAAGTTTCTAAATTAATATATTTTAGAATATATAGAGTAATTCATTTTTAATAAGTGAATCAAAGTTACTTTTGTGTATGGTAGGCGTTATATACTTTTATATTTTGAATACTTCTGTAAATTACAACTTTAACTACAAAAAAAAATGTTTTGTTAAACTTCTTTGTTCAATAGTTATAGTAGAAACAGAGAAAGGGAGGAAAAGATCTATTTCTGAAAAGTAGTTTACAAGTGACAAATTTCAAAAGCTTTGCGGCAACTCAATGATGGTTTTTCTTTTTGTTCACTTTTGTGAAAAAATTTTTATTAAGGTAATTTTGAACATATGCAGTAAATTATGATGGTGCTCCATTTTGTAACCACCAAACATATTTGCTTTTATATCGTGTCTAAATTCTTTGTTCAGTTTTAATTGGTCATTCTAAAAACGGACACTAAAAATCATGACCATCTCTGCCATTTTATGATTATTATAAGTTTTTGTGTTTCTGTATCTATTTAGGATCCCTGCCACTTCAGTATTTATACTTAGGCTAATTTGTTACGCTGTTTAATATAAATGCGGTTTTGACCAAAAATATTTTTAAGTGGCGAAGCGAAGCGGAGTCACTTACTAGCTTCATGTTGTCCGTCTGTCTGTCCGTCCATAGGTCCGTCGGTCCGTCCGTCCGTCCGACCAAAAACTCGCGAACGGTTGGGAATTTCCAAATTCTGTTTCCACCAATGACCAATCAGTTTCAAAATCACTAGCAAACAATCCTTTTTGGTCACCTATTGATTGGTGAAAAGAGAATTTGGAAATTCCCAGCCGTTCTCGAGTTATTGCTCGGACGGGCGGACATACAGACGGACAACATGAAGTTAGTAAGTGACTCGGCTTCGCTTTTCTCACTTAATAATTCCTTAGTTATTATTAATAATTAGGCCACCATTTGATTTACAATCACATAGTAGCAGAGCGTGTTTGCTGAAAGGTCATAGAAGTCCAAACAAGAAATAAAGATCGCCAGCGATTGGGAAGTACGATAATATATTCAAAAGGATTTGGAAGTGTCTTACGTTTTAGTTGTCAAGCTGGTAAGTTCCCAACGTATAGATTCCTGATGTTGGCTCACTTTTGCGCACACGATGTAAACCAACTGGTCAAAGAGCCCGACAAAAAAAAATAACAACTTTGGGATTCGTTTGCGAAGAAGATCAATACTTCAAGGAATGTTATTCTTCATAAAAAGGAATCAATTTCATTAAACGCGCGCATTACAAGTCCTTTTATTACAAATGGTATAACAATTAAGACGGAAGCAAAGCATTCTACGAAACTGTAGTTGAAGACAGAAAAAATTCAAATACCAATAAAAAACAAACAGGAATTAAATATACAAGGAAAATATGTCTATATAATCTGAAAAATAAAGCATAACAGTGTAAGGATAATTTTGCACTGTGAAACCCAATGTGGATGACTGTGAAACAAGCGAGGGATTCTCCAGAAGCAGAGGACTACCGCAAAGCGACGAAAAAAGAGATTCAATCTAACGAAGTGAACAAAACATAGGAGTTAGTCGATTTACTGCGAGAAGACTAGTATCATACAAGTGGTAGTTTAGACAGACGGATCGATTGAACCTTGGACTAGTTGCGCGCGGGTTCACTCACAGAAAAGGTATCAATTACGAGAAAACATTTCTACCAGTAGTTAAATGCAACTGAGTACAAATTCTGTTAGCGCTTACGACATAAACAGACATGGTATTATATCAATTAGGTGAAAAACCGTCTTTCTTCACGGTGAACTTGGAGGAACACGAAATAATGCGCCCATTTGCATACCAAACCTACGGTTTTAAGCGTTAAGACGGTGGAACCAAAAGTTCTATTTATAGCGAATGTGCATCTCTAAACGCCTAATGGTGACACTTTACCGTTGTGTTTATATGTGGTAGACGAACTGGTGGTTGGAATCTTGCATGCAATAATCACTTCAGAATTTGAATAATTGAAACAATAATTTGAAGTGCGAAATCGACCAAGTCACTATATTAAAATTTTATTAAATTATTTTAAAATTTGTTGATGCCACTACACCATTAGACTATAATGAAAAAAGACTCACCGGCGAGAGTAAGAGAAAGAAAAGATAAAAAATATACTCTTTTCTTAACGATAGCATATCGATATAGTGTCGAAGTTCTTAGTCAATTATTAAAAAATTTAAGAATCGTGCATCGACATAAAGTGAATCAAGGATTGAAATATTTAAAGGGAACTAAAGACCTTTTGCTTCATTAACAAAAGAATATGCTAGCGTTCGAATTGACTGGTTATTATTATGCAGACTATACAAGGTCTAGATACATGTAACGGTCAACCAGTGGTTTTGTGTTTCTCCTTGTAGGCGGTGCTATAGTTACAGAAGAGGAACCTGTGGCCACATGTCAAACATTAAATGATCCGGTATGGTTGAAAAGACTGATCGAAGATATGGGTGCATACAATATGGGTCCGATACCATCGTATTGTGAATACTAGAGTACTGTGCGGTTGATTCTTAACCCAAAGTTATACAAAAGAACCAAACATATCGACATTCAATAGCATTTTGTCCGGACGGAAAGAACATCAAGTGTATGCGGATTATTCACCGGCGGTCAGAGGCCGCACGATTTGGTGTGTACTAGCCACTTCATTTCAACTCTCACAAATGAGTGGTCTATTTTATAATGCAAGTGCCGAAATGAATAGTCACAATATCCAGCCTTTTTTGTTACAATATCATCATTAATGTCAATATCCACAACGATGTCAACCTACATAATCATTCTCAAACGTTACATTTTAATAAAACTCTACGCCAACTATACAAAAGTCATCAAATTTTGTACCTCCAAATCAATATCTATCCAATACTCAGTCATTTCGAAACACTCAGTACAATTTTAATATGAACCCTAATCTACAGTAAAACCCCCAAACGCTAATAAACTAATAAACAACGGAAAATATTCAAAATCTTGAACTGATATTATAAATACTTAGCAGGAGATTACCATCAATAAATTTAACGCCCTACAAATTATATCTAAAATGTAAAATAACAGCACTAACACCACAAACAGTAACAAAATATCTGCAATATCTAAATCCGCTTCTATTTTCTTATACGGTGTTACCAATTTCAATAAAATGATCGAAAACTTAACAGGGGTAATAGAAATAAGAACCTATCAGTGCACAGCTCTACGAAACAATAAATAAAAATCAACACTCAAAACTCTGAAACATATAGAAAACTTATGTCATTTAAATAGCATTAAAATAATTTACGACACTTAGCAAATGAAATAGGACAGAGCATAGAGTCATGATTCCTAATATTTATTATTCACTCCCCATCGATGATATTATCAAGGAACTAAAACAACGTAGACCTCAAACCAAAAGAAAATAATAAACAAATATATAAAATATAGTATTTAGGCAACATGCAAATAAAACTACATTATAAAAAAAGAAATATAATAAAATGTACCAGATGCCAGCTCTACGGTACTAGATCTTACCAATGCGTTAAATATGGCGGGAGACATACGTCGCCCGATAGCAAGAAATTTAAGTTGTTAAAAGCACGTTTTGCGATGGAGATCATATCGCTAGTTACAAAGGATGTATGGTTTATGGCTTACTGACCATCGGATTCAAATAAGATGTCAGACCTACTTGATTTCTTCGTCCTTAAAAGCATATTTTCCATTTATGTATAAATTAAAAAATGAACCCGAGGTCAACGTCCCCGTGTATGAAAAACATCTTTTTGCACAAAAAACAAGAGCACGGCATATATGGCAAAAAAGTGGTAATTTCATACACAAAAATTAATGTAACAGATTAACCCGATAATTAAAAACAGTTATGTAGGATACCCCAAATGCCACGTTTGCATCATATCAACAGTTTTCCAAAAGAAGACCATACCATCTGGAAGGCTACCAAATTATTCAAGCAATCGACTTCACCTATAAGAAAAGAAGGCAAAAGTTAGGCAAAAACTAACAGGAAAAAGCAATAATCTTTGCCAAACACCTTTCACAAGTATTTAGTCCACCTGAATAATAGTAACAATAACGATGATCTTATCAAAATATTTTAAGACACCCTGAGCTCGATGATGTTACCTATTAAATTTTTCTGTTACGGCTAAAAGTGTAAAAGTATCGTAATTTTAAATTTAAACAAAGGAACTTCAACCAAAGCCAAAGGTGAAATCGGTTCCCTGTGCTGTTGGCCCTGGGGGATTCACCAAAAGGAAATAAGGGTGTAGGTGAAAAGATGGACAAGTTACCCCAATCTTTACAGCGGAACCGATCGGAAGCGTCTTTCCTGGTGCAAATGTTCCTTTTTGACTCCTCGGCGGGTCAGATGCAAAGGAAATTGGACCGAGTGTGGTTCCACACCTCGTGTGGGAGCACGACCTAGGAACTGAGAGGTTGAGGCTCTCATATGTTTGCTCTTTCTGCTTGGTCGTCGTCTACTATTTCTAATACGGGGCGATGTACTAAGCACCGAGTTTTAAACAACCGCAATTACTGCTCTTTGTTCGAAGTGAACGCAGGTATTCGATTAGTTTTAGTGAGTAGGCCACTCGCTATTTATCAGAAAGCTACATGAATGAACCCAGGTCCGTCTGCACCCCAGCCACGCGCCACAACCGCGCAACTACGCTGGCGCTTTTAATATTGATGTACTTACTTTAATCTGCTACACTCGCAATAACAAAAGCCCTTATAAACTCACTTTCTAATACTTGCTTATTCAAATCAGATGCTGTATAACGGCAAAGTAACGAAAATAGAAATAAATACGTACACATTTATTATAAAAGTTTTCCATATCATTGGCGTTAATTAAAATGATTTTAAAGCAACATATATACGACTACATTGTTAATTTTCAAAAATTTTATTTGGTTAATCTGAAACAGGTATTTGAACGGGGGCAACGACACATAAAAATGCTAGTTTATTTCATTTCTCTATTACAATTTGGATTATTGATGTATTTGAATTCTATTCATCAGAAAATGGTCCTGAGGAAAAAGATAAACAAATGTAACTGATGCCTATAGTGACAAAGTGTTTGAGATACTGCTACAAATTACTAAACAATACCATTCTACTGTATTTTTTAACATAACATAGATATTATGTAAGTTATGTTTAATTTTTTCTTTGAACTATTTCCTTCAACTTAAATTGTACATCGAAAAATAGACACTTTCTTGTCAAAGATGGTACTGAATACACAAAATTCTATCAAATACAAAGTGGAATACTTCAAGGGAATATTCATGGACCACTGTTGTACTTAAAATATATTGACGATCTTTCGACGTTCGAAATTCGAATGCCAAGGTTCGCTAATGATACAACCATTTTGGCCACTAACTTATCTTCCTAAACTAAAAACTTATCATTAACAATAAACTTCTTGTCTGTAAAGTCATATCAAAACTGATCTAGTTGTATGGAATACAACTCTGGAGCACTGCTGCTAAATCTAATATTGAAATTCCCGAAAGTTTTTAAGCCAAAGTGCTGAGGATTATGGTAAATGCGTTATTGTTCCAATGAAAAGGATGAAATAGCAACTTCAGCAGACAATATAAAACCCGGCTCGGTGCACATTCAAAAATTAGTAACAAATCTCATGAACTAGCCAATTAACAACAAGGTATGTGCCAAAAGTTTTAAGTTAGCTTAGTTTAAATTCAGGTTGAGTTATTACTCTAAGGTCACCTGAGGTCTAAAAAACCTACATTTATATGAAGAATGCTAATAAGCGCTTTTTCATGTTGTGTATTTGTTACATAATCTGCTAAATGTATCTTTATAGATCGCAAATAAAGTGGGATATTAAAAAAATTCTAATTTTTGTTATCGCTTAGTTATTGTAGGACCTATACTTTGTGAAACTTTTTTACGAATTTCTTAATAATACAGCTTTTTTAAAATTTATTTATATTTTTAACTAAATATTAAATACACTGTTAGAGAAAGCACCTTTGTAATTTAAACATTAAAGATTTTTATTATGACAAATAAAAGGGACTCCAAAACACTTGATTTCAAAATTGTGCATAGTAAATATTTAAATACCGACCTATTAATCCATGCATTAAATTGCTATAAAGCCACGGTTAGAACATTATTTGATATTTATGTCTAGCGACATTAAATATATAAAATATAAAAACGTATATGAGAAACCTTCTTCTAAGTTCGGAAAGTAGCGGTTGCGGTAAAATATCCTCCCAAAATTTGTTATTTCTGGTATTAGACGTTTAGACGTAATTAACAACTGTTTATATGATCTTCTTCCGATATTACAAATGACTCGCTTTTCATCACCTGTAATAACTTGTTCTTAATATGCTTATAGAGCGATAAATAAAACGCAAAGAAGCTTAAGAATAAAATAATGGGTGTTAAAATTAAGTGATCAGTTGTAAGGCGTTTTTGTTATAACAATACAAAAAATGCCAAACCAAAATGTTGCTAACCAATTTTTATTCAATGTGTAGCAGATTCCTATCCTTAAAATTGATTGCGCCCTCTCTCCTTTTGATGCTGTCACCGTATTAACCTTTTATGGCAGCTTGATGTATTTAAAATCCTAGTTGATGTCCGTGGTCAAGTGGCTATTGTGCCGCAAAAATAAGGGTTGAGCCAGGGCTTTATGCGCCTGCTGAACTATCGGGTCGGTGATAAAATTTAAAATAGTGGTAATAAGTAAAAGTAGAAAAAACATCATAAAAGTCGACTCGATGAAGTTGCAGGAAGTTTAATTTAAGACGCTGATAACTTAGAAGATAAGTAAGTTTTTATTGTAAGCCATAAAATATAAAAATTTTAATCTTAATGCATTCATTTTATTGTTATTTACATAATATATCACGTAGTAGTAGAAATAAGACTCTAATCTACCTAATCCTTGATTGATTTTTTTAAAAGTAATTTAACTTATAAAAATTTGTTTTTAAAACTTTTGTTCAATAGCCTTTACTGTTATTCTCGTATTTCTTTATGTATTAGTGTTTTCTAAATACTGGAATACTAAACTAATTAACATTGTCATGAAGAGGTAATGGTGTCCAGTGGCGACTTCCTGTAAATTATATTATATACGGTATTTTTCTCGCATATTTAGGTTCTTACCGTCGCACAATCGTCAAGCAACAAACATTCATGCGATTAAATTGTCTCAAAATTATAGTGGTAATCCAATGTTTTTTTAAATTTTGCCAAGATTTTTTATTTGCAATATGCATAATACAATAAACAAATATGTGATATGTTTGTGTGTGATGTGTATTAACATAAAAGTTGTGATCCAGTGATCATATTTCATCATTCATAACTGTATTAATATTGAGGTCTGCACGTATTTCACTATTAGGGATATCAAGCGGGCATCACATAGAGTACGTAGCACTTTTGATTTGAATCTTTCAAGTATGTCTATATTAGTATTTGACGCAGTACCCCAAACTGGGATTCCGTATTTCCACACTGATTGAAAGCAAGCTCTGTAAACTAGCAGTTTATTTTTTAGATTTAGTGATTTCCGTCTTAGTAGCCAATAATGGTCTAGTTGCTTCCTTTTGTTGAAGATGTGCGACTTCCATATTAATCTCTTATCCAAATGCATTTAGTAGAATCTGTTTGTGGTAATGTTTGTTCGTTGAGTGTGACAGGGACATAATCCCGCGACATTTTATAAAATTAACGTCAGCAGATTTATCTTGGTTAAATTTGATACGCCATTTGTTAGCCCAATCCTAAAGTATGTTGAGATATTGCAGAAGTAAGTTTTCTGCTGAAGTTTTGCTCTTGTGAACTGTCAATATAGCTTTATGTAGTTTTCTATACCAGATTTTATCAAATGACTGACTTTCATCAAGACACGCAGCAGAGCAATAAAGTTTTTGTTCAAAAGTTTGTTCGATGACATTAACAACTCTGTGTACCTGCTCAACGGTACCATAATGCATTCTAAGGTCAAATTGGTGCTCAGGTATCAGTTGGTTTTCTGTTATGACTTGCATTAGTCGCTAATGTAACAACTTTTCCAATAGTTTGTTAGAATAGAAAGAAGACTGACTGGTCTGTGTGATTACCCTGAATTTGGTTGTTTTCCTAGTTTAAGTATAAGAATTACTTCAGCTGTTTTCCACTAGGCAGGAAAATGTCCCACTCTTAAAACGGCATTGAATATAGTTGTTAATAAGACTAGTCCTCTACGTGCCAGTTCTTTTAGAAGTTGATCCGTAATTTGATCGTATCTTGGAGCTTTCTTAGGGAATATGCTGTTTTGTATTAGGGTTTTTACTTCCGCTACAGTGAGTAAATCTGGTAGCCGCAACAGCTAGTACGGCGCTTTGAGATAACCCTCTATTTTATTTAATTTTTTAGCTGGAATTGGCGTGAAGACATTTTCCAGATGTTGTGCAAATATATTTGCTTTTTTTGATATCTGTTTGAGTTTATGTTCTATCTTCCTTTCGTATTGGAGGAATGGTTTTTAAAGTTTTTTTTATTCGTTTGTGGCTTTCCACTTCGGAGTATTTGGTGTCTTTTGTAGCAGAGAAGCTTTCTAAATAACCGTTAAAGGATTTAATTTTAATTTTTTAAAGAAGTTGTATTAGTTCTCTGTTCGCTTCATCGTAGTGTTCTTTATCCAAGGGATATTGATCGCACTGCTATATTTTTCTTTCCGCCAGCGATCACTATACTATCACTGACTGTTCCAAGCCAGGATAAAAAAGGAGGAGGAGTAACAACCTTGCTAAAAAAAAACAGGGTTCAGCTGGCCTGGCTGATAGTACCCTGTAAGGGCTCCTACCTAGAGTTACAGGGGGAAAATGCCAACGGCTCTGAAAACAAAGGATGACAAATAAAGTCACAACTATGGAAGAGGCGGAAAAGCAAACTTCAAGAGCGGCGTCTGCATCTATATTGAGCGGCCCCATATAGTATCTAACTCCAGAGGAGCGGCTGATTAAATATTCGCCAACCCGCTCGGCAAGCGTGGGGTTTTAATACCCAAACACCCCCCAAGTAACTCAACATGAAGAATAATTTAAAAAACTCAAATAATTGCCCACAATCTTACACCGGTATTTCGGTTTGTCTCAAGGATTCTGGGGGAGGTAAAAATTGAAAAATAAAAGACAAAAGAGTAGCTCGTCGTGTGAAGATAAACATTGGAACCCTGAATGTAAGATGACTCTGCACATAGAACAGATTAACCCAATTAGAAAAAGAATTGATACATACTAAGTGGGACATTGTTGCACTGAGCGAAGTCAAGAGAAAAGGAGAGGAAATGCTGTTTTTGAAAAAATACACACATTATACTATAACGGAGAGAAATACGCTAGTATGAATGGTGTTGGAATTTTGATAAACTGAACCGAAAATATTTGTTCAGCGGTAGGAATATCATCAAGAGTTATATACATAACTATTAAGATAACTAATCGGTATTAGATAAAAATTATTCAATCATACCCACCAACATCTAAACACATTAATGAAGAGATTGAACAGTTCTATGAAGACATAGAGAAGGCAATGGATGAAAAAACATATTACTCACTTCTAATCGGAAACTTTAATGCCAAAATTGGGAAATACCAAAGAGAGAGACATCCATGGTTATGTATGAAGTAGGAACACGTAATGACAGAGGGCAAGCGTTAGTGAACTTCCTTGAAACGCATCAACTAAAAGCAATGAATACATTCTTTCTGAAAAAAGAACACCGGAAGCCCTAATGGATCACAAAAAACGTGATGGATTTTATCATCTCAGATCGTAAGAACATTATACAAGCTGTATCTGTCTTAAACCTAATAAACATCAGCGACCATAGAATAATAAGTGCACGAGTAGAAATAAATACAATATTAGAGAGAAGAAAATGAATTGAAAAAGGAGCTAGAAACATAGACCACACAGAGGTGTGGAACAAAGAGGATACCTACAGAAATGTACTACAGAAAACATTTTCAAAAAACCCGATTAGAGAGACCATAAATATTGAAGATCTCTATAATTATATCATAAATAATATAAACGAAGCTGTAAACAGCGTACTTAAAACGACAAACAAAAATAAAAGCCAAATTAAACTTAAAAAAAAAACAAGAAAACTGATAGACCGAAGGAACAAAGAAAAACTAAATATGATAAAAGAAATCAACAAGGAAAATCAGAAACCACTAATATTAGACATATCAGAGTACAACGGGAAAACTATTAGAGAAACTATTGAAAGAAAAAATATACCGAAAGTATTCAGGAGGGCAATACAAGAAGGAAAAAAAGAAATAGTGAATATAATGGGAATGCACTGTATATCGCAAAAAGATCCTAGAATATATTGAAAAATTTTACGAGGATCTGTACTTGTGGAAGATTCAAAAACTACCAACAACCCAAACTAAAAACGGGCACCATTGATCAGATACTATACAGAGGACATGCCCACAATTAGTAAACATGAAATAAATCAGGCACTAAAGCAAATGAAAAATAATAAAGCTGCAGGCCCGGTCGGGATAGTAGTAGAACTAATAAAAGCAGGAGGGGGAGTACATCTAGGGCATCTAGAAACACTATTTAACCAGCGCTTAGATACGGTCACAATACCCGAATCATGGAAAAACGAGAATGCTGTGCCAATTTATAAAAAAGGAAAATAAAAAGGAGCTACAAACTATCGGCCGACCTCGTTGCTATCCCACATGTATAAACTTTTAACAAAAATAATATTAACACGAATAACAAAACGTCTAGACGAATTCCAAACCCTAGAGCAGGCAGGTTTTGGAGGGGGTATATACCGTAACACAAGTTATGGGAAAAGCGTACGAATATAACTAATCTCTCTACCTAGCCTTCATCGATTTTGAAAAGGCGTTTGATACGGTAAAACATGGGCGCCGGCCAATACATTAAAGAGATGCGGGATCGATTGTAGATACATAGATTTAATCAAGGAAATGTATGAAAATGCAAGAGTACCATTCCAGATATTTGCAAAAACAAAAACCCGATAAAAGTAAGAAGTGTAATTAGATAAGGGGATATCATATCTTCGAATCTCTTTACTAACTTACTAGAAGATGTTTTTAAAGTTTTAAATTGGAATAAATTAGGAATTAATATCAATGGAGAGTATCCGTCTAACTTACGATTCTCTGATGATATTGTTTTATTAGCAAATAATATAGAAGGTTTAACAACGATGACTAAAGGCATGCAAGAAGTAACAAGAAAATTCGGGCTAAAAATGAACATTACGAAAACAAAGATTATGGCAAACAATGACGATGTAGTACCTATTTGCCTCGAGAATGACTTAACAGAAGTTGTCAACGAATACATATACTTTGGACAAATACTTATTTTTAGGGCAGATACCCAGGCAGCATAAATTGGAAGGAGGGTAAAGATAACTTGTGCTGCTTATGGAAATCTAAGGAATGTGTTCAAAACAACAAGATACTGTCAATATCTTAAGACTAGAGTGTTTAATCAATGCATTCTTCCAATACTTACCTACGCCTCGAAAACATGGTCTCTTACGGAAACCGCGATGAAAAAACTGAAATTGACACAAAGAAGAATGGAAAGATCGATGTTAGGAGTGCGATTGCAGAGTAGAAAATCAATCAAATGAATTCGAGATAAAACCAAAGTTGAGGACGTGGCACTCGCATTGCAAACTTAAAATGGCAATGGGCAGGTCACCTTATGCGGCGAGAAGACGATAGGCGAAGCAAAAAGGTAACAGAGTGGAAGCCAAGGACAGAAAGAAGGAAACAAAGAATACCGAGAACCAGATGGAGAGACACCATCAAAAAGATCGCAGGAACACAATGGATGGGAGCGATGGCAGATTGAATAGCATGGCGACACCTTGGGAAAGCGCATGTCCAGAAATGGAATATTTAAACTCTGGGGTTGATAATGATGCTATATTTTTCTGAGCCATTTTTTCCTTCAATTTTTTGTTTGACAAGTTTTGGACAATTCTAAGGTTGTTTTGTAATTGTTATTTTTGGGGTTACCTTGTATGCCGATTGCGGAATTATAGTAGTTATTTCACTGACAACTTTTTCAATATCTTTCTTGGTTTGTAGTGAAATTTTTAGATTTATCTTGTTGTCTGTATTGGTTCTAGTCTGTACGCTTCGTAGGTAACTTTTTATTTTTAGATTTTATCAGAAATGTTGTACCTAAGTGAGTATTATGGGAGTATGATTTAAATAGAAGTAATAAGTTGATTCTATTGTCAAATGGTTGCCAGATATTCTTTTCACGACAAAAAAGTCAAGCAAATCAGGTATTTAGTGTAAATCTGGAGGTCAATATATGGGTAAGTATGTAGCTAAGTGACCAAATTGTTTTTCATCTATTACTTCAGATAAAACTTTCTCTCTGCAAGGTGCACTGAGTCTGTCGCCCCATTTAGTATTTTTAGCGCTTTTAGCTCTCCCGCTAGGAATTTGTCGTCCAGCATGCTAAAATATTTGGCGAATCCTTCTGTGTTTGCTCTATAGTTTGCAGATACCGTAGGTGTTCTGCTCCAGTCCTCAATTGATGCGCTAGTAGGTTGCACGTAGTTTTCCTCAAATTTAGAAATTTCTTGGTGTTTTATGTGATCCTTAATTAATATGACTGTTCTACCTCTGTCAGTTGTTTTAGCTTTGAGATGATTAGTGTAACATAAATTACAATTATTTATCTTTAGTGCGATTTGGATGAATTCTGATATTAGTAGGTTGTCAATTTTATTGAATGTTAAAAACGTTTCTACTTCTAATTTGTGTTGGGTTAACCTATTGGAATCCCACAATGCCATTTTATATAATTGGGCTATGTTTATTTCGAAGAGCAGTTCTTCTCTGAGTGTTTTGATTTCAACAGTCAACTGGTTGATGAGTTAGTGTTGGTGTTGTAGCATTTGTTGTATAAATTGCTTATAATTGGTAGTTTTACTAATCGTTTCAGATGCAATGTTAAGTTGAGTGATATTTGCTGTGGCAACTTGGGCGTAGATTAGGCTACCAATACTATTGCTAAGTTTTGTATTTCTCTTGTTTGTTGGCGTAGTTTGTTATTGTAGCTTTCTTTGTGGTTGTATCTGTTGTTGTTGCGCTTGTTGCCATTGCTGTCTCATTCAAATTAACGTACCATTTGTCCCAGGAGATCTTCTTGGTAAAATTTCTTAGTATACTGTACAGCCTTTGTAGTTTGTTGGGCGAACTTCATCATATAGTACGCATTTAGGAGGAGTACCGTCATCGCGAGTTTTTGAACAAGTTCTGTAATCGTGGCTTTCAACGCACCTGAATGGTTTGGTGCATTGATTTCGCTTATGTAGATAGCACTGTCATCGTTTGCATTGTGGAATTTCTCTTTTTCTGTGTTCCTCTTTAAACTGGACAACCAAATTTAGGATTCTATTAATTTTGTATATTTTTGGTTATTTTCTTTCTTAATTAGGTCGATGAAGAAGAAATTTTTATGGTTTCCAGTATTATTTTCCATTAAGGCACCAATACCTGCTATTTGATGTCTTTTTTCTTCCAGTGCCGCTTTGATTTCTTGATCTGTGTTATGATGTAGATTATGTAACACTAGTCTGTAGTTTTTGTCTTTTATACTTTTTTGACTTTTTGCTCTTTACCGAGATTATTTAATGTTTGTCATTTTACCACTCTGGCAATAATCATTTTCTGTAACTACTGATTCTATAAGTTGAATTAAAAGCGGTATATTTTCTACAAAATGTAAGATGAATGGCGGTATTTTTTAGAGTTGCCTTGTTTTATTTTTAATGCATCTTTATCTTTCTGTTTCGTGAGTGGCTGGAATCTATTGATGGTTGTAATAGATTGTGTATTTTGATTTGCATCAATTATTCTTTTACGTTTCTTTTTAACAGCTTGAAACTCATTTGGTTTGTCTACTACATCCCCATTACCAGTACTGGTTACCACTTTACCATCAGGTTTATAATGCATTTTGCTACTTACTGGAATTTGTGAGTTTTGTGTCACTTCCATGCAGTTTCATTTGATGTTTTTGTGTATTTAATACATTCTGCCATACATGTTTTTCAAATAGTGTGGTTGTGAATATAATTGTCAAATATAACTTAACATATTCCTTGGCAGATACCCATAGGTTGATGTAATTGTGTATGTTGGGAAGGAAAAGACTGCATTATATTGTTTTGAAGCTGCATTTGTTTGCGTAGGAATTGTCGGCTGGAATAACATCCCAGAAGTATTGAAACCTTGCATTGTTTGGGAATAGTGTTAGTAAATTAGCCGCCACTGGAATGTTGCATTTCCAGTTCTTATTTTAATTTTAATGACGATATATTTTTAGTATTGAAATTTGGCTAAATTGACTTTAATTTTGCTTCAAGTTTTATTTATTTTGAAAATATGTAAATGTACGTACTTGATTAAATAATAAATTAATAAAATAAATAAATACGCCTGACCTTAGGCTGCGGCTTGGCCGAGGCGGTATTGCAGGTAAAATTGGCTCCTACACGTCCACTATGCTTCAATGCACGGACTGAACTACGTTTATTGAAGCATCAAGTTTCATGCACAATTAAAAACCATAACTTTTGCCATTAATTAATTCAAATACTTATTTTTGCTTACTGTTCATAAATGTTTTCATCACTGATTTTGCGGTTTTGTTCTAGGCGTCAAGAACGGAAACCAAATCTGCGATCTAGCCATACTCTCGGCCATCGCCATAAACTTCGATACTCCAGAGCTTCTTCGTTGGGTTCAAATCCGGTGAGCAAATTGGTCAAAAGATGACCTTGATCTTGTTTGTCACTACTGTGAAGTGTTGGTAGGTCTTCCAGCGACGTGCATCGAAGCACGGCTTCGAATGCGTTTTCCAACATCTTTTGGAGGTATTTGTTGTTCATCCAGTGGAAAATTTTCACCAAATGCAACATCTTGTCTTCACAGAAAGCTGCAAATCATCATCAAACTCCATGAAAATTGCAGTTTACTTTAGATCAGGGGATAGATTCTCCCAGTAACATTTCATCTGTGCTCATAATAACATTTCTATTTACACTGTTGTCAATTATTTCCAAAAAAAGAGAATCTAATAATCTGAGAGTTTTTAATTTCTCAATTTTTACAAATGTTTTATACTAACACGTACTTTTGCAATAGAATTTGTAGAACGCGGCTTTACCTTGAGATACTTTCTAATAGGCACTTCAGATGGCATTTTGAGATAGTTTTAGTAATCTTAATTGTGTAAGTATCTCTGTTTATATTTTCTTTAATATATACGACATATGTTATGAATGCATGATGCGACAGACCGATTTTGAACGAGTTGCCCAAATAATTATGAAATAAATCAATTAGCTAACGATAATCTAAATCATTTATTAATAAAGTCCAGTTAAAATGAATATTGCTAAAGGAATCATTCCTTAAAACGAGGGTGAAAGTAAAAATCTTATTCTATCCAAACATGTGAAAAATGTATTGCCCGATGTAAGAACTTTAATTAAATTACTTTTTTTAATTTGCTGCTACAAATTAAATGTTGCTGTCAAAGTTAATTATATCTAATCGCACTATCTGGGACAAAGTAAAAAGGCGCATTTAAATTGTTTTATAAAAACGAAATCTTATTAGAAAACGATTTTATGACTTGCAATCAAACAATAAATGAAATTTAACAATGATTATTACGAAATAACCAAGAAGAAAATTTTAGTTACTATTAGAAAAAAATGCTCATAATAGAATTTGTAAAATAAACTTATGCTCTCAGAAAGCATTAGATACCAATATCAATCTTTCATCTCTTACAAATTAGTAAATTCGTTAGGAGATTGTTTAATACTATTATTACAATATCTACCAACAACAGATACGTTTACTAAATTTTCAGATAAAACAATTCGCACTACTTATTTGAACACGGAGGCGTAAAGGTATTAAATAAACCCTGGCAACTTTGACACTGTTATAGAGCTGTCAGAATAACGTAAATGTACGTCCTCGGAAATAGCCCTTGCGCCATTTGCCATTAGCATGCAATACGCAACAGCCAGTAATGTTATTTATTATGACCAAAATACCCCTCGGCAATCAACGTAATTGATACAACAAAAACCTGTTTATACTTCTGCTTTGTAGTAACACCCTGCTTATTCACACATGCAGAATACGATTTATTCCACAGAATGGCAATAATCATTTTGTTATGTCTTTCTTTGTTTCTCGTACTTTTTAAGGATTTGTAAAATAATTTCTGGTTGATGCTACTGCTTTTTTCAATTTTTTGTCCCAAAATCTTACCATTTCTCTGTTTTCGCTATTTTAACTTCTTCTTTTATTATTTGTCTAGCTGTTTTATAATTTTTATAGATTTTGTTAGTTTTCCTTTTTAAATATTCTTTTTTTGTCGTCTTTTGTCTTTTGATAATATTTTTAATTCCTTTATTTTACCACCTCATTCTTTTCTTGCATTCTCCGGCTATTACTATACCGCATGTGCGGCCTTGAACATCATTTATTTAAATTTTTCTCATTTTCCTTCTAATGCCATATATTGTAACTCTTTTTCGCATGCTGTATCTGTTACTATCAAATCTGCATATTTATTATGTCTTAATAGTTTTAATTTCTTATTGGCTAGTTTATTCTCTTGTCATATTACATTGTTTTACTTCATTATTTTTCATCGTTGCTGCTGGGAGACAGTAACCTGCTGATATGTACTAGTATATCTTGAATGATTCTTCTATTTACTTTCTTGATAATAACATAGTGTATTATTAATTTTTTATTTTTTCCCGATTCTTCTCAAGTATATTTATAGCAGTCCGTATATTGTAAGAAAGAGTTTTATGTCAACAGTCTATTTTGGATACAACAATGTATTTGTTTTTCACCATTCTTGTTTATTGGGTTTTCACCACATTTACCCATCACAGCTTATCTTTTTTTAATGTCGTTATCTTTCTGGCATTGAAATCTCCGGTAGTCATGACATGGTTATTAATTTCGTTATATACTATTTGAAGGTGATTTAGATGCTGTTCTTTCTTAGCCGCAGTATCGCTTTCTCCTGGTTCATATGCTATTATTTTCATCCTCTCATTGTTTTTATGATAAATAGTTACTTTAATTATTCTTTTATTTATAGCTTTACAATCAACTAATTTTTTATAAATCTGAACTTAGCACACACGTTACCTCCGCTTTTCTATTCATTTTTACTCTACATACCACTATGCCATAATTTTCTATTATCATTTATCTAGAACCGTTCCTTTTCGTTTTTGTAACAGCCAGTAATTTAGCCAGTTTTTTCATTTCCTGTTTTTTTCATTTGCTTTATCATTTATACTCCTTATTTTCTATGTTCCTATTTTTTGCTTCTTTGTCCTGTTTTCGTTTCGTGAACCTTACGCCGTTTATCTGGGATTGGGTTATAAGTCTGGACTTTTTTCCAGTTTTTAGTATCTCTAAAATGCCAAGAGATTTATCTCAATAGTACATTCTTTCGTTAACAGTTAATTTCTGATATGGTGTTTTTACTGTCTTTCCTGAGTTGCTTAGTTCTTTGGCAGTTTTTTCAATTTGTGCTGGATTCTTCTTGCTTCCTCAGGTAAACTATCTGCATTATACAAATTTGTTCTATTAAATTTTATTTTTGGATTTTATTATTTTTTGTTTATCTTCATAATTATACAGTTTTACTAATAAGATTTTTAATTAATAAGAGTTTTAATTTAGTTTTACAATTTTTTAACGACAGTTTTGACTGTCAATTTCTTTCAATCATTTTTTACATCTTGGGTTATTGAAGTATCCGTTGTTTATAATCCGTTTATGATGATATTATTTTTCCTATTTTCTTGTTCTTGCCGATTAAGTTTTTCTTTATTGTTTACACTACTCTTTTTTCAATTTGTTTGTTTTTTACGAGGTTTATTAATTAACTAATTATTTTTTGTCCTTCCTTTACATCTTTTATATATTTTACCAACTTTTTTACCCTATTCAGTAATTCGTCGTGTGAATCCACTTCCTTTCTTCGTTTTGTTTTTTTTTTGCATATTCTACTTACTTATTACTTCTCTTTAAGTCTAAGATGTTCGTATTTGGTTATTATTAACTTATTTTACCAACAACTGCGCAAAAAACAGTCTCCTGTCGTAAAACCCGTCTTTATCGGTAAATCAATATTTATTGTCCAAAATACAACATTGTGAAAAGATTACCAAAAGTAGTTTACTATTTAATTTAACATGATATAACTTAGTTTGCTTTTAATAGCAAGTGTACTTGAGCTTAAATTTTTGTTAAATTTTCTAAGTGCTTAAACTTATAGTTATTTATATATTACTGTATTGCCCTGTATAATTAAATAAACTTATTGTTTGCTGGAATTTCAAGTCTCAAATTATTCTTAAGACAAAATAATTTTTATAATTATTTCTACTATAAATATAGTACATAATTAATCTTATAAACATATTAATAGAGTTTACATTTATCTAACTTATACTGCACTGATAATAACTGCTCAAAAGAAAAAGAGCTGTATTTTCTTAATGAGACCTAAATATTATAATTTTATTCATGTTTTACTCAATATTTAATAATTATTAAATTAAAATAATTGGAAGCATATAGGGAATAATGTAATTATGAAAAACGTAGATGACATTGCTTTATCAACCCTGTACTTGCCTGTTTGCGCGTTAATTTAATTTCAGTAATATTGTGATGTACTGTTTGATGAAATAATAAATTTTTATTTAGTCGTACACATTCATGTGTAACTCCATAAAAACTTCTAAATATATATGCACTAGATTTTACTGAATAAAAGCACTCACGGAAATTCGATTTCATAGCGTGTCACGGTAAATTGATCGATAAGGGGGTGTTTTCCTCGGCGGAATCAAGACGTTATACGAATTCTACAGAGGATTGCTTTTTGATCAATACAGTGCTTTATTCTAATTTACATTTAATGTTATGTGCCATAATGAAGAAAAAAAATATTTGCAAATCAGCTTCCTTCATGACAAAGTACTCGGGTAATTTGAAAAGTAAATCACATGCTTAGTGTAGTGATATGTAGCGTCGGTACATGTTTTATTTAAACCTTTTGTATGGATTATCAAAAATGCTATTGGAGTAATTTTATATTTTTAGTTAGTGAATATATTGAATTGTGTCACAATTCAGATATTTAATTATATACCTCTTGCTTTGCGTATCACATTCTAAAAATTTATTTTCTGTGCATAGTGGATGTCAAACGACAACATTTGTTATAACAAGTTAATCAAGTTCTTACCTATCACAGTAAAAATGATATAAATTAAAAAATAAATTTATTTTTAATTGATAATCAATATTAATGAAGAATTGCAAATTATTCTTCAATATTTATAATAATTAAATATATATTTAGTGAGGATTGTAACGGGCAGATAACCCCAACACAAAGTTTATACTACTTGATTGTTAATTTTATATTTTTACGATTTACACAAAAGAGACTTTGAGGATAAAGTACTGGCGGTATACTATTTACACAAAAATGATTTAGAAAATGAAACGTTTCTAAAAGCAAACACTAACTTTAGCTTATATATGAGACAGTGCTTGACATCAAATGGACGATAACGGAAAACTACAATGTCGTAGCTTTTTTTCCAAATAAACCTGCAAAGGTTGCAACGTATATCGAAGTGGCGAGGCAGCCTCCCAAATTTGAGAACCCTCTAGTCTAGCTGACCTTTTATAAATCAGTTTGAAAATCACTAGCAAACAAGCCTTTTTTGTCACGTGTCGATTGGTGAAAACAGAATTTGGAAATTCCCAGCCGTTCTCGAGTTATTGCTCGGATGGACGGACGGACGGACAGACAGACGCTTCGCTCGCCACTTAATAATTAACGCACTCTGATGGAATCTTTGAAAGCTAAATATTTCGAAATTAATAGTTTCCTGATCAGACCTCCGACTGAGAACAACTAACAAAAGGTAAACAGAGTGGAAATATGAAACATAAGAACCTTTATGGAGGAAATTAAGAAACATAAAACACAAAATGAAGAATAGAGCAGATAATATAAAAAAATTAACACAGAAGCAACAATATATAGAATCGCAAAAATAGGAATTGTTATGAAAAAATTTATTTAAAAGAGTAAAAGAGTATGTTTTATATAATGAAAGAATAATAATGGTAAAAATAGTAATTAAATTAAAAGACATATTAATCATTTAAATTTATATACTCATTACTGAATATGAGGGCGAGGTATCTAAAAAGGGAAGAGAACATAATACTAACAGGAGACTGTAATGCTATAATCGCAAAAAAACCTGACAGAAAAATATTCGAAAAATATGGACCGGAAAAAAGAAATGACGGAGGGAACACACTAGTTGAATTCTGTGTAAGAGATAATTTAGTCATCGCCAACAGTCTTTTTAAACCTGTCAGGCAACTACTGAAGACATTAAATAGACTATATTCTAGTGAAAAAAGATTTAAAAAGACTGAAAAACGTAGAATAATTATGAAAAAACATACAGGAGAGTATTATAACAGCAGATGACGTATATAGCAGAGAAAAGAAAAACCTTGGATAGTAAGCTAAATAATTAAATTAATAAAAGAAAAAAATTAAGAACATTAAAACAGAAGGACACGACGTTACAGAGAATTAATAAATATAATACGAAAAAGAACCGAAAAAAGCAAAAGAAAAATACACAGATCAGATCAGATAAATTAGACAAGCCATATAAAACAGTGAAAACTTTTTTAAAGAACTGAGAAAGAATGTCAAGAGAAAATCGCAGATATGTAGAAATACTACATCGAATAATTATGTGACAATGAAAAGAGAAAAATACAATGAAATAGAATTCGAAGAGAAAGACGAAAGTGGGAGATATAATAAAGTGTGCGAAATAGAAAGAAGCAATACAAAATTTAAAAACAAATAAAGCCGTAGGGCTAGATCAGATATCCTCTGAAATAATAAAACATAATGAAGAAAATAATCATATACCCAATAGTGCGCTAAATATTTGGAATAGGAACTGCATGAGAACACTTTATTAATAACATCTCAAAAAAGGATAGAGAAGACAAAGGTAAAAACCATTAGACAATCAATCTAGTACCACATACATCGAAAAGAAGAGCTAAATCATATACAGAAAAATATAACAGATAACTAAAGAAGAATGTGCAGAAAGTTAGTTTGGTTTCGTGAAAATCGGAGCACAAGAGAAACAATACTAGTTCCAAGAGAACGAGGAAAAGAAAAAATTGATACATTGCATTATTTGACATGGAAAAAAATTCGTAAGTTTTCTTCAGGAGCATTAAAGAACGCCGAACTTAAAGAAATTTTAATGAGAAATGCAAAAGTTACAAATGTGCTAAGGGGGTGGGTATTAACGAATACTTTACAACTATTTCTATAAGATAACTCCTTCGAAAGCGACGCTAAGTAATTACTAGAAATTATACTTAAACTGCGCCCAGAATGTTCGTTGAACAATACAACTGAATAACTACTAGCTTTAAATTTACAAATTTTTATATTTGATTTTGTCACGCTGCAGGATAAGAAAACAATAAAATATTTCACGTTATTTTATAGAATAGAAAAATAAAAACCATCCAGCATATTTTAACACGAAGTTTAGACCTGAGATTAGTGTGCTTTAATAAATTCTTGTCAAAAAAAATTATGATGGTTTACCAGGTCCCCTATTTACCAGATTTTAGTGACTTAGCCTTATTCTTACTTCCTCGCTAGATAAACTATTTAAAAGCGCGCTGTTTTAGTACTTTTGGCGACATCCAGTATAGGGTAATCAATGAGTTAAAAGAATTTTAAGAGAAGCTTTCCAGGATTGTTTTGTACAATGGAAACGCTCTGTCGATATGTAGATAACTTGAGAAACTATGTTGAAGAGGATATCTTTGATTTATAAAAAAGATAAAGTTTATTGTTAAAAAATGGTTTTATTATTTTTCAACGTTTGTAGGTTTTAGTTCAGTATCAGCACTAGTTTGTTTTAAGTTTACCATTTATAAATACGTTTATTTAATTTTAGTTTGTTTTATTTTATTATTTTGGAAAAAAGTATTGCTCATTGATGATGTAATCTTACTTTAGTTGTTAGCAGCTAATGTATAAAGTTTGTGTTGGTTCAATAGTTACAAAAATTATGTTATATAAAGCTAGTAAACATAGGAAGTTTTTTTGGTTTTTGTCTTGACTAGATATCTAAATAAAAACTAATTTTTTAACTTTCCGATAAAATTTAACATTGGTTTTAGAGAAAAAATGAAAATGGCAATTATTTCCCGTAATGTGCCATTTGTGAGTTATGATATAACTTAGTTTGCTTTTAATAGCAAGTGTACTTGAGCTTAAATTCAAAAGAAAATTTCTTTGTTGACTTTTCTGACAATGTAATTCTGAATTTCGTTATTTTGAAAAATAAAAAATTATAGGGCTTTTTTCTATTACATTTTGCATTTTGCAATTTAACGCATATATTAACAGTTAAAATAAAGTTACAGAAATAATTAAAAAAAAATAAAAAAGCTAAAAAATAGAAAATAAAAAATACTATAAATAAAACCCAGGAAGGCCCATACTAAGATGGTACGATGACATCAGGAAAGTGGCAGGAAGGGGATGGATGAACGCTGCACATGATAGAAACAAATGGAGGGAAATGGAGGAGGCGTATGTTCACTTATGGACGATAAACGCTGGATAGAGAGAGATAAATAAAACATAAAAAAGAATTGTTAACCAGAAAGCTAAAGTAGCTAAACCTTAGAACGATTTAGATAACTTGGTTGCGTAAAAATAATAAAATTACTGCTATATAAATATCCGAGAGCAGAATACCTCCCAACAAAACATAAATGTTAAAAATAAGGCCAGGTTCCTGTGCAAGAACTTTCAGACCATAAAAGTTGTGAGATCTAAACCAATTAAGCCCAAGCCATTTGTTCAGAACGCATACAATCTAATTGGTATCGAAAACGAACAAGAATTACAAGTAAATATTTCCATTTACAATTAATTATAAGCACTGACGAACAATACTATAATATACAGATAATACTTATATTGCCCTTGAACTAGCAATATACTTACTGTAAAGGAAAAGGGAATGGCTTAATCGTTAAACACTTTTTGTTATCATGAGTGATACAAACCTGAGCAATATGAACAACTCCATACTTCCCAGGAAAAACTTTATTCTAATGGCTAATTCAAAGAAACAGCATTATCACGACGGTTTCTGTTGTCAAATAAACATTTATGTTCGATCATCTTCTATGTACTTGTAAAGAACTAGAATATTTTAGCCAGCTTCAAACCTTTGAAATATTGGGAAAAATAAACTTTTACTACTACGCGTCACAGTGCGATCTTCGCTCAATAAAAGTCGTCTCCAGAAGTTACGTTTCGTTTAGATAATAATTTTAAAAAATATAGAACTATCGCTAGTACTCGTTTAAAAAGCTTATAAATCGAATTGGGTTTAGTCCCTAAGGGCAATAAATAAAGCGCCTGTTCATTTCTGTTTCAGTAAATCATTGTCTCGGCGTATTAAACACTACACAGTCCATTTTTCTTTGTCCGAAGGTAGAGGAAACCGACTTTTGCCACAACAGTACCGAAAACACGAGTTTTCTAGGATACAAACTTTGAGATAAACAATCAGCTGGATTTTCTACGCCGGAAATATGAATTTAACGATGGAATTAACTAATTAATTGCATACAAGCTACACGGTTAGCGACGAATGCGTTCTATCTAGTTGTAGAAGAATTCAGCCAACACAAAACGAATTTAGAATTGGAAAAGACCTGTGTCAATAATTATGTATCGAGAATTAACTGTTTCCTTTGCCGTTCTAATTAGCTTAGTCAACAATAACGCAACCATAGTTTTTCACTTCCCACATAGCAACTTTTAGCTTTTCTATAACTTCTCCCTGAAGCATCACAAAAACCACTTGTCGTGGAGTTTCTAAATCAGATAATAGCGAAAGATCGCCAGCGTGGTCTAGTGGTAGGGGCGCGGGCTGCGGTGTGAACGAACCTGGGTTCCATTCTCAAAGCTCTCTGATGCCTGGCGGGTTGCCTACTCAATTATTAAAAATAATTGAGTACTTACGTTTACTTTGAACAAGGGGTAATAATGGCGCTCATCTAAAGTTTGTTACATCGCCCTGCATCAGAGATGCTGCGCGACGATCGGAAAGAGAGAGCGAATAATCCGAGAGTCTTACCCTCTTAGTTCGCTGGCCGTGCTTCCACGCGGGGCGTTAAAGCCTTTCCATTATTGTTATAGTAGCGGAAGTTGTTGGCTATTATAGGCTGCTTCTAGTCACAACCCATCTGTCACAACAATCTTATCAGCCATTTTTACAAGGAAGGGTGCGAGGTGCGAGAAAGCGGATTAAAAATCTGTAATTGACAATATTTTCTGTTCTATTCCTTTTTGATCTTCCCAAGAAATTTCAAAAGGAAAATGATCGAAATGTTATTCCAAACCGAGAACAGGAAACGACTCATTATTATTAAAAGCTCTATCTCCTTTTAACCTCGAAAAATTATCGATTTCACCTCCTACAAAAAAAGTCCACCAAAAAACCATCTGGAATATCAATGTAGCTGAAATATGAAGTTCAGAAGATTCAGATACCGAAATTACACGTGTTAGCAAGGCATACATATGCAATGTCCCGAGGGGCATATTTTCTAGCTGCCGGAAGCCAATTCTTTTCCTCTAGCGCTAACTAACGAATTGTTTCAGGAGCTAAGTACGAAGAAGCTGCTCCACTGACAACCAATGAATTAAAAAGCTATTGCAAAAGTTTTGTCTGGCTCATAAGTTTTTAAATTTTGCGAGTGTTGCAATTTTGGTATTATCAATAGTGTAAAATCTTGGGAGCATTTTGATATACGGCTCATGATACATTTTTATCTGATAGAGTTCTCAAAAGAAGATATTTGACTGCTACCCCAATTTCTATACAAATTGAACCTTAACATAACTGCTTCAGAAGCTGCCTAAATAAAATGGCGGGTGTTAGTTAACGAGTTTGGTTGACACTATTCGACAATTGACAGAATTCTGAATGAGGTCAGTAAGATCCGGAAGAAGATAAAGTGGGTGCCGTATAAAAGACAAAACGTATTGATAGCGTTTGTTGTTTACTTAGCCGATACAGCAGGAGCTTCTCTTCATTACCTGTGACAAGAAATAGGTAGCCTTTGACAATCCGCATAAGTACAAGAAGTCTACTGGTTAAAAATAATTTTCAGCGCCACTTAAGGACTTCTGAAAAGATAAGAGGATGCTAATAATGTTCTGAAATTAAAGTGGAAATTGTTCACTGCGACTTGTCTGAGAAAAGTCAAGCGATGAAGACTACTCTGTACTGCCAGATTTTGTAGTTCGTTTGAAAGCAGCTGGGAAATCACAAGCGCCGAGTAATTCATCAATACGACAAAAAAGTGGTTTGCAGATGCCGTTGGAAAGTCCTCGAGCATCCACCTGCATTTCAAAATGTTGAAGAAGTGCCGCAAATGGTGACTGCAGATCAAATTTAAACAACTTGACATTGATTTCTTATCCAAGAAGTGGCTAAAAGTTATTGAGGTCGATGAAGAATACGTTAATTACTAGTGTTGTTTTTGTTTAAACTTAATAAAAAAATAGAAGTATTATAAATAGGCCAGATAAAATTTATACAACAAACAATCTGGAAGACACCGCCACTAAAATTTCGGATACAGTCTACGCGACTGATCCATCCTTATTTGGTGGTTTTGTGCCCGCACTTAATGCTACCAGAAATAAATAGAAATTGACCAACAACGAAAAAACGTCAGTCTAAAGATTTTTCTTAGCATGAAAACCATCTTTTAATTACTTACCCAAATTTATTCTTGCATTGGCGTCAAAAAATAACACGTATCGACGTACTTTAAAGTTTATAAACAAATGTTTAGGAATGTAAAACTAAATCGGAGGTTTGAATTTACAACATTCGATACGGGCCCTTGTGATAAGATATCTTGAATCCTTAAATCATAGCTGTTCTCTTAAGTCAGATTTAGAACGCGCATCTTTTCAAATTTATTTCAAAATATGACACCTCCTTGTTCTATGTCCGCCGGGAAAACGCCTAATTAAAGATATTCCTTAGTCAAGTTGTGTGTTGAAAAGTTTATAAAATATAATTGTAAAAAGAGATAATAATCGTGAAAGTTTTAATTATATATTGTACTCTATTTTGCTATACCCCATAAAGCCGCTGGGTCATATTTGGGAAAATAGCGGTATAGAATTATTTATTTTGTAATGCAGTTTGAATTAGGTTTATTACGAGGAGCCTTTAAGTTCTAAGGTTTAGAAAATTTTCTCAAAAGAGAGGTGAAATTTCTAGTGCCTTTTAACGTAACCTCCGTCTAGACATTCATATTTTTCACAAAATCGTCGCCATGATTCCAAGGCTGCTGAAAAGACTTCTTTAGGGGTGTGGTTTGTCTATTGGAAAATAGCTAACGCAACAGCAGCTTGATTAGTCGGAAATTCATGGCAGCATCACAAGACAACATGTCCCTTGTAGTCTCGTGTTCGTCGGTCAGCATTTGTTAAACCCACATTGAAGAAACTTTCCGCATTTTCAGGTTATCATGCAAAATAGACCCCACAAATCTTACAGATATGCCAAATTTAGAGGCGATATCACACACACCTAAACGATGGTCTTCCATAACAACTTGATCCACTCGCGCAATCATAGTTTTGACCCTTTTGGTTTGTGAGCGAGGCTACTTCGGTTCTTTGTCACACAATTCTCAACTTTCATTAAACTTTCTCGCCCATAAACGCACATTTTTAAAATCTATAACGCCTTCGCCGCATATTTTATTCAATTGACGATGAATTCCGACGGACGTTTCAGCACGCAAGAGGAGAAAACCGATAATTACAAGTTGTTCTTAAGCACTAAACGTCGCCATTTTAAGTATACAGATCAACATTCGCTGTATGGCGGTAATTCGACCTGTGTACATTGTATAGTGCTTCCATCTTTATTATAAATTTAGAAATATTTTCCGCGTCTTTTAAAAATGACCGCATCTTTCTACTTAGTCGTTACCGAGAAAAAAAACTTGAAGACCTTAGAACTCGAACGCACCCTATACATCACGGCATTCTGAAATTTTTGTATGCCGTTGGATAAAGCCAAATTGATGATTAGATAACTTTGTTTCTATGATAAGTTTTTGTTAGTAAACCTGATAGGATGATAAAAATGAATGAGAAGTATATATTTATTATTATTTATTGGTGTTGTCGTTTTTCTAGCTGCCGTTCTCATTTATGTTAGTAAGTTATTTTAGTTCTTTTTTTTTTGTTTGGCTCGGTTTCTGCAATAATTCCAAATGAAATGTTAAAAATTACTGCGGCACCGAGACTGTAGCATTAGTTAATACTATTAGAAAGCTGTTGAGGCTTTTTTCGTTTCAGAATTTAGGATTTTGTAACATAATACCTGGGAAACTGGTTCGAGGGATATTCTAAAGTGAATTATTTACGTGTTGTTACTGAACATGTACATATTGTACATTGTAGTCACTGCCGGCTGACAGCGTAACTGATTTAATTATTTATTTCACTTTCCTGAGTAAATTTATTTAACTTATATGTATATATGTAAAATTGTTACCACAGAATATTACCGACAAATAGTCGAATAGTTTGATCGTTAATAATAGTTAAACTTTCTAGTGCTTTGTTAGGTTTTGAGGAAAATTTTAATATTTTGAGTTAACATAAAATAAATTTTCAAATATATTTTATAAAAAAGCATTCCACAGATATTTTGCTGACATAAATTGTAAATGTAATATTATACATTTAGGGGATGTTTGAATATTTGATAAATGAATATTATACCTCTGGTTAAAATTAGAATTTCAGAAATGTGAAATTTGTTTTATCTTTACTTATAACAAATGTATTTTATAATTTACATATAATAACATTTTATCGTAAAATTATGATTTACTTGCTCCTTTTTAATTATTTATAAAAGGATATAAAGTTGCCCGCAAAAAGTTATTTTTGGCGCCCTAGGATACGAACGTGAAACGATTTATTTACAAATGACAGTGAGATAAATCGGTGGGATGAATAGATGCGAAGGCTATCACGGCCGGTGTTATGGTGCATCATGTGGTTGGTTCTCGAGTTACCTCAGAAGATTTTCTTTTAAACATGTCTGTCGCAGTTGTGGACGAAACGTCAAGAGTTTCTGAACTCCGACTTCGGCCTTATAATCCGAGAACTAAACACTCGATAGATAGGCAACCAAACGTACGCTCATAGCTCAGCCACGCCGCATTTCATATCAACTGTCTTTGTTTACTTTTTGTTCAGATGTCTAGTATATAGTTTACGAAGGACATAGAAACCTTAATGTTTTTATATCTAAGAATTCGTTATGCTAGTTGCACATATGTTTTCAGTTCAAGTAATTAGCTTATATAACCATTATAACTTTGCTGCCTTAAATGTTCTTTTTAATCTACTGAAATATTAATAAGTAGAACTAATTATAGTAATTTACGTTTTATGAGTTAATTATCTTTGGAGCTACTTTTTTAAGACCAATCGGCCATTCCTCCTTTCTTAATCTTCTAGCAGGAGAATTATGATTCAGGTAAGATGCAAGAATATTTGGATGAGCTTCTAAACGTAGGAAGTTACGGGTACTTCTTTCGGTGCATTTTTCTTGAACTGTTAATACTCCAACATCCATATATCATGTTGGATTACTAACAAACAATGGGGAATTTGCAAGAATTCTTAGTGTTTTAAACTGTAAACGTTGACATTGGATTTGCAGGAGCAACCCCAGAATTCAATACCAACTTGTAGAGTAGGATCTTGTTCTTTACAGATAAGCACGAGTTTCTAACGAGCACCCAGTGCATTTTTTTTAATTTGTAAGTCAGTCTCTTTTATTTAGTACAAGATAACTCGATGGTTACGCTAAATGAGATTTTTATTTTAATCGTTGTCTCTAATTCTCTGACTATAAACCCAGTGATAAAAAAATCTTGTAAAATCAACTACAAAAGTAATTGTAATTAACCATGCTCCCTTAAAAGTTAATGTTGCGTTTACTGTTAGTGCAGTTTAGTTGTATTTTAAAAAATTACTCTTTTCCTAGATTTTATGCACAATGGAAAATATACCATAGAACACTAAAACCTTCATTGTTTTGCCGTACCATGTTAACCAATCCCCGGCTGAAACGGTTCGTCAGTTCAAGAAGAAGTTTGGTAACTACCATTCTTTAGACAACATGACTGTTAAAAGATAAAGTAAAACTGTCAAGTCACGGAATCTAAATTTTGCAATTTTGACTTTCAGACGGGAAAAAAGTACCAGGCTGGATGAGAAAATTTTCTTTTATCGGTGGATACGAACGATTCAATATAAAAATGTCATGCAACGTACTTATTGGGCCGTCCTGTATATAGTGTTTTTGTGTAAGCTTCTTGCCGAAATAAAGACCCACATAGCGTGCTTCATTTGATAGTGATGCGTTGCCAGGCATTCTGTGCAAATTAAAGTAAAGTTAACCTGAATACTTTTCGCATCATTAACCTTAACACGGCACTTAGTTAGCCGTGTTTCTAGGAGGGACAAGTGATTGTGAAGGTTTGTTGACGCCTTGTGAGGATCAGTATTTTTGGAGAGAGAAACAGTGTCATAAGCAAAAGTGCTTATATTCATGTCAATTGTTGTATGTATGTGTATAGTAGGGTACCAGAATAATTTCTTGGAGCTCTCCATAAGTAATTAGATGAATATTAGAATAACATTTTCCATGTTCTATTTGGGAGAGATAACTTGGTCTTGCATAAGAGGCCATTGTGCCAAACATTATTAAAGGCTTGCTCAAAATATATGATCGCTTCTAAACAAAACTTTTTCTCGAAAGCCGCTCAAATTATATTTACAACACGATAGCACTGCTGTATGTTGAAATAATACTTCCTGAATTCGAATTGGTAGTCCTGAGATGCAGTTTTCTAGTGAATCAGTTTATTTAATCTTTTAGTTAGCAGATTTAGGGCAATAACCTTATTGGTTATAGTTTTTAGCAGGTTATTCTGGTTTTATATTAGTATTATCTGCGTAGATTTTAATTGTGTTGACCAGTATTTAATATGTCACATAGAGACAAAAAATTTCTTAAGAATAATATACCATTTTTTACTAATTTTGCAAGCACCTTTCCCGTTATTAGATTGTAACAAGGAACCTTATTTTTTGAGACGATGAATTTCTGCATATCTCTTCGTAATGGTAAAGTTTTTGAAGGAAATAAGCTGTAGAGGTGTCCCTAGAAAATTCTTTACTTCATTATCTGGTGCGTTGAGGTGTGGGGTAACTACTTTAGCATAGTGTTGAGTAAACAACTCAGCTTTTTATTGGTCCATTCAGTATTTGCTTTCCTTAGTGGAGGAGTGTCAATGTAGTCAGAAAACATGCTATTTGTGATGAAAAGCTGAGTATTTTCTCCGGGTCCGAGCACCAATACGTGAACTCGTGAGTGAAACGGTAATTGTAATTTTCTTTGCGCATAACATTGTATAGTTCTCTGCCCCTGCCGTAATTAGACGGAACCCTCAGCAAGTATTACAATTGAAATCCCTAAGATGGACAAGAAAGAGTAGATATTGATGTTGGGTTTAGTAGTTTACAAACTTAAATTATAGTTGTTTATATGTAAGGATTTGGCTATTAACAAATCAATTTATTTATTATTACCAGTAGATAAATGTATTTATTATAATAATGTTTTATTGCAATAGTTGGGAGAACATGATTTTAGATTCTTTTTAAAAATGTATATAACGTTAGAATTTGATTTTGATTTTGCTCTGAGCCTCTGTGCTGCTCAACTAAAAGTATGTAGTGTAAGTACGTAATGGTTATCCTAATAACTTACTCTGTTGCAATTGATTTTGGTTTGTTTGTCGACCTGATTTTATCTTATTTTGTAATTCTTTGTATATTATGCAGACTCTATAATTAGTGGGGTAATCACCGCCACATAGAGCACACTTTGCAGTAGTTTCCGTTGACTTTTTCAAGTTTTCGTATCGTACAGACCTCCACATTTTACACGCATACTTGTGGGTAATTAGAATAAGTTTGATGTGGTTGTATTATTGACAACTTGCATATTGGACGATATAATGCGTTTCGATGTGGCGGCTCCGCCTTTGTAAATTGGTTATTTAAGTGCTGATGATTGTAGATGAGTTGTAGTGGTCTAGTGCATAGGTCGTTAGACTACGAAACCTAGAGATGAGGATTCGAACTCCGCTCTCGCCAATTCTATCATTGGCATTTTTACGTCCCAGCTCGACTCAGGCGGCAATAAATGAGTACCTGGAGGTGAAACTCTGGAGTAATAGTAGGCAGTAGGTACGTAGTTCTAGCCACGTTACTACCCTTGTGTACCATAGGCTTTAGATTGTTACAGACCTATCTTGTTACGACCCCAAAAGGCCTTCGTGACCTATTACGGGGAACTATTGTTATTATTAAGATTGTAGATATCCTTGTTGTTAGAAAAAGGCTCTAGCTTGACGAAAAACATTGATAAATGAGTTCTAGTGATTCTATGCTTTATTTTTGGAATAGATCTTACAGTAAAGCCCTTTTCTATTAGGAATTCTGTCATTTTCGTAAAGGGCACAATGTTTTGACTTAGAAACACATATTTCCCAACGGATATAAATATATTTTGTTGATCCCGCTATCGTAAAATAAAGTTTGTTATGATACTAACTAATTGTAAGAAGATGCGATATTGTGCGAGTTTGGAAAAGACGAGGACGCCCAACCCGTGCTTCTGGACTGCCCGTTGGAAGAGCAGCACCGATTAAGAGCAGAGAAGTGGCTCATCGAAGATGGACTTGTGTGCCGCGGACGATGGAAGACATTACAAACCTAGCGGGGCAGAAAACTTGGCGGAGGGCGTTCTCCGAGTTTGCAGCAGCGGTGGAACGTTTGCGTATCACAAAGACTTAGGCGAAGGCGTTTATATCGCGGGCTTGAATAAGCGCGTTGCGAACTATCAGGTATTTAACTGGCATAGTTTTAAGATAATAAGATAGCGTGTCATAGTGAGAAGGATGCCAAAGTGTATCAACTGGCACCACTAAGATTAGATTTAACTAGCAATAAGTTAAATAGACCGGTTTCATAATGTGAATTAGGGGAGATTCTGTCGCCCTAGATAACCCGTCCTGGCTCGGGTTTTCCGTGATTGTAATCAGGATTGACTAAACCCATGGAAGTTGTTAACAAAATAGGGTCAATGTCGGTGTAGTGTTGCAAGACAGAGCACTAATTGTCATAAAAGTTCTACTGAAGATATAGTATGATACTAATAGCTTAGCGGAAAAGTTCGTGCGACCGATCTAATTAAAGATAAATTAATAGTCGCCTGCCAAATCTATGACATCCTTCCACTTGTCAGACAACTTATCAACCAAACAAGCGACAAGCAGCATCAACTTGTTTCTTCTTCTGGGCCTCGTTCAGTTCGTGGGGAACCCACTTTATCCTTTTTCGCTTTTTGCCAGCTTCATCCAGGATGTCCTCAATGGTTGAGTGATGGCAGTCAATTTCTTCGGATAGCATCTGACAAGTCATTGATGGCTCTTCTTCAACTCAGTTGATTACGCTTGACGATCGACTTTTCTTGGAGGTCCACATCTTTACTTGTCAGTCAATCTGTCACCTTCATTTTTCACATTTTTAAACACTTGATAATAATGATAAGTTATGTAACAGACAATGGCACTTCTTACTCTAATACAATATAACATATATAACGTTGTTTTTGCTGTTTAGGTTTCACAAATACTAGAATATCTTAACTATCTATTGGTTTATTAAAAAAACAATTAATAACAATACCCACATACTTTTTTATTTTAAAAAGTAAAAGTTGTCTATATGATATTGCACTTCATGCAATTCTGGAGATAATTTAAAAATATGTATCATTGTTTTATTGTTTAGATTTATTCTTCTAGTAATAAATAAACGTTTTAATTATAAGTAATGGTTAAGCTCAATATTTAAAGTTCTTATTAAAAGGGTGTAAATAATAGAACGAGCCCTGTTTCTGAATAAACTTAAATTCAGTATTACCTGCAAGAGTTTCAGGTTGTTTGAAACCCGAATGTTACTGGTCGTGATAGAATAAGCTTCTCCCGAAAAGCTGGCTTGGTTTTGTTTGAGAAACTTCGGATTGCTCTCGACGAATTCATAATCGCTCACGTACTGCAATTAAGAATTAATAATTAGCAGGGGGCAGCAGATAAAGCGTACTTTATCGCTCTGGTTGAGTCGAGCATCAGCAGCTACCCCGTTTAATATGATTAGGAAACTTCTGGATGGATTTTAAGGGTTGGTACTAATGCCAACGCATTGCTCTGCCAAATTTTGCGCGATTATATAAGAGCGCTTCTGAAATTTCACTAATTAAAATATGCTCTCGCCGGGTAATTTAATAGATTGCTGTCGGATTACAATTATACCTTGAACGCGTGTTCGAAAATGCTTGAACCGAGAGCAAATTCCCTAATGATTAGAGTTGAACAATCAAATTATGTTTGTTATAATTCAACTGTTAGTACATGCTCAAACAATTATGGTGCACGACCTTGTTATAAATTAGTTGAGTTACAAAAAACATATTCGGTACATCGTATGATCATCAAAATCAAATGTCTTTAAATATTCCATAATGTAACTTTGTAAAGTTTTTAATATTTTTATTAGTATGTTCTCATATTGCTCAAGTTGAAACTTATTTGTAAATTAATATTTTTCTTTATTACACTTGTTGTTTTATATAATAATTTTAAAAGTCTCTTATTTATACCTAATTTGTAGTAAGTTGTAGTTTGGTTAATAGAAATTACTTTTACTTTAAACCTATTGAAATTCAACAAAAATTGTTAAACATAAACTAAATTAAGAATAGGATATTAGCCCAGTATTTTCATTTGAAATAATATTTTACAAGACGATATTTAGTGGAACTGTTTCATATGAAAATTACGACCTGGAGAACGCCCGCAGTAGAACGCCTCGGTCTCTGAGGCGACGCAATCGAGGCTCTCTTGATCCGCCATTTTGTGTTAAAAAAATAATTTTTTATTTATTAAATGTATCTTTAAATGTTTGTAAATTTTGAAATGATTTAATTTATTACTTATCTATAAAAATATTTCATAAAAAGCACCATTTTAGCTGTTCTATGATAAATGGATTTCCTCGTATAAGTCTATTGCCAGCTGTTCTAAATTATTTGAAAAAATAGTACTTAAAAGAATTGACATTAAATAAATATCTAATTATTAATTTGGATTTTGTTAGGCCCGTTCCAGTACCTAGTCTTCGGATTTCATAAATCATTATTATAAGTTTAAACAAAGCACATCAGTATTTTTGAATGTAAGTCAGGCTTTTGACAAGGTATAGCATCCAAATTACTTAATAGTATTGGGTTTTCAAAAATTTTTAAGCGTTTTACTTTTTTCCATATTTTATGCATTGTTATTGCATAAGTTTGGTATAATTTGAAAGCTTGCAATCTTCAGTGAATTTTGATATATAATACGTATTTTTGTTTCAGAGCTTACGCGCGAGCAAAATATTGTTAACGCTGTACGAGTACAAGTTGAGTTCAAAATCAAATGCTGCTGAAACCTCGCCAAATAAATAAAGCATGAGGCGAAAATACGGTTGGAGAATCGATAGTTTGAACGCATTTTGTAGAGTTTGAAGCTGGCAATGAAGACTTGGATCACAAGCAAGGACGCCCAAAAGAAGTTGATCGTCAAGCTATTCTTAAAGCCACTGAAAAGACTCCGTCATTGACATGCCGAATGTTAGCCGATGATTTCGATTGCAGCCCTCAGATTATTGACAATATCTTCTACGAGCTCGGTAAGGTCTGGAAGAAGACGCGTTGAGTTCCAATGAGTTGTCTGCTGCTCAAAAAACGAAACGGATGAATGCCAGTCAAACTTTGTTGGATCGTCAAAATGTAACTCCGTTCTTGATGAAACCTATTGACTACGAGTTGAGAAATGAATCAACTTCAAAAACCCAAATCCTCTACACGAACGACGTTCACCAGGCAAAAAAACAACTGCGACACTAAAGAAGGACTTTCAACACAAAAAGGCAAAGTTGACTCGAAAGATGCCGAATTCTAGGGTTGAAGGATCACAAAGCTGCTGTAAAAGTGGGAAAAAGTGATCAGTGTTGATGGAAAAGACTTTGATTAGTTGTTATAAGTTGTTTGTTCCAAATTATTAAACGAATTAATGAAAAAAAGTGAAACTCTTGAAAATTTTCGGACAACCCCATAGTAAAATCCACATGCCAACATGTTTAATTTTTTTAATTGTATTTATGTGATCGACACTTCAAAGCAAAAGTAAAAAAGAGAGTTCAACTATACTCCCAATTAATTTTGGGGTACCCCAGAGTAGTGTATTAGGCCATCCCATTTCTCCTATTTACCACAGATCTTTCAGTTTCACCAAATATCATAATGTGCACGTTTATTGATGATACAGGCTATTTACAATGAACTTCTCCGAGCTCTAATACAGGAATGGAAAA
This sequence comes from Sinelater perroti, assembly GCA_036346155.1. NCBI lineage: Eukaryota > Metazoa > Arthropoda > Insecta > Coleoptera > Elateridae > Sinelater > Sinelater perroti. The sequence continues at coordinate 5,134,931 of JARFIY010000359.1, forward strand.
ATAAACAAGACCAAATCTGCTCATGTAACATTTACCCTGAGAAATTGTCCATGTCCATCCATATCACTAAACAACATTGAAATATCACAAACTATAACAGTAAAATACCTGGGACTACACTTAATGGCTTAAATTTAAAAAAAAATAACAAAAAGAAAGCAAATAGAACCAAAAAGAGAGAACTATATTGTTGTACAAGTCAATAATCAAACTCATAGACTTATGGTATAGAGCTGTGGGGCTGTGCCAGCAAAACCAGTGTCTCTCTGATTCAAAGATGCGAGTCCAAACTATTAAGAATGATAGTTAATAACCCATGGTGGATACCAATTATAAAATAAATCGTTTATGAAGGAAGTATCGTTCACAGTCAAAAACTTGAAATACATTAATGCAACTCTTATTAGAAGATACTACATTAATAAGAATAAAAAAAGGTAGTTATAACATCAGACAAATGCATACGAGCTCTTCGAAAGCAACATCGCTGTCAAATATCTGTCGTTCCAGTGCTTCGTTTAAAGGTTTGAACAAATGATAATTGAAGGGTAATAAGTTTAGACTATAGGGAGGATTTCTTAATATAGTTCAAAACAAATCCTCAATTGTTATCGAGTTTTGCCAACTGCATCTCTCCAGACGTTATCGTGAAGCTGAATAATATCTCGGTTGGCAAATTTTTGTTTCGTTTTATGATACGAGTTTTCTTTCGTCTAAAAGTTGACAGAAGCAATTTCAGCAACCGTTAATTGGCACTGATCCTCCAGCAGATAACGAATAACACAAAATTGTACTTAGTACCTCTAGTTTTTGGACGACTTGGGTACTTTCATTTTCAACTGCTTCTTGCCCTCTATAGTCTTCTTAAAAGTGTTCCAGAACTGTGCCTTAAGTCTTTCTAATATTTTGGGTGGCTTTACGCTGTTGTCAGTAAAAAACTTAATGATAATCTGTTGTGCAGCAGACAAAGGTATTTTTTGTTCTGACCAAAGAAGGAGTAGTGTAAGGTGCCTTATAGGAAAAATATTCAAGCATTTCCACTTATAATGTTTAGGATCCACGCTTTTCTCTTTGTATTTGATTCACTCACATAAATATTGAGATTGTTCATATAGATACAGGAAAATACGCCAAAAATTTTGTTTCAGTGCGTAACATACATATACACCAAGAGTATACAAGCAATTTGTAGTGTGGTCCAGATACGTTTAAAAAATGTTATATAGGTCCAGAGTAAAAAAAAAATAAAAACTTATATTATTAGTTTTCATTTTTATATTTAGTTTTAAAAATAATATGAGAGGTATTTGTTTTTACAAATTAATCCAAGAAATATTTTGATCTTGAGCCAGTTTTTTATAGTTCGGTTCTCGCGAAAAACAATTTATGCGAAGTGTCTTTAAGGTGGGCATCCGTTAACCTTGAAAGATGTTTATTTTTCAAAAAATTTACTTTTGAAAAAGATGTTTCACATATATGTGTTTAGCCAAACATAGTAGCCAGGTTAACAGCCAATTTTTTGCAATTTGCATACTGTTCCAAAACACGTTTACCCCAATCCTTCAGTGGATGCAGTTTAGTAGATTTCCAAGAAAATATTTTTTGGAAGTCAATCTACATTTGAAGTAAAGGATTTGAAATTTGAGACGGAAAGCCGGCACACTTTATATCAGATCACTTATTAACCTACCGTTTCCTTGTAACTTAGTATTGAGCGCATTTAAATATTTTAGAATATTTCAGGAAAGCCATAGCTAGCATATTGTAATGGTTTTTTAGGAACTTCAAGTACCTCTTTGCTACCAATTTATCTCTAAATACTTTACTTTTATTGCCAAAAAAATCGTACAAAAATGGACATTTATCTACCATCAGCATCATTCGTTAAGTACATTGGCATAGCAAAGTGCTTCTGTAAAAGTTCGAGCAAGCTGCTTTGGTTGTCAGCAGCCAAAATTTCTGTTCTTTTATTGCTTTTTGGCAACAGTGAAATACCTTGAATAGAGGCGACGATATACTTCTTTTCTTCAAGAAGTGCTGTGTCCATTTCCATTCTTTTACAATTGAGGAGTGTGAAAATGGCTTCTGGGGCTTATTAAGTGTTAATCACACACGCCACGCTGCTTTTGCAAATTTTTTCTTGTTTGCGTATGCAGAGATTTTTTTAGTGATCCAATTTTTTTGATTCTACACATTACTGTGAATTTTAATTTTGATACCTACAGTGGTAGTTAAATTACAAAAAAATACGTTTTTAGAAAAGGTGTCGAAATCATGTTTCTGCAGTTATCTAATATAATAATTTGAAAAAATGAAAATTGAAAATCTGGAGCAAGTCTGTTGTATGTAGATGACAAATGTAGTGCTTTTTCAATATAACACGTTTCAGCTTCTTTTTCAGTTAGAATCGTCGTCAAATATTTACTGACCAGGAATGTAACAAGATATCTTTCATAAAAATCTAATTAAAAGTTGGGCTTTTTGTACCTATATTAGGAAACAAAAATTATATATTTTATAACTTAATGTACTGCGCAACATAAAAGATTACATTGTATAAGAGAATGGCGTGAGAAAGTACATCACTGTAGTAATCCGGTTTCTGTTGCTTATAAGAAGTATAGCAGTAGTTGATTGGGACGAGCTTTAAGCTTTCATGGTATTTAATAACTTTTTTATGTGCTTGCGCATCTAATGTTAAGGTTTGTATGTAGGGCATAGTTGGGTGACATACCAGGTTTAGTAAAATTATAACCATGATAAACTTTCTAGAGCAACTCCATAAGTCTATATGGATTTGATGACACTTTGATGGATAAGTAATTTGCTGTCAATTGAAGATTTACGACCCATTAGTGAGTTAAGTTTCTTTGTTTTCAAATTGATGATCCTTGTTTTTTAAAACATATTATTTACAGTTTATTTTTGAGTTATGATAATGTTCTACGTATGTAATTATTTTTTGAATAGTACACAGACGTGATTAACGTAGATGTTTTGGCACTTTTGGCCTTTTCTGAAGATAAAAGTTATGTGTACTTGTTCGTTAATCTTTAACTTGTAAGATCATTTTTGGTTGTTAGTATTGCAGCGTCGTATTTTTAAAATGTGGTATGTCAGCTGTGTATCACATAAAGTGTTCTTTTGTGGCACTCTAGATTGAGCGTAATATCGACCAAGGATTTTACCGTTAATTTTTGGGTTTGAATATTGTTTGTGTAAATGCATTTTTTGTTATTTAATAAAAAAAAATTATATTTTGTATTGTAGATCTGGGTACCAAACTTTGTGGAAAAACTGGCTCATATCTAGTAAGATCGCTGAAAAGTACTGTTTCTTTTCCATGGCCTAATTAATGCACTAAATTATGACGTTATTGCAATGTGAAAGTCAAGTATATAACCTAAAATATAATCATTCTATTTTTTTAAATGTAATTTTTTAGAGAAGTGTTGATAGTATTGGTAGCAAGACAATATATTCCACCTAACTTTTGCAAGGCTTATACGTTATTATTATCTGTGTAGCTTTCAATGATTTAGGTTGTAGGTACATAGAGGAGCCTTAATATGGAATTAAATATAGGATCTTTCACTAAACGGTATCATATTGAATTATAAAAAAAAAACTCTTCGTACAGGAGGCATTTGTTTGAGGACATTTTTCATAACCTCTTCGTTCAAATACGGCTTGATTTTGCGAATTACAGTTCTGATATTTTAAGGTTGCATGAATCGTTGTTAGGGCATTAATTTAGACCTTATCTTTGACATGACTTAAAAGAAAAAAATTTAATGGTGTCAAATTTTATGGTTTGGGAGGCCAATTGAAGTCTCCATTGGATAAATTACTTGCCTTGAGTGCCAAGAGCTAAAATATGGGAGTGCTTAAGAGAGAAAAGCATAAATGAGAAATTAATAAGGACCACAAAATGCATGTACAAAGAGACAAGAAATAAGATAATAAACAAGAATGCAGAGTCAGAAATGTTTCACGCAAATGAAGGAGTTAGACAAGGTGGATGTCTCAGCCCACTAATTTTCATTATCTACATGGACTATTTAATAGGAATTGCGAAGACAAGAACAAAACCCTTGGCTGTGGGATATAGAAAGATAGAGAAGGTTGTTATAGCCCAATGTGCATTTGCAGACGATGTAGCGTTAATAGCGGGAAATGAGAAGGACCTTAAGGAAAATTTGCAGGTGTGCAACGAATGAAGATGAATAAGTCAAAAACTAAAATAATGGTAGTAACAAATGAAAAGAACAAGTGAACAACATCCAATTCCTGGGAGTAACTATAGAAGAAACAGAAACACAAAGTATAGAGGTGAATAGAAGAATAGAGTCAGCCAACAAAGTGTATCATGCAATGAGTAAAGACCTTATCAATAAAAAAGAAATATCAAGAGAAACGAAGATGAAGGTGTACAAGGCAGTATTCAGACAAATTCTTACCTTTGGATGCGAGTCATGGGTGCTAGCTGACCAAGATAGAAGTAAGATAAAAGCAGTTGGGATGAATTATCTGAGAAGAGTAAAAGGTATAACCAAGCTTGACAGAATTAGAAATGAAGCAATTAGAGAAGAACTAAAGATTGAACCTGTAGAAGATTTTATTGAAAAAGCAACTAGGATGGTGGGGACATCTACAAAGGATAGAGGAAAAAGCGTAAACACGGATGATCTGGGAATCCAAACCAATAGGTACAAGAAAGAGAAAACCAAAACAAACTTGAAATAATTTTTTTTAATGTATTTATTAGTTAATTACAATCTGTCAATTACATCTGACAATAAGTTGATCGTATTGAGCAGTGTTGTAGAAGTCGCCCAATGACGACCCTCCTGCGATTACTTAATTAATTTGATTGTTACACTACATGTAAGTTAATTAAGACACTTAATGTAACTTAAATAGCACTAAAATCTATGCGGTAGATCGAGCGGGTTAAGTCTTTTGAGTCTTTGCGTTTGAGCACTGTTGTCTAGTAGATTAACTGCCAAAGGATTAGGATGCACTTCTAACTTATTTAGGTACTTTACACTAAATTTTTTAATTTCTTCCTTGACGGTGGCCACTTCTAAATCGTTTCGGATTTCAATGTTTGGGGATGTAGTATGGGCATTTGTTATTAGACGTAAGACTTTGGATTGGTACCTCTCCAATATGTTAATGTTAGATCTAGAGGCAGTGCCCCATAACTGGATCCCGTAGGTCCAAACTGGTTTTAATGCTACCTTGTATATAAGAAGTTTATTTTTAAGCGATAATTGGGAGTTTCTACCTAACAACCAGTAGTATTTCTTTAGTTTCAGTCCAAGCTGCACCCTCTTCTTCCATATATGAGTACGCCATGTTAGCCCTTTATCCAAGTGTATCCCTAAATATTTAACGCTATCTGCCTGTGGTAGTCGTTGACCGTTCATATTTACTTCTGGGGAGTGCCCTCTACATTTTGTGAAAGTCACATGGACTGATTTATTCTCGTTCACCTTGATACGCCATCTTTGGAGCCACTGCTGTATTTTATCTAAATGCGTCTGTAGTTGTTGGGCAGCAACTGTTGCATTTGGGTGCATTTATAGGATGTCCGTGTCATCTGCATACGTCGCTGTTATAGCGCTATTATCAGTGGGTAAATCGGCTGTGAAGATGAGGTATAAGACAGGCCCCAATACGCTGCCTTGCGGAACACCGGCTTTTATTTGCATCAATTCTGTTTATCCTTATATTTAACCTGGAAGTATCTTTCCTGTAAGTACGATTTCAGGATAGTAAAGATTGAATGGGATAACTTCAGCTTAAGCTTGAATAGTAGACCTTCGTGCCAGACCTTGTCGAAGGCCTGGCTTACATCCAAGAAAACCGCTGCACAGTAAGCTTTTTCCTCAAATGTATTATTGATGACTTCAACGATTCTATGGACTTGTTCGATGGTTGCATGGTTTTTCCTAAAGCCGAACTGGTGATCGGGGAAGAGATCTTCTTCGGTGTGTGACATCAAGATTCTATTAGTAGGAGTTTCTCCATTAGCTTACGTAAGACTGGTAATAAACTGATAGGCCTGTAGGACTCGACGTTGTGCGGGGGTTTATCGGGTTTTTGAATTACTATTACTTGAGCGATCTTCCATGGGGTGGGAAAGAATCCTGTTCTGAGGATAGCGTTTAAGATGGCGGTTAACATTGTAATCCCTATTTTAGGAAGCTCCTTAAGTACCCTGTCCGTGATCAAATCCCAGTCTGGTGCATTGTTAGGTTTTAGTAAGTTGATCATTTCTGTGACTTCACCAGCTTTGAACAGCTTTAATGGAGGTGACAGTTAGTAAGGGGCTTCCAGGTATTCTTTTATGTCGTCATCTTCATCCGGATTTCTAGTTGGTATTTCTACAGGTTGGAAAACGTTTGACAGGTGTTCTGCGAAGATTTGTGCCTTTTCTTTGTTATTGCGCGCCCAGGAGCCATCCGCTTTACGAATAGGAGGTACTTGTTGATTCGGTTGGTTCAGGGCCTTCGTTGCCTTCCATAACGAGTAGTCTGTGCTAGCTGTAGCTGATAGCCCTTCTACGTAGGTGGCAAAATTGTCATTTTTGAGGGTCCGTATTAGCTCCTTAAGTTCTCTAGTGGCAATGTTTAATCTTCTTTTGTCGTCAGGATACCTACTACGTTGCCATTTTTTCCTTAGCCGTCGTTTTTGGGCTATTTTTTCTTTCTACTTTGTTGGGTGGGAAATTTGGTGTTGCTTTCCAGGCAGCACTTTGTATTGTTTTGACAAAACTTAAGACTGCATTATCAATTTCTTCATTTGTTTAGATTTATGCTATCCTCAATTAGTATTTTAAAGTATTCCCATTTTGTTTTTGACTTGTAAAGTTGGGGTGGTTTACTTCTCTGTGTTATAATTGCATAGACAGTAGCTATCACTGGAAAGTGGTCAGACGTCAGATCAAAACTGGATTTTATATTTAAGAGTCTTCGAGAAATACCTTTGATCACAAAGAAGTCCAATAAATCTGGAACTTTTGCAGGGTCCGTTGGCCAGTATGTTGGTTCATAGGTGGATAGATGACCTAACTGTTCTTCTTGTAATACCTGATATAGGATTCTGCCTCTGCCTGGTGGGGATAGGCGCGATCCCCAGTGGGTATGCTTGGCGTTGTAGTCTCCGCCCGCCATGAAGCGATTTCCAAGAGATGTGAAGTATTCTTTCAAACTGTCTTTGTCAGGACGATAGTTCGGTGGGCAGTATGCCGCCGAGATTACCAGCGGACCATACCAGTCCTCTATTTCTATACTAGTTGCTTGGAAGGAATCCCTTTTGTATTCTGGCAGTACACAGTGCTTTATTTGCTTTTTAATTATTACTGCTGATCGTCCTCTCGCTCTACGATCTGCATCTGGATGTTGGGTATCGTATATAATGTAATCCGGAATTTTGAAGTGCGTTTGGGAATTGAAGTGTGTTTCTGCTATTAGTAGTACGTCAATGCTGTTATATTTTAGAAATACTTCTATTTCCTGTTTGTGGCTTTCTAATCCGTTGGCGTTCCAGAGCGCAATTTTAAATAGTTGAGCCATTGTTTTTACCGATTTTGGATACCAGGCATTTGATAGTCACCCTCAGTTCTTTTATTTCAGATGTTAGTTCCGAAATCATTTTTTGTTGTGCTTCGATTGTGCTTTGTAAATATGATATAAAATAATTTTCGTTGAGTGTAGGATTGTTGTTTGTGGCAGTTCTATAACTACATTGCGAGCTTACATTTATCAAACGTGGTGCTTGATTTGTGGATATTGTCTATTCATGGAGATTTCCACCGGCTTGTTGTTTTTCTGGTGCAGGTTTTTGGGTTTGTTCTGCATTGTTGATATATGCTAAGGGACGTGTTTTTTGGATTCCCGTTTGTCGTACTTGTGGTAGTTTTCCTTGTTGTAGGGGATGTCTTCTATTTAGGATTTCGATGTAGACTTTACAACCTTTGTAATTTGCAGGGTGGTTTCCCTCGCAAAGTACGCATTTGGGAGCCTTGCCATCACTGCGGTTTTTAGAGCATGTTCTATAGTCGTGCTCCCCTGCACATTTTACGAATCGAGACGGACGGGAACAGTTGTTTCTGGTATGACCGTAGCATTGACAACGTTTGCATTGTGGGATTTGTGTTCTTTTATGGGGTGGTTCAAACTTTACTATTGCATTTAACAAAAGGTCTAAGTTATAGATCTCTTTGTTGTTGTCTTTCTGTGCCAGGTCTATGAAGAACAGATTTTTTGGCATTTTGGTTTCGCGATTATGTACATTCATAACTGACTTGACTTCGTGTCCCTCTTTTTGCAATGCAAGTTTAATGTCTTCTACTGGGATGGTGTGGTGTAGGTTCCTTATTACCACCCTGAAGTGTTTATCTTCCGGGAGGGTGAACGTATGTCTAATGACCTTGTTATCATCTAGAACTTTTTTAATTTTTTTGTAGTTTTCTATGGTACGGACATGTAATTTTACCTTGTCGCTACTTGACATTTGATAATAGTATTCCTTCTTATCTATCTTTTGTTCGATAAGTTGAAGTAGTGGAATTGCCTTGACAAATTGTAAGATAAAAGGTGGAGGTAGGTCAGCTTTTTTTGCTTTCACATTACCGCTGTTTGTGGTATTTTGGGTTTCTTCCTCTATTCCCTTGTTTAAAACGTCGAATCTATTGGTTATCGTTGTGCTTTGTGTGTGACTTTGTTTTGACTTCGTTTGGCGAGTGGGTGAGCTGTCTCCGCTTTTCTTCCTTTTCGTTTTTCTTGATTTGACCTCCTGAAATTCATTGGGTTGAAATCCCTTTCCCTCTTCTGTTCTCTGTTACGGGTTTTCATCAGCTTCTTCATATTCCGAGTATTCTGTATTAATTGATGGAGGCGGTAGAGGTGTTATTGTCCCATTCGGGTGTCCGTTTGTTGCTTGTGTTGGTGGATTTCTTTGATTGCTGTTCATTATTGGGCATGCCATTTGACTTTGTCCCATTAACGGCGGTTGGTATTGTTGAGGGTGCCACTGCGGGATCTATTACATTTGTGTAGTCTGAGGCCACTGCGGTTGTTGGTTTGAGTGCCATTGGGGTATTGAACTAGGCTGGGTCATAAGAGCATTGTTGTAAGTTATAATATTTGGTATAAAGCTGTCAGTGCTAGAGCTAACTGGCACGTAGTGCTGATTGAAGTTTTGTTGGCCGTAATAAAAGCCTCCATCGCTACTTCCCTGCATGGTGCTGTTTTAATTTCTTAAAATTGAATAAAAATATAAAAATATTTATTTATGAGGTTTAGCACACAGCCAAATGTGCTGTTATCTCTTATCAGAGTTCAGCTGGCCTTCCCGCTCTTTGATAACTTGGTGGATAGAGAGGTTCTAATTTATAAGTAAGTTAAATTTACTCACTGTTTTGGTTGTAACTTGAATAAACGTTTTGATTTAGGCACCAAAACACTGCTACTGTGTAGTTTATAATTTCACTTTTGGTGATATTGGAAAATTCACGACTTTAACTACTTTAAGTTTCTATGTTGTGTTGTGTCAGCTGTGTTCCAACACACATCCTTGAAATAATGCAATTGAAGAAATACTGAAGAAGAAGGGAAAATCGTGGACAAAGGCCAAAAGGTTAGCTGTAGATAGAAACAAATGGAAAAAATGTATGTCGAACTGAAGGAGTTATTGTGTTTATGTGACAGCAATGTTTAGTGAAATATAAGACTGTGAAGTGCTATTGTAAAAAATTTAAGTGTAACCTTACACCCTTATGAGTAGATAGGTTTTTTGTTTATATATACACTTGCCCTAAAGATTTTTCGTGCAATACTGCAATTTGCTTTGTTGCTTGTGTGACATGTAGCAGTGTTTTTTGAAAATAAAGGTTGTTCTCGTCTATGGCATCCACTTCTGGCCAAACCTGTCAACAGAATGCAAAATAATAGTTAATGACAATGGGAATAGATTAATAGAAATATGATACAGATTGGATCTTAAAGTAATGAATGGTGTTTTACAATATTTAGATAAGCACGAATATAAATGGAATTAACCAACAGTTGGATTATGGTTGGTATATTTCTCAATACAAAAGCAAAAAACAAACACAAAAACACATTATGTAAAAGCTTTAAGAGTATATGAATGTAAATTTTTAGGAAATATGTACTTTAAAATAAGAAAAAATACTCAACATAAGAGAGATAACAGCAAAAATGAATTTATGAAGTATAAAATAATACTTAAAATTGTTACAGAATGACTCAATAGATTTTTTTATTTAAAAACGACCACCATATAAATTAATTTAAAAAATATAATACAATAAGGGGTTGGCGTCCTAGGCTGCATAACCTAACTTTAGTATTGTCGATATTTTGGCTTCGTTTTTACAATGTATAGGGAATTATTAATTAAGTTAGTAAATATGCATGTGTTCCTACACCACAAAAGAGGTAACACGTACAAAGGTAACATAATTATGCAAAATGCTTGGAAGGACATTGCTGCCGCTACTTTGATTGGACAGGCGCAACTTTGAAATGTTTACATATATACATTCTTATGGCCGGCTTATTCTTATGTCCATTATGGATGGGCGCTTACCTGCGCGAACCTCCGCTCGGCGGAAGCAAATCAAATGGCCGTCGCAGACACGCTTTTTACAAAATTCAATTCAGCGGCCCGATAACAGTCGTGGCCGCCTTGAGGAGCGAGAGCGGTCCCGAAGTGACCAAGAAAACATAAGAGAATATATAAGAATAAAAAGACAAGCTATAAAAGATATGATCAGGGCACAAATTGAAGAATAGAATAACATATGCACAGAAGTGGAAAAAGAATAACCAAATTTTGACATTTGGTCCGGAAATATATTCTTTAAAATTTGCATACTGAATGTTCTTCTATTTTGTTAAAATCTTATGTACTGCACATCATTTTAAGGAGGAATAATTTTAAAGCATTGCGTAATATGGATTAATGTAACCTTCTACCACCTTTTTAGAATATCTATTATTGTGTTTAGGCTAAATTGCAGTGTATATAATGTTTCAATTTATTTATTTCTTTTAGTGAATACTCAAAATTGTTACATTGTTTTCTTTTAATCTATAATAAGCGGCTTGCTTTTATAAAATATTTTAATTATTAAAGTACGCTTTTGAAGTGTTAAGTTTGACTATAATAAATTATTATTGGCGGAACTAGAAATGTTAATAAAACAAAATGGCGTTCTTTAATGCAAACATTCTGTATATGGAAGACTATGCATGTTAACTTGAAAAGAATAACGGAATATTTTCGTTACAATAGTACGTGCAGTATATATTTTTTGTTATATTCAGTCAAATTTAGCCTTTCATTTTTGCACAAAAAATAAAATCGTTCTATTCCCTAAGGCTTTTATTACAGTTGCTACAGCTAGTTTCTAAAGGTTTAAGCCATTTGGTTGATTGAACTTGATTGTGTTTCTTTCATAAGAATTATTTCGTCGTTTTTGTACCTTTGTAATCTTTAACTTTTTTTTTAGAAAGTCTATTGTCTGCTATTTATTTCCAACACAATAATCATGAATGTAATAGATATTGGTATATTGTCTCTTCCAAAAAGAAAATTTAATTGTAAACAAGTCATTGCAAAAAATTTTAACAGGCATGTAATATTTTTCACTATTTCACTGGCTCATTGTGTTAGCACTATTCTATATACGTTTGTTGTTTCTAGTAACTATAATAATATACTTCTAAGATATGGATTTATCGTGTGATGTGTATTTTATTACTATCTGTAAATGTACGCTGTAGTATCTTAATAACGTGCATTTTTTAATTGGAATTCTGCTCTGATGTAGCATATTTATTAAAATTATAGTACTAAAATGAAAAACATCTCATAATGCCTCGTTGCTATAAGCGGAACACCTACATGCACTGCTGTATATATCATCCTCGTTGTATATTCATTTTTTTTGAACTACTAAAGTAACTTCTTGTTTTCTCCCGCCCCACGAGGTGACGCTCGCTATGTAAAAAATAATTTCTCATTTCTTTTTAGGCAAGATAAATTTGTATCTGCATATACGCCCACCGTATGAAGCAAAATTTCGGTAAATTCCTGTCCTGTGACGATAAGAATTCATACGAAATTGAAAAATTGCCGAAGCGCATTGCTATCTGTCACGCTGGCGGCTCTTTCGCGTTGACTTAGAAGCGGAGCTGCCGCTAAACTAACAAAGATGTACGCCATTCATCACTTGGCGGTTAAACAAACTCGCTAAATTCAGCGTTCCGGGCTGCAAGGCTCGGCGCTTTTCATAAATTTTCCCCGAATCTATTACAGGGGCTGTTAATTAATTATTAAAGAACTCGGCGGCGGTCGCGTATCGAACTTAATTATCGCAGCGTGCTGCAATACATTTGTGTACATTTTTGGGGCCCCGGGCTTAGTCGGCGCAATCTTGGAACGCTGATGTAATCTCGTTTAGGCCGGGAAACGTTCGTCAAACGGGTCGTAATTAATCTGTGCAAGTTTCCTATAGCAAATATTAATACAGATGCTTGATATTCAGCCCACAGTTCTGGGGAGCTTGCATTAATTAGTACGTGACCTGGCTAATGTTATTCGAAATCGATGGATTCCAAATTAAGTGCATAAAACATGGCATTTAAAGTTAAATGTTCTAGTAAATGGCTCCCCACTACTGAATTATTCAGCTAGACAGTTTACGCTTGAGTAGCGTCTTGTGTTTTCATAATTTTAGATAGGATTTTGAAACAGATAACTTTTCATTTAAAAACAGGTAGATGAGGCTTAATTTAAATGATTTAAAGTAGGTTTGGAACTACACATGTCATGCTTGTTGATCACAAGTTGAAAACTACGTACAAAAATTTTATTTTTTATAATTTTTTTCCAGAATTTATTTTTCATTCAATATTTTAATATTTCTAATAATATAAGCTGTACCTCACATGCCTAAGTTGTGAGAAAAAATAAAAAATGTGTAAGCATAAGAATTAAGTTAACACATGTTATTTTAAGCTAACATTCAAAATAAGTAGTATAATAAATAGATAACACGTCTTTTTTGTCGGACTGTAAATATAAAAACACTGAAACACGCGAGTGGACGATGTTAATGTCTGCTGTAAGGGTTGTTGAAGCAATTTTTCAGGAAAGTTCAGATGCAATTTTATGCGCATACGCACTCCTATATCAGGTAACACAAAAAGTTAGCTTTGCATAGTCAACAGTCTACGATTGTCGACAAAACGAGCGAAGATAACAATCGCAGAGATGCTACATTTCAACAAAACCTTAAGGTTATGATGGAGCTAAGAGGTACAGGTAATTTAAGAAGCAAAAAGAGATAACAGTTGACAGCAAGCGATTTGATCACAAAAGAATTGATGAACTTGTTTGCAAATTGAAAGAGAATATTGATCAATATTCTGGGCGGAGCACGATTGACTTGGCAAAAGAAATGGGCGTCCCGAGATCGACGATCAGTCTAACAGGGCTTCAGAACCTGCACTGCAAGTCTTTGGCGAGAAAAATAAAATGAACAGAAAGTTAAAAGCCCGAGCACTGCTGAACGACACTAAGCACGACAACGATAGATTTCTGAGATTATTTCAATGCAGGAGGCTATACCATCAAAATGGCTATCGTTATGCATACAAAGTTTTCTGCCTCTATGATGATGCTGGGCCTTGTGAGCAGCAAAGAGGATGTTATAGCACCCTACTTTTTTGAGGAACGACTGATGATAACTATATCAACGTACTGGAGATAGTTATACCTTAATAATAAAACCGATATTTACATTTGGTAGCAGTGTTTGGTGAACTACATCTAAAACTAACATAAACAAATTACAGGTACTTCAAAATAAAGTATTACGTATAATCACCAAAGCGAAATTGTGCATTCGAAATTCGCAATTACAGAGAGAAACACAAATACCTACAATTCAATAGCACATCACCAGAAAAGAAACAATATTTCGTTTAATGGATAGCTCCATTAAACCACCACGGCTACAAATAAAATATTAATAACAAAGTAATATTAAACATGAATGAAACAAGCAAAGAAATTGATAAAAAACAATACAAAACATGACTAAACAAATTAAATACGGTACTGTTGGGAACAAATGCACGACGGAACAACTAAAAGAGATTTACTACACGTAACGTTCTCTTGCAGCCTGGGCGGCCAATGTCAGCGTGCTTTGATTTGGCGGCGTCAACCCGGGGTGGCTTCTTACTTGGCCAGATGTATTGGAGCACCACGGAGAGTGGAACACACAAGAGGCAATCAGCAACGCGCAATCAGGCGCGCTATCGGGTTTGTACAAAACCTGATCAGCCTCGGCTGGCTGGTAGTTACGCTCTCTCTCACAAGGGTTCAAAGTGGAATACCGGGCGGCGTTAAAAATCTCGTTTAGTTTTAACTAGGGGTGGTCAAGCGGACAAACTAAGGTTGCGGGAAGAGATGGGATCAGGGACAAAGGGGTTGTCGCTGACAGGATGATATTTTCCACAACTGGTCCTAGTAGAATAGCTAGCTCTCACTGACGGTTTTTCGTGCCACATTTTGGACAAATCTATTGACCTGTAGGTTGAACGAAGTGAGGGTAGCCAGATAAGGCAACGTTTGATTCAGAATAGATGGCTATTAAGAGTATCTGACCTAGATTGAGCAGTTGATTCTAAGTGAGGGAGTTTTGACGTTTGAAAATAACACACTAACACGTGTAAAAATAAAGAAATAAAAGATGTAGCAGAATCAAAAATATAAATAGATAAAACGTGATAATTCATGCTTCAAAATTTACAGTTTGTGTTTTGTCGGTTTGGTGGTACAGTAGATTGTGATAAGCGTGTTTCTCTAAACTTTTACGTGCTGCATTACTTGAATAAATAAAATAGTACTTAGCATGTTTATATCGTGTTATTTTGATTTACGAGTTAATTACAGCAAGTTTAAAATTCGCTTGGCTGCCCAGTTGTATTAGGCGACTGGCGGTTATGTGTTTTAGTTAGGTGGGATATGATTTATGAGATCGGGTAGAATTTGTTTTGAAACATACAATATCAACCGTGGTTTTTTGGAATGAGAACTTTTAATGTGCTGCTACTTCATAAAATTGCGTTTCTCTTCCAGTGTCTTGAGCCACAACCTATGAGTTATCTGCTGTGACTAGACACTCAAAAGACGTCTACAGATCTATACTGTAGGGATGTAGCATCTGTTGGCATACTACACAAGCATTTTCTTTTAATAAATCATCAAAGATGTTCATTATCCTGTTAGATGGTAATATGCAAAGTTATGCAAAGATTTACTTGCTTGTTGTTATCAAGTTGCACATACGATGTTTAATGTGTGACTTGGGCGTACTTGCCTGATGTCCATTACCTTCACTTTGATCAGCACATAACAAAACAAAGTGTGACTCGGTGCTACTTCCACACACTTCGTAGGGTGTCCAAAGCAGTCACCTCCTTGTTCCAAAAAATTACATCGTCCATCGCTGCTTATAATATTTTGATTTGTCTACAATTGTATTTGTATCACAGAACGAATGACTCTTTACCTTTCTTCTTTTATTTTTATAAAATGTTTATTTGCCAGATCAACACTTTTGTATTATACATAGCATTGTTAGTATAGGTGACTAATCTAACTGATGAGGTATCTTGATTCCTCGGACACCGCTGTGCGATTATTTGTCTTCGTCTGATAAGAATTGGTCTTGGGGAAGTCTTAGTTTTAGCCGGGAGTGAATGTTCCGCTTGCCAAGGTTGTAGTGAGCTGCTCCATCGCATGCCTTGATGTTAAGAAATTTTTTGGTGCTTGTTTTTATGTACTCTTCTATTGTTCGAACTCCTAGTTCGTAATGTAACTGAGTATTTCTGATGAACCACGACGGGTCTATTGCGATTCTATTCTGTAGCCTTTTGTAGTTTAATTATGTTTGTTTTTGATGTGGTACTCCAGATTGGTACTACGTAAAGTGCTAATGGTCTTATGAGGGAACTGTACATCATGATTGCGCATTTGGCTTTTAGTTTTTATTTGCGATTTAATAACGGGTATAGCTGTGGTAGTCTTGCATAACTCTGATTGAGTTTATGGTTGATATGCTGCTGTCTAAAAGTACTTCTAGATATTTCACTGTTTTATGAGAGGTATTCCATTAAATCATTTGGTTGTTGACATAAATGTTAGGTGGGTTGCGAATTATCCTGAGTGTGAATATTTTTACCTGGCATTTGCTCTAGTTAATTTGCATATTCCAGTTTCTAAACCACTTGCATAATTTATTTATAGCAGCCTGCAGTAGTTGTGATGCTTTTATTAGATCGTTGCTTAGTGTAGTTATGGCTGTATCGTCAGCGAATGTTGCTAAAGTGGCTTCTACATTTGGCATGTCTGTTGTGTAGATGTTAAGTAAAAGTGGTCCCAGTATATTGCCCTGAGGGACTCCAGCTCGTATACTTTTGGTATCTGAGACTTCGGCATTTATTTTTACTGCAAAGTTTCTGTTCTCAAGAAAGGAGAATAGTATTGCGTTTAGGTAATTGGGTAATTTTAGTTTCAATATTCTTCTTTTCAGCCCCTCTAGTCAGACCTTCTCAAAAGCCTGCTCTACATCAAGAAAAACGGCTGTTACGTACTGTTTCGTATCCAGTTTCGATTGTTTCAACTATTCTCTGGAGTTAGTGTGTGGTTAAGTAGGTTCTTCTGAAGACAAACTGATGTGTGGGTAGTATGTTAAGTGAGGTCACTTCTTTATTGAGGCGAGGGTAGATAACTTTTTCTGGCAGTTTGGATAGATATGTTATTACACTTATAGGCCTGTAGTTTTCTAAGCGTTTTTTGTCCTTTCCTGGTTCTTTTGGGAAGTGGCCCATCCTCAAGCAAGCATTAAATATTGATGTTAGGTGTTATACCCATCACACTTACCTAATCAGTCTTTAACATTTTGGACATGTTTTTTAAATCTTATTTCTACTGTATTATTATTTAAAGACATTTTTGTGATAATATTGGATAATTCTAATTGAACTTTACGATTTTAATTGTGTTTTATAAACGATGGAAGCTTGTATTTGCACAGTTCATATCTAAAGAAATGGCAAAGTCGCCATGGTGCCGTGTATACTGTGCAGCAATGCATCAATATCATGTAAGTTTATTATAATTATTAGTTGCGATTACGCGAAAGACATTTTTACCCTTGATAGCAAGCAAGCGTGCTTATCAACACAACGATAGTTCAGGCGACAATATTACTCAAGTAAATAATAGTGTGTATAAAAAACCAAGCACGTTAATTCACCGCCGATCATAGCAATTGAGTCTCTCATACTGCATTATTGGACGATGAAGCTCGTTTTCCATTAAATGTTTTTGTGAATATCAAAATTATCGTGAATGTCCACGTGCTATTCAGAAAAAACAATGCATCCATCAAAAAGTACTGTTTAGTGTGCAATGTAGGCTAGAGCAATTATTAAATCGTACTTTTTTTGAGGACAAGATTGTCGATGCTGTTACTGTCAATAATATACGTTATTTGGAGAAGCTAAACAACTTTTTTTCAATGAAACTAAGGATTTGTACTTGAGTACAAGATGGAGCCATATGTATTACAGCATTACACTTGCTGCACTTCAAACCAATTTTTTTGATCGTGTTTCCTCTCAGAGAAATAACATCGATTGGCCACCACGGTCTTACAGTTTAAACTTATTAGAATTTTTTCTCTGAGACTATTTGAAGGAAAGGGTTTACGTCAACAAATCTGCTACGAGTTTAGGACTAAAAAGAATATCGAGCATGTAATTGCCGAAATAGAGCCGCATTTATGGAAAATCGTTATGAAAAGGTTTGCTTGAAAGAATTTGGCCGACATCACATTATAAACATAACTACTAAGTCTATAGTGATTGCAGTAAAATTTGGATTGTTTCAATATTTTGTGTTTTATTTTGGAAACATTTTCTGAGATCCAATTTGGATCACTTTGTATAAAATCCGTACGGGGTTATTAGTTTTCCATTGGGCGGCTCCTCAGGTGCTGGATAAGGGAACGGCTCTCAGATATGGGTGATACCGAGGAAATCAAATACCCGGAGCAGACCAAAACTAGCAACTGGACAACAGATGGATGCCTTACCAAATCAGCGCCAGTATAAGCGACACTCTTTGGTATCGCCAATAACCACAATTAGGACACTCTCTTGTCACGAGGATAGAAAACTGCCTTTAAAGATGGATGAATTATAAAGTGGTTAACGGCAAGGGAATGCAGAAGGCAACGGGAACAAACAAATTGGAACATGTAATGTTAAAGGCCTTTCGAAATCTAATAAATTACATTACCTAGAATTAGGAATAAGTAGACCAAATATAAATATATTAGGAGTAAGTGAAGCCAAATGGCCAAATAATGATAAATGCTTTATCACTATAATGGGACCTTTTACTTTTCGGAAAGTAGCGGCAACCAAAAGCATCCACATAGAGTAGTCGTACTAGTAGATAAAAACATTTATTAATTAGTAGTTGGCTTTACTTCCGTCTCAAAATGAATAATGCTATTACAATTACAAACAAAATATAAATGTAAAAATAAATATATATTACAAATATATCCACCATCACAAGCAAAGATAACGAAGTAGAAGGATTTTACGAGCAAATAAATAAAATATTAAGAACTGCAAAGAAATTGTCAAAAAATGCAAAGATTTAATAGGAGAATATGGACTCGATGAATGTAATGAAAGAGAACGATTGAAGTGACTAATACATTATGTAAGTTGCCTTCTAGGAGGTTGTACTATAGACGTCACCCTAAGATACAAAGGAAAAATAATCGGAAACCAAAACGATTACATTATGATTAGAAGAAGATATAGAAACTGCATAAAAATTATCAAAACGTATCTGGGTGCAGATATAGCATCCAACCAAAACCCAGTAGTGGAAACATTCAAACATAGCCTAAAATGAGTTATAAAGTGTCAATGGATTAACAAAACGTACTTATCAAAGCTTAGAAACAATGACATTAAACGCAAGATAAAAGAAAAAATAAATAATGATCTACAAGCAATACAAAACACCGATGTAGCTGAAGAAACGATAAATGGAATAACATCAAGAACAAAGTACTAGAGATAAGCAAAAGAAAACTAACACGTATTGAGGAAAATAAAAAAAGTGGATGCTCCAAGAAATATTAAAATTAATACAGGAAAGAAGAGCATCTAAAAACACAGAACAGCATTAGTAGAGAAAACTACAGAAAGCGGTCTAGAAATAATAAATAAGGAGGTAACATATGCACTTAAAAATAAAAAAGAATGCAAAATTTCTGGTCTAGATGAATTACCTGTAGGCTTATAGAACCCCTTTACCGATGTAAATATAAACATACTTACAGAACTTTTCCACACAATTTACAAAACAAGAGATATACTTGAAGATTGGCTAGTGCCGACCTTATTGCAATTACGAGTCACAACAAGAACGGTGTAATACCGTAAAGGAAACTTTATACAGCGGTGCGAAATCGTAACAGTCACTTCCGGTTGCCGTTAACCGATTTGGCTGAAAGTCAATCCCATGAAAGGCACTGACCTAAGATGTGTGTATGTCAAGTTTGAAGTGAATCCGTTGAACAGAACGGAAGTTATAGTGTCTCCAGACTCACATTACAGACAGACAGGATGATAATCTTATTAACTTTCTATAAGCTCCGCTGTAGAAAGTTAATAATGTTAAAACTTGTAACGACTACCGAACCATAAGTCTGATGAGTCACACGCCAAAAGTATTTCTAACAATCATACATAATCAAATATATAAAAACTAGACAGTACCATAAGTTATTCACAGTTTGGTTTTTGCAACGGGTTTAGCACTAGAGAGGATTATTCAGATTAACTGATATTTAGATGTTAATAGAAATGCATATGCATGCTTTCTAAAGTACTATTAGATAAAGTTTGACATGACAATGTTATACAAATATTAAAACAAAAAGAAATAGACACACGAAACAGAAGCATTGAAAATATTTATTACCATCAAAAGGAAAATATTAAAATTAAGAAAGGAATACGACAAGGATATACTCTTTCTCATTTACTCTTTAATCTATTTTTGAAAACCATTATGAAAAAGCTCTATACATATATATAATATATATAATAATATATATAATATATATATATATATATATATATATATATATATATATATATATAAAAAATTATGAGTGCTGCTGCTGCTGCTGTCAACAGGTTCGTGCCTTCCGTGCCAACCCGAGCGCCTCCGAAGGCAAATTTCGGCGAGGTACGTTAATTGTATTCCGGAACCGCAAGCGATAGAAAATTTTCGTTTGAGAGCGGGTAATAAAGCACTCGTTGATATTAAAAAGAAATAAATTATGTTGCTTTACTTTACTACAGCGCGTCATGTTTTTAAGCAATTTACACATTTCGTTTACAATATTGTATTTTTTGCTATGTTATTTGCCATATTATATCATTCGTCTCGTGTAAAACTTTTTTTATACTTACAAAGTGTATAAATGCTTTTTTTCTAATTGTATAATGTTTGCATTCTTTATTTTTAGCTTCTATCTAACCTACATTATGTTTTCAGGGCAATTTGTAATTTTAATAA
This sequence comes from Sinelater perroti, assembly GCA_036346155.1. Lineage (NCBI taxonomy): Eukaryota > Metazoa > Arthropoda > Insecta > Coleoptera > Elateridae > Sinelater > Sinelater perroti. The sequence goes on from JARFIY010000359.1 coordinate 5,155,661, forward strand.
CAATTTCAATATTTCAAATATATATACTTAGTGTATCGTTTTACTATCGTTAACCTTTTTATTTCTGTTTTTAATGTATTACTACAAATGCATCTAAATTTAGTGCTTCCTTTTTGTTTTTTTATCATTTATCATTTAGCTTATATTTTTGACTAACTCATGCACTTTGTTATTACTAGAGTAATTATTAATTGTTTTTACTATTTATTATGTTTATTTTAAATTTTATGATTAAGATCAAGCCCGAATCTAGATGGCATCTAACACACTCCCCTGGCGATAAACGGAGACTAAATAAAATTACAAAAGGATTTAAGCAAGTGCTAACAAAACTCAAAAATAAATCAATTTAAGACTACTTAAATAAACTAGACCCGATACAAGCTACGGATTATTCACTATGGAAGGCGACAAAAAAATTCAAAGACCTCAAACCACAATAGTGCCTGTAAGAGCCGAAGATGGCAGTTGGTTAAAATGCAATCTACAAAAAGCAGCCGCGTTTGCAGACCACTTTCAACAAGTATTCTAATCGATTGACACCAGTTTACAAGATGAAAAGGATATCAAAAAAATACTTGATGCAACATATTAAATGAGTCTACCGCTTAAGCCTATCACAACTACAGGAGTCGAAACAATAATCCATAAAGAATTAAACTCAAAAAGGCTCGAGGCTATGATCTTATTACACGGAAAGTCCTCAGAGAGGTCTCCAAAAATGCATAAAAGCTATCACCTATATATTTAATGCAGTTTTAAGATTGCAACATTTCCCAAATCAGTGTAAAGTAACTCAGATAATAATGGTACCTAAACGGGGAAAAATTCAATTCAATTGAAATCATATAGGCCAATAAGTCCGTTGTCCCTTTTATTTAAAATTTTTGAGGAAACTCTTGATGAAACGACTACATTCAATTATAGACGATAAACACCTAATTCCTAACCATCAATTCCGATTCCGTAAAATGCACAGAACAACCGAGCAAGTGCACCGAATCAGTAAACAAATAATGCAAGGTTTGGAAACCAAACAATACTGCTCGGCAGTGTTTCTCGACGTACAACAAGATTTCGACAAGGTGTAGCACAAAGGACTATGTTTTAAAATGAAATTACTACTATCATATCAATAGTGTATTATTCTAAAATCCTTCCCAAACGATAGACAGTACTACATAAAATATTAAGATGCATTCTCAAACTTGTTCCCAATATCATCTGGTGTCCCACAAGGCAGTGTGTTGGGACCAACACTCTATCAGATTTACACCGCAGATCTACCACTTTCCGAGACAACATTCACTGCCACATTTGCAGATGATACTGCTGTTTTGGCATCACATACAAATCCTACCTGCTACACAAAATCTGCAAGCTCATAAATGACTTCGATATTTGGTAAAAAAAAAATGGAAAACTAAAGTAAGCATCGGAAAATCAGTTTGTCACATTTACTTTGAGAAGAGAAAACTGTCTTCCTGTGACGCTCAATGGTCAACAAATACCCCAAACAGATGAGGCAAAATATCTTGGTCATTACCTGGATAGGGGAATGACGTGGAAGAAACACATATTTAGTAAACGTAAGCAGCTAGGACTTAAATTTACAACAATGTACGGGATGTTGGTTAAGCAATCACTAGAATCACTAGACAGTAAACATCTGCTATACAAAGCCATGTTGAAAGCGATCTGGACGTACGGGATAGAGTTATGGGGTACAGCTAGCAATTCCAACTTAGAAATTATCCAAAGATTCCAGAATAATGTGCTTGGTGTTACAATTAATGCAGCATGGCTCGTGCCAAATGTTCTAATTAATAGTGATCTAAAAGTATTATCAGTAAGTGAGGAAATTAAAAAATTTAGTGTAAATCACAGTGCCAAACTTCAGGTAAATCCTAATTATCTAGCAGATGACGAAGTTGAAACCAGACGCTTAAAAAGGTTCAAACCGCTGGACTTTCAAACGAGATCTGATTAAATTATATCAATGTAAAATAATTTAAATATTATATAATATCATTATTTAAGTTTACTGAATTAACCCTATAATGTATATGAGTTTAAGTTAGTTTTAATTACTTAATAAGCTATTATGGAGAATCTTCATTGAAAGGCTCTCTTCGTCATTAGGTTGCTATTATTACTAGAACAATTAATCATATCATATACTCATTATCCATAAGGATAGATTGTATAAATATATATTTTGAGTCTCAATAAAAAATATTATTTTTACGCTTTTTTACTATTTTTTTATTAGATGTGTTTGTTATCATTTTTGTCTTATTTTTAAATGTCCTACTTCTAACGTTTTATAATTTTCTTGTTTGAATATATTATCTTGTTCATCTACAAATATTGTTGCTTTCAATAGAGTTTTTTTACTTATTTCTTATTGTTAGTTACGCTGGCAGGTAAAAAGTTATTCTAATTTGTTTTACAGTTTTTATCTACTGACACAGCGTTTTTATTATTTAACTTTTAGTTTACTTATACGGCCCATTTTTACTTTCCTTATCCTATAATAAGGAAAGTAATGTAATCGGCGGAAATTTGACCTACCCAGTTTTTCACATTTCTGGACGAAATATAGCCTCAGGACACCAAAAAAGTTGATTTGAGCCATTGGTTCGTGTGTGTCTGTCTGTCGGTCTGTCAGTAAACAGGATATTTGGAGAATCGTAAAAGCTAGAGACTTGAAATTTGGTATGCAAGTTACTTGTAGATAGGGGACGCAGTGCGAAGCTTTTGGTAAAAATCGGTTGAGCCGTTTGGTCGCAAGGTCGCAAAATCGGTCGCAAAGCGGTCGTGAATCTAAACGGTTGAAGATACAAAAAATTTATGAGAATAAAAATGATTTGTTATCATGAAATAAACATGAATTTAAAATAAAAGTTGGTAAAATAGGAACTCGAAAAAAAATTGAAGCTCAAGATTTTTGATATACCGGGTGTTCATAAAATGTTTCGGGAAATTTATATTACCGGATAGATCAGACCGAGACGAACAAAAAATTACAATGAAATTTTTCGATCCGAGGTCAAATAAATAAGTTATATCCGATTAAAAATTAATTAAACGGACCAATCACAGCGCGCTCGGAGAGCCGCCTGGCTGACTGCGGGAGGACGGGGGGGAGCGCTTGACCGCTAGGAGGGAGCACGCAGGCGGCGATAATGGGGAAGGCTGTGCGACCGAGCTCGCACGGTTACCTTCAGTGACGTAGCAAAATTTTAAGTACTAGTCAATTTTTGTCTTGTACTGTTTATTTTAATCAGCTTTCGAGTGTTGGACTTGCGCCTCGTCCTTTTTTATTTAAAACAATGGATCCGGTATAATATATAATAATAGGATAAGGAAAGTCGTGTGATGTTCACACCAGATTTCTTTTATTAAGATGAGTTTTACTTGAAACATAAATTATTATTGCTAAATTAAATTGTTCCTTATAAAACATAATAGCTGTCTAAAATAAATTGAAAATGCGTCGAAGCATAATTTACGAATATTGGTTTCAAATAAGCTTTTTCAGGAGGCTATTGATCGTATAAATATAGATATTTGAGGGCGTCCCTACGTAAGTACAACGCAGTGCAGGTGACAGTCGGATGCTTAAAGATGAGTGATTACTCTTGTGGTGGTACATTCACGGTGCAACACAAATGTTTTAGAACGGCTTTATACACATCCATATGTATTTTTAAAGTATCATCAAGAATGCTGCTGAAATATTGGCAGTTACGCTGGGCGAGCTCACAGTTTACAAAATGCACATGTTTACACTGTCATTGTAACACATACTTATTTTGATGGCAGAAAGATTTATTTACAACGCAAATTTATTTGTTAATTATTGGCGTTAATAGCGTGTGTGTGTGTGCGTTAAAAATCAGATAAAATGGAAAAACGACACATTTGCTGCTGCTGTTGTGCTGCTGCCTTAGATTAATAACTAATTTCATATCCAGCTAAAACACCTGCGGTCGGCTCCAAGCCGAAAGAATTTTGATCGAAGGGCTGGAGAGCACAATCTTTGCCACATCCAAGATCTGCACGTTGTCAGAAAGCGCGTGATAGCTCTAAACTATAAGTTTCATAATTACGCTTCGCAGGCGTCGGGTGTGGCAAGCACGCAAAAAAAACATTATGCGGATTTAGTGAAAAACACGCATTTAAGATTTCATTGTGCTTACAACTTAAACCACATTAATACATTTAAGCTTATACAAATGTGCTGCTTATTTAAAAAAAGTTGAAGTAATACAATTGTGCAAAAAATATCATTTATTTTCATAAATAAATAACGATTTAATAATTTTAAAGCTAAGTATAAGTGATAAAAAAGCGTTTATTTATTTATATATTTAGAAGAATTTGTGATGTGATAAAGTTATGTTAGAAGTATAATCGTTGCCCAAGCAGAATTTTGATATAAACTACTTATACATGTAAGTAGATCTTGATAACAAAATATTGTAGCTCATACTACATAAGTACATGTAGTGTAACGGTTATTATCGAATATAAATGATATAAGAAGAATAGAGGTATTAAGTGTAAAGTGTTGTCAAAATATGAGCACAAACATCAGAAAATAAAACAAATTAATTTTTATGCAATAATAGATATACAAAATATATATCTTAAAATATCAGTTGTGTATAAAGTAAATTAAAATTTACTAATAATTCTACAACAAAGTACGTTATTTTTAAATTTCTGGATGTTTCTGGTTTATATCAGTACATCTTTTTTATTGGTCATTTATATGTTGAATTTACACTTGTACTCTGTTTTGGTCTATGTATCTGTGTTGTTTATTAGAAACATTTTTAGTATTTTATTTTAATTGTTACTTTCAGTAGAAACAAATATACAGCTTGAAGAGGTTCTCTACTTCACTTAAAAAACTGAAGGATCGGAAGGCGCCCTGAGAAGACGGTATTAAACCGGAAATGATAAAATATATGGGAGATGCGGGGATGAATGTATAAGGGACGCATAAAAGAACCAAACTCCGGAGGAATGAAAATTGCTAATAATTGTACCACTAATTAGAAAAGGATGAATTTCTCTTCTGTTAGTAGCAGATAAATTATATAAACGAATATCGCCTTAGACCAGTATTAGAACCAATACTACAAGAAACTCTGGAAAGACTGGATATTCAGTATAAGGCAGATTGTTGAAAGAGTACTTAGGAGATATGGAGAAGTGTACATATGTGCAATTGACTTAGAAAAGGCGTTTGACACTGTACCAAGAAAATTCATCTGGGCGCTCTAAGGAATCGCGGGATCCTCAAAGAACTACTGGAAGCAATCAGAAGCCTATATAGCAACACCAAAAATTCTGTAAGGACCGTAAATGGAAATACCAAGGAATTTATCACTTTCAAAGGAATGAGACAAGGGGGAATACTAAGCCTGTTCATAACGGTGATGGATGAAATCGACCGGAAAGCCAAAAATGCTGTTAAAGAATTTAGAGTGGCGATTAGACATCTGAAACCAGTAGTAATAAAATAGTTTCTATATACGGACGACCTGATGTTAGTAGCAAACAGCGAAAAAGAGCTACAAAAGCAATTATTGGTGGAAATTTTTATTCGACGAGTACAAAATGAGAATCAATGTACAGAAAACCGTATTTATAGTAATAGCGAGAGGAGGGCAAACACTTTGACTGACATGAGTTCAACTTAGTAAACAATATGAATTGCTTTGGGTCAGCTAGTGGGAACATAGAAACAGACATTAATAATCGATTTAAAAACATGGTACGTATATATAACGCTCTAAAATCGGTCTTCATAAACAAAAGAGAAGTTAGTAAAGAGACGAAAGTGAAAATCTACAATACGGTTTTAGTGCTCGTGTTAATATATGGTAGTGAGTCGTGGGTATTAAATAAAAAATTAAAAGGAAAAATAACGGCCTCGGAAACGAAGATACTAAGGAAACTTGAAGGGGTCACAAGGCTTGACAAACTGGAAAATAGGGTTATAAGAAATACAATAGGATTGAAACCTGTGGCTGATAAGATTGTTGAAGGACAACTCGTATGGTTAGAATGGGAAAAGACAGCTTAGTAAAAGAAATATGGGAAGCAGGATGGGATAAAAAGAACAGAACGACCCAAGAGAACCTGGTACCAAGAAATAGGTGATATACTAAGGTCAAGAGGCAGCACATGGCATGAAGCCAAAGACAGGCAATGGGAAGAAAAGAGAGGAAAACATTTTGCGATGGCAAAACAAACTCCGACACCTAGCGCTAAATGGGGGAGCGAATGAGCAAGTAAGTAAGTTATTTTAAATGATTTTAGTTTTAGAATTATCAAGTTTTTGATGCTAAGAGTAAAAAGGTTAGAGACATAACATTGTGTTTGGGAAAACGTGTTTTTAAAAAATTAAAATAAACTAAATTGGTATTTAGAATTTCAAAAAAAGTCAAGCTTGGTCTTGTGATAGTACTTATTTTATTAAAGAATAGTTTTTATAATATATAATATAATCAGCAACTTTAATATATTATTAGATGTTAAGATAAATTACAATATTTATTTAAAACAAATCAGTAAATTTACAAAGTCAATCCCACAGAGGTAAACGGAGTTACCTGTGCGTAGAACTGGTTGAACAAAGAAAACAGAAAATAGAACTTATAATCTAATTTACTTCTTATGAATATTTCCCCAAAATCCCAGGGATAGTCATCCAAACAAAATTTTAAATTTAAATTTATTATTATTTATTATTAATAGTATTTAGTATTTAGAAAATATTTTACTTAACTATATATTACAGTGCAATAGCTTTTGCAAATCAGTTTATTCATGCTTCATATATTATATTTCCACCCTTTCGTATACTTGACAATTTTTAGTTTTGTTAGTTCATTTGGAAGCTTAGTAAATAAAGATGTTCCGGGTAAACGGGAGACCCCACACCGTTTACCCATAAAACTACGGGTGGAGCTACCCCATCCCACATCCGTGGGTAACAGATGCCGCCTGTAGTAATGATGTGGGGTAGAGATTCACGCAAATGACCTCGCCGGCAACTCGTCAAACGAGGCAGGAGAAATCCTGCCAACACGAGTACTATCGACTGGAGTATTTGCTACATCGATTAGGCCCAAGGCCTACGGAGACGTTAGACCACATGACGTTATCCCGTTAAAACTGTTATGCAGGCCATCCGATCCCACACTTGTGGGGAAAGGACGCCGGTAGCAGTAGCGATATGTGGTAGAGGTTCGCCCAAGCGACCTCGACGGCTGCTCGTCCAACGGGGTAGAGGAAACTCTACCGACACGAGTGGGGCTGCGTTTCACTCTACGACGCAGACTCGTAAAGGTTCTTCGAGCCACCCTATCCCACAATAGTGTGGGCAACGGGCGCAACAAGTATCAACAGATGTAGAGTAGAGGCTCACGCAAGTGTCCTTGACGGCCGCTCGTCCAACGTGGTGAAGGAAACTTTACCGACACGAGTGGGTAGTGCGTCTTACCCCGTGGCGCGAGATACCCGTAAAACTGCTAGTGGAGCTACCCAATCCCACAATTGTGGGCAACGGATGCCGCTAGTAGTAACAGAGGGGTAGAGGTATCACGAGAGTGACCTCGACGGGTACTCGTCAAACGTGGTAAGGGGAACCTTACTGGCACGAGGACTAAGGGGAGGGGGGTAGCCAACCGGGGCGGCTTCCCGGTTCCCCCTCATTGGTGTTGGACTCTTAGGGGTGGTGGCACCGCTTTAGGAACAGGTGGGACTTGTTGACCTTTGTGTGAGCATGCCCTTATGCGGGGGAGGCTTCGGCCTGCCCCCTCCGCCCGTCAACTATACCGGCCCAATATCGGTCTGGCGGGCGGAACCGTAACAGCTCCGGTACTCTGATCTGGTGAAATAAAGAGCATGGTTCAGTATCTGAGCTTCCCAGCCTCGACTTGCACGTTTCTCCGGGTGCATGCTTCGGTGTGCGGACCTTAATTTGGTCGTACTGTAAGGAGAGTAGAACCTCCCGGTTCGTGTTTGGAGACTCGGCAATAAGGGTACTTGGTACTGCATCCGGCACCAGCAGGATATGGGTGTACTGGGGAGGCTCAACAGCCCCCCCAGACCCCCCTGTTGCGGTCGTAACTATGGCTCTCTTAAGGCAGCCATAAGACTGATTTTTTTTCTAACCTATTTTTTCATTATTTTTAATTGCTCATTTCTTGTTGTGCTAGTAGATTCTAGGAATTTGGTTTTTAATTCATTATAATGATAACTTAAGGATTCGTATGTAAATTGTTGATCAGCCCGCAGGGGCTTGTTAACAATAAATTTGTTTTTATTAATAATTTTCAGTCTATTTTGGAGTCTTTGTAGTATACCTAGCTTTTTCGCATAAGCATTTCCCAAGCTATGATTCCGTCGTTTGCAATACTATGAAAAAGCGTAGTAAATCATTTTTAATCTCAGGTAACATTATTTTTGACAATTTATAAAATATAAATACCAAACACTTGATTTTATTGATGACATTTCTTATCTGTTTGATCCCATGTCATATTGTAATCAAAATTAATTCCCAAATATTTGTAATCTTTTACCTACTTATTTCATTTCCATTAATTTGTATATTAATATTATTTTGGACACTACAACAGTAATTTCCAAAAGTAATGTGTATAGTCTTACCAATATTCAGAGAAAGCCTATTTAACGCCAACCATAGTGATATTTTGTTAAGATAATTATTCGTCTTAGTTCCTACTCCACTTCTTATCGATTGATATAACTGCTATATTGTCTGCATATGAAATTATAGATTTTTGAGGCAAATTTTCTAGCATGTCATTTATGTATAATATAAATAAAACTGGGTCTAATATAGTCCCTTGTGGTACTGCTGTTTTCACTGCTTGATATTTTCCAATCAACATTGTTTACTTCTACTCTTTGTAACCTATTGTGCAGATAATTTTCCATAAGTAGTAATGCAGTACCTTTAATTTTATGATCGTATAATTTGATGATTAATATTTTATGATCTACAGTATCAAAAGCTTTAGCCAAGTCTAAGAAGGTAATAGCGATTGGCGTGCTTTTGTCCAAATTATTGTATATAATACTACTTACATGTTGTAATGCATCTTTTGTTCCTCTGTTTTTCATAAATCCATATTGCATGGTAGAAATTATCTTGTGTTTATTTATGAAATCTAGTAGTCTATTGTATACCACCTTTTAAGAATGTTTGCTAAGTTAGATATTAATGATATTGCCTATAATTTTATGCCATACTATTACTTTTCGCTTTGTAGATTGGTTTAACTTCAGCTTTTTTATATAGCGTCAGGCCAGATTTCTTTTTCTATACATAAATTTGTTATATATACTGATGGTTCTGAAATAAAGGATTTTATATTTATATTGTCAACTTCACCATTTTTTAGTTCCATGGCATCTATGATAGTGAAGATCTATTGAGCTGTTGTTAGTAAAAGAAATATAGAATTTAGATTCATTGTAGGGAGTTTTATTTCAATATTATTATCAATTCTCTTCCAATGTTGCAAAAAAAGGAATTAAAGTAATCAGCTATATGATTCTGTTATTTATATCATGTTATCATATATTTGTTTTATTCTGTCATCTTTGTTATTATTACCTATTTTTGTGTTAATGTAGTTCCATAAACTTTTAACATTGTTACTATTTTATTTTTTAACTTGTCTCTTATCGTATAACAGTTTTGCTTTAATTATCACCTTATCCAAGATTTTTGTATAATTTTTGTATTTCAATTTAGTGTTTTAATTATTAGGGTCCTCTTTCTAAATTCTATATAATTTTCTTTATTAGTACAAGATATTATAATTGCTTTTGATATCCAATTACTGCTGGATATAAAATTGGTATGTTTATTTATTTTTTTATTTTTATTTTCGTCGGATAAGATTATACAATTCTTTATTTTTTGGATGAGTTCATTCGTTGCATCACTGAGATCACTCATTGTAAATATAGTGTTCCAGTTTTCCTTCTTAGCTATTTCATGTAATTTGTAATAATCTATTTTAAAATGCGGTATTCTGTATTTTCTTTTTTATCTTATTAATAGATATAAACAATGTGTAATAGTCCATCAGTAAATCAATTTTGCAGTCTTTATTTTTGTAAAGTCTACTTTAAAAAAATGCATTATCGATACATGATCCATTGTTACTATTATCTGAAGGTCTTGTTATTCCTTGAAAACCAGGGGATTAGCCGATTTACAAAAAGTTATTCAAGAATTCCTAAGTCTTATTATCTAACGTTAATAAGTCTATATTGTAATCACCAATTATTAAACAATTTCTAGTATTTTTATTGATATCTAAGTAATATTTTTTATTTTTAATCAATTTAGCTTTTGATAGATCATGTGATCTGTACAATGCTGAAATCTCCAGTTTTTGTTGTTATCTATCTGTATGCATGTGTTTATTTTTTTTAGTTTATCTACAACTATTATTGTAATGTTTTTATTTATACCATTATTAATGTAAATAGTAACTCGCTCTCATTTGTTTATTTTACTGTTATTGTAATATGTTTTGTATCCGTAAAAAATATATAAAATATTTGTAGTAATTCAGGTTCCATGTTTCTGTACATATTATTATACTAAGTTTATTATTTATTATTCTAAGTTTTAAACTTCTTACATTTACATATATGTTTTCCTTATTATTATTGGTGATATATTTATCCAGTGTTATTATATCGTGTATTATTATTTCAAGTTGTACAAATTGTTCTTGTATTTGGTTGATTACATTTAGATTATTATTTTTGTTTATGATTTGGGGCTTTTGCTTAAAGTTGTTTTTGAAAAGACCTTATTTATTACTCGTTGAGGCCTTTGCGTTAACTGGAGTCGGAATATATCTAATTTACCGACATATCTTTGTTTATTGAACTTATCGGGTAATCTGTTACTGCTATGTAATTTTTAATTTTGTTCTTTAATACCTGGAATTTATTCGTATAATTAGCCACGTGATTATATTCATACTTAGTGCTGTACTTATTGTTAAAGAAAACACAATTTTCACAACACGAATTTGAAAAATTCTTGCAATATATAGAATTATGATTACCTTCACATTTTAATCAATCTTTATCATGGACACATTTATTACTACTATGACCAAATCTAGCACAATTACAACAGGGCTGAGCTTAAGGTCATCATAGACTTTATATATTTTGATATCCTACAAAAAGTCGTTTTATAAATTTACTAGAATACAATTGTGTTACTGTAAAAATCTGACCATGAGAAAGAGTTATTTTAATGTGCAATAAAATGGTAGAGTAACAAATTATAATAATTGATCATCTATTTTTGTAATTTACTAAATAATTCTGAGTTCGCTAATTTCTAAAGAATATTTTGCGATACGGTTTTTAAGTTTATTCACTTTGCCATTCGCATTATCTGCACTATAAGATTAACGGGCTTATCTTCCGGCGTTGGTGAGTACAAGTTTCGCTAAAAAGCCTTTGATGTCTGTAACGTCTTAGGTTCAACCAGTACAAAGTTAAATAAATAATGACTTAGCTATTTACAAGTTCCTATTTTGACTGCTCTGTCTTAAAAATATGATCATTTGACTGCGTATTTTTATGAGAAGCGCAACCTGATAGGCCAAACACAAACAACTGTAATAGTTAATGGACTGCTCACAAATCAGGGATTGAATAAAGGAGATGGCTAGTGCGCATTATGATTTACAAACAGAAACCAGCACAAAGGAGACGCTATTATATTTATTTCATTAATTTGCGGCAGCAGCCGGGCCACCCCCATTAAGCTCGTTACGAATTAACCAAATAAATTCATTTCGGCATCCACTGCTGAAAAGCTCGGAAGTTGCCGGCGGTCGGGAGCTTTTTATGCCAAAATACCTGGCGAAACAAAGCGCGTCTAATTAAAACTTTGTAGAGCTGCCAGAAGAATTCGGCCGAAGACGTGCCGCGAATGATGACGATGATTTAATACCCAAAGCCTATATGAGCGCCCCGAACACGTAAAAATTTAAAATTTGATATGGTTAGAGAACTTGCGCCGCGCCTCGGGGCGAGATTAAAAATTCTTGAACTTCCTGGCAGGGAGCACACACAAAAGTTCTCGAGCATTAAGTCCTGTAAAATACGGGTGGCGCAGATAGCTGCATATGTCGGCCGTGTTTAGTCATCGGTTAAATTATTCAGTGAAGGCGACGCGCCCCCCTTAGAAAACTTCGGTACATGACTCGCCCTGGATTACGAGTAAAGCCTTTGGGCTTACCTCGCTCCCTCCTCATTACCGAAATCAGATCGGCCTAATCAATAAGAATTTTTCCCGAGGGCTTCCATCTAGCCGGGGCACTTGGCAGTAACTCGACAATCAGCTAAAGCGAATAAATATCCGGGGATAAATTAAAAAAGCAGTAGGGTAGCTCAAATTCGGGTAACGGTGATACATGCTGGCGTACATTTACATGTTAGTAATGTTTACATATTTTATTTAGAGAGGAAACGAGGAGTTACAAAAGGTTAAAATCATAATACCATAAAGCTGCCCCGACTAGAAAAGCTGTGTTCAGTGTGCTTTCCTACTATTTGCTTTTTAATGTGATGCATATTTTACACTGAAGTACTCATTGTCAGAGTTAGCAAGAGATAAACTTCCTGAAAAATATTCGTTCTTATTTAGTTTTCAATTAACTAATGTCCATAGCTCTTATTAAATTTGCCTAATTATTTCAATACTTAAATCTTAATGTATTACAAATGATTAAATAATGTAATTTGCAATTTTTAATTTGCTTCCAACTGAAAACGGGATTGTGAATGCACAATACATTAATATATATTCTATTAGTTAACTGTTGGCTATTTTCTCTTTGTTCATTGCATATATAATGTCTGAGTAGTTTAGAGTATAATAATAAATAATAGCGACAACTTTAAAGTTGTGTTGTTGTTTGTTTTTTATTACTAAAGAATAACAATGCTATTAAAATTTATAGACAAATTTGGGATAGTTACGGGCCAAACAAAAAACACATTAGGCAATTGTGATTTTTTCCAGAAGCTACAGTATCTTCGATCACATATTGCCGATTGAATTATTCAAATGTTGCAACAATTCGATGGAAAAATTTTGACTATTTTTGCTACAGCCGTGATCTGACGCCAATGATTATTATCTCCTTATACACGGTGTTTGACAATTATTTCAAAAAATATATTATATATACACGGTGTTTGACAATTGTCCGAAGAAACCCATACGTTCATGTTGGATGAAAAATCGGGAACAAAAAAGGCTAGTGCTATAATTTGGCCAATCGCATAATTACCTGGTAATCACAGGTAATAAGCCGGTCAATGACAAATTACTGCACGCGATGCGTTTGGAAAGGGACGGGGGCTTAGCGCAGCCGAGAGTAGTAGCGAGACCCAGCGTGAGGACTCTCGTGGTGTGTGAGTATGGGGGCTTTGCTTTTTTCGAACGCACCGCAAGCAGTAATTTATCATTAACCGGTTTATGCCCTGTGGTTATCAGGTAATTAAGCAATTGGTCATATTATAGCAGTAGCTTTTTTTGTTCCGGATGTTTCATCCAACATGATGGTGTGGGTTTCCTGGGACAATTGTCAAACACCGTGTATATATAAAGAAATTGCACGTGTTTTAGCGCTTTTAAGATAATTAAAGCAATAAAGTTGCAAGTATATGATTCAGAACATTAGTGGTAAAATTCTTTGACAATAACATGTTACTAAAAAATATATAAGTAAACGGTGCTATGTAAAATGATAGGGTTAACATATTTTAGTTACAATAATTTATTTAAATCTTTCATATTTGTTTTTTTAAATTTTAATACATATACATAATAGATCTGTCAATTTCTGTAATAAAAAACTGCAACATTTAGGTTAAGATATTTTTAACACTAATTCTGTAAATATATGATCTAAATTGAACTTTAGAATGTTTTTCATAAACAAAGCGTAGGATTTTGGAGAAATCCGAATTTTATTGGTATCACTGTAAAGTACCCACTTAGTTTAGTTACATATGAAATATGATGTCAACCAAATGTCCTCCACGATTCTGCTGACATTGTACCATTCTTTTAATGTTTATAATCATTTTCTATAAATCAGATCTACTTCAGCAATTACATGTTTATTGCACTAGAATCGTAGCAGGTTTTGTGACGTAAATTCTTTCCTTCAAATAATCCCAGAGGGCAAAGTGTAATGTAGATTTTGCTCGACTTTCTTTGGATCAACGATGTCACGAAGAAAGATAGTTACCCAATATCACGCATTAATAACTCGTTGGATACCTTAGCCGGATCCAAATAGTTCTCAATCTTAGATTCAAAGAGCGGATATTGGCAAGTCGAAATGGATTATAAGGCAAAGAAAGACATCTTTTTCTATTGGGTCTGGGTTATGCAATAGTTTTTCTATTTTTGAAAGATTAATGGAAACAGTGCTTAACGGGCTATTTTGGAAAACATGTTTGGTATACCTAGATGACATTGTAGTGATTGGGAAAACATTCGAAGAGAATCTGGAGAACTTAGAACAGCTGTTACAACGACTGAAAAGCGCTAATCTAAAATTAGTTGAGGTGGGGAAAGGCTTTTTTAACTTTGAATAGCAACCCTTGATACCAGACTTTCTCGAAGGCTTGTTGAGCATCGAAAAAGTCTCCACACCAATATTTCTTGTCTTCTATTGCTTTATGTATTATGTTAACTAAGTGATGGCATTATTGGATGGTAAAATGTTCACGCCTGAAACCGAACTGGTGATGTGATAGTAAGTAATCTAAAAATGTGCCGGCGTGTATTTTTTTAAGAATGAATTTTTCTAACAATTTGGAAGTCACTGATAGTAAACTGATAGGTTTATAAGAAGTCACCTCATTTGGTGGCCTTCCTGGTTTTAGTATCATAAAATTTTGCGCAAACTTGAGTTGCGATGGACAATATGTCAGACGAAGTATGCAGCAAAGTAATACCTTTTCTAGGCAGTTCTTTCAGTGTCTTTTCCTTTATAAGATCATAGCCGGGTGCTTTTTTACTATTTAAATATTTTATTTCTTCTGTCATTTTTAGAGGTGAAAAGGTCTTGATAGGTAATGATAGTTGTAGAAGCGCTGTTAACTATTCTTTCACTTCTACGTTGACTTCATTCAAATGGGGATGAAACACTTCTGGAAAGTATTAAGCAAAAACATTGGATTTCTCTAAGTCCGATCTTGCCCCCTGTTCCGTTTAGTTTCTTGTAGGTGGTATGTGGATCTGCGGTTGTTTGAAATTTTAGACGCTTTCCAAATTGAATTATCACCCCTTATTAGTGTATGTTTTAAATTGTTTATTTTAGATTTTCTTTATTTTTATTTTTAAAAGGTTGCTCAGATAATTATATGTTTTTCTGTCAAGATTATTATGTGTGCGTTGGCATTTGGCCCATGCTTTACGCTTTTGAGCGATCAGTCTTCTAGTGCAGGGGTCGGCAACCTTTTGAAACGGAAGAGACAAAAGTCACAATTTTCGAAATTTCTTAGCTTTTAAGGAGCCAGTAAAAATTTTCGTTTTAATATTATAGCATTTGCTTATATATATATTTGATTATTGATTTAAAATAAACGGTTTTAAATACGAAATAATATAATAATATAATAATATAAATAGTATAATATATAAAACAATCTAATAACACAAATGTACACATCGATGGGAGCATTGGCTTTGCATGTCTTTTGAAAGTTTTATTAAATCTGGCTTATAACTTGTTGTTTTAAGTTTCAAGGGGGACTAGATTTAGATTGGTTAGTTCACTTCTGACTTTACTTTTTATTATATTCATGCAAGAGAACGCTTGCTCGCACGAATATGTCGACCCGAAGATAGTGAGCACTCCATATGCCAACTTCTTCACCTCACTGTAGCATTCTGGAAGACTATTCCATGCGCCGAATGTGAGGGCCTCAACTCGCTGCAATTCTTTTAAAGCTGTCCACTTGTGCTGCGCGATGTGCATGCATTTCTGGACCCCCAACTATTCCAACTTGCTCTTGAGTTCTGTGAACTTGCCACTCCACAAGTCTTTGGTTTTTAAATCCAGCAATTGCATTTAAAGTGATCCAGCATCAACTTGAAATGGCTCAATGTTGATTTCATTTGTATTTGAGTTGAGAGGATTTACTATGAACGCGAGAGTACTTTTGTTTGTTTTGAATTGCTCGAATCTTTCAGCGAACCCATCTTTAATTTTTTGTATAGCTATGCTGAAGTAATTCGTGTCAATAGATGCATTGGTCTCATCGCGATATTGCTTCAAATGTTTAAAATGAAGTAATTTACCGCTCTCAATGTCTTCAACAAAAAGAAGTAATTTCTTTTCGAAACAAACTACTTCTTCAAGCAAGGCGTAGGCTGGGTTGCCCTTTCCTTGCAGTTTTAGATTTAGTTCATTTAGTTTCATTGTGGTATCTACCATGAAGTAGAATTTTTGCAGCCATTTGTCTTCTTCCAATTCGGGATGGTAAATACTTTTTTCATTGAGGAATGTTTTTATATCACTCAAGCACAAAGCAAAACGTTGGAATACGTTACCTCTGGACAACCATCGAACTTTATTGTTCAGAAGTAGGTCAGAATACTTGCTATCTATTTCTGCAAGGAAATCTTTAAACTGTCGATGGTAGAGTGCTTTTGCCAAGATGCTGTTAATAATCTGAATTACCAAGTTCATGACCTCAACTATTTCAGCCGGAAATGTTTGGGCACAAAGCGCTTCTTGATGAATTATGTTAGAATTTCGTGGTTTATTTTTTTCTGAAGAATTGATGTTACCCCTCTATGTATTCCTGTCATACTTCTGGCTTCATCAGTTGCTATAGAAACGATTTTATTTATATCCAATGTCTTCCAATCGTTTTTGCACAGCATTTGCTATATCTTCTCCACGAGTCTGCCCTGAGAGCGGTAGCAATCCTAGCAGTTCTTCTTTTGGACCTTGGGACGACATATACCTGACAAAAAGGGTAACTTGTGCCGTGTCTTTTTTGTCGCAAGACTCATCTATAGCAAGTGATAAGGCAGAAGCCAGTTGAATGTCTTCCACTTGCATATGTGTTACATTTGAATACATTTTAGAAGTTCTATCTTGTACTGTTTTAGCAGATAATGGCAAATCAGTGATTTTTTTCATGATTTCTGCTTTGTTTTTACAATCACGAAACAGTTCTTCAGATGCACGTATAAAACAATTTTTCACGTACTCACCATCTGTAAATGGTTTTCCTCTTTTCGCAATTTCTAATGATACTGCAAAACTTGCCAGATTTACATTATTGGAAGATTGTGACCACTTCCTTAACATGGAACTTGACTGTGTTTGACTTTTTTGGAGCTCTTCAACAGCTTTTTTTCGTGCGTCACTGGCTGGATATTTACCAGCAAACTGGGTATGTTTTGTAGTTAAGTGTCTCTCCAAATTTGACTTCTTATTCTGTGCGAGTTTTTCGTGGCAAATGAGACAAGACGGAAGGCCATCTGTGTTGCATATGAACGCAAACGACTCCGTCCAAACCTGATTGAATTCTCGGTTTTCTTCTTCAGTTCTTCTCTTTTTTTTATCAGATGCCATGCTGGCAGCGGAGCTGAATAAATGATTTTTTAAAATTTTACTTAACTATCTAAAACGGCCAATTTATTAACCATTATTCCTACGTTAACACAATTCTCAGATATATAATTCAATTCTGTTACTGACTTAAATACCTTTGAGAATATAATACGCTTCTAAATCGAATTCTTCTTGAAACAACAAGCGAATAAACCTGCAAAAACCGCAAGCGATTAAATTAACACAAGGCAACGCAGTGGCGGATTTAGGTCAGTTGAGGCCCCGGAAGCAGAAAAAATATTGGGCCCCCAATAAAACGAGAGAGACAAGGAAAATAAAAATACGTGTTAATCATATTAGTAAATAAATAAAAAATATTAAGTACTATTAATGTTAAGTGTAAAGTCAGGTTTTTGCGGAGCTCCGTGGAGGTCGGGGCCCTGGGCACGCGCCTGCTGCGCCCGCCCTTATATCCTACTCTGAGTATTTCGATGTGGCGGAAAACCGTCCTCTGTGCCAGCGTTCCAAAATTCTCTTTTCCAATATATTTCTATTCCTTATCAAAACTCAAGGTCTTAAAACTTTAAAACGTGAAAATGGGATAATATTTACAGTATAGAACGTGTAATGTGTGGACGTTGTCATGTCATTCCGCGTGTTTACTCGTGCAGTTTTACCCGACGTAAAACTGCCAGAACAGAACGATGTGTGTATTGGGCCTACATTGTAACTTAAAAACAAATAATAAAAATAATTACCTTATGTTTCCTTCAAAATTTTACATTGAGAAATAAATAAAATTAAAGCACTTCAACGACACACACAAACGATAAAACACTATGATACAGATTACTCTTACAGTTTACACTTTGTACTAATACTGATTCTATCGGCGACGTACTTGAATATTAACACAAAGTAGCCAATTCCAGGAAATACATTATAATAGAGCTACCAGAAAAATTTCATTAACCCCATTCAAAGAATTTATGTTATAAATGGGGGGCAATAAATGTGTCAAAATGTATGACTGACTAGCCAAACGAATAAAAGACAGACCAGACCCACCCTGATGAATAGAAGAAACGAATGAATGAACAATCCAGTACCAACTCGACGCCAGTCTGTCTTAAAAATATATTTTCTTATTTTTTAAGGGTTTTGATAATAAATTATTAATTTTTTGCTTATGGAACTGGAGAGCCGCAACTTTATATCAAAAGAGCCGCATGCGGCTCGCGAGCCGCAGGTTGCCGACCCCTGTTCTAGTGGAATGTTTACTAATGTTTTACGCATGCGTTCGATAGAGGGAGTGGCTTGCCATTCCGCTTCCTGTAAAGATTGAATCAAATGGTTTGTAGATTTTATTTAATATGTTTTCGAAAAATGTCCCAATCTGTACGTCCAGTAAATATAGGTGGGTGTTTTTTTTAAATATTATAGTAGCACTAAGAGTAGCGATAACTGGCAAGTGGTCTGATGATAAGTCAGAAGAGGAATTAACATGAGCATACTTGTTTGAGTCCGTTTCAGCTAGAAATAAATCCAATAAGTCTGGGATTTTGTTTGGATCACTTGGCTAGTATGTGGGCGAGAATAAGTGTAGATTCTTTCAGAAATGATGTTGAATAATTGTTTATTTCTTTTAGGTATCATCCGGGATTCCCAATGGATATGTTTGGCAGTGTAGTTTCCTCCCATAAGAAATTTATGTCCCAATTTGTCTTTTGTAAATAAATGTCTAGGGGGACAGTAAACTGCTGAAACAACGAAGGGACCAGATGTACCTTTAATTTGTATTGTTGTAGCCCGCAAACATGCAACATGTGCAGTACCATCGAGATATTCTGTGTAATGCACCTTGTAGTAGTGTATTCTAAAATAAATTCTTTTGTGAAATAAGTGTTAGGTGTAAGCATGACATCGATTTTATTTTATGTTTAGAGATGTTGTTAACTTATCTTTGTGTTAAATCAAGCCATTGGGTTCTATAAGCATATTTTGAAAAAAATTATTAATGATAGTGATGATCATGGACAATATTATTTTGGTAGAGTACCTGATTAAAGAAATTATTGAATTAATCTAAAAACTTGATTAAAGACGTTTCAAAACTTGATGAGTTTTGAGATGTAGTTGTAGGAAGTATGGTGGGCTTAATATTTATTTTAAGGGTAGCAGTGTATCCTGGAGTTTGGTGAATCAGAGAAGATTTGTTTTGATTGTTGGTTTGTCTCGTTATTTTCTGTAAGGTTTGACCGATCATTATAATTCTCAAGATGGGGTCATCCACACATTATGCATTTGGCAGATGGGCCTTGATTTTTATTGAAAATTAGAACCCCTTTCCTATTTCACGCATGCAAATGCACGATGACAATATGTCTTTGTGTGATTATACGATTGAAACCGAGTGAATTGCACCATTTCGGTCTTTTTATGTGGAAGTTTAATTTACATGTATGTGTTTTGTAAATGTTTAAGGTTATAAATTTCATTATATTGTGGATTGGTTCGAAATCAATGAAGAATAAAGGCAAAGGGTTTTTAGACAACCTACTTCTTATATTGTGAGTATTTCTAGTTATAAAGCCGTGGTGATGTAATTCCTCCTTAATGTTGTTCACCAATACTGTAGGATGTAGATGCCTTAGAACTACACGATAAGCACCTTGTTATTTAAATTGGTATCTTTGGTGTTTAATATCGTTTTCTTGTAGGTATTTGCTTAGTTTTCGATAATTTTCAGACGTTTGTAGTCTCTTGATTATATACAGCTATAAATTTGTTTTCTTGTGGTACAGTATTACCAGATGACAGGCTAAGTGTTGTTTTGGTCGGTTGCTGCTTTCTTTTAGATTGTATTTAAGTTGCTCGTTTAAGCTTAATTCGACGTGCTGCTTGCCAGCTATTTTCTTTCTTTATCACTTTATCATCTGAGTCGGTGTAGACTTGCATTTTTTGTGTGTCTTGCATTGCTGCACATTTCTGACTTTTTTAATTGTGCTGTGGGTAATTTGGGAAATTGATGTTGATAATTAATTACGGATAAGGAAGGATTTTGAGATAAATGGAAATTATTTGAAAATTGTGTTTGTTGGGGTAAATCTAGACCAGGTACAAGAGTGGGTTGTTCATAGCAGAAACCGCTTTAATAACGATTTGGCAATTATGCCTTGATATTTACTGCTGGCACTAGAGCTCGGGCTTGGGCTAGACCAGCGGGGTGCATGTTTTGTTTTTCAATATCGAAATTTGATTTAGGATATTCAGTATGCACAATAACGGTATAAATAAAATATTTCTTCATTTATATGGTACGCCAGTTGACCCATGACTTTACGGGATTTATCAACTGCACTTGAGGATCCAGCGAGCGTAACTATCACAACCTTGCGCTATGAAACTCAAAGGAACATTACGTTCTATTAAGTAATATAAAATTGTCAACTATAATCTATCAAATGTAGTACTAAAAATATTGGTTAAAAATGTTAATAAAATTTGTTCTTTGATGGCTTAAACTTTTAGCAAAATATGACTGTAACTCAAGATAAAAAAAACAAGATAAAACTGAGTTGAAACAAAATTGATCAATCTTTATTCCCGTTTTCATAAATTAACTAGTAATTCTAACATTTATTATTTAATAATTGTATATTATTTAAGTTATAATCTTCACTTTATAATTACATATTATAAAGACAGAGTTGTTGCTGTAAAAAATGCTTTTGTAAAGCCAGTCAGTCACATGTGTATCTGTAGGCACACAGTGTAATATAAATGACTACAGGGTTTATGTGCCAGCAAAAAATGGTAATTTATGCCTGTAATATTGTGAAATTAGAATAAAAATAATTTTCCAGTATATTCTTCCATTTTAGTAATAACTTTGTATCATATTTTCGAATACAATTTAATCAAATAATATTTGTTACTCTTTGCATGAACAAAATAGATATATCTTTTGAAATTTTTTATACCTGCATTTAGACTATTATTCCTACAATTAGTATAATCACTAAGAGCCTACGAATTAAATGTATATTTATATTTATTTTTTTTAAATCAAGGGGTAATCTGAAAATAAAAAACAATAAAACACTGAACTTCATTTCTTCATAAGGAAGTAGTTTTGTTCTTAATATCATTGCCACTTTACAGGACCATCAACAAATTTAAGTAATGTTTTATTTTCTAGAGTATATAGTCGGCTACTAATCCTTGTTTGCAACTATTGTATTGATGTTTAGTTGCTAGTAGAGATTACGAGTTCGTTTACAAGCTTTATGGAGGGTCGGGTTGTCTATTACTAATAGAACACAGAAAGAGCAGTAGCAGAAAATCTGAATGGGAAGTCAGGAACATAAATCAAAGTGGTAACTAACACCTTTTACGACTTGAACTAGAGCCTTTCGTGAAATGTAGTAACTGTTATAATTGCTTGTTTTAATAATGCATAGATAGGAAAGATGTAAATTGTGATCGCACATATTGGCTTTATTTTCCATTAAAACTAAAAAAGAAGATCAACAAACGTCTAATATAAATATTCACTTTTAAGGTCAGAAATAGCTCTAGTTAACAAAGTTTGAATATTTGAGTAATAACTTAAAACAAACCCGACAGAGTTTACTTTTCCTTCTGAATGGCAATTTTATAATTTAATTTTAATTCTTTAAGCTACAGCTTGTCAAAGAACCTTTTATGGTGTAATTCTGAAAAGCACTTCTGCTGAAGTAATGGCAGATGTTGCTAAAATGTGCCAAAATATGCAATATCTAATTAGTTTTATCAGGGCCCAGTTATTAATTATTATCGTGACGAGAAATTATTATAAAAATAAATAACGTTTTAATTACAAATTAAATATAAAAAAGGTGTGAAAATGAATTAATATGAATAAAGTAGATGCCTTCTTAATAAAAATTACTTTTTTTATACAAGGTCCATTTAAGTTATAACACTTACGAATGTTTTTCTCAGGACTGCATGTCAACATTGCACGGCACACAGGATTCTAGCGGCAGCGGCGAGAGAGGACTATTTTTGATACTTAAAATAGCTACGTTTACAAGAACAGCGTTTAATCATTCGTTTTTTCCATTTGTGTGGTGTGACACAGATTCAAATTTATCGCCAGTTGAGTGAGACATGTGGTGATAGTGTTATGGATGTGTCTAATGTGCGTTTGTGAGTGCGACAGTTTAAAGTGTCACAACAAACCAAGACAATCTCGGCCTCGCACCGGCCGGTCTGACGACATGATCAAGCGAGTGGAGAAACTTGTTTTAGAGGATCAGCGAATGAGTATGATACACGTCGCCTCCAAAGTTGGCATTTTCTTGGGATCTGTGCACACAATTTTGCATGAAGACCTGAAAGTGCAAAAAATGTCCTCCAGGTGGGTGCCACGAATGCTGACAACTTTGAAGTGATTTCTCGTGCTCCCTATTCACCTGACCTAACTTCCAGCGACTTTTGGCTGTTTCTAATGATAAAAGACGCCATCTATGGTCGCAAATTCACTATTGGTGCCGCTATTGCATCAGCGATTTTCCAGTGGTCACAGAAGACCCCTAAATCAGCGTTTGCAGCGGCCATGCAGTAATGCCGTCGACGTTGTAAAAAATGTGTACGGCTGCAGGGAGATTACGTCGAGAAGTGACACACGTTTCACAGTTTTCGTGTGATTAGTTGATGAGAAAAAAAATTGGAGGTGTTACAACTTCAATGGATCTCATAGTTCAGTAAGTGCAACGTTAAAATTGTTGTTTTATTTATATTTATACGTCCAAGCTAGCTTAAGCGAATTTATTTGTAATTTATATGGAAATTACACATCCCAATTTGTTTCGTGCCACAGTGCTGCATATAACGGATATGAAGCTCGTTAATTTTTATTGTTACTGTATAAATTTGTACGCAATTTTTAAAAGCGCAGACACTGCTGTGGTATATAATGTGTTATATAAAATTTGTTTTATGTTTTTAAATACCCTCCTCGTGTTGTTTAAAGTCGTCACGAAAAACATAACTTACAAAAAACTACTAGAAAATTTTAAAATAGCATTTATAAAATTTGATATTGTTACAGGACCTGTAAACAAAAACAACTACATAGTAGTTATTTTTAGCTAATGTTTTATGAATGACTTTGGATGTTTTTATCAGTTTTTGTTATAGAAAATTTTCTTAAGTTTAGCTGTTTAGACGATGTTTATTGGAGCAAATAGAATCTAGAAAATTAATAATAAGAATTTAAATCTATTTAAGCTTTAGTGATTGCAAGAAATTGCTTGTTTGCACGAAAAAAATTCTCTTTTCTTTTTGGCGGACAATAGATTAAATCGTATTTACTAACACATTGTTTTCTACTAGAATAGGTTTTAATTCTTTTTTAGAATAAATTTGATAGTTTTCGCTTAAATAAAACAGCTATAAAAATTACAACTCTTGCTTAATTAGAAAAAAATAGAAAATAACATTTATAAATTTTCTCCATTTGTTTTAGTTTATTACTTTTACTTTATGCTGTTATCATGGTGCTCTTACGATAAGCTATAAAAGGTAAAGGAAATCTTGTGAGGATAGACTTAATACACAATTGTACAATATACATAGTAGTAAATCCATGGATATTAGACGACTTTCTTTTTGCCTAGCAATTTGGTTACTGGTCTTACTAGTGTAATTTTTTTATTAATATCTAACTAAATTTGTAAGAAAAAAGCATTTTCCTTCATTGTAACGTTTAGGTAACATTTTCTTAATGATAAAGTTGTTTACAATCTGCTCTTTAGCAGCAATAAGCAAATTTGTTGATTTAATATAAATTCGAGGGCAAAATACGTCAATTGACGTTTCCCCGTACATAAAAATACTTTATTATTATGTCCTTAGGTCTATGGCTAGTTATATGTTTAGCCGTTTTTGTACTAGGAGAGGCTTACTTAGGTCGCTATTTAGTTGTTCTGGTGACCTAGCAGTCTATGAATGTAGTTGATGGTCATGGAATAAATTTTCTCTTCAACCGGTGGAATGCGTAGATCATCTGCATGGTTTTATTACATAGGGACATCTACAACCGCGCGTTGGATGATTTTTCTATTTATCTAGTCTAGTTACATATCAATACCCCGTATGTTCATATATGTTTGATGTTGCATTTGTAAAGAACGATCTTGTTTTCTAGTGTTCATTTAGAGTTTAGGTCTAAAAGTTGTTGCGTATGTTGTACCTTAGGTTTCATTTGAGTTTTCTTCTAGATTATATGTTGTTTTCAATTTAATATAGAGTCAAGCATTAGACCGAAGTATTTAAATTTGTTTTTAACAAGTAGGTTAGTGTTTTTATTATAACATTTAGATATTCGTCACATCTGGTTTTGAAGTGAACTATATTTATTTGATAGCATTGTCTTTGTTTTTTTTATTAAAATAATTGAGTCATTTTTCAAGACTGTAAAGATGAAATTGTTAGTTTATGCTTCTTGTACACCTTAATAAGTAGATAGTATGACTGTATCGTCTACAAAGGTAATGATTATAATATATAATAAGGTATAGAAACAAGCTCAATACGCAACCATGTAGATATATAATGTATTGAAATTGAAATTATATTGAAAGGGGTACTCAAAAAGATATGATTGAGGATGAGATAGTAATTTGTAAAAAACCCGATCTAATGCTTTTTAGATATCAAGAAAAGCTGCAGTTATCTATCTTTTACATTTTTGGCTTTTTATAATCTCGTTACCTATTCTGTGGTATTGCTGTATAGTGGAATATTACTGTCTGAAGCCTAATTGCAGTTTGGGTGAAATGTTCTGAAAGATGATATTAGTTTCTACCTAATATACAGGGTCGTCTAGGTAAATCCGGATTTTTTAAAGTTGTAGTGCGGAATAGCCCAAAGACAGTCCTATCCGCATGCGAAATCTTCATAACAAGTAAGTTTTACATAATCAACAACCCACGATTGTTGAAAAAATAAGCCAAGAGTACAACCGCATAGCTGCTGTGCTAGAATCTCTTCACGCCAGAGAATAGGCTACAAAAATTATTGCGTGATTTGAATAAAAAGGAGTTTGCGACGTAGCCAAGAAGTACAGAGATCTGACCACTATCAGAAGGTAACTGTTCACATAGCAACTTGCAGCAAGAGAAGTGATGGATTCATCTATGAAAAAAGAGAAGACCGATTAGGATCCTGGGAGAAGTATGACTGATCTGACAAAAGAAATGGCCGTGGCGAGGTCGACTGCAGGACCTGCAGTACAAGTTTTCATTCTAATAGTTGCTAACTGCTGACAGAGAAAAACGAGATGGACCATAAGTTAAAGGCCTAAGCAGTGCAGAAACAGGATCAAGCACCAAAGCGCTGGCTTTCACATATTCTTTTTAGACGAAAATAAGTTCGACCAGGACAGGAAAGTGAATCTGCCAAGATGTTTCTGAAATACCTACTATCAGGGATACAAGTTTGTTGTTTTGTAGTGGTTCTGGAGTCTCTTAACAGTGAAGGAGGTATTGCAAAGCCCTATTTCTTTCAGTAAAGCTTTAAGTTGGTCGGACACAACTGTATTAATACGCTAAAAACAGTTGTTAAACCCTGAATAGAGAATATGGCATTTGGATGGGAGTACGTGTTTTAGTCCAGAAGATAAGAAAAACCCACATGCGGGTATATAACATTTTGTATTACCACTGGTTCATAAACTTGTGGTTGCCCTCTGGTTCCAACTGAAATTCTTTTAACTGATACATGTGGAGCGTGGTAAAGACAAAAGTCAATAAAATACACCATGATACCAAAGACATCTTAAGACCCATAATGCAGGGAACGACATATATAAGAGAGAAAAAAGTTAAGTTGGTTTGGTGGGTACAATTTTTGCATTCCGACAGCTGACTGAAAAAGCTATGGTTTATTGACCTAAAAAAAGCATTTGATAAAGTACGCCTTGAACAGGTTCTCAGCGTACTACAAAAATATTATGTCAATTCCAAAATAATTAAAATAATAAGGGAACTTAACCAGACTAACAGCATAACAGACAAAGTTCCAGTATGAACAGGAATCAGAAAAAGAATATTTAAGTCTAATATTATTTAATACCATAATGAACGAAATAATACATAAAACAACCTAAAATAATTGGTTACGCTAACGATGGCTTATTAATGACTGAGAGCGAAGATGACCTATAATTCACAACAATGTCAAAAGCACAGTGAATGACCATAGCAAAAGAATCTATTATATACAAACTTAGGGTCGATAATACAATCATCGAACAACATCATATGCTGAGCGCAGCTAAACAAAACCGTATCAGGTTACCTGAAAAACATCATATGAAAAAAATAAATACATAAATATATAGCGTTTGACAAGAAAGTATCAGGAATAAATAAAGACTAAATTATTGTAGGTAATCGTTTATATTTTTAATTCTTCAAAATAGTTTTCTTTTGCATCTACATAGCGTTCCACCATACCTGCCTAGCTTTACAAGCTTTCTGGAATGTTGTTTATGGCCTTGGTCCCGTTTCACTGAGCAAGAACGGGTTCCTTTCAGGCTGTATAGCGGTTGGGGTAATGTTGCTATGTTGTACTTGATCAAAAATTTCCTCACGAGCAGCGACCTGTGGCTAGGAGCGTGTTTGTGTTGAAAGGTCCAGGTGTTGACGATCTCTTTTCACCGCATTACCTATCCTCTAAGTCCGTGACGCGTCACCAAAACACGGTTTGTGGAAAGCGCAATCCTCACTATCTCCAGGCTTTGAGGCAACTGTGCTGGGTCGCATTTTTTATCTAAGATCCCTTCCCCCAGCACCCATCCCGACGAAAAACATATCCTTTTAGCTCTTCTGGTTAGCTAGAAAAATTATTTCCGACACTTTCCGGATCGCGTAGAAAAGAAAAACTAGAAACCTGCTTAAAACCAATACTGACTTATGCAGCGAAGACATGAGAAGACACAGAAGAGCAAGTACTCAAAATAATGAAGGTTGTTGCATTAGGAGATAAAGTAAAAAGCGAAACAATCAGAGAAGATTTCCGAATCCAAGACATGGTAAGTCGGGCGAGATCAAGACGTCGGGAATGGAGAGACCATGTGGATAGAATATCACATGAAGGAATAGAGAAATGGTCAATAACAGAAAACCGGATAACAGGTGGAAAATCATCTAAAAAGGCGAAAAGAAAGCTGGTCATTCACATCACAGGAACAATAGCAAAAAATAACAAGACACTGTCCTAACTTAAGATGAAGAAGAATGTTAAACAGCAATTGTAGTTGTATGTGATCAGTAACTATCATAAATATTTGGCCAATTACATAAAGTTTAGAGGTTTGTGCAATCTATATGAAATAGTAACTTTATTTTCAAATTTTTAGTATCGTTAGTGTTTTATTTGCAAACGATGAGTTTATCTTGTCCAATCTCTACGCTTGTTATTTTATCTGATTTATTTGTAGTAATATTAAATGGCTTGCTGAAGTCATCATCACTTAAGGTTAAGTTTCATTCCGTTTATAATTATTAGATGCTCCAAATAGTCAAATATTTTTGTGCTAAATTCGGATTTTTGTAATTTGTACTCGTCTAATTGACGAAATACCATATTGGTGTGTTTTTCTGTCTAAACGATATTCTTAAAAATCCAAAGTGACTATTACTTGTTGAATAAGTAGTTTTGTATCGATCTACTAGCTCTATCTCGATTAATACAACCACTTTTTTTATTATAATGTTTGAAATTTATCTTGATTTAATATTCTAAAGTCTGCGGCCCTCGCATAAGTTCTTTTGTCATTGTTATCTGTGTTTAGGAAAAACTAGAAATACTAGTAAACTGTAAGATAAATTACTTTTTTCTATAACGTTTTGGGCCCTTTTAGTGGATATAAGGGAATCTAAGTGACATGAGTAATTTGCTATGGTAATTTTCTATCGTAGTTATTGCGGCTAATATTAATTTGTTGTTAACTTTATATAAGAATTATAGCTATATTTGCTCTTATCAGTATAAAATGTTCCTATTTTTTTGTGATTCTTCTTTAGATATTACCGTCTCAACTTTTCTAGAAATATAGCTTTCTAATTTGTACAATTTTTGATTGTAACAGAAAATTTTAAAAATTTGTTTCTTTTTGGAAAGTCTTACTATATATATATTCATATTTATTTGTTTGTGCCTTTACCAAAGTTAAAATAAATGATTCTTAGGAATGAATTACAAAAATAAATAATTTGTTGTCGGATTCATTACTTAATTTGTAGCTCCGTTGTCAATAAGTTAAGATTATTTAAATAAATGTAGGTCAAAGTACGTGTTATCAAGTATTGGTTAAGTTTTTTAAGGTTTATATAGAAAAATTGCTTAATTTATCTGTAACTTCCTTTAATACGTCAATTTGATCATTGAAATCAATTTGATTACATCAATTATTTGTATTTGATTCTTTATTACAAGGAAGTTGATGAATAAGAAAAAAATATTTAAAAAAGTTTGCGTAATACTTTATTACTTATGTTAACCAAAAGATTATATATTATAACTTCGTCTGACAACTGGGCCAGCCTGGATCATCTGGACTATTTATATTCTTAAGCAACAAATCACATCGGAGCGCTCGAACGTCTAGGCGGTTAACTACTGGTAGTACCAAAAATTTATTTAATTCCTAGATTATTTCCACTGCTCAAACAAGGAGCCTGTATTTCAACCAATGAAAAATGTGTCTTCCAAAGTTCTTGATCGAGAAAACAGAAAAAATGTTTACACTATGTTAATACACGGCTTCAGTGTTCTGTGCTGTTGTTCATACTTTACTGCTTTGTTATGATGTAAGTTGGTTTTATTTGTTTTATTGAAGTATTCTTTTGGTTGTACACATTTAAATCTTTTATCATTTATTTAATATTTGTTTTCCTTCCATTATTAAAATAATGTAGCAAATATTAATGCCTTTTATTTCAGACATTTTTATTTAATTCAGCTTCCATTATCTGCACTCTTTCTATAAAACTAGATAATGCTTTGTTATGTCCTATTTTTAAATTCTTAAATTGTTACCCCAGCATTATTTTACCTGTAAGGCCTTTTAATTGTAATATTTCTTTTAATACAGGATAAGTTTTAATGTCTTAACTGACTTAATAAATTACTAGTTTAGTCCTTCGACTTACTTATCAATTTTGGACAAAAAAGAATTTCATGTAAAATATAAATTTCTCAAATTTGCGTAGCATATCCTCGTAATATCTTGCTATTGTAATAGCTTGCTCAGTTAAGAGGTTTCTGGAGCGGAGCATTTTATTCATTATTTTACTAACGCTTTTAAAAATATAGTTATACGTTTTATAAGATTATGCTCATTTTACTATTGTATTAGTTACAATTTTACTTTTACTTTACAAAAATTCCCGCCCGAGTTACAGAATTTTTTTTTATTGTACAATAAATTAGCAATCAGAATATGTATTCTATAGGCTAATGTGCTAACATAGGATCTTAAATATGAAAATCCTTATCGGTCATGATGAGGCCTCTACCATCGAATCGTTTTCATCGGATGTCGTTTGGCCAGAGACGTTTTAGCCTTCTGTTGTCTTGAGGATATAGAAGTGGGCGCATAAGAGGGTTGCTGTGTGTTGTAAGTCTGGTATGATGGTTGTTGCTTCTTTGCTGGATAACTTCAGTGATGTATGGGATGCGGAGGTCATTATGCAGTGTATTATTAGACATATACCATGGAGCGTTAGTGAGTTCACGCAGGATTTTGGATTGGGATCTTTGGGCAATGGAAATATTTGATTTGCTGGCACAGCCCCACAATTCAATGCCGTATGTCCATATGGGTAGTAATATTACTTTATATAGTAAAATTTTTTCCTCGAGTGGTAGATGCGATTTTCTTCCAAGCAGCCAGTGTAACTCCTTGAACCTCAGATCTATTTGTTTCCTCTTTCTGGTTATGTGTTCTTTCCAATTCATTTTTTCGTCAAGATGTAGTCCTAGATAACGCACTGAAGAAGATTGTGTAATGGGAGCATTGTTGAAGGTGACCGAAGGACATCTACCTTTTCTCAGTGTAAAGGTTACTTGGGTTGATTTTGATGCATTAATTCTTATTTTCCATTTGTTGACCTAGTTTCCAATTAGGTTTAGATGGTCCTGCAGGTAAGAAGCTGCGATTATGGGATTTTCGTGACTAGCTAGAATAGCTGTGTCATCAGCAAACGTACCGATTAAGGTATTTGTTGTGGTTGGGAGATCTGCTGTACATAATAAGTATAGCAGGGGGGCTAAAACGCTGCCTTGTGGTACTCCAGCTTTAATATCGTATGAGTCAGAGAATTCACCATTTATTTTAGCTCTAAATTGACGGTCTTTTAAATAGGATTTAAGTAGGTAGAAGAGGGAGGGAAGAAGGAGCTTGATTTTATAAAGAAGGCCATCATGCCAAACTTTGTCGAAGGCTTGGCCTATGTCCAAAAAAGCCGATGTACAATATTCTTTATTTTCCAGGGATGTGTTAATTTTGTGAACTACTCGATGACATTGCTGGATCGTTGAGTGCTGTAACTGGAATCCGAATTGGTGGTCAGGGATAACATCTAAAAATGAGTTCATTCTGCTGCGGATTAGTTTTTCGAGTAGTTTGGAGATAGCTGATAACAAGCTTATTGGTCTGTAGGAAGATACATGATTTGGGTTTTTGCCAGGCTTGGGGATCATAATTATTTCAGCAACTTTTAGTTGTTTGGGCCAATACTGTAGTCTTAAAACCGCATTGAATATATATGTGAGCATTACAATACCTTTCTTGGGGAGTTCTTTCAACATTTTTGGTAATCAGGTCAGGACCTGGAGCTTTTCTAATATTTAACTTGAGTTATTACATCTATGATTTCTTTAGGAATGATTGGTTTTATAGGTTCTGCGGGAGGAGGATTGTTGTTCAGAAAATCGGAAACTTCTTGATTTGGTGTGTTATCGTGAGGAGTAAATACTTCTGCTAGATATTGGGCGAATAGGTCGGCTTTTTCCTTGTTGCTTCTTGCCCATGGCCCCGGGTGGATCTTGCTTGCGAACTGGGGGTTTGCGTGAACTGGTTTGAGAGCTGCTTTAACGGGTCTCCAGATGGAATTATCATAACGATTCAAGTTTCATGTGTAGTTTCTAAACCATACATGTTGAGATTCCTTTGTTTGGCGTTTGAGTTTCCTTGTTATTTGGTTATAAGCTGTTTTGTCTGTTGGGGAATGGCTGCGGTGCCATTTTGCTTTGGCTTTTCTTTTTTCTGCTATTAGTTTTTTAATTTCTAAAGGGATATTAATGTTACTAACATGAATTTTCGAGGGCGGCGTTGCCTGGTGAGCGGCTTGTAATAATATTGTGGTTAGGTTATTTAAGGCATCCTCTACTTCATTGGGTTCTTTTAGTCTTATTTTTAGATTGATGCTTTCGTTGATTTTATTCCTGTAGTCTTCCCAATCAGTTTTTGAATTATATATCTTAGGTGGCTTTTTAACATTTATTATAGTTGTGCTGACTGTTGCTATTACTGGTGAGTGTTAGGAAGATAAATCTAAGTTGGGGACAATGTCTTCTTTATGTTGTAAGATACCATTGGCGTTCCAAAGTGCTATTCGAAGGAACTTGGCCATTACTTTTGTCCAATTAACATGGTTAGCATGTTTAGTACCATGCTATTCTGATGTAAAAGCTGGTTAAACATGTTTTTGAATTCTTCTAAGAACTTATTTAACAGTTCGCTGATGTTATCTTCTGTATTAACATTCTGTGATTGTGGTGTGTAATTAGTATTATTGTTGGCTGTTTTAGTGTAGTTGTAGTTTTGAAGTGGGTTGTTGACAATAGGTGCTGTTGATTAAAATTTGATAATGTTTGAGTAATATGAGGATTAATATTGTTGTTTGAGACAGGGTTTCTTTTGTATAAACGATGGTAATATTCACAACCTCTGTAATTCGCAGGGTGTGGACCTCCACATAAAGCGCATGTAGCTGGGGTGTCCTTAGTTTTTTTGCAACTGGCGGTACTGTGCGTATTGCCACATTTTACACATTTAAAGGGTCTGTTACAGTATTTCTTGGAGTGTCCATATAATTGACATCTTGTGCATTGTATTACGTTGTTTTGTTGTCTTGGAGGTTCGACTTGTACAACGCAATGACATAAGGTACGGATATCGTAGACTCTTTTATTATTGTCTGCTGGTTCTAGGTCCACAAAGAACATATTCAGCGGTGTTTTGTCCTTTCTGCTTAGCATATTGATGATATTCCTTACCTTATGCCCCTGAGATCATCTATTATATCTTGAGTGTCCATGGAATGATGTAAGTATTTTATTACCACTCGAAGAGCTGTTTCCTCTTTAGATTGGTAAGTATGGTGAATGATATTGTTTTCTTTCATGTACTTAGATAGTTTCCTGAAGGTGTCAGGGGTGTTACAATTTATTTTTACTGTATCATTGGACATACTTCTAGAGGAGAACTGCTCCTCTTCAATTATTTCATTTAATTTTTTTATCATTTCTGGGAAGTTGGCAACTCCGTATACGAAAATGGGAGGAGGTCTAGGGATGATAACTGCGGTTTGGTTGTCGGTGCTTTCTGGGTTAGGATTTAAGGCACTAAATTTATTAGATAATTGTATGTTAGTCGGTGTTATTCCTTTGTTTGTGAATTTTTTTCTTCTCTTGACACTTTTAATTACTTGCCATGAATTTTCGTTTGATGAATTTGCAATTTCTTCATCGCTGGTTGATATCATTCTTTTGTTGTTAATTTGCTGTGGGTAATCATAAATGAATTGTTGTGTGGCGTGCTGTGATTGTAGAAAATATTGAGATTGGTGAGGGTTTAGATTTTGCATGTAAGGTTGTAGTAATTGCTGTTGGTTAGGTGGGAATGTATAAGGCTGTGATAGGAACGTTTGTGACATATGCGTATTCGTAGCTGGCTGGTGTTGCATAATATTTGTTGATGTCATTGGGTTTTTAAAAGTGAAACAGTTGTTATTACTGAGTTAAACGTTGAAATTAAATTGATAAATACAAAAATTTGCCTGGCCTTAAGCAAGGCTACGGCTGCGGCTCCGCCGTTGTGATAACTCAGGTATAGCTCGGCTCGCACGTTCGGTCTGCTTGAAGGCACTAGCAAGAATATTACAGAAATGAGATGCTTTTCTGCACAGTATGTATCACTTTAATTACACACTTAGCTAATTATATCGCTCCATACAGTCGTAAAGCTTGTTGCTCTATACTTGCTACGGACTAAAGGCGAACTAATTATAAGAGAATGCACAGATTAGATGCAATTAACTCCGAAAGATACAATTGCTTATGCACTTGTATATTGTAAAAACGTTGCAGGTGTGCGGGGAATCGTGCTACCTTCAGGTGGGTAATTACCATTATGCATTTCTTATCAACTATTTTTAATGACTGTTGTAAACGAGAACATAATAATTGAATCAATAGTTTTATATAAAATATTCAATTTTTATTTGAAATAGCATGAAAAAGCAAGACTTAGGGATTTTAACATAATCAACTGCCCGAAATTAAATGTGATTTAAAAGTATTTTAGTTAGTGGTTAACCACAGAAAAATAAACTTATTATATTGTAGTAAACATTTATATATTAATATAGGCTTAGTTGAAATTGAAAAGTTAGAGGTAAACAGAATTATGTAGCAGACACATTTCTTTTTTAAAACTGAAAAGAAAAAAACCAAAAGAAAAGTATCTTTTAAAAAATTATATTATGATAAATATAATAATTGTAAGGCTCTACATCTTGCATGGGAGTTGATATAAATAATTGCAAAAACAACTAACACAATTGTTACTACCAGTAAGAGGTTAGTAAAAATTCAAAATTATACTTATGTGAGATATGATTAAACAAGGAAATTTTAATTGAACACATTTATGCAACTTAAGTAATACTGTAAAAGCAAAGAAGTATGTATATCATCGGGTAGTAGTTTTACCTTCAAAAAAATTTTTCTATTCATTTTCAAAACATTAAGTCACTTAGTCAACATAATTGACATTTTCTTATAGTAGTTTGTATTGCTTTAGTACTGAACTGTTTTTGAATTGTATTTTGCTACTTTATATTTTATTTTCCTCCAGTTGTTTGGCAAATAATTCTAAATGAAATTAAAAGGCTGTTGCCACTAATTCCTCAAAAAATTATACTTGTGTCTCGTTTGGTACTTTTCTTTTGGCTAGAAATTTTTTTATTTTTTTGCAGCTCCCGTTTTGCGTTTTTTGTTAATATTGTGCCTAAATATTTAAATCTATGCATGTACCTAAATTACTTATAAGAATGCACTTTAATTTATTGTTATTTTTTTATTTTGTTCCTTTTTCAAAATTTTATTATACAATTTCAAATATTTAGTTATTTTTTCCGCAACTATCATTTGCATATATTATTTTTAACGTTTTTTTTATTATTTGCTGTTATATCTGCGTTTTTAATGTCAACAAATAATTTTGTTTGTTCCACCTTCCTTATGTTTTCAAAAATAGTTTTCGATTTTCTTTATAGCCGTTAAATTGCTTCCATTTTTTTCATATTATATCCAGTACTGCTGTCATGCCTCTTTCATTAGTTTTTTAACTTTTTTATTTTTTGTATTCTCTATGATATTCTCGAGATCTTTTAGTTAAATATTTTTCTATTTTTGTTTGTTGCGCTTTATTAGCGCTTGTATGTTCATCTTTCACAAATTTGTTTATAATTTTTAGTGGTTGGTAATGACTATTGAAGATTTGTTGCACATATATATTATTATTTATTAATTTGCTTTTTATTTAAAATTTTATGTTGTATAAGTTAATTTATCATTACGAATCTGTTATTACTATAAAAATTTGTTATTTTTATTTCATTTCGTTCAACTATTACTATCATTTGCTGTTTTTTCTTTTATTTGTTAAAGATTTTTAATAACTTTTACATTTATCTCTTTTTTCATCTACATTTGGCTAGTCTGCTGCTTTATTATATATTATTTTTTGTACTGAATTTATTTTATTATTTATCATTAATATCTTCTCATTAAACATTAGTAGTATTCCTATATTTAAAACTTTTTAAATAATAACCACAATTTTTACATATTCGTTCTTGCTTACTCTTGACCACATAATCCAACTGCTATTTATCAACTACCATCTTTATCTATAGGTAACTCATATTTACACTTTACGTTTTTTCCGCTTACTTTTTCTTTATTAATTATTATTTTAATGTATGTCTATTTTACTCTAACTAATCTTTTATTTATTTATTTTCATTCTATGATTCCTTTATTGTTGTTTTGTTTAACCAGCGTTAACTTTTTCCTTACTTAATTTTCTCCATATTCATATTTATTTTCCTGTTTTTGGCATCTTCATGTAATTGAATATCTTGGTTTTACAGTGCTTTACGTTTATTTTATTTTTTTTAATTAGTTTTGTTTTCGATTTTATTTTCATCACTTGCCATGTCACTTTCTTACGTCTTACCTTTCTTCCAGTTTGAACGTACATTTATTAAATTTTTTCTTTTCTTTTTCTTTTCTAAGATTGTTGTTTTAAATAAATGTTACATATTTTGTTTATTTTATCTATATAATATATAATATATAATATATAGTCTTGGTGAAGTGGGTAAGCACTTCTCTGCCGTCTTGCTAGAGGATAGACCTATTTTAGAAAAACGCCCCTGCCCACACAAGTCTTGATTTTCTCTACCTTCAACTTCCGAAAGAGAATCATGTCCTAATACTAATCTTATCCCCAACCAAACTTATCCCAAGCCATATTTAAAAAAAAAACACTTGGCTAGCCGCCTGGTAAGCGTGGAATTTCTAAGCCACAGAGACGTGGCGATTAACAAAAGCAGTAGCAAACAAAATTAAAGTAGTTCAAAGTGGAATGGGGCGGGTAATGCTCGGTATATTGCTGGGCGACAGAAAACGGAACATATGGGTAAGGCAAAGTACTGGTGCAGAAGACGTAGTAACTAAAATAGCAAGACAGAAGTGGACATGGATGAGACACGTTGCTAGGATGGCCAAAGAAAAGTGTACAAAAAAATTATACAATTGTGACTGTGAAAGGGACAGAGAAATAGGAGACCAAACATGAGATGAATTGATGGTATCAAGAAAATTATAGGCCCAAAATGGATAGAGCTGGTACAGGATAGAGAACAGTGGAGAGTAACAGGAAAGACTTATGTTCAAAGATAGACAACAAGGGCTGATGAGAGAAGAAGAAAGAAAATGTATAGTTTGTTCTAGTTATTAATGTTGCTATTTAATTTTTTTCTTAAGATCTCTAACTTTTTTATTATTCTTGTATGATCATAATATTACATTTGTCTTTTTTCTCTTTTTCTTCAATATCTGATATTAAATATTTTATTATTATTATTATTATTATTATTATTCTTTTCTATTTACTTCCTTGTATAAAATATTTATATAACATTTTTTAACTAATTTTTCGTATACCGGACTTTTCTTATTTATTATTACTGTGTTCCTCTTTCTGTGTAATTTTCTCGCACTAAAGTTTTTTTTACCTTTTTTAGACTTTAGTAATTTATTTTTTATTAATTATGTTTATTTTAATTTTACTTTATTAAACATATTTTGAATTCACTGGAATTACATCACAGCGGCGTATATCGTGATTTATTTATTTATGAAGTTATCGTCGTTAATATGCTGTACGGTCACTATTTAACCATATTATAACAACAAATAAGAAAAGGTCCAGTCAACCTTATTTTCCAGCGAGATTGATTTTACGACGGTATTATACCATATCATTTAAAATTCTCAAAGCTGCATTAACGCTAAAACGGAAAAAATTAAGTCATGTACAGTTCGATTTATATAAAAGGTGTAAGAAAGGTTTGGTTTGTTGTAAAGAAACATATTTTCTCTTGATCAAAATTAAGCTCCTATATAGTGATAGCTCCTGGCATGTATGTATTATTTTTTCTTATCAAAATTTTTATACTTGTAAATTTCCACCTCTTCCTTGTGTGTGCAAATGCTTGAAGTGTTTCTTTAAATTGGAGAGGTTACTTGTTCCGAAGTAATCTACTTTGCGGTCATATCGCGGTCATATGCGGTAATTTATTGTAAGTTGTTGCAAAAAGTAAACAACTACAGCTGAAATTTACCTACAATAAATATACTTGGTTTGAAGAAAACCTTACATAAAAACTTTTGACTTTGGTTGATTACCGGGGTTTTATACTTCATTAAATATATATTTAAAAAATAGAGTAATTACTACTTTATTAGGAGTTATCGAAATTATTTTAATGGCAAAAGGTTCACTTTCACAAATGTTGGCAAATAAGGAATAAAAAACTAGTATCGCAAAATTTGTAATTATAAAAAAATGATTATAAATTTTCTGATAAATTTTTGCCACAAGCTAATGAATCAAATAAAATCTTATTATATGTCATCGATTTGTCATTTGGAGATGCACTGTGTTGATGTGGGATGATGGTTAACGTGCACTATCTTAGGCTTGCTATTGGTAAATTTTTGTATGTTAATATTTTTGACAACTTCCTGAAGTTACTTTGGCCTTGATGTTAGGTCTATGTTTCACTCTGTTGCTTGTAACCTAGATGTCTGACCTTATACTGTGCGAAATTTTGTTCCTCCTTAATTTAGGTAGTTGTCTTTAGCAACATGCTCTTCTCATAATCTGTTCTTTGAATCATAATGTAAGCCAAAGCTTTTGCAGTAACAGATTAATTAGTCATAAAAAATAATTTAACGACCGGTTTAATCTTTCTATTATTGCGAGTGACTGAGGGTGTAAAGGAGTTTTTAATAGTTTTAATAGTCGCGCGGTTGTGGCGTAGGCTGCGACGTGGATGGACCTGGGTTCAACCCCAGAGCCTTTTTACAGTTGAAAATGATTTCTGCAAGACTTTGAGCACGGCATCACCAAGGAATTTGCCTCTCTAATTCTTTCATGCGTTTCTCGGACCGTTTTCTAAAACCTCTAAAGTTCATTTCCAAGTCTTTTCTCAAATCTTGGAACGTGCCTGTGGGTTCACTTTTAATTTATCTAAATATTTAACAACACTCTTTACGTTTACTTTTACTTCTTCTTATCAACTTACAAGGCGTTTTTTCATATTTATCTTTATTTCTTGCAAATTTTTTTCTAGGTTTGGATGAAACTTTTATATTGTTCTTCTGATTCCATCTTAGTTTCTTGTAACTTTTCTTTTAATTCCTTAATCAACCTTCTGGAATATTTTATTGCATTTACTTTTATTTTCCCGAAATTCTAGAATGTTTTTTGTCGTTTACTGTAAATAATTTACGAAGTACTATAGTTTATTTCGTCTAGAATGTTATAAGTCTATTATTACGTCACCATTTCTTCTAATTGTGTGGGATTTGTATTACAATTTTATAAGATTTGTTGACGTTTTCGTTGTAACACATCGCGTTTATATCGATGATCTTACGACTGGAAATATTATTACCGATGGATGTACAAAATTTAGAAATAAGCATTCTGTTCTAATATTTTTGCTCTTGACACTGATGAATAAGATGTGCAAACCTATTTAAAGTACTTATTTATTTTATTTACAGGTTATTAATATTATCGAACACTACTTACGCATATAATACACAAGTATTTATTTGCGATACTATTTATGTTAAGCAAGCAGAGTCTGTTCTTGAATTCGTTCGCTGTCGTCACTTCGAACTTGGAATTTCTTTGTCACCCAGCTGCACGATATGTAAGCAGTTCAAATGTATTAGAGAAGTCGCGAAACATCGGAAGGTGCCGGCCTGGAACCTTCTGGAATATTTGCCCCACGCGCGTGCGGCAGCTAGATTTCTAGACGGCATTGTGTCGGCCGCCGAGCGTGATGGAATGCGGATGTCTTACGGTTGTGCTATGGAAATTCGTTACAATATGCAGAAAAGATGATGAAAATCTATTCACCATTATTTTGTTCAAAAAGTTTATAGCTGTTACAAATTTGTTTTAAAATTATCGCCTTAAAGTTTAAAATTGTCATAGAAAATTTAGATTTTTTCAAATTATGTGCTATAACAAGTGACTGGTATTTATATTATATCATTTAAAGAATAGGTGTAACTTTGATTTCTTTCTACACTGTCTAGAATGCCAATTTCTAAGACAAAATGTGACTCTAAAAAGACAATACTCAGGATTATGAATTAATCAGAAGCTTATGTATAAAACTGACACTGTTTTCTTATGACAAATTTTAAAAATTAATGTTACAGCAATGGCTTTTAACAAACAATGTAATATTAATTTTGAAACATTTATTTTAAACGATTTGTTGTATTCAAAAGAGCCATAAAGAAGAAATATAGCAAATATTTCTTCTTTATGGCTCTTTTGAATTTATATAGAGACTACCTTATTTGTAAATACAACTAGGGCTTTTTAAGTTTTGCAATTCCAAGAATCGTTTATATATTTATCTAAAGAATTCTGACACTCAAAAGAAATATTGAAATAGACATAACTCCGCTTGCAATACCGGAGGAGGAATTGAGCAGTTCTCTAGTTGCCGATCCCAAGTCACCAAGACACCCTGGTCCACGTAAAATGGAAATGGATAAATGCTAACTATCAACAGTTATGACCTTCGAGTGCAAATCCATACCTTCACAAAGGTGAGCCCCATTGGATTACGGGAGGGGGGTCAACACTACGTCGAAACAAATAGTAAATATATGCTTGATTCTAAACCAAAGACAAAAACACAAAAACAGAAAGCTGAGCTTTGGAACCTAAAAAGTCCAAGAGTGGAGAACCAAAGATATCCAAGTAACTCAACAATTGAAGATGAACATAGATATCTTAATATCAAGCGAGAGAAACAAAAAAGGAAATGGAACAGATAGATGGACTGATCCACTGTTGGAGCGGGGTAAATAAGAAAAAAGAGCAAAAGCGCGGGTAGGTATATTAATACGAAAAAATGGAGCAGGAAAATAACGTCGGGGAAACCCTTTAATGAGAGATTGATAAAAGTAAATTTTACAATCTTTGAAAAGAGACAATTTACTCGGAGCATACGAACCAACAAATAACAGTAATATAAGAGAAACAGGTAAATATATGGAAACATTAAAAGAGGAGATAAGAAAAGTGAAAAATATTCAAGAAATTATAATTACAGGAGATTTAAATAAAAGAATAGGAAGAAAAGAAACTGATAATATGGTAGAAGATTTCGAGAGTAGGCTATCAATGATAATGGAGAAATTGAAAAATGCGTACTAAATGTCTTCAAGCTAACAAAGGGGTTCTATAAATACAAAAAAATACTTAAATTTACACAGATCTAAGAAACCTGCAAATTAAAATCTATAATACACTACATTATACTAAATTGCAACACTACAATCATAATAAAAGACGTAAGGCTTACAAGAGGGGCCTTAGGTTGTTAATTTGCAATTCCCATGGGTTAAAACAGAAACAAAAAACAAACAAGAAAAAATTGAAAGAAGGAAAACGCACAAGGAAACAAACAAAAAGAAAAAGTTCAAAATTCACTTGTTACAAGACGAGTTAGTAAGAGATCTGTATAAAAAGTTAGATCAAAATCTTATAGAATTGAACTACAATAACATTCAAAAATATATAATCAATTAAAAAAGGCCACCAAGCAAGCAGCTCTAGAAGCCTTAGGAGAAGAAGAAAATTAGGACAAATATTGTAATAATCGGATCAGCGAGAGGACCAAAAGCAGATAAAACAGAAAAAAATACCTATAAGAGAAATGGCTAAAAACAAAACTGGATGAAGACTTACAAGAGGTGCAGAGAGAAAAACAGAGAAACGAAGAGAATAAAAAATAGAGAAAAAAAAACGAAAGATGCAAAAAGACATATGAGAACATTGAACAATATGTAGGAGGAACACGGAGTACAGAATCCTGGTACATAATAAAAACATTAAAAACAAATACAAAAGAACGACCGCATATTCAATATACATCAGAGAGACAATGGGAAGGGTACTATAGGTTATTACTAACGGAATATAGAGAGAACAGTTTCAAGAAAGAAACATAGAGAAAGTTCAAACTGAAGGTAGACAGATAGAAATAAGTAAGAAAGAAGTTAAGTAGGTCATAAAAATACTGAAAAACAACAAGCCATGAGTTGATTAAGGGCGGATCCGAATAATTACACCAAATACTGAGAAATACGATCCAGAAAGCGGCAACTGGAGAGAAGTTACCAGATGTATAGACGGAAGCGTATATAACCTCTGTCTCTAAAAAGGTAATAAGAGAAGATGCATGAACTACGGAGGTATAAGCATAATTTCCAGTGTTGGACTATTATACGGCAAAATAATAGAAAAAATATGAGATAACATACAGGGTAAAATTGGCTAAGAGCAAGCCGGGTGTACGGTTGGAGGATCTTGCATATAAATATAAATATAAATACATACATATATATATATATATATATATATATATATATATATATATATATATATATAGGTGAAAAGTACACATCTAATTAAAGCAGCACAGTATCTAACATCACCTGCAGAACAACATTTTTAAAGGTCTAAAAGCCTTCTGCAGGGATGCGTTATATTCTCAATGCTTTTTAAAATATACATGGAACAAGCTTTAAAGAAATGGAAACAGAATTCGAATAAATGGGTGTCTCAGTAAGTTTCGAGGATGACCAGGTGGTTATAGCGCAAGATGAGGAAGACCTAAGTTATATAATTAGAAAACTTACAGAGAAATACTTAAAAGCAGTATTGGAAATGAAGCTAGAAAAGGCGGAATACTTAACAACAACCGAAGGAATGATAGGGAATCTAAAAATAAAAACGGTATTAATTAAGGTAACGAACAAATTTATATACAATGGTACATCAAAGGAAGTAATAAAGGCCAGACTGGAACAAACAAGAAATTGTATAAGACAGCTATGGGACAAACACATTATCAAAAACAACAAAAAAAAAGAAAATATAAGTCAGTGATAGAAAGCATTTTGGCATACGCACAGTGGGATACATATTCGGTAAATGTGGATAAAATTATTTAAGAACTCTAGCACATCACAATATGTTTTAATTGATCAAAATTAAAATAATTTGAACAATAAACAGAATAATTGTCATAAATATTGCCTTAACATTAACTTAAACACTATCGTCACTGTCGCTAGTGGTTTTACTAACGCTTTCTTCTCCCGGAGATAATTTTCATTTCATCTGGGGGTGCTAATAAGATTACCACATCTGAATCTATTGTTCTTCTGTTTTTTTTTTGGAGCAGTGTTCTCATTGCGGTTTTTAATGGATCCGATGAAACGAGCAACATGGTGAAAAGATCAACATTCGTAAATTGTCTGGAGGATTTTCTGGTGCGTCCTCGGCGATATGCCTTAAGGTCCTTGTTTGTAGATTCTTAAGCCTCATCGGAAAGCTGGCCCGTAGGCAAAAAGGCCGATTCAGTTATATGGCGACCATGAATTAATATTTTATGGACCGAAGCAGGCATATAATACCAGGCATATTTTTCGACGTAACGTTTTGCGGTGTCATGAGCAGATGTGCCCAAATGTTTTGACATTAATTTTAAAACCTGAAGCTAATGCCTCTAAAAAAATACCGCATCATCGAATTAGGGTTACATCGACGCCAGTACTTCTTGCAGAAACTTGATAATTCTTAAAAAACTTTCTCGTCGTGTTTCCATCGTTAACTGTTCCACTTCCTCCTGGCCTAACTTTATCCACAATTAACCCTAATTTATTTGTGATTATCGGTTGAATTTCCCTTTTACGGGTTGTGAAAGTCTTTAATTCTTCCTTACCTCTGACTTGCCATTTTT
This sequence comes from Sinelater perroti, assembly GCA_036346155.1. Taxonomy (NCBI): domain Eukaryota; kingdom Metazoa; phylum Arthropoda; class Insecta; order Coleoptera; family Elateridae; genus Sinelater; species Sinelater perroti. The sequence continues at coordinate 5,199,333 of JARFIY010000359.1, forward strand.
TTAAATTGAGTCTATATGAGATATGCAGAAAACACTCAAAGAATCTCATCAACGCATGAAGCGTTGATAATCCAAATCTGAATGTGCCTTCATCTTCATCCCTTTGAACTATAGATTCCAATTTATTCATTTGAGTTGAGTAACCGCATTGCACACTTTTCCACCTATCATTGTTAATACAGCTTCACGTGAAATTGAGAGGCTTCTGTTGCCAGCATTTCTCTAAGAAAAACGCTGATTATTACAATACTGTTCTTTGATAAATTAGTTTGTCTTACCTGTGTTACTTGTAGATTTGTTATTTCCTTATCGGTCTGCAGTATCACACAAATGAGGACGTAGATTTTGCCATACTATAATTTTGTGTTCATCTCATGTTCTGCCAAACAGTTGAATAGGCACGAGTGACGTTATAAACATATCGGAGTCATTTGTATCACCCACAAATTTTGTTTATACTTACTGTGACCTGTGCTCCCTTCGCAACCCCATTTTTAAATTAGAACAAGTGAATTGGACATATTAATAGGTACAATATGAAAAATCTCATTTTGGATTCAATTATTCTTTGTGCAGTATGGTCTAGAAGTGCTTGTAGGTCTATTTCAGCTACACATTCCGAAACAACAAGTTCTTTATTAGGATAGTATTTTTTTTCGCGAGCTTGAGCCAGTGGTATCTTGGAAATATGTTTGCATTTTTTAAATTTCGATTCAATTCTTATTTTTTCATATTGACTTTTTGTAAGTTTAGTATCAATAAACAGCGCCAAAACTTCATCATCCGTGTACACCAATGGTATATGTTGCGATTTTTCCAAGCCTCTCTTATACGTGATGCTCTTGTAGGTGTCGTATTAATAACTTCACAAATCAGTTATGCAGCATCACCTTTACAGAATGTTCGGAAACCCATTTGCGCAGCATATGCCAATTTTTATGGAGTAAATGCTTCCCGTAGAGATTTGGTTTTTCATCTTTTTGTCCGATCAAAACATCGTTCAAAAGTTGCTTAAGGTCGACCCGCATGAGATGTTGACGAGCTAGCTTCATCTCCAAAAGTCTTAGTGGGTACAAAAGGCAATAAAAACTCCTCATTTAATCAGCTATTGTTCTTTTGAACAAAGATTTTTTCAGTCCTTGTAGCAGCTTGCCACCTTTTAGTGAACGAAGTACATAGTTGACATTCAGACATTAAACGATTTTTTATAAAATTTTGAAGACGCTGGCTTTTATCTCTTGCATCCTTGCCTATTCCACTCTGCCAAATTTCAAACAAATCTTTCCGTTTCATAGTAGGTGCTGTAATATGAACATGACGCATTATAGTTTGCAACACGAATTTACGAATATTTCCTAAAATGGCAGATTTTGGCAGCTGATTTTTTCTTGGCTCATTTCTATAACCATAAAATTTTATTTTGTGCAAACATTACAACGTGACTAAGCGTGACTAATTTTGTGCGCCTACAAAAAATATACTTTTTAAAGGGCAAAGTTTATTTGATGGTACGTCAAACAAATAGATGCATAGAAAAGTTATTACTTACCCAAGATTCTACGATTCATACTGCATTTAAGTATATACACAACTTCAGTTGACACAACAATACTTTACATTTATCACAGTTAACACTATCCAGCAAACCTACTGGAAAACTTGAGAACTAACTTCATCTTCCTACCGGCAAAAGTACGACCCTTTCAGGTAAATTTATTGCAATCCCTAACAATCGTACTCTTTCTCGTTAAATATCGTCGCATTATAGTCTTCTCTGAAATTCATAATTTGCAATTTTGTCCACATTTACCGGGTATCTGTCCCACTGTGATAAGGTGCAGAAACCTGGACCATAAACAAGAAAAAAAAACTAAGATCAACGCGCCAGAAATTAATGTTGGAGAAGATGTTGTAGAGTAACACGAATGGACCGAATAGGCAATGAAGAGTTAAGAAACAGAATGGGAGTAGAAAAAAGCACAATGGACACCATAGAGGAAAAGAAACTAAAATGGTATGGACATGTAAGAATAAGAGATGACCAGTGATTGATAAATAAGGTAGCAGAATGGAGTCCTCTGAGAAGAAGAAAAAAGGGAGACCACGCAAATCGTGGAGGAACTACATAGACGCGGCGATGAAAAGTAGAGGATTAACAGATGTAGAACGGGAAGACAGGAAAGAATAGAATCTTAGGCTGAGAGAAGAAATACAGCGTCAGATTTAGAACCTCCTTTATATATGTATATACGAAATTGGCATTCAAATTTAAGGATAGTATCTGAAACTAGATTTTCTAAAAAAGCAAAAGGAATATTAGAAAAGTTTAATAAAACTTTTTAAATTTTTTCTAAATTTAGTAAATTTAGTGTACATTGCTACTATTGTGAGTATTGGTATACAAATTAAGGTAATATTAATTTCGATTATTTAATTTTTAGTTATAGAGTATTCGAATATTTAAATTATTCAAGTATTAGCTGCTAGCTTTAAACTGGTATTTTGAAAACTTTTAAAAATTAGCTTGTAGAAGGGTATAAAGCAATTGAAGAAAAATTTGATTTATGGGGGAGTATGTCAAGGAAAACAAAATATAATTAAACCAAAATTGATTTTTAAAGCTTTTATGTACCTACATAAAACACAATTTAATTCTTCTTGCTTTAGCAAGAAGCAAAAATTAGAAACAAGAAGATATATTTTACAGAATTGGGGCCATAATTCCTTGGATAGTTTCAACGTCCGTGTTTATTTAAATCTGAATTGTTTGAAAACATCCTCTAGAGCATTGATTCCCAAAGTGGTCCAGGTGGACCCCCAGGGGACCACGGAAGACTCGACGGGGGTCTACGTTGGCGTGACAAAAAAATGAGGGTTCACAATTCGTAAGCGGGGGTCCACGAAAATGTATTTGGTTTCGATAGTGAAAAACTAAAATGTTGGCTTGAGTTCACCTATAAATGTAAGCAGATAATATTTTAAGAAATTTTTTTTTAGGAAAAATCGATTCCATTCACAAACGTTAACAGATGGAGCTCCTGCCATGGCCGGGCGATGTCATGGGTTTATAAGCCATCTTAAAAGAATTATACCTGAGGTAACTGCAATTCACTGTGTCATCCACCGATAACACCTAGTAGCGAAAAATTTGAGAGCCAAATTGAACCAATCGCTTCAATTTCTGATTAATGCAGTTAACAAAATAAGAGGCAATGCATTGAATACGCGTTTATTTGCACAATTGTGCGATGAAAATGATGAAGGCTTCCAACATCTTACATACTAAAGTACGCTGGTTGTCGAAAGGTGCATGTTTAGAGTTTTAGAGTTTCTGGAAAGTAAAGATCCAGATTTAAACGAAAACCTGATCAATTTGAAAGCAGACATCGCGTATTTGACAGATTTGTTCAAAAAATTTAATGACATTAACTTACAATTACAAGGGGACAGCCTCAATGTAATAAAAACAAAGGGTGTAATTTCAGCTTTTCTTGGAAAATTGAAATGTATGAAGCAAAATATTAGTCGGGGCGAATTTTCCCAGTTTTCAAACTTGTCATAGGTAGAATGCCTTGATGAGGATATTCACACATACGTTCAACATTTAATTGCCCTGCATGATGACTTTAAAATCAGATTTGAAGATATTCTGACGATGGAAATACCACCATGGATCATAAATCCACTTGATGAAACGGAAGTGGAGAATGTGGTATTACAACAGGAGCTACTCGAGCTTAGCACTAATGAGGAACTGAAGGTGAAATTTAGAAGAGGGTATCAAACATTTTGGCTGCAGGCAGAAATACCCGAAAAATATCCTGGACCGTGGAGAATTGCGAGAAAGCTTTTGATAGCGTTTCCCTCGTCATATCTTGTCGAGAAAAGTTTTAGTGTCGTTACAAACCTTTTAACAAAAAAAAGGATCAGATTTAATATCACAGAACGGGAAGATTTGCGGTTATTCCTAACAAAACTGAAGCCAAATATTGATAATTTGCTGTCAATCCATCAAGTACATCCCTCCCACTAAAATTATGACTATTTTGTGATTGTCATTGTAGAAGTTACGTTACGTTATTAATATTTTATTTTAATTATATTACGACTGTTATTATATTGCAATGTAATATGATAACAATAATAATTAATAGTGTAATAATCACATATTTGAATAAATATAACACAAGGAAATATACTATTTTTCTATTTATTTTTACCACTCCGAATGGGGAGTTTTCTAAATAAAATATGTGCGAATTGATTGGTTTCTTGTGTTGTGGGTAGATGTCAAAGGAGTAAAATTGGATGGAATGACTTTTTTGATTGGCTAACTTTACTTTTTTGACATCCACTCACGGCACAATCAATTAATTAATTAACCATTAACTCATCCGCAACGCAAATTTCCATAGTTAGATCTAATCTTCACAATTTTTTCGAGTTTTGTGAATATGGTAGAAATGTAGCTGCAGGGGGCCCACCGGAACCAGCAAAACTTTCAAAGTGGCCTATGAGAAAAAAAAGTTTGGGAGCCTCTGCCCTAGAGTGGCGAGATCGCATTCCATATCAACGGTTAGGTCAATCGACATAAATACTATTGCTGGATGCCACGTAAGAACGATTCTGAAATTACGGTTGGGAGGACGAAAACTTAACCAAAAGTGAGCGCATTGTGCAGAATGACGTCAATAAGAGACATCGGCCCATATTTTATGTATGGCACTATGAATTCAGAAGCCGCATTCAGATCCTTGGAGATTACGTGTGGTCAGGGTACCTGGGTGTGGCAACTTTATTTTTACAAAATGGTACGGATACAGGAGTTCCTTAGCAATATCCTAAACGACTTTCTACAGAAGACCATGCATTCCACCTTCAAAAGATTTGCTTTTATTTTACTATGTAAGAACACGTGTATAATTTAGGGTTTTTTTAAATTACTATTAATAATTTTTTGACATTACAATATCCAATATTATTTTAATGATTACTTTTTTACTTATTATATTGCCTTGTATCTTGTCTTTTAATTACTTTTTCGTTTGATATACATTTAGAAAATTGTGCTGAACTGAATATCAAAACATTTATTATTAACATGTGCAATAAAGTATTGATAAAATATTTTTGAAACTTATTAAATTCATTTATGACTTGCAAATTACTTTATTATACGTTTTTTTCTTGTTAAACAGTGCATTTCTTTACATTTTAGCAATGAGTACGCACATCTTTTAGATTCTTATTGCGGAACAAATAATATAGATTTGTCATCCACGTAATTTCCATCTCGTTGCTCCACCGAGTCGCTAGGCGTTCGCTGTAATTGCTTAAAATGCTCCCCCTGGGTAATGAACGTTATTCTCGTAAGTAAAGACGGGTTATTGGATTAGATCCTGCATTGTTTTCGCTTTAGGTCTTCCCATCAATATCAACCACCGCGACAAAGGGGCACTTTTGTCCCCTTTCCGAGCAGTCAACTGTTACTAATCATGTTTTACTTTTGTGTAAGATTCTAATCACCCCCACTGATAAACTAAACGATCACTTACTCTAGGTGGCTTGAGCGGGCAGAGGTAGTTTTTCAGTTTAGTTTTTGCTTTTTATTGCTGATACTTGGATTCAGCGAGGACCCTAGAGGTCCGCACTTCTCTTCAAATTGCCCGCCTAACTGCTGCAAATTTATGTTCGAAATTTTATTTATTTCATATACGAGTGGAACTTAATTTAATAGCGCGCCATAAAACGTAAGAGCGGCTCAAAAAATATTCGTAATATAGTGCTTTGAATATAAATATACTGTTTATAGCCTTAAAATAGAATAACGGGCCTAAAGAGTATTGATACGCAAATTATGTATTGCCCTTGTAATAGAAAACGCTGTCTTAATACATTTTTTTAGAGAATAAAAGCGTATTAATGTTTCTGGGTAATTTTTAACAATTTTCTAGTTTCATTAAATTGAAAAGTATTACTGGCACTGTAAATTCGATTTCTGTTTACACTTCTTCATTTTATATCTTAGAAAAGAATTTATTTTCTAAACAGTTAGTAGCTTTTAGATGTTACAGTTAAATACAAAAAATAGTGATTAAAACTACTTTACTTCAGTAATAAAAAATATGGGGAGGAAGTGCGAAACAATAACGGGAAAAGACTTTTGGATTTCTGTTAATTGCAAAACATAATTATAACCAACACATTCTATCAACACAAGGAAATACACAAGTTCACTAGAGTACAAATAAATAGAGGGGAGAAATCAATCATAGATTATATATTAGCACAAAAAGAAGAGAAGAAAAACATATTAGATGTAAGAGTGAAAAGAAGTGCAGAAATCTATAGCGACCACTACTTGCTTATAGGAAAAATAAGACAAAATGACACGGAAATAGAAAAAACATTAAAAACAATAAAACAGCAATTTTGATTCAGGCAAAATCATTTTCCCATGTAACAATGTCACAGCTTTGTAAGTAGCACCAAGAAAAGCTTGAAAAAAATAAATAAGTGTATCTGCTTTCCTCAACTTTTGATAAGGTATGGCACAACGGGCTGTTGTATAGGTTAAAAAATAACTGTTTGATCAATTTGATTTAATCCTTCAATCCTACCTACAAGACCGATTTTTTTAAACTAAGCTTGATGTTACTCATCCAGTTACTAGCCCATTAAAGCTGAAGTGCCGCAAGCCAATGTTTTTGGGTAGTTTTTATATTTAACATTTACAGCAGATCAACTGCTATTAAATTATATATAATGAAAAATTTACTGACAAACTGCATTTATACGAAATAAGACATAACTAGGGATTAAAAACTACAGTTTCCGAAAAATGGTTAAAACTGTGGAACATCAATGTTAATCCTAACAAAAAAAGAATTGTTTGTCTACAACTCTATAAATAATTCCATACTTATGAAAAACAAACTTATCTAGATGGGCTTACTTGGAATACTTATATTAAATCTCTCAACTCAAATATAAGCTTTACATTATGCAATCAAATTACGTGCTTTCAAATATAAAGATCGACACACCACCCATAGTAATCGACTTGTATTTAATCAACTAGTAGCAAAGAGAAGATTCAAAGGAAATGGCCTGAAGACGTAACTCTGTAAATCCCAGAGAAGTCGATGGGCGGTGCCCAGCTCAAGAAAAAAATCACATACATTATTTACTAATTGCTCTGTGTTTTATTGAGTTTATTATTACAAAAACACTTAAAACAGATGTACCTTTGTATAATTATTTGATAACTTCAAATTTATTGAAAATAAAAATTTTATCATCGGAGCAAATCTGAAATGAAACACACCAGGCCAGATTTTATGAATTACATTGTTGATGATTACATTGGCTACATTTGGGAATTGAAAAATTAGTTTATTGTATCTTTAAGTAGAAAAAAATTGTTTTTTTAATAAGCATTGGGTGCAACTGAAAGGAGAGAAACTTAAAATTATACTAGTGCAGCAATTTATTCATATTTATAGTAAATATTTGACCGTTTTTTTAACTCAATCACTCTCATTACAAATATTTTTGATGACTTTTAAGCACCTGTCATAGATATTCTTCGGGTATTTCGTTTATGTACCCTTTTGTCTCGAAAACATTACACATTTTCCTCTTTTTACGGTTATCCCACTTTTTTAAAATAACAGATATTTGAAATTTTCTGACGTTAATGTTTAGGTAATTTTTTTTGCTGTTCTGCAAAAGTGGCTGTGCGTTACTTTAAAATCAGTTTCTTAAAAAATTGTTTATTTCTAATTTTTGTGTCTAGATTACTATTGGGAAAGCTTATCTGGTTATTTATTCTTGTTATATCTAGCATTCTAAATAACGCCTACATTTTCTTGATTTAATAAGAGTTTTACATATTTTATTGTTTTATGTTAACTTAATATCTCTTCTGGATTTTGGAACACATACAATAGTAGAAGTATAACATCCTACCTTTTTCTTTTCAAAAATTGTTAGTTATAAAATATTCAGTTAAAGGCAAAAAACTGCTGTAATGTAGTATTTTGTCTTATGTATTTAATACACGTTTTACAAATTAAAATGGTAAATTTAAAATCTCATCTGCACTAAGTTGCTGTCTATAGTTATATATCCCTATGCCTAGTGTATACCAAATTTTTTAATTGCAAATTTTTTAATTTATAATTTATACTTTGCAAGGTGTTGAGAATATATTGTTGGAAATTACAACGCCCTTTAAATAATATGAACCCTCTGTCTATGGCAGTATACTCCGATTCAGTACAACATAGGCAGTTTAGCATGAGAACAATGAGAACATTTCTATAAAAGGTGCTAGTTTATCGATTTCTTCTTTGTGTCCTGTCTGTCATGTTATTAAATCGGAGTCAACGTAACACAAGCTGAAAACTTTTTAACATCATCGTCGAAAGAATTTCTACTCCTTGACTGTTTCAATCTCATAAATCTAAAAATTTAAGGCCTAGCTCGGCAAACATTCTGTTTTGCTTTGTTGTTGTTGTTTTGTTGCTTTGATTTTCGTTTCATGTATATTTCAGATACTTACGTTTAAGCATCTGAATTTATAATGACCCATCGTAATATTAAAATCTATAAATTCTTTTAGAACTTTCTAGTTCTAGAAAAGCACGTAGTTAGACTATATTGTCGCGTTCTAATACTTCGTATGTTTATATAAACAATTTGCCTTGTTTTACATAATATTTGACATGGAAGCCGCTACATAAAAAACCAAGACCTCGCTTTAACTTTTACAGTAATTTGATACATCCGATTCTGTGTCAGTGGAAACTACTTGCAATAGTTTCTACAAAGAAGCTTTCTCAACCAAGCAGTTTTAGCACTAAAAACATTCTCTTCTTTAAGTGGCTAGACTTAACGGTCTTAGAGTGTTTTCTACACCTTGCACGATTGTTTGAGGATTAATGTAAATTGGGAAACAGAACCTGGTTATCCAGCTTCGCTAATTCTTTAGTTTGTTTGTGTTTTGCTGGCTTATGAAGAAACCACTGTATCGATAATGCTATGAGCACTCTTCTAATAACACTTCTCTAATTTACGGATAACAAAGATAAACATAAGCAAAACACTTAAACCATGGTTCTATTTAAGCGCCTACAAACAATATATTACCAGTGCGTATTTATACGAAACTATCAAACTTTCAGGTTACCAAAACATTTGGCAAAAATTTACGTTGATAAGAAAGATAAGAATTTATCTTAATTTGAATCACATAAAAAATTATTGAAATAACCGACATATTTAGAATACGAAGAATTTATTTTGTTAAGTTTTTTTTATCAAAAGCTATGGGATTCATTTAAGTAGTATTTTCTTAATTACTAACAATGGTACTCTAGCAGCAACGTGGTAGAGGGTTTTTTTTTTATCTAAAAAAGGACGGCACTAAACGTATTAACTGCATACTGTGTCATTTATCACCAACATTAATTGCCAAAAATATGAATAAATATTATTAGATTATTGTCTTATGTCATTAACAAAATTTATTGAATGATAGGTTATTTTGCAACTTTTATATTGAAAACGATGAAGAACTTTTTCCTAGTTTGCTTCATACGTACAAGTTTGTTTCAATTAGTGCTAGCGATTCTAGAAAATATAGGTGGTTCGTTACAAGCCAAATTGGTTGATTTAAAAAATGGCAGTTTATTTGAGAGACAATATAGTAAATTTAACAATACAGCTCACAATAAATATTGCTATTTTCACGTTTGTGACAAAACTTATGTACAAAAGTTAGGATAAAGAGGGTTCGATCTCTTGATCTTAGAAAAACATGATAAAAACCTGCTATCAGCAGTTTTAAGTCCAAAAACAAATTCAAAATATATTTTTTCTAATAAAAGAATAGGCTAAATAAGTATGAAAACATCCTATTTAGAATAACACTTGATGTTTTTGTTCATGGAAGTTAGTTTGAACAGACGTATGCGCTAAACCTGTTAAAGCTGTCGCTGCGACCACGATTACAGGTCTGCAAATTAAGTCAGATCTATACAATTGTCATTACGTGTTTATTATTTCAGTGGAAGTATCGTTGCGCGTATGTAAGGTTTTATTATTTGTATTCCTCCATGAGCGTGCTCCCATCGGCGCCCCGTTTCTTGGATATGCGGTATGTCTAGAACCATGGCTATAAGGGTAACGATTATTATAATAATTAATTAGTAAGGTCTATAATTAAAACTTTGGTAATCTTTAATTTTGTTTGCTGAATATGAAGAAACATTAAACTTTACAAAATTTGATAATAAAAAGAAAACCTTTTTGAAAATATATAAAGGAAATAGAATTTTGAGAAATATACCTACATATATTTTGAGCAACTTAGTTCAAGAGTTGAACCGTGTCGCATTGAAAAAAATTTCGACGTTTTGGCATCGGTGCCATTTTCAAGAGTTTAGCTCTTCACTTAGGGTCTCAATCTGCCTTAAGTAGAAAAAAATTGTTTTTTTAATAAGCATTGGGTGCAACTGAAAGGAGAGAAACTTAAAATCATACTAGTGCAGAAATTTATTCATAGTTATAGTAAATATTTGACCGTTTTTTTAACTCAATCACTCTCATTACAAATATTTTTGATGACTTTTAAGCACCTGTCAGATATCTTATTTCGTTTATGTACCTTTGTCTCGGAAACATTACCATTTTCCTTTTTACGGTTATCACTTTTTAAAATAACAGATATTTGAAATTTAAAATCTCATCTAAGTTGCTGTCTATAGTTAATATCCCTATGCCTAGTGTATACCAAATTTTTAGTCAAATTTTTTAATTTATAATTTATACTTTGCAAGGTGTTGAGAATATATTGTTGGAAATTACATGATTAAATAATGGAATCGTCTGTTAGGCAGTACATTCCGATTCATACAACATAGGCAGTTTAGTGAACAATGAGAACATTTCTATAAAAGGTGCTAGTTGATCGATTTCTCTTGTTCTGTCTGTCATGTTATTAAATCAGTCAACGTAACAAGCCGAAAACTTTTAACATCATCGTCGAAAGAATTTCACTCTTGACTGTTTCAATTAAATTTAAAAATTTAAAGCCTAGCTCGGCAAACATTCTGTTTTGCTTTGTTGTTGTTTTGTTGCTTTGATTTTCGTTTCATGTATTTTTCAGATACTTACGTTTAAGCATTTGAATTTATAATGACCCATCGTAATATTAAAATCTATAAATTCTTTTAGAGCCTTTTAGTTCTAGAAAAGCACGTAATTAGACTACATTGTCGCGTTCTAATACTTGGTATGTTTATATAAACAATTTGCCTTGTTCTACATAATATTTGACATGGAAGCCGCTATATAAAAAACCAAGACCTCGCTTTCAAAATCTGCATTGTCCGTTTTCGATTCACTAAGATGTTTTAACTTTTACAGTAATTTGATACATCCGATTCTGTGTCAGTGGAAACTACTTGCAATAGTTTCTACAAAGAAGCTTTCTCAACCAAGCAGTTTTAGCACTAAAAACTTTCTCTTCTTTAAGTGGCTAGACTTAACGGTCTTAGAGTGTTTTCTACACCTTACACGATTGTTTGAGGATTAATGTAAATTGGGAAACAGAACCTGATTATCCAGCTTCGCTAATTCTTTAGTTTGTTTGTGTTTTGCTGGCTTATGAAGAAACCACTGTATCGATAATGCTATGAGCACTCTTCTAATAACACTTCTCTAATTTACGGATATCAAAGATAAACATAAGCAAAACACTTAAACTATGGTTCTACTTAAGCGCCTACAAAAAATATATTATTAGTGCGCCCCATTTGTCCAAAAGAATATTTATACGAAACTATCAAACTTTCAGGTTACCAAAACATTTGGCAAAAATTTATGTTGATAAGAAAGATAAGAATTTATCTTAATTTCAATTACATAAAAAAATTATTGAAATAACCGACATACTTAGAATACAAAGAACTTATTTTGTTAAGTTTTTTTTATCAAAAGCTATGGGATTCTTTAAAGTAGTATTTTCTCAATTACTAACACTTCTTTTTCTTCGCTCTTATCTTTGTGCCTTCCAGCATCGTATTTATACGTCCAAGGCCTTAACCTATTTCTACCATTCTTTTCTGTCCTTTGTTAAACTATTCATTTCGTTTACTGTCTTTCCTCTTGCCATTCCCGTAACTATAATTTGACTTATCCATTTTGTCCGGGGTCTTCCCTTTCTTCTTTTCTTCACACTTCTTGCTTCGAACACTTTTCTGCATATTCTTTCTGGTTTTATTCGTTGTATATGACCGTACTAAGTTAAATGTCTCTTTTTGATTTTCTTTAGTATTGGTTCCTGTTGTAAAGTTTCTTATTTTCTCACTCCGTACTCTATCAAACTTTGTTTTATCTGCTATCCTTCTTAAGTGTTTCATTTATATGGCCGTTATTATAATACTCTTATGTTTAGTTTGCATTGTCCAATTTTCACTGGCGTATTATGCACAATTAATTTCATTTTTATTCCTGTTTTTCCACATAGTAGATTCTATTCCCTCTCCTCATTCTGCTTCTCGGTTTTGCTTCTATTCTGCCATTCTCTGTTGTTATAGTTCCCAAATACTCCAATATTAAAACTCCTTCTATATTACTTCCAGGACAAAACACAAAAATGGCAACAGATTAAAAATACCAACATTCTCTTTCTTCATAGAACTAGAACACTTCTTCTTCTTCTTTGTCCATCCCTTATACTCTAAGGTGTCGGGTCCTCTATCCATTTTCGAAATCTCTTCCTGTCCCTAGCGATTTGTTTAGCTTCTGCCATGCTTTTCCCCTCCTTTCCACTTCCTTCCTGATAGTTTCCATCCATGTTTGCCTTGGCCTTCCTCTTCCTCTTTTTCCTCCTCTTCTTGCCTCTAATACCCTTCTTGGCACCCTTTCTTCGCCCATTCGTGTCACGTGCCCAAACCACATTAGTTGTCTTTTCTGTAGTGTTTCCACTAGCGGTTCTAGGTCTAACTCCTCTCTTCTGGTGATGTTCCTCACTCTGTTCCCTCTTTGTTCTTCCGACTATACGTCGCAGGTACTTCATTTCCGCAGCCGTTAATTTACTTTTGCTCTTGTCTTGTAGCGGTATGCTTTCTATTCCGTATGTTAATGTAGGTAAGTATATTGTTTTATACAGGTGGAGCTTAGTCTCTTTGCTCAGCTCTTTCTTGTTGATTAATGTTGAGTTGATCTGATAGTATACTCTAGTCGCCTTGGAGGTCCAGTTCCTTAATTCATCTGTTACTGTTCCGTCTTGGCTTATTATTACTCCAAGGTACTCATAGCTCTCCACTTGTTCCAATTGCTCTTCTTCACATCTTACGTTCAGGTTTTTTTGTTCTTCATCTGTGTTCTTACTTATTCTCATTATTTTGCTTTTCTTCGCATTTATTGTCATTCCTTTTATTTTAATTTCGTTGTTCCAATTATTTAGTGCTTGTTGTAGTTTCCTTTGGCTATCGGCTATGAGTAGTATATCATCTGCGAAAACGAGGCTTTGTATATTAATTGCCCTCATGTTCCAGTGTCCTAGTTTAGTGTTCAGGTTTGGGTTCCTGCTGTTCTTAACTATTTCATTCATCATGATAATGAATAGTAGTGGACTGAGGGAGTCTCCCTGTTTTATCCCCCTCTCCATCAAGAATTTCCCCGATTCTTGTCCTTGTATTCTTACTATTCCTTTCGTTCTTCCGTATAGTCGTTTTGTGGCTTCTACAAGTTTTCTCGGGACGTCAATTCTTTCCATTGAATTCCACAGGGTTGTTCTTGGTATCGTGTCGCAGGCTGCTAGGAGGTCTATGAATGCCAGGTGTAGCTCTTTGTTTCCTTCAAGTGTCTTTTCTATTACTGTGCGAAGCGTAAATATGTGGTCTTGAGTCTGTCTGCCTTTTCTGTATGCAGCTTGTTCCTCTAATAGCTCGTCTTCTATGTGATGCCTTATCTTTTTTTCTAGTATCCTGGTGTAGATCTTTTGTACGCAGGATGCCAGTCATATTGCTCTGTAGTTTCCACAGTCGTTTTTGTTACCTTTTTTGTGGATTGGTACTATTATGTTTTCTTCCCAATCCGTCGGTATTCCTTCTCCTTCGTATACTTGCTGGCATATCTTGTGTGTCCATTTATTTATACACTCCCCTCCGTACTTGATTAGTTCAGGGCTTATTTCGTCTTTTCCTGCAGATTTTCCTACATTCATGTGTGCTATTGCTTCTTCTGTTTCTTCCAAAGTTATTGTTTCGTTTTCTGTCTCTTCTTGTTCTTCTTGTCCTACTCTGATGGGGTTGTATTGTTCTTGTATGTTTGGTGCTTTGAATTTTGTGCTGTAATGTCTCTTCCATGTTTCTAATATTTGTGGCAGTTCTGTAACGACTTCTCCTTCTTCGTTCCTAATGCTCCACACCTTTTATTTGTGCATTCCCTTTAGGCCTTTAACTGTTTTCCAGTGGTCCATTTTTTTGTTTTTGTTGTCTTTGAATTTCTGTTCTATCTCTCTACCAAACTCTTCCCAAGCTTCCTCTTTGGCCCTCTTCACTACCTCTTTTACCTCATTTCTCCTTGTTATATAATGTTGCCTGTCTTCTTCTCTCTTGGTCTGTAGGTATCTCTTCCAAGTTGTTTTTTTTCCATTACTATCCTTTTTACTTCCTCATTCCACCATTTCGTGCGTTGGTATCGAGGTGATATTTTGCTTTTCCCACAGATTGTTGTTGCTGTCTCAAGTATTACTTCCTTAAGTCTTGTCCATCTCTCTTCCACGTTCCATTCTACCTCCTGATGGTGCTCTTGTTGTTCGTGTTCTAGTAGTCTGCGCTCTACTTCTTGTGCGTATTCTGTTTTTTTCTCGGGCTTTCTTAGTTCAGTTATTTTTATTTTCTCGTAGCCTTTCTTCGCTACTTCCTTTCTTACATAGAATCTCGTGTCCGCTATTACTAGTTTGTGATTTGAGTGGATTTCTGCCCCTCGGATGACCTTCACGTCTAATACTGCGTACTTTCCTCCCTTTGTGTATGTGAAGTAGTCTATTTCACTTTTGGTCTCTCTGTTTTCTGCAATGAAAGTTATTTTATGTACTAGTTTGTGATTGAAGAAACTATTTCCTATTAGCATTTCGTTACTTATGCAGAAGTCAATCATCCTATTGCCATTGTCGTTTAACACTCTGTCTGTACAGTATCTTCCTAGAACTCCATGTCCTTTGTCTGGGTTCTTTCCCACTCTGGCGTTCCAGTCTCCAAGTATAAATGTGTGTCTGCTTCTGTCTCTAGCTTTGTCGAGCACTTGTTGTAGGCTTGTGCAGAACTCTTCTTTTTCCAATATGTTGTCATTTTCTGTTGGTGCATAAATCTGTATGAATGTAGTTCTCTCTTCTAGCTTGACATCTATTGTCATTATTCTTGAACTGATACCTTCCCATCCTATCACCTTTCCGGCTAGGTCTTCGCTAATTATCACTCCTACTCCCTCCTTTGCTCTTATTCCTAACTGAACTCCAGAGTAGAACAATTTGTATCCTTTTTCGAGTGTTTGTTCTTTGATTCCTTTCTTTTTGATTTCTGAAAGTCCTAGGATTTTAACTTTATATCTCTCCATTTCTTCAACTAACTCTACCTCTTTCCCATTTAGTCGTGTTACGTTCCATATTCCAATTCTTGTCCTTTGTGCACGCTTAGGTCGTTTTCCATCTTTCCGTCCATGTCCGAGGCTTTCTGTGTTTCTCTGAATCTGTATACCCCCCAATGCTGGGTCGTCAGAGCCCCGTTCGTTTTCTAGCAGAGGGTACCACGTGCAGGTGGGGTTGACATTTGGGTGACTGGATTTTGGCGCCACCCTTTACCCTCCAGAACTAGAACACATAATAGAATATATATATATATATATATATATATATATATATATATATATATATATATATATATATATAATTATTATCGGAGACGCATTACACTAAGAGCAGTTTTCATAAATTTCCCAAATATACCTATTACGACACGTAACACCGAGGCAACTAAATCATTATTAAAAATGCAATAAAGCATCAGATAAACAAAAATGATGAACAAGATTACCAACAAGCAACTAGCATAATCGTCTACGACTGTATTGGAAAAATTACAATAGCAGCCATTTACTGCCACCAAAGTGCACAATAAAAAAGCAGCAATATACTAAATTTTGTAATATCCTTGGAAATAGGGGCGATTATAATACTAACTACTTTTTGTAAGGTTCCAAGTCTTATACTTCTAATTAAAAAGGTTTCTACCTGTACATATCAATGCAAGAAATGATCTCCCACCACTATTAATATAAGGGCTAACATATTAGTCTACAAACCGAAGAAAGAAACCTGATATAATAGATTTGTGGAAGAAAAAGAGTGGCCGATATCTACCTGAATATTATATCGTGTCATCCGACCATTCACCAATAACCGCGGTTTTAAATTCTCAAGTTTTACAAAATAAAAGGCGCATTCTCTACGTAATAAAGAAATAAACTGGGACATGTTTAGAGAATTACTACTAGAGGATTCCAAAGATAATTTAGTTTTAAAAACAAGAGTTACAAATTTGCATGGAAAGTAACACCAGATAATAAAACAGGTGGTAAACAAATCGACTGCTCGAAACATGATAAAGCAAATATTTTAAAAGAAAAATTTAGAAAATAATAACAAGTTACCTGTTCTTCATTAGATAAAAATATATTAAACAAAAATATTTAAAAAATGGTGCGTGACGACCGGACTACGATTCCCACGCGGGGTATTGGATTCTTACCATTATTATAAAAGAATTAAAGAAACTATTAAAGTAAAAACAATTATCTTTAGCGTCTCACAAGAAAGCATACTAGGATCATTATTATACCTGTTATTTAATGTAAATTTTCTAATATCAAGAAAAAGGTCAAGAAAGTTATTGCTACATATGTAAAGAACACAATGGTGTCTCACAAAGCTCTAAGGACGACTTCCACAATTTTTTTGATAACAAAGTTAATTTTGCTTTTCTGTAGCTTATCCTTTTTAGCTAATCGACAATCTCAAAAATGTATTTTATTACATTTTAATAATCTTAGGACGACACAATTTTAAGTTATTTTTGTTCTAATGGCCCGCTATGCCTTTATAAGAGGCTAAATCCAAATATCAATGTTCTATGTATGTTTATGTTTTAAAAATAAAGAGTAGCAAGCTAATACCATTACAAAAGATAAAGTTAATGCAGAAACGTCTTTAGCAGCTTTTCCATTTTTATTATTAAATCTGGTGCTCTTGAGTTAATCCCGCCAGACGAGCGTTTGGACAAAAAGTAATAATAATAACCCTCTAAAAGCCGCCGTTATAGTGTTGTGTGCAGGCATTAGTGCAGTTTCATTAAATTAATAATTTACGTATGCAACATATAATACCCATAATATCCATGTGGGAATATGGTAGTGCTCGGCGGCACATGGCTTTAATCTAACGGAAGAGGGTGAGTGGTGACTCATTGACACGCTATCGAAATGAGATATTTATTTGATTGCAAAGGTTTTACATGATAGTAAATTAGTTTTTACTCATGTTTTATTATTATTTTATTATATTTGCGCAATCGAAAAATAATAAAAGGCATTTTTTATATTTTGGTATATATTTTTTAAATAATTCAATTCATTCGTATAAGTAAAAATCTATAATTGTAATTACCTCTTACGTTCAATTTTGCAACATGAAACATGCTAATAGCAGCAACACGTAAGTTAAATCATAAAGACAATTTTTACTTCTCTCAAACAATAAGACAGCATATAAAATCCTCTAGCCGCCTGTTCCCTCTAAAAAATAAATAAAAGGGACAACCAAAATTAAAGTAGAATCCGCATTTGCGATCAAAATTCAAGAAAACCAGCGCAAGTGGCCTAAAAATAGTCTCTCCTATTTTAAAAATATATACACAGTTGAGAAATCCATCAGAAATATCTTATAATACGCACAGATCCCCTAGCCGCCGGTTCCCGGAAAAAACAAAAGGGACAGTCAAATTTGACGTAGAATCCCAATCCGCAATCAGAAATTCAGGAAAACCCGTGCAAGTGACCTTAAAATAGCCCCCTTCACATTTATATGCCAGTGGCTACATTTAAGTGAGGGAGAAGGCAGTGCTTGCATTTTTTACAAGGCACACCTCTCAAAAGCTTTACCATCTTATTATAGAAGAATATTTTAACAAGACCGCGAAGCGGCCTTTACGTTACAATCTGGTTAACTATGATATTAGATAGCAATAAAAAAATTGTTACAAACTTTACAGTAAACATTACATAAAAATCTGGTGTGAACATCACACGACTTTCCTTATCCTATTATTATATATTATACCGGATCCATCGTCTCGGCCCTGCGCTGTTCTCGTCTCGGAACTTGTTATTTTAATAAAAAAAGGACGAGGCGCGAGTCCAACACTCAAAGGCTGATTAAAATAAACAGTACAAGACAATAATTGACTCGTACTTAATATTTTGCTACGTCACTAAAGGTAACCGTGCGAGCTCGGCCGCACGGCCTTCTCCATTATTGCCTGCGTGCTCGCTCCTAGCGGCCAAGCGCCCCCCCCCCCCCCGTCCTTCCGCAGTCGGCCAGGAAGCTCTCCAAACGCGCTGTGATTGGTCCGTTTAATTAATTTTTAATCGGATATAACTTATTTATTTGACCTCAGATCAAAAAATTGCATTGTAATTTTTTGTTAGTCTCGGTCTTATCTATCCGGTAATATAAATTTCCCGAACATTTTATGAACACCCAGTATATTAAAAATCCTGAGCTTCAATTTTTTTTTCAATTCCTATTTTACCAAATTTTATTTTAAATTCATGTTTATCTCGCGATAACAAATCATTTTTATTCTCATAAATTTTTTGTATCTTCAACCGTTTAGATTCGCGACCGCTTTACAATCGATTTTGCGACCTTGTGACCAAACGACTATGCCGATTTTTACCAAAAGCTTCGCACTGCGTCCACTACCTACAAGTAACTTGCATACCAAATTTCAAGTCTCTAGCTTTTACTGTTCTCGAGATATCCTGTTTACTGACAGACCGACACACACACACACGCGCGCGCGCGCGCGCACGCACATACACACACACACACACATACGAACCAATGGCTCAAACCAATTTTTTTGGTGTCCTGAGGCTATATTTCGTCCAAAAATGTGAAAAACTGGGTAGGTCAAATTTCCGCCGATTGCATTACTTTCCTTATTATAGGATAAGGAAAGTAAAAATAGACATTTATTGTAAAAATGTGTCCAATTTCAAAAGAAACCTATGAAGAGAAAAAGAGGTTTTAATTTCATCTCAGTCATAGTAGAAAAAGAGTGAATTATAACACAGGCCAACAGCTGTTTTGGTGCTGATTTTATATGAATTTTGATGCCCTGAATTTAAATATGGCATTAGTTTTTATCTATCAGCTCAAATTTCTAAGATACAGCATTTTAGTAAAATATACGTTACACTATTTTAAGTTAAATCTATGGATGAAATAAAAAATACTAAATACGGAATTTTTATTATTATATTATACAAATATATAATTATATACTATATTATATATAATAATATACAAAGAGAGGATAAAAAGTCATCGATGAAATCAACTATAGTCACTGAATACTTCGGAAGCTTCTTTTCCGTGACATTTTTAAATGTATTTTCCGACAACTGCAACAAATAAAGTCTAGGTTTTTCGCTCAGCCTCATCCATCGAATTTACGAAGGCATAATCCTTAATGAGTTCTTTTACTTGTTGGTCGTCAATATTTCTGCTTTTTTTCGTATTAAACTGAGGCGTTTTCTTCCCTGTATATGCAAAACCTGATCCGCTCTTAATAAGAGTCTTTACGAACTGCTTCATAAGGCCCAAGTTGATATGCAGTGGAGAAAAGGTAATTTTCTTGTTTAACTAAGGGGTCGTTAATGACATTCTTTCCCCAACTATGCTTTATCTCTTAGGCCATTCTTTTCTAATTAAGTGGTGCGTTTTGTCTCTGCTATTGAAAATATTCCAGAAGACCTATTTTCCAGGAGTTCTCTAATGTCATTTTCCCTTGTACGGTAAAAGGTTATTTTGGTTCCTTGTTCCAGTAAATATTTGTCTTGCAATCTGGAAGCAATAATTCAGAATCTTCTTTTGACAGGTTGAGATCCCTGGTGAGGTCATTCAGCTCATCCTGGTTGAAACGTTGTGGAATTAATAACATCCCTTCATAATCACTGTCACCTGGTGAAACGTTGGGAGTAGCACTTCCTCTGAGTGAGAAACCGGGTGTCTTGCAGACGGTTGTTTTGATTGATTCTAATAATATTTACTAGGCAGAAATAACAGTCATCGAAGTAGTTTCCGGTAGTCCACTGTCGTAAATATTCTGTGCAAGTTTTACAGACCTGATGCCCGGGTTTTATCCTGATCACCAAGCCTGACACCAAAGTATCCAAGACAAGCTCTGTTTACAAAGTCACTAACAGTTTTTCTGTTTTTATTTTAACGTGTATTCTCCGCATATGTACCAAAACACATCAGGATAATTCACACAACTTCTTCTACTTGAACTCACTTTATTTCTATTCAACAACACAAATACAACTATCTATAACACAGTATGTTTTAGGTGAACTTTATAACTCTTTCCGAAACACAAATATCACGCGAGACCAACTTCGATTTACTGCATGAGCGACAACTCAACAAATTAACCTCAAGTCGATCGAAGCGTCGAATGTCACTTAGTTATAGTATGCTTACTCCATCTGGCCGGCAGACTGACATAGGGCAAATATACAGGAACCAATCCTTCTATATGTGATTTAGAATTGCACAAAATAGAGTTAGAACTGCACTTTTCGTGAAGAACTGCACG
Organism: Sinelater perroti; assembly: GCA_036346155.1. Classification (NCBI taxonomy): domain Eukaryota; kingdom Metazoa; phylum Arthropoda; class Insecta; order Coleoptera; family Elateridae; genus Sinelater; species Sinelater perroti. Next base: position 5,220,287 of record JARFIY010000359.1, read on the forward strand.
TTAAAAAAACACTGATCTAAAAAAGTAGAGTTAATAGAAAAAACTGACTTTATATTTGGATTTAGCGACTAAAATATAGCTAAAACCATTTCCAAAATCCTAGGCACCAAATTTTTTTTCTTGTAGGCCTGTGTAATTAGTCGGATTGCATTAGAAAATAGTTCTTTTAGATAAAACTTCGAGTTGATAATCTAAAAGTCAAATGACTGAAAGAGTCTTTTTATTTTAAAGTTTCCTTGTCGGTTTTATTGTTCGTACTAATTGTTTATAATTAAATCATAATTTCCATATAAAGATGCAATTTCTTAGTAACAAACTTAAAGCTGACTTTAATATTATAACAAAAAAGGTATTACAGTTTTTGGTATTTTTATTGTATCTTTATTGTTTCCATTTTATTGTAATTTGTAAACCCATCAAATGATTATAAACGTTTACTAAAATTGTTTTTCTGGCTGTTCTCCATTTATTTTGTATATTACAAGATTTATTTATTTACTTATATTTTTTAAGATGTTTATCTAAGTTTTATATCACTTTCAAAAAAGAAATGCTTACATTCTAACGAAAAGTTTTATTAATCGATTATATAACCACCATCCATTTTCTACAGTTATGTTCTCTTGTTTAACGACTTTGCAGATTTTATCTTCGTAGAAACTGTTACTTTTAAAAAATTGCTTATACCGAAACAAAATTCTAATATTGAAACTATCCTGTAGGTGCCAAGGCAAGTCAAAATTTAAATGGCCAAAATTTGGGAACTATGGCAAGTACTGAAAGATTTTATTTTATTCAGTTTATGGCGTCGCTCCTGGATTGGCGTTGTCGTAATAGAGGATGGCGACTTGATTGGATCCGACATTTTTTTAATTATAAACGATATTATTTTATAGTATTTGTTTGCAGCTTCGTTTCCGTTGTGCATGTTATATAAAAATACTCCTTTTTACGACGTCTAAACAAAAATATGGCTGCAAAGAGGCGATCTAACTTTTTAAATTAATCTCTTGAATGCGGAACCTACTTAACAAGATATAAAGCAAATAAAAGTTTCTTTAAATAGAAAAAAAGTAAATGGATTGCTAATAATTAGTAATTTTCTAATTGTAATCTTCGAACTATTTTTTACTAAAACAGGTATATTGTCATCAACGAAAAAAAGCCGTTGGGAGTAGAGTTGATTGTGCAGGTTTAAATAATCAATCATAACTTTGCTAAAATACCCGTGTATTGTTCTCGGAGCAAGTAAGCGCTTAGATTATTTTTATGGCAATTTAAAGAAAATTCTAATAATATGTAATAATCCCCGTGTAGCTTTCCGTCTATTTTGATAAATTGCCCTCTCGAACAAATCGACTTATCACAACGGTGTCTAATACTACATTGAATTATGATGCCATAACTTGGCCGTCAATATGTAGAGTGACCACAGATTGAACATTAGCATCGCCATAGACAATGTTTTTGCTATCATCTGTTATGACAAAATCTACTTCTGATAATATGTTGTCTTTTATGTGTACTAGGATAATCTTAAATTAAATTTCTAGTGGGAAACGCATTATTAGATAAACAAACGAAAGTGTCTTTCATTTAGTACCAAAAACAGTACTCTTTGATTTGAATTTTAGTTGTACTATTATTTGTTCTGCAATAATCCAGGACAACTTGTGACTGTTAATATCGAAATATATTCTTAAAGCAAGTAATAATTCTTGATTATAATTAGAAGGCATGGTTTAAAGGAAATGCTATCGTATTACATGCAAAACAGTGGACTAATTAAAGCAGAAGTTTCATCACATTCAAAATTAAAAAATAAGGGTGTATAATTTACGCCAGTTATTTTACTTAAGTTTAAAGATAAATCATCCTTTTGAAAGCCCACTAAGATAGTTTAATATGCTATAGTAGGAATAGATGTAATTTAAAAATATTTATGATATAATAATAATTAAATAAACAGTCAGGATGATTATTCTATAATCTATGACTAAGAAGTATTTGCATATATTACAGGAGATTCGTTATATATTTTTTTAACAAAAAACATTTAAATTGAAAAAGGAAAGTGGAATATTTTTAGTGAATTTAACAAAAGTTATTAATGATAAAAGAATAATTTCGTTTTCAAAAATTACAAATGCGTTTAGGTTAAAATGTGATAGATTAGCACGTAAAATATCTATATTTTATTTTACGAGGGCGTGCTGAAAAGTAATGCCTCCGAATTTTCTACGTGAAAACTCTTAAAGTTTTTTAAATAAAACAAACTTTATAACATTCTACATCTTCACTCTTCATGTTTACATATTTATTTCCTGACATAGTCACTCTAGCAAAGAACACATTTCTCCCAACGAGAGACTATTTTGTTGATACTATCACTGTAGAATGTTTGACTTTGATGACGGAGCCACAACTTCACCTTTGCTTGCACCGCTTTGTCACTAGCAAAGTGAACTCCTCGAAGGTGTTTTTTAAGTTTTGGAAACAGATAAAAATCGGATGGGCGAAGTCGGGACTGTATGAAGGATAGTAGATGACAGTGAACCCAAAACGTCGGATTGTTGCAGATGTCGCAACGTTCGTGTGTGGTCTCGCATTGTCATTCTGAACTCGTGCTTTCAATTTTCTGAGGGTCCCGCAGTACCTTGCAAAGTTTATGGTGGTGCTTTTAGGCATGAATTTCAAATTCACCACACTTTGAACATCCCAGAACGCTGTGAGCATGACTATGCCTTTTTTTTGACGTCTGTGATCCTTTCTGGCTGAACTCCATTGATGCTCTCTTGTTTTCGGGATCAAAATGGTGAACCCAACTTTCACCACCTGTCACAATGTTGCTAAGGAACCCATCACCCTCACGCTCAAAACGCAAAATAAATTGTCGACAGATGTTTAATCTTTTCTGTTTCATGTCAGGAGTGAGCATTTGAGGCACACAGTTTTCTGTACCGCAGTTCTTCAATAGTGGCCTGTACACGCTCCGTGATATATCACATTTACCTGAGAGCTGTGTCTGTGTTATCCAACGATTTTCTCCGATGAGTTCATCAACCTGATTCCGATGAGTCTCGTCGGTTGCCGTACGCGGTCGTCCACTCCGAGTTTTGACACAGACGTTGAGGTTAGTGCCACCGTTTCCTACATTACGAGCACAAACAACTCAACGTCGCACATTACTGATGTCTACTATCATCGCCCTACACAGCTTTAATTCGTATATGGATTTAAATTGAAGGCACGTTTTCTGCTGTTAAAAACTCGATTACAGCACGCCGTTTCTCACGCACCGACATAGTTACGTTACACGCCGCCATGCTGCACGTTACAATTCGGAGCACTCTGGCGGAACAGCGTTCCAACTTGTGTTAGCGAAGCGGGAAAGTCGACCGAGTAATATGCATAACATGTAATACCTTAACCGATATTTAGAACAAAATGAAAAGTTCGTAGGCATTACTTTTTATCACATAGTATAGTTAAATAACTTATCAATGCTTTATACACTTTGTGGCTATATTTAATACTTAGCAATAAGGAAACTTGTTCATGATTTATAAAATTTGCTCTTAACGAAAAATAATTTTTTTGAAGTTTTGAAGTATGCGAATGTTTACCGCCAACAATATTTACAATTAATAGAAGAAAATTAACAGTACTTCTGCAGACATTACAAGAAACGTGCGACATTAAGAAACATAGTTTAATTCAGCCTGGCAAATCGTTTGCCTTTTATTTTTACAAAAGGTTTCATTAGTTTTGTGAATTGTTTTATACACTACATGGCCAAAAGTATTCGGATATTCTACAGGAACTCGTGTGGCATGTATGTACTAATAAGATGTTGTGCCACGTTTAGTATTATTGACAGTCTGCACTCGTATGACTTTCCACCAACTTTCAATATATGTCTATAAAAATTGTTTTCTATTCTTCTACGATAGCTGCACTGAGTCCAGCCACTGAAAATGAAACTGAGATCTGGCTCTGTGAAAATTAGTCTAGTTTTTAACACCCATCTCTTCAAATCACGGAAGAATAAATAACCTTTGCTATGTAGATAGAACGGTTATCTTGTTGAAAGGTTTTTCTCCAAACTGCTGCGAGAAAGTTGTCAAGAATATCAAAATACATCTCGGGGTTTATCTTCCAAAATAGTCTTAAACCATCTTCTGCCACCAAACTTGATTATTAGCATAATACATTCGAATAAGCAGCGTTTTTTTTTGACATATGCCAAACATAGGTGTTTTCATTAAATTTCCAGATTGTGAAGCCAGATTAATCACTCCACAAAACATGTTTCTATTGTTTTATACATCAAATGATAGTGAACTTTGCACCATTGCATTGGCCGTACTTATGTCAGGCTTGTGAACACACAAACCGCACAACCGTAAAAATTGATGCTTTTCAACTCTCGATAAATAGTCCTCGTACTATCAGCGACGCCATACATACTTTGAATGTCATGAGTAATAGTTGTTATTGAGGAAATCCGATTTTTTACCACTAACCTCTAGAGTTGGGCGACTAAGATCATTAAGTTTATGCGACTCATCACTTCGTTCCACGAGCGTTTCACATCCCAAACTTTTCACTTTTTTCACTTTTATGATATAATTTATGGTTGTTTTAAGAACATGTAATAAAACCAATTTGTTGCCACGATAGTACGTAGTGATCATGCCACGTTCAAAATCACTCACCTCTACCGATTTACTCATTGTCTGTTTAACTTGTATGATCTACATAGATCACCACCTGCACTTTTATCTCGTTCTATGACGTTTCGGTAGGTGTAAGAGCTAAATTAATTTATCCAGAGGGTGTCTGTATACTTTTGTCTATATTGTGTATTTTATTCATGTAGTATAACGAGTTTAAATTTACGAATATTTATTTTTAAGAAATTTATCAGTTTGTTTTCACGCAACCCCATATTGAATAGGCAATTACATTTAAATACGAGTATAAAAGTCACTTTTTTTGTTTTTGGGACATTTTTACTTAACTACATTTGTACCTCTTTAGCAGCATATGACTGTTATGCGTAACTGATTAGCTTTCGCAAATAAGTGGTTTTCTAGTATTGCTTGCACATAAAACATCTGGGTGATTTTAACATCTTTATCCACAAAAAGAAGTCATAACTCTATTCGTTGGCCTGGCACTCTTTCCATTACCGATGAGACGTTTTAATGTTTTTCAATGGTTCTGACTGTTGGAAAAATGTCAGCTATTCAAATAAAATACACTTGGTCATTTTGTAGATAATATTGTTCTTACAACAAAAATTATTTTTCTGCAAAAAAAAACTTGTTTGCATCGTGGCACGCTTTTGATGTTATATCACTTTTGTTCGCTTCTGAATTTCTATTATATTATGAACTCTTCGTTACTTATACGCCAAATGTCTTAAAAGAACACCAACTAGACTGCACCTATTAATAAATTTTATACATATATTTCAGTTTAGTTCATTAACACAATACCTTAAAATGGGCGTAAACAAAAGTTAACGCTAGTAACAATAAGGTATTTAATTTTACCAATAGTGGAATATCATAGATTTTTAAAAAATACTTTTTTTATTTTATAGATTTATAAATTATTTACAATATTTAAGGTGAAAAATGAATATCAGTTCTTTATGAAACAGTTATTTTATTTAATTGATTTATTAACCTATAGTACATGAAGGAATATTTGAGGAAAGACTAAGATCAATAGTTGAGACCACACTTGAGGACAACCAAGCTGGGTTCAGACCAGGGAGAGGAACCATAGACTTAATATTCAGTGTGAAATTAACTGAAAAGACACTTGCACATAACAATAATTTATTTCTTGCTTTGTGAAGCTGCAACAAGTCTTTGATAGTGCGCCAAGAGAGAAAATATGGGAGGTCTTGAAAAAGAAATGTCAACGCAGCGTTATTGAGAGCGATTAAGAGTATCTACGAAGTTACAATAAATGTAGTAACAAATAATTGGGTATCTAAGAAGTTTATAACCAACAAAGGGGTACGACAGAGTGGTGTGTTGAGTCCTTTGCTGTTTATTACTTTGATGGATGGAATCTCAAAAAATGTGAACGGCAAATAAGTGGAGTCAGAATTCGGGCAAGACATTTGCGACCAGTTGTAATTAAAGAAATGAATTGTGTCGATAATTTAGTGATACTAGCAAACAAAGAAAATTATCTACAAAGGAATATAACAAGCTGGAATAAGGCAATAAATGAGTACGGTATGCAGATAAATATAGATAAAGTTATGATTATAAGTAAACTGAAACAAATAGCAACTATTCGCATTAATAATAGTACAATACAACAAATTGACAATTTTAAATATTTCGGATTGATAATTAACGCACAGGGACACTTAGAACATGAAATTAATGCAAACATAAAATCAGAAAATGAACTCTACTATGCTCTGAACGATTGAAAATGTTAGTGAATACATATACTTAGGACAAACACTCAGGATTGACCGTGACAGCCAAATAACAGAAATCAAAAGAAGATCTCGATTAGCATGGATAGCCTATGGTAAACTTAGTTTTATTTTGAACTCCAAAATATTGCCTAACATCTTAAGACGAAAGTTTTGATAAATGCATCTTACCTGTAATGACTACAGAAAACTGGACCCTAAAAAACCCATTTGACAAATTAACAACCACTCAAGAGATAGAACGAAAATGCTAGGCATATCACTATGTGACAGAAAACTAATGCATGGATTAGGAGAAAAAAAGTGACAAATGTTATTGAAGCAATAGCAAATCTGAAATGGAGTTGGGCCGGACACCTTGCCAGAACACAAGAAACTAGATGGACAAAACAATGCTTCAGTGAAGGCCTAATATAGAAGAAACAGAGAGACACCAATAGATGGTACAACGATATAAAAAGTGGCCGGATTGAAATGGATACAGGAAGCTCAAAATAGGACCAGTGGAAGTCAATGAAGGAGGCCTTCGTCCAGTTATGGACCGAAACGGGCTAAGAAGAAGAAGAAGATGCTCTCAACAAAACGTTTATTAGAAAAAAGGAAGTCAGCATAGAAACTAAAGTTAAAATATTTAATAGTGAGTCTACGCCTGTCATAACTTTTGGTTATGGGACAGAGCTAAGAATAGGTTACGGGCCAGTGAGACAGAATTAGCAAGGACACAATTTGTGGGTGGTTTAAAGTAAACTCACTGGTAAATAAAATTAAAAATGGACAGTTAATGTGGTGGGGTCATTCACCAGAATGGATGAAAATAGGACAGCGAAGAAAATATGTGAAATGGGTGTAGACAACAAAAAAATGGGGAGTTCAAGGAGAACTTGTAGGCATTGGGCAAAATACTATAGGAAAAGGACCTAAACTAAACTAAGCTGATACCTTAGCGAGGGACAGAAGTAGGTGGAGAATAGTAGTACACCATCACACCTCTACACCGTAAGGTAGAAGAGGACCGATTGTGCTATTAAGCTTTTCTTGCGACTTTTAAAGTATTACATTAAAATGTTACGGTATGTAATTTATTTTGTGATTATAAGTGGCAAATGTCATTAACGGTTATATAATATTTTGAAACTGTTTACGTAGCTGCACAAATACAACATCAAACAACCAGGAACTTTTTTTACCAGTCGAGCTTAGTGACTCTGCTTAGTCAGTAACACTGTTGGCTCCAAAGTACCAGCTATTACAGAATATCATAGGTTTTATAACAAGATCTAAATTAAACTTTTAGGTTTACATTGCGCGCTCTTTGCAGTCTGTGAACGTACGACGTTTGCATTTTTATAACTAGTGTTTAAACCGATGGCAAAGTTATCATGACGTCTTATACTTTTTTCTATGAAAACAGGCGAACAGTTACAAGTACGCAAAGGAAATCCGATCATATGCCAAGTAAGCATGCAAAAGTTTGAAACAAATGGTATGCTTATTGACAAAACAAGAGTTCGCTATCAACACAACAATCTATCAGATGACAATATATTGCTCGAGTAAGTGATAATGTGCATAAAAAACTAAGCACATCAATTTGTCGCTTTTACAGCTGTTGAATTTTTCATACAATTTTGCGCAATGCATTTTAACAAAGGCTCTGATATCTACATATGTAAAAAATTCAATTGACTTAAGAACTTAAAGTAACGAACCATACAACACCGTACATATATAAACTGTATTTTAGAGAACCAGAAGTCGATGTTGATTTTTAAAAACACTCTTATTGAGGACGAAGATCATTTTTTAATTGGCTTTGTAAATCGTTAAAATTGTTGTATATAGGGCAGTAAAAATTTACAAACTATTTTTGAAAACCAATACATCCTAAAAAATGCACTGTTTGGTGTGCATTGTAGGTTATAGGTATCATTGGTCAGCACTTTTTTGAGAAAAAGATACTAACGGTGTTACTGTTAATGGCGTACGCCATCGGGAGGCGCTAAACAACTTTTTTTTCAATAGAACCTAAATTTTAACTTGAATAGCATGTGGTTTCAACAAGATGAAGCAATATGTCACACAACACGTAAAATACTAAATTTACTAGGAGTGTTATTTCGCACTAACTACGCATTTAAAAACCAGTTTAAACAAAGTTAAGAAGACATACAGCCTAATGCTCAATATTATATAAATACTGAATGGAAATAAAAGGCATTGTACATCAAATATGTAATCGTGAACTCAAAATAAAAAGAACAGAAAAGAAAAATGGATGACAAACGATATCCTTGAGTTAATGGACCAGAGAAGAAAATAAAAACATTTAACAAAAAATTATTTAACGGAATTATAGGCAGATACTAGGGAAGAACTGGAATTACATCATAACTTAGATGAAGGACCAAGAATACTCAAGGCAGAAGTCCTACATGCAATATGCAATCTTGGAAAAAACAGGAAAGCGGTTGGGCCTGATGGAATTCCTATGGAAATATTAAAACTAATTGACGAGGACGATATTGGTCCAGTAGTGAAATTATTTAACAAAATATATGACACAGGTGTATACTCCCTGATGATTGGCTCTACTCCACTTTTATCCCCATTCCAAAGAAAACCAGGGCAAGAAAATGCGGAGATTATAGACTCATAAGCATTATGAGTCATTTGTTAAAAACGTTTTTAAGAATAATACATGCACGGATTAGAAACAAATGTGAACAAGATATAGAATCCTCCCAATTCGGTTTCCGGAGTGGCTTAGGTACTAGGGAAGCTCTTTTGGCGCTTAACGTATTATTACGAAAATGTAGAGACCAAAGGAAAGATGTTTTCGTCTGCTTTCTAGACTACGAGAAAGCATTCGATAGAGTTCGCCACGAGAAACTGTTAATCTTCTACAGACAGCGGGGATCGACCATAAAGATATTCGAATAATAAAGAATTTATACTGGTACCAGAAAGCCCACATTCGAATAGGAGAAACAATACAAAGAACGTCAGCATTCTAAGAGGAGTACCACAGGGGTGCATACTATCACCACTTTTATTTAACGTATATTCAGACTTTATAATTAAAAAAGTCCTAGATGACATAGCACACGGAGTTAAAGTCAATGGGACTCCGATTAATACCATCCGATATGCAGATGACACACATTATTGCTGAAACAATAGAAGAGTTACAAGAAATCATAAATAAAATAAATGTCACCGGAGAGGAAATGGGTTTAACAATCAATATAGACAAAACCAAATTTATGGTATTTAGTAGAAATCAACATCGAAACGTACAACTACAGCTAAGAGGCAAGCAATTAGGAAGAGCTGATAAATACAAATACCTAGGAAGTATAGTAATATACAACCTGAATCCAGAATTAGAAATAAAATGCAGTATTGAAACAGCACGTAGTTCCTTCCATAAATAAAAGCACTACTCTGCAATGACAACTTAAACCTGAAACTACGGCAGAGAACCGAAAGACATTATTTAAAATAATAAAAACCAGAAAAACTTCGTACTTAGGACACGTCTTGAGAGGGCCAAAATATAGCTTACTGCAATTAATAATGAAAGGAAAATGGAAAGGCCGCCGTAGAACAGGACGCCCGCAGATCTTGTGGCTGAGAAACATCAGGCAATGGACGGGAATTCACAGTGTCGAACAACTTTTTAGAACTGCAGAGGACAGAAATGCGTTCTCCATTGTGATCGCCAACGTCGGGGAGACCTGATACGGCACATTGAAGAAGAAGTTATTTCGCAGAGAGGTGACATCGATTGGCCAGCGCGATCTTGCGATCTAACCCCATTAAATTTTTCTCCTAGTGTTATTCGAACGAAATGGTTTATGTCAACAAACCTACTACTATTCTATAGCTAAACATTAGACATGTAATTGCTGAAATAGAGTCACATTTATGGAAAACTTCGCTAAAAGTATTATCACGTCAGCCTTTGGCCGGCGTTATAATTTATACGTGAGGGCTAAGTTTGTACATTAGAATGTTAGCAATATTTTTTTTAATATTTTGTGTTTCATTTAGTTTATAAAAAAATGTTATGAGACAAAATATAGTTTAGTTTATTGGTTTTTCAACCAGTGCAAAAAACGTCAATCTTTTATTGTTTCATTTTGTAGTGTTATCGAATTTCTTATTATTTATTAAAAATGAACGTTTCAGGTAACCTGACCATTCATTTTTTGATAGACTATTCAAAGACTTTTTCATTTGCAGCCACTTATTAGATAAAAATCATATAACACAGGACGAACACACTACTTTATTAACGATCCAGTACATGGTGTGACTGAACTAATAAATTTCGTGAATATATCGGGTTGTTTCGTTGTAGCAATGATTTGCTTCTTCTAAAAAAATTTTAAAGCTACATTTATTGTATTTGTAATTGCTTATGTTATAATAACGATAATTATGTGTTTTTAATTAACATTTACTTAATAGAAGTGTCAATTTGTGTACTCAAATTTGTAATATGAAGCTGGAATTTTAACAATTTTGCCATCAGTTTTTTGCCATTTTTAAGACCAATTCAGAATCTGAAATGTGTATGCTACTGTTGACTGAAAATAAAACTTTATATAGATATATTGTTAAATTTTTTGTCGAGAAGTTTTGTCAGACTTTTCATTTTTATAGCAATACTAAAGCAACCAGTCTTCCAGGAGGCCAAGATTTATTTGCGCTTTCGTCTCTTTCTGGATAAAATTCTAAATAAGCTGCATGCTTGTCAACTTCTTATGGTGCAATTTTATTATTTGCATTTGATTTTACTGTTTAATTATAAAAAAACCAGTGAAACAAGCATTACTTTAATTTTCCCGTTTGTCAGATAAATAAGTTTATATTGACAATGCAGCAAGGATTTGTTAATTATAAGTGTTAGTCTAAGAGTATGCTAGTCTGAAACTGTATACTTGTCATTTCCTTTAGTCGTTCACGTCGGTGACTACATTTGTTTTTTTTAATATCTCCTAGTATAGTGCGTTGTGCAAGAGTTTATTTTTTACTTGCCATATACTTTCTATTTTAGATAGTTATTTTATGACTCAATGGCCTTGTTTCTAATTTACTTAGTGTCTCACCTGCCCTTGTTCTAAAACCAACCAAATTTAGAGTTTTCTTTGATTATTCCGGTTCATTTTGTATTTTTCTTTACAGAAGTCATATATTCCGTATAGTCAGATTCAGAATATTCTCTAGTGCACGACTTAACATATCAATGCTTGCTTTGTATTTTATGGTAGATGGATGCAATCTAGTCGATTAACACTTAGTCATTCACCTCAACTTCTTTATATTGGTTACATGCATTGTCGCACCTTCTGATAAAAAATTGCGTTAGTAATTTATTATTTATTCAAGGAATCGTGAATATAACGATGGTGTTATAATGATTAGCTAATTTTTTAATACAGTTGTTGCATATCTTCATTTTGAACGATCTAGAAGTTTACAGATTGGAATTTGATTTTTCGTAAACGTAAAATTTCTTGATTTGATCAGTATTTTATCAAAACTATAAGTAAAATATAAGACGTGTTAAAGGATTTACCATAATTTTATTGGAAATCAGAGTTTTTCAAGGCATTTTATTGATTAACCTGTTTTTATTTTTGCTATCGACGTAGAGTACTTGGTTTGATTTCTAATACACTTTTAATATTGCCATTTTAAGTCAATACACTTTTTCTAGCGATACTCCAATCTGTTTAACCCGTCACAATAGTAGTTGGCATCTTGTTCTGCAAAATAGGCGTCTGCGGTTGCGATGACCTTCTCTTATGATGAAAATTTCTATTCTCCGAGACAGACTTTGAGCTTGGGAAACAGGCAATAGTCGGGGAAGGTTAAATGTGGTCAATTAATTCAAACTGAAATTCGTGAATTTTGGCCATGGCGATCGTCGAAGTGTAAGCTGGTGCTGGAAAGCACTTTCTTCCGTCTCAAATAGGGCCGTCTTTTCAGCAATTGCTGCCTTCAACTTGTTCAATAACGATGCGTAGTATGACCCCGTTAATGTTTTTCTTTTTTCTAAGTATCTCAAAAAACAATCGCCATCACTTTCCAGACCGTATTGCCTTTTAAATGCAAATATTTAATTACCGCACGGTATTCTATTTTTTCCATTTTTACAAAATCACTGAAATCACTGTCAAATAACAGTTGAGCGTTCAAAATAGCCGTAATTTTTATAGGTATGTTTAAAAGCATGTACGATTGTAGTAGTAGAATGGTTTTGACGAATAGGGCTACCTTAATGTTTAAGCTCAAGTCTTTTCAAATTTTCCACATAACATATATACTATATGGAAAAATTTAATATTAAAGATATTCTTAGAGAAATAAAACTGAATCTAGAGTTGACTGATAGGTCCTAAGAACTACTTATAATAGAGTTTTTAAAAGAAGAAAGACTTATAGTTAGACGTGATGCAAATGGAAAAGTTTAAAAAGTAATAAAAAATGGAGAACATATAACAATTAATAATTACGAACAAAATTCGGAAAGACACTTCCGTTTGGTTATCAATCACAGATAAGCGTAGATACAGAATATTCATTACACATTTTATAAGCCTACACCAGTGCTTTACTTTTTGACATAATACCCATGCAAATGAAGGCACTTGTCTATAAGTCTTAGAATATTTTAAAATTCTCCTGTAAATGGAAATAAACCTAGAAAATCTTGAATCTCAGTGTCATCGTCAAAGTGGTTAGACAATAGCTACTGTTTCATCTACATCAACGAATTTTTTATCATTTTCCTGTACAACTTTATCTTTGATATAGATAAGCGGCTATTTCTTGGCTTATCGTGCACATTTGTGCGTTTATTTCAAACAAGCAACACCAGTGACGTACAACAGCTTTACCCATCACGTATGATAGACAGTTTGCGATGAGTCGCAGCTATCAAAATTTTTTCAATCTGAGAAGTAGTATTACTCCACGAATTTCACATTTTGTAGGATTTTTTATAAAAGTGTTAATTTTTAACTTCTCTAGCGGACGAGTAGACTGCAACACAACTTTGTCTTCTAGTCGGTATTGCATACTCAACTACTGCATACAGTACTAAAGGACAAACATCGCCATCCCCTCCTATTTATCGGGCATGCGCAAACGAAGGTTTATTTTTAAATTATCCTTCTATATAGTGTATAGAAGAAAGCAGCGAGAGATAGTTAGTCAATCTATTCGTAAAGTGGGTATTAACAATTCCCCTAACTATTGTATTGGATATGTCAAAAGTATTACGTAGTCATTAAAAAAATAGCAAACATTATGTTTTTGTTATTCATATTGGAATGTAGTATAAATTTTTGTCAAAGTGACCATAAACATCATTATTATAGGATGATACAAATTAAACTTTTGGATTTGAATTGCGGGCCGGTGTATTCTAAAAACGCTGGAAGTTTGCATTTGTACTTTTGGTTTCTAAATATAAAACAAAATTGTTGAAGCACCATATAATGCGTAGTAAAGCAATACTGTCGAATCTGGGTATCTGAAAATCCACGTGTCATCAATGTCAAACCAATACACCTACAAAAATGCACCGTTTGGTATGTATCCTACATAACTGTTTTATCAATGAAACCAACGATTTGAACTTGCATAGCATGTGGTTTCAATAAAATAGAGCCACATGTTGCATGGCACGTGAAACACTCAATTTACGTCCAAACAAATTTCCTGGCCGTGTGATCTTGCAGATGGGCGACGTCTATTGGCGGTCTATGATCTAACCCCATTAGACCTTCCTCTGTAGGATTATTTGAAAAAGGGGTTTACGTCAACAAATCTGCTACGATTCCAGGGTTAAAAGAGAACATCAAACATGTAATTGCTGAAATAGAGTCTCATTTATGGAAAAGCATTTTGAAAAACTTTTATAAAAAATGGTCGCATGTCAGCGTAGTCATGGAGGACATCTTGCTGATAGTATATACGTAATTTTATATATTTTGCACTGACAGCAATAAAATTTTAATTGTTCCAATATTTGTATTTTACTTATGAAAAATATTATAAAGTTTTATTTGGATTATCATATATTATCCAGTATGTATGTATTTGTATAAAATATAATACTGCTAAACAATATTAAGAAAATTACTAGTTTGTAACAAAAGTTCGTACCGCTTTTTAGAGCGTTATGTTGCTACCGTACATATATTTGTAATATTACTTTTTTGGATGGTATTTAGCGAAGTTTATAAGTGCGTATCTTTACGTCACTATGATAAGAAGTTGAGTGCTGTCGCAGTTGCTAGAGAAATTGGTGATGTCAAAGTGAAAAAGTTAGATATCATGGTTCAAATGTGGTTTAGAAATTTTAAGTTCGAAAATACAACCTGGACTCTAAGACATGATGTGGAAGAATGTCAATTGTTGATCAAGAAACCTTGAAAACAGCTATTAAAGAGAGTGTAAAGTCAAGAATATGCGAATTATACGTTGAGCTCGGTCAGTCACACCAAACAAGTTGATGTTTGCCGTCAACTTTTTCAGAATCGACAATACGATTTTTTCTTGTGCCACATTGTTATCTCCGATAAGAAACAAATGTTGCTGCATAATCCAGACACTGTTGATCAATAGTAGAAGGTACAGAACACACCTTTGGCGAACTATAAGGGATTAGAAACTTATTGTGAGTAGAGAGCTCCACAGTAAAAATTGGATTAAGTAAATAGTTTGGATGAGCTTTAAGAGGACATTCAATTTTTTATTTTAAAGGGTGCAGTTGGTATCGTTGCGAAATAGATGAACTGGTCAAATGTTGCTTAGAAGTTGTTGAAGTTGTCGGGTTTATATACACAAAAGAACGCGTTTTTAAATGGCACCAAAATCATAGGAATATAAAAAGGGATACGGTCTTTTGTTACAAGCTAATGCATTGAGTAGAGCAATTGCTTCCGTCGTTTTTAATATTGTTGAGTATTAATACTTGAAAACAATTATAAGCGATAAAAATTAGAAGCACTAAAGTGAGATTGAAACAAACTATAAGCTATTCTTGACGTTGATGGATAGTATCGTTTCTATAGCCCTTTATCATGATTTACGTAAAGCATTAAATACAAAATGCATAAATAAATCTATTATAGTAAACGATCATAGATAAAGAGGATAAATACATGTTGAGTATGTAAAGCATGTTTTGGCAGTGTAATAAAAGATGGCAGTAGTAAGAGCTGTATTTCTGTGCATGATAGAAAAACTCATGATGGTTTTTTTAAATAGACAATTCTTGTTCGTTATTTTTAGGCACTAATTCGAAATATCAAAAAATAGCTTATAATAAAACAAAAATAGGTATTGAAAACACTTTTTAATAAAATGTAATTATTGCCGAATTGTCTTTGGTGTAATAAGATGTAATACTACTTTTGAGCGCTGTATGTGGGTTAGTGCAATAAAAAAAGCTCTCCGCAGCAGCGCCACTTGTTGTCATGACTACGATTCCCAATTTACAGACGCGCTCGGCGACGCCAGCGTCGTGGGAAAATCTCGGCATGCTTCGACTCTGCTGCAGCGCAATTTCTCTCGCCGTTTTCGCGTCCGTCTTTCTTCCGGTGCCATCCTGCCTGTCCACAGAGGAGCCGTGATGGCGTGCAGCATTCCGGAGCCGACTGCACCGCGCTATGCACCGTTTTCACGGCCGCTTGTTTCCGGGGCTCCGGTGTTTACGCGCGCTTCGGTCCGGATCGGAAATTTCCGCCGATCAGGGGTAGTAGTCCGGGCGGAGTCACTCCGCAGTCTTTCTGCAGGATGGGGGTGGAAATCTTGGCGAAATTAATAAGCGCAACACCTGGCTAATACAGCGAGCGTGACGCGCGGCCGGGCGGTGAAAAGCGTCGCGCCGACGTTCCTCCTTGTGGCCGAGCTTCGGACGTGCTGCAACCCAACAACGACAAAAACTTCGAAAACTTGCAAAGTTGTGGTGTGCGATGAGCGTGTCGCGATCGCGGACTAATCGAGTGAGACGCGCGTTCGCTTCTGCCCTCGGCGGGGCGCCGTGCCGAGGCTGAGTTTTTCACCTGAGATCGATCTGAGACGCGAGAGACATGTAGATAGCCATGGGGATGGCGAGCTGGCACCTGGTGATTTTCCTCTTGGTCGGCGGGCACGCGCTCGTCGACGATCCTGGACCTGGAGTACGCGGAGGCACGCGAGGGCAGCGACGCCGAGCTGCCCTGCAACCTGCAGCCGGTGCATCCGCCGGACAAAGTGAACTTGGTGGTGTGGCATAAGGGTGATGACGACACCACGCTCTACAAGTACGACACGAGGGGCTCCCGCGGTCAGCACTGGGCCGATCCTTCCGTGGGCGACCGTTACTTCTTGCGGCTCCTGGACGGGGAGCGCGCGCTCCTCACCATTTCTCTCACGAAGCTCTCCGACGAGGCCATCTACCACTGCCGTGTGGATTTTAACCGCTCCCCCACGAGATACACGCACGTTAATCTCACTGTTGTAGGTGAGTGCAACTCCCCCATCTCATTTAAGTGTTTTATAGTGCAATTGAAGATTTTGTTCCTCGGGGAACGCAACAAACACTTCGACCTTTGCGCTTCGACACAGATAAATCGCAGATGTTCAACGGCCGGCTTATGGAATTTCACCGAAGTTAAAAATGCGATTTGTTCTTCCATTTTTCTTACTTTATCAAAAAGAGATTTAAATTCAGAAAAAAATGCGAAATTGAGGTTTTAGATATCCTTTTATCTCAAAATCTACGTGCGTGGGGCAGGTTTTACATCCTAAAATAGGCGTGAAAAGGAAGGTTACGACAATTTAATCAATTTTCCTGGAAAATCAAAGTAGTATACACGAAAGATTTTTCGAATGTATATTGAATTGTAAAGAAGAGCTTTTCGTGTTTTCCTTTCAATGTCGCTGCAGAAGAGTTTTTAAAAATGTCTACTAAATTACAAGATATCTAGTTTAAAATGAATCCCAAACTATATATATTTGTTGGATAATACTCAAGTTGTTTTTCAACGTTCTACAAACAAGAATTTGTTTTCTGTAGTTCAATAATATAATAAAATGCAATAGCTGAAAGTCCAGGCTTTTCTGTTTGGATGTGAATATTGCACTAAACTTACTTTGTAATAAGTCTGCGATAGAATGTTCTTGTAACTATCTACCATGCAACAATTGTATATTTTTAAACACAAACAATTACAAAACTAATATAAAGTGAGTAAATTGAACTACAAATAAAATTTATTATTTAATCATACGTAATATACAAAAATTTGCAGAATCTGAAAATCAATATTTATTTCTAAAATTTAAGTAAATAATTTGACCCGAATTAAACTACCTTTAATAAAAATTAAATAAAATTTTGTAAGTACATTTATTACAAAAATTTCATAAATATTGAATATGTAAAAATTTCTTTTCTTTAGGTAAAAGCCAATATTTGTTCTTATTATTAATCTAAATGCAGTCGCTTGATTGCGGTTTTTGAGCGTGTTGTGGCTGTAAAAGTTAATAAAGAAAAACACAATAGTTAATTAAAAAAATATATAAATTAAATAAAAGTAAAATCGGACAATCTTAAAAATAAATGTAATTTAGTACTTTTCACTTTATAAGAGGCCTAGCGGCATTTGAAAAAATAGTTTAAAAATATTGAACTGTATAGTATAAAATAATTATATTAACAACAAACGAAAAATTTAACTATTTAGTCAGTTCTCTTCAAAGTAAGAAAAGTGGGATTTCACATACTTCTTTAGCCTTTCTAATATTCTGCAAAGTTCTTTGATAGAATCGTAAATAACTACCTCGTAGTATCGGTCTAAATTTTGCCAACGATGTATTTAACTTAAGCACTAAGTTGCCCTCATGCTTTGATGCTTTACCAGAAAATTCTGCACAACTTTAATGACTGGGCTGGGGGGTTGTCGTAGTGAAGTTGCCAATCAGTTGCCCAGAGCTACGGCCTTTTTTGCCGTATGTATTACAACCGGAGAAGAATATTAAAGTAGATCGCTTAGTAACTGTTTGGCCCGGAGGAGCGTAATCATGATAAACAACGCCTTTGTAACATGGTCCTTGCTGCGACTTGCTGCCCACCTTAAGACTTCTATGGGGGCGACTGTGCCATTGTTTTTGGAATGTAGCCGTAGACCCACGTTTTATTGCCAGTTACACCGTTTTTGTTGAAATTTTATTCGTTAGAAGTCGTAGTCTCAAGTCAGTCATCTGCAAATCTAGCATAATGGTTTTTCTGCTCATTATCTCTTCTGATCATGGCACGATCTTTCGTTTAAATTTCACACACTTTAATTTTTGAACTTCCCGACTGACTTTCTAGTTTTCAAACTGTCAATAATTTCAATCCGTACACGTTCAAGATTTTTTGGTGTTCTGTTTGCTACTGGCCCTTGTATGAAATGGTTTTTATTTTAATATGGTTAATGTGCGAATTTTATAAATATTAACATTTTAACATATTTGAAAAATAGATAGAAAATGGTGTTGACTAAAAAGAAGCAACATATAATGTTTATATAAGTTCTCCCAAAAATTACAAGGAAATTGTTTCTTAACATTAAAATATTAAGACCGTCGTTTGTCAGTTATAATAAAGTTCTCCTAGGTATTATCTCTAACGAGATTGGCTGTTATTATCGTAAACTGTCTTTTGTCTTAAGCTGCATAAAACAATGTCTTTGTTTAGTCCATTCTCTCTTATCTTCTTCAGCCATGACTTTTCTTTCTATACTTCTTCCTTTGATCTTGCGTTGTTACGTAATTTGTTCATATTGTTAGTTGTTTGCAGTATGATTTTTTTATTTTCACTGTATTTGTTAGTTGTGTTTGGGATTCTAATTTATTTAGTACGTCTTCATTTTGAATTCTGCGTCTTCAGCTTATTCTCTCCATCCTTCTGTATAGCGAAATTATAAAAATTCATAATAATTATATATCAATTAGTCTATCATTTATGGCTTACAAGCATATAATAATAGAATCTTTAGCATTTTAGTATTTGCAGTACCAGTTTTATTTTATTTCAATGGTTAATTTTCCTTCTTAAGTACATATAAATAGCTATTGATATTTCGTACCTACGTTCCGTCTAAGCTTATATTCCCGTTTATTGGGATACTTGTTTGCTAATCACTACTGTTCTTGTTTTTGTTTGTTAATTTTAAGTCGCACACTCTTACCCTTGGTATTTAGTGTTTTTATTAAGGTTTATAGCTGTTCTCGGTTTTTTGTTATGATTAATGTATCATTCGCATCGAAAACATGGTTCATTCTTATTTTATTTATATTTATTTCTTCTTCTTTATCCTTTATTATTTTATATATTAAGAATTTGATCTAATTATCAAATAAAATTGATAATATACATCTTTGTCAAAGTTTTCTGGTTCTTGTATAGGTTTAAAATGATTTTAATGTCTTTTCCATCCAAACCGTATCTAATAGTATATTAATTTATTCTATCTAACGCTTTTTCATATTCTACATAACATACGCACAAACCTTTTGTACTTCCGAACATCTTTGTGCCATTATTATTTGACCAAATATTGCTTCTTGTGTGCCTGACTTCTTAGGAGAACCGTAGTGAATATTTTTTATCTCCTTACAAAATTGTTATTTTTATTACAAAATACATACGTTCATACAATTTTAGTAAAAATCTATTTAAGCTTATTAATTACTGATAGTC
Organism: Sinelater perroti; assembly: GCA_036346155.1. NCBI lineage: Eukaryota > Metazoa > Arthropoda > Insecta > Coleoptera > Elateridae > Sinelater > Sinelater perroti. The sequence goes on from JARFIY010000359.1 coordinate 5,240,509, forward strand.
ATTTTGGCCACATAATTGCACGTGAAATTTGACGAAGAAGTAAAATAGCCCATTTTATATGCTTCACTTATAAAGAAGCAAAGACATTGCGTTAAACAAATTTATGTTGCAGCCTATTATTATTATTATTATATTAATGTGCATGATGTTACTGTAAAATATTGTTTTTGATTTTAGATTTATATAATACTACAAATTGTAATTTAGATTGATTTACAGTTTTATTTTTTTTATGATTGTACGAAAAAGTGTCGGGATTTATGTTTTTATATTATTGTAATAGTAGTACAATAGTATATACAAAACTTTTTCCAGTTTTTTTTTATTATATGCTAACACCGTTACTGTGGTCAACTTAAATTATTCATGTTTAATAAATGCCAATTACGTTATCCCACGTTTCTGTTGGTCTGCTTCTGCTTCTTGTGTCTAATGTATTTGCTTCCCATATGCTTTTCACCTGACTATTGTTTGGTAGCCTTTTTAAATGTTCCCATCATCCCAATTGCCTTAACTTCCAGTTATTCTCTCAGTTCCTGATTTCTTATTCTGTTTTTTCTTGACTGCACTTTGGTACATTATTTCTACCGCCTACACACTGCTTTTTTTGTACTTTTAGATAATACCTAAGTTTTACATCCGAATATCAAGATGTAGGTATTTCTTTCTTTTTCATTATTATATTGCTAATTCTGTAATATGTTTTGGTTGCTTTCTCTATTCCTTGATGTCTGTTTCTTGGTTTCCTGTATTGTCAATTATTACACCCAGATATTTATTTTTTTTTACTTATTCTATCCCCGCGTTTTCTAGTCTTATGTTAATTTTCCTTGTTATAGCCATTACCTTTGTCTTATTAACATTTACTGTGACTTGTACGATTTGAGAGTTTCGTTCCACATATTTAAAATATTTTGTAGGTCTTTTTTAATGCTGGTAAATGCACATTCCTGTATTCTAATGCTTCGCAGGTTTTTGGATGCGACCTCAAGTTTCTTCGTTTTTTATAGTGGTTTGCTTGATTATATCATCTATTAATATAATAAAGAGTATCGAACTCAGTATCCTACCTTGTCTTAGTTCATCTTGAGTGTTGAACGCTTCTGACTGCAAATTATGTGTTCTTAAGGGGAGGTGGTACACCATTTGTGGTCAAAAAATATATTTTTTTGTTTTTTGTCTATTATAGTTCTACATAGTCTATTTTATAATATACCTTTACTTATTTTTGTAAAAATTATCTCTAAAGGTCTTAAATGTGATTTAAATGTCATTATGACAGTTCAGGTAACGGCACCCTTTTCACTTTTTACTGATTGTGAAGAAAATAATGAGTGTGACAACGAACAATTGACCAAGTGAACCATTTCATTAATATTCAAATACTGGCAAGTGTATTGAATAATTTTGTGATTCTACTATTGCTCTGGATGGTTTTTGGCAGAAGCTAGGACATACAAATGCTAATGGTATAGTTTTTGCAACAAGTATTGATACAGGAAAGTTCATAGCTGTTGAACCCTTGAGTAAATACTGTCAAAAGTGTGAGAATGTAAATAATTGTGAACAGAAATTGAAACAACATAAAAACAGTGGTGAGTGCAAAAGTAATTGCAGTGGGGTCGGTGGAATGGAGGCAGCTGGTGCAGCAGATTTGCGAGCTGGCAAAAAAATTCTAGGGTACTAACCAGGAGCAAAAGGAAAGCACGGGAGGATAAAGATAATGATCCAGATGACTCGGAATGGGATGCACTAACATAGCACATATCTTTAAGTTTTTTAAAGATTCAATCATGTTTTTCTCAAGAACCATGTAAGCTAATAGCATGAAAGTTTTACCACTTATTCTGTGGTAACTGTAGAATATATTGATTTTTAAGTTTATAACTCAAAGACTTCCAAAATATTTAAATATACTCTTGTATAAAATGAACGTTTCTTTATTCACTTAAAGAAATTTTTTTTATGTGTTTATAGTCTAAAAAATTTAAAAAAATTTCAATTTGTAAAGAAATTATCAATCTATTTGTTTACCAAATTAAAAGCCCATAGAGTTGATAGTTTCGTAGATAAATCACTATAAAGATAGTAAATTTAACATTGCGGAGATAGGGTGTACCACCTCCCCTTAAGCAATTGCTATTTTGTTTGTTCGCTTTTATAAAATTTTGTATTGTTCTAATAAATTTTTGCCCTCTAGCTGTGTTCAATTTTTATTTTACCAGAAGCATAAAGTACAGTGTAATTTTTATATAATTTAAGAACATTTTCTCTGTCCAATAACAAAGTTTGTACAATTTTTAAAATATTCCTAGTGTAGATATAATCGATAATGCTCTAATAAAACGACAATCCGAGTACATTTTGTAAGTGATACGTTTGGGCTCTTCTAAATATTGTTTATTATTTTAGCGGTTATAAGAAATGTTCTTTAATTTTAGAATTTACCGAATCAGCAACACATATCCCTACGATTTACAGTATTAAATATCCTGGCGAACTCACTGGATTGTTATTTTCCGATGCATCAACCAGCACCTATACGAGTAGACTCAAATGTTATCTTTGGCACTAAAATGTTTTATTACGATGCATTTGATACAAATCAAGCTGCGTTAAGGAAGCGTAAAAGTTTAAACTCTCAAAGTATTTTGATTAATTTAAGGGAATTGAAGAGTTGCACTGGCTCTAATGCCAGAATTATCTTATTAAAAGTGAGTTTTTTACGTTAATATAGCGTTAGGAAATTTAATTAAATATTTTTTAAATTATTATTTTTTGCCTACTTTTTTATTTGAGCAAAACAAATATGTAGTTCTGAAGTGCGTGGATTGGATATCAGTGGTGTACTAAATTAGATAAAGCGACATCCTTCAAAGTGATAAGGTCGGGTTTGATTATTTAGCCGTTGGCCTTTCTTGCTTTATTATGCTACAAAAACTTAATATGTTCTGGGAGTTTATTACGTTAAGATTATTTAACTATTCAATTTTCTCAAGCACTAACTTTTTAAGCCATTCAGCACACACTTATATTGTTATATTCATGTTTAGAGGATTTCTAAATTAGTATTAGTGGCTCCATAGCTCGATCCTATACGTTCAGATCGGCTTTAACATGGTTTTATAGGAACAATTTACTTTTAAGGTAATCTGAAATTGCCTTCCCAACGTCCAATACATTGATCTAAATTTGATTTTGATTTGTTTGCATTTAGTGAAGACGTGCTTTTCCAATTCAGTCGCTTATCTAGGTAAAAACCCCTTAGCCGCATCCACTTGAGATTTGCTGGCCGTTGAACGTTAATGGAAGGTGAATAATTTTTTTAGAGTAAATGAAACATGAACTAATTTGTCTGTATTCACTTTAACTTTCCGTTTTTGTAGCTAGGTTTAAATGAGCTTTTAGGTTTTCCGTAACAGAATCGTTTGCAAAAGAGGCTGTAGAATTGTCTTAGATGTTGGTAAATCTGCGGTATAAAACGATACTGCCTTGTAGGGCACTAGATAATATTGAAAACAAGTTAGTATATGCAATCTAATATTATATATAGTATTGCTTATCATTTAGGAAAGACCTTAATATTTTGCAAAATTTAACACAGTCTTGTATAACAAACTTTGTCAAAAGCTTGTCATATATAGAGGAACACTGCTGATTGATAACGTTTGATCACCAAGTTTGTATTAAATATTGCACGTTAATTGACATTACATTTTTTTCTATAATTGATTGCAGGTGTTTGAGCAGCATATTCATGAAGTCTTTGGATAAAAGGGGAAATAGATTGTATAGGTCTATAGAATTCGATCTGCATTGGATTTCTTTTAAGTTTAGGTAGCATGATGATCTGAACTTCCACTAACTGAAGTAATATACTTTCTTTAAAACTGAATTAAAGGTATACATGGTAGCTTTTAGACAGTGTTTAGAAATCTTTCCGAAAACTTTTCTTGTAATAAGATCAAATACTGAAACCTTTGGGATTTTTTTCGTTGCAAATTATTATTTTTATTTTGCGTCTTGTAATATGTTTGGATGGTAGATATATTTAATGTGTACGAAACTGTTGAATGTTATTCTTATCTTGAGAAGTAGTTTCAATATTATATTATTGGAATATTTTTGAAAGGTGCTCGGTCATTACTACATTACTTTCTTAGTCACTTATTCTCTATCGATTTCATAGGTATTATGGTAATCTGCTGTATTTAAAATTTCTAATTACTTTTGAGTGGTCCATAGCCTACAGAGGTTTTTATTATAGCTGTTCATCATAGTTTGAACCGCCGCTGTAATCTAGTTATCACAGATGAACAGAATCACCCATCACGTAGGGCGAGTTTGAGTCTCGTTGGAAATGCATGCAACGTGGCAATATCAAATTAATTACGTACATACAAGTTATGGAGGCAAGACCAGAAGGGAAAAAAGGAAGGGGACGACCACGTATGCAATGGATGGATTATATCTACAAACTTGGAAGAAATAGAGGAAAGACGGAGCAAGAATTAAGGAAACTGGCTACCAACAACCAGAATACAAGAAATGGCTACAAAACCCAACGCCATAAGGCACAAAGGGTTATGATTAAAGAAAGAAAGACGTACATATTAGTAGATACAATTAGCTCTGGAAGTTTCAATGCTGGTAAGTGCACCCCAACAGCGAAAAGTGTGTCCAAACGAAAAAAATCGTATGTAGTTTGAAAGAAAATGTTATAATGAGATATTTTTTTTTAACCAAAAATTTACAATCTGCCATTCAGTAAACATTATGAATATATGAAAATGACACGTGAGGAATTACTCAATGGTAATTTCTCTTTATACATTAGCCTATGTTAGGCTTGTTTCAAACATAGAGCGCTTACCTTAAGATCTTAACTAAGTGAATCTATTTTGTAGGTCCGAGGGTTTGAACCTCACCGAACTTTACCGTTATCAATAATTGTTAAATCACTATCTAAAGTGTTCAGGTGTACTCTGAGTCTGTCGCGATAGGAAATACTTTGTTTTGTAACAACTTCACTCACTGAACTTATTCCAAAGTCTCTTCTAATAACTTCATTAGGGACATATTATAGGGCGTTCAAGCTCTCACGAAGCACTTTAGACTTGAATGTTCTGATTATGTCAATAGTGGTTTTGGATACTGTGCAGCTCCACAGCGTATGTCCAAATTAGTTGCAAAATTGCTTTATGGAGAAGAACCTTGTTATCTATTAAAAGTTGAGATCGGCTATCCAGCAACCAGTACATTTGTAGATATTTTAAGTCTAATTGCTTTCTTTTGGTCTAAACATGATGTTTTCAGGTAAGTTGACGATCCATAAGGATTCTCAAGTATTTAATAGTATCACTTAGTAGTATCTGCTGGTCGTTAAGAGCTTACTGGAGGGCAGATGTCTCACCTCAATGTAAAGGTGATATGGCTGGATTTAGCTTTATTAGCTTTAATACACCATTTTATGGAGCCAGTTTTGTACTGCTCTTAGATGGGTTTGTAGGTGATGCTATTGTTGGGTTTAGGTGGGTCGCTAAGATGGCTGTGTCGTCAGCATATGGTGATATTGCCGTGGGTCTTGTTGTAGATAAGTCCGCTGTGTTACAGTAAGTAAAGGAGCGGCCCAAGAACACTGCCCTGTAGTACCCCAAATTTTATTAGAAATAATGCAGTGGTCTCGTCGAGAATTCTTACTAGAAAATGTCTGTTAGTGAGATATGACTTGATTAGCTGGTAGAGGTCAGCTGGTAATTCATTTTCAACGAACTTAAAAAGTTCGTTACTGAATTCTATATGTCTGTCGGTCTGTCGGTCTGTCTGTCTGTCTGTCGCTGTCACAAAAATATGGATTTTTTAAAATTTTAAAATGGATTCTTATAGAAAATTTTACGCTGATTTCAAAAACAGAATCAAAAATTTTTTATCTCGAATAGTTTTCGACTTCGAATTTCGGGAAAATTTCGACATTGCGATTTTAAGAGCAATTCTTAAAGGAAATTTTACGCTGATTTCAATAATGAAATCGAAAAAATTCTATGTCGAATAGTTTTCGAGATATTCGACTTCGAATTTCGGGAAAATTTTCGACATTACGATTTTAAATGTGATTCTTATAGGAAATTTTACGCTGAATTCGAAAATGAAGAAAAAATTCTATGTCGAATAATTTTCCAGATATTCGATTTCGAATTTTCCCGAAATTCGAAATCGAAATCGAAAGGTTTTTTTAAGTTCGTTCTGGGATTGCTTACAGAGCAATCTCTTCGCCGGCCCCATGTTTTATTTTAAATAACAAACCTTTATGCCACATCTTGTTAAATGCTTGGCTAATGTCTGGAAACGCTGCAGAGCAATATCTCTTAGTTTCTAATGTTTTGTGTATTTTATCGGCTATTCTGTGCATTTGCTTAACCGTGGAGTGCTACTCACGAAAGCAAAATTGGTGATGCGGTAATAAGTTGTTATTTACGATTAACTATTTGAGTCTCGATAGCAGCAGCTTTTCAAAAATTTTAGAAAGAAGGGAGAGAAGGCTTATTGGTTGGTAAGGGGCTACCTGTAGATTGAAATTATATAGGCCACTTTCCATTGGTCGGAGAAGTATCTTAGTTTAAGTATAGCGTTAAATAGCTTTTGTCAGAAATCTCTTGCCTATTTCGGGTAACTCCTTGAGTACTTTGCTTGTGATGAGGTCGTAATCAGGTGATTTTTTACCTTTCAAATTTCTGACTATAGTACTTACTTTTTTGGTTTTGAAGGATTTGGTTGGTAAGGTCATTTGAAAAGGTACAGTTAGCTTTTTCAAAGTTGCTTCTGACCCAGGTTCCATCTTCTTTGCAAAGAGGTGGTATGTGTTGTGTGGATCTTTTCAGTTTTCTGGCTCCTTTCTACTGCTTTTCGTAGGTCCACTTCAGATTGTAGTGGTATTTCTAATTGTATCGATTATTTTATCTTGTTTTTAAAGTGGTCTCAGTCAGTCTTTCTATTGGAGAGAGATGATGGTTTCTCAATGTGGAGTACTTAAGTGCTAAGTGTTATTAAAATAGGGGAGTGGTCAGAAGATAGATTTAGGTTAGATTTAACTTGTAATAATTCAAAATTATGTTTTTAGTGACTCAGAAATATAATAGATCAGATAATTTATTTACATCGGAAGGCCATTAAGTTGGTTTACCGGTAGAAATATAGTTTAAATTGTTTGAGGTAATGGCCTTTAGAAGTTGTCTTACTTTAGTAGTTGTTATTCTGGATCCCCATTGAGTGTTTTTGGTATTTATAATTGCCACCAGAAATGAAGTGGTTATCAAGGGAAATAAAATATTGCTCTTGTTTGTTTGTGTACCGCGGGGGATAGTAGACTGCCGAGATAGTTATCGGCCCTATCTAGTCTTCTATTACAACGTAGGTTGCTTGTATGTACGTGTTTTTCGCAGCACTGTTGAATTTTGTAGTGTTTTATCAATTTTTTTTTATAATGAGGGTAATGTCAACATGTGCTGTACCATCGGGGTATTGGGTTACATGAACGGAGTGGTTTGAAATCTTAAAGTAATTTCTATAAGTAAAACGAGCCTTTGAAATTATCAAGTATCAGATTTTGCTGTATAAAAGTAGAGAATTGAAGTCAGCGCTGTGGCAAATCATTGCCGTTCTATTCGGCGAGTTTCATAAATTAAGCCATTATGACATTTTTGAGAGAAGAGATGTTAAGAGGTTTAACATGGTTGATATTTGCTCTATGAGCTTCTTCATCATCTGTTTTAATTCGTATATGTCGTTTGTTTGTTGAGATAGTGAATCAGACGTCATTTGTTGTTGGATATTGTTGTTTACAACTTGAGCTTGATAAGCTTTACCACTAGCGATTTGTGGGTATGTGGTACCTGCCTGAACAAAGGACGATTGTTTTCTATTTATCTGTCTTTGTCTAAGTGCCGGGAATGTTTTTTGTTCAAGTTCTTTAGATACAACCCATCCTCTGTAGTTGGTTGGGTGGTTTCCATCGGATAAAATACATTTAACGTCAGGGCTTTTGGTTTTACGTAGGTTTTGAGTTTTATGTATGCCCTAGTAGTTGACATTTGATATATTGTATCTCCGTTCTGGTCTAGGAGATTCAAATTTTACTATTGAATGTAGAATTTTATCAATATTATAAATATATTTGTTATTGGGGACCGGCTTTAGTTCTATAAAGAACACTGGTAGTTGTATTTTTGTACCTCGTCTTCTTATATTTGAAATATTTGTGATTGTGTGCTTATGTTCTTTGACTGCTTCTTTTAAGGTTTCCGGAGTAGTACTAGGATGAATATTGCCTAAAACAACTATAAAACTGCGAAGTTGTTCTTGTTGGTATGTGTGTAATTCCGTGCTTTTCTCAGTTAGGGCTTTAATTGTTGCTGTGTATATTTTAGATATTTTGGGTAGTATTTTGATCTCGTCATTTACAGGATATTAAAAATATATATTGTTGACTGGTAAAAGCTGATAAGTTATGAGATAATTCGAAAGATAATACGAGCCCAGGTGAATTTGTTCTGCCTATATCGGTTTTGTTTGTGAATTGTTATAATGCACCATGCATTTTGTAAATCAGCCATAAGGCTTATTAGATGAGTATTTAAAACGTGCGGCCATCACTGTATTGCATAATTTTTCGAGTATTCTATTCATTTTAAATTGTTATGTAAAATTATTAACACTATTAATAGTAAACAAGTAAAATTCCAATTTCCAGAATTTATCAGAACACATGGGGCTTGTTAAACTTACCAGTTTATCGATGGAAGTGCTTCTCAAGTAACCTTTGCAAAATATTTCGTATAGAAAATTAATCTGACGTTTAATTTTGAGGAATTGGTTATCGAATATTTCATTGAAGTGTAAAGGTTATTTCAGTTATTTACATCATTCTGTGTTATAGTATCTAATATTTTTTTTTAAATTAAATTTTTGCTATGCAGAATTACAAAAGAATAATAAATCTGAGAGATATAGGCAATATTTCAGATTTCTAGATTATGGAAAACTTTTGGGCAAAGCCCTTCTTTATTGTCTTGATGTTTCTAAGCCCATAAGCTCATTCTTTGTACTTAATGTATGATTTGTTTATTCTTGTAAATACATACTGTGTATTTGTTGCCAAAGTGTGTATTTGTAGCGGAATATAAACGTTATTTTACTTATCAGCAATAACAATAATAATAAAAATAAAATAAAAATGTATGCAAAACTGAATTAAAAAGGGAGCACATACAGCTTAATTAACATTTATAATTTAATTTTATGCAATATTTCAACCGGACAAATTTAGTAATAAATAACATTTGCATATATTTTGTTTGCATTGCCTTAAAATTTGCCTTCATAAATTGCATTTTAATATTTAAATGTATATATAGAGTTTAAAGCAATTTAATTTAGGATGGAGGTTAATATATGATTTGTGTTACTTGTTAAATGTGTTATTTAAAAATGGTTCTATATAATAAAATAAAAATGAATGACTGAACGGCTGGTTCTTTTAATTTTACTTTCAGTGCTTTTATACAATGCCGTTTCAGTTACTTATTATATTTTCTTTTAATTTACTTTAGTACCCTCTATTTGTTTTTATGTTTTTGAATGTTCTTCCCAATTGTCTTATACATTATAAGATATAAGCCTGGTATTTCTTACTTTCGTTTATACTGTTTTATAATTTAGGTTTAATTTTTTTTTACTCGCTAATTTGCGCTTGGTTGCAAGACGAATAAACCTAAGTTTGATTCTGAGCTTTAGATGCCAGACAGGTAGCTTACTTATTAACTAAAAATAATAGTATTTGCCTTTATTTGGAACAAGGAAAATAACGCGGTTGTATAAGGCGAGACAACGAGGCGAGCATATATGAACCTTAACCTTTCAGTTCTCAAGCTATATTCTTACCCGGGGTGTATAGCTTCGTTATTATTATCAAGTAGTAATAAGTCCCAAGTTCTAAAGACGAGCAACCCAAGCTGGATATTTGGTTCAGAGTTTCGTCGGAAATTGAAGAAACAATGAGGGAATAACCTTTTTATCAGCCTTATCTAAGTATAATGACATTTGTTCGGCTATATTCGGTTTTACATAAATAAAAGTTGTGCCGCATGCGCCTACTAACGCCAATAATTAGCTACGTGCATGAGACACCGACAGGTGGCGCAAAGTGTCTAATTATTTCATGATAATTTATGTCTTGACCTATAACAGGCAAACCGTGACCTAAAGCAAAGGTCTAAAACCTTTATGCTAGGTTTGGCAATAAATCGGTTCGAATGAGGTATTGATCTTAAATCGATTCAAGCAAACAAAGAAACACACATAGTTGATTCGTCATGTTACTTTCAAAGCGTCAAGACGTGCTTTATCGCTGTCCCAAGCGTGTGAAAGATTAAAGTGCATTTATCCAACGAAAAGCTCTTATAATATCAACTTTATAAGCAACATAAATTGTAAGTTACTTTCAATTTATTAAAATAACCGAAAACATTAATAATGATAACCCAATGGAAATTCAAACGCTAAACAAGCGTAAATCTGATTCATTAACACCGCCACTTAATGAAGTGCAAAAACGCTACGCATGGACCCCAAACATTCCAACGCAAAACAAATATGATCTACTTGCCAGTCAAGAAGTTGACCCAGTTGATAACCCTTACGATAACCATAATCAGCAAAACACAAACGAAAAAACTGAAACTTCGGCAACTAAACCCAAAATACCGCCTATCTATCTACACAACACCATAAATCACGCAGCCCTGACTGCAGATATTAAACAACTAACATCAAATGAGTTCACGACCTTTTGTAACACAAACACCTTAAGAATCAACCTAACTGAAGAGAATGACTACAGAATTTTAACAAAACACCTTAAAGATAACAACATCAAATTTCATACCTTCCAAAACCCTCAATGTCGTGATCAAAAACGTACCACCATCCATAACAGAACAAGAAATATTCACCGAACTTAGCAAAACCCTGTCAGTTATCAAAGTCACACGCCTGCTTACAAAAATAAACAGCTGCTCGCTTAACGCAAAATCTTTACATTAAAGCATGTACGACCTCAAGATAACGTAAAACGCTAAGAAAGCCATCTTTACATTCAAAAGCATGTACTACTGGGCAATAGTCACAGTAGAACTACTGTACATTAGATAAGCGCATGCGTTAACATGTCCACAATAGCCACCAGCTGTCAAGGCAATGCAAGAAAACCTGAAGAAACACTGTCCAACTGTGGAGGATCCACAGCTGCGTTAAATCGCGGCTGATAGCCACCACCTAGAGATCAGTACGAAATCGACAAGAAAAACATGAAGCAACTTCAACCCAATCAGCAACTGTGGAGGACACACATAGGAACTATCGCGGCTGTCAAGCCACCACTCATATGCAAATCAAGCTACGAAACACTGCCCGACCAACTCCACCCTTATTAACATCAGACAACTTCATCCAATGACCAGCACATAGACATAAATAATATAGCCAAAATCCTTGTTGATCAATCCAACCGCTCATACTGCATAATCAAGCTCGAATTTTATCACTAGTCACCGACTCAACTCCACTCCTCAATGGATCCTAAATCGCAGACAAATCATCCAATGACCTCATCATAACATAAACTGGATATAGCCAAAATCCTTGTTGATCGTCCTTACCTCCCCATAACTTAAAAATTTTATCACTACACTTCCTCTACTAACTCAATGGATCCTAAATCCCAGAAAATCATCGAAAACTATCAGATCCTAAACTGGAATGCTAATGGCGTCAAAACTCAAAGATCAATCCTTATAACCTTCCTTCCCAGACATAACATAGACATCGCGTGCATCATAGAAACCCACCTATCTGAAGTAGACACGTTTAAAATTCCAGGATACCAAATTCACAGAGCAGATAGAAACGCCCAAATAGCTGCTGGTGGAGTAGCTATCCTCATTAGAAAGAAAATTTGCCACAATCCTGTCCCCGAAACAAAAAACCTAAGCCTTGAAACAATAGGAGTTAAAATAAAAATAAACGATCAAAACCTCACACTAATCAGCACATACAGACAGCCGAACAAGAAATTAATGGAGGACAACATAAAAACCATCTTCAACACAAACGAGCCACTCCTGATAATTGGAGACCTCAACACCATAAACCAATTATGGGGATGCAGAGCTAACAATCCCGAGGGAATCAAGATGGAAAGCTACGCGACTAATACTCCTTCCAAATAACATACCCCGAGAATTATACCTACTACCCGTATCGCAGTGATCACCAGCCGGACATACTAGACATAGTACTCCAAAAAAACTTCGATAAACCAACTTTTCAAACTGTAGTAGAAGAACTAGATTCTGACCACCTACCAGTTATAATAACATTTATTAGCTCACCTCAGCTGGTACAGCCAGTACCAAAACTAATAAACGGGATAATTAACTGGGAACAATTCCAAGCCATCCTAGATGATCAGCTGATATGCCCAACCGGTCTTATCAACCATGAGGACATTGATCTAACCATATCCAAACTAACAACATCAATAACTGACAGCGTGCAAAGATCAACACTAGCGCCCAAAACTAACAAAAAACCTAATCACCATAGCTTGCCTCGAGAAATCACAGCACTAATCAAAAGAAAAAGTCAAGTCAGACGCGAATGGCAGAGAACCAGGATACCGGAAACAAAACGATTACTGAACAGGTTAACACACACCCTAAAAAGATGCTTGGATGAGCTGAGAATCAACTCATATCAAAAATACATAGAAGATCTCCAACCAGGTGACATCGGAATGTGGAGAGCTACAAAGCGCATATTAAAGCAAAGAGAGGACATCCCAACATTAAGCGTGAATAATACACTACTTGCTACTGACGAAGAAAAATCAACAGCCTTTGCTACCCACTACGAAAGTGTATTCACTCCAACAGTCACTTGCGCTCCAAACCACGCAACATATATAATTAATCACGTTGAAACTCATCTCCCAGTAGTTACAGAACCGATAACTCCTCTTCTCCCTTGAAATTAAAACAATAATCGACAGTCTCCTAAAAGAAAAGCTCCTGGGCACGATCTCATTACCAACCTAATATTATCTCAGCTCACCACCAAAACCTTAGCCTATCTAGCAACAACTTTTAATGCATGTCTTCAGCAAGGTTATTTCCCACAAACATGGAAGCATGCACAGATACTGGTGATTCCTAAACCAGGTAAAGACAAAAAGTTGATTAGTAGCTACAGGCCAATAAGCTTACTGACATCACTTTCCAAAGTTGTCGAGAAGATCATCCACTCCCGGCTAATGAATGAATTAACATCACTCAACATCCTACCAGCATTCCAATTCGGCTTTAGGAAATCACACTCTACGCAGCACCAACTCCAACGCATAACTGAAAAAATAGAAGAGGGCTACGAAAACAAAGGTTATACAGTTGTAGTTCTCCTCGATATAGCCCAGGCCTTCGACAAAGTCTGGATCGAAGGCCTAAAAAGCAAGATCATCAAGATAAAAATTCCCAGCTACCTTAAAGCCATAGTCTTCTCCTTCCTAGAAATCCGCACTTTGCGGTGCGCATAAACTCCGCATCTTCTGAAACAAAGTCCATCCATGCAGGCGTACCTCAAGGAAGTGTACTGGGACTATTATTCAATATTTACTCAGATATCCCTAACATAGAGGCAACCCTAGCGACCTTCGCGGACGACACCGCAATCTTGACCCAACACACTGACCTTACCTTAGCTATTGAAAAGCAGCAGACTGCACTGAACCAAATATGCTCGTGGTTCAACCATTGGAATATGTATATCAACCACACCAAATGTCAGGCAAAAATATTTTCCCTCAGAAGAATTAGAAACCCTCCCAGCTTAACAATCAATAACAACACTATTGCCTGGAATCCCGCCGATGCCGCCATCAAGTATCTGGGAGTGCTCCTTGACACTCGACTTACCTGGAAACTTCATATTAACTAAAAGTTAAACCAAGGATACGCGCGATTCGCACAACTTTACCCTCTCATTAATAGAAAGTCATCTTTTAAGCCCAAATGCACCATTATGATGTACAAATCTCTAATACGACCGTTGGTGCTATACGCATCAACAATCTGGAGCAACACTGCAAAGTCAAACATAGAAAAAGTCCAAAGACTACAACCTACCTCATAAACTATAAAAGAACGTACTGTTATTGCTTACCTTACTATTATTATCATTGCCATGTATAACATGTAACTGATTGTTGAGCTGGCAAATAAATGATTAAAAAAAACACACATAGTTACACTGTTACGGTTTTATAGAGTAGATTCCACATTATAATTTACTAAATTAAAGAGCAATAATAAAGTGTTAAGTTGAATTTAGAGACTAACTGTACAATTATTATTTAATTTTCTATTATTATTGTAAAAATAAATTATTATTTTATAAACAAATAGATATACGGATTCTATGGTTCTTTAATGTATTATAAAAAAATAAACTGATAAACATAGTATGCAAAGTATAGTTCTTAAATCATTTACACTGGTGGTCTGAACAATTATTGACATAACAATTAAAACATTTATAAATAAAATAAAAAATTTACAATTTTTTTAATACTTTCTTATTTTTCAACGAAAATACATTTTTTTAGTGATGTTTTAGCATTATTACTTTACTTCGGTAACGATTCTTTTCCTAGATTAGCAAAATGGCCACCTACAGTTGTAATCGCTTTTAAGTAGAAGAAAAACGCTGAACGATCACAAAGTGTTTTAATTTTTTGAAAATATTGAAATCAAACGGAGTTAAATCTGAACAATAAGGAGCACGTTCTCACAGTCTGTAGTGTAGATCTTTCAATTTTTTTTATTGCTGAGCATTTTTGAGGGTAGGAGCATTGTTTTGATGTTTTCATGAAAGATGATTTTTTTGTCTGTGTTATTAGAAGACATAATATTTTCTCATTATTATTTTACCATTTTCAAGATAATTAATAAAATGCCTTTAGAATCTCAAATTGACACCAAAACTTTTCCTGTGGATAAAACAGACACCATATTCTGTGAAGCTCAACAATCTACTTTAATTCTTTGATTGATGTTTTGATTCTGTTATGGTACAGCGTATCCAGGCTTCAACCATGTTAATAAATCAACGAAAGAAAGATAGAAGAAAGGTAGAGAAAAACAATTTTTACGTTCAATTGTGTCTGTATCGTAAGCGCATTGAGTCATTTGATAACTAATGAAAATATTTTCATGTACATTGTCTTTCCTCTGAGTGAACCCGCGCGACTAGTCTAACTTTGAAGCATTTAATCGAGCCGTTTGTCTTTTTGAGGGACTATTTTCATAACACTGGTGTTCTCTCTAGCGATAAATCCCATGTTTTGCGGACTTCGTGAGGTTTATCTCTTATTTCATCACTTTGAGCCAGTCTTCTGCTTCTGGAAAATCCATGAGTTGTGTCAGATTTTGAGTTTAATCCACATAGGCTACCATAGTACAAACAAAATTATTGCACTATGGTGTTTTATTTTTTAGGTTATATGCACATTTAGCATGTGGAAAAAAGAGCGCGCGACCACATTTTCTTTTTTTCAACAACAGTTTCTTGGAATTCTTTATACATACTAACATACATACATACTTTATTTTATATATCTAAATGTAACGTAGTTTTCTGTAGCGTCCCATTGCCATCGCGCGTGATTTTACGGAACCTTGATCTCTTCTATTTGCATACAATATAGGTTTCCGCTTTTTATCGCACACATTTTTAGTTAGCTATTGCATTTTAGATCAACTGTATTCTTTATTGTGGTGGTAACAAGACCATAACCGTATATGGATATCACAGAAAAATTGTCTTCGTCTTTTAATCCACTTTGACACTTATGGTGTTTGCATCCGACTCCATTGCAATTAAAATATTTGAGTTTGTAATTGTACTTCTTATTATTTTTGCGCACAGAACTCTTATTCGTCTTCACAGCTGTCAACGCAAGTGTCGTGTTGTCCACACCAACATTGAATTGCAGTATGGTATGTTGTTCTTCTGGCTTCTCATTCTACATCGGTAACAGTGTTGCGTACTCGGCTGTCAAATCGTATAGCATCTTGGCTGCTATTTCTACTTTTTCTATCTTGACACCACCGGACTTCAATTGCGCCACCAGTCCTTTTACTTTGGCTATAAGTGAGACCGGCGTATATTCTAGATCGTAAAGCTTCTGTAATAGCATAGTTCGCCTTACGCCCGAATGCTGTTCGAAGATTGCCACCGATTGCTTCCAACATGTCGAGGGCTCTGAAACTCCATGAAACTACTGGCAACTTCAGTAGGTATCGCGAACAGCACCAGCACGACCGACTTTTAATCTACCTTCTTGTCAGGTTCTGACCACTAGGTCTATATTGTGTGCGCTCAATTTTCACTTCTTGTTTAGATTTCTCCTGTCACTTCTTCAGCTCTGCTATCGTAATTATCTAGGCGTTTGATAATAAGCACAGTTTTTTAATGATAATTAAGAATGATTACAATTACTATTGGTTATATATATCATACTTCAGCAGAATGGAAACTGATATTACAACTAACGCAAGCACGAGTAGGAGCACTCGGTGTCCCTGTCCTTATTAAGTTTTATTTTTTCCGCACGTATCTTGTACATAATTAATAATAACTGTCTTCTTATTTTAATGTAAGCAACACGGTTTTATTAATAAAGCACATGTATGTGTGGATGCTTTCTAACTTGATGTTAATAAGAACCGAAAACCAGCATTAGGCACAAACAAGCAAATTTAGAGCGGCTGGAAGTTGATACCACTCCGGCTAGACGCAAATAGAATCACGACAGCTTTAACAATATGCAAAGAATAGCAACTGACGGTTAATCGATTATTTGATATCAACTGCTCCATCGCTGGAACGACCTCAAGTTGCGTGCTTGGGCAACCTTTCATAACTGCAAAAAGCTAAAATGGGGTTTGTGGTATCAAATATTTATTCACGTTGTTTTGTCAATTTGCAGGTGTGAGATCAAATATTTTAGGTCTAAAAAAACGCTGCTTTTATTTTAATAATTGTAGTATTGCATCTGAGCTATTGAAGAACACTAGCAAGTTTGGAACAGCTGCTACGTAACTAGGAACTTTCACTTTTCAACTTTTATCTAGTCGAAAAAATCTTCTAGGTTTTAATAAGGTTGTTATAGCATTATTTTATAGTAAAATTTAAGTCCTTTTTATTTCATATATAAGTTATATCTCAAGTTAATTTTTGTAATTTCATATTGTTATACAACTGACAGTTATTAAAATTTCCAAAATTTGTTTTTGAAGGTTAGCCTAAATTCTATTTTTAATGATCTCTTGTGATAAACTTAATTTTGGAGTTGGGCAATTTATTTTCGCTGACAGTTATTTACGATCTATATACACAATTTACGTCTACAGGCGGATCTGCTCACGATGCACTTAAATCACTACCTCACAGCAATTCTCGCAGCTGCACTTTCATCGTCCTTGCACGCTTAAATGCTCACAAGTTTACTTCTAGAACCCTTGCGTCTTTGCGTTGGCTCGCCTAGCAAAGTACTGTGATCTTCCATCAGAACGCGCCTAGAACTGCTTGGATGTTTATGCGTTGGTCCGCCATCGTGCTTTTCTTATAAAGCAGTAAGAATGCTCGTAGTTCTAAAGTTAGTTTTTTGAGACAGCATTTTATAATTTTATATCAAACTGGTTCAAGTACAGAATGATCAGCGAAACTAACAAATAAAGAGTAGGAATAGGCATAAATAGCATAAATAATATTAAAGCAAGAATGTATAAAGTTACACCAAACAAAGTCTTGAAGCATTAAAATTAAATGAATTTAAACCTATTAAATCTATGACCTGTTCTATGGTTTTATTTACTTTGTATTGGGATAATTTGATGTAATACATAGTGAAACAAATTTTTTTTCCTCATAGAGTAATTAAAAAAAAGATATGTAGTGTACTTATTATTATTATTCTTCTTCTTCTAATCCATATGTCCTTTGGATTGGATTATAAGTCATTCTATACCCACTTTTTTAAACTTCTCTATCTATTGTTGAATATTTTATATTACCATTTAACTTTTTTTTCTTCCCACTTTCTATGTAATCACAGATTTTCTTTTTGCCCTACTTGCTTGTTTTTTGACTTTATTGTTTTCATTATAATTTTGGCTATATCACGTTTTATTATAATAATATAATTATATTATCTCATTGCTTGTTTTATATTTTTATTATTTGCTTTTGCCTTGTTAATTTTTTATTTTATTATATATTTATGCTCTAATACTGCCTTGTATAATGCATAGTAAATTTTTAACTTTTTGCTCTGTCCGTTATTTCAGCATCTATCGTTAGCATCTTTCATTATATTTCGTCGAAATACTACATAAATTTTAATATATTGTTACTTTTTTTATTTTTTTAGTTGATGCTATAGATTTGCTCATCCCTGTACTTTTTATTTATTATTATTACCTTAATATTTTCTGCGTTAATTTAAATTTTTAAGTCTACTATTTATCTATTCCAAACGTTTATTAGTCTTCTGCAGATTGTTTTAATTAATTCTAAGTTTCTACGTCTAGTTATAATATTTAGGTGTTTTACTGTTTCAATGGATTTAATTAACTTATTCATCAGAATACGCTTAGATGATCATTTAGTTATCTCTTTATTAATTCTAAAACCTTTCAATCATATGTTTTTTTAATCTTTTTTGTAATATTCTTGTATACAATTTAAAACTAGTTTGATCTAAACATACAGCTCTGTAGATTGTTGAGTGTTTATTTTTTATTTTATATAGAAATTTTTAAGTTATTTCAAGGTGCCTTTTATGTATTCCCTCCTTTTTTGCATATAGTCCATAACCATTCTTTTCCTTTTTTTTCTTAACCGTTTAATCATCTCATAAGTTATTTTATCTCCCAAATATGTCTTTACCATATTGATTACTTCGAGAGCCTTTGTTTCTTTTATATGTCTAATTCTTCTTCCGATAATATTGCATCAAACTTTTTCAATAATTTTTTTCAAAGTACCGTTTATCACTCTTACATATTTTATTTTGTCTCCTCGTAGCTTTGCCGTTCTTAAATTATTTACAAATTTCGCTTTTGAACTGTTTGTACTCTTCTTTCTGTTATAATATATTAAATAGACAAATTAAATAATCAAACGTAAGTATATTTCTAACGTTTTTTGGACATACCTACACATACATAGCAACCAGCCAAAAGCGGTTCCTAGCACAAGCGTCAGCTAAATTACCGACCTTCTAATACGCTCTGTAGGCTGCGACACTCATTGGCTTCCTTCTCACACAATTGTTAAATGAATAACAGCACAAACATATGGGAGTTAAAATATTTGCTTTCGAAGAACCTGTCGAATACCTATTAAATTGTTTTTATTTTGAAAGAATTTAATTTTTTTAAGAAGTTGGCCATAAAATTGTAGATATCAAGGGTGAAAATTAACCAAGACATTTCAAATATAACTGCGCGAAAACTAAAGCTCAAATTAAAACAGTTTAAACTGGGGAGGTTTAATGTCTACGAGACATATGCAACCGTGACTTTTTATTTTTCGGAAAACATTTTTTATTTATTAGAAATCGATACATCCCCAATGCCGAAAATACTGTATTTTTGCTAAAACTTTTTTTTGTTTCATCGACTAAGGATTCATCAATCACGCATTTTACTGAAATAACAACATTTATCACTAAGTACTCCGCAAGCGATCATTATACTAGCACCGCCTGTCCCAAGCCAGGATAAAAGAGGAGGGGGAGAGTAACAATCTCGCTAAAAAACAAGGTTTAGCTGGCCCGGCTGATGTTACTCTGTAAGGGCTCTTACTCAGGGTTACAGGAAAGAATTCCAACGGCTCTGAAGACGGAATATGACAAATAAAGACGCAACGCTGGAAGAGGCGGAGGAGCAGACTTTAATAGCGGCGTATGTATCCATATTGGGCGGCCGCAAACAGCATCTGACTCCAGAGGAGCGACTGATTAAAAACTCGCCAACCCGTTCGGCAAGTGTAGGGTTTTAATACCAAAACACTTCCCAAGTAACTCAACATGAAAAATAACTTAAAAACTCAAATACTCTAGGTGGGTAGGGTTAATCTCATAATCCCACACCGGTACTCCGGTTTGCCTCGAGGATTCTGGAGGAGACACAAATTCAAAAATAAGAGACAAAAGAACAAACTTTGAAGACGAACATTGGAACTCTGAATGTAAGATCCTTCTGTACAGAGGACAGATTAGCCTAATTAAAAGAAGAACTGATATATATTAAGTGGGACATTGTTGGAATGAGCGAAGTCAAGAGAAGAGGAGAGGAAATGTTGGTTTTAAAAACAAGACACACGTTATATTATGTGGGAGAAGAAGACCCTAGTGTGAATGATTTTTTAATTTTGATAAACAGAAAATGGACCAAAAATATTTGTTTAGCGGTAGGAATATCATCAAGAGTATCAAACTAATAAACCGAAGAAACAAATAAAAACTAAATGTCAGAATAAGAAATAAAAGAAATCATCAAGGACATCAGAAAGCTAGTAAAATTAAACATATCAGAGTACAATGAAAAAACTATTAGAAAAACTATTGAAAGTAACAAAAGTATTCAGGAAGAAAATACAAGAAGGAAAAAAATAGTATATAAAATGGATGACAAAGGAAACGCACTGTGCTATTGCAAAATGATCCTAGAATATATTGAAGAATTTTACGAAGATCTGTACGCTTCGAAGATTCAAGAACCACCAACTAGCCCATACAAAAAACGAGCACCATTGGCCAGACACTATACAGAAAACATGCCCACAAGTAGTAAACATGAAATAAAATACAACTAAACCAAATAAAAAGTAATATATTTGCAGGCCCGGACGGGGTAGTAGTAAAATTAATAAAAGCAGGGGAGGAAGTCTTTCTAGGACATCTAGAAACACCATTTAACCAGTTTTTAGATATGGCCATAATACTCGAATTATGAAAAAACGCTAATGCTGTACTAATTTATAAATAGAGGAATAAAAAGTATCTGAAAAATCATCGGCCGATCTCGTTGCTGTCCCACATGTATAAGCTTTTAACAAAAATAATATGAACACGAATAGCGATACGTCTAGACGAATTCCAAACCCTAGAACAGGCAGGTTTTAGAGAAGGGTATAGCACCTTGGATTACATACACATCGTAAGACAAGTTATGGAAAAAGCGCACGAATATGACCAACCTCTCTACCTAGCCTTTATCAATTTTGAAAAGGCATTTAACACAGTGGAAACGTGGGTGCTAGTCAATGAATCAAAGAGATGCGTAATTGATTGTAGATGTATAGATTTAATCAGGAAAATATACGAAAATGGAATGGTGATATTTTAGATATTCGAAAAGACAAACCCGATAAAAGTAAGAAGGAAAATTAGATAAGGTGATACCATATCCTTGAAGGTTTACTAATTTATTTTGATTGAATTAAAGTTGTCTTTAAAGCTTTAAACTTGAATAAATTAGGAATTAATATCAATGGAGAATATCTGTCTAACTTACGATTCGCTGACGATATTGTTTTATTAGCAAAACATGGAAGATTTAGCAACGATGATTAAAGACCTGCAAGAACTAAAAAGAAAAGTTGGGTTAAAAATGAACATTACAAAAACAAAGATTATGGCAAACAATGACTATGAAGTACCTATTCGCCTCGAGAAGGACTTAATAGAAGTTGTCAACAAATACATATACGAGGCGCATTCATAAAGTAAGGGCCGTTTGGTCACAGAAAAATGTACTCATAAGAAACAAATTTTATTGTCATATTTAGTTAGTACAATCTTACTTTACTTCTACATAATCGCCGTTCACTTCTAAGTATTTTCGTACCGCTGCACCAGCTTCTTTAACCCCTCTGCATAGAAGCTTGCCGCCTGAGAGTTGAACCAGTTGACAACGGCGTTTTGAGTCCGTCTTCGGTTTCAAAACGTTGTCCACCCAGCCACCGTTTAAAATGCAAGAAGAGAAGTAGTCGGTAGGTGCAAGGTCGGACTGTACGGTGGGTGGTCAAAGTTCCCAACGAAAATCTTGAATTTTCTCAATGGTTTTGCAGCAGTGTGAGGACGCGCGTTATCGTGGAGGAGGATTATGCCAGATGACAGTTTCGCGGCGTTTGTTTTGATCGCACGTCTCAAGCGTTTGAGCGTTTCGCAGTACACGTCAGCTGTAATTGTTGTCCCACGTTCCATGAAATCAACCAAAGAACAGTCTTTGTCCCAAAAACTGTAGCCATCAATTTTCGACTTGTGTACTGAGTTTGTTTAAACTTTTCGGTTTTGGTGAGGATGAGTGTCGCACTGCATCGATTGCAGTTTTGTTTCTGGGTTGGCGTAGGATACCACGTCTCGTCCCAGTAACAATGTGAGAAAACAAATCATCTCCATTTTGTTGATAACGGGCCAAAACTTTCGTCCACTAGACATTATTTGCTCTTTGTGGTGGTCGGTGAGCATTTTGGTACCCACCTTGCAACAATTTGCTGTATGCGAGGTTTTCTGTGACAATATTGTAAACAGAGTGCGTCCAAGTTGAGGAAATTTGTCAGCCAGGCCACTAATCGTCAATCGACGATCAGATCGCAGTGCTTGGTCCACTTGTGAAACGATTTCATCAGTCTAGATACTGGGCCTGCCACTCCGCTCTTCGTCATGGACATTTGTTCGGCCATTTGTGAAATAACGGCACCATTGTCTAACCTTTCCTTCACTCATAACTGTAGGTCCGTAAACCAGGCATAACTCCCGATGAATTTCAGCAGCCGACGATCCTTTTGCACATAAGAAACGAATCACAGAACGCACTTCACACTTGGCGGGATCAACGATTTTCGCGGCCATTGTTCTTTGCATTCACTGACAACAATACAATTTCAGAATCAAAACAAATGACGCTGTAGCTTCGCAATGAGTCAGTAGATGGCGCTGCAGTGGTAAAACTGTGCTTCGAAGCGCCACTATTTATATACATGCAAACGGCCCTTACTTTATGAATGCGCCTCGTACTTAGGACAAATACTTACTTTTAGGACAGATACCCAGGCAGCAAAAATCGGAAGGAAAACAAAGTTAGCTTGGCCTGCTTATGGAAATCTAAGGAATGTGTTCAAAACAACAATATACCCTCAACACCTTAAAGCTACAGTGTTTAATCAATGCATTTTTCCAATACTTACATATGTATCGGAAACGCGGTCTCTTACGGAAACCGCGATGAAAAACTGAAAGTTACACAAAGAAAAATGGAAAGAGGGAGTGCGACTGCAGGATAGAAAATGAATTGAATGGATTTGAGATAAAAACCAAAGTTGAGGACGTGGAACGACGCATTGCAAACTTGAAATGACAATGGACAGGCCATCTTATGCGGCGAGAGACGATAGCTAGAGCAAAAAGGTAACAAAGTGGAGACCAAGGACAGGAAGAAAGGAACGAGAAAGACCAAGAACCAGATAGAGAGACGACATCAATAAGATCGCTGGAACACAATGGATATGAGCGACGGCGAATCGAATGACATTGCGACAGCTTGGGAAGGCGTATGGAATATTTAAACGCTGAGGATAATAATGATGATCACTAAGTAGCAAAGGGCTGATTTAGGTATATTGGCTTATTTAAGGAACAAATGTTATAAGAACGTTGTCTTTAATGTACATAGAGGCATATTCAGGAATGGTTATACCTATATGTTGGTGGCTTTTTTATTTTTAAGTCTAACTAGTGGACCATTTAATTTTTTATGTTTTTTTAATTCGATTATTAAAGCAAAAAATGTAATGTTCTAAATGTGCAGTTCTAAGTGTGCAGTAAATCACCTTACACTAATGCTCTTGCATACGTTACTGTTTCAATATCTTACTTAAACAACCAAAACAATAAATTGGTCGATCATCTGCTATGCAGTTTAGACTTATCACCTAATTTCCAAATGTTAATGGTAAGTTTTAATAAAAAAATTTATATTGAACTAAAGAAATTAATTGTTCTATGCTTTAAAAACCAACTTGATGCTATACCTTCAGAAACACAAAAACATTGTTTAATGTCCAAAAGATGTTAATCTTGCAAATTACTGGAATAGTTACTTTTAACGAGCCCAATCCACTTGAATGGGTGATATGAGGAAAGTCCCAAAATTTTATGTCCTTCATCATTTTAACAACATATCCCATTCAGTGTCTACATTATGACGTTAGTTGTTTCCAATTAATAAAACACACCTTAGTGGAAACGGTTTTTTTAACCAACTTGCACAGTTTGTGTTATTAAGGCAATCTTTGTTTTATTTTTTAATTTGAATGTTAAATAAATATTTGGTATTTATAATGTTTATTGTTAACCCCTGCTTCTTAGCAACAGAACTATCATTTATGTTATCATTGTAAGTTTGTTGCGCATTTGAGAAAAATGGATACGTTATATTCGTATTACGTACACGTAATGCAATGACTGCCCAACTATTAGCTAATAAAAAAAATCTTTAATATTGAAAATAGTTTTTTTTTAATATTAGGGATAGTTAAATGCTTTAAAATCTGCCTACCAAACGCATGCGTATAGTGGTTAGCATGCTTTAATTTTTGAGTCAACTGAGATTCTTAGTTCTTGTGAACGTCATTTAATGGATAAATATAAATTTTATTTCTCCTTATAATTCAAGTATCTTACTTACTACTAGTTCTACGTTGATGTGTTAGATATGTTTCCAATTTCTAAGTTATACGACTTGAACATTCGTTTTATTTTTACTTCTATAAAATATTTATTGCTTAATAAGAACTAATGTAAAATAAATTTAGTAATAAACATTTTATAAAAAGGCGACTGTTAATTACAGTAAAATCAACATTATCTTCAGCACTGCAAAACCTGCAGCATTAGCGAAACCTCGTCTGTAAAAGTTACAGGACGGTTAACCTCCTTGAAAGTAGCCAATTCCATTTTCTGGATCTCGGTAATAGACCGCGCAGCATGAAAATCATTACCGGTATTCCTTTGGCGAGTTATCTAATGTAATCAGGCGGAAAGGTTCGTCCACTGATGCATTAATAATCCGCACACAAAAAGCTCCGCCCTGGGCGGATAAAGTGTGTATGCCAACATAATTGTTAATTGACTGGAAAAACTGTGTTCGTGTTTGTGTACCGCCTCTATCTTTAATCTATCGACTTCTGCCGGCTGATTGGATTTCGGCTGACCGAAACCCTGAGCCCTGGCGCAAGCCACTGCTTCTTGACAAATCAATCCGCTGCTTATTTTTCATACCGGGCGCGGGTATGATCGCCACACAAAAATAAATTGGAAACTGGGATTAATGATTGAACGAAAGCCGCCGTAGAGGATTCCTGCACCGTTATCCAATACGCTCTGTATTACTCGCCATGTTCGGCAATAAATAACATTTTGAAACTTGGGATTTCTGCTTTTAATTCTGATGGACTGCGGATTGCGGTCTTGGCGGTACAACGATGCTGGAATATGAAATGTTGGGATTTATGCTATACTGCGGCTTCTTCAACTGCAAACACAAATAAATTAATTGAAGCCTTTAGAGTAAAATCGAATTATGTTTGTTTCACGAAAAATATTACCAACAATCTTGGGAATTACTATATATACTTAATCAATATAAATGCAAAAGTACAAACAATAAATACTTTTTAACGGAGAAAATATATAAAAAAAAATTAAGATTTCAACCCTAAAAAAGTTTCGTTTATATTCCATAAAACAATACTATTATAAAAAGAAAATTTATTTAATAAAAAAATTCCTATGCTATTAAAGCAAGCATTGCAATGTATTTAGAAATTTTAATTTAATTGTTAATTTTTTTTACTTTCAAAAATAGATTGTAGACAGAATTTTG
Organism: Sinelater perroti; assembly: GCA_036346155.1. Taxonomy (NCBI): domain Eukaryota; kingdom Metazoa; phylum Arthropoda; class Insecta; order Coleoptera; family Elateridae; genus Sinelater; species Sinelater perroti. The sequence goes on from JARFIY010000359.1 coordinate 5,266,569, forward strand.
AATGAAATGGGCCTTTTAATTTTATTAGATATTATAACTTCGTACTAAGAGGCATGTACGCAGCGTGACTACGAAATATATATATATATATATATATATATATATATATACACACAATTAATGATGGTAAGGCTCTAAAACTTTGTGTTAGAGCATGGCCTCCAAATTGAGAAGGTTGAAGCTCTCATATGTTCGCCCACTGTACCCGGTCGTCACGCACCATCTCTGATGCGGGGCGATGTTGTTAACACTACGCCTTAGACGGCCGCCATTATTACCCCTTGTTCGACTAAACGCAGGTTTTCAATTAATTTTAGTAATTGAGTAGGCCACTCGTCACACACACACACACACACAAATATATATATATATATATATATATATATATATATATATATATATACACATATATATTTGCTTGGGGTCTAAATTTGCTTATTACTAAAGCTAACAGTCTTTGATATTTATAGGGCTAGAAGTGAAAGTTTGGGGGAAATTGCGTTGGGTTGGGGAAAGCTGTTAATTTAGTTGTATTGCATAATTGGTGATGCGGTGTACTGAGGAATTTCCATATGAAGGGTAAGCGTTGGCTATCATCTCTTACATTTAGTCCTTGTAGGCGTTTTTCTATTTCAATTGGTTCATGAATAATCCTGCTGGTGAGATATAAATTCCTTAGTAGTATGTGGCTTATTATATCGATGATGCCTCTGATATAAAGTAATAAGGTTTTTGTTGGTCAGGAGGGTTTTGGAATCGAGAGTTAATATTTTTATTTATATTTTTTGTAATACAGGACAAGGATTTATTGATATATTTATTTTGTAGCAGGGTGGTAGAAATGTTTTTTTTATTTCTATTTGGCAGTTTTCCAGCTCGGAAAGTCTGATAGATCTAATGATGCGGAATTTTGCAACCAAATAAATTTGGGCAGGGTAGCTGCTAGTATAAATGGGTTTTCTATAGATAGTGCAATGAAAGCTGTAATTTGAAGTATTTCTTATTATAAGGGTATCTAGGAAAGAAAGGAAATTATTTTATTTGGTTCACATAATAAATTTGATATTGCTGTGAATTTGGTTTAGGTACCAAAGGAATATGGGAAGGGCGTTTTAACTGTGAGGTCAGATAACAAAAGTATCATCGATATATATTATGCAACAAATAGGTTTAAGGTGAAATGAGCCCAAAGCCTTTGTTTCGATATCGGTCATGAAAAGGTTTGCTATGACAGAGAATAGTGAAAATTGTATGGACGCACCGTAAGTCATAAACAAAGTAAGTCATAGATAGTAATGTTAATTAAAGAGAGGATATTGTTAGTTATATTATAAATGTAGCGTATCATGAATTGGAATATTGGTAAACAAAAACACGACATCAAAGCTGTCCATGACATAATTTCTTCATATGGGGAAAGTTTTGATTATTTCTAGGAAATTATAAGAGTTCAGAACGTAGGATGATGCCTGCTCTGTAAGAGGTTGAAGAGTTATGGGCGGGAGAACTGTAAGCACTAACGTAAAGGAATTTTATCGTTATAAATTTTTAGGAGACTACACCATTCAGGACTTCTGAAAGATTTTTCCCGGGGTATGAGGAGTTTTTTGCTATCAAAAGGTAGATTCAAATTGATAATGAAGGTTTTGGTTTTCTATTCGAAGTACGTAGTGGGATTATTAAATACATACATTTATACAAAAATTCATAATGATAAAACCCTTATTACCCCGCACTATCAATTATCCAATACCCCTAAACCATCACACTTTTTCCAACCAAATGCAACTCTCGCCAATCAACATTCCCGCCAAACTTTTGCTTCCACCCTTATAAATATCAAAGATGGGTCTTACACAAAGACTCGTAGCTCTCCTTGGGAAGTAGGCAGATTGAGATTTATAGCGAAGAGCTAAATTCTTAAAAACGGCTGATGCCATTGCTTTTATAAGCGATGTCGAAAATAGAGGTTTTCTCTAAAGCGACACGGTTCAACCCGTAAACTAAGTTGCTAAAAGTTAATAATAATAAGATAATCCGAATGTATATATGGATATATGTGTATTTTTATTTTATATATACAGAGTATGTATGAAAATAAAAATAATACATTGAAATACAAAAAAATTTATTTAGGTAAAACTTAATATATTAAAGTAGCCCGTACGTAGTAGCTAAGGGGTAGTCACAAGTCGAGGGGTCAGTTGTAATACAAATGGTTGTATAGCAATGCCTGAAAATTTCTTCGACCAGCGACCGCCTCATTTCTTCAAGATTTGACAAGCGTTTCTATCACGTTGATGTAGCTGTCGGCGATCACTTTAGGCCTTTCTAAAAAAAGTGAGGCACCATGACTTTGCATGCATGACGGTAGGCACTTCAGAGGCATCTTGGCAGATTCAATGGTTCTTTTGGCGACCCACCTTTTTGTCCTGGAAAAAGTTTTTTCTCTCGAAAAGATTTTAGTACAGCAGCGCTATCGTGTTTGCTGTCGTTCGGCAGTGCTTGAGCCTTTAACTTTCTGTACATTTTCTATTTCTCAACCAGTAGGTGGTGGTTCCTGAGATCAAGAGACTTGCAGTGCAGATCCTAGTGTACTGCTAGACTAACCGTCGACCTCACCACATTTTTTTTTGCTAGGCCATTTATTCTCCACCCAGGATTCTGTTAGAACTTTTCTTTCAATTCGCGGACGAATTTATCATTTTTCTTGTGTCTCTTAGTAGTCAAATACCCCGTATTTCTTGGCTACGTCGTAAACTTGGGTCTTTTGTAGCCAAATAACGCAATTATACGTAGGCTGCTTATTATGTGAAGCTAACACAAGACTTTTAAAATTTGATTTTTTTAAATTCCGGATTTACCTAGGTGACCTTGTGCATACATATACAAAATAATTGTAATGGATGAACTAATTGTTCAACTAATACGCCGATACTAATAGTTTTAAATTTTGCTTAATTCGTTAGATTAACTTATTTACTTATATTTACTTATAAAAATATATAATAATATTTGTTTCATCTAAAATGTAAATTAAGTAAATATTGACATGGTGTGTATCTACTCTTAAAAATATTGTTTTGTTGCTTAAAATTGCTGATTACCTGTTTATGATGTTCTGTGTTGGTTTTTGGTGTTACCATTATAAACTGAGACGACAATATTAAGATACGAGAGAAAACATAAAAGTTATGGAACTCACCGATTTACTTCTGTTGGGAATAATAAATACATCATTTGTCTTTGAATAATAGACAAGATAAACTATTAGACCTATCCTGGCTGTCTAACAACCAAACGCTCTTTTCTCTAGTATATTGTGGTTGTCTAAAAGCAGTTTGTTGTATATAAATATCTTTATATGTTAAATAATTTCAACATAATTTGATTGTAACATATAAACTATCAAAATAAGAAACTATTTGGCATATGATCCGCTCTACTTTTAACAGCTAGTGTTGTCTGTTACATTATATGCGCTTTTGTGAGAATTATTTACCTAAACCACGCGAGGTGATCTTACACAACGTGTGCGCAAATTTTATCCCACAAAACTTTGCTCATTCGTGTATTTTACATCAGTGGAGTAATTTACCAGGTTTCATATTTACTAATTTTTGAAAGCCTGTAAGGCGTATGTAAAAGTTAATGCGATCACAATCCTGTCTGTCTATGTGTGCGTGTCTGTCGACACGATATCTCCGGAGTTACTTGGCCGATTCACTTCGTATTTGGTCAATAGATACCTTAAGTCAGCATCGCCCTCGGTATTTCAAACCTGTAACTTTCATTTGACCCAAGATACGGAGGTCACAAGGTTACATGCATGACTTGCTTCCCTTTAGAAAGTTACCTTTCCAGATTTTACATCCATCTTTTTATATGTTATTATAGGGTTTGCAAATATCGGTGATTGTATTTTAATACCGTATATATTAACCATTAAGCTAAGATTAAAAACTTGTAACAGCTTAAAGATATTACTCAAAAGGAAACATCGTTACCAAAAAACATCTAAGAAGAGATTCTAAATGTAAATAAGATTTTTGAATTTTAAAAAGGCGGGATGCCCATCATAACCATAATATATAAAAGAAAGGGTAACGATGTTATTGAATTTTCTTAATAACGTGTACCACGAGACACGCTGACATTATCATCTTTGCTGTGCAAGGTACCTGGGACGAAGACCCTACCTTTTATTTTCCTGGAAGCTCCATTAATGTTTTTCTATCGTGGCAAAAACTTAAGCAGGTTTCAGGTGTTTAGTTGTTATTAAGAATATTAAGAACGGCACTAACAACTTCTACGAAGGGTAATACAAAAGCAGAAGTTGGTTGAGGACAGAGTTGGTAGGTGGAGTTTTAAAAATGCGGCGAATTTTTTAAAGCAGGCTATATGAGGACTCTGACAGTCAGCGGAGGCGGTGAGTTTACTCTCGGACTCTCCCCATACTTAGCGTAGCAGAGCCGCATGTGTTATTTTACAGTCAAATTGAAGACATCGTGCAGATAGAAGACTTCTTTTCCTTGTTAGTGTCTGAAACTGCAAGGGCTTAAATGGGGCTCCCTTCAGGATGAGGAGGAGCTAAATCATACTACATATGATAGCGAAGAAAAGCTTGTCTGCATTCAGCAGATAAAAATGGTACTGTTATTCTTGGGTCGTAGGGGGATGTACTGACATTTCATTTGCTATGTTCTTGGCTTTAAAAAATCCGATAAAGTTCTCATGAAGCTCTTTTGGGAAAGTATTTGCAAAACAAGCTGGGATGCCCGCGTAGAAGACGGTGAAACCGTTGACGGTCGGTACCGGAGCTGTAGACCGCATTATGGTTACCTTGACTCGACATCGTACGAGACGTCACTTGAAAGTAAGGATTTCAAGCCCCCCTATTTGCTGGGGCTGATCTGAACTAGCGCCTTTTTGCGATCAAAAAGATGTTGGCTGGGTTGGAACAGCACGGGAAGCTGCCCTGAACTTGCTTTCGTATGTTACAGTAAAGGCCACGAGCCCAAGGAGCTTCTCCTCTGCACTATCACCGTCACGTTATAATCACTATTCACAGCATACTACACGGACCCGCGCATAAAAAATAATTTCTTCCGCCAACCACGTCCGTATCAAATGGCTGCCTCGCGGAGATTACCGGGAGAGTAATCGAGCTAATAAATTTCTTTTAATTTATAGTTTTGTAGTTCTAATCAATGCACTTTAAATTACAAATTATTTGTGCTTTAGGATATTATCGATATGAGATATGTTTTGTAAATGTGTATGATGTCTCATGGTCGATTTTAAAATATATTTTACGTAGAATTTTAATGAAAAATCTATGTTGGCTCAATTTATTTTACTTTAAGCCTGCAATACTGATCTGCAATTTAAGTCCTTATTCATATATGGTAAATCTATTAAGCTGATCGATGAATTGCCGGTATTGAGATATCCATTATAAAATTGTATCGTAATTATTTTTGAAATAGTAAATCAATTTCTAATATGGGTATGATTTCCTCCTCGATGCTTCTACTATTTCAATTTTTTATATACAGCTTATTGAGTATACTCCAAATTTTCAATTTTACATAAAAAAGACATACAAATCCAATATAACAAATCTAAAATACAGCTTATGAGTTCTGAAAGATATAAGTATAATATAAATTCTATATGCGATTCAATAAGCTTTCTGTAAATCAAATTTTTTGAATACTAAATTTTTTATTTTGAAAAATACTAAACTCGAAGAATAAAAAAATTGTTTTAAAAATTCAATTTCTTCAACAATAATTGTTAAAGTGGTTAAAACTTGTGTAATTTTAGAGTATAAATAAGAAAAAACGATACATTATCAAAGATAAAATTTGTCTTTGTTATTTATTAAAGTAATACCACGGCTTACTTTTTGAATTTGAAATAAATTATTAGATTTATATCTACAGTAGGAATTAATAAAGCGCCTTTCAGTTATTAACTTTCTACAGCGGAGCTTATAGTAGAAAGTTAATGAGATTATCATCCTGTCTGTCTGCCTGTGTGTCTGGAGACACTATAACTTCCGTTCTATTCAACGGATTCACTTCAAACTTGGCATACACACATCTTAAGTCAGTACCTCTCATGAGATTGATTTTCATCTAAATCGGTTAACGGCAACCGGAAGTGACCGTTACGATTTCGCACCGCTGTAAAAGTTTCCTTTACGGTGTTATACCGTTCTTGTTTAAATCTATATATCCTTCAAACGAAAATTTTATAAGGTGATCTACATTTATGGATTAGAGGTATCAGTGATGACGGGTATTTTTAGTTGATTATGAAAATGCTATTTACTAAATTTGCAATACTGGTTACAGTTATTATTAATGTTTGTTATAATTGATTAATAGAAAATATGTGACTAAATGTTAGCACCGTGATAATATATGTTATGAAAAAATACTGGTAATAAATAGTAGGAACATAATTTAAATAAAAATATTTGGTTGCCATACAAAAATTTTGTAAACTTAGGTGCAAATCACATAACAAAAACTTGTAGCCATCTATATTACACTTATATTTGTAATTGACCGCTTATATACTTTACTTTTTAAAACATCTTATTTATTTTCTCCCACTAGCAGTCGTATTTTTAAAGAAAAAGTTTTTTTGAAGCATCTTACTTAGATATATTATTATATGATAAAGTTAAAAATTAATAAATTTATAGTTTCAGTATTATACATAATTGACAATTGTTTAATAATTTACCAAATATGGAATTTTTGTTCAGAATTTGTTTTTAACATTACACATTATTCCGTAAATTTCCGTATATTCAATAATCAGTGACACATCACTTCAGTACGTTTCATATTTACAGTATAATTAGTCCTCTAAAAGCGTTGAGTTAATATTTCAAATGAATAGAATGAAGTATATGTGTGCCGTAAATAAATAAATTCCTTGAAATTCACTCTAATGCACTTTGCAAGTTGCGAGTGGTATTGTTTTACAATGCGAGATGTTTGTATAATGAGATCTGAGGCGGTGCTCCTATATTGCCACTCTAAAGGCCCGCAAATGAGTATTGTAGCGACAACGTATTACCTGCAAGTCTCGTGAATTTGTGTAAGAGCCAATAATGCGATACCAAAATCAAAAGCTTTAATCGTAAAATGAAACAAGCAACCTCAATGAACGAAGATTAAGTGATTATTTGAAAAAATCCAAATTTAACGTTTCATCAAGCTTGCCCAAAACTTGACGTTAACGTTACTTAGTAAAATACGACTTGAAGCCATTATTAATCGAAAAGCACCTAAACGTTCGTGGACAGAACGCCATATTTATTGGCAGCTATCTTTTGATTTGGCAAGGAACTACTCGAGCGCTATATTAAACACCTTGTTAAACTAAATTTTTGGAATAGTTTACTCAAAAATGGTATGGTGCCGGTACTAAAGCGTGAATTTTGCAAGGAGTTAACCACAGATGATCAATAAATTGAATTGGTCATTACAATCTCCAGTTTCATTTAATAAAACATGTTTGGATCTACATCAAACACAGATAAATAACAGAACACATATTAAGTACTATGAAAACATTTTAACGAATTTGGGAGACATGATCCCCACTTCTCTCTTCTTAGGCTACGAATATAATAGCTAGTATTTATAATTATTGCCTTGCGATATTGCATAATAATAGTGATTGGATACTTACTAAGTCAGAGTTTGGTAATGTTTTTAATTTTTAATTCGTTCCATATTTCTTTGCTGTATAGAAAATTCCATATTTTAAAAACTTTCTTAGAAATATAAACAATACTACCAAATCATGTCTTACAAAACCACTGAAAATAATACAGGCAACGAAAAGTATTCGATTACTTCTCACCATTTTTTTCATTTTGCGTTTAAAAATAGAATATGCATGCTTCAAAGAAATTACTTATAAAAATATATATAACCTTATTAGCTTAAAATGTAACAACATAATTTTTCCTATCATATTTCAGCATTTCTTAAAATTCTAATTGCAATACTTTAGTTAATCAAATTATAAAGGTTGTATCATTTTTTTTTCTTAAAATTATCATGATTCCAAATACGAGAAACTAGTGAATCACTAATCTCTATGAAAAGGAGTTTGAAGAAAAGATTTGCTTGTCTATATTCTTAGACATAACTCCAAGTATTTGATAGGGTGTGGCATCTTAGATTAGAATCAAAGATGGATGAATGGTTATCTAAAGACTAGAGTGTTACTGAAGTCTTAAATTAGCAGTAAGGAGCTAGTGTGCCACAAGACAGTATGTTGGATCTCATATTGTACTTACTGTATACTTTGGACCTACCTCAAACTGCTAATACCCTAATCTCTACATCTGTAGATGATACAGGTACCTTTATAACTAAGGTTAAGGAGCTTAATAAATTGTAAAAGGTGACAAAGTTCAATAAGAATAAAACTGCTTATGTTAACTTAATATATTGTAAGACCAAGCCGTTGCCGTTAACGATCGACGGACATGTAGATTTATAGCGTAATGCCGTGAAATATCTAGGTATGAAGGAAGGAACATATAAAAAAGAACTAAACATCAACTTCAAAAAGACGTATTGGTTATTGAAAAGAAGATCTTGCGTATTAACATACAACAAGTGAATTCTGTGCAAGCATATGTTAAAGTCTGCTTGGATATATGGCTGTCAACTGTAGGGCTATACTAGCGACAACAACAGGCAAGTTATATGTTTCCAGAACAGCAAAAGAGCATAGTAATCGCTCCTTAGTACATTATAAATAATTATCTATATTGAAACCTAAGGATGGAAATAATGTCGGATGAAATTAGATGATTTGCTAGGTAGCACGATGACTAACTTTATAACCAAACTAACATCGAGATTTAGGTTTAATAACACGTTCGGCTTAAGAGGCGTAAACCTTTTGAGTTAGTGAACTAAGCGATGTGGAAAGCAAAGCATAGCGTGCATTTGATAATTCTCGTTCAGCTTTAAGATGGTATTAAAGCAAAACAACTTATTATATTATATATTAGTCTATATCATAGACTAGTTGTAATACAATTGATTTATGAGACGTTAAAAACATTAGAGTCAAATAAAAACTGCAAGGAAATAAATTAAAATATTATTTTGGGGCTATCAAATTTAATAATAAGAGCTAATTAGATGTGCTGGCCAAATTTTGAATTGATAACAAATAATCTATTGCGACGTTTGTCCAATTAAATATGTTACACAGCACTTGGTAGGAAAACTAAGTGTTTGTAATATCCAAATTATTTCCTGGCATAAATTTACTAATACATTTTCCCCCCATTTGCATATTTCCTTACAATTTCATTGACTGCTTCTCCAACTTCATAATTATAGCTTTAATTATAAAAGTTACTCTATTTTGTTTCGTAGACGCCAGCAGCCCTTTGTGTGAAATTTAAATGTTATGAGTGTCGAAGTGTAAGATATTTTATTTCACATGTTACTATTGATTGTGATAGAATAAAACCGATATTGTCGATACGGTTTGATAAACTACCAATGAAATTGCATTATGAGAATGTTAATTCTAATTGCGCTATATTTTTTTAATGGTTTTGTCTAAACTTTTGATATTTTATCTCTTAAATTTGTTAATAGTTTAGTTTTTAAATGATTTCTTTTTGCAGTTCAGTTTTGTCATTGTAGAGCATTAAATTGTATTGAAATTCTTCCCATTTCTAATCTATTACTGATAATGCTTATACCAAATGTCAGTTGGTTTTGATTTGTGCAGTCTTCTATTTTTTCGATATACCTGTGAAGGTACACGATGGCAGTCCTAAAATAGAGTAACAATATAAAATTAAAACTTTGAAATTACTGTGGGCTAGCCGAAACATTTGGCTTTTTTAAAGTATTTTTAAATTTTGCTTGATAATTTTATTTAATTTTATTAACGTGTAAGGAGACCAGCAAAAACAACGAAAGTTTACTTACGCAATTACTTCTTAACGGTACTTTAGATAAATTATAAGAATGCCAGTATTTATATCGAACTGTTGAAAACGGATTTTTCCTATATGGATAATGCATTTGAATTGAAAATTTATGATAATTGTAGCAATTTGTTTAAATACAAATTGATCTTGTTAGTGGTTCTAATAATTGCATAATTATGATATTGGCATTAACAGCATAAATTAAGTCAAAGCATTTAAAAAAATGGTGTTTTCTGCGTGCATTACTTGCATTTGTGTATCAGCGATTTCTTGCACATCACGTGTTTATAATGACAGCATAAAGTACACGAAATTTAATTTGAAAAACTGTTTTAAGTCAGCATATCAATAAAATACTTAATTTCGATTACTAAACTTTCGTATTTTTCATAATAATAGATTAAAGTAGATGCGTGTGTGTTCTGTTTTACATACTTTTTAATTTGTCTAATAATAGTCTGTTTCATGTAGTTAGTTGTTATTTAATGTGAACTCAAAATCAGCATGTAATATTACAAATGTTCTTAGAAGAACTGAAAGTTATGTTTACTCAATTAATAGAACAAAACGACCTACCATAAATATGGTGTCTACTGTTATAACTAAACTTGCTTGATAATGTTTACATTTCTACGAATATCCTTTTTAAATACAAGCGGATTTTGATCAAAAATAAATTTAAACAAGTTTTTTTCAAATTAAATATAGATATATTTTTTAAATATAGAAACACACTTTACCGACAAATGTTATTTCAGAATACCTTATTATACTTATTATCATACAAAGCCTCCTGATAGTATAGAACACGGAGATATATCTATTTATCCATTACGAATTAGAAAAGTATGAAGAACCATTTCTGCAAGCAACGGCAATTCACCTAAACATAAAATTACCAAAGAAGATCTTAAACCATTCTTTTAGTCACTTGTCAGCAATTTTATATGTAAAATACTGGGGTTCATGATTAATTACTACCGGGGACTGGATATTATATTATCTGTCATCTGAAGAGTTTATATATGGATCTACTGACTAAAATAAAGCACCCGATTTATTGGACTTCTTTTTCACACATGGTATTTCCTCCAACTATACAAATGCAGTCACTACACCGGATCTATCATCTGATCATATATCTATTATAGCTACACTAAGCACCACTACTATTAAAAGACAACGTAGGCCATTACTGTACAACATCAAATTAGACTGTAGGCATATAGAAAATGTACAAACCAGTATTAGTCTACATATACTTCCTAACAAATATGTCATTTTATTATAACTGTGCAATATGCAGCTTGGCATTTAACGCCTACGATTATAAGTGCAGTACGTGAAAATGTAAATATTATTGAGCTAATACGTCAGAAACGTAAAGCAACAACCAAATTACACAGGACGTCAAATTCTCCTTATAAAATAATTTGCAATAGGTTAAACAACACTATAAAGAACAAACTAAAATGTTAAGGCAAGAAACTTTTTAACAGTACTTGGCACGTGCAGACGCCACAGTTTGCAAATTTACCAGTAAATAAATAATAAATGGATCAGAGTAGAACAAGAAAAGGTAGATCTATTCGTCCAACACCTTGCTGAAGTATTGACTTTTCTTTCAAATAAATTCAATGATGAGGTACAACCCATCCTACAGGTGCTACTATAACTGTCACTATCCGTCAAAAGTTTTATCTATATCAATGTGTTAGAATAAATTCAACATATGAACAAAAAAAAGGTTCTTGATTATGACTTTAATTCTGTCTTACTTGCTCACAACTGACTATTCTAATATTAAAACCTGTTGCATTTTACTGATCAGTAAGTTTGTTGCCCTTATTATTAGACTGTTACAAAAGTTTATAATTAAAAGATTGTATGATACCGACATATTAGAAAATCCCAGACCACCAATTTGAGTATAGGAGGTATCACCCTAACATGCAACAACGTCATGAAAATCTTGTTGACAAAGTGTGGCATAATAGCTTATTATACAACTTCAAGACTTTCATTTTAAGTGAATAGTTTCTTTTCTTTGTTAGATCATATATTGTACGTACATACCCAGATATATACATAGGGACATTAATCTCCTTAAAACTTAAAAGTAAATTAAGTCCTCTACCTAGATCTTCATTTCGACAAAGGACTCACATAAAAGTCTCACATAGTACAAAAATGGTAATTAACTTGCGAGTTATGAAAATGTACTGTCACTCAGCAGAATGTCATGCTTCTCTCTCTCTCTCTCTAAAGCCATAATGAAACTCATATAAACTTACTGCATTAAACTCTGAGGTTGCTTCTGCAAGTCCAATGTTAACATTTTCCAACGTGTATAATTTAAGACCTTAAGAATGCTTGCAAATGTTCCGTGCTGTGTCTATTATATATATATTGTCCTTGACACAGTGACAGTAGAAGAGCGGACGACAAGAAATAACAAACATTTTCTACGATTACAAGTCCACCTAACCATTCTCATGTTCAACTTGCATCATGATCCCCATCCAAAAAGAATAAAATAGAAAAAATGGCTAAATGATCTGAAAAGAGGATAGCTCTAATGAACCGGGATAACATCGCTGGATGGATTCCCCATCATGTCAATAATGCCATCACATTGACTCATAGAAGGCATATTATATATTTTACGTAAAACACTAATTTATATTTTTTTCTTGGATTATTTGTTTTGAGTCTTTTTGTTAGTAGTAGATTCTTGTCTCAAATATTTTTTTGAATCTTATTTTATTATATTCTTATTAAGTCCTCGACTTTCTAGTTAACCTTCTTATATTTACATTTATTTTAGTTTATAATTTAATTAATTGGAACAGGTACAAAGTACAATTATTGCTTTCATTTGGTAATGTTTGTTAATATTTTAATTTGATATGCGAATAAATCGAATTATAAATAAAAAAATAAAAAGTTAAGCTAAGAGCTATTAAACAATCATTCTTTATGTCGCTTGTACCCAAAAAATTAAAAATTATTTTTTTGTTGTATTACCAGCTCTACAGAAAAAATACGAAACTTGTACATTATCTATTATTTTAACTTTCTCCCTCTCTTATTTACTTTAAGTAAAAAATGTAAATAGCCTCTTTACTTTATGCCAAAAGCTGCAATGTTTACAGTAAGCTGCTTTCTATAAATGTACATTATGTTATTTATGGCTATTAGCTATCAAGCGTAAATTTAAATTATATTAAAACAAAAGCCCGTGTCCGCAACAGCAGAATTCATTTTTGTAAAAATGAAAGGGTAGCCACATGTCCAGGTTTTTAGGTAAACCGTAAATCTATCAAAGTAAAACCAGGCTTTGTTGACGGGTACATAAATCACATTTGACTTTTTTAAATAAACGTGATATAGAAAACATTACCGCTTTGTCTGGGGCTTTTTATTTTGGATGTGACATATGGCTTTCCACATTACAAGCGATGTGACAAAACATGCTAAATTACACTTTCAAAAGTGTAGTTGCAATAAAAAGCAAGGCGCTTAATGTGAGCAGTTACTACTGCCGACAATATATAAATAATTAAGGAAGATTAGTGCATAAATAGATTTTATTGTGTAAATAACCTCCCTTACGAAAATCAATAAATCTTATTCGTAAGTTTATTTAACAACACTTTATCGAGCTGCAGCGTAGCAGAAGTTATCCAGTTGTGATAATGGAGCTAACTATAAAAACACCCCTAATAAATTTGCCAGATAACTTTCAAGTGCCGAGATTGCCGTTTGATGTAGATGTGAACGAAGGAAATTGGTAAATTAGGCAACAATACAAGCGGGCTATCGATCTTCTTCCACGGTTTGGTAGATTGGATCTCCCCGCTTATCTCATATAACAACTTTTCCTAACTAACGTTCTAATTATGAGCTGGCTGAGACGGTCTTGTTGGAACTTCACACAACACAACTTCGTTATGGGCGACATCAAATGAGAAGGATTTCGTGAGTTACTATTTACTCAAGGAAACTTTGCATTTATTATTTTTAAAGGCAAGGTGTAGCTTAAATAGCAGCTTTAATTTTTCTTCTGTCGAGCCGTAAATTCGCAACTTTTTCAATTAAGGCGGGACGCTTAATTAATTTTTTAATTAGCTGTTACAGTTTTCATATCCGTTCGGACTTTAGGTCAACAAGTAAGGTGAATTTCGAAGTCGAGAGCCCTGGAGTTCCATATCGCAGCCGATTGGCGATTGCCAATTATGCTGGTGGCTGCTGAGGAATTGCGCCGGATAAATGGTTTCTGGCCCGCAGTGGTGCTCGAAATTAGTTTTTCCACCCTCTAATGTATGCGAACAGATTGAGCTTGCCGGGAACTTTTCGGGGAATACTAAACAGGATGCAAAGCAGGCCGGTATTAAAGATGAAAAATGGAGCTATCTTCAACCCATTTTCCTGTTTCCCGTTTGTCTTTTTTATGAAGGCGCGTAATAGTTGGTAGGAAGTTTTCGAGTGGCTGCGGACTGCAACAACCGATGCGGATGGAAATGGTGCTGCTGCATGTACGGGCAATGTTTTATGAATCGCGCGAGGGGAATGGAATTGCTAACTGAGAATATTAAAAAATTGTATTTCACGTTGCGTGGGGCGTAAAATGTTGCTGACTTGCCATATAAATGCTTTATATAAAAAGTAATTGCATTCTGTGTAATAAAAATAGGAAATGTGTACGACATTGCTGAAATTAATATAATGTATTTATTATTTTATTTTATTATTTATATTCTATTCTACTGACAAAATAAATTTTAACATTAAATTAATCAATTTTAATAGTGATGCTTACAAAGAAATGCATATAGGCAAGCTAAAAGTATAAAAGTAATTAAATTAAATTTCGCCCATAAAACGAATAAAATAGCTTCTGTTTTATCTTGAAAAGTATAGCAGAAATAAGATTAGACTATAGCAGAGCATGGTTTAGAGTTGTGTCTTTGAGCAGCACTTACCTTCTTCTTTTTCAAATTCTTTACTCTTGTGACCATGAGATTCCTCTTCCTATTCCTGGTTTTCCTTGTATTTTTGCTCATGATCATTAGTTGTAGTAGGTCGTATTCCTCATTTATCATTGCATGACTTACGTAACCTGCTGTTCTGAGACTAATTGTGTTAACAACTTAATGTCTGATTCTAGTCTTCTTTCAGCTTCTTTATTTGTTCCGTATGTAGTCTAGGAAATTTTCAATATTCTTCTTAAAATGTACAAATCAAAGGCATCTAGGCGATTCATATCTATCACTTTAAGTCTCCTCATTTTTGTTCTGTACAAGAGTATCGACTAGACATACCATTTCGCCAATCTTATTTGTGAGGATAAAGCAAGGGCTGCTATTACAAAATATATTTTTGTTTTTAAAAATATCCACTTTTGATCATTTCAATCCAACTTTTAATTTCTATTATTAGGTCCATATATTTGTCTATTCAAATTCTAAATATTTATACTACCTCCAGTTGGTGAACTCTGAGGTTAAATGGAATTGGTACGTTTTGTAATTTTCCTATGATCATGGTCTTGGTTTTAGTTTCATTCATTTTAATCCCTCTTTCTCACAACCTTGTTGACTTTGTCCACCAAAGTTTGTAATACTATATCTGAGTTTGCTGGAATGACAATTTCGTCACCGTATTGAATATTATTTATTGTTATTTAATTTATTTTTACTCTTTTACTAAGTTCTTATAAAGCAGACAAATATGTTTTTAGAATAGACAATTAAAACTATGAGGAATATGCATACAACTTTGTGTTACTCTTTTGCTGATTTCGGTTCTGTACCTGCAATTCTTTCAAACTTAATAGTTTATTTTTGTTACCAATGAAAATGTTGTATTTGTTCCTTTTCTTTGAAGTAGTTGAGAGGGATTTGTGCCTAACGCGATCAAACTCCTACTCCTACGAAACAAATGATTAAGCCTTTGTGTCGGTCCAGATATTTTTAAACCAGAAGTTGTAAACGAAAAGTAGCTTTTCTTGTGCCTTTTCTGAATCCATATTTGTATTCTCCAGATATAACATCGCATTTTTAGTATATTCTGTTTTGTATTATTGTTAGGAGTATTTTAAGAATGTGACTCATCATGCTTATTAATCGGTATTCATTCCATGATTTTGGGGGTTGTTAAAATAAATATGGATCTTAACCTTGTGGAAGTTATCCTCTATCATATATTTTAATAAGCAGACTCACGAGTATATTAACATTCCGTTCGTAGTTATTTTAATTATTTCCATGTTTATTGTATCTAGACCAGCAGTTTTATTGTTTTTCAGTTGCTCTAATGCATACTAATTTGAGTATACTAGAGCCTCATCGTTGTTATTTTCATGTTTCAGTTCATCTCGATTGTCATGAAACAAGTTTTTGGCATATTCTAAATTTAACATTCCCTGGTTCTTTAATTTTTTTAAGTAAACTCATATTTTCATGCTTGTTACTGAGGGGTTATACTTCTTTATATTATTTTTGTATCCACTTTTTTGTTATAATTATCTTATGTTTTATTTCTCTATATATTTCCTTCCGGTGTTTAATTTTCCTAGATTATCTTCTGTTACTTTAACTGTATTTTTAAACTTGCTCCACAGTGTTTCAATATCTTCATAGTCTTCATTTTTAACTTTCGAGAGTGCATCGTTTAGTTTTGTTAATTTGAGTTGATTAGCATATCACCAATTAGAACTTCTTCATATTTTCCAGGTGTTAAGATTGTACTCATGGTTACCGGATTTTCTTGTATCTGAATTAGCATATTATACGAGAGTAAATTTTGTGACTGATTGAACTGTAGTGGAGCGAATACTTAAAAAAATTCTTATAACGGTCATGTTTTTAATGGTTTTAGGGTTGGTCGTCGCAGACTGCAATTATCCACACGAAATTAATTGGGCATTTAGTTTCTTTACCTGCCAAAATTATAGAAAATATTTTCAATTATTGTCCTAAAATAGTTAAGTTTTACTCCTCACCTTCGACCGATTTACGAACGCGAATTAGAGTTCAGTTAGCACCCAGCCGCTGCAACGTGCATATCTACCAGCTCTAAGGCAGATCGCGGCGAGCCGCAGCCAAATGCATGTTTGCTTACTGAAATTTTGTCGCTGGTTATTTTGACTTGCCTGCCACGATATCGCGTACATAAAAATACACGTTTTGCACGTCGATTATGTTTATATTTACAATTCACTACCCTAAAACGTATAGTACTATATTACTCTCAAGTATTATTTCTATTCCATTTTTATGGATAAACTTTGTTTTTCAAATAGTAGAAAATATGTTCACTTTGCTTTAATTTAGATATTTAGTCTCACATACGGTTAACCCACCGTTTCTGCGTCATTTTATTTTTAAATATGAATTTTTAAGTTTTCAAGATTCGTTTGATGTTCTTATTTTCATTTTTCCGTAAAGTTGTTTTTCGCACCCTCTGGTTACTGAAAGCCTACTTGAGATTGAGGGCCATATTTTCTGTTTGTGTCAAGTAATTTTTATCCTGAGAAAGTAATGAGGTAGTTTTCCTTTGCCTTTCTCACATTTTATAGTCGTAATTTTCCAGTTTAAATTTATCAATTAACCCAATTTTAACACTTACAGTACCACCGGTGAAAATTCTTTTGGCAACATCGTTTATATTCTGCATTTTTTAAAGCAATTACCTACATCAAATTTTGTTTTTCTATACTTAAATACGCACAAAAGAGCGTGTGATATAACATATTCTGTAAGTTCGGCGTTATTAACATCTAAGAAATAAGGTTGCATGCTTATAGAAATATTTCTAGATAAAGCAGCTGCGTGCATATCGTAAAAGAAACTTTTG
Source organism: Sinelater perroti (assembly GCA_036346155.1). Classification (NCBI taxonomy): domain Eukaryota; kingdom Metazoa; phylum Arthropoda; class Insecta; order Coleoptera; family Elateridae; genus Sinelater; species Sinelater perroti. Next base: position 5,284,429 of record JARFIY010000359.1, read on the forward strand.
GGACAAGCATTGCGTGTTTGTAATTAAAACTTAATTTTGTGATTGTTATGCGCATTTTAAGACAGATCGTTTTCTGACAGAAAATTATCTTGTGGTACAAGTTTGCTGTTACGAAATTTAAACACTGTATATGTCCAAATAACAAAACAGTCGATTTTTTTTTAATTTATGACAGCTTCGTTTGAGATTTACTTGTAGATTAGAATCGAAATATAACAATTCAATTGGAAGTGAGCAATAATCTAAAACCTCAAACATAAATAGAAATTAAAAATTGGTACAAAATTTAAACGTCTGAAATGTATCTCCAATAAAATAAGTAGATTTTGCAATGTTGAATCTATTTTATTTAACATTTTTTAATTTGACTATAGCATTGGAATGTAATTTTTAAGCTCTTATATATTTCGTAAATTTTAATAATTTTAATTTGTTTTTAAAATTGAGAGCAACTTTTGATGTACATTATATCTTTTGCTTTGCTCACAGCTACTATCAGTTTTTGAAACCATCGCTTGTAACTGTTTGTCTTATTTTATGCAGTTCATTATCATAATTTTTTATTTCTATTTTTATTTTTTAAATGAGTACTTAAAGTTTCATTCTTAATAAATTTACAGAACTATATATTTTTTAACAATAAGAATTGTAGTTACTGTACAACAAAGGAACTACAATTAGGAAATGATTAAATATTAAACAATAAAATAAGTAAACTGGATTCCATGTTGCTTGAGTGTGGTAAATAAGTTTGTTCGACATCGGCTACAGAAAAATGGATAATACAGCAAGTACAACAAACAAAAATATAAAAAAAATGTTTAATTAAAAGTACATGTTTTGCTTTGTTTCCTTCGTTATACATCAAGAGCAGGCTTGTTTTGTACCTAATAATATAAAGTAAACATATTCTAAAAACCACTACTGAGTATCAAATTTAATTGTGTCATTTGCTACAAAATTTTGTACATACATTTATTTTAGTATAATATTAGTACAGCTTTTATTTATAATTGTTTTAGTACAGAAAATTGTTTATTAAGTTTTTAAATTATTTTTCTTCTAAAAAAAGGTTACATGTAACATTTTAATTCGTCTTTCTCAGCTACCCTTATTATTACACAGATAGGGAGTAGTATAGCGTTTACAACATGTATGGCAAACGTAAAGGGAGTATTTTTATTATAAAAATACATACAATAGGAAGATAAATTTCGTTCTTGTTTTGGGCTTCAGTAGATTAATTGATGAAATAGTTTTTATTGGGAGTTTTAATAACAAATAGTCAACTGTTATGCAGTGGTTATCTTTAAAAATAGTACTTATAAGATGTATTCAAATTTCTTACCATGTACCTAAAAATTCAATAGTTCTGCTCGTTAACTGACATTAAATCGGATTTCTCTTCTTCGCCTTTTTTGTAGAATATTAGCCTGTTTCTAACCACATAATCGCATGGTACTATAAGCCATGTTAGGAGTACCTCAAGCAGACAGCCTAACCCGTTAATTTAAAAGGAAAATGTACCTTACGACCGTTAAAAGTATTTGTATGATGGGCGGAAAGTATTCGATGTTCGCCGTTATTTTTGATCTGGGAGTTGAATCCAAATAGCCGCGTGATAGTGTAGTAAGACGAGGCTTTACCTCGAAGCTATCGTGCTCTCTGTATCTGAAAGAAAAAAAGAGGAAGAGAGCGCGCGCGCGTGAGAGAGCGGATTATTCAATTAACTGAAATTTTTAAATAGTTTCCGGATATGTCTAAGTTAAATTACATGAACAAACACGTGACTTAAAAATTCAGAGCATACAAACACAACATAATCTTGGTGCATTTATAAGACTTTATAAAATCTGGTGATAAGTTCGGCGCAAGTGCTCTTGTCGAACGGGTGTGTTCAAATCGTGATCTCAACGATATTACAAGTCTGGGCGCTTTATCAGCTGTCAGCTGTGCAAGCTAAATTTATACTTAATATATTTATTTTACAAAATATTCTATACAAACTCTGAATTACTTTTAATCCTGATTGCTTCTCCCTAGTGAGGCAAAGCAATGCCAGTAAATAAAAAAATTCAGATCACCTTTTACTTTCTATAAGTGATTTGCAAAGAAAATATAGATAGAAACACATTGTTACTAGAAAAAAATCTACCAGAACACCTTGAACTTTCAAAAAGCAAAAATACAGCGCCAGAAGAACCTAAAAAAAATCAAATTTGAAATCCCGTCAACATTTTTACATGGACCAGATAACCACAAATAAGTAATTGCCGATATTGAAAGCACTGTTAAAAATAAAGTTTTTACACGTCTCAGAGGGACATAACTGAAAATCACACTTTCGACTAAAAACAACTACAGGGTCTTAACAAAACATTATTTAGAAAATAAAATCTCATTACATTCTTTTCAAAATCTCAATGAGAGGCCACTCTCAACTATTAAAAATATTCTACTTTTCTTAGCGGAACAAGATTTGGGAGTTCTCTTAGCATGATCTTCTAATAATTAGTATTGCAAGACTACTTAATAAAAAGAATAAATTTTTGTATGTGCAATACGACTTACAGCCAACGAAAACGTAAAACCATGAAAAATATCTGGCAAAACATCTTAATGTCATACAATATAGATGCGTGAAGTGCCGAGGTAATTATATATCTACCAACTGTAGTAAAGGCAAAAATACTCCCCTAGTTTGCGTTTGAGTTAACCACCCAATGAAATTCAGAGAATGTAAGCATTTCCAAATTTCCAAATTTTGCAAAAATAGACTATACACTAGAAATAACTCACCTACTAATAAAAATCAAACAGTCCTAAAAAATAATATTACCAACTTTTTCCACCTTGTATACTTATTTCTTCTAATACCGAATTTCTAATCCAAACAATAATTATATCAATTCCAAATTTACATCAACCATACCTTGGTCAAATAAAACAATTCTTGTTAACCAACCTTTTACAGAGCCTCCTCAATGGACCATAACTGTAACAAAGCCCTTATTTATTTCAACATTGTAAACTAAAATGCTAACGGTCTTAAGGCTTAACAAACGCTATTTACATTCTTTCTTACAAGACATAACAGACTTGGCATGTGTTTCGGACACACACTTAACTAAAAATGATAGCATCAAAATATTAGGGTATTCCTACTATCGCACAGATAGAACAGCAAGATTCGCCTTCGGTGGAATAATTATTTTTGCAAAACAAAAAATCATTTACCACGAAATATTAACAATCAATAATTTTAGTTTCAAAACGGTTGCAATTAATACTAAAAAAACCAAGGCAATTAAATAAAAATAATTAGTGTATATCGACAACCAAACATACAGCTCCTTGAAAGTGACTTATACAAAATATTTAGTAGCAATAAAGCCATCTTACTGATTAGTGACTTTAACTCCAAAATATATTCTGCTGAAGCAAAACTTGATTAATTTGTAACTCTCTTTAGATACTAGTTTAAGTTAGAACCGATATGCTATTCTTAGCTGATAGACTACGAACTGAATATATATTAGACATAATGGTTTAGAGACATTTTAATATACAAATATTTCAAGCCAAACTCAAACCATCTGCTGGTTATAATCTCATTCATAACAGTACCTTCTCTAAGACGAAACAAATTAAGAGTAATAAGCAAAAATAGTTATAGTTCCAAAAACTCTTAGATAAAAACCTTAAATGTCCCAACAAATTACGAATCTCAGACGAAATAGACCAGACAATAACTCATTCAACATCATGCATGAAAAAGTGTTCACATCTCTATAAAATCAACAAAAATCCACTAACTACAGAATTCCTCATAGGTATATAATCAACGTAATAAAAGAAAAAAGTCAGCTGCGTAGCAAGTGACTACGCACCAAAAATCACACAACGAAAAACATAATAAACAACTTATCTCATCAAATTAAAAAGGAACTGGATGACTATAGATTTACGTTTTATGAGTAGCCAAGAGCCAGATCATCAGGAACTTCGAATACTACGAAAAAAATATTACAACAAACATAAAATTTTTTTTTAGTAACATCGCACAATGTAATATATAACACCGATGAAGAAAAATGTGAAGCTTTCGCTGACCATCTGGAACAAACATTTACCTCTTGCAGTCATCGGCATTCGTGCTATGCCAATATAATAATTAGAGATGTAGAAATACCTCAACTACTGTAAGGAGACCAAATGACACCAACTTTACTTAATGAGATAACTTTTATAATAAAAACACAAAAATCACAAGCATACTTGGCTACTACTTTAAATACATGCTTGAAATCTGACTACTTTCCAAACGAATAAAAGCATGCATTAATTCTTCCCCCTTCTAAACCAGGAAAAAATAAAAAAACAATTTCTAGTTACCAACCCATTAGTCTATTAGCAATCACATTAAAAATGTTTGAAAAAGTAATTTACTTTTGTCTAAATAATGAAATTGCAAAATTACGACTAGCACCAGTCTCTCAGTTAGGGTTCCGAAAGGAATATTTTACGTGCCATCAGCTACAGCGGATTGTTGAAACCATAAAAAGGGGGTACGAATGCAAACAACACACAGTGAAAATTTTTGTGGATTTAATTTCAGCTTTTAATCGTGTGTGGACTGAAGGTCTAAAATACAAGACTTACAATTTTAGAATATAAGAAAGCCATCGTATTTTCATATCTTGACAACAGAACATTCGCAGTTTAAATTCGTGCAACTGTATCATCGACAAGATGTGTCAGAGTGGGAGTTTTTTAGGAGACCATTTTAGGTCCCATTCTATTTAACATCTGTACCTATAATATAACTAACCCCAAACGCAGACTTAGCATTAATTGCTGATGATACTGCACTACTTATTAGGAACAAAAATCTCCTAGATGCAATAGCTCCAAATTGCTACAAGGTAGTTTAAGTAATGAAAACTAATAATAGTTAACAATAATTCTGTTGCGTGGGATAACACCACGAAAGTGGTAAAATACTTAAGTCTGTACTTAGATACTCGTCTCACTTGGTGTTCCATGCCATAGAAAAACTAAATAAAGGCCATACAAGATGAATACAATTATATCCGCTTATAAACAGGAAATCGTTTCTAGAAACGGAGTGTGCAATCCTGGTCTATAAATCATTAATACGACCATTAGTTCTATACGGGTGTGTAATATGGGAAAACACATCTAAAACAAAGCTTTTTTCGTTTGTAGTAACCCAAAACAATGAAATGTTTGTAGTAATTATTTCAGCTTTACCCTCTTTGCTTTTACTAGTAATTTATGTTTTATGTATCTATGATTTCTTGAAAAAGGTTTGTTTAATTGTGTAAATTGCAGTTTATTCATTAATTTCCTTCTTTTGAGTATAGTGGGTCTGACTTTGAGTACTCATTATATTTATTAATATAATATTTTAAATGGTTAATAAGCATTGATTTATTAAAATGACCTTATTTGATCTCTTTCATAAATTGATAATTTAAAATACTTTTTATTGTGTTAGAATGAATCACTCAACGTTAGTCTCCCTTCTAGGCTCATTCCTAGTTAGTTTCTATAGATATTTTTCGATGTTAGTTGTATAGGTGAGTTAGTATCCTTCAGTCAATTGTATTGCTATGTTAGTCTTTTATAGTTAAGCTAGTAAATTAATCCCTAGAGTTTCTACGTTTTATTCTTCGCAATTGTGAGTTTATTCCAATTGAGATAGACTTGCGGCACAGTGCGATTGTAAACGTGTGCAGTTGTTATCATTGAGCGTTTGTGTTACTGGGGATTAGTTTAAGTCCTACAATAAAAGTTTAAGCGTAGAGTATATCGTGCGGGTTAAGAAGTCGGTCGGTTACCTTTCGACAAAGCAGGCCCGAACGGGCGGACGCTTTTACCACAAGAAATGAGGCCGGATTAGGGCCAATACACACAATTGATACATAAGTGATACAACCACCAACTTTTATGCAAAGCCAAGGCTTCCGCGATAGTCGTACAGCACAAATGTACCCTTTACAACTATTAAAGCAACGACCGTTACATACAATTCCATTGCAATTTATGGATCAGCTAACTAACACTCCAAATTACGAACAATATATGAACATGATGTAACCCTCAGCAAATCAAATATCACACCAGATACGAACGGCCAGCAGTATGTAAGAATAACTTCTACCGGTAAATATAAAAAAGATAATATGCAAACAACAGAAGAAAATCCCTGGCAAGTGGTTCAACGTGTCAAAAGCAAGAAAAATAAAGTTAATAAAAAGAGCCCAGATCAAAATATTACTGTTTACTATGAATTTAGTGCATTATCAAATTCTGAAAAATAAAATAAAAATGCAAATTCTCAGAAGAAAAACAAGGAATTCAACCCTGTTTAAAAGTTCACTGAGATATTTGAAACTGAACAGTACTCCACAAAAAGTCTACGCGCCAGACTTCAGATACATATAGATCGCTAGTACGGTACATAAGAGAAAATAACATAATCCACCATGCAGGTCAGTCGAAAGATGAGACATGAGTAATGATCAAACAAATACACCATTATTCAAACACCGAAGCCATTGAAGAAGACGGAATAAAGCATGGTCACAAAGTAAGAAATATAGTAAATGCAGAAAACTTGTAAATTTATTTTTGTACACTTTCTTTGATAAGAACAAAGAAGTTGACAAAATTAGGAAAATACAAAATTGCATCATTCAAACAGAGTCACCTAGAAAAGAAGAACACTTAGTGCAGTGTACGCGCTGTCAGTTGCACGGTCATACTAGATCGTATTGTACTAGACCATTTATGTGCTTTCAATATAGTGAGCAGCACAACTATAATGAGTTGTAAAAAATCAAAAAGACCCCAGCGATATATGATTTGTGTAACGGTGACCATCCAGCTAACTATAAGGATTACGACTTCTATAAAAAAATTATAAAATAAATAATACTACTGTCAACAATAATACTAATTTCATAACTAATGTGCTGTAATAAACACTCGCTAATCGATTACGACTAATCCAAACAAGAGCTACGCGAATGTCCTTAAAAATGTCCTTACAGACAATACAATAATCGATGATGACATATCAATGACATTAAAGAATTTCCTTGAAAAATTTAAAATTATGTTTAACCAGCTAATGCAACAGAACAGCAAGCTACTTAACATACTGGCTATAATAATTAGCAAAACTAACAGTGACTAAATTATTAAGAATGGCACTATGAAATTCAAATAGCATGGTTAATCTTAAAACAAAATTGCATTGACATTCCACTGATTAGCGGCTTACAAAAAAAAACGTACTTTATGATACCTTTTTACTCTGTCTACTACACCAATCACCCTGATAGAACTGTACAGAGGCTATAATTAACTCTCAAGGTACAGACTGGGTTAGCGTAACTCAAGCGAATCTTGAAAGTGGTGGCATTTTAGAAAACATTGATGGAGGAGGCCCGGACCGGGGGTGGAAAAATTTTGAGGTGTCAACAGTCTTAGGTTGAATTGGCAGCATCAGTATGCGCTTGGTGTTTAAGCCCTATTTGTTTCAAAATCGGAGTCGGGTAGTTTTCACCCAGTCCGTACGGAACGTTATAAAATCCATTATTTGTAAAAATGAAAAATTTTTATTACGGAACTGTGACTGGAAAGTTAGAGGGCAAATTTATACCAACTATGTAAGAAAACTAAGCGAACCAATCCATAACATAGATTGTAATATTACTTGTGATAATTGGTTCTCATTGTATTTGCTTTTTGAAATGATGAAGAAAGAGTTCAATTTGACTTTAGTAGGAACTATGGAAAAAAACAAAAGAGAAATTTCAGCTTAATTCAAGACTATATTGAAAGATAATTCAAGTATTCAGTTTTGTTAGTTGGATAACAAAAATTTACTTGTTTATAATCTAAAAAAAAATAAAATTGTATTAGTCTTATCATCGTTGCATCAAACGGGTAAAGTAGACGAAGCATCTGGCAAACCAGAAATAGTCCTTTTTTATAATCAAGCAAAGGGCAGTTTTGACCAGAAATGTCATCAATATACAACGACTAGAAAATCGTTTAGGTGGCCTGTGGGAATGTTGTATGGTATGATAGATAAAGTTGAATATAAAAAAGCACCTGGCATAGATCTTATCCCACCAAAAATGCTCCAAAAGCATTCGCAGAAACCAATAGTAATTTTGACTTACATACATCACGCATTTATTAGAATTTAATACTAGGCTAAACAGTGAAAGATGGCAAAAATAATTTTAATACTAAAGCTTGATAAGGACCCTAAACTGGGCAACTTCTATAAACCTATGAGTTTATTACCTGCGATTTCCAAATTATTGGAAAAACTGCTACTCTACAGAATTCACACCAATTGATTGGATACAACACCAGGTATTTGATAAAGTCTGGCATTTAGATCTGTTTACAAAATTAAAGAACTTCTATCGCCGTATTATAATTTAGTAAAATCCTACATTTGTGATCGGAAATTTAGAACTAAAATAAGAAAAGAACTATCAGCAATGCTACCAACTGAATCTGCAGTGTCCTCAAACCATTATTATACATATTTTATATGTATGATATGCCAACTACACCAAACATTACAATGGGCACATTTGCTGATAATACCGCAACAGTAAGCAAAATATTAGTGTTCAACAAACTCATTCAGAGTTACAAAAGTACTTATATGTTCTACAAATATAGACTGAAAATGGGAATTGAAGATAAATGAATCAGAATATAAGCATGCAACATTAACGTTAAGAAAAGATCGAAGTTTTGATACTAGAAGAAACTTCAGTAAAATATCTAGGTCTACATTTTGAGAAAAAACTTATTGGAAAACACATATCTGCAAGAAAAGGAACGAAATAAACATAAAGACAAAGAAACTGAATTAGTTAATTCGTACGAGATCCTACGTAACAATAGAAAATAACATCCTAATTTATAAAACTGTTATTAAACCAATATGGACCTATACAATGTCTGTCCGGTAAGTAATGCGCCCTATTTTTTTCTGCCGCGACTATCCGTCGCACAGCGTTACCGCTGGCACGGAAGGGTAGGAGGGATTCTTGAAAACACAGCACGATCTGCGCCAGTCAGCTCCGAGCTCCTGGAGCGTCACAGTGCCTGTTTCAGTGAACCCTTGTGTGAGTGCTCTGTCGAAATTAAGATGAAACAAACTCTCAAGAAGCGATACGCGATAAAGTTTTGTTTCAAACTTGAGAAGACGTCGTCGGAGACTTTTGAGTTGCTTCAGAAGGCTTTTGATGAGGACTGTATGTCATATTCACATTGCAAAAGGTGGCATAAAATGTTCAAGGAGGGTCGTGAGGAGGTCGCCGACGAACAACGATCAGGTCGCCCCTCAACGTCGCAAGATGAAAGATCGGTAGACAAAGTGCGCGAATTGTTGAACTCTGATCGAAGAATGAGTGTCCGCCTAATGTTAGAAATACTTGACATTCCTAAAACCAATGTGCACGAAATTGTGACGAAAAACTTTCAAATGCGAAAGGTGTGCGCCAAACTTGTCCCGAGATAACCAAAAGAACAATCTTAACGCTACCCTAGCCGCCCTACAGTCCTGATGTGGCCCCGCCCGATTTCTTTTTGTTCCCGAAGATTAAAAAATCCCTCAAAGGACAGCGTTTGGGGACCCTGGAAAACATCAAGGCTGCTACGACGAGGTTACTAAAGGACATCCCAGTGAAGGACTTCCAGGACGCATATAAAGCATGCAAATCTCGTTGGAGCAAGTGTGTTGAAGCAGGAGGGGTGTATTTTGAAGAATATTAAGTAACTGTACGAATCGGTTCAATACATTTCTTAAAACAAAAATGGGCGCATTACTTTCCGGACGGACCTTGTATCTTAAGGATTCGGATATGTCCCAACAGCTCTAACGTTGCAATCATTTAGAGATGCCAAACTAAAATATTAAGATACTATTGATGCCCAATAGTACGTCAATAATGAAACGCTACACTTCGACCTAAGAATCCCAAAGGTAAAAAGAATTATTCACGTTAGTAGTCTAAATTACCACAAAAAATTGGAATAACGTTCAAACCCATTAATTAAAAAGCTAACGTAAAATGATTCAATGAGAAGATTAAAACGATAATGACCAATAGACTTGTAACAGTTTACGCCTTCATTGAAAGAGATTTCATTATTTCAACTGGTCCACCTCTATATTAGATTATAGAATACCCATATATTTCGATTGATAAATAAATAAATAAGAATTTCTAATGTTAAATAAAAACTAAAAGTAACTAACACACATTCTGGGCGAGCACCTTTTTAAAAAGCAACTATGTTTCGTTAAAATATAATTCAGTATTATAATTATTAATGATTGCGGTACAAAAGCTTAATTCTAAAACTATATAAACAGCTGTTGGTGGCGATAACGTTTTTTCTAGAATTTTCCAAGTTGCAGGTTGTGATAAGACCAGTCTGACGACGTCGGAAGTAATAAATAGTAGGAGAGAATTTATCAGAACGTGAACGTTTACTGGGTTGCAATTGTTTTAAATGAAATTTAAGCATTAGAGTAGAGCGTAAATGATGTTAAGTTCGCGTGCATTAGCTTTTCTGTTTGATTTATAAGCTAAAGTAGTAATTAAAAATCGATTTTTTATATACTAGAAGGCAAAGCGGTATAATTATGATGAACAACAAAAGTGCTGTTAATGTTTTTTCTTAATTATTATTGAGTCACTAATGTGTTTAGTTGTGCTGATTATTAAATGAATGACATCGTAGTAGAAGGAAAGCGTGCTTCAGTATAGCACATATGTAGCACTAATATTGGTTAGGCTGTTTGATTTTTTATACTAACTATTTGTTAAATTTGCTACACTTAATGTATATATTATTTGCTTTAAGAGCTTCATATTTGGTTTTACTGGTAGTAATATTTCAATTGACTACAGTATGACACCAGCTGTGATAAATAACCTACACCATACATCTCTAAATATACTACGAAGCTACGTGTACTTAGTCTTTTTTGTAATAGAAATTTTTTTAAAAAAATCATAAAAATATTCTATTTTGCCTTGAAAAATCATGAAGTTTTTTATTGTTGAAATGTAGCATTGAGAGCAAAGTTTGACGTTGCACTTCTTTCAATTCATTTAATTTCGTTTGTGCCATGCGCGTTGTTAGATGAAACAGTAATTCCACGTGTTAAAGATGGGATTGACACTCAACTGTTTTGTAAACAGAAGTTATTGTTTACTTTGATGCTTTGCACAGTCCTGTATATACAATCAAAAATTTTACTCCGGTTAAACCGATACATTTGCAGCATTTCTCTGCCCCAGGAAAATCAATTCGAAATGCCGAAGTGGGCCATACAATTGCCCCTCTCGCAGGATATTGTTGTAGGCATATTTCAGAAGGTTTGAATACTTCTGGAACTGCGAACCGCCATAAATTGCACGGGCCACTCCACGCTAGAATCAATATCGGTCGGTTTTGGAATACCGGAAGAGTATTAGCTGCAGCGGAACTGAAAATCAAGTCGGGCCATCAAACCGGAATCGGCCGCTCTGACTGAAAGGCTAGGTACCAGTTTCCACACTTAGATCATTCACGGTTCAGCGCGCGGCTACGCGCGAAACAATAAATTGGGCATTTGATTAGAAGGGCGCGATACTCCCCCATAACTTTGAAGGGGCCAGGACACGAGTGATGGTTACAAACGACTATGGAGTTATACTTCTGCAGGGAAGTGGGTGTGGATTTGGATTTTCACGCTCGGTTTCCGGGGAGTTTCGCTCTATGCAGCCAACAAACGCGTGCAATTTTTCGCGGAATATTTGGCGGTGTAGTTGTATAACTCCTGTAAGTTGATTTACAACGCAAAAGGAACAGAAAGCAGAATAAATTTGTTGCGACGTCAAAAGCTAATACTAGAATGTGTTCTATACATATCTCAATAAATTTCATAAAAAAGTGTTTCGCAAAAAGCAAATTGCGGGAAATGACGCGATAAATCGCTCTTATTTGAAAAATGTTGCACGATATTACTTTTTCATATTTAAGATGTAAGAAATTTAATAAAACATGTCAAAGTTTTTCTCAATTACTTGCTTATTTTTAATGTGATATCGCAATAAGAATTGCAAAATTTATTTTATTAGCAATAATATTATTTAATTATTACATTCCTTTTGTACTAAGTTTTTGATTTGAACCATTACCATACAGACTACTTTTTTGTAAAATTGAATAAAACTAAATAAATTAACAATTTTCAAGGCAACACAAAATATTGCTCGACAAACTGCATGTTATAAAAAAACCTACTGGAAAAATAAAAACTATTAAAGTAATATTAAAATTTGTTCAAAATTAAACTTAAAAATTAATTGTATAGTACAAGAAACAGCATTATCCACTTACCACAAAATTCAAACACTAAAAAGTTTTTAGATACAATAAAAATTGGGGATACAGAAACGTTAACAAAATTGAAAAATTTTATTTTAAAGTAAATATTGTGGCCACTCATTAGTATAATTGAAAACAATGTCATCAATATTCAGTTAAAATAAACGCTTAGTGGCACATCACTTACTGTGAAAGCTTGATTTCCATAGGCAGATCATGTTTTTTTAATCGGTCATAATTTGTGTTGGAGCAAAAAGCTTTATAAAGTGTTTTATTTAATTTTATTTTTTTCACCTAATAATATTAAACTTTTTAATATGTAAATTGAAATTGTTCTAAAACGCACTGAAATCATAATAAATTATTGTTCTACAGCCAGCAGAATAATACGCAGAAGCGGCCTGCTTTAATAGTAGTAAGAACGGGTTACATTCCCTTTACAAGTGATAAAACCTGCAAACAGTGTAAATTGCCTAAAATATAGATATTGATTTTAAAATATTAAATAGTATGGAAATTGAATATATGCACTATAATATATACAAGTAAACAAAATATTAATTTCATTAAATAACTATTTTTTAGTGTGACTACTATACGTGTGAACGGGGATCTAAAATATTTCAATAATACAATAAAAATTTACATAAACATACAATTCAAAAATCAATGCACACCATTTAAATATAATAATTTAGGTAGTTTAAAACCTATCTAGATAAAGTTATCAAATAAGAAATACTTGAAAAATTTTGAAATGGTGATAAGTAACGAAATATATCTAGCAGTATTGTTAAGACAATAATGTCCTTTCAAGAACTAATATATCTTACAAAAAAAATTAAACAGACATGAAAACTCAAAACGACCAATTTAGAAAAAAATATGGACGAAACAAGAACATAAGTAAAAATAAATATAAATATAAATAATAAAAATATAACAAAATATCTAACATCATCAAAAGTGATAAAGAAAAATTAACTAAACAGTAGAAAAGTCTAAATATTATTGAAAGAGAACAATAAAAAAGAAACAGTAATACGCGGTTTCGAAATAAAAACACCCAATTATCTTAAACTTAAAAATTATATAAGGTATTACAAAATATAATGCGAAGCTTAGATCAGAAAAATAGCACCTAGCAAAATAGTCTAATAATAGTAAGAATGATAAATATAAAACTCATATACCAATTTTTTTAAATATAATCTACACTAAACGAAAATTATCCTAAAAAATATATTACAAGAGAAAAAACATACTTTTAGTGACGTACAAATAAACAAGTTATAAAATATTAAAGAAAAATTTAACAAAGGCATCGTTCTGTAGAAGAAAAGGATGCAATCTTCAAAGCAAAGAATATAAAACAAAAACAAAAACAAATTAGAATAATAAAAAATATTTTTAGCTCCATACTCCATAAAAATTGAAACGGAAAAGTGAATGACGAATTCAAACCCAGAACAGAAGAGAAAATTCAAGTACAGTTTTTTATAATTTCCAGATGTAAGACCAATTATATGGAAACTAGGGTTGCCGCCAAAAGGTATTTTTTGCGTCCTAGGCTGACAATTTTTCACCCGCCTTTCCACAAATTTCTGCAAATTGGGAACGTATAAATTTTTAACTGGATAGACTTCTTTCCCTGTATCGAAAACGTGGAGAGTTTAACTTAAAATCGAAGCTCCGCTCGGCGAAAGCAAACTAAATAGGCGTGGCAGACACGTTTTTTGCATTCGGTAATGCAGCGGCGCGATGACAGCCGCGGCCGCCCGGCTATTCGGCAAAGAGCCCCAACTTGCAAGCACGACCATACGGACCTCGTGTCAAACACGAAGTCGGAGCGCATCCACGGCACTTTAAATATTAGCCGTTTTAGAAACGGATACTATATATTTGTTCACTTAAAAAGACACAACTAATACATTACATATCTTTTTTATATACTATAGTAAAGCATTTGATAGCATCAAATCGAAAGGTTTGGTTAATTTTTTGTTTCTTAATTTTACACCTGTATTTTTCTTTTTTCTCCTAATTTAATTTTTTAAGTGTTGTTCTTATTTTATATATATATATATATATACACGCGCGCGCGCGTATGTGTGTGTGTGAGTTCTATGAGCAATTCTAAGCAACTACGGGTCATATGGAAAGTAGATGGACGTATAAACAAGGTGGCGCAAAAGTCATCACTCGATTTCTTGTCAATAACATTGTATATAAAAATAATTGGCTCTGTTTGTTGATTATGGTCATTTAAACGTTTAAGTTTTTATCCATTAAGTTGCAAAAACCTTGAAGTAAGAAATTTGGAACAGTTAAATCGGGCGCTCTTGGTTTAAATTACTAAAACGAGAGATTAAGCGGACGGGAAACGCTTGCTTCAGAACGTCTACTGTCGCTTGTGCAGTGTGTGCGGTTGCACCGTGATGTTGGAACTACGTATTTTCCAAACCCAATTCGTCGATTTGCAGCAGCAAGAAGTTGTTAATCATGGTTCTGTAGCGCTCATCAGTCACAGTATCAGTGTTGCTGACCGCGGCCTTCAAAAATATGAGCTAATCACCTTTCCTCCGTAAATGCCGCACCAAACAATGACTTTGAGAGGATGGCCACCCACGTTTGCCACTGTCCCCTGTTGAGCCAGTATCCTCGAGGCGAACGACTAAACCCGCAGTGTTTGTCCAGTTGGTGCTACAAAAACTGGGGAATCGACTACGAAATTTACCATGAGTCAAAACCGACCGATTGCTTTGTAAAAAAATTGACACAGTTATTCCGTGTTTTGAGAAGTATAGTGATTTATAATTTATCTATTTGCTTCTGTTTACTTCACAAATGTAAAGTTGCGATAGCATGAGACGCTATTTATAAAAATGAGAGCATCTTCCGATAGGGTGATGACTTTTGCGCTACTTGTTATTACAAAGTTTACTGCAATAAAGAGCAAAGTGAAGAGGAAAGACAACCGTAAGACGGTCTTAGAAACTAAAAGAGCAACCGGGATCAAATTGTTGGTTAGCAACAACAAGCCAAACCAGATGAAAGTCAAGAGGCAGACGTTTGCAAAAAAATTATTATTATTAAATAACCCTATTACAGAAATAGAGTAATTTTAAAAGTGTGTTAGGTAAATTATTAATAAAATCTAAAATTTAATCATGATTTTGTCAAAAGTTTTTTATGATGATGTAAATTAGAAGAAGTTATAATTTTAAAAAGTTATAAATAATATGAGATAAAAAAATAGGTTGTCAATAAAATAATCGCTGTTAGCAGTATGAACATGTGTATAATATGAAAAAACGCTGTGAAAAAGCATTCTGCTCATCCCAAACTGAAGTACGAGGTGCGTTGATGTTTTAATGTTTCTAAATTTTTTTCTGAAAAAGTACTTACCGGAGAAAGTTGAAACTTCCCTTACTTTTCAACATTATCTTCATCTAGACGTACACATTTTTTCATGACGTTGTTGTGATTCTATGGCTGCTGAAAACATTCCTTTGAGCTGATGCAACAACAACTCGATTAGAAAATGAACGCCAACGGAGAGTGCCTTTCATGATCGGAAGCGCAGCTTTATTTTCGTCGGTCAACATTTGTGAGATCTATTATGCAAAATGGACTTCACAAATCGTACAGAAAGGGTAGCGGCGAACTCACGCACACCTAATCGACGGTTTCCCATAACCACTTGCTTCACTCGCGCAGTTATGGTTTTGCTCCGGTTGGTTTTGTGGCCGAGGCTTCTTCGGTTTATTGTCACACAACTCTCAATCTTCTTTAAATTTTCGCACCTACGAACGCACATTCTTAAAATCCATAACACCTTCACCGCGTGTCTTACTCAATTGACGATCAGTTTCGATGGGTGTTTCACCACACAAGACAAAAAAATGGATGTTTACATGTTGTTCTTGAACACTAAACGTCACAATTTAATGTATACAAAACAACACGCACTGCTACGGCGGTAATTCGGCCTGTGTAAACTGTAGGCGCTGACATTTATATTACAAGTATTTCCCGCGTCTTTTAAAATGAACTTACTTTCACTGTCGAAAAAAAATTTGAGAACCTTAGAACTTGAACACACCTCGTAATCTTGTATTAACACAAATGCTGAAGTGCACAAAGATAATACAATTTAGTCGTGTTTAAGATTGAAAAATTCTGAAATAATGTCGAAAGGCAATCTTGCCTTACTGCAGCATAATTAATTAGTTTAAACATTAAAATCTTCAACTTTACAAGTGCTGAAGATCGAAAACGTTAAAGGTTTGAAATTAAAGGACGCAAACCCGATTCTGCCTTAGGTGTTTGTTCTCTTAAGATCAGAGTTATCCAATATTTTATGAAGAGAAATATGTATATGACAAATACACCACCTTTATGAGTAACCAAACATTTCTTTTTGTATATATTTTTTATAATATATAGCAAATACTAGTATTGTTTTTAGTGTGTTGTGTTAGGTAATTTAGATGACATTATACTTTTCCTACTATATACTGAAATCAATACCTGCTAATTATTCCCTTTCATCGCAAAACATATGTTAAGTTAGTTATCAGAAAAACAAATAAAGTGAAACAACTAACAGAATATTTAAATAAATTTGCAAATATAGCAGCGATATTTTAGTTATTTTAGTTATATCCGTGTTGTCTGTTCTCAGGCTATTGGACCGTGTTCGGAATTTCGAAACCCTTGATGCTTTACCCGCAGCTGCGCCGGATATTTTCCGAAGAAATATCTTGTGAGCTTAACTGTAGTAATCGCGCGCGTACGATAAAAATGATAGTGGAAGATCTCTGTTCGTTGCAAATAACGCCTCGGCAGTTGTTGACGTCACTGGCTGTTCTGGCTTTTTTGTTGCATAGCTTTCCTTTTTTCGGAATTTAAAAACGAAAAACCAAAATTAAGCTAAATAATATCTGTTAGAATAGTGTATGTATATATTATATATATTACATATATAAATTCCTACAATTAAATAAGACTCCTATTTCCTGAAATCAATCTGATGGCCAGAATTATAGTATTCAAGATATGTTTAGCTACGGATGTTTTTGGGTTAATTGAGACATAGATGTTCATTCTTTTATTTTGGTCGCCCCAAGCATTATTGTACTAGCATGGTACGCAATGTAGTCTTGGTATACCGTGTGATTCATGGTTAATCGAAGTTAATTACGTATCTTTTCTGTAATGGTATGAAAAAAGTTTATATCTTGTACTTTTTTTTGTGTCCGATCGATGACTCTAGCGATAAAAGGATGAAATCTTCAACCAGCATGACTTATTTCGATTGCAGTTTGCATGTGCATCTATTATGTTTTATTTCTCTCTGTTTTGAAGTAGCTATTTTTTATGAGACTTATTTTGCCTCTTTTTGCACAAAGGTACGTCCGAAAAGTAGCGAGACTGATTCCAGAAAATTTGTGGAATTGAAGGTAAATTTATTAAAACTTAATATTCTTCAAAATAATGTTCTTGAGAATTGGTACACCATTGTCACAGATTCTGCCACGTATCACAGCATGTTTAGAAGACTTTAACAGGAATTTTTTCAAAGCACTTGTCACAGTACCCTCCTTATTTTTAGTAGTCCCTAACTAGCGTCCTTTCAAGCTGAATTTGAGTTCACGGAAAATAGTCACAGTCTTCCTCCTGGTCTCCGGTCAAACCCTTAGGAACCAATTTTACACAAACTTTACACATTTGATGCACAATGGGTTGTGAAAATTCTACTTTATCTGATGTCGGTCAGAGTTCAAAGCAGGCCACTATGCACGTTGGTCAATCTTGACGTCTTTTTTTCCTTCTCTGAACGGTTTGTGCCACCTAAACACTTGTGCTTTCAATAAAACATTCTTCCCGCAGCAAGCATCTAGGTTGCGGACTTTTTTATTTTAGCACAAAGTTTTAACGCTGGTAAACACCATGCTGTATTTTGATTCATAACGACTAAACAATTGTCCATTTTACAAGCTTTTTCTGTAAAGGTTGAAATGTAAATGAACTAAGCGGGACCATTTATTGACATCACCAAAGACTCTTGAACCAATATAATCAGTTTGATTTTCCAAACGTTCTTTGTAAGACCTGAGGTTGACAATAATCAAGTTAGTATATCGGCTCCTGTATTCCTTCTCTTTAGTTTTAGAGAAAACAGAAACATCAATTTTTACGTTGCTGTTCTGATAAACTTTTTTATAATCAATTTAGTTGCAAAGTATTTCCGTCCGTATTCCAGGGTTTGATTTTGGTACAAAGAATGCTATCACATCGACCCAACCCCCATACATAGAAGACCGAGATTTTCTGTAAGCGTTATCTCTCTTAGCTGAAATGTTTCCAGTTTTGTGACGCCTGTGATCCTCCTTTCACCCTTTTCTGTTAGTTACATAACAGCCACCTACTGACTGCCATGTATTATCAGTGGTCATGCAACTTATGTCTTCGTGGACGTACGAAGAGGACTTGCTGGCAGAGCTTTTAAATCAGTAGGTATTTCGAAATTTGGTAGGGAATATTTTTATCAGCATCAATATATTTCTCGAGACCCTTTACCAGGTTTGGACTACCTTTTTGTATATTATAATTTTTAAAATCATTTCTCGGAAAGCAATGGATTTTTTTAAGAGCCGTCTGACCTCTGTCTCCGGCATCACTGCAGCCTCATAGATTTATTGTACTTCTCTCATTTTTTATAGCACTTTTCCAGTATGATCCATTCCTTGTACCTGTCTATAAACTAAAATCTCACATTCGCACAAGCTGTCTCTAGTTCCCTGCCGCGTTGCCTGCAGCTCAGGTCTCTTTTGTACACAACTTTTGCAACAATGTCCTATAAGAATATGTGATAATAGTTTGTAACTTATTTCTGCTTTGTAATAACAACTCTTCAGTTTGTTTGCGAGATGGTCCTTTTATGAAGGTTTCTCATGTTTTTGTCCTGGTACATTTTTCAATATTTTTATGTTGTTTTCTGGCCCATTTTCTCACCTGGCTTCGGATTACATCTTTCAGTACTTCCAGAGCCGGGTTAGGGCCTATATATGAAGTTGGTGAACCTTCTTGTGCTATTAGTTTTGTTGCCTACAATTTCGCAGTACTCACAACAGAGTTAAGTTATGGTCTGTCATAGCCCTGGGTTCTTCGCGACTGGCTAGCTGAATCCGAAGGGATTCTTTAATGTTTTCAGAGATGCGTGACCGTCTGTGAATATATTGATTAGCCCATTTCGATAAGACTTCTAATTATTTTGCCTGTCTTGGTCCGCTATAGGCCGCTAGGCTCCCATGACCTCCAAGACAGTAAAATTTGTTTTTTGGGTCAGAAGCTTTTTCAGATATTATGTTTTGACTAGTGTGTTCTTTTTCAACGAACTTACAAAGTTCGTTACTGAATTCTGTATGTCTGTCGGTCTGTCGGTCCGTCACAAAATATGAGATTTTTTAAAATTTGAGAATGGATTCTTATAGGAAATTTTACGCTGAATTCGAAAATGAAGTCAAAAAAATTCTATGTCGAATAATTTTCTAAAGGTTTTTTTAAGTTCGTTCTGGGATTGCTTACAGAGCAATCTCTTCGCCGTTCCCATGTTTTATCGATACTGTTTCTATGAGTATGTGAAAAAATAATGTCCACACTAGCCCTTTGCACAAATGTAAAGCTAACTGATTTGGAAAGGGTTGCTTGGTATCCCTGTTAGCAACACCGTATAATAATACAGTGCCATTTATGGCATGTGTCGAATTACACCTTGAATTGGTTTTTGAAAATAGCTTGTCTCTTGTACAATCATCTGAGTGGCTTTAATTTAGTGAAAAAAAGCGTATTTAACGACTCTCTAGCCTACATCTAAGGCAGAAATCTGTACAGATTGGTCAACAGTCTTGGACCTAGGAGAACTGAAGTACTAGGCTTTCCTAAAATTCCTAGCTGTCCCGTGGGGTGGTTTTCACTTAACCATGTCGCTCCTGGTCCGGCATAACCACTTGGTCTTTATTATTTGCATGTTTGAAACTTTTCAGGCTTCTCTGAGTCATTGGTGTGCTAGGTTTAAGGCCCGTCTTCCAGAGCAGATAACTGAGTCAAGAACACAAATTAGATACCCCGAGGTTTACCTATCCCCCATCTGGCACGCGCACAATGGATAGATATTTTTTGTGATAAATAATGTTACTGAAAATAATGAAGAGCTAAACTCTTCTAGTTTAAAAGGTGCATGGTTCAAATTAAGATTGCTAAATTGGATAATATATTATAGTCAACTCGCTTCAAAATGATATTTTTGAGAAGTATCTTTTTTGTTTATCTGACTTATGAAACAGATTTTCTTGTTTTATAAACTCATAAAAATAAATATTTTATTCCTACTCATACTGAACATCATAAATTAAAAAGAAAAAGTGCTTTTGGTATAATTATTGCCTTAATACTTGCCCACATTTCTAAGAGGTAATGATTAAAATTTAAGACCAATTTCAAGTGCACAAAATATACATTGTTTTATTTAAACTTTTGAAATTAAGTTCTATGTATTTAAAAAAGTGAATAGAGTGAATAAGATCCAAATTTTTGTTTTATAGGAGCAGATTTATTTTCATAAAGATAAAGTACTTGCCTAAATTTTAAAGATTAGTCTCACTTTTACTTTTCAAATTATTGCATAAACTATTCCCTTGAGTATTAAGCAAAATTCTCAAAAAGACACAATTTAGGTACATATGGTAAATTACTTTTTTGCGTTCAGAAAATTTACAAGAAATTTGGCATAATGTAATAAACCAAGGTTTATACAAAACGTGTAAAACTTTATTTTTAAGTAAAAATTTGATCATTTTTGATTATTAGTATTTAATTGCCAAATATTAAGGAAATATACGGTTCAGAAACCCTTACGAGTAAAAGTGCCAATCATACAAAAAGTTTGTTCTCCTCGGCTTTTATTTAAACTTTTCAAAAATACTCTCAGTGTTTTTATATAAAATTTTATATTTAATTTTATTCAAAGCTTTTAAAAATAAATTTTGACGATACTTTTTTCTTAATCTTTATTTAAAGAGGTATTGGCTTTGAGTATACCATCTATTAGTAAATAATTTGTCGAAAGTATCGTTTCTTTCTAAAAAAGTAATGTGTAAAACTTGTGCACAAGTTTAATTAATATTTAGCAATTTATATTAATACAATTTTAATACAAATCACTTAGAGGACTAAAACTGCGAATGATGCGAAAATAGCATTACCGTGTTTCTAAATGATAAATAAAAATAACATTTTTAAGGACTACCAGATTTTATTTTGCAAATTTTAACTCATAACAGGTATACATAAAGCAACTGTTATTTAAGTAAAATTATCAAATTTTGACAATTTTGGGCCAATTTGTATGTATCTAATTGAAAACAACCAACCTCGTCTCTAATGATGTTAATCTATTATGTCCTAAACATGGGAAAAGCCGAAATGGAATGGTAATAGTAAAAAAATTGAAATTCTTCGAAATTACCGCCAGAGTGGTCCAAGCGGTTGAGGCGCGGACTACGGCGCGGATGGACCCGGGTTCTATATCCGAATCTGATGCCTGGCGGGTGGCCTACCCAATTACTAAAAATAATTGAGTATCTGAGTTCACTTTGAACAAGAGGTATAGTGGCGGTCGCCTAAGACGCGATGTTTTCCACATCTCGCATCAGAGATGGTGCGCGACGACCAAGCATAGTGGATGAACGTATGAGAGCCTAAACCGTGCAAACCGTGCTCCCATGTGGGTCACTAGGTCCTTACCATTATTATTATTATTTCTTCTAAATTAATAAAGATAAAATCAATTGTTGACAATTTGGTTAAAACTTACAGGAATATGAGACAAGAAATTATTCTGATGAAACTTAAACTAGGACGCCTCAAGTTAACCCACATACATTATATCAAACAAAAAACAGAACTTCCTACTCGACTTTTGCACCAAAATTTTTGATATTGCATAGTTAAATAGGTTTGAATGATTTTTGAATTTGGTTTCTTGCTATTGTAAACCAATTTGAACAAGTTTAAAAAATAAATATTTTTAACAAAAGGTGTGCTAAATTATTTCAAGAGCAAGAAAGATTTATGTAACTAAAGGGAATATTTGGTAAAGTAGTTATCAATATGTGTATATCACCTCACTGTTCTTAGTAATTTTATCGGTTTTTTTAAACTTTAGGCAATAAATAATTGTCAGACTCTTATAAGATGCAGCCGCATCTTATTTATTTTTATAATACTACGATTTTCATAAAAGAGAAGACGTTTTGTAATCGATAAGAATAATTAAAGTTGTTACTGTTTGATGGGCACGTTTACTTAATCATAACATAATTAGGTTTCTAATCCCACAGCTCTGACTAGGTCAATTGCGTAAATCTCAAGAGTGGAGGATAACTATATTTGGTTTTAGTTAAAGTCTATTAATTTAAAACGAATGTTCTAATCAAGGTATATGACAGGTTATAATATGAATTGAGAAGTTTGTTTAACTTTTTTGATTAGAGGAGGAAGAGGGTTAATAATTGGGAAAATAATGCAATACAAATATTAACATTAATAAGTCTTCAGTAAATTTGTTTTTTAACATGTAAATTGTTGTATTGGACCTTTGTTAACTCCAAAAACGTGATTATATGTAGTAAATAAAAGTTATCGTTGTTTAAGTGACTAATTACATAAACAACCAGAGCTCCAACACGCGTGACTTAAACAACATTGACTTTTCTGTTTAAAACAGGGCTTCAACTTCGACGCTGGCGAATTAACAAATTAGGACAACACGTTTCTTCACGAACTCGTTACCATATTTAGTCAAGAGCACACTTCAGCCGCAAGTCCAATTATTGCAGCCCAGCTCGATGAGGCTGTAATTTTGAATGTAATCTGGGCGGCTTCAAAGCTACTTGCTAATTAAGTTAAAATTCTAGAGGGCGAATCTCACTCTTTCATTTCGCGGCGGTCGAAGAGCGCAAAAAACCTGTCAGTGTACCAGGCATTCTTTGCGTTTGCGAAAATTGCTTAAATTTCCGTTTGCACAGTTTGTCAGCGCCTTACTCGCAGAAAATGAACAACGGGGCTGATTTATGGAGTGTTGGAACTGGTGGAAAAGCGCCATCGGAGGCTTGTAAAATATTTAGTCGTGGCTTGATTAAGTTAAAACTGATGTTCAAGTGCAATATAAATTTGCGTTCGAAGTACCGTAAGTTGATGCATTTGTAATTACGGCGAAGAAATTGTTATTGAACAGCACATTTTCTTTGCTAAACAGAACAAGTTAATGATTGTTAGATTTCTGACATATTTAATATAGAATTGTATTTTACCATTAGATTTTACCGAAACTAAATTTCAAGTAAGTTGTGTAAAATTCTAAAAGTAGCTTTTCTGTTCTTAACATCAAAGTTTTAATATATTAGAAAGCTTTTGCTTTGAAGTTTGAAAGCAAAGATATATACTTAGAACATTTCCAATTTTTTCTAAGTAACTGACTTTGCTCTTTTTATTTTAAAATTAATGTATAGTTTATGATTACATAATTTGTAAATATAATAAAATTTCTTTATTTAAAAATACCTCATTTACAAGGTAAAAAATACTTTTTTTTAAATAATAGCAATAGTAATCTCTATTAACGGCCATAGGAAAATTTCATAATACAACTAAATAGGGTTATTACTAGTTATATGTGACAGTAATTGCTTTATTTTAAGTTTAAAAACATATAGAGAGTTATAAAAATCTACATAAAGACTGTTAATAGTACTATATACGCATAATAATTACATTTGTGAATAGGAAAATAATACAAATAACGTTTGGTCTTTTTTTCTGGAATTTTTTTATTTCCGGAAACTAGCAATCAGAATATAAACATTCTATAAGCTAATGAGACAACACAAAATATTAATAATAAACGTTTTCTTAAGGCATGAGAACTTGTCACCTGTGGCCAATATTTGTTCAGTCTTTTGTTGCCGGGATGATGTAGATATTGTTGTAAGAGAGAGAGTTTCTGTAAACTGCAAGCTGGTCATGATGTTTGTTATTACGATATTGGATGACCTCGAAAATGAATAGAATGTCGAGGTTAGTATAGATCAGGGGTAGGCAACCTTTTGAAACGGAAGAGCCAAAAGTTACAATTTTTCAAATTTCTTAGTTTTTAAGGAGCCAGTAAAAATTTTCGTTTTAATATTATAGTATTTGCTTATATATATATATATATATATATATATATATATATATATATATATATAATATAAATAATATAATATATAAAACAATATAATAACACAAATGTACACATCGATGGGAGCATTGGCTTTGCATGTCTTTTGAAAGTTTTATTGAATCTGGCTTATAACTTGTTGTTTTAAGTTTCAAACGGGACTCTAGATTTAGATTGGTTAGTTGACTTCTGACTTTACTTTTTATTATATTCATGCAAGAAAACGCTTGCTCGGACGAATATGTCTATCCGAAGATCGTGAGCACTCCATATGCCAACTTCTTCACCTCACTGTAGCATTCTGGAAGACTATTCCATGCGCCGAATATGAGGGCCTCAACTCGCTGCAATTCTTTTAAAGCTGTCCACTTGTGCTGCGCGATGTGCATGCATTGCTGGACCCCCAACTCTTCCAACTTGCTCTTGAGTTCTGTGAACTTGCCGCTCCACAAGTCTTTGGTTTTCAAATCCAGCAATTGCATTGAAAGTGATCCAGCATCAACTTGAAATGGCTCAATGTTGATTTCATTTGTGTTTGTGTTGAGAGGATTTACTATGAACGCGAGAGTACTTTTGTTTGTTTCGAATTTCTCGAATCTTTCAGCAAATCCATCTTTAATTTTTTTATAGCTATGCTGAAGTAATTCGTGTCAATAAATGCATTGGTCTCATCGCGATATTGCTTGAAATGTTTAAAATGAAGTAATTTACCGCTCTTGATGTCTTCAACAAACAGAAGTAATTTCTTTTCGAAACAAACTACTTCTTCAAGCAAGGAGTAGGCTGGGTTGCCCTTTCCTTGCAGTTTTAGATTTAGTTCATTTAGTTTCCTTGTGATATCTACCACGAAGTAGAATTTTTGCAGCCATTTGTCTTCTTCCAATTCGGGATGGTAAATACTTTTTTCATTGTTTTTATATCACTCAAGCACAAAGCAAAACGTTGGAATACGTTACCTCTGGACAGCCATCGAACTTTATTGTTCAGAAGTAGGTCAGAATACTGGATATCTATTTCTGCAAGGAAATCTTTAAACTGGCGATGGTAGAGTGCTTTTGCCAAGATGCTGTTAATAATCTTAATTACCAAGTTCATGACCTCAACTATTTCGGCCGGAAATGTTAGGGCACAAAGCGCTTCTTGATGAATTATGCAGTGAAATTTTAGAATTTTGTGGTTTATTTTTTTCTGAAGAATTGATGTTACCCCTCTATGTATTCCTGTCATACTTCTGGCTTCATCAGTTGCTATAGAAACGATTTTATTTATATCCAAAGTCTTCCAATCGTTTTTGCACAGCATTTGCTATATCTTCTCTGCCCTAAGAGCGGTAGCAATCCTAGCAGTTCTTCTTTTGGACCTTGGGACGACATATACCTGACAAAAAGGGTAACTTGTGCCGTTTCTTTTATGTAGCAAGACTCATCTATTGCAAGTGATAAGGCAGAAGCCAGTTGAATGTCTTCCACTTGCATATGTGTTACATTTGAAGACATTTTAGAAGTTCTATCTTGTACTGTTTTAGCAGATAATGGAAAATCAGTGATTTTTTTCACGATTTCTGCTTTGCTTTTACAATCACGAAACAGTTCTTCAGATGCACGTATAAAACAATCTTTCACGTACTCACCATCTGTAAATGGTTTTGCTCTTTTCGCAATTTCTAATGATACTGCAAAGCTTGCCAAATTTATATTATTGGAAGATTGTGACCACTTCCTTAACATGGAACTTGACTGTGTTTGATTTTTTTTGAGCTCTTTAACAGCTTTTTTTCGTGCGTCACCGGCTGGATATTTACCAGCAAACTGGGTATGTTTTGTAGTAAAGTGTCTCTCCAAATTTGACTTCTTATTCTGTGCGAGTTTTTCGTGGCAAATGAGACAAGTCGGAAGGCCATCTGTGTTGCATATGAACGCAAACGACTCCGTCCAAACCTGATTGAATTCTCGGTTTTCTTCTTCAGTTCTTCTCTTTTTTTTACCAGATGCCATGCTGGCGGCGGAGCTGAAAAAATGATTTTTTAAAATTTTACTTAACTATCTAAAACGGCCAATTTATTAACCATTATTCCTACGTTAACACAATCCTCAGATATATAATTCAATTCTGTTACTGACTTAAATACCTTTGAGAATATAATACGCTTCTAAATCAAATTCTTCTTGAAACAACAAGCGAATAAACCTGCAAAAACCGCAAGCGATTAAATTAACACACAGGCAACGCAGTGGCGGATTTAGGTCAGTTGAGGCCACGGAAGCAGAAAAAATATTGGGCCCCCAATAAAACGAGAGAGACAAGGAAAATAAAAATACGTGTTAACCATATTAGTAAATAAATAAAAAATATTAAGTACTATTAATGTTAAGTGTAAAGTCAGGTTTTTTGGCGGAGCTCCGTGGAGGTCGGGGCCTCGGGCGCGCGCCCGCTGCGCCCGCCCTTATATCCGCCTCTGAGTATTTCGATGTGGCGGAAAACCGTCCTCTGTGCCAGCGTTCCAAAATTCTCTTTTCCAATATATTTCTATTCCTTATCAAAACTCAAGGTCTTAAAACTTTAAAACGTGAAAATGGGATAATATTTACAGTATAGAACGTGTAATGTGTGGACGTTGTGTTGTGTTTACTCGTGCAGTTTTACCCGACGTAAAACTGCCAGAAAAGAACGATGTGTGTATTGGGCCTACATTGTAACTTAAAAACAAATAATAAAAATAATTACCTTATGTTTCCTTCAAAATTTTATATTGAGAAATAAATAAAATTAAAGCACTTCAACGACACACAAACGATAAAACACTATGATACAGACTACTTTTACAGTTTACCCTTTGTACTAATACTAATTCTATCGGCGACGTACTTGAATATTAACACAAAGTGGCCAATTCCAGGAAATACATTATAATAGAGCTACCAGAAAAATTTCATTAACCCTATTCAAAGAATTTAAGTTATAAATGGGGGGCAATAAATGTGTCAAAATGTATGACTCACTAGCCAAACAAATAAAAGACAGACCAGACCCACCCTGATGAATAGAAGAAATGAATGAATGAACAATCCAGTACCAACACGACGCCAGCCTGTCTTAAAAATATATTTTCTTATTTTTTAAGGGTTTTGATAATAAATTATTAATTTTTTGGTTATGGAACTGGAGAGCCGCAACTTTATATCAAAAGAGCCGCATGCGGCTCGCGAGCCGCAGGTTGCCGACCCCTGGTATAGATGAAGAAATACCATGGCGCATTAATTAGTACTCGACGGATATTGTACTGAGCTCGTTGAAAAATGGCTGTGTTGGATTTAAACTCCATAATTTCATTTGGCTAAAGTGGCTTTATGTGCATTTTTGATCGGTAGCTATATTGAGTTGTCGTGGTGATTGAGATTAGAAATGCATTCTTAAAATTATTTGTGGTGTGTTTCCTTTAATTTGGATTTAAGTTTGTTGGTGAGCTGGTTATTTGCCGTTTTATCAGCTGGAGCGTAACTTCGATGTTATCTTGCTTGAAACTTTTCTTTTATCGACAATTAGTTTTTAAATATGTAACGGAAGATTTATGATTTTCATTTGGGCCTCCAGATGATGTGTAGATTGGTAGACTGCATGTATGAGGATCGATGTTGAGTTACTAACAGCTTCTTCTTCTTTAGCAAGGGCAGTAAGCTTTACTTTGAGGTTTACGGTTTCACTGATTACGTTTCGATACTCATTCCAGTTAGTTTTTGAGTTATGCAATTTAGTTTATTACAGTTAGTTAACGAGTGATCAGATGAGAGCTTAAAGTTGGGTTCTATATCCAGATAGGAGTTAGAGATGCCACTGGTAACAAAAAAATCCAGGAGATCTGGTACTTTGTCCGTATCGGTCGGCCGAAAAGTGGGTGTGTCTGTTAATAAGAAATTGTCATTTTTCCCATATGGAACCTTAACCAGTCTTCTGTTTTTGATCGTAGTAAGCCGAAAACCCCAAAGAGTGTTCTTATAATTGTATTCACCTGCCGCTAAAAATTTTGGCCCAACTGATACGAAAAAGTCTTTGAAGGTTTCTTGTTGCAGGTTAGGTCGAGTGGACAATACATGGCTAAAGTTATATAGTAGGGTAATATCTTAACCTTGATTAATGTGGCTTGACGATTTTGGCTAGTTTTGGATAATTCACTAATTCATAATTATCTATTGTATTGTTTATTAATATTGCACTTCTTCTATGGGCTGTATTATCAGGGTAGTTAATGCAATAAAATGAATATCCAAGTATTTTAAAGTATGATCTGTCAGTGAAATGAGTTTCACTGATCAATAGTATGTCGATATCGTTACACTAAAGAAAATGTTTATTTCATATCTATGTTAGGTAATGTCATTAGTATTCCATAACGCTAGTCGAATAAACGTGTCTATTATTTTTGTCCTGCTAACATGGTTAGCATTTGCAAGACTATGTTGTTTTGCTGCAGAAGTTGATTAAACATGCTTTTGGAGTCTTCTAAAAATTTAGTGAGCAGCTGGCTGATGTTTTCACTGTTGTTATCTGATTATGATACATCGTTTCTATTGTTATTAATTGGGTTGGTGTAATTGTATCTATGGAGTGCTAAAGTTGTTGGGGTTACTGGTGGCTGGCGGATTAAGGTGACAGTATTTCTAACTTTGTGTTTCAGACTTGCAAGTTCATTTGTAATGTCTTGAGTGTCCATAGAATGGTGTCAATATTTAATTACATATGCGCGAATCTAGTGTATTGTTACACCACTTTTAGTGGAGTACTGCTCTACCTAGATAACTAAGGCACACTTTTTTTGGGCGGTTGTTTTCGATCGGCTTTTATTTACGATTTGTTCTGCTAGGGGAGTTAAGGAGCTGTATCTATTACACAGTGGAATTGTTCTCTGTTGGAGGTGCTTTATATGAAAAGGTTTTTCTTTTTTTAACGCTTCTACTTGCCAAGGATTTGCATTGGGTAGATTTTCAATTTTTTCGTCACTGGTTGATGATATTAATTTCTAATGTGCGCTAGTATCAGGGTCCTGAGATTGATCAAATAATTGTTGTTGCGACAGATAATAATTTTGAGATTGTTGTGAAATTTGCATTTGCAAGGTTTAAGGTTGTTGCTGGTTGGGTGGAAAATATTTTGTTTGTGACGTGTGAAAATGTGATAATTGCAGAGACGGCACTCGCTGTCTTTACACAAAGCCGCTTGTTGGTGCAATCTGTGAACGTTTCCCATAGGGAATATTCTAATCAGAAATAGCAGTTAGGTTTTAAGTAATACAAAATCAATCTATTCAAGCGCCTGACTAATATTAAACAAACAAATAAACAGATATGCCTGACCTTGAGTAAGGGCGCGGCCTAACAAATTTAATGTAATTTTGCTTAACAAAACACGATTTAATAACATGTTATTTAATAGCTTATATTGAGAAGCACATTACTGATGGCTTTTCTTTGCTCTAAAGTGCCAACTAATAATATAGATTTAAATTTATCGCAGTTTGTCAAATCGATGTTTAAACTTATTTTCTTAGCACTTTGTTTTGTACTTTCTTGACATTTCTATTGGCACTTTATATCAAAGCAACCAAACTGGAGAATTAAATTCGAAAACAAATCTTACGTACTGGATGGAGTTTTTAAACAGTTAATATCTTGAAACTTTTAAACCCTAAAAATTTGAAGCATTTGTTAAGAACAAAATCTGCATGTTTTTTAATAGTAAATTTAAAAGCAAAAACTATTTTACAATTCAGAATGCTTTTTGCGCCAATGAATTTGTAGTTTGATATGCTATAATTATAAATAATAGAATTATTTACTCTATATGATCGTAAATTGCATTTTACTGCATTAAGATCCATTACATTACATTAGCACCAACGTAATAAAATATTAAAGTTATTTTGTAGCACAAGGCAGTCATTCAGGATACAAATGGATTTATAAAGCATTTATAAATAAATTATAGAGCAAAGGTGACCTCATTGGGAAATACTTGATGTTAAATCAATATTTTTTGAGTAAGAACTAACTATAAGCATCATTTGGACCTTACCATTTAAGTAGTTGGCAAGCCAATTCAGAAATATACTACTTACACCAAATAGCTTTAGTTTATGTATATGCCATTCATGATTTACCTTATTAAAAGCTTTCCAAAAGTTTATATAAATAACATTAACATGTTTTCTATTTGCAAAGGCATCTAATAAATTTGATTGATTTTTGATAAATTTATATCGGTCACCACTAATTATATGTTTAAAGAACTACTATTCCCCATAGATTGCGGATTAGTTTTATTCTAGACTATTTACCTCTGCTTATTTTATGCTTAACAATTTTAAACTTTTTATTTTTATTTAACTCTGACGATTGTACTTGTTGTAGCTCATGCTCAAAACTGTTAAAAGAAATAGTAATAGTACCTTGCTAAATCTTGGTTTGCATAACTTAATCCATTATTTTAATTTTTTGTCTCGATACATAAATACACGGATACAATATGCACATTTAAAAGAGGTTTCTAAAATTAAAAATTTTTTGTAATAATATAGCACTATGAGATGAAATTCTGATTTTCTAAGATGATAATAATTTAGTTTTTTAATATTTACAGTAATTTGTAGTGTCACCTTTCGCGAGGAACCATTTTATTTATTGCTGCTATATTATCACTAGATTGAGTACCAAGGACATCATGGTTCCACAATGAAAAAAAAAACGAACAAATCAAAACAAATGTTGAAAAGCATTTTGTAATTTTTATGATCTTAATATTTTTAGTTTCCTAATTTAATTTTTTATCGAAATTATAACTGGTCTTGTTATAACGTTTGTTGCAAATAATTAATTTTCAAAAAATATAGATAATTGAAAAATTATTTTTGTTTATAACAGTTAAAACATCTGTCTAATTTTACGATAATAGTGAAAGGCAGCCATTTGTTAACAAATTAACGGTTAAAACTTTATTGGGAGCTAACAACAACTTAACACAAGGAACGAAAAACTTAAAATATACGCTCGCCCACTGTTCAGAAACGCTATAGCACGTCCCAACAGTAAAAATACTGCAAGCACGCTGTAAAGGTTATTAGTCGACAAGATCACCTTGCACACACTTCATAATACTGTTGTGTAGTTGGGCAGAGCGAATACTAACATATTTTCAACACTCCCACTCGCTCTACTACGGCTGCAAAATCAATTAAATCGATTATAAAATTTCGGAAGCTATTTTCAAAATTAAACAATAATAACAAATAAAAGCAAAATAATATTATTTAAATGAATTAAACATAAATTTCGCCTTTGGATTTGTGAAAATATTGGTCATCTCGCTTGCGATCCCTAGCAGATAATACTTAATATTGATGGGTTTCTGTGCACTGGTAGTACATGAAGTTGGTAATAAATTTTTTGGCAACCATGTTGTTGATGTACAATGAAGATAGCCTGCATTGTTATTATCCAACATCGGACATCAAATCATCTATCCATCCGACGAACCAACCACGATCGTTTGTTTATAGATGAACCAGACCACTGACTCTTCGTTAACCATTAAAATAATTTGGCTAATTGAACGGCGGTCTTCGTTTTCGCCCTGTCGGCATCCAAGTAAGTGGGCAATTGATTGATTGGCTGGCCACTCTCACTACAGCTGATATCGATATCCAAACTTTTTTTTAAATATTGATAGACGCGCTGGACATACTTCCAATGTGCAAGACATGGATGCTCTAGACACTGCGATAAATGGCCAATTGAATCAGCCAAGTGACGATAAGTTACATTGGCCATTTCTCCGGACTGGCAATTCACGCCAACATTCGTTCGCAGCATAACATTTAGATCGAGCGGCACCGCGAGGTTGTTGCAATCACTCATACTGGAATTTGTTTAAGGCATTTCGCATATATACTGTCTGGTGAATTTGCAATTTACGTTAGCCACGGTCGTAAACAATTTAGAAACAAAGACAACAAATCACACCTTTTAGCAGTTTAATGAATTTTAATACACATTTGATCGCAGCCACATACAAGGTCGTCCACATATAGGACCAGATGTAGTTTCTCGTTTTTGTGGAATTATCACTCAATAGGTTCATCTTTTGAGAAACATGGGGAGTGTTTGTGTGAGGGCATATAAATTTTTGAATTTCTCTGGTTGTTTCATGAAGATTTATTTCTCTAAGTCTACCGCAAAGAACAGCCGTTTTTACATTCAGCTGATATATTTCCCAGACGTTGGCCGTGCCTATGGATCCGTAAACAGAATCAAAACATGCAATTGTAATTTTTTTGTAGTCATGTCCGTTTTTGCGTGCAGTCTTTAATCGCCGAGTGCCCTTATAACTGACCACTAAGATTTGTCTTAAGGATGCACCTGGTTGCCTTTTGGCCAACTGGCTAATTTTATTAGTGTTTTGCTTTCTTTTGTAATGGTCTGCCATCATTTTACGCACTATTAACCTAAGAAATCACCATCTTGTTCCAATTTCGTTATGTGTAAACCTTCCAATAGGAATTAAAATTTAGCCAAATTTACCAAACCTACAAAACTGCTGCTAATACAATTAAATTAAATGGATTAATTTAATTAAACACGCATACGCATTGGACTTATGACCTGCTCAGTTGTGCGATAATAATGAAAGGCTGCCACTAGTTGCAAAACTGATTATTGAGAAATAAAATCAACTTAACATGACCAATGACGAACTTGAAGTGACTATTAAAATAAAATAAAATAAGTGTTTAACCCACAAAAATGCCGTAGGCTCGCTGACATAAAATATAATTGTAAAGCTTATTGGCCCTTAATGTCATCTTGAACGTACTGTACGATATTGTTGCCAAGTTTGCTAGAGTGAATACTAACACATTTTTAACATCACCAATATGTTTTATATAATTTTTACTTCTACCATCAACATACGTTTGCAATTTGTAGCTCGCCAAATTTAAATTTGCATTTTCGAAAGTTATACTCCGCTAGCGCTAGTCACAAATTTTGTCTTGCTGGCAGAATTGATTTTATTTTTTATTTTAAATAATAAATTTATAGCATATATTAATTGAAGAGGACGTTCTATTTGGATGTTTGGCACTACTTTTTTCAATTTGTTTTTTAAATGTTTAGTCTTTATTAATCTGTATTACACTGTCGAAGAAGCTTAAATAGTGCAATTGAATTTTCTCTGTTTCAATAATTTTTAAAACCTTTTGAAGTTCTTAACTAAAGGTTGTTGCGTCACGAGCCCTATCTTGGGTGTCAAAAGCATAAAACTATTAATTGAATCTAAATTAAAAATATATTTTCGTTTTTCAGCTAGTTACTTATTTTTCCTAATTATTTTTATTTTCCTGAATTTATACATGGAAAATATACAAATTAAGGGCCACGCACACAAAATTATGTTTACCACCAAGCCAAAGGTATGTAATTAACGTACTCGTTAACGGCACCACTTATCTCACAGGGTATTAACGACTTAGTTTTCCAATTGAATCCTAATTAAAAGTTGTACACTCTAAACGCCAAAAGCAGAGTTTGTGGTGCAGCAGCCTTAATTAAATCATTTTTTAAATTTTCTACCGTATTACTAGTCCTCAATGAGTTTAGTGCCCAGTTCTGCAATGATCAATATAATATCTGCTGCCTATCCAAAATAAGAAAAATAAAAATTTAACAACTCGGAGTTTAAATTTAATGAATCATCCGTGTACTTTTTGATACGCGGATCCGTCGAAGGAGAAAGACCAATCGAGGGTAAATGAAATAACTACTGCAAGGCCATTCTTTCACTCCATTTTGTTCTAGAGCCGTAAAACATAGCTGTAAATCTCAAAATCGGAGCAAACTTGCAAAAAGCTCATGGCATGAGTTACGGCAAAACGCGTCTAGCTTGTGCATTTTAAATTGGGACAGAGCAGCGTCAAAAATAAAGCGCATTGCTCTTAAGTAATTACCGACCGAAGATTATTGGTCTAAATTAGGCATAAATCAGCCAGATTATCGGGGTAGACGAACCATTACGACGTAATTGCATTCGTTACGCTGGGATTTGTGGTTTTACTTGCGTGTTTTCGCTCACATTTAAATAATAACGAAAATTACAAGAGAGCGGGTCTAACTACGTGCAAATTGTAGGGCGAAAGAAAAGCCGTTTATTTCTGGGCAAACATTGTTCAGAGGATATCGAGCTTGGAAATATGTTGAAATCACTTGCTTTCTGAGACGAGGCGCTTTTAATTTAATAAGATTCGGAAGCATGTCTATGTGTCAGTTAAGTGCGACATTAGCAAGTCAAATTTACACACAATTACTTTACACAACAATTAAATCATAAGAAATTTGTAATATTCCGGGGCGTGTCAAATGAAAAATGCTGCAGCTAAAACTCGCCAATACCGGTAGGCCCGAAGGTGGCTAAATCCGTTAAATTCGCCAAAAGACATTTATTTCCTTTAACCAGCGTAT
This sequence comes from Sinelater perroti, assembly GCA_036346155.1. Classification (NCBI taxonomy): domain Eukaryota; kingdom Metazoa; phylum Arthropoda; class Insecta; order Coleoptera; family Elateridae; genus Sinelater; species Sinelater perroti. The sequence continues at coordinate 5,319,661 of JARFIY010000359.1, forward strand.
AGTTTTTACAAAGCTCGTGGAGATATTCTGACCGCCTTCTCTCAATTTTCGTTAGCTTCCCCTAAAAAATTGTTTTCCTCTCAGCTCCGAATTGAGCAGACTCCAAACAACTTTTTGCCGCTTAAGTTACTTTGAAAGCTTTTTCGGGTTTTATTAAATCACCGATAATTTAGAAATTTTAAGTGGCAATAGTAAACACATTAGCGTTCTTTATGTAGTGCAAGAGCCAAGAATTTTATATTACGTGAGATTGAAACCAAAACAGAATAAAGTGGGCCGCGGTTAATTAGTGACCTCTTTCCACTACAAACTCAATTTTTACTTTATTTTTATTATTAAATGCAAAAGTTAAAAAAAATTTTTTAATTTAATTATCTTTTTAAAATTGAATATTCTGGATAACTATAGCATGCATGATCTGGTTTAGGACAGTTCTAGTTTAGTTATACATGTATATGGGTGTTAAGATTATTTTCCCGGTTTTCTGTTTCTGTGAGAAACATCTCAAGCCTCTTATTTTGTTTAAATAATTATTGCTTATACGGCGCTTAATAAATTTGTTTACCTAACTGAGCATTTACCACAAGATTATAAGGATTTATTAACTCCCAGTAATCGCTAAACTGAGAACCGCAAGCGCTCAACGTACGCCAACTTCCCAGCTGTTATCCCGACAAGCTGCGTCGCCGCTCAGCTCATTCCACGCCGTTCCTCCCCTAATTCAGATCTTTTCCTCGCATTTCAACAACCACGCGGGAAAACTTTAGCTGCTCGACACCAACGGTATCCAACAAGTTATTGACTGCTGACTAGCATGCTGTAAGTAGCGCATGAACCACACGCATTACTGAAATTATTTCGGCAGAAAATATACTCTTAACCAACTTAATTAACTGCTGTAGCAACTTACTGTTGATTAAGTTGCACATGTATGTGAAGTTTAAATTAGCCAATAAATTAAATTTGCGGAATTTTTTATGACTAGATTATAAATTTAAAAAAAATTGAACATTTATTATTCGATTTCTCAAAAACGATTGGTATCTATGGGATATGAATGGATCATATTGTAAACATATATCGCCTCAATACGCGAGTTTATTTAAATTGTATTTGGCTTCTTTGGTTAGGCCTAGGTAATAAATCAAACTCGCAATTTTTTGTTACGATCCTTTTTCAATAATTCAAAATGATTCTAATTGAGCTAATTAAACATTTTACGCCACTAATACTAATACTATGATGGAAATTTATTTTCCCGTCGTATCGAACTCGTTTTGGTCTGTCTAATTTTTGTTTTAATATATTTTTAAGTAATTTTCAACATTCAAATCTTTATCATTTATTTATGTTACGTTGCGCGTTGCAGTAGTGTAAGAGACACTTTTGATAGTCATTACTTAGGCTGCAAAAAATCTTTGGTTAGATTCATTTATTAGTAATTGTTAAAAAAATGCACTTACAGTTTTTCCCCATAGACATATACTAAAAAAATTACTACCTTTTAGTTCAAATTTTAGAACTTTTAGTCAATTTTGACAGTTTTCTATAGGTTTTAGACTGAGCTGGTACACTCATAGAGAGTAATTATCGCCCATACTCATCATCTAGCATACTCCAGCTACTGCTAATCACGCGTGCGTTTCTTCATAGGCTTCAATGGGATGTATTTAAACAAAGGCTTTGGCTTAATATCTCCAAAATTCATCTCAGCTTTCGGACATTGCACGAGATGAACTGGCATGTCGACGCAAGAGTCATAGATATTAGGGAGTATTTAGATACACATCATAAATATATTTTGTTATTACAGATAACGGAACCTTGATTCGTTGGTCTAGCTACAAAAACTGTAACTTACAGCGGGTTGTGCAGTAAGATGGAACCGAAATCTTTCACTCTAAGTGAAAACTGATTAAATAAAAATATAAAAGCTGACAAATAAGCTGGAAATCTTAATCAAAAGTTGCTGCTGTCATCATTCAGCACTCTTCCTCAAAAAATTTGTAGAAAACTTTGCCAAAGCGTATACCTTTCATTTCAGTTGAGTCAAATGTAAGATCCCCAATACAAATTTTATTCTTAAATACAAGTTAGAGCAATAAGTTTGTTGTGATTATTTAAAAAGCTTTAAACAGACATCAGCAAAGAGTAAAATTAAGCAGATTTTAGAAGTTCTTAGATTGAGATGGTCTAATAAAAAATGATTTATAAATCACAAGAAAAAAATTACTATTGCTAGTAAACTTTTAACCCAGGTTAAAAATCACATTGTCGTCTTGTCAGCCGAGATTATCGATTTAGATCAGAACGAAATAGTTAAAATGGCGGCAGTTAATTAATTCATAGCCGATATTAAAACCAAATTTGAAGGACCTGGTCTGATAGAGACTGCTTTTGATACTTAGTTGAGAAATCAAAGAGGCTTAAGTTAGAAGATGGATTTTATGACAACCCAAAAGAGCATATTAAGTGTAGTCAAAACGCAAGTGTTTGAATTTTTCTTTTCTTGTGATATTTCACAAAGCACTTCTAGTATTAAAGAATGCTTTTAGGTATCTGAAAATGGGCGGAAGGTTTGAAGCAAAGTGGATGGTACTTTGGATTATCCTGAAAAAGAGAAGTCCTATTTTGGAGATTCTTAAGCTCAAGCCACATCACTTTATTGCAAGAAATAGTCTACTAAGCTAAAAAAAAATAAGAATGAGTTTAAATATAATGAATGCACTTGTTTAGTTGACTTCGTAGATAATTTTAAGATGGGAGTTCAAGATGCTATTTAACTTCATCACTGATGTACTAAGCAAGTGATTCTACAACCACTAGTCTTTTAACTTAACGTGAAAATGAGATAGTTGTGTTTTTATATTGCATAATAAGTATTTATTTAACATTTCAGCAATAGTGTTTTTCAGTTTACGTTTCTCAAATAAACATGGTTAACTACTTTAGCGGCGGTTGATTCGCTTGCGCAATGATGATGGCAATACCCATGATAGTTTTGGAAACGTTTGACTGGCTTTAATTTTTCCGTGTGTACGAAACCGTTTTGACCAAGAGTTCGCTGGCGTATTTGATTGGTGACAAGAGTTTCCACATTCCAGAGGTCGTTTGTTGTAGGCCAATTGCGTGTACGGGAGCAGATGTTGATGGAAAAACTCGGTCCGTTTTCTTTTGTATTTGACCCGGAAAAGAAAGCAGAAAAACCATGTTGTAAACCTAGGACACGACCAGCTGAAGGACCCACATCAGGAAAGACACTTCCGATCGGCCCCGCAGCAAAGATTAGGGTAACTTGTCTTTCTCCGCCCACACCCTTCTATCCTCTTTCTCGATCCCCCCTAATTGCAGCCCCGGGGAGCCGATTCCTGCATCAGAGCGTTCACTTCCACGGTGAGTGTCTTCCAGACTTTTGACCTTTTGATTGAAATTCCTTTTGTTTGAAATTAAAAATACGATACAGTCCGCTTAAAGCTGAACATCTGCTAAATCTAACAGTTTTTTTTCCTCCCACCTATATATGATAAAATAATTTAATGGTTTTAGTTTACCAGTTCGTCGTCAAAAATATTGTGCAAGTTTTGAAGTAGCTTCTATTTTAATAATAATGAATTTTTTGCAGGTAGATAGTCTTATTTATTGTTTCTTGCAAATATAACTTTTAGAAAATAATTGCTTAATAGTAAATTCAATATATAAGAAAAAGTTTCGATTATATTTTTAAATTATTCGCTATAAGCGAATGTAACCGAAAACTTTTTTGTAACCTAGGTAATGGCTATAAAATGTGTTTCTTACACGACTACTCCAGCCTGCTACATAAACAACTTATAGCGATTTTAATGTTGAAAATCACCTACCTTAAAAATTCATTTACAAATAAACTAGGACAGTCCAAAACAAGTTCGATACGAGATAAATTTTGAATTTTTGAAAACTGATAACAGAAAATTTTAATATTTGATCTATTATCTAAGCCTAATCAATGACCCAAATATAATATCGATGCACTCGTACATTCAGATCATGCAGGTTGACAATACAGTCCATTTGTATACTAGAGGTATCTATCAGCCATTGTCGAGTAATTGAATAGTAAATGTTCAATTATTTAACCAACTTGTTCTACACGTACAAATATGAAAATCCTGGTAAATAGCTCAGATCCCAAGCGAATTGAAACATTAAATATTCAATTTAGGTCACTTGGTATAATAAAAAAGTTCAGAAATTTTATTTCTAGCATAAAAAAATTAAAATCTTTAATGTACGCGAAAAAAGAAAAACAAAACGTCATTTTCGTGATTAACCCGTAGACTAAGCATAAAAAATCGGACAAAATTGCTAACGATTTTCCCAAATTTAGTCTATCTCTCCTGAAATCAACCAAATATCATCCATCACTCAGACAGTTGTGCTTTAAGAATAGTTACCTTGCAGAATTTGTTTCCTAATTTTATCGTAAGCAACAACAGAGACTTTAATCAATTTTATATTTAAAAAGAATATCGAACAAAATTTGGTGGATGACAGGATGTGCATAAAATTTGGACCTTAGCCTTGACCAAATTTGTGAGATGATAAAGAAATCAACAAATTTACAAACGGGTCTGCTTTTGCAGTATTGTTGAATGAACTTAACAATAGTCTAGGTCCTGTTTTCCTTAATGTTCTTTCTTCACCAATAATTTTATTATAAAGTAAGGTATTTAGGACTGTTGGATAACGAAATAATATAATTCAATTGTCTGTACCAAAAATTTTTCTAGTTTTTAAATTTGGTGCCCCAATGTTCAACAATCAGTAAGCAAATTTGTCTGACAAAATAGGATTGTAGAGGCAAAAACGAATTAACGCTAAATTAAATTAACGTTTTCAAAAATTTATTCAGTAAGTTGGTCAGATATGTGCTATATGAAATTTTATTCATATCTGCTGGATGTGTTTGGTTTTTGATACACTAAACTAACAAACGAGTGGTTTTCCAAAGCGTCTGTAAAATTTATGAATGTTAGATTTGACGATGTTTCGTATTCTAAACAAAATGTAAGATTTGCATTTGTAACAAACGTGAAAATTTTAGACAAAACGTTTTCAATTTCAAAATTTTATTTTAGAAAAGTGAGTGATCTTAGTTGAAATTTTATTGTCACAGAAAATGGTAGGGACTAGAATACTTAACTGGTCAAAAATCCTAGGAATTGCAAAAAATGTTTTACCCTTCTTACCTGACTTTCAATATACAATGCTCTTTAATACGAAATATTCAAAACAATAAACCGGGGTAATCAGTCATATTTGCTGGCCGTGTACTGTAGAAATTGTCTAACTTCCAACAGTTAGACAACAACAGCTTGTGTATAGTATAGGAGACACCAAAAAACAATACTATTATTCTTCTTAATCTCAGCTTCCCTTGGAGGTTGCTGATCAGCATGGCTATTTTGACCTTTGATATAGCTGCTCGGAATAGTTCGGCTGATGTAAGATTGAACCATTCTCGTAGGTTACGTAACCAAGAGATTCTGGGACGTCCGACTCTCCTTCGCCCAGCAATTTTGCCTTGCATAATGATCTGCAATATCTCATGTTTAGAATTGCGGGAAATGTGGCCTAGGAATTCTAATTTTCTTTTCTTAATGGTAGCTAAGATCTCCAATTCTTTGCGCATCCTACCCAGAACCTGCTGATTCGTAATTCGGTCGGTCCAAGAGATTTTCAATAGTCGTCTATAAATCCATAGCTCGAAGGATTCAAGTCTCTTTGAAGTTTCTTTATTTAAAGTCCAACCTTCTAGACCATACAAGAGCACTGGGAATATGTAACAACGGACCATTCTTGTCCTTAATGCTAACGATAGGTTCTGAGCAGTCAGTAGTTTTCTCATTTTCATGAAGGCTGCCCTTGCTTGTTCTATTCTTGCTAAGATTTCTTCTCTATGTGTGATGTTTTTGTTTACTATCGTGCCAAGGTACTTGTAGTTTTGAACTTGTTCAATAATCCTATTGTCTATGACCAGCTGACTGTCTGCGGTGTTTCTTTTAGATACTACTAACATTTTTGTTTTACTAATATTAATACTAAGCCCAAATTCTTTACTTGTTTGAGATACTCTATCTACCAGTATCTGAAGGTCTTTTAGGTTGATTGCGATCAAAACGGTGTCATCAGCGTACCGAATGTTATTGATACATTTCCCATTTATTATTAGTCCTGAACTTTCATCTTCTAACGCTTCACGGAATATATATTCCGAATAAATGTTAAATAACATGGGTGAGAGAATACACCCTTGTCTGACACCTTTTTGAATATTAATTTCTTCGGAGAGAGAGTTATCCACTTTTATTTTTGCAGTTTGACCCCAGTAGAGATTGATAATTATTTGTATGTCATGATGGTCTATGTTGAGTTTCTGCAAAATATCAACTAGTTTATCGTGCTTCACGTTGTCGAATGCTTTGCTGTAGTCTATGAAGCACATGTAAATATCCTGGTTTACATCTAGATTTAAGATGTTAAGAGCAAATATGGCTTCTCTGGTCCCTGTTCCGTTGCGGAAACCGAATTGTGTGTTTGACATTTCCGCTTCACATTTGCTATATAACCTGGTGTGGATGATTCTTAAGAATATTTTAGTACCTGACTCATGAGGCTTATGAGTCGATACTCATCGCATCTAAACGCTCGGGGTTTCTTAGGGATGGGGACAAAGGTGGAAAGTAGCCATTCGCGTGGGATAACCCCTGTTTGGTATATATCGTTAAACAAGTCAACAATTATTGAAACTGACTGTTCATCTAATAGTTTTAACAGTTCGCAGTGTATACCATCAGGTCCTGCTGCTTTTCCAGCTTTTGCGGTTTTTATGGCATGGTTGACCTCACTACATGTTATTTTTGGTGCGTTTTCTGCTGCTGTAATGCTACGTTCTTCTGCTCTTTGATCTCTAAAGATTTGTTTAATATACTTTTGCCATAAGTTTGACTTTGATTCTGTATCTATGACTAAAGAACCTTGGTCATCCTTCATTATCCTCGATTGTTGTCTGTGTGCAATACCAGTGATTTCTTTTATTTTCTTGTGAACATTGAAGCTGTCATACTTACGTTCATACTTTTCTATTTCTTTGCACTTATCATCCATCCAGGATTCCTTTGCTGCACGTATCTTGCTTCTAATAATGTTATGTATTTCTCTATACTTTATTTCATCTTTATTTTTAAATTTTCTCCTTTCGTCCATTAGCGCTAAGATTTCCTCTGTCATCAACTTCTGCTTCATCTGTTTCTTGTGTTCTCCCAAGGTTTCTTGTTGTGTCGTTACTATTGTTTCTTTTATTTTAGACCATTTTGTTTCCTTATCTAAATTACTAATATTTTCTTCTTGCATTTTATGGAAGTTTTGGTTTATCATCTTAGTTGCAGAATTTCGTATATCTGGTTGTTGTAACCTTCGTGTATTTATGTAACTATTTTGGTTTTGTTGTTGTCGTCTTTTCTTCAATCTAATATACATATTCATGACTACAGGATTGTGGTCCGAATTTGCATCCGCACCTGGGTATGTTTTTACAGCCTTTACGCTGTTTCTCGCCTTTTTGTTAACTAGAATGTAGTCTATTTGGTTTCTAATTATTTGTTCTGTGTGATCTCTCGGTGCTTCCCAGTATATAATCTTCTCTTTGGTAGTTTAAAGAGAGTATTTGTGACCACAAGGTCTTCTTCTATGCAAAACTGCAGCATTCTCTCTCCTCGTCCGTTTCTCTCACCTAATCCATATTTACCTACGTAATCTCCATAGCTTCCTTCTCCAATCTTTGCATTATAATCCCCCATTATTATTGTGATGTCACGTTTTTTTCTTAATTTTAGTACTTTCTGAATTTCTTCGTAAAAAGGTTCTATTTTATCATCGTTTTTCTTGTCAGCAGTGGGGGCATATATTTGAATTAAGTTCATTTTACCTAAGTTTGTTTGTAGCTGAATCATCATAATTCTATCTGGATATGATATAAAGTTAATTACTGCTTTACTTGCAGCTTTGTCTAGCATGATACCAACTCCATTATAATGTTCTATTTCAGTGTTCCCTGAATAATATATAACACCGCTTTCGGTACTACATTTCCCTGAGTTAGGCTATCGGGTTTCGCTTAGACCCAAAATGTTTAGTTTTAATCTACTCATCTCTTGTACAACGTTATCCAGTTTTCCTGCTTGGAATAAACTGCGTACATTCCATGTTGCAATTCTGACTCTGTTTTTGTGTATACTGTACATATTCTCTTGATTCCCTTGATTGGCTGACGGGGAGATTCTTCGCACCGTTTCCCCACTGAAGGGGTGTCCCGGACTAACGGCCAATTGTTTTGATTTTTCAGCCATGTGATTATCTTGGGAAGCATTTAAAACAAAATGCATTTAGTGCGGTAGTTTTCCGTTGCTTTCCGCACCGCAGCGTCCCAACCGTTTAGGTCAATATGTGACCCTCGCCTGAGATTGGTCTAAAATGGGCCTTTAAGGAAGTAAATCTTCAGTAGCCCCTATAAATCCAGAAAATAGAAAAAAGTTAACAGAGGTTATTTATATGCTTTGAATTTGTAACTGTTGGTATAGTTAACATCTGAAGTAAATGCCAATTATTTACTAGCGCCCTCTTCTACCTTTCGGTGTTGAAATTGATATGTAATTTTCATTTCTTCAATGGGCTATAATCTTGATTCGCTTCAGGTGATCCGCCTTTCACCTAGAATTTTCCAAATCTGCTGATTTCAAGATTATTTAAGAATACCTCTGCATTTCTTTTCTAGCGAGTGATCCCGCCAGAACTATTAAGCTATTGCATCTTTGCTTATTTTAGCAAACTTTTACGTGATAATTGTATTTTTCTGTATAATTCTAAAATGTATTTACTAGCAATATTTGTCGTTTTTCGGTATTCATTATTCTATTCATTTTACCTACATTTGCAATAGCCCTCAAAAATTTCATTTTCTAACTTGTAGTTTGCTTGTGGATTTTATTTAGTAGTTAGGACTCACTTGCATGGTTTAGAAATAGAATTATTACTGCTTTGTATATTTTCATTTTGGTTTTCTTACTAATTTATCATATTTTAAAGAATCATTTTTTGACGCTGTTAATTCTGATATTCACTTCGTTTTTGATGTTTTTCCTTTTTTATTCTATTTACTTGGTTTCGATTTTTGTTCCCTTTTTCTACTGTTATATTTTTACTATACCTAAACACCAACATAATTTCTTATTTATGTAAATTTACCTTTACTCTAACTTGTCTTAGTATTGTGTTCCATGTGCTTCAATTTCTTGTAGAGTGGCTTATTTTTTTAAAAAATTATAACATTGTCAGCATATAGAAAATCTCTAATCTTGATTATCTGAAGTGCTTTGTAACCAATTATCACATTTTCCATTTCTTCATGCTTCGTTTCTGAAAGTACATCCATCGTTATAATAAACAGCAACGCATTTAAGATGTTGCTTTGTCTTGCCCCTTTCTGCTTCATATTAATCTATTATTGTTCTATTCACTCTTGCCACAGTTATTGTTTTTTTGTATATACTTTGTGTTCTAAGAATTAATTCTGTTTCACATTTTTCTTATACAGTATTCTCCACATCATTTCTTGCGATAAGACATTAAAGGCTCTTTTCGTATTGGTTATCCATATATATCTTCTTGTTAAAAAATTATATTATCTAAACTTAATTTACAACTACAAAAACTTAGATTGTACTAGTTTACGGCAGTGGCAGACACTCTGCAAAACGGATATGTTACTTTTGTATTAACGAAGGAGATTTTTGTTGAATGTAGAATAACTCAAAGACTACATTTTTAAATGTATTTGTGATTTAAGAATACCTAATAATTTTTCCATAGTATTTCTGAATTCCAAATTTTTGCATCTACCATAATTGTAAAGTTATACTACTAGTCATATGTTAGTGGATTGTACAAGAAGTTCTATCTCACAGTTCGCTTAGAATGTTTGAAATTACCCAATAAATTGTATTGTAATTGGTAGAATATAAGCACATTAATAATAGCATTAATAATAATGCAGTTAACGCATTTTAGAAAACTAAAATAAAAATTGTTATGTACGGTATGTATTTATATTAAAAAAGTTAATTAAAATGGAGTTTTTGCTTAGCTGTTCTTGTTGTTTCTTTTTAAAATGCAAATTGTTATTTGATGCCAAGAAGTTTTTTCAATCATTTTAAATTAAGCTGAAATTTTCAATTTGAAACTGAAGTATCAGAAAATTTAATTTTATAAAATAGAAAAATTGAATACGGGGATGTAGTGTGTTGTATTATCGATTGTCCTTATTTAATATTTAAATCGTTTTCTAAAATTATTTGAGAATAACAACAGTAGTAACTTATTTAACGGAGAAGCCATTGTTGCAGCAGTGTGCAGCTGGCGTTTTATTAGTTTTTAGTGTATAATTTTTAGTCTTAATAACCAAATGTAAAAATGCATCTTAATATTCAAAAAAACATTGCAGAAAGCTTAAAAATCTAATTCAACTAATCTGAGACTTGAAGGTAATCTTGATTATGATAATATAACTAATAAGCCAAAAAAATATTATATTGCTTAATATACCCTCTAACATGCAAATCGTTTATAAATATCAGGGAGCTGCTTTGTTTTTGGCAGTCTGAAATAATGCGAAATAACGGTTGTAAAACACGAAAAGGCAATTTTCGAAAGCAAAGCAAATCATACATTGTGGCCCCCCGTATCTCGGGTCAAATGAGAGTTACAGATCTCAAATTTAATACCGAGAAAGATACGGACCTCAGGTATCTAGTGAAGTGAATCGGTCAAGTAGCTCCGGAGGTATCGTGTCTACAGACACATATACAAAGACAGGCGTCTACACCTTACAGACTTTTAAAAGTTTATAAAGTATAGATGGTTACACAAGTTAAATGTAAAACGCAAAAATATTTAAAATGGTCGTTGGTTCGGAATTTTCCCTAAATTTCATACTCGGAGATTGTACAAAGAAAATAATTACTAAATATTAAACTTGCGTTACTATGCAACACCCTAAAAATTGCCTGTTATAGTTTATTATGCAAAATGAACAAAATAATCTAAGGATTCACACAAACTCTACATTTTCGAACTACGATATTTAAGGCGATGGAGTGGAAAAACATCCATTGAGCTTTCAGGACGAGCGCAGATAAAGTAAAATGGGTCACAATGAGAGGATAAAGCATGGCCTGAAAAAGAAGGTGAAATCTCGGTATAAGTTTTAACACTCAAAGGTGAATAAAGCAATAAAGTATAGAAATAAAAAAACTATTTTAAGTAAATCTTTTCCCACATCCAAAACTTGAGTACATCAGCTGCAAGCAATTTTTAGCTCAAATGCTGAGCAGTTCGATACTTAAATAAGCGCTAATATTGCAGCTCTTGATCAAAGAAGCGTGAACCATTCATTCGAAGGACTGCGCAAATGTTTCCACATCCTAAGATAATATTTGATTTGCGCACATGTTTTCATGTGCTTTGTGCAGGGCGCGGTGCCCCGCGGGGTTATTTATTTTTCATGGAAATGTGTTTAAGATAAAATTCTGCTCATATTTTCACCTGAAAGTTACGGGATGCGCCGTAGCTCGCTGTGCTTTGGCAGCACATAAATGCGATCGATTTGGAAGGCTCCAGCATAAATTATGAAGCCATCGTTGTTTCCACATCGCCCACTCGTCTCGCCTAACGCGATGATTTGGTAAATGAGAGAACTTGCTCGTCGGAATTGCAGACATGCTTTCTCTAGTTCGTTTTAATTTCTGCTGCTGGTGCTGTATAACTCCCTCTATAAGTAACTCGTGTTACATTAAAGCAAACCTAGAATTTCGGGGCCTCAAATATGGTCGCTTTGCTGTGATACACATTGAAAAATACAGTTTTGTTTTCTGTATGTACTTTATGTTAGATTCGATTAGCAAGTGACATAAATGCTCCGAAGCACATGGCCAGCAACCCAATTTGCACTTGTAGGGAGAGATGATGCAGTGTCACTTACATTACGTACAAGATAGAAGGAAAAATTGGAAGACGCATTTTAAAACAAGCCTCCCGGTCATCTACAATTTGGCACGTCCCTCTATAGAAATAAAGTGCCCGTGCCAGTAAATTTTGTATCGAGCTTTCGAACGGGTGGATATCCATAAATCTGTTAAGTTGGAGAGCGATTAGGTCCTCATCGCGGTTCGGACGGTCTTCGCCGGACCCGATACGGCGTTTTATTGGCGATATAACACCGCTTTGTAGGTCTGCCTGCCCTCGATTCCAGTGAAGTCTATAGATGCAAAGATCAAAGAACACGGCGCTGCAGGTCAAAAATACGTTGTTGAAATAATGCGTACACCCCAGCGGACATTCAGCCAGCCGTGTGAATACGAAACTTTCCACCGGGGTTTGCGCCCTAAGCCAATATCGATCACGAAACAATAGGAGCGGCAACGCAATAAATCCTTTGTACTGGATTTTGCTGCGCCTGCTGGAATTTTCCAGACGTGACAGCCTGTTGATTTACTTTTAAAGTACGCGTTGTTGCTATGAATTAACTAGAGCTTTGAGCGACCAAGGAGCACGAACACTGTAAGTACAGAGTGGTAGAGACTCATAAATCTCTCGAGTGCTATCGTTTCGATATTCCGCAAGAAACTGTTCTGATTCGGACTTAGCCTAATGGAGATGTACGTATGGACAACTTGCCAACTTATTTGTACAGAAGCTAAAACCAAAGTTTCTTCGGCGTGACAAATTTATTGGCTTTGCAGAACCTCATTATGCAGTCCCATTGCGCTGTTTGCACTTGTTTTCCGCAGTGGTAAATTAAAAATTTATTGCAAAACTTAAAATTTACACTTTTCCTGGTTTCACTTAGTTTCTAAAAAACTAACGAAATTTTTAACGTAAAAGTCTATTAAAACAAGTTGCTGTTACGATTATCATTCTATTTATTCTTATATTATATGCGTGGTTTGTACTCTATTTTACCATTCATGTTTTATTACTGATGATTTTATCGCTTATGTCAATTGTATGCTTAGTTCAGTTCAATTTATTGTAATTGTAAACTGGTACAATTTTTAACTAAATAAAATTGCAATACTATAATTGAGATTTATGTATTCGTAAATTTGTAAATTAGATAGTAAAATAACTAGGTAGAAGTAAAGTGTAGCCTTTAATTATTTAAAGCGTCGCACGGGGCTGCCACAAGAGAATATTGTAGAATTTGAAGCTGCTTCGAAACTTGGTCAGAAGGATTAAACTATTAAGCTTTGCACTGATGAGAAATCTATAGTTATACCTTCGATAAGGGGTTGCTTGGGTTATTATACATATTAAAATCTCGATATCGATCCGAAATATGACAATCATTTATGAGTACACTAATTGGTAATCTAACTAATTTAAATTAAAAACTATATTTAAAAAGTAAAAAAAATAAATAAATAAAAATTCAAGAATACAAAAAGGGCTGCTATGTAAGCTAACAAAATAAAAATCGTTTAAATATTATTTTAAATAATAAAGATATATTATAAGAAGTACAATATGACGCATTTCAAGCTTTAGAAATTAAAAAAAAAGGTTACTTGAATTGTAGAGAGTAATAAGTGTGCAGAATTAGGTTAGGATGTAGTATATATTTTAAAAATTTATGATAGATTTAGAGAGTTTTATCATATTGATTAGTGTAATATTATTTATTATTGCTTAAATTAAAATTCTATTCTACACAACTCATTGTAAAGCATTCTTGGAGGTAGCTCCGTTTTTCGAAGTTCTGTTAAAGTGCCTACATTTTATATGATTCGCAACAAACCTTCAGCTGCCATAATTTGTTATAAACTATTTATCGGATTTGAAGAAATACTGTTTTTGTGAATAACCAGTGTTTGTAAAACGATACTAAAATTTTATATTATTGAAATACAATGCAGTAACACAAAAGAAAAATTTGTACTTTAGACATATTTTGCAAATATTACAATAATTGATATAAATGACATTTGAAAATAAAGAAAAAATTTATAAGTTTTTATTTATGCCATCAAAAGTATTCAATGTGAGCTTCTTGCATCACACGATACATGTCTAAACCGTAGTCCATTTTGGTCCACACATGCTGTAGTATTCCCCATTGATGCTCCCTACATCAGCAGTAATGGGGTCTCGAAGTTTATCCGATGTTGTTAGTGTTAGTAAAATATAAACCAGATATTTAATATACTCAAAAAATGCAAACCGCAAGATCGGGAGACCCGGAGTAGCAAAACAGTACTAAATCCTTTCTATTACATCGTCCAATCCAGCGGATAGACACGCACTTCAACATACCAATGAGGTAAAGCCCTAACATATTGGAATTTGAACTTGTTGGAATCCTCTGTTAGGGCGGAAACGATTTACATGTGCCACATATTTAGGTCATAGCCTTTTCACTGAAAAAAGGGCACATACACTTTTATTTTGAAAGTTGCATAAAAGATATTAAGTTTTGGCGAATCGCTTTCCTGTTTCATAACGGTATGTAGATTTTTCAAATGTATGTGGATATCCTAATATCGTTCCAGTTATATGAAATGTTGCTTAATTGCTGAACACCAGACGATTAGCAAATTTGTCGTTCTCCATTGCTCCATTTACTATAAAAATTCAGTTTGTTTTACATGGTCGTCGGGCCATAAACTTTGCAGTATTTATAAGCGGCACGGTTTGAATCTCAATTGGTGTCGCAAAGTCTTCCCAATTTGCTGCGGAATACCAAGTTTACGACTTCATCTGCTAGTAGACTGTTGTGGGCTACGCATAAAACTTTTTCTAACTAAGGGTCGTCAAAATGTCTGGTCTTTCAATGTTTTACATTTATTTACAAACTTGTATCTTCCATTTGGCACTACCATCGCAGTGTTCTGGTGCATTGGCGATTCTTCTTTGTACTTGCACTGCAATAACAGATGAACTGCTCGCATACTCGAAAACATAAAACGATTTCTCTTGCACCGTTGCTCCGCCTGGACGTTTAATAAGGAGTTTGTAAACTCAAATTTTAAACTTGAGCGTTTTATTTTTTATGTATCATTTAATATTATATCTGTATTACTTTGTGACATGGAGAAACTAAAGGTGACACCAAGGAAAATGGAAGGAGCAATGTTATAAATCAGGCTACTAGAAGAAAAAACAGTGCATGAATAAGCAAAAGAACAAAAGTCGGTGATGTAGCGGAAAGAATAGCCAAACAAAAATGGAGAACGGCAGGCCACCTTGTACGTAGAGGCGACAACCTTACGGAGACCTCGAAAAGCAAGCGGGACAGACGTAGGCCGAGAGCGCGTTGGAGAAATGATATCACAAAAAGAGCAGAGACTCAATGGACAAGAAATGCATAAGACTGGACTGAGTAGAAGAATCTTGAGGAGGCATATGTCCAAAACTAGAATGGACTCTGTGACGCTATTCTGTGTATAATTATGATAATGATACATACCTTGTAAAATATATCTTTTTAAAACCCGATGATTATTTCGTAGTAATTCTGTAAAATGGTAAGTAGGTTTGAATATAGTTTGCTCAATGCTCAAGTAACTAGGAAATATCCGGAAATTCTGCAAATCCTAACAACAATAACATAAACTTTCCGTACAAGCTCGATATATAAGAAATGGGCAGGATCAACGCTATAATACTGCTCTAGTTATTTGAGTCTTTTCTAAAAGAGCAAAGAGCAGCAGTTGACAAATGTTTTAATTTTCTATTGCTTGATTTTATAATGTAATATTAAAAACAATTAAGTACGTTATTCTGAGCTAAATTATAAACATCGCAGTTTCTCGATTATAAAATTTGAAAAATTTTGTCAGATGTAGGTATTACTCAGATTACTACCAAAAAATTACTTTTAAAAACATTAAACTAAAGATTAAAATTAATCTGGATTGTTAGCAGATTTAAATGAAATAGAAATATTTTCAAATAACACAACTTTTCAGTAAAAATTTTCCTTGTGCAAAATATATCAGTGAACCCTTATTTTTCTGGGTAAATATGTAACCAAATATTTTTTTTCTTTAATCTGTTAAAAAATATTACTCCGACAGTTTTATCTTTTAAATAATGTTATATAAGGGTTATGGTACTCTAAATTACGTTGCTAGAGGTGAGTACAAATAAAAAATTATTTAAATAACAGATAAGCAATTTTGTTTTATTGTATAATAAATAATTTCAAGACCGATGAGAAAAAAGTTATGTACGCCGGGACAATTATAAGAATCATGTGTAAAATATAAATTTAAACAGCTGTTATAAAGATTGTACAGGGTGTCCAGAAAGAGTAGTGGGTATTTGTAAATTCAATTAAAAAAACATTACAAATCAGAAAAATATTTTTTTATTTTTAATCTTTAGACAAAGTTTTGGAAAATTAATTACCAAAGATTATGTTCTCCAAATATTGACTCAGGCGCTGCTAGAACTCCTCTAACCGAACACGGAAATTAGCCGCCACGCGTCTACATATATCTACATAGAAACGGCGGCCATGTCAGTACGAATATTGTGCTTCAATTGCAGTAGAATTCGTGGTTTGTTTCCATACACTTTTCGGAGTCCAGTTGATGGTGCCTCGACGAGAAATCACTTTTTCCGGGAAAAGTTGTTTGACAACCTTAAGTGATTGGTATGAGGTGTGGCAAGTGGCTCCATCTTGTTGAAATCATGTTTCCACATTAAAACTCTTATAGTTGTGGAACCAAAAAGTTTCTTAACATGTCGCAATACCGTTCACTGTTTACCGTAAGTGCTCGCCCTCGCCAGTCTTCAAAAAAATAAGGCCCACTGATGCCTTTATCAGACATGGCAGCTCACACAATAACTTTTAGACAATGTAATGGTCGTTCATGTATCTATCTTGAATTTTTATTGGCCCAGTAGCGGCAATGTTTGTTTACGTGACCATTTAAGTGAAAGTTCGCTTTCTCACTAAACAGAATGATTTTGAACGTCGGAAAACGTTCAAGCATTTCATTTGCAAAATTCAGCCGGAGAGGATAGTCGGTAACGTTCAGAATCTTGTACAATGACGATTTTTTAATGTTAAGATCTTGACTGCGTTTACTAACTGATTGAGATGGATTTTCACGCACTGAAATTCTCACTTCTTCAATCGTTTGTTGGCTTAGAACAGAGTGCGAGCGCATTTTCTGATCGTATCGTCCTTCGGTGCATTCCGTACGTTAAATTCTGCACGATATAAACGTTGAGCTGTGACTATCGAATCACCATTGCGTACGCAAAAATCGCGATGGTCTTTCGGGTAAACTTCCATGGCTACTATGTCTCCAAAGAGCAGTGCAACAACTTATCCTTACCGCACCACTCCAAACCGCGCCGTTACATGGGCGGCGTAGATACAAATACTCCCTACCCTTTCTGGACACTGTAAATTATAGAAATTCTTTCTAGTTTGTTTGTAAAACTGGACCTCAGAGAATGTAAAAAATAGTGTAAAAAAAATAATCATACACAATGATAAACGATTATAATTTTTTATTTTTAACAAATTTTTCTCTAGATATGCATTAGCTTTTTGTGCGTTATGTGGGTTAGTTGAAATATTTAGCATTAATATAATAATATAAAACTGAAAATCTATCCGTAAAATAGAAAATAACTAACATAAAAGGAATATTTATGTGAATACGTATTATTGAATAATTATCTATGCTGGAAGCTACTTGTTTTAATAGTAAAGTTACATGGAAATATTTGCAAAGTATAATGTAATATTTTACATTTTATTATGAACTTGTTGTATTAATAGCAAAATGGTAAAAGTCTAAATTAAGGACACCTCTGGCAATTATCTATTACAGTTTGATAGTAGCACTAGTGTTCCCTGATAAAAATTTCTTACATAAGTTTTATAATTGGTAGATCTGCAAATTATAAATTTGTATGGTTTTTTGGAATTCTAAAGACAATGAGAATCGCCCGACATTAACATAACATGAATTAAACATTTTTTTACAAATGCAGATACACAATTATAAAACTCCAAACTATAATCCCGAAATTATTATCTGAAATTTAAATTTTATATTTTTTACGTTGAACGCAGAAATGAGTCTCTGCTTTGGTTTTATTTTAATACAGCGCTCGCAAATTCATTCAGCAATCGTGAAATTTTATTGTAAAAAGTTTAATTATAATTATCTTTAGTTTCTAAAAAAATGTCTATGTGCTATGAATTATTAATGATTGATAAATTCTTAAAATTTAGAAAGGCAAGAAAAATAACTTATAAAAAGCATTGTAGCTTTGAATATTATCATAGTTATAATTATAGTGAAGTTCGGCGCTTCGCTAGATCCCCAATATCCGCTTGTCGCACACAATTTATAATACCGGACGATGTGGTCTTAGATAAGTCGTATTGCATCTCATTCCATTGTCCATATTTCTGTAGCTGCTGTATTTAAAGTAAATTGTTAACATAAGCTTAGTATAGTATTATTGTTACGTTGTGTCATAACAGTGACAAATAGCTATTGATTGAAAAACTAAAGATTAATTTTTCTTGAGAATTAACAGCAACTTAACACAACGAATGACAAACTTGAATAATATAAATAAAATACAATAAATGTCCAAATGCTGAAAACACGCTAACAGGCAAAATAACTGCAAAGGCTATTGCCCGTCAGTATGAGTTTACGGACACTGTAGAATACTGTCTTCAAGTTGGTTAGGGCAAATATTAACATATTTTTAACACTCCTACTCTTTATTATCTAAATCTATTACAAAATTTTACCAGCAAACAGTACAAAATTTTAAACAATAAAAAGAAAGTAAAACAATTAAAACTTAATTCAATTAATTCAATTTTTGTTAGATATGATTTTATCTTGTCAAGTGGCTTTGAGAAAATATAGGCTACTCTTCCTCGCTCGCAATGTGCTCTGTATCAATATCGTCAGTTACAAAGCGATTTCTGAGAAAATACTACTTAGTGCACAAGGTTACAGACTAGTTTTCCGAGTGCCATGTTAGCAGTATACAATGGCGATTCTTATGTAACATATTATAGAACATTAAGCTACAGATCTAGATTATTTTTCTAGTGGCAATATATGCGGCTACCTATATCACGTAAACGAGTCATGCACGATTATTTGCTTACAGCTGAACCAAATCTTTTTGTTGATCATTAAGGTTATTCCGCTGAGTGAGTGCCTGTCTACGCTTTCATTCGGCATTTGAGTAAGTTGCCAATTGATTGATCGACTGGTAACTCCTGCTGTAGATGATACTGATATCTGAACTGCCTTTTAAATAATGAAAGGCCCGCTTGACAACGTTTCAATGTGCAGACAATAGTCGCTCCAAAGGCTGCTTGTAATTGGCTAACCAAATAAGTCAGGTCGGGCTGGATACAGACGATCTGACGGCGAAGCACGTTGGCCTTTTTATGGACTCTTACTGATGGCTTTTTCTTTTATGATTGGCCACTCGGCAACCCTAACTATTGCTTACCACTTCATGATTTTAACATCTCGACTTATTGTTACCTGTTGCCATAAGTGGCACGTCTCTTATAGGTATTTATAACCCACAAACGTTATTCACACGCTCTTCGGATTAACTTTCCCACGTTTGGTCTTGCTAATGAACGCATATGCGTCGCTGCCAATTTTCCGTGGATGACCAGTATCGGGTTTTTGGATAGTCAAAAATGGCCAACCCACCACAGGTATAGGATTATTAAATCACTTGCCCAGCATACGGTTTTTAATATGTGCGACAGTTTGAATAATATTGACCCACATACCGCGCGATAATTTTGCAATTGCCATGACTGAACAAATCATTTTATTTATTATGCATGTATAGTATTGTTACCTGGTGGTAAATTAAGTTTTGACTTAGAAGCACCAGGAACAGCACACCACTGTAGTAATTTGTGAACACACAAACTACCAAATGATTGGGCAAACATTCTTCTTCTTGGATTTTCTCTAATTCTTAAAATTACACGCGCACATGTCGACCAAAGTTACAATGTTTCCAAAAGTATTTTCCATTTACTAGATATTGCTCAGAAATTTTTTATTTACAACACATTTACCTTAAGCCATCTAATTCAATTGTGGTCAATGCGCTCGTGCCAATAAACTAAATTAATCTTGTCACTAGTGGCTACACGTGCTTCTGGCTTTCATGTATACAAAAATGTAATTTAAAAATACTATTTTCATTATTGTAGCATGTGCCAACTGACACACTATTTTTTGTTGTTAAGGTACATTCACCGTCTTTGAAATATGCATACCTGACAGTGGTAATTACTTGGCTATTTATATACGCGGTTTTTCTAGTACACTTCTACTCTGGACTTATTGTCAATTAAAATTTTGCACGGTAGCTCAAACTCTTGAACATTATTTAACCATTCTTTCCAAAAAGTCAAATGGTAGGATACGCCCCAGTCTGGCATGGAATTAGCCGTAAATAACATGCCATGTGCATTACCTACAACGTTGCCTATTGCTGAATTGATCTGGCCGTAGCTACTATCTTGAACTTGTAACATTAGGTTTTCTTGTGGTCTGAGTTCTTACAAAAATGAAATTTTCGGCAAATTTTTTTATTTTTGCAATGTTGGCTACTTTCGCCACCTCTTCGCTGCAATTTTGGTTTACCATAACGTAGCGTTTTGTGCGTTAGTGAAGTTACGTTGCCGTCCTCGTTTTTCTCGTTGATGGCCAACTATTCCATTTTATCGAGAATTATATTCTTCGGGTCCTCCGTGTCGTTGAAAATTGTTCTGGCGACGGCAACATATTCAGCACTTGAGGATGACTAGATCTTTGTTGGACAATTGACCAAGGTTGGCTAATTGTTTCTTTCATCTCCATCACACGCCCCATAATGATTACGTCTGGTCAATATAGTTAGCTGCTGAATTCCTCGCGGACAATAGTGAACAGTAGAGAGAAGGCAAACATTCCCACATATCGGCTGCTGTTTTTATATTTGTCATTTAACGCATGATGATCGTTGCAAATGCGCACGCTTCTTGTCCTAGGCCTGTTACTTTGGCAAATGGCATTGTCACTCGCGTTATCACCTAGCCGTTTTGCTCGGCGTTCAACCTCTTCCAGTAAACTAAGCTGCTGAAATAGCGCCCTCATCTGGAATTTACATACCGGAAAATCCACACCGCTAAACTTAGAAATTGCATTCTTATTTATTTTCATTATGTTAAAAACTTTAGTAACAAAGCTCGATACTAAAATTTGACCAAACTTGTCAACTGCACAAAACTGTCGGTAATAGTCACTAACAAAACTTTATTTAGTGTTTATCTATGTTTCTGGTAGCATTGAGACCTCATGGACTATTATATTGTTTAGAGCACTTGTTTGAGTATTTCTGTTTCTTGAACCAGTTTTTCCTTGCTGATAGTTGCTGTATTTTTTTGGAATCATTTTCTTTAAATGACTTGCTTCCTGTAAAATAAAGCTTTCACTTGTACAAGCTATGGATGGCGGTCTCTGCTTTCCTGTCATATTGTTTCTAACTTAGGTCTCTATTAATAGCCGTGTTTTATGGAAGTGCTTTCTGGGAAAACAATATCTTGAGGGGAACTTGTAATAGTTCGCAGCCAATTTCTGCTTTGTACTAGAAGTTCTTTAGTTCGTTTACAAGATGGTCCTTTTTTTCATGTATATTTTCTCAGAATTTTATGTTGTATTTTACCCATTCTCTCACCGAGCTTCAAACTATACCTTTAGGTACTCCTAGAGCTGGTTTGGAGTCAATATATAGAGTTGATTATCCTTTTTTGTGGTAGCTCATCAGCTTTTGCGTTGCATGTAATTCTACAGTGCCCTGGTGTCTACAATATAGTTAACTTATTGCGGTCCGTTAACGTACTCAGTTATTCGCGGCATTCCTATACTGGCCTGGATGATACCTTCCGGTTCTTTATTGCTCTCAAGTTAACACAATTAAATTAATTTAATAAAACATGCACACACACTGGATCCATGACCTGTTGAGTTGCGCGATAAAAGTGAGAGAAGGGCGTTGATTGAAGCACTAATGCTTAAAACATTATTGGGGACTAACAACAACTTAAACCATCAATGACAAACTTGAAGTAACTAATGAAATGAAATTTAAAACACCTGGTCTGTGCATAAAATGCTATCGCACGACTAGTCAGTAAATATACAGCAGGATGACTGACACACAAAAATTTATATTATGTACTTACATTTCTACCAAGAATCATTTTAAGACGGGCTTATTGGAAAAAAAGTAAAAGTGTAATTTTTATGTAGAACATTTTAAAAGTTATGAATTGGTTTAGAGCAATAAGTAGATAAAGTAGGTATATATAATTTTTTTTAGAATAGTTTAAGTAACTATATTATAAATTTTTAAAGAAAGTATATAAACTTTTTTACTTTAATGTACATACATATAATCAAAAATTGATGTGCCCTTAAAATAGGGGCGATGAAATGTCTCATTCAAAGCATGTGTAAGGGCAAACTTATCAATTTGAAGTCGAAGAATATTACCAATTTCTACCTGCATTTGTTTCAGCAATAATAATAAACTATTCATGTTAGCAACATTTGTAACCGTGCCATTTTTAAAAGTTTATTGTGTTGCCAAGTTAGCAAATACAATATTATAGTTTTGTAAGTAAATAATTAACATCATAAGTTCCTATTGAAAAATTTGAATCTAAATTTATTGTATGTTAAGTTATTGATTAATTTGTTGTGTTTTGTTTATTAAAATTTTTAATACAAAGTTAAAAGCAAAGATTTACTAGATTTCAATTTAAAATCATTGTCAGTTTGATAGAATGTTAAATTAATTCTATTATAACGAAGTAGAAAGAGGTTAATAGGAAGATAAAATTCAGAAAGATATAAACTGTAGCATGCAACTTAGCGGCGCTCAAATTTACAACTCCATTCAGAAACTATTCTGCATGCTTGCATATTGTTCCTGTAGGAATTTTATAACCGTCTCCCCGAACTACCTGAGCCAACTTACGAGCTCTTTGGCATTTACGAGGCTGCAATGCTACATAACTATAGCATTAGTTTTTATAGCCTTGGGAACGAACCGCGTACCATAATTTCATAACTAAAATTCAGTGAACTCAATATGCATTTTCTGCGTGCAAGCACAGTGCATGTAATGAATTCAAACACTTTGTTTCAAAAAAGAGCACTGACAAATAAATGTGTTATCTGCACGCTGTACTTACAGAGCGATTCAGTCGGCTTCTGAAAAATTCAGCGGGGCAGTGCAGTCGGACCGGAATAATTCAGTGCACGTTTGCGTTTGCAGCGGTGAATGCACATGGTCTAAGACAAAGCGGCCGCTTAGATCTCAATAAATAACCCTCTTACTACTCAATATTGCATGACTGCTCCCTATGAAGTTGCTGACGTTGAAACGGGAAATGCCTAATTGGACTGTTATTAGAGTGCCGTTCAGAAGTTCATGCTTTTAAAATAAATATCCCTATAATCATATATGATATCCTAATGAAATTTAAATTATCTAATATAAAAAGTGTATAATAAAATGTATTTGTATACTATTTTTACAACAACATACAGATACTCATTGTCATAAAAAAAGCAACTCTCATTTCTTGGAATTCATTTTCATTTCTTGGTCCGCATAAAATTAAACATAGTAACAATCATGTACTTTCTTTCTATCTTCCTGTTTCTGTTTTACTCCCACTAAGTGTCACAATAATAGGAAATTAGTCGGCCCTGAATTCTCATTAAGGCATTGTCAATGGATTTGTCATTTAACAATATTTTGTTGGAACACATTTCTTTTAGTAAAATGAATGCACAGAAGAAACACAAAATAAACGTGGAAAACGTGGAAACGTTTTATTGTACAGATTTAATATATCGCAGTTGTAAAATTGTTTAAAAAACTTATCCAAAGTTCTCCGACATCATCTATAGTTTACATACTAAAGTCACCAAATTAACGAATAAACATTTTTTGTACGCTTTTAAATGAAGACCTTAATGTAAAATAATGATAAATCATATAGGCTTACTTGGTTGGAGTTAGTAATGAGGATTTATTGGGTTATTGGGTGTATGGCGATAATTAGAGGATTTCAGTAAATTGTGCATCTTACCGATGTAGTTTGCTGTACTTAGGAATCCTCCAACCTATCATCCGATCCAAGAAACTTCTCATACCCCGAGAAAAATCTTCCAGAACTCCCAAATTGTATGGTCTCGCAAAAATTCACAAAAAGAACATTCCTTTACGCCCTATAGTTCGGTTCTCCCACCTACAACCTAGCTAAATACCTTGCCAAGACTCTCCAACCTCTCACAGAGCAGGCATTATCCTACGACCGAAACTCCTATCATTTCCAAGAAATAGTGAAAACCTTCCCTATACGCAAAAGTGACATCATGGCCAATTTTGATGTCATTTCTTTGTTTACAAAGTCAACTTATAATATAAATAACAATATTCTCTCTTTAATAAATCGTTGCCTATCCAATACTTACTTTTTACCTTCCAAAATAAATTTTACCGCCAAACTAATGGTGCTGCTATGGGTTCCCCACTTTCACCTGTCATTGCTAACCTTTTTATGACCAATTTTGAAACAAAAGCCCTCGCCTCCTTTCACCTTAAACCTACCTGCTGGATGCGATATGTCGATGACATTTTTGTTATCTGGCCTCATGGACATGATACCCTTCCAGAATTTGTTTCCCACCTCAATCAAATCCACGCCAATATGAAATTTACCATGGAAACTGAACATAATAATTCCCTTCTCTTCCTAGATACTCTCATAACAAGAAATCCTTCTAATGCCAGCTTTATTACACTGTCTACAGAAAACCCACTTACACTAACCGCTATCTAAATGTCAAATCCTATCACGACCCTACTTAAATTCATTCGGTTGCAAAATCCCTTGTCACCAGATCCTTCAGACTTTCTGATACGAAAAATCGCCTAACAGAAATTAAAACCATTATCACCACCTTACTGCAAAATGGATATTCCAACAAATCCTTAACTAATATAATTAAAAATATAAATAAAAACACTAACTCTCAATCCCAAAACCGTCTTGACCAACCAAAAGCATTCCTACCTTACATCAGAGGCATCACCGATAGAATGAGCCGCATACTGATGCGGCAAAATATACGCACAGTCTTTACGACCAATAACCAAATATCTGGGCTTATTCGCTCAGCAAAGGATCACTGCCCCAATGAATCACAAGGAGTGTATGAAATACCTTGTGGAGACTGCCAAAGGACCTACATAGGTCAAACAAATTGGCAAATATCTAGCCGAATAAATGAGCATTCTCTGGCCGTACGAAAAAGCGATAATGGTTCAGCACTTGCCAAGCACAACAAAGAAACAGACCACAAAGTTAATTTCTCTGGGCTAAAACCGTTGCCCCCATTTCCCATTTCACTAGCAAAATAGTACGTGAGGCAATTGAAATAGAAAAACGCCCACAGTGCTTCAAAACAAGAGATGAGAGCCAGCGTTTACCCGTCATATGGAAATCCTTTATTACCCCACCAATTACGCAATACCCTTAATCCAACAAACTTTCCCCAGCCCAACGCATCTCCCCCCAAACAAACTTTCACTTCCAGCCCTATAAAAGTAGGACATACGAAAGGTCAGTCTTACTCAAAGACTCTTAGCTCTCCTTGGGGAGTAGGCAGATTGAAACCCCGGGTGAAGATCTAAACTCTTATAACCATCAAGGCCGATGTCGAAACGTCGAAAATTATTTCAAAATAGACGCGGTCCTTCTCGTGAACTAAGTTGTTCAAACATAGTTAACTGCGGAAACCTATCCGAACAGCTGAGTATTGTAAGGCAGAAAAAATTATGATAAACAGGAGGCACATAGGATAGTAGCTATTTGATATTATCTAGTTTCTTTTTGGGCATTTTTATTGATTCCAATTATTTTGGACGTAGTTCAGAGAGAAGTTGTTACCTGTCTCCGATTTCGCCAGGGCTGATGTTACCTGACTCGGCGTCGTGTGCAGAAATGTTATCTGAGGCCGTCTTTGTGGCACCGTGTGCAACACCGGGTAGTTGACCTGCCGCGCCGCGTCGTGCTAAGCGATCCCGAGTCGACCTGAGCGCTACCGACCGTAGCCGCCATGGCATTTTACAATCATGCAAAGGCGCCCCCGGCGTCCACCAATCCTGAGCAAGCCCTGCATTCCCAGCGAGCTCAGAGTGCTTCCACCCTGAACTCTGCACCCCACTAGCAGAGTGGGGCACGGCTGAGCCCTTAAAACCTGAGCAACCGAAGAATTCGCTTTCAGTCGTCAGCCACTTAAGAAGTTATCAGGTGTGTCCATTTTGGCTCCTTTTGCTGCTTGCCGCCCGGACCTGCTGCTCGCTTTCTGGATCTGCTGCTCGCTTTCCGGACCGGCTGCTCGCTTTCCGGCCCCGCCGCCCGGATCTGCTGCCGCCCCTGCTGCTCGCTGCCCGGCTCCGCCATCGGCCCTGCTGCACGCTGCCCAGCTGCGCTACCGCCCCTGCTGCTCGCTGCCTGGTTCCACCACCGGCTCCGCTGCTGCACCTAGCTCGCGGCCCGTTTCAGCGCATACATTAAGTCGTAGGTTAAGTTCTTGTAAATTAGCTAAGTAGGTTAAGTTAGCGTAAGGTAGGGTAAGTTTGTAAGATCGTAAATATAATTCTAATCGTAAGTTGGAGCCGACGCTTCGTTTTTTTAGCCTTCCGTGTCCCACGCGTTGCCGGTCGTAGCGTCCAGACATCCGATTTATCACCGTCCGGGCCCGACCTGGTAACAAAATGTCTAGCTAGGACGTCCTTTCTTAGTGACGGTGATTCTTCTGTACTTGTCATTGACAGCATATTTCACGTACATTATTTTAGTGTTATTAGGTTTAAAATGCAGGAGAGAAAAGATTCTTCTGTGTAGATTTTTTTATATTGGTTAGATAGGTTGGAAATTCAGAAAACCACTTTGATTTATAACAGTCAAGCTGAAGGGCTGTTTTTTATTTTATTCTTTTATGACTTGGTGCCAATCACTAGGAGAATAGATAATTGGGGCATACTTTCTGTGACGCTTTTTAATGAGAGCAAAATCTCCATCTGAAGGCAGATGAGCATGCCCGCTGACAGGAAAGTGATGTGTTATAGTTTTTTTCTTTAACAAGTTGCAGCCACAGAGACATAAGAAGTCAGTTTTTATTTTAGCCAGGGCATTTGTCCCTAAATATAACTAAATTTTTGACACCAGACTTTTTACACAAAAGCTTCAAAAGGATGGAAGCTTTATCACTGCCACTTTTTGCAACGTCCTCCATCCATACAAACATATGTCTCCTGTCTTTAGTGCCATCATGTACTCCAAGATTGTACATCCATATCTTTCGGCAATAAAACGCGAGTCCAGTTGTCAACTTCGGAATAGGCGTAGCCTGTTTGCAAATAAAAAAAATCACTCATCTTCTGTTATCGTTTTTAGAAAGATCTGTTTCTTGTTTTCTATTATGTCGAGAATAACATTCTATATTTTGTTGCCTCCATCTATTTTTGGCTCAGTTTAGTAATTCTGAGATCATTGAACCTTTTGCTACTGATGGGCCTTCACTCTCTACATCAAACTCCTGGAATAACAATGCATTAATATAACAAGCCACTCATATTAACATTGGACTTCTCAAGTGCGAAAATATGACAAGCCACACTATTAAAAACAAATCTTACGGGCTGATTGTTGCGTTGTCATTTCATTATCACTAGGAGCATAGTCACTATTGAGATCACTATCGTTCATAAGAGATTCTATTTTAGGACTAGAACTGCTCATGGTTGAACGTTCGGATAAAACATTTAAGCATAGATCATCAGGATCGGCCATTTTGTGTGGCTTGCCACTATTTAACACACATAATTCTCTGAAAAGTTAAAATCTGCAACAAGGTGACCTCTGGATTGTGACAGCATCACTAACCAATTACTAATCTATTAGTTGAGAGGCTTGTTATATTATGTAGTGTTTAAATATATAAAATAATAGAATTTGAAAAATGTGGCTTGTCATTTTTTTACATTAAACCTTTCAAATGTTTTAACACTTTTAATAGCTTAAACTTTTAAGAAGTAGCTAATAATAATACGCAAGATCTAACAAAGAAAAAATGCAGGACACGCTTCAATTAGTTATATTAATAAGAATGTTGTATGAAAATTTGCCTGCGATATACAAAACATCATGACACGAGCATATTGGTGAATAGTGCGTTATCAAAGACTTTCGAAAAGTAGCTTATTGACCTCCACTTGGGACACTTAGAGTTATCTTTTAAATATTCTTTTGAACATTTATTTACAGAATTATACATTACAATTAGAGGTAATTATGCATTAATCTGTTGAAAACTTAACAGTTTTCTTGTATCCGTCCTTAAGCAAGTTTCAACAAAAATAACTAAAGTTAATTACAGTGCATAATTTGACCAGCCAGTTGTCTTGTCTCTATTTCTGATAACCGCAAAGAAACTTTAACATAAAGCCATTTTTTCAACATTATGAATTTCGATTTATTGTCACACTTGCCGTAGAAAATACTTGTGGTTAGTCTAATTTCTCCATAAAAATTTGAAAGAAAGTAATAAACCCGCACGACTTAGAGTTTTATATGAAAGTTCTGAAATCGTTAAACAACATTCATTGCGATTGATTTTGTAGGCCAATTAATAATTTATAACTAATGTAGCGGTTGTCCATTTTCTCAAGCGTAATCGTAAATCCATTCTATGTGTCACCGTCATTGTTACCATAACGCAACGTTTTTTGATTACAAATAGTTGTTTACGCTCAGAATTTATAATAGCAATTCTATTAAAAAACAAATTAAACTACATAAAAAGGAACTTTTTAAAACTTGACAACGATTAAGGAATTATTGCACAACAAAACAAAGCAAAAGTTCATAAGCTAGTAATTTTAATGACAATATTTTAATGTAGGCGTTGTAAATATCTGGGTTTAGTTTCCATGCTCTGTCTACAAATAAATTTTAAGGAAACTTAACAGTTAATAAAATAAAACTTAAATCAACATAGAAGTTACTAACTGCTATGTAATGACTACATTAGTTTTAACTAAGTTGTTTGATGGTAATAAATCAAGTCTTCCTAATCATTCATGCCTCATACCAATTATGCATTATGAACTTACGATATTAATTATTTGAACAATTTACTTACAGAACTTAGTTAATTACATTATTGCTGTTGGAAACTTGTCTAAACAATAGAACTTCAGAAATGACATGGTTACAAATGTTGTTAATATAAATAGTTTTCTGTTGTTGTTAAAAGGAATTTAGATAAAAATTAATAATGCACTTCGACTTGATCCAATAAATAGGTTTACGCTTAGACATGCCTTGAATAGGACATTTAATTGCTCTTGTTTTAACGGCACTTATAAGTATTTTCTTTTGTTGCATATAAACACTTCATCTTCCCACAAAAACTTGACAGACTTTCTTTAAAAATTTAGGATATAAGTACCTAAATTATTCTAAAAAAATTGCACATACCTACATATCTAATTGTATTACTCTAAAGAAATTCTTAAGTTTTAAAATATTCTACAGTAAAAATTACCATTTTAAGTACTTCACAATAAACTCTTTTTAAACTAATTATTGGTGCATATGTACGTACATATTGTGAATTTTCAATGGATTAGTATACCTGACTTGAAGTAAGCTTCATTATTGTTGTTGGTATATAATGCGTGTTTTGCTAAATTAGTTTATTAACGCTGTTTTCACGTATCAAAGCTCCAATTTAAGCAAATAATTGAAAGAAACGTTTTGTACGGCGATCACCTATATATTTATTTCAGTCATTGCGTCGTAATAATTAATGTCCACATATTTTTTTCTTAGTATTAAAAAACTAGGAACATTAACAGTATACATACGCAGCGTTTGTTAAGAATATTTTGAAATAAGGGATGATCTAGTTTACAAAGTGAAATATCGTAACCTACAATTAAATCACACTACTCACTGAAAAAATTTCGTTTTTTTTCTTGTGCATAATTGTTGACATTTGATGTTAACAACTGCTGCACCACGTTTTCCAAACGATTAGCCTTTTGTGTATATGCAGTTACTCCTAGTTGTTGCTCCACTTGAAATTTTTTATCGCCCGTTATCTATAATAAAATTTAATTATAAATTAATCTATTTTTTAATTTTAAAATTCTCGTATTTTAAATTAAAACATTATAAAACGTATATATTAAATTTAAAAACCTTAATAATGTATTTTTAACGTCAAATAGCTTTTATTACAAACTATGCAAAAAATATTAGTCAATAATTTTTTGGTCCGCATTATTTTGACACCACTGTTTTAATAAAAGACTTATCGCGGCTGCTTGTTTGGATATTTTTACACAGATACTGTTTTCAAAAAACGAAATCAGTACTTCAAATCAAAGAACTATATTTTACAAAGTCAAATAAAATTACTTGGGCTGGTAAATATATTCTAGCAAACACAATAAGTATAAAAGCTGTTAAAGGGAGTACAAATAAGTCTTCGCCGTCTTTTATAAAAAATTGGGCATTTATTGTGAAAGAACGGAACCTTATGTTTTATTCAAAGTATTGTCCATCGCTAGCCACTACTTTTTCCCATCTTTCTGGCAGCATATGGGCACCGCGTCGAAAGAACGCTTAATCTTTTGAGGCTATCGACAAGTCGACCCAATTTTTGGCATCTTCATATGATGTGAAGTGTTTCTCA
The DNA here is from genome assembly GCA_036346155.1 of Sinelater perroti. NCBI lineage: Eukaryota > Metazoa > Arthropoda > Insecta > Coleoptera > Elateridae > Sinelater > Sinelater perroti. The sequence goes on from JARFIY010000359.1 coordinate 5,350,614, forward strand.
GACAGGCCATGTGCCATCGATCGGAACAAATGATAATCGGAAGGAGCAATGTCTGGTGAATACGGCGGGTGGGGTAGGACTTTCCAATTGAGTGTTTTCAAGTAGGTTTTGACCGGCGCTGCATTATCATGCAGGAGAATAATTTTGTCGTGTCTGAAGTAGTAGTGAGCGCGCTTTTCTTTGAATGCTAGGCTCAATCTCATCAATTGTGTTTGGTAAAGAGTCCCAGTTCGGTTTGAGCAACTTATACACGACACCAAGCTGATCCCACCAAATACGCGACATGAGTTTTTTTTCCATAAAGATTCGGCTTGGCTGTCGATGTTCAAGCATGGCCACGTGATTCCCATGATTTATTTTTCTTTGGGTTATCGTAGTGGATCCATTTTTTATAACCAGTGATTATGCGATGCAAAAAATCCTTCGTTTATGCTTGGCAAAATCGGCGTTCAACGTTTCTCGGATTCAGTTCATATAGAACCCACTTTCTTTGCTTGTTTAGTCACTCTTAATGTAAGTGCAAGTTCTTCTTCGTTTGGCAGGAATCTTCCTCCAATAATGCTTCTAATTCCGCGTCTTCGTACACTTTCGGCCTTCCGCTACGTTCTTTGTCTTCGACGTCAAACTCACCGTTCTTAAACTTATGAAACCACTTATGACAACTTCTTACTTATACAGCCTCACCATATGCTTCTACAAGCAATCGATACGCCTCAGATGCAGATTTGTTCAAATTAAAGAAGTAAATAAAAGTTCCTGCAAATGACGCTTATTCGGCTCAAAACTCGACATTTTTGCACAAATAATTGTGATGCTGCTACAAAATCGGTAATATTTTAAATTTATGGTGTTGTTAGATATTCAACCGTACGATATGACGCTTTACATCTAACAATTTTAACCATAACTTACTGGTAGGCCATTTTTTGTCTAACGGCGGAGACTTAATTGTCCTCTCTTTATATAGTTTATGTATTTCTATAAATTGAAAATTTGAGCCCCCCAATAGCTTTTAAATGCATTTTAAGAGGTGTGCTTGTCGAAAAGTAATCCGGGATTACCTTAAGGTATTATTAATTTCTTAACAATAGAGCGAAGTTTAAATAAATATTGAATGAAACTTCTTGGAAGCTATTATAAGGGTATTTCAACCACCCCCTATAGGTATTTACTAAAAATAAAACTGATTAAGGCATCCCAGAAACTTAAGAACAGGGTTTATAACTCTTTTTGTTTTATAAAATTAAGAATATTAATAAAATAAACATGGATCCCTTAAATAATCAAAATAATATTTTGCGTACGCATTTATATAAAAAAAACTTTAAAATATACTTGCATACAAAATATGTATTTTCCGTATATTAATAATAATCTATTAATAATAATATTTAATGAATTAAATACACATCTGAAATATTTGTATTTAGTGCAATGTGAGGTAGGTGTCCAACAATAAAGAATGTCCAAACTGATATCTCAATACAAGAAGCCTCAAACATATGTATAGCGGTAACGTAACATATTATGATAAAGAAGAGGATTAAATTAAATGTAGAAACAAGCATATAAAAATGATCCTCAACCAAAAGTGCGAAGTTGAATGCTTACACTGTGGACAGGAGCTTTGAACAGATTATCACGGATGTAACCACTGAACTACAAAAAAATAAAAATAAATCCAGAAATACAATACAGACACGTTTAGCGTATATAATAAAATAAGATAAAAACCCTGTTAAAGGTCTAGATTAAAATTTTAATAGAGTAAAAAAAGTTAGGGCAAACAAAGCATTTGCCGCTGTTACGCCAAAAATAAAATATATTAAAGAATGGACACTAAATAAAAAACATGGGGCGGGCGGAGTAAACAATCCCACAACGAACTTAAAAAAACCTTTCTATTTCGATTTCGAATTTCGGGAAAATTCGACATAGAATATCTGGAAAATTATTCGACATAGAATTTTTTCTTCATTTTCGAATTCAGTGTAAAATTTCCTATAAGAATCACATTTAAAATCGTAATGTCGGAAATTTTCCCGAAATTCGAAGTCGAATATCTCGAAAACTATTCGAGATAGAAACTTTTTGATTTCGATTTTGAAATCAGCGTAAAATTTCCTATAAGAATCCATTTTAAAATTTTAAAAAATCCATAATTTTGTGACAGCGACAGACAGACAGACAGACCGACAGACCGACAGACCGACAGACATATAGAATTCAGTAACGAACTTTTTAAGTTCGTTGAATATTGAGCAACTTTTGCAGCTTAAAGAAATGAAAGAAATTAAAGAAATTAAAAAAATGTTTAGGATAGACCAAGATGGTACCTACTTTAATTTTAAAGTTAGAGTATCTCAAGGTAGTATTTCAGGCCCGGTACTTTACTTACTTTATACATGGGACTTTTCTGATCCAGAAGATAGTACTATAGCTACCTTAACGGATATTCTACTAACTGCCTTCTATTTCTTTTATATTTTTCTCTAAGGTTTCTCGTTTTCGGGTTCTGCACATTTGTTTTACTTTTTTTCTTTGCTCTTTGTATTTATTGATGTCCTATTTCTTTTGTGTCCGTATCATCTGTTGCCATAATTTTGATTTTTCTCTAAGTTCTGCCTTACATTCCTCATCCATCCAGTGTTTCCTCTTCCGTCCTATAATTTTGGATATATTTTTTATTGCTTTTTGTATTATGTTTACCATTTCTCCCC